>JANBXA010000651.1:103672500-108540000 GCA_030556225.1 Cricetiscus sungorus | reverse complement strand
CTCTCTGTATTTCATCAACGAGCTTGATGTTAATTGTCAACCTAGCTGGATTAAGACTTGCCAAGGAGTTGCATCTCAGAGTATAAGGGTCTCCCCAGAGGTGTTTAACTGAAGAGGGAAGACCCATCCTAAAGGTGGGTGGCAACATCCCTGTGGTAGGGTCCCAGACTGAATGAAAAACAGCAAGAGGGTTGAGTACTAATGATTATCCCTTCCTATTTCTTGTTGGTGAATGGAATGTTACCAGCCATGTGTATCTTTTGCCACCATGCTTTTCCTACCAAGATGGACCATACCTCTCACTGTGAACCCCTTCCTTTCTTAAGCTGCTATTGGCAGGTATTTTGTCACTGCTACACGACAAGTAACTGACATAGTGAGCAATATGAATGTGGGGACATAGTGGTCCCCACACAAGTGGGAGGATTTCCTCTTTCACAGTCCTGACACCCACTTTTCCTTCTTGTCTTCTACATCATCTTTATTTGAAATTCAAACTATCTGGCCATATTTATTCTCTTTCTATCTCTCTTTCTCTGGTTTTTTTAAGACAGGGTTTCTCTATATATATTAGCTATCCTGGAACTCACTTTGTAGACCAGGATGGTCTCAAACTCACTGAGATCCGCCTGCCTCTGCCTCTCAAGTGCTGGGATTAAAAGCATGTGCCACCACTACTCAGCTCATATTTATTCTCTTAATATGTGTTCAGCTCTTTTGCAAGCTCAAAATTTTAAAAAATTGGTTTTGACCTGAGAATTTAAGAGCACGCTCCTATAAGTAGAACACACCTTCACACTCAGTGTTACAGTGTTTGCTATAGATTTCTGTTCTTTTCAGAAACCCAGAATGGCATCTCATTTGGAAATGGACCTAGATTGGGTCTTTGAGGATGCCATCAAGTAAAAATGAAGTTATCAGGGTGGATCTTCATCTAATTTGGAAATAGCACCATGTGAAAATCTAGCCAGACATTGTCAAAAGCACCAAGGATCATAGCTTCCTGCCAAGGCTAGGGGAATGGGGATAAAGGGGAGCATATCCTACAAGTTTCAGAGAAAGTATGTCCCGCCCCCACCTTCATTTTGCACAAATTTCTATCCAGAAATTTGAGACAATAAAATTCAGTCAAGGCTATGGAACTAACACAACTATTTATTTTATGGTTATTCCTTTTAATAATTAAACCCAATACTTGTATAATCGGTTCCCCAATTCATCTTCTCCCAGCCTCTGGTCACCACAGACCAACATTATGGTTTCATTTGTTCTGACAAGAACTATAGTTGCTCATCTGTATGCCTTTGTTTTTAGGTCCTTTCTGTGTCCCCTTTGCATTATAACAGTTTAAGTGTCATTTAGTTGCTTCCTGCTTTGGTTCCTCGTGTGAGCAGAGATTGTCTTAGTGTCCTTCTGTCCTTAGCATATACAGAGCATGCACAACACACTCTCTGGATGAGCATGTGACATCTATAAATATCTCTCTTAAAGGTCACCTCATTTATCATTTGTTTTCTCTTATCTGCCTTAAGGCCTGGTTTCTTACTCGTATAGTTCTGAAATCATCTTGACTTTTGACATGTAAAATATAAATGGGCCAAGTGATGTGCACTTCAATAGTCTGCAAAGAATGTATTTGAGAAGCTATTCTGTGCCACCGAGCCAGACTTTCAACAAACTAAAATAAGTCCTACAAGAAAGCGTAAGTGGTAAAAACCGTGAAGGCTTGGGAACGGTTTACTCCAGAAATGGAGCAGACCGAAGGAGACTTTCTAAGATGTGGTGCTTTAAGAGAAGACAAATGATGCTGCTTGAAATTGTGACTTGAAAAGTGAGTAAACCATGAATCATCCCAATGTAAGAGCTGGCAATCAGAATAACGGAGAACAGATTATATAAATAGATGTCACTTTGGTTTTGGGGGAACAGGTATTGAACAATCATGGCTATGCTTGGTAAATATTGTAACATGAAGACAATTCACATTATCTCGAAGAGTAGACACTTTTTTTCCCCTCTTCAATTTAACTTTTAAATACAATAGCAATTAAGTGTTCTATTTGTGTGTGTGTGTGTGTGTGTGTGTGTGTGTGAAGGTCAGAAGACAACTTTTGGGAACTTGTTTTTTCCTTTTACATTGTTTTGAGGAAGGGTCTCTTGGATTTCTACCTCACTGAGAACTCCAAATGAGCAGGCCTCAAACTTCTGGGCACATCTCCTGTTTGTACCCTCCACGTTACAGAAGGAATGCTGAGATTACAGGTGCACCTCACTGCATCTGGAGTTTTGTGTGGGCTCTGGGGCCTGAACTCTGGTCATCATGCTTGAATAGCAAATAAATTTACCCTCTGAGTCTGGACCTAGGATTTTATGAAGTCTTCTCCAGAATACAATCAATGGTCTTTGGGAGAAGATGTTAGGTAGGATGTAACTCTTCTTAATTTACTTCTGTCAGAACATGTCTGCAGATTACTTCTGTTTGAAGAACAATGCTCAGCCCTGTATGATTTGATTTGGGATAGTCTTATTGACTCTTTTCCATCCTGACCTTTCACAAGGTACAACAAGGTACAGGATTTCTCATACAGAGGTTGCATGCAGGCAGACCTGAACATCTCAGCTATCAGGAATTCTACTAAGAGCTGGGAAGGAAGGCGCAAAGGAGAATGGACAGCTGCCCTGTGTTTCACAAGCTCAACTGAATCATCTTCATGCTAAAACTGTTTACTCATATGTAAGTCCCCTCACCTCTAATTTACTCTGACAGGCTAATCACCTTGGTTCTCTGAGTTCAAAGGCCGTGACAGCTGCACTTCGAATTAAATGTTTGTCCCCTCCATAATTCATGTTGAAATTTAATTGCCATTATAATTGTATTAAAAGAAGAGGCCTTTTTTTTTGAGGCACTTGTTTTTGAGGGACTACTTTTAAGGGTGGGATTATTGGTACAAAGAGATGAGCTTGGTCTCTTCTTGCTACTTCGTGGGCATTCTGTGTGGTGGCCTGGCTGACAGTACCTGCGAGGAGTGTCTCCATCTTGACTTCCCAGCCTCTGGGACTGTGAGTCAATACATTTCTGTCCTATGTTACCAGTCTTGTGAATCTCTTATAGCCTCAGCAAGCGAGTGTACCAGGAAAGTGATTAGCACCATTGGAAGACTAATGGCAGCAAACATTACAGGGAGAGATTAGTTGAGAAACCTTCTCCTCACCCACCCACCCAAAAGATATGTACACAAGGCAGCTGTATATATTTGACTCTGAGGCTGAGGACCTTTCTAAGCTTCAGGTGACTCACGAGATCAGTGCACAGAGAGATCCCATCAAGGATGTCAGCAGCAATCACTTGAACATTTTAACAATATTTGTTAAAGTACCCTTGCAAATTAAGCACTATTGTGATCCCACATTACAAATGAGGGATTAAATTATGTTTGAAAGATCACATTTAATATCACTGTGTATGACAGGGGAAGTCCTTGTGGTACAGTTTAAAACAAGCATTTGTAAAACCCAGTGGATTAAAAGAGAGCCTGGGTTACATAGAAAATCTCCCTGGGTGGAGCAATGACCCCCTTGATGATAAGCAAGTGAAGAGCTGCTATTTTAAACTGTATGTGTAATCATGGGAAGAAGCATTTTCACAGACAAAATAAGTGTTCACAGACAGTTTGATTTCATGGGGAAGAGGTGAAAATATCAGATTCTGTTATTGTTGTGAAGTTCTCATTTTTTTTCAGAATAAATTCTTTTTAAACCAATATATTAAAAATAAGCTTATTCTTTAAGTTGAACACTCTGTAAATACATATACTATTCAAAGAAACTTTATTTATTTATTTATTTATTTATTTATTTTGAGACAGGGTTTCTCTGTATAGCTTTGGAGCCTGTCCTGGAACTCTCTTGGTAGACCAGGCTCAAACTCACAGAGATCTGCCCGCCTCTGCTTCCTGAGTGCTGAGATTAAAGGCCTATGTCACCACCACCCAGCTAATTAAGATTTTATGAGTCCAAAGACATGGCTAAGAAAATAAGAACACTAGCTGCTCTTATAGAGGACCATGGTGGCTCACAATTGTCTGTAACTCCAATTGCAGAGAATATAATGCTTTCTTCTGCCCCCTGTAGACACCAGAAAAGCCTCTGGTGCACACATACATATATGAAGGCAAAACCTGCACACACAGAAAATAAAAAGAAATAAATCTTCTTGATAAAGAGTAATATTTTCCCATGCATCTTTTCTTTGAAATGAACAAACAAACAAACAAAAACATTTCTTATTTAGAAACAAAAAAGACAAAACCAGAATGAGCTATCTTTGAAAGACTCAAGCCTTTGTCACTCTGGATGTATCAACCAAGTCAGGAGTCAGGCAGAAGGCTGGGTGTGTGATGATGTAATGTGGCTGGGAAAAGAATGACTTTTCCCTTCCCTCTGTAATGGAGAATTCCATGAAAGTATACTGTTCCTGCAAGAACAAGTTCCTCTAAATGACATTTCATTTCTTTGTGGCTGAGTAGATTAATGCTTGCTTCTTGCAGTTCATGTATTACCAGCCCCAGTGTTTAGAAATGAAAAATTGTGTGTTCAATTCATCTTTTACTGCATAAATGTTATATGAAGACTAGAAATTTGCATTTGGGTGTTCGTTCCTATTAAAATACTAAAATCTTGGTAACAGGTTAAGAAATACTGTGGTTTCACTGTCCTTTCACATTTAGCCTCTATAAAATAGCTTAATGTACTATATGTAGACAACGAGAAGAAATCAAAGAGTGGAATTATGCTAAACTGTGTAGCTCCTAAAGAGCTTATGAAAACTTCATCATCTTTTCATGACATGACTGATGAGACTCACCTGTAAATCTGCTTAACAATCAGATCATGGGAAACTAGAGACATCTTCAAATTTTCAGCATCACAAGTCACCTCAGAGGTCACTGAGGGATCAAATTAAACAGAAGGGCAAAGTGTGAAGGAATAGTTGGGGAGAGAGACAGAGTGCTGAGTGAAACACAGAGCAGCAAAGCCATAAGTCTCATCTGGATTCTTCTTTATGAGATGAGAGAAGGTAATTTTCACCAAGCAAGTTAAAGGAGCAAACTCAAATGTTCATTTCTGAAAATGAAAAATTTCTGCCTTTTAAAAATGATCCTGAGTGGTAAGTCCTTATTGCTGAAGACACCATGTCCTCCAGACTCAGGGCCCAGAGGCCCCTGAGCTAGAATTGACTTTAATGCTTCATTCTGGAGGACTAGATTTTATGCTATCAGAAAGTGCCATGTAAGCTTCCAAAGGAAGAAGCAACCAACAGTTCTACCTAGGTATAATGCCTATGAACCACAGCAATGACCAGCATGGCATACTCATGCTGCAGTAATGGCATGTGTACCTTGGAAGCAACCAATAGCTCTAATTGGACTTGAGATCTGCCCAACAAGAAGGGCATCATATATGATACAGGAAGCCTAGCCAACTACTTAAGGCTACTGAGGTCATGGATCTTTGAAGGCAACCTATAACCGCCACTTTATTAAACAAGCATGTTATAATTGCCTTCAAAGTATTTTTTCTTATAACCACAGATTGTTCCTTGCTCATCAAAGAAACTTCTCTTTGCTACAGATGGAAGACCATTACAGAAAACAACTAATCAAAATGTAGAGTTGCAGAACCTAATCCCAACAGATACATCTACAGAACTACTCCTGAACCTCAGGTGCAAGGGACATTGCAGAGAAGGGAGGGGGGGATTGTAAGGACCAGAAGACCAGGGAGTTTGCTGTGAGATTGTGTCTCCTCATAATATCACACACAAAAAAAAATCTCACCAACATAACTACATAAACATGAGCTGAACAAGGACAATAGTAGACATCCCAAAGTGGAGGAGGTCAAGCCCATGAGGCCTCTACCGTAAACAGATAACTACAGGCAACTAAGGAATGCTGAGAGTGGGAGAAATAGTCTTCTTCAGGGAAGAGCACACTAATTGGTTATCCAATACCAAATGGAGCATGTACATGTGAATGACATTGTTCAGATTGAGCAGGTTATACTTGAAATATATACATATATAAGTATCTAAAAGAAAAATAGCTATGCATTTGAAAGAAAACAAGGTGAAACATATGGGAGGGTTTGGAGGGAGTAAAGAAAGGGATAAATTATGTGATTATGTTATATTCTCAAAACTAAAAGAAAAAAAAATAGATTGTGTGTGTTCCAGACTCCTGAGGCTTAGACCTCACTTCTAGGTATAGTGCTCTGAGGAAACTGAGGCATCTTTCTTTGGGTCTGAGATTTTTGCCATAGTTGGAACATGAGAGTTCAAGGCCCTGTGTGGTTAAGTGAGTCCTGAGGGCTGACAGAAGGCAAGAGACAGAGGTATACTCTGGAGCTCTCCTACAATGGAAGAGGTCCCTTTAATGAGGTTATCGTAGATAATGTCAAGTCCTTTGTCAAATCACTGTCATCCAAAAAACTAAAGTAGAATGAAAAGAACCCTAGCTGGGAGGCTTGTCTACACGTGCAAGATTAAAACACTGTTCTCTTAGAAAGTTTCTGGAGGATGAAATAAATCCCAGGAAAGTGATGCTATTTCCTGGGGCATGTATTGAGACAGTGGTCATTCTTAGTTTATAAGCCATTTCTTTGATTTATTGGATCTGAGGAAGATTTGGTCCTCAGATGAATTTACAGACAACCACTCCTATACTTGACTGAAATTATTCAAGCTGAACTTTGGAGAGCACAGCTCTCTGTTCCCCACATGTTCCTACTATACTCACAGTAACCCCCAGCCTTCATGCCTCTACAGACACAGTACCTGGTAAGCCTTTCACATTGAGCTTTGACATTAGCCAGAATGACTTTGAACACTCAAAAAAAAAAAAAAGGTGAACTTTTTGATTCTTGCTCTTGTAGCCTGTAGGTTGATTCTGGAAGTCCACTTTGAATGAGTTTATCATGGTCCAGGAAAGAATTATTTGTGGTTATAATACAGAAAATGGTAACACTGGAGGGTTTGATTAAGAATCATTATACCATTGGACTTCTGCCAATGAAAGTTTTAGAAAGCCCTCGTTTTACAAGAAAACAGCTCTTTCTCAAATAACTGAAGGAAGAGTTTCCTACAAAGACACTGAAACCCTGGCAAATGTTTTGAGTTTTCCACCCTTCATTTTAGAAACTTTTATAAAACAATGACCTAGAAAGTAATACAATAAAACTAAATATCTGTCCGTTTGTGTTTTGTTTTGTTGTAGTGAAGCCTTAACTATTTATAAAGTTTCATAGGCCTCTGACCTGAAGAATTCTCACAGTACTATAGCAGAAGCCCAAGGGAAATGCAACATATCCTGGTTTGCTTCCTTGCTTCCTCCTGATGGCATTTCCAGGCACACAGGTAGCTACACTGAGAAATTAACATTTCCTGTAGACATCAACTGTTCTCTGAACCAGCAGGGTGAAACACAGCTGAGTGGTGTAGAATTGCTAGTGTATTGGTCAAAGAGCAAAGAGAAGCTGAAAGGTCTAGAGAAACATCTGTTCAAAAGCAACATTAAAAATCTCCTTTTGTACTTAGAGATATAAACTTGCTCCAAAGCAAATTAATTTCTAATTTTTTTCCCCTACCCCTTTGGTTTTTTTGAGACAAGGTTTCTCTGTGTATCCCTGGCTGCTCTGGAATTCCCTCTGTAGACCAGGGTTGCCTTGAACTCACAGAGATCCCTCTGCCTCTGCCACCCAAGTGCTGGGTTTAAAGGCATGCACTGCCAGCACCTGGTGAACTTCTAATTTCTAATAACTGTCCTTTACACATTATTAACAGAGTTTGAGAGTTTAGACATGAACCAACAAATGTGGCCAGGTTGGCTTATGGCATTAGTTGGCTGTGGTTAATGTTGATTTGTGTTTGTGTTGCTGTTTTTTATTTTAAATAGGATGAGCAGTTAACATATTTTCCAGTTAGCTATAAGATCATTGATGTATAAATGATTGTATTTCTATGTTTATTCTTCTAGTTACTTAGGCTAGCAATTTTAAAGGAAGCTTGCTTTGGTTTGAATGAGAATGATCCCCACAGTTTCGTACATTTGAACGCTTGGTCTCCAGTTAGTGGAATTTTTCTGGGAAGGATTAGATGATGTAACCTTGTTGGAGGAGGAGGTATATCATTGGGGGGTGGGCATGAGTTTTTTAATGCCCACACTAGGCCAAGGAGTCTCTCTCCCTCTCTCTTTCTCTCTCTTTCTCTCTCTCTCTCTTTCTCTCTCTCTCTCTCTCTCTCTCTCTCTCTCTCTCTCTGTCTGTCTCTATGTCTCTGTCTCTCTCTCTCTGTCTCTCTCTCCTTCTCTCTTTGCATTCTACCTGGTTGGCTGTTGTTATACTCCCTGCCATGACAGTCATGGGCTCACCCTCTAAAAATATAACCAAGTCCCCAATTGAATACTTTGTTTTTATAAATTTCCTCGGTCATTGTGCTTCTTCACAGCAATAGAAAAGTGACTATGACACTGATATTTTTCAGATAATAATAATAAAAAATTATATTGAGTTCTTATAGTATGTCATGCAATTTATAACATGAGTTTTAAAAACAAATCCCATGGTAGATACCATTATTCCACCTTAAAAGACAATATGTAAACCCAATGAGTGTATCTCAGTGCTAAAATATCTGCACAAAGCCCTGAGTTCAAAATCTCTAACACCCAGTTAAAAAAGGATGGAAGGAAGAAAAGAATAAAGGAAGAAATAAAGGAAGGAAGAAAGAAAATAAACGAAAGGAAGGAAGGGAGGGAGGGAGGGAGGAAGGAAGGAAGGATAGAAGGAAGGAGGGAAGGAAAGAAGGAAGGACAAAAAACCCAAACCCAATCAGAACTGATTTCGAATTGGAATTTGAATTCAGTCATTAGACTTTAACACCTTGTTTCTGTTAAAGCTCTGTAATCACAGCACTCTAGAAACTAGGACAAGAGAATTGCTTCAGGGAGTTTGAAATCACCCTGGGCTACATAGAGAGTTTCAGGCCAATCTAAACTACACAGAGCAATCCTGAAAGAAAAAAAGATTATTCTGTGCACCAGCTTTGAATATATTCTTCTTTAAGAACTACACAAGACAAATGACATCGATAGTCCCTTAACTTCCAATATAGAAGAATTCAAAAACTAAGATCCATCACCAGATACGGCAATTGTCTGCATAACAACAGCAACTTAAACTCCAGATATTTTTCTTTTTCTTCCTGGTTATACTGCCCAAGGGCCCAAAGCATTCAATTTTGTCATAATTCATTTGGCAGGTCTGACAAAGATAGTTCGTTCATCTGGTCTACCAAAGCATTTTTTAGCATCAGGGTACACACTTGATTGGGATCCAGGAACAAATGGCTCTCCAATGGCATCCTGGCAGGTTGATGATGTGATTCATCAATGGGAGGTATCAAGGCTTAATACTGAACCAGGAGCACATTTAAAATGCTCACAATCTTTAAATGTCATGGTGTATAACAAATTTCATTGCCTTTAATTCAATATTTAGAATATGTTTGACATCAGTCTTTTAGCTACAGGATTTAGTGATGGCTCAAGATTATTGTCTTCTTTTCCAATGTAAATAACTTAACTTGAAAAAAAATGGGCTTAGTTTGAAATGGTATATATTCAATCACTTTGGAATAGTAATAGCTTATAATTTAGTCGTGCAGTTATAACCACACCTTGTTTTTACAGAATCATTGAGAAATATTCCATTAAAAAAGTAAATAGTTGTTCATTTTCATTTTTGCATTTGTTTATTTTGTAAGGATGAGGTGGGGTGTTGTGTATGGGGGTGGGTGCATGCATGTCACAGTATGTATAGAGGTCAGAGGACAATTTTTGGACCTGACTTCCTTCTTTGATAATGTGATTTCTGGAGGCCTCCAGGCTCCTCCTCCATCTCACTTCCTAGTGCGTATAGGCAGACCCTGCCCACCCACCCCATTCACTGCCTGAATCCTCCACTTTGAGTGGTTTTTAGGAACTGAATTTAATTGGCCAGGCTTGCTGATAAAAACCTTTCCCACTGAGCCATCCTAATGGCCCAAGATGTTCCATTTAGGTCCAATTTTTAGACTGACCTAAAAAGGTCTCAAAAATGATTTTTTTAAAAGTGTATTCATTTCTACCCTTTCCCAATTGATGTAATTGGGATCAATGTCACTAATAAATTTCTCTGTATTTACTTCTTTAAAAAATTACAAAATAATAAATAAATAATAATGAATACCAATTAATAAATATAAGTACCAAATAAGAAATTAATGAACCACTCGAGAAAGTCTCACCTTCATCCTTAGCACTGCAGAGACAAAAGAGGCTGCCTTTGTTCTGCCTTATGGGTTTAAAAAGAGGGTCTGCTCTGCCCCAAGTTGGCTTCAAACTCTCTAGGGTCTTGAACACCTGATCCTCCTTCCTTTTCCTCTTGTATGCTGGGTTACAAGCATGTACCATTTTGCCCTAGTGACATAATGCTGGTAGGTAAGCACTCTACCAATTCAGCTATATCCCCAACCCTGCTGTATGTTTTGGCAGTGTTTAAGCTTGCTTCTCATTTGTTTGCTGTGATTTTGTATTAGAAACATATATTTAGTTTTATTCATCTAGAAGCTCTTCTGTGCTGCCCTGATGAGGGGTCGACCAACTCTTCTATACCCAAGTCATCAATGGCATCGCCACATGATGGCCTTTTAGGGGTGGCCCCACATCAGCATGGCCCTCAAACGTCAACTTGGCCCCAGGCTGCAGTACAGATCACAGATACCTGCATATCCTTCTACAGTAACAGGCTTCAGACATTAACACAGACCTCAGCTGCAGACCATAGATCCAGACATGGCCCTTGGTGGCAATACTGGCCTAGACATCACCATGACCTCAGGTGATGCAGGCCTCTCACATCAGGTTGTTCCTTACCTCTGTCATGTTTTCAGTTCCTCTTCTCTTCATAGTGCACAGTGTATTTCTTTCTCTCTCATCTCTCCACCATACACTTCCATGCTTCTAGCCACTCCTGGTGTCTTGGTACTTCCAGCTATGTCCAAGTTCTACATCTTGAGTTGCGGCAGAAGAAAGAGACTCAAAGTCCACCCCACAGTGACAAACTTTCTCCACGATAATAGTGTCACTCCCTATGGGCCAAGCATTCAAACACTTGAGTCTATGGGAGCCATATCTATTCAAAACACCACAAGAACTTAAAATGATTACTTGTCTCACTAGTGCGACAGAAGCAACTTAGAGAAAGCAGGGTTTAATTTGACTGACAGTTTCAGGCTACAGTCCTTCATGGCAGGAAATCCTATTGCCAAGAGCTTGAGGCAGCTGATCATACTATGTTCACAATCAGGAAACTAAGAGCAACACATATTTTATGGTTTGTTGGGCCTCTCTGATGACCACTTCATAAGGAAGTAGTCAACTGGTGGCTTAGGGAGTTTCATTCAACAGTCACATAGCTTTGGGAATTTCCTCTTGTAATTCATGAAAAGTACCTTTTCATCAAAACCTTTAAACTGTTAGTTTTCCTATCCTTCCACATGCATTTACACATCTGTAAGAGTATAACATTAATGAATCAACATTAATGAGAACTTTTAATAGAGGTATGATCTTTGACAATTCATTGTAAGGACCACTGAAGGGTCAAGCCAGTTGGTCTTGGGTGTTTAAGGAAATACTTAAGAAATGTCAGCAAGGCCCAATATAGCATGAAAAAAAAATATCAATCACTTGTATCAATTATTTTGTCAAAAGAGCAATGTTTGACACAGTTTCACCTAATACTCAATAATTTACAGACATTTTCCATGTCCAGTTTCCTTATCTGGGATGGCAGCAGCTATAAGGCTGTTGTACATCTCCACAACCTGATGATATTTCTGTGATGTCCAGTCTGGCTCAGGTCTGAGAAGGATCTTTGCTATAGTCTGCTGTGCTTGCCAATGGAACTATCTCCTTGGTTCAGTATTGTGACCTTTGCCTTCTTCTTGATATCATTGGCTTCTGAATGGACCAAGCTTGGACTGACTTGGTTGCACATCTTACCACATCTCATATAGACCATGCCAATGCCACCTAAGGAGGAAGGCAGGTAGTCCCATAGTAGATGGGCAAAGGTGGCTATACTAAGTTCAGCTGATGTTTCAGCCCTCATTGTAAACCCAAACTTTCTGTGTTTCATCCCACCTTGTTTTGGGGTAAATAATTGTGTTATAGAACTCATCCTGCAGAGATAGGAACAAAAATCTGTTTACTCCAGATAAGGCACCAAGAATGGAACAAAGAAATCATTGTATGCCAGTCAATCTTGGTGAACTAATACATGTACTGTGTTATTTAGAGGAGCCCAGGTGAAGTCAAGCTAACTTTTCCCTCAAGACCTTATTCTAGCCTGAGTGAGAGAACTCATGCAAGTTTCATCAGTTTTTTGGGGCCCCAAGAGATCAAGCCACCTTTTTTCTTCCATTTCAATCTGGAGGAAAACAAACCTAGAAGCAAACGTGAGGTATAATGAAGGAAAATGCATTCTATTTTGATCCTTGTTAAAACTAAAAGGGAATAGGAAAGTGATGTAATTAGACCCTAGCTAAAAATGTTTGTACATGGGGCTATGATTTTAATTTATTTCTTTTTTACTCATTTTGTATATGTTTAAAACTCACACAATAAAGTGCTGCCAACAACAAATCACAAGGCCAAGAAACATAAGTGACCTTTTTTCTATATAATGTCTATAATTAGGGACAGTTCTGACCTGACACTGGACTCTGGACTTCCAGTCCAATATTCCTTTTTTTATAGCAAGCATTTTTGTAGGCATGCCAACATTCAGTCTGCCCAGAGCTTGACAAGCCAAGGGGTGAATTAGGGAATACACTGTGGTGCTATCAAAGACTCAGGCAAGCAGTTCATCAGCAAGCAGCCAAGTGGCAAATTGGGACTGACTGAGAGTGCAGAGCAGCTGCTGACTTGTGAAGTTGTGCCCAAAAACTCTTGGCTCTCCCCCATATAGTCTTTAAAGGAGCCATCTCAGAAGCAGACTAGCCTTCGGTGCCTAAACAAACAAAGCTAAAAGTGGATTCTGTCCTACTTGGGCTTTTCTTGATTGCATCAGGATCTCTAGTCATCCATCCCTAAGATGATTAGCATGAGTTTGGCGTGAGGTCTCATGGTTATTGTGGAGGTCATGTGCCTGAACACCAGGGATTCGAGAAAAGTTAGAGAGGAGTGACATGTTCACCTCACTCAAGACAGCTGCTTCTGTCGAAAGAAAGCCAAGATGCCGTTTCTCTAGGGGTGGTCTTGAGGAATCACGGGGGTTTGTGAGGAGGAGGTATGCACTGCACGCAGGCAAAGAGCAAAGGTAAGTTATACTCAAAATCGGAACTCCACGTTCCTTTCCGAGTTCTGGAAACCCATAATCTCTGAGCTTGCCCAAGGTCAGGACTTGAAATCCCACCAATCCCCACCCTGGAAATCCCCACTCTGGAAAGCTCTAATGAAGATAAACCCTATATAAAGCCTGTCTCCCACTCAGTTCCTTTGGTGCTTCTCGCCCAAGCAGAGACAGCTACCCTCTTGTGTCTTTCCCAATAAATCTCTTGTGTGAGGTTTGTTGTACAGTGTGACTGTGATGTTCCTTGGCCCCCAACTGCCAGGATACCTTTCCCTTACAACCCTTGCAATGGGGAAGCATTCCCCCTCATAGCTGTAATACTTTCATTAGGAATACCTTTCCCCTCAGATATGTAATACTTATATTAACAGGGCAGACCATGCAGCGTAGAACCAGGCAGAGAACCAGCTTATCGGTCTTTCAAGTGAATAAATACTGGAGTAGTACTGGCCTGCGATTAGGTGATGCTTCTGCTCCCTTGTAGGACCTTGATTTGTCAGTTTGGTTCTCACATTGGGGTTGAGGAACTCCTTAGAGGTCATTCATAGCACAGAAAGCCCAGGTCAAGTTCTGCCAAGGTCACTGGTAATACTCTTGCTTTTCCCTTGTCAATTTTAAAGCACACTTCAGGCAAATACTCCTGTAGAGACATAGAGATTTTCCCTGACCAACTGGACCACCATCAGTTTTGATACAGCACCCCATACATCCTTAAAAGGGACCTTTCATATGCAATGATGGTAGGAGTTTTCATCAAGTGGGCATTTTGCTTGTTCTGTGTGACTCTAGTGGGACTTTGCCTTTTGTGGCTATGATGTATAACAAAAGTGACATCCAAAATACAATGACTGTTGAATCACAGTCTTTGGAGTTTTCTACTCAGTGTTCTATTCTCTCAAAGCAAGGAAGCCTAATTTCACTGCCATGATTTGTGTCCTATATATGAGATTCTCTATTTGTTTAACTTGGAATTAGTTTATGTACCTATAACTCAACTAGAGAACAGTCTTTCTACAAATGATAACCCAATGTTAAAAGAGGAAAACTCGGGATATTAAATAAATATGCATTTATTATGGGGCTAAACAGAATTTTGAGCCCCACATAATTCAAGCGATTGGCATACATTAAAACTAATTCATCAGTCATCTGTGACTTATTCTTAGAGAAAAATCTAGCAAGCATGGGATTCTGATGTGTTTTATTTGGGGGAGGGTTGATTTGTTTTGTTTTTGTTTTCCTTTTTATTCAGGGGGGAAACCACAAAATATCACAGCATTATGTGATCCTCCTATAATAAAGTACACCATTCATATTCTGTCCCCACATTTTCTGAAGAATTAGCATATGCAGCAATAATAGCCTAAGTCTAAAGCAATTCAATTCTCTTAAAGTCAGCTAGATTGTGGTGGTCAGACATCATACACTGCCTCGGTAGGTAAAACTACTTGATGCACAAGCAGAGGTGCTTAGGTTCAAATTCCCAGCACCTATGTGATAAAACATGGGCATGGCTACATGTCCTGGTAACCTCAGTGCTGTGGAGGGCAAAGACAGGAGGAGGGCTGAGGCTTCCTGGTTGCCAGACTAACTCCAGGTTCAGGGAGAGAACCTGTCTCAACAGAATGACAGAACAGAATACCCAATGAGGGTGTACAATGCCCAATGGACACTCTCAGGCCTCTGTGTGCATATGGGCATTGTGCACCCTCAGACACAAGTGTGTGCACACCACAAACACATAGACACATGAGAGAGAGAGAGTGTGAGAGAGAGAGGTGAAACAGAGAAAGGGTGAAAGACAGAGGGTAGTTCTTCAAATTTTATCTCAAAAAAGAAATTATTATAGTCTGAATTTTTGAAAATTTTGTAGGAAAACAGATCTCCATATTGATATCTAGCACACATAAGGGATACATTTTGATTATGTAGCCACTGGGCTATAGGATGAATCAAGACAGCTCACTGGAAAGCACGGGAAAAGGGATTGGACTTCCTTTTTTGTCATTTCAGGCACTTTCTGTGTTGATCGGGTTGTTCCCAGTCTTAGAATTTTCCTGTCTTAAGATTTTTCAGGTTCTGAGATTAGAGGTGTCTGCTCAAAATTTCTTATTCACAGGCTTTGCATAAAACTCTGAAAATGGGTCAGGTGTGGGGGTGCACCCCTTTAATCCTAGCACTGGCAGGTAGATCTCTGAGTTCAAGTCCAGCCTGGTCTACAGAGTGAGTTCCAGGACAGTCAGAGCTGCACAGGGAAACTCTGTCTTGATAAAATAAAAATAATAACAACAAACAAACAAAACTGTGGAGATGGATGACCACCTTTCAGCTCTCAGAGAGGAATAAAGTATAGTGCCTCCCTTTCCATTTACTCCTGTAGGTACATCCTAGTTCCCTATTTTGGACTGAATTGTGTTCTCACTAAATGCATTGTTGAAGCCCTATCACCGAGTGTGACTACAGATTTTATAAGGGCCTTCAGGACATGAGGTGGTGAGATTGAACCCTTATTCAATAGGAATGGTTTTCACACAGAAGAGGAGAAGATGCGTAGATCTCCCTCAGCCCCTCCCTGTTCATACCAAAGTCATAAAGACACAACCTGAAGGCAAGCATCTACTGACTATAAGGAGATTCTTCACCTGAAAACAACCCTGAGGGTATCCTGCGTTGGCTCTCTAACTTCAAGACCTATGAGCAAGTAAATGTTTGCTGATTAAGTCACCCATTCTGTGTCAGGCTGTAAATATGAGCACTCACCTTGTCCTTTGTCCACAGTTTTAGCTCTGAAATATTAATGATTATTTTCAGAAATAATCTGCGCAGTTCATATTTTTCCCCATACTGTATAACATGATGGTATCTTGTACCATTGTACTCTGTCCTGACCAGGACATGGGTCATCCTTAGTTTTGCATAACTACGATGTATGTTCTGCTTGTCCTACGACAGTTAGAGAACATGTAACCTGGACTCTAGTATGTGGTAATTATGCTATTAACAGTTGTAACATCAATATCTTGCTATACCTAATTTTTGCTTTTATTTTGTTTGGTTTTCAAGACAGGGTTTCTCTATTCTAGGCTGCCCAGAAACTCTCTTTATAGATCAGGCTGACCTTGAACTCAGAGATGCTCCTGTCTCTGCCTCCTGAATTCTGGGATTAATGGTGTGTATCACTACTTCCCTAGTTGCCATATCTAATTTTTAAATTAAAATTGCTGAAGACATGAGTCTATAGGGTAGACATGATATATAGGGTTTGATACTATCTGCAGTTTGAGGAATATACTGATGGTTTTGAAATGCATTCCATAGATTTATTCTACTAGAATAATATATATATATGTATATACATATATAAATTGAATATATATTTAAATATATATTATTTGAATATGATATATATATATATAACTTGAATATATATTATACTCAAATAAGTAGGGCTATGAAATAGAGTGTTAATGTCCCCCAACCCCAGGTATGGATACTCCAGCTCCAATAGATATATTAGAAAACAGAACATTATTAGGCATGAATCGCCAATATCTTTCTAGAAGAGACCTCCCTAGCCATTGTTGCCACATGGAGTGAGGGAGCAGAAAGAAGACAAACACTGTGGAGAAGGCAGTCTCTCATCACATACCTGATACACTAGTACTTCCATCCTGGATGTTCCAGCCTCTGGAACCAGTTTGTGGGATTCTGATATAGCAGCATGAACTGACTGAGATTCCAGAGTTGATACTGGCTTCAGGTTTGCCTAAGTTCACATATTACCTCCATTCAAGGTGCATCTTTACCCAGGGTCAGCCAAATACCTAGGGAAGTGTTCTGATTGGATATGTTAAATTTCTTTTCAGTTCAGATTCTGAGATAAAGAAGCAGATACCTTATTAAAATGAGTGAGGAAACCGGGTGGTGGTGGTAGTGCACACCTTTAATCCCAGCACTCAGAAGGCAGAGGCAGGTGGATCTCTGTGAGTTTTAGTTCAGCCTGGTCTATAGAGTGAGCTCCAGGACAGCTGGTGATACACAGGGAAACCTTGTCTCAAAAACAACAACAAGAAAAACATGAGTGAGGAAAACAGCAAGTCATAGCTCAATGAACCCCCAAATTATTCTACTATCTTCTCATGCCTTTGTGGAGTCTTGCCTATCACACACCTTTCAGCGTGTTCCCCTACACAAGTCCAGGGGCAAACTCTGAGAAGTGTTGGGTATCTAACACAAGGTGTGCTTTGTAAAGGCTAAAACCTAAAAGAAGCCATTCTAGAACTTCAAAACCAAAAAAGAAAACACAATATAGCAGATCAGCACAAACAATAGCAACTCTGAAGAGACCACACCATAACCAGCATCATTCATTACCTGACACCCTTTCCTTCCCCTAAAAGATGCATCACTAAAGAATGCTGACAGTGCGGGAGGAAGAAGCTACTTCCTTTTTCTCCTGTCTCCCTAGCTTTTCTGGATAGAACCTGCTTTATGTCAGACAGGAGCCTTCAAAAGGAAATGATGAAACCTGAACTTTTGAGACGGGCTCATTATGTAGTCCAGGATGACACTGAACTTCAGATTTAACAGCCCCAGTCTGCCCAGTGCAAGGATTACATGTGTGCACTCACTTTTATACCAGGTTTGATGAAGAATAGAAGTCATAGGAAAATGTGACAGGGCAGGAGAGCTGAGCTATGGGAGTAATAGAAGAAACTTAGCAAGTCTTGTCTTCTCAGTTCCTGCACCTTCAGCATCCTCAGCATCCCCAGCATCCCCAGCATCCTCAGCATCCTCAGTATTCCTGGTGTCCCTCTCCACCTTCAGAGACAGGGTGCAACAATCCTTCCAGTCTCCTGTCTCTACAGAGGACATCTCTCAAATGAGATGGCTTGCTTCAGGGGAACAGACAGAGATCAGAGAGGCCCTGAACCGCATCCTGTTTTCCAAATCCCCTTAGCTTTGAACACCGGACATGGTGAGCTTCCACATTCTAGGCTCTCATGATTTGAACACTGCCAACAGATAAAAGAGAGATTACTTCCTCCTTGATTCTGGCTACAGCTTTAGAATTGGATACAGAGATTTTATCAACCAAGCAAGAAAATATTTGCCAAGGCCTCTCAAAGAAGACAAAGCCAGGCAAAACACTAACCAATACTTGGTTACAACTTCCAGGAGGTGAGAAGTTTCATGGCACAAAGTAAATGGCTTTTTCCTTATCACTATGGAACCCACTGCCTATCTGTTAAGTTGTTGCTATTAATTTAGTATTTATAAGGCCCTTTCACTTTGTGAAGCTAGCAGGAATAGTTGCCATATGTGATTTTGGGGCCTTATTATTTGAACTATTAAGCCTTGGACTATTTTATCTTCAATGAAATCTCATTTTAAGTAACTTTTCTTGGTTCCATCTTTCTTATTGTCACCCTGAAATTTGTTTTAAAAGAATAACATAAAGTTGTGTGGTTGAGAGAATCCCTTCCAAAGCCAATTATTCTGTACTTTTCTATTTTGATAGTTACATCACTTAGGAAATTTCATTCTTCAGGAGAAAAGAATAATCTCAAGGGTTTGTTTTGGGGAAAATGTTGTCAAGACTTGTCTTCTTACATTACCCACTTAATTATTACTTCACACGAGGCGGGAAATCACATGCTTTGGAAAACCAGCAGGGCTATTTTTGCATTCGATTTCAGGACAAATTTCCATTCTGTGGTTATGAGGAGAATTAACATCCTGTTTGTGATTACTAACCTTGATTGTCAACTTGAATGGAGTGAGAAATGTCTAAACTCATAGCTCAAAGAACTGTCTAGAAAGTTTCCACCAGATCATGTCCACACATGGCCAGTGCTTAGATACCACCAATTAAATAGTCTACTTTCCTTCCTTGGTCAGGCTGTAAAAGTTCCATGCTAAAGTGGAGATTTTTGAATCTGCTCTAGTTCTGAGTGCTGTACAGATTCTTAAATCCCCATGAACACTCAAATAGGCTCTTACAGTAATTTTGTCTAAAGTTTTTGTTCAATGGCCTTAAAGGAAGAAAAACCTAGTATCCTGGTGCTCATTAAAACAGTGAAGCAGAAACAGGTCTTAGCTCTGAGTGACTCTGGATTCGAGGCTGGAGTTGCTGGTGGTAGCGAGAACAGAAGATGGAAAGTGGTCAGGCAGTTAGTTATAGGACAGGGAGTCCCCAATAAAAGAAGTCCTGAAGATGTCCTTGGTCCTGTCAGCAAGTTTGTTCTCGCTGAAGATCAGGAATGCTAAAAAGAAGTTCTGCTTTCAAGCTTCCTTGTCTCTTCCCCTAAATGAGCATCCATTCCTGGAAACTAGGGGACCAATAGTGAGAGGCACCTGGATGCCCCTTGGATGCACCAACTTGACTGACCACCTTCCCAGGCTTTGTGGCAGTCTCTGCTACCACTCCCAGGACTACGATCTCATTGGTACCTCCTTTTCTGGGATCCCCCTTCCTTTATACAGGAGCTCTGCCTTCCCTTTCTTAAACTCCCACCTTTGAATCCATACCACACTGCTCTCTGGAACTCAACCTCTGTGTTCCATGAATTTTCAAGATACAATCCAGGAGCCATTGACTCAGTAGAAGGTTTGTGTGACCATACTTACAACACTAACTCCTGAGTGAAAGCCCACCTGGGGTAAGAGGGGTAAGAGAAAAGGTCTGTACCATTCTCAAGGGTCTCTTTTGTCTCCTTTTTTTTTTTTTTTTTTTTTTCAGGGAGTACAGCTCAGGGAAACAGAGACAGACAGATGGACACACACACACACACACACACACACACACACACACACACACACACAGAGAGAGAGAGAGACGACAGACAGACAGACAGACAGAGACAGAGAGAGAGAGAGAGAGAGAGAGAGAGAGAGAGAGAGAGAGAGAGAGAGAGAGAGAGAGAGAGAGCGCACTATGATTATGAGGTAAATCTTGCAAAACCAATCTAACCAGAATCTTGCTGAAGTTCAGCCAACGAGATAGAACTCATCTGAGAGATGGTTAGGGTGAGTGAGAAATTCAGGGTAATTACTATTACAGTAGCAGTAAAGGCTTTTTAAGGGAAATGGGTTCCTTCTGGTCAAGAGAATGTAATCTTCTGACTTGGGTAGAGTACATTCCAGTTGGGTAGGTCAATCGCTCTCCAGGAAGGCAGATTCACCCTAAGCCATCCTAAAGAGATGGGAGGAATAATTATTCCTCTAATGAGATAATGCACTTCTCCTTCCCAGAGTCTCGGCTCTTTGTGTAGACTTTTACAGGGCCTCAGCCATGAGCTATCTATGTAAGCCCACCCACTTTTCTCAGCCTCCAGGAGAACTAGCTTTTCCTTTCCTCCTGTCTCTTTCCTAAGCATACTCTCCCTACTACTTTGGACTTCACTATTTCTCTGCACCCTCCACCCCCCATGGCTCCTGGGGTCCTCTGCAACTGATCCCCATGCCAGCTTAACTAAGCCGCATGACTTCTCATTTCCTTCTTTTCAGCTACTGCTGAGATTTACAGTTTGCCTGATCTGGGATTTTCTTTTTAAATTAGAAATAAAAAATTGTCTTCATGCTTCCTTTCGAGTCTGCTCAGAAATTCTGTTTTTTGTTTGTTTGTTTGTTTGTTTTAAACCAGACTCAAACCCTGAAGAGGGGGGTCTTGATTTCCCCAGCATCAATAGTTATTGAAGGTCAGAGATGCTGCCTGAATGGATCTGAGTGTATTATTGGGAAAGCCAGGCTGTTGAGGAAGACATGCACAAGGACAGAATTTAATTAAACAAGGAAGTACACAGGAGCCAGGCATGGTCAAGGCAAGAGTGCTTGCAATATTTCATGAATCATGCATTTATTTTTGCAGTGCTGGGATGTAACCCAGAGCCTGGCATATGCCAGGCAAGTGAGCCTGAGCCACACACCATGTCCATTAGTATGTTTAAAAATATAAATGTGTTTATGTCTGTGAAGAATTCTGGATATTTCACAGAGTCCAGAGCAATAGAAAGAAATGAGTGATTATTAAGATCAATTTATGCCCTATTCTAAGTTACTACATATTGTAGGAAACTGTTTTTTAGACTGTGTGCTTCCCTAGGAAACCCTACTTTACAGGAAACTTTTACTCAATTTTAAGGGAAGGAACCGGGATGACTACAGCCCCTGGTTGAAGCAAGAAACTCTACCATGCGTCCACCATCCTCCAGAACAGAAACATGACTTACTTCTGGGGGACACAAAAAAAGCCACCACCCAGTAAGCTTATTGAAGAGAATTGAAACTATTGGCAATACACTGCCCACCTGCCACCTCTTCACCCTTGTGTACCTGGAACAGATCTACTGTTTCATACTCCTGGCTGTATTAATGATCTGGATTTGGTCCCTCACCTCCCTGCTAAATCCTGTAGCTCCCCTTACAGAACTGATTCCAGCAGTTCCGGCCACAGTCCCCACAGCAGACTGGTCCAGTTTGTCGTCCTATCAATACAGACTTTCTCAGCCCACTTCTGAAAACTTGAACTCTCCTATGGCTCTTTAACTTGCATCCATCCTGGAACCCTTGCACCCACAGATACATGTATAGATATATTTGCTATGTAGTGCATGATGTAAGAGACATTAGTAATTAGGATTGGAATAAAGAGCCTCTTCTAAAGGCTACCAAGGTAGTGAATTTTTATGGCATTGAAACTGCTCAACCTTGTGAATTTATTGCTCAACGAGTTCTGACATTGTGGAAAGACACAAACATGTTTGTCTATGTTTCTGGCATAGAACACTCTTGACAATGGCTTTTCTTTGTTTGTTTTTCTTGGTATTATGACATCCTCATCTATAAAACTACTCACAATATGAAACTCTTCAATTGTAATAAATTGTAATAACTCCAACAATCCCCCCCCCCTAAAAAAAAACTTTCACTCAGTCCTCAATTTGTCTCTTGTGGAGTTTCTCTTTCCTTATTAATATTTGGACACTGCTATAAATAAGGCCCTGAGTTTGATGACCAATAACAAAATCATATAAAGGTTTGGTTTGGAGGGGGCCTGTCAGGGTTCATAGAGAATGGTTCTCCCAACCCAGACAGGACAGGGTAGTGACTTACTGGAGGAGGGGCGGAGTGATTAAAGAACTTTCCTGTGGCTAGAATGTTTGTTGGGAAAGCAAGAAGAATTATCTGATAAAACGGGTAACCTGCTTGTGACTCTTGTAATGTAAATGATACAAGCAATAAAGTAGGAAGCTGACAGCCTCTTACAGGACAGACCAAGCCAAACGATTCCTTTCGTATTCATTTACACAAGAAAGCAAACCTTTCATTCCTAGTTCCTGACACACACACAGCCCCAGCACAGCCTCTCAATTGTTTACTGGGTTGAGAAGAATGCCAGGGGTGGGAGGCGCCAGCTCCAGTCTCTGCTCCTCCTGAAAGCTTCTAAGCTACCCGGCTTTTAAAAGTGTCAAAAAGGGGGAGGATTTACATAGAAGGGAGACGTTTTTTTCTCTGGGCCATAAGAATTTCTGCATCTCCTCATTATTATTCCAAAAATGGTTTTGCCTCCTATTTACCCGGGAGGACTTGACTGAAAATGTATTTAATTTTTAAGTGGGCATACAGAATAATACAAAACAAAACAAGCACATTACAGCAAGAACAAAAGCACACAGACCCAAACCCTACCTTATTTGAAATTCCTGGACGCGTTCTAGGAAATGAGGTGATGAATAACAGTTGTGGGAGGAGGAAAAGAGAAGGGGAGGTAGGGAGGGACACAGAGGTAAACAGCAGACAGAGACACACAGAGAGACACATGGAGAGAGACACGTAGAGAGGCAGACACAGAAGCTTTGGTAGGCAAGTTTTGAGAGTCAGACACCTTTCTGGCACATGTGTTGTGTTTTACTGGGAAATACATCTTTTCCTTGCTTTTCATCTCCTCCGTACACTGGCTGAGGCAAACAAGGTGAACAGATGTGCGCAAAGAATTAACTCTGGCCTGGAGAGCACAGGGAGGAAATATTTCCTTTGAAATAACCACCTTTAAATTCCATTAGTTCAATCTGATAGAGAAGGATCTGGGCAGGGGAATGATTTAAACAGCCAGGTTGTTTGTCCAGACACGAAGCCCTTTTGTCATATGAAAAACCTGAAGACAAATTGAATATTTCTCCCATAAACTGGCAGAGTTTAACATCCTGGCTGGAAGGAGACAACCACATTTGTTTTACTGTTAATAAATTCACCTTAGTAAGAATTTTTCTTTCTCCACCAAGCTCTCTCCCCCCTCCCCCAATTTGTTCAGAACAGCTTCACATTCATGCCTGTAGAAAACCAACTCTCCCGACCGAGAAAGCTGCATAACCAGTCAAAGAACAAGGCTATGGGATTAGCGCATTGTGAAGAATAAAGAGAGGCCTTCAGCTTCCTGTCATGTATGATATTTATCACATTTTTCATGACTGGCTCTAATAACAGTATAGAGATAGAACAGGCTTGATGAATTTTACAAGCACAACTCTACAGAATCCAGGAGACCAAGCCCACACTTCTCCCTCTTGCAGATTTTATTAGTCTTATAAAAAAAAGTGTGTGTGTGTGTGTGTGTGTGTGTGTGTGTGTGTGTGTGTGTGTGTGTGTGTAGGGGGTGGGGGCGGGGGCTATTGCTACAAAAGTAGGCTTGAATTTTCTGTCTGTTATGCTAATGTATTCATAGAAAAAGCTGGTGCTGAGGGCGGTTCTCCAATTAAGACAAATGAGGCACATTGAATTTCTCCCCCAGGGCACAGCAGGGGTGCTGGCAAAATCTACTTTATTCTTTGCTGTCAGGACTGAACTGGAAACAAAAGCATGAAAATTCAACACATCCACTTACAGAATAATAAAGGCTGTTGTTTAAAGCGTGAAGAGTTTTGGCACCCTTCTGGGGCCGTATGCAGATCTTCTCTCCTGCTAGTACACCATCGCTCTTGGAAATTAAAGACGTACTTGGTCGGTTAACAGCTGAGAGGAGAACAGCCTGAAACTCAATTAGATTTTGTATTAAGCAAATAAATCAGGACTGACTGATATTGGCTAAACGAAAATGCATTACGGGCTGACAGTAATTCTAATTTGATTGACAAATGTACGTAGTGTGTTATTAAATGAATGTTTAAGAATTTTTTTTTTAATTTGAGGATTTTGTTCTAGCAAATACTTCTCATTGAACTTGGGGAAACAGTGGAAAGACCCCATCTACTTGGTATTGCTTCGATTCTGCTCTGGAACCCAAGGGATCTGTTTTCTGTTACATGCAAAGAGTTTGAGACAAAATTATTCTGCTGAAAGACATTTGTTTTCCTCCATCTACAGTTGGTGTAAGGTACATCATTTGCCTGGTGGAATGAAGGCCAGCCAAAGGTCCTCTCATTACAGTGCAGTGACTGACTAACTTGGAAGGCAGAAAACTGAGTAGGCCTCCATGTTTCTTCAGAGCTCTCACAGAGCACCTGAAGCTTTTCTGCCCGAAGAGCACTTTGACTTCAAGTTTAAGAATGAAGATTTCCACCAAATCTTCTAAAGCCTTGGTGTGTGTGTGTGTGTGAGAGAGAGAAAGAGAGAGAGAGAGAGAGAGAGAGAGAGAGAGAGAGAGAGAGAGAGAGAGAGAGGGGCAGAGAGGCAGAGAGGATGATGATGTGGGGTCTGTAAACTAACTGGAAGTATAAAGTGCTGGTGCATGGTTGATGAGTGACAGAGCCTCTTCCCTAGAGAGGAGAGTTTGGTTCTTTATGATTGTTTTCTTTCTCTTTGTGGTTAATACATTCGAACCTAATTATTGAAAGCAGGAGATGGCATCTGGTCAGACAGTTTAGGGCAGGCACCTTGAAGGCTACAGTTCTGACATTGTCTTTAGTTGGAAGCTGGAAATGTCCTTGGTTCTCTCCTGGCCAGGGGCTTACCTATTCTGGCTTCTTGTCTCCTTTCCTTTTCTTTTCACACCATCCAGATGAGCAACCCTGCCTGAAACATATAGGAGAGGGCATGATTGAAGCTGAAAGGCCAATGAACACCTTATGCATATGGACTCATTTCTCCATGAGGTCCCCATACTTCTGTCATTGGACATGGACACTGGTTCTGTATCTTCACTATTGGTAACAGTCAAGTAATAAACACAGGCATGCAAATACCTCTGTGTCATTCTGATATAGATTCCATGGTGTGTGTGTGGGGGGGATATACCAGGAATGATATAGCTGTGTCTCACCTACATTTACTGTTAGGGTTTTGGAGAACCTACATACTGATTTTCATATGGCTGTATCCTTTTACATTTTCCACCAGCAGGCTCCAACAACAACACTGGAGCATCACAGGGAATCTGAGGGCTGGGGTTGTAGTATAGTGTTCAAGTTTAGCACTTTTAGCATGTATAAGTCTCTGAGTTTGATCCCTAGCAGAGACACTGAAAAATCAAATAACAACAAACAAACAAAAGACAAAAAACTCTCCCCAAAAGAACAGACTTTCTACCAACCACAAAACCAAAATAACAACAAAACAAAAACCAACCCCCTACATCCAAATTTTGCTATTTCCCTAGTTTGCTACATTTAATTCACACTCCCTTTTATCCAATCATACTTTTCTGGGCTCTTCAGTCTTCAGACCTAGCATCAGCATCCAACTTAAACTTTCTATTTTAATTTATTTAAATTGAACCTTCCCCCCACCACAGTTCAAACAATACCTCCTCTTCTCTCTCTACTTTCCTCCAAGTCACAGGTAATTCTTGCCCTACTATCTACTCTTGAATTTGACTGTTCTAGGCATATCAGACACATGTGATCATTCAATGTAGGCTCCTTCATGAATGGCTTATTTTAAATAAGGTTACTGTTGTCAAGACTTATTATTATTTGTAGTATGTATCATAATTTCAATTATTTCTTAGTGTTAATAATACTCCTCTGTGTATGTTCTTTGAAATCCTTTCTTTTATACTTTTGGTTTTGAGCCCAGCCTTTAATTGCTGAACTGTCTCACCAGCCCGAAAACCCTTTTTTTCTTTTTCAGTTTGTGGAGACAGGGTTTCTCTGTGTAGTGTTGACTGTCCTGAAGCTCGCTCTGTAGACCAGGCTGGACTGGAACTCACAGAGATCTCCCTGCCTCTGCCTTCCAAGTTCTGGAATGAAAGGTGCCCAGCAAATCCTTTTCTTTTTAAAAATGTTTTCATGTTGTATTTCTGCTATAAACATACCCCTTAGTTTGAGAAGCTTAGGAAAAGACTTTGCATGTAGTAATGCACTTTATTACATCAAGTTTCATTAGCAGATCCACTGGCTTTGATGTCCTGGCTTCTCTATGTTAATATTTGCCATTTTATTTATTTTAAAGCAAGGTCTTCTATAGCCCAGAGGACTCATTTTCATACTCTTTTCTTACTAAGGGGCTATCTAGGCTCCTTCCATATTTGGGTATTATAACTTCATATTGCAAATGTTTTTTCTGTTCATAGATTGTTCTTTCATTCTTTCATCCTTTGCTCTGCAAAATCTTTTTATGCGGGTGCAGTCTTGCTCAACTCTGCTTTTGCTGTCTGTTTTCTTCATAACATACCCCAAAAGCATCACCCAAACACATATCAACAGAGTCTCCTCCCTTCATTATTGTCACAGGATCAGATCTTATATTTAATTCTGTAACCCACTGTGGCTTTATTTTGTGCAGGGAATGAGATAAGGGTCCTGGCATCCTAAGTATGTGGATTTTACCAGTAATCCTTTTTCAGTCATTTTAAGTGGGTATTCAACATTTTCTTTGTTTTCCTCCTCTGTTGCTGCAGATCCTTTAAGGGGGTTTGAACCTTCTCAAAATTATTTTCCTTTGTGGTTAGCCAGTTGTCTTCTGTCCACCAGGGTATGTTTGTCTGTTTGTTTGGTAGGGATGGGGGGAAAAAAAAAAAGGCTGCAGGGACAGCTCCTGCTAGAAGGACCCGGGGTACTGAAGAATGGTTTTGTTTTTTTCTCTATGAACATAACAATCCAGTCTTTAACTAAGAATTGTTTGCTGTTGACTAACAATTAAGTCATTTCTAGTTTTACTAACCACTGGCGTATACACACACACACACACACACACACACACACACACACACACACACACACGTTTGTATGTATGTATGTATGCATATATGTATATGGATTCTTTTCACAACAATATGATTTTTATAGTAAATTGCTAAAGTTGATTACAAATAAGGGGAAATCACTTGCAAAATTTATGAAGGTTATTGTTGTAATTTAAGAAAAAGAGCACGTGTGAGAGAAAGATGCCATGAGACAGGGTTCAAGCAGAGAGATTTTTTTATTGGGGAAAAGGATCATAAGAAGGGTGAAGAGGGGGGGAGAGCGTCCTCTAGAGACAGGAGCAGCAAGAGAGAGGAGAGAGGAAAGATGGGGAGAGAGAGGGAGAAGGAGGAAGAGGAGGGAACAGAGAGAGGGAGAGAAAGAAGTAGAGGGATGGGAAGTGGGCAGGGTCCTTTAAAAAGAGAACACAGTGAATGGGAGCAGGTGCTGTTCTTAGTGGCTGCAGCTGAGGGCAAACATCAAGGATAGACCAGTACAGATGCCTAAATACTTACAGTTACCACCTAATGAAGTTTATTCTTAAGAAAACAGATCTCCATGTTGATATCTAGCACAATTAACCAATTAAGGGCTACAAGATGGCACAGTGGATAAGGGGCTTGTTGCTAAAGCTGACAATCTGAGTTCAAGTCTTGAGACCTACTTAACAGAAGGAAAGAATTAAGTCCTGTAAATTGTGTCCCTCCTCCAAGCAAATAAATAACATAATAAACAAACAAAATATTTTAGTATTGATAGTATATACATAAATAAAAACAGACAACTTAAATTTAAATTAAAAATAAACACTAATTTATCAGTGAGTTTTCTTTTATTTGTTTACTTATTTTCCTAAGAGACTTCCCAGAGGCAGCAAGAAATTCACATTGGATAAAATGAACTGCGTAGGTCTAGGTGGATAATTTCAGGTTTTTGTCAAGCATAAAACTCATTCAGTTTTCTTGTATAATGCCAGCCAGGTTGCATTAATCCAGCTGAGTGCCTTTAACCCCAGCACTCAGAAAACAGAGGCTGATTGATCTTTTCAAATTTGAGGCTGGCTCTGGTCTACAGAGAGAGTGCAAGGACAGCCAGAGCTACATAGAGGAACTCTGTCTCAAAAAACAAAACAAACAAAAAATATATAAGCAAGATAATAAATCAAAAATATGGGAGAGGAGAAAAATAGAACACATATTCGAAACAATGTGTACACAATAGTACTTGATGGCTTTTAGGATAAGGAATGATTGACTCCCAGAATGCATTTCTAGAGACATTCGGGGGCCCCCACGGTAATAGAGATCTAATTCTTCAAATACGATACTTATGGTATCTGTTCAGATTAGGCTTATATCAATTTCACATTAGAAAGTGAAGTGTTTATACATGATGAAAATTCTTGCTTCCATCTTTCCTTCCACACGAAACTAAACTTGTTTACAAGTGTCAGCTAAAGAAAAGAAAGGGGCATCTTGATTGGCTGTTCTTCTCAGCTGGACATTGCACAAATCTACCAGAATATGAATCTATGAAAACAGCATCCTGTTGCAGCCAGGAAGTGATCTTTCGGAAGAACCATTCGTAAAACAATACTCCATTTTCTGGAGTTTGTGGTGAAGCCAAGGCAAAATTTAGATGCCTTCTGTTTCCTAACTGAACTCTGCAATTCATAAAACCAAGTCTGTAAAGGTCAATTTACAGTGTGATTGATCAGTGTGTTGGATTCAACATGACTGCAAAATATTACAATGGACAAAACCAACGCTGCTGTGAACACTCGACAGCAGTTCTTGCAATTACCAGGCAAGGCAACTGGTAATGAATTCTTTTAAGGTAGAATTCAAGTCTCATGATTGAATGTTGCCCATTATTGGAGTTCAAAGGCAACTATCTCTAGAATTGTTCTTTTAATGCTTGTTGGATGGTTTTCCTTGTTCTTTTCTTGTAGGCACACAATTGTTGTCTTGATCTTGTGATAAAAAAGCTTCTGTGGGTCTTTGTAGTAAGCCCAGTTGGCTTGGTAACATGGCTGTAGTCAGAATTCCAAAGTGGGGAAACAAAGGCTTAGAAATTACTGGCTGAGAAACAGCTTGTTCAGGACTGTGGGAATCTTTCTCTGGCTTGTGGAAGCGATGGAATGAATCTTCATTAGCTCCACATTCAACCAGAAGCCACCCCCACCCCCATTCCTTGCCCTTTTGTCTTTTTCAAAATGAGAGTTTTTTTTTACCACAAGAAATACAATGTGATAAGTTTTTCTGTAATCAGTTCCTACCAAAAATTCTTCATGGCATAGTAGCAAAAGAACAACCCTGGTTTATTCAATCTTACATTTATTTCCATAAAGAGGGTGTGTCAAAGGGCAAGACTTTCCTTACAGGGGGAAAACAAAATAAAAAACAAAAGAACTGACTGCCTTTGGGCCTAATTGAATGGTGATTGTTGTGTCTTCCTTTGTGTAGTAAAGTTCCTTCCTGAAACTTTATTAAATAAACAAATACTGTGCAGAATGACCATTTTAGACTACTGCATGCACCTAAGGCATTCAGCCTTAACCGAGGCAGAATTCAGTTAGATTAATTTGACTGAAGAAGACCTCATAACAGAAAGAGAAAACAATAATTTAAACTATTTTTTCCTTCCTGGCACTAAAGGCATTCTTAGGGTACTATGTCAGGAATTTTCCTTTGTGTGTCTAAATAATGCAAGATGAACTCAGCGGTGTTCACATAAATACTAGAATCACACTGACGCTCGCTCAGCAGGGAGTCATGGAAGTATGGGGAACCCTGGATAAAGCGTTTTCAAAAAGTAAGAACCATTTAAGTCTCACACAAAAAAACGGGACAGTCAACAACAGCTGCTTCCCCAACCCCAGCAAACCAGGAAACTGACTGCTTGGTGCTGTCAGAGTGGGGCTGAATGGTCTTTCTTTCCTCCTCATTTCCCATGATTATTTGGGGAGAGATACCTAGAAACTGTAAAAGAGGAAGCTGAGAAATCGGAGGGATGGAAGGATTCTAAGTATTGCTGAGTGGGAAAAAGTAAAAAGAAAGGCAGAGAGTAGGCCTGTAATTGAACTCCAGTTCAGGCTTGACTGGGAGCTGGGAGCTCTGAAAGGCAAACACACATTCTTTCCAGGGAGTTTCAATAATCCTTGTTCAAAACTGATGGAAGATTCTAACCAAAACACAGCCAGGAAGGAACACACATAGCCAAGGGTCACTTTATTTTCGCCATAATCCTTGTCACCTCCTAAATCTTCTCCTGAAATTCACAGACCCTTAATATTGTGTCACAGAAATTTAATGTGGTGTGGGCTCTGGAGTCACAGGTTATAGCCTTTAATGAGCAGTTCATGGCTCAGAGAAAGAAGGAAAGGCAATAATGAGGGGGAGGAGATCACACCTTTTACCTTTGGTGGTTATGATCCTAATGGGTCTGATGACTGTCAAAGAGCTCAGCACTCATTGTAAACAGTATCAACACAAAGCAGGCTGTCTTTGCCACATCTACCTTCTCCTTTCTGCCTTCCTTCCTAGGGGGCTGGTATTTTGTTTGGAATTGTGTATGTACTTGTTAATGCTGTTTTGATTACTTTCTGAAAACAGGTATAAAGAAATGCACGACAACATAGCAAAAGAAATGCATCACATGTTTAACTATTTAAGTAGTTAATTAATTAATTAATATTTGGGTTGTGTTTGTTTCTTGGAGACAGGATAGCTTTATGTAGCCCCAATTGAACTGGGGCTGGCTGTATAGATCAGGCCAGCCTCAAATTTGCTGTGAGCCCCTTCTGCCTCAGACTGCCAAATATGTGTTAGAATTACAGGCATGTGGCATGATGATGGGCTAAATTGCTTTTTCTTCCTCCTCCTCTTCTTTTTGTTCAAGACAGGGTTTCTCAGTGTAGCCTTGGCTGTCCTGGAACTTATTCTCTAGACCAGGGTGGCCTTGAACTCAGAACTCAGAGATCTGCCTGCCTCAGCCTTCCCAAGTGCTGGGATTAAAGGTGTGTGCCACCCACTGCCTGATAATTAGATATCCTCTTTAATAAAATACTATATCAGTATCTTTGAACTACCACCTCCCAAATAAAGACTTCTTATTAATTATAAAAGTTTGACCTTAGCCTAAGCTTGCTCCCAACTAGCTCTTAAAATTTAATTTAACCTGCTTATATTAATCTACATTCTGCCACGTGTCTTGTTACCTCTTCTCAGTATTGTAAGTCTAACTTCTTTTAATTCTGGCTGGCAAATCTCCTGGGCCTCAGTTTCCCCCCCCCATAGTTTCTATCTCTCTTCAGAAGTCCCACCTATCCTCTTCTGCCTACCCATTGGTCATTAAGGTCATATTAAACCAATCAGAAGATGCCTTAGGCAGGTGAGGAAAGACAGAGTCACATCTTCACATAGTGTACAAAATGATTATCTCAACAAATTACCTTTGCTTAGTCCTCTTCCAGCTTCCTTACCCTTTTTTTATTTTCTAGGGGAGCCCTAAATATTACTTAGTGTACCCTCATATTAATTTAGTTACATATTTTTTCTATTAGGATAAAAGATAATAAGATCTGTTTGGTTAACTGAACTATCTCTCCCCCTGAGAATGTGTTTAAGTAAGTATAGTAGATGAGAAGCAATGCTGGTTGAATGAACAAATGATTGCTCTTAAATATAGTTAAACATTTAATAAATAATTAAACTTCACACTTTGAATCAAGAAAATTTGATAAACCTTGGTGTTGTTTCTAACATGGATCAGAATCTTTAGGGATTCCTTGATTTATTTTTATAATTTTGGAAAGTAGAGTGTGCACTGATGAAAATCAAAAAGTGCTAAAGTACTAAAATACTAAAGTGATTTTGGTTATCTTATGCATGTAAATCAGTTCTATCCTGTGAGGGTTAGCTTGGCTCCCCCCACTATAGAATAAACATTTGCATAGCTATTGTTAGACTGTTCAAGGCCTACCCTTGGATTCTCTTCTAAACCTGCTTAACTTCTTATAACTTGATTCTTGACTGAAATATGAGTCCTCATTTATGCTTATTTCATTTTTGTATGAGAGCTATATTTGTATCTATTTCCAAACTTTCTTATTAACAAATCTGAAAATATGCTTCTCCATTGAATGACATTTATTTTGTCAAAACATGTACATCTGACCACTTCATGTCTTTCAATCTTCTTGTTCATTATGTGAACTAATATCTGAGAAATACAATTGTATGTCAGTAAAAGAAAGAAATACAGAAAGAGAGAGAGAGGAATAAGGAGCCATTAGGTCAAGAAAGGATAATAGAGAATTGGAGAATATTGGCTATTAAACCCTTTAGATTATGTGATGCAGACATGGCCTTAGAAGAGGGCCTTTCCTCAAGAATCCTGAATCAATATCCATTCTAAGATGCTTTTTGTGTTCACAGTGCCCATTATTTCTGATGCTTAGATCTCTCAAAGTGAGAAAAAAATATTTGGATTTAGGGGTATTAAAAATAATTGGAAAAGATCAGTTAGCTTCTAGAATTAGTCAAAAAATAAAAATAATTCAAGGAGAAATGTTTTGTAGGGCAAATGTTTTCTAAAGGTCTGATCTGTAATAGAGATAGGTATGTGTGGGGTAACTAAGTCTCAATGGGCCTGATATCTGGCCTAGGGCATACACAGTAGATATCTCCTGTCAGCCAGCCTAGACTGATAGTAAGAGCATGTGCAATAGATATTTCCTGACAGCCAGCCTGGGTCTTCCAGAGGACCTTGACAACAGCATCCAAGTCTGATGAGAGATGTCGTGGACCTAAGGACAGTATGCTATTGGGAGAACAATGTTGAAACCATCCTAGGAAACTCCCATTATCTCAAAGATTTGTTGTTTAGAGATCTGATGGACAAATGTCTGGATGTGGTGGCATGTGCCATTGAGGATAAGCAGTGTGGGATTCTTGGATGGAATAGAATAAAGCTGCATAAAACTCTAGCACACAACCGAATGTATTGTCAGTGAGCACACCAGTCATTGCCATTGAATAAATTTTGACTACCATGCAATGACTAACACCATAATGGACAGTCAGAAGCTGTAACCTCAGGAAGAGACTTTACCCCTAGGACTGGTGACACAGCAGAGTCTTGCACTAAGTGCCAGGGAAGAATCTTCATCCTTTTATTTGTTGCCCCATAGATATTTTACATACTTTTGTTCTCCATTCAGAAGTGACTGGCTAATTAAAATGAAGTCACTTTTCTTTTTAATAAAAAAAATTACAAAACTCTTTGCAGGCATTTTGGAAATGTGTACCACATGCATGTGTACCACATGCATACCTGGTTTCTAGAGAGCCAGAGGGGTGCATTGGATCTCCTGGAACTCAAGTGAAAGATGGTTATGTGGTTATGCGTTGCCATGGGGGTGCTGGGAATTGAATCCAAGTTGTCTGCCAGAGCAGCAAATATTCGCACTTCCTCAGCCTTCTCTCTAGCTTCTTTTGCAGCCATTTATGATACACATTTTTGAGGGTGTTTATTGATGCAGCCAGCCCTTTACTACCCATTTCTGAGTTTAAGATACAAACTTAAAGTTGATATAGAGAGGATCAAACAGCATCAAAAATAATCCGCTTTGACTAACAAATCACTTTATGCAATACAGTTTTCGTTTTCATGGTAGACAGTGTATTAGCCACAGTGCTTGAAATGCACCAGAAAGACTGGATACATGGAATTTCCGGACATATTTGTTACAATGCAGGTTGGTTTTGTCTTATGAAAGCCAGAAACACATATTTAGGAGCAAAGGTGTGACAGTTCTTTATGTTCTCATCAATTTGGGGGTTAGGTACCTGTTTCCACAATGTGTCTATGTGTACACAGCCTTGTTTATTGTGTAATCCCTTATTCAAAAGGCATTAAATCAAGCCAGGGCTTCCCTTTGTGTTGTCTATTGATTTTCTCTTTAGTCCTATGCTTTAACTTGACCTTCTCTGCTGGAAGGTTTGTAAAATGTTAATAGGATAAGCATGACAAAGACAATGAACCAAGTATTAAAAATGGGTGTTGGTGGGTATGAAGCAAATTAAAACCCATTGTGTTAAGTGATCTACAGAAATTTTCCTTGCCAATCTCTCCATGGCTACCAGAGGGCATTTCTGTCACACCCAAGTTTGTTTATGGCTCAGGTCCACTACTTCTAACCTACTTCACTTATTAGTACATAACCTATTTTGCAATTTTACCACAGTGAGATCAGCAGAGTGGTCTAGCTAACCATTCAATAAACAGTCCTGTCCATTTAAGTTCAAATATATTGCTTGCCATGTTTCTGGGTTGGGCATCTCTGTAGTCACAGATGGTTAGGCCTAGCCTAAATCTTATATACACAACTTACATAGTCCTGAAATTTGTTTCATATATATATGCATCATTGTTTATCCTTAAGCCCATATCAAGCTCCATCTTTTACAATCAGAATTAGAGGATCAAAAATCTCTTTTTTAAGGCCCTCAGCAGATTCGTGACAGTTGACATTATTCACACACACAGATCAACTGAGGCTTTGCTTTTTCATGGGGAACGATTTAGAACATGTTTCTGAATCACTGCTTGTTATTGCAATCAATTTAATTAGTTAGCTAATGACAATGTCTATTCACAAAGTAGTCAAAAATACCAAGTTTAGTAATGAGAACATATAATTTCTTGCAACTCGGTTTTTAGAGTGAAAAAGCACTATGATTTCAGCTATTTTTTTTTTCAAATAGTGTTCTCTGTTCAAAACTACGAATTCCATGGTGTATGCTTGTGACATCCAAAGCTTGGGATGGAGTGTTTAGGTGAGAAAAGACAGCTCCCTCCTGTATTTCATGTGAACTTGCTTGTAAGCAGACTCTGCTCTAAATCCACTTCCCCACCAAGCTTTCTGAGGGTCTCATGTTCACTCTTTGACACTAATGTTCTCTTCTGTAGGAGACATCACACGGACCATAACACAGCGAAACAATTAATATCTGTTGGACAATTTTAATGATTCTATAATTATAGAAAGCCATGTTTTCCCCTCTATCAACTCAGATACTCACTGGCATTTCAACATTGAGACAAAAGAGGGGGAAAAGGAAGAGATTCTCTGTATTTTCATTTTGAGAGTGTCATATTAACAGAATCTACAAAGCAAACACAGATAATGTCACCAGTGTGAGTTGACACATGGTGTAACCAGTGGCTGTGCAAAATTCCAGCCCGCAAGCACTAAAATAGGCTAATTTCATCTTTCCCAGCTGCCTGCCTTTCAATTCTTTATCTCAGCTATCAGGGCTGAATAAATTTCATCTCCCACACTACAAGTAATGAGCAGGCAATGACTTATGAAACACAGAGCCGGAGTTAGGACAGAATTAGAATACAATTTTAATGAGACAGAGTGTAGAAGTGGAAGAGTTACTCCTTTGACAGACTTGGCAAAATATCCAATATTATTTCAAATGCTCTTTCCGTTCTACAAAGAAACTGTCAACTATTAGAATAAAAATGAAAAAAAAAAAAAAAAAAAAAGAATCCAACACCCAGTGCTCTGAAGAATTCTTTAGGGGCAGATTGTTAATATGATTATAAGCTAAAACAATAGTTATTAGAGAAGTCATTTAAGAGGAAGAGCAAATGTGACTTACAATGCAAATGTGTTAAGTGTAAACACTCTGTGGAAAACAAACATCTTTGGTTTCTCGAGACAGGTAATGTGGCTGGGACATGCCTAAGACAGAGTGGGGTTTTCTTTGTCCCCCTCAGTTCAAAAGCTATAAAATAGTATTATTCTTGGCTTTGATATATTCTGAAAATAAGCTGAAATAAGCTGGTGTAAAAATAAGATAAACTCCACATGCTTTTCTTTCTATTATTTTTATTGAATACAGCAGGAAATACCTAGCTTAGGGGGACCTACCTGCAGAGGGCAGAGGTCTATGCTAAGAAAGGTTTACACCCAAAATAAAAGTATTTATGTTTATATTTAAAAACAAAACAAAACAAAACAAAACAAAACCATCAGCACCTAGGCCAGGTGTGGTGGCTCTTGCCTGGAATCCCAGCACCCAGGAAGCAGAGGCAAGAGGACCTCTATAAGTTTGAAGCCAGCCTGGTCTACCTAGAGAGTTCCAGGACAACTGGGATGGCATAATGAGATACTGTTAGATAAATAATAAAATAAATAAAATAGCATCATGTGGAGATGGCTAGATGGGTCAGTGGCCACTTCCAGCTAAGTCCACATCTGAGTACCATTCTCAAGAGAGAACTGACTCCCCACACTCATCCTCTGCTGTCCACACGGATGTGCTGGCACTCACACACATGTGTACCTCCTCCACTCCTCTTAATACATAATAAATGTAAGTTTGTTTGTTTTTAAAGAAATCATGGGACACTTGTTCCATAAGAACTTGAGTGCCATAAAGTCATGACTAGAATACTAGACTCCTATCTTTCCAGACAAAGTGAAATACTGAGTGGGGAGTCACAATGAGCCATTTTGGAAAGCTACACCCATCCTTTGACTAGAACTTGGACACCCTCCATCAGTAAAGGGACTCCTCTCTGCCTGCTTCTCCCCTCCTCCCCCTACCTCCATGGTTTCAGTCTTTTAGTGATTACTTCCTGTCCATGTTTCTGGTGCATAAAAACATCTGTGATTTGCTTCAGGCACTCAGTATTTATATGGAGGCTCACAGCTGGTGCCACTTAGAAAAAAGCCCCCAAGAGCATGAGTGCTCAAATGTTATCCCCTGACCTGAGGGTCACCCTGCACTGGCTGCCCTGTCAGCGTGTCCACAACTGATAAACAGTGCTTGCTGGTGGCCAAACTCCTTATGAACTGATAAGCATATCTGCTTTTCTTTACAGAGATACATTTGTGCTTTCAAAGCTGCTGTATGTAGATATCTAATTCTGTACACACACACACACACACACACACACACACACACACACACACACACACACAGGGTACTTTTCTATGTTGTTAGTCAGTAGCTATATGCCCTTGGGCTCCCAGGCCTCAAATTCACTTCCTATACTTTGAAGTCTGGGTCCCTTAAAGTGGGGTGAAATTTCCTGGGCAACCAATGATGCTGGCAAAGCTTGGTTTTGTGAAGATAACTTTGATAGCCACGAGGCTTGTAAAAGCATAGTTTACTTTCAACACCCAGTAATGCGGACCCAAAAGAGGTGTGCTGTGTTATCCCCATAAATGCCCCATTGTGTAAATAACACAGAAAGTTAGTTAAAGGGGTTTAGTGGAGCCAATCATAGTTTGTAAGCCTCTCCAGCTCCACCCCCTCCATTTCTTCAACCCCCAGAGAGTTAATCCCCAGCACCATTCCCTTGGAACACAGAGTCTGCTCAGCCAGGTCTTCAGTCCTTTTGGTGTTTGTTCACATACCTCCTTCAGCCGGCCCGAAGTCACTTACTGTGAAAATGAACTCTTGAGACCTCCAAGGAAGTACAAGACAAACAGTGTTTCCAAACTGCTTTCTCCAGTATGGCAAGTCACATCTTGGTGTTTTTAAGACAGCCTTTTGGAAACCCCAATTAAACTGGCTTAAAAAAAGTGTGTGTGTGTGTGTGTGTGTGTGTGTGTGTGTGTGTGTGTGTGTGTGTAATGTATACATATATATACACAATTTATAAGATGGTTTTCCAGTTCATGAAAGAATGGCAGAAGGAAATGAAACGTGAAGCTGGCACTATCTACCATGCTGGTCATTGACTAAACATGGGTGGACAAGGTCACAATATTGGTTTTCCTGTGATTCAAGATACTGTTTATTCAGTAACAGGCAACAAAAATGTAACCGAGCTCTCAACATTGCAGACATTAATAAGGAAGACATGGCATGTTAAGTACCAGAATCTGACAAAAGTCAGATGTGAACTTGAGGCTGGCTTTGGACTTAGAGGAAGGAGAACACCTTGCAACTTCACTGCCTATGATCGTAGATGATGCATCTCATTCATCCATTCTCCATAAGCTCCTTCTTCTAGTTTGATGTTTCACTTTGTTTTGTTTTATTTATTTGGGGTATCATCTCATGTAGCCAAGGCTGTCCTGGAACTCACATTGTAGCCAAGGATGACTTTGGCCTTTTCATTATCCCAAATGCTAGGGATATAGGAGTGTGCATCTTCCCTGGTTTGTGGTGCTGGGATGGAACCAAACGCTTTGTGCATGCTGGGCAAGCACTGTACTAATGGACACGCATACACACACACGCACACACACACATGTACATACACATACGCACACGAACACACACACACACACACACACACATATGAGTCTTAAGGGTTTTAATTTTTCATGATTCTATAGTGTTAAACATACTCACATTGTTTCATGTGGCAGATTACCTGATTATTTTTTAATCTGAGGAAACTGAGATACTAAACTTGTCTGATTATATTTTCACTTAGTTAATTTAAAAATATTTAACTATTTCTTTTTTTTTCTTTTTGGGACAGGGTTTCTGCTTTGTAGTGCTGACTGGACTCAAACACACACACACACACACACACACACACACACACACACACATATATGTATATATATGTATATGTATATGTATATATATATATATATGTATGTGTGTATCCCAGGCTGGCTGTCCTGGAGCTCTTGATCCTCTTGTTTCACCTCTGAAGTGCTGGGATGTTGTGGAGAATTAGTGGAAGATGTGTTACATTTGTTTACACTGTGGGATATTCATTTAATGATACAAAGATGTGTTGCATTCTTTTATGTTGCATTTGTTTAACTGTGTGAAGCTGTGTTACTTTGCCTGCTTAAACACCTGGTTGGTTTAATAAACAGCTGAACAGACCAATATCTAGGCAGGATAGAGAAATAGTCAAGGCTCACAGGCAGAGAGAATAAATAGAAAGACAGAATAAAGGAGAAGAATAGGAGGATGCCAGGGGCCAGCCACCCAGCAATAGAGCCAGCCATGGCGTAAGAAGGAAAGAGAGGCATACAGAATAAAGAAAGGTAAAATCCCACTGGCAAAAGGTAGACTGGATAATGTAAGTTAAGAAAAACTGGCTATAAATAAGCCAAGATTAAGGCCCAGCTTTCATAAGGAAGAATAAGTCTTTGTGTATTTGTTTGGGAGCTGGGTGGGGAGACTCCAAAGAGCAAAGAGTTAAAAAATCAAAGCAAAACAAAAACCAACTACACTGGGATTATAAGCATGCACCACCATATCTGACTGATAATATATTTAATTATTAGTTTTTTTAAAGCTAGATTCAGATGTGGTGATACAGAAATAAGTATAGGATAATTATTACATTTCTCTGTGAAACAACTATTTCTCATCAAAAACACCTATGTTCACAAATGTGGTACATAAAGTGCTCATTTTCTGCTACACATAACATTAATGGTGAGTAATCACCCAGAAAATAGGGCGTTTAAAGATCATCCTCCACCATAAGATGCTGGATGAATATGTTTTAAAGCTGTAGCTCTCATGTGGTTACAGATGGAAGATAGCAGAATGTATAAAGATAGTTCTCCAGGAAGCTGATTATGTTGGGGACAACTAGATTACACGCTCTTTGCACACAAAGCGACTCCTGAAATACTATCTGGATAATTGAGGTCAAAGTGATTCTTTGGCATCTAATCTAGCACTTGTCTGCCTCATTTGGAAAGTTTAGATGCAGCCACACTATTGTAGGAGGGAGACTTATTTGAGTAATTATGACTTAGTCTGTTAATTGTCATACAATTAGCATATTTCCAGTCACAAGATGTGAAAAGGCGTTGACACTGAAGACAAGGCAAGTTTTCTCCAAGTCCTTCCTTGTCTCTGAGATGGGGATGGACCTTGCTGGTAGACTACCTTGGGACAAACAAGGCTGTGCCCATACCTCAGAGCTTTGAGAATAAACAACAGAAATCCTTAGTTATTCCTGCACATGTCCACAGTCCAGTTCATCTGATGAATGAATGTCCATTTAAGCTAGAGATATAAAAATCAAAGTCAAAGTGTTTGGCATTGCTAATTGTTTTCTTCCCAAATGATCCTAAATGCTTTTCTTCCATCTTCATTCACTATGTATAAATAAGGTCTCTCCCTCTCTCTCTCTCTCTCTCTCTCTCTCTCTCTCTCTCTCTCTCTCTCTCTCTCTCTCTCTCTGTGTGTGGAGGTCAAGGGACAGCAGTGGGAGAAGGATTCATTTCTCCAACCTATGAGTCCGGGATTAAACTCAGGTTATGAAGCTTGGTAGCAATTGCTTTGACTCACTGAACCATCTCCAAAGCCCATCTTGAGTTACTTATAGTCCAGTCATCTTGAAAAGTGAAGGTCACTTTACTTCAAACTCCTAAATGTTCTCATCCTTAGGAGACTGCGAGATTCATTGTTAATGTTTTGTCAAGAAGCACTCACAGAGGATGAAGTCATTCTCAGGTAAAATGAAAGGTACTTTCCACTGTGCACCATGAAAGGGATTCTGTGTCTTCGATAGAGTTTAGGATCAGCCGCCTGCTTCCTCTGGGTATGAACTCCTGACTGAAGCCCCAGCTGTGATCCGGGGTTTGAAAGCTATCTTGAAAATGGCAACATAAGACCCTGCTGTCAGAGCTGGCAAAACCAAGCTACAAGAGCCACCATGCCCTTTGCTTGGATGGACTGTTGTGGGGGAAGAGGATTGTCATAGGGGAGACTAGAAGAAGTAGAGAAGGGAGGCTTTCCTGGAATGTGACCCACAGCCCTGCAAGTTACAATCTCCACATAGAGATTTTCTTTTTTTATCCTTTGGCTTAAAGACAAAGCAGGCCATTAAAAGCAAAACAAGTAGAGGGCTATTTATTTCTGAAGTTAGCTTCATCTGTGTAACTGGATTTTATTTGGCTGCTTTCATTAATTAGAAATACTTTTTCAACATCTTTTGACCTGATAGGAGCAAGTGTATGGCAGTGAACTCTGTGTCATACAGCCCCCCCCCCCAGCATAACTTGAAATTAGAGTTAGAGCCTTTGTTGACTGCCCAGGGGTGAATCGCAGTCCTTTCTTCCCTGAGAGAGTGGCCTTATTTCCTTTATTATTCTTAGCTTCTGAATATGTGAACGCGTAAACACCCTTTTTCATTTCCTCCCCTTCTTGCTAACTTCAGTCGTTAAGAAGCACTGTGTATAAGGCAATTTTATTTTGTGTTATAATGCAGCAAAGCTGTTGACAGGTCCATAGGAGCCCCTTGGACAGGAGCCCTCTCAGACATGGAGATGTTTTCATGACCACAGTGATGGGCTCTGGACATCAGATAGGCCCTAATAGCTGGCCAGGAGACAACAGTCCATCTGCACACACTAGCTCAGAGCCCAGAGGCACTAGGTCAGCAGTGTGTGGAGTGTGCCAGCAAGTCCCAGGCCGTTAATGGGATATCGGTGCTCCATCCCAGACAGTAGACCAGGCAGAGGGCAGCATATTCTTGTCAGCTATTAAGTGAGCAGAGGCATGAAGAAATGGTCCCGGGTGGACTCTACAACAAGTTAGGAAAGCCTTTGTGGATAGGCAGTGTTACTTTTGAAAATCTGTCTTGCTGAACTCAATTTACTCTGGACCTTCCTGTTAACCCCAGAGTCCCACCCCAGGTGTGAGCTGGACAGTTTGACAGTGTTTATTTAGTGACCTGAAGTGAAGAAGATGAAGTTCCAAAGACTCCATTGTTTTAATAAAAATGAGTGGGAGAGCTTGTGATGTGCTGACCGGGTGTCTGTCTGCAGGATAATTTTGAACGAAGCCAATCTACTCACCCTAGTTTCTCCTCCTTTTGAACACTGATGGGCATCCATGGCAAATAGATTAATGTCCTTTTTGATGCACTGGATACTTCTTTCAATTAGGTGGTACCTCACAGTACAAGCTTTGCAGGAGGTTGTGTGTCATCATTTATGTTCTAGTCCTTGGAGCCTTGGAAGATTCCGAGCCTCTCAGAAAAATGGGACTCTGTCCTCTTGCTTCAAATGTGCTGGCAATAGGCCTGCTAACAGTGCACTGCTCAGTCAAAGATGGAGTGTTAGTCTAGAGGGACTCAAAAAGGCCCTGTCGTTTTCTAGATGACAGCCCCTATTTTCCACTGGCTTTGGCACATGTGCTTGTCATCCATCTCTGTCAAGAAGACACTTGCTGATCTGGTGGCTAGAAGTGCTTTTGTTAAAGACACGTGACCACAGTTCATCAGTCTTCTGAGAGAGTTGTTGATTTTGTTAAACTGAGTTTAAACTCCACTGTGGCTTCCTGAGATGACATCTATTTTTATTAGATATTGTCATGATTATTTATACCGTCCACATAGCCTAGAAAATAGAAAAAGGCAAGTTGATCAGCCGATGGGGCAGAAATCAAACAAAGACTAGAACTGAATGGGGTGTGTGCTTGCTAATTTCATTTTATTTGTGGCCATACTTAAGAAATGAATTTGCTATAAAAAAAGGGGGGGATAGCAGTGGACAGTAAAACAAAATTTGAAAGGCAGGCTAGATGGCTCAGTGGTTAGAGGCACCTGCTGCCAAGCCAAACCTGCATGCCCAAGTTTTATTCCCTCAGTCCACACGGTAGACAGAGGGACTCTACTACTGAAGCTTGTCCTCTCAGCTCTACATGAATGCCATAGCAAGTGACACACACAAAATAAATATAAGAAATTAAAATAAAAAATTCACCATAGGGTATTTTTCCCAACAAACAATGGTATGCCTTTAAAGAAAATAACTCAAGCCTAGCATGGTGATGCCTGATTTTAATCCCAGTACTCAGGAAACAGAGACAGGGGGATTGCTGAGAGTTAAAAGCCAGCCTGCTCTAAATAGTGAGTTCCAGGACAGCCAGGGCTTCATATAGAGATGCTGTCTCAAACAACCAACCAAACAGAAATTTACAAATCAGTCTGTTATAGTTTATGAAGTGCTATCAAATACCAAATACCAGCCTGAAGTGTCCTTGATTCAAATTCAGTCTGAAGAATGAATTTTTATTCATGGTGACAAATCTTTAATTTTCTAATGTTATCTTAGTTTAGACAGTTCCATTCATATCTTTGTGGTTCAAGAAAGATATGACTAGAATTTGTGTGAGTGCTTTTTCAATAGGACTTTCAATGGGACCCAGGGCCTGCATATACGTTAGGCAAGCACACCCCCACGGAGCTGCATTTCCAGTCTAATGGTGTTCAGCAGACTGAACCACTCCGTGAGCCATTGTGAACCTTTCTGTTAGAAGCTCACAGTCAAAAGGGTTCTCACCAGTGTCCGAACCAAGGATATTTCATCTCAAAAAGTTTGTGCTGGGTGTGGTGGCTTTTATCCTAGTGCTGAAGAAGCAGGAAGCTCTCTGGGAGTTCCAGGCCAGCGTGATCTATATAGTGAGTCTTAGGACAGCCAGAGCTACATAATAGATCCTGTCTCAAAAAGTAAACAAAACAAAACAAATCAAAAACTATTTGCTATGATGCCTGCATGTGTGAGTGTGTGCGTGAGAGAGAGAGAGAGAGAGAGAGAGAGAGAGAGAGAGAGAGAGAGAGAGAGGGAGAGGGAGAGAGAGACAGAGAGAGACAGAGAGAGGGAGAGAGAGAGAGAGAGAGAGAGAGAGAGAGAGAGAGAGAGAGAGAGAGAGAGAGTGTGAGAGAGAGAGAGACAGAGGAGCATGTGAGCACAGCTTCCTGTACAAGTGCCAAAGCTTGTGTATGGAGGTCAGAAGACAATTTTGTGGGGTCAGTTCTGTACTTTCACCTTTCTCTGGGTGTCAGGGATTGAACTTCAGGCACCAGACTTTCTTGGCAGCAAGTGCTCCTATCCCTTGAACCATCTTGATGCTCCCTTATAATTAAAATTGTAAAAAAAAAAAAAAAAGTTTGTCAATGTTTAGTAGAGACACACTGATTTTTTTTTAAACTTTATTCACTGTTATTGTGTATGTGTGTGATGTGTCTGTGAGTATGGGGCACACATAGAAGGCTGAGGACAGGTTTTGAGGTTGGATCTGCCCTTCACCCTGGAGACTGAACTCAGGTAGTCAGGCCTGTGTGACAAGTACTTTTAACCTACGAAGCCACTGGATGATCGGTAATTTTTTCTTTCTTTGCTTTGTTATACTAGGGAATGAACCCAGCACCTCACTGATGTTAGGCAAGTGCATCCCCTTACACCCAAGCCATCTCCCCAGCTGAAACACAAAAGCAATCCTGAATGTTGAAATGGAGATCTGTGTCCAGCTGGCCTTGCTCAGCCTTGCCACTGGGAGCAAGTCTTCCTCTTCTCCTCCCTTCATCCAATCACAGACTCTAGCATCTTCCTGACAGCTGCTGGGAATCCACTGGGTGGCCTTATTCATGAATGTGGGAGGAAGAGAGCCCGAAGGGACATCTCTTGGCAGCTGTCTTCCTTCGGCCTTTTAAAATTGAATGGCTATGACAGTCACCAGAGACATGGCTGGTCAGAGCTATTTTGAGATTTACTGTCCACCAGGAGCCCTGTGGCAGAGAAGAAGCGGTGCCAAATGCAGCAGAGAGGACCACAGTCTTCCACTAGGGATGCTGGCTGGGAAGAGGCCTTGGAACTTTAAGCCACTCCCCTCAGGGTTGTTTTCCTTGGGTCCACTGCTCCCATTTATGATTGAACAAACTAGAATGAACACATACAGGAAGAAATGGGCTGGAATGTCACTGATGTTAGACAGTAAGGTCACATCTGTAACAAAACAGAGAAAAAGGAACATAGTGATTGAGGTGAGGCAGTGGGCAGGAAATTAATAGGGGCAAAAGTTTCTCCAACATTAAAAAAAAAAAGTGAATGGAGGGCTAGGGATGTGTGTCAGCATCCAGGAGGCCCAGAGTTCAATTCGCCAGCATCACAGAAACCAGGCGCATACCTATGATTCTAGCACTCAAGTTGGAAGCAGGCAGGTCAGATATTTAAAGGGTCAGCTGTGACTACCTAGAGAGCTTGAGACCAGCCTGAGCTGCACGAGATGTTGTGGGGAGGGGAACAGGGTTAAATGACTTGATTTCGAAGGGGCTACTATACCAATTTTAAGGTAAGGAGTGGCTTCCCTTATTGTGTTTTAATAAGAATTAGGATAAACAATTAGGCCGAACAGAAGTTTATTAAGGGAGAAATAACTCACAACATAGGCAGATACACGGGGCGGGTTCCAGCAGATCCTGAGCCTTCCAGCGTCCACCACCCAAAAGGGGCGGCCCGACCCTCTCCCAACCTTTTCTCTCCGCTCCCATCCGGCCCTGTCTCTGCCCCAATGGGCATGGCCTAAGCCACAGGTGCAGACAAGGTGAATATCTCCCTACAATTCCCCTTCTAGTCTAAAGAAAAGATTTGGGTTTGATACAAAACTATATACAAAACAGTGAATAACAAGTGTGCTCTAAGAAAACGAAAATTGAGAACAAAACGACCTACATAGCTAGTCCTAGGATGAAGACATAACGGAGTTTACAATAGAGTTATCCTAAGATAGAAAGCTTAAGCCTAGTACCTAATCTATCTAACTAGGAAGAGAGAATAATAGTTGTGATGGTTTAATCTACAACCTCATCAAGATCTGAGAAGGAAAATAGCAATACTAGGATAGACAGGAAGTGCGGATGGGCAACTTCCAAAAGATGCCTCGAAGACAGAAACAGCAAGCTACCTGGACAGTCACCCAAGGTCTCAGAGCAATGTTGGTACAGCCAGTTTTGGCTAAGGCCAAGAGTACCTGACAGATCACAACAAAAGCAGGGAGGAAGAAAGGCTGTCTTACCCTGACTTGGCAAGGTTCAGCAGTCTTCTGTTTGTCTCCTGCAAGCACATAGGACCGCATGTCCAGATTAGTTATCAAGGTAGGGGCAGTTCCTTGCTCAAGAGGCCATAGCCGAAGTGAGGGTGAACTCCAGAAGGAGCAACGACAGTGTCCAACATACTTTCGGGAAAGTGCATGGTGTTGTCAGGAGCAACAGTGTCTCATGTCAACGGAGTACTAATATTAAAACATTTAAATGCCGTGTTCTACAGGTCCAAGTGATTGGAGATTAAGCATCTATTGCTGACTAATCTCATAGGCAAAGGAAACACGGGTGAAGATGATCTATAATACTCAGGAACTTAGCTAAAAACCTGATTAAAACTTCCTTGAGAAAAGCAAGGATACACACCTAAACAATATAATTAATAATTATGCACATATAAATTCCTAAAGTAGAGGTAGAGTAGAAATGTCTAGACAAGAGGGCAGCAAGATAAATGTCCTAAACTGTATCAATATAGAAAATGTCTTGAACTCAAACAAAGTATACATACATAGAATATAGCGAGAATAATGTGCATAAAACATAAATGGAAAGATTTCACACAATATGACAAAATATAATATACAATTCTTCCAGTACATAGATTACCACAGATAAGAATATATAACAGTGTAAGCTGAAATACTAATATCTCACTCTTACTAAACAATTCACAAGAAGGTAGGCCAATCTACCTATATCATTCTGAACCATACCTTTCCCAACCATACCCTATTCCTGTCTAAAAGAGATAACCGAGTCTAAATATCACCTTCCATACCCAACCCCAAGTAACTAAAACCAACCCTATGAAGATGAATATTATCCCTAAATTCCAAGAGTGGGGAGAGGGGCGTCGTTATCTTAAGATTACTTCCTGCTGGTAGAGGGCGCTGTCATGGAGGTTCAAAGAAGATGCAGAAATCTTGGCTGTAGTCTGCAAGGCTTTGTCTCAACTGCTTTGAATGTTGGAACACCTGGGGCATTGTTTCAGGGGGTCTGGCTTGATCAAACCACATAAGTCTGGAAGAAATCCATAGCTTTTCATTTTCTGTGGAAACAAAAATAGAAATCCTTTTCCCCAGTAACTTGTCCTTAGGCTTAAATTTTGGAGTCAAAGCATTTTTAAAATATAAATTGAATTAATCCAGCAGCATTTCTTTTATCAGTAGTTATTTTCTCAGCAATCAAATAATTTAAAGACAACAGAAGCGCATATATTATCCAAAATGTCTCTGTGTTTAGTATCCAAAATTTCTCTGTGTTTTCCATCTTTACGTGGCTTTTTTATTACTCTATTTATTCTACTTCTATTTTTACATATTTTGAGACAGGGTTTCTCTGTGTAACTTTTATCTGTCCTGGAATTCATTCCATACCAGGTTTACTTTGAAATCACAGAGATCTACTTGCTTCTGTCTGCCGAGTGCTGGAATTAATGGCATGCCCCATTATACCCATTCATTGTACTTTCTTTTTTCTTTTTTAAACCATTGTATCCTGTTTCTTTTTCTCTCCCAAGCCAGCGTATTTTTTAAAACACAGTGTAAACCTCCATTGCAGCTCTCCTATACACCAATGAATTGTTAGGAGAGCTCTTTAAAAGCAAGGCAGTTTTTTGTTTTGTTTTGGTTTTTTTTTTTTTTGTTGTTTTTTTTTGTTTTGTTTTGTTTTTGTTTTTTTTTTTTTGCCGCTTATGCTAATTTTGGAAACCTCCCTTAAAGGAGCTGCGTAAATCTCTGTCTACAACAAAACAAATCCAACCAAGAAAATGCTGCTACTAAGAAGTCTTGCTAGTCTCTGTTCCTTTGTTTCTAAAATCCCTTTTTAAGCTTTTATCAAGTTTTAAGTGAAAGTTCTTATAGCCACGTTGGGCGCCATCTGTAGCTGTTGATTTCCGGCCAGCCCGCCCGATGCTGGTCTGGTGTGCCGGCCCCCAATAACATGCAGGAGACTCTATATTTGATACAATCCTGTTGGCCAGTTACCATTATTGTTTATGGGCTAGCTCTGCCTTAATTATTAACCCATTTCTACTTATCTAAGTATTTTCACGTGGTCGTCTTATCCGGGAGCCGCAGCCAGCATCTTCTTTCTTTCAGGTCTCCATCTCGACTCCTCCTTCCCACTTCCTCTTTCCTCCTTGTCTCCTAGCCCCGCCTATCTTGCTATCTCATTGGCCACTGTTACAGCAGGTCTCCCCGCAGGCTGCTGCTGGTTCTGCCGCCATTGTCCTGCAGCCACATGTGCCCCAAATAACATTCAGAGACTCTGTATTTGATACAATCCCCACAGGGCTTTATTAACAGTATGAGAAATATATATACAGAATCACATCTCCCATCAGGCCACAGTGCTTTATTAACCAGTATGAGAAACATATATACAGAATAACATCTCCCATCATCTCCTCTTTTCTGTCTAAAGTAAAAGAAGGGGGTTAACCTTAACATAGCAAAATGTACCACACAACAGTTATCAAATAAGAATCACAGTAAACAATATTTAGTCCATTAACATTTTGTAAGGCTTAAAGAAAATATCATCTATCCTATCTTTGTGAGTCTAAAGTCCTCTATGTAACTTATCTTTAATCCTAACTAAGGAAAACTATAACCATAACTATCTGTCTTCAACTCCATCAAAGACCACAGAAGGATAATATATAAACTTTAGAAATGACAGAGACAATTCATTGCCTGGTCAGTCACCCGAAGTTCTTCTGTAATGTTCCATCTTCAGCCCATAGGTCATAGTGTATCTCCAGACTCCTCAGCAAAGCAGGAAACTTTAAACTGTCCACCCGTATTGACAGTGTCAGTCATTTTTCTCTGTGTCCTGAAGACTGTCTGGCTGTCTGGCAGCTTCTTCCATGAAGCAGGAATCCTGTAGCAGTGTCCATCTTGAATCAGCAGTCACCTTTTTGTGGGTCCTGCATGTCCATTTTCTACAACATAAAGTCAAACAGTCTAGACAAGAGAAGTACCTTGCTCAAATGGCTAGTCTTGCCATATTAGAAGCAAACTCCATAATGTGTTTCTTCGATGTTCATCTTCCTTTTTTCTGTAGGTGGTGTTACCAGGAGCAGTTGTGCCTCACTGTCAAGAAAAATCCTAAACCATTTTAAATGCCATATTCTGTAGGTCTTTGAAAGGTTTGAAGAATGCCTATCCATCTCAAATACATCTCTGCATATCTAGAAATCCTAACTAACTTAACTCCAAGTTTTAACTATCATAGGTAACTCTCTATAATCTGTATTAAATTATACATTACATTTTCCAATGAGCTATATAAACACAATACCTAAACAAGAGGAGAAATATACATATCACAAAATTGACCTTAAATTGTATCAATAAAAGAAAATCCATTTCAAAGCAAAGTATTCATATCTATACCATAATTCCCTTTTTACCTTTAAAAAGATTGTGGTTATAGCCATTTATAACCAAGTCCATTTAAATGAAAACAAACATTTATAAACAATATTTGGGAATTTGGGCATTGTTCTTTCCAAACTATTTCCTTTATTATCCCACTTCTGACACCAGATATTGTGTTTTAATAAGAATCAGGATAAACAATTAGGCCGAACAGAAGTTTATTAAGGGAGAAATAACTCACAACATAGGCAGATGCACGCGTTGGGTTCCAGCAGATCCTGAGCCTTCCAGCGTCCACCACCCAAAAGGGGCGGCCCGACCCTCTCCCAACCTTTTCTTTCCGCTCCCATCTGGCCCTGTCTCCTCCCCAATGGGCATGGCCTAAGCTACAGGTGCAGACAAGGTGAATATCTCGCTACATTCCCTTCTTTTTATTTATTTTATTTTTTTGAGACAGGTTCTTACTGTGTAGCTACAGCTGACCTAGAACACACAGAGATCAGCTTATGTCTTCCTGACAAGCATTGGACTTGGAGTAGTGAGTTACTGTACACAGTGGGGAGTAAAATGTCTAAACAGAAAAATGAGGTGGTTTCAATAAAGGTTACCTAATTCATTGTACAGACACCCAAGCAGTCTTTGTTTGTTTGTTTGTTTATTGAGACAGGGTTTCTTTGTGGCTGTCCTGGAACTTGCTCTGTAGACCAGTCTGGACTCTAAGTCACAGAGATCTGCCTGTGCCTCCCAAGTGCTGGGATTAAAGGTGTGAGGCAATCACTCCCAGCTTCAAGCAGCTGTAAATGAAGAAAAGTGCTGGCAGTAAGAGAAGTTATATACTTGTTTGTTTGAGGCAGGATTTCTCTGTATAATAGTTCCTGCTGTCCTGGAATGCACACAGAAGATTGGATTTGCCTGGAACTCACTGAGATCCACCTGCCTCTGCCTCCCAAGCATTGGGATTAAAGTCATCTGTCACCACCATCCAGCTGGGATGTTATAAACGTTTAAATATCTTTTTAAAAGACTCTTACAAGCAAGGGTTTGGTCTTTTTGAAAGCCAAAATTTATATTATTTTATGAGCACTGAGATACTCAAATCTTTGTTTTAATTTTATGTTATGTGCATTTTTTGTTTTGTCTGCACGGTGGTTCGAAAGAAAATGGCCCTCAAAGGGAGTGGCACTGTTAGGAGGTGTTGCCTTGTTGGATGGAGCAGGTGCGGCCTTGTTGGAGGAAGTGTGTCCCTGGGAGGTGGGTTTTGAGGTCTCATGTATGCTGAAGTCATGCTCAGTGAGACATTCTGCACATCAACATGTAATATCTCCTTCTCCAGCTCCATGTCTGCCTGCATGCTGCTACCCATCTGCCATGGTGACAATGAAATGAAACCCCTGAAACTGTAAGCCACCCTAATTAAAGGTTTTCCTCAATAAGAGTTGCTGTGGTCCTGGTATCTCTTCACAGCAATAGAAACGCTAACTAAGGCAGCCTGCACCTGAGCGTGTGCACCACACACATGCCTAGTGTCTGAGGAGACCAGAGGAGACCAGAGGATGGGTGTGTGCTGCCAGTTCAGTGCTGGGAACTGAAACCCGGTCCTTGGCTAGAGCAGGAAGTGCTCTTAACTGTGGAGTTTTCACTCCGTTCCAGAAAATCTTTTGGAAAAAAGTAGTAGCAAGTGACTCCTTTTTAGCCTGGATCTTTGGCTTTTGTTAAAAAGGAAATGAAAGGAAGGAAGGAAGGAAGGAAGGAAGGAAGGAAGGAAGGAAGGAAGGAAAGAAAGAAAGAAAAGAAATATAATAAAATACAACAAGACTTTCCCATGGAAATCCTTTGCAATTAGTCTCACTAAGTACCTCTGTCTAGCCTGAACCTCCAAATATAGATCAGGCTGGCCTTGAATTTAAAAAAAATTTCTACTTCTGTCTCATAAGTGCTGGGATTAAAAGGTGAGCAGTCCCTACACAGGCACATGCATGCACACAGCATTTGGGTATCATATGTTATACCACTTGATTATTCCTTTCAAGGCATTTCTTCATCTCAATCTGGTACAGAGGTGACGGTGATATTTTGGGTAGTTATCCTCTAGCTGTAGGTTTGTTTCTCAGCTTGAAATGGTGTTTGAAGAGGTCATGACTAGGTCTCTAGAGATGGAAAACACCCTTGAGCATCTGGTACAAGTATGTTGCCAGGCTCAGCATCACATGGAACTACCCCCCCCCTGCCCACTTTCTCTCTCCTCCCTGTACACATATCAAATCGTATTATTATTTAGGAAGTACTCTTTTCCTCCACCTCCTCTTCCCTCCCCTTTCTCATCAATCTTACAGTAGTGTACAACAGTGCACCCTGTGAAACTGAGTCATTCCTACTTAAAATATGTGGGATTACTAAAAATGAAATCCAATATCAAATATCAAATAATGAAAATAAAGTTTGATTTGAGGCCTTTGTGTGAAAATACAAGTTGAAGCATGCTACCTACAGATGTAAAGGCCCAGAGGATATAAGTAAACAAAATCCAGATAAATGTAGTTTCATTAAATTTCATAAATGTGTTTCATTAAATTCTACAATGGCAAATAAGACCCAGCAGAACATCAAATTAACACAGAGTCATGGGTATCAGTGGTCACATTTCTAGGAAGTCATCACAGATTAACAGTGGTTACTTCATAACAATGTGTCTCTGGGTAAGTAGCAAGTGCCTTGGGCTCCTGGTTTCCTGTCTGTAAAATGTGAGCCAGACTTCACCTCTAGGGTAGTTATGGAGATGTCACAGCAGGTACCTGGTCCAGTGCTGAATTAGCAGCCAGCATCTCCAAGTCTAGCCTCAAAGGAGCTTACTCACCATCCAGAAAAATTTGATATTCACATTGTTATATCTTTGCAAAAGCCAATGAGGACAGTAGTAAGTCAATCTTTTAAAATGTATTCTTTTGTAATTTCATATATGTATGCAATGTATTTAAATCATACCTACCTCCCACTCTCCTTTTTACCTCTTCTTAAACTCTACACACCCACACACCCACCCACACACACCCCTCCCTTCTAACGTCATGTCCTTTTTTTTTTTTTCTTTTTCTTGAATAAACCACTGAATCCAATTAGTGTCCACTTTAAGCATCTGGGTGTGGCACATCCACTAGAGTGTGAGTGTGATCAACCTACCACCAGCCACATGTGTTTACAAAACTGACTCCCTTCCCCAGCCCCCACCAGTTGCTAACATCAATTAAGGTTTGTGAGCTCCTCCCTTGTCTGCAATGGGTCTTTAGCTAGATCTTGTGCTGGTCTTGGTTAGCCATGGCTGTTGCTAGTTCATATCTCCTGAACTTTGCGTGTGGGTGTGTGAAAGAGATGTTTCCTTTTGGGTTGACTTTTCTGCACTTTAACCAGTTGAGTCTCTATATTAGTCAACTTAGCTTTTAAAACTGCATCAATCCTGTATTGTTTCTAGCAGGGCTGTTGTAGCACAAAGGTTTAATCCCAGTACTCGGGAGCCAGAGGCAGGTGAATCTCAGAGTTTGAGAACACCCTAGTCTACAAAGAGAGTGCCAGGACAGCCAGGGCTATCCTGAGAAACCCTGTCTTGGAAAGCAAAAAAACCAAACCAAAACAAGAAAAAGCAACAAAAGGATCTGTATTATTTCTTATCTTCACATTCCGGAGACTCTAAATAGATATTGTGGCTCAGAATTCACTGTCCCCTTGTCAGGCGCTGCTGCAAGGACTAGGAGACAATCATAATTGTCTGAGATTGTTTTGAAGTTTTTTGGTTTTAAAAATATACTATTGAGGGTAAGTTTCGGCTTCCATTTACATTTTCGCCTAGCAAACACTGGACAATCTTTTAGATTGCATTTTAGTTAGTATTTTAAATAGTAAATAGTATTTTAGTTATTTTTCTCTTCACTTCTTATTGTCTTCCTATTGTTTTTCCAGTGAGCTGGCTCTTCAAATCCTCCAAAGATAATCTGATGTTGATAAGTGAGTACCACAGCCTAATGACTGTTTCCTTCACGCATCAGCTTTGGCCCAGTAAACCTCTTCCTGTCACACTCAACTGTAGGGAGCTGATGAAGCCCTGAGTGAATGTGTATTGTTGACATGAGCACAGCCATAACAAGAACCCTAACACCTCAGACTCATGGGAATGGCATGGCCTTCTCTGGATTAGGATCAAAGGTATATAAAATCCTTCCCCTGGTATGGATACTTATGGAGGGTTGAGATTGCATAATCTGCCTAGTCCGTGTTCATGCTATTTTTGATAAACCCACTGAGTTTCTGGATTGATATTAGTTTATCTCCTTGAGAGTACATGGCCAACTTGAACTCAGATGTGTGTCTGTATTTACTTATTTCCCAGTCATTCCAGTCAGGTCAATTCAAACCCATGCAGGTCATAGCCATCAACTACACACTCTTGCCAACTCTCTCATATGTGTTGAAGATGAAATACCACTCACAAGCAGCACAAGTTATGATATGGGAATCAACGGCAGACTCCAACGTAGCCATACTTCACCATCAAGCCTGACTGACTGCCATCACATGCCCAACATACTGTACTTAACTATTTCATTCATTGACAGAAAGTTTCTCTTGTTTCTACTCATGAAGTTTTAGGTAATTGTCAAGGGCAGGAATTGTTTTAATTTTCAAAGACATATATCTACAAGTCTTTATGCCAATGTGGTGAATTTATAGTAAGGTTTAACTTGCTTTTGTTGGCAAACATTTTATTGTCACCATGTAAAATTCAAGGAAGCTCAGGTTTCCCAGGACTCTTGATCTCAGACTTCTGGAAATGCACATTTATTGTGTTTTGAATTGTAAGTGCTGCATGTGTGTTGATGTTAATCAAAGTTTTTGTAAATAATTGGGCAGATTTCATTTAAACATCCACAGCAGAGTATGTTACCTTTTATCATTCTCAGAAGGCATAGAAATGTTTATCTAGTTCAAAGAACTTTCAAAGAACATTTTATATATGATTCAAACCTTTGGGATGTGTTCCACATCGGAGATACGTGTCACATAGAGGTGATGTCCAACATGAATGGGGTTAATGAATTTATTGTTTCCTCATGTGTATAAATAACTACAATGAAATAAAAATTTTATGAGGTCTAAAATGAGGTAAAAACTGAGAATTAAAGACAAGGCATAAGGTTTTCAAATTTCTTGAGAAACTTTGCAACAAACTTTTAATAGATGGTAGGACTCAAGAGCTTAGGGAGTATGGGGTTTTGCTTATTTCTGCTTTGATGAATATGCCTTTGTCAAAATGGTTCTGGGTGAAGTGAATTGTGTGTGTGTGTGTGTGTGTGTGTGTGTGTGTGTGTGTGTGTGTGTGTTTCCTGGGTATAAAGACTATATATAATTATAGCCTATCTGAATGTGGGGTATTTATTATTTTTTTTCTTATTGTTGTGGCAAAATACCTGACAAATTTAACCCACCAAGGAGTGTTTTAGTTGGAGTTTTCTCAACCTAGTTCTGAAGTAACCACTCTAAGGCCAAATACTAATTATAACTGTTTGGCCAATGCCTCAGGCATATCACCGACTAGCTCTCACAATTAAATTAACACATTTTGTTTATATTTTATCATGATGCGTGTGAATGTTACCTTATATCTTGCTTTTCTGACCACTATATGACATCTCCCTGACTACTCCTTCTTTAATTATGCCTGGCTCTATTCTGCACAGCCATTGGCCAAGTCAGCTTTATCAACCAATAAAAGCAACAGATAATCACAGCATGCAGAAGGACATCCCACATCAGGGTCTAGTTTAGCCCTCAGTATGAGGGTACAGTTCATCATGGCAAAAAAGTCACAGCAGCAGGAGCTTAAGGCAGCCAGTCACACTGTACCTACAGTTGAGGAGTATACTTAGGAATTCTGTTCAGTCCAGGATTCCAACTTATAGTATGGTACTCATCCATACCTAAAATGATAGGTCTCTCACAAATTAAGATGGTCTAGATATAGAGATATATCCAGAGGGTTGTCTCCCAGATGATTCTAGATCCTGCCATGCTTGCAACTAATGTTACCATCTGATTTCCAAACATCTTATTAAGGAGCACCACTGGTGGATGGTGGAATTATCAACAATAATACTGACATTTTCTTGGTAACCTTTCATATACCATTATAGATGGTGTACAGTCTTGATTTGTATGTGTATGTGGAATCTCTAGCTGGTTCAAGAGACCTTGACTGTAAGGAGTCACTCTCTTGAAGGGCTTGACTTATGGGCAGGGAACAAAGAAGTAGTCATATGAAAGGGCCATGTTAGGTAAAACACTTGCTTGGGGTCTATTTGGGGGGCCAGCTGAATTTTAGAGGGTCCAGAGCTAGCTTCACCATCTGTTTTCAAAGACCCCATATATGACAGTTGTTATCACACACCTCTTGACTGCATTCCTGCCAAGGGTGGTAAGGAAATGTTTGTTTCTTTCCTTGTCCCTTCATCTGGCCCTAGTGCACCGTAAAAATGTGTGATGTCACTGCATCTGTCATCTCTGCTCCAGGTCCTGCATAACAGGGAAGATGAGCAGGTGCAAACTCTGCATATAGTCAGATGATAAATTTAAACAATGACCATGATTAAATGTTATATAGATGGCAAGACTAATTGTGTAATGAGAAGTCCTGAAAATGATAGCAAACTAGTATTAAGAAGGAGATTTTCCAATATAACATGTGTTGGGGAAATTAGTAGAGGAAATAGACTACTTCAGCTTTAAGTTTCAGCCTGAAGCATGTAGCACTTGCCTTAAAGGGCTTTCAAAGGGGATGGAGACAAGGAATTCAGTTCAAGAGTAGTTTAGCTGATGAGATTCAGCAATAGGGTAGATATGGAAGTAGGAGAGAAAAATGGCCTTTAGGTTTCTGGCTTGGGTGTCCAATGAGCAAGTTAATAGAGAAATTAGAAATGAAGAACACAGGTGGAGTAGAAAATACATTTGAGATTGAAGTTTGGCATAGATGTGTAGAATCATAGAAGGAATGGTGAATAGACATTTTTCTCATCTTATCCACATTTAAGAATTAAATATGTAGTTGTAAAGGTGCATGTGCATACACAGAAATGTTTGTATGTGTCTATATGTAATATGTGTATTGCATTAACATACACAAAACAGTGTACAGCTTGGAAGGACACATTAGCATTTATAGATTATAAGGTGAAAAGTGGCATGTAGCTGCTGAATAGAAGTAGCAGGAAGGCCAGCTAAGAGTGGAGTGTGCCCAAATGAGGATGATCACACCAAACATATTTCAGTTTTGACTAATTTTAGCTACTTTGTTGAACATTTCTCTTTTATTATCACCTCTCTCTTCAATATAAACACAAGAGATTTACAATTTTTTAAAACAATACATTACATATATTCTGTCTGAAAAAAATAATACCCATTTGTAGTAGAAAATTGGGAAATACAGAGGAGAAGAAAGACAATGCTTTTAATATTTTATTGTATTTGAGTGAAACCATGCTTCTGATATTGATTATGAAGTTAAAAGCTTGTTGAGATGAGTTGGCACTGCTGATGTGTAGAGAGCACCCTAACCTATGCTTATGTGAGTTTGTGGGTGTGCAGTCTGTATGTCTGTGTGTTGGAGGTAATGGTGACATTTCTATGAAGTTAATAATGACACCTCTTGTGCTGTTAATATGAAAATAGAAGTGTGAGTATGTCCTAGATACATGACAGTGTATTATTTCTGTTCAGTAGAGACAGGCGTTATGAAGAAAAGTTGTGTCAGAAGTAACCATGATGGAACTATTTTCACTATGAGATATTCTGTGGAAAGATGCAAATCTTTTTCACTTTTTATCTGAAACCTCGATTTCTTTCAGAAAATAAAAATGAAATGCATGTATTTTAAACCATCACGTAACTTAAAACAAAATAAACAGTAACTTGATATCTGCCTATAAAAGTATAGCCAATTTATCTTCATTTGATAAAAGTTTTATTTACTTTTGTTTATGTGTATATGCACCTTCTTGAGTGTATGTACACCATATTTGTGTAGGTGTCCTTATAGGCCAGAAGGCTTTAGATCCCTTGGAAATGGAAATGCAGGCTGTTGTGAGCCTCCTGATGCAGATTCTGGGAACTGAACCCCAGTCCTAGAGCAGTTGACCCCCAAGCCATCTCTACCACCATTTTATCTTTGACAGAGGAAGAACTGTGATACAATGAGCAAAGCCAGCTCTTTTTTTCTTTAATTACTGCTGGGAGAAAAGAATATTTCATTCTCCTAAACAAATTTAGACATAGACCCATTCCTTTATAAAAATTAACTGAAAATGGACTGTAAATCCAATTGTAATACAAAATTCTAAAAAACCTAGAAGATAAAGTAAAGGCTAATCCTAATGATGTTGGGTTCGAGGATGACTTTTCAATGCAAAACCAAAGGTGTGTGCTGTGAGACTGGAGAGATGGTCCAGCCATTAAAGGCTAGGCTTACAAATAAAGGTATGCACCACAAAATAATAAGATGACTCTAGTAAAACTAGAAAACTCTTCTCCAGAAAGAACCATGTCAGGAGCATGAAAATTCAGGTAAGGACTAGGGAAAAGGTTGGACAAAAACTATCCTTCAAAATACACATAGAGCATCTATTTCCTTTTAGGGTAGAACTGAGGCATCACATTCTACCACTGACCCACAGTCTCAGCCTGAGAACTCTTCAACCCCAACTCCAAATGAGCAGAAGACTCTCACAGACTCACCAAAGACGGCACAGATGGTAAATAAGCATATGAAAATGCTTTGTATTACAGATCAACAGGGAAACACAAATTAAAACCACAGTGAGAGACAACACATATTAATGCGAGTCACCAAAATATAAAAAATCAAGGATCCCAGACTCTGAATCAGTGAAAACATTCATTCATTCATTGCCGCAGGGATACAAAACACCACAGACACTTGGCAAGACAATGGTCAGATTTTAACAATAAAAGTAAATCATGTATGCATAAGAATTATAGTCACATGTCTTAGTATATATCTGAAGGAATTGAAAACACATGTCCACATAACAACCTGAAAATGAAGAGTAGCTATAACAGACTTATTCATAGTTTCTGGAATTTGGAGGCAAACAGATACCCTTTAGTAGGTAAGGTGGCAAACTTACTCCCAGACAATGAAATATTGCATGATACTCAAGATCTCCTGGATTGTAAGACATGGAAACTTTAAGTGTGTGGTGCTAAGTGAACGAAGCTATAATCTGTGGAGTTTAGGGCAGGAAAAACACAATGTATGGTGCTGCCATGATAAATACATGCCACTGCACAATTAGCTAACCAGACTATACAACACCAAATGTCAACTATGATGCACTGGAAACTGTGCACTGTCAATATGAGGTCATTGGTTATAAGTGGGCCACTCTGGTGGGGGAGTAATGATAATAGGGAAGCAATTCACACATTGGTATGGAGGTCTATATGGAGTCTGTATCTGTCAAATATGCTATAATCTAACACTGTTTGAAACAAGGAAGTACACACAATTAAGTATCTTGGATATTATCAACCCGTGCCATCTTATTCCAACCAAATTGTTATTCTCTTCATTTCCTGCTGGGAACACAAACATGGAGGCAAGAGTAGTTAAGGTCAATATAAAAAAAGAAAGAGAGAGAGAGAGAACCTGATGTTATTATGAAACTGTTTCTCTCTTTGTTCCTTCTTCCTTAGTAAAATTTCTCAGAGAATCATTATGCTCATTTTTCCCACTTAGGGATGTTTAGACAAATGCAAGCTCTACTTGTATCCTGGCTAGTTTGATGTCAACTTGACACAAGCTAGAGTCATCTGAAATGAGGGAATCTCAGTTGAGAAGATGCCTCCATAAGATCCAGCTGTAGGGCATTTTCTCAATTAGTAATTGATGGGAAGGATCCAGTCCATTGTAGGTTGTGTCATCCCTGGGCTGGTGGTTCTGGGTTCTATAAGAAAGTAGGCCGAGCAAAAAAGCATGGCAGCAAACCAGTAAGCAGAACCCCACCCCTCCATAGCCTCTGCATCAGCTCCTGCCTCTAGGTTCCCATTCTGCCAGACTTCCTGCCCTGATTTTCTTCTATGATGAACAGTGGTATGGAGGAGTGAGACAAGTAAGTTCTTTCCTCCTCAAGGCTGTTTGGTCATGGTGTTTCATCACCGCAATCAAACCCTACCTAGGACAAACTGTAATCGTTTCTTAGTCATTATTAAATCATTATTTTTTTTAAGGTTTTCAAGTATCGATGCCTTATGCTTAGAATTTCAATCCATCCCAAATCAATGTACTAAATCCAATAATGTATTCATCATAGCTCTCTGAAGGAAGAAGATGTAATACATGAACATGTATGGATATTTACCATCTGTCTAGCTATGAAGCAATCTTAGATCTTACTGTTTAAATCTTTATCTGCAGTGTGTTTTGGTGTTGGGAATGGTGAAGGCACAGAACCAGTTTTTAAAATACAGAGAGTTTAAACAGTGAGACTTTGATACTCTCTTCCTCCTACTGTAAGAGTCAATGGTTTTGGTGTCCTGCCAGTGGCATCTAAATCCAAACATTGTGGCTTTATAGTAATCTGTGATAATCTCTATTGTAGTCTCGGCCTTCCTTTCTTAGGGAAAGGTTTAGGCTATTCATCTTCTCTTAATGTCTTTCTTCTTTTAAGTGGAGAGTTGTGTGCGGAAGGGTTATTGTGCAGTGCTTTTATTAAAGAGATCTTGAATGGAGTGGCCAAGGAAGCGCTGGGAACAGTAAAGGCCGCGGTTTCAGCTTTTTTCCTTAATGGGACCTTAGAATTATGGTAGATCTTTAGATGTGTTCAAATTAAGCAAGGCGGTGGGGCTTTTATGATCCCCACCAGAAACAGGGTGGAACTTTGAATGAGATGCTTCCTGCAGCAGGAGAGTTTAAACTAAGGGTCTGAGCAGTGTTCAACCATAGAGTGACCTTCCTAGTAGCTGTGGGATTTATTGTCAGCCCCGAATTGCCGCTCTGGGTGGGCTACCACAGTATGCACTCCATGGCCAGGGAGGAATCAGTTGCTGATTAAATTTATTGTCATTTGTACATTTTTGTCTTGATGTGTTCCTACTCTAGAGCCTGCACTCTGCTCTGATTGCATGATTGAGACAGGGATTTAATGAGTGTGCCTGGTAATTTTTAGCTATGTTTACATTTGCAGTCCATTTCAAAGCTGTTTCTTCATCTCTGATTATCTAATGATAAAGAAAATTCAAATGTTTGGATATCTCATTTTTCCTATCCATAATGTTATGCACATAGAAGAAATGATTCCAGATCCAGGAACTTGAGTTAAACGGGAAGACAGTTTCCAGAAATATGCCAGAGGTTCTTGTAGCTTACTTAGTAAGTATACCAGACATATTCCTTGAAGAGGTCAAGGGCTTCATGAAGCTGTATAAGATATAAGACAAGGAGGCTGATCCAAAAGAAAATGGAGATTTACTAGAAAGTATAAAAGAACTTGTCCTGTTTTAAGTGACAGAAAAATAAATCAAACATGACAAACAAACTATGAATTATTGACTAATGTTCCTGGAAAGTCTAGGAATGTAGACTCTTACACTCTGTGTCTAGTATCTTCCTATGTCTCTCTTGGGCTGTTACCTGGGCCGGTTCTAACATCTGATCCCTGCCGTGCTCACTTCTCAACATCCTGGGTTCTTTTTCATAGGCAATTTCTTGAAAATATTTGGCTTTGAATCTCCTTGGCAGAAGGATGAAACATAATGATTAATTGCCCCAGTACTCAGGATTCACAGTTAAAGCATTTAAGGCACCTACATGGCCTGAGAGTCAAAACAAGGATGACTCTTGACAGTGGAAATTAGGACATGATTGCCAGAAAATGAGGGAGACAGTGCCAGGGAATAAAAAGCACAAATGGTTTCTGAGAAGATCCAGGCCATATATTTATACATATATTTAATTGGTGTTTATGGAATAGCTTGGTAACTGTATTAGATACTGGGTAGCATCATGAACACGATAAACTCTGTGCCTTCAAAGAACTTCAGTTCAGTGGTTGAGTAGAAACAGGATAGAAAGGGATAGCTACTAGTGCTGGAGAGATGGCTTAGCGATTGAGAATATTGGCTGCTTTTCCAAAGACTCTGGTTTAATTCCCAGCACCCACATGGTTGCTCATGGCTATTTGCAACTCACAAATGTGGTGCACAAACATCAGACATATGCAGGCAAAACACCAATACCAATACCAATACAATAAACTTAAAATTAAACAAAAGGCACTTGAAAAACATGTAAGCTTATTGTTTCTCCAAACCCTCCTTTCTTTGTGCTGTTTTATATACTAGAGCAAGACCCTGTGCATATCTCTCTTTGTTGGGTCACAGAATGTTAAGCAATAATAAGAAACACAGGGCAAAGTAACAGAGGCAGAAAGGAAGTTCCTTTCAAATGGCCCAGGCTTCCATTCTCAAAATTCAGTGAGGGGCTCAGTCATGTATGCAAGTTGAAGCACTATCCTTCAAGTCATAATTTTTTCTACCAGTGTGACATCTTGCTGGCTTGCCCATACCCTCCAGCAATAGCATGCTGGACTAGACACACCCCTCAAACATAATGGACTAGTCCAAGAGGCCAGCTCTGCTTGTCCATCTCTCTCAGGGGAAGCTGACTGCTGCTAAAGACCAGTGGTAGCCTCTACCCATTGACAAGTTTGTGTGGTGATACATTGCTTATGATCTAATAAAGCTTGCCTGGAGATCAGAATACAAAGCTAGCCATGGCTGTAGAGACCAGGCAGTGGTGGCGCACACCATTATTCACAGGACTCAGGAGACTGAGGCAGATGTATCTCTGTGAGTTCATGGCCACCCAAGGCTACAGGAGAATCTGTCTAAAAGAGAAACAGGGCTCATTCCTTTAATCCCAGCACTAGAACCATACATAAAAGACAGAAGCAGGGTCTTAGTCAGACCAGGAATCCAGTATTCAATTATCAGTCTTAGGCATTTAGTCTTGGGTAATTAGTCTCCAGCCACATTGAGGACAAGATTGCCCCAGCCTTGGTAGAGGTAAGAGCTCTCTGTGGCTTAGCTGCTTTGCTTTTCTGATCTTCAGCTTGAACACCAATATCTGTCTCTGGGTTTATATCATTCCTGCTACAAGTTTGTTTCCTGCATTCAGACTGCTTGTGTTATCTATACTAGCCATGTCCTCTTTGAAAAACCTTGGACTCAAGGGAGGTGAGCTGCATTGCTTTTTATGTACGCTTGCATTCTTCTTCACCATAGAGCTGATGGCTGCTCTTCTACATACACCACATTTAGGCCCCCTACCTCTACCATATTTGGGGTAACCACCTCTTACTAGTTAGTGATACTTTATATTGAAATTTTGCTGATGAAATGTCTGGTGTGGTTTCCATCTCATATTTGACTAGTATACATACCATGGGGAAGTAGCCAAGGAAACACAAGTCTTGTAAAGGGAAAGCGGATGGTTTGGACACAGTGGTCACAATTTGAGGGAGAATGTCAAGTTTGTAGGGCAGTGTATGTGCCTGGATCAGACACATAGCGTAGGTAATGACAGTAATGGGAATTGAAGTTGGCTTGGTGTGAGGCAAGGGTTGAGTGAATGAGGGAGACAATTCCAGGGAAGGTAACCGGCAGCCAGATCCTGTTGATGCTGTACATTCCTGCTCTTCTCCTAGTAAACTTGTATTCTAATTGTCAAGTTAGAAAACCCCTGTTTTAGAGCACAAGAACAACATGACCTGACTTATAGTTTTTCAAAAATTCTTTTTGACTTCTGTGTGAAAGAATCAAGCATATAATGAGGCTATTACTATAATTTATGCAAAACGGAGATCTGACCTAGTTAGAGCAGCTGAATGGAATGAAGTGGTCATTTTCTGATACATTGGAAGGTTGGAATTTCCTGATTGACTGGAAGGAAAAAATTGCTGTTAACTGAGATGGGAAGGAACATGTTTGGGATTCCAGGGAGTCAAATATTTAGTTGGAGTAAGTTTCAAAAAACACTAAATTTGGGAATCCCACTGCCATCCTAAATGGGGCTATTTACTAGAATGTATGTTACATGAATTGGCAATTCAAAAGAAAGCATTCTGGAACTGTTTATTTAGGTGTGGTTAGTGTGCCATAGCCATTTCCCTGGGTGATGTTACACATACTGGAGGTAGGTAGGTGTGGTGGTTTGAATGTAATTGGCCCCCATAATCTCATAGGGAGTGACACTGTTAGGAGTTATGGCTTTGTTGGAGTGGGTATGTCCTTATTGATGGAACTGTGTCACAGTAGGGGCAGACATTGAGATTTTCTATGCTCAGGATATAGTGTAGGCTTGCAGACATGCAAAATGTAGTACTCTTACCTACTACTCCAGCACTATGTCTGCCTGCAGGCTGCCAACCTTCCCGCCATGATGACTGAACCTCTGACACTGTAAATGAGCCACCTCAGTTAAATGTTTTTCTTTGTAAGAGTTTCCATGGTCATGGTGTCTCTTCACAGCAGTAGAAACCCTAACTAAGCCAGTAGGTAACGGCATTCTGGGACTGGAGCTCTGGATCACTTAGGTATTTGGATGTTGACCATGTAAGAAAGAACTGGATGGGAGAACCCAGCTAGCTAAGGGGAGAATCAAAAGAAGGAGATGGTACCTGGACAGATGATTCAGATGATTCAGCAGTTAAGAGCCCAAGCTTCTCTTGCAAAGGTTCCCAACACATACTCAGGGTGGGGGGGGGGGGAGAGGGCGGGGGAAAGGATGTTACAACTGCTTTGTAACTCCAGATCCAGGTGATCTTATATCCCCTTCTCCCCTCTGTGGGGACTGAATTCTCATGCATGTAATTTCCACTCCACCACATAATTAGAGGAAAAAAAAAAAACAACAACAGTGATATTCTGTGTGGTAGTTTGAATGTAATTGGCCCCCACAAACTCATAGCTAGAGTGGCACTATTGGGAAGTGTCACCTTGTTGAAGGAAGTATGTCACTGTGGGGGCGAGCTTTGAGGTTTCTCTTGCTTAAGCTTTGACTAGCATCACAGTTTACTTCCTGTTGCCTTCTGACCAAGATGTAATCTACACCTTGTCTGCCTGTCCACCATCATGCTCCCTGTCATGATGATAATGGACTGAACCTCTGAACTGTAAGCCGCCACCTCAATTAAATGTTTTCCTTTATAAGAGTTGCCATAGTCAAGGTGCCTTTTCACAGCGATAGACATCCCTATTAATATATCCTGGAAACAAAGAAGGGTGCAAGTAGTTGTTAGAAATGTGTATGAATTGATACTGATGGAGTCCCAGGGAACAGCAATGTAGAGGTCAGCGCTGACCTTGGTAAAAGCTGTTTCAAGGAATGATATAATCCTTATGGATCGGGTTTGAAAAGGATTCCATTGAAGAAAGCACAGGAAGCAGTTTCATAAGCATTTTGCATCAATGGGAAACAGTGAATGAAGAGGTTTGCTGGATAGACATATGTAATCATGACGGATTTTGCAAGTGTGCCTGCAAGCTAATGGTATTCTACTCAGAGGAAAATTGAAGATACAGGAAAAAGAATAAATGCCAAGGGTAGACATCAGAAAGGCTTAGGTGCATCCAGGGCACAACTGTTAGACATGACTCTTGATTGCAGCACAAATGGTTCCCCTGCAGATGTAGTAAATTATGTGTAGGACGACATGTCTATTCTTCAGTGAGAACGTGTAGGGGTTTTCTCGTGACAGCTTCTACTTCTTTGGAAAAATAAAAGTGGTGTTGTGACTGAGAAATTTGGAGATGTTCCAGTTACTGAAAGTGTGTGATATGGAAACTATACTTTGGGAAAATGGAAGGATGAGTTGAATAGGGAAATGTGTGCATTGCAGCATAATTGAATCCACAAATAAGAAAGCCTTTTTAATGAATGAAAAGAAACCTTAGTGAAAGCAGGCACAGCCATTCCCCCATGTTCTCTCTCATCCCCTGAAAGGCATGAAATCACAAAGGTTTAGATCATAGCCACATAGAATAAAGACAAATGGCTGCCATGAATATACACACAGGGTGGCTAAGTAGATGGACCTGTGAGCCTATCAGAGCTTACGTTTCAAGGTCAATGGAACTCATACAGGACTGACTTTTCAGATGTAGTCTCCATAGACTCCTCAAATAGTCCTAAGTTTCCCTAGTAGATGGAACTCAGGCAATAGAAAATCCATTTTGTGCTCCATGTAAGTTAAAGCATGGCAAGTGCTAGGAAAAAAAATAGTATTTTCAGAAAAAAAGACTTTTTCCATGTGGTGGGCTAGACTTTGTGAATGAATGAATCTAACCTTGATATTAGTTGAACTAGTCCAGTATTTGTAATAGAATCTTTGGTTTCCCTGATAGACATTTTCCACTGAATTTGATGGCACTGTCTGTGGCATGGACGTTCAGCTAGGTGGTTTCTTGCCAAAAGTCCTTAAATGGACCAGTTGAGGTGTCTTTATTCTCCCCACATATGATGAAATGTAGATGTGGTGAGAAAGCTTTCTTTTGTAAATTTATTCAGCATGCTAATTAATATTTAGTCTGCTCTACTGTGTCAGGTTATGATGAGAGATGGTTAAAACAAAGACTCTCTTAGGGAGTACTCCTTCAAGTGAGCACTGTCAAGGTCATGTTATTGAGTACTTACATAGTACTTGAGATTTTTGTGACAAATTTGCCTAAGAATACTGCCAATAGAGAAATTAAACTACAGTACTGAGAAGCACAATACTAATATGTGTTATAGGCATCTGGTTCCAGTCAGGCCTCAAATTAAACCTGTGCTTCAACTCATGGGTTACACACTCCTTAAGCCAATTTGAGTTAGACTTTCATCTAAAAAAAAATTACAAAAATCTTTTAGTATCTCTCAGTAAAATGGCAACCTTGCTTTGTGTAGAATGTGGAGGAGGATCTTTATAGAAACAGAAAATGGTGAAGAAAGACATCAATACATGACTGCTATAATTTCAGATAGTAACACATGCTTTGAAAAATGAGAAAGTTGGATAGAGAAGAAAGTCTGTCTGTCTGTCTCTATCTATCTCTGTCTGTCTATATGTCTCTCTCTGTCTCTCTCTCTGTCTCTCTCTCTTTGTCTCTCTCTCTCTCTCTCTCTCTCTCTCTCTCTCTCTCTCTCTGTGTGTGTGTGTGTGTGTGTGTGTTTAAGTATATAGAGACGATGTTACACACAATGTGAATTACAGTCTCCTTAAGGACCTGGCATTTGAATTGAGATCTTTGGGAATGGATGGAACTTTTGTGAAATTGAGGGATGACTTCCCCATTAGGGCCTAGTGCAAGGACAAACTCTCTGAAATCCAGTGCTCTTGCTGCATTCAAGTACCACAAAGAAGGCTACAGTCAATAAGAATGCTATGCTAGTTTATGGAAGGTTCTTAAGATTGGATAAGAATTTTGATTTTATTATCAGGACACTGGGAAGTCATTGGTGGCTTTATAGGATAAGTTACATGAGTTGTATTGGAAAATAACATTGTGTTATTTGTAGAATGGATGCAGAGAGGTAAGTGGAGAGACAGTTGGAATTTAGTGATAAGATGGTTCAGGTGGAGATAGGGGAGGTGATCAGAGTCTGGATGAAGTTTCAGTAGAGTCAGCAGAGCCTTCTGATTGGATATGTGAGTGGAGGGGAAGAGATGAAGAGTAGAAGTGGGGGATCCAAAATGAGTCCCTGGTTCACCTCATAAACCACTATAAAAAGGTGCTGTTACTCAGAGAGAGGGAGAATATGTGAGGGGGGTCAGGATTGAATATGGATTGGTAGGAAAACTTTAAAATTGATGTTATATTGAGTGTGTTTCAAATGCTTCTTACTATAAAACAGCAGATGTTGGAGCTAGAGATGCTCAGAGGTTAATCATGCTCGGTATTCTAGAGGACTCAAACTTGGGTTCCCAGTACCCTCACTGGGCAGCTGTAATTCTATTTTTAGAGGATCAGATCTCACCCATTCTCTGGCTTCCATGGGCTCCCTCACAGATGCAACACTCACACAGTTATACACATAGATAAAAATAAATGCTAAAAACAAACAAACAAACAAAAAAACCCAAACCAAATTAGCAGATGCTGAGTAGGCTGTCAGATTTGTTAACATGGAGCATAAAGAAGTGACCTAGCTGGACATGTATTCCATTTCAAGCCATGAACATGTAATAAGATTGCCCAGTGGCCAGGCATTAATACAGAATAGTGGCAAGACAGCGCCCTCAGAGATATTAACATTTAGGATTCAGACATGAAAAAGAGGAATCATAAGAGGGGATAAAATCATGGAGGTTATAGGAAATTGAGGTGTTGCTGTCAGAGGGACATTTCAGGAAGGAAGTTAAGCCCTTAGCTCCATAGACCAGGTTCTATGAGGACTGAGAATAGAATAATATTTTTCTAAGATGACCTTGAAAAAAGACATTTCAATAGAGTGCTGGAAGAGGGTTGAGTTGGAGAGACAGAGACAGACAGAGAGAGAGAGAGAGAGAAGAGAGAGGTCATGATGAGTCTTTTCAGAGGAGTAGAGAATGAGAGAGGCAATTAGGGATGATATGTATGTTTCTTACAAGGAATCTGAACCAATGCTATGTTGTTATCTTCATTCAGGGATACTCAGGACTCAGGATCAGAGAATCATCAAAGTCCACACCTACACCTTTATCTCTGTCTGCATCATCTGTTCTGCTCAAGAACTCACAGCTAATGTGGTGGTTTGAATGAGAATGGTCCCCATAGACTCATTTATTTGGACACTTGGACCTTAGTTGGTGGAACTGTTTGAGAAGAATTAGAAGCGTGGCCTTGATGAAGTAGGTGTGTCTCTAGAGTGGGCTTTGGTGTTTCAAAAGACTCACACCATTTCCAATTATCTCTCTGTCTCTTGGTGATGTCCCAAGATGAGAGAGAGCTCTCAGCTGCTGACCCAGTGCCATGTCTGCCTCCCTGTTGCTCCCTGATCCCTACCATGGTGGCCATTGACTCATTCTCTGAAACTCTAAGGCCCAAATAAATGCTTTCTTTTATAAGTTGCTTGGTCACAGTGTATTATGACAGCAATAAAAAAGTAATGAAGACAATTGACATACATCAGGATTATGATTCAAAGTCACCATTTTTGTTCATATCCGCACTTTATTGTGTTAGGTTCTGCTCCTTAGACACAAATATGGTACACAGCACTAACAGACAATATCATCTACAAAGTATTTGCACACATTGTTCTGATCTCCAGGAAGTTAGCACACTTTTGCCAACAGTGTCCGTTAGTTTCAACTTCCATACTTAGTAGAAGGTAGGACAGTGAGCAGATGTCATAATTGATATTAGGTTGAGAACCCAGAATGGTAGCAAGAAGCATAAGTCTTTTGGCAATAGAATCTGGGGAAGACAAAGTTAAGTTAGTTAAGGACAGAAAATTTCAAAACTTAGAATTCTTTATTTTATTACCTAGTCAAGGCATGAGGGTCAAACATAATCTCTAGCTTTGGATGTTTAAACAAGGGGACTCATTTTTCTTCTCCAAGAGTGATAAAAGTTGTGTGTTTGCCACTCTGTGGATTTTTATAGCTCTATTTTCAACATTCTTTGCTATAGTGAATTTAGGTACATGTTAAAGCAAATATTCCTGGGGTAATGTTGTTATAATTCATTCATGGTCACTTGTCATTTGGAATTGTATTTTGAATATCTTTATTAATGTCTAACCTTTAAATTCAGTGCCCCATGTGCCTGTTTTCTGAGATATATTTTCTTCCTTTATATAATATTAATTTAAATATTTATGAATTGTAGAAATTCCATTCTCTCACATTATTTGGTTGCATGTTGATGACCTTGAGTTTGTCAGGGATTCTTGGCTTGTGCAGTCTTGACTCCATTACTGCCTTTGGACATAATATAGCTAATAATCAAACCTCTGCTCTGCTACAGTTGTGTGCAATTGGAGATCCTGCCAGATTGACCTGCTCCTTTTGGTCTCATGTCTAAGATGGTGATCAGCAATTTTCTTTTCCCAGACTATGAGGGTTTGAGCTTTTTGTGATCTGTCAAATGTTTCAATTGGCTTATACTGTTTTGATTTCAGGGGGAGGAGTAGCATTCACTAATCTTACAAGAGAGTTGTGAAAATTAATTAGTTAATGTTCTCAAATACTTTGAACATTAAAATACCCAGTGTAAATGCTCATTATCGTTTTATGCACACCAGGAGCCTAGCTGGGCAGGTGAATGTGATTCCAAGAGATGAAAGGATTCTGTAACATAGAAAATTGTGGGGTAGAGTGCTGTCAGCTTTAGCAAACGGGTTTCTCTGGATTGCAAATGTGGGAATTATTCTCACCAGAGCACAAGTTTTCCCAGGCCTTGGATTAAGTCATTTCCTATATCCAGTGTTGGTTTCCAAAGTATTCCAGCTAAGATGAATGCCATTTAATAACACTGAGAATGGTGGTAAAGTTGATGAATTGTCAGGTAGAGATAAAAAAAAGGAAAGGGATGCTTCCAGGTCTCAGAGAAGCTGGTGCTGCTGTAGGACTTTCCCAGCACAGATAGATGATGAGTAGTGATGGATAGATTGATGAGGGGTAGTGATGGTGGTGACAATGTTACGGCAGTGGTGATAATGCTCATGGTGCTAGTGGTGCTGGGGATGATGGTGATGGTCATAATGGTAGTGGTGATGGTGATGACCGTGCTCTGCTAGTGCTGGTGCTATTGGTGGTGATTTTATGATAGTAGTGATGGTGGTGCTGATGGTGGTGCTGATAATGGTGATGGTGATGCTGGTGGTGATAGTAATGTTGGAGGTGATGGTAGTGGTGCTAGTGGTGATGGTGATGATGGTGGCGGTAGTGAGTGCTGGCTGACTAGAATCATGCAAAGTCAGTGTCAACACATACTACGTAATCCAGCTGAAGTGAGGGCTATAGATCTGGACACAGATATTTTTTATCTTGGACACAACTGGAAGACTTTAATCAGAACAAATATACTGGAGGAGCTGAAAAGAATGTAGTATTTTTCCATCCAAGAAATTATTATTAGGAATATTTACCTGTTTATCATAATGTTGTGAATACTTGTAAAAACTTGAGCGATGCAAATGTTACAAAAATCCAATGATAATAATATCAAATATGGAACCAGAAGGTCATTTCAGAGATCAGAAGGGTCCCAACGGTGGTGGCAGTGTGTGTGTGTATGTGTGTGTGTGTGTGTGTGTGTGTGTGCTATAAGGCAAAAATAAAGGAAGGATGATGTCCCTTGAGGGACTGAGGAGAGGGCAGGGCAGGGCAGGGCAGGGCAGGGCAGAAGCTCACAGTTGAGACTGCATGGGAGAGTTATCAGGGCATGATATGGAATAGAGGGGTAGATACAGGGTAACAAAGTTAGGGTGAACAACACATTACTCTTTCTGTAATTCAGTTAAAACTTCAAGCTTTCTTCTCAAAAGGAAGTAGAATTTGTTATGTGGGAAGTAGGAACCATTCAAGCTTTCTGGACATAAAAAGGGTGTGTTAATCCAGAGTGCAGAGTAAGATTCCATGCAGAGAGGCTGTGAAGATAGTTAGCTATGGTACTGGAATACGGAACACTGTACTGTTTGACTTGGCGAGGGTTTAAAGAATTTTGTGTCTATAAACTAAATACACATGCTGTGATGATGCAGCAATTATGGCTTGTCTAGGAGTTTTCATTTCAAGCAAATAAGGACTCAAATGCTTTAGAGTCATCTGGTCCAAAGATGTAAGTCCCCGCACCAGGAACAAAGCATCTACTGCACACTTGCTCAGTACCATGCCAGAGTTTTCTTTTTGAATTTACTTTTTTTTTTCTACTACAGTGCTGATGGTTGAACTCAGGGCCTTCATATGCTACACCACCACTCTGCTGCTGAGCCATATCCTCAAGCCCTCAGAAAGTACAGGCTGCTGTGTCTAACAATGCTTCTGTTTTCCCTGTGTCTCATTTACGCTCACGGAAACTAATGCTGAGAGCTCAGAAGGCTGTTTAAGTGCAGTGGCTGGCAATTGGTATCTAAACCCCAGTGTGTAACTCCCCAGTGGGAGTTGCTCTTCTCTGCCTCTTTTTGGGGTTGACCTCTCAAATGTCTAAGGAGCCCTGGTGACCTGAGGTGCATGGCAGTCTTATTTGTTCTTTCTTTTTCCTTATATGTGTGCAAGTGTAAAACACACATGCACAGATGCACAGTATATATTAGGTCTCTCTCTCTCTCTCTCTCTCTCTCTCTCTCTCTCTCTCTCTCTCTCTCTCTCTCTCTCTCTCTCTCTCTCTCTCTCTCTCTCTCTCTCTCTCCCCATATCCATGTAGCTCAGAGGACAACTTGTGGGCAGTGGTTCTCTTCTTCCACTGAGTACTGTGTACTGAGGCTCGAACTTAGGTCAACCAGGCTTGGTGGCAAGCACCTTTACCCACCAAACCATCTCTCAGGCCCCTCATGCATATTCTTGATGAGCATTCATGTCACCTGGCTAAAATGTCAGACCTTCAAGGTCTGTTACATGATAAGTTCCCCAGTTAAGATGATTTGACATTGGGGAACTTTAATTCAGAGTAATTGTCTATTACTCACACACTAGAGTAAGATTAAATAATGAAATCTGCCAGCCTAGTTAGGCTGGTATCACTTCCCACAGTGAAGAAACAGAATGTTATGTCCATATGGGAAGAAAACTCTGAAAATTAGGCCATTGAACATAGTGCAGTGTTCATAAAAACCCAAGTTGTTTTCATAGTAAGAGCTTGCTGGGTTAATGAAAAAAAATGCAAGCAAAACAGAAATTGGAGTAGTTATTTTTCTTTATTTATATTTATTTTTATATGTATTGGTGTTTTGCGTTTATATCTGAATACCATTTGCATGCCTGGTGCGGCCCCATGGCTGTTGGGATTTGAACCTGCCATAGTGCTCTTAACCATGGAACCATTTCTCCAGTTCTGTTTTGTTTTTGTTTTTCCCAGTAAGAACTACCAAGGCATGTAGCAAGTAAGTTTCAATTGAGTGGATTTTGTTCTCAGGTAAGCTGGATCACAGCCTCCTGGTTTAAATTGAGAGTCTCCTGGAGAGATTTCTCAGTTGAGTGGAATGGAACGACATAGTTATAATTACAGGTGTTTGCGATTTCAACAATTAGGAATTCTTTTTTTCTTCACATAAAAGCTTTGGGGCCTTTTTATGAGTTACTTATTAACATGCAAATACTCAAGGGACATATAACAGCATGGATTCATTTCAGATATGTTGAGGAAGATTCAACTTAATTTAGTTCATTTTAGTCATTTGGCTTCAACTGAATTCATCTGAGGCCCCACTAAGTGCAAAACCATTTGCTAGCTCTTCCCCACTGGGGGAAAATGAATCAGGTAAGTTTCAGGGTTTTGCTAACTTCTCATGGGGACAGATAGTAAGTGTTTAGGGCTTTGTAAACTGTGTGGTCCCTGGTACAAAACTCAACTCTAGTTGTAACCAGAAAGCAGCATGTACATCAACAATCATGGCTGTGTCTCAATAAAGTTTTATTAATCAGTCTGTGGTTGGATACTGAGCCATATGTGAGCTACAAATTTTAATAATGTGAGGGTTTATCTGATATCCTTTGACAAAATCTGAAGACTTTCAAGATCAGAGGACTTAACTGGATGTCACTGGAATCTTGTGAAAGACTTTAAGCAATTTGCCTGCCTGGGTAGCCTACCTTACCAGAATGTCTCTGGATTATGATAGGGTACTGAGGCCCTGTGTACCCTCTAGATGGTACTACTACCCAACAAAGTTCAGAGGTACTGACATGAGGCCGTATGTGGGAAATCCTGCTGTGTCTGCTTTGTGTCATTGTCTAAGCAGAAACATGTCCTGGACAGCCAGAGTCCAGATTCGCTGTGTCAGCTGGCTCTGCTCCAGGCCCTTCAAGGGTGGCAGGGACTGGTGTTGTCAAGAAGGCCCCTGGTCACCTAGAGCTGAGTTTCATTTTAAGAGAGCATCGAAGTGACACATGAACTTCCCTTAGTGAGTGAATACCAGTGAAGCTGGGGCAGGTAGGCCATTGACTCTTCCTCTACAGAGAATTTTAAATTATAACAAGGTCATGCTGGACATTTAAAAGATGAAGAAAAATCTGTTAACTTTCTCTCTCCCCCCCCCTCCTAACTTTTTTCTGAATGTTTGCTGTCCCTTTGTTGTGTTATCTGTTCGTACCTCTCAACTAGACATGGGTTTATCAGGTGAATGCTGGCATGCAGGGAGATCGAGGAATCATAAGTCATGGAACTAAGTGTTTCATGAAAGTGAGGCCTGAAGGTTATGTTCAATGAGATGATAAGTCACTTGTGACTATACACATATGTGTTGTCTGGGTTTGTTGTTGTCTTACTAAGGGTTTACTATTGCAGTGGTGAAACACCATAGCCTGAGCAACTTGGGGGAGAAAGGGTTCATAGTATAGTTTGCTCTTTCATATCACAGTTCATTGCTAAATGAAGCAGGAACCTGGAGGCAGGAGCTGATGCAAAGGTGTTGGAGTGGTGCTGCTTACTGGCTTTCTCACCCTGCTTTCTCATAGAACCCAGGGCCATCTGCCCAGGGGTGGCCCCACCTACACAGGGCTGGGCCCTCCTCCATCAATCACTAATTAACAACATGCCTTGTAGACTTGCCTACAGCCCTATCTTAGGAGGCATTTTCTCAGTTGAGGTTTCTTCCTCTCTAGTGTCTCTAGCTTGTGCCATGTTGATGTAAACTAGGCAGCATAGTTGTCAATTTAACACACCTGGGAAGAAGAAACCCCAGTTGAAGAATTGCCTCAACCAGATTAGTGAGCAGGTTGTCTGTGAGGGATTTCAATTGTTAATTAATGTAGGAGGACATAGCCCACCGGGAGAGGTACCATCCTAGGCAGGTGGGCCTGAGATGTATAAGACAGGTGGTTGAAAATGTCAGAAGAGCAAGCCAACAAGCAACACTCCTGTGGGGTTTCTAACTCAGTCCTTGCCTCTTGGGTTTTCCCTTGGCTTCAGTGATGACTATATAACCTATAAACCCTTTCCCCCTCAAGTTGCATTTAGCCATGCTGGTTACCACAACAACAGAGAATCAAGCTAGGACAGCGTGTGCTCGAATACACACCTCTGTGTATATTTGAGGAGGTGCCAAGTATGCTTGGAGGCCTGTTATTAGGCAGGATGAATCAGGATTCAGGAGTCTCACACAGGCACAAATAAGGAGGCGAATATGGACTGTGAAGTATGACCATGCCAACCTCTCTTCGGTATTCTTGTCCCACTCTTGTGAGTCCAACCATGAGTATATTAATTGTAGGGCAATTAAAATGCTGTGAGTGAAAGGGTGAAATTAAAGGGTACAATATGAATTTGCAGGTGTCAGCCCAGAAGCAATCCGTAAAAGAGAGTCAAACTATTGCCAAGCAATGATGCTTCTAAATTCTCATTTCCGTCTGTCCTAAATTTGTATGGATACCAACCCAAGAGGGCAGGAGATGGTGACAAAGGAGACTTCTGTTTTATTTGCTTTTGTTTGGGATTCTACTAGTAATAGCTTTGGATTTGAAAAGACACAAGGTATCAGTGAGAACTGAAAAAAGTATATCCATATTGTTGATTCATATCTTAAAATGACTAAGTGGTCTTCCATCTGCCCATGACCCAAGATGTCTTAGAAGAAACCTATACCTAACTTGCAGGGTGAAGTTCTCATGGGCAGCATGGTTCAGCACTTGCTAAAATAAAGGTCAGTTTTTGATTTCTTAAATTCTTTTGCAACATTATAGCAAAAATAATTGTTAAACACTAACATAATAAAGTTACATGAGAGGGTTGGAGAGGAATGGGCGTCTTCTGTAACCAGGCAAGGCTTCCAGTGGTGGGACAGGGGCACCAACCCAGCCACAAAACTTTTGACCTGCAATCTGTTCTGCCTGCAAGATGTGCAGGGGTAATGGTGGCACAGAACTCGTGGGAATGGCCAACAAAAAACTGGTCCAACTTGAGGGCCACACCTGACACTGCTGGATAGCCCAGGATAGAAACACAACTGAGAAAAAAATATCCATGAAATGATTACTAATGATATTATGTTATACATGTAGATTGATGCCTAGTGAATAGTTAGTTCCACTGAAAGAATATATCTTTAAAAATCTCGCCAACTATCCCTGATATGTAAGTGCCAATCCAAAACACAATAAACATGGAAAAATACAAAAACAAAAAACAAAACCCAAGGCAACAGGACTCTTCTAAAATTACTAATCTCACAGTGACAGCTTCAAATGAGAGTGGATTTAATGAAGTCCCAGAATTTCAAGTATGAGTTTAGCTATGATGATGGAAATCAAAGAGTACAGAAACAAACTTCTCAATGGATCCCCCCAAAAATATAATCAGTTTATTAAATAAAGAAATTAAAACAGGATATGAAAGCAGGATTCAATAAAGAAATATAAATAAGTGAAAAACAGAAAACAAACTGAAATACTGAGCATCAGATAATGGATCAGCCTAAAAGCTGCATGGATATAGCTTCACCAATGCAACGGATTAGACTGAGGAGGGAATCAGAGCTTAAAGACAGGGCAGAAGAATTTAAGCTTTCAGACATCAAAATGATAAACTGATAAGAAAGTACAAACAGAACATTAAAAAATCTAAGGGGCACAATGAAAAGATCAAGTCAGTGAGTCATGAGCATAAAAAAAATGTCTTTCAATGTATTATATCAGAAATTTTCTCAAATCTCAGGAAACAATTGCCCATCCAGACACAAAAAGCATTTAGAATGTCAAACAGAGAAGATCAGAAAAGAAACTCCTGAGTAATATTATAGTTAATCTATATAGAACAAAGAATACATATAGAAAGCTATGAAAAAGAAGCAGGAAGTTATACATAAAGTCAAGTCCATTAGAATCGAAGCAGATTTCTTAACAGAAACTTTAAAAACCTGAAGGGCTTAGAAGGATGTATTTCAAGTTCTGAAAGACCACAGTTGCCAACTCATATTACCATACCTAACAAAACTATCCCTTCAAAATTGAAGAGAGAACAACTTTCCATGATAAAAGCAGGCTGAAGAAATGAATAAACTCTAAATCATGTTTACAGAAAATACTTGAAGGAATCCTTTGGACTAAAGAAAATGATCCAGAAGGTTACAAAAAGAATAAAAGAGGCTAAACAATTAGTTAAGCAGACCAGGACTAGGGAAACATTAAAGCACAAAATCAATAAAACAACAGTGATTAATATACAACCAACAATAATAACTCAAAATATGAATGATTGGAATTCCCCAACCAAACAACTTATAAACAAATCTAGTTATTGCCTCCAAAGAAATATTTTTTTTTTGAACCATTGAAGACAAACACAACGTTAGAGTGAAAGTCTAGTAAAAGCTCTTTGAAGCAAACAGACATAAGAAACAAGCAGATGTCATTGAATAAAATGGACTTAAAACCAAAATTAATCAAAAGTCATAAAAATGATTACTTTGTACTAATTAAGAGATTAGACCATCAAAAGACATTATGATTCTAAACATATACACTCCAAACATGGGAGAATCCAATTTAATAAAACAAGTACTATACACAGTAACTGTGTGTGCTTTGCTACTCCATTCTTACTAATAAATATGCCATTTCTATAAAAAAAATCAAAGTTAAATTTATCATAGGTCAAATGAACCTAAGTAGTATGTATGGAACATTCCCTCCATATACTACAAAAGTATAGGGACAGTGAATAACTTCTAATATTCTGTTTTATTACAGTGGAATAAAGCTAGAAATCAACAGCAAGAAAAGCTTTAGACAATCCACAAACTCTCGGAGACTAAGCAACAATAAAACATTGTGATTAGTGAGCGACTGAAGCAATCAAGAAAGAAATAAGAAAATGCTGGAAGTGGATGAGAATGAAAATACAATAAATGGGAATGTATACCACACACTGAAAGCCTACATTAAAATCCCAGAAAGAACTCAGACAAACACCGGAGGAAACCGATGCCCAGTTAGGGCTTTACAGACCAAGAACAAGTAAACCCCCAAATCAATAGACAGTTAAGGTCAGGGCAGAAATTGATATTAGTGGAGGCTATGGACACAATGGGGACTATGTATGAGAAACAGTTCTGCCATTATTGTGAATGGGGAAATATAATGTTTCCGTTGAGATCAGGAACAGGATAAATGCCCACTCTCTCACTCATCTTCAGCACAGTGCTGGAAGTCCTGGATAGAGCAATATGACAAGAGAAGGAATTAAAATGGGTACAATAGCAAAGGAAGAACTCAGAGTCCATTTTTGGATGAGTAATATATAAAACCTTGAAGACTTCACCAAAAAAATGCTCCCATCTGATACAATCCTTTAGCAATATAGCAATGTACAAAATTAACCCATAGAATCCAACAGCTTTCATACATACTAATAGCAAAAATGTTTGAAAGTAAATCTCATTCTCATTTACTGTTAAGAGTAGTAACAGTAGTCTGGCCTGGGCCTACTGCTGCAGCAGCCCTAAATAACACACAGACACTGTATTAGATACAAAACTGTTGGCCTGTTATTATCATTGCTTATTGGCTAGCTCTGTCTTAAATACTAACCCATTTCTATTCATCTAAGTATTTCTACATGGTCTTATCTTACCAGAGAGAGGGCCCAGACCTCTGTTCTCTTAAGTCTCTACATGTTGACTCCTCCCACTTCTTTCTCTCTCCTCTTAGTCTCCTAGTCCCGTCTATCTTGCTTTCCTATTGGCCAACAGTGCTTTATTCATTAACCAATAGGAGAAACATATTTACAGAATGACATCTCCCATCAATTTCCCTCAAGAAAACTAACAAGAATCAAACACACACAAACGGAAGGAAAAAAAAAAACCAGTAAAACAAAATAAATAAACAAATCCACAACACAACCTTGAAATAAAACTTACCAAGAGTGAAAGTTCTCTACAATAAAAACTTTAAACCATTGAAGAGGGAAATTGAAGAAGGTATTAGAAGATGGAGAAATTTCAATACTCATGGATAAGAAGCATTGATGTTTTGAAAAAAAAAATATCTTTAAATCCAGCCAGGCAGAGGTGGCACACACCTTTAATCCCAGCATTAGCAAGGCAGTGGCAGGCAGATCTCTGCTAGTTCAAGTCCAGCCTGATCTACAGATCAAGTACCAGGAGAGACTGAAAAACTTCACAGAAAAACCCTGTCTCGAAAAACAAAACAAGACAAACATTTCAATCCACATAGAAATAGTAAAACCTTGAAGAGAAAATAACCTAGAATAGCAAAAAATAAAAATGCTAGAGGTTTTCTCTGGGTCATCTCCAAGTTACTACAGAACCACAGTATGAAAAAAAGTAAGGGTGATACTGGAATAATAAAACCAGATAGCAGCACATCAGTAGTCTAGAGGAGAGAGCTCAATGGACTGTGACCTGGAAATATGTATTTCCCCCAAAGTTGTATTGGTCATGGTTTTTATTATACAATAGACAGCAAACTAAAGTGTATGTTATTGCAGATTCATTGTTGGGGTGTGCTGTAGTTCTGATCACTCTTCTTTCTCAGTTTTGAATTGAAGGACTACTTTTAGAATTTTGCTATCTGAACCCAAAATACATTGTTTTGTGGTACAAATGGTAAGAAAAGTATTTCCAGGAAGATGGTGTTGTGTCTTTGTGGTGGGGACCCTGAATAACGCAGACTAGCAATGGAGTTTTCTAAAAGTACGGAGGCATGAGGCTGCTGTCTTTCCAAATACCTGTTTGCAGAAAGTGAGGGTGATCTTGCTGCGAGCCTGTCACCCCATTTATCTCCAGGGTTGATTCAGCTGATCTGGCATGCTAGGAGTATGACCCCTTCCTCCCTCACCACTCCATGTATGTCCCTTCAGAGCTGCATGTCCAATTAAAGAGGACAACTTTCCTCAAATAGAGCCAAGAGTATAGAAGTAGCTGTGCTCCTCTATGAGAACCTCCAAACAAGCTCTCAAGGTCCAATACCTGTTTGCAAGGTCACACTGTGCTGGTGTGTGCCATCTCAAAGAAGCCATTTCAGAAGTGCTGTGTGGCTTACGCTAAAGGCTTTCTAGACAGAGGGTAATCGGATGTCCAGTCCCAAGTTAAGAACATTGGTCACAGAATTTCTAAAGAGTGCCCCCGGCAGACAACACTTCACAGTGTTGTCAGAACTCAGTGTCTTTGTGGCTTCATAGACATTTTGACCTGGATCACTGCTGTCCATACCCTTTGTGCATTTATTTTTTTAAACTTAGCTTTATATCCTTTTGCTGTGAGAAACCATAGCCATGATTATGTCAGTCCTGTGAATTCTAGTAAGCCTTCAAATCACATCAAATTAGGGGTGCCTAGGAACCCCTGACACAATATGAATGAAGAAAAATTGAGAGCATCAATTTAGTCAGGAAAATGAGGAGATCTTGAAGTGGCCCTCATATAGACAATAGGCATTTTCCCCAACAGCTGCAGTAAGTGGGGTTGTATGCCTTTGCAAGTAACAAGAGAGAAAGATTAGGGTTGCAATTGTCTGTCCCAGCTTTCTGATTATCACTGAAGATGAGAGTCAGGGCTAGAGTGGGGGCGGGGGGCTTCCTTTAAAGAAATGGAAGGTGAATGCCATGAGAAAGCAAGCCATAAAAGCACAGTTTAAATGACGCAGCTATTGGGTCTTCACTCTTGTACTGCAAACTATCTGTGCCTGCTGCCTCTGATGAGCTGCCCGGTGACAGGTATGCAAGGATGGTGAGTGGCTCTACTGTCAGTCATGTCCCCGTCCCTCATTTTCATGTCCCAGTCATAGTCCATACACTAGTGGAATTTTCTCCAGTTTTGCCTTGTGCACTTGACACTGAACCCCTACAAAAGCCCTCCCCTGACCTTCAGTCCTGGCCCTTTCTGGGCTGCCCACCATCCAAACTGAATCCATCCCTTTCTTGAGGCTCCAGCCCTATGGTCCTGTCTTGACACACAGTCGCTGCTTCTGTAGGTTCTAAGAGTACAGTAAACTCTTTTTTCTAGAACCTCCACCATGACCCCTTCATATTGCCCTTGATTGATTGTCATGTAAAGGACAGTATCCTTGGTGACGTTTGTTTTTTCATGTCTAATTCCAACATAGTAAAAAAAAAATACTTCATAAGTGCTGGGCAAAATACCAAGAAAAGCTACCCAGAGAACCGTGGTTCTTTTACCTGCGTTATTTTCCTGAGTGCCACACACTGTGCCTGGGAGTAGGAATTTCCACACAGTGTTTAGACTAGAAATCTGGACTTAGTGATAAAGCATCTTTCCCTGCCTGGAGGTCACAGTATTTCCTGTGTCCCTAGGTGACATTTCTTCTGTGTGTGCTGGGTCTGGGGGATGGGGTTATCTGTGATGTCCTTCCCTCTGTTTCAAAGGACACTAGTTATGTTGGATTAAGCTCTGCTCTTAAAGGCTGTATTCCCAACACAGTCACATAGCAGAATGTGTGAGCATTAACGTCTTAGCACGTGAAGAGCATTGAATTAAGAAAACATGAAAAAAAATACAAAAATAGAAAAAAATAACAAAGCCCTTTTTTTTTCACTTTATCATGTCATATTTTGTTTTTCCATTTATATCTCCTTCTAAGGTTTGTTTTTAGGGAAGTCTTGGATATATATCACATAAAAGTATCATATTTTTTCTTAACTATAATGGCTTACAAAATTACAGCCACAGTACCATTATCATACCTTCAATAATTAACAGCAATTGCTTACTATGATTTAACATCCAGAGAGTGCTTAAAAGTTGCCAAATACTTTGACATAGCTAGTGTGTTCTCATCATGATCCTAACAAAACCAGAACATGGGCAGAATTAAGTCCATTTCTGGCATCTTTTGAACTATGAATGCCTCCTTTCTCTCCTTACCTTTCTCATGAAATTCATTTGTTGAAGGCCATAGAGTATTTATTTCTTGGGGTTCCTTAAGCTGAGGTTTGTTGATAGCATCCCCTGGCATCATTCCTGGGAATTGGCAGAAAGGTAGATTCACGTTCATAGTTCCTCCGTGCTTCAATTTGAGACTGTGGTGACAACTGTTGTTTGTTTCTTCTATTTGGTGTCAGGGTGGTTTCTCCAAACGCCCCTGTCTCTAGACCTCAGTTCTTCCATCAGTGCTATTTAGGATGGTAACCTATCCTTAGATATTAGCTATCATTTCTAAATGTGTTTTAGGCCATGCCTGTGTTCCAGGATGGGATGCTCCCACAGAAGTAAAGTTAGGCTGGTCATGGTAAGGCTTCCAGGTGGGTGTGTTCAACTGCAACACTGAAAGACTCCTCTCCTTACAGTGTAACTATATTTTGGAGGGAGAGGAGAGGAGAGAAAGGGAGGGAATAATCAGTGTTTTCAAAATTTACTATACCATGACCTATCCTGTTTAGGATGACATTTATTAATGTCCCCTATACTCATTCCAAGGTTTGGAATGCTGAAGAATTGGAGTTCATCTGTGTACCCTCCTTTGATGGTGTTTAAAATCTAAGCAACTCACACTTTATGTGAACTCCACGCTACAGAGGTTTCCTTGTGTTCCAGCCCTCACCCGAGACTGAAGCACTCTTCCTCACAATGCTCTTCCTCTCCTCTTAGAGAGGCACTGTCACCAAAACAGCAGTAAAGTCACTTTTTCTCTCTGTAGTTGTCTGCTGACACCACTTTGCCCCTTCATCTGCAGTAACAGAATGCCAGCTTTTAAAGCAACTGGTTTCCAGAGTAGAGAACACGTCTTAGCTTGGTTTCATTGTAGGCAATATTAACAAGGGCAGGAAATCCAAATTGGTCTTTAGAAATATAAAGGGATGTTTTTTTTTTTCTCCAGCAGAATGAAGAAATATCAACTCTTGATAAATTTCCAGAAACCCAGCAGGCTTATATTTGACAGCATTTTAAATCCCCAGCTCTTCCATGCCTTTAGCTTGCTTTACTGTTGTTAGCCCCATTCCTTGAGTTAATTTTTATTGAGTATGCTGTGGGCACTGTGTTTCAGTGACAGGCATGTCATGCTTTTGAAGTAGGGAAGGGGGCCTGTGGGGAGTCATCAGTCACACGGGCAGATCACAGTGGTCCCGTGTTTTACATGCAGTGGTTCTTGATGTGAGATACCGTGGGAGCATGTGGGCAGTTTCACTCTCATTAACCATGTTGCTCATAAGTCATTTGAGGTTCTCAGGACTCCAGGCAGTTTCTCTCACCTCTCTCCCCTCCATGCAGCCTACAGTGTGGTGTTTGAGACAGTGAGCAGAGGCTCGTCAGTATGTGTGATGAATGCTGGGGAAACAAGCCCAGTGCCTCACACATGCTCGTTGGGTACTCTGCCTGGAGCTACCCTTTGAGCCTGAAGTCTTTCTAGACATACCGTGTTTTAGAACACACACACTCTTGCCTTGTGGTCTGGTGAGTGTCCAGCTAAGTCTCTCATCTTACTTTCTTCCTTCTGTTAGGGAAAAGTCATGGGATGAAATCCAGGTGAGTTTTATTGCAGTTTGATGGTGTCAAGTCTGGGAAGAACGAAATACTTTTGTGACCACTTGCCAGAATTTCCCTTATGATAACCAAACCAGACCCAGCTACACAGGGCCTCCTGCACATCTGGAATAGATTCCTCTTGTAGTGTGGAGGTGTGCATGCCTTTTGTAAGCAAGGGAAGTTCCAGATTTGGGAAAGGAATAAAATTTGTTTAATCTCATCAGGAAAGATGACTCACAGCTAAGAGGGCCTTTGCTCCAGCCATGGGTCACATAGGAAGTTCACACATGGTCAGAGAAGCCAACAAGTGGCTTCTCTGATTGCTGCTGTCAAATTGGGGGTTGTGTTGTTTTCCAGCCCTTGATAGTCACCGTCTAAAGTTAGATCAGAGCAAAATCCAGCCCTGGTCAAAGGGGCTGAGTGACTTTTGTTTCCCGAATGGGAAGCAATTTGTTACGCCAAATCCTAGGAGCTGATGTAAGTCTAGATCAAAGGGATTGCCTTAAATGGTTAACACGCAGAAGCAGCCCAATCCTTACCTTGTATAAAATAAAGCTATCTCTCTCTTCACAAAAACCAAGGAATTTTGATTTTTTTTTCTCTCTTTCATGATTTGCTTCACAAACCAAGTTACTCTGCAGTTTCTGGAGAAAAACAGTTCCTTTTGTCTAACCCTTTATGGCCTCCTGATTTTGGCTCTGGCTATATTCTTTCTTTCTCACTTTCTTTTCTTTCCTTTCTCTCTCTCTCCCTTTATTCCTTCGTTCCATCCTTTCCTTTCCTCCCTTTCTCCTCCCTCCTCCCTCCTCCCTCCCTCCCTCCCTCCCTCCCTCCCTCCCTCCCTCCCTCCCTCCCTCTCTCTCTCTCCCTCTCTCCCTTCCTTCCTTCTTTGAGTTTTTAGAGAGACAGGGTTTCTCTATGTAGCCCTGGCTATCCTGGAACTCACTCTGTAAACCAGGTTGACCTCAGACTCAGAGATCTGCCTGTGTCTGACTTCCAGGTTCTGGAATTAAAGACATGAGCCACCATAGCCATCTGACTGATATTTTCATTTTGGCAATACTAGTCATTTCTTATGGCCAAACATAGTGTGTTGCCAGCTAATATCTCATTGTAACTGGGTTTCAGAATAAAATTGTAAGAAAAGTAGAGGGAGGAGCAATATCAGTATTCAACATAAGAGAAACAGTAGAGATCTTAAGTCCACGTGAGTTCTGAAGATGTCACCACCAGGGCCAAGAAGAACTAAGTTCTGTTCTGTTTCAGATTTCATTGTCTCTTCTCAGCATACTCTGTCGTGTTTACTGGGCAAGCAAGCACCATTCAAACATGTGATGCTCACAGTTGGTATGTGAGGGACATTTGAGTATACTTACCTAAAAGTAATGGAATAATCACTCAGAAGGGCTGACCCACATAGACACAGCCCTCTGTTGTATGAACAGCAGGTGGAAATGTGGGCACCAAGCCCAGAATATGTCTCCTAGGCAGATGGACAGGAATCTCTCTGGAGGCTAGCCAGGGGGCCAGAAGGTTTCCCACAGGGGCCAGAGACTGCGGGGAGAAAGCCATAATGATTCTATTTTAGGCTTAAAGTGCATTACAGCCACAGTAGGGGTGCATAGTCCTGTACCTGAAGCTGACCCATAACCGCATATGTGAGCTTCTGATGTGGATAGATGGTGTCTTACTATGAAGAGTGACCCCCCCCCCAGCATTCTAGTTTCGGCTTTCAGTCAAACCTTACTATAAATGAGTGAGTAGAGCCCGTGGGATGACAGATACCTGCAGATCTCTGCTGATGACAGTGGCTGGCTAATTAATTTGGGCATAAGTCATGCTTGAATTGCTCTGCCAGGACATGCTCAGATTTTTCTCCTGACTGATTGTGGTAGAGAGACTGTTCATTCCCCCACCAATGTGCTCTCTCATTCTTAGAGCCATGATCTGATCAAGGAGGGCTGGAGGACAACTAAAAGACTATTTGCTATATTCTTGCTGTATGCTAGGAATGACTTCATGTAGGCACACGATGGTCAAAGGACGGCTAGTGGAAATACAGAATGACTTTTGTATTTGAAGAGAAGTGACTTGGCCTCCCTTTTTGCTGTTTGGGATTAAGGCATCATGTCTGGATTTTAGAGCCAACTGGTGACCTGACAGAATGGTGATATCCTGGAATCAAGGTGTCGATGAAAGGAAGGAACTGAAGTCATCAGAAACTCAGTGGACCTTGCTAACAGTGCTGGGTAGCTGAGCACTATACTTAAATTGTAGAAGAAGTAAACTTTATTGCGTTTAAACCCCTATTGTCTAGGTGCTTTGTTATTCTACAGCTGAGACCTTATAATAAGGAAAAGTGGATCTCTGTGAGTTCAAGGCCAGTCTGGTCTACAGAGTGACCAGAGTTACAGGATAGCTACACAGAGAAACCCTATCTCAGGAAACAAGGTATAAAAGAATGATAAATAATTTCATGTAGACTAATAAAAAAGTATCCTATTTAACTCCGTGGTCTCCCTAATCTTTCTGCTCTACCTGTTGGCTGTACCACCTAAGTATCAATATCTACAAGGAGAAGAAGGCAAATAGAATAAAGAGCCATGTTTTCTGGCTGCTAAAAGTGTATGTAACTTACATAAATATAGAAAAGACTACTATTTTTTTCAGAATATGAAAATGTATTACTGTGTTTCCACTGTCAAAATTTATACTCTTATGATCTTGGTTAGTCTTCTTGCCTTCTACAGGGTCAAAGAGGCATTGGCTTCTTTCACAACCTTAAAGCAAACTTCAGGCATATCACCTACAGCATGACCTTTTCGACAAAATCCAGCAACCAGAACTTCATCATTTTCCTTAAGGAAATTCAATTTACCATCATTGGGCACAGACACTGTGATCTTCTTGCTACTCTTGAGTACTGAACCCTAACATACTTCCTAATAGAAGAGCTTGGCTGTTTGGCTTCAACTCCTACTTTCCACAGTACAATTCCCTTTTCGTGAGAAGGACCTCCAAAGAGATTGGCCTTCAGGATCACACCCAAGTGGGCTTTCTTGTATTGCCACTTCTGGGTTCATCAGTGACTACAGAAGTTCCTGGTAATATGGAGACCACGACACTAGCCCATTTTGTCAACACCATGGGCCCTAGTGAAAAAAAACAAACAGACTAGTTCTGTTTTTAACTTACTCAACTCATTATTATGAACATTTTTAAACTCACTTCAAAGTAGGTCAGGTAGTATGGTCAACCCTTGTGCCAATGACTTAACCGCAACCACCATCGATTCATGCATAGTCTTGTCTTCCTTATACTCAGACTCCATTTCTCAATAGATTTCATATATGCATTTTATCTTGGAATAATGTAAGACTTATGGAAAAGTCTGTAAAATGAGCACATAGAAATTCCATATATCTGTCACCTCATTTCCATACTGTTAATGTCTTAAACACAAAGGGACCTTTTTCAAGACAAATCAATTAATATGGGTATATAATAATTAACAGTTTATAATTTCACCAGTTTAGTTTTCTGACTAATGGTCTTTCTCCTTTCTGGGACCTGATCAAACATACTTTGTTTTATTTATTCCCGTGCTATTTTGAAGTATTTCACAGATGCTAGAAGTGATATTGCCCTAGTATAGAGAGGAAGGGAGATGAAGCTGGGAATATCTCAGCTCTGAATTTGATCAACTGTTACCTTACAAGATTAAACCGATACTGCACATGTGTCTTAATAACAGGATACCTAGTGACAACTCCAATTTGTCCATGTGTGAACATTATAGAGAATATTTACACGAGCCTAAGTGAAGAAAGCCGATGATAGTGTGGCCTCTAGATGTGAGTAATAGACACAGTAGACATAAGTCTTATGAGGCCGCTGATAACATTACATGGCATTTTATTTTGAACTAAAGATTTTTGTGTAAGTGGGTGTTTACATTGAAGAAACAATGGGAAGTACAGTTGAATATATAACACCATCACATAGTAATTTGTCAGCATCATCAGATATTACATACTGTTTATACCAGTACATGCTGACTCTCAGCAGGAAGTGTGGTCACTTTGTGAGTTCCAGAGTCTCTTCCAACATAAGAGCAAGGCTATACAATGATCACAGAGTAGCTGTGACATCACTAGGTGACAGCAAAGGTCCAGTTGCATTATGATTGATCCAACGGGAACAGTGTGGTTGGCCAGATTCATGTGATGTGACCCATAAATATTCTTTTTATCTAAACTAAAGTAAACTCAGTTCAGAGGCTCCATTTTCATACTGTAGTGGGAAAATGTCTTCTCAATTCAAGATTGTATTCTAATAAACTGATTTCTGTTAACACCCATGAAAAAGTTAAGATTACAGTCTATCCAGACTGTAAGGTTGAAAGTGTGGATAAATGTGTTAGTCCTTCATTTGGCACCTGATAGTCCAAGTTGTTGCTGGAACTAGTAGCACCATTCCCAGGGCAGTGAGAACGGAAGGACTGAAGACCCAGGATTTTGCAGTAGGGTAAATCAGAGACAGCTTTGTATGGCTTCCAATTAAGATTTGGGTTGCCTCTCCTCTGCAAAGTTTAACAAAGCAGTTATAGTGTCACGAAGATTCAATTTTGATTATAAAATAGTACTTGGCTTGGAAACTTCTGAAGCCTCTTTCTGCTCTTGACTAGGTAAAAAGGTCTTTATTAGCATTGCCAAACTTTCCCCCACCTACATCTTGTATGTGTGTGCGTGTGTGCCTGCGTGCATGCCTGCATGTGTGAGTGGGTGCCAGGTCATGTGTAATGTATGGAGGAAACATTGGTTTTATTTGTGTCATTTTAAAGATTCTCACAAGTGGTTCACTTTCTCTAGGCTCTCCTTGCATGTGCCTTGTTTTTACTGTGTGCATGTACTCCAGGTAAAGTTATATATATATAAGTTAATTAATTAAGAGTTTAACATTTATGACATTATATTATAAAAATTGTCAGCACAAGTATCTTTGCATTTTATGTTGATCTGAACAGATCCCTCTGATATTGCAGTTGCCCCTTGCTAACTTTAGACACCTACCAAGTGGCAGACGGCGGAAAGAGTATATAGTTTGCGTGATCCACTGGGGAACCGTCTCTCTCTGGATGTGAAAAAGTGAAATGGAACAAGGTTTCCTTATGCTATTCAGAGTAAGATTCTGTAAAACAAACAAAAAACTTATGAATGGTTCATTTCTAGAATTTTCCATTTTTTGGAACCAAAAGTAATGGACACCAAACAAATCATATTGGGGAGATCAATGGATGATTGTAGCATATGCCACATTGTGTTCAGTAGAAACAAACTTCCCCTATCACAGGAAGTAGTGATGGCTTGAGGAAATTACTTGGAGATTCCTACCATGTTGTCACTGGGCTTGTTACTCACAGTTTCCTGCTTCTTTGCCTGGCCCTGGAAATGGTCACAAGGTCTAAGACAATCAACAAAAAGTTCTTCTTGAGTTATAAACATTTTGTTTTGCCTCGGGAAGCAGAGCAGGCAGATCTTTGTGAGTTTAGGTGAGCCTGGTCTACAGAGTTAGTTCCAGGACAGGGCTGTTACACAGAGAAACCCTCTCTCAAAAAACCAACCAACCAATAAATACATGAATAAATAAATAAAATATTGTTTTGCATTTACCACCTGGGATAGAGCACTCAGATGTGTGGTAGAAGAGCTGGGAACATGTAACACAGTGGTGGGCAATGATTTTTTTTTCAAGGAAAAAGCTGTTAGGTAGAAAAGGAAGGAAAGACAAGAAATCCCAGATTTGGCTACAGATAATGTTAGGCCTTGTTTTATTATTTTTTCTATGATTGAAGTGTGCTGGACAACAAAGGTAAGTTTTTGGTAAGAAACATATATAATTAACTTTAAATTGTAACTCAAGGAACACCAGTTAGGCCAGTCAGTGGAATACAAGCCTAAACCATCCATATAAGCACAAACAACAAAAAAAGTACAGGCTGTGGCTTGTCATAGATTCTTGCATGTCCGAATATTTCTAAGTGAAAGATAGAATACAGTTCATGAAAGAAGAATTCAAGTTCTTCCCTTAAATGAGAAAGACTGTTTTCTTTGACCATGTGCCCAATTCTCAAAGCTCTGTCACCTAGACACACTGTGCTAGACAATACTCCTGGAATGCTTTATAATTGTAAGCATGACTATAGATGTCCGGTCCGTGTCTTTTCTGGGCAGCTTCAAACCATTGCACTTCTACAACAAAGTTCAGTGATCCTCCAGTGGGTTTGAGTTCAATGGTCTTCCAAAGTTTCATCTGAGTGGCTTTGGGTTCAGTGACCCTCCATGGGTCCCTCCTGAGTCCCTTTAAAATCTGCTCACAGGGCAGAATTTTGATATATGTGGAGCTGAAAACTTCACCTGTGAGGACTAAATCCCTCTTGCTTAAAACCCTCCCGACTGATTTAACCTCTCGATTCTGTGATCGTAGCAAAATTGCTTTAGACACATATTAGGTACTAGTGGCTGTTGTGGTGATTATATAAAAAACCCTAGAGTAAATGTTCAATCTGTAAATATCCATCCATGTCTCCACCATATTCTGTTGGTTTGGTTTCATTTCTCCAGGAATAGATGTTACACTTGAAACTTAAAATAACTTTTGGTCACTAAGAGTCTAAAACATGAAAATTTTTTGTCCTACCCCTTTCACTCCCACTCACATCCTTCTGTTTGTAATTCCGGCATCTCTCCATTCCCAACATCAAACAGAGGTTAAGTTCCCTGTTATTCTGTCAAGGTGAGTATATTGATAATGACTTAGGAAAGTGGAGGAGGAAAGAATGCACCTCCCTGCAGCAGGGTGACGGGAGGGAGCTCTCCCAACAGCACTATGTCTTTTCATTGGTCTACTTGGGGAAAATGTTGCTATCATAACATTGGAAGTCACCTCCTTACATTTTTATGTTTCCCACTTTGGAAAACAACCATGTCTAGCAGACAATTTCACCTGTGTATTATGACATGTGAGAAAGAAGCCAAGACTGGTTGGGTTTAATTATCCCCACCAAGCTATTTTGGATGTCAGTTTCTACAAGTCATTCACAAATGGGCAGATGGCAGAACCATGGTATCCTGAAAGAGACAAGCTTGGGTGGAGTGCAGAATATTAGCTCCCTTCCATGGCCCGGTGGTGAGAGAATATATCCTGTGTGTTTCCTTTCTGAGCTCATGGCACGAGTTTAGAACGAGACCATCAGCTGACTGAATATTTGGGTCTTTAAATAATCTTTAAAAAATGTGACCCCTTGTAGTGTCATGTTCTAGTCAGAGTTAACAGTGCAGAGATGGTCTTGAACTCACCATTTGCTGATGTTTTTCTTCTTTGGCACTGTCTTGACCTCGGGTCTGAATGCTCATGTATTCTGATTGTATGACCTCATCCGAATGTGGCAGATGGAAAAGGGGAACTTGTATTTTACAGTGGTTTTATTTGTATTTTGCAAGTATTTTTATTTGGCACACCCTGAACTGTGGCTGTGTTCTGAATGTCCTAAATTTAGGCACCTATGATCACTAGCATAAACCTTTAATTATTATTTTATTACAGACAGGTTTTTCTAAAAGAGCATATTATGGACAAGGAATGAAATAACTATAGGTAATAGATATTCTGATATCAAAACACAGAGACACTTATAAAATATTGAATTGCATTGCATGACATTATAGCATTTGATATAGTTAAGTATAAATACTCAATAGGATGTGGTAATTCTGAACATGTCACTCTTTACAAATTATTTGGTCACAATCTCATTCATCTTTGCAGAAGCCTGAGGTCCTAGGTCAGACACAGAGGGCTATATTTTGTTCACAGCAACGACAATAGTATTAACATACTAACACAGTATTAACATTTTCCCTAGTTCCCCAAACCTCAATGAGTTCCTATGGTGCTACACAGAGAGCACTTGATAGCAGCAGGCATCATGGCTGTGGTGGCATGTGTAATGGTGGAGAATTCTGGAGTCTTCTAGAATGACATTTACCTTTATTGTATGGAAACCAAACCAGTATTCCCCTTACCCCCATAGGAGGGGAATATTGTATTTTCCAAAACCTTTCCTATATAAACATTCTTTTTTTTAATGTTTTTTTAAACAAACATTCTTGAAAATACAGTTTAGAGAAAAGTTAGAAAGATTGGTCCACTTTGAAGACATCAACAACATTGAGAAAGCAGTTTATTCATGGAGGAGTGCAGGCATTGATCTGTTTTCTATATTTCTCTGTAATTAAGCTAAAATTAACTTGTAAGATCCTTTCCTTCCTGGTGTTAAACTTTAGCTGCTCAGGGTTAGTTAAGTGACTGCATTTAAAGCATACTGTTTAATTAAAACTTAAAATTTATTTATTTTATCATTATTTTCACATACATATTCATGTATAGGTGTGTGCATGTGTGTGTGTATAAAATGTGTTCGTGTGAGTGTGCCATGGTTGGTCACAGACCAACTTTCAGGAGTTCATTCTCTCCTTTCACTGTGGCTTCCAGGGTTTGAACTCAGGTTATTGGATTTGTGCAGCAAGCACTTTTTACCCATTGAGCCATGTCATCAGCCCTAAAGTATATTTCTGCTATTATGAATTTAGTTAATTTTACATTTCCCTATGTTCTTTGTATTCTTTCAGCTATAGCAATATAACACTGTGTTGGTAAGCATCAAAGAGTATTTACACTAACCATGTGATAACAATAACATTTTATAAAAGTTAATCATATAAGTGGGGCATATTGCCATTTCATATGTGTGTGTGAGTATCAACATATAATATACTTTATATACTATTTTGTATTGTATAAAATATACACAGTATATTGTAGAATATACTTATTGTCATTATATATTATATAAACTAGAGCACAGGGAAGCCATGCTGTAAGCCTCCTCTACAGCAGACCTGGGATTCTGACGCAGGAGTCTCTAGAGAACGGTGCTTCCAACCCATGCTGTGCTACTGCTTTCATTTCTAAGTTCCCTGGGTGCCTCCCATTGCACAAGGCTCGCATCTTATCTGTGTGTCTTATTCATTCATGTTCAGGGCTGTCTGTTCTTCCTCCTATGTCAGTGTATTGTGTAACACAGCATTGTTTAACCTTTTGTTCCCTTTGCAGCTCGTCTTTGTAAGACTGTCTACTTTTATCCATGTGTGCACCTCCATGCTTACAGAACACTTTGCTGCGGGTAGGAGGTAGGGTGAGAATGTGAGATTTTCCCTCATGCATTACTATGGTGTGGGTAAATGACTCCTAAAGGCCCAGATGTAGGATACTTATTCACTAGCCTGCTGTGGTTTTGGGAGGTGGTAGAACCTTTGGTACATGGGGCCTAGTGAAAAGAAGTTAGATCTGCTGAAACACGCCCTCAAAGGGGGCTGTTGGATGCTCCTGTCTCCTCTTTTCCTGCTTGCTAGCTATAATGATGTAGATAGACCTCTTGTTGCTACTATGATGTACTACTTAGCCACTGGTATAAAGGTAATAAGGTCAAGTTAGTATGGACTAAAATCACCATCAGCCAAAATTAAACCTTTACCCTTCTTAATTGATACCTCAGGCATTTAGTTACAGTGATGGAAAGGTGACTAAGGCATCCACCCAATCTGCTTCATTTGGGGGAAATTATACCCCAATTGCTGCTTTAATTCTTAGTTCTATCACTTGTTAACTGCATTGCATTCAGCAGCACTGTTCCTCTCTATTTCTTTTCTTGCATCCTTTTTTTTTTTTAACATCCAAAGCTTTCTTTTTTAAAATTTCTCTTTCTTTCTTTCTTTCTTTCTTTCTTTCTTTCTTTCTTTCTTTCTTTCTTTCTCCATTATGTCAATCCCAGTTCCCTCTCCCTGCCTCCCTCCCTCCCTCCCTCTTACCTTCTCTCTCCCCTCACATGCACCCTGACCACCCTCACCTCCCATCCCCCCGCCCCACTCCACATGTAGGGTGATGCCATCCAGGTGCGGTTATGTAAATCTGACAAGTCATTTGAAGTAGGGACTAGGACTTCTTTCTTTAGGTTAAGGGAGTATCCCTCCATGGGGGATATGTCTGCAAGGTCATTGGTGCACCAGCAATATATCCTGGTTCCACTGTCTGAGGTTCCCTTAGACTGCTCAGGCCTTCTAGCTGAGACCCATGTTCAGGGGGTCTGAGTCAGTCCAATGCTGGATTCCCAGCTATCAGTCTGGGGGCCTGTTAGCTCCTCCTTGTTCAGGTCAGCTGGCTTTATGTATTTTTGCAACCTGGTCTTGTCCTCTCTCTGCATCTAGAGTCTAGTTTGACTCAGTGTTTAGTTATGGGTGTTTGCTTCTGTTTCTAACAGGTACTAGATGAGGGCTCTATGATGGTGGATAAGTTAGCTGTTGATCTCATTATCAAGGAAGGACATTTATGGTAGCCTTTCCACTGTTGCTCAAATTGTTAGTTGGAGTCAGTCTTGTAGGTGTCTGGACATTTCTTTAGGTTCAGTTTTCTCTTCAAACCAATAATGGCTCCCTCTTTTATGTTTTCTCTCTCTCTCTCTCTCTCTCTCTCTCTCTCTCTCTCTCTCTCTCTCTCTCTCTCTCTCTCTCTCTCTTCTGTCTTCTATTCCTACCCTGACATAATCTTCCTAGTTGCACATGGTTTCCTCTCCTCCCCTTCATTTTCTCTAGTTCCCTCTCCATTCACTGCCCCCCCACACTTCCCATGTGATTTGGGGGATTTGTCCCTTCCCCCTTCTGTGAGGGACCTTATATGAATCTCTTAGTATATATCTTGTATCCTAGTTTTTCTGGCGTTGTGAATTATAGGCTGGTGATCCTTTGCTCTAGGTCTAAAATACATTTATGAGCGAGTACATACCATGTTCCTCTTTTTGTGACTGGGTTACCTCATTCAGGATGGTTTCTTCAAGTTCCATCCACTTGCCTGCGAATTTCAAAATTCCATTATGTTTTTCCACAGAGTAGTATTTCATTATATAGATGTGCCACATCTTCTTTATCCATTCTTCAGTTGAGGGGCATCTAGGTTGCTTCCAGGTTCTTGCTACTACAAATAATGCTGCTATGAACATAGTTGAGCACATGTCTTTGTTGCATGGATCTGGATCATTTTGGTATATGCCTAAGAGTGGGATTGCTGGGTCCGGTGGTAAACTAATTCTCATTTTTCTGAGGAACCACCATACTGATCTCCAAAATGGTTGTACAAGTTTGCACTCCCACCAGCAGTGAAGGAGTGTTCCCCTTTCTCCACATCCTCTCCAGCATAAGTTGTCATTGGTGTTTCTAATTTTAGCCATTCTGGCAGAAGTAAGATAGTATCTCAAGGTTGTTTTGATTTGCATTTCCCTGTTAGCTAAGGATGTTGAACACTTTCTTAAGTGTCTTTCAGCCTTTTTGATTTCCTCTAGTGAGAATTCTCTCTTCAGTTCTGTACCCCATTTTTAATAGGGTTATTTGGTGTTTTGTCAGATATAGGATTGGTGAAAATCTTTTCCCAGTCTGTGGGCTGCCGTTTGGTCTTGTCCACTGTGTCCTTTGCCTTACAGAAGCTTCTAAGTTGAGGAGGTCCCATTTTTAATTGTTGATCTCAGTGTCTGTGCTACTGGAGCTATGTTCAGGAATCAATCTCCTATACCAATTTGTTCAAGGGTACCTCCCACTTTCTCTTCTAAGAGGTTCAGTGTTGCTGGATTTATGTTGAGGTCTTTGATCCATTTGGACTTGAGTTTTGTGCATGGCAATAGACATGGGTCTCTGCAGTCTTCTACACACCATCATCCAATTGTACCAGCAATTTTAACAGACCCAGGGTTAGTTTTTGTAGCCACGGCTGGCCCTTCTGCCTCTGGCATGTTCAAACTTCCAGCCCTTGGAATGGACATATGGTTTGGTATGGCTGTATGGGGTTCCTGGGACCTTGCCAAAATGCCGGTGCACCCCTTGGCCCTTCTGAGGACCAGACAAGAGCACAGTGCCACGGCCCTTGGCAGATTCCAGGGCTAGCTGGTCATAGGTGAGGCTTTTACCCCCAGCCTTCAGCATGGGACTTCAGGCCCGGCTGATCACCCTCAGTGCACACACTTTCAGTTTGGGCACTTCCAGAACCTGCACATCACCTGTGACTGTCCCCACAACCACAGCTGTCTTGGTCTCTCGTCCAGGAAGCTTCATCTTTTGGATCATCCAGGACAGGGACAGAGGTGGCCGGTTATAGTGACTCATAAAAAATCTTTCAGCACAACCTGATTGAAGGTGGAGTTGGTTCTTCTGGCCAGACACCTGTACAGCTTGACTAGCACCTGCAGGTAGATGTCTGGGCTCTTGGACTCCTTGTGCTGAACCTTTTGGTCATTGTTTTGTTGAATGTCATGATGGCGCCTCCTGCTCGGCCAGGTCCAGAAAGCCTATTCCTACATCTTACCTCTGAACATCAGATAATGTCCTATATTTTTCAGAGGGTTGACATAAAGATTAAGTGAATTAATTTGTACTTAACAAAAAGTATGGGTGCGGGAGTAGTGGCAATAAGTAAGAAAGAATGACAAATCATCACACCTTATCTTAATATGTGTCAACTGCTTTATGTAAAACATTTTAGACTCTTATGAAATTTGGCATGGTTTAGAAAATCAGTATTGGTGGTTCCAACTATTAAAACTAGTCTTCAGGACTGAGAATGTGGCTTAGTTCATGGAGTCCTTTCCTTGTATTCACAGATACTGGATTTGATCCTTAGCACCTCATCAGCCAGGTATGATTGTGCACATCTTTAATTCCAGCACATGGGAGTAGAGAAGTCATCCTTAGCTACACGTTCCAGAGGATCCCAGTAAACAAGGGGTCCTGTTCACAAACACAAAGAAACCAGTGCAACCAAACCTGCATGCCAGGCCTTATGTCCATTTTAGCTTTCTGATCTTAAGAGGTCATTTTCTGACAGTAGATCCATTTGCTATTTTGTTTTCCTTCCCTCCACAATTAGGAGGCCAAGGTGAAGTGAGTTAGGTCACTCAGATGCTGGTATTGGGTGCCAAATTTAGGAAATGTCCACAGATAGGTAATCAAGATAAATTCAATCTTATTGCGTGTACACACACACACACACACACACACACACACACACACACACACACACACACCAAAATTTAAAAATTACAATAAAAAAGTAATTGTCATTTCTGGCCAGGCACCTCCATAGCTGGTTGGCGCATTATAGTCTTGAGAATCCTCTCCTTACTGTTATTTGGAGAGAATGTTCCATGTGGGAGGTGACAACTACTGATTGGGACAGCTAAAGTCCTTTCCTCTTGTTTGCGTGGTTTGGTCAGTTTCTGCTCTTGGTAGTCCTTCCAGGAGCAAACATTTATTAGCAGTATTTCTGTGGCATACTCTTTCCATTCTTTGTCGTATGGGATCTCTGAAAATTAAGGATAATTTTCTTACAGAGTTTCTATTTCTTTTCTGAAGCTTATGTAAACTGGTTTCCCCCTTTATGGTGATAGGAATAAAAAAAATGCTTTTTCTTGAAAAGATAGCAAAAACTTTCGGGACATTCTTGCCAAGGTAGGAAAAACTGGACTGGGGAGATAGCTCAGTAGATAAGAGCACTTGGAATGCAAACAAGGGAGCTTGTGTTTAAAATGTCACAGCCCATGCAAAAGCCAGCCATGGCTGCGTGCACCTGTGATCCTAGTGCTGGAGAGTAGACACTGGCAGATGCTAGGAGGCCGCTAGCCACATACCTTAGCCAAAGCAGTGAACTTTAGGGTCTTCAACAGACCCTGCCTCCAAAACTAAGGTAGAGACAAATAGAGCAAAACACCCACTATCTTCCTGATAACTTCCTCTGGCCTCCACGTGTGGGTGCATAGGCAAGGACACTAACACACAAGTATATGCATATCACACACACACACACACACACACACACACACACACACACACACACACACACACACACAGCACTCACATACGCTCACAGAGATTAAAAAAAAAACAACCAAACTAAACTAAGCAAACAATAGCATTTTAGCACCCAGAGCATAATACTTGGTAGAGACAGTTGTACTGACATGCTACTATTCCTTTGAAACTGAAATCTGATCTGGTGTGAAGTACAAACCAGGGGCTTCCAGCTGGAGTGGCTCATTGCTGTTTTCTTAGCTTCACTCTTACGAGCGAGCGTATGGAAGATGATGTATCACTTTGGGTCACAAGCAAATCCAGCGAGGCCAGAAACTCTGACACGAGAAAAAAGGCAAGACTGGTATTATCAATAGGAAATGACATTTCTCCCTCTGTCACTTTGACCTTACAGGCCAAGCCTGAGGGCACTCTGGAGGTATCTTAGGGGAGGGGTACAGAAAGAGAATGAGTTGCCTCAACAGGAGTTCAGTTGCAGTGTGACCCTATTAATCTAAAGGGTCTATGATGCTCTGCTTAACAGACAGCTAGGTAGACAGAAGCTCCTCCCACCTCACAGTTGTCATAACAGCCCCCCCCCATTCCCTGCCCCAGTCTCATCAGGGACTGCCTTTAAGAGCTTTTCGATAGATGACATTTTCTGCAGTGTTCATTGTGGGAGGTGGGGGAGGAGGATCCATTTGCTGCACAGACAGTTTTTGTTGCAGTAACAAGCCTCCTCCACCCCCTTCAAACCTGACACTCTGAGACAGAATACACACACACTGGCTTGTTACCACTCGCCTTCTGTGGCCTGTGGGATTCCTTTAGTTAGCTGTGTTTCTCCATCCTTTACCTCCCTCCAAGGCAGAAGTACCCCAGAGCGGCAGGGCAGTGGCAAAGTAACAAGCCTGCGCTGTCTCGGAACACACCGGGCCAGTGTCCACATGCTGACGTCGAACTGCTGTCTGCCATGGAATATGTCACCACAGGCCTCCTTACTTTCCAAAGCACACACCAAAAAATGAATTCACTAAAAGCAAAGGCGCCCACATGCCTGACATGTGGATGACCTTGACAAAATGACTCCCCACAAAGTAGGAGTCTAGAGGGGGGTCCCATGATGGAAAGACCAGTGGTTTTCCAGCCCCCATCCTGCCAGAAAGGCTTATAAAATAATACATGATTATTTCCACTTAGGCTATGAAAAAAGGTTGTCCCCACCCCTCCTTTTTCTAGCTTTAACTTTTCTTCCTTTCCCCCCCCCTCACTTACCAGGGTATTTCAGGGTGTAATGGAAGTTGAGGGTTTTGTGCCTACACATGTGATCTAATTATTATGACTTAAAAAAAATTAATGGCAAAGTTCAGTTGTCTACTGTCTGCAGGCACCAATTGCTTTAGCACATCTGGAAGCTAATTAACACCCTTCAACACATCGAGAAGGCTCGTTTTGAATACCACCTTCCTGTAATACTCATGTACACCCATGTGATACCTGGATGTGTTGTGCCTGGATTGTGTGGAGAGGGTTCTGGAAAGCAAAGTAAGAGTACATTTTGAAAACATAGCTGCCTGTGTTCATCAGGGCTCACAGATACAACAGTCACAACCTGGTAGAAGGGGTCGCTCTCACACTGTGCATTCATCCTTTCTGTTGCTGAGAATAAACGAGGCTTTTAACTGGGCTATAAGGAGTCCTCTTGCCTGGTATATGTAGCTGAGTGAGTTTTCCCCAAGGTAAGAGGAGATTTTCCCCCTCCTGAGATGCCATATACAATGAGCAATTCACCCAGTGAAGATATGTGGGAACCCTGGCCAATCTTCTACAACACGGTTCTGAGAAAATGACCAGAAATTCGCTGAGTGCTACCAGGCCAATCATGTGGTTGTCATCTGTGCAGGATTTTATTCTCTTCTTTCCAAGATGAGATTGATATTCGTGGTGAGACACTTGCCAGAGGGAGCAGGACACTGGCTAGAGCAGTGGGTTGGAAAGGAAAGAGTTTCCTGCCCTATATTTTAAGAATATTCACTTTTGGCAGTCCATAATCTCTAAAAAATGATCTTGCTTTCACATAGCTATGGCTATGTCATTTAGTGCTTTGGGTACGAACGTGGGGCTGATAGATTGAGATCCTTAGGATGGATTGCAGGGTTTTCATGACCATAAATCCCTTGTCACATCCTCAGCATGATAGAAGCTCTTTGGTAGATAACATAAACTCATTAATCACCACGCTCTTAAACTAAGTACTCCAGAAAGAATTTTAAATGTTCCTCCACCACCACCCCCCTTTAAGAATGCTCTCCTTTATTAATTCATGCTGTTTGAGATAGCTTAAGTTACCTCCATGAAAAGAGACTGTGTACCAAGGGGAAGAAAGGACGGAACCCAGAGGGGCAAAGGGAAGGGAGGCAAAAAGATTAAATTCTGTCCTCAATCCAAAGCAGATCACGTGCTATCCTTGGCGTCCTCATCCTCTGCGCGGAGAATGTTGGCAGACTTCCAGTTTGTTAAAACAACAATCCACAGCTGATCTTCCCTCAGAATACACAATGCAAAGGCGGATTATTTACTCGAACAGAACTGTTCACCGAGGAATAAAAGCAAAAATTCATTTTGAGAGTGGTTGCTTCTGATGACTGAATAAAAGTCACCTTGGTCACGGGTTGCAAAGAGCAGCCACCTTGCTGAGACCCTGAAAATGCAGGCTTATAGTCAACACAGGTATGTTTTCCTTTCTCAAGCTTTTACTACCTGCCAAGCAATGCACTCCAGAGCCAGCCTCCTCTCAAGAATGCCCTCCTAAACCCTGAACCCCCAAACAAAATAATGTTTCTGTGTTGGTTTTGTGCTGGACTTCTTGCCTGCATTTACCATCCAGAGAGCATCCTGGAAGATTCAACTTCCTGGCACATGAAATGATAGAACTGAAGTTTATCTGTTCACACATTTGTTGCCAACTCGTGGGTGTTTATAAAGAGCAAGTCCGACATGCCCAGACTTCTAAGGAGGCTGTGGTGTTCCTTTTGTCACATAAAATCATATCATTGAAACCAATTCTTTTTTTCAAGGTTAAAAGTTCTGTTGAGTATCCAAAGGGCAGTGACAAATGTCAGGACTCACAGATGTCTCCCTAGGAGCCGTCTGAAACAGCAGAGGCAGTGTAGGGAGGGAGACCTGGTTTCCAGGTAGCATTTTGTAAAGCCAAATCTTTGATAAGGACACAGTATACTGAATGGTGTCTGTGACTGAAGAGTTGTTGAACCTTTAAGATAGGATTTGGCTCGCCCATGGTGAGAACAGAGCACAATAACATTAAACACTAGCTAGGACTTCAAAGCTCATCAGATACACAGATTCCTTTTTTTCACCTCCACAAAAGATAGACAAAGCCTCACTGCTGAAAGAAAGAAGGAAAGGAAGAAAGGAAGGGAAGAAAGGACAGACAGAAAGGAAGAAAAAAGAAAAGAAAAGAAGGGAGAAAGAAAAGAAAGGAAGGAAGGAAGGAAGGAAAGGAAAGACAGAAAGGAAGGAAGAAAAAAGAAAAGAAGGAAGGGAGAAAGAAAGGAAGAAAGAAAAGAAGGAAGGAAGAAAAGCAAAAAGCACATTAAGATAAATGGGTTGATTTGGCTGTGTCTTGTTTGACTGTTAGAGAAAAGCCATCCAAATGGGTCAAATTACAACCTAGCCTCCAGATCAAAGGATAACCACTGCAGTGGTAGGTCAAGCTGATCTGAACTGTGTCAACTAGATCAGCATGAAATCCTAAACTATGGGCCGAGAAAACATGTCTCTCAACTGAGACCTGACTGAACCAATTAACAGAAGTATTTGCCTTTTTGCCTCAGTGGAAATCTGAGATGGTTTCATTTGTCAGGTCAGTATGCTAGAACACACACACACACACACACACACACACACACACACACACACACACACACACCTGAATTCATGTAGTATAACTCAGCCGTACAGGCTCATAAGTTTAAAACGGACCTGCTCACCAAAATCATCATCAATTGGCCGCTAGGCAAAGGCCTGGAATGTGGGTCAAACATGTGATAAACACACACAGAATCCACACATCACACATAAGCTGGGTGTGTGTGATTTTGAACTCCTGGATGATGTCCTAGCAGAGGGGGTAGGTGCTAAATTTCATGAGTCTGACTGGATTGTGCTGCCCAGACATTAGTCAAGGATGCTGGCTTGTTTCTTGTTGTTTGCCTTCTGTTTTGAATGAGATTAAAAATCATAATCTGTGAAACTTGAGTGAAACAAACGGCCTTCCTTGATGTGGATGGGCACCTTCCAGGCAAACAAAAGTTTTCTATATTGAAAGTTTCCCTGAGAAAGAAAGGATAGCATGAGTCGCAGCAGATTATTCCAGACTGGAGTCACTAAGGTCTCCACTTTCCTGAGTCAGCCTTCTTTTTACTCCAACAGATTCTGGATGTATAAGTTCCAAGATGGTTTGAGCTGGCTCTTCAATATTACTCTCTCTGTCTCTCTCTGTCTCTCTGTCTCTGTCTCTGTCTCTCTCTCACACACACACACACATGCATGCGCGCACACACACAGATCATAGTAAATGCCACGTAATTATTTGCTTTACATACTTATTTATTGCATTTCATTTTTTTTCTTTTTTTATCTGATGGCATAAGAATGGTTCAATGCCCTCAGTATAGCAGGCACAGAGCACTCCATTGTGGTTCCAGAGATAACCATTGATATAAATAACCATAATAAATCCACACATTTAGACTCAAGTGAACAAGAGAGGGGAAGGGTCCCTCCACACACTCTATGAAAAGCTTGTTTTCACATGATTTCTTGGGGATCCCCCAGTACCAACCGGGGTCAAGCAGCTTAGAGGTACAGAGCCACCCCTGTCAATGCCTGCTGTGTGATTTCCTTTTGGCAGGGTTTATCTTGTTCAAACATGACCCGCTTTCTGTGCTGACCACTCCCTTCATTCTTGAACATTCTTTCATCCCCTGACTGACTTGTGTATTTGGCTTCCCTGTGTGCCTATTCAGAATGCCAGGGGTGCTCGCTTTTATGCTCTCTTGCAGCAGGCAATACAAGCATAGAAGGTTTGCCTGTGGGAGCCAGTGGCCTAGTTTAAGAAGAATAATCAGCTTTTACTTCATGCTATATCTCTCTCCTAAGTTGTAAATGTTTTCTATCCTTTTTTTCTTCCCAGACTTAAGGTATAGTAAAATGGTGCTTTACAAAAACTGCAAGCATCAGAACCCCTGGTGAGACACATCACTCACTCACAATTCGTATAAGGATAAAGAATACTCTGGAGTGTAGACCATGGTACTCTCACTAAGGACACGACTGCGAAGTCCTGCAATAGTCTGCACAAACTAGAGCTGCAGCACTGGTTCTCAGGGCTAAGCGCAGGTTTGAAATCCTCTAGAGTTGGGCAAGAAAGCCCATGAGTCAGGGGAAGGATTAACGAGGAGCTGCAGGCCACACAAACTACCACACTGTTCTCCTAGTCACTAGACCGAGAAGTTAGTGACTTTTGCCTCCAGGATTAGACTTTTATAACTTAAAACAAGCCCCCTTAAACAAATGTGCAGCAGGCAGTGTGTCAACACTTGGTTGGTTTCGATAGAATTAGTTTTCTAAATGCTCTTTTCTGAAGCAATTTTTGTAGTTGAAAATGCATTACAAGGAACATTTACTATAGCTACAGTAAGACCATCAGTGTCTGCCAAGTAGCTTCAATCAGCACAGCCACACACCAACACACCCAACATTGCCGCACCCCCCTTCAGTGTTAGTGTCAATAAACCTAGGGATTTGACGTTATTTTGCTTGCTATTTGCTGTAAATAATAGCCTGAACTTAATTGTTTCTGCCCAAAATAAACCTTTGCAAGTTAATAGCCTTGCAAAGGTGCCCGGGCAGGTTTTGATGAAACAGCCTTGCATAACTCAGGCTCTTTATATACCCCATGCCAAAGAAACCATAAGATCACTCTGCTAGCTGAGGGTTAACATGTCAGGACTGCAGTAAAGTCAGGAAGCCACATGTCCACACTGGAGGACAGACTAGAAGATATCTACATCCAGCCAGAGGCGCTGAAAACTCAATGTCCTTAGCTTGTTTTGTGGGTCATCCTCTGCTATCATAAGCCATAAATATGAGCCTGCCAAATGAAAAACCTCATACCCCATTTCCTTTGTAGTCTTCTCATTAATCCCCTCCCTTTCCATTTTCTCTATAAGGAAAATAAAGAACAGTCTTTCATGTGCTCTAATAGTAAGAGTTTGTGGGTCCTATTGTAAAAGGCCACTTAACCCATTTGACTTATTTCACCTCTCTGCATTGGACTGGAATCCAAACGGAAGGGCAGCAGCCACTGTGCTTTGTACCATTAGTGTTTGTTTGTAAAGGTAGAGTTGCTGTGAGGGGAAACAGAGTCCCTGCCATCCCCAGGTATGTCCTCTTCAACCTGAGAGCGGTAAGTAGAGACAAATGGCCTAGCTCTCATTTGCTCCCAACACAACTTATCCTTTATCTGTCTGTAGGATGAAGCAGACATAATTTGACTTGTAAGCATGGGGTTGGGGGCCATAGCTGCCAGGGGTTGGATCCTACCGATGTGGCTTCTAATCGGTATATTCACAAAAGCTGATAACATAAAACCTCTAGTCTCAGTTTACGTATTTATAAAATAAACACAGAATCCTAGTTTTCCATCAGCATAAGGGTTACAGGTGACAGTGCCAACTTCTCAGAAGAGATGGAAAGCTGCTGGCTGATGCTGCTATTCTTGGGACCAATCATATGGGAGACACACTTTGAAATCAGCATTGACGACTAAGTAATCAGAAGGCAGTGTGCAAGGTCAGAATTTGGTTCGTGTTGGAGTGGGAAACAAGACGCATTGGGAAAGTGGGCAAGCATGCATGTGATCCCTGTCAAAAGCAGCCACTGTCAATATCGTTTGTAGTTACACTTGAATTTAAAAGTCAACCCGAACATATTCACCCTCGGAAACTCCTGTAGTGGAAAACAAGTGTTTTCAACTTTAACAGATAAACTTCCAGGGCTTCTATGAATTGGTTGTCTTTAAAAGGATCTTTCCTGAGGCTGGAGTGATGGCTCAGTCATTAAGAGCAGTTGTTATTCTTGCAGAAGACCCAAATTCAATCCCCGGAACCTACATTTGCAGCTCATAACTGCCTGTAGTCTAAGAGATACAAAACTTGCTTCTGGCTGCTGGGGTACTGTACACACATGTGTATACAGAAACAGAAATAAAAAGAGTATGCTTTTAAAAACAAACTTTCCTTCTTAGTTAGATTTTAACCAATGCAGGAAATGAATAGTGGTCACCCTCTGCCTTCTATGTAGTGTTTTCAGCTGCATATTTAAGTTAAAAAATTTGGTAGGAGAAGCCAGAAGCCAAAGGAGTAAAGAAGAGGTCAAGCTAGCCTGAGCAAGATCTTCGGCTCTGGCCTCCCCCCAAGTTCCCTACTTCTCCCCAATCTCAGATTTTATATTTTCTATTCCTCTGTGCATTTATATAAAATATATTAAATATAATGTCCCCAGGGACTAGATAGGAACCAGGGACCAGAGCCCAGTGCAGTGGTGCTGGGGGAACTCTTCCCAAACCACCTTGTCCATCCTGCTCAGGTCTTAGTTTTGAACCATGTAGGGTGGAAAGGAAACAACGGGAAGACAAAATCCTGAACTGCCAAGTGCCTGCTTTAGGAGCTCTGATTAAGATGCCCCTATTAAGCTTTCTAGAAGGGTTGACTGGGTCTTCTAGGACCCCTTATTTTCAGGCTTAGGTAATATCAGCCATTTTTAGATTGGTTCTGTTTATACCTTCCCACTGGACTCAGGCAAGCAGAAAAACTCCCATTGCCATCTTCCCCCAACTCTGCAGGTGGAGGTGTTAGCCTAGCTACCTTTTTGAGATACTCATTTTGTGAGACTCTTTATAATAAAACAGCACATTTCTATAAAAAAAAATTGGTATGTAAGTAATCATAGTAAGCTCTGTCATGCTCCATGCCACAGGAGAAGGGACATCTTGCAACAGCTCAATACAGCATTTCCCATGGTTGAATCTTTCCTTGATTATCTCATCACATAATTTTGTCTTTGTAAATTTGATCCATTTGACTTCTCTAAAATCAATTTTGGAAAAAAAATAGATCAAATTAACTTTGGGCTGGACATGAAAGCCACGCCCCTTCAATGACTTGTTCCTTTTTTCAACCTTTTCCTCACTCTGGGCAGAATGTAAGCACTGAGTTCTTATTGCTTATTGTTTTCTCCATTTGAAGGCATAGTCTAGCTGTGATGGACCGTATTGGTAACTAAGTCATTTTGAAGGTAGTGTAGAATAAAAATATACGTACTGGTAACGTTTAGTTGGAATCTTCTAGACTAAGGATGATCGTTGGACATAGACAGAATTCTCTACTACTTTGTTTTGTTTTGTTTTTTGTTTTTTTGAGACAGGGTTTCTCTGTGGCTTTGGAGGCTGTCCTGGAACTAGCTCTGTAGACCAGGCTGGCTTGGAACTCACAGAGATCCGCATGCTTCTGCCTCCCGAGTGCTGGAATTAAAGGTGTTGTAGTCCTCTGCTACTTTTTTATATCCTTGTTTTCTTTCTTTCTTCTTTCCTTCCTTCCTTCCTTCCTTCCTTCCTTCCTTCCTTCCTTCCTTCCTTTTTTCTTTTGTTTTTCAGACAGTCTCACTATTTTGCTCTTTGCTGGATCTCTCTATGTAGTCCGGTCTGGCTCACAGAGATCTGCCTGCCTCTGCTTCTGGAGCTATGAGATCAATGCACAACCACACCCAGCTTCCTCTAGTCTTTCATTCAATTTTCTGTATGATATTGCATGAAATCCATAATTTTCCATGTTGCCTTGGGTTTATTTCCTTCCCCGCTCTGAAAACTGCTGACATTAATGTTATCAGTTAAGAAAGCAGCGAGCCCAGTTGTAATGGTTCAGTGCGGCCATCAGTAAGAAGGAACAGAGGGGAGAGTCATAAAGTAAACATGGTTATCAAGATGCTAAAGGGCTGAGCCTCTTTTACAGAAATCTCACTTGGTTTGATATCCCCAACTCTCTGGGGGCTGAGACTGTGTCAAATGTCTCCCGGAGGCTTTTTTTGGATCAAATTCTTATTACCAACTGGATAAGTTTTGCTCATTAAACACTTACAACTAGTCCTGAAAACAATTTTTAAATTAAACAAAAAGGGTGATAGTAGACATTTAAAAAAAAAAAAAGAATAAAAGAAAAGAAAAAAAACAATAAAACAAAACAAAAAAACCCCAGAACAAACAAAAACCTCAGAAAACCAAAAGAACGAAAGTTTAAACATCTAATTGTGTTCTTTATATTCCTTTTCTCTGTGATCCATTTCTCATGCAGATCTTCCTTTACCCACCATCAACAATTACAATTTCCCCATCCTCCTTTTTTTTAAATCTACAGTAGCCTCTCTGCTTCTTTCTCTCTCTCACACACACACACAAAATCCATTAAGCTATGTTTTTGTTTACCAATGAATCACTATCTCCTAGAAGAGGAGTTTGGATGCCCTTAAATGTCAAGGTTTGTCAGCTGAATGAGTAAACTAGAGATTTACGTACTGAGTATAAAAAGCAAGGCTCAGAGAAGGGTCCTGAATGGGAGGTGAAAAACAAACAATTTTGATTCCTTTCAGAGATTTAAATAAATGTTCTCACTTGACATTCTCAAGAGTCACAAAGAAGACTGGACTCAGGCAAGGAAAGACAGGAAAAGACAAAATACAGGGTTGATCCCATCTGCCTTCTTGGGAGCTAAGGAGAAGCCAGGCATCTTCTTGTTTGGTAACATGTGATCATACCATGTCTCTGTCCTGTCCAAGAAAGACACTTGACCAATGACAACAAGGAATTATTTGGAATGAGTGACAAAAGAGCTTTCTTGGACTCAATTTGAAATTGATTTTCACCTGGTATTTTTTATATTACATTGTGATATAACTTGTCAATTGTCACACTTCATTAAATCCAATGGCCTATAGCAACAAATTAAAGCTTATAAAAATATGTATTTAGAAGTGATAGAAGACAGAGTTTAAGTATCAGAACCTTGGAAGAAAGTTGAATGATGTATTCAAAGTGTTGAAAAAAAAAACTACCAGCTAAGAGTATTATATCCTCAATAAATTGACCTTCAATAATAAAGGAGAGATAAAGACTTTCAAAGACAGTTCAACAATAATAAAAAGAGCACTCTAAGTTGACAAAATGGGAGGCGTTAAAGGAATTGAATAGACATTTCTCAAAAGAAGGCAGAAGAATAGTCAACAAGACTGTTCTAAAAAAATCTCAACAACAATGATCACTAGAAAATGAAAATCAAACCCCTCTTCCTCTTACAATGACTATTGTTGAGAAAGATTAAAGAGAACTAGTGTTGGTGTTTATGTGGAGAAACGGGTGCCACATACACTGTTGGCAGGAGTATAAATAATTATTTTCATGATGGAAAATAGAGGTAGTTCCTCAAAGAATTAAAAACAGAACTAAAACATCTACTGTACAAGCACTCAATGAAAATAAAAACATGTCAAAGAGATATCTGCATTCTATTTTTTGAAGCATCATTTTCATCGCCTAGATGTAAAGACATTCTCTCATTCTAGAGTTCACGCTTAAATGAATGGATACATAAAATGCATTCTATATGATGAGATATCTTAGCCTCCAAAAAAATGAGGAAAAAAAAAACAGATGGTGTCCAGAAAAAAACAGCCCAAAGAAAAGAATTTCTCAGACAGCTCTGTGGTATCATTTGAAGAATTAAAACAAGCAAGTTAAGGAAGAAGAAAGCTCTTACTTTCTTGGGTTGCCTGGAGGGAACTGAACAGTCTTCAGAGAGAGTCTTTTTGAATCCATGGTGTCATTATCTTCCAAATGCTTTTGCACAATGGACCTGTTCTTTGTCTCTGCTTCAGTGCTGTTAAAACAATTCCACTTGCTCTTACAGGGCTATGAAGGCTAAATGTAATTACTCAATAGAAGCAACTGCTGGAAAACTATACAGTGGGCGAGATGGGGGCTTGAGTAACTTGAAAAATTCCTCCATAGATCTGTGCAAGTTTCAGTGAGTTTTACATATGGCCTGACATTGCTAATGGATGCTACAGGTCTGTCGGTCTCTCAGTCTCTCTCGCTGCCTTTGTTTGCCTGTGTATCTTCTTTCCTTTCTTTGCATGAGCATGCACAAGTTGATGTCAGAGGATCCTTGCAGGAGTCAGTTCCCTCATCTCATAACATGGATCCCAGGGGCTGAACTCAGATCCTCACATTTGGCAGCAAGTGCCTTTATCCACTGAGGCAGCTCCTCCACCCTTTGTGTAATCATTTTATTATCACCAGTATCCATACCCATCTTAGTACTGCCATTCTGAACTATGGAAGAAAATATCCCAAGTGGCAGACACGTCGGAAAGGTGGCATGCAGTAACACTGATGTGCAGTCATTCTCAGGGAGATTTGACAGATCACATGGAAGGTAAAAATGTCTCGAAGAGCATCTCACTCAAATTTTTGTCATGTGATCTTTCTAGATAAGAAAATAGTGAAAGAAACTCCATTATGAATATTTGTCTTTCCAGAGAAGAGTCACATCCAGTAATGATTGTCCGGTGATGCCAGGGGCTTTTATTCATGTGACTAGGCAGAGAGATGCAGGAGTCCCTTCCTGCTTCCAACCTTGACCTTCCACAAGTGAGTCAGTAATGCTCTTTTAGTCAACTCTCAGACTTTTTGAAAACATAAAATACATTTTAAATATATTAAATGTCTATGTCCTTTGCATCTTGAACAAACCACATTGGAACAGAACTGAGTGGCTTTACTGAAGTGAGGGTGAACACACACAATAAACACCACAGAATGAGCAAGCATATGATGCCTCAGCTCTGAGTTATCTGGGGGTTCTATTTATGAGTTTGGGAGGAGGGGGGAGCTGCTCCTTGGGGGCCAGAACTAGGGTAGATCCTTACTGTAATTGACAGGTGCGTTGTTATAATTTTGGGACAATCTACAGTGTGCTGGTTTCATGTCCTGTGATGTTAAGCCTGTGTTTGAACTCTCATATCATTTCATGTACATGAGAGAGGAGATTGACAGAGGTTTTCTTCTGACAGGATGCTTGAATGACAATTTCTCTCACTGTGCTTTTTAACATTGGTTTAAGTCAATCTTGTCTACTTCTCCTTCTTCCAAGAGCAACCTGACCACAAATGCCCCCACAGGAATGAAGCTTCTGTATTGACTTACCCAGAATGGGCAGACATGTTTTTCCAGAATTCTCTTGTGTCATTTCATGTCACTGTGTTATTTCTTTGCCAGTCAGTGTTCCTTTGTGGCATTAGCTTTCACCAGTGCCTAAATTCCCTTAGAGGCAGACATAACCACTTTGTCCTAGTCTTACCAAGGTTGCCTTTACCTGGAAGATTAATTAGTGAAACTGGGTAAATTGAAGCTTATGGAGCAGAAGAATAGTTAGGAAAGGTTTACAGAAACTGGCCTCTGGGTAACACCAAGTCAGAGAACAGAGAGGCAGCAACCCTGTGAGAAGGTGTCATGACAGAAATGTACATGTCAACAGATGACAGGATGTAGGAGATGGGTCTAGAGAGGAAGAAAGTGTCAAATACAATTCTCACTGTGAGGCCTGGCAATCAGAATAACCAGGAAGACGGGCTCAGACTTTGGGGCAGGATGATAGGAAACAGAATGCTATGGGTGCAGATACACTTTGTCGATGTGCCAGTGGGCTATCCAATATTTGGATGTCATTGATAAAAACCCACACTGTTCACATCTACATCTCAGCTCTTCAGCTTTTTTTTTTTTTTTTGGTGAGAGACTGTACCATTACACATTAGAAATCCCTGGGTTTTGTTTTCTATTGTGATTTTGTCCTGTGCTTATCAGATTTTTCCTGCCCAAAATGAGGCATCTGTAATTTAAAGATATGAGTCACTCTTCCAAAGCAATGCCAGATTCAGAGATGTCTGATTTCGAGAGCATGAGCTCTAACACCCTCAGATATGTGTAAGCTGTGGCAGCAAACTCACCCATGTGTCTCTGATGCCATATAGCTGGTCTTAACCTCTTTTCTAATCTTGTGTTTCCTTTACTTAATCTGCTGCAAATCAGTATAGCTTTGAATTTTTCATAAAGGAAGTTTGAGGTAATTCTATCATATGGATGTGGGAAGAGTTGACTTCATAGTTATTCTGAGGTCCCCAAATAAATGAGGGAGTATCAGAGAATCACAGAAAACTGAAAGTCATCACAGCCTTGGAGCCTCCTCTCCTGCCTCATCCATTTTTTCTTTGCAGGGGGTCACTTCTATCAGATTGTAAACAGACTCCAATTTCTTCCGTAAAAAAATACAAAAACAAAATCTTCACTTGACCCCATTTCTCCTCTACCTGTGTTCTGCTCTCCTTTGAAGCAATTCCCTTCATTTGATAAACCTTTTTCTTGCAACTGAATTCCTCACTTGAATTTCAGGAGAATTTACTTTCTTTCTTTCTTTCTTTCTTTCTTTTTTTTTTTTTTGGATTTTTTTTCAAAGGAGGTGATCACTAGTCATTCATGTGATTTTTTTTTAATGCTGAATTGTATCTTATTCCTTAAACCTTGACAAAGACTACTTAGGGGAATTCCTAGGAGCATCTGTCTTTATGATTTATTCTGTTGGTTATCTCATTTAATACCCTTCTTAGAGTTTAAATTTCAAAAAGGTTAAATCATTACTTTCATGCAATTATATAATGAATACATGGCCAATATTTATTATACTCATTAATCAATGAGGGGGCCAGTAAGATATTAAAGGTACTTCAAAGGAACAGTTGAAGAGTTATCTATTTACAGGCACTTTAACAAGAGTATATTATACAGTAAACTTATTTGTCTAGCCTCTGTTTCTGGTTCCAGAGAGGGAATTCTGTGACTTCTGAATGTCTTGAGTAACAGGAGAGTCTTTGATATGTCTGGTGACTTGTGGGATCATGCTTGAATTTCTAGTCCTGAAGTGACTCATGTCAAGCCAGTAGCAATTTCAAATGATCGGGTCATTTTGGAAAGACCAATGCTATGATTAGACTTTGAACCACATGACATTAGCCTGGCCTCTGGAAGTAGAAGAAGCTGGAAGCTGGCTTCTTACCTACGTAATAAAACCACAGCAAAATTCTAAATACCAACAGTGAGCCGAGCCTTCCTGGTCATTGGCACACACCAATGTTCCTGGGTGTTGATTTGTCTTGAGCTTGGGACATGAAATTTCAGTACAGCTCCCCAGGTAACCCAGACTGACTCAGTTCTGGTGGCCATCTATCTTGTTTAAAGTTCCTATAAAATGACTGTAAGAATGCACTGAGAACGTGTTACCCTAAAACAGAGATGGGTCAGTCAGCTTAGCCTAGCCTTTACCAGAAACAGGATGGTATCCAATGCCTTGTCCTAGAGATTCCCTAAGTTTTCAGGTGTGATACCAAAGGTCGGTGGTTTTTCAGGGTCCCTCAGTGTGAGGCAGGGGAGACCCATGTAGAACACAGATAAGTGTCTGTCTTCTCTGATAGGCTTTCTGAGCCTTGAAGAACTAGTCTACAATGCTGTAAGGCTGTCACTTTCCCTTGCTGCCTATCTTTTGGTAATAGATCCACTTTATGGGGTTTGCTATGAATGTTCTGTTTCATCAGATCCCAACAAGTTTGCAAGGAGTGCACAGTAAGCCTGCGTCACACCTATAAGGTTCTTTTCATTTGTTTCATCCTAATTTTCATCTTTCATAATAAAGATGTGGTTGTTCATATAATGCTGACTTTCTGAGCTTCACAGATAATGTTGATGAATTATCAAATATGAGAAGCTCTTGGAAACTCTGATATTTGTGTTGAAGTGAGGTGACTCTTGAGAGTTGTACCCTTGACCTGTCAAGTCTATATAATTTCGTGTGACTAATGTCAGAATTGTTTTCTATTGACAGAAATGATTCTTCTCACTATCAGACAGAACTCTTTAAGTGAGTTCATAACCTCACTAAGTCTGGGCTCTTAACATCTCAACATTTGTTTTAGGATCACCATCCTCAGCATCCCTCTCTAGCTTGAACTCCAGTCTTCAGACTAGTAAGCACTATTTTATTGTCAAATAGCATGGAAACAATCTGTTCAGAGATGAATCCCAAGCTTATTTCCTCCTATATTCTCAGCACACAATTTTTATGTGGCTCTGAATGGCCTATTGATGTTTCCCAGGACTCCACTGTGGGTTCTTTCTTCCTATTTCATTTTAAGCCCAGTCTGGCAACAAGTTATGCTGAGTTCTGTCATCCAGCTTCATCTGCAACTTGCTAGGGTTTCATCACCTTCCCTGCTAACTTATTGGTCCAATGCATGCCCATCTTCTCATCAGATGAGTGCGGTCACCTTCCAGTGCGTCTGAGGCTCTCACAAGTCAGTCATTTTCAACACAACAACTATGATGATCTCACTGAAGCCAATCAGATCAATCAGATCATATCAAACCCTAGAAAGTCTTCTCATCTCACCAGAATAGCAGCCCCACCTCACAGAGATCAGCTTATGCTGCTCTTCGGCTGGCATCCTAGTCTTCAGTCCTTTCTTGCCCTTTTGATGCCAGCCATTTAGCTTTTTGCTGACTTCACTTTGCCACCTGCTTCCATCTACTGATCTGTTTTCCTTTCTCCCCAGTCTGTAATTTCCCTGGTTCTCCAGTTCTCTTTAACTGTCTCCCAGGGAGACAGCCTCTTGTCAACCTTCTAGAATTGATCAACTGCCCCTACTCTTCTGATCTACATCTCTTGTTCTGAACTTGTATCTTCAGAGTGCTTATCACCACTGATTATTATTTGTGAGTTATATATTTTCTTTAGTATTATTTTTTTTTGCAGGAGGAGGCAAGCTCCATGAGCATAACATTGGTTTTTGTTTATTGGGTTTTTTTTTAGTTTGTTTTGAAACAGGGTCAAATCCCACAGCTTAGTATGGCCTCAAATCCACAATCTCCCTCCATCAGTACCCTGATTGCTGAGTAATGAGATGCAGGCATGAAGCACCATGCCTGGCTTGGGCAAGCATTTCTACTGGCCATTTCTTTTCTATTTTCTTTCTTTCCTTTTTTGTTTCTCTTATTCACTGAAGTATTCTATTGCTCAGATGAAATTTGGACACATAAGAGTGTAATAAACAGTTATTGGGTAATAAGTCGTTCTATATTTAAATTGCTGGGAAGTAAAGACACATATCACTAGCAATTTTGTATGCAAACAAAAGCTGTTGAGCATAGTGTTTTGGTGGCGTGGTAATTATTTCCAGGGTTTAGAATTGATTTAGGAGCCAGCTTGCAAGTCATTAATAATGTCAATTTAATTACTTTACAGTTACAGCTCATTTTGGACCCTAAACCAAATCACCCATCTCGAACACTGCTTTATTCATCAGGCTTGTCTCTGGTGATGATGCAGTGTAAGTGCTATTTATTATTTCCAGAATCTTTTCTCTTAGTCAATAGTTTTTCATTTGCAAGTAGTTCCTACTCACTTGAACTACTAACTATGCTAATTGATATTATGCTTTTGTTGTGTTGTTCCTTTATCTATTCTCCAAAAGGAGTATTTAGGCATTGCTTCCCCCATCCTAGCATGGGTGAATTGCCAGGTGACAGTGGGAAAAGCCTGAGGCCAATTGTCATCTTCTTTTGTTGTTGTTGTTGTTGTTTAGAAAGTCTGACTTCTTCAATGGTTTATGTGAGGGTGAATGAGAGATGTTGGAGAGGGGAAGGCAGTACCCTGGATCAGAGAGTGAAGACAGAAAATAGGAGAGGCCAGAGTGTTTTTTGATTTTTTTCTGAAGACTAAAGAAATGTCTATGCTTGGAGTACACTGAGCACATAATTGCGGTCACTGTGGTGTCCCTCAAGAATGTGACTTAGAAGACAATGTCTGTGAAGTGCATCACGGGCTAGCTTTCAGAGGAAGGATGTGTAATGCACAGCGTCTGGCTGAATTCAATGAAAAGAACAGAGTTGAGTCTCATGAGTGAAGAGTTGAGAAATATAACATCTGTCAAGAACCAAGGTAAATGGAGCCGCCACCTCTCTCTCTGAAGCTGGATTTTCTTTCTCTATTTGAAGCTAGATCTGCCTGTTCCAAAAATGAATTCATGTCACTCCACATTTTACAAAGTACTCCTTCCAGGAGGGAGTTCCCCAAGTCATTCTAGCATCCAGGCTTTTATGTTGACATTTTTCTCTAGGAGTGTTGTGAGAAGGCACCAAGAAGAAAGATGGAAGAGTAAGTGGACTTGCTCTTATGTCACTCTGCTTTGCTCTATGTCACTCTCCTTTGGAAGTGTAAGTACCCAGAATCTGCCATGACTCTTGGAAGGATACACTTTTGTATTTGAGATAAGACTCTGTCAATGAAACTTCAGAGGCCATGACAAAAAAAGTGTTTAGGCTGAATGAGGATTTGTCTGTTATTAACAAAGGGAAATATTTACCTACTCATGAGTCTTCAAATAAATGAGCCTAATTCCCTTATGGATTGTTTAATAGACAGAGTGGGAAGTGACGTTTACTGCTATGTGGGATACTTGCTAAAAAAATTGAGGTATTAGCAACCTAGCCATCATATCTTTATGCAAAAGATCCTAAAACTAGGCTGCTTTACAGATCTGTCCAAGAAAGAAGGAAATAGTAAACATGTTTTCTTTTCTAAAAGAACAGGATTTAGTTCCATTAAAGGATATTAGTTCACGTCCCCGGTTGTAGTAAATACCTGGATTCCATAGACAATGAAGTACAAATTTAAGACTCTAAGAATTCTAAGAACTGACCAGTATATAATTTAGATATATAGTCATTCAGATGAAGATTCAGGTGGAGTCATTCAGATGACTGGTGAATTATGAGACACAGCCAACAATAATAGATCATTGCTTTTGTTCTGATATGGAAAATATCTAAATAAACTTAGGGAAGTTTCTTCTGAAAGCTCAAACTTGATTATGAGTTATACAATACCTAATGTTAGATGATATAAAATAGCATGAAATAACCAGAGTGAAATCAATGTTCTTTATGGGTTGTTAAGAATATAAAGAGAAGAAATAAGGTAAGCTTACAAATCATTTAAGTAGTGTTTAATAGCTCAGCATAATAAAATTTTCCTAAATCTTTAGTTTCTTAAATGAAATTTCCATTGCTTTTCTTGCTATCCTAGTACATCTTTTTGTATAGAAGAGGAAGAAGAGGAGGAGGAAGAAGGGGAGGAAGAGGAGGAGGAAGAAGAGGATGCAGAAGAGGAAGAGGAAGAAGAGGAGGCTGTAACACATGATATTCTTTAGTTTGGCATGCATGATTTTGGCTCTTACATTATTTCGACCTACCTAATAACGAGACTCTTTATAAAACTTTCACTTTCAAGCCGCAGGATCATTTGTTTTTATGAGACATAATTTGTTTCTCTGTGAGTACTCCTGTGCCTGGAGGCACAAAATCTGAGTTAGCTGTGAATTGCCATATTGATGTTTGCTGTACCTGAGAAGACTAAGAGGCCACATGCTAACTTCTGCTTGAATCTAGGACTAACTCTAGCTGATATATTTTATGTTTAATAAATCATTTGTGTGAACACAGTAGTTTCTCTTGGTGACTTCAATAATTTAACAGCTTAAGGCAACCTTTTCAGAACAATGGCTGTGGCCAGAACACTGGGAGTACCAAGAGTGCTGAGGAAGTGGGGAGGGACAACACCATCAAAGTGTTTGGAACATTGGTTATACCTTTGTTTTATTTGGAAAGTCGGGCGAGCTAATTGATTTGTCGGGGAGGGCTGCAAACAGAATAGGGGGCAAACAGCCACCAAAAGACATTATGGATGCCACAAAAAGGCACAACTTTTTTTTTGTTTTATCTTATTAATTATTTTTTCTTCCTCATGTTTACTTATAGACAGAGGGTGATTGTAATCTAGTATGCAAAAAGGATGACTTTGAGTGGTCTGGGGAGATCTGTATCTTGAGTACTTGAGATCAAGTGTCCTTGATGTGTTGGTCATGGAACACAGTAAGAAAGTGACAGTCCAGTGTGCTCTTTCAGAGTTTGCAGCCTAACGTTAAAAAGGAGGAGGCACGCCACAGTTTGGCAATGAGAGGTAATGGAATAGTGAAGTGAGCTTTAGACTGGAGAAGGCTTACATACACCTGAGAAAGCGTTTGGTAAGTTGGACAATGCAGTAGAGATGCAGGTGTCATAGCAGACTTAAGAGCAAAAATGGTGCCATTCGCTTTGCTTTGTCAAGACTGAAGTCTCTAGCCATGTCTTTGCCAGGGTCTTCCTCAGCTGAATTGCAAAGATTCCTTTCAGTTAATGGGTGCTATGAGTTATCAATGGAGAACATTATCATCGTGGGATCTACAGAGGGGGACAACACTCATCAGTCAGTCAATTTACTGTTTTGTTTCTTCTATCTCCAAAACTTACACGAAGGCTTGGGGAAAAAACCATTGCAGCTTTACATAAACACAACTACTCTCATACTTTAGTTTTATTATATATTATAATGTTATGTAATATTATATCATAAAGTCATTTAAGACATCAAATTCACCCTTTTCTCGGTCACACTGTTAAGTGGCTAATGAATCAATCAAATATATTTAATGTGTAGGGTATTTTCTCTTTTATTGTTTCATATTGCCTTAAAATATAATCATGTAGCATAAATTACAAAATTATGTGGCTATGTTTCTAAGTCAAATATGAAGACTCTTAACCTATTAAAAATAAGTTCCAAATTAGGAATTAGAATTCATAATTTTGAATCTACATTAGCAAGTTTACTACGTAGATTTACATGAACAACCAGTTGTCTGTGGGAACATTCCAGAACAGGTATAGTGTTCAAAACTATATGTAGACAAATTATATGTAGTCTTTACATGTCTTCGAGATGTCCACACTCATCTTTGTATTTACTGAGTATAGCTTCACACATATGTTATCCACGAGGGCAATTAAATTAGGAAAAGTCTCAGCAGAACAAGATAAAAAAAAAGGAGACCCTCAAAGGGGACTCTCTTGTTCAGAAAGCTGCCTTTTCTTAAAATAAAGCAAGACATTTGAAATAAAGGTGTAGCCCAGTGTTTGAAGTAAAGTTCCCATTTTTTTCTTTGAACTTAAAAGGACAAAGGTTCCCAAAAAAGCTAAAAAAGAGTGTATCAGATCCCTAAGGAATGTGAGGAAAGCAGGTGAGTGGTACAAATGGTAAAATGGGACAGTGTACAAGAGGAGACAGTAGGACAGCTGCCTCGTACAGGGGAAATGCTAAAGTCAGGGTTAGTATTATTCCATTCTTTCCCAAAGGTATGTCTGTTTCAGGAAAATAAATTATATGTAGACTCAATGACAGGATGTCATCACACACACACACACACACACACACACACACACACACACACACACAAAAGCATGTATGCTTACAAACATGGATGGTATAGGCACCACCAATTTATAATATTATGTATTCTAATGGAGCCAACGTCACATATGAGGGTGGTTGTTGATAGACATACCCTTACACAGGGCACAACTATATGAAATATTTTCATACTCTGTGGCTGACTCTCCTTTGTACACCCTGTCACATTTCCTTCAAATAAGCTCAGGTATTGCAATGCCTTTAAATAATTCAGTGTTGAAACAGGACTATTTTTCCTTTAATTTTATCACCAATATGTGTGTGTGTGTGTGTGTGTGTGTGTGTGTGTGTGTGTGTGTATGTATGTGCATGGGTGCGTGCATGTATGTGTGTGTCTGTAAGTAGAGAGATCAGAAACTAATATTCAGGAATTGAGTTTTCTACTTCCACCATGTGGGACACAAGGATAGGACTTAGGAACTCAGGTTTGGCTGCAGGTCCCACATTATGGGTCCCAAGAATTCTAAATCTTAAAGAACAAAACATGTAGCTACTTAGTAAAGAATCAGGCACCCCATACAACAGGTAATACTATTTTAAGTGCTTGAAATAAATGAATGACAAAAGTCCAGTTACATGCCTTGATGAAGAAAAGTTGGAAGAAACAACCAAGTTAATTAGTTTTGTTCAGGAATTTTGTAAATGCTATAATTGTTGATTTTAAATAAATAAAACAATTTTTTTTTTCTAAATAAAAGTCTAGCTTTGCCTAGATTTCTTACCCTCCATCATTTGCTACCCAACCCCCTTGATGCAGGGTCCTTAGAGGAAAATGTTGGGCTCAAACCAGATGGATTTTAACAGCCCCTAACAATCCTGTCTCCATCTTTCTTCTGAAATAGCTGTTAGATTGAAACTTTATCCTCCCTCTACAAAGAGATTATATACATTTGCACTCCTTTGAGTGCAGTCACTGCAGATATATTCTGCTAGACAGGCAGAAGCAGGGTATAACCCTTGGCTGCTCTTAGTGTTCTGGAGAGCTCACTGAAAATATTGCAGGACAAGGTCACGGGAAGCCCACTCTGGCCAAGGCTGTTCAGCTTTCTTGTTTTCTTTTCTTTCTTTCTTTAATGCTATGACATGATTATTTTTTTTTCCTTTTAGTAGAGATACCTGGCTCAGAATAGACACGATTGGTACATCTCAGAGTCTTTATCTCCTTCCAGCCCAATCCGTGTTCTTAAAAACAAATGGTGAAAGATTAGGATAAAAGCATTTTGCATTTGTTAAGAGTAAGTGAGACATTTGCCTTGAGATACACATACCCCTGTATATGCATTACAGCCAAATAAATTGTGAGATTATTTGTTGCTTCAGAAGCTATAAGGAAACACACTTACATGTATAAATAAAACAAAGATTTTATCTACATATTGCATCCATTTCAGGGAGAAGTAACTGTACACAGTAGCTTTATTCCTGGGTGCTTGGCTGAGGCTTAAGAAATTGCTGGTGCCAATTCCAATTTGCTTAGTTCATTTACTTTGCACCTAAGTTGTAAATTAATCATTGCTAGTAACATCAATTTAGTTGTAATTAATCATAGAAAAAGTTGGGAAGCAGTCACACTGGAACCAGCCGTATCAGCTGCCTTATCTGATTGCTCTTGTCTAATTTCCCAGCACTTTGATGAATTTCCAAGGCAGAAACCACTTTGGGGGCTTCGAAGGAATTGCATGATGGAGGGGCAGAGTCGTTGGAGTCCAACAGACACTTCTATTTGAAAATGTACCCGAGCTCACTATAAATAGCTAGTTATTGCAACTAGAAAGTCTTTTCTTGGTGGCTGTTACATAGATAACTTTCACAGGTGACTTACATATATAACTTTTATACAAACACACACACACAATAGTCACACATAGACACATAGACATACACCCACAGACACACCCACTCACAGACACACCCACATACCCACAGACACAGACAGACAGACACACACACACACACACACACACACACACACACACACACACACACACACACTTTTTCTTTGCTTTAGACAAATGGCCTGTTGATTTTTCCACAGCAAGGAAAATTAAAAATAGATTTTATTAGAGCTTTGGTCGAATGGTCCAAGTCAGCAGGAAGTAGATTCATATTTAAGAATTTGACACTTCATATAGACAGTGGGAATATTGATATGTTTCAGGCTGAAACACAGTCTGGAAGGTAGTTTTTTTTTCCACGTGTTCTCATGCAAACCAAGATAAGGTGAGTTACATCTTGTCTTCTGGCTTCTTACTGTTCTATAGGGAAGAGTGCCTCTTCCAATCTGGTGCTAGCATTCTGAACTGCTGTTTTCTGCAGAGAATTGGTTCTCCCAAGCTCCTTTCCTTCATAGTCCCTGCCTTAAGTTTGGTCATGTTGAATCATAGCGTATGGCCTCCCTGGCAATATCTCCATCTTCTTCAAAGCTGTAAGTCTGATCCCACTTTTCTGACTTTCTTTGAGGACATAAAGGAAGACTGGGATCTTGTACAAGCAACCACCTAGCAAGAAGATGCCATCATATTATCTTAAGACCTACCCCAAATGACTTGACAGATTTTGATGATCCCTCCTGGAAAGCCACACCCTTCCTGGGGAGTGGGTGGGGAATGGGATGGGGGGGCATCAAGGGTGCATGGGAGGATGGGAGGGAGAGGGAACTGAAATAGATATGTAAAATAAGAAATAATAATTAAAAAAAGAATAGGTGTCATGATAGAACTCTGGTTCTTAGGCAATGAACAAGAAACAGAAGCAGAATTTCCCTAAAAGCTCAGAAACTATCAGGCTGTGTTCAAAGAACCAACCAAACAAACAAACAAAAAACAAAACAAGAAAATTTTCTTGATCCTGTCTGGGGATTTTGTACATGCACTTGGGGCTTGACCCCAAGAACAAAGAGGTGACTCACCTTTGACATCTCATTTTTTTCCTTATTGTCTCCTTCTCCATGATTCTCCAGACTTAAAATGTAGTTCCTGTTATTTCCTGTCCAGGAGGAATTCTCTCTGAAAATCATTGTGATGAACTGCCACAGCCTCACACTTTATATATAGAGGCTGCTGCTGCTGCTGCTGCTACTACTACTACTACTACTACTACTACTACTACTACTACTATATTTGGCAACATTTTCTTTCACAATTCCTCTGAGTCAATCATAACCTGGAACTTGGGGTGTTTTATGTTTGAATGGGAAGCACCCACCATGAGCTCTTGCATTTGAATACTTGGCCCCTGTTGATGATGTTGTTTTGGGACATTATGGAGCTTTTTAGATATGGGGTCTAGCTGGTAGGTATAGGACCTTAGAGGTTAAGATGGAGGATCATAAGCCAATGGCTTCTCTGGCTGCCTTTGATTTAATTAGCAAACTGCAAGCTTCCACTTCCATGGATGGAATCCCACCCACCATAACCCACAATACCTTCCCCACCATATTGGACTGTTTCCCTTTAAACTGAAGGCCAAAAGAAACCCTTCCTCCTTTAAGTTGCTTCTAGCATGTATTTTGTCACAGCAGCAGGAAATAATAATGAATACAGATCGAGACATGATATGACCTTGAGGAGGATCAAGAAGTGAGATTAGAGTATCTCATTAACTTGAATATATCTATTTCTTCCTGAAAGAAAAATTACAAGTGACAGCAATATATATATGAAGGGAAAATATATACTATAGAACACATAGAAATTAGTCTTATATGGATATATTGTCATTAAATACCAAGCATGGCTTATACTAGAACTCAAAATAGCAGTGTGACAAATGTCACTGTGTCAAGTGACATGTAAGAAGACAGCCACCTTGTAACTGGGATATTGTTTCAACAGGTGCAATTCCCATAGGAGGAATGAACCATGTTTCGACTTTTCTACCTGGTGATGTGCCTTAAAATAGTATTTTTTAAAGATTAGATTGATTCAGGAATTAAGTAAATGGGACAATTTAGCACCTATATTAATCCTGACTGCACAATTCTAGCCTGAGTCTGAACTGTCAGGTTCAAGTGACAAGGTCAAATTCAGTACAGTATTGGTACATCAGCAAGGTAAAATGACGGAGGTCTTCTGACTCTGCATAAATGATATTAACACTTTAAGCTATATTGTAATTAGCTAATATTTTATTAGTTTATGTTTTATGAAATTTTTAATGTAAAAAATGGTATACACACATGCAAATTCACATAGCCTGGATCTTTTCCTTATTCTCTCTGTCTCCATACTTCACCGGGCTTTGAGAAGGAGAATGGTCAGTATTCCCAGCATTTGCAAAGCTGAGGTAGGAAGATTGCCAGCTCAAAGCTATTAACATTGGAGCGATTTTCAGAATAAACCTTTGATGGCCAATAATAAGCAGAAATAATACAGTATAGAATAAACTCATATTTTCAATGAAAGAAATGACAAACTACCCATATGGAAACAGGTTTGAAATCTCACACTAGCCTTCTGGCATTGCCTGTATCAGCAGGTGTATGATTCACAGTGATATGACTGGCTAACATTATATTTTCCTTTAGAATGTGTGTAAGAGGCACACAATTATGTATTACTTTCATCAAAGTAGAATAAAGAGCATGCCAAGTTGGAAAACACAGGACTGAAAGAACAGATTTTACAGAAGATACCTTCATATTGCCTCATAAGGCTTAATGACTTTAAAAAGAGAATCTTGGAAGAGTGGTAAATGATAGTCTAAATATCAGAAATAGTAACATTGGGTTACCCTTGGAGGCTGTTCAGTAGTATGTTATTTGGTTCCTTCCTTCCTTTCTTCCTTCCTTCCTTCCTTCCTTCCTTCCTTCCTTCCTTCCTTCCTCTCTCCCTCCCTCCCCCTCCCCCTCTCTCCTCCCCTCCTCTTCCTTTCTTCCTTCCTTCCTTTCTCTCTTTCTTTCTTCCTTTCAGGAATTTAGAATTTTACTTCAAACTCATTATCATTTTTCCCATAAAACTCTAAAACAAACTAAAAAAAACAAACAAAAAAAACCCAACAACAACAACAAAACCAAAACAGAAAAACAAACAAAAACCTCACCACTACCAACACCACCAACAAAACACTTGCTAAAAAGATGTAAGGAAGACTTTACACTATTCTCAGCTGCATCTTAATGGCAATGGGAGACCACAGCACCCACCTCACCAGCCATAGATTTCTTTTCTGCCTAATCCACCAGAGCAGTAGTCTTCAACCTATAGGTTACAAGCCTTTCACAGAGGTCACCTGAGACCATCAGGAAACACAGATATTTACATCACAATTCATTACAGTTATGAAGTAGCCCAAAAATAGTTTTATGGTTGGGGTCACCACCCCGGAGGAACTGAGTTAAAGGGCCACAGCCTTAAGAAGGTTGAGAACCATTGCAACAGAGGCCTAGAGAATAGAATCGGAGCAGAATAATACTCTGACCTCTTGAAAGAAGGGTTCCTCTTGAAAGATGGGTTCCTCTTGAAAGATGGGTTCCTCTTGAAAGATGGGTTCCTCTTGAAAGATGGGTTCCTCTTGAAAGATGGGTTCCTCTTGAAAGATGGGTTCCTCTTGAAAGAAGATGGGTTCCTCTTGAAAGATGGGTTCCTCTTGAAAGATGGGTTCCTCTACTTGATGGCCACTTACCCTTGAGTAAGAAAGGGGATGAGGTAGAGAAGGAAGGAAATCCTGCTTGTTAGAAGATCAAGGTTAAAAACTGAACAATCAAAAGGGGATAGATTTTCAAACTCTGAAGTATCACTTGGAAAGACAAGGTTAACCTTCAACTACTCTTTTTTTAAACTTTGGGGGTTCATGAAAATAAAAGCCATACTTTTTTCCCCGTGCATTTCTAGCTTTCTCAAACCATCTGTGCTTCAAGAAACATCCAGGCCATGTGTTTTTAGTTAATTTACACTTAACTCATCAAAATGTTGACTTGTTATTGCAGCCATTTGATGCCTCAGAAACCTTGTGTGCATTTTAGCATACACTCAAAAGTCTTTCCTCCCTTTGGGTGGGAAGTCATCATTAGCAAGCAGTAAACAGACTAGGTAGAGCTTAAGCCTCATCCTAAATGCAGAACTAAGGAAATACCAAGTGTGTTTTTTTATTTTCTTTTCTCATAGCAAACTGCTTTTCACACACATGGTCACAAAATCCTTCAAATGATAAACATGGAAAATGACAAAAGACCTCAAAATCATCACAGGCACAAATGGAGTATTGACAATGTAAAGACATTAGTTGGAGGACTGAGAATTCTGGTTTATATGGAAGGAACTTCCAAGGTCAAACAAAAGTCCGGCCTCCTCCACCCCCACCCTGCACCCAACCCTGCACCCCCACCCTGTACTCCCTCCCTCCACCCCCACCCAGCACTCCCTCTCTCTGCACACATTGTTTTCACCAGAGACTAGGAAGAAGCTACCAGGCCATTTCTCACAAAGGGAAAAAGGACAAAGCATATTCTCCTGGGTTTTGGTGACACTCTCTTTTAAGAAAATAAACCAAACCCAAACAACAACACATCCACTTAGCCCATACTATAAGAAATCTCCTGTGGTTTCATGTTGGAAGGAAATGTTTTATTCTTTCTCGTGATATGTAAGTTTTTGGCCAGAATACTTGACTGAAAGTGGACAAGCTTAGTGTCTGCTTGCACACCAGACTATGATAAATCTCCGGGACGTGGGCCCTCAGACTTCTAGTGCTGTTTGATCAAGGAGCCTTTTGTGACTGGGAGCATGAAAAGGCTTGAGAGACCAAAAAAAAAAAAAAAAAAAAAAACCTGTGAATGATTTTCTGGGACCAAAACTCATGCTAAGACAAACAAAAAACAAAAAAACAAAAACAAAACAAAACAAAATAAAAAAACAAAAACAAAAACAAAAAAAGGAGCCAGTGAAAGTCAAAGCTATGATTATAGACAGAAGATTCCCGATATGGAGCCATGGATCAAGTATGACCTGGCATATAAGCAAGTCAACAGGAACACAAAACCGAAGAAATAGGAGTGCAAAGCTGGGGAAACTAAAAAGCAGCTAGGCAATTAGAAAAATTAGAAATTATTCTTGGTAGAGTATAGAGAAAGAGCTAGAGATAGAAAGTCAGTCAGGTTGAGGTGTTTCACATGATCAAAGATTCCTTGAGTCGTTTCGCTTGCTTTACTGTTCAGACATCAGTCTATAATGAAGTAGTTATCAACCTGTGTATCAGATATCCTGTGTATCAGATCTGTACATTCTGATTTATTTTGTTGGTCTTTTGTTTTCCAGGCAGGGATTCTCTGTGTAGCCTTAGCTGTCCTGGAACTCACTGTGAGGATCAGGTTAGTCTCAAACTGCCTACTTCTACCTTCTGGTGGCCAGAATTAAAGGGTGCACCACCCTGTCTGGCCATACATTATGGTGTGCAACAGTAGCAGAATTCCAGTTATAAAGTTGCAATGTGGGAGGTCACCATAGCAAGAGGACCTGTACTAAAGGTTTGCAGCCTTAGGATGGCTGAGGATCACTGCTAGTAAGGCGGCAGGAATAGCCGTACACACAGCAGTCTCTTCAGCAAAGAGTGAAAAATTTGACCTTGTTCTTCTGGTTATTATTTTGTTTCATTTTTTTCTTTATAAATGTGAGGTTTGTGGCTCAAAGAGGAATGGTAACATGTTCACTCACCTAGCTAATTGCAGAACCAAGAGGAGCGCCATATGGAGATCATCTCTGCACTGCAGTCTGTTCCCCACCCCAAGCCCAGCAGTCACTTCCTCTCCTTTCCCTCCTTTCTCTCAAGAATTCATGCCTGCTTGCTGTTTTCCCCTCGTTTCATCCACTCCCGCTCCAACTCTAATTCCTGAGTGAAGCAAAGATGACATACCATCACCCCCGAAGCATAACAGATTTATTTTTAGAGAGGGTCACAGTAAAGTGAGGTTTTGTGAAGTTTCAAGCTTATTCTTAGCACATGAGTTCAGAGCTATGAACCAACCTTGAACCTTTGGAGCTGTGAGTCAACAAGCTGGAACCAAATATGTAAAAAGGAAAAAAAAAAAAAAAAAGGTTCTGAAGACTCGAAGGCTGTTCCTTTCTTCTGCTTCTATTTTTTAAAAGAACATTGCGGTGAGTTAAGTGTAAATGAATCAGAAACACAAGGATTTTATTTCCCTCGCCACATGCATGAGCTTAAACATTAATGGAAAAAAGTGCTCAGCCCAACGTGTTTTGAATTTTCTTTGTCCTTTTTCTCTTATGATCTCTGGAAGATGGAAGCTAAAGAATGTTGAAGACAGTGCAATCAAAAGCAAGCATGAGCCTTCCATGTTTATGTAGCACACGTTGCTTTGTTAGGCCAGCTGGCGTGGAGCTTCCCTTCTACAAGCCAGACAGTATTTTTAGTCTTTGACCTAATTATATTACTGAAAGAAACTTACAAACAGGGGTGGATCTGAATATACTGTGTAGGGATTGGGCACCAGGCTGTGAGAAATCATTTCATATATGTTCTTGAGGAAAGTTTGTTACTGGGCAAAGGAACCCAATACAGAGTGAACAACTTCATTTCAAATTTTAAGGCTTAATAAACATAAAACAACTTATCTTATTGTGTTGAACCCTATATGTGATGCTGTGTATTTCTTGTTTTACATGCTTCCAATGATTTACTTTGTTGAGCATAAGTAGAATCTTTTAGAATATTTCTACTAAGAAAATTACAGCAATTTTTAGGATTCCTATTGCCTAGTTTGACTCCCACTCTTGCTGGACAATTTGATGAGAAAGCATTTCACAATCATCTTTTGTTTTCATGGAATCAGGGCTGAGATTAGTTAAAATTTCTTGTCTAGTTATCAGAATACTAATAACTACCTAAATAAACCTCAGATATTCTCTGTAGGCAGTGACTATAAACCTCTCTCTTATTCACACTTGCATACATTCTCTACCCAGAAGCTTTTTAAAAAGCATGCAAGTTTAAATAAATCATCTCTGGTTAACCTGTGGTTTGGCGTTTGGAAACTCTCAAATGGTTGAAATTAAACCAATTCAGATGTTACCATTGCATCAGATGGACACATAACAAAGCCATCGTGGCAATTTTATTAAAATGATAGGTTGCTTAGGACACACGCACACAATTCTATGGACTGCCAAGAGAGTGTCTCCCCAAAATAGCCCATCTCCAATGGTGGCACTGGGCTGTTTCACCCAGGAAGACGGTATACAAGTCTCCCTCACATCTGTCATTAACTATGTGGTTTTTTTTATACATGTTTGTCCATGTATTTTAAATAGGAAAACCGGGCTACATTTCAAAACTTAAATATGGTACATGAAAAGGCTGTGTTCACATTTAATTAAATTATAGTCCATGTGCCATATGTGTAACCAGACATTACCTCTATCCCAGATGGAGGTGATGAGTAGGGATGAGGAATAAAGTTCCCCCCACCTCCCTCCACCCCTCGACTTCTGAAAGTACAAAGTAAAATTTCTAAGGAATGGCATCACGGTGACAAACTCTTTCTGCCACTGCTGTGACAGAGCCCTGAAATGATCACTTCGTGGCTCATTAATTCCTGGTGCTGGAACGATAACCCCTGTGAAGAGCAGTGGCATCTGTACCTCCAGAAGATAAGGCTTTCGCTATTTTTAGTTCTGGTGGTGCCCTGTGCCCCACCTTGCCAAAATCCTCCAGATTAGAAAACGGAGAGGGGCTTCTCATTCATCTCAACATGTAAACTTGGGCTACAGAAATTTCAATGTCATGAGTCACAGTGAACACCACAGCTGGCTCTCTGATGCCAAGTGAGACACAGAACATGCTTTGTTCAACCCTGAAGTGTAGGCGCCTTGGGCAGGCGTGGGGGAGGGAAGAGGCACTTTTCCGTATGAAACCAACATGTGCTTTGCTTTTCTCTGCTGCTCTGCAGTTTTTGCCATGTTTTCTGAGTTCACGTCTCTAATCAGTTGGTGGTAGTGTAGATTTAATGACATTTATTTTGGAAAACATGCTCTGCTAAAATTTTGTAGTAATGTAAGCCATTTAATTCTAAAATTGGCAGCTGAAACCAACACTGTGTCTGCTCAAGCAGCTACTGAAATGCTTCAGTCAAAAGTGTTTTGGAGCACAAGTAGTTGAGACATGGCTATTGGTTCTATACACTTCCAAAAAAGGGACCAGAATGGAGCAGGGGCCCACTTCCAACATCGGGCACATGGAGACAGAGATAAACTCTTATGGTGTCACTTGTCAGTGCTATTTGCCATGTATGCAGATAGTTCCTTAGTTGGAAATGTTGCATGATTGTTGTCCTGTGGACTTGAGCTGAGGAGATGTGAACAAACCTTCAACTCAGTGCAAATGAGCCACCAGTGACAGAAAGGAACAATTCTATCCATGCACATCACCCAATGGGCTTAAAGGGGCTATGTGGAAAACTTGTGGGTGACTATATCATGGAAGAAAAGTCTCTCTCCCAGATGCCAATAACTCCTTACATATTTTAACTGGAGGAGCAGGCATTGTCCTGCCCCCATGGTGGAAAATGAATAGGTCTCTTCTCATGTAGCTCTCCTGTGGTGACCACAGCTGCTAAGAGTTCAAAAGAATAATGGATATATCACTCCTGGAAACTGGAGGGTATCATTCTACAATTGTGATCCTACCACTCAGAAGGAGATCATAAAATGGAGGACAGTTTGGCTACAGAAAACAATGAATCAAGACAAAAGGTTTTACAAAACCTTTGTTTTGTAAAAGTTTCTTTTTACTTATGCAGGTGTATATGGCATATGTTTAGGCACACACAGGGGCCAGAAGAGGCTGTCATATCCTTTAGAACTGGAGTTACAGGTAGTTGGGAGCCACCCAAAACAGGTGCAGGAGTCAAACCAGGGTCCTCTGGAAAAGCAAGAGACCATAACATTTGACTCAGCTCTCCAACCTGACAGACCATATAAAAAAGGAAGCAAGCAATCAAACAAAAATTTTCATTTTTAGAAAAATAATGGGAACTAGAGGAAATATAAGGATGTGTATTTTTGGCCTCAGAAGTTGTGTGTGTGTGTGTGTGTGTGTGTGTGTGTGTGTGTGTGTGTGTGAGTGAGAGAGAGAGAGAGAGAGAGAGAGAGAGAGAGAGAGAGAGAGAGAGAGAGAGAGAGAGAGATCTGTAGCAGGGACAGACAGACAAACCAGTAGGAGACAGGGGTGGACAGGCCTCTGTTTGAGTGGGAAATCCACACATAGTAGACTCAAGTTAGAATGATATCCACTTTTCATTGTTGTCGAAAGATGGGGGAGAATGATCTCTATGTAGATATTCTCCAGCTCCTCTCATAGTCTACCTACTATACCAGACCCTTTGATTAACTACTCTGTCCCACATGAGAGAGCATGACAGTAGCAGAAATTCTAGTTGATATTAATAATAAAAACCCAGATACTGGGGTTAAAGCTGATGATCTCGTTCCATTCATACTCTCAATGGAGTGAATGATGCACACTCATGAATCATGGGAAGGACTTTCTGATTTCATTTGGTTTACAAATTTGGATGCTACCATTTTGAAACATCCAGAAAACATGTTTAACTCGCTATCTGGGCATCCTGTAGCCTTGTCCAGTTTGCATATTGCTGTAAGCATCAATATAGTCAGGTATTTCAATGTGGCAAGGTCCTAGGGATGGTGCTTTACATGCAATATCAAATATACAGTCCATTTATATGGATCCAATTGCAGTTCTCATGGAAATTACTCAATGGTAAAGAAATATCACTGACATTTTTGGAGAAATACCACAGACACATTTTCTATGACATATTTCACATATGCCACTTAAAGTTACTACCAACATGCTAAGGGAAATATAAAGCTACTAAGAAATGTAAGTAACTGGAATTGCTAGGCTTTCTAAAATGTAATAAATGTAATTTTCAGTGATTTAAAACATTGCTAGGTATGGTTTAAATTGAGATAATAGTTCTATTTTTTTTAAATCTTCCTGTAAACTATTTGTGCAGTGTGTGCATGCGTGTGTATGCTTGTGTGTGTGTGTGCGTGCATGCATGTGTGTATGTGCTTGTGTGTATGTGTGTGTGTGTTTGCATACATATATTTGTTTGTACTAAAGGCTTTGAAGGTGAGAGCTGTGCTTGATTGGTGTAGCTGTGTGTTTCTTCTTTCTTGTTTTAGATATGTTTTTATGTGTAATATGTATGTATAACTGTATATATGTGTGCTCACACATGTTGGGGTGACTAACAGAGGTCAGAAGAGAGTATCAATCTTCTGGAGCTGGAGTTGCAGGCATTATGGGTATTTGAGTGGATGCTGGGAACTGTGCCCCTGACATCTGAAAGAGCAAGTGCTCTCAACCAATGGCTATCAATATAGCCTTCGTGACCCATTGTAGTTGGAAAACATGGAGAATGAATTCTCAATAGTTGGCTTAGCCAGGCCACGTGCATGTGCTGATAATGTGGATTCTGTGTTATCTCTCAGAGGGTGGTAATACCCAGTGTGCATCTCTTTTCTGGGTTCTAGAGCATGGTGCTGGTGAGTCTTCAGGGATCTGACAGACTGGTAACTACTCGTGTATCCCCCCATATTCTCAGCCCTTGTGTCTACAATCTGCTCCTCCAATGTTGCCGAGTGACGTGCACAGCAGAAACTTAAGAGTGATGCTGCAGGTTAACAGCCCCTTTTTTGAGCATCTTTGCCTCTTCAGACACCAGTCTCCAGTAAACAGACCACTGCTTTGTTGTTTTGTTGTTGTTGATGGGGGGCTTCCTTTAATATTATATTGCAACACCGGTGCTTAGTAACAACTCAGAAAAATTTCTGCCTTCTCCTCTCAGCCTGGCAGTGGAGAAATCTGGCTTTTGAAAAGCATTTGGCAGGCAACTGATGTTTCAGATGTTCTCATACAACTTTGCGTCATAGAGATCCAGGCTGTTTTTCTTCCTAAAGTGAGGAGATTTAATTTTATGCCAGCCTCAGGCTTGTACATATAAACTACATAACAGCATAACCTTTGAGAGGCTTTGTGACTGTGCGGTGTATTTCTCTCCCGTCTACAGTAAGCAAAGTACTACAGATGACCTGGGGTCAAAGTACAACATAGAGAAGAAAGTTTCATGAGGTCCAGGCACCCCCACTACCCCATCCCCACAGCAAGAGACTCTTAGCACTTTCCTCTCTTACTTCTCCTCCTTCTCTGTACCCTCAATTTTTCTTCTTCCTATTTTCTTATGCTTTTCACAAGTTTAGATACCAGCACCTGACTCTGCCTACCCTATGGAGTTGGAGGCTACCACCGATTCGCCGTCCTTGTCAGTCACAAAGGCTACTCCTTTAAGAGGGGCCAGTGAGGTGGCTCTGACCTATAAGTTAACTGAATATGTGACAATGGACTTTTCTTAGGTAGGCATAGTTTTCATGAAGCCACAGTGGGACTTACCAGGTGAGCAAGGCATGTTCATAAAGAGAGCTGAAACCCTGGAATGCTAGTACACTGAACACAGATTAAAGATGTTTTATTAAAACTTTATTTTTCCTGAGGGGAAATCATCTTATTTTAAGAAATTAAAACCTAAATCTTAGTCCTTACATGTCCAATTATCTTTCATGGCCATATGTGTGAAGCAATCACATTTAAAAATTACAAACAGAGCTCAGCTGTAAAAGTAATTGCAACAATAAACATAGTAGCAATTCAAATCTTGCTAACCAAGCCATGCTTTATGATCTCAAGTGGCTTTACCTGTATATAGTTCTAGCTAGTTTTGTACAAAGGTGTCTACATCTGGTGTTACTTGAGAAGATCTTAAACCATGCCCCTCCCCTGGCAGAAAAAGTTTTTTATATTTATTTATTTATTTATTTATTTATTTATTTATTTATTTATTTATTGTCTAGTTGGTGACATATACTCTGAATCCCAGGACTCAGGAGACATAACTCTGTAAATTCAAGGTCAGCCACTGAGGTCTATTTAACCTAAATTAACCTGTTTTTCTTTATCCATTTGCCTTGGGGCTTATTGCCTTTCTTACTTCTGTGTATCTTTCTTTCACTGTTTCTCTATATCTGACTGGCAAATACCTGACTTCTTGCCCTGAGTGTCTTTCTCTCCTCTCCTTCTGCTTTCTCTCATTTTTCTTCTTCCCAAGGCCACATTTCTCTTCCTATTTATTCTCTCTGCCTGGCTTATCACTCTCCTGCCTAGCTACTGGCCATTCAGATTTCTTTAGACCGAACAGGAGCATGAGGCATGCAAGGTGAAACAAATGTAGCACATCTTTACATAGTTAAACAAACGCGGCATAAACAAAAGTAACACAGCTTTACACAGTTAAAGTAATATTCTGCAGCATAAACAAATGGGACACATCTTTGCATAGTTAAATATTCCACAACAGATTCACATGCACAAAATTTGAGAATTATTAGTAAATGGTGTGGCCCATAACCTTTGAACATTTGTTCTTTAAACTTGAGCTTGCCTAAGAACCTCTTAGATCTGTTAAAGCATTAGCCTGGCCCATTAGACTCATGCTCTAATTCTGGAGTTCCATGAACTGTAAGTTTCTTTTACTTTGAACATTTTCTGTGAGTCCCTGGTACCAGTGAAGCACCTGAATACAGCTTACCCCCACTACCTTGACAAAGATCCCCTCAAATGCTCTTGAAATTGCTTGCTAAAAGAGCTATACGTGTCAAATCTCTAGATGTTGGACGCACAAAGACTCCATCTAATGAAACATGTGGTCTTGTGAAACATCCAAACCATTTGCTGGGTAGTCTCGGTAAGAGTAGCTAGAAGGCACACCATACAAGAGTCACCCTCCTGTGTGACATGCTCTGACTCACAGCAAGTTGCGAAGTTGAGGCTGAAGCAAAACTAAGCAAATCCGACTAAAATTTTTCTTCTGAATTAGTTTAATAAAACACTGCATGAATGCGACATGGTGCTTAAATCTGCTTCTAGACACCAATATGTGGGCTACTGAAGATCACATCAGTGAAGGAACTGTATTTTCTTATCAGAAGAGACTAATTGGAAGCTACAATTAGGCAGGCAGTTAATGTCAGGGATTCTGATTCACTGTTGCAAAGTGGCTTTCATTTGGCTTCCTAATGCATGGGGACAATGATGGTAGCAGAGAAAAAGAGATATGGTCCCTTGCCTGTGGGAACCTGGGCTCTTGAATATCAACAAGGCATTGTAACAGCTCTGAAAACTTGTTTCTTTTGTCCAATTCACGCACACTCTTCATTAAGATTCAAGAGTGTCTAGGTAGAGAAGATGGGAGGAAGTGACAGTGGGGAAATGGCCAGTGTGTTTGGTGATCATAAAACTACAGGCTTGGCTTCATTTTTCCTAAATGGTGTCCAAATGTCATTGTGTTAAAGGTCTTGTCCCAGAATGGAGACCTTGTGAAGTATTGTGAGCTTTTGGGAAATGATGGACACTCCCCTCCACAGGCCCCCACTAAATATGACCCCTAATTCCTCATGAGAGGCCAGGACTGGAAGCACAGATCCCCCATTTCCCTGTCATCCCATGAATGACATGGCAGGGGAATGTGGATTTTCTGGAGCTGTAAAAGCCTTTGACCCATGCTATATTGTCTTTTTAAGGGACATTCTTTTTTTTTTTTTTAGGGCATCATTGGAGATGGGAAAACTGCATTTCAGAAATAATGCTGTTGTAATGGTTCTAGCTCATTTTACCCTAATTACTGGTGCTATTTTGTAGAAAAAGAATAACCTTGACACATTTGGGGGCTTTTAAATATACACTTTGAAAGAACCTTAGATTTCTATTTTTAAGTGTAACATTTTCATTAAAACGTCTTTTTTAAGCTGGAGCTGTGTCACAAGCATGAGGGAACTGGACCTTGTTTTAACAATTTACTGGTTTTTTCTTTTGCCAAAAGATGAAGATACCTAGAGTTTACCTTTCTGTTTAATTAAAATTGTATTTCCATATTAAAAAATAAAATAATTGGTGCAAAGGAAATGAAAGGAAAAGATGTCAACCCATTTAGTCTAAGAATATAGCAGGGTTTGTGTAAACAAAGATTTTGCCAGGTATTAAAACATTTTTCACAAAGATGGTACAAGGTGGAAAAGATGAAAAGATTTGAATTCCTTGTCATAAATACAAGTTTTATAGTATTTGATAGAAAAAAATCCCTCATAGTTAATATTCCTTACTTTTTTTTTTAATGTAAGACAATACATTTAGAAGCCATTGTATTAGAATGGGGACCACTGTGCATCGGTCTAGGTTCCCCAATTAATTTCCCCAAGAGCTGAGAAAGGCAATGCCTTCCAAGAACCTGCATGGAAGTGTCAAAAACTGAGTCAAATAAATCTTTCTGTTGGTAAGTTGGGTATCATGGTTATTTTTGTTGATATGCAGGCTCAGTATACAATCGGCACAGGTTCACTGGATTTGAAAACATGACTCAACTGGCCAGGGTCCTCCCTCGACTTCTACTCCTAAACTGCCTTTAAGAGGGTCACTTCTGCACATGGACACTGACTTTCCAGGTTTTTCATGGACACTCTCTCATTTGAAGTTTCTGTGTCATTAGAATGCAATTGATTTTTGTATTTGTTTTCTTATTCAGGAAATATTTGTGAAGCACTCAATCCATTTCTGGCATTGTAGTTCTCTGTCGCTCTCTCTTTATCATACTGGTGGATGCTGTAGTCATTCATCATACTTGGTGGCTAGTTGTGATAGCTCTGTCTTCTTACCTATGTCCTTTTTAAACATAACTTTCTTAGTTTTGTAGATTTGGTCAAAATCCTGTAATACCTTCTAAGAAAATAGCCTGACAGGTGCCTGAAAAGATGAACATTTACCATATAAAGTTGGAATAAGAAATGATTTGAAAACTGCTATTCAGTTTTGCTTTTAAACCTGAAATTATTCATTTTTATATGTGTCTTTTTTCCCCACTAAAATATCAACTTGTTTTTCCTCATTGCTTTTTAAAGCTATTATGGAATAACAATGTCAACCAGTCTTCTAGATCCAAAATTGATTGCTCTGGCAGAAATTGCATTCTAGATAGTGGCACGAGAGTACAGCAGTACATGGGACAGCTTTGTGGCATGTTAGGAGGTGGTGCATAACAAGGAGAGAGGGACATGAAGATTGGCAGAGAGCTAGAGGGCGTGTCAGAGTTCTTAGTTCATAGCAAGTAGTCCCATGCTGTTTTTGAGAAATTCTTCAGTGTTTCACACTCTAAAAGATATAACATTCCCTGAGATGTTATATCTATAGCATAGCAAAGTGAACATTTCTTTAGGTGCAGAAGCTTAATGTATCATCTAGACTAGCATTACCCTGAATATACCATCTGCTTTTTCAGGTCCTGGTACTGTTCTTCATCAGATGAACAGACTATGGGGCTGAAAAGGTAATTCAGTGGTTAAGAGTGCTTGCCGCTCTACCAGAGGACCAGAGTTCGATTCTCAGCACCCACATGCAAGCACCCAACTGTCTATAACTCTAGTCCCAAGATTCTATGTTCTCTTCTGGCCTCTGAGGGTACTGTACCAACTTGATACACAGACATACATGCAGGCAAAATACCTATTCACATATAATAAAAAGAAAGAAAAAAATTAAAAGAAGGCTAGTTAGGGCTCTGCTTCAACAGGGCACTGTGCCTGGTGATTCAGCACTAACATCCTGGAGCTTAGGACTGTGATACTGTTCCCTGTGGATTGTGGACTATGAGACTGTGAACTATGGGACTGTAGACTGTGAACTGTGAGACTGTGGACTGTTGATTGTCGACTATGAGACTGTGAACTATGGGACTGTAGACTGTGAACTGTGAGACTGTGGACTGTGGACTGTGGACTGTGGGACTGTGGACTGTGGACTGTGAACTGTGAGACTCTGGACTGTGGGACTGTAGACTGTTGACTGTGGACTGTGAGACTGCGGACTGTGGGACTGTGAACTGTGATACTATGGATTGTGAGACTGTGGACTGTGGACTGTGGGACTGTGGACTGTGGACTGTGAACTGTGAGACTCTGGACTGTGGGACTGTGGACTGTTGACTGTTGACTGTGGACTGTGGGACTGTGAGACTGTGGACTGTGGGACTGTAAGACTGTGGATTGTGAGACTGTGACTGTTGACTGTGGACTATGGGACTGTGAGACTGTGGACTGTGAGACTGTGGACTGTGGACTGTGGACTGTGAGACTGTGGACTATGGGACTGTGTGACTGTGAGACTGTGGACTGTAGACTGTGGACTGTGGGACTGTGAGACTGTGGATTATGAGATTGTGTGACTGTGGAACTGTGGACTGTGGACTGTGAGACTGTGTGACTGTGGAACTGTGGACTGTGGACTGTAGACTGTGGATTGTGGGACTGTGGACTGTGAGACTATGGACTGTACACTGTGGGACTGTGAGACTGTGAACTGTGAACTGTGAGACTGTGGACTGTGAACTGTGAGACTGTGGACTGTGAACTGTGAGACTGTGGACTGTGAACTGTGAGACTGTGGACTGTGAGACTGTGGATTGTGAGACTGTGGACTGTGAGACTGTGAGACTGTGGACTGTGGGACTGTGAGACTGTGAACTGTGAGACTGTGGACTGTGGGACTGTAAGACTGTGGACGGTGGGATTATGGGACGGTGAGACTGTGCACTGTGCACTGTGGACTGTGAGACTGGACTGTGAGACTGTGGACTGTGGGACTGTGGACTGTGGACTGTGAGACTGTGGATGGTGAGACTGTGGACTGTGAGACTGTGGACTGTGAGACTGTGGATTGTGGGACTGTGGACTGTAGACTGTGAAGTTCCTCTTAGTCCTTTAGCTGAAGTCAAGATCACACTTTCTTTTGAAAAGACTGAAAACTCCTCCCTTGCTCAGGAAGTGGGAGGGTCTTTCCTGGGGAGGTGAGAAGAACCATTTTCCTATCAAAACAGCCAATAGACAGGGCCAGCAAGACATTTCAGGACACCTTGCTTTCTGAGATGATGATTTCCAAGTATAAATCTAGCCACTGAGGGGTAGACTTTCCATCTGACATCAGGATCCAGTTCTAACTGGTGTCAACATGCTAATTAGAAAATCTGTTTTAGCTATTGTAAAGAATGGCTGCTCATTTCATCACTATTGCTTGTTAGTGTTCTAGAAGTTTTGACCTACACTTATAAGATGTGAAACATGAGGGAAAGTACAACTATCATGAGAAAATATTATTCCTTAGAAATGTCAAAATAACCAGCTGAAAGACTTCCATAATTCAAAGACTCAACTATGGCACTACTATTGGGAAGACTTAAAGATCTAGGAAGTTATACACTGATATGCAACTTGAAAATGTACTGAGCAAAAAGAAATTCATTTGGTGAAATGAAAAATCTTAAAACTTCTTAGCAATCAATACACTAGGAAATATTTGGAACATCTGTATTAAAAATGTTAATGCTTCCCATGAAATACTAAACAACCAGGTAGATGGCTATCCAAACTGTACACTGGGGCTTTCAGAAAGCAGAATTGTGGATTATATGAGTGTACCAGCTTACCTCTCTGTTACGAGCACCTCTCATTATTTTTTCAGGTATAAAGGCTGTGTTAACATTTTTTTATATTTGTTTAATTTTATTTTATGTGTTTTGGTGTTTTGCCTGCATGTCTGTGTACCATATGCATGCAGTACCCAGAGAGGCCAGAAGTGGGCATCAGATCCTTAGAACTGGAGTTATAGATGATGTAAGTTGTCATGTGAGTGCTAGGAATGTAACTCAGGTCCTGTGGAAATGTTGCCAGTGTTTTTAACCCCTGAGGGATTTCTCCAGCCAGCTGTTGTGTTAACATTTTGCTACTTTGATAGCCCACCCCAAACAGTTAAGGATACAATGTAAGAGTTGAAGTCAATACAAATAAGTTACACTATTACTAGGCAGTAAGTACGAAGTAAACAATCAAGCAAATGCATGTATCTTTTTCTATACCGCACTGTTTGTTCCTGCTTTTCTGCCACTGTCCATTCTCCTTGGTAATCTCAAACTTACTTTGGCCAGCTCAACACTCCTTTCTCACAGTGCCTTGGAATGTCTCAGTGCAAGGGTGCTGGGCTTGGTTCTATAGACTTCCTCATTTGTTTGATGCCACTCATGACAGCACGGCTTGACCTGCATTTTTATCACAACACCTGAACATGTATTATCTGATCCATAGGAGGTGATGATACAGATAACTTAATCAACTTCAAGAGGGTGCTTAGGAATGGGGAAGAAGGAGAGAGATCAAGCAAGTAGCAAGACATAAATCAGGTTGTGAGTAACACTCTGTATTTCACCAAGGATTGATAATGGGCCTTCAGTAAAGGCAGCCTTCTGTCTTCATTTAAAGCTGGGCAGTCAGCAGCTCTTCAGATGAAAACCTGACCTCAAATTCGGTCAAAGCTGACCTTTCTCTTCAACAAGATGGCTGAGTGGCAGATGCCAATATGCAGATCTTTGTGAAGACCATGACAGGCAAGACCATCAGTCTTGAGGTTGAGCCCAGTGACACCATCAAGAATGTAAAGGCCAAGATCCAATATAAGGAAGGCATCCCACCTGACCAGCAGGGCTGATATTTGTTGGCAAGCAGCTGGAGGATGGTTGCATCCTATCGGACTACAACATCCAGAAAGAGTCCACTTTGCACCTGGAGCTCCACCTTCGTGGTGCCATCCCTTCATCAGCTTTCCCAGAAGTAAAACTGTGACAAAATGATCTGCCACAAGTGCTACTCACACATGCACACCTGTGCAGTCAACTGTCGAAAGAAGTGTGGCTACACCAACAACCTGAGCCCCAAGAAGAAGGTCAAATAAAGCCTGGCCTGGGACTCTAATTCTGAATAAAGTCCCCGCCCATCGACTGGAGCAGAAAGAGAGAGAGAGAGAGAGAGAGAGAGAGAGAGAGAGAGAGAGAGAGAGAGAGAGAGAGAGAGAGAGAGAGAATTCGACCAAAGTAAAAATATGGAAGTGACTAAGGGCTGGATTCAAAGACTCTATTTTGATGACCACTGACATAAAGTATGTGTTAGGAAAACTTTATTGCCAATGAACCAATCTATTTCAAGTGCCAGCTAATGCCGAGAAGGCAGGTAATAAACAGTTTTCAAGAGTTTGTGGAAACTCAAACTTTGTAAGCAATTTACAAGTATTAAATGTTTTTTGCCTGTTTTTAAAAGAGGACTTAGTTCTTATATGCCTTATTGTCTCTGATAGTGTGCATGAAAAATAGCAGTCTTCACATTTGTTGTACAAAGTAAAAGGCTATGGACAATAATCTTGCTGAGGTGTCATCTTCTCCATACTCCGAGGCATGAGCTCCTCACATGGAACATATTTAGAAACCAGCCTGCTAGACATGGTGGCATACGCTTGTTATCCTCAGGAGACTGAGTCTGAAGTGAGAAGTTCAAGGCCTACCTGGGCTACATAGCATAACCTGTCTTAAAAGAAAAGAAAGAAAAGAGAAGAAAAGGCAAGGCAATGAAAGGAAAAAAGAAAAAAGAAAGAAAAGCATACAACACAAACCAAATCAAACTAAAAAAATACGCAGAAACAAACAACCAAACAACCAAAAAAACCAAAAACCAAAACAAAACAAAAACAAAAACAAACTAACAAACAAAAAACAATCAAGCAAATAAACAGAAGAATCCAATCTGTTTAGGGGCCAGGAAGTGGAGGCAATATCACTAAATAGATAAGAGACAACTTACTATGATGAAATGGAACCCTAAAGTTGATGTTTAATACTGTTGAATAGCTGAAAATGACATTTATTAAGCATTTCCAGTGAGCTGTGCACTGATTCAGGCCCTTTCCTCATATAAAAAACATTTGCCTTTTGTAACTGTGGGGCAATAAAATTCTCATTTTAGCTAGAGATTGTTGGTTGTCCAATTTGAGCACATGGGTACTTAAATTCAGATTCCAGGCAAGTGTATTTGAAAGTTCTGTTTTTTTTTTTTTCTTCCTCACAGTGGAGGCAAGGACATCTTTAGTGATGCAGATTTATTACTGCTTTCATCCTAAACAGAAGTTTTCTGAATGGGGGCTTTCTTTGATCCTGCAAGAATCCGATGCCAACACTGTGCGAATGGGAGGGGTCAGGAGGAGAAAGAGTTGTAATATTCAATGGTCTGCAACCAATGCACCAGGAGTCGCCGTCTTTCATCCTGACTGTGTGGACGCATTTAAAAATGACATCTATTACCACATTAGAGGCAGCCCATAATAGTCCCTTATAGAATGTTTGTCTCAATTGTGGTTATTTAATGTCGTTATACCAAATTTCAAAGGGCTCTTATGGTAAGCAGACATAGTGAAATAGATGGCGAAAGAGTTGCTTGCAAGTTCTCAAAGTCTGGGCCCCTCTCTCCCTCCACCCTCTCTTTCTCACCCCCCACCCCCTTCCCTCTGTAATTTATTTTCTAAAGTCTCTAATTTTCTGGTCTTAGAAGTTTCCCCTCCAAAGAAGAGCCATTACATAAATTCTATGATTGGCACAAGTAAGACTCGAGTGTTAATGACATTGTTATTACAGAGAGGAAAAATACATAAATCCATTTGATCCTGGCATGTGTGCAAAGGCACATTAATGTTCCCCAGGTTAAAACTCCATGTTAAGCTCTGACTCAGGGCAAATTTGAAAGCCGAGCTAACTAAAGCCATGAATAAAGACTGCAGTTGATGACAGCTCCTCATCTGCAGCCATACCAGTAGGTAAAGGAGGATGGACAAGCCTCAGGAGACAGTGCTGTCCTACATGCTGCTGCAGGCCCTGAACCTTTAAAAGGAGCAGAAGACTATCATGTTTCACACTGTGGTTACATCTGTGGTTTCTAACTGTTTCTTACCCGCCTTTCTCTTTCCTTTGGGCACAGGGCATGGTTCTAATGATATGTAAACAAAATAAAAAATAATGAGCAGTATCTTTTACTGTTCTAATTTAACATTATTAAAACGACACAATATTGCCTTGGAAGAAAGTGGCAGAGGGCAAACGCTGTTAAGCAGAAATTAAGTACCAATATGCTGGCATATTATTATCTACACACTTGGCTAGATTGTACTCCGCATGCCTGCCACAGGCGAGCTATGTCTACAAGGAGATAAAAGAAATCTAGAAGAATGCCCGACAGTTCCTGAACCGTTCTGACACTCCGAGGAGCTGAAGGCAGAAGAATTTCAAGTACTGAGAGCCTCTCCCAAGGCAGACACTCAACTCTTGCTACCAGGGATTCCAGGCAAGTGAACCAATCAAAATGCCCAAGTGGGCTCTTGAAAGGACTATTCATAGGAACACAAACCAGTTCTAAATATTGACAGATGTTGACTTTGGATTCAGTGTCAAAAACATGTCACCAACTTCAGCAAAGGAGGAAAAAAAAAAGAGTACACAAAATAAGTGTAACAGTCTTGAATACTTGTTAGATCTGGGGATGTAGGAATTTATCATCTTATGATTTCGATTCTGTTTGGTTTTGACATTTTTAATGGGAAAGTTCATTCTGAAGAGTCATCACCTTGAGAATGGCTTGTTTGATGAATTCTTCACCTTCCTACATGCCTGGATGTGGGTATGTGTATTTTGTTGGACTATAGCCAACAAAATGCCCCAAACCTTTTCATTGCACTCAAGTTTCTGGCACTGCATAGAGCTTAAAAGTGTGCTTTGGGGATTCTTCCCAGAATGGCAGTGTTTGTGGAGTGCTGGAATTTGCCAAATTTTGATTATGGCCTTTGTGAAGAAAAGTACCTTGCGGACAGGGCTCCAATCTGTATGTGAGCAACTGAGACTTTTCTTAAGAGTGGTGGGACCCTTACAGTTGTCAACGCATTTTGAAAGCAGTATTGCGAATACTGGGATCCCTCAGACATGAGTTAAGTAGAATAGTGAACACAATGCACAGGTGGGAAAGAGCTGAGTGGGAGACAGCAATTGAGAGCTGCCTCTAGCAAACACTACTGAGACCTCAACGACGCTCGCTCTGCATGGCCTTTGGTTTGGATCTTAACTGGGAATGGATTCTCTTCAGGTCTCTGTAGTCATCTTCAGGGGTTCATTCTTCAGCATTTGACATCACAGATCTCACCCACGTCAAGCTCATCAAAATAAAATTTCAAGGCTTGGCAAGCTTTCTGAGTTTCCTCCTGGCCCAGGGAGAAGGCAGCTAGCCATGCACATTGTACAGCTTGTTTAATTGTCATGCTGTTTCCCTGAACACGAGTGTCAGGTGCCCACCCCTCTGGATGCCAGCTTTTCTCATTTGTGTTCCTTATTTTCTGTCATTAAATTGCTCAGAGAGCACCTGGCTTGCTAGGCCTAATGGTGCTAGATAGGGTTTCTTTTCCTATTGAGATAGATGTTTGGGGGACTGGGGTGACAGACATCATGCACCTTCTTCTACTTTGTATATCTGAAGACATCCATGGAGGCTCTAGCAGATTGGAATTCTTTATTTATTTATTTTTTTCCTATTCTTCTCAAACCTGGTTTGGGGCTGGTTGTGCAGTGATGATGTCATTACTGTCCTCTCCCTCTGTTGGGTTTGCTCTTATTTTCTGCTTGTCCTCGTGGGGTACTTTAGTCTTCTCCCAATAGTCAGTCCTCTCCTTCTATCATGTGGATCCTGAGCATCAAACTAAGATCAACAGGCCTTGCAGCAAGCATCTCCACCCGCTGAGCCACCACACCAGCCAGACTCTAACTTTAAGTACAACCAATGGGCTTAGAAACGTGCGTGCGGAATGTCTGCTTTCAGTTGGAAGAATAGTGGTGTGTCTTAGTGAGAAGCAAGGTGCAGAGGTGGGGGTGAGTATTCACACAGATGTATGCATCCGAATGAAGCAAACCAAGGGTGACTGCCATTGGGACTGAGAATTGTTCGATGGCACTTGCCCTCTTTCAGTTTTATAAGGACATAGCTTTCAAGTCAGGCCTCTGAAATTGCTCTTGGGCATTGTTTTGTGCAGGTCTGGTGAAGCTGAGACAATTTTACCTGTCAGTAATAAGATGGGGATGGAATTCAGCCCTACTTCTGAGATGGCCCCAGCTGTTCTGTAAGGGTCTGACCTACTGAAACTGGTGATTGCAGCTGAAGACTGTGTGGATTTGATCTTTGGAAGGCCACTGATCCTTGTTCAGGGAGTGAACGTGTGACAGGTTCTTCCTTGTGACCTTGAATTTGCACACTGTCCTTTGTCTCACATGAGGCTGAGGCATGCTGAGTAATGCATTTGATGTATCTGTTCCATTGGTTAGTGTTTACTACCTCTCTGGATCAGAGTAATGATCTGTTTAATGTACCAGCTTTCTGTATCCACACGTTTTTCTATCCACACATTTTCTCTAGGTTCTGTGTCTGCAAAAGAAAATTATGATGTCAGTAAAGAAAGACCCAGAAGAGCCTGACTTTTGTGTTGATGTGGTAGATATTTTTTCCCAGTCAGAGAACCAAGTGGATGCCACGCTGTGGCTGAGTTTAAATATCTTCAAGGTTGTTTTCTTAACATTGTTCCTTTATCACAGTGCGTCTCAATCTCCCGAATGCTGTGACCCTTTAATACAGTTCCTCTTGTGATGACCCCCAACCATAAAGTTATTTCGTCACTATTTAATAACTGTAATTTTGCTACTGTTATGAGTCATAATGTGAATATTTTATATGCTATCTGATATGCTCCTGCAAAGGGGTCTCAACCCCCAGGCTGAGAACCATTGCTTATCCCTGTGCTTCAGGCACAGAGTGGAAGACACATTGCAGCCCTGTTCCTTGTGGTCCACTGACTTGCATACACTTACTATAAATACAAACTTAAGAATGACTGAGGCACTCTGGACCACCCCTTTGTTTCCTTCAGGTGAGGTGTAAGCTGCCAGGTTTTTAGGTATACATCTCATAGTCATGCTCCTTGGAACTTGACCTGTAGATGTGACTCTTGGAAAAATGAATGAGTCTTATATTGCTTTCCTTTCTCCTCCTATACAATTTTTGGAGGATGGTACCATAGGTCCATGTTTCTTTATAAGTATCAAAACATAAGCATTTCATGGATTTAGAAATTCTCAAATACTCAATTTGGAGTAATTGTGCCAAATAATATTCACCACTAACAATATTTTGATTCCTTTTTACTTTTTTTTAGTTTAACTAAGAGTCCTCACATTTGTTTATTAACTCAAGACCTCAATTGCTACATTCTTGAAATGATCACAGCCACCCATATGTAATAACTGATGTTGCATAAAAATAAATGGGGAGGGAGCAATGTGTTTTAGTCTGCTATTTCTGCTATAGTGTGATGATATGGACTTAACAATTTATAAACAAAAGAAGGCGATTTTCTTTTAGTGTTGCAGGCTGGAATTTCAAGGTGGCGGAGAGTTTGGTGTTCTGTGAGGTTCCAGGCTTTCTGTTTTCAGAATGGTACCTTGGAAGATTTACCTATAAGACATAGTTTACTAGTCCAGTCTTGAGTGATGACCACGTGCTACACTCTGTGACAAGGCAGCTATGGAGAAGGATTAAACGTGAGAAGCATAACATAAACTACCTTACTAGAACCAAAGTGAGTCTCATTAGGAGGAATCATCCAAGAGCAAGGAAATCCCATTCATGGTAATGGGAACAGGCTGATGGAAGCTGATATGGAATTCCTAACACAAAGTGTAATCAATATAAAATGATGTGAAGTGGAATGTGCATCAAATAAGAAGGGATGTGTCAAGTGTTTGAAGTGGGAAATCCAATGTGTGACTTCTCTGAATTTTGCAGGTAATATGTGGAAGATATTCCGATTGATTTCAACCAACCATGATAGACCATGAAATAGGAAAAGTAGTTAAGCCAACAAGGTTAAACAGATCCCAGTGCCTATCTTTCAGGCAATTCTTTTACCTTTGGAATTCAGAAAGGAACTCTGAGCATTTTTTTTTCAGTATTACTTAGGATGCTTGTAGCTGAGAAAATCATTAAGTTCTATGTAAAAATTGGTTTCTTAAGAAAAAAGGTAAAAAATCATGGCTATCACACAAACACAAAATTGAGCATTAAGCATTGCTAGAAATAGGAAGCTGTTACAATTGGCTTGAGAGAAACTTAAGAGTGAATGCATCTATTGATATGAGATTTGAAATGTGTGGGCAAATGGAAGGCGGGAAGTTTTGGGAGGGAAGTCAGTTGCCTTCCCATAGGTCACAATTTGCATAGCTTCTGTGGAATTTTAATCAGATAACCCTGTGGGGAATCATCTACAGTCTCAAAGGTAGCTCTTTACTGTTGTATACATCCCTCCCTGTGCTTTTAATCGTGAAACCAGAAAGCGTTTTTATTCTAAGCCATAAGTAACAAACATTAGATTTTGAGTTTGAGCCCAGCCTGTTCTACAAAGTGAGTTCCAGCACAGCTAGGACTGTTAGACATGCAAACCCTGTCTCGAAAATAGAACAAAAACAAAAAGTGAAGACTAACAGATTTATTAAAAATAATTAGCTTAAGTCTAAAAGGTAAAGTCATAGTATTTTCTGTTGGTTTTGTATTATTTGAGACAAGGTCTTACTTTTCTCGCTAGTCTGACACATGGTAAGTAGCACAGGCTGGACTCGGACTCCTGGTCCCCTTGCTTCCAGTACCAAAGTGCTGGCATCAGTGAGGGACACCAAGCCTTGTGCAGTTCTTTGCTTTGAATAGAAGTTATTAGTGTCCATCCTGGTCTTGTGATGATGCTGACCTCAGCTTTCTTCTAAGCACATTCCTAGAGAAGTTATGGCAACCAATGTTAAGCATTTACAATAACCCTCTAGTCACTGTGAAAAAAAAAATAAACACCCTGGTTTTGTCTCTAAGATATCCTGCCCTAAATCTGCAAACTCAGATTCCTGAGTGACTGTGAAAGCTCAGAGGTCAAGGCTCATGAGGAGCAATTCCAACTCCTCTTCCTTTTTCCTTTCCAGGGGAAAGACAAGATAAGTTTGCCAGGTTGGACAGGGAAATAAGCTGGAAATAAAGTAGAGCCTACAGTCTCAGATGACTCTAACCAAACAGCCATGAGGATCTGAGCCACAAAAGTTCACCCAGTGTCAGCCAGTGTTAAAGGTACATTGTACTTAAAAGAAAAGATTTATCTTATTTTATTTTGAATTACCTGTGTGTGTGTGTGTGTCTGTGTGTGTGTGTGTGTGTGTGTGTGTGTGTGTGTGTGTGTGCATAAAACCTTGAGTGCAGACACTCACAGACTACAAAGGCATCGGATTCCCTTAGATTTGGAGTTGTAAGTGGTTGCAAGCCACCTAATATGGGTACCGGACATCAAGTTCAGGTCCTCTAAAAAAGCAGTAAACTCTTTTAATCACTGAACCGTCTCTCCAGCCCCACAAATACATATTTTGGTAATCTTTTCCACTTTGGGTTTTCATAAAATGAAAAATGTTACGACGAAATGAAATGTGCTACAATTTCTAGAAGCAATTAATATACCATGTTTAGAAAACATTTGGCATAAAGAAATATATCTATACTTATAACTGCAGAGAACATCTGTGACTCTGCTATTATTTAATTAAGGCATATAAAAAGAAGAATCTAGTATGTCTTCTCAAAAACAAGTCATTTCAGATAAGCTAATTTAGTTGTTCAACATATTTATTTAACTTCAGTTGTTGGGGATACTAAGACGGCTCAGTGGTAAAGAGCACTTACTGATCTTCCACTGAGTTTCTTTTCCAGAATTCACAGGATGACCCGCAGCTGTCTGTGACTTTGGTTTCAGGGAATTTGATACTTCTTTCTGTCCTCATGCCCATGGTACACAGATAAACATGCAGGCAAAACACTCATGTGCATAATTAAAAAAAATACACCCACTTCAGTGTATTCTAGTTCTCAGGGCTTTTGTTATTAATATATAGAGTTTGTTCTAATACTTAGCACTTTTGCTAGACGTATTCAGAGAATTTTACAAGAACTGGGGAACATACTTGCCTAGCTCACACTAGTAACAGCCACACACAATCTGCTATCTAGCATCAAGTTACATAAGGTTAAGACATTTTGTATAATTGACTCATGATCACTAATAGTAGATATGGAGAAGCCAAGACCAAGCTGTGTCTCCCTGAACAGACATCATATTGCTGTTTCTGTAAGCAGATAACACATGATGGAATAAAATCCTGAATGGTTTCCTGGTGCTCGTATCTAAACTCTTAATGTGCCATTTCCATGTGGTGTTAACTATTGGAAAGAGGTTTCCTTCTTATAGTTTTAGTGAGAAAATGGGAAGAATGGAAAAGAAGGAAGGAGCATAGAACTTCCATCAAAAGTAACCATGTAGCTCACAGAGAAGACATCTGCAAAATTTTAAAGAAAGAAAACAGAAAAGGATTGCAGGTTCTTGATTGCATGAAATGGACCTAAACCTTGTCCCTTCTCCTTTTATGATGTCATGCAGTTCTTTGACTCACTTCTGAGGAATGTGCAGTCACCATCAATTGTAGAGTAGGCACATAATTTCCCTCAAGCTATCTGGAGGAGCTACAGAAAATAAAACAATGATTTTATGTCTTTACTGTTTAATGCCCTGGGATCTATCCAGCCCACCCACATTCTATCGAGCTGCCATTATGGGAAGAATAAACTCCTTGTAAATAAAGTAATGCAAGTATGTGGTGTTGTGTGTGCCTCTGATCATTACAAAAATAGCCATTCAAGTGACTGTCAGCTATCTCAGAGTTCATTGCATGCATCCAATTCTGCACTAGGTCATTTGAATATAGATGTTTACAAAGAAGTTCTTTTGTCAACTGAAATTGAAGGTCTTGTTTTACATATGGATTCTATCTCCCATGCCTTTCAAATCTCTGTACCAAATTTCGCCTTCCATGTTCATGCCAGAGGAACCAGATCACAGAGTGTGGCTAAATGGCTTCCTTCTCACCATCTTTATGATGACTGGGCCCCATTCCCAGAGATTCTGACTGATTGGAGCTAAGGCAAAGCCTAAAAATGTGCATTTTTAAATGTGACAGGCAGTGTGAACACTGGTCTAAAGATCACACTTTAAGTGTGATTTCTTTGATTCTCCATTTACTCATCTGAATTAACAACAGTGGCTCCTGTAGAATGAGGTTGTTTGCACCTAAGCAAATTGTTATTTAGAGAAAACAAACCACCACACCCCTAATCGAGGCAAGTTATAATTAGCTGAATACCCCGTGCCTTTTCATTTGAGATATGTTTAAGAGTTTTTAAACATTTTTTTTTTGAGATTTGTGGAATAGTGAGTAGAAAGCATTTAATAGTCAGAAGATTCAGAGATATTCAGAAAGAAAAAATGAAAAGTCTTCCGGATAGTATTGTTGCACTCATGAACTCCCTGGAGCTGTGGCAGTTGGGGGGAGGGACAGTACTCAGGAGGCCACATGTAGCTATCAGTTAGGAGTGGCCAGGGACAGGGTATCATTTTCTTCAGTGGTGTAGCCCTTGATAAGTTGCCCATGCTCTTTGTAGATAACCTCCCACCCATGCATGCAGGTAGCCATATTTAAACCCAGTGGGTCACACACTAAAGAAGACATAAAAGTAGAGAGGGACTTTCTGAGAAGAGGAGTTTGCATGAGAGAGGGAGGGGATGAGAGACAGGGAAGAGGTTGAAAATGACTAAAATCAATTACATGTATGTGTGAAACTATCAGAATAAAAATAAGTACAATTTAAAAAAATTGGAAATGGTATTTTAAAGCATTGCTTTACATGTGTGCATGTGTGTGTTTAATTTTTCTTTTCCTTTCTTTCCTTTCTTCCTTTTCTATCTTTCTTCCTTTTCTTCATTTCTTTCTCCTTTCTTTCTTTCTTTCTTTCTTTCTTTCTTTCTTTCTTTCTTTCTCTCTTTCTTTCTTTCTTTCTTTTTTTTTTTTGTCTTTCGAGACAGTGTTTCTCTGTATAGCTTTGAAGTCTGTCCTGGAACTCTGTAGACCAGGCTGGCCTCAAACTTGCAGATATCCACCTGCCTCTACCTCCCAAGTGCTGGGACTAAAGGCGTGTGCCACTAACGCCCGACTTGTTTACTTTTTCTATCAGCATTTTTACTGATTTATTTTCACTCATAGCTAAAAACATTAAAAATGCTCATCTTCGTGGTGTATCTTGTGACATTCCTATTTTTCTTTTCTTTTTGAAGAATATATTTATGAGTGGGAAGTTCCTGGGTTGGATGCCAATAATCAGAACCATTACCACAACTCTTCTCCAAAATGACATAAGCCTGTGGTGGCTAAAAAATAGGAATGGACAAGGCAGTGTTGATATTTACCCAAAGGAATTAGACTTCCTTGATTACATGGGTGCTTGTGTGTGTGTGTGTGTGTGTGTGTGTGTGTGTGTGTGTGTGTGTTTACTCACGACTGAAAATAGGACCTTGTGCATGCTGGGCAAAGACTTAACCACTGAGCTGAATTCATAGCCCCATTTTAACATTTTATTTTGAAACAACACATGCTTTACCTTACTTATTTTGCCGCGTTATTATTTTGATTTATTTCAATAGAGGATAGGGAACAAAAGTCCAACTTAAGGTTACTCAAAACAAAAGCTTTCTGCCATGTATTTTCAGGCCTCTGTTGCACGGTATATAAAAGGTGTCCCTACCATGACTGATATGCCTTGGTAGCACACATGAAGTTTACATGTCACTTCCCCATGTGGTTGACCTTTGTAGCTACACAAATGTGAAGAATGTATTCCTCTAGGGAGAAAAGGAATCTATGTGTACTTCGTTATAACTTATTCTGGACATTGTGACCAGTGATGAGTCTCTCACTAAATGATACCTGATGCAACTATTTCTTTGTTCTTATTCCTTCAGGTCCAATCAGCTAATCTGCTATGGCTGCCTGTGTTTTCAGTTATTGGTCCATGAAGTTCATTTTTGGTCTTTCTTTACCCAAACATTTTTCTGGTTCCTACTTCTACAAATTTTGTAGCCAATTCCTTGTTCCTGTGGGGGGCAGAGGGAAAGATTGAACACTGTCCTGTTGGCCTAGTGAATAACTTAGGATGCACATGTGGGGTAGGTCCTCTCTATTTACTCCTTCCCTCTAATGTCAGATGCCCCTATCTGTGTATCTGCATTACTATTGACATAATTCCTCTGTTGTGTTCCTCCCATGTCTTGATGTGGTTGGGAAAATTCCTAAGCTATGATTAGCAAGATCCCCATCGTCTCTATTCCAGCAACACAGGAAGGAGGTGAGGGTGAATCTTTTGTATGAGCATCACTGATGTCTTGAGACCCACAAGACACCAGTTTTCTAGTGGACACAGGCAAGTCTCTTTGGGTTCTTCATCCAATATTTTGTTCTGGGCCTCAGTTTGAAGGTGGAGACAGGGGGCCTCTGGGTCCCACAGTGTCAGAGTCAGACACCTACCCATGCACTTTGGAATCCCCATCTCCCCCCACTTGGCCTTTCAGAGCAGAACACTGCTGTGAAGTCAGCTGACAGTCTTTAAGTAATTTTAACCTGAGTTCTGGGCTGGGACTCCCTCACGAGCCTAATTTGCACGTGCAAAGTTGAATGTTAAAATAAAAACACTCCTGATCAGCTTAATCTTTGATAACGAAGGTTACTGCTTCCACTGTTTGAAATCATGGATGTGTCCTTGTTTATTTACTTCCTTCTTTCTGCCTCCCTTCTACCTTTTCTTCCTTTCTTTATCTCATACCAACACAACAAACTCAACCTTTCCCAACTTCATTCACGGTAACTTTCTGTAGTTCCCTCTCCGTTATTATTACCATTCATTACAATCTTTAATTGCATTTCTCTTTTATCACTGTCAAAATTCAACAGACTATCGTTAAGACTTTTATTCTTAGAGCTCACCCCACATATAAAGTATATACATATACACACATATATATATCATGTACTATATAATTTATATGATGTAATATAACATATAATCATATATAGTTTATATGCATATCTTTATTCAATCATTTTCTTATTCATTCAAGAAACATCTACCGATTGTCCATAGGATGTCAGGTTCTGGTCTAGATGCTGTCAATCTGACACAGAGAAAGGAACAAAGGATCAATGCTTAACTGAGCATCTCTATAGTCTTTTAGAAAGAAAGACTGAAGACTGAAAGATGAAAAGAATATGGCTAGAGCCATGAGGGCAGGAGAGCCAAGCTATAGCTGAACATCAGGGCTGTCAAGTCTGGCCAGGGTGACAGGAAATGCTTTCTACAGAATCATTGGAAGATGAAAGAATGTTCTGGACAGGAGAAATTGTGAAAGGATTAGAAATAATGAGGAAAAACCCCCTCAAGCCTAGAGTTTCTTCTATGTCTTAGGTGGGTAAGGATGAGACAGCCCAGGAAAGGGCCCTACTGGCCATATTACAAACTGCATGTTGTCTGACAGCACTGGACAGTGACGGCTCCTGCAGCTGAACTGTAAGTGGGCAACTAGGACACTGGACTACAACACTGTTCTTTACTTGCTAACAGTCACACTTTAGATGTATTTTTGCACTACCACAGTGCAAGGTGTTGTCACTGATGAAAACTAGTAAGTGTTCCAGAAAGGATATGACATGGTGGGACACGCTAAGGATCACAGCACCCAGGACTCCAAGGTGACAGACAGCCTGGGCTGCAGTGACTCTTATCTCCAAAAGCAAAACGTAAATAAAATATTTTGTGGTTATTTCTGTGGTTTATTTCTTCTAATGGCCTCTGAATCTGTAGTTGTAATATTAAAAAGTTATGATTCTGTAATAGCACCTAATGTGAGGTAAAAATAAAATTCAAGAAAATACTTGTAACTGAGATTTCTCCTGAGCATTCAAGAAGAACAAAAATTAGAGTTTACATAAAGACTAACTTTGTTCCCATGCGGAATCACAACCTGCTGTCTTTGACACTGGTCAGAGAATTTTATTAGTGAAAGCAAGTCCTTCATGTATCTCTTGGAACTCATTCAGTAACAAAACCCAACTCAAAATGGAATTTTAAATAAGGAAATATACTCTCATGTAATTAAATTATCGTGAAGAAACCTTTAGAGGTGTTTCTCTTAATATTTTTGCATCTCTCACTGTTTCCTAATACTACTGTCCCTTCCAACCATAATCACATGTCATTTTTGACCCCATGATTTTTGTCTCCCATGCTGTGACAGTCCTAGGGATTCATGCCTTGAAGCCAAATCACGTGCTGTCTTGTCAGAGGGAGATTAGCTTCTTCCACAAGTTCATCATCTTACATGTCGTTGAGTTTCATTGTCCTCACTTAGATCACTATTCCATTCATGAGGGTGGAAACCAGAGGAACAGAAGTGCCAGTTGGCACAAGAAAGGAGGGACCGGCTATACTTGAAGCTGAAGGTACATTATCCCATGCTGTGCTAAAGTTGTAGAGCCAGGTTGTGCGACTCAGTCATTAAATCCTTGGGAACTTCACAAGTAGTATTTATCTACAAGCACTATTAAAAATAAAATTAATGCTGGAGATGGAGGTGGAGATGGTTTCGCAATTAACTGTTTGCTGCACTTTCAGATAATCTTCATCGGGTGGCTCAAAACCTTTTGCAACTCCAACTTGAGGGGATCTAGCTCCCTCTTCTGATTTTCAGGGACAACTGCACTTACATGCACACACACACTCACACAGTCATACATACATACATACATACATACATACATACATACATACATGAGAGAGAGAGATCTTGAGACTCACAAGACTCCAGTTTTCTAGTGGCCACAGGTAAGTGTGTGTGTGTGTGTGTGTGTGTGTGTGTGTGTGTGTGGGTGGGTGTGTGTTTGCGTGTATAATCTATCTTAAATATTGCACAGCTTACAGTTAAATTTATACTCAATATAAATAGAATGTATCTGTAGAGCACAGAACTTCAGAATCAACTACACTCCTAGGGCTATATATGTCTCAGTGTCACCTGACAAGAATAAGATAAAACATACTTCTGTTCATTTCTTAACTCTACCCCCAGTGATGCTACTTTGGCGGTGTGAGAATAGACATTGTGAGCATGTTCATACCTTGGAGAAAGAGGAGATGACATGGAACCAGCCTAGATGGTCATCAGAATTGATAGGGAAAATGTAGTCACTGAATACAGTGGAGTTTTATTTAGGCATGAATAACTGAATTATGTCATTTGGAGGAAATGGAAAGAAATACAAACCATCACAAGGAGAAAAATGAGCCAAACTACAAAAGAGAAAATGCCATCTTTTTCTCATATGCAGATGCTAGATATGATATCATGGGATAATGCCATTTCTAAATATAATACATATGGCATGAATGTAGAAGGGGGATCTATGTGGGGTGACAAAAGGGTATAAAGGAAATGAGGAACAGGAGATGTAAAGGGTGTAGGAAAACCAAAATGCAACATCCCTTTTCCCATATGCCATCCCTTTTTTATGTACTTGATTTTATCAATGAGGCACAAAAGGGGACTATTTAAGAGAGGGAAGGGACCAGCCAGAGCAGAAAGGACTGCAAGGGAATAGCACAGGAAAAGGCAGACATGAGTTAAGTTTAATGATATATATGTATGACAATGTCATAGGACAGCAAAACATTGAATAAAAAGTCTGACTTTAAAATAAAACAAAACTTTCCTCCCAATATCTTTTCCTTCCGGTGTTTGTGGAGTGATAGAGAAGCGATTGGCTACCAGGGACTGCCCCTCATTCTCCTGCCATCTGGGACCTACTCCATTTATTGCAGCAGCTCCATCCAGGATCCTTGGATCCCCATCAGTCCATCTCTCTTCACCACTCAGGACTCAAAGCTGGGATTCTTCCACTTGGCTGATGCTGTTACAACTGAAGTGACTTCAGGCAGAGACACAAGACTAAATTTTGAATCCAATTTGGATTTTGAAGAAGTCAAGGAACCAGCTGGACAGTGAGGGTCTCATTGCTGATTCCCTCTGGCTCCTTCTTGTCATACTCGGTGACTGAACAAGTTTTCGACCTGAGAGGGGACTCTGTAGAGTGCAGGTGACCAGCAAGGACCTCAAGTATAGCTTTGTCTGCATCTCTGACTAGCTGAGCATTATGCAACACCTGGAAAGGCACCTGTTGCAATGAAACACACAGTAGTTCCTCATTATTCCATTCTTGGGTTTAACCAACTGTGGATGGAAAAAGTTTGAGGGGAAAAAAATGTCCGCACTGAACATGTATAGATTCTTTTCCTTGTCATTTTTCTCTAAAAATACAGTCAGTACACAACAACTCTCTATATAGCATTTATATTGACTTAGGCATTATAAAGTAATCTTGGGGTGACTTAAAGCATATGGAAGAAGGTATGTAGGGTATGTGCAGATATGCTGTGATTTTTATACCTGGGACTTGAGTATCTGTGAACTTGGGTATCTGAGCAGGGTGGGGACTCTGGAAGCAGTCCTGATGGATGTTTTGGGACTGTAATCAGAGATATGTATTTGTTCCTCTGCGATTCTAAATAATTTGTGATGGCTATGAGAGACTGTGACTCCAAATTACATAGTCAAGCTGAAATTTAGAAATGAGTTACTGGTTTCAAACCGCAATGTTTTGGAGATTTGTCATGTAACACCAGATAACTGCTATATGTTGTGTAACCATGGGCAGAATCCATACAGGCAAGGTGGTAATAACACTTATCTTCATCTTCCAAGATTATGTAGAGGATTGAACAAGACATATGTGTCACATGCAGGCATCAATGTCAACACATAGGAAATGCTTTATATTTGCCCAATATTGGCTGTATTCCAGGTGTGTCTGTCTGTACTCTAGCCAGCTCTTTCCAAAACTCTGGCTCTAGGTCTGACCCAGGAGTTCACTTCTGTCCAGCCCTTTGAACAGTATGCCATAATTCTGGCAACACATTCATTGGAATTCAGGTTACATACTATATATGGATACAGACTGTATGGATATAGATATAGAGTAGATGTGGATATTTTAATGAAGAAAATATTAACTACGCCTAAAGATATCACAGTATATTTCCCTGTGTTTTTCCAAAACGAACATGCCAACAATGATTTCTAATCCTTTGCATTGCTCTATGGGTCTCTATTTTCATTTTTTAAAAAAGTTCATGCCTGTCTTTTCTAAAACAAGTGAGCATTCATGACACTTTTTGTCCCTATCCTGTGCACCTTAACTACAAGGGCTAAATGTGGAAATAGGATGATATCCTTAACAGTAGAGAGCATTAGGAAGGAGGATAGTTTTTTGTCCTCAACATTCATTTACCTTCCTTTCAGGATGTTGGTTGCCTACATAATTGACAGAGACTGTGGGGGTCAATGAGGCTGACCCCTCAGGTAAAAGATGAAGTACTCAGTATCTCCTCCCCTCAATGGTAGCTATTGGATATCTCAGCAACAAAAGAGGATATTATGTAAGCCTTGGTACCATTTTATCACTAGCTTAACCCATCATTTCTTTACATTGCTGTGATTGCAGAAGAGGAGCTTCTATTTGTAGTTTGCATCTTGCTTGCCTTCTACACCCATTGCAGCTTTCTAATCTCTACTACTCACACTCTGGAAAGATAAAAGCAACAGACATCTGTCTCTCTTGTCTTCCAACAACATCCTTTAAAGCGAAGAAAGCCTTTGACGCTTATGTGTTTCTGGACTAACACTTAGTAGGAGTGGAAAATTTCCTGGATATGACACATTGCATATCTCGGATTTTTTCCCCCTTCCATTCCCAACACTGAAAGAAAAGGTGATTTGTTCATGTGATCTACATTTCCAGATATTTTGTCTGACAACTTACAGGCAGATTCTAAACATGGCTACTTAGTGGTTCCTCCATCTGGTGGTTCCTCTTTCGATGTGCAAATACCAGGTTTCAAACGGGGTTGTCACAGTTAGGGGAACTGTATGAAAAAGCCTCCTGATGCAGGAACTTATAATTGCCAGGGTCACAGTCTGCATCTGGCAAAGTTTCAGCACAAGAAAAGAGGTACACTTGTGTTACGATCGTGAATATGGCAGAGAGGAAGCAGACAGGCTGCCCTTTAATGGAAAGATCTGCTGCACTAACCCAGATTTTCCTGGATGTGGAAAGCAGCAAATGGAAGAGCAGTGAAGCAAATTAGCAACAGAAAAAGCAGCCCTGCCTTGCCTTTGTGGCATTATTACTTCAAGTTCAAATGTCTTTGATATGATTAAACTAATCTTTTTAGGATATGGTCACATGTGAAGAACCACAAAAGCAATCACAATAGCTGGAGAGAAAGAAACACACAAGTGGGTCAGCGAGGTGACAGCTGCAGCCCCGAGATCGAGATTGTAACTTGTCAGCTTCCAACCCGTCACGTGTAAGCCAGACACAGCCTAGCTTCTCATCTGCCTTACCCTGACGCTGTGATTTGCTGTCTGGTGGATTTTGGGTCACATCTGTCGGCTGCATTCTCATCTCTATGAGATTTGTGCTGGCTGATAGCTTCAAGCCACAGTTATCTAAGTCTGTGGCTCTCATTCCTGTCTTAGGAAGCCTTGAGGGGAACATAGTATGCTCTAATGTGGGTGTCTTGATCTTATTAATCAATAGATGATGCCAACATCCAGGCAGTACCGTATGTTCAGGATAGAACATTGGACCCATTTACTATGCTCTTTAACATTTATTGGTTCAGTAACGAACATTTGCAGAGATAAAAACTTAGGTTAACTTTTTCAATATCAAAATTTTGAAACAGACTTGCTTACAATGAGCGTGGCTGTTCCCCTTTGACGTTTGCGTGCTCTTGACTCCTTCATTATCCCATCTCTCACGGCGAGATGATTAAAAGACACTGCTTCAACCCCTAGAATTTGGCTCTTGTCTACTTAAGGCTTTAAATTTCACCATGTCTGTCTGTGCTCCAGCCTAGGGAGGCCTTTTGCATTTCATCCTTTGCTAATGTTTCATGTCTGTGTGTTGAATGAAACCCTTGATTTCTTTTGTAGACACATGTAATCTAGAGGCATGCAACATTTTGCAAATGTTGGCTCGTGTATTAATTTCATAAGGTCTTATTTGGTCTGTCGACCAAGTTTTGATTACTTCCATATTGCTCGTAATTGCCTTAATACCCCCAAAGACTTTTTCATTTTGTACATCCCTTTATCTTTGCCTCTTTTATCTCTTACTGTGAGAGTCCAAAATTGCTGACATATTCAGTGGGTTTAAATCCTGAGTGTTGCCGAATAGTTTTCAAATCTGTTTTAATTTTCCATACTCAGCTGAAGGCCATTACACATTCTGTTCAGTTAATCTGTTTTTAATCATATCTGTAAATGCTAAATGTACATGAGAGAAATGGTGCGTAAAGTAAGTCTAGATCAAGTATACTTCAGCATTTGTGAAACTGAATTCTTTGTTCTACCTATAAGTTTTACTCTTTCATATTTGTATGGAGTTGACTTATAACAGAAGTTATGGTATTCTACTGAAAATAGCCTAGATTTCCCATGTTTACATGTGCTTATCCCTTAAAGTAACACTGTCACAATGGGACTAACAGGTGGAAAGGTACTATCTGTATTGCATCTCTTATCAGGTAGGATCTATTCAGCTGCATAAAATTAGAGATTTCATTAACACTGGCATCATCCACAGACAATTGCTTATTAAGAGTTCCAGAGGATGCAGGCTTCAGCCAACTATTTTTTTCTCCATTTTTGAGGTTGTTTGTATTATATCTCATGAAATACAAAAGGCCTTCCTAAGCTGGAGTGAGTCACACACCCAGATGTCAAGTTCCACATGAATCTGAGCAGAAAGAGAGGGAATAGAAGCACAGGCCTGTCCCACTCCATGCTTCTTGACTTATATCCTGCTTTCAAGGCCTGTGCAATCTTCTCCTATGTCTCATCTAGATTAGAGTTGGGCTACAAGGGTCACACTTAGACCAGACAAATAATTCCCAAGGCAAGAACTCTTCCCAACTGACTTACATTAATCATAATTATCCTGGTCCTCTAAGTACAACAAGGGTCTTTGTCAGCAAGCAGGGATAGGGTGGACAAGGAGCTAGGGGATTGAGGGGCGAGCCACTTGCCAGGCAATAACTATTCAAAGTTCATGTTCTGTTATATTTACACGGTTTCTACTACTGTCTTTTGACCTGAAGTCAGCTGGAAAGTTTCAAAGTGCTGCCTATTCACACATTATTCTGTGCATTTAAAAATGGCATATCTTATTATAATATATTCTTCCTGAGTTTAATGGACAATATAAAGTATACTGTTGTATCCATGTGAAAGGGGAAATAGCAAGTGCCTAAGAGTAGAGGGGGAAGTGTAAAACAGGGAAGGAAAGCACAAAGCCTGGGCTATTAATTTCATTTGCAAACCCTCTCCTGTGGAACAAACACATGGGGTGGGTTTTGCCTATCAATGGAGAATTACTTCCTCAGAAGAAAACTCTGGAACTCGGTGGGTGAAGGGTTACCATGAGTAGAACAGAATTCTGCCGCTGCCTTGAGCCAGTCAGTTAAATGAATAAATACAGATGTGGAAGGGTTGTGTCTTCAGCCATTCATCTCTTGATTCCTCTTACTCTGTGTTTGAGCTTTGGCCCTTTGTGCTGAGTTAGACTGAAAATAGAAAGAACAAGTGTAGGGTAGGAACACTTTAATTCTCAGAGCAATCTTGGAGTTGACAATTAACTATTAGCTACCAATCAAAGACTTGGAGAAGAGGTGTTTTTCCTTTTTTTTTTTTAGTTTACAATTTAAAGTAGAATGACCTTTCTTGGTGTTCTCTTGGATATGAGTGATAGAATTTCACTATATACTATTTGAAGCAAAACACAGGAAATTGGAACGGCACAGACTCAAAGGGAGAATTAAACAACCATGGCTTAGGAGGAAGGTGTACCCTGAGCCAAGAACCCACATCCAGGGTGCTTACATCTCTACATGTTTTGGAATCTACTGATCATTTTCTGGCCTCCATATTCTCCATGTGGCAGGAACCAGAACTACAGAAAGACTGAGTTATATATTCTTGATGCAATAGGCAAACATTTTGTTTTTTCAGGGAAGTTTTGATATAAACCAAGAATGAATTTTGACTCTTCTGGCTTGGGGCAGAAACCATCTCTTGAAGATGGAATGAAGAAACCACTCTAAGGAAGTGGGAAAAGAAGTAAAACTGTCTGGCCCAGATCATGTTCTGCTTCTGTGTTTAGGCGCATACATATAATGGGGCTCTATAGCGACACATTCATTAGAAGTTGAAAATTAACGTAAAACACTGACAGTGTGTTGCCATGGCTTGATAAGGTGGCTCACTCAGTTGCATGATTGTTTACCTTCCTGACTAAGCTGGCGTATGGAAGCTGTGGCTCTCTACTGCCAGAGTGAGTAATGTACTGCACATCTCTAGGAAAGCTTTAACATTCCAAGTCCAAACAATGGTTTCTATAGAATGCCGATTGCTTTCAAACACCATTATGACATCATAAAAATATAAGCCAAACCATTGTAAGTTGGGGGCTGTCTGTACCAGGGTAAACATACTCCCTCGCCAACCATCATTGGTACCATGGCTATAAAGCAATATTTCTAGAAGGAACAGGCCTTTCTAAGTGGAAATGTCTACTACAACATAGATCTCCCTGTTTGAATTCCTGATTTAATCATGTGTCCAGTCTCTGATGGGACAGACCAGTGACAGCCCTGCCTGTGGCTTTGGAGGGCTGGTGTGGTGATGCTCTGATGTGTATTCTCTAAGGCCAGTTTTCAGAACAATCTTTGAACTCTGTGGCCTACACAAGCACGCTAAAATTGATCCTTTAAGTTGTCATATCCTCCCAAGTGCTGCAAAACCCCCTCTAGCCACGTGTCCCCAGCTCATTCACATCAAAGTCACTGCTGTGCGCGCGCGCACACACACACACACACACACACACACACACACACACACACACACTCACTCACTCACTCATTGATTCCATTACCGAGACACTCAAGGGACCATGCAAAAGATAGTCACTCTTGTTGATGATGCTTTTGTGGAGAAACAGGAAATAATGAAGTAAACCAGAGAGTGGCTAATCTAATTGTCCACTTCTGATAAATACTGTGAAGGAAATAAACAGGATATGGTAGAGGAAAATGTCTATGGAAGAGGGATATGGAAAGGTTCACGTGGCCTTTTACTGTCCTTACAGAATTTTCTATAGCTCTCCTTGCACACTTTTGGTACTAGGCTCCCTCTTTGATTCACCCCTCTCTGCATTTGCTGCTTCTACTTATTTCTGGGATGCAGAAATCTTGAGACCAAACAACTAAGGCAACTTCCATTCTCTTAGTCTCTTCCTCCTTATTCTGGGAGTCTTTCCTCACAGATCTTCTTACTATTATTCTCTTGTTATGCGTAGAAGCTAAAGGACCATCTTGCACAAACTTCTCCCCACAACATCTATGCCTAAGGCAAGAACCCCTGCTGGGCGACATCTGGTTATGGGGGAGGACAGTTTTGGGGGAGATCTTCCCTCCATTTTTCCTGCTGCCAAAGCAACAACTTAACATCTCTAAGGAGACATGCAAGGTATTAGAGTAAAACAGTCCTTATTCTTGCATTTGTGTACATAGTTTAAGGTTTACTTTGTATCATTTATTCTTTGCCAAACCCAAGCACACATGCTTATAAACAAACACAGTCATCATATTCTTTCAATGTGAAACAGAAGGCAAGTATTTGTCTTAAAGAAACATCAATATCCTTTAGATTTGAGAGGGTTTTCTCCCATCATGGACTGTTTATACCATACTTCCTGTCACCTCCCTACCCTCCCAGGCACACGAATCCTAGGCTGCACAGCTCAGCATGTAACCAAGTCCAGGATGTGAGCCAAATTCTTTATGTCTCAGCTGCCATGTTTTTCTCTCAAAGTGAATTGATATTTGCTTCATTTCCAAGCTGGCCTGCTGTTAGCAGTGATGGAAATCTGTGACCACAATCTTGGTGGGGCTTCCCAGAATTCAAGCTGTGCTGATCTGAGTTAGAAGGCTGAGAGGAGTTTGTGGCTTGGCAAGGTGACATTTTATTTAAAATATGCTAACAGTGTTTATAAGGCACATTTAGAACTTTTTGCAACATTTAGAAAATCAATGAAAATTTCTTGGTAATAAAATATGTTTTCCAGGAAAATTGTTTTGAAAGTTGTAGTCCAACAGGCTCAAAAGCAAAGAATTGGATTCCTAGCTTCATAGACATCAACGGCTTAGGAAGGGAGCATTTTCTTACTCTTCACTTCTTGACTTTTCTCAGGCTTCATTTTATATTCTCCTATCTGATCACATACACACACACACACACACACACACACACACACACACACACACCGATACACATGTACTTGCAGGAAACTCAGTTTTAGCTAATGAAACTCCTTTACTATGATACAATTTTTTTTGAGTTCCCTAGACTTCCCCCACCCCTCTCAGGTCTGCCTGAGGGATTTCAGAACTACACATTAAAGGCTGAAAAATGGAGAGACTCTTGGATGTTCCCCATGTGCTAAAATGGCTGAAGTAGGATGCGAGGATAGTTAATGGTCCAGCCGTAAGATGGAACATAAACACATCAAAACGACGAGGGAGGGAATGAAGATAAAGCTAACAGCAGCAGAGAGCAGCTGCAGATGGACACTCAAGAGACAGTTGGCCAGGTTCATTACAGAAGAGCAACTGAGGGTGAAGATTGAAGAAAGGCCTGGAGCAACACCAGTTCGGAGCAGAGGAGAAGCAATTCTCCATCATCCCACAGAGAATCAGGAAGGGATTTACCCGAGGAGTTCTGCATTCAGCAGCCTCAAGAGCAGCTTCTGCATCCCCTCTACTCCCAAGTGCTGAATTGGTTTCCTGGTGCCTGTGGGTGAGTCCAAACCAGTGCCGGTCCCTGGCCGCCACTACAAAAGTTCATTAAATCCTTTCCACTGAAGCCAAGAGATGGCCATGCGCTTTCACATCCTTCGGGAGTTTGGAGAGTTTTATCAAGGTTTTCTTTGCCAAGAAATAAATGGTTGTCGTTCCAATTCTGTTGTGAAAAAATACCACATTTTCTGAATACAGCAAGTGACCACTTTCAATATCACACACTCCAGGCAATAAACAGTAGCTGGTGAACTCCAAATCCCCCTGAATGGCAGAAGCTCTTTGTTAATGCAGGGAAACAGTAACCAATTTTTAAGCCCTCTAACTTGATTTTCCTTCCCCAGGGGCAGTGTAGAAATCACAGATGTCATCTCAAAGGGAATAAGAGGTAGCTTATTCTGGAGCCAGTGTGAGTGACCATGGCCTGGGAACACAGACTTAAGTAACCCCAACTTCATGTTTCAATGTGGAAGTGGTTTCACAGGGTTTTTATAGTTTACAGAGTAAAAACAAGTCACGAATCAAGGCAACTTTAAAATCGTTGGTGGGCGCACTGAACAGGCAGGTACATGGAGGTGGGAGAAGCTTTTTTATAGGCCTGAGATATTATCTCATGGCATTCTTACCTCTTGGGCTAGGGTTCTGCTAAGTTAATAGCTTCTAAGAGGTTTTTATTCATTACCATGAGATGTTAGTTCAGATACAGAGTGGGGCAAGGCAAGGCTGTTTTGAAGGCTAAAACTAACCCAGGAAAAAGAAATTAGCCTCTGAACCTACCAAATTCCAATCTCACTACAGTCCTGAAATTCCCATCAGCCCATCCGTCTCTGCAGGCACAGAAGCTCCTGCCAGGAGTTACTTGTTCACAGCCAGATGCAGCTTGTTTGCAGGAGTTTTTGTCCACACCTGGCAAACAGGCAGTATTTTCCTCCCAGTCAGAACCAAGGCTTCCTGCACTCTTCCCTTTCTACACCGGAAGTTGGGTCCTGGCCGTATCAAACTTTCAGCTGTTTATAGAAGATGCCTGGGGTTCCTCTGCCTCATTGCTTTTGTGTATACTACCGCCTTGGCCTTGAAAGGTTCTCAGTGAGCAAACACCTGTGTTCCTTGTTATCTGATGGGCAGCATCTCCTGCTTAAACTCCCAATGATGTCAGCCCGGACAAAAGTGCGTCTTTCTTCTTTCGGGACTAGCTTTTTTTCCTGAACATCCACAGGCCTGTAGATCATATCTCCTGTAAAGAGGAAGGACATTACATCATCATTTTAGGGAACCATGCCTTTAACCACACAATCTGAACATCTCAGGGCTGGAGTGTGTTACATGAGATGTCTACTTCTCATCATTAGGAGCACAAAGGGGCAGATGCTCACATCATGTTCACTTAATGCAAACCAAAACGCTGCTGTTTCTACAGTCTGTATTCTTCCTACATCATTATTTCACCTTTTTTTTTTTTTCTCGAGACAGGGTTTCTCTGTGTACTAGCCCTAGGTGTCTTGGAACTCACTCTGGGCTTGAACTCACAGAGATCCTCCTGCCTCTGCCTCCAGAGTGCTGGGATTAAAGGTTTGTGCCACCATGCCTGGCTATAGGTTTTTTGTTTGTTTGTTTGTTTGTTTGTTTGTTTGTTTCACAATAAAGGACACATTGCCTTAATATTATAAGAAAACATAAGATTCAAAAAGTCCCAATGAATTTGAAATAATTCTTCAATTCTTCACACATTACTTATAGGCACCTAATTTGTGTTGGCAGGTTGATTTTTTTTAAAATTGTGATTCCCATGTTTTATTGTATTGGAAATTTATTGTCTTTATCAACATACATACACACAAAAAAACTATATAAAACATGATCTAAACTATCATGATTCTGTATTCATTTTGGGGGGTGGTGGCATGCCCATTGAAGTATCCAAAGAAATACAGATTCTGAAATGTATTTAAAACAAAATGTAGTGAATGATAAATTTGATAACATGAATTAAGGAAATGTGTGTGGAAAAGTTGATTATTTTGTATGCTGTTCTCTAGTCAAACATATAATTAAGCATTATATTTTTCAAGATTATAGTCAGTGGTGTTGTGATTCCTTTCCATCTCTTGAATATCTTATTTGCATTTTGTATTTGCTTTACAAAAATCTTCAGTACAAGCATTCTTGTAGGTTGGTGATACATCTGTAGAGGATTGCAATGGGGCTAATAGTATGCACATTTGTATATTGACATATTGAGATTAGTAGCCAGGCTGGGAAGTCCTCTCATTGCTTATGATAGAATGGAACATGATCAAATTTTATGTTTGCACAATAATGTATTTATTATTTCATTATTTCTATACAACATAAAATGTTGGAGTTACTAAAGAAAGGAAACTTTAGAAGAAATACTTATGGTAGGAATTAATTTATATTGATAGAACACATTATTATTTTAACCTAAGTCTAACCATGAAGAATACACGAATTGAATTTTCTCAAAAAATAAAGGGAGGTGAGGGTGGTATTTTAGAGCAGATGTCAACAAACATTTCTGTAAAGAACAGCTACAATTATTTCATGATCCGAAGATAGCACAATTTTGTTGATTGATATTCTTTAGGTCTTTTGTTGTTGTTTAGTTGTAGTTTGGCTTTGCAACTCTTTAACAATTTGAAAATTCTTCCCAGCTTCAGAAATAGAAAGAACAAACAATATATTGTCCTATGGTCTATAGTTGATGACCTCTTTTATATATAAGAGAGACACAGCAAACATATAAAGATGGCAAAACTTGACTACATCCTACTGAATGACAAAACAACTGCAAATTTATTTAGGAATGAAAAGCAAATTAAAATGTGGTCTGCATATTAGAGGACACCTTCGAGTGTCACAGTTGTCACAGTTACACTGGGAAGAGTTTTTCTTGGGTGGTGCTGAGACACTGACGAGGAATAGCATGATACTCATGAACTTAGAGTCAAATACTTCCAGAGAAAAATAGAAAGTAGGAGCCAATAAGTGCTCTTCCCAAGGTGTTTTGTTTTGTTTGTTTGTTTTAACATTTATTTATTTATTCATGTTTGTGTTACAGCCTGTGTGCAGAGGTCATAGGAAACCTTGTGGAAGTCAGTTCTCTCTCTCTCTCTCTCTCTCTCTCTCTCTCTCTCTCTCTCTCTCTCTCTCTCTGTGTGTGTGTGTGTGTGTGTGTGTGTGTGTGTGTGTGTGTGTGTTATGGCATGTGTGAAAAGGGCACAGGACACTTTGTTAGCTCTCTCCTCATATCAAGAGGATTGAGAGCATAGGAGTCAGGTTTTAAGTCTTGATAGCCAACATCTTCCAGGGCTGTGATGACTGTTATTAAATGGCTAAATGGAAGTGCATTAAATTGAGTCATTCTCTTGCAAATATACTAAGGGAGATGAAAGGTCTTAAAACTCAACCACCAGATTTGATACAGGAATGGATGAAAATCAAACATTTGCAATATAGTCTAAAATTGAAATATTAGTATGCTATGATCTGAATTATAGGAGAGTGGCCAGGAACAGAAACCTGATTAGCTTTAGAAAAAAAAAAATGGAACAAAGAAAAAAAGGAAAGAAACTGTAAGAGAAATGATGATAAATTAATTTTTCTGTTTCATACAAGATAATGGATTTTGAGGTTCCAAACTCAGATGTGTTCATTGTCCAAACAGGAAAACAACTGCTTAGATTGCTTTGTTTTATATCTAAACTTGTCATCAAACATTTGTGTAAATGTGGGAACAATAAGACAGTGCATTCGTGAGTGTATACACACACACACACACACACACACACACACACAACAGTCCCCCTCACACATTCACACCATGTCACAACTACTTCATGTAGGACAAGTTACACATTTTTATAAAGCCACCATTTGCCTGAATTTGTCTGGTTAGCTTTCCTACCATTCCCTTCCAACATGACTAAACATTCAATTTGTGTGTGTGTGTGTGTGTGTGTGTGTGTGTGTGTGTGTGTGTATGTGTGTGTGTGTGTGTGTGTGTGCATGTTGTGCATGCATGCATGCATATATGTGTATCTGTGTGTGCATACCTGTGTATGTGTGTGTTGAAAAAGACAACACACAAGAAGCTGAACATCCCGTGTATTTGCTGAACGTTATCTAGTAAACTCAGACTATGTGTGCAAACATTTGGGTGCATGTGTTCTTAGACATCCAGCCATTTGCCTGTCTTACAGGATGTACAAATCATGATCAGGAGGCACTTAGCATTCTGAGGACAGAAAGACATGCCCCACCTGGGGGGGGGGACGGGGGAGGAGGCAGTTGTTTGTTTGCAATTTACATTTGAAAGCACAGGAGTATGCAGAGAGGAGATATGTCTGCAAACATCTACTTATGATATAATGGACCCTTCCTTCATCAGAATAGCTTTCTCTCTTGTTTTAATAAATGTGTAACATGGTGGCACTGGGTAGATGATTAAACAGAACACACACACATCTCCCAGGAATGGGAGGGAGGCTTGCGGTAGGAGGGCATAAAGCAGAGAATGTCTGTAAAGGCCAGGCACTGAGTGATGATGTCCTCTAGGGACAATAGAAGGACAAGTTTCATGACTGACTTTGGAAGACAATGCTGAACTTGGTGCTTTGGAGAGCCAAGTGCAGAGAATTGCTATGAACTCCCACCTCGCTCCCCCCCCCACCGAAATTACTTCATTAACAGAAAAAGATTTGCTAAGATTTAAATGTTGATAATGTCTCTACATCTGCAGCAGCTGCAATTGGTGAAGCTTCAATTAGCTTATTTAGGTGTGTGACAGCCAAGGACAGGTCTATTAAAAGGAGGTCACTGTGTGGTTTGTTCTGGAAACTGCTTTGATGGCTTTTACCGAGAGGTGTCTTTTCAATGTAAAAAGAATGGAACAGTGGCTGTCCATGGTGGCCTTCCTTGTGAGAATGTGCTGGAATATTTTATTGTTGGTTTGGCATTGAAGTTGGCTGTGAAATGATTTTTATGAATGCAGTTTCCTAGGAGGCACACAGAACTGAGAATTGCATGTCATGGGGCCGTGATCCCAGGGAACAGAAATCAAATAAATAAAGGTCTTGGGGAATTATGGTCTATGGGATGTATTTTCTTCTCAAAATGAGTTCATAGTTCACTTTGATGGTGAGTTTAAATGGATCATACGAGAGCAGAAAAACACATCTATCTTTAAGCAGTAACAAAGTTCCATTTAAGAATCCCTCCCATAAAATCACATCTAAAGGCTAAAAAATTCAAGAGAATAAATAAGACAAGAATATCTTCTACAGTATAAAGAAGTGGCCTAATGTGGCCTAATGCATAGCTTTTCAAGCCTTTGATTTAATGATATTCATACATGAAATGCAGGAGGGACAATTAGAACTTACTATTCCATAGTCGTCTATGTTGGAGGCTTCGTTAAACGTCCATATTAAAATGGTTTCCTTTCCAGCAGAAATGAGCAAGTCATAGAGGAAAAGATGAGAATAGCTGACATACAGCTGCAGACAGGGAATTGGGTTTGCTAGAAACAGAAGAGAGAAAACTGGTTATTCAGTAATCTCTCTAGTGGCGTAAGAATTTGATTACCTCAGAGATGCCCCCCTCCCCCAAGACATCCTGACCTGGGCCACAGGTCCAGTTCAAGGTAATGTCATCATTGTCATCCAAGCAATTTCAGGGAAGCACATTTTCAACCACAGCAAGAAATCACTAAGGAACAAAACTTCATATGTGACTTTGAGACACAGACATGCTCTAGTGACCCTTGGTCCAGAGTACGAGGTTGTGCAGCCCACTTCTCATAACAGGGGCTCCAACAAACCTGCACAATATGAATAAAGCTTTACATAACTTGGACCATTTGTGTTTCCAGGCAGAACCCTTCAGTCCCCAGCAGAGTCAATATAACATTCTCCAGTCCATAGTAAAAAGAAAGCAATCTGAATGCTTTTCTTCCCAGAATATGATAACATGTTATGGATTTTGTGAGTGAGCTCTAAAAGACATTATCTAGAGACTAGGAAATTTAATCAGTACCAAACACTAGACAGGTTTCAGTGTTTTCAGTGGATATCTGCTTGTAAATTCCCCATCCTGCAATATGGTATCTTTGTAGAGGACACTCTTGAAATGAGTCGAACATGTTGACACTGAGTCCTATATTTATGCAAATCAAGACTTGTGGAGATATAATAAATGAAGGCAATACTGAAATATACAGGTTAACATAATTCTGCATGTCTCTTTAAGCCCTTTAGAATACATTATGGAATTCAAGTTGTAAGGTTCTGATCAGAACACCATGTCTCCCAAAACGAGGGATGAAAAAAATGTCCAGTCTAAGAATAGTGGCCCCCACCAAGACACAGCAAGAGTGCTATGAATACTTTGGCTCTATTCATTCCCACTGCTCTGCACTGATTTGTTTCTAATTAATCTGAGGCTGGGTGACTTGCACAGGACTATGCAGATAGCAGCTACCAAGACTAATGAAGCTCTACTCAGCAATCTGAAATGACAGCGAGAGTACACACCCCATTTTCTATGTAGCTGCAGGATAAGCCACCAAATTTAACATGGAAGCAGCAGCCTCCAGGCCAGAGCTTCTCTGAGGGGACAAGGAATTTTTAGGATCCCTTAAAGTTGTGCTGGCTATGAGAACAGGGACCCAGCTTTTAGGGAATTTGACTTGGCCCCCTTCTCCCAGTGGATCACTACTGGAGTCAACAAGAGAAGGGAGGAAATCAGATCCTTAGGTAAGGCAAGAACACAGGTGCTTCACTCAACCTGCCAACAAGGGCTTCCCTAAGGACATATTAAAGGTGGCTGGGGTGGCCAACTCCTCCTTCCCCATCTAACTTGTTGAACTGAACATACCGGGAGGAGAAAAACACAAACAGAGGAAGGTTTTCTTCTAAATCAGAGCTAAGTGTATTCAGCTGAGGCCAAGAGACACTCTTCCATTTGGACTGCAGATGGGTATTTTGGTAAACTACTTAGAATCCTTTTCAAAGCTCTTCAATATCAGAGATGAGATGACGCAACAACACTCAAAGAAGTACCAAGTTAATTATGCCAGTAAGCTTCCTGTGGCCCAGTTCCCAGATGAGAGAAACTTCTAGCGAGTTTGAGAGGCAAGTCATTATTTATCATAATATTTCTCCCAACATATCTATCAACTGAGCCTGAAAATTAAAAAAAAAAAACCAAACAAGCAAATAAACCCACTGCTTGTCCTGAATTTTGAATGTGAATTAAAATTTGTACAGAGTATAGACATCATCACTTTTTAATTAAGTACTTAAGAAGTCAAGGATAAAAAAAAAAAACAAAAGAATAGAGACACCTATATATTCTCCTTTAAAAGAAACAAAATTTTAAATCATTACTGAAAATATGAGTTGTTTTTATTGATGTACTAACAGTATATATTCACACATGCATATGCTGTACATTTAAACCAGTTTAAAAGCAAGTTTCCCCAAACACTTGCTGTTATACTAATACGTTCTATTTGATTTCTGCTATAGATGACAGACTTCTCAAGCCACTCAGCTAACCTGTGTCTCATGACAGTGTCCCGATTTTATTTCATGACTAAATTGCAAAGTGCACTTTCTTCTTTAGTGAAAACTGACCAGAACAGCCCATTTGTGAAGAAATGCAGCAGTGAATTAAAGACATGATTCATTTCCTGCCTTTTAGTATCCATTCAGTCAAAAATACTATGGCAACTCCATCTCTTAGAAGGCTTTCAAGTCTATCCTTTCTTCTCCAGTCATGAGAACCACCGGCTACTTACCAGGCCCTCAACACTCCTGGCTTGGAATTTTGCAATAGATTTCTGTTACTTCCACCTTTGCATATTTGCAATTAACATCCTAAACTTACAGAATTAATTTGCTAAAACCACAAATCTAATGTTCAATGAGAACACACTAATGTTTTTCTTCCAGATCCTAGAAAATAAAGTCTTGCACTTGCAAGATGGTGAAAATGCTTGCTGCCAAGCCTGATAACCTTGGTTTGATCTCAGAGACCAGTATGGTAAAAGGAAGAATGGACATCTGAAACTTGTCCTGTGACCTCCCCCGTGGTGTGCATGACCCTACACACACACACACACACACACACACACACACACACACACACACACACACAGAGGAATAAATTTAAACTTTGAAAAAAGAAGATTAATCACTTTATGTTGTATATAGAATTTTGTTTAGCTTTGTTGAAGAAAGCTTGCTAAGTAGCCCAGGCTGTCCCATAACTCTTGATCATCCAGCCTCAGGCTACCACGTGCTAAGATTACTCACATGTGTTACCATGTCTAACATTTTAAGCAAGTTACTTGGATTCTTTGTAATCCTCACTAGTCCACTGTCCTCATTATTTTCATCTTTTTTTTTTTCCAATTTACACACCTAATGTGTAGGACAATGTGTCTGCTTCTCACTAGAAGCAACATAGACTGTCTTATTTGGGAGGTGGGGATCAGAATCAGGACTACATTTAGTCAAATTCTCCTACTATGCTGATGACGCTGACGTGAGAACCACACTGTGAGAATCCCTTCTCCCAGCAAGCTGGATTTTCTCCCAAATGAAGCTTTGGACTAAGCTTTACCATTACTTTCCTTTTTCTCTTTGCTAGTGCCTTTCCTTCCTAAGGTTGAACATAGACATTCTTCTAGACCAGCGGCTGTTGCCTACACTCCAAACTCTGCTACTCTGTCTGGTTTCTTTCTTAAATCTCCTCAAGGATGACAGACATACTATTTGCTTTTATATCTCCACACTGAGCATAGTGGACAGAAGCCATTCTTGGCTGAATGAATGAAAATTTGTGGTATTGTACCTAACTCTTGACTGTGCTGTTTTCCAGATGTAGAACAGTCTGTGCTATCTGTTACCTTTTGGAGGCTTCTGGAACGTGTATTTCAGTGACCTTTTGATAACATTTCACAGCTCTTAACAATTTACCAAAGGGAATTTGAAGGCAACTCTAATCTTACATTCCCAAGAACAAGAGACACACACATGACAGGTCGTCAGAAATCAGTTTGATGAAACTCAATACAACATGAAACAAAAGATTTTTCAAATGATCTTGGACATTTTATGAACCTCTGTGTAATATTATTTCTTAGATGAAGGTTGCAGCTATGTAGTGAAGACATAACTAGAATATGTCAATAAACTATCACTAGGACATCAAAATGCAGTCAGGATTTTATTTGAGTTGAGGATATGGCAGCTCCAACAATATAGGTTCACTATTCACCCATAATATGTCAGTTAAAGTGAAAAATAGAGAAAGAATGTATCCAATGTGACTGTAGGGAGACTTGGGAAGGGAAACAAAGAGGTCCAATGCACCAAGTGGGACCCATGTGTGTGTGTGTGTGTGTGTGTGTGTGTGTGTGTGTGTGTGTGTGTGTGCGCGCGCGCGCACGTGTGCACGTGTGTGCACGTATGCATGAGTGAAGTGTGTGTATGAACGTATACAGACACATCTTTTTCTTTCTATCATCTATCTACCTATCCATCCATCCATCCATCCATCCATCCATCCATCCATCCATCTATCTATCAATAGTCATGTTTAGGGAGTGGTCCTGCCTATTATTGATCCTTCATTGTCTCAGAAGCTCCAGTCTCTTCTCAAAGAAGTTGAATAAATGGTCAGACTTGTATGAAGATTTTAAAGAAAACAAGTTCCTTCTCTGGCTGAAAGCATACCTTCAGTTTTTTCTTCCTCCATCATAAGGCTCCTAGGGTAATGGTAATCATTGGGGACCACTGTTTCAACAGTCTGAAAGCTGAAGGGGGTGCACAGGTGTCTCTTTGGAGTATCTCTTCTCCTGACAGAGGTATATTTTAACTGTAGATGTTTGACCTTCAACTGGTTGGTCTTCCATTGTGTCCACACAACTCTATGGGCACGCACAGCTTTAAAACTCCATGAGGACCAGAAAATAATTCTTAGGGAGGGCTGAACTCATTTTTGTGGTTTTAGAAGTTAGCACAAAGTTATCAATTAAAGCAGCCAAATGGCAACTAGGCAGCTGAAGTTAAATTCTTCTCTTCGATCATGTACTTCACTAGAACCCTTCTCACAGTTACAGGCCATTCTCAACTCGAAGAACAAGACTCAGGGCTAAGAGTGGACATGTTCACCACATGCTAACTGGTGTGGTCAAGTGGAATGAGGGAGGCACGAGAAAGAGGGCTGGGCAGGAAATCCAACCTTATATAATGAAGGGTCTTGAATGTCATGTCAAGGAGTCTAAATTTGATGGTGTGAGCATTTGGGAGCTACTGACCTAATTCCAGATTGGAAATTAGAGAAACATAAAGCAGAGAGACTAATTATATGGGCTATGCAAAAATTGGACCGGAGCCAATGTAGGGCATTGAGAATGATGGAGAAAATTTCAGAGAAAAAATTTATAGAGTTTAATGGCAATGTTAGTTGTGGTTCTCCAGAGGTAAAGACTTTCTCTCTCTCTCTCTCTCTCTCTCTCTCTCTCTCTCTCTCTCTCTCTCTCTCTCTCTCTCTCTGTGTGTGTGTGTGTGTGTGTGTGTGTGTGTGTGTGTTCATTCATTCTAAGGAAATGGCTCATTCAATTATAGAGCTGTGCAAATTCAAAATCTACAGGGCAGGGAGGAAGGCTGCAGATGTGTCCCAGGGAACAGTCTATGTTGTCACTTAAATATGAAGGTTGGCTGCTGGCAGAATTCTTTCTTGCCTGGGGTAAATCTGTCTTTGTTTACAGAGTAGGAGTGACAGAGTGTCATGGAGCATATCTGCTTTGCTCAAAGTCTACCAATTTGAGAATAACTGTCCAAAAGCAGCCCCCATAAGAAGCTAGGCACTGTGGCCCATTCAAGTCAACAGAGACAATTAACCATTACATTAAATGAGTGGATTTGGAGCCAAAGGATGAGAAATACAAAATAAGTGGCCCTGTGGCTTTTAGTTTACATTTTGAGCAGATGGTGATGCCTTCGAACTAAGGAAAAGTGCTGGTTACTTTTAACAATCAACTTGACACAACCTGGGAAGAGTCTTAAGGAGGGTTTATCCAGATCAGGCTGGCTGTTTGGGGGGAGTCTTGGCTGTTGGCTGATGGAGGAAGGCCCAGCCCAGCTAGCAGAGCCTAAGCCACAACAGGTAGGCAGGAATGCCTGTTTCTCCTCTCTCTGCTCTGACTGTGGATGTGATAACCCCGAGTCCCGGAAGTGATGGACAGTAACTTGGCATTGTGAGCCCCCATGTCTCTTTGGTTAGAATACTTTATTCCAGCAACAGAAATGAAGCTAGGACCAACAGAAATCCAGGAAAGAAGGAAGACATTGACTAGAAGTCATTTAGAAAGTATTTACTGATTATCAACATTACTCAAAGTGCTAAGTAAAATTCCTTCTCTTTTATTGTATACTTGGGAGGAAACAAGCAAAAGAAGGGGGCTGTTATGTAGTGATTATGCATGGGTTTTAGAGGTAAAGACTGTTGTTCTATAACCTGGACTAGAAATTTAACCTCTTCAAGACTGATCTGAAAATAAGCTACTACCTTTAATTTTAAAAACTGTATGTATGTATGTATGTATGTATGTATGTATGTATGTATACTTGTGTGCCAACATGTGTGCACTTGATCAGAGGACAACTTTCCAGGGTCACCTCTCTTCTCTATCATGTGGGTCCCAGGGATCAAATCCAGATATCAGGTTAGGTAATGAATGCATTAACCACTGAGTGATCGCCCTGGCCCCGTAAGATGAGATTTTTGTGAGAAATATATGCATCTGTCTTCTCTGACACAAGGTAGTTGACCAGAAAATATCCACATGAGACATTGTTCTGTTTGTGTTTTCACTCTTTGGTCTCTGCAGTAAATGAAGAACACTAAACAGTTATCAGACTTGTCCCCAGTGCCATGACATTCTCTAGGGACATGGTTGCTGGGAGGGTACTAAGTGACATTGTCTTCTGTTACAGTATGTTAAATGACTCCATGGTGGCTTGAAACAGATAATGAAGCCCCCTAAGGACCTGTGTTATAACTGGTGAATAACACAGGCTCTGGTCTCATTAAATTCTGTTATTCATTGTGTAAACAATGTGTGAGGATCCAGTAACTGATATATAGTATTTGATTAAAGTTCATAAAGGTTGCAGATAAGTTTCATGTTTAAAAAGCATGCTGGGCCCCTTTAAAATAGCTTAATTATGGCTAATAAAATGACATCTTAATTTACTTGTTCACAAATACAAATACATATACTAGAATGGAAGTAGCTTTTACCAGTTGAAGTGATAATTTAGTATGGCTTGATTATTCATTCATGAATGAATACACTGTACGTGTTTCAGAATGAGATGTGATGATTAAAGCACAGAGGAGGGGACCGTGACACATGGGCCAGATCTGTCTTCACGCTTGTTTAGTGGAATACACCGTGATTCTGCTGTGCCTTACCTTTGGCTACTATCGCTCTCCAGTTAGAGAGAAATAGTTTACAAAGAAAGAAGCTACATATTCTGCAAGGCTCTTCTAGTAAACTGAGGCATGCTGTACTCAATCACTTCCTATCAGTCTGAAAGACTTAAATGCTCTCAAGGCCATGCTCTTAGAATAACTATAAAGGCTTTATGCTGATTCAATGGACTGAATGATCCAAAGAGTTACAAACAAATCTATGAATAATCTATAGAGACTGTAGTGAGAAGCTACTCCAGTGAACTTTGCCAAAGGGAGACAGAGCATGCTATGTGCTACTTTTCCTAAATTTGGAAAACAGCAACAACAAAAACATTTCTGATACTTTAATCAAGTCTTCAAGTTCTGTGTCAGTTTCAGACTCAACCAAAGAGGTTTGACCACTAACATGGTGCCTCCACTTTCCAATAAAATACCATTGTGAAATGATAGATAATAATTGGCTTGAGAAAGGACACAGCTGATACTGATTTTGCAGATTTTTTTCTTTGCCTCAATTCACAGGCCCCAGTGGAAAGATCGGATCAGTGTATTGCATAGAATGATAGACAGCATGGAAGGAAAAAAAGCACCAGGCACATCCATCAATTTCAATGTAAACCTCATCACTTCCAAGGGGCTGATGTCTGAAGAGAGGGAGGAGAGAGACATGGTAATTCCTGCAGTAGGCCAAATGAAAGAAGTAGGAGAGAGAGACACACAGAGAGGTAGAGAGAGAGAGAGAGAGAGAGAGAGAGTGAGAGTGAGAGAGAGAGAGAGAGAGAGAGAGAGAGAGAGAGAGAGAGAGAGAGAGAGAGAGAGAAAATCACATTTACCTGAGTTGCCAAATCACAGCAGATGGTGAGATCTAAAGGGAGATAAACACTAGAGCCTGGAAAGTAAGCAATTCATCCTGTCAGCTTTGAAAGGCCAGTGCAGCTGAGAGATCAGCTGAAGAACTAGATAGGATCTGCGCAGCAGAAGCGATGTTTGACAACAATCAAGCCTGCCCATCAGAAGGATGATGGAGAAGGAACCTGCTGAGCAGAGTGAGGTCCTCCATTAATAGGAAGCACTCCCCCAAACTGCTTGGAGTTAAGAAGCAGAGATTAGGCAGGTGTGAGTAATTGGAGGAAAATAGGTCATGTGGAAACCAGGAACTAATTGGCAGACAAATGAAGTTATATGTTTTCTCAGGTAGATACAGACTAGTCAGATTGCCTTGGGCCAAGTGAGCACCTCGAGATAACTGGGTTGGTACCTCCGGATTCTAGTGCTCCAGATGTCCTAAGTTAGAGCCTGAAGTCCTGGCCAGGCAGCAGAATTCACGTGGCTGATGCTGGCATGCTGCAGGATGGCTTTTAGAAGCTGCCTCTTGCCTCTAGGTGCTTATCCCTTTGCACCTGTTCCTTTGGTCATTAGCTTCTTTTCTCGTTTATTCTTCAAGTATCTGCTTTGCTAAGTCTCTTATAATATGCCACACACTGTACTTAGTTCTGGAAATACCATGTTTAGCAAAACAGACCTTTCCCTCCTGGAGGTCATATATAAAAATGTATGTAGTAAATGAAGATAAATAAATAGGCAGATAGATAGATGATTAGGGTTAGTACATTTCCTTCCAACTTTCTCCTCTGACTTCCCTTCCCATCCCTCTTCCTATTTAAATCTCCCTCCCCATTCATATCACCTGTGTTGAGATTTATTTTTTAACCTAGAACAATAGTCAATAAACTTTATCTTAAAGATGCTAGTATTAAGCTGAGTGTGATGACATATTTTGGAGGTAGAGGCAAAAGAATCACAAGCTCACAGCCAACAATTTTAGCTACAAAGTGAGCTCATGGCTAGGCCTGGCCTAAAAGAAGGCATTTGCAGTAAACACTTTAAGCCATGTAGGTCACATTGCCTCTTTCGTAGTTATCTGAATCTGCCATCACCGTGCAAAAGTATCCATAGACATGTAAAGAGAACTGTGAGTGGCTGTGTTCCAATGAGTATTTCCTATGGAAACAGGAGGTGAGCCAAGACCGGCTCATGGATGAACTTGCTCAACTACCAGCCTAGTGTAGGTCATGAGGCCCATGTTCTGGTAAACCACATAAATGCTGATTTGGAGGTTCAAAATTCCCTATCACTCTGATAAGAACTTCATATTTCCCGATTATGTAATATATTTTGTTTCCTATCTTAAAAATAGATGATGTACTTCTGAGTTACTCAAATAATGAAGAGGAACTTAAAACTGTGGAAGAACCCATTTTCAATAGTATACAGCCTTGATTTCATTTAATACATTGCTTCTATTTCCTTTTAAAAAACATGTGTTGTGGGATATTTTATCACAGTGTGTGAAAGACTGATGGGAGATGTTATTCTGTATATATGTTTCTCATACTTGTTAATAAAGCACTGTGGCCAATAGGAAACAAGATAGATGGGGCTAGGAGACTAGGAGGAGGAAGAGGAAGTAGAAGGAGAGTCAAGATATGAGCATGGAGGAAGCAGGACGCCAGCCGAGGCTCCCGGATAAGATGAGACACGTGGAAATACTTAGATAAGTAGAAATGGGTTAATAATTAAGACAGAGCTAGCCTATAAACAATAATGGTAACTGGCCAACAGGATTGTATCAAATACAGAGTCTCTGAGTGTTATTTGGGGCTGGTGCGGCTGTGGGCCCAGACTGGCGGCAGGCGGGATGGAGCCAGCGGGAAGGAACAACCTGCTGTAACAAAAGGCAACTTCTGATTGGTTTAATTAAGAGCTGAATGGCCAATAGCTAGGCAGGGGAAGATAGGCAGGATTTCTGAACAGAGATAGGAACTCTGGGAAGAATCTGGGAGGCAGGGATTCATCAGCAAGATGTGGACTAATTGAACATACATTATGAAGATAACAAAATACATGGTAGATTAGTATAAATAAGTTAAGTTTTAAGAGGTAGTTGGGAACAAGCCTAAGCTAAGGCCAAACTTTCATAATTAACAAAAAGTCTGCATGTCATTATTCAGGAGCTATTGGTCCAAAAGAAGTCCATTTACAGACAGGTATTTATTGATTACTTATGTGTGTGTGTGCATGCGTGCGTGCGTGTGTGTGAATAATTATGGATGTCAGAGGACAACCTGCATGAATTGGCTCTATCCTTCTATCATGAAAGTCCTGGGGATCAACCTTAGGTCACCAAGCCTATCAGATTACCTCACTAGCTGAGCAATGATGCCACCCCACACTCTCTGCTTAATAACCCATTGTACAGATAAACCAAAATTGATTTAAGTAGTCATTCTGCCCTTCAAAATTTCTCATCTTGCATCATGTTTGATCCCTCTGCTTTAAACTATAATCATGGTTAAAGATGTAGCTCAATGACAGGGAGCTTGCTTTGCATATGTAAGACCATGAATCTAAGGTCCAGAATATGATTAATTCACTAATCAAACAATTAATTTATATCTAGCTTTGCTGTCTTTCTTTTCAACCTAGAAATATGCTTCTTAAACTCAAGAACCAAATGAAACAAATTTCTCTATAAAATCTGTCTCTCACATCCCAGACACCATTCACCATGCATTCATTTACCTAATGTATAGTCCGCTGTATCTGTAAAAGTCTAGGGAAGGAGATTGTTGGGTGAAAATAGTAGATGAAATGAAGTGTTTAATGTATGCTGAATACTGTTTAAGATGCTTGCCATGAACTACCCAAGGAATCTGTTTTCTGGCCATCATGGCCAAAACATTCCTATGCTGTTCTTGACTTTGATAGTCAACATATTAAAGAAGCCAAGTTACCTTCTGCAGGAAAACAAAGGGACCCCACTTTATAGTACTCAAGATCATTTACACTGTGCAGAGGAATACAAATGCTTTATTCCCCATTTACACACCAAGCTCCTGGGCCATGATCACCTGGCCTTAATCGCTTTGGATCACGAGGGGCCAGGACAGTAATTCGCTCATGGCGGAGTCTCAGTAAACATCTGCCTGGCCAGTTAATGACTCAGCTGGGGAGGCTGGATAATTAACTGAATGGGAAGAGAGCTGGACAACTTAATTCCTTTCCAGAGTCCAGTTTCTCCATCTTCTAGGGAGTTGTTGTTTTAACTGCTTTGTTGATATAAAAGATTAGAGGGAAGACAGAGTGACTTACAAGCTTGACTGCTAGTCACTCAGATTCTAGTACACATAACCTTCAGCTTTTCAGAACTCGATTGTATATGGGAGCTTTGATTTAAAGCAGCATCATAGCATCTACCTTATAATATAGCAAAAACGACTGGAATTTTGTTAGCTATTTAACAAGACTGCCACACTGCACTCTATATGAGCTATTCCCATGTGTCTAATCTGTGTGGAACCATTTTTCTGGCAAGTCATCAAGGCCCTTTGGCACCTTCCTCTGAACTCTGTTATCCATGAGAATAAAGGCAGGGTCTCCCATCTAAAAAGTGGAGTTAAATCCAGCATTACACAGCTATCTGCATTTCTGAGATGCTGAGACGAATTGGTCCTTGATTTACGGGCAAGTGTAATAGTGGGTCACAGGGCAGGCAGTGAATTAAGGAGAGACAAGCACTTGCATTATGTTTTATGGTTTCCTAAGAATGACAAGATAACCCAATAGTAACAGCTGTTATTTATAAAAGCAGATGCTGTTCAAAGTGATGGAAATGTTTTCTTGTTGAATCCCCATGACAACTCAACAAAGCAGTAGTGTTTTTGTACCTATTTTATAGATGAATACATGGAGATCTGGGCTCGGCCTCTTGGTGTGCTCTTGCTTACACAGCTGAGGAGATCTGTCAGAGCCGAGTGTCCTGACTCTTGGCCGTACTCTGGAACACACTCATGGAACAGGAATAGGGTTACTTTTGAGAAATGAATCAAGTAGAGCTCAGGACTTCTGGTTTGTTTAGAGACTCTGAAGACAGTCTTACTTCATAAATCATTTAGATGGGAACCAGAAGCTCCAAGCTGTTATTTTTCAGATACAATCCCAGCCTGTTTAGCAGAGCTGGTAGTCATCATGAGCTGTTTTGAGCCTACATGCCTTCTTGTGGGCGAGTGCTGCCTCATTGAGAAATCTCTGGAAAGGGGAGAGAGAACAGAGAAGGAAAAAGGTTTACTGGTGAGATATTTATTCATTTCTCTTAAAATAAAGACAATTTCTGCAGTGTCAGTTCCAACCTGACTGTCTTTTTATATCTCCATCCCAAATGAATGGCATTCCTAATGCTTGCAGGTGACTTTTGAGCTGACAGGCTTCCCAGGGCCCAGATCTAGAGCATGCAGTGGCTCTTGCACAGACACAGTAGACTCACTAGCTGCCTCCTGGCCCTTCTCAGTCTTTATTAATATGCAACATTTTGAAGATATGATTCCATGGGTCTCTTGTATCAGTTACTTTTCTATTATGGTGATAAAATACCACAAGTATGACAATTTTAAAAGGAAGGGTTTACTTGGGTGTATAGCTCCTCCCCCAAGGGGTGGGATGAGACCCTGACATAGCAGGGAAACATGGCAACAAGCATCAAGCTGGGGCAGGATGCTGAGGGCTCTCATCTTGAATCATGAACCACAGGCAGAAAGTAGAGAGGGTGAGTGGAAAGGGTACATGACATACTTCCTCCAGCAAAGCTTAATGTCTTCAATCTACCCCCAAAGAGCCACCAACCAAGGACCACATATTTGAGCATGTGAATGTACGGGGAATATTCTCCTTCAAAGTACAACAGTTTTTGAGATTCTACACATCTGTGAGTACAGGTGCTGAATATCCTTCAATGGTATTTTTACAAAAGATAGTCTTATAAGGTAATCCCAAGGAGCAGAGAGCTGGTTTGCTGACGGGCCAGTATAACAGAGATGTTTTTTCTCCTGGGACTTCACCTCCTTAGATACAAGGTGGATGCAGGTGTGATGTTAGCTGTATTTGTTTATTGTCTGAGCAACTTCGCATTGACTCAAGGGCCGTGAGAGGCAAACAACTCAGATGTGAAGGAAAAGCTCTTGCTATTTGTTAGGTTGAGAGTAAGAAAGAGCTTTGTCTCTGCTCCAGGAATCTCATGTGTTCTGCTAGGCTAATGTCTCAGTTTCCAGACAACATAAAAGTCTCAGCTTTCACAGTTCTTGGCAAAGCCACAGCAGCCTGCCACTCAATTGTCCAAATCTATCTAAGTCAAAAGCATTGTCTTTAGCACAACCTAAACAAGAGACATAGTTTTTATTTTTATGTATTGATTTATTTGTTAAAACTGATGATGGCTTGGGTATACACCCCACAGATGTATATCTGTGTATACAAGATTTTACTAAAACCTTGTATCCTATCCCTTAACACCACTTGCAGACCCTCATCGTTCTTTGTCTCCTATATCAAAACAAAACCCTTTTCACCCATATGACATTTCAACACAGCCTGTAGGGGCATTGACCTTCATTGGCTAGTTTGCACAATACCTACTGCTTGTCTAATTTACAAGATGAGGTTTCACATAAACTAAAAGCAGGCTCTGGCTATTGATCCCCAGGTCTGTGGGCCTTTTCTTACTCATGTCTGACAATGGGCCTTTGCTAGTGTTTGCTTTCTCCGTCACAAGATGTTAAGATGGCTGTTTCCAAATACTTTGTTGCAAGCAGAGGCTCTTGAACTCTATACATAGGCTTAATTTTTCACTCTTGACATTCCAACCCAGTTTTTGACACTGCTGCCTCTCAAACACCTTGTAACTGATGATGTTGTCACCTGATGCTTAAGGATAACGGTTCCATACTTGGATATACACCCTCACTCGGTGGGATAGAATTTCTCTTTAACCGCACATATTCCCATGGCATTTATACAAGCTTTCTCAGCTGGTTTGGCAGGACAGTTAATTAGCACAGTCACCTCAGCTGTGCCGGCACTGGTGGATGATACCAATAAAAACCCGGAAATGGTTTGGAATGACAGGCTATGTGAACTAAAGCCAAAAGAGCCCTGCTGTGTTTCCCTCTTCTGTTCAAACTCTGTTTAACTGTAGCTCTTCTTCCATCCTAGAGATAAGATTGGACACAAAACAAAAGCCACAAAATGGCACAGATACTATAGCAAGCCAGATAGGAGAGATAATCACCAGCAATCAAGCAAACTTCATTTTCAACGAGACCGTATAGAGTTGTATGGGTCTGAAAACACAAGATAACGTTATTTTTAATCTTGCCTCCAGTTCCACATATGGCAATCCTGAGGAGCCCTCTGACCAGGCAAAGTTGAAGGACTTGTTACAGTGGGTTTACTCGCTTCAGTGGGCCTGTGTTCCATTTAATTTGTGCCAGGAGGCTGCTGTATGCAAATCACTAACATGGTAGACAGTTTCATTCTACAAATGAAATAGAGGAGAATGGGATGATGTCTCCATACGCAACCAGAAGAAGCCCAATAGCGTTTCATCCTGTTAAATTTGAAGGTGTGTAAAGAATTATCTGCTGTGCTTCCTTAATTAAAAGGAAATGTTCTAAAAATAAGTAAGAAAGTAATGTTTATAAACTGTGGGAACTTTGTGAGTCAAAGCTTCTTAAGGCCAGCCCTGACCAATTGAATAGCAAGTACCTCTAGTCCCACAGTCTGACTTGTTTGATGCTGTTTGGCTTCTCTGTGTTTGACATGAGACCAGCACCTTTCCTGAGAGTATTGATTGCAACATGCATACTTGGTACAGGGACACTGCAATAGGGCTTCCTTATTAATATTGCATATTAATTGCACAGAATAATGGGTTGTTCTATGACATGCTCTTGCATACATGCAATGTACTTTAAGCATATTCACCCCAACAGGGGTCTTTTTGGTGAACAATAATTAACTATATCAGGCATAGGCTTTCCAAAGTGGTGTATCTTGAGAAGATCAACATAGTAGAGTAACCCAGGAAATAAAAGACAAAGCAGCAAAATGGTCAAGTGAAAAAAAAAATATCCACACAGGACACCTGACAGCAGAGGGACTTAGCTGATGGCATTAGGAGCCAAGATGCTAATCTTGGGTTGGCTGTTTATACTCTGATAAATGAGTTGAGGTGTACATTCCCTGGGTTAAGTATCTCCCTGGGAATCGGGTTATTGCCTGTACAGTGTGCTTGGATGTTTGTAGTTGTGAGTCTTTGTTCCATAGGGCTTCCTGTACTGTTTTTGTGTTCTTTCTTTCTCTCTACATTAACACAACAGAATTCTCATAGGCCCTGCCACCTGGTTAAAACACCACTCTGTGTCAATCAAGAGTGGCCTTGAGCAAACATCTGGATCTTTCCAACCATATTCGATCTTGGATCTATTGTGACTATTCCGTTTTGGAAATTTCTACATAATCATAGAAGCTAAAAAGACACTGATCCCTACTTCTATATGGAAGAAGACAAATATTGCATCTAATTCAGTAGTGGTCTGATAATAAAACTTTTTGTTGATGATTCCCCACTCCCAGTTAGGAATTTATATATGTACATGTTTCAAGACAGACCTTACCTGATACAACTAAATATTCCTAAAAGAGTCTCTGGCTTGATCAGATCAGAGGCACTGCTCTTCCAACTTGGCATATTTAAGCATAAACAGTCTTTCAAGGTTGTCACTACAAGGTCTTGTTTGTCAGATGCAGGAAATACCTACATCTTGAATGAAGCACAGTTCATTTGTTGAGGGATAATGTTATCTCCATTCTGTCTAGTTTCTCTAAAAGAAATGAAAGCAATGTTTTGAGATGAAAAATCTTTAATGATTTTAAGACATGTGTAAGAGGTATGGAGGGGAAGGAAGGGTCCTGATAAATGCATGTACATATGGGATCAATTTGTATCTCCAGGCCAAAAGGAAATTTCACAGAACCTGTGAGACCTGAGAACTCTAAAGGCATTTTAATGGCTCTGCAAGCCTTTACCTATCTCAGCTTCTCAGTCAATTACCATTTGATTTCACAGAATATCCAAAACATTGACTGTTTCTCTATCTAAGTATGACATTTCTTTTCAACTTATTTCTATTTCAATACCCAATAAACTACTTAAAAATTTAAATCAAAAAAGATATATTAACAGTTATGGCCTGGGTTGGCATGGTTGTTCATGCCTGTATTTCCAACATTTAGAAGCTGTGAGCAAAAGGATGGCTTCAAGTTAAGGCCTAGCCATGTCTACATAATGAAAGAGAAAGAGAAAAGAGAAAGGGAAAAGGAGGGAGGGAGGAAGAAAGAAAAGAATGAAGGAAGGAAAAAAAATTTACAGTGGAAAAGCACTGAAGTCTTTAAAATGGTGTTGTAAGTCTCAGTTTAATGCCTGTGCAGCCCCAGTACTATGCTTGGTGTCTTATCCAAGCAAAATTGAGCTCTCTGAGCCCAGCTTGCACATTTCTTATGGTGAAGAAATGATTTCTTCAATCCATGTAAAACAGCTCTCTTTATCATGCAGTAGGAGAATTCAGGGCAAAAATGATCTAGCCGCCATGTCTGATCTCCTGCATTCTTTGTTTTCTTCTCTGTAATCATGCAATGGTGGCATTGGTGACTCATGGCTTGGGAGAAAATGGCTGTATTGACTATGGATAGTAAATGTAATACCACACATAGCACACAGGGATTCTTTGCCAGACAAAGGATTCTATGGAAACTCTGCTGCTACCTCCTGGAAGCTACTCCATGGTGAGTTGCTTTCCAGACATCTTGTCATCCAAACAAAGAGCTGAAGTCAATGGCTTAAAATGGCAGGCACATTCCTCTCTCATCGAGACCACTTCACATACGCAAGGTCTGCTTAAAGACAAATTCCCTGGAATCACTCGTTGAAGTTTATTTTGGAACATCATTTAAATTGAGGTGGCTTTCTACATTTTGGACTTATTTAAATTAAATTTAGGGAGTTGCCATGAATACTTACAAGCAAAATGAAAGACAGCAGCATAAAAACAATTCTGAGAAATGGTTTTGGGGCTTTGACGCGGGGAAGTACAGTCAATAATGTACAGTTTGCAAGTTAGGCTCATCGGAGAAGAAAATACATAATCTTTCAAAAATCAGATTTCCCAAGGGATCCATGTCTCCAAGAAAGGTTAAAACATGACAGCGTTAAATTGTGTTCTCTGGGGAAATATTTTGCTTAAGGAAGCACACAGTTCCATATAGTTTTCTATGAGAAATGTCTGCTCAACAAATGTTGACTGACTGAATCTCATGGCTCCGGAGTAATTACTTCCACTTTGGGACTGAGGGATGCATTTCCTCCAATGGACCTAAACTGTTCTACAGTGTGACAGGCAATTTGGCCTCAAAGCAAACTGCAGACATGTCTAAAGGCTAGAAGGGAGAGTGAAGACTAATTGGTTTCTCACTAAACCAGTGACGACAACTCACTTCATCTCTGGGCATTGTGGACTGGTGTATCTCAGCATCTCAGCATTGCAAAGTTTTTTTTTTTTTTTTTTTTAAAAAAACTCATATGCCTTTATTGATGTGTTTATTATTTTTCAAAGACACAAGGCTAATACTGTTAGCTAAAATTGTTGATTGTGACCAGCAGGGTGGCATAGTTGCAGCCCTTGGGAGCTAGAAGTAGGTGGATCTTTGTGAGTTCAAAGCCAGACAGGGTTATATAGTGAGACATAAAGGAAATGAAAATCCTAAACTCAACCCAAATCCTTGCTGATTGTGAAAAGATATGAGAAATGTTGTTTTTGAAGGGACAGTGAGGTAAAGAAAGAAATAACCTATATACTTCCCTTCCTCCTCCCTTCCATAGCTCGGCTGCTCTGAATGTTTTCCTTTTAAACAATTTTATTTATTTGTGCGCATGTGTGCACAGAGCAAGTCAGAAGACAACTTAGAGAACTCATGTGGGTTTAAGGGATTGAACTCTGAACCCCATACTCGATGGCAAGCATCTTTATCCACTGAGCCATGACAACAGCTCTCTATGCTTCTGGAGTCTACTGTCCCTCTAACCCCCTCACACCCTGCTCTGCCTCAAGTTCCTCTCTTCCGTACCTCACCCAGGCTGGCCTTCCATTTTCACCTGCTTGCACTCTGCCTTGCCTCAGATATCAGGAAGGCTGCAGCCCTGTAAATAGCCCAAAGGAAGGTCCAACTGGCATTTCATGTGCCTTGAAATTTAGAGTTACCAATTAATCTACAGGAAACAATTGCTTGAACAATTTAAAACTGATGTGGGTGGCAGTCCACACAGCTCTCCTCTGTAGGCCACCAGGAAGTGTGCTGGGGCAGGGGAGCTTCTGTTTGCAGGAGTTGTTTCTTCCTTCATGTGCTGTTTACTTCTTTACAAGGGTTAAGCAAGGTCATTGAAACTGTTTGTGGTGTTACACTTCTAAGATGCCTTTTCAGCTTGATGAAATTAGCAGCTATTTAACAGCCCTTTGCGTTGTTTTGACTGCAAAATTTTCATTTATACCTTCATGCAAAAATGGCTACTGTAGTCCTCTGTGTAGAGGTTTGTCTGCTGGCTAGGATGGAGTGGTTAGAAAGCATCCCCCAGCATGTCTATGAAAGGCCTGCTTCATAAGACACAGGCTGCTTTTGGCTTTTGGGAATAGCTAAACCCTTTAAACTCTCCCCATCTTTGAGAAAGTTTTGGTTCTGTGAAAAGACCTCAAATCAAATATATTTTATTTTAAAAGAAACAGTTTCTGTGCAGGTTAATGAGCATTTTAAAGGTAGTTTTGTTTATTCTGTTTTATTATATATGACATACCAAAAATCTTTGGAAGGGTGATATAAAATAGTGATTTTATTCTAAAAACAGTTCTCTCCATCTTAAAAACTTAAAATAAAAGGTCACTATATATATATATATATATATATATATATATATATATATAAAATTGCATTATATAATACATATGTACCACCTTCATTGAAGGGTAAGGGCAGTTGTAGGCTTAACTAATTCTAAACTGGATATGCATAAAACTTTGTTGCACAGGCAGCATTTTAAATGACTTTTGCATGAATATTTTTGTAGTTCATACTTTTGGTGTTGGTGTTCTAATTCTTAACTAATCATTTTTTAATTCAATATTCGGTGGTTTCAATGAGACTGGATCCCATAGACTCATATACTTGAGCGGTTGGTGGAACTATTTGAAAAGGATGAGGAGGTGTGGCCTTGTTAGAGGAGATATGTTCCTGGGGGAGGGCTTTGAAGTCTCAAACGCCCACCCAATCAATCCCAGGTGTCTCTGTCTCTGTCTCTCTCTCTCTCTCTCTCTCTCTCTCTCTCTCTCTCTCTCTCTCTCTCCTTCTCTCCTCTGCACATGGTGGTTTCTGCCTCAAGAGGTAGACTCCCTACTTCTGTGCCAGTGCCATGCTTGTTTGCCCCTGCCATGCTCTCTACATGGTGGTCATCAACTCTAACTACCTGGAGCCAGGAGCTCCCCAGTAAAGTGCCTCCATTATAACTTGCCTTGGTCATGGTGTTTTGTCATACCAGTAGAAAAGTAACTAAGATCCAATACATAGTCAAAAAGCCTGCCAAGAAAAGCACTGGACTAAATATAATCTGTGAGTGAAGAGTTTCAAATGTGAGGAGTATGATGTCTAATGTATGAAGCAGTCAAGATTCATTCAACCAAAATGTATTGAGCTAATGTTAGTAGCACATACATAGTGTTCCACCTTGCAATATACAAGCAGATACAACTCTGCTCTTACCTGGATGCATTTGCTGAACAGGGCATGCAGGGACAAAAGCAATACAACTAAGCCATTAAAAAGAATCCAATAATCTGAGTGATGTAGGAGCTCTGGCAAAGAGAGGACCCAAGGGAGGCTTCTGACATTGTGCTGGGACCAGAGGAACCAATATGACGTCAGTGCATGAGGATAAAGAACAACCCAATTATAGCAAGAGCTGGTGAGGGGGATGACAGTGTAGTTGTCTAGGATACCATGAAGAGTTTCTGGGGACTTAAAGGTGCCTGAGACACATATAGTTGTGTGGTGATGTTAAGACATTAAAAACTTTACCCTAGTTATGAAGAACATGAATGTATCCTGTGCTCATTCAATCAATTCTTAGTTTCCATCCTATAAGTGTTAAACATAGAGAGAAGAAAAGAGTTAAATGAATAAAAATGAATGAGGTTAGGGGTTAGCTACTTTTCTGGCATTCTGATTTGCAATTTGGAAAGGGGGGAAAGGGAAGGGAGGGAAGGAAAAAGGGAGGGAGGGAGGGAGAGAGGGAGAGAGAGGGAAGGAGGGAGGGAGGGGAGGAGAGAGAGAGAGAGAGAGAGAGAGAGAGAGAGAGAGAGAGAGAGAGAGAGAGAGAGAGGGAGAGAGAAGATTGGGCCTGGCATGGGCTTTTGAAACCTCAAAGCCCACACTCATTGACACATCTCTTCCAACAGGCAGGATCTCCTAAATCTTCCCAAAGAGTTCCACCAACTAGGGACCGAGCATTGAAATATATGAGCCTGTGGGGCACATTTTACTTCAACCCTATGTGTCCAATTGTAATTACCATATGCATTCTATACCTTTGGTTCCTTAAATTTCTTCTGGATGCCAGAATCACTTAAGTTTTCCATCTCTCCTTTTCTTCCCTTTTCCACTGGCCACTCCTTACCCCTTTCCACAGCTTCATGGTAACATTATCATCACCATCCTGCTGGTAACTCCATTCTACTTTTCTTATTGATGAAGATACTCTCTCTGGCTGAAGGTGAGACAACAGCATTTAACTCAAGTCCATTATCACCAACTTATTTTGTTCTCAGCTTAGCACTATGACCATGGAAATTCTGACATGTGGTATAAGGACCTCTGATATAAATATAGGGGACATTGACTGTATTATCACACAGCTCTGATGGGAGATTAAAAATCAGATTTTATGGTCTAATGGAAATTGGTTAAGTAGCCTTTAATGACCAATCCTTACCAGAGAGAAGCATGGTTTTAGCTGTAAGTGCAAAGCTATGCTTCACAATAGCAGCTGTACTGTTGCAGAATTGCCCAACCTATCTTTAGCCATAGGCAAGGCTTGCTTAGAATGGTCTTGCTTTTCCTGGATTGTTAGCTGTCTGCTGACACATTCACTACTGTGTGTTTCTTTCCCACGGACAACTAACCTGTATGTGTAGAAGTCCCTTCTATCTGGAAAGAACATAAACCATAACATGACTTTTAAACAGTATTTTTTATTTATAAAATTGACCTTTTGCTTGAACGGACACTTTTCCTCTTTATATTTGATGCATACACCCGGGAACACAATCAGAAAATTCCTATTGATTGTTCTGAAGCAATTTAGTTCTGGTCATGGCTGTACTGGATTTGCAATTATACTTGAGGAGAGGTGTTATTGACTGGGCCTGGTAATTACCACACTGACATCAGATTCAGCCAGAGGTGAAACTAACCTCTGTCTCCATGTTGGTGTTCCTGGTACAAGTGCTTTGCACTGATTCTTCAAATATGGGGATGAATAGCATGGACTGTTCCATTGCAGGCATAGCAATTCATTTCTCCATGAAGTTAGTTTACATTTGTATATAAGCAGCTTTGGATGCTGACTTGGGATAGTTATATATATTGAAAAAAATTGTTGATCCAAAAAGCAATCAATCAACAAAGCCAAAATAGAAACAAAAACTTATAACCACAGACAAAACAGTTCACATTTTCTACCAAAGCAATGGCTTCAAGCCAAGGCTTGTAAGTTCTTAGATTGTTCTTGCATCAGATATGGCCTACTCAAAAGCAAATAAGCTCTCAATATAAATTTGAATTTCTTAATTATAAAATATTCACATCTCATCTCACAACAATTGCAGTATGTTTACTCTTTGGAAGCAGAATTGTTTGTGTACACTAAACAGTATAAGTTGTGGTTTTGAGTGAGTCTATTGGAACATATAAACAAACAAAGGTTATATGAAGCAAGCATCCAGTTTACCTAATGCCACATGTGAAGATATGGAAAATTATCCTGTGTAAGAACCTACTGATGCATTTTCAGTAGGTTCTTGGTTTAACTATAGTCTAAAAATATGTATACAGAAACAAGGCAGCAGGGAAAAATACATCATTCAAACTTAAATATGAGTAACAAAAATCTACAGTAATCTATGAGTAACAAAAATTTACATAAATTTTCATTTATGTAAAGAAATTATCAATTATACATACTTATTTTTGTGTTCGTCATAATACATTTACTTTTATTTGTGGCTGAAATTAAGACAACTAGGAAACTTTATAACCTTGGGATACTGAAATGCAGCTTCTAATGTTTAGAACATGAGTGATTCACTCTCTGTTGATGCAAAAGGCCACCAAATTTTGTTTGAAAATGCCAGTATGTAAAAATTTTAAAAACCTTTGTGATATTGAATTATGTGTGGATATGTGTATCTACATGTGGGTATGTGCACATGAGTGCAGGTGCCCCAGGAGACCAGAAGCCTTGGATCCCCTGGAGCTAGAGTTAAAGATGGTTGTGAGCCTCCTGATATGGGTGTTGGGAACCATACCTGGGTCCTCTGAACCATCTTGTCTGCCCCTAGTACCTATAATTCAAAAGTTTGACAAGAAAGCATCATGAGTTACTTCTCTTCATGTCATTTAACTTGCAAACTTCAGCCTTTTCATATTGTTAATCTCTGGTTACCTTACTCTTAGACTCATGTTACTTGAAGCAGAAAATGGTTAGTTTCAGCACACACTCAATTTAGACTATGAAAGAGAGTTACTTTTTCAATGTCTCACAAAATATAATAATTCTAGGACCCATATACCCTTAAAGATATCTTTCTGAACGAATTCATATTGCTGTAGACTTGGTAAAATATTTCCACAGTCGGTTACAGGTTTGAGGAATCTTGTTCATATGACATTTCTGATTTAATCTATCCAACCACAAAATCACTGATATAGACATAGAGCTGTGATAAAAGGGGAAGCTTGAACATCCTGAATCCTTCAAGCTTGTATGTCAAATAGACACTCAAGGAACCTGCACTGGCTGCCTCCTAACAATGCTATATTTTAGAAGCTTGACTGAAGAAATGGACCAATTAGTCAGAGGCAAAGCTAGTTTCTGACTTCAATACAGCCCAAATTAATACAAGGAAGAGAAGTACACAGTCACGTGGTAGGAGTATACGCATCAATCTCTCCAGGATCATCTTATCAAGCATGCCTTGTTTTCTTGTTGTGCCTTGTAAAGAGTACAGATGATCCTGTCCACACCATTATCACCATCCAAAGGCCATGCTTATCAGAAGAATCATCAAAACCATCAGTGTTGGAAAGGAAGCCTGGCTCCACTGCCAGCAGAGAGACCCAAGTCTGAATAACTTGGAAGAACAGTTTTATCTGAATTGTTCAGGAAATGTAGGCATAAGTTAACATTGGGCTTATTCTGGGAGGGTGGGAGACTCAGTTCCTCATCCTGCTTTTGCCAGTAAGATGTCAATAACTCAAGAAGGGTAACTAAGCACATTCTTCTTAAGTTAAAATATTTACAGACACCAACTGCCATTTCCAAAGGGCCACACAGAAGGGTTGGAAATAGAAAGTGTTATCTTTTACTGAGGGTTCTAAACTCCGATTATTTGGGGGCATCATTGCATTTTTTTTAATTCACGTATATGTGTTTGCCAGTATTTATATCTGTGCACCATTTGTGTGTTTGATGTCAGTGGAGGTCAAAAGAGGACAGGGGATCCCCTGGGAATGGAATTATAGACAGTTGGGAACCATCATGTGGTTGTTGAAAACCAAACCCTGGTCCTCCACAAGAGCAGCAAGTACTCTTAAGTGCTGAGCCTTCTCCCCAGCCCCAGAATTACTACATTTTTGCCCTTTCTATTCTAAAAAGTACCCAGCACCCAGAGATCCATCCAGCAAAGTCAGTGAGATGGAATTATTGATCAGTCACATTTACTCATGATGTGTTCTTTTGTTGTGGTATACTTCAACTCTGCTTTGTCTACAGATGAAATGCTTTTATTTAACTTGTTACTGAGAATTAGAAGTAAAAAAAGAAAGTTTAAATGGATTCAAAAGAAATTCATCCACGTGAACATAAAACAAACAAACAAACAACAATAAAACAAAACAAAACCTGAAGTCAGAACAATACACATCGGGCAATTTTAAAGAAAAATAAAGTTGACATAAAGCAGTAATAAAAAAATCAGATGCATAATGCACTTCTTTCCTCACTTAATCCTGGTGTCTTCACATGTGCAAAATTCACACCTGCTCTGATGATGCATGCACTCAAGACAGCACTTACATGGTTTTGTTGTTTCAATGATATTCCAGCAAATAATACTGTCTTGGGATAACTCCGAGCCCTGCAAATTTTTTCTTGATAACTGAAAACACTAAACATAAATCTGAAGTCCAAGAACAAAGAGAAATGTGAATGTAGATTCTGTAGTAACAATGGAAGCCAGGTTCCAGAGACAGGATTGCACTTCTAGAGTGAAGCAAACCAAGAACCCCTGGCTCCATTTCTCTAGCTCATATTTATATTTCAAAAGATGCCATGCTCTATGTTTTAAACACACAGTTAATTGACTGTCTGAAGCTATTAGGCATCATAATGTGATCTCACCAGAGTTTCAGGGAAGGACTAGATTTTACATGTACAGAATTGAGTTGGAATGCACAATACGGTGTAATATGAGATTGAACTACACAAGCCTTTTCAACATAGATTAGGTATCTGGAACTTTTTGGAGAACTTTGTGTGTGGGGGGGACTACACATTTCCCCAGACATTCCTGCCCCCTCCTATTATGTGCACTGAGTGGGTAAGCTGCTCCTTAGCAACAGGGTGGCCATGTTCCTCTGTCCTGTTCAGGCAATCCAGATCGAAAAGGACCACCATCTCACTGCCACTGTGGCTGCTGGTCATATTTAGTTAGTGAGATCAGAGACAGGTAGACTGAGGAATACTGAACCGAACTGTTGATCATTAGAATCTCAACTAGGCAGAAAGCTAGGCATGGAGCTGTTGACAAAGATGAAGCAGAGAGCTCTGTGGCTTATCCTTAATTAGGTGTTGGCACTGGCTCTTGTCAAACAAGGGGAAGAGTGTGTGCTGCAGCCCACTGAAGCCCACGGACAGCTCCAGTCACAGTGGGAGAGAACACAAAGTTATTCAAGCTGGCATTGAAAGGGATTTAGATAAGTACTCGAGGTAACCCCAGTCGGAAAAGGAGGATGCTAGCTATGGTGGCTTTAGATGAATTGCAACTGAGTGCACCTTTATTATAGCTTATCAGTCTCCAGACAGCTACAAACCAACCTTTCTAGTGCATTCCTTGCCACGCTTTCCTGGATTAAAGGTCAAATTAACTCAAATTTATATGTTCCGCCATGCTGTCTTAGTCTCCCTTGTTACTCACACGTGAGTGCAGCGTCTCTCAAGGTATCTCAGGCATGAAGCTTCTATGCCTTGGGTGAAGCCGACACTTCTCCTCTCCGAAAAGATTTCATGTCTTCTTTACAATAATTATCTCATAGAAAGAGGTTACAAATAACACAATATTAAAAGGTCACCAAAATGCTGCTGGCAGGAACACATACATGGCTATTTGCCAACTGTAATCGCTCTTGTCCACCATCATGACTGTATTTTGTGGCCATTTGACATTCTCAAATAGCTAATAGCCTGGACTATTAGAGCACTGTCTATATGTGTTCTCAACATACACAAAAGCTGTGTGTTTTCATAATGTGTATAAGCACTTCAGACGGTAAGCTGTGCGTATTGCAGGCAGCAGATGGTAGCTCTTATCACAGATAAAAGCACATATATATGTTTCTGTAACTACACTCTCAGAGGGAATGGATAAGAGAAGAATTCTCTCCACATCACAGCTTACATTACCCATCTACTTAGGCAGCAAACAGCATATGTTTTACTGCTCCGGGAAGGCAATACTAGAGGGGAAAATATGATTAAAGTAAACTTAAAGATAACCTGATGAATAAGTACAAAAGACGACGTGAACTGGAAAGTTTGTTGGAGAGGATAGGGTGCTCTCCATTTAGCATTCTCCTCCAAAGTTATCAGAGAAAAATAATATTCTGTATAAATTAGCTTCCATGTTTTAAAAATTAATAATTTTTAAAATGTGTACAAGTTGATCCCAAATTTTGCATGTTCATGAAATAATTAGGATATTTTTATATATAAATATCATGAGCCATTTATCTGAAATTAGAATCACCCATGTAAATTTCTTTATATATATAATTATATATATATATTTACTTATATACATGTACACGCACACATATATGCCACGAAATCTTGTGACAATAGTTTTCATCTGCTGCTATTAAACTTGTTAACCAATGCTCCCAGTATCCTGGGTGAAATTCCTGTGCCCAGGCATATCTCTTTTGAAAGAATCTAGTTCTACATTTCTTTTTGGGAACACAAAGCCACTGTGGATGAAGAACATCTCCCTGAAACATGTTCTCATTATGAGAGCAGCTATGGAGGGGGGCCTTGGGGTTCAGATCTCCTCGTAGCAAGTTTTAGATTCTGGTGTGGGACTATCTGGGTGTTGTTTTATATTGGCTGTATAAACTTAGCTTTTTATCTCATTTGTGAATTTGGGCTATTATTTTAGACTAAGATCTACCGGGGCTCATAAAAAGCGAGACAACATTAAGCACTGCACACGCACACATTTGTATTCTGCTGGTAAGATTAGTATTCAACTGGAAGGTTAAATGGAGTTCAGATAATTTCTTTTTATTTTTTTGGCTTTGGCTTTTGTCTCATGTCTTCATGTCTTTCAGCAAAATAGAATAAAGATGTCTCTATTTTACAGCAAAAGATTCAATTACTTTTCAAATGCTGGGTAAACATCTGCAGATGAATGATTTTAACAAATGTATTTTGATTCTCCACCAACTTTTGTGACACTTTTTGTTTTCTCTCTTCAAGAACAGAGAATAGATTGAAGCCTGCATTTTAAGCAGGGCTCCCATGCCCCCATCTCAGGCTCTGCTGGCAGGCAGCCAACCAATCTCTGAAGTCCAATGAAACCCTGATTCCATCTGCTGCGGCAGCACAATGTATTGCACTTCAGGTCAAAAGCAGGGAGCCAGCAGTGTTAACATTACACTAATCTGTACAGACATTTTCACTGGGCTAGATAGGCTAATGTTACATGGGCTTTCAAAGCTTCAAGGCTAAGGAGCAATGGTAATTGTCTGGGCAAGATAGAGGAGGCTCTGAATTCTAGCTGAGGATATTCTAAGATAGGCAAGATGAATGAAACTGGAGAAAGAAAAAAGAAATGGCCTTAAAGACACAAGTCATTTGCTAGCTGGTTAAGCATGTATTTCAAACACGGGGTAGGATCACATATTTAGCAATTACACACTCTTATTCCTTTCTTCTGCCCCCCTCTTCTGTACTCAGGTCTTAAGCACATACATTTGCATACATATTTACACACAGACACAGATGAGGAGAGAAATAAAGAGACTCTTTCAAAGCTTGCTATATAATCAACAAAACTATAATCGCCATTAAAAATAACTTAGATAGAAATAAAGAGATGGCTTTCTATAACCCCAGTGTTAGACAAATCAGAATTCCCAGCCCCTTGGAAGATTTCAATGAACAGAAGTGAGCATGTGGCCAGCCTCCTGAGCCCTCTGCTTCCCCCCACCCCTTCTTGGCATCTTTGTTGTTCATAGAAAACTTGCTGAGTTTTGAGAAGCACTGTTGTATCATCAATTGTATTTCAAACATAACCAACCAAGGAGTTTATTGTAGCTCTTCTAAGAAAAATGCACGAAAGGAAACCACCCTGGAAGCAGATGAATGTACACAATGGAAAATTGAGCCAAGGAAACTGTCTTTTTCATTTTCAAACCTTCATTTGGGAGGGGAACAAAAGGCAGTTTAAGATGCGTGCCTTTAGACACATTGGAAACCATTAGCAACTACATTTCAGGACATTGTAATGTATAAAAATTCAATTTAGACTGCTTGACTTTTTTTTTTTGGCAGGAGAGAGAAAAATGTTTGGGAGTTAACTCCTTGAAAAGTCTTCACAATTAAGAAATATGCAGTTATGATTTTCCTGTAATTTGAAAGTATGCATAGATGATATGAAAAAAAGTGAGACAAGAGATTTCCTTCAGACAGATGTATACTCTCTCTATAATTTAAGAAGAAGTGAAAGCTATGCCTAAATTTCAGGATTTTTTTTTTCTTTATAAAATAAGTCAAAGCCAAGGATTGTATGTTGTAAAGTTTTTACTTCTCTTTCCTTTTTAAACTCAACTATAAAAGCTGTTTAGAAATCTGTGTAACTATCAAGATATTCAATCTCAGAAAATAAGGGAAATTTTGGCAAGCATTTTTATTGCACTGATTTAACACAGCCTCTCTATATTCCTTGTCGTAAAAACTAGGTCATAAAAGGTACTAAAATTGCACAGACTAGAAGGCTTCCCCCGACCCGGTCCTTTTCTATAGCCTTCAACCTAAATGAAAATTCACAGAGTACAGATTAATGAATATGCATGAGTCTTCATGCATTGACATACATATGATTTCTCATCTACAAAGAACCGTTTGGAAGACTTGTTATCTGACCAGAAAAGCCTGTATTAAGTTGAGATAAAGGAGACTGACTCCAATCCCTTCAGCCTTTGCAATTGCTTTATATTCTAATCACTGTGCTAAGCATCTGTCCCCGGCAGGCAGCCTGTTCAATCTAGCAGATAACGAATGCAGCGGATGGATGGTTGGTGGCTGGGCTGGCCTTTTCCCCATGCGCACGTGAGAGGAACCGGTGTTCCATTCCTCTGATTACATGGGCAGCGGGAAAGCACTCTCAGAGCTGTAATTGCCTCCGTTATGAAACATCTTCACCTGTTAGCCAAAGCTAAGTTGAATCACAGCAGAAATTATTAACAGTGGCTGTTTTCAAGCCAGCTTAATTTGAGCTGATGCTGCTGTTCCCTTAACACAGATGAATAGGTGTGCAGGATAAGAGTCTAAGTGGAGATGACACCCCAATGAATATTTGCTCACAGTCCTGCTGTGGGGAGCTGGCTCTCACAACAACAGACAATTGTAAAAAGCAAAAGGGTGGGGGATGTTGGAGCTTTGGACAGGACCTACTCTGCAAGAATTTTCTCTGTGCCCATGAGTACTTCCTGGCTAATGGCAGCTTTTGACAGCTAAATCATTTTTTCAATTAGTTTCCACAAATGTCGACAAAGACAAACTAATTGGAGGGTGGGTGCATAATGGTTTGAGGAGCATTGCTTCATTTCCAATATGGCCACTCCCCCTCCTTTTTTTTTTTTTTTTTTTTAAGAGAGAGCCGAACAAGCATTAAAATTTAATGGTCTGCTTTCACTTTCTCTGCAGTATGCTTCAAGATGATTATAAATTACTGCATCCTGCTTACTTTTGATGGAATAAGTCATGTATCAGCATTTGATTTAGGAGCTTTGTGAGGTTGACATGTGAAACGCATCTTGCGGATGTGATTTATCACACAGATCTTTCCTGTTTGTTTCAGAAGGAACCGGCAGCACAGGAGGCTAGGCCTGTGACAGTGACAGCCATCCTAGGAGTGGGGGTGAGACTCCAAGTGCCCGAATCACCTGGAAACACTGGTATTTTATTAGTACGATTAATATTAAACACTGTCAAAATCCTCTTGCTTGTCCTTCCATGTCCATTGTTGCTTTCAAAGTCGTCACTCTTTCTGGGTTTTGAAGCTCCTAGGGAAAAGATGAGCAAGGCATTGCTTCATAGAGGAACCATTTTCTCAAGATGGATGGGGTATCACAGGGCAGGGCATTCTCCTGTAACCAGCTTGGGAAATGGCTGTGTTGGAGGGTTCCTGATGCAGTACAGTTGGCTCAAGAGGAAATTGCAAGAAAAGAGGGCATTTTCCCTGAGTGTGTGGTGTGAGACCAGAGGAACAGCACAAAAAGCTTCTCTCATTATTATATTAATAGTAAAAATAATAATAGCTATTATTATTATTAACGCTTTGAGCATCTCTGAGTTTATATTCACCGGTGAACTACAACATGGCAATCCATTCATTTCACCATCTCTTTACCTATTAGCTCTGGTGGCAGTGACCAAACCAATTGTATGTGAAATATACTGGTTTTTAAATAGTGTGGTCAAGCAACCAGTTGGGCTGTGTTTGATTCATTAAGTCTTGTCAATAATTCAACGAGAACTGTGGCAATCCCACATATTAGTTCATACTCATAATTCCCGGTGCAGATGTAATTTGATAATCCAGTCCCCTTCTTTGTCCATTACTCTATTACTATAAGGCAAATGCGAGCCACCCATTCCTTTGGGGCTTTACCTGTATTTCCAGTAGCTTACCAGTTGAGTCATGACCATACCTGGACTGACAGTTCCCATTGATACTTGTGACATTGTTCTCTGGCTGCATGTGCCCTTTCTTTCTCCCTCTAGATTATCCTCTAAAGTCAAACTCTTTTTAAACATTATTATTTGTTTATAACCCAACTGCAGGCCTCCCTGCTCTCTCCCCCCAGCCTCCCCTCCACCCATTTCTGCCTCCTCCCACCTCCACTCCTTCCCCACTTCTGTTCAGAAAATCCCAGAATATCCCATGGATATTCAAAAAACATAGTGTATCAAGTTGTAATAAGCAAAATCGCAAAATCGAACTCTCACCACTCTCTGCTCTTGTTTCTAGTATTATAGCCCAACACATTTTTTGGGGTGGATTAATACTAGATGTGAATAAATATATACGTGATCAGTCATTTCATGTTACAAGAAGAAGTGAGAAATCACAAAAGACTTTAACAAGCCCCTTATGTCTGTCTCTACCAATTAAATGGAAATAGAAAGCCCAGCTTTTAGTTGGGTACACATTTTTCTGAAAAAAAGAAAAAGAAAAAAAGACTATTTCTCAGCTGTCTTGCAGGTAGACATGGTGAGTTTTTAGATCTGGTCTATGCACTATAGCAAAGCATTACTAGACTAAATATCACCTGAAGATGGTATGGTAATTCTGGTGGTGTTCTTATTATGGTTGGAGGGAGGCTGTATTTGTGGAATGCCAGCTGCCATCGCTTTATATGTCAAGATGCTTGTTGGTATGAAAACCTTGTATAGCAGAAACACAACATGGATGCAACCAGAGCACAACAGCCTTAGCTGGTAATTTCCCCACTTTCTTTATTTCTTGAAGGTAGGAAGAAAAAAATAAAACAAAAAACAAAACAAGCAAACAAAAAAACCTCCAAACTCAGGCAAAGGGTAAACAGAAGTCCTTTCTACAGTTTAGCAGTGGGATGGATTGGTGCATAGTTGTATGATGCATTCCAAGCTAGCCCCAGCAGAGTAAAGCAAGCACCCACAGTCCCTCACTGATGGAAGGGAACTGGCGTTGCTTGCAAGACCTGATCCCTGAGTCCTGGCAAACCTTGTTCATGCGTACTTTGAGCTCAGTCCCTTGTCACTTACCAGGCGACCTTCTGTATATCCTGGTCATGTGCTTTGGGGTCTTTGGCCAGGAATCCTCTGTGTCAATAGGAGGCAGTGCTCATACTTCCTGAGCTGGCCTCACCACAGTTCTGAAGCCACAAATCAACACTGAGCTTTCAAAAGTCCTCCTCATTTCCATCTGCTTCCCTCTGTAGCACATCTGCTTTGATCACTTTTATTGCTCCCATCTCTTTTGTAAAACTTCCCTCATCTGACTAGAACATAAGCTTCTAGAGAAGAGGAGCTCGCTCTGTGTGCTGCTCACTCATCTGGGAATCAGGAAGATTTTGCTCCACATGGAGTCTTGCAAGAGCTGACTGAGGGCCTGCATACAGCACAGGAACACAAGTCCAAGTGTGTAGTCACTTGACCTGGACCCATTAGAGATAAAGTAGATTTCCTGACTCCTTAAAGGGGTCTTTGCTTAATTTTTTTTACTGATATATATGTATATGTATATATATATATATACACATATATATGTATGTATTTATATATATGTGTGTATGAGTGTATGTATATGTATATATAAATACATGTATACATATATTTATATATTCATATTTTGTATTTGGTAATGTAGACATGTTCATGCAAAAGTAAAGCTTTTATGTGTGAGGACATAATTTCTCTTGTCTGACATGCTTGTATTACAATTTACACACACACATACACACAGAGAGAGAGAGAGAGAGAGAGAGAGAGACAGAGAGAGAGAGAGAGAGAGAGAGAGAGAGAGAGAGAGAGAGAGAGAGAGAGAGAGAGAGAGGTGCTGACTCTTCTTCCTGCCTGGCAGATTATTTATGATGTTTGGTATTTTATGTCTTTACTTTTTTTCGTGATAGGGTTTCTCTCTGTAGCCCTGGCTATCTGGGAACTCACTTTGTAGACCAGACTGGCCTGGAACTCAGAGATCTGCCTGACTCTGTCTTCCAAGCTCTGGGATCAAAGGAGTGTACCACCACTACAAGCAAATTATTTTCTGTCTTAATTGTCATAATTTGATGTTCAGGTAACTGGATGACTCATCACAGGAAATTTCGGAAATATCTATGAACCCTCCAGTGGAAGATATCTCCAGAGAAGTTTCCCCAAAGATTCTTTCAGTCCTCTGTCTGACTTCTGCTTCCCTGATTCAAAAATGCTTTACCAATTTTCACCTAATCTGAGTCTACTCTCTGCATTACAGATACATTTTTTATAGTAAATTCAGTTCTTAATAAATTCTGATTTTCCTTCTTCTGCCCAAGATACTATCAAAGAAGGGGGTTGCTTTCATGGTATTGTAATTAGTAGTAAATAATTCAATTCTGCCTCACCACCACAGTTCATTTTTATCATTTGTAGAGTTGCTGTTTGACAAGACTGTAGTAGCTCTTTAAACAAAACCTATAAATTTGTGTGATTATTCAGAATATTTGGTGCCAAGAAGGAAATACAGTTTTCTATCTCTCCCAAAGAGTGTGCTTTCCTTATAGGCATATCCATGCCAAAAAAGCTCCATAAAGGAGACCCAAATGATACAGAGGACATAAGAATCAGAGACCGTACAAGTTGTATTTCTATGAGGGTACTGTCCAACATGGTGGGCTCCAGTTACCCATCACAACTGAACATGTGGACAGAGCTAGTCCACACTGAAGTGTGCTGTCAAATAGACCTCAGATTCAATGACAGTATGGGGAAAATTCAGAACACCTAATTAATAATTTTTAATAAAATTCTGTTGCACATGTGTTGACTATTTGTTAAAATCTAATATGAGACAAAAATTTCCTAAACTTTTTCTAGCATGTACAATCTTTTTGAAAAATGGGTATTTTTACTAAACTCTCTTAAAAACTGAGAAGCCTTTGCATGGTTTTTGTTGTTTTGTCTTTTGCTTATGAATTAGCTTCCAGAGGAACTTCTTCCCCAGTTGCTTTGCAAGAGACATTTTATGCAACAAAGGAAGCAAAGAAGCACTAGCATTAATCCGAATTTGTGGGAAATGGTTTGTAGCCCTGTGAGTGGAGAGCTTCACTCAATTGTACTAGGAGGCAACTATAATCTCTATTTTCTCTCTGCAGGCTTTTCTGTTTGGGAATGATGACTGGCCAATGTCTACCCTTAGGACTGAAGAGGAACACATGTCCTTTTCTCTGTATTTGAGTAGACCCCCTCCTTTCCTGCTGTGTCTGGGTTCTGGGTATAGTGGGCCACTTCTTCTTGAAAGGCACTGGACAAAGACAACACAAAGATGAGACGATCTCAGGGCCACTGAGTAAAACTGAAATCATGCACAAGGCAAGGACTGGGCAAAGTTCCTGACCGAGGGTGAAGAAAGAGGCAAACCTGTTAGAATGAGAAGGAAGACACACAGTGCCCTTCACAAACACAACTCTCTTTGCAACTTAGCACAAGGCACTCCTCCATTTCATTGCCAATGTCTCCTCTGCACACAGGACCCCAGAGCAGCAGCTGACCTTTGGTTCAGGAGCCTAAAACACTTGTTTTCACTGCAGTATGTGAGCTATGTCATCCTTCAAAGACTCTCCTGAAGTTGCTCACATGTTTGACAAACAACAGATAGCAATGCTACAAACCACAGTTTCCAAACTGTGTCTTTTTATAAGCTTTCTCTATGTACAATGTGAAAGAAAATATTTTTGATAGCCTGGTACAGTGGCTTTAAACGCCTCTCCTGAGCTGTTCGGGTAGTTAGCAACACCTCAAAAAAGCTCCATAAAAAAATCCTCTATTTTCCTTACCAAAAAGATGAAGAGAACAATGCATTAGTGTCTATATTAGTCAAGGTTCTCTAGAGTAACAAAACTTATAGTATAAATCTTCCCCCTCTGACATATAAAATCTATAAATTTTAATGTAGATTAGAATTAATATATAATATGTAAATACATACCCATATATGGAATTTATCAGAATGGCACACAGGCTGTGGTCTAGCTAATCCAACAATGACTCTCTGTGATCAGAAACTCCAAGATTTAGCAGATGTTCAGTCTGTGAGGCTGAATGTCTCACTGGTCTTTAGTATATACAGAAATCCCAAAGAGTAATGCTGTAATTATTCATTGGCTGTAATGTCAATGAAAAGAATAGACTTGTTAGTGAAGGTGGAAGCAAGCAGACAAGAGAGAGAGCTTCCTTCGTTCATGTCCTTCCTATAAACTGCCAGCAGAAGGTATGGTCCAGGTTAAAGGTGAATCTTCCCACCTCAAAACACTAGGATTAAAGTTTTATCTCTCCAACTCAAAGATCCAGATTAGGAGTGGTTCTTCCAAATTTTAATGATTTAATTAAGAAAAAGGACCTTACAGGTCATTTGGGTTTTAGTTAATTTGAGATGTAGTCAAGTTGATAGTCAAGAACAGCCATCACAGTATCTCATAAGGAAATCACTTCCCCTGTTATTTCCAAGGAAAAATAAAAACAGGAGTCAGTCAGAAAATCTTGTTCTCTTGAATTTTCTAGATAACATCAATATTTGACATATGAAATTTGAGGGAAACTAAAGTGTGGATGAACCCTGAAATAAAGATCACTAAACACTACAACTTGTTTCTCTGCAGTTGGCCCCTGTCATAAAAAAAAAAAAGAAAGAAAAGAAAAGAAAAAAGAAAAGCTAGAAAAGCTGTTCTTTTCTGATCCTGCTTCTTTGGCTGAAAAGGCTGTTGCATTGGAGACTGCACTTTGGACTGTACATTTTTCTCCCTAGGGAGCAAGGTTTAGAAACACAAGGGTTGTGTGTACAGCAGATATGCTGCTTTGGTTTTTATAAAAGCCAGGGAGACCAGATTGGTGTACTTAGCACAAACAGCTCTTTGTAATAAAGCATAAATTGAAAATTGCCACCTGCAATGGATGGTAGAAATTCTTGTTACCCTGAATCTCTAATCTGGAGCACTAATTGCATATGGCCTTTAAAAGAAAAAGGTGTTTCCCTTAGTGCTACCCTTACATTTTATCTTTGTAATGCATTGCAATCTGAGGGTCTTGCTTAAAAAATTCTAAGGCAAGAGGTTTGAGTTTATGGTATAGGAAGAAAATGGCATTCAAATTGAACACAAACTCCGAACATTAGGTGTTCAAAGCAATGATCTCTCTATCAACCTCATGCATAAGAAATAACTTAATTTCAAGTGATAGCATGTTAGGCCAAAATGAAAGCAAGGGCAAAAGGATTTATTGGTCTGAAGAGATATAAAGATCTGTGAGTTTCAGTAGCTGTTCAAACAGCAGCTCAAAAGATTGCCACATCAAGATCATCTCACACCAGCTCCTGACAGCTCACAGAACTGCTGCTGGGAGTCTATTTCTTCAAATGGCTATTTTCCAGAAAAATTAATTGTCACTGTGTGTTGTGGGCTGAGTCCGTTCCCTACAATTCACGTGTTGCAATCTTATCCAGAATATGACTGTCTTGGAAATAGGGTCTTTAGAGAGGTAATTAAATTAAAATGATGTCGTTAGGAAGGAGTCTAACCCACTACAACTGGGGTCTTTGTCAGGACAGGACTGTAGGACTGCAGAGGCATCCAGAAGTGGGAGTCAGTGAAGATGCAGGGAGAGGATTAGGTATAAGACAACCAAGCCAAACCAAGCCAAAGAATCATGCCTAACCCTACCAAAACCTTTATCTGGAACCCCTCGTTTCCAGAATGGCCAGGACATAAGCATCTTGTTGTCTAGCTGCCCTTTGATAAGCTTTGCTGTGGCTAAAACGTTTGCTATAAAAGTTTGACTGGTCTTGCTTATGTCCTGTGCCAACTTTGTGACTAATTGCTGAATTCTTAGGTTGGGTTCTGGTCAGCTACAGGGACCCTCAAAGCAAGTCCATGCTAACAGATGCCTTCTACAAGTGCCTATAGCCTAGAAGAGCACACACACTGAATCCAACATGGTACTCTATGTATTGTTCTCCCAGATGTGAAGATGACCAAAGAGAAATCGCCCTGCATCACTCTGCATTGTGGCCATGGATTAGTTTTCCTGGGCGAAACTTTGCTTTTTAAAAGTAGAAGTTCTCAAGGTGGAAACTCTCCCCTGACAAAGCCTACCTTTAATAATCTTTTACTTCAATCCAGTGTTTGGGGACTTCCTTGATGATCCTAAGGGTCCAATCTCAGAACAGCAGTAAAACAGGATACAGCAATTGTGTTATCCTGCTGGTAAGCCAGCTGTGAGGATTTTACTGAAGGTCTGTATGAAGGAATAAGGGTTATATGTCACCTGAATATTGTATTACATTACAATTTAAAATCCTATTTGTACAAGGAGGTCAGACATGTTGAGGGTACACTGTCCCTATTCCCTTTCTGCCCACCCCCATGACCTCTTTGCACACAATCTACTTCAGGTTCCATTCCCTTACTTCTGTTTAGAGCAGTGGTTCTCAACCCACCTAATGCTGCCATCCTAATACAGCTCCTCATGTTGTGGTGAAATCCAACCATAAAATTCTTTTCTTTGCTACTTCATAACTGTAATTTTGCTACTGTTGTGCATTGTGATGTAAATATCTGTTTTCTGACGGTCCTAAGCAAACCCCATCAAAGGGTCATTTGATCCCCAAAAGGGTTGGGACCCACAGGTTGAGAACCCCTGGTCTGGCATCTCTTCTAGGATATCCTCTAGGAGGTTTCTGTCTTCTTTCACATCTCTGCTCAGATGTTGACCACATTGCTCTGCGTCACTCTCTCCTTCTATTTCCCTCCATGGCAGTCATTACCTAGTTCTTTGCCTTTCTTCCCCCTCCATGGTGAGAGAACACTTGTGATTTCTTTCCTGATTAGCTGTTTTTTGTTTGTTTGTTTGTTTTTATCACTTAAATGTTGCCTGGTTTGTCTGGTTTGTTTTGATTTCCTTTGCTGTGATAAGAATCACTGACAAAAGCAACTTGAGGGAGAAAGGGTTTATTTTGGCTTGCAGTTGGGGTCACAGCCAATCACAGTGGACAGTGGACACATTGTAGTCACACTGGTAGGAGCCTGAGGGAGTTGCTCATACTGCAGCCATAACCAGAAGTAGACAGCAATGATGAATGTGTGCAAGTGTTTTCCTTCAACAGTTTAGATAGTTCAGAATGCCTTGCTAGATAGAGAATGAATATCCCTGTATCAGTTAACGGGAGCAAGATAACCCCTACAGACATGTCTAAAGGATGATCTCCTAGGTGATTCTAGAACCTGTCTAGTTGATAACACTACCATACTCCTAAAAGATAAGTAGAAAATAGAAATTTGTTTTGAACCAAGGTATTTCCCCAGTCATATTTTTTTTCAGCAGTCAATCATTAGATCTCTTTCACTGAGATCTTTGTCTTAAAAATTAAACATACATGTGTATGCACACATAAGCACATTTAAGCATACACGTGCTTCTGCATGTGTGTTATCGCACATATTCTGTGACACCACAGAAGCCGTCTCTTCTGTCTGTTCTGGCTGCTAAGCAGAGAGCCACCACACCCTCCAGACATCTTTCAGATCCATTGCTACAGGCCAGGCAAGCTCTGTTCCCCTAGGGAATAAATGGCACAGGCATGTGGATTCAGTATTTCTTGCTCCTTCCTTAATTATTGGTCAAAGATAAATCATAAGCATCAAATCATCATAGTAGGTTGGCGGGTTTGGAGGGGACGCCGGATATTTGTTTTCATATTCATGTCTCAAGTGCAAACTGTCGAGTTATTCTGCATCCTATTCTGTGTTTAAGAAGTGGCAAGAAGTCAGGGTAGAATCTGCTTTTTAAAACTCACTTGGGACTCAATTAGATTTTGAAAGAAGCTGCAGACCCTCTGAAGCTTGTTCTACGCTTTGGTCTTCAGTTCAGATTCACTCAGTATGTATCTCAGCATGGGCGGCAGAAACAAGAGGGAATAATAGTAAGGACTGGAGCGTCTTGGTACTTTCTACCTCACCATAAGTGGTAAACAAAGCCAGAGTTGACTCTAGTCAGTTGTTTTTAATCTTTGGGTTTTTGAGTGTCCACCATCCAGCTCCCAAACAAATCACAAGGATTCTTATTCTTTCTTATTAATGTTGGGGCTAGCTTGGCTTGTTTCTTGCCAGATTTTCTTAACTTGAATTATCTTGTCTATCTTTTAGCTATGGGCTTTCCCCTTTCTTTATCCTATATACCTCTCTTTTCTTCTTTCTTCATGACTTGCTCTGTAGCTGTGTGGTTGACCACTGGAATCCTTCTCTCCTTCTTTTGCTCTCAAACTTTTTTTTCCAAATTTATTCTTCTATTTATTCTCTCTGCCTGCCAGCCCTACCTATCCTTTCTCCTGCCTTGCTATCTGGTGTTTTGGGCAGGCAAAAATAACACAGCTTCAATGCAACATCAAGAAATACAACACATCTTTGCATCACTAAACAAATGTTCCACAACATAAAAAATGTAACACATCTTCAAATAATACTCCACAACAGTCAACATTACCAATATCTGTATAAATTCTTCAGATTTCAGAGGCAGCTCAACATTAGTGAGATTTCAGTTTATTCAGTAGCTAGGACTGACTACAGCTGGATACCAGGTAGCACCGAGGGAAGTTAGACAATTGGCAGAAGGAGATCCTCCAACACTTGGCTAATTGTGACCATATACCTATTCTCTCCTCCCAACATGTGTATAGTTTTCCCATCAGGACAGCCATGCTGTTTACCTTGTTTAAAACATTTAACCCCAAGTACATCTTAAACACTAAGGCTGAATAGCATGGTTATTCCTTAGATGAATGAATAAATCTTATATTTCCCTAACTTTTATAATCCATGAAATTGAGAAGAGGAACAAATGACATATGGTCTCAAATGTTTAAGAACCCACAAGATATCTTTAACTAATAAACATAAGTGTCTTGAAAGATACTTGCAAAGATATGTGAACACTTCCACTGGAATGTATTTCTGCTATAGCAATATTAAAAACAACAAAGACTTCTTTTAAATCATCTTCTGGAACTTTATCATGTTCCTAATTGTTATATGCTTGGAATTAATTCACCCAAACATTATTATTTCTGATTATCTAAAGAAGACACTAAAGACTGTTAAGATTAGGAATGTTTACCGTGTATATGGATGGTTAGATAGGGCATGAAGTTGAGATTTTAGTTAACTTAATCTTTCCTAGTTTGAGGCAAGGCTTACTGTGGATAGTTCTTCAGGCCAAGATAGCTGATTTGGCCACAACATTGTTTCTGTTTGGATCCACAAAACTCTGAAGAGTGACTTGCAAGGTGTAACAGACATAATATGAAATTTCAGAAGGGCTTATGGGGTTAGAGCAGAGAGCTTATAGTTGAGAGGCAAAGAGGAGTAGATTTGTGGGTATAGTATCAAGAACATTTAATTTTCTGGGAACGGGAATGTCTAGGTAACATGGATAGCTTTGCACTCTCCTGTCTTTTCTGGGGTAGAGGTATATTTTTGTGTATATTTGAAGACACATGTCAACACCACAGTAGGCTGTGTGGTGAAATGGCAGATTATCATCTGTATAAGCCTGGGATGTGTAAGCTCAAGTTTCTGTCTGCCCATTTCCCCTATGCTGTTCTGACCATGTTATATAACTTGAAAATGTGATTGAAATCAAAGAAGAATAAAAACGAAATTTAAAATTTGAGGAGCAGAAATTCTGTTTGGAGAGGATGGGACTCCGAAAGAATCCGAGAAACCTTCTGATACAGGTTAAATCAGTCTGGCTGCTCAACTGGACAAACTTAGGCTTTGCAGTTCTTGCTTCCATTGATTTGTTTATTTAGTTATTTATCTTAAGTGCTAAATATGTGGAGGGGAAAGAAAAAAAAATGAACACTCCATAAGCAGAGCTAGAGATTGTGGAGAGTAGAGAGCTAGTTTGTGTGGGGAGATAAGGTAATGGGGAGGGTTAAGTTCATTGTTTTTTGTAAGTAGTCTGAGGCCCACAAATGAGTAATTAAATACTACCCAGGGATGTGCTAAGATTCACAGATAGACCAGTTGGATGAAACAAGACAGCCTTCTTTCTTTGAGGCAGAATGAAGGAGACGGTTGTTTAATGCTTTGAGGTGTTATGTATATTTTTGTATATATTTGAAGACACATGCCAACACCCCAGAAGGTTGTTGATAAGATGGCAGATTATCCATCATCTGTGTAACTTGGGAAATGGGAAAAGCCAGGATAAGAAAAAATAGTCTCTATTTGAAGTAAAGAAAAAGCCCAAGAGTGCCAGGAACAGAACTGGGGTGAAAGGGCAGTTAAGGGATACAAGGAAGTGGGGGGATAGCCAGCAAAAGAAGCAAGCAGCTCATGGCTTCTACGATGCAGCTTCCTGTCTGGAGAGAGGAAGCAGACAGCTCATCAAAGGGAAACCCCAGGTGGCTTTGATGAAAGGAGCCTGGCAGTTCAGTACAGTCCACAGATTTAACTACAAATCAAATTAGGGGTTCAGGGCAACAGTTGACTTCTCCAGCATTGGTCAGCGGTGAAGAAGAGGTTCATGTTGTGTTGCACGAGTTATAATCGGACTTAACAATAAAAATTTGAAGTCAGATATTAGGAGGTGAAAGCTGAAAGATCAGAGAAGCAGAGCAGCCAGCCACTAGAGTTCTTACCTCTACCAAATCTCCAGCTGAAAGTGATCAAGCTCCTGTCTCCTCCCACCTTATAGTCCTCTCTCTGCCCAGCCATATCACTTCCTGTCTATCTGTGCAGACCTACAGACCTCTATGGTTAACTAGCAGTTAGCTCTGCCCTCTGATCTTCAGGCAAGCTTTATTTGTTAGAGTTACAAACAAGGTCTCACCACAATATTGGCATACCCATTTCTCAGAGCTTTGAAGCCAGTTACCTTCCCCAGAGGTAACTGATTAAAACTATGTTACCCCAAAAGCCTGATCACAGTCAGGGAGCCTGGAATCAGTCTATCAGAGGCTCTCATGGGAGTATGAGGCAGTTGTGGACCAGGGGAGGGCTAAGCACAGACACTGAAAAGCTCAGGTGGCAGGAAGCTCAGGCAGCAAAAGGCTCAGAGGTTAATGGCCTCTTTGGCAAGGAGCTGGATAACTTTAGCGGACACGGATAGCCAAAGGACAAAGGTCAGCTACTTGCTTAAACTCTGTGGCAAGCCATGCCTTTTGAGAAATGAGTACTGCAAAGTTCAGGTCTATCTAGTCGATAGATATTCCTCTCAGCCTTGCATGATAGCATAGCAAAGGAAAGAATCAACAGTATTCAGAGAAAGCCCACAAGACAAGAGAAGTCTTTGCCAACCATGTATCTGACAGAATATTAACTTCTAGAACAGAAGGAGCTAAAAAGTTAAAGATTTAAAAATACTAATTTAAAAACTCTGAATCCCTCACATATCCAATCCATAAATGGACAAATGAATGGAATAGGCAATTTTTAAAAGAATAAATAAAGTAGTAGCCAATATGTAGAAGCAAAACCTGTTTGCATCTGTGTTTGAAGGAGAATGTTCTCTGTAGGATCATATATTTGAATGTTTAGTCACAGCAAGTGGAACTGTGTGGGGAGAATTAGGAGGTGTGGTCTTGTTGGAGGAGGTATGTTACTGGGACTGAGCTTTGAGGTTTCAAGAAACCAGTCTCTCTCCCTTCCTTTCTTGCTCTCTCTCTCTCTCTCTCTCTCTCTCTCTCTCTCTCTCTCTCTGTCTGTCTCTCTCTGCCTCTCTCTCTGTCTCTCTCTCTGTCTCTCTCTCTGTCTCTCTCTCTGTGTCTCTGTCTCTGTCTCTGTCTCTCTCTCTCTCTCTCTCTCTCTCTCTCTCTCTCTCTCTCTCTCTCTGCCTGCTACCTGAGGATCAGGAAGTAAGTTCTCAACCCAATGCCTTCATATCTGTTGTCATGCTTTCCATAATGATGATAATGGACTAACCTTCTGAAACTGTAAGAAGGACCCCTAATTAAATTCTTTCTCTTATAAACATTTCCTTGGTTATGGTGTTTCTTTCGTAGCAAAAGAATAGTGACTAAGGCAGCACCTTTTGTTATTAGGGAAATACTAATTAAAACTACATTATAACCCTATTTTGTGTCTATCAGAATGGCTGTCATTAAGAAAACACATCACAACAGGTACTAGTAATGGCTGGGGAAAAGGAGTCCTGACTGAGTGCTGGTAGGCAAAAACAAAAACAAAACCAAAAAATCTGAAGTGTCTCATATGTAAATTAGTGCAGAGATCCTTAAAGCAACCAAACAATAGAACTACCACATGACCCAGTTGTATCACTGCCAGGTCTGTGGTCTAAGGGATTTAAGTCAGGGTACCACAGGGATACCTGCAAATTCATGTTTATTACTGTATTAGTCATAATAGTGATGATACAGAGCTAGTCTAGTTTTCAATCAATGAACAACGGAGAAAAATTAGCACATCTATCCAACTTACTTCATTTATCTGTAGAGAAGAATTGAATTATGTCACCTTCAGGAAAATGGGTGAATTGGAGAGTGAAGCCAAATTTAAAAAGACAAATAACCACGTGTAATCTCTTCTGTGAAATTTAGGTTAAATATGCATATTGGGAGAAGAAAGAGTATAGAGTTTTGGAGAAAGACAGGGCAAGGGTAGGTAGTGATGGCTTTCCTGAGGTAAATGGTTTTGATATTGGAGGTACTGGAAAATCTGAACTATAAATAAATTATTTTGTGTGTACACTGCAATCTTTTTTTGGTCACTGTGGTACCATTTGTCTAGTTCTATGCCAAAGTGACAAACGTATACATTTCAGTTACCTTAATCAGCTAATTCATTGATTTTTTTTCTGAAAAAGCCAAGAAAATTATTTATAAGAAATTATCATAATATTCTTAAGATCCATTTTCAACTGTATACTTTTAAGATATATTCATGCATTTATTTCAATAGCCCTTTAAAGTACAGAATGCCTCATGTGTTTTCTCTCCCATGTGATGACACTCACCATAAAATCAGAAAGGTTGTCTATTTGAGGGAGGGAAGGGAGCCACTAGGAGTGGGCAGATGGGAGTAGAGTGTTGGCCAAATATGAGCAAAGCATGTAGACTGAGGTTCTGTCCCACCTGGTTCCACAGCTGTTTAGTCCCAAATAAACACACAGAGACTTATATAAGTCTTGCTTCCTCAGCAGCTACATGGCATCTCCCTGGTGGCTGCTTTCTGCCTCCTCTCCCCAGAATTCTCCTCATCTGGTAGCCCCTCCCATAATTCCTTCCTGGTTACTGGCCAATCAGTGTTTTATTCATCAACCAGTAAGAGAAACATACATACATAAGAATATCCCCATCAAAAGCATAATGATATATGCATATAAAAATGTCATAATGAAGCCCATTATTTTACATAGCAACTGAAAATCATTTTTTTTAATTCACAATTAACCTCAAAGCAATACTGCATGAGGGAAAATATTTAAAATTTTTAAATAGTACTTAAAGATTATGTATATAACACACATGTACTATAGGAAATTTTAAACAAAGAAATGAGTCTCTTTTTATAGAATTGTGGCTGTCTTGGGTTTTCTATTGCTCTGAAGAGACACCATGACCATGGATGGAAACTCTTATAAAGGAAACATTTCATTGGGGTTGTTCATTTACAGTTTTAGAGGTTTACTCCATTGTCAACATGGTGGGACATAGTAGCATGCAGGCAGAAATGGTGCTGAGAGTCCTACATCTTCCAGGCAATAGGAAGTAGTCTGTATCACTGCGTGTGGCTTGAGCATATATGAGACAGCAAAGCCCACCTCAGTGAAATACTTCCTCTAGCAAGACTACACCTACTCGCACAAGGCCACACCTCCCATTAGTGCCATTGCCTTTGGGGGGCATTTTCTTTCAAACCACCATAGTGGTGTTGTCTAGGGAAAGGGCCTTGGATGTAGAGCTGAACTTCACTTTCAGCTTGAGCTGGCGACTCTGAATCTGGACAGGCTTCAGCATAGTTCTGAGAATCCATTTCATCCTGTGAAAAAATCAAGAGGATGGCCTCCAAGGCTGCACCTACCAGAACAGTCAGTGAGTCATTGAATCTAAGTATAAATTAGCACAGCTTTGAGAGCATAAGCGATTTCTAATTGCTGATGTGTGACAATTTAAAATAAGAAGGCAAAATGGTCTCTGCCATTAGCTCTGACACCAGTCTCCCTCTAAGACAAAGGTCAGCCACTTCAATTTCCTCCTTGCTGCTAGCTCCGTCCCCCAACAGGGATAACATTCCTGGAGCCTGCCTTTTCTTCATGAATCTCCTGTCTGGATTAATAAGTGTCTGGTTTCTCTGAAGGAAATGGCTCTTACATTGAAGGTACATTAATTCTCTCAGGTCACGGTGGCACCATTTGCTTAATTCTATTACAAAGTGACAGACATAGATTCCATTGTCCTTACTGAGTTCATGGCTTTAGCCTAAACAGCAAGAAAGTCATTTAAGACAAAGAATATATGTGTGTCCCAGATTTTTCTTAAGATATGCTCTTCAGGTGATTGCTCCTTAAAATGGTGTCACCCCATTATTTACACAGGTATTTTTTTAAAGTTAGAAAATCTTTATCATTTTTAATTTAGTTCCAGAGATACACAGTCCATTATGTAGAAAAAACACTGTAAAAGGAAGGTGACAGGCTTGTCAGCACAAACAAGAAGCTGATTCTTTATATTGTATCCACACTCTAAAGAGTTACACAAGTATTTTATTCTGCTTTTCTATGTCATTTAGCAGATAAGAGACATTTTATAAGCCAGGAGACATTGTGGGCTCTTCCAAAACAGTTCTCCTAGGGAATGATACACTCATCCATCCGAGGGTCTAGGAAGCTACTCTATGCCTCCATTATAGTCACAAGAAATTATACTTTTTCATATCGTTCAGTGTTGAAAGAGAAATCTGTAAGTCCCACAAGCTTTGATTCGGTTCAACACAAACTATGCTGTACCCATAACTAGGGATATAGCAGGAGGGAACTACATTCCAGGATGGTGCTAAGACAAAACCCTGATAGAATATTAGAGATGGAAATAATAATATCAGAGCAGAAACAGGTAAAATGAAGAACAGAAAAACAAAAGGGAAATCAAGGAAACTTTTATCTTGTTTTTAAAGATCAAGTTGACAAACCCTTTGCCAGATTAAGAAAAAAAAAGAGACACAGACTTAGATAACACAATTTTAAAATGCAAGAGATGTTAAAATTGGTGTAACTAAATGAAGATGGTTACTAGAGAATAAAAAGAAGTATGCATTTATATGTTATAGAACAACAGAAGCTCTAAAATATGGATAAGAGAAAGAAATAAAGTCTAGATAACTACAAGGGCAGGATCAAAACCCTTTGAACAAAGCCCATTTTCAGGGTAAAATTCTGGGAAACATTTAAAAAATTACAACCAATCCTTCTTAAACTTATTCCCACATAGAACAGTCCCCAAACTCATTTTATGGAGGCAGAAAAACATGTATCAAAAATTGAATTAGTGCAAAAATTCTCAACAAAATACAGGAAAGTCAAATCCACCACCACAGTAAAAAACCTGCCTTCCATGCCCAGTGGGATTGATTCCTGGAGTTCATGTGTCTTAGCATTTCTATTGCTGCCATGAAACATCATGACCAAACGCAAGTTAGGGAATGTCAGCTTATACTTCCACATCACGAAAGGAAGTCAGGACAGGAACTCAAACAGGAGAAGAACCTGGAGGCAGGAGCTGATGCAGAGGCCATGGAGGAGTGCTGCTTAGTGACTTGCTCCACATGGCTTGTGCTTGCTCAGCCTGCTTTATTATAGAATCCAGGACAACCAGTTCAAGGATGGCATGGACCACAATGGGGTTGGGGCCTCTACCATTGATCACTAATAAAGAAAATGCCTTGCAGCTGTATCTTAAGGAGGCATTTTTCTCAACTGACATTTCTTCCTTTTTGATGACTCTATCTGGTGTCAAGTTGACACAAAACCAGCCAGCACTGCATGGATGCTCTTAACCATGAATAACTAGGATGATGAAAGGCTATGGGTATAAGGAAGCCTATGATATTCTAACAGCAGAAAGAAATTCAGTTCAAGGCTATAAAAGAACACAGGTAACTTGAAAAGAGGGTGGCTGGTTCTCAGGATTAAAAATTTAAGTGAAGATGGCAGAAGATTTGGGTACACATGTCTCTAAAGAAGATACATAAATGACAATATCAGGTTATTTTAAATCAATAGTATTAATCAAGGTAATACTTATAAAAGGGACTATGACATACCGCTGCATACCTGTTAAAAGATCACTACTTAAACAATACAACACCACCACACTCACACTGAAACTGACAAGCTGTTGAGGCTATAGGGAAATCTTATACATAGTCTCCAGGAAGGCTGTACTGGTTCCTGTTGTTTTGTGGTGATCGAACACCTCGACCAAAAGTAACTTACGAAAGAGTTTATTGGCTTATAGCTCTGAAGGGTGAGTCTATGATGGTAAGAGAGGGACCACAGCAGGCAGGCAGAGCAACAAGCTAAGGGATTCTGTCTCATCCATACACAGGAAGCAGAGGCAGTGAACTGGAAGTAGGCAGAGGATATCAATCCCTAGAGCCTCCCACAATGACTTCCTCCAGTGGGGCCACACCTTCTAATGGTTCCCTAAGTTCCCAGAACAGTATTAATATCTGAGTCTGTGTAGGATAATTTTTTCCCCTGAAAACATCACAAAAGTCAAATGATATAGTCACTATTGAAAACAGTCTTCAAACCCTCAATTAAAATTATTCTGTGATACAGTGAACTCACTTGCGAATACTTAACAAAAAGAATTGGAAATTAAACTTTGAAGAGATGTTTGTATCCTCATATTCACATTTGAGGGGGGCACCTTAAGCATCTACCTTGTGATGGATTGGTGGAGAAAATGTGATATGTATGTACACTGGAGTATTAATCAACCATGACGAAGTCAATTGTATAACACGAATGACCCGAGAGGACATGCTGCTAAGAGAAATGAGCCAGTCATAAACAGATCAATCCTGCGTGATCCTAACCACATGACACCCATAAAGTGGCCCAGTTCAGAGAACACAATATCGAATGGTGGTGGCCAGAGGCTGTGGGGAGGAAGGAAGTGGGGGTTGCTTAAGAATTATAGTTTCAATTTTGCCAGAGAAAATACAAAATATGTGCACATGAACTTAAGTCAGCAATCATCAACTCCTTGATGGTGGGAATTGCCCAAAGGACCCAGCCCAGAGTCTTCCTCACATGTTCTTAATTAGTATTTGTTGAGCCAGACTATACTGAGGCCAGTGTGGAAAAAGAAATGTAAAATACTATAAACTGTGAGACTACGGTTGTTCAGCAAGTATTAAACTTTACCTTCTTTTCTTATTAGTTTTAATCTCAAAAATAAATTAAATAATATGAGTTTAGATGTTTACACAAGAGGTGATTTTTTATTTGTTCTGTTACATTGGATATATGTCTCTACCTCATTGATTCTAAGATATTCCCATAGTTCATGGCTTTGCAAGCTTGTCATTACTGCTGGAATCCACAAGAAAGGAGACACATATGTTTGTGTTTGCCCCTTATTTTTCTCTGGCAGACATGTTTCTGTCACTCTTCCACTAAGCCCAGACATAGCAACCCTTCTCAACACTCCCCTCTATGTAGCACATAGATGGGTTGCACATGGCAAAATGAGTCCCCACTTTTCACATTGGTCTATAATATACTTTTTATGTTTCTGAATTTATATCTAAGAGTTTGATAACCAATGCAGGGCATAGCACAACAAAAAAGAACCTAAGTGAAAGAGAACTGTTTAGCCAGCAGCTGTACTGTGTATACCCAAAACCCTGCCAATGGAAAACATCTTGAAGTTCTTCATTTTCCCATTATCTTCACAAAGTAATAAAGTTATAGTTGAAGAACAATTAAACATATACCTATAATGAGTACTTAAAGTTTGGTATAACCTATCTATATAATTATATCTATTTGTTTAAAAATATAAAGACTATGACTCATGTCTTGGGTTGTGTTGTCTTCCAATGTAATACAGCACTTAGTCCAATGGCATGGTTACAGAGTCAGAACTGATCAGAGGCTGTTTGTTGGGCCCCTCCTCTCAGATTAATTGCCCAATAGTGAGTGACTGGGTTCCCATGCTACAAGTCAAGTATATCAGACTTTACTTGAGGACTTAGGAATTCTCTGTTTCTAATGGCTTTCACTAGAAAGAGGGGATCTCATCTTTTTGCAACTTGTTTCTGTGGTTTCTATCACAATAGTATTTTTGGACCTATATTAATAGCAAGATTTTAAACATTCATTGACTTGTGTATATGCATGTACACATGTCTGTGTTAATCAAACATGTCACCTCAAGGTAAGATGTTTGGGTCACGTGACTAGTAAGTCCGCTGTGAATAGAGCACACCTACCTTTTTTCTGTTTCTCAAATGTAGGGAGTAAAGTGCCGGTGTGAGACGTGAAGAGTGTGGGAGTATGAGGGAAATCTCTGTATACACTGTTTACATTGACCTTCATTTCTGAGCCCAAGTGCCTCATACTCTTACATACTATAACTCCACATTCTGACTCTGATTCCATATAAAAATATTCAACTCTAACTGCATCACTGGGCTTCAGTTCCTCATAAAGTCTCCAGTACCACATAAAACCTAAACAAATGTATATTCTTTTCCCAGGTCTTTTTGTCCTTGTTCTCTGACCAGGCCAAAATCCTGGCAAAGAACAGAGGTAAAGGCTAGCTTCCTCTGTGTGGTGGATGGTATTTCCTTCATCAGGTTTTAACCAAAACCAATGCTTAACAGTTAGCTTCCTTATTTATCTACAGGCCAACTCTCAGTTGACTGTATGGATAGTGCTTTGCTATGGAGGTATGTAAATCATTTTCAGCCATTAAGCATTGACTTTGTTTTCACATACTTGTATAAGTACTTGGTTGTGATTCTAGGGAAATGAAGTGTGGTATATTTTAGGAGGTAAGATGCTGGCTTAAGGGCTCTAAACACATTTAATATTCCCACACTCTATTATACAGGCATCACAAAACTGGAGGCATTGAAGGGTACCTGAAGTAGTGTCCAAAACGTTTATATGGCCCCGGAGGCACAGGAAGGCAAAAAATACAGAAAACCAACTCAATTTATAGCCTATTAAATTGTCCTTTCAAATTGTATATCTTGTACATGTTTCCTTCTCGAGAAAGGGACAAAAATGATCGTCTTTTTCAAGACCCAATGTCAGAAAAAGAAACATGTATCTCTCTTGAGGAACAATACACTGGTCCAACTGCAGCTTCCCAAGATCTCTCCTATGCCCATACCCTGATAAGGTTGCCTTTAATTTATTATTCCAATCATAGTTTTTCATCTTTTGTACAATCTAAAATAAAATGGCCATCTTAAGTGTAGAAGAAAAATGTCTGAGGATCCCTAAGCACTGAATGTGGTCTCTGAATCATCTCCCCTCTCACCTACTGGGTTGAGAGGGGCTTTGCTCTTTCCATGAAGTCATGGAATTTCCAGCAAACACAAACGGTTTTTGACACAGTTGGTGTCTTCACCTTGTAGGTCTGCTGCATAGATTTCTCTAAACCTTGTAAAGTGTTAAATGCTGCAATGATCTTCTCATCTTTCCTGCAGGGTTGAGGCACTCCTTGAATGGCCATCAGTTCTGTGTCCTTCTGATGAAGACAGAGTCCATTCTGCCTCAGTCATCTTTTATAGAACTTGTACAGTTTGAAGGTATGTCATGTCATGCTGGGACTGAAGTAAATAACTCAACCTTGACCCTACCATGCCAACACACAACCTTATTATGTTAGAGTTGTGCATTTTGAGTCTGAATATTCTGGATCATTGTTCTTTGAACCAATTTCTAAGTACAGACTTCATGAGGATGTACAGGGGTGGGCAGAACTCACCTTGCTGTATGAAATTGATTTTATTGAGCTCAGAAGCCTAATCAGCTCCAGGGACTGATGCCTTGACGCTTTGACAGTCTGAACACTCTCCAAGACTGAATTCTGAAGTTAATATTTCTCAGTGGATTAGATCTCTGCCCTGTGTGTAGTATTTCAGAAACACGGTGTAGTCAATATTCACTTGTATATTCTCCTAGATTGGAGTCCTATGTTGCCTTGGTCCCAACTTCAACTTTCAGTGGAAAAAAAAATTACTTTTAGTCATGAAGAAAGCCTGTTACAGTCTATCTTACTGTATGAGTCTATGCCTCTCATGGAAGCTGTGTAACATTTTTTGGAGTTTTTATTAACCCTGAGTAGGGTACTTCTTATCAAAAAAACAAAAACAAAAACAAAAAGCAAAACAAATCAAAAACAAACAAACAAACAAAAACAAAAACAAAACCCCAAAAGCAAAGAACAAAAAACAATGCCTTTCAAGTTTATCTCAGTGAACCACTGAGTTTATTAGGATTATGTACAGGAGCATGATGAAGGGTTTCTTATGGGTGCATGGGTGACTCCAAGTCAACTGCATCACTAAAAGCCCACCACACAGCATGGTTGAGGATTTAGGAGAGCCATATCCCTACAACCTGTTAGCAGTATAAATGGTGGGGCCAGGGTTTCCTCTTCACACCAATTATCAACTCTTTATAATCATGGTAATCATGGGGAGAGGCTTTATGAACCTTTTAGGTTTCAGGAACTTCTGGTGCCTTGTAAGTTTCATTTACTTTGTTAAATTTATGAGCCTTGCTCTTCCTTCCAGATTATAGTTGATATCCACTGTAACCTTGTCAGGATCTAGAGCCATCAAGAACCTCTGGGCCCATTTCCGAGGAGGTTTCTACACTGATTTAATTGCAGTGGGAAGACCAATACTAAATAATGGCAGCACCTATCATTTCGTGGGCTGGGCCTCTAGTGCTCTCTTTTACTCCTGACTGCAGATGCAGCATGCCAAGTTACTGTAAGCTCCCTCCACCATGACAACCCTGTCATAATGGACTGTTCCCCCAAGCTGTGAACTGAAAGAAATCCTTTCTTCTTTGGCTACTGTTACCAGGTAATTTGTCCCAGCAATGAACAAATTAACCAATTCACCCTAAGAATAAATGTCTATTTCATAAGACATAGCTTATATAATAGTGATACCATCAGATTCTGGGCAACAAGGAATGGTTCTTTCCCTCCTGATCACAGGAAAATCAACTGTTCTTAGATACTGAGTACCCTATCTTGTTTGGGAAGAGTATGTTTTCTTAGGAACCCAAAGAGAATAGAGTATGTTTTATTTCCAGCTTCTCCTTGAGCAGACATTCTCAAGATAAGGAGAATAGGGAGAATGGGAACAGCATTACCAACAAAACTTAATCAGTTGCTATGGATGCTGGGGTGGTTTGAAAAAAAAATGGCACCTTTTGGGTCAGTTAGTTACTCCTGACACTCCAACATAGTCCTGTGAGTTAAAGCATCCTGCTCTGACCTAATGTGTTAGCCTGCAGCAGACTTCCTCAGGTTTGCTACTCTGGTCCTGACAACACTTCATGGTGAGGCTGCTCTGTGGGCTATAGGGTGTGTGATAACATATCTGGCCTCTTCCCACTAAATGTCACTAGCATCTCCCCACCAACTGTGATAATCAAAATATCTCAGATCTACTAAGTAGTTAGCCACATAATTTATGAGGTCCAGTCAAATAAAAACATTGAGCATGCTAAAACAAATGTCTTACCCATAGAACACAATGGAGTACTCAATATATATGTAATAAAGTAACCTCTCTAACTACAAATCATCAGAACCAAGAAATCATTGGAATCTTAACATAACAAATACATGCTTTTAATTCAACATATATTGCTGAGAACCCAAGGTATGCCAAGAATTGTTTAATTTTGAGGAATAAAACAATAAACAAAACTAAGTCCCCTCGCAGTTTACTTCTAATAAATTAGGAAGTAAAACATGCTATGTTTCTCAGAGTGTGGAGGGGAGGGGCCAATATTTGGAAAGCATTGCTAGGTAGTGTCTGGGTAGCGTTGAGTTTGCTTTCTGTTATAGGGAGAAGTGGAGAAGTGATTGCAGAGAGGTTTTGTGGAGTGAGGGAAGGAGCCTCCTTGGTAGACACCTAAGGGAAGAATGCTGTTCTGGAAGCTTGGGATGGAGAGGGCCAAGTCTGTGTGATGAAAGACAAGGGCTCCTTGGGACTGAGTTGGGGGACATGGCCTGGGGTGTCCTCCGAGTGGAATTGGTAAAGTTACTGGCTGTTTTTTTCCCTGAGAGGAGGTTTAGCAGGTTGGTACAGAGCAGCATGGCTTGAGTTCTATGCTTATAAAGATCCCCTTTCTGGTTGTCTCAATAAATCATCCCACCACAGAGGTCCTTTAAGTGCCATTTAACACCATGGCACTGGCACAAGTTTCCCTTTGGAGGCTTTTCTGGGTTTATTTGGGGGGCTAGTGAAGATAGTGGGAATGAGATGTAGCTGGTAGAGAGTCCTAGCTTTATTACCTGAGTGCTCTCCCATGGTCCCTCAGCTGAAGGCTGTCCCTGAACCATTCTATTCCCTTTGCAAACCAACCCACTAAGTTCAGAGGGCTCTCTTTCCAGTTACAAAATTAAAAGACTGCCTTTTACACAGACCTAGCTGTCAGGGCCACTCTTGGATGGAGGTCAAGGCTGAATGACCACTGCCATATAAATGATAATAAGGCCTGCTGGCTTTCCCCTGGTCATGGAGTCTCCAGAGATTCTGTCCTGCTAGCTCTCAGCAACAGGAAACCTATGAGGTCAGGTTAAAGTGGATACTCCCCTGCTCCAGGCAAGCGTTATTGTGAGGCATAGACTCAGACTACTGTTTCATATAGATCAGTGCTTTTTAATCCAAGCCACCAGAAACCAATGTCGGCAAGTTACAGAATGGCAGACAAGCCACGTAGTCACACATAGCAAGCCTCCTCTATACTTGGGTGCTTTGTTAAAATGTCCGGGATGGTTTCTTTCATGCCAAATCATATACTTAAGGCCTGAGCTTCAGAAAAATGGAGAGCTCTCTATTTCACTAACAAGCTACCGAGATGGTCACTTTCCCCAAGCTCTGCCACCCATTGGTGTGATGGTCCAGATGAAGACGTGTGCGTTTGAAAACATCCCGAAGTACTTCTCTTCACCACCTCTTCACTTTAATTCCAGGTAAGAGTGCAAGACAGAGAGACCTTAGAAGGGCGAGACCTTTAAAACCGGAAGTACCCTGACTCCAAATCAGTAAATAAGCAAGCAAACAAACTCAGACTCAATACTGCTATAATTTCACTGAGAACAAAGGACTTTTTTTTTTTTTTTGGTCCCGCTGGTTGTTTTGTGAGCTTGACATCACAGAAGAGACAAATAGGATGTCAATAAACCCAACTTTGAACATCTATTCAATGAGTTATTTCCTAGTAGAAGGGGAAAAAAAAATGAATCAGGTCTGGCAGTCTAGAGGGAAACTGTATAAATGACTTGTAGCTAAGAGGATGTGACCTGCTGTATAATTCATAATCATTAGTCTAAGTGACATTTGTGCAGTCACTCTACCAGGGCACTCTACCAAACAGTCCACTCAGCTGCAGCCGCATGTGATCCTGTGATCAGGTTTCCCTGGAAGACTGTATTTGGACCTGAGGAGTTTTCTATTTTTCTTTCATTTTTTTCTTTTCTTCTTCTTCTTCTTCTTCTTTTTTTTTTTTTTTTAACAGAAGATGCTGTCTCAGCTTCATCATGTGTGCAATTTAAAGGTTGCTCAAGTGATTCTTTAAAACTGCATAAAAGCAATTCTGCTGTGCCTGGAAGACAGTATTGCTATAATGTTCCATGCATACATCTGCATGATTTCTCAGAGCTAATTCAAATTTAATGCATTGGTAATTCCTTTCCTGCCAAAGCTGCCCAGCAGTAAGCTGAAGGTTACAGAATGATCTCCCAGCTCAAATAACACTTTTAGACCAGCATAAATGGAGAGGCAGGAACATAATGGGCAGAATTAGACTGCAATGATACATTCTCATCCCCATTGTCACTCTGAGTGAGCCTGACCAGAGTTTACAGTGTTTTCATAAGGATGTTTGTACTAGAATTTTACCAAAACTGAGAGTCAAACTTTAGTTGTTTTTCATCAGAAATATTTCTGATATTTCATTAGAGATATTTCTCTAAAAGTTGAAAAGACTGTTCTTGGGGAAAAATTAGGCTTTGATTACAGTACTCATACAAAAACTCAAAAATATGTAAAGCACCAGAAAAGAAAAATATTAGCTTATATACCATAATTGAAACCCATTTGAAGTTCAGATTCTTAATGAAAAGAATAATTTGGAGGCCATGTTAAAAGAAAAAAAACAAAAACAAAAACAACAAAAAATACGCTTTGGTGAACTTTTACATCCTAGATTAAATCCTGCTTTACAGAAACTAAAATGAAGGTGCTATGAGGTTTCCATAAACGTTACACACTTTCAAAACTTTCTTGCTTTTCGTGGTCTTTGCCATGTCAGATAAGCCAATGCCAAGGCATCATTATGCAGTCAAATCCACACATCCCCATCAGATCTCCTTAGTTGTTCACCTGTTGTTTTGGCTGTTCCAAGGTCCCATGTGCACACAATGTTGTGTTGCCACACTTCCTAAGGTTGCTCCTGCTATAACCATGTCCTAGGTTTTGCTTCAGATGACCTTGACATTGGACAGTACTATTGAAGCATTTCATTTCACCTGTGGTCCCTACACTGAAGATTTTTTTCTGATGTTTTTCTTATGATTGCACTGTTTTTATGGCTTTTGAAAGACTATGAAGGGCAGATGTCACTCTAATATGTCACCTCAAGTGTTTATATTTCCGCACTGGATGTAAACCTGGATCATCTGGTCAGGAAGAGCCTCAGGTTACTGTCCTCATTTCATATTGCACCCAAGACTGCGAAGCTTACACTTTAATGACTGAGGAGTTAAGCTTACCTCAAAGAGGATAAAAACATCCACCTGAATACTTCGGAATTGTTTTACATGGTATATTCATCTGCTTTCTTACATTTCTTTTTACTTTATTTATATCAGTATAGGCTCAAGAATGGTGGGCTATATAGCCCCATACTATTCATCATAGCCCTTGGAACACTGTCAGGTGGCTTCTGTGTCACGTTGGCATCCCCCCAACATCATGGGGTTTTGCTGCTGTTGCTTGAACACTCTCATATTTTGTGGCATTGCAACGCAGTCATTTTGTACATTCCCTGTCCCAGTCCCAGGATTAGCTATTTTCCCACAGATCCTGGTTGTTTTTTATTGGAGAATGAATTCCAAAGCCAATGGTTCACTGCAGCGTTATTCTTTCTATGTCTCCTCAGCTGATGAAGCACAGAAATACATGCATGCATAATAGCCCATGTGCACTCACATATCTCTAAATATTTGCATATGCAATCATCTGTATCTGTATCAAGCTGGCTGATGGATCACTCTGAAATCTCAAATCCTGGGTGGCTTTCCCCTGCTTATCTGACATCAGTGAAAACCTGGCTAGAGGATCTTTTCACCATTTCTCTTCAGATCCAGATAGTGTGGTGACTCAGTGCTTCTTATTTTACTCTGGCCATGTCCCATCTTTCCACTTTGTGCTCAGAGAATTGGCATCAGCCAGAAGTATGAAGGCAGTGAGCTTGCGGTGATTTCCGTAATGACAGGCTGCCAAACACAACATAGGAGTCATCCCATCGTTAAATATGATTCCCTTAAGGCTTAAAAACTTGTGAAACAGATTGCACGGCCATTTCTTGCTCTATGGTGGTTAAACAAAAGCATTTGGCTTCGAGTGTTAGCAACCTAGTAAACGTCACAGAAATACGGTCACTAAAAGCTGTATTTCCCCCAAACCAAAGTTTTACTCATTGGCAGATGTTATCTGTTAGTCACAGGATTGCAACCAGTAACTTCAGGGATCAAGAACCCTGCTTCAAAAAACAAACAAACAAACAAACAAACAAAAAACCAAAAAAACCACCAAAAACCAAAACCAAACCAAAACAAAACAAAACAAAAAAAAAAAAAAACTGACATCATGGGTGTCGCTTACAAATCTGGTATCAATTATTTTAGGCTTGGGGTATTTTGTTGTGTGAAGGGTGAATGTCAAGGTTGACTTTTCACCCTGAGCACAGTTAGGGGAAGGCTAATATGACTTCCTCTAGGAATGGCCCAATAGCATCTAGATCAGAGAGTCCATACTACCCCACTTTAGTTTTTGTAACCAGAGAAAAGAACAAATCAGGTCCATGTGTATCTCTACTGTGAAGTTTTGGCTACTCTCACGGTTGGATTTTAAATCTAGGGGAAGCAAAGAGGAAAAGGAGAACTTTTCAGTTAAGTACCTGAAGTGGGCTTTTTGGACTCTACAGTGAATTAATGGGGGGGTATTTGAAATTTGTGAAATAATCCTCTAAGTGACGAGGTCCTGAAGAGATTGGTTTAACTCACGTATGGAAAACATTCCTTGGTGTTAATTTTTCTCCCTAATATGCTCTGAGTATTACGGAAACATTTAAAAAATGCTCATGATACTAACAGACACAATGAAGCCTTTTCTTTCCATTAGAGTAATTTCTATTGAATAACTTCTATTCTTTTAGTTATTTTTGAAGATTATTGCTTCTGTGGGTAAAAGGTTAAGTATTGCTGTTGCTGCTGCTTAGGTTTAAAAATGAATCTGTTATTTTCTAAATTTTTAAAATCACATAGCCACGGCAGTATAATAATACCAGTGTCAAATGTTTCAGTAACTTTACATAAAGCTCTCAAGTCTATCTTCCCCAGTGTGAAATACCTATATCCCTGATTTTAATGCACATTGAACATGCCGCCCAGAGTTCATCACTTTTGTTTTTTAACCTGCTGCCTGCCAAGCATTGCAGCAGCACTCAGCAAGGAGTAATGAAGGGCCCTGCATGAAAAATTCACACCACTGTCCCTGAGTAGATTGCCCTGTCCTTCCCAGCCCTGTCCCTTGACAATCACCTTCATGCTCAGCTGCACTTCATAGCATGTTTACCACGCTGCAATGATGTTGACTCCCTAGGTTTATTTGATGCTGGCCATTTGAAAACATTATCACTGAAATTGGCTCCTGTAACTAATAAGCATATGTTTCACATGCTTTTCACTAGAGTGAACCAGGGAAGCATCATAATGCCAGATTTTAGATTGGGTGCCCAAGAGGAGATCTCTAGCATAAGACAATGTATGGAATTCTGTGAGAATGATGGAAAAAGAAAGCTAAAATCAAACCTGCGATTTTGATAAGCTCCGGTAAGAGATTATTTGATTGTGAGGCATAAATGTGCTATAGGCCACTTTAAATATACTCAGAAAAACAAGATTCCTTTAGCTGTGCTGGAAGGAAGCTTCAGGCATGTCAGGTGCCTATCTGTGACTACAGAGACAGATCCTGGGTTACAGGGAAAGGAGGTGTGCAGAGGTACTTACCGATGACAATGCTGTGGAAGGTAACACTTGGCACTCAACCCTGATTTTCATGTTCCCTTAACCGAGTTCATGAAACCACTCTATTGAAATCTAAGCAGAGGGAGAAGAAATTAGGAAGGAGATACAGAGTCTGAAACAAAATGGTATAGAAACTGGGGGAAAAAAAAAAAAAAGAAAGTGAAAACCAGTCCTTTGTCATCCTTTGCATGCTTTTCTGTGGAGTGTGCTCTGTGATGTTGTGGGTAGAGCATGTCCCCTCTCAGGCTCTGATCAATGTTTTGGATAAAGGGTGTCATGCAATATGGTCAAAGGTGGGTAGGTAAGAAGGGCGTGACTAATCAGACCCTTGCTTTTCCTTGGCCACAGTCATTGTCTCTGGAATGGTTGTCAGATCCAGTCAGAGACTAGTCAATGTGTGATATGTGACAGGTACTGTTGAAAGGAATGAAGGCCCATTTGCTCCAGCCCTAGCTGATGAACTGCACACTGCTTTCAGTCAGCAGGGACAGGAATTGTGCCAAGAACACAGAGGCCAGGTCCTGTGCAATTCCATTTGAAAGCCTGAGTCAAATCCAGACAAAGCTGGTTCTATCCCAAACATTTTAGCAACATAACCTAATGACTTGTTGTTTTGCTTAAGGGTTTGGTTAAGCTTTCTGTCCCTTTCTACAGCACTCTAGTGTATGCAGTATTGGTCAGGTCACTTTTGTTTAAAATGCACGCAACAGAAGTGTGATATTCCCAAAAGCATTAGGCCAGATACCCACTAAATGCCTTTTCTTTTCTAATGATAACTGAACCTGGAAGCCAATCCTTCTTCCGAAAAGCTCAATGAGCTATGAAAATAGAGGCTAGCCCCTGCCCTGCACACACTATGCCTGGCACCATTCTGGCTATCCTATCACTCTCTCCAGCTTTGGATTTTTCTATCATCTGTTCCTATCTGCATTTGAATGCCATGTGTACTTGTTTTGTAACAGAAGAAACACTATAAAGCAAATAGGCATACATTTGCTGCATTAACACAACCTTTCTAAGTCTTAGGTAGGGGATTAGATTTTCAGGAATAGCCACTGTTATAGCTAATCTGTGTTATTAATTTGATTGGATCTGAGATGGCACGTTTCTAGACAGGCATGTTTACTCTTCTCTCATCTTTCTTTCACTCTTATGAAGTTCTTGGGCCAGCTGGTAAAGTGATGCCACTCAAATCCAGGGTGCCTTCTTACCTCAACTCATTAAAAAAAAATCTCTTGGCCAGGTGTGATGGTGAACACCTTCATTCCAGATTCAAAGGCAGAGGCAGGGAGGTAGATCTCAATGACTTTGAGCCCAGCCTGGTCTACATATTGAGTTCCAGGCAAGCCAAGGCTGTATAGTGAGTCCCTGGCTCAAACTAAACAAAACAAACAAACAAACAAAACCACACAGATAAACAAAAATGTGACTCACAGGTATGCCTAAAGGCCAATCTGGTCTAGGAAGCCCTTTATTGACACTCTCTTTCTGGAGGGCTCTAGACTGTTGACAAATTCAAGTTGAACATCAAAATTATGGTGAGTGAAGCATGTAGAAGGGGTTCAAGAAACCCATAGCACTCCTGAGTTTTTCAAGAACAAGCTAAGAGCCCAATGCAGTAGTGTTCCCTGGCTTCTGTTCATAATGTGATCTTGTTAGATTCTCATTAGCAGCAGAACCAGTCAGGCTTCTGGATCTTGGCACTTCAGCCTATGAGCCCAATCAATCAGTTCTTCCTATAGTAGCTTAGCTTTCCTCAGATATTTGTTGCAGTGACAAAAAGCAGACTGATATATATTGGGTAGATATAAACAATCTTTAATTATATAAATTTAATAGTGACATTACTTGTTGAAATGTATGTAATGGTGTACTTTTAGTTTAATACAGACAAAAATCCATTACTCTGTTTAAAATATATCAAAATCTAAGATTTAATTTGGGTAGAGATGGATAGGTTTTTCCAGTTGCAGGGGTGTCTGCAATACCCTCAATGCCATCAATTTCTTTTAATAATGATAGTGTTCAGAAAATGACCTAAACTTTCAGCCCTACCAACCCATTCTTTTAAACACACATCAACATAATGATGGCTAATAGAATATTGGACAAGTGTATGTGAAAACACCATAGACACTTTTGCATAAGCACAGAAATTTAAATAAACTCAGTTGTCAAGTTTGTCTTTCCCCTCTTTGTCTTAGGAAAAAAATGTTTTCTTAAGGAAGATATTGGGTGAGTATGGATATAGGATTCAAGACAGCCAGCCCAAGATTCCAGTAAATCATGGGTTTCTAGTTCTGTGCAGTTTTGTGATAAGTTCTATAACCTCTTCAAGTCTAGATTGAGTTTGTAGTAGCCAGTCTTGCTGAGTTCAGATGGTTAAATGAAACATGCCTTTACTAGAAATGTATGTGATAAATAAATGCAGTCACAGGCCTGGGAGCCAGTAAACATCCAGTAAATATTCATGACTTTAATTAACCAGAAAGTACTAGAAAGAAAGTTAATATTAAAAAAAAAATCTGTAAAAAAAAAATCTGAAAAGATAGTCATTTGATCAATGTAGTTTGTTACTTTAGATATCTAGTTGATTCTAGAATATCATAAAAAAGAACCAAACATTGACACTTGAAGTCCATGGGTGCTTCAGTCAAGAAAGAAGATGTCTGACAAACCCAATAACCCAACTTGTACAAATTGTGCATCCTTGAGGACACCTGATAGCTTAGGCAAAGGAATGTCAGCAACAGGGCTGAAGAGATGGCTCAGCTAGATGTGTCCATCACCAAGCCTGACAATCAGAGTTTGATGCAGGAGCCCACATATTGGAAGGAGAGAGTCAACAATGGGGCAAATTTTCTTCTGCTTTCCAAACATGCATATACTTGCATATATATATGTATATATGCATATGCATATACTTGCATATATATATGCATGTGCATACACAAACACAATATTTTTAAAGGTATTGGTAATAACAATTTACTATGATACTTAGAAATTCTTGGCATGCCTTTAGATTCTACTAGATGAAAGTATTTGTCAACACGGGAGTGTTTAATATATCATGCACAAACATATGCATTCATATGTATGAATATGTTTTCTTGCAGCATTGCAAGCATTCTATTGCCTATTCAGCAAATAACTCATGAAGTATATTAAAATAATTCAGCAGTTAAACACAATCCATGCAGGAATGTAATAACAGCCTTGGTTGAGAAGAAAGATAACTCTCAACAATTTAACCATTTATCAGAATTGAAGAAAACAAAATCACATTCCTAATTGGAACCCTACACTATAAATGGAAGGATTGGAAATGCTACTTGGTCATTTTAGTCCCACCTTGTAAACATTCACGTATAAACTCAGTTCATTAATACATGTAGAAATTTGCCACTTTCATTATCAAATATAGATGTTTTCTCTGCACTGTAAACACATTGTGGTTTTAAATGAGTAGCTGTGAGTTATTTCAGATTTGCCTCAGGGAATGCATCAGCATTGAATACAGAAATACTGCACTGTAGTTTTAGCTAAATAGTCTTTTCTCTTCCATCTGTATCTGTGACTTTTCTATTAAGATTTTTTGAAAGCGTTATATAAAAAACTGATGTATTTTTTCTTATTTTGACACTTATTCATTCTGTGTATATGTGAGTATGCAGGAGCTTGCCACAGCTTACATACGAAGATCAAGGGAAAAGTTGTGGAAGCCAGTCTTCCACTTCCATCAGGTGTGTCCCAGGAATTGAACTCAAGTTCTGGCTTGGTGGCAAGCAACTTTATCTGCTAAGCCCTCTCACCTTCCCTTACAGTACTGTTGTGTGTTTGTGTGAGCATGTACATGTGTGTTCATGACTTTGTGTCGGTGGGGATGTATGCTGTGTCTGGGTGGGTAGCCTCAGAGGCAAGAAGAAGGGGTCATATCCCCCAGAGCTGGAAACCTAACCCTGATCCTACTGAAGAGCTCTTTGCTGCTAAATGCCCATCCATGCATTGCCTCCAACTCAATAATTGTGGAAGAGTCTTGCAGTTTTTACTGATAGATGCTCCACATTTTAATGTAAGAGACTCATCTCAGGAATCTGAAACTCTACACCATAGTCCCAGCCAGCAACTTGTTCCTTGTTGGAACAGAACAGAACAAAAGAAAGCAACAAGAACACAACAGTGATGGGTTGTCAGGCTGATTTTATGTTGAAAGTGGATCGCTGCATGAACCTGGAGGCAGGAAGGGGTCACACCTGGCCCTGTGTCTACTGTACTCTAGGTATGGAGCTACTGTCGATCACAGGCACACCCAAGACAAATCACACACAGATGAGTTTGATTTCTACTGTTGTGACCTGTTTGTAGCTTTGACAGAACAGCAACACCAACAATCAGTAGCTATAAACAAATTTGAGCACCTGGAGAGTCCAGGAACATTCCCTTGAGTTTTTCATCATTGGTTGAACTTCCTAGTCCCTCTGACTTCCTGAGTTCATAAAGGTTTAGGTCCATGAAGAGTCATTGAAATAATATAAGAAGCTTCATTCTAATTTCAACCTGAGTAATCAGAGAACATGATGTGGTTTGATAGGGCAGGTGTTGTTTCAGTTTGCAGTGTGGAATGTTTCTCAAAGGCAATCAAGAAAGTGGTAATCAGAATCGATTCAGTTACCTTGTGGTTGCACATTTTAACCTTTGGCCTTCTAGAAAGAAATCAATTAGCCCTTCTCATTTTCATGAATGCTTGACACTTCTCTTCTTTGTGGCTTCCTAACTCAGAGTAGCAATAGATGCCAGGTCCATCTATCTGGTTTTATTTAACTCTGATGTTTCCAGCTTTAATATTGGTTAATAATCAATAGGCATCTCAGCAGCTTCTGACTCCCTCCCTCCCTCCCTCCCTCCCTCCCTCCTCTCTCTCTCTCTCTCTCTCTCTCTCTCTCTCTCTCTCTCTCTCTGTGTGAATATAATACTCAAATGTGTACAAAGAAATCTACACTCTGAGTACATAGGAATCACATAATTTGGATGTGGTGTTTTGAATGAGAACGACTCCCAAAACTTATACATTTGAATACATGATCATCAGAGAGTAGCACTATTTGAAAGGATTAGGAAGTGTGACCTTCTTGGAGGAAATGTGACACTGGGGATAGGCTTTGAGGTTTGTTGTTGTTTTTATTTGTTTGTTTTTGGCTTTTCAATACAGAGTTTCTCTGTATAGCCTTGGCTGTCCTGGAACTCATTTTATAGACCAGACTCCCTTAAACTCAAAGAGATCTTCCTGCCTCTGACTCCCAAGTGCTGAGATTAAAGGCATGTGCCAGCACCACTGCCCAGCAGGCTCTGAGGTTTTAAAATGCCCATCCAAAGCCCAGTCTCTTTTTTCCTACTGGTGGCAATTCAGATTTAGAACTCTCAGCGACTTCAACAGCACCCAGTTAATCTGCATGCCACTATGCTCCCTGCCATGGTGATAATGGAATAGTTACCAAGCCCCATTCTTTCTTTTCTAAAAGTTGCTGTGGCCATGGTGTCTCCTTACAGCAATAGAACACTGCCCAAGATACACACTGGTATTGTGTTTTCTATATCTGAATCCAATCCCATTCAAGGCAATAGGGGAACCACTAATTTGAAGAGCATAAATCCACCACTGTCTGGACCACTTTGGGATGTCTGATATTTTAATTAAATAGCAGCCGCACATCTATCTGGCTGGGGAATCAGAGCTACTTAGAACCTGAACCATTCGGATGAGCCCTGTATTGACTTAATGAGGTTTTTCTGTTTGTTTCCCTAAAGGCTAGAATCAAGTGGAAAAGGATTTGTTCATGCCCAGCACAACTTATCTCCTCCTCATTCCAATTTCCAGTTACCTCTCCTAAAATATGATCCAAAATTATCTATATGCTGACCATATTTTTTTCCATTAGGATGACAAGGCTGTTTATGAACAGTATCTTCATTCTGATGAATAAAGTAGAATCTCAATAAGCTCTATAAAATTAAGCCTAAGTAAAATGACAGAATTGAAAATTGGTTATTTATTTTCATAAGCCAGACCACCACTGGCTTATGCTAAAAACATGTATTTGTGCATGCATACATTCTGGGGCTACAACTCTTCCTTCCCTTTTAAATCATGTGTGGATCACAGACTAGCCTCGCTTGAATTCTTAGAGAAATCTCTGCTTCTCTGAAAGTACAGGATCATCTTGTGAAATCTCGGGTCTTCCCCAGAAGTGTCAGCAAGAGGATCTGTTCAGCCCTCTTCTGGGGCAGCAGCCCAGGCTTTCTCAAGCTACCAATGCAGATTTGGATTCCAGTACATTTTAGCTTATGGATAGAAATGGTCATTCTTACCCCCCATTCCCGCCCCCCCCAAAAAAAAAGAAAAAGAAAAAAGAAAAGAAAATTCTTTTTGCTTTGAAGGGATTTGTGGTAAATTTATTTCTGTAGTCACATGTATTTCTCAAAATGGGTTCTAAATTCTCTACACATACTGATAAATAAGTTCTTCAATTATGATTACAGCTATAAAATTTTATACAAAACTAAATGAAGCCGGTCATGGTGTCCCATGCCTTTAATTCCAGCACTTGTGAGGCAGAAGTGATCCAGGACAATCAGGGCCACACAAAGAAACCCTGTCTTGAAAAACAAAACAAAACAAAACAACTAACTCAACAAACAAAACACCTTCTATGGAACTTCTAGCTGGTTTATAGTCTTCCTTCTGATTCCAATGTATCACATTGCTGTGGATAAACATCTATGGAAAGTAATACAGATTGTATTATCCTGCCTCTCAGGAAGTATTGGGGAAGCAGGAATATGTTTTGAGTTTTTAACCATATTATAAAGAGTTAAGAGGAAAAGAAATACAAGGGTTTATGCATTATTTCTGTAGATTCTGTCAGTTGCCTGTCTCTTTCCTTGTTCTTGGATTTAAAGAAGACAATTCTTTTGTGTACAATTTTTAGCATTCTTTAAGTCCATATTCAGAGTCTGAGACCAGCCTTCTCCATGGCTTTAGAGAGTTGGAAAAGAATGAACTGCCCTGTGCTCCTCTCTAGCACACCACTGAAGATGGCCTCTGACAGTCTGTAATTTACCCTGGCTTAGTTTGAGCATCAATACTGACAAAGTAGGGGATGTTCAGGAGACTGACCCCACAGCTGACTCTATGTGTAGAAGTACTGATTTTCATTCTGCCCCTCTCCTTTTTCTGGCATTCTGGGAAAACTTGAAGTTCACACCAATTGAAATGTCACATTTGCGTGTGTGTGAAATCTCGGGTCTTCCCCAGAAGTGTCAGCAAGAGGATCTGTTCAGCCCTCTTCTGGGGCAGCAGCCCAGGCTTTCTCAAGCTACCAAAGCAGATTTGGATTCCAGTACATTTTAGCTTATTTTACCTTCTTTTTAGTGTGCAATGCATGGTAACCAAAAAACACAGGGAATGTTAATAAAACACACCAATGGGTATCCAAACACATTCATTGTTAATGACACAAGCAATCTTTTTAAAGGTAAAAAGGGAATTATGGTATAGATATAAATACTTTGCTTTGGAATGGATTTTCCTTTATTGATACAATTTAAGGTCAATTTTGTAATATGTATAATTCTCCTCTTGTTTAGGTATTGTGTTTATATAGCTCATTGGAAAATGTATTGTATAATTTAGTACAGATTATAGAGAGTTACCTATGGTATTTAAAACTTAGAGTTAAGTGAGTTAGGATTTCTAGATATGCAGAGATGTATTTGAGATGAATAAGCATTCTTCACACCTTTCAAAGACCCACAGAATATGGCATTTAAAATGGTTTAGGGTTTTTCTTGACAATGAGGCACAACTGCTCCTGGTAACACCACCTGCATCAGAAAGGAAGATGGACATTGAAGAAACACATTATGGAGTTTGCTTCTAATATGGCAAGACTAGCCATTTGGGCAAGGTACTGCTCTTCTGGGCTGTTTGACTTTATGTTGTAGAAACTGGACATGCAGGACCCACAAAAAGATGACTGCTGATGCAAGATGGACATTGCTACAGGATTCCTGCTTCATGGAAAAAGCAGCCAGACTGTCTGCAGGACACAGAGAAAAATGACTGACAAACTACCAATACAGGTGGACAGTTTAAAGTTTCCTGCTTTGCTGAAGAGTCTGCCAGACATACTATGGCCTATGGGCTGAAGATGGAACATTACAGAAGAACTTCAGGTGACTGACCAGGCAGTGAGTTGGCTCTGTCATTTCTAGAGTTTATATATATTCCTTCTGTGGTCTTTGAAGGAGTTGAAGACAGATAGTTTTGATTATAGTTTTCCTTAGTTAGGATTAAAGATAAGTTACATATAGGACTTTAGACTCACAAAGATAGGATAGATGATATTTTCTTTAAGTCTTACAAAATGTTAATGGACTAAATATTGTTAACTGTGATTCTTATTTGATAACTGTTGTATGTTATATTTTCCTATGTTAAGGTTAAACCCCTTCTTTTTATTTTAGACAAAAAAGAGAAGATGATGGGAGATGTTATTCTGTAAATATGTTTCTCATACTGGTTAATTAATAAAGCACCGTTGGGCCAATGAGAAAGCAAGATAGGTGGAGCTAGGAGACAAGGAGGAAAGAGGAAGTGGTAAGGAGGAGTCAAGATGGAGACCTGGGAGGAAGGAAGACGCTAGCCACAGCTCCCTGATAAGATGACCACGTGGAAATACTTAGATAAGTAGAAATAGGTTAATAATTAAGACAGAGCTAGCCCATAAACAATAATGGTAACTGGCCAACAGAATTGTATCAAATACAGAGTCTCAGAATGTTATTTGGGGCTGGTGCGGCTGTGGGCCCCGACTGGCAGCAGGTGGACTGGCGGGCTGGTGGGCTGGCAGAAAACAGACATACTACAATTATGTGTTGGAAAAAAACTGTAAATGTATTTCATATGACTATGCAAACCTTGGAGACAGGCATTTTTACAAAGATACTATATTAGCTTTAATTACTCAAAGTAGTGTTATATTTGAGTATGTATTATTTTTCTGAAACTCTTCCTATGAATATATATATAATTTCTTCATATTAGTTTTATATCTGCATCTAAAGAAATATGCCTTAGTTTAATAAGTTTCTTACCAGTGAACACTAAGAATTTTATTCTAATATTCTTTTATTTTATGTGACAAACTATATGCCTACTTTGAAGCAAGGATGAAGAGTTGGGACCTTACAATGAGATTTCATCCTGGATTATGTGACCTAGCCTAAGCACAAAGCTGTTTAAACATAGAAGAAGGCAGAATCTTACAGGAGAAAATTTTGCTATATGAAACATTTGACCCTTTGTTGCTGTCTTTAAACTTGCAAGGACTGAGTTTAAAACAGTGATTGCATCAGTATATAGGAATTGGGGATGGCCCACAGCTGAAAAAGATAACAGCTATAACAAAAGACATCTCCCCCCTCCCCCCCCCCACCGAAAATCAAACAAAAACTTGAATTCTGCCAGCAACCTGGATGGGTGAGAAAATGAACCTTCATTCTTTACCTCCAAACCCATTAGTCCCTCCTAGAGCCTCCAGGGTTGGTAGGTGGTTCTGTAAAACATGGGCTTCTACCCAGGGAGACCTTCGCTGGAGTTTGGTCCATGGTAATAAGTAGAAATTGTTCTAACTGACAGTAAAATAAAAACAACAAATAGACCTCATACAGGGCCAGAACTGCCATAAGTCTAATCAACAACTGATGAGATAGCTTCTCCACATTGTTGCATGTGGCATGATTATGAGGTTTGCCTATTTGATGGGGAGAAAGAATGCATGGTATGATTTTAAATTCCCATTTTCTTGTTGTGACTGAGGTTAAACTCTCTGTTTTTATTTCTAGAAATAACTGTTACATGCACTTTCCCTCCAGCCTGGTCCCAGAGCTGTGTCAATCCCAAAATAACACACAGAGACTCTATTAGTTATAAAGCTGTTGGCCAATGGCTAGAGCTTCTTTTTTGGCTAGCTCTGTCTTAACTTAATGAGTTATTAACTCATTCTATCAACCTAAGTGTTTCCATGTGGTCTTACTGGAGAGAGTCCAGACCTCTTATTCCTCTCACAGCCTACATCTTCACCCCTCTTTACTACATCTCCCAGAGTCCTCCTTGTCTTCTAGTCTCACCTATCTTGCTTTTCTACTGGTGAACAGGGCTTTATTCATTAACCAATAAGAGAAACATATTTACAGAATGACATCTCCCATCAAATAACTTGCCTGCCCATGTCTTCCCATGTTTGTTTTCTCTCTTGTATGTTGGATGTTGCTGCTTTCTCAACAAATTTGAAGGCTTCTTTATGTAACAGATGAAGACTTGACAGGAGAGATAGGAATGGGAACTATTTTTCTCTTTGGATTATTGTGTGTCCCTGTGAATTTAACTACCATTACCTCATCATTTTCTCTAGTCTGAATCATTCCTCTTGTGGCCCCTTAGTATTGCTTCGAAGACAGGAGTAGCTCTCAGTTTTAGCATTGATTTTGTTACAGAATGTGCTGCATACCCTTGTAGCATATCATTTAGTTGGAACCTATGTATTTAGAATAAAAGGAGGATGAGAACCAAACCAGGACCAGGAGGCATTTCCTCTCAGTAAAGGTGTAGGCATGGATATTTGCGCTGAAATGCTGAAGGCTTTTCTCTTTGGTGACATCCCCAATCCCTGGTTATAATTACTGTGTTAAATCAGGGCTCTTCCCTGCTATGGGCACAATGAGGCTCCTGAGCTTGGGAGACAGATTTGTGTTCACAGCCAGAGTCTGTCCCTTTTTAATTCAGACCAGGATTGCTGATAGCTAGGCATGGGGGCGGGAAAGAAAACTGTTATAATTAGAACATCATAAGAAGGAATGATAAACACTAAAATGATGAGGGGATGATCAGCATCCGGCCTGAAACAGAAGAGCAGGGTTTAAAGGCTGGCATTTCTGACAAGGATATCAGTACTGGGTTCATTAACTGCCCTTACTGCTTTCAGAATATTTTAAATGTGGCAATTTACATTAAAATGGATTTAGTGACACTGTCTTCTCATTACTGTCAGTTTACATTTGGGTTCATAAACTATAATTGTAAATAAAATATGCTTTTCATTACATTGTCTATTTAGTAGAAGATGGTAGGAAATTAGAGGCATAATCATGATTTAAATTATTAATTCAGTGATATTTTTCAGGTGCCATATGTATGCACTTCACTGCGCATAATGAGTCTGCACAGTGGTTAAATGAGGGCTGGATTTCTGTGCTCTGTCTCTGGCTTGCCCACCTCATCGTGCTTTGTGTTTGCTTCTTGACCTCTTCATAGTGGGGTAGGCTAAAGGGGCTCCCCCCAGGCAGTCAGCATGCTACTATCTGTGATATTATTTTCATAGTATTCCTCCTATTGAGTTTAAGAGGGCCCCATCTAATAATATCCCTTCTCTATCTGCATGTGCTGAGTGTATTGAGAAATAATGAATAACAAAGAGTAGGGGCTCAATATCAGCAAAACTTTGCCCAGATTAAGTTGGCAATGAATTGTAGTAGAATTTTGGCCAGAATGTAGCAATCAGAAGAGTGCTGCCCCAGCATGCAGGAGATCATGGGTTTTATCCAGACCAAAACCAAGTGTGGTGTGGGGTTTCATGCCTGTCATCCCAGTACTCAGGGCAAGACAGAAGAGTTCAAGGTTACTCTCAGCTACATGGCAAGTGCAAGCTTTCCTGAGCCACAGATCTTGTAGCAGAAAAAGAAAAAAAAAAAAAAAAAGGAGAATACAGATTTATGACATTTCTGGTCTTACATCATCATAAAGACAGTTGACTTTCTTTCTCTAGTAGGCAAAATAATGGGGATCTGCATATATACATATATTTATATGTGTGTGTGTACGCGCGTGCGCGCACGCATGTACACACACACACACACACACACACACACACACACACACATACACACACACACGGTCCCAACTGTTTGAAAATGTGAAAAGATTTCATACAAGGAAAGAGAGAGAGAAACAGGAGAGAGAGAAAACACTCATGTGGGTACTAGGAACCAAATACAGGTCCTCTGCACGAACAATAAATGCTAAACCATCTCTCCAGCCCCTGTTTAACCATTGTTTGCACACACACACACACACACACACACACACACATACACACACACACACACACATGCATGAGGATGTGAGGATGTCTCATGATATTCTTTCTTTTCTCTGTAATTTCATTTGCAAATATAGATGAGCTGGAACAATTGTTCAGAATTTTTGAGTGCTACTGGAGAGGAAGTAATTCTCTCTAGTCATCAGAGTCTACCATGTGATTCTAAAACAACAACAATAACAAACCAAACCAAACCAAAACAAAACAAAAAAAGCCTCAACCAGAAAAGAATGTATTTTTGCTGTTCATTCCTTGGGGCAGATAACACTATTTATGTGGATCTTGAAAGCCATATGATCTTTAACAGAACTGACTTTTCCCTTGTGAATGTACATTTGCTCTCCTCTTAAGTGGTTACTATCAGTTTATCCTTTCAATGTTTGTTTACTTGTGAATAAACAAGTCAACTTGAATCTAGTAGAGTACCAAGCATCTCCTGGGAGTGAGTTTTACAACTGGCCAGTAGGTTAAACACATGAAAATATATTATGAAAAGGTTTTATTTCATATGATTTCTTCCCAGAATTTAGCTCTTTCAAATGCAAATATCTTCTTTTCTGTAATTTTATTCAAAGAACTGTTTAACTCTTTATTTAGAAGAAATACGTCATAGAATTCCTAGTGAGTGAATTGTTATACCGTTTTCATGGAGAAGAAAATTCAAGTTATGAAAAATAACATCTCTTCTACATTATTTTATTTATAGTCTCTTATTTTTGTGCATGCTTTCTTCTGTGAAATAGGGAAATTACCCCTCCCCCAATTCCCTGGTGTTTTATAGAGTCCCTAAACAGTTCAGTCACTTCTGAGGAAAACCGTCATAGGGGAACTTGAGTTATCAAATGTGATGATGTATTACACTATATTGTGGCATTTGTTCAGTGCCTGACAAATAAACCAGTGGAGGGAAGAGTCCAGAAAAGACCAATTCATGTGGGTGCTGAGCGTCCAGTGGAAGATGGAGTGGATGCCAGGGGAGAATAAAAGGGCTCTGGAGCAAAAAGTTCTTGAGTAGATGGCTGAATGTGAAGAGCCGGCAGTATGAACACACTCCACCTATGTTTTAGTTGTAGAAAATGGTTCTTCTCTTTTGGAAAAAATTAGAATAAGCACATCCACTTTCAATTTGCTTTACTAATAATTAATAATTGTTAGGCCATGAATCCCCATTCATAGATCTTGTACCTCCTTTAATAGATCTTTCTCCTCTGTGTATTACATCATATGGCTTTCTGGGAAGCCAAAGCAGTTAGTTTTATTTTTATTTATTTATGTATTTATTTATATTGTTATTTTAAATTTGCAGAAATTGTTTTTATAAATGGCATTTTAGATTTTCATGTTGTTAAGCATCCTTTATGGCTTCTAGGTTTTGTATTTTATTAGAAATAAGTATTTTTAATTCTGTGAATGTAGCAATATCTTCTTAAAAATTTTCATGTGATTCCATTGTTTGTCTTTATATTAACAGTCCGTCAAAAGCCTATTTTGTATACAGACAAAAATGTGCTTCTGAAATGTCCTTAAACAGTTCTTATATTTTTTTCCAGGCTGGTACCATGTACTCAAAAAAACATCTAGAACTGTGGTTGACTTTTTTTTATTAAAATTCTGATAAACTTCAAAAGCATGAATAATGTTTGCTGCAAGCTTGAAAAGAATCACTTACCTTGGTTACTAAAAAGTTCACTCAAACAAGTGACCCCCAAAGGCTGAGAAATGTAGCTCAGTGGTAGAATGTTTGTCTAGTGTGTGGGAGACTCTTAACTCTATCTGAAGTATTAGACAGGATGGAAGTTCCTAATTACATCAGTGGGAGAAGTGAGAGATGACTTATACCATTTAAATCTCCCAAGTTTAGAATGAAACATTTTCCCATAGGAGAGAGAGAAAATTGCACATGGAAGAAAATCTGAGATAGGGTAGTCACAAATGGCAAAGGTTAAAAAAAAATCAGAACAAACCAACAAAGATAAACCTTATATTGTTTAAGTCTTGTCAAGATTTATTTTTAAAAAATATTTTATGTGTATGAGTGTTTTTGCCTAACTGTATGGATTTGGAACATGTTCAAGTCTGGTGCTCATGGAGGTCAGAATAGGATGATAGAAAGAGTACATTAATCACCATCAGATCAAAGAGGAAAGCATAGGGAGAAAGAAATAAAATCATGCTCATGCCTAATGCTTAACAAACTACAAAGTATCTAATACTTTTTTCTGGACATATTTGCAGGCATGTACAATAATACAACCACACAGACAAACACACAAACACACACACACACACACACACACACACACACACACACACACACACACCGCAAATAAATAAATAAATTTAAAGTAAGCAGTTTTAAAGAAATCTAAAAATAGAAGCAAGTTTATTGAAATGGAGAAGCCGTTCTTAGGTCTGTAAACATCATGACCAGGGAGGCATTTAACTAGTGGCTCATGGTTCCATAGTGTTAGAGTTCATGGCCATTCATGACATGGCATCATGCAGGCAGGTATGACACTGGGACAGTAGTAGGAAGTTCATATACTGAGACAACAACCGTAAGGGGGGGGTAGAGGAGAGAGAGAGAGCTAGCTGGAATTAGCTGGGTTTGGAGACCTCAAAGTCCACCCACAGAAATAAACCTCCTCTGACAAGGCTGTGACTCCTAATCCTTCTCAAATAATTCTATTAACTGGGACCAAGTATTCAATTATCTGAGTCTGTGGGAGCTGTTATCACTCAAAGAACTACAATCTGAACCCTAAACATCCAGGTTATTGTGGTCCTCATCATCATTAATACTATTCAAGAAACTGTAAACATTTCCATATGGAAGGTGGCAACCCAATAGATACTTACTCCATGCCACAAATGCATAAGCAACCATGTCTGTGAGTCATGTACTTTCATTTCTATAATGTGTTAAAATATTAACTGTTAAAATAAACTGGTATGATAATTGGCATAGAACAAGTTTTATGGAAATGGTTTAGTAAAAACATGTAGCAAATAATACTGATAAATGCTTAGTTGATGGTGGTTTGAAAATGATTTGAGGAAAAGAAGTGTCTTTCACAATGCTCAATCGCGTATGGATTGTTATAAAATCCATACAAAACCCAGGCATTGCTGAGCATGGTATGGATCAGTCAACGGAGTGAAAATTCTATCTGATTGTAAAAAGTGCTTACAGATCCCTGGTCTAAAGCTCTCTGGAAATGCCTGGCTGTGATTTCACTGTAGGGAAAAAAGCTGCCACACATTTGTAGATTAGAAACATATGGCTCTCATTTTCCAGCTAGTGAGACTAAAGAGTTAATTGCATATACATGTCAGTCATCATCAGCCAGTCAACCAGGCAACTAATATTTTTAGGGGTCATGAATCTTAAAGGACTGATGTTGATGGGAAGATGACAGTTCAAGGACTGGTACCCACATAACAGGTTGTTTGAAGTAAGCATCTCTTGCTTCTACAGATGCTATGAGGGATGCCTAGCTCCTAGGTGCAGATGCTAAAGGGGATGCTTAGCTCCTGGGTGTTTCTAGATCCACAGCTACAGTCTATTGGAAGGCAGTAGAGATGATGTTCACACACTTCCTATTCTGCTAGTGACTATCAGGGCATTTCACACAGGATCAGAGTTTGAATAGGGACATGCAGACTGAGACCCCAAAGAGACTTCAGCATTTACCTAAGCCAGCCCTACATAGAACCAAATCAGATCATGAAACTTTGGGTTAATAGCAAAGCTGTCCTCAGGACCCACATCACTGACTCATAGACTACCCTTTTGCTTATGCCATAGTATGTTATATCTATAACAAAAATTTGTATGTCTGATGATACTGAGTACTAATTTTGCCTACAAAAATAAATGCAGCAATCAGGAAGTTTAAAAGGAATTCCATGAAGTGGATCTTAGAAATTTTGATTACAGAAACATTCCATGTATGACAAAAGCATTGATGAACTTGAGATTCTTTTAAAAATGGATAGTCAATGGGTAACCAAAGATGTAAAGAGTCTCATGCAACACCTTCTTCTAAAATGTTTAAAAGGTGCACTTTATTTTATGTGCATTCGTGTGAAGGTGTGAGATCTCCTGGAACTGGAGTTACAGACAGTTGTGAGCTGCTATGTGGTTTCTGGGAATTAAACGTGGGTCCTCCGGAAGAGCAGCCAGTGCTCTTAACAGCAGATCCATCTCTCCAGCCCCTGCCTTTATTGGCTCTTAATCAAGGGTCAGCATCACCTAAAAGACTTTAAGAAGTGCCCGGCTGCATGTTCATACTTGCAAAAGCTCTCCATATGATGTCAATACACAATTTTTATCAACAACATGCAAAACACTTCTCTTTTTACAAACATTGGCTAGAAAAATCAAACTGACAGCATCTATAGTTTAGACAAGCATCATGCTGCTCTCTTCTGCCAGATGCTCTGTGACTCCAAACATCTTTACAACCACACTGCACACACAGGCCAAGTTGTGTCCAGATGCCAAGTCATAATGTAGGCATATTTCAGTCTTAAGTTTAGATTGGAGCTGGTAAAAGTAGAGCAAGGAAAAAAAAAAACATTCCATGGAAAATTCTAAAGCCAGGAGTTTCCAGTACTTCCTCATCACCATCAAATCCTTTGCCAAATCTCTTTCTGAGGAACCACATTGGCTGTCTTAAATACCATATCCTTGACCTGCACTTGATTTAGGGAGAAGAGTGGTGTCAAGACAATTGTAGGCATACAGAGACAGGACCAGAAGGTTCAAACTTTTACAAAGTGGAGTTTCAATCCTTAAAGATGTCCGAGCTGCTGAAAATGATGAGAAAAAAAAGTGACCCTTAGAAAATTAAAATGGCAGTTGAAATGTGGTGAATTTGACAGGTCCAGGCCCACAATCAGTAAGAGAAAGACCTTAACTTTTCTTTTATCCAAATCTTGAGATTAGTGTTTCAGTGTAGGACAGTCTATAAAAAGATTTCTGGTGTGTGTATGTACATATCTACTTTAACATAGGTCTCAGCATGTTTTAAGAGAACTGTTCCCATTTTATTCTGAAATGCTAAGTCAACTACCAATAGAGCTCAGAGTCATGTGCTTAAAGAGTCATGGCCTCCATAACCATCTTCACACAGTTTTGGTCTCTCTCTTGGTGCTTTATTACAGGGATAGAGGTCTCTACCTTAGTGGAACAGAAAACAAAACAAAACATTAAACAAAAAACCTGAGGAAACGCAGGTATCCATGGTTTCATACCACAGATTGGATTTCTGGCAGCTGTCAACACCTTTATCCCAACAACAAGAAAGCATAACTCTAGGAGAACTCAACCAGCCCAGATGTTTGTTCTGGGTGGCACACCTTCCTATTGGAGAGAGTGCAGGAGTTCACTGTTTTATGTTAGGTTTCTAAAGCCTAGCCTTTCATTGACACCATTTACAATCCCGAGACAGGGCCTTACTTCCCAGGGCAGCCTGGCAATGAATCAAGGGTCATCTTCTATCTCCAGGCACTGTTGTCATCAGTGAGCCCTATTTCACACATGGGACAATGCAAGAAGTAAGATTTTGTTTTTCCAAGTGTACTGATAGTCCAAAGCTACCTTTATTATAAAGAAACAGAAGAGTCAGCAGAAACCAGCCAGACCCTGATTGATAATTGGTTTGATTGCCTCTGATGTCACACTACTCTTCTGCATACACTTACTGCTTGGCATTCAACTGCATTTAGTTCTTTGATACTCAAAACCGTGGGAAAGCCAGTACTCGCTTGAACAGATTAGAGAGATCCACTAGCAATTCAGGAATGCTTTCGGTCTTCATAGTAACTTGGCTTTTGTTAGGACAGAGTGTTCTAGTCTGTTTTCTGCTGCTGTAGAAGAGTACCAAAGCATGGTCAATTTACAAGGAAGTCTGTCTGTCACAGTTCTAGACCATGGTAAATTTACTCTCAAGGAATTGGCATCCATCCAGTAAGGACCTCTTTGTTTCTTGAGACTGTGGTAGAAAGCACCAGATGGGAAGAAGACAGAATATATATTAGTGAGCTTTTATAACAAAGCCATAGCCAAGATCAGGGTACTCACTGGTCCATGGCAGAGCCTCCAAAACCCAATGGTCATCTTGCAGTATAACAGAACACCCTTAATCACAAACCAGAGATGATCCCAAATAAAAACGTTATTAGTTCCAAGAAGACACCATGAGTGGAAATTCCCGCACCTGACCCCATGGATTGAGTCTCAATCAAAACACAAAAACCCTGGAAGAATTTCCCAAAAGTATTTTCAGGTTTTATATGTATAGCAAGTATAAAATTTGAATGAGCTTTTCATTAAGATTTGGGTCACATTCCCAGGGTATCTCATTATGCATATGTAAACATTAAAAGAAAAACAAAGTAATAAGTAATCTGAAATGCTTCCGGCCCCAAGCATTTTGGATAAGGGCCACTCAGCTTGAACCATCAGAATTCAGATTTGACCTGGGCATTTGATAAAAAATCTTAGAGATGGTTATTTTAACAGTTTTAAAAACTGAAAAGAAATAGGTTGGGAAAGGTTTATAGACCTTCATGAGAATAGTTTTATGTTGTCACTATATTTCTTTTGGCAAGAACTTAATTACTGATTAGAGTAAAAAAAATAGAATCAGATTTTTCGTTTGCTGAGAAGGAGCCATTGTGTACCTCAAGGGAGAACAGCGATTTCACAAGGGGAAGTGGCATCCTGGATGAAATCATTGTTTAGCTAGAAGCCTTAAGTGGCCTCAAACAAATAATCTGAGGATGTTATAGCCCAGCAGAAATGACTTCTTTTTCCAGGCCCCGTTCCACAGATGCTTTTCTTCATGGGAAAAGAACATCTCTACTCCTCGGTACTCTGAAAATCGTTTTTCACACTGAAAAAAACAAATAAACAAAACATTCCAAAACCCCTTTGTCCTATATTACCACAAAGAACATGTTCCACAATAAAATCGTGACACAAGAAGGAGGGCAGTGTGTGTGTAGGGGTGGTTCTTGAAAATGACAGTGTTAGATGGTTTCTCAAGTGACCTTATGGAGACATGGGAAGGAAGGGAAGACTCACTTACCTTCCAAGAGCTTTTGTTGCTCTGTGTGTGTTTTCTATATTGGCTCTCTCTTCCCCGACCCTCCTTCTCATACCAATGGGTACTGCTGGTTTAGTCCATGTAGCTATTATTGGCTTGAATTCTTTCTCTCTCTATGTTCCCTATCAAATTCCTTCCTGGAATTCCTGATAGAATATCTCTGTTCTAGAAAGGAAAGGGAAGAAAAGTGTTTCTTCTGCAGTTTCCTTCCCCTTAATGTCTTAATCTTCTATCCGACCCTGTCTGGGAAAGAAGTGTCAGAGAGGGTAAGTGATGACATTTTGAAGCTTTCTCTTGCTCTTGTTTACTCTTTGTGGGAGGGGGCAGGGGCCCTCTGAACTGGAATGAGTGGATGCTAATGTCTGAGCTGCTGCTGTTGACTATTTCAATGGTCTGTGAAATCATTGAAGACAGTCTTCAAGTAGCAGAAAATCAATGCTTATCACTCCCCTTACCTTTCTTGATTTCTCCTACTCCTTGTTTTGTTGCTATCTTGTCATTAATATTTTAGTTTTGGGGGGAGGGAGAAAATTAGTAGTATTGGGGGCCAAGTTGATGAAAATGACAAAGCATTTCCCCCCACGTTTATATGGGTGCTTCCTTTCAATATCTGGGTATCCTAAGGGACCATTGGTATTTAAGTAGCAATGAAGGACCCCCAGATTGCATTTATGTTTTAAAGTACATGGGTATATGGTTTTATTAAATAACACTAGATACCTGGTACTTAAGATGGCCTTGTAGTGTTTTTTTGAGATGTAGTTTCACCTGAGGCTCTAACTTCCTGAAAACCTCTATGCAGCCAAATTAGCTAGCCGCCTGCACACTTCATGGGGAATACAGTGCTGTGTTTTATCATTGCAGGCTCAGGACAAGGGAGACCTTACTTCCATGACTCTGAGTCCTTCATCCTTTTCTTTTTGTTTGTTTGTTTGGTTTCATCTTTGCTAAATGTCCATGGATTTAGAAGCATGCTTTTCATCTACAATCCTCTGCTAGAATTATCTGGATAGATTGTAAAACACCTGGTATCACAGTTCTTTCATAGGGCAGTGAATCAGAAAATCTTGGGGTGGAACCCCAAGGTTAAGGTTTTTTTTTTTTTAAAAGTCTTTCTCAGGTGATATCAACACGCCTCCATGAGAGAACTACTGCTTAGAAAAGTGGTTAGAAAAGTGCCATCTTGAAAGGCACACCAGTGGGAGATTTGATCTCATAGTCAAAGCAGTTGTGATAGTGTGTTTGTGTGTGTGTGTGTGTGTGTGTGTGTGTGTGTGTGTGTGTGCATATATGTGTATGTGTGTGTATGTGTGTGTATGTGTATGTATGTGTAAGCATGAGTTTTCTGGCCTGGCAGGTCTCATGACCCTTGAGCTCCAAATAAATACACAATGCTATATTAATTATGGAACTGTTGGCTGAAGCCTTGAGCTTCTTATTGGCTTATTTCTGTCTTAATTATTAACCCATAACTACTAGTCCATGTATTTCCACATGGTCTTTGTTTACCAGAAAATGCTGGACCTGCAACTCCTTTGCCTGCTACATGATGACTGCTCAATGTCTCTGCAGAGAAGAGAGCGATTTCCAGTTTGTTCCTGCTTATATCCTGATTCTTCTCAGCTATGTCACTTCCTGTCTGTCTGTACAGACCTCCAGACTTCTGTGGTTAGCTAGTGGCAAGTTTCTGTCCACCTACATCACTTCCTGTCTGGCAAATCAGCCAATCAGTGTTTTATTCATTAACCAATAAGATAAACATATACAGAAGAACATTCCTCATTCCTCATAGTGTGTGTGTGTGTGTGTGTGTGTGTGTGTGTGGTGTGTGTGTGTGTCTCTGTGTGTGTGTCTGTGTGTGTGTGTGTATGTGTGTGTGTATATGCGTGTTAGTCTTAGTGCTCTGTTTTTGTTTCCCTGACTGTCTTTTGAATTATTTCATATGCTAGTGCTGGCATACCAAATAAGGATGATAACTAGTTCAAGGACAACCAGAAATGTAGACTCTCAGAAGTCAGTTGAATCTTGGTCTGGTGTGTAGTGACACACTCAGGAGATCTGGGCTGGAGTTTAGGGACCAGTTTCTCAAACAAATAAGAACTGAAACATAAGGAACAGGGCTGATGCTGAAGAGTATGCACCAAGGCACATGAAGAACAGCACTTAGATATGCACTGAGGCTTGGAGAGGGCAGCACTTATCTATAACTGGCCTCTCCTGTGCCCTCTGGTTTGCTTAAAGTGATGGTTTAAAAATGCAAGTAATTCCTCCACTGAAAACACTGTAGTAGCTCCTTGTTTCACCCCGATTAGTCTAGATTCAGTGTACAGACAGCAAAGCCATCCTTATCTCCTTGCATCCATCATACCCTTCTCCACATTTCCCTCTCTACATACACTGCACTCAATGCCTCTGCTCTTCCCTGATTTTGGCTTTTGTTGTCCTGTGGTTTTTACCCAGACCAGAGGGACCCATCCTTAACTTCTAGCCCAAAGCAACCCTCCTTTATCAGCCTTCATCTCTCTCCCACACCTTGTGATTTTGCATGAAAGAGGTGTCACTTTCTCAAATGATTACTATCATTTTGTTTCCTCTTAGCACTTAGGGTTCACCATTCTCTTCTGGTGTCACCTTAAGAAAATGAAACAAAGTGTCTCTCATGGCAGAAGGAGGTAGAGACCTCATACCACTCATCCATGGTTCTGTGACTCTCTGGGAAATTTAGAAAAATGCATTTGTCTTCCAGGCAGAATAAGGTCGCCATGGAGATCTACCTGCAGAGAGTAGGCTGAGTCTTAGGCCTGGCATGTTCTTCATGATGATAGAAATGAACTTACTAGACTTAGTTGTTGTAATTTGCATTAATGAAATACATTCTCCTGGGCCAGGGGTGCAGCCCTGGAGCCGCCACAGCAAACTCTAGGTGTGTTTTTGCATGGCTAATTGACAGTTTTCCAGAAAACAAAACCAACCAACCAACCAACCAAAAAAAAAAAAACAAAAACAAAAACAAAACAAAACAAAACAAAACAAAACAAAAAAACAAAAACAAAAAAAACAAAACAAAACAGCAACATTTCTGATTTGTAATCTTTGCCATTTGGTAGTGTCTATGACGATATTAACCTGTGACAAATTAATTCATGTATTGTAATGGTTTAAAACATCCCTGTGATATTATGGGTAGGCCCTTTGGAGCTGCTACAGCCAGCTCCAGTATGCCCAACTCTAAGTTACTGCTGAAGCCTAGAGGCTTCAGAGGAAGTGACCAATGCTACATTTCCTAACAGCAGAAATAGTAGTACATATGTTCTATGCTGGCATCTTCATGGGTGTGAGGACAAGAAGTGGTGATTTGTCCAACTGGAATGGAGAATGGAGACTATCTTGGGATATTTTAAAAATACACAGGAGGAGGAACTGGCAGCAGTTAACTAGGTCATCCAGAGACTCCCTTTTATCATCTATAAGAGAAACAATTCAGACTATCCTCCATCTCAACTAAACAAAACTGTTTTCTTGATAGCATGTGGGGATTGAAGAAAAAGAATGGAGAATTCTGCTGTTTCTATGTATAAGTGAGTTTGTGTATGATTATTAGCAATGTATCAATACTTTTAGGCTAGTAAATATTTGCTACATCTTTTTCTTTCTTAGCTGAAATAAAATGTCAAATCTGTTCTGAAATGAAGTTGAGGCTTACATTCTTCTTCCAATGTCAAGAACACTGTTCAAGTAATAAAAACCCAATTCTTGTCCTACTTTCCTTCTCAGACTTTCTTTAGTGATTTTTTTTCCTGTAGTTCTCCACAAGCCCCATTTTCCATTCTTTTTGTTTGACTGTGGATTTGAGGAAAAGTTAAACACATACCCAGCAAAGACAAAGCAGAAATCCAAGCCATCAAACTGGAGGAGGATAAACTCCTGTCATCAGGGGTTCCATCACAGTTTTAAGAGTTATAATTTCTGATGTTAGCTATCACTTTTCTGGGCAAATGCTAGTGTTGAAATCTTTTATTACTACTCTCCCCCACTCCATCCACCAGAACACGTGTCCAGCTTCCCAGAAAAATTCATGCGTGCGATGGTAAGACAGGAGCCTTCAATAGCAACCTTTAGACAGGGACCACCAAGCTCTAATAGAATCTGCCATCCCTACATGCACCATTGAATCATGTTTATATGTAACTCACGTATTAAAAAAGCAACAGCCAATGTCAATGGTGCTGATATAAAAATATCTTAATAGCCAGTAACCGACTAATGAATACTACTGTAATAACAGTTTAATTTGAAGAATTCTGACAGCTGGTTGCTTTGAGGAGAGTGGTTTCCAAGGAGTCCTTGTCTCATGCTGAGAGCATCCCCAGCCCGCTGATTTATAGCAGCAGCGCAGAACTGTTTAATGTCACCACCTCTCAGCTGAAGTAATAATAAACAGGGATGTTATGGTTTATTTTTCTCTACGAATTGTTCAGGCTCTGTATGGTAAGTACCTACTCAATAGGGGATAATAGCTGCCATTCCCCTGGGTATTGTAACTGGTATTCAGTCTCCCCCCCCCTCCCACACTCAGAAAGGTTTATCTATCAGAATGAATATAGAGTTTCTTGATTTCAGGATAGATTTTATTCTTTTCCACAGCTCTTGCTCATGCCATCCTGTGTAGCAAATGTAATTACTCTGGTTAAGATGTAGCTTCCCTATTATTTCTGAACTTCCCAAGATAGTTGAAAGCAGACAGCTAAGGCCTGAAATATATGGTTCTACAACTATCTTAATTATACTGTGTGACTTTGTGTTTGATAGGGAATAGCAATGTCTGGGAAATGAATCTAATCTCTGCAGATTCAGGACGATTGCCAAAAAAGATTCATTGATTCTCCCCCCCCCTTTCTTTTTGCAGGAGTGCAATTTTTTATTGTATAAATGTCAGAAGCTTCAAATTATTAGGAAATGTGTCAAGAAGCTTAAGGAATAATAACATTCTTTGGAGAGCTTGGTTCTGAAGACAGTGCAATGAAATGTTCTAAAAGCAAACATGTCGTATGTTCTTAGGGAATAAAGCTCTGGGATTCATTTTAATTTGTCATTTTGAACAGGATGAGGCCTCTACTGGGTCTTTTGATGTGAAAGCCCTGGGGATGATACATAGCCATTCCTCTGCCATCCCTGAGCCTTTATAAGCACCAGATTGCGGAGACATCTGCAGTCCTAGGAAGAAAGGCACTGGTTTGGGATTTGAGGCGTCAGAATTGGACTGTGAAAAAATCATTGGGTTTTGTCCTGGTGCTAATGTCCTGAAGAGACCATGTTTTGAGCTGTGACTTCTAGCTAAGAGGAAGCTTTTGGTCCTATAAATAAAGAGAACTTTTTAAGTATTGGGCAGTATATTATTTAAGGTGACTTTAATTACAAGTGTATTAGTTACTTTTGTGACAATGATAAAATACCCTAGGGAACGGTTTAAGGGAAGAAGAATTTGTTTTAGTCAAGATTTCAGCCTACTATGGCAGCAAGGCTGGTGTAGTGCAGGGCCATCCTGAATATCTGAGAAAGCAAGGGGGAGGGGAGAGAGGGAGGAGGAGAGGGAGACTATGTCTGTGCTTGAGGGCACTCTCCTTTCTCCACATTCTGTTGCTTCCGGGTCTATGGGTGATGCCTTCGCATTCAGAGTGCGTCAGTGTGTCCTCAGTTCATCTTCCCTGGAAATTGCCTCCCAGACACACCCAGGAGTATTCCTGACCATCATCTCCTCTGGGGTTCCGATTAAGTTGATGGGATTGATTAGCAGGGTACAGACTAGAAAATCTACTCAGCATTGATTAAATAATAATAAGACTATAATGGTTTGCCTCTCTGGCAAGTCCAGAAGATAGGAGGTTTCAGAATGTGAGAACCAGAGGCCAGTGGCTTCATCAGGAGTGAGCATCAGTCCTCATTCTCAGCGCTGTGCTCCACTCTTCATCAGGAGTGAGCACCACTTGTTATCTGCAGCACTGTGCTCCACTGTAGGTTAACAGTACCTTTAGCCTCAAGTCCGTTTCCCAGCCCTTCCTTTGTCTAGAGATCTCTGAGGAAAATCCTGAACTTTTCACAGATTTCACTACCCTTCATGGTCATATGTTTAGTCACAGATATAGATAGATGCTGCAAAAGAAATCAGAGATGTTAGGATAATGAATGAATGAACGAATGAATGAATGAATGAATGAATGAATGAATGAATGAATGAATGACAGGCAGTCAAAAAACAATGGATGACTGGTTTTGTGTGTGTGTGTTTTGCTTTGGTTTTGGTTTTGGTTTTTTTTGAGACAGAGTTTCTCTGTGTAGCTTAGGAGCCTGTCCTATAACTTTCTCTGTAGACCAGGCTGGCCTTGAACTCACAGAAATCTTCCTGTCTCTGCCTCCTGAGTGCTGGGATTAAAGGTGTGTTCCACCAACTTTACTTTTTTAAATGCTTTTTTTTCTGGAAAGAACGAATCAAGTTTTCTCTTGAAGTCGGAGTACATAGACTCTACTAGAAACATTTGCACACCTTGGAGATTGATGTCCACACTCAGCTGAATACTGAATTCTCACTCCCCAACCTACAGGCTAGTTATTCAGCATCACACTCACCTCCCACAGAACTGTCTGTCTCCATGAGCCTTCCACTATTCACGAATAAAATGAGTTCTCACTAGCTATTTCATACAGGCTTAGCATTCCCACTCCGTTCATTCAGAAAATGTTTACTAAAGATCCCTAGGTGATCTACAAAGTGCAGGGACTGTGATGATGAGACTATCTCAGATCCAACAGAGTGAGTGACACAAAAGTGAATGCAGTAAATGTGTTTATGATAGCTGGTATGACTAGTGACACCCAATGGCTCTATCCAATTGGGCACAGAAAGACAGCACTTGGAGAACTTTAGTTGGATTTTCTAACTAGTAGCCTTGTTTGGAGTGTTAAATAACCAGGCCTACAAGTTAAGAATTTTTTTTCTTAGCACAGTTCCAAGGACATAAAGAAAACTTGATAGCTAATGCACTATTGCTAACTCATACGCTCTTCCACCCCTTATATGCTAAGCCTAGTTCATCCTTGGAGATGAAGCTTAAGCATCATCTTAAGCTTTAGACCTCCAGTTGAAGTCATGGATCATCTTTACAAAATCCCATTGTTCTTATCTGAGTGAAGCTTCCATGCTGAACCCACACATGACTCCTCTGTCTTCCTAAGGAGCCATGAGATCCTTGAAGCAGGTCATGCCTCATCCAATTTTTTGTTTTGTTTGTTTGTTGTCAGTTTTGGTGTTGTGTTCCTTTCTTTCTTTTTTTTTTCTTCTTTCTTTCTTTCTTTTTTTTTGACAGGGTTTTTCTGCGTAATAGCCCTGGCTGTCCTAGAACTCATTTTGTATACCAGTATGACCTCAAACTCACAGAGATCCAACTGCATCTTCCTCCCAAGTGCTTGCCTCACCCAGTTTTGCACATCAAATATCTAGTGTGATCTGTGACAAAATGGATGCCTTAAACACTCTCTGTAAAACTCTGGAATACATAGTGTGGCAAACATACTACTTGATGTTGGATCCCAGTTCTCTGTCTTAGCTCCTCAGGGCTGTTTAACAAGGTCTCCTTGAAAAACAAATGTGTATTAACCAGGGAAGACTGAGGATTTGTATGCCAGGTTAAGAGCATGGACGCAGCAGTTAGGATTCATCACATCTTCCATGAAGATAGCAAAAGACTCACTTATCACTAGAGAATGAATTACTATGCAAATGAGGAAGCCTGATGATTCCAGAGTTTGAAGTCTAGTAGATCACCTTAATCAGTGATCACTTAAAATGGGACAAATCCCATGACCCTGATTTATGTGGTCAAATGCTGGATGCTTTCCTTCAGAGAGGTAGGAAAACAGGAAGGCAGAATAAGGGAAGTGGGGGAGAAAGGGAGGTAGAAAGGGAGGGAAGAGTCATCTTAAACGCTCAACTTCCAGGTTATGTTTTTAGACTCCTGGAAAGATTCTTGAACATTGGAATCTACATCTTTCAACTCTCTCATCTATAGAAATTTAGTAATTCTATTGCTTGCTTATTAAAGCCAACAGTTGAAGATTAGGAACATTTGAAATTGTATTCAGTTAGCAAAGAGCCAGGAGAACCAAGAGATGTGTGGGTCACATATCTCTCAGTCTCTGCGTAGACAGGAAAGGAGAGCTGTATATAGATGATTCCTTGGGCTCTCCAGTTTTATGTTATGGAAACAAATCTTATAGGAGTGTAAAAGGAAACAAAAATGTAACATAATATATGAACAAACAAAAAAATAAACAAGACCATCATAAAACAATTAGACAAAATTAAGTCCCCAGTACATCAAATATAGGCAAGAAAGGCTGTTTACTCCAGATGGCTAATTGGATTGAAGATTTGTATGAATATACATGAAAATAACATACAGGGGCTTAAAGTTGATGGGAAATAAGCCACAGCAGCCATGTAGAGTTTTTTAAAATAGGAATTCCTTAGTTATAGGTGTAGCTCAATGGGTAGATTGCTCATGCTACATACCCCAAGCCCTGGGTCTGAGCCCCAGTACCACATATTCCAGGTACTGTGACCCATATTATACTAGAAGCAGAGGGTCAGAAGTTCAAAGGTAGTCTCAGCTACATAACCTGGGGCATATGAGGACTTCTCAAGGTTGAGTGGCCTAGGGATGGGGTTGGGGTTGGGGGTAGGAGATGGGCCTATTTGATTTCTAAAAACTGAAAAAGGATTGCATGGGACAGAATAAGACAAAGTGCCTGTGACTCATTTACATTCTCCAGGTTCATGGCTTCAATGAAAATGACAGTAGAGCCCCCCCCCCTCCGTGCCCCTCTTTCTTGGATACATTACAAGCTATGTGTAGAGATGTAATTCTGTTTCATTTAATTTGTATGGAAGCTCTTACTCTTCATACTCAAAAAGACATTTAAAGAAAGTCTGACTTTTAACAATAAAAGCGATTAAATGGAGCATGGACTGAAACTATTCATCTTTGACAGCCTGGCTGCTTTCAGAGCCACACCAGAAGTATTAAGCCCAAAACATCATTTCACACCAACAGCAAATGGACTGCTATTCATGCTTGCCAAGACTCTCTTGGTCCAAGCAGTTCTACACAACTCTGAGGCAAAGAAAAATTCAAGGGAAGAGAATGAGAGAAAACATAAACCACAGTAAGTGAAGGGAAGGAAGATGCATGAGATTAGTGTAGCTGAGAGGGCTGGCATCATCATGAATGCAAAATGATGCAATGGCAGTCTGCTGCATTTTCAGTAAATTTCTAACCAATTTCTTAGCTATTCATGGATCAGTCTCTGATAAGTCACAGCAAAGCAACCAGACAGTTAATACCCCACTAAGAAGACACCAGAACAGTCTCTTTACTGCCTACCAGCTTTGTCCTTGACCTTCAAAGACCAAATTAAAACCAAGGGGCAGCTTTGAAACTAATAATAAATTGTAGAAGACAATGTGGAAAGATCATTCATTCAGCAGCAGAAACATTTAGAAAAAGAAACATTTAGAAGGGGCAAGATGTGCTGAATCTGGTTGACAGTTTGCAGCATCTGGAGAGCTATTATCTTTGCTGCAAAATTTGCAAAATCATTCCTCTGCTCCTGGTCATTCCCAGGCATCTAGCCCTTCACTTCCTGAATTCTATGACTGTTACAGATGTGGCCATCTATTGCTAGTCTTCAGGAGTCTAAAAAGCAATGAAGTGCTTGAAGGAATCAGATGTAAACAAACCAGGCTTCAGGTAAGTCAACAAAAGTATTATCACTATTGCTGAAAAGCCTCATCATCATATTCTCTTGACACAGAGAATCTGTAAGAGCTCTGAATGGATTTCCTGAAGAGTGGAAAAAAAGAAAACTTTCCCCTCCAGGCCAAACACAATTTTTGATTAACATCCAAACAACTAGTCTATTATGAACACCCAGATGGTTTCTGAAAAAGAAATTCTTTCATTTCCTTTTGGTTTCTAATCAAAAATAAGGAATTAAATGACATGGTTGGATAATGGTGCTTACTGCCAAGTCTGTGGACATGAGTTTTATCCCCAATTCCTCCAAGTTCTCCTCTGACCTACACACATGTGGTAAGCTAAGCATGCCCACAACATGCATTTACAGATAAGTAATTGCAACTTAAAATATTAACAATAAAATAAAAGCCACAAACTATAAGACTGTATTTGTATTACCTCAAGAGAGACTCTCTGACCACTTTTAGCTCAATAAACATCCTGAGATAGGGAATTCAGCTCAATTATTATCAGGCATCTATTAACACTTAAATGTTAATTGATGAATTTACTCTTATAGTTCAAAAGAAGACACTTGGAGACTAAAGTTTCTCAGAAAATCACTTATACATTATACAGATATTTCTCTTGAGAGCAACCGTTCTTTCCCACCCCCCCCCCCAGTATTTTATTATAAAAAACTTCAAACATGCATCAAAGCTCAAAGACTAGTACAGTGAACATCTGTGTGCCCATCACCCTTCTATGGTAACATTTCCCTCTACTTGTTTTATCCTCTCTCCATCTGTCTAGCCATCCCTCTAGACAGCCATCAAGCCATCTTATTTTTCTGATGCATTTGAAACTACATTGCAAATGTCAGTACATTTCCCCCTAAGCACTTCATCATGCATGTTATTAGCTGGAGACCAGCGTTCACTTACAATATCATTCTTGTGATGGGAAATGGATACAACCTGAAAGGCACATATCTTCAATGCATAGTCCGTGTTTTAGAAAGCACACTTCTGCATTATGAAAGCTCTTAGTGGTCTTTTCCAAAGGGCTCACTGAGAAATGCTTCGAGGCCAGCAATACTGAGAAATTGTGGAAACGTTAGAGTTAAGTGAGAGAGGTCTTCAGCTTACTGGAGACATGTCTTTGAAAATGATAGCAGTTTCAGCCCCATCCTCTTCTTCCCTCTACTACACCTTCCACTGTGATTTTCTGCCTTGCCAAAGACTGAAAAATCAACAGGGCCAAACAACCAGGTACCTTTGAAACTCTGTATCAAAAGAAATATTTTTTTCCATACCAGTTGATTATCTCAGGTATTTGTAGGGGACCAGAAAGCTAGCAAACCTTACAATATATCAAAGAAACCACATTCTAGAATTTTCCCAGACACTAACTGTCCTCAGTCCTCCAGAGGCAAGAACTGTTCTTATTTTGTCCCCAACACAGTATAGCATATATTCGTATATCATGTAATTACCATATTTCTGGACGCAATGGTTGTTTGTTGTTTTTACCTCACAACAACACTCTGGTGGTCTCTCATGGTTATATCAGCTTTCTCATTAGTTTTTCTATTTTTGGACACCAGTGTTATTTTGACTTTTTGATTGCTGTAGACATTAGTTTGAACATAAATATAGAAGACTGAAGGCTCTGCATTTGTATATGACTTTGTTACATTTATTTATTTATTTGAGCTAGGATCTCACATAGTTCAGGTTGGCCTTGAACTCTCTTATGTAGTTAAGGAATTTGAAGTCCAAACCTTCCTGCTTTTGCTTCTCTGCTCTGAGATGTATTTTATTTGTACTTAAGTCACTCTTTACAAAACCCAATTTGTTGAGTCTGTATGAAGGTCTGTATACATCTGAGACTTACTAAGGAAGTTTTTCAATTTCCAGACATTTGGGGGCTTAATAAATTCTATGGAAAACTATTCTTTTCTCATTGGACACAGATGGGGAGTATTTTAAAAAGGAAGTAGTGACCTTGGCCGTATTCTTGAAGTGTGAAGACACAATTTTCTTTAACTAACTTATATGTAAAATATCAGTTTGCAATTCTAGAAGGCAAAAAATTCAAACCATCACTGAGTGTTTTATCCACTTCTCCCATAAAAATTGATGGTGGCTTAAAATAGTCTGGAATTGTTAGTGCCATAAATCTTTCAGGAGATGCCAGAGTTCTTCTTCCTGCTCTGCAAAAGAAATGTGTATCATAGATCTCATTTGAAAATGACACCATTTTAAACTCTGTCAATCATAGACTATTACTAATGCCCAGGGATAAAATGAATTGTAGATTTTTAAAATGTTTCTCTAAATAGCCAAATGCATTTAAATAAAACTTGCTGGTATAGACAAGGAAATCCAAATGTCCCGCTAAATAGTTGAAGCATTGCCTTCTATAAAACTCTGCAAGTTTTATAAAATAAAGTAATTATGTGTGGTCATATGTTGCTGAGTAGGCAGTTGTAGTTGGAGAGGAAGCAACAGAAAACTTCCTTTTCAGGCAGCTTTATGTTAAAGTAATAAAAAACTGGACACTGTAGCTAGCAAGTTACCAAACAGTAATGCTTGAATGGGACTTGTGATGACTTCAGTGAGAACTCTTCTGCAGAGGTTCATGTGTTTTAACACTTGGTCTCCAGTTGGTGAGGCTGTTGAGGAAGGTCATGAAGCTTTGAAGAGGTGGAGTTTTGTTGGAGCAAGTATATCACTTGCAATGGTCATTAAGCTATTATTGTCATTGCATGTATCTGTATATATGTATTTTTAAAGACAGGGTCTCACTGGGTAGCTCTGGCTGTCTTAGAACTCACAATGTAGACCAAGCTGGCCTGAAACTCACAGAGATCTGTCTCTGCCTCCTAAACTCTGGGATTAAAGACTTGCACCACAACACCTATCCTTTAAGTTTTATGTGCTGGCCCTACTTCCTGTTTACTGCTTCCTGTTTGGGGGTCTGGCTCTGCCATCATGCTTTTCCTGCTTACAACCTTGCCTTCCCTTGCCTAAAAGACTTAGCCTCCTAGAACTATGAGCCCAACAACCCTTTCTGCTGTATATTGCTTGTCAGGGTATTTTGTTATAGAAATAGAAAGGAAATGAAGATGCCGTCATGATTTGAATGAGAAATGTCCCCAGAGGCAGTTTGTGGTGCTGTTTGGGAGGCTGTGGAACTTTTAAGCGGCTTGCTGGAGGAAGTATGTCCCTGGGTGTGGGTTCTGGGGCTTATAGCCTCAACCTACTTTCTGCTCCTGTTACTTCCCGTGTGGGGACAAAATATATCAGCTAGCTTCCTGCTTCTGCTACCTGATACCTGCTGCCTTTCCATCTCTGCCATTATTGACTTTAGTCCTCTGGAACCACTAGCCAAAAAATAAACTTTTTTTCCCTTTAAGTAGCTTTCCTCATAGTATTTTATTACAGTAGTAGACAAGTAACTAATACAGCATGTATTAAGAATGCACAGTTCAAAATCCCTTGTACATGTTATAGAATAATTATCCTCATATATAGGAAGATTTTTTGACAATGAAATATATACTAAGAATATATATTGAATCTATCTAATCATCTTTTCCTTCCATCTTTATTAATTCAACCCTGTGTTATGATTCTAGTACCAATTGTTTCTTAGATAAACTATTGAAAGTTATTTCAAACAGAAGGAGATGGAATGTTTCATTAAACTGACCTAAAAAAAAAAAAAACCCACTAATACACAGGGTCTATAGAGTGATTAAACCTAATAATTCCACCGTTGGATCTGAAAAGCATTGCCACAACAATAGTAGCAAATCTTTCAAATTCTTCTTTTTAACCCATTTCATTTTCATGGCTGGAATGGGAAAGATGAAGAGGGCATGATTTCCTTAGCTGTCTGGGTCAGGAGAGCCATCTGGCACTCATTGTAACTGCCATGTGGGAACCAATAAACCCTGCACTAATGTTCCAATCTAGTCACTAATCGCAATAATCAGAACATCTGGTTAGGATTTCCCTTTGCTGGGGTGTCCCCAAAGATTTTATTAGGCATCAATTTCCCTTTGGATCTATCTTGACTATTAACATTATTTTGCTTTACCCTACGTCTGCTTAGCTTGAGCCAGGTATAACATTTCTTATCTGTTTGTAGCCCAAGAAATCCATATTTCAAAATCCTTTCAAGCATACATAGGATGCATACCATTAATCTAAGAAGGGATGTCAGCTTCTGCTGTTATTACAATAATCATCATGCCTGTTCTCAACTATTTGACCTAACCTCTGACCTCTTTTTGTCTGGACTGTTACCAGAGAACTGGAAAATCCACTTCCAGTGAAGTGACCTAAGGTTAGGGCCACCTTCCTGGAGCACCTTTCCAGCTAAAGAACTGAATGGAAACCATGGGATGAAAGGCATTTTTAATGGCGTAATCCCACAGGGAGGAGCAAAGAGGGTGGCTGGGAAAAGATAAGTGAACTGTCATTTCAAAATGATGATTCATCATAATCCAGTGTAAACCTAAGTTCTCAGGGGGAAAGTTCCACTGGTGTTGCTGAATCTACACACTTGAATGAGTGATTAGATCTTGATGATTGTGAAAATCTAAATAAATATAGCAGATATAGATTATCTTGGGCTGTTTTTGCTCCCTTTATTAATCCATCCATATCCACACCTATGTTTGATCTAGCATGCTTTTGACTACCAATTATGATGGTTAGAATATATCTGAAGATTGCTAGCTCCAATTAATCCAAAAGCCAAGAGTGTTATTACATAGAATCTAAGATCCACAGGGAAGTTTTTTCTCTTTCACTGTATTCTGTACACCTGTAATTCACAGCAAAATATTTGGTAAATGCCAGGATTTAGGACTTTGTTCTTTAACTAACAAAATATCATATAACCATATTCATAGTGAAATATGTCATCTGGGAAACAAGAATTTGTCTAGACCAGTAGTTCTCCACCTGTAGGTAAAGAGCCCCTTGGGGTGTGTTGAATAACCCATTCACAGGGGTTGCCTAAAACCATCGGAAAGCAAAGATATTTACATTATGATTCATAAGAGCAGAAAAACTACAGCTATGCATTTTATGATGAGGGTGTCACCACAACATGAACTGTTTTAAAGAATCACAGACTTAGGGTGGTTGAGAACCACTGGTCTAAACCACAGCCACTCATACGCAGTTGGCTGAGAGCTGTGATTTGAGTCAATATTGTTGAGGTTTTTAATTGAAGTGGGTGTGAAAACTGTGTTCTTGACAGGACAATGTGAGTCATGCACTAAAAACTGTGCAGTGGTGGTTTGAATAGGAATGGCCCCCATAGATTCCTATGTTTGAGTGCTGGGTCCATAGCGAGTGGCACTATTAGGAGATGTGGCCTTGTTGGAGTAGGTATGGCTTTGTTAGAGGAATTGCTTCAAGAGGGGTGGACTTGGAGGTCTCAGAAGCTCAAGCCCAGGTTCAGTGGCTCATAGTCACTCATAGTCATAGGCAGATCTGGTGCCTGAAGATCCAGACATAGAACTCTCAAATCCTTAGCCAGTACCATGTCTGCCTATGTGCTGCCATCCTCCCTGCCATGATGATAATGCTCTGAACTATAGGCCATCTCAATTAAATGTTTTCTTTTGTAAGAGTTGTTGTGGTCATGGTGTCTCTTCACAGCAATACAAGCCTAACTAATACAGGTCCTCTAGCATACCAAAGGAGAAAATAGTAACAGTTAAGTGCCATCTGTTACAGCTTACAGGTGGTTTTTTAACTTTCAGTTCACTTAAAGCCTGCTCAGTGTGGCCCAAAACTTTGATGAGTATTTGAGGTAGAAAGTTATCTAACCAAATTCACTAGAAAGCATTTACCTATCAGCATCTTTTAACATTGGGCCCAGAAGGGACAGCAAACTCTATGTTCTGTCATCACTGTATTTTCTGATCTTACAATCAGTTTAGGGCCTCAAGATGCATTGTGGATCACTGTGAACCAGGAAGTGACAAGCAGTTTGAGAATTGTTTGCTAAAATTATAGTGCTAGAGGTTTTAAGCTAACTTTTTCTTTTCTAGAAATTCTGGTGATTTGTTCATTGCTACAAAGACTTGTCTCTACAGCACAGCACAGAGGATAAATAGAGGCATGTAACTGCAAGCTCCCTGGCAGTCTTCTGTTGCAGGAGAGTCTGTGTGAGGATGAGAGCTGGGCCTAGGGCTGGCATCTCGCCTACCTGAATTCCTCACTGCTCCCTGCCAAGAGCTGTTTTAATGTCTTCTTCTTCTTCTTCTTCTTCTTCTTCTTCTTCTTCTTCTTCTTCTTCTTCTTCTTCTTCTTCTCCTTCTCCTCCTCCTCCTCCTCCTCCTCCTCCTCCTCCTCCTCCTCCTCCTCCTCCTCCTCCTCCTCCTCCTCCTCCTTCTTCTTCTTCTTCCTTAGCTGCTTCTTTCCTTACCCCAATAGTTCTCTCTTGAGTTCCGTGTTAGTCAGGGTTCCCCAGAGCAACAAAACCAACAGATGATATAAAAGAATATATTAAGTCAGCTTGAAGACAGTTACAACAGAATTCCACCTGAAAACAAGAACCCGGTCATTGAGGCCAAATGACTCAGCTGTCAGGGTAGACTCACAATGACTGTGAGTCTCACTTGGGCTGGGGCGGGGGAATGACAGCCTGTAGTTGCTTAGTCTACAAGGTTGTGTGGCTGGAAGTTTCCTGGAAAGCCACCGATCCACAATGATAGCTTCCAAACTCTGGTTCCTCTACTGCAGACAGCAGTAGCAGCCACTGGGCAAATTAATTCAGGGGCAAGACTGAAGACCAGTCAGCAAAAGGTGAGGTAATTTTTCTTCTGTCAAGCTCTTTATATCTGGGCTGACACCAGAACATGCTGCCCACAGTCAAGTAGGGGGGGGGGGCTTCCAAGAGCAATCAGGACAGCTCTTCAAGTGAGGCTTCCCGCTCAGGTGATTCTAATTTGTGGCAAGTTGACATTAGAACCAACTGTTAATAGCGTCTACTGGTGTTCTGTTTGGAATCTACTTGTATAGTTCACCTTATATATTTCAGCCTCCTCAAGGCTGCTCACCTCTGGTCTCCCACATCTAACCCTGGGCTCTTGTTGCTCAGGGCCCTTGACTGATTTCTCTCTACCTGTTGACCTCCTTGTGTTAGATTTAGAGCCAATGGCACACACTGTGTGTGTGTGTGTGTGTGTGTGTGTGTGTGTGTGTGTGTGTGTGTGTACTCCAACTTTGATCAATCCTAATATAATGGAATCAAAACTAGACAAGAATTACGTGGGATAATACATTCCAAATGTAAGCTTATCACTAAATATCTGAATTATTTGGGGGTTTCTTGGGACATATATCAAGTCATACATCAAAATTTGTTTCCTGATGCAGAATTCCATAATTTTTATAGAGATCTTTATGTGCTCAAAGTTTTTCAGTTCTAAATATTCTCAAAATTGAAAGTATCGAGTCAATGAGAAATTCAGTAATCTCAACATGGCTGCACATAAAAAGTTTATAGATAGTTTTTACAGAATAAATTATCTGGGTCCCATTTGGGCAATTGCATTGAAACTCTGAAAACATGTCATACATAACTTTTTAAATTCCCATCATGTGATCTTAATGCATAGCTAAGACTATGAACCACTATAATACTGTATATGAGTCAGCATATTGACTTCATGATTCAGTGTATTTTAGAGAGTCAATTGGATACAGTATTTTTTGGAACAGTATGAGACACTAATAAATAAATACAATAATTTATAAGGTAAATTTTCTATTATCACAGATAAATCTTGCCTTTAGAAACAATGAATTTTGGCTTCAAATGTTAGCTGACTTTTAACCATATATAGTGTTTAATCTGAAAGGCAATAACTTATTGATCAAAAAAAGATATTTTTGTCTTTGGAATGTTGTTACATTTCCTTTAATAAGCTGGTGACACAGATTCTTGTAAACCAAAGCAGGTGGTTGGCAAAATGGCTCAGCTAAGCCTGGACTCTCTAAGTTCTATACTTAGGGCCCACATGGTGAAAACAGAAAATATACTCCTGTAAGCTGGCCTCTGACCTCTAGAAAAGCACATAGTATATTTAACCAGATATACACACATTTTCATGAGATTGCACAATAATAATAATAATAATAATAATAATAATAATAATAATAATAATATAATTTTAAAGAAAGTAGCCCGGATTTGCTTGATTGATTATGAATTGATGTCATTCCCTTTTCCACACTATTAATACTAACAATGAAATTTCACACATATTCACACAGGTATAAAACAGTAAGAGCAGAGGACAAAGCCCATGAGAGAGATAAAATGGGTAACAGAAGTAATCGTGGTATATTGCTGCTGCAAAAATCAATAAAGCAAATCTGTTATTCTTTTTAAGTGTCATATTACAATAATGTTTTCCTGAAGACTGTTGTCTGCATCCAATTTAGAAAGGCATCTGCTTGTGTTTGCTTAAAACAAAAGGGTGGTTGACTTAATGAATTATTTACAGGCATGCAATATGGCAACAGTGTCATTATGAACTCTCTTCTAAGATCTCCTCTGGCTACTCCTGGCAGGGTGTCAATTTGCTTGTTTTTATGGTAGGTGCATGAAATTGTGAAGCTATTCAAAGAAATGAGAATCTACCATTGGACTTACTAATGCACACAGACACAGTAAGAAAGCCATGGCAACGAGAATGGCAAAAACATTCATTTGGCATTAACAATGTGTAATGTGGAGTTCAAGCAGATGAGCCATGGGAATTACAGAAGCCTTGAAAGTAGGGCAGGGATGTAAGGAAATTGAGACAGGACCAGAGGAGAAGCTGAGGAGAAAAGAAAGTGAGGTCGGTGACCTCTTCGTCCTCCCTGACACGTATGCCACCTGTCAGTGTCTGCTGGGATAAAAGGAGTTCCAGACAATCTTAAGAGTTCTGCGCCAAAGTAATGAAGTAGAAAAATTAAATTGACCTTGAAGTTTATAAGAAATCAGCAAAAAGGGCAGGAGAAGAAAAATGGTTGGTATAAGTAGCAGGGTTATTAAAATCCAATGATTTTCTTTAGCATCATCAAGCCCTCATTTCCTTTTCTGTGCATCTAGGCAGGCTCTGCGATGCAAGCCTGCTTGACAGTTGGAAGCAGGGCAGGGCAGGAAGCAGGGCAGAGAGAACAAAACCCCCAGAGTCAGCATTTTCTCCTTGGGTCAGAACCACCTGTAACTAGACACAACACCTGGCACCATCACCGATCAGCGGTGGCAAAAGCTGATGGAATAACATTCAATTTCTGAAAACAGCCAGGGGAGAAGACTTTGTCAACAAATGCCAATTACAATGGACAATCTCTCCCACTACCTCCTATGATGCAAATCTCAGAAAGACAGTGTGTGTGGATGGAATAATTAGGAGCTGTGTTTACTTCCCCTCATCTTTTGGTCATTGTCTGCTGCCTCTAGTGGCCCACTGAGGACTGGGTGTGGCAGAGACCATAAGAGCAATATTGCCCCTGCCTTCAGCATTACAATATCAGGGGCTGGGTGGAGATAGTTTCGTTAGAAACATTGATAAAGTCAGAGACCCTTGTCAAGTAGTATTGTCTTGTAACATGTTTATTATACGTTTTTTTTTTTTAAACAGTTTAAAGCTGTTAAAAAGGTGAGAATAAGCAGAGTGTCTGTTAATTCTATAAAAAAGGAGCCATTCATTGTAAGCTGAGAATCAGAACAAAGTGTGAATAAGTATAGTTTATGTTTAAGTCTTGGGCAGCCCTTTGCCTTATGGCATGAATGGAGTCTATGGTAAAAACAGTAGTGGAGACTAGAGGAGCATGCACCAGATTTGCAGGCTGTCATCAATAGATCTCATTCTGAAGAAGGGAGAAGAATTCCTGATGTCAGGCCCCTCCCTACCATGAGCAATGTTTTCACTGACTTTCACAATCAACAAGCAACATGAAGCCCATGGCTGAAGGACTAGCTAATTCATTCTATCTCTGCCCATGGAGGGAATGTGCCAGAAAATTGTTAAAGTGCCTACTTATCTGCTGTTTGATAGTCCTGGATACAATTTAAAGTTGATAATGACAAATCTCTTGATTTTTACAATTGTTTTATATCTTCTTGCAGGGATGCAGATGTGTTGAAAGGACTCCTACATCCAGCTCCTGACCCTCATCTGGCATAAACTGTGCCACATTAGACCAGACACTTAGCCTTTCTGATCTTGTGCTTTTCATGGAATATTCGGGAAACAATAATAACAATGAGAATACCTAAATCAATAAATTGATAAAAGATGTGTGATAATTAATGTGATAGCATTTAGCCCAATAAGTTTAATCAATACAAGTTCAAAGGAGTTAGACTTTTTACTATTGTAGTCATTTTAGTTTTCCTACCAGTAGCTTTTCCAGTCTTTTACTATCAAGTCATCAACACTTTCAGGTCAGTCATGTGCTACCTCAGATCTACCAGTTGCATGAAGGAAGTCATTGAAGAGGAGAAAGACAGGAAAAGAAGAGCGTTTTTAAAGTTAACCTGAATTTTCAATAAACTGACCATGATCCAATTTCTACAAAGAACCAAGGGTTTTACCTTCCCTATTTGTGACAACACTGTCTTCAACCAGGGGAAATCTGATACATGCATCAAGAGCAAAGATGACAGAGGCATCACCCTGAAGGGCCGTGAGAAAACAGAGGTCCTGAGTTCATCTGCAAGCATGGAGCTCTTCAGCTTGGCTTTCCATAGGATTTGCTATTTGGAAGACCTTTCCTTTTCTCTCCAAATTCCTCCCTATCGTTTTTTGCATCTCTCTTCTCTTCCACATGACAAGGAAGGGACTTGAAACTGCTGCATGGCTTGGGAAGAGCTTGATGACATGGGAAGGACTGGACTAGTACAGACTGGACCCACCAGGATGAAACTGGGGGTCCTTTACACAAGGAAGAGGGTCCTTCTACTCTGCTCAAGGACAAGAGACTAGTGGGATCTAGTCTCCTTTGAAGAGGTGAGAAAGGATCCAGGTATCATGAAATTCAGAAGCCTCTGAGTGCCCTGGACTGCAGGCTTCCAGAATTCATGTCTTTTCTTATACTTGGAGTAGTGGGAAGCTCCAGTGTTCTCACCATTTCATGTGCTAAATGCCATTTAATCAACATTCTGGAAAATCACATTTGACTAGCATCTTGCTCATTTAATTTTAATATTTCTATGGAATTGACAATACAATGTTATTAATAATGCCTGTCAAGTAAGGCCCACAATCAGCAAATAACCCAGAAGGATGGAACAAAATATGCACTATTGTTTTCTTTGTTGGCACCCATATAGTTGATCACAATTTCATGTTGATTTACATTTTAAAAGTATGTTTAAAACAAAAAAAAAGTTGTTTAAAATAGGTTCATGAACTGGTACACTGCCCTCTGTTTACATAGAGGATTTTCAATTAAAATGTTTATCATTATCTCAATAATCTCAATATGACAGATAAATACAACAGAAGAAACATAAATCAAAGGTCAATAGAAAAAGCATAACAAAAATTGGTACAAACCACTAGAGAGTGTTAATGGGACTGTACTGTACTTGGGATCTAAGTTATCCTAGCTTCAGAATTGGTTTGGAAAGTTCTGGAACTAACAGCACAAGGATGGGCAATAAAGAGAAGATTTGGACACATTACCCCTAATCCCTCTGCCCTCCTAGAAAAATTTCATCTACACCATTCAACCAGTGTGTGTAATGACATCAACACAAAAGGCACAGTGAACCCAAGCTTAGAGGAAGACTTAGTGAAAGATGTCATGTTGCATAGGTTGATCAGATGATGGGACAGATAACACTTAAGAAAGGATTCAACCCTTTGTTCCTGTTGAATGCCAAGGGTGAGTGGGGTGAGGTAAAGCATTGAAATCTCAAATGGTTGCAGGTAAAATGAGGTACTTTTGCTTTCCTCACAGGTCTGATCATTTAGTGAGTTAAATTTCAGAAATCTAAAGCATATTATTAGAAGAAAAAATAGGTGAAACAACTTTGTTATCTTTTAAAATTCCACCCATTTTAGGACAGTAACTTTGACCATGACAGACCTGTGCAGACTGATATGACAACTGTTCTTTCTTTAGTGGTACTGTGTTTTATTTATTGATTAATTAATTAATGTGGCATCTTGACACAGGGTACATGTGGGTCAGGCTGGCTTCAAACTCACTGAGTAGCTGAGGCTGGCATTGAACTGTCCTCCCACTTCCATCTTTCAAGGGCTTGGGTTACATATATGAATACAAAACTCAGCCTGCCCATTGTTTTTAAAACCAAGCACAATTTTCCCATCTGCACTATTTTGAAATATAACACACAGGATAAAAAAGGTACATAACCCAGTGTTGGGCTTTTCATGTTTTCAACTCTAAGCAGTGTCTTAGAAAACAAACCTACCAAGAACAATGTCAGAAGCATCACTTCACTACAGTGATAACAACATACCCAGAAGGCAGGTTGTCTGACAATAGATATGCCAAAAAAAGAAAAAGAAAAAATGAAAGAAAGAAATTGCTGTGCCTGTGGAGACTTTGAGTAGTTCACCAAGGTGGTCTATAACCAACCATAATAGCAGCATTGAGCAGAGCAACTAGAACCTTCTCTTAACACTGCGGGAGCTTCTGGAGGCTTTTCAGCCATTTTGGCTTAGCTGGGTCACTCCAGGAAAGATAAAAGTCTCACACCCTAGAATAATGGGACTTCAATGGTGCCAGCACCAGCCACAACTTTCTACTTCCCTGCTATATCAATCCTTGAACTTCATTCTGGTTGATGATTGGAATCAACTCTAAAAGAGCCCAAATGAGAAAAATGCTGCTACCAAGAAGCCTTGCTTATATCTGTTCTTTTGTTTTTAAAACCCCCTTTTAAGCTTTTGTCAAGTTTTAAGTGAAAGTTTTCAGGTCCACATTGAGGTGCCATTTTGTTACAAACATGTTTTGCTATGGGCCTGGTCCCACAGCCATGCCAGCCCCAAATAACACAGAGACACTGTATTAGATATAAAGCTGTTAGCCTGTTACTAGCATTTTTTATTGGCTAGCTCTGTCTTAAATATTAATCCACTTCTATCAATCTAAGTATTTCCACGTGTTCTTATCTTACCGGAGAGAGGATTGGGACCTCTGTTTTCTTGGTCCTACATTTTGAATCGCCTCCTCCTTCCTCTGGAATTCTCCTTTTCTCCTAGTCCCACCTATCTTGCTTTCCTATTGGCCAACAGTGTTTTATTCATTAACCAATAAGGGAAACATATTTACAAAATGACATCTCCCATCAAGTGTACCCTTTTGGAAAACTGGAAAAGATGAGTAGTCCAAAGGGACAATAGCTGGCTCCTGCTTTGTGTAATATTTTTTGTATCCCTGCTAGATTATTTAGCTAATTCTAGTGACAAGTGTGTGAATGTACCAGGATGGCCAAGTACAGGTTTAGGCTTTAGGAAGATGGCCTGATCATGAATTTCTCAGACCTGAGCTGGAGAAAAAGAACACAATGTTCCCATTGACCAGTGCATTTCTGGTCATATCAAATGACTTCTGTGTCCTGGGTACTTGCTACATCATGTATTCATTCTTGTCAGCTGGCTGGGAGGAGTGCCATCATGCAATGCTGATGACAATTTTGTATATGTCTGAGACTATGCTCAGCTCTCAAGAGAAATGCTTTTCTCAGGCTGTTTCATTTTCCTTTATCTCTGAAATCTCCCAGAGAGGGAGTAAGAAGGCTCAACATTGACTTCCCAAACTTGTCTCTCTGAAAAGTAGGAGGAATTGTGAATCATGTGTGTGTCTACATTGAAAGAACCTAGATCTAGGTCACCTCCATGCTTTCTTTTTTTTCAGTTGTGCTATAGAGGGATGGGGTACTCGGCTCTTAGTTCTTGAAGTAAATAATTCACTAGAAAGCTTCTGTTTGAGCAGCTGTTTATTAGGAAAGCAATTCATGCATTCAAAGAGGGACCAGACTAGACCATCTCAAAGAGGGGAACCAGTCCATTGGCTTCTACATCATGGACTTTAAGGAAATAATTTGCATATTAATAAGTCAAATGGCATATTCATGAATCAGGGTGTTCCTTTTTCCTTCTCAAATTACAGTGGTCCAAAGGAGATAATTAGTTCACTTGGGTGGGGACATCCTCTAGTGCTTTAGCTTCTGATACAGTAAAAGCAATCTTTGAGGCCATTTAACTGTGCAGGGATATTTCTGACTGACTGGGGACAGCTACCAAGGAGTACCTGCAGTTTTCCTTGGTCACTGCATACCTAACCCTTTGCTGACCTTGGGATTCAATTGTACAATGTTAATTTTCCCTCCCAAAAATTTTGGGAGCTCATTTGGGTCAGGGACACTGCCAGACAGGGTCCCAACAGGTATCATACTTGAACTAGGATAGTTCAAGGATGTTTTAAATAAAGGAAGTTTAGAAAACTGTGGAAAGAAGCCACATGGGGGAAATGGTGATACAGAATACAAACAGGGGTTGCCAGCATCCTGGTCCAGAGAAAGCTAGAGAAAGGGAGGCCTGGAGACAAGCTAGAGAACTTTCACAGAGGAAGTACAGGCTGTAGGGAGGGAAGTCTTGGTGTCTTACCTCTTTGCTGTCCTGCCAGAGGACTCCATGGGTATGTCCAGAGGGCTGAGGATCCTGGAAAGCCTCATGGACCCAAGGGCAGTGTGTAAAAGGGTTGGAGATGCACTCTTAGGATCTCCAACACAAACTTCCATTTCTCTTAGACCCACAGTACTGGGATCATTAGTAAGCAGCTTTTTGATCAAGAGAACACTCTGGCATCTCCATGGCTTTTTCCTTCCTAGCATAGGAGCCAAACCTTTACCTGTTTCCTGACCTCCTAGAAGAATGGTTTATGTTGGTTTGAGGCACCCCAAAAGAACCTGACCACAGGAATGGTTTTAGAGTGTGATTTAGAGCAACCAGCAGACCTCTAAAGCCCTAGTCAAAAGTTCTACATAAATCCATCTGTGTAATTGCTAGTACATGGCCAAATCTTCAATTTTATGAACCAATACCCGTCAGCATCCCCGAGTTTACATCCTCCCTTGATCAGTCTCCAGGATGGAATTTACTTCTCTAATAACATGCTCCTCAACATCAGGCAGGTCCCAGAATGACCATCAAATGGAGGCAACATGAACAGCTGGGAGTAACTGATGGCAGTAAACACAGATGCACCTGACAGGATGTTAAGTGGATAGCAGGTTGATGAAACTTACCTCCTTTAGTTCTTGAAGGCTCTGTCGTCCCTGAAATGTGACTGACTGGGTATAAATGTGACTGCCTGGGCTCCCCACCCACTCTCTGGTGAAGGTATCTCCATACCAAGCAGTACAGTGCTGTGCTCAGTGTTAATCATGACATCAGCTCTCGAGGCCTGTGATTTATAGGCCAGGCTTGAAACCCTTTCAGTAATTCAGTTCCTGGAAGTCTGTGTTGTTGGCCTCTGAATGCACTTGCTTAAGCTAATTAAAAAAACAAGCCAAATGAATTCACTTCTTATGCAAAATAAGATCTGATGTGCACACTGAATACTGCACCCTTCCCATGTTCGTTACCAGTTCTAGTCTGCATTTTAAAGCTCACTTTGCAGCTTGAGAATTCTCACTTAAAGCAAATGTTTAGATTTCTAGAAAGACAGAGTGGGTTTAATTTTTTCCTTTCTCTTTCTTTTTAACTGCTGGGTATATAACAACAGGGTATTAAGCTCAAAAGTATTTTTATGTTTCCTTTATAACATCATCAACCCACACCATAAGGAGTCTGACAAACTAGTCTCATGGTGACACGGGAGTCATCCTTCAAGGACTCTAATCTATACCTGATATAAGAAAATGGCACGGCCGGGTCTCCCAGACACAGAAGGTGAGCACTACAAACTTGAGGTTTTGAAATCTGCATTCTGAAATCCGTGTGAAGCAGACTGATGAAATTCAAAGGCAGGTATAATAAGAACAAAAGATGTGCTGTCTTTGGAACACAAGCAGACAGACAACTGTACTAAACAATTAAGAAAGCCACCCACTTGTGGACCAGCGGGCTTCCTGTCAGCATTTAGGCATCCAAATTTTAGGGTGTGGCCACTCCCTATTACCTCCAATCTGGTGTCAGATGGGGGTTGAGTGTAGCTATTCATATAGTATTTGGAATACAACACACCTCATTCTTATTCGTCTATGAAACTGTTAATGAATTGCTGACAATGCTTACCTCTCCCTAGACCTCCTCAGCAAGTTCTCTGCCTGTTCACTCCTCCTTTGGCTGACTGAATTGTTTTTTCATACTAAAGGATCCCTTGTTAAATGGGTCTGGCTTTCCGAGTGTATCAGGCTTTCCTGATTCTAGCGGCAGGGTTACTTGGCTTTCATTCACTAACGGTGAGTAGACTTCTGGTCAGGATATTATCTGAGTTAATTACTTGACTCCTGCCACTATCTCTAATTCCTCTTCAGAGCTCTTCTAGTGGCTTCTAACCTACTCTCAACAAGCTCCAGGTGTCATCATTTCAGGAAACCAGCTCAGGTCCTCACAATCACTCTCACTCTCAGAACTGCATGGTATCTCCTTGCTGCCTTAACCTTGGATTTGTCCGTGTTTTTGGAGATCCCAAAGGAATGTAAGCCAGTCCTGCTAGATCAGTCCTGTAATACTTGTACCTAGGAGCCTGGGGCAATAGTTTTCCATGAGTTTGAAGCCTTAGATGATATAATGAGTTCCAGAACAGCCTGAGCTACAGTATAGCACCTTTTTTCAAGAAAAATCAACAAATAACAAATACCCACAATAGCAAAAAAAAAAAAAAAAAAAAAAAAAAAAAAATTAAGGAATAATGGCAGGCTACTGCTTATTAAGTAGATGTTTCTTTTTTCTGGTTGCTACCAGTAAGTACTAGTCATGAGAAAAGGCCTTTAATCCTTCCCCAGACTTTCTCTACTTTTATCTAGAATTCCTGACACTCCAGGCTATCTTCTGGCTATACCGTGGATTTTTGGTCCAGTTGTTGCCCATTGCTAAGGAAAGGCATGAAAGTGCTCTTGTGAGCACAAAAAGGGTCTGGAAATGCCAGGCAGCCTAAGTTTCCATCACAGCTGTCTATAGGCATCATTCATCCGGGAGAGCTTGCTTCCAGACCTAGGAATTGGTGAGACGTTGCCATCAATTCTGATTCAGATGGAAGATGAAACTCCTGAGGTCTATAGAGCTGAGTTGTGAGCAATGCTTAAAACAGAACAAACAAAGCTGAGGAAAACAGCCAGAGACTATGTTGTTCACATTCCCTCCCATCATGCTATAAGGCAAATCAGTCAGCATGACCATAAGTCGTCAGCTTCAAATAAAAATACAACTAAACCTAGATTATTTCCATCTGAAAAACGCATCCAGGAGACAGGTCTTCCCATTGTTTTATTGAAGGGAAACTCCATTGCTTTCTTGATTCTCTTTTAATGGAGGGTGGTGATAAAAATAAAATAGAAATGAAAGGTGATAAATGGCCTGTAGGTACCACATTCAATGATAAAAACAAGACATAAAGAGAAATATTAATCAATGCTCTGAGCTTTTTTCAGGCACTAAACTGAGGAATGTAATACATCCTGCAGCTTAATTATTATTTTTATGGACATAGTGGCCCAATGTACCCCAGGCAATTGCATCCGTAAAGTCTCACGCTAGAGTGGGTTTTGCACAGGCCTGTACTGCTTTTTTTTTTTTTTGTCAGGCGAACAGCTTTGTGTTTACGTTAGATACAAGCTAATATTTTGAGCTGTGTACCTTGGATCTTCTGTTTTTAATGCACAGTTGAAGACACCTGCATTCAGTTTCAATTTGGACCTAAGTTCTATTCTGGAGATTGGACTGATCATACCCAAACAGAACTCACTCAATTGGACTTAACCACATGATGCTACATGCGGTCAAGCTGGCAAGAAAATTAAACCGACAGCAACCAATGCTTTCATCACAAATGCCATGACTGAACGAAATATAAAAGATTTTTTCCCTCCCAGCCAAGAGAAGTAGAATAGAAATGAAGACTTTTCAAAAATCTTGACAATGCATTAAGTCTTAAAGGTAATCTTTCTATAGAGAATTAATGTTTGTTTAAGGCACATGAACTTGTAGATCAAGCCTTTTATCTTGTAGGGGCTAGGGAGATTGTTCAGTGGGCCAAGCCCTTCCTTGAAAATCTGAGGTAGGATCCCCAGAACACAGGGAAAGGCTGGGCATGGTAGCATACACCTGTAACTCCAGCATCTGCTGTGGGATGGGAAAGTTGCTAAGGGCTCACAGTCCAGCCTGCTGAAATAGGCATCGAGCTCCAGGTTCAGTGGGAGATCATGTCTCAAAAAAAAAAAACCACCAAGAGAGGAGCAATAGAGAATGATGTCAGGTGTTGACCTCTGCCCCAGCCTCCACATTGCTTATAGATTTTTATCCTTTTCCATCACTTCTTTAGAAAAATGACTTCTTTTAGGGTAGTCATAGCATTGTATTTGATGGCAATCTTACCAAGACAGGCACTGCTGTTGTGAACTATTGTCAGTAATTACATTCTGTTCTCTTATCCTGTGAGGTCAGCCCTTTTAGATTAGCATCCAAAGATTCTATGGCAAGTCAATACTCAAGGTCATCAAGAGCTTGAGAAGAATTGAAAAAGACCCAAGGAACTCTGACTTAAGCCATCTCTATAACAATCTCTCTACACATACTGGAGACATAAAAGCATTATTTCCTTGAAACAGAATTCTGCAGTCATTGTCAGGCTGAAAATGCTGACTCAGCTAAGAAAACAAGGCTGGAAAAAAATTCTCTCTCCGTTCTACTCTGCTTCAACATTTCCTTCTTGTAGGGTATCCACATTCACTCTGTCATGAGGGCAACTGGGATTGCCATCCCTCTGGTGTTTCCCTCATCTGTTTCTTCACACTGTGTAGTTTCCCAGAATAGTTTTAAAATAGTAACATAAAACAAGCTACACATGACAGAGTTAATAAAAAGAAAAGAAAAAAAGAAAGGAAGGAAGGAAGGAAGGAAGGAAGGAAGGAAGGAAGGAAGGAAGGAAGAAAAAGCAAGGGTAATCTTGCATGTCAGAGCCATAGCTCTACAATTTGCAGACTTATAGCAGTGAAGGGAAAACGTTCAGCTAACTGAGAAGGACTGTTAAATGTCAGATGCTGTATCTGTACCATGCCAACCAGCCCAGTGTTTCTGAGAATGGTTGTTCACACTGGATACACAAAACAGATGGATAATTTGACAGCATCATTCATTTTTTTTTCTTATCCAGATGTTCTACCATCTTGTTTAAAAAGCCTTGAACAGTTGACACTTGATACCAAATTCACATCAGTCTAGTTAACTTTGGTGTTTTACCCTAAAAATCCTGAATTGGGAATTGGATAGACAGTTCAGTCAGTGAAGTTGTTGCTTGGCAAGCACAATAATATGATTTTATTTAGCCAGGAGAGGTAACTTGTCATCTCAGTGTTAAAGAGGTGGGTACAGGGAGAAGGGGGCTTGTTGGTCCGCATCCTACCCTACTTGGTGAGTTCCAGGCCACAGTGAAAGGCTGTCTCAAAATGAATTAAAACAAACAAACAAATAAAAGATGGGCAATGCCTTAAAGATGGTATCTGAGGCTGGCCTCTGGTCTCTACACAAACATGAACATACCTACATACACATACATACACACCAAATAATCCACAATTTAAGTCTTCTTGGGTATTTCCTGATGTATTCTGGACAGGTAACTACTTGATAGTGTTTACTAGCTTATTACCAGCTGCTGTTGTGTTAGTGGAGAAGAGATAGAATATGCATACATATACTGAATCCTGTAGATTTTAAATTTCAGATATGATTAATGATTTATATATTAATATTTGGAGATAACACTTTGACAGACAAATAAATAAGCAAGTAGGTAAAGTCATACATACCTAATCTGAAATTCCTCTCTGACATAACTTAATATAATGCATTTTTGAGATATGCAAAAGAATGCCATACTTCAGACTTACTTGACATGTGTTATTTCTGAGGAGACAGGATCTTCACATAATTTTAAAATTCTGCAGATTTACAGCTTCAGAGGATTTTTTTTCCCTTTGTCCACAGTAACAATACACATTGCTTATAGTTGGGATTTTAAACTGATTGTATTTCTTTGCATTTCTTCAGAGGCTCCAACTTGAAATGTTATTGTAGCAATAAATATCTCTGCTTCCAGGATCCTGCACAAGATGTAAAAGATTTTTAACACAAAATAAATAAATGCATTGTTCTCTGAGATTAGGTCAGTGTCTTTGAAATATATTGTTAGAATGTTAATTGAGTTTGACATAAGCATGCATCATGCCACTCAATGTGCCAGCAGTGTAACTGATTTCCAATGCTAATCATCATCTGCGAGCTGACGGCACACTGCGATGGAAATGTTGAATATTTTAGTCTGTGATATTATCCTGGTTGTTTAAAGTACTGACTACGTGTTTTGAAACCAATAGACGTAATTGGTATGCATGTTGGAATTAGGCTGAGCACATCATTTATTTATAGAGTCTTTTGATGTAACTCCATGGGGGGAAAGTTAATAAAACATGGTTCAAAGATACATTTCTACTCACCACTGTATTATGACAGAAAGTACAAATTATTGTTCTGAAAACATGGTTTTCTAGTGAAAAAAATTTTTTTATTCTTTCTGCTTCTGAAGTTATGTCACCAAAGCAAGAAGAAAGGCCCCAGTCATGGGGGAAAAAGGCTCGATGTACACAGGTGTTGTAGGTACCTTTAAACTTTTTTTGTGGCCATCAAAATCCATACACCAGAACTGGCCATGGTGGCATTTCTACAGCTAGGTAGTGAGTTTGAGTTTAGCCTAGAATAAAGGAGAGCCTGTCTTAAAAATAAACACCCATGAATCAACAATAAAAAATGAAGGGCTGTGTCTGCACTTAACCCTTTCTGTCTCCTCCCATAAAGCAGGTTACTGTGTCACAGGGTCAGCTTTTCAAAGCTGAGGGTTTAGGAAATAGCATGTAACAGGTCAGATGGTAAGGGAAGTGTGTTTGGACACAGCCCCCTGTTGTTAGGACAATAACCTTGTCAGTCTACACAAATAGGAAAGTGTGTTTTCCAACATTAACAAAACTCCCAATTGTGGTCAGTGAACTGCTAACTTTAAACATGATATCCCTCAAATGAACTCAGTGTTTACAAGCTAGGGGGAAAAAGAAAGAAAGAAAAACCTTAAACCATAGACCAAAAGAACAGAAGAGCAGTAATAGTAGTTGAGCCTTAGGAAGTCATGACAAAAGGAGTCGATGGTAGGCAAGTTGTACTTCTAAGTCATGTCTCTGACTTAGGTGAAGGCATGACATTTGGAACAGCTCAATGGACTGTAAAAGTCACAATGACATACTATTGGATCCTGACCCACCCCCCCCCCTTGAGGGGTAATCCAGATGGACTTGTCTATCACCAGGATAGAAAAAGCTCTTCCAAAAGCTAAAACATCAAGAAGCATGACACACCTAGACATGTTGAGCACATTAGAGGAATAAGTCTTCCTAATGAATTAGGAACATATGGAACCCAGACAGCCTTCCCTCAACACAGTTGCTTACAGACTCTCTCTGCTAGTCCTGCCTGCTTTCATAAATAAAGTCTCTATATTTCCATGTCCACCTTTCAGATACACACCAAATTCTAAGCTTGCTAGCCCTAGTGATACTCCACCCTGGCTGGTCTCCCTCTTAGCTCCCTACTCTCTCTCTCTGTTTTGCTCTCAATATCCCCCACCCATTCTCCACACTCTCTCTTTTCTTCTCTTCTCTTCTCTTCTCTTCTCTTCTCTTCTCTTCTCTTCTCTTCTCTTCTCTTCTCTTTTCTTTTCATTGCAGAGCTGGTCTGCCTTTCCAACCTCCCTCTCAAAAAGTGTGGCCTTCTCTGTATCTCCCTCTTTCCAACAGCTACTGAGATTTCTACCTTGCCACCCCTGTTCTGTGTTTCCTTCTCCATTGTCAATAAAATTGTCCCTGACTTTTCCATTGAGTCATTTAAAAAAAAATTATTTAACCTATAAGAGTAAGAACTCAAAAGGGACCCAGAATTCCCTTGTGTTGGTTCTAGTGGGCCACTCTGCTGGGTTTCTATCCATACATTTCTTAGTCTGAGGCACTGAAATTATAATAAAAATTATTATCCCCATTCTGAGAAAACACAGTGTTTTTTGGGGGGGTATTCTTTCAATTGAATGTGTTAACTGTAGCATTTGCTTAAGAAGCAATATTCTAAGATTTTTAAAAGCAGAAAGGTTAGAGGATTTGCAATGTGGCATGTCTGGGTCTTTCCATCTGCAGAAGATGTAAAAGGCAATTAAACAATCTGGAAAGCTTCCTTCAAGAAGCAGACAAATTGCTATGGCTTTAAAAAGCATGAAATACCTTGAGCTTGCTACATCACAGATGTACTTCTAGGATTTTACCCCCCTCCCCACTATCTCATTTGATTTCACACAAACCTTTAGAAATACCATATTCCTTCTTTGTATAGGAAAAAGCCAATGCTCCGTCATCATATACAATTGTAATAAACAAATACGAAGACTCAAGCATCCAGGTTTAACATCCAGAGCCTAATATCAACGCTTACCTCAAAGACGGTCCATGCTTAGATCAAACTTTCTTGTCTTGTGAGTCCTGCCTCTTGTGACTAAGTGACCAGGCACAGCAGGTGGCTAGCACAACCAAGGGCTCACTTTCATTCCCACACTCTTTATAACTCAGAATCCTTACCAACAGGAGAGTCACCAGGGGAAAATCTTATCTTGAGCCAGTCAGCTAATGAAGGAGATAAGGTATTTTTCCAAGATGGATCCTCCACTGACCATTCATTTAGTGATTATAGCCCTGTGTCATTAGAACTGAGTCTGCTAGGGAAATGGCTGGGTAAACGCTCTCACTGAACACTCATGAGGACTTGAAATTTGGATCCTGAGTACAGACATAAAAGCCACACATGCTCCTACATGCCTATAATCATAACACTGGGGGTGGGGGGATGGACACTAGAGGATCACTGGGGTTTGCTGGCCTGTCAGCCAACCAACCTGGCTGAAAAAAGTAGCTTCAGTGGGAGACCCCATCTCAAGAGAATAAGGCAGGGAGGGACAAAAAAGAATGCCTGGGTTTTACCTGCACAGGGGCTTGTATGTGCACACAGATATAACAAATAACTAAGTTTAACCATCCTTACACTTACTGAGTATCGGTAACCCCACTTTATGATAAATTTCCTATTTCTGCGATTTTTTTTAAGGGTAACGTAAGACTTCAGTGAGGCCATTTGTAGTAGAAATAGAACTCCAGAATGAAGGCAGACTTGATTTCATTTGCTCCAGCTGCTGCTGCCTTGCCATGAAATGAACTCACACACTTTCATGGCTGCAGCAGGCGTTTGCCAGATCCCAACATCATTTTAGGCCGATGCATAATTTTTATTATTACTTTCTTGTCATTGGTGTGAAATAAACGTCACACAGGACTATGGCTATAGCAAAAGATAAATAATAAACAAACATTGATTAAGTAGTGACTATAGCGGGGTGCAGTGGCAGTTTATCATCTTTTTATTCTCTGCGAGGAATCCCATGTGGTTTTCAACCTTCCTAATCCTGCAGCCTTTAATACAGTTCTTTATGTTGTGGTGACCCCCAACTATAAAGTCATTTCATTGCTACTTTATAACTATAATTTTGTGACTTTGTTATGAGTTTTGATGTAAATATCTGATATGCTGGATATCTTATATGCAATCATTGTGAAAGAGTCATTTGACATCAAAGGGGTCATGACTCACAGGTTGAGAACCATTGGCATAGAAGGACAAGCTATTTCCTCTTGGCATTATGATGATGATGATGATGATGATGATGATGATGATGATGATGATGATCACATACTTGATGTTAGGGTAGTGATATCCCTAACAGTACATTTTGCATGGGTCTCAATTAGGCTGATGCATTATTTATGCTATGTCAGCCCATGTTCAAATGGCATGCTCCTGAAATTTTCAGGTTTTACTTTTTTGTTTATTTATTTGTTTGTTTCTGGAAAGTCAAGTAAAGCCAAAATTTATTCAAAGACAACATTATTAGGGTTTGAACAAACAGAGCAGAGCAAGCAAACTGTAAGTCTCAGCAGGTTCCTGGGGACAGAGGGGAATGGAACAGAGACAAGAGGAACAAAACCCGCACCATTTGAGTTTGGCCTGCATGGAAACCAGCCACATGGTACGAGACAGGCCATTTAGAGAAATGCAAAGCACCAGAGGAAGCATTCTCAGGTTCTGAGTAGAGAGAAAGAGCCAGGACAAAGACAGAGGAAAATCATGAGTGGGTGAACCCAACAGAACCTCAGGGCAACTCAGTGGGATGCCCTCAGACTCCTAAATACAAGAGGCTGCTTGAGAAATGACAGAAGAAGCACGCTGATGGACTTTGCTTCTGAGAAGGGAGGCCTGTAGTCCAGTATCTCACAGAAGGGTGACTCTATTTAATTGACATAAACTGAGCATCTATGTAATGAACAATCTTATGGTAGAAACACCCATACTTATTCACACACATAAACACACACATAAACACACACACACACACACACACACATACACACACACACACACACACACACAGAGAGAGAGAGAGAGAGAGAGAGAGAGAGAGAGAGAGAGAGAGAGAGAGAGAGAGAGATCGGGTCTTCAGTTTCCCCAAGATTTCCCAAAGTCTCCTTGAGGCTTGTGTGAGGTAGATGATTGTCAAGGCCACCCCTCCACCCTTACAGAAGGAAGGCCTTGTGCTATCCTACTGGCCTTGAACCTTCAAACTAGTCTCTTCTTTTTCTTCTCTTGAGGTCACATTCACTAACTTTGTAAGTAGATGACGTTCCTACAGAATTTACACATCTACTCCTTGCCTGCCTTGTGTGATATGGACAAGTGTTGGCAGGAAGCTAAAGATGACAGGGTGAGCTATGGTTTCCCTGTTGTGTTTGAGCCCTTCCTGTCCATCAATAGTGCTCTCCCCCAAAAAGCATTAACTTCCCCAGGCTTCAGTATCAGACAGTTCTATAAAGAGTAGAACAATAGACGGGGAAAAAAAGTCAGTTAGTAGGCAGTCCACTTCCTGATTTTTTTAAACAAGTTGCAAATATCTATTTAAGACATTTCTCATAATAATGGCTATAAATACCCAATGTTTACCCTGTGGCAGATGCTACGCTAAGAACACACACATTTATTTCATTTAAAACACAGAAGAACCTCCTGAACTTGTTTTTCAAAGTGAGGCTTCAAACCTATTTATTAGATCAGTTTAGTGGATCCCAACTGGCATTTGGAAACAGAAATGAGTCTGGAAAATAGCATCACACATTTAGAAATGGTGAAGACTGCATCACAAGATCTTTGCTACCATCTTGTATGTATATATTCCATATCTACGCATATGTAGTGTGTGGGTTTATATGTGCTTGTGTGTACATATCAAGTTAATGTAAAATGCACTCTTTTTAAATAGACATGGTTATAACATCAAAAACCTTTCGCTGAAAAGTAGTAGTATATTCATTTTTAGGGGAAAAAAATCAGCTTTATAATTCAAGAAGTTGGAAAACCGGGTTTCCCAAGGCACTGATTTCCACACTTTTCCTGCTGACTAGCATGCCTCTCCTACTGGCCCTTGCTTCTGGTTTCCCACCTGGCTCCCCCATTGCATTTACTCAGCTTCAAAGCTGCCTAGCACAGGGTAATTAAGTCTCCTGGATCAGGCCATCTGTGCCATTGAGTAAGTGAGTTGCTTCAAATAAGTGAATGATGAATTCTGTTCCAGACTGTCCCATAAAATTATAATAATAATAATAATGAAGTGCTCTGTAATAAAAAGAAAGTCGTTACAAATACCGTGCTATTGATTTCAAAGGGCAGTCATTTCGAAGCTGCTTTCATCTGTGTTACAAATCTCGGCAACCAGCGGAGAAAATGTCAGGATTTTAAAAGCAAACAAATAGGAAAAAAAAAAAATCTCACCGTTCATCTTCCGTGCTGTTTTGAGTAAAACTAAGGTAGCACAAATATTTAAACAGATGGCTCAATGATATGCTTTTTTTCTTTACTAATCATAGTTATTAAAGCCCTCGCTTTATTTTTATTGTGTTTTAAACGGGCAGAGAGAATCTGAGGCTGATAATGACCTTTGTACATCATGCTGCAAATTGATTTTGATGGCCTTCCACCCTCTCGTAATTAGGCTGGCTCGGTGTGTATTCATCTCCTCCTCTCCACCGTCAAAGTGCGAGGAACAGCTTTCCCTCTTCTGCCCCCAGAAGCCTGTGCACCTCCCCCTCCCCTAGCTTTGACTCCTGGGTGTTGGATCCAGCTCCTAGCTCTTCTGTGAAAGTCTTGACTACGGAATGAATAGATGTGTTTAGAGGCTGACAAAAAAAAAAAAAAAAATCAAGAATAGTTATTTTACTGATGTTTTGAATGATCGAATATCCAAATGGTCGTGTAATTATGACCATTACAATGATGTCATTGCCACAGTCGTTGGACGATTGTGTACATTGTGTTGAAGACGTATTGCTGCACTGAATTATAACTTGGCAATTTAATGGATTTTATAAGGGTGTTTCTTTGTGGCTAATGTGAACAGATGGTGGAAGCGGAAGAGGAATGAACCTTGCCTGGTTTGCTTTTACATTTTCTTTGTTAGGCTCAGAAACGAAGACTGTCAGGCTAACACACATTTGTACGCTCATGTTTTTAAATTATAACCTTTAAAAGGCATTTTACCAGATATCTGCAAATACGGCTTTTGGTTTCCCATACACTCTCTTCAACCTTTTTTATTGGGGTAAAGCTAAAAACATCATTTGCCACTTTCACCATTTTTAAAGGTTCAGTTCGGAAACATTAAGACCATCCACAGCATTGGAAGGCTAACATCACCACCCTTTTCCAGATCATTTCCATCACCTGAGTCTTTAGACATACTTTTAAACAGGCACATTTTCCAGTTCACTGAGGAATTTTTTTTCTTCCCTAGGTGGTGCTGGCTGGGTTATGTTCCTAACATAGTCATGCAGGTCTTCCCCATTAAGCCTGTGCTTGACATCAACATTTCAAACTTTACAAGTGGTAAGAGTAAGGCACATTTATGGAGTGTTTATGCTAAGCAAAGCACTAAAGCTAATACTACATTCGGTAAGAGGAAATCAGATAACATATGGCTGCTTAAAACATTCCTTAATTCTCAGCACACCTCAAAATATTCCCTAAGGCAGAGGTGGTGTTAGGACAACAAAGCTGGCCTTTTTTTTTTTTTTTTTTTTTTAAACAAGTGTATATCAGTTTCTTTATAGGTAGAAAGAAAATATTCCTGTCTTCCTATACATACACTAAATCCATCCTGAGGCCCTGCCCTCCAACATTATTTTCTCCCCAAATCCCATCTACTAATGCCAGCCTACTAATGACTAGGGCCTTGGTATATACATTTAGGTACGACACAAACATACAATCCCCAATAGTATATCTTTCCATTTAAGAATTATTTAAGTTTGAAGTTTAGTAGAGAGACTCTCCTGAATGTCTTTTTGGCCAACCTAATGAAAGCTAGGGCCATTTGAAAAGACAGAATCTTAATTGACAAAAGTCTTCCATTAGATAGGCCTGTAGGCAAGTCTGTCAGGTGCTGTCTTGATGAAGAATTGATGGGGAGGGGCCAGCCCTCTATGAGTGGTACCATCCCTCTGTTGTCATAGGGAAGGCATGACAGGATGCCTTGGCTCAAACTATTGTAGGCCAGGAATCATGGAGTAAGATAAGTAACCAGGAGTAGTGGACTCCTGAGCACCCACTTCTAGTAATCCACTTCCTCCAGCTGAGTGCCTTCCAAATCTTCAGAACCTCTGCTATTGTAAGGATGGAAAAATTTAGCCTAACTTTCCACTGACCCCAGGAAGCTAGAAGTTTAAATTCCAGACCCTGCCCTCAGCCAGACACTCCTTGCTGCTTACCTGACTTTGTAAACTGCTTGTGAAACCCCTGCCCCAGGGACCTAACCTAACTGCCATTTGTCACCCCACCTAGGAGCCCACACAAATGCAGATCTCCAGGGCTATAGGAAACTGATTGGACTATAAAAACTCGGGCTTGGATAGTTTAAATTGATTGGTCCGCACCGCATGAGCTCTGGATGCTATGAGATGATTGGTTGAAGATGTGCAGGCTTTGTTGTAACCCTATAAAAGCTGTCTCAATTCTGTATTCAGGGTCCTCTGTCCTCTACCCCTGTGCGGTGTATGGCTGTGGACCCCAGTATATTTGGAATATAAATGACCTCATACTTTTGCATCAAGACCACTTCTCGAGAGTGATTTGGGGGGGGGCACCTTTCCTGAGTCGGGGCGTGAGGGTCCACGCTCTGAGGATCTTTCACTATCTGGGCAACAAGTAAACTTAATATTAATGCACGATGCTGTGGGTAACACTTCAGATTAAAATCCTAACATTCTCTGATAAATTCACAGTAAATCCTCTGTACTAAGTAAAGCCCTCAGGATGTGAAGCCATTACCTTCCTCCTTATGTATGGTTATTTGGATGTTATTCTTTGTTGACTTGAAAAACTCTTCTCTGTTGACCCAAAAGTTTCAAAATCTCAATCTTGGATGTGCCACTTTTTTTTTTTAGACTGAGATGCAATCCCATCTTCTTCTCTGATTGTGGTTTTAAAAAATCTCTTTATTCTTTAAGGCTCAGCTTTTTATAAATGCTTATGGTAGATTCTGAGACCAGGATTCACTATGCACCTTAAGATAGCCTCTTGCTTCAGCTTCCTGAGCGCTAGGACTTCAGTCAGGCACATGCTAGCATACCTGGCTCAATTCTGATTCTATACTTCATTAGCTAAACATTACTGCATTATTTAAATACACCATAGTTAACAAAATCTTTCACCAATTGGTGTTCAAACGATTGCTTGTAAATTGTGTTTTGATAGCGTTACATTTTATTACATTTCCAAATTGGTATTACAGCTATTACAATTACTGTGTGGCCTTACATGTGTGTTGTCTTTTCTTTCTTGTTTTAATTCGAATTTGTTTCTAGATCAGGGAAGTTGAGGATTTTTTCATATGACAAGCAAAAATTTGTTTTTCCTTATGAAATGCCCTTTTATTCATTATCAGTATTATTGAAGCAGAGTTTGCTGAGACTGACTTTGAACTCCCGATCCTCCTGCATCAACCTACTCCACACTAAGATTACAGGCGTGTATCATATCATATCTGGATTATTATATGTGGATGAACTTATTTGCTATTTTTTTGAAATCTATTTATGGCTTTTTAAAAAGTAAGAAATGAAGGGGGGAGTGGCCACTTTTTTGTTTGTTGTTACATATTTCTGTTCATAAGGTTTTCAGCTGTTCTGACATTTTTTTTCCCATAGTAAATTGTTGAAGTTGTGCCTTCCCAATATTGTATCTCTGTGGAAAGATCAACTCCATCTCTAGGTTATAAATAAATCCAAGCACATTCTCACTGAATTCTTTTATGGCTTCATTGTTTACTTCAAATCTTTGATCCATCTGGAGTTTATTTTTATCTGGGAAGTGTTTGGAGATGTAGTATTACTTTTTCCAAAGGACTACAGAGTTATCACAGATTTATTGAAAATTTTGTCTTTATCCCCATTGGCTCCAAGTGCTCTCTTTATGGTAATGGCCATATGTATCTAAATCCATTTCTGCTTTGTCCTCTGGATGATACTTTCCACGTATTCCTGGGCTGGTGTTAAGGTCAAATTGATGAGAGTGCTGGCATGTTTATTACCTCATAGAACAGATCAGTTCTGGTTAGTGTTTATTTTCCAGGCTAACTTGGTAATGTACTTTTATTTTGTATACTTTAAGGGTTTTGTTTTCTTTTTTATAAGAAGTGCAGACAGCATCAAGTCTGTATTGGTAAGAATAGGCGTTTGCGATTTATTAAGGACTTTTATTTACAACTTCCAACTGACTGAAAAAATTTCAACTTACAGTGTAAGCATCCCTTAAAAGCATGTTAGTGCAGACTTTCTGTTTAGCACTACTACTGGGATGTATCCTTCCATATTTATGAGGATGTGTGTATACTTATTCGCTATGGTTTGTAAGTAGTACACATATTATGGGATAACAAATGTGTACTCTAAATTGGACAAGGCTACAATATTTTGTAATGTTATATTTTAAATAAGTAAAGGCAATAAATTATTGATAAACTAAGTGACATTAATTTTCTGTATTAAAAGATTTTAGTGAATTTATAAATTAGTAAAAGAATGACGGCAGTAGAAGGCATTGAATTATGCTTGTTCTTACCTGTGGTAGAAATCTCCATCATATATTTGTGTCACAGCTACTCCATTTTACATTTACCTGCCTTTTCTTTTCTGATAGGAAAGACTGGTGAATACTGGCTGTACTCACTTGGATTATCGAATTGTAAAGTCGACAGAACCTTCTACTCTGCATCGCCCGAAGTAAGCTTTTGGTAAACATTGTTTGAAGATAGGCATAAAGAATTAACCAAGTTCTGAAGAAATAATCAACGATAAGCAAGTTCTGAGGAAATCCACTGGATTTCAATAAGGGAGTGAACCCAGAGAGCATGCGCATGCCCAGTGAATGTCATTTTGCCCTTTCTACTGCAGCTGTTTCCAGTGCCTCTGACATCTTTCAACGGAAGAGTCAATCAGGAGACACAACCACAGTGCCGGTGCTGGTTTGTTACAGGCAGTCTCTCCAAGGAGGGGTTTTTCGCCCTGCAAGCAGATGAACACAACATTAAATCTTCCTCAGTGGAATTTTTTGATATCTTGTTATTCCTATAAAGCACAATTGATTTGCTTCAACTAAATGCACATATTTCATTTATAGACCCTAGTCTGGGATTTATCTCATTTTTGCTTTATTAGCCAACTCCCTGGAAGTCTTGCCCCCATCCCCCAAAGGAGATGGCGATAACCTTTCCTATCTGTAGTGCCATTTCCTAGGAATAAGCAGTCACACCTGCCATTTCTGTCAATTACTTTATTATATTTGCTAAACAGATAAACACAGCCTCATAGAGCAAAACATTAAAATGACCAGTTGAAGATTAACCCTTTGATAATCACCTACAGCAGATTTTGGAGGGGCTGTAATATATCATAGAATTGGTCCCCTTCAAGTTGATGGAGATACTGGGATTTGAATTCATTGTCTATGCATCTCAAACACTGAGAGTAGGTGCTGGCAGAAGGACCTGAGCCTGTATTTCCTTTGTTATTTATAGTCAGTGCCCTTCCACACCAAACCCTTGAGTTGGCTTTTTAGAGCCCACTGTATAACAAATTCATTCACTTTCATGTCAACAGGCTTTGGCTTGATAAATTAAAACAGAAAAATGCTGGCTAAAGCGCCATAGCCCTACATGATTCTTTTGGCTATGAGCTCCTGGCAGCTATCCAGGAATGACCTGCTGTCTTCCCAGAGTCCTTATCATTTTCCCATCTGGAAGGGGCTGAACCTTACTGTTCGCTGGGGAGTTAAAGGCCTGCACAGGCTGCATTCAAATGCCATTAACAATCATAACTCTAAAAATCATCACTCTTCCAGGCAAGGTTAACAGTAGTCTGTGGATAGGATGAGCTATCTCTTACTTTATTTAAATAAGTACTAGCAAATTGCATAGGACTTTGTGTTTCCTCAAAAGGCTGTGTTTTTAGGCATATTTGCTCTTTTCAAGATTAACCAGAGGTCATTCTGAAGAGCCTGTTAGAGTTGGAAGAACTTTGCACATTGATTGTTGATTTAAAAAAAAAAAAAAAAAAAAGATTCATTTGTTACACTTCCTTTAGATAATTGGATTTCTTTGGAGAGGGCACAGGTAGGTAAGATGACTATTACTTAAGCAATTAACTAAGATGATGCAAAAGTCACTAAGGAAAATAAAACACAATTTTGGAAAAAGTAGCTAAAATCTGTAAAAACTTTTTTTAGCAAAGTCTTGAAGTTTGCTGCCAATTTTCTTAGCCAAAACTAATTATAAATCAATGGTAAATTAAGTTTGAATTCTTTCTAAATTAGCATTTATTACCCAAGGAATTATTGCCCCAGTCTCATGTAGGTTAGCCTCAAATTTCTGTGTAATTGAAGCTAACCTTGAACACCTGTGTACCTAAGGCTGGCCTTGAACTCTTTATCCTTTTATTGGAAAGGAATAGTGCTGGTGTTACACAAAGAGACATGCAAATAAAGCAAAAGGAACTCTGTAAGGTAAATTTTACATTTGCAAATGGGTACTCAGTGCCCAAGCACACCTTGGACCCACCCCTTGGGGAACCTCTGAGCCTGCTCTGTACACTGATGCAAAAAAAGTTCTCTTTAAGATACAAGCTCTGCCTACTTTCTTTCCTGCTGTCCCTCTGAGGAGGCAGGCAGGTCTTTGCCTCCCCACAACCCATCTCTCACTCTCTCTCCCTTTCTCTCTTTCCCCTCTTTCCCTTCCCTCCCCCTACTCCCTTCCCTTCTCCACATAATTAAGTTCTGCCTGCCCTGTGTGTTGGTCTTTCACTGGTCATGGGATCCACCAAGGTCCCCCTTGCACCCCATATCATAGCATGCTCAGACTAAACCTGGGTGAGCAAGCACAGGGAGATGGAAGTTCACTGATGTGTTATCCAGATGGCTTAGCCTTTTGGTGGTAGCTTGACCTCATGATCAGAAGTGATTGGCAAGGACGAGAAGGATGTGACGGGGGTCAAATCTCAGGAACGTCTGGCATCAGGAACAGACGAGAGTTTCACAGGCTGGAGGTGTTGTAGGAATAGTTGTCCTCAGCGGACAACTAAAAAAAAAAAATTCTCAAGATTACCCCCTCTTATTTATTTTTGTTTACATATATTTCAGGTTTCTTTTACCCCTTCAAATTCAGCCAGCATACACTGTCTTTTTGACATAACAGTAAACTATTGTCATGATAAGTGATTGGTGATAGTTTGATAAAAGTGGTCTCCATAGCTTCTGGACAAGGAATCAATTATCTCACCTATCTCTAGCATGACTGAAGGTGAATCTGCCTTCCTAGGGATCCCTCCTTGGTAGAGTGATTCGCCCAGCCAATCCTAGGCTTCCACCCAGGCCAGCAACTCTCTGTTCCTGAGCTGGGGTCTTCTCTTACAGGACCTTTAGTCTCCCTCCAAGGCTTTGCCTCTACCTCCAGTGCCAGCTCTACATCCAGGTTTAGACTGCCATGCTTGGCTCAGGCCGATTCTAAAGTGTTACAGTGTTTAGAAAATGAAAGAAGCCCAGTTACCACTAGGTCTCTAAGCAAACAATTTAAGTCTTTTAATGCTGAAAATGAACACATTTGCCTCTCTTCCTTAGCTTTGATTCTTGATGTTAGTCTTCAGGCTAAAAGAGACCATAGCAGATGAAGAAGAGGAGAAAGAAGGAAGAAGACGAGGGAATAAGAGAAGAAAGGGGAGGAATTGTTCTTTGTAAGACATGTGTTAAACAGTACAGAGCCTTCAAGAGCTGCCTAGGGCAACAAGACAGTCTGTGTGAAATAGCAAATAGAAGAGAAGGGCCTGGATTTAAAATGCCCCATCAGAAATCTTTATCCAAACTAACCAAAAAGCAGAGAGAGAGAGAACATGCAAATTAACAAAATCAGAAACAAAAAGGGGGACATAACAAAAGACACTGAGGAAATCCAAACAATTTTCAGGTCAATCTTTGAAAACCTGTATTCCACAAAATTTGAAAATTCAAAGGAAATGAACAAATTTCTGGTTAACTACCACTTAACAAAATTAAATCAAGAACATAAATAAGCAACTTAAGTAGACCTATAATCCCTAATGAAATAGAAGCAATCATCAAAAACTTCCCAACCAAAAAAAAGCCCAGGGCCAGACAGCTTCAGTGCAGAATTCTACCAGAAATTCAAGGAAAAACTAATACCAATACTCCTCAAATTGTTCCACACAGTAGAAGCAGAAGGTTTATTACCTTTTTATGAGGCCAAAATTACCTTCATACACATGCCACACAAAGACACAACTAAAAAAGAGGAATTACAGATCAATATCCCTCATGAACATTGATACAAAAATACTCAATAAAATACTGGCAAATCAAATCCAAGAAGACATCAGAGAAATCATCCACCATGACCAAGTAGGCTTCATCCTAGGGTTGCAGGGATAGATCAACATAGGAAAATCTATCAATGTGATCCACCATATAAACAAACTGATAAAGAAAACCACATGATCATCTCACTAGATGCTGAAAAATCCTTCGACAAATTTCAACACCCTTTCATGATAAAGGTCTTGGAGAGAATAAGGATAATAGGAACATACCTAAACATAATAAAAGCAATATACAGTAAACCAACATCAAACTGAATGGAAGGAAGCTTAAAGCGATTCCTCTAAAATAAGGAACAAGACAAGGCTGCCCTCTCTCTCCATATCTCTTCAATATTGTACTTGAAGTTCTAGCTAAAGTAATAAGAAAACAAAAAGAGATCAAGGGGATCCAAACTGGAAAGGAAGAAGTCAAACTGTCACTATTTGCAGATGATATGACAGTTTATGTAAGCGACCCAAAAAACTCTATCAGTGAACTCCTACAGCTGATAAACACCTTCAGCAAACTAGCAGAATACAAGATAAACTCAAAAAAATCAGTAGCCCTACTATAAACAGATGACAAAGGAGCTGAGAAAGAAATCAGAGAAACATCACTTTACAATAGCCACAAACAACATAAAGTATCTTGGGGTAACGCTTACCAAGCAAGTGAAAGACCTATATAGCAAGAACTTTGTGTCTTTAAAGAAATTAAACAAGATACCAGAAAATGGAAAGATCTCCCATGCTCTTGGATAGATAAAATAAACATAGTAAAAATGGCAATCTTGCCAAAAGAAATCTACAGATTCAATGCAATCCCCATTAAAATCCCAGCACAATTCTTCACTGACCTTGAAAGGATGATATTCAACTTTATATGGAAAAACAAAAGACCCAGAATAGCCAAAACAACCCTGTACAATAAAGGAGTTTCAGGAGTCATAACCATCCCTGACTTTAAGCTCTACTACAGAGCTATAGTCCTGAAAACAGCCTAGTACTGGCACAAAAATAGACAGGTAGACCAAAGGAATCGAATCGAAAATCCTGATATTGACCCACATACCTATGAACATCTGATTTTTGACAAAACAGCTAAAAATACACAATAAAAGGAGGAAAGCATCTTCAAAAAATGGTGCTGTCACAACTAGATGATGGTGTGTAGAAGACTGCACATAGACCCATGTTTTTCGGCATGCACAAAACTCAAGTTCAAATGGATCAAAGACCTCAACCTAAATTGAGCCACACTGAACCACTTAGAAGAGAAAGTGGGAGGTACCCTTGAACAAATTGGTACAGGAGACTGTTTCCTGAAATTAACACCAGTAGTACAGACACTGAGATCAACAATTAATAAATGGGACCTCCTCAAACTGAGAAGCTTCTGTAAGCAAAGGACACAGTTAACAAGACCAAATGGCAGCCCACAGACTGGGAAAATTCACTAATCCTATATCTGACAGAGGGCTGATCTCCAAAATATACAAAGAACTCAAGAAACTACCCAAACACCAAGTAGCCCTATTAAAAAATGGGGTACAGAACTGAAGAGAGAATTCTCAATAGAGGAAAATCGAAAAGGCTGAAAGACACTTAAGGAAGTGTTCAATAGCCTTAGTTATCAGGGAAAGGCAAATCAAAACAACTCTGCAACACCATCTTACTCCTGCCAGAATGGCTAAAATTAGGAACACCAAAGACAACTTATGCTGGAGATGATGTGGAGAAAGGAGAGCACTCCTCCACTTCTGGTGGGAGTACAAATTTGTACAGCCATTTTGGAGATCAGTATGGCAGTTCCTCAGGAAAATGGGAATTAGTCTACCACAGGACCCAGCAACCCCCTCTTAGGCATATACCCAAATGATCCGCATCCATGCAACAAAGACATGTGTTCAACTATGTTTGTAGCAGCATTATTTGTAATAACAAGAACCTGGAAGCAACCTAGATGCCCCTCACCTGAAGAATGGATAAAGAAGATGTGGCACATCTACACAATGGAATACTACTCTGTGGGTGGGGGAAGGGGGCGGCAAAAAAACCAATGGAATCTTGAAATATGCAGGCAAATGGATGGAACTTGAAGAAACTATCCTGAATGAGGTAACCCAGTCACAAAAAGAGGAACTCACATATGGATTTTAGAACTAGAGCAAAGGATCACCAGCCTATAATTCACACCACCAGAGAAACTAGGATACAAGGAGGTTTCTAAGAGATTCATACAAGGTCCCTCACAGAAGGGGAAAGGGACAAGATCTCCTGAGCATATGGGGAGTGGGATGGGGGCAGTGAGTGGAGAGGGAACTAGGAGAAAGAGAAGGGGAGAAGAGGAAAACATGTGGAACTTTGAAGATTGAGTCAGGGGAGGAATAGATGAAAGGAGAGAGAGAGAGAGAGAGAGAGAGAGAGACGGAGACAGAGACAGAGACACAGAGGCAGAGACAGAGACAGAGACAGAGACAGATAAATAGATAGATAGATGATAGATAGAGAGAGACAGAGAGAGAGAGACAGAGAGAGAGCATAAAAGAGGAAGCCATTATAGAGTTGAAGAGAAAATTGACTCTAGAGAAATGTCCAGAGGCCTACAAGACTGACCCTAACTCACAATTTGAGCAACAGTGGAAAGGCTACCATAAATATCCTTCCCTGATAATGAGAATGATAACTAACTTACCCACCATCATAGAGCCCTCATCTAGTAGCTGATGTGAAAACAGAAGCAGACACCTACAACTAAACACTGAGCCGAACTGGAATCCAGATGCAGAGAGGGAGGACAAGACCAGGCTACAGAAACCTACAGAGACAGCTGACCTGAACAAGGAGGAGCTAATGGGCCCCCAGACTGATAATTGGGAATCCAGCATTGGACCAACTCAGACCCTCTGAACAAGAGTCTCAGTTAGAAGGCCTGGGCAGTCTAAGGGACCTCTGACAGTGGAACAAGGATGTATCCCTAGTGCACCAAAGGACTTTGGGAGCACATTCCCCATGGAGGGATACTCCCTTAATCTAGAGGCAGGAGGGAGGGCCTACTCCAAATGACTTGACAGATTTAGATGACCCTTCTGGAAGGCATTGCCCTACATGTGGTGTGTGTGTGGGAATAGGAATGGGTAGTTGGGGGGGGGGAGGGAGGGTGGGAGAGGTAGGGAGGGAGGGAGAGGAAACTGGGATCGGTATGTAAAATAAGAAAACTAAATAATAATAATAAAAAATGTTCCATCAGGATGATGTAGATACATTCAGATCTAGCCCACAATTATCATAAACAAAATCAGCTCAGTTTTGCTGAAGAATTACAATGAGAGATTACTATGAAAATGTCTTAATGAAGAAGTTTGGGAAATTATAACAAGCATATACAGGTAGTTTATCTTATGTTCCAAGGTCTTTTGCATATACTAACTCATATAAGTTTCACCTGTAGCCTGGAGAGGTCAGAGTTATTTCCTTCTCCTCCTGTCTCAGGTGAGGACAGTAAGGACAATTTAAGAACCTGATCACACTCACCCAATAAGGGAAAGCTCAGAGGAGCCATCAGGCTGGCTGCTCAGTAACTAGACCAGTTACCTGCCAAAATATGTCCAAGCACACCTCTTTGTTTCGACTGCACATGTATTTAAATTAAAAAACAAAATAGAAGAAAATCCCATGTTCAATAAAAGCAACATAAACCCCACACATGCACACACCTGCTGCCCCCACTCCATCTCTTCCAGATGCTCTCGAGTCAGGAGACACAGACACTCCCCCAGGAGTACACAGTGCAAAGGCAGGTTGAGTCCTCGATGTAGAAGGCAATGCTGTCTCTCATGTGCTGGTGGGAACTCTGGCTCACTGTGTAGGTCTTAAATTGACTGAGGATATCAGGCTCTTCCCAGTCATAAACAAAAACAGCTGAGCTATTATCCTGGGCTGAGGAAGTGTATAATATAATACTGCAGGACACTGAAACTCAATTTCTGACTGACCAGATTCCTGTTAGTGAGCCTTACTACTTTCCTCTTTTGAATTCTTCTCTTATAGTACGTTGAGCTATGAACAACAAAATCAACTTTGTTGGAATAACTTTTACTGGGTAACTCCAATTGCTAGCCTCTGAGCTGAGTTTGGGGGTGTGTTGCTGACCTATTGCTAGCCGTCTTCTGATGAGGAAGACAGCACTCCACCCCAATGGCTGTGTGCCAGACCACCTAGCAAATAGACAGCAGAGTCAGAATTTGCAAGACCTTGTGGTAAAATCTGTCTTCTCTCTGTAGACATTTATTAAAAATGTATTTTTTGTTATGACACCAAATGTGAGCTGAACAAGGATGATATCAATGAACATACCAAACTGGACAGGGAGAAGCTATAAGTCCTCAACTCTACACAAAAAAGACTACAGGCAACTGAGTAAAGCTGTGAGTAAAAAGGGGGACCATCCTAGGGAAATGCACACTAATTGATTGTTAGCCTTGAAAACATACATACAAGTAATATTATACAGACTCAACAAGTATATATTAAGAATATACATGCATACACAAATACATATACACATGCAATAACAATTAATGAAACAGAAATCATGACTTTAAAGGAAAGCAGAGAGGAGTATAGGGAGAATTTGGAGGGGGAAAAGGGAGAGATAAATGTAATTAAGTTACAATCCCAAAAAATAGAAACAAAAACTTATGTTTGTTGCCTTTTTGGCAGAGAACAAGACCCATTGTCTGGGCCATACAAGATGGTTTGCTTTCTGTTTAACAGGATGTAAAGGGCCTTGCAGTGGGAAGTAATAGAGAACAAACCAGATGACCTTAGTGTAGTCACTTCTCTCTAGCTCTGGAGAGAATGTCAACAGACCAGTGTTCAGAACAGACATACTGACTGTGCTTGCCTTTGCCTAACACCAGCCCCTCCCTATATCAATGCATAGTAATACTTTTCTTAGAAATGATAGAACGCATGTTTTAAAAGTATACACAGCAAATCTTACCCCAATAAGCCACTTACTGAATGATAGTTTTTTTTTTTTTTTTTTTTTGTAAACTTGTACTGGGGTATATTAAACATAAACATCTTCACCCTTTGGTTGTAAGATGGCATTTTAGACAATGTCTATAAGATTCTTCTAAGTGAACCAGGCTACCTGCAAGAGTTCTTTTGCAAAGAATCAGGCCAGCTTCCTAGAGAATTTTCCTGGCTGCACACAGCTGCAAACCTTTTAGGGCTGCTCCACCGACAAATATTAGAGGCACCAATCAATCAGTGCTGGGATGCAGGAGAGGGTGAAGTGCACAAGGAGGCTGAAGGTCCTCACACGCCATGCAGCTGTGTGAGTATTAGAGGAATTTTCAAAAAGGGAACCATCGAGGTTCCCATTGAAAATGAAGTATTCCTTCCTCATAGCTCTTACCTCATCTATCAGCATCAGCATCAAGTTGAGCATAAGAAGCAGCTGACATTTCAACAGCCTTGGTGAGGAGGCAGGGTACAGGCTCCTCAGGCCAATGGCATGTCTTAACTATGAAAGTAATAAATCTACCCTGCCATATTGTGGTTTTGTTATGAAGGAGCACAAATTACACAGCTTCCCCAATGCACTTGAAGAGTAAGGCGCTCAGTCATAAGAAACTTTGGTAGAAGGAAGGAAAGAATTCCCCCGAGTTCACTGACTTTAAGCATAACAGAGACATCAATGTTTATTATGTGCTGGCCAGTAAGATTTACAATTCCTAAATTATTTAGTCATCCCTTTGAAGAAGCCAAACATGTCAAAGATTTCACATGTTATAGTAACCAGGATCCCAGAACAAACAGCAACAACAACAATATCAACAACAAAAACAGATGGCACACTCAAATTGGAGTAACCAAGGGGAACTTAATAAAGATAGTATTCACAAAAGTGTGTGAAACTAGTCATGGGGTGGGGGTAGAACCAGTAGCCTCTGCCTACATCTATGCCAAGCCTAGAGAACATGAGGGAAGACATTATCAGAGATCAAAGAAGGCATAACTCTCAGAGAGAGAGAGAGAGAGAGAGAGAGAGAGAGAGAGAGAGAGAGAGAGAGAGAGAGAGAGAGAGAGAGAGAGAGAGAGAGACTTTGTCCACACTTGGTCTTCTCCAAGTCTCTCTATTGTCTTCCATCTTCCAAGACAGTTCAGAATCCAGAGGGCCAGTCTGCCCATTGATCTGATTGATGCATGAAAGCTATCTAGAGCAGAATGTAAAAGCTTAGACAATGTTTGGAAGGGAAATGGAGTCTATCTCTCATTCCTTAGCACATCCTAGTAAGGAAAAAGTTATTGACATCTGTAGTTTCTGAGTAGGAAGACGAATTTAGAAGGTTCCAGAAACTTTAACAAGAACACACAGGTGATAAGTATTTATTTGCTTTCACCCTTCTATAAACCTATTTTGTGAAGTTTTCAAAGTAATGCTACAACCTAACTTTTACCGTCACCAAAAAAAATATAGGTGGCTTCCTACATGTTTATATTCTGGTGGCTATTTTTTAGAGCCCTCTAGTGATTGAAAAGACTGGAACTGGTTGGCATCTGAAAAGCACCATTACCCATTTAAGGATACATACTACAGTCCTTTGAAATCTCAGAGGTACTTATTTAGACCACGGGCATTGTATCTTCTGCTGTGGTGTTCTAAATCCCAGGATGGTGTCCAGTACATAGGGGCACCTAAATAAATAGTGTTTAAATGACCATTGTAGGTTGGGTTCCTGTAAGTTCTCTGTATAATAGGAAGCATTGGACTTGCTTTGAGCTCACTGAGAAAGACATGCCTCTGATTTCCCAGCGTTTCTTTGGCTCCAAAGGCCAGGTAGGGCTGTGATTGCTTGGCTTCCTTTGAAACCTCACTGAATCTAAGTCCCACTGTTCTTCAAACTTCATGCTGACTTTGAGTTAGGTTTTTATTCACCATTTCACAGGCTTTGCTGATACTGAGTTAGGTACTTTTAGAGTCTGTTTCTGTTTTCATGGACCCTTCCAGATATGGGTCAAAAAAGACCTCCAGGATAGCTGACACCTAGATGGCATTTTCAATCAACTAAACTTTATTTTTAAACTCTCAAATACTTTGGGCAGCTGGTCAAAATGTTTTGGTACTTGTCCCTGTCATTAGCAATGACATGAAAACCACAGGGGTTGGCAAAGATTTCTTGAATCAAAGGCTCCCAGGCAGAGGTCATTTAAGGTCATCTAGCATAAAGCCAACTCCTTTAGCTTCCAAAGGAGATGAGCACAGCTTGTTCAGAGAGTGAGGCTGGTGGGTTACATTTTTCTAGGCACCACTGCTGTTGTGATACCTCTTTGGCCTTGATGCAAAAGCATTCTACAGCTCTCACCTTCTGTCTTATAACAGTTTTTGTTTGGCATTCAGCTTTTCCTTCAACCAGCCTTCTTGCTGAGAGGACTTGGCCCCCTTCTCACTGCCTGGGCATCTCAGTTTTCATCTTGAGTGGATATTTTTTTTCTGTCGGCAACCTCTCATCTTGAAGTGACATTCCACTCTGCTCCTAGTCCCCCCCCCCCATGCCATCCATTACAACAGCATCTGTAGCAGCTGTGGCTTTCTCTCACTGAGAAATCTCAATGTTTGCCTTTAAAATGCCATCCTTCACCTCTCTCACCAGTTAGATTCCCATCAGTTTGTCCGAAGCCTCCCTCAGACGCTTATAGAACAAAGGATGCACAAAGGACAGTCTAAGCACAGCAAAGCAAGTGGAGGCCAGGCAACTTTAGTTTACCATTCACTGGGCAGGTTTTCTCTGACAAGAGCAGCCTTGTCATTTAGATGCAGTTCTAGCATAAGGCAATCTGGCTACATTTCTGTCTCGGCCAAAATATCTAAAGTGGTTGCCAAGCAAATCAGGGTTTGGGGGAGGGGTGCTAGATGAAGAGGGTGAGGAGGGATTACTACACATTGACTTTGCTTTGTATTCACATTGTCAAGTTGAGCTTTACCATGGCCAAAAGCAAGATGTTTGTCCTGACTCACAAGGTTTCTCGAACCCCCCTACCTTCTGCTTCCCTGCACCTTGACTACATTGTGTTTTGCTTAAGTGTTTCAAGGTCTATATTTTATCACCTTGGAAATTATAATATGATTAGGTCAGTTGAAAATATTTTGTGAATCATCTTATAGGTTACCATGTAAATATGAGGTCTTATCAGGTAGTAAACATGCCAGAGCCTTAACCTACAAGTTAACACTTAAAGTTTACACTCAGGATGGAGTAAGATGTTACAACGGGTAAAGTTGTCTGTGGCCAACCTGAGTTCAATACTTGGGATCCAAATGATGCAAAGAGAGAACCAACTTCCATTGTTGTCTTCTGATCTCTATGCATACACTAGAGTATGCACACAATCACACATGTACATACACAGATACACAAATAAAAATATAATAAACAAATTTTTAAAAAATTCAAGTTCAGTTAACAGGCATAAGCATATGAACAGAAGTCAACTTTAGTCATCTCTTCAGGATTTTAGCATATGCCCTTGAGTTACCCTTCTGGTAGTTAACTGCTGAGTGATGTACACAGTCCATCTGGGTGGTCTGTCTTTTTCATGATGCATTTGTCTCATGCTTAGCTGGGGCCGAGGGTTTAATCTGTGGCTAAAAGCAGGGTGAAGTTATATGACCCATGTCTTTATTAAACCTGTCACCTCAACCCCATCAGAAATAACTAGGTACAAATATAATCTCTACAGAGTAAGGTACCCATCCCTGAAATCTTAGGCCTTACTCTTAATATCAAGGGCATTGAAAAGTCACTCTGTTTTTAAACGTGTTAATCATTCTAGGAAAGTCAGCCTGCCATCTCCATTCTAAAGGTAGAATATTAATCTATCTTTAATTTGATAGAAACACAGCAAATATTGTGTTGCCCTTACCATACACTACAACTTCCTAAAGAAGGCACCAATATTCAATTAGTTTATCTTTACAAACATCTATGTGATAGCGAAGTAGTACAAGTGGTTACAGAAGGTTGTGTTGATAGTTTTTAATAGATTTCCCGGTGATACACGGTATATTGTATTTCTCTACCTCGGAGGGGGCAGCCTCCGGCAGCACAAAGACCAAAGGGAAAGCCACTGAGTTGGCATACTGTGACTTTTTATCAGAGGGAGTAAGGGAAAAGACAGTCACACACTCTCTTGATAGTTTTCTTCTTTATTCTTCTTCTTCTTCTTTATTTTTTCACTGCAGCTCATATACCCCAACAAGATCTTTCATGCAATATAGAAGCTACAATGTGGTTACATTCTATTTTTTAAGTGATTACAATGAATACAAGTAAAACACAACATGTTATCCACATCTCTTATGTGATTAAACATTTTACGTATTACGGGTAAAAACCAAATTATCACCAATATCCCACATACATTCATACCTAAGCAACTTGTTATAGGTTAACAGATTGTAAGTAAGCAGGACATTTTTCTCAGCCAGGTCCTTTACTGGCAGGCTGTCCTGTGTGCTTACAAAAAAAGGACCAATCACTTTATTACTTATCTTGAAAAGTAATCATATAAGGAATCCTAAAGGAATCAAAAGCCTAAACTTTTGTACATGAAAAACAGTCAGCTCTACTTTAAATCTTTAGTGTGCATATATATTATATATATATATGTGTGTGTATATATATATATATATATATATTATAAGAAATTAATCATCACCTTTAGTCATCAACCAATCCAAGCAAGACAAGCATGTCAGCTAATAACAATCAAGAATGCTTTGTTATTGTTTCCCAACCTTAAAGAGTTCCTCACTCAACTCTGTGCCTTTATAAACTTTAGATTGTCTTCTTGGGATTTTTACTTCAAAGTTATTTAATAAAAACATCTTAGTCTGACTTTAAGTTATTTTCAAAGTTTTGTTTCAGCCATGGTGCATTTTGAAGTGAACACATCTTCCAACTTTAAACTTAAAAGATTTTAAGCTATTGTACTACTGGGACTCAATTGTTTTTCTTAATAATTAACCTAAGCCACAGTCTATACAGCTCCTTAATAGAAACTCATGTGTTCTAGCTGTGTGACACCTCCTTGTTTCATTTTTAATCCTCTTCAGCCTCTGCTTTATCTTATCTTTACCTATGTTAATTTTCCAACTAAACTAACCTCTATCAAACTCCCTTACTATATTTATTAAAGACCCTCAATCATCAAAATCCTATTTAAGCGAACACTGTTATTGTATAAAATCATTGCTTTAGTAAAAACATACGGCGTAGGAGGAAACCATCTTCATAACAATCCACAGGTAAAAGTGCCTGGTAGAACAGGATGTTTCTGTGACATCAACACTCTACATTACAGGCAGTGGAGATCTCCCCACTTCATTCAGATCATGCAGCTGCCAGAGAAAGACAGCAGTGGCAAACATGTAAAGTCACAGCAGAAACAAAAGACCCTCTGGGGACTGTGGTCTCAGCCTTGCTTATCTGACATTCACCCATCAAGGGTTTTGTTTTCTGGTGGGCTGATCCTATGAAGTCAATCACCCTCTACTGCTTCTCTTACATGGCCACTGGCAATGGTAGCCTAAGGATTAGAGAGGAAGCTGCAGGGAAAGGGATATCACTAGTTGGTAAAGAGCTTACCATCAAGTATAAGGTCCTAGGTTCAATTCCCAAGTTCCCAGCACCACAAAAATATAAGAACCTAAAGCTGCTGCTGGGGTTATGTTGCTGATCTCTGTGCTACCAGGCCCCTTGTCCATATTGAGCGTGAACTACTTCTACTCACAGCAAGCAACAAGTTCAATACCCCTCTTACTTTTCCTTTTATTTTTTTTAAATTTCTTTTTTTTAATTAATTATTATTTTTATTTTTAGTTTACATATCGATCCCAGTTCCCTCTCCCTCCCTCCCTCCTTCCCTTTATCCCACCCTCTCATGCCCCCCACCCTCCCTTCCCATCCCCCCCCCTCCACATGTACAGTGATGCCCTCCTGGAGAGGTCATCTAAATCTGTCAAGTCGTTTGGAGTAGGGACTAGGACATCTCTCCTGTCTCTAGGTTAAGGGAGGATCTCTCCATGGGGGATGTGCTAATTACTCCTACTCCAATGGTGTGTGTGGTATAAACTAAGAGTTTACTACTGATATATTATTAAATTTCCATAAAATAGCCAATAGGTGCAATTGGGCCTTTACTTGAATATGAAAAAGAAAATATTTAAAGAAATTTGTATAGCTGTTTATTTTTTTTTCTTTTTTTTTTTTTTTTTCTTTTTTTTTTTTTTTCTTTTTCTGGTACAACCCATAATAAAATTCACTGGGACTAACCTCTTTCCAAATCACTAACATAGCCTTTTAAGAGCTGACCTTGACTGTTCCCTCAAATTCTGTTTCTATACCATCACTTTCCCACACCACTGGCGATACTCGGGTTTCTTTGCCACTTCTCGGATGTGTCAAACACATTGGTATTCCAATAGTTTGACACCCTCAAAGTCTGTCTAGAACTCTCTGATGCCATCCGGTAAAATCTGTCCCATGTGTTGGAAGCCTTACTTTGTATAAGAATACACCTCCTGTCACATTCACTACCCTTACCTGTGTGCCTAATCATCCATCACAATGTTTTCATTTGTTTGTTGTTTCTTGTCTGTCTTATACTAGAATAGAAACTCTCCGAAATCAAGGACTGCTTTGTTCACCATTTCATCCCTAGCAGATAAATCCGGCATTGAGTAGGTAATCAAGAAATGTGTGCAGAAGAAATAAAAATCAATTGATTTGTAGAGCCGTGCTTTAAGTTCTAAAAATTGTTGCTGTGAGTCCTGAATTCTCACCTTCAGAAACCATTACCTTTTGGGGAAATTCAGGGAAATATTCATTTCCTTACTCTTTGAAGAATGAGAAGTAGACTTAGCTGCAGGAACACAGCATTGTCAGGGAATAAATGAGAAAAAAAACAAGGACAGATATTTAGACAGGGCCCTTTCTTTATTGTTTTTAACAATTAATAATATGAATACTGCAGTGACCTGCATTTCAATATCCAAGGAAATCCTGTGAGTATGAGTCACATGAATGCTAGGATTACATATTTACATTTTTTATGCCTTATATGGAAGTCTACAGATTTAAGGCAATGTTTTGAACACAAAATTTTTTTAAAGGCTTGTTAATTTGTAATCATTTAGAAAAATGTTGCCTGAGCCTAGGTACCAGGGCAAGTGTGAGGGTTGATTGAATTTGGAATTAAAATTAAAACAAACCTCTGGGCTTCTCTGTGAATTTCTAGATGAGGTTCATTGAGGTAGGATTCTGAATAAGGTAGGACTAGGGTCCTGGACCTAATAACATCCATCATTCTTTGCTTCCTGACTATAGATGCAGTGTTACTAGTTGTTATATAATTCCTGCTGTGATAGACTGCATCTTAAGAACTGTAAGCCACAATTATCCCCCCTTTGGTAGGAGTGATATAAGTGACTAATACAGCAAGACTTATGCAAAAAGTTGAATATTGCAGAAGGAATTCATAACCTGTTATTTTGTGCACTACACTTAAGTCATGCTGGAAGGACCTCAATGGCTTTCATTCTGGATACTTAGATACATTTAAACTCCACATGTAACAATTTATATAAAAGGAATGTTAGTTGATAAAGCCTAGACTCCCATAGCTTGACCCCTTATTTTGAATGACTCCATTGCTTGCTTGTTCAGCATTTCCTAAAGGAAACTAGTTGGTATGCTTATCATATCATATACTCACAATGTCATGTATTTTGAAAGCACCACTCAAATGTAAGTTGACAGCCTCCCACTGCTCTGACCCTAGTGATGGTGCTGGAAATAGCTGGCAATTCATGAAAAAAAAAATCACAAGCTCTATTTTGCACTGTGGATTTGATAATAGGTTATAGTCTTTTACTACCAGAGAAGCAAAGTTACATAATTCTGAATTGAAGAAAGAGTTTTCACAGCAGCTACTTAGACTTAGTGTATACTCAGTAGAAGCTGGGTTCTGGTCAGAATAGCAGTCACTCATGATCATCAGCCAAAGATCTAGCAGGAGACATGAGATTAGAATCTGGCCTTCCGATTCCTATCCAGAAGGGCCATTAACACAGGAAAATTCCCATAAGTGACCTACTTGTTCCCAGTGTAATCTCTTTAGAAGAGAAGAGATGAGAAATCCGATAGCTACAGAAGAAGGATGGATGACTTGAACAACCACTGAAGCCTGAGATTCAGGGATACCAAGGCAGGAATAGGGACAGCCACCAGCAACTCAATCCATCAAGGAACTGTGGACTCCATGCTCTCTGCCACATGCTCCTCTAACACTGCATGAGCCTGGTAGAGGATTTTCCCAGAATTATCAGAAAAGAAAAAATAAAAACCCACACACTTTTAGTATCTCAATTCAAATGTCAGCCGGAATATGGAGGCTGAACTAATAAAGGGAAATTGTTTTATACCCCAAGTTTTTTGATGGCATTAGAAAAAAAAAGTTTCTCAGTTTTTCTAGTCCATAATATTCACTTGCATGAATGAGGAAATGTTTATGCAAATGTCAACCCCCCCAATTCAGTGCAGAGTTTTGGGGGTTTCTTGGGTGGAGTGTGTCTCCCATATCTTCATCCCAGTTGCCACTGTTTATTTGACTTTGGCCCCCTGCTTTTTCTGCTCATTTGCTGATGTTTAGAAACATCATGAGATAATTTTTCATCCAAGGTAAATGAGGTGCTTTGGGGTTTTCCCAAAGCATTGACACTCAGGGGAGATGCGGCAGGTGACATTAACACAGGGACAGGAAACAGGAGTCTTCTGTTTCTGTTCCACTCATGGTCCTTGGGCTCCACAGACTCATGAGGCCCTTTCCTCTTTCTGTGTGAACTGAGGAAAACTATTGTCTTCCACTGTGCACCATCCTTTTCCTGGGGGACAATGAAAGTCGCTGCATGAGACCTGTAACAGCACACAATAGTCCTCCTCCTCCCATTCCTATCTTGGGTCTTCACTGCAGCAAAACATTGTTTTGTTACTAACCAATCTTACCAATCCATGAATACAAACACTTACTTGTATTGGTTACAACAAATCTGACAACTTTTTCAAATTCTTCTATCATATTCTTGCTGATAGAAGAAGTGCCCAGAACCTGTGAATGTTACTTTGTGTGGCAAAGGAAGTGCTGTGGATGGAAGGAAAGGAGAGTTTTTCCTGGATCCTTCAAGTGAGCCCCGGATCGAAGAACAGACCCTTATAAAACTGAATCTTCACAGATGACACGGAGGATTCAAACTGAGGAGGATGCGAGTAACCTTGGAGAAAGAATGGCATGATGCACCGCAAACCAAAGCAAGCCCCCAAGCCCCCAAGCCAGCAGGAGCCAGCAGGAGCCAGAAGAGACAGAGCACAGGCTTCCCCCAGGTCTCTGAAGAGGGGGTGGCTTTGGCTTCAGATGTCTGATGGCCAGAACTGTGAGAAAATAAATTTCTGTTATTGAAGTCAAGCGAATGGTGATTTTTATGACAGCTGGCGGAAACCAACATAGACACTTTGTCCTTAGTATTTGAAATTGTGCAAAATACACAATGCTCCACCCATTTAAGATGTTTGTAAACAGAGATATTCTGCTGCAAGTCAATGAGTGCTTCCATCAGCAAAAGCTGAGCCTAGAATGTCTCTTCTAAGTATTCATCAATGAACTAGTTTTCTTGAAGTGTTGTGATGTCGTACTGCACACCGTCAATATGTTTGTCTTATTGAAAGCTTACTCTGCATAAATCAAATCAATATGTCAGAAGCTATAAAGGAGAGGGTGCAGAGAACGTTAAGTCAGCATAATAATGCACAACACATAGGCTTACTGAGTATCCTATGTTCTAAGTGTTTTGCAAACAGAATGAATTACCTTTCCAGCATCTCCAAGAGGTTGGAGAGTCATAACCCAAATATCTGGGGAACTTGGGGCTGTGAGGTATTGGATGGCTTCCTCCAGAAGTGGGGAACAGCTGTGCTGCTTTAAAGAATAATAGATGTCTGTGTCTGAACACCCGGTGCTCAGCTGGGGACACTGGGACACCAGAAGGCTGTGAAAGCTTTGAGAGGTCAAGGCTTGCATCCAGGAGTGAGTCCCATTGGTGCCTCCATGCTTTCCCTGGCATGATGGGCCATATCTTTTGTTGTTGTTTTGTTTTTTTGGAGACAGCCCTGGCTGTCCTGAAACTCTCTCAGTATACCACGCTGGTCTCGAACTCACAGAGATTCGCCAGCAGCTACCTCCTGAGTGCTGGGATTAAAGGTGTGTACCACCACCGCCTGGCCGCCAGTATCACTTCTTAATGTCGAGCCAAAACAAACCTTTGCACTTTAAGTTTCATCTTTGTATTTGGTTACAGAAATGAACCAAAACCAAGTAACCAGAAAACCAGGAAAGTAACTGACACAGTGACAGAGCTGGGGTTTAAAAGTTTGTAGTCTCAGACAGTTCCAGGGAGACAGCAGAAGCTGTGCTGGAGGGAGTGCAAACTTGTACAACCATTTTGGAAATCAGTATGGTGGTTCCTCAGAAAACTGGAAATCAATCTACCTCAAGACCCAGCAATGCCACTGTTGTGCATATACCCAAAGGAGGTACACTCACACCACAAGGGCATTTGCTCAACTAGGTTCATAGCAACATTATTTGCAATTGCCAGAATTTGGATACAATCTTAATGCCCCTCAACTGAAGAATGGATGGAGAAAATGTGGTACATTCACACAATGGAGGACTATTTAGTGGTGAACAACAACATCTTGAAATTTGCAGGCAAATGGATGGATCTAGAAAAAGCCATCCTGAGTGAGATAACCCAGACCCAGAAAGATAAATATAATATGTAAAGCAAAGGACAACCAGCCTACAGGCCACAACCCCAGAGAAGCTAAGTAACAAAGGGAACCCTGAGAAAGAGATACATGGATCCAACTACGAAGGGGAAAATGACAAGACCTCCTGAGTAAATTGGGAGTGTAAGGGGTAGGGTGGAGGGCGGAAGGGGAGAAGGGAGGAGGGAAGGGATGTGGGCAAAAATGTATAATTCAGTAAAAGTTTTTGTTTTTTTAAGTCTGTATTCATTTGGCTGCCACTGACCTCATACATGGAAAAAGGCACAGTTACAGGGACAAGGGGTCAGCTGAAGAAACCTTCAAGCTGTTCAGTTCAGCTACAAATAAATGACCAAAAACCACTGCCGTGAGATAATCCGTTTCTAGCTAAAACAATTTCTCTAGGAGGCCTCCAATTCTTAGTAGCTCTCAGAACAGTAAAATCAAGTCCTAAGGGTATGTTTTGCTGCTTGAAGCCAGAGTCATTGGCAGATGGCTGAAGAAAGCACAGAGCTATCAGTGTTCATGTTACATGATTTTTCTATCATAAAGTCAGGTGTGTCCAAATCCTGAGATTAGCAAGAGAAAGACCAGCTCCACAAGTTTTTTGAGCTACATTTGAAGCAAGCTTTAATTAGATACTGACCAGTATGGATCCTCGTCAGGTTCAATCAATGATTCTCAGAAAAATCACAGAAGTCATGTTTAGTAGGCACTTAAAAAGCAAAACCCAAAATCCATTGTATTTCCCATCAGATCCGATCACAGGCAAGCATACATCCTGACACATTTCCTGCCTACATGCCTCCCACCCACATGTGATCAAGCATATCTGGTGCAGATGGGCCAAACAAACTTGTTCAGGGAAGTGAAAACATGTGGCTTGATATTTCCCAACAACTAGAGATCCCAACATTCTAGGAAGTTACCTTATCCTTGGGCAAGAGGGGCTTACAGGCTAACATTGACTCTTACAATATCAGTGTCTATGATATATTTTTCCTGTTAGGAAAGTCAGGTGTGTCCAGACACCTCTGTCCTCAGTGTTAGCCAGCTGTCTCTGACAATCAAGTATTATGGCAGTTTGAATGAAAAGGTTACACTCGGAAGTAGTCTTTTCCCTGGAAGGATGTTTGTCCCTGACAGTAAAGATTGTAATGGTTGGGACTGAATAGATAGCTCATCCCTTTAGGAGCCCTTACCATTTGTTCTTCTATCTGGGTTCAGTTTCCAGTACTCACCTTAGGCTGCAAACAACCAGTCCCAGGATATCCGAGCCCTCTCCTGGGCTCTGCAGGTACTGCAAGTATGCCGCGAACATACACAGAAGAGGGCGCACACACACAAACATTATATTTATAATATATATATATATATATATATATATATATATATATATATATATATATATATATATATATATATTTGTAATACTATGACTGCAGAGTCACACCCAGTAACTCCTGGAAGGGTCTATGCCAGAAAAGTGAGGTAAAAAGAGCTGGTAGGAACTGTCTTCCCCCAGCATCTTATTGGAGCGGGACTCATTTCCTGCCTCAGTTGTGGCTTTGTGGGCAGATTATGGAAGCCCTGTTCCCTGGGGAGACTTGAACGTCTACTCACCCCACATAAGGAACTGACAACAGACTAAAGTATGGACACCACAAACTAAGTGAGCCAATGGGTCTTATTGGTGTTAGAAGAATATGGGTGTGGGACTACTTCTGGAGGCAGAAGTGACTCAAAGACAGCAGCTGCATTACTAAAGCCCATTCCAGCGAAGATGGCAGTTCATGGAAGCTGAAAATCTGGAGCCACTGCACAGCCTGCAGGCAGCTCAACAGGTTGGTGAGTGTCCTCTCTACGTAGTTTAGTGTGTCTGAACCTCTATTCAGCATCCCGCCTGGTTTGAGCATCTCTCAGCAGTCCTCAACATTTATAAGTCCCCGGGAGAGAGGGTGCAGGTGAATCTGGCCCATTCCAGCGATTTCTTGAAGCCTTTGAGTTGTTTATTTCCTGAGCTTAAGGAACCTGCCCACAGGGTGGACTGTTTCACCTCCCTTTGGAAGAAGCGGTGTCTTAACCAGGCTTCCATCCAGGACAGAAGGTTTGAAACTCAAAGGAAACTGCCACAAGACACCTTCTCCAAGGCATCTCTTCCACCGAATCGGTGGACAGGAGGCTGTGAATGCTGATAGAACAGAAAGCCGTGCTTACTTGGAAAGTTTCAAAGTATGGAACCTTAGACCGCTGGGAACCCAGAGATAACGCTTCCCGGGCAGAAACCTGGACCAACTCGGAAGCTGCACCGATATAGTTAACAGGAATTCAGAAGAAATGCGATTAATACTGCAGCAAAAAGAAGAGGGAACAGAGGAAATGGGATTTCCAGTGAAGTCTGATAATTAAACTCAAGAGTCCTAACAGAGTGGCTGAACACAACAGATAAATAACTACTTTCCGGTAATTATAAGGGAGGGTGGTAACGGATGAGACAGGCTGGGTTCACTTGGTATTTTCAAGGATGACATTTCGATTCTAGGGACCAGTTGGATCTGTGCTAGTAGACTTTGCTTTTTTATGTTCTCTTTGTCTGTTTTTGGCCTCCTGTTTTGCTGAGAGTCAAACAGGCAACTTGTCAGCACACACTTTGCAATCACACAGCAGAATCCTACCCACTGCCATTGGCGGCAATTGCTGAGGGGTTATCTGTGTCTCTAAACAACGCAAGTATTCTTACAAAGATTTCTGTCAGCTATTCCCACTAGAGAAAGAGGTGAAAAACGGCTATTTCCAGTCTTCCCTTGGTCATGGATACAACTTATGGCGCAAACACTGGGCTCCACAAAGGGGAAACAGAGGCAGGAAGCACGTCTTAAAGCTGCACTGTTCTTAATAGGAGTAAAACAATGCTGGAGTCAAGAGAACAAATCCATTCTCTTCTATGAATTGAGGTCATACGAAGATACCCAGATGTGTTCGAGTACCACCCACCCCACACACACTCTGTCTTCCAGAACAATGGGAGAATATTTCAAAAAGCTGAATTTACATAATTGAATAAAGACTCTGTCCTTTTCTGTGTGGTGTGGAGACTGGATGGGTGCCATGGTCCTTAGGCAGGAATGAAAATGGCGTTCTTTGTGTGGCTGTCCCTCTAGGAATGAAGAGTACCCCTGTGGGTGACCAGCTTGAGTGATCTGTAATATCCCACCCCAAACTCCAGGTGGCTTAGATTTCACTTTGTTGACCCAAAACCATGCTTTTCTTTCATTTTTCCCTTTAATTAAAAAAAAAGGCAGTATCATAATTTATTAATTGATGTAGGGAGTTGACTCTCAATGCCTGTCCTGTGGTCTGGCAGTGAAAAACTTCCCGGCTCTGCCCGAGAAGGCTGTCCAGCCTGCTTGGTACTTGAACGGGCTGAAATGAAATGTCTTTTGTTGTAAACACCTAATTTGTTCATTTTGAACTGTCTGAGTAACTAGATCAAAGACCGGTGTCAAATGCCCAAAGCAGTGTTTGTCAGCAGTGAGCTTTTTATTCGTCTTGCTCTAAAAGCAACTGAAAAGGGGAAAAAGACTCATACTGAATTTCCACAAAAGCATAGGAAAGCTCGGGTTGGTCGGGTTGGCAGCCTCTTGCGACAGAATGAATGCAAGCTACTGACTATAGACCATTTGTCTCCTGATTACAGCAGACCCCAGGGGAACTGGTGCTGGCTTTGAATTCCACCTCTATTCTCTGAGAGCCTTCTTGTGACAGCTCCTCCCCCAGTCCTCACAGCACAGAGCCCAAGGGACTGGATCTCCTCTCTATGTGGGTTTTAGTGTGTGTGTTCAATTCAAACAAGGCAAGTGCAGTGATTTGTCTCAAACAATAATATATATATTTCAGAAATGTTCTTCTTTGGAAGTCAGTGGAGGCCATAGTGAATGCATTTAGTGTTTTTGTGGGCTTCATGAGTACAATAACAAGGACAACTCGGAGGGGAAGCATCCGGAGAAAGGCCTGACAAGGTACTTTATCCCTGTTACTAAAAATGGCCCAGAAATGGTAACAGATCTGTTTCCTTGAAATATGTGAGCCTGTTGGCTTGGTGTTTCATATGTTAATTTTTAAGGAGTCACATACATTTCTTTTTTTTCTCTCCACAGGATTTAAAATGAGATAGAACACACCTTTTATACTAAAAATTGGACTCAATTTCTTTCAAAGAAACTCGGGCTATATCCTTCTTAGTTACATATTTTGCTAATAATTCATTAGAGATGCTCATCATGTACTAGGAGGGAAAGATACTAAGATACTAAGGCTGCAAGATTCCTTTCATACTTAGCAGCACGAGCAATCACAAACTTCATTTAATTGTTGTTTTAAATTTAGTTCTGCTTTACTGTCCATTCCTTTTGAAGGAAAGAAACTTACAAAGTTGTTGTGAATGCTTCCTCCAGTTCAGATGGTCTCAGAGTTCAGCACTCAATCCTGCCTTCCCCTAAACTCTTGCTTCTCCTCCTCAGTTGTTCCTCCTCTGCTAAAAAAGCAGCAGCAGCACCAGCGAGCTGTCATCTGTCAGCTTCTTTCTCATTATGTTTTTACTGCTGGGGATGCTAGAACAAAGGCATCCCAAGTGTTACTGAATGGGGACCAGCAATCTGCCCTGCTGGAAAGGCTGTCATCATCCTATGTGAATGGGAATGTGTGGAAGATTCTTGTGTTTGTCTTTGGAACGCTTAGCTAGTGCACTCCAGTGAGTGTTATCGTCATGGACTTATGTTGCCACCACTATCCTTGACAGAATAGAAGAAATAAAATGTGACCTGTCAACCTTCATTTAGTAGGAAATAGTTCAACAGATGCTTTTAAAACACAGAGTCCCCCATCATATCTATGCCGATTTCTAAAACATATTTGTATCAAAGATTTAGTTCCTGGCTTTTTTTTCTGGCCAGTATGCATGCAGGCAGGCTGTACATCATTTTGCCTGACTGGTTACTAAGAGAACATTCCAAGGGAGAGGGATCTGTAGTGAGAATGGAATGAACTGAGAAAGTCCCGGGTATCTTCAGTACCAGAGAGAATCTAGCAGAGCTGGGTCACATTCACTATGTCACCCAGGTGGCAAACCTCAGACAGAGTGTTTCCATTACCCAAGGTGATTCCCCTGTATCCATTTCCATTCAATTTTTGCCCCACAGTACTGGTAACTACATTTTTGTTTTCATTTCAATGCTTTCAGACCACATTTGCTTTCAAATTGCCAAGCAATATAATGTAATTCAGCCCCTGAGAAAAACAGTCTTGCTTTCCCTCTAAGCTCAAGTAGAGACAATCAGATTCATCTGGCATGATGAAATATAACCTGTGCACATGAAGGGCTTGCTGAAATATTCTTTGATTTTTCTCTGAAACTATTTCATACTAATGGTGTCTCCCCAAAACTAAAGGTAAGTAGGGGATAAAAATTTGTAAATGAAGATCCTACAAGTTAAAGTTTGAAAGATAGGCGAGTTCCAATGTCTTCAGGCAAACAGTTTCCTGACATAAGTGACTTTGAACCCATGTCCTCGTAGGACCCAGAGCTGGGCCCAGGAGCACCTCTCTGCACGGGCCTGGCAGAAGGGCTTCTTCCAAGGGGCCAGACCCACACTACTACCATTTCCTCTATGAAGTCAGTTTGCTTCTATTTGCCTCCTTGATTCTTTAGTGAACTTCTAGTTCACATTTCTTTCTTCCTGTTTTTATTATTTAATAAATATTACCCCAAGGGACTCAATTTGATCATTAGAAAATAGTACTATTTTTTCTGGTCTGGAAAGAAACACAATGCAGGGAAAATATTTAATGACGTTAATTTGTTACGAAACAAAACTGAATACATGCTGTTAAATTATTGGTGGACAAAACACTGAAACAAATGGGAAGAAACACCTGCTGAAATCCTTAATATTCTGAAGAAATGAAGCCAGGAATGGAGGCTGACACACTGTGGGAGTTTTTATTTCTTTAAGAAACCAAGGAAATAGCACAGCATCAGAGAATGCTGGCCTTCCTTTGCCTGCAGTTTGATTCTTCATTTGTGTGTGACCGTGGAAAGGGAAGAAGGGTGTCTTAGCTCCTGTGAAGAGACACCATGACCAAGGGAACTTTTACAAAGAAAGCATTTAACTGCAGCCTTACCTGTAGTTCTAGGGAGCTAGTCCATTATCAAAATGGCAGGAAGCATGGCAGCATGCAGGCAGGTATGGGCCTGAGAGATTACTACCTGATCTGTAGGCAGCAGGCAGAGAGAATTACACTGGGTTTATCATGGGGCTTTTGAAACCTCAAAGCTTACTTCCAGTGACACACCTCCTCCAACAAGGCCACACCTCCTAACACTTCTCAAACAGTTCTATAGGCTGGTAACTAAATGTTCAGATATATGAGCCTATGAGGGCCATTCTCATTCAGGCAACCACGGAAAGTAAATGGAACCCACATGTCAGCCCTCTCATTGAACCCAGGACTAGTCTAGAGGTTTTAGAATATTATCCCACTTAATCCTTATAACTGTGGAAGATGTGAGAGCCCATCAGCGAATAAGGAAATGGAGGTACAGGGGAGTTCTTCAGTCACCCAAACGTGTCACAGATGAGACTCAGTGCAGTTTCTTCTCTCCCTACGGTGCTGCCACATGTCTCTTAAGCTATAGTAAGCTGTTCAAACTTCCAATTAGCATGTCTACTCTTCAGAGGGGATTAAAGGCCTTGGTTGTTCAACAAAACTCTGAGAAATTAATGAGTAAGAATCATGTCTTGGTTCAACTACAATGCTTATGTTACCTGTGCTGCTCGCTTGAATTTTGAACACCAGATTTAACCCCTTTTTGTGTACCTTCTTGATTCAACTGAATAAATGAGCTTCTAAAGACTATAAAAAAATGACCCATTACATTCATTTACCAGCAGGGTTGTATTAGGTTTGTTAGCAAGGCTGATGTTATCTACAAATAAAGTCAAAGGGGATGATTTTTTTGTGTCCTTCCCAGTACTAATGTTCTGTGGCCTTATGTCTTATCCTCTGAGTGGCTGTTAGTGGTATTTGTTTTCTAGCCACATATGTATATCCTTGACCTTATCCATTCAACACCAGAAAACAAAGAAACTGAGTAATGCAAGCCATCTTCCACTGACAAAACAATTGCTGACAAGTTATTTCCTCATTTGCAGGAGAAAACTCTCTTTCATTGTTACTAGTACCTTTTGCATACATGTGTGCTATATATGGGCAGTCACATGTGACTTGGCAGACATGCATTTACATGTATATAGAGAGCCAAGATACCTTGGATGTCTTCCTTGATTGCTTTCCATATTCTATATTGAGCAGGAGTCTCACACAGAATCTAGAACTCATCATTCAAGCTACTCTGCCTAGCCAGCTTGGTCTTTGCCTCTCTGGAACTGAGGTTATAGGTGGGTTTCTACACCCATTTAGCTTTTATGTGGGCTCTGGATCTGAATTCCAATTCTCCAGCTTTCACAGTGAGCATTGACTATGCAATCAATTCTCCAGCACCATTATTTTTGATACATTTTAGGGGCAGGGAGTAATTTATATGCAGGAAAAATGTTCAGATCATGAGCAAAGTTGTTTCATTAAATAAATAAACACATGTAATTCATACCTAAATCAAAATACTTATCTTTCCCATAGCTCCAGAAAGATTCTTTTATACTATTTCTGGGTCGTTTGCCTCCTTACTCTGTACACAACCATTTCTTGCTCCCCGATTTCTATAGATTAGTTTTCCTAAGATCACATATGCTTTTTAATTGCCAAGTAATGCAAAATAATACAACACACAAGAAAAATAAATAGTACTGTCTTTGGAATTGTAATTTTGAATCTAATTTCCCTGATACTTGGGTTAATCTGACTGTATAAAATATAATCTCAGTAGTCAAATGACAGACACCATGGCAATTTTGTCACCTTCTGGAATATTGATTTTTTTTCCTTAATGTCTTTTGAGAGACTCAACAGCAAATCTAGAGACCTGTGAATTTCAGGTTTTGTTAGTGAGTTTGCATGGTTTTCTATAAATTAGTCTCCCTTTGTGCTCCTTCTTTTTTTATTAACAGAAGCAAAGAGTTGGACTGGTAGCGTCCTATGACACACTCTTTGTTGTTTTCTCAGAAAACTATAATTCAAAACTGAAAGTCATTACACTGAAAAAAAATCCTTCAGGTTATATGGAAATTTATGTGATTGTATAAGATACTCAAAAAAGAATTCTAGCTGTTCTCTCAGACTGTTTCTATAGTTTATCTAATGTCTTTTACAGAAAGCATCACTTAAAAAAACTATACAAACAAACACTCAAAGATTCCCAGTCAAAGTTGCTATTTAAGAAACACTCAGTATTCTAAAATAATACTTATTAATACCTCTAGCCATTTTAGGTTTGCCTGTATTCCACTAGCCCAGTCTCTCCTTTTGGTGGCTTGAAAGAAAATGTCCACCAAAGAGATTGGCACTATTAGGAGGTGTGGCCTTGTTTGAGGAAGTGTGTCACTGTGGGGATGGGCTTGAGGTCTCTTTTGCTCAAGCTTCCCTCAGTATGTCTATCCATTGACTTCCTATTCCCTGTAAGATGTAAGACTCTCAGCTCCAGCACTGCATCTGCCTGCACACTGCCATGCTCCCAACCATTATGTTAATGAACTGAAACTCTGAAATTAAAGCAAATTCCTCAATTGGATATTTTCCTTATGAGAGTTGCTGTGGTCGTGGTGTCTCTTCATAGCAATAAAACTCTAAGACACCACTCAAACATTTCTAATTTGATACCAGTAAATAACTGCTGCTTTCCTGTGAGTGCATCTGTCATTTAGTTGCCATGTAATGTAATGTAGTAAGCAAGAAAACAGACAAAAAACAAATTCAAATAGTACAGTGTGGGGGACTGGAATCTTTGGATCTAACTTATCTAATACTTGGATTAGTCTGACAACATAAAATGTAATCTAGTAGTCAAATAGTGATTTCATCACATGCTGGGATACTGATGTAGGTGACAGTGTGGGGAGAAATCTGAAGGCCTCCTCACTCATGTATCTTGAATCAGGTCGTGGCTAGTCTACAGCAGCTGAAAAGGTTGGATATGTCTTTCAATGTAGCTTTTCAATATGGTTTATTGTTGTTGATCTTCCTCACAATGTAATGATTGTAATGTTCACATGTGCCTACTGTCTTGCTAGCCCTTAGATGACGTGATATAGACAACAAATCCACAAGCTGGTAGGGTCTCATAAGCATTATTTCAGGGGTTATGAAGTATCTCTTATCACTGTCTCCAGAGTTTGTGGTCATGAAGTCAGGACACCAACCTTGATCCAAGAGTAACTAGCAACAAACTTGAAGTCATCTTTAGCCTGACCCAGTGAACTTCATGCTTTAAGATCTGTCTGAAGTTGTAACATTTATAAACTTAGCAAGTTTTCATAATTTATCATGCAATAGATAAGTCATCTATCAGTCAATCAGCCAATTACAACATTAGGAATCTTACAGTTTTTGAATATGGGGTGCTGACCAAGTTGCTTGCCCATTTAAAAGTTGATTTTTTCCTTAAATATGTAAAGTCTTTTCTATCCCTTCTAATAGAATTGTGTGGAAGAGATGTACTAATTTGTAAAAAATGTGAAACCATGAAAAAAGTCACAGATTTGTAAGACATTATTAAGATGACTCATTTTCTTCTGAAAGACAATGAAGCAAAATACATGGATTCTTAAAAATAATGAAATGTATCAAGTTGGTTCCCAACACATTACACTCTCCCAATGTCTTGAAGGCCTTCATATACAGTTTTCTTTGCTCCTGAAAATACCCCCTGACTTGCTGATGCGCTTATAGGACACATGTTCTTATAACAGTAGTGCTGATCTGCACCTGAAGGGTATTATGTATTCCTTGGTGGATCTTTTTGTCTTCCACTTTATAGGAGTCTCTGTAAAAACTCAAAAGTTTCCTCAGTTCTCGTGGCCCTATATGCATTTTAACAACCATCACAATAAAATAATCACTAAGCAAGTAAGATACTGGTGTTGAAGTGACAATTGAGTCTCTATTTTGAAATCCCTTCACAGCTATGGTAACTTTTTACCTATGTGAAACTTGAACAATTGAACTTATGTTGTAACCCAGTAAAGCACCAGTTTTGCCCAGTCCCCCTAATCTGATCATGGCCTCTTACAGCTGTTGTAAAGCCCAAGCAATCCTTTGGAAATCATGTAATTGGGAAATATTCCATTTTGTCAACTCCTCCTGCCTGTGTTTCAGATCAGAGAGTCATCAAATCTCTTGCCTGTTAGAGTAATAATAATATCCTAGGTTAGCTTGCGTGGTACCCCATGCCTATGGTAGGAATTTTAGACTACTTGTATGCCTACATAGTTTCTGCCCTATTTTTCCAGTAGCATGGACTACCAGCACCATACTCATGTAAGTACTAAAAGCTAATGTGTTATGCCTTTAGTAAGTAAATATTTCTCACAAAACCACATGGATGTATTGCTAAGATGATGATTGAATTCTGAAGGTCAAAACAGAGTGTCTGCATTTCTAGAAAGTCCTGAGGTGATATGAATTCCTCTGCTTAAATTTCTCTCAGAGGAGCAGTGTTCCCTAAGTGTATGTGATGAATTTTCTCATGTCTGACCCTGACTGATTGTCTTGCCCTGAAAGTTCTGTACCTACTGTATTGTTTGCTAAATTCATCTATTCTGAACACCCAGATTAAATGCTATCTTCTCAAAGCATTCTGCCTTGTTTAGTCTCTATTTTCTTATACTCTTTTATAGATACTTATTTTGGTTTTTGGTTTTTTTTTTTTTTTTGCCTAAGTTGCATTGTGTTTTTGAGGATCTAATATCCCCATTGCAGTTTAGTTGTTTAGTTGAAGTTAAAAACTTGTACTCAAAATAACCATTATGATGCATAAAGCTAGATTATGTATTAAATAATGTGTAAGACAAAATACCCTTGAAATCCCAAGGAAATGCAGAGAATGAAATTTCCTATATGTCATTATGTGCTGTTTTTTTTAAGGGCTTGTAAAGAGTAATGATATATATATATATATATATATATATATATATATGATTTTGAAGAATTATCTTAGGTAGGTCCAACGAATTATTATGAACAAAATTGGTCTGATTGTCATCACTTTTAGTCCCTGTTGGAAAATTTGCTAGGCCATAAATTATCTTCCTTGAACGAAGTATAATATTTACTATCTTATTTAATGATCCAAAAATCTGTACTGAATCAGAAGTAGAAATGTTAAAGTAATTACATTTGGAAGTCAATTTAATGAATGTCCAATATGTGAAAGCATTATTTCTGTAATCTTTTTTATTGCCCAATTTATCATTTTTATTGTTAATTTACTTACGTTATATAGTTCTGGGATGAATTATAATCTCTAGCCCCCACCTCTAGTTTTGCAGGAATAAAGTACAGAAAGCTTTTGTTAGAATGAATCCTTGCACTTACTACAATGAGGCTGTATGTTACTTATATGCTTTGGATAATTTCTCAGTCTTGCATTAATTAGAATAATGCATGTATTTAAACACACATTTCCTTTCCTGCAGCCCAAATTCCTTCAACCTAATATCCACAGTGGCCACAAGGTTGGAATTGTGCGTTTTACAATCATTTGTTTGCTGTGGTTTTCTAACTTCAGATTCCTGAGTTGGAAAGACAAATCTTTGCATAGTATGTTTGTACCTTACAAACAGCAGGAGGAATACACATGACTGACACAAGCCAGTGCATGACTTCAGCCACCACATCACCCTCTGAGACACAAAACAGGAAGTAACAGATGGCATTTGTTGACATTGCAAGGAAGGGTTTTCCTGTTATGATAAGCAGAGAAAATTTGTAGGAAGAATAAAACATCTGATTAAAATATCAAAAAAAAAAATCTGAGTAGACTTTAGTTCCTATTAAGAATTTCTTGAATGATTTTTGGCTTAAATTATAGTATACACAATTACAACAACCTCCAAGCAAAAATAAAATAAATAACACAAACCTTCAAGTGAAGCTTTGCAAAGGTAAGCCCAAAGCTTGCTTCCTGTGATTGACCAAGCCATGCATGCTATCTAAAAGCACTGGTTCTTCCTAGGTCCAACTTTGCTGAGTTATAAAACTTCATGAATTGAGTGGATATAGCTTTAGATAAATCTTTTTTAAATCTGAAATGAATAGTTGGAGAGAAGTTATCACAACAATTCAAACACTGCCTGTTGTTCTCAGCCTTAACATCACAGATGGAGAGCAGGCGTGAGTGACTAAACTGAAGAACAGATAGCTTGCGAAGTAACTTCCAGAAGTGGGAACCATCGAAATACAAATCAGCGCTATGGATGGATGACTACCTGATTGGTTTACAATGAAATAAATTTCACTTCTCCAGCCCACTAATGACTATAAGAAATTATATAGAATTAAATATTTCTGCCATTTGGGGCTATTGGGGGAAAGGAACAAAGTTAAGTGTTCTCTTTTCATGGCAGGCAAAAATCCTGGAGACCCTAGTTCCCAAAGTCATATTCCTTTGGAAGGGATATCAAGTGGTTGGAATCAAACCCAGAACCTTACACATGCTAAGTTCTCCACTGTGGACTTACATCCCTATCCCTCTGAACTGATTGTGATTGAAAAGAATAGGTAAGTGTTCTTGGCAGATGACTGCCTTACATATTGACACTGCTACTGTAACAGTTAGAAATGAGCTGCAGCTATCGAGCATTCTACTGTGTAAGCCAAATAGCTACATTTCCCCAGGAGAGTGACTGTACATTATACACTAGATAGGTTTGTGATTCTGGAGGTAAAATGAAATTTTCATGAATGTGGACAGCATGGACCAGAATGGTCTTAGTTTATTGAAACACGATTCTTTTGTAGCTATGTGGTTAGCTTGTTCCCATTGCTGTCTTTCCGGTTATGGGATCTACTATTCCCAAACAACTTTGGAGTAAAATTGTCCAGTTACTCTTTGCAAGAACTTAGTCAAGAACTAGACATTAATAATATAACACATGTAGGCTTCTTTTGTTATGCATTTTATTATCCTTGCAGATGTGTATGTTATCTGCTGATGGGTGGGCATGGGGAGGTTAGAAGACAACTTTGTGGGGCTCCAAGGCTTGAACTTGGGTTGCCAGAGGCCTTTACCTACTGAGGCATCTAACCAGCCTCACTTGCAGGCTTTGTGGAGAAGGGACGTTGAAGTTTTGCCCTTGCATCTAAGGCATAGGAGTGGTGAAACTTGATAACATAACTCGAAAAATATAAATTTGGTACTCATATTTAGAGTCTCAGAAAATAAAGTTGACCTAAAAAAACCCTAAAGCAAAGAAGAATATGAAACTCCCCTTCATCCCCAGCCAAGAGTGGTAGAGAGAAGTATTCTAGGCCTATAACAGAAATAGCATAGGAAGCAGGGTTGTCCTTGCTGGTGACACTACATTGACTACAGCAAAAGAGAAACTCCTTGCACATAGTTTTTTTTTTGTTATTGTTGTTTTGTTTTATGTGTTTGTTTATTTGTTGTATTAATTCATTTAATACAATCTACTCTATGGGAGAAAAAAAGATTACTTTTTTTTCTTTTGTCCCAGTGAGCCTACAATTCATAATCATTCTGTCCTAACTTCTTAGGTGCTTATGGCAAACTAAAGATTTTTCATAGCAAACACTGCATCTATCTAAGAAAGGAAAAGTGTCAGACACAAATGACCTCAGGGACCACGTGAGGCACGATGAAAGAATTACAAGCTACAAGGAAGATGAGCGATACCGCAGAGGTGTGAGTGGTGTGGTGGAGAAAATGTTTGCTGTCATTTCTAGCCACCCAGTGACCTACAAACCATTTGTGTAGCATTATTGTGGCTTTCTATCGAGTATCTTCTGGAAATACTGCATAACATTCTTTTTACTAGGAAGCTTTTGCCTACCCCGTAGAAGTTATTTCCCAGTTGATGAGAAACAAAAGATAAAGACCCTTAAAAACAGCATCCTGTCCTTTAGGGACAGGGTCATCTTAACACTAGAATTAAATTATGGTAATATTTAAATTATAGGCGTTTGCTCTATGAGATCCATCTACACAATCACTCTACCTCCAATCCCCATATCCCCACCTGTGGAAACAGTAACTTTAGTTACAGAATTATTACACTGTATGATAATGCAAGAATACTTCAGGAAGATCTTATAACTAATAAAAATGTTGTGCTCTTTAGACTCGCTTCTTTGGGAACAGAACTGGCAAAGTCATATTCCTTTGTGATGGGACTCATGCTAGGTTGATCACTTTTCTTTTCTCCTTTCATCTTTTCTTTTTCCTTTTTTTTTTCTTTTTTCTTTTTTTTTCCTTCCTAGTTTGAGGTATTTTTCTTAACAAAGGTTTTTGCTAATAGAAGATATAAATCATTAGGTTTCTTGTACTGATATATTTGGCCCCCAAAAGATGCTCAAAGAGAGTTCTAAACCTTGCATTTTCATAAACAAGCAACCCCTTGCTATCAATGTCCTCCAAATGGGTGCAGGGGACTGTGTCCTGGGCCTCATTTTGAAACACAAAGTAAGAGAGAAACAGGATACGACAGTGGGTTCTAGATTAGAGTCTTACATGTGAAGCAGAGTTAGAAGTGAGGAAAAGACGATTTCTTTCTATACCTCCCTTCTTTTCAGACTGTAACATAATAACTGGAAGTCATTTCTTAAGGCTATTAAATGAGATGAAGCAAAGCTAAACACGCGCATACACACACACACACACACACACACACACACACACACACACACACACACCTGCAATATTAGAAGTCCAAAGTAGAACTGTTCTTTATCAGCCAAGGAGGTATACGGAAAGCTCTCCATTTCAAACACATGTAAACTTTAGTCTTAATATTATTTTAAATTTTTTAATCAGTCTTAGTTCAAAAAGGACAACTTAAAATAATAATCCAGTTCAGACTTTGCTACAAACTTAAAGCCAATACCACCTCCCAAAAGTAAGAGGCTTTTACTTTTAGCTGGGACCAAAAAGCAAAACAGGGATCAGCAGGAATTTGTTTATAATCCTGGCATACTTTGGTGGAACTATTGAGTCCACTCGGGGGCAGGGTGGGATATATATGATTTTTTTCCTATGCCTTCTGTAGTCTCATATACAAAAATTCAAGAAAAAAAATGCACAGGGTTCAGACATCCCTGTATTGTATCAAATTAAATTGGATTTAATGCCTGGCTGTGTGTCATCAGCTCAGCCCCATTTGTAGAAGGCTGTGGAGTGCAGAGCCGGTGGAGATGAATGACTGGTGTCCTCTTTACTTCACTCCCTCTCCAGTCTCTCTGTCCCTGTCCTTTGTTTTATAATGGAGGACAGCTGTGGCAGTGAAGTGAATGTTAACTAACCCCCATGCCTCAGCAGATTGTGACTTTAATCCCTGCAAATACCACTAACATCAAAATTTAATTACACTCAGAGTAGCTCTGTTAATGCCTGAAAAATATTTAACAATTAGTGGTTGGCTTAATTAAGCAAACTGCCTTTCACAAAGCAACCTGTACAGTCCTCCCAAGCCCTTCCCCCACCCATTTTTTTTTTTTTTAATACCATAGACTAATTAGTCTGATGTAAGCTCACAGCACTTCATTTCCTGCTACCGAATCCACTGCTTAGCTGATACAGGCTCTGAGTTTAACAGCTTGGAACAGAAAGGGAAGTTGTAAAAGGAGTGTGTGTGTATGTGTGGGGAAACCAGGTTCACAACACAGCTACTTAGTAATAATAAAAATTTCTTTTAATAAGCCACTAATTACTGAAGGCCATTTCTTCATTCATATAGATATTTGACCACACATACAAGAACAGATATATCTCAGTTACGGTGTTAATGTTTTAGGAGGTTCTGGAAAGCAAACTAATAATGTAACATGATCTCTTTGATCAAAAGAACTATCCGCTATCTATATAGACTAGACTAGAAAATGCTGTTTGTGTTTAACCTTGAAAAGGGACAGTGCTTAATATTGTCAGTAAACTGAACAAGCCAAGAAATAAGGTGAAACATGATGAGAAGGCTGCTAAAGTTTAAATCTGATGACTAGGTGTTGTCACCTGACCTCCTCGGTTATAGATTCAGTCACTGTTTCAAACATTAAGCGATTCATTGATGAGAGTGAAGCTGACATGTCGCTGTATAACATTGTGCTAATTGCAATGGAGTGGTTAAAATGACACAAAGTGACATATTACATTATCCAATTGTGTAGCTTCATTTCTAATTGAACACTTAGGCAAAGATCTTATCAGTAAATAGTTGAGAGAATACATCACAGCAATCTTTCTAAAGGTGCTCCCTCCTAAAAGTAAACTAAGAAAACCAACCTTAATCTTTAGAAAATATCAACAAAGAAAATGCCCCGAGAAAGAAAATGAATGGCTGGGGTATCAAGAAACTTACAGACTGTTAAGTCCAAAGTCTGCTTTTGCAGAGCAAAAAACTGAAGTCCACAGAGTTGCAGGGATTTCCAGGGCCACATGTAAAATCTGCCCAGGTCCTCAGCCTTATGGGCAAGTCATGAGACCTCCACTCTAGAAGCATTCCCTCTTAACTGACTCTGTACTCAGAGCAGGATGCATTTGCTGTCCCAAGTTGTTGAAAATCAGAAGCCAAAAGTACAGCGGCAGAGGTGGTGGTTCTCAGAGCTCAGCGGCCAGATGCTGGGAACTGGGAGAACATATGACACAATTTGGGGACTTCTAAGTAATCTTCAAGCCATGGTCTCTGGATACCACTCTCACTCAGGACACATAAACACTCAGAAGAAGCTTGTGCTGGGATGTGACTTGGTGGCAGAACACTTAACCTAGCACGGTGAAGTCCTGTTATTGACTCTCACAAGAAAAACAAAACCTTAGTTTTACATTTCAGATTTTTGCTAACTTTATCTATTCCTTTGTGTGCAGAGGTGAATGGGTGTACATGAGAGAGACCTGGAGATGGGGGATATCAAAAATTATTAAGATAATAAGTTGATACGTTTTCTCTTTTAGACTGTAAGCCTTCGGTGAGTCCTCACTGATTATTTTAGTGAGGACAACATGCTCATTTTTCAATGTAAAAAATGCCCAGTAACCTCACCCTTATGGAATTTTTAGTGATATAGAATTCTTCATGTCACATCAATTCTTTAGCATTTCACTTGTTACTTAATAGGATAGTTAAGAGCAGAGGTGAAGCAGGGCATTGTAATGCTTGCCTTTGAGCCCAGCATTCCAGAACAGAGGCAGGAAGATCTCTGTGAGTACAGAACAGCTTGGTCTACACAGTGAGTTTCAGGTCAGCTAAGAATACATAGTGAGACCCTGTTGCAAACAAACAAACAAAATAAACACGTTTTAAAAATAAGAGAGGCAAAAGCAAGTGCCCAAAGGTATTTATCTAAAAGGATGTTTTATAAGCACCCACACCTGACCCTGCCCACAGTCTCCAACTCCATACAATTCTGTGTTATCCTATTGAAAGAGCAGACCATGCCTCAGGTTTCACAGTTGGTTGATGGAGACAGAAGTACACATACAGGCTGTGATTTAGATACCTGTATTCTGAGCCAAGGATTGTGCAACACCTACCAAGCATTTAAGCCCTTCAATAGAGGAAATGCAAATTTTTGTTCTTGTCATCAGTTTTTCAAGACAGGGTTTCTCTGTGTAGCTTTGGAGCCTGTCCTGGCATTTGCTCAGTACACCAGGCTGGCTTCAAACCCACATAGATCCACCTGCCTCTGCCTCCCAAGTGCTGGGACTAAAGGCATGCGCCATCACCACCCAGATGGAAATGTAACTTTTTAATAGTAGAGGAAACAGCATATTGTGTTTCAAAATTGATATCCTTGAAAAATTTGTATTAACATAATGATACAAATTGGTGTAAAATTCTCTTATGGGTTTACCAGGGGTAATTGTACTTTAATGGAACACAAAACTTATGCTTCAAATTCTTTTGTCTATTAGTCACAAATACATCTTAATTTCTTTTTGAATGCATGCTGCATAACTATTAACCAAATGTTCATTTACCATCAAATTCAGTTTCTTCACTGTGTTTTCTCATTCAAAAGCACATAATGATTCTCCCTCATGATACAAAAACCTGGCTTTTAATGGACAAATAGACCTCTTTTCCATTCTCGAACAGCACTACCAATTTTAGATTTTCGGTTAAATGCAATATAATTTCAAAATAGTATAATATGCTTAAGTGATCTTTCAGGGTTCTATCTTATACAGCAAGTATTCAACGCAAAATACAAAAATTACTGACAGCAATTCACCTCAGTTCAACTGTCAAAACTTTCTGTTGTTAAAGAAAAGAAAGAAAGAAATGAAATGAATGGAAGCCCTCTTCTATTTCAAGCAAGAAAACTTGTGAGTAGAGTGCTCATTTTTGACAATGGAGATCATTCGCAATCAAAGAAGCCAGCCTAGGCTTGTTTTCAATTTGCACATGTCAACTGTTCCATGAAATAGACAGATACTCCCAATGCTGGTCAATAGGGAAGGAAGTGCCTCTGTTGGGAATCTTCCAGGGTCACAAACATCATTCCTTTATTAGGCAGATTTATTTATTAAAAAGACTTATCACCCATTGTGCTGGTCACATGAGCATATACCACTCCCTCTCCCTCTTTCCAATATCCTGCATTGTGTATATACATGCATACACACACACACACACACACACACACACACACACACACACACACACACACACATCCCTCCTTCACCTTTGTACCAATACACCTCTAAGAAAGAGATAAGTGCTCTTAACTATGTTCAATACTTGTTGAGATTTCAATTACAAGATGACTGAAGTGTACCTACACAGATTCATTTCTTCTTTGATCATGGTCCAGTAAAGTGATCTTAATGCTGGGAGCCGACAGTCAATAATATGTCCAGTCCTGACTCTAAAAGGAACAGATGGTCTAACAACTTTGAAAGGACACAAAGAGTCTACCCACTTCTTACAGACTAACGTCACCACTCAGAAGTATGTTTTTTTTTTCTCCAACATCCTTGGGGCTGGGGTCTGTACAATGAACTAGCAGCTAATCACAGCAAAAACTGATGTTCATGTCCATTTAAGTTGTTTCTATTTCTGTCTTTATCATTTTTCATGGCTTCAAATTCACTCACTGAGATCTGCCTGTCTTTGCCTCCTCAGTGCTGGGATTAAGGGCATTAACCACCATTTTCAAATCTCAGAGGGCCTCTCTCTTCTAGGGGCCATGATTTCTTACCACAGTCAAAGAATATTTGTAACTTTGACCCAGTAGAATGTAAGAAGTCTGGTTTCTTTACTTCCTTCCTTCCTTCCTTCCTTCCTTCCTTCCTTCCTTCCTTTCCTCCTCCTCCTCCTTCTTCTTCATTTTTTTTTTTTTTGGTTTTTCATGACAGGGTTTCTCTGTGTTGTCAAGCCAGGAACTTAGTGCAACAACTACAAGACTGGTCAGATCAGAACATTTGTCTAGTGTAACCCTCTCCTGATTCCTGGGAACCCTAACCTTAATTCATCTTTGCTTTCCACATTAATATTTTCTGCTGTCACTTTCAATTATCATAAATAATTTCTTCTACCTAGCCTCTCTGTTGATTTAATTTATTTGTTATATCCATTGACTTGTTTATGTGTATGTGGGGATGGAGAATGCACATGCCATGGCACACGTGTGGAGGTCAGAAGACTCTCCACCAAATGGGTCACAGGATTGAATAAAGCTTACAGTAAAATTATAAACATTCTTCTTGCTAACATGAGATTTTGTTTGCTTATTTTATTAATTTTTATTAGGGTTTAAGGACAAAACAATTACACCCATTCTTGAAACATGTTGGCAGAGTATTTTACGTTTGGGAATAGGAAACACAAATCCTTTTACCTTTTCAAACCCTCTTATAGTATGTATACACAGAGAACAATTGTCTAAATGTTATATATTTGAACAATACAGTTATAAACATTTTATTATGAAAATTTCAATGTATTCATCAACCACCTTCACACATGCCTAGAATATAGCTGATATTTTTAAAATTATGTATTATATTCTTTAAACTGTGCACCGATATATTAATTTTGTATGTATGTCTGGGATGACTTTGAAGTAATTCCTATAGGTTGCATCATAAGAGTGAGGCAAGTGACTATCCATGGCAAAAACAATGAAATTAGATTCCTCCTTTAAACCAAACAGAAAAATGTACTCAAAATATATTAGAGATGCAAGCATAAGATCCAGTCATAAAATCATTAGAAGTGAAATTTCACAGCCTTGGCTTACATGACAGTATTTCTAGGATAGACAACCAAAGTAAATGTGGGTAAGTTTGGCTTCATCACAATTGATAACTTTTCTTCTTTGAAGTATTCACTTGAGGAAGCACAGAGACAGGTGACAAATGGGGGAAAATATTTTCAAATCGTGTAAGAGTTTATTGTTTAGAATCTACAAGAAGTCTTTCAATTCTACAAAGACAAATATCCCAACTAAAACTTTGAAGAGGATTTGGGCTGGCATATCTCAATCCAAAATACACTAAACCCATAAATATGTCCAAAATTATTAGTTACTAGATAGACCAAATGAAAATAAGACACAGCTTCATATTCACTTGGGTGATGTATTTGGCCCCTTTTTCTTTTCATTGCTGTGACACAGTTCCTAACAAAAGCCTCTTAAGGATGGAAAGGTCTCTTGTGACAGTGTGTGATTGGGAAGACATCTTGTTAGGAGTAGGGGATGGCTGGCCACACTGCACCCACAGTTAGGAAGAAAAGAACAACTAGTACAGGCTCTCAGTTCAGTACATGAACAGATACACGAAATGCAGTGTAGCCATAAGAAAACACATTATTAAAACATAAAAACACTACAAACATGGGCACAACTGTAAATGTAAATCAGAAAAATAGTCATGCTGTAGATACCACTTGTACAGAATTCCCAGAAGAAAAAAATCTCTACAAGGATAAAAGTGAAATTAGTGATCAATGGGAGGTGGGGGACTATAAGGAAAGTGGAACCATGACAGCTGGTTGAATCAGGTCAATGAAAACCCTGAATATATCATATGTGGTGTTAAAAACTATGAAGCAAGTATATGGAGTGCCGATATTTTATATCTATATTGTGGACATGCATTTGTCTTGTCTATTCATTTCTTCACTCGTACAAATTGATTAATTAAGCAGATACTCTGTGAGTAATTCTCCTACGTACCACATGCATATCACGTGGCAATCTACTGTACAGTTCTTGGTAATGGCCTCAGAGATTCTGTGACAACAGCACAGGGTGGAGTAAAATAGAAACCATGTGCCATGGAAGGTGGGATTTCTTTAGCAAACACCTGCAAGTGAGGAAGTGGCCTTGGACCTGAGTAATGGAATGGGCTGGACCAGTTTTGAAGCTAGTGCTGACAAAAGCCTGCATTGCTGTGAACAGTGCATTGAGGGCAATTCTGTTGAAGGGATGATCCTTCTGAGGGAACATAGAAGGGCTGTGTACAAAGTCTCCATCCTGGGTATACATCACCTAAGTGGATGTGAGCAAAATGTTGGCAGAAATGGGAATAACTGAGACCATTTTTATGGTATCATCAAGGGAATCTTAGTGGGCACTGTAGAAAAGGCTATTATTTTTTCATAAGGACAAAAGTCTTTTATATTCCTTTCCAGGGCTGGGATTAAAGGTGTGAACTCTAACTCTCCTTTAGACTGATCCAATCTTATGTAGGCCAGGGTGACCTTGAACACAGAGAGATCCATCTGCCTGCCTTCTGAATCCTGGGACTAAGGGTACGTGCCACCACCGCCTAATTCTATGGCTAGCTGCCTGACCTGTATAGCTTTTGGCTGGCTTTGAATCCCAACCCTCAAGTAAGCTTTATTAAATCATAAATAATATATCACTATAGTAATAATTATCTGAAATTGTACCTATGTCCTACAGTTTTATGGAAAGAAGGTAAGAGTGATTCATCCAAATTTTTGACAGAAATATTTAATAAAAATGTTCAGGGTACTGTGTGGTCTTCCTTGCCTTCTGATGTTGAAAGACAAGGACCTTATCTTTCCTTTTGATGAGACTTTGGACTTTGGTCTTAGACACTAAAGTTAATACTGGAGTGATTTAAGCCTTTGGAGCACTCTTAGGATGGGTTTTATGTAATTTTATGTAAGAAGTATGGCTTTGGGGGAACATGGTACGGAAAACTATAGCTCAAGTGATTTTGTTCCCTCAAAACTTGATAATAAAACTTTATCCTCAGTAAGATATGGCCTTCAGGAGATGATTAAGTCTGCAAACCCTTGCAGAGGAGCTTGATGGGAGGCATTAAACCCCCTTTATGCACATTTTGTGCCTCCCAGAATATGATGCATTTCAGATATCCTAGAAACTGCTATCACATCATTCTAGGGTCTTGAGGGCAAAACTATTAAAATGGGATTATCTATGAAAAATGGTCACCCCTAAATACCAAGCTAGACATTTGGCCTCCAACTGGTAGATAGCTGTAAAGCCTTTGGGAGGGGGGTTGTCTCACTGAAAGAAGCAAGTCATAGAGAGTGGGCCTTTAAGTTTTATAGCTCTGCCACACTTCTTTCTGTTACCAGACTCATACGATGATAGGGTCATATATGTTGTTTGATTTGGTGTTTGTCAAAACATAATGAAACAGCCATGATCTTGGTTTACTCTGTAAATCCTGGTATGGAATAACCTTTCAAAATCTAAAAGACTGTAGTATATAATACATTTTTACAGACATTCATTGCTAAAATTAATTTTGGTAAGACAATAGAGAAACAGAAAATGTTTAGCTATCATTAATTGCTTACAACGTATTAGGCAATGTGCTAAGTACTTCACATGGATTATTTTTTTTATTTAATTATCAGGATGAGCCTTTGAAGTAATGCTATTAAAGCTTCATTGTGTGTGGAAAAGGAGCCTCAGAGGGAACAAGTTTCTCAGCCAAGATTTTAAGCAAATTCATTGGCTCCTATTCCTGCCTTTTGAAAATTATGCCACAGTGCCTTTATTGGGGGGGGCTTATTATGGTATCATCAAATGGACCCATTTTTCTTCCACTCAGAGCTTTTTGTGTCTTGTTTCTTGTTTAATAAGATATTTTTGATGCCCCAAATTATGCATGTATTCACATCTGTTCACTCCAAGAACATAATTCTTATTTTGCACCAAGGTCAGAAATCCATCAAGAACTGTGTATGTGTGTGCAGTATGTGATAATGATCTAATTATTTCTTAGTGAAATGTCTGAATCATCCCAGTGAAATGTGCTGTTGTTCACTCACTTGCCAGGCTCATTTGAAATTCTGTCTTACTCTTAACTAAATAAGTGTGCATATGTATGTTTCTAGATTTATCTTATCCTATTAACTCAGCATCTTGCTAGCTATACTCGTCTAGTTATTATTTTACAAAATATTTGCTATCAGAGGAGATTACCAGATTGTTGTTTTCTTTCAAAATTTTAGACTTTTCTTGCACAAGCTTATAAGCAGTCAGCTCTTTGAGATCAACAAGAGATCAGCAAGATTTCTTTTGGGGTTTACCAATAGATCAGTTATCATTGGCCTCTCTAATCCCCTGCTCACTCCTCTGCCTCTTTGATGTACCTATGGTGATTTCCACTCTTCTGACCTTTAAACATACAGGGCTGCTTTAAGAATTATTAACAAACTGGTATTTAAAGTCATAATGAATTACATTTTCTTTTGGACCTTACCTTACTTTAGAATTTTGGTTATTATTATGAACAACCAGTTACTTCTCATTTATTATCTTTTGTGTAAAAAAAATCATAGGAACTCCCTTTTCCCTAAATTGTAGTGATTTCAGAGAGCACTCATATTTGTAACATACATATTTATAGCTAATCACACACTCATCAAACTTATTACTAAGCTTTGATGACCTGTACAAAATATTTAAAAAGTAATTAGGAAGTCATCCAAGACTAGTCTGCCGATTACAGGATTACAGATCCAGAACATTCCTACAGGTCTCATCGTTATTTGCTAGCTACTCCAACTTGGGAATGAGTCAGCACCTTCAGCAAATATGAATCGGCTTATCTTATAAAATACCACAGTATCACCAACACCTGCAAACCAAGCTTACCCCATGCTCTTCCTTTGTATTTGGAAATTTTTTTAAAGATGTTATCAGTTTGTAATTTGTGCATTCATAGATAGGTGATCAAGCTGTCCCATGATTACTCACATTTAAATTTGAACCCCAAAGTGTCCAAAATGATGAAGTAGCATCAAATCTCATCTGAGTCATTGAATGCAATAGTAGCTCATGGCTTAAACAAAGTAAATTGTTATATACTTTTATTTTTGTATGAGAAATTATTTTCCTTAGAACAAAAGGTAGTTGTTAATAGAATACCCCAGTAAATGTTTTTGTTACTTGTCATTTATATCATAGCACAAAACATGATCTTAAATGAGTCACAATATAAAGACATTGGTAACACGTGTGGTAGTGTGATGCTCTCTAAGATGTAATAGAGTAATTTCTGGTTATTGCTGTTGCTGTAAGTCAAGCCAGCATTTAGAAACCCATGTGTAATTCAGTTCTGGGAGTTCCTACTGAACTTTCAAGTAACGTGAAGCTTAGAATCAGGTAAAACAGATGGTATGAAAAATTCTCATGCAAGGGCTAGAGAGATGGTTGAACAGAAAAGAGTACTGGATGCTCTTCCAAAGGACCCTGATTGAATTCCCTGCACCCATATGGTAGTTCACAACTACCTGTAACTTTGGTCCCAGGAATCTAACCCCATCTTCTAGCCTCCAAGGGTACTGCAGGTACCTGTATATAACCACACGCAAAACACCTATATATTAAAAAAGAAAGAAAAACTATAAAGATTAAAAAATTTAAGAAAATTCTCAAGTAAAACCTTATTTAGGGAAAATATTAAGTAAAAATTGAATTTTAATATTAAAGTTATCTCAAACATTTATAAGGGATGCTTTTGTATTTAAAAATCATGCATGCCATTAGCTTGGTTAGCTAGAATTTAATTAAAATACACATTTCTTTTAAACTGATTTCCATCCATGGCATTCAGCAGCTCTGGAGTAGCAGTCACCATCTGGAAAATCCACTACCTGCAATTGCTCTTCATGCTGAGGCAACCCTGGGACACCTGCCTCACTAAGGTGATTTTCCAGCCCATTGTATCAGGGTAGTGTACAACCAGGAACAGAGGAGAAAACCTTCAGGATTCACTGTATGAATTTGTTTCTCTACGGATTAAAATAATTGGATGATTTCCAAATCCTCATTTTACTAAGAATTTTGTTGACATAACTTTTGGCCAAGAAACATACAGATTTCAAAGTGTCTTTTCCTATAGACAAATAATCCATTTGGTTATTTTAGTAGCCCTAACTGAGCAAAAGAGTTGGCTGAACAAGTATATTGTTATTAAAACAGGTGTGGGGTACGAACATGGGAGGCTACACAGAGGAAACAGATTTTTGATGCTGTTAGTCTTTGAGGAGAAAGCATTAAAGCCAAAGAATTAATTGAAAAATGTGAGTTTATACAAGAATGTTGTATGATGAAAATAGAATCCACTTGAGACTGTCATTGTTCATTTTTACACAATTCTATAACCCGCAGGATAAAATGACCTTAATTCAAAGAAACATTTTTCTTCAAAAGTCATTTTCAAACTGGGTACATGTCTGTAATCTCAGCACTAGACTATTATCTTATTTTCATTTTTTGATGTGTGTGTGTTTATGTGTGTGTCTGTATGTGAACCACCCACTTGAAGATGCCAGAAAAATGTGTTGGATAGCTTGAAATTAGAATTATAGACAGTTATAACCTGCCACATGGTGCTGGGAGTCAAATTTGGGTGCTCTGCAAGAGCATGAAGCTATCTTTATGAATGAGCCGTTTCTCAATCCTAGCCCTTGAGAAATGGAAGAAGGAAAATCTAAAGGTTAGGGTCATCTTTGGCTGTACAGTGAGTTTGAGAACAGCCTGGGCTTCTTTCCTTTTCTTTGTTTTTAAGACTAAATTGTCATTAGAAGACTATATCAAATCTATAAATCTATGGTGACATCTTGCAGATATTATAGAGTGAAAAGCCAGAATTCCTGGGCTGGAATCTCAGCTTTACCTGTGTAGTCATCACTAAACTCCTCATGCCTCAGTTTTCTCCTTTTTAATATTAGGAAAATAATGGTACTTCCCTTACATGAATGTTGTGAGAAGGAATGAGTTAACACACGTAGAAGAAATTAGCACAGACATGGGCACTTGGAGAAGTAAGTGGTCAATAGGTTTTAGTGATCATTGTTTTCATCTTGAAATATTGATCCTACCCTTCATTTACCTAATGATGAATTATCATAACATCCTACAAACACCTTTCTAGGAAACAACTTCAATTGAAAACATTAATCATGTTTGGGCCATTTTTTCTCACTGTGTTAGAATGCTGTTGTAAGATTGTTACAATGATTGTACTGGTTTGATCCCACATAAAGTGTATATGTATACACGTGTGAGGACACAGAAAAATGCAGCCACACAAACAAACACAACAAACATACTTTTCAACTAAACCTAAATCATTCCTGCCTTGCAATTATAATGTGCATGGATGACAGCCATGAAGTAAGAATTGAGCCAAAGGTTTAATGGCAATTTACATCTTTAAAGCCTTTCTAGAATGATTTAATGAACTATATGTATTCTGTTGGAGGCTGTGATACAACTGTATTCGATTGCCATTAAAACAATATACTATGCAAGCAGCATTTTGAGTCTACTCTGTGCAGTTTTGCTTCTGAGTGTGATTTGTACATTCCTGAAGTCCATCATGTACACGTTTAGGTCAGGGTAACTATATATGTGAAAGCTTGGCTGATGAACAGCTGTAACACTACAGCCCAATTGATGTTTTTTAACCTCGTGTCTCCTAAAAATATTAAGCATCTTTGTTAGGAGACCTGGCAGTTCAAAACACTGTGTAATTATTTTTAAATGACCTGTGCAAATTATAATATAGACTATTTTCTATCTTGTGCTGTTATTTTATGTAATTAAGTTATCATGTCTTCAGTTCTCAACAGAGAAATGAAAGCATATCCACACTGTAACAGATAACCAAACTGTCTCAAATTGTGTCTCTAAGTAGGGACAGACACATTAGTATGTGTACATTTTTATTAGAGCAGAAGTGAATCCAAAATACAATCTCTTGAGTTCAATTATGAAACCTATATGCTTGAGTGAATGCATGGCAAGAACGTGCAACTTCATTCCACATTAGAGACACTACAGATTTCAGCTTTGATTCAGAAACCACTCGGATTGCTAATGTGGCATGCACAGCTAAAAGGCTGTGTGGAGTCATATAAATGGGCAAGTAGAAACAGCTGTACTTTTTATGCTGTAAACACATGGTCTTTAAATCCAAGGGTATATGCATGTGGAGGATATAGCCTTTAATAACAAGGAATGCTTATATTAGAATACCTCACAGGAAACGATAGTAAAGAAAAAACATACAGCATCTTCGGAATTAAACAAGCTATAACTTAACCATGAGGCCCCATGGAAACTCACCTAAATGGTCACGAGGAAGAGTTCCTGAAGAGGAACATCTCTAGGTGGGTCTTTAGAAAGCTGAAACCAGCTTCAAGTATCTACAAAGAGATGGAACAAAGTCCAAAGTCTTTGGATTTGAGAAGTTGGAGATTCAGTGATGAATCAAGATATATCAAGATGAAAATGCATTTTTATTGTAGACCAATGGCAGGTGCAGAACTCATTCTAACTGGTTCACACTTAAAAGATATGAAACCACCAATGCTGCTATTCACACATTCACTCAAAGAACACAAAGTTTCAACCTCATAGTTTGTTAGAGGAAGCTAATATCACAGAAGTCCAAGTAGCATCTGAAGCTTGCCAAATTCAAGCTCCTGCTGAACTAACTTGACTCTGAAACCTAGACAGTGAAAATTCTAATTTGCCCATGTCAAAAGTAGACATGTTATTTAATAGAAACTTTGAGCCTCAGTGACATATGTAAATTACTGGAAACTAATTAATATAATGTTTTCTACGTGAGAAGTGTTGTTTACGTACTTTCTGTGTCTATTTAAGACGTTAGTGGGTAGCATTTCAAGGGTACCATGATCCCCACCTCCTATGGTTCAGCATTCTGTGTAACCTGCAGCCTTCAATAAGTGCAGAACAGCTTACTTCCTATTAATCAACTAGATGCAAAAAATAATAATGGGATAAAAATAAGCATGAGTATTGTAGGGAACCTCCAAATTGACTCAAAACAGCCCAAGAACAAGTTCTCAGCACAGAAGGACAGGGCACAGGGATAAGGGACAAAGACTGGAGATAGAGGAAGAGGAAGAAGGGGAAGAGAACAAGGGAGGGGGGGGAGGCAAGAGAGCAGGCACAGGTATTTGTCCCAGGGGAGGGAAGGACAAAGGACTGAGTCTAGCTAGAGGAGAGACAGACATGGTCCATAGGCAAATGGCGGTTTATGAAGGTAAAATGGGAAACCCCTTGTTAGGATGAAGTCTTTAATTTTAACTGGGCATGCTAATTAGGTGAGCCAAGGGAGCTTTTGATTGCTGGACTTCAATACTTTGGTAGCTGGACCTTGGTGGTCAGCCTCACAAGGAGGAAGTAGCCAAATAAGGAAATGGACCTTGGTGGTTAGTTTTAGGAATGTAGTCTAATGGTTTTTAGCAAGGCAGGGAGAGTGGGGGAGAAGGGCAAGGCCTGCCAGAGCCACGTTTACCATGCTTGGACTGGCAAGAGTCTCTTCAGGCATATGACCTGGGAAGAGTGTAGCAGATCTGTCTGGAGCCTTTTCACTGTTGACTTTAAAAGGACTACTGCTATAAATCTTATTGCTTCAAGAAAACAAATCCTGCCCACAGTTCCTAGGGGGCTGGAAAGTAAATCCTTTCCAGGCAAGACTCAGTTGAGAATCTGGTTGGGGTGGTGTTTGCGGAGCAGCAGCCCTAGCATGAAGATGCTGTGAGAAAAATAAAAAGCGGTTTTAATTAACTACTCCAGAAAAGAAACCAAATTATCTTTCTCTTCTCATTATAAAAAACCGTATATCCACACCTTCATTATACAAAGATGCAATGAAAGATTATGTTGTGAAAATTATAAAGAATAAATTATGGAGAAGTTATCTTTTCTTTTTTATATTGGTGATATTTCTAAAATTTTAATATGTGCAATATTTGTGATTATTTTCCATACTAAATAAGTATTTTATTTTCATAATCATATGATAATCACAATTTGTATTCTTTTTTAATGTACGGCAGTTATGTTTGGGCTACTTGACACAAATTGGATTCACCTGGGAAGAGAGAATCTCAGTTAAGGAATGGTCTCCATCAGATTAGCATGTAGTCATGTCCATGGAGCATTTTCTTGTTAATGATTGACGTGGACGGGTCACGGAAGCTATGCCATCCCTGAGCAGGTAGTCTTCAGATGTGTAAGAAGCAGGCTGAGCAAGCCATGGAAAGCAAGTCAGTAATGATATTGCCCCAAGATCTCTTCTTCAGTTTCTGCCTCCAGGTTCCTGATGTGTCTTCTCTCAATGAGTTGCTGTCAGTTTCAGTGTTTATCTCAGCAACAGAAAGCAGAGCATTACACGTCTAAAATCCACACTTTTAAATCCTATAGCTTCTAAATTTACCTCTGCCTTCAAAACAGTAGAGGAACAATATTTGAAAATGTTGCTACAGAAAGATGGAAGCTGATCATGGTCATTAGAATGGGTGATATAAAACCATCAGTGATAATGGCAAGAATTTTTTTCCAGGTGTAGCATGGACAGAAAGCACAGGAAGAGAATAGACAACAAATACAAGAAACACTGTGGCGTGGAAGGTGTCAGTGATTCTCTAGACATTTGGCAAATGGAGTTGGCATGCAGACTGGGTGGCAGATGGAGAGAAATGTGAGGCCTTTGGAAGTTTCTTTTAAATGGAAACTACTTCGCATGGTGATGGGGATTCTTCAGTAGGAGGGAAGAAGTTTGCAATTGGGGCTGAATGGGGGTGAACTGTGTGGTGTCCATCCTCCAGAATAACGCCTGATCACCTTCTTGAACCCACATGCTAAACCATACAGCAGAACTAATGGTAGAAGAGATCTATTTAGCAGAAGATGAAGTCATGATAGACCACAGCACCACTTTTCTTTGTCCCTCTGTCTGTTCTTATATCCCTCTGCCCCACCTCAACCACCACCACTTCTGCATTTTGTTTGAACCCTGCTCTGAGCCTGGGACAAATTTGTTGAGGTTCGGAATAACCTAGCAACTAGATAAGTAACAGACTTGCTTAGCCTTCATCATTTGGCAACAACTTTGGACTGTTCTAGAAGTGGAATTAGAAGTAGCTGTAAATGCACTTAATATGTCCTCAGGTGATTACGTAAACATCAAACGTAGACTGGTGAAGAGTTGATTCTCGTTCTCACTGGAGACACAGCAGGAACTTCATATCTACTCCTCATATGATAACATGTAACTCACAGAAGAGAACAACAGTGATATGACAAATGACAATGAGTACATCACTCACATAATGAGGAAACACAGAACAGAAGCTCTTTGCCCGTGAACACAAATTCTTCTTTCCTCAGAATAGCAGTTTCTCCAGTCTTGTTTATTATCTCCCAAGAGTTGGTACAAGTCTTTGAATTGTGTAGCTGTAAACACAATACTCTCTGCTTTCCCATGTTTTTAAGCTATGCAAGCGACTTTCCTTGTAGCTCTGCTACTTGCTACTGTTGCCCTCATTGCTCCACGTGGGGATTTCCTTTTGTTACTGCAGGGAGTTCTGTTCTACTCATTGTCTGATGGGTAGCATTCCACTGTTCTTGTGAATAACAGTTCATGATGCTCTGCTGATGATAAGCATTTACATTTTCTTCAGTTTTCCAAGTCATCAGAGGGCCATCTTGAGAATCTGTGTATTTGTGGATCTGTTTTATGGGAATACTGCTGAATCCTAGATAGGGATTTCAATTTTCTGACATCCTCTAAAATAGTTGTACAATTTTCATGTCCTTTCGTTAAAAGTCTCTCCTGCAAGATATCCTTTTATGTGAGTAAGTCTAATTTCTAAAACTATAATGACTCTGAGAGTGGATTTTCTTATTTTTATCAGAAGTTTCATAACAATATATAATATAAATAAACAGACAAATAGATAAGAAAACCCTGCATGGACCTGAGTTCTGCAGATATCTGGTTCTCAGCTGTTTGGATACAGGAGGCTGTCACTGAGATTCTAAGTGAATGGATGAGATGCATGGATCCTTACGGGGCACATTGTCTTTGGACATGAAGAAGGAGGTGTTTGGAGCTGTGTAAGGCAGTTGGTTTTGTTTTAATGGATAGAAATGGCTGGGGAGAATGAACAAAGCCAAATGGAATTGTAATGCTTCTATGACCACAGTCTAAAGGAGAGAGGCCTTGCATACTACAAAATATACAATGATTTGAGATGAGGACAGAGAATGAAAACTTAAAAATTTGCTTGACATTATGGATGCTTCCTCCATTTCCTTCAAAAATACCTATCTGTTACGCTCAGCTTGCTACTCTATGACACAGTGGTCTTTCATTGCATTTTCTTTAGGACCAATGGCTCCCTCACAATGCTTATACAGCTATAAGATGGGTATGAACTTTCACCACTGGCTCAGCACATGAGAAAATGGATATAGAATCACGAGGTTTTAATGAAATTCTTGAAGAAAGGGACATTTGTACCTCTGTACTTACTCATCCATGACTCTAGGTCTATTCTACTGGTTATGCACCGATAAAAAGATAGCTCTCTAGGCTTTAACTGTGCAACAATGATTGAGCATAAAGCATACAGCCTCTTGTTTGTAGCACCTACACTGACTCACATGGTGACTGCACAAGTCTGCATTCTCATCCCTGAAATCTTGCTTGCATTTGTTTTCTGCATGGTAGTGTTCCAACTGGCGGGAGATGGAATCGCAAAGGATACTGAGCACTTTTCAAAGTATTTATCAGCTATTTGTATTTTTTTTTTTTGAGGACTCTCTGGTCAGTTTATTAACCCATTTACTGATGCATGATTTTTTTTTATATAGTTTGTAATTTTTGCAGTTTATAGAATATACCCTGGATATTAATCCCTTGTTGGGTGCATGCTTGGCAAAGATTGTCTTTCCACGTTTTAGGCTGTCTCTTCACTCCAATCATGGTTTTCTTTGCTAGGAGAAGCTCCTTAGCTTTACGTAATTCCACTCGTCACTTTTGTGATTTCCTTTGTAATTGGAACCCTGTTTTGAAAGCCCTTGTGTGTGATTGGATCTTGAATCTCACCATTTTCATTCTTACATTAACATCTTTCATACATTCTGAGTGGATTGTCTTTTGGGGTGAGAGATAGATTCAGTTTGTTCTTCTACATGTTGAAATCCACTTTCCCCAGTATTACTTGTTCAAGGGGGTGTATTTTTTTTATAGCTTTCCCCAAACCTAGGTGCCTGTACTTGTGTGTGTTTTATATCTGTGTCCTCTATTCTATTCCAGTTTTTCATATATCTGTTTTGTGTTAGTACCATGAAATTTTTGTTATGGGGTCTCTGAATGTATTTTGAGATAAGACATTGTGAAATCTCCAGCATTGCTCTTGGTTTAAGTATTGTTTAAGTGGTTCAAGACTTTTTCATATTAATTTTAGGATTATTTTACCCAGTTCTATAAAGAATGCCATTTGAATTTCCATTGATATGACATTCAATCTGTCACTTGGTAACATAAACATTTTTACAGTATTAATTTTGCCTATTCATGAACATGGAATGCCTTTCCATCTTCGAAAGCCATTTTCTAATCCTTTCTTTAGTGTCTTAAAGTTTTCATTCCCGAAGGCTTTCATCTCTTTTATCAAGTTTATTCCTATCTACTTTACCCACTTTAAAGATATTGTGAACGAAAATTTCCTGGTACTCTTTTTTTCAGCAACTTCATTACTCACTTTTAGAAAAGCAATTAATTTGGGGAGCTGGGAGGAAGACAGCTTGGTTGGTAAAGAGCTCTTCATGATGACAGAAGGACCTGAGATTTGTTCTTAGAGTTCATTTAAAAAATCCCAGACATTGCTGCTGAGAAATTAATTCAGTGGACAACATTGCTACAGAAGCTTGAATATATCTGTAATCTCAATGGCCCTAAGGAGAGGTGACAAGTGGAGACAGGCAAGTACCCAGAAGTTTGTGGGCCATATGCAACATCAAATGGCAATAGGACCATATTTCAAATGAAGAAAAGATGGAAAATGATAATTGAGATGTCCTTTGACTTCCATCATACACTGTAGCATACATATGCTCACAACTACCTCTCTAACACACACACACACACACACACACACACACACACACACACACATATGGGGGGGGAGAAACAGGAACAACAAAAAGTTGGGTGTAATGTAATGAATGTTTAATTTCAGTGTTGGGGAAGCAGAGACTGACAGATCCTTGGGACTCACTGGTCATCCAGTTTACCCTAATCGGAATCTTACAGGCCAATAACAGACTCCCATCACAAAAAGGAAAGGTAGACAGTATGTGATAAGGGCATTTAAGACTGATCTTAATCATTTATGTGCACATGTATGATGAAACCCACACTCACACATGTATACACAAATTACTGATCTTTATAAATTAATTCTTGCACCCTGCAACTAAGCTAAAAGTGTTTATAAGTTTAGAAATATCCAAGTTGTGCTTTTAGGGTCTTTAATTATAAGTTTATATGGTTTGCAAATAGGAATAATTTGACTTCTTCTTTTTGTTTTTCAGTCCCTTTTACTTATTCTCCTGGTTTATTATCCTAGCTAAAACTTTAAGCACTACATTGAATAAGAGTGAAGAGACTGACTGCCATTGTCTTATTCTAGATTTTAGACTATATACTCTTAATTCTTCTCATTTAAGATAATATTGGCATTGCGTTTTTCATACATATAGCCTTTATTATGCTGTGGTATGTTACTAATACTCTTTTTTAAAGAACTTTTCTCATAAAACGATGTTTAAATTGACCAAAGAACTTAAGAAGCTCATATAGTCTCTGTACTCCATTTATGTGCTGAATTACACCAAATTTTGTGTGTTGAGATAAACTTGAGTCCCAGAGAGAAAACCAAATAGAGCATGGTGTGTGATTTTCTTAATGTGTTCTTGTATTTGGTTTGCAAGATTTTCAGTGGGAAGTTCAGCAGTGATGTCCATTGGGGAAGCCAGTCTATGGCTATCTTTCTTGGGTCTTTATCTTTTCAGGTATGATGGGATGAGCTTGCCATCCCAGGTGGAAGAGTTTAAGGAGTGCCTCTGAAGAGATTTGGAAGTGAGTCCCATCAGATACTGGACTTTCTTTTGCTGGGAAACTTTTATTATTGCTCTAATTTCATTGTTTGTTGTTGATCTCTTTAAGGTGTTTGTCATTTCTTGATTTAATTTTTGAAAGTAATATATTCTAGTAATTTGTGCAGTTTACACACAAACACACACACACACACACACACACACACACACACACACACACACACAGCACACAAACATATAGTTCCTGGAACTTACTCTGTAGACCAGGCTGGCCTTGAACTCGCAAACAACAGTCTGCCTCTGCCTCCTACAATTTCTATACTTTAAGATTTTCCACATATACATTTTGTTTCTTGTTTTGAATTATTATAAAAGTATTAGACTTTATTACAGCATTTTCACATATAAATTTTGTTGTTCCTTTCTCATTTCTCACTCCTCCACTTTTATTCCCTTTCTTCCCTCCTCTTTTCTGCTTAAATTATCACCTGTACCCTGACTCAGCCCCTCTTTTTCCATATTTGTGGTCCCTTTCTAGTTTCCTGACTTTATACCTAGCACAAACACATATGCATGCAGGCACGCGTGTACACACACACACACACACTGGCAAGCACACGCGCACATACAGAGTTAGACTCAGCACTTATAGAAAATATATAGTCAGTCTTTGTGAATCTGGGTTATTTGGGTTACCTCAGTTTAATTTCCAGATCTACCCATTTTCTTGAAAATGTTATAATTTCATAAAATATGTTTCTAAAGTTTCTTCAATGATTCTGTACACATTTAATTGGAATTTGCAATATCCCCCTTTTTGTTTGTAGTCTTATTAATTTGAGTCATCTCTCTCCTTCTTGGGTTATATCGGTCAGCTTGTTAATCTCATTTGTGTGTGTGTGTGTGTGTGTGTGTGTGTGTGTGTGTGTGTGTGAGATGACCTAACTTTCTGTTTGATTAGTTTTCATGCTGTTCTTTCATTATTTTCCGTCTGACCTATTATTATTTCCTGATGGTGTCTAAATTGTTCTTGTTTTTCTAGGACTCTGAGATTCATTGTTAGGTTATTTATTTGAGAATGTTGCCTTTTTCTCCCTGACAGCTCTGTGTACAGATCCATTGAGATGGAAGCCTCATGAGATTTTAAGTAATCTAATGTCTGAGGAGGCTAACATTACCATCAAAATTTTCATATGGGGATCTAGGTAATACCAGAGGTAATACCAGTTTCCTTCCACTAGTTTTTTTTTTTTAGAACATCTTTGTTCAGATGGAAGGAATCTCAAGACAAGTCAGGGAGAAATGTTCTCTCCTCCCCATTCAAAAATGATTTTTTCAACATGGAGCACCTCCAATAACAAAATTCTCTTTCAGATGAAAGACACTTAATGAAATTTCTCTAATTTTCCTTTTAAAAAGATTTGGTGCTTCTTGATAAATTATTATCATAAAATTCATCTTCATCATTAACACATTTTAATTAGAAATATGTCACAGTAGAGAATTCAATTTTAGTTCATATATCCTCAAATGCTGAAACTGCAAAATTTTAACTTACTTGCCAACGTTCTTTCAGCCTAACTCTCCTTGGGCCAAGGTAGCATGGATTTCTAAGATTTGGAAGCAGAATATCTTACTGTGTTTATTTGTTTACAGCTGAAACTCAGAACATTGGCATCTGAGGAGAGTGATATTTTTTTTGCCTCTGCGTCGTTTCTACTCTACTTGCTTGCTTGTTTCAGACCCTTTCCTTAGAAGTGATGCTAGAAGAAATTTAATGCTGCAAGTACACATGACAATAAAGCATGTTTATCTTCTCCTGGACTCTGCACATGTCACCAATTTTGAAAGTTCAAGACACAGCTTGCATTACATAATGGATGTTACCGTTTAATATGCTTTCAAGACCTTCATACAATGGTGCACTTTAAAAACGCAGCAATTGCTGTTACTTGGGCAATGTCAGGGCCAGCTTTTGGCATTGTTAAAGCTCACCAAAAAGGCTGAATTTACCATCTTGACTGTTGAGAAATACAGAGAAGGAGAAAATTCTTTCCATGTGGTGGCAGTTCAAAGGAACACAGAGACAGATGGGAAGAGTTATCTGGGATAGACATTCCCACTAGTCAAGAACTTGGGGAAGAGACCAGGAGCCAGCCTCCAACAGCAAGACCATTCACTCAACTTTTTTCAAAATGAGTTAATCTCTAAGAATAATAATAGTATCAACAAACTAGCCACAAAAGCCAAGTCCGTCCCTGGGATCTTTGTGGTGGGGAATTAGATCTATGAATTCTCTCTAGTGTACTGGAGTGGGGGAGGTGGTTTCTTTAGTAATGAAAGCCATTATTACATCTTTATTGCTGCTGTGTACTTAATGAGAGCAAAGGAACTGTTGCTCCCGAAAGAGTTAACACTGCATCTCTTCTGCATCTCTTCTTACACCTAATTAACAATAGGAAGGCTTTAGGCAAACACGGGAAATGGGGCTCCAGGGACTAGGTAATCTTCTCATGTAAACCCAAAGAATACCTGTTAGCCAGACAGAAGACAGGAGCAGATAGGTTTCCCAATCTGTTTGTAAGTCCTTCTGTGGGGAAAAAGACGTGAAGGCAAAAGGGGTTTCTATAGTTAAGCTTCGTGGGTTTTTTTTTGTTGTTGTGTTTTGTTTTTTAAATGAGGCTGTTAAATTTGCAGTCTCTGAAAAAAAATCTAATATCGTGTCCTTTAGCATTTAATAAAATCTCACTAATTTAGACTTAAAAAAGAAGAATGGATTTTGAATTGAACTATTTTTAATAAAATGACTAAGACTTGAAATTCAGTAGTAGAAATGTGCCTTGTTGTGACTAAGGTAGGAATGATGTGTCAGTATGGTATCAATTTCTATGCTTGTTTATGTCTTAATAAAGCCAAGAGATATGTTCAGTTATGTGATAAGGTTTCCTGCTGAAAGAGGTTCCAAGCTGTTACACATGGCTCCAAATAGTTCAGTTAAATAAAGTCCATGGGTTGATACACCATTATGCTAAATGCTCGTCTTTTCAGTGAGGATGTGAGCCTCCTTGTCATGTGATTGAAAGCAACGACTGGTTGGCCATCTTGAGGGATGCTGGGGAAGGAAGCTTCTCATTTGGTAAGGTTTTGAGTTGAGGCCTGGAGAGAGGACTCAGTGGCTAAGAGCACTAGCTGCTCTTCCAGAGGTCCTGAGTTCAATACCCAGCAGCCTCATGGTGGCTCACAACCATCCATAATGAGGTCATGCTTCCTCTTTTGGCCTGCAGGCATACATGCAGACAAAACACTGTATACAAAAGAAAGACTTTTATGTTTTTCCTTTCAGATGACATTTTGAAAATTCAAAATCTCACCTGGAATTTCAGTACATACCTTAACACATAACAAAGCAGAACTAACTGATTGTTGCATTAGAATGTTCCTTGTGTGGGAGGAAGTACCATAGTTGAGACATAGTTTTGTGTTTGTATCTTGGGGGAACCTGATACCTTTCAGAGAATAGAGTGAAAGAATATACCAATTATGGTTCTTTGACTGAGAAGAATTATTTCAAAGATGTTTCAGGACTTATTTAGTGGATAACAGAGATCCAAAAAAAAAAATGTGCTCCATGAATCTACAGAGTTTGATATCTAAGTACAAGAGCTACTGATGTCAACTAATTAGTGAACATATGAGAGCTGTGAACCAATGACTATACCATCATATAACCAGTCATGTGCAGATTTCCTCAAGGTTTAATCACTATGATAACTAGTCATCAAGGTGATACCCTTCATTTTCACCTCTGGTATTTATCCCCTAGAATATGATACCCTTCATTTTCACCTCCAGTATTCATCCCCTGGAATACTCCCCCAATAGAAGTAAGATTTCTCAGAATAGTATCATGAGTGGGTTTGGCCTGCACTGGCATTCCCAGTTTGGCCTGCACTGTCATTTCCTTTGAAGGACTCCAGAGCCTTTCACCACGACACACAAGCGGGTATATGGAGATGCCCCAGTGACAAGAAGCTGAGGTACCTCTTCCCCATAGACCATATCTTAATGATGTAGAAGTAGGATCTAGGCTGGTCTAGCCTTTCAAATATTATAGTCCAGCCAAATTCTGACGAACTTCATGAGAGATGCCTTCTTCCTAGCCAGAGCAATGCAACAGAGCTGCCTCAAAATACTTGACCCAAAGAAGCTGTGAGACAAGAATTACAACTCATTTACTCAACTTCAAATATATTTTGACTGACATATAATAACTATGCATATCATGAGGTACAATGTGTTGCTTTGAGACATGAATATTTGTAATGATAAAATGAGGATTATTAACATATCAATTGTAGCTGGAGATTCTTTCCAGCTTGTTCCCACAGCCAATTAACCCCAAATAAGCACACAGAGATGTATTAATTATAAACTGTTTGGCTGATGTCTCAGGCTTCTTATTGACTAGCTCTCTTTTAATTATTAACCCATTTCTATTAATCTAAGGATTTCCATGTGGTCTTATTTTATGGGAGAAGGGCCCAGACCTGTTACTCCTTCCCTGGCTACATGGCATCTCCTGGCAGTCTCTCTCTCTGTCTCTTCTCCCCAGAATTCTCATCACCTGGTAACCCTGCCTATACTTGCTATTGGACAATCAGTGTTTAATTCATCAACCAATAAGAGAAACATATATAGAAGGACATCCCCCATCAATCAATCACCTTAAATATTTATCCTTTTTGGCATATAGATTTGTGCTTTGGTATATAAAAATTAAAACCAAAATAATAATTGAGTCAATAGTAATAATAAGAATAAATAGCTAATAATTAATGAGAATCCATTTTTTAGAGGTTTCATCTAAAGCCAAATATTATTCATGACTAAGGAAAAAATCAAACACTAATAATGCCACAAAAACATATAGCTGCTGTTGTCCTCAGTTGTTCTCACATTTACATAGGTTCCAGGAAGTTTTTCAGCTTGTTAAACAAATTAGCAAGATGAGTATGTTCGGAAGTTAATATTAATGAGGTCAAACTGGGGCATTTATTAGAAGCTTGTTTGTAAATTTCTATTTTTTTTCACTTTAAAAGAGTGAATGTTATTTTTGAGAGGCCTTGTTGGAGGAAGTGTGTCACATGGGGGTAGGCTTTGAGGTCGCTTGTATGCCCAAGCCATGCCCAGTGCCTCAGCCCAGTTCCTGTTGCCTTCTGATCAAGATGTTGCCAGCACCATGTCTTTCTGCACACAGTAATGCTCCCCTCCACGATGATAATAGACTAAATCTCTGAAACTATAAGCTTCTACATCAATTAAATGTTTTCCTTTGTAAGAGTTGTCATGGTCACTGTGTCTCTTCATAAGCAATAGAAACCCTGAACAATCTTGAATTATAGTGAGGAAAGGCATTTCTAAAGTGACCTAATTCAAATCTGTGCAGACACATGTTTTCTTCCTCCTGTCTTAAGTGGCCTTGCTTTTTTTCCAGGCAAAATTCCTTTGTTCTGTAAGACCCAGAATTTGTGGCATCCTCTGCAGAGGGAATGCTTCCAGATTCTGTTTGTCCTGGTTTGATGCCTGTGGTGGTTTGAAAGAAAATGCTCCCCAAAGAGAGTGACACTATTAGGAAGTGTGGTTTTGTTGGAGTAAATATGGCCTTGTTGGAGGAAGTGTGTCACATGGGGGTAGGCTTTGAGGTCGCTTGTATGCCCAAGCCATGCCCAGTGCCTCAGCCCAGTTCCTGTTGCCTTCTGATCAAGATGTTGCCAGCACCATGTCTTTCTGCACACAGTAATGCTCCCCTCCACGATGATAATAGACTAAATCTCTGAAACTATAAGCTTCTACATCAATTAAATGTTTTCCTTTGTAAGAGTTGTCATGGTCACTGTGTCTCTTCATAAGCAATAGAAACCCTAACTAAGACAGTGACATACTGCACTTAGAAAAGCAGCATATGTATTTTCTTTTAAAAATTAACTTGATTATATTTATAATACAAAGATATCAGAGAAAAGGAAAATAATGTGTCACCAGATAATGGCTATCAAAGCATGGCATTTCTATTAGTCAAGTATGACTGTCAATGTACATTCCTCTACCAATATATCTAAACACAGAAGAAGATGCAATTATAGTTTCTTGGGCAAATTTCTGGTGATGCGGATAGGGATCCCACTATAGATAAGTACATGACAACACACATCTCGAAGGCTAGGGTTCACCTGAATTTAGAAACTCATTTTTATGAGTCTTAAAAATCTTCTTTCTGGAAGGCAGAAGAAGTAGGGGAAACAGAGATGGAAGGCACCAAGAGAACAAGGCCTTCTAGCAATCGAGCAAAGCTCAAATGAACTCAGAGACTGAAGTAGCAATCACAGAGCCTACAAGGCTCCCCTACATGTATACTATAGCTTTCAGCTTGGTACTGTTATGGGACTCTTGAATACATGAATGATTGGGTCTCTGGTTCCTATGCCCATTCTTAGAGCTCTTTATTTGTTTCCTTGGCCTGTCTTGCCCAACTTTGATATGTAGGGTTTTTAGTTTATTTTATCCTTATTATATTTTATTTTGTTAGGCTTGGTTATTATCTCTTAGAAGCCTATTTTTTGTTTTGTTTTGTTTTCTGAGAGACAGAAAGGGAATGGATCCAGATGAGAGTAGATAAAGAGGAGCACTAGGAAAGAAGTAAAGGGAAGTGAAACTATATTCAGATAATATTGTATGTGAAAAGAATCTATATTTAATAAAAGGAAAACATGTCTCCTATTTCAGGTCATTTACCTCAAGTAGGTATCAAGAAATCAACAGTTTGTGACATAAATGAAATTTCTGCCTCTGCGTATCTGTCTAGGTCTAAATGAGTTCATAAACAGAATATTCTGTAGGGGGAATATCTTCCTACATATGTAAGTTATATGAATTATATACGTTACATGGTTATATGATTTGTCTGTCACCTTAAGGAAGGGACACCAAGGAGGTCAAAATTATTTGGGTCAATAACCATTTAATGATGTCTTTCTAAAGTCACACCTCAGGTTAGGCACTAGGAAAGACAAGAAAAGGAGATGATCCGACTCTCAAAGCAGAGTTTAAGCAATAGCAGAGGAACATATCAACCAAACCCACAGAAGTTTCATTTTAAAGACCATTTAGGTGCCTATACATAGAAGATTAAAGTGAATGTCAGGGAATATTCCATCTGGTGAGAAAGATGATCACAATAATTTCATCTAGATCATGGTGGCCAGTTAACAATAGGGAGGTGTCAACTCAGTCACAGAATATTGGAAATTTTTCAGTTCATTCATGATAGAAAACTTGATCTCTTCCAGGCATTTAGGATATTATTTGTAAAAATCATGGAAGAATGAATTTTACAGCAAATGCAACTATGACTTGGTCTGCCCCAATTAAACAGCCAAGCCTACAGCAAAGACCAGAATGCCTGGTCTAGATTCCAGAACTGAGTTGACTCTATCAATGTTTCTCCAATTTGGCTTGAGCATGGCTTGGTTCTGTCCGCCAGAGTATCCTGAGGCATTGTGTTCAAAAGCAGAGAGTTGAGATGAAAAGTCATCTTGGCCCAGTTGTCTGTACAAGGTCAAAAGTGAACACACAAGAAAAGGCAAAGCAGTGGGAGGTGAAATATGTGCTTGGCTCACAAGTACCAGATGCTAGGTTTGGCAAACGGGAAAGCCAATGTTTACCCTGATACAGAGATACTCCTAATACTTCAGTGTGGTCTGTCATTCTGAGTTTTGAAATAAGTCAACTTTCAAGACCATTACAAACCATAGCTTACAAACTTGTTTCATCTTTTAAGTTTCTCTGTCTCTCTCTCTCTCTCTCTCTCTCTCTCTCTCTCTCTCTCTCTCTCTTTCTCTCTCTCTGTTTTATAACTAAAACATATTGAATTGAAAAGCATTTCCATTTGGTTTACAGAACTACATGTAGAAGAATATATTTAGGTAAGGGGAAAGGCTCTTTTAAAATGCCCATTTTTTTACTCAAAAACCTCTATTTGCCAGAGCAAAATAACTGAATAAACCCTATATTGCTCCCCTTACAAAGCCAACAATCATCATGCTTGAATGGGCTTTTTGTATTAAAGGTTTAGGATCCCAGTTTGTAACAAGTGATAACTTGCCTCAGTATCTAAAGAAGAGGAAGTTTCAGGGGGAAAATATTCTATCTGTATTTCCATGGATTTAAATTGATGTGCACATAATTTTTATCTAAACTGAATTTAAAATATCGAATAGTACTTAGGAATAAGTCAATTGTTAGGAAGAAAATAGCAAGGATTAAACAAATTGGAAATCATATAATTATAAACAATTGCAGATCTAAAAATATATGCTTGTGTGATTTACTCAAGGCTTGTATTGTCATCTGTGACAAAAGCAACTGGTGCCGAAGGAAGAATACCTATTCTACAGTAACTCCACAGAACTTGTAATGCTAAGGAAACCACAGATCTCCTTTCAACATTTGATGTGGAAATATAGAGGCTCATAAACTTAGCTGCTAAGTCCCTACCCTAAGTCTTGACTGCTGAAATCTAGATCTCACATTGATTCACAGATGCAAATGCACAGCTGGAAATCTGTATCTCTCCCATCCCAGAACAGTGATGATAAAGCTGCCCAAAACTGCCACATCACAGATAAGGCTAACTGAGGTTAAAAAGGGGCTCCAAATCAGGAGTGAACCCAGGCTAGAAGCTATGGCTTCCTGTTACCCTAGGCTTGACCTGAATTTAGCAGTACCCAAGTGGATGCATAAGCCCTTGGTTGTGGCACACCATGGAGACCATCTGAAATCACATTATCTGTGGCTTCGGAGACCAGCAAATGATGGAAATACTAAACTGCAGGAGGTGGGGAGACTTTGAAAGTGAGTAATTGTTTATGGAAATAAAAGGAGAGAAGGTTCTCTGAGACCACCAAATTTTCACCAGTCCCATGCTATGCAGAAGATAATCACATCCCCATGAGAATGCTAACTGAATTGAATGTTTCTTCTGTAAAGTATGTCTTTGAAACACACTGGATACTAATCACAGGACTGCTAATCACAATGTGGGTCTGTTTTGTAATGGCAGAAGTTAAAAGGACAGAGAAAAATTATTGCCCCCGTGAATCTAAATCCCAATACCTAGGTGAACCATATTTCAAGTTATTCAAGTTGGCTGAGCAAGGTCCTAAATTTGAGTCAAGTCTCTTTAATTACTCTTACTGTAAGTCCTATGGTAAGGTAGGTGAACTTTCAAACATCATACAGTAGAATTACTCACAGGGTATTTTTTTCCCTCCACACACCATCCCAATTAGAGAGCTGCATTTGGTTTGGGTTCTTTGGAATGGTGCTCTTGTTAACACTCATCAAGCACAGGAAAAATAAAACAGCAATTTAACTATGCTGGCAGTGTGAAAGCCTTGTTCAAAAATCAGCTCACTTCTAACTGGCTAGTAATGGGCAGAATGAAAACAAAACAAACAAACAAACAAAAAAAAAACCAAAAACAAAACAAAACAAAAACAACCAAACCACCACCAACAAAAACCCCACACCAAATGACCATATTTATACCACTGGGCAGGTCTGAAAGTAATGCCACAGCTGAAATATATTCATTTACAATTTAAAACGAGCCTTTCAGTGAATAACTGTTTACATAATATCGAAGAGCCTATGAGGTGCAACTGGGACCCATTTACAACGTGTTAACCAAACAATGCATGTTTACAAAAGAGTTAGAGCTTGTTTTTTTGGAGAAAAGAACCTTAGTACCCATGCCAACCAAAGCTGGACAGTATGTACAGTTAGTAAATCTTTTCTTAGCTGCAAAATTAGTGACACATTGCTTAAATCCACAGACTACATCAGGGCAAGTCACTCATTTAATTGATGTGTACAGGTAGGAAGCTAAGTAGCCAACTGCCCCACTATGATTTTTTTTTTAATCAGCCCAGTAATGATGTGGAGGTAGAGCTGCTTAACCAGGGCAAGGAAAAAAGAAAGCAGAATCATCTGAAAATGGCCAACCTGGATTTAATAGCCTACAACAAAACCCTAAGCAGGTCAACTCCATGGTTCAGCAACTCCTAAAAGCCTGGTTGGCATCTCCAAGGCTTATGGGGACAGTTGGTACATGAGTGCTCCCAACGAGAAGTGATTTATAGCCCTGAAGGGCTTTGGGGTGACAAAGGAGGGCCAGGATCTCCTATGCCTTCAGTAGCTTTTAGATCCCAGATGATATGGTCTGTGATAGGATCTTTCTCTCTTTGCCATGGACATAAACAGGTCACAGTGTCTGCAAAAGCTTGTTCAGGAGTCAGAGCAATCTCCCTCTCTCCCTCTCTCCAGGGCAGAGTCAGATTTTTATTGAGTCAAGCTATCTAATTGAACACAAACCATGTGATCAGACTCAGAGTATATTAAAAAATGAAACAGAGGGACCAGGTTTGTCTCAGACTAGGGCTGCGACAAGGTTCCCTTTCAGATAGCTCCCGAATACAAAATGAATTTTATATTCTTGCACTGGAAGAAGTTCAGGGAGTTGTGGGAGTAGGGTCTGAATACACACACACACACACACACACACACACACACACACACACACACACACACACACACCACACACAACACACAGGTACACGCACACACACACACAACACACACACACAGGTACACACACATGTGCATGTGCAGATCTAGTTTCATACCAGCCATGTCTGTTGTTAAGCAATATGTTGGCTAAATAGGACAGGTCCACTGAGTTAACGTCTCCTGGTGGCCTGATTTAAACTGTGGCTACACAAACCAGAGCCCTGTCCAGATCTCAGGAAAAGTGAATTATATATAATAACACTTACAGTTTCCTAGTACTATTAGATTTGCCTCCTTACATAAATGCTTAAGTTATGATAGGAAACAGGACCGCGTCAGCCCCTCTCAGTCTCAGCACATTCACCATTAGCATAAGAAACGCTGCTTAAGGCAGACCTAGTCGGGCTTGAAATTTCTGAATTAATGGATTTGATTTCCTCTTGAGACAAACCATCAGCCTCGCAGTAATGGAAATAGATATAGTTGGTAAAACAAATAAAACGCTGGCATGCAGATAAAATGGGTTTCAGTTTAAAATAGTAATGTTGTAATTGAAGTGAACAATTACAGGGCTGCTCCTAGGCACAAAGAAATGCCATGGAAATGAAGTCATGTTTTTGTTAAGTATAGTCATCTCACGAAAATGTGGAGCTGCAGATGTCATTGTCTGCCAAGGGGAAAACTATACTTATTCTTCTATACAAAGATCATTTAATAACATTTGGCTAATTTTAATAATAATTGCTAATATTAACCCCGTGTTTCACTGGGAGCTTGAAGACAAAGCCTTCTCAGTTCTCCCCCTTCTGTTGGTCGTGAGCCAAGGAGGGCAAGTTCTGTAAGAGCTCTTGGCAAAGAGGTCTCAAAATTCCCCACCCCCAGCAGCCCTCTCCTTGATAATGTCTTATTTCTCTTTCTTTGTTGAACATCTGTTTTCAGAAATGGAGCCTGGTAGCTGGCAATAGGAGATGGGATAGAGAGGGACAATAAAATGGGATCTCCAGGACAGAAAAGTGGGCTCTGGAATGTTCACTTCTGATCCGCACCCGACCCCCACTCCCACCCCACCATAATCTGTTTCAACTTGTCTGTGAACCGTATGAAATTCAGAACAGAAACTTCCATTTTTAGAATTTGGAGTCTTTTCATGTGCATGCACATGTGAAGAGACGCAGCCAAGGCCAGGGGATGTCACCAGAAACACGGGAGCCTCGTGGACTCTGAGTTGACAATGATACAAACACACTCAAGCAAAAAGCTCCACCGGGTCTCAACCTTCCCTCTGCCATCCTTCCCCTCCTCCATCTTATTGCGCTGCAGGAAGAGACCTGGCCTGTGTTTCCTCTTCAGGTTGTATAATTAAAACAGTATTGTAACTGTGGGATTCTGGTTGGAATACACTGTGCTCCGAGCTTGACAAGGCTGATTGGCACACACAGCCTGTCGGGCTCATTTGGCATACAAGGGATGAGCCTTAGATTGAAATACACACACACACACACACACACACACACACACACACACACACACACACACACACACACACACACGCAGACGAACACTTCAAATCACATTCTTCTCAGAGCCACAGAGGAGAAAGAAAACAAAAGAACTCCATCCCCCAGATGCCTCCCCTCAAAGAGGTTTGGGCTGTGACTTCCTAAGAGAAAAGTTTAAATGGACCAGCTCTGTAACTTGGAAGGAATCCAAAAGAAGGGATTTCTTTTTTTCCCCTCAGCCAGTGAGAATAATTCATCCCCTAAGGCTGCCTACCTGTGACAGTCACATGTGACCTCCAGCCTACAGAGCTCTGATGACTTCCCCTTCCTATCACCCCAGTACAACTCCTGCCTGAAGACAAATGCTCTGCCAGCCCAGGACAGATCTGGAGAGCGGAAGGACAGGCAGGCGAGCAGGAGCCTGCATATGTCACTGTACAGCCTTGCTTGAGGAGGTTTTAGTGCCTTCTTCACACTCCCACACTCATATAAACACACCCACACTCAACATCAAGTTCCCCACGCTGGAGAGCAGCCCTCTTCTATTAGGAGACATTTTAAAACATATTAGCACCCTCCGCCAAGGCCATCAGCCAAGCCGTGTTTATTACTTCATTTGTTTGCTGTTTTAAAACCCCTCCTAATGGCTTCCAAGGAGACTCGGGACTTTCTGTAGAAAGACAGCTCACCCTTCCTCTGATGAGGGGCATCCACACCTGATCAAGACTTAAATCCCCCCCTTGACACAGTGGCTGATGGCACATAATGTATTTTTTTTTCTTTTGACAGAGTAATAAAAACCTCATTATCTCTGAATAGGCAGCAATTTCGTTATCTAATCTTTTTACCAAAAGGTTAGTTAATTAATCAGAAACAAATCCTGATTATTATTTCAATAGAATTAGAAAGACAGATCACCAGAGTGCAGCTAAATAGGGCCAGCCTGCGGTTTCACCTGCTTATTGCCATTCAGGCCCTTGCTGCCAGGGACCCTCCAGGCACCCAGCCCTTGGAGCAGCAGCCAGCAGATGGCTGCTGGGAGTGAGCGGCCAGCCTGCCTGGGCTCTAATGCCTGTGATCACATTACCTCACCGAATCCGTTACCAAGGTAACTGTTAAATTGCTGTGAAAGGCATGGTAATAAAGTAACCTGTCACATTGACAATAAAAGGGGTAGAATTTTCCTGTTCACTGAACTTTGCAGCTCATCAATACTCGCTTGATGGAGAAATTCCCCACTCCTCCTGGGTCAGTCACAGGAATCTTTCTAGACGCTTTCTGAAATGCAAAGGAAAGTTCATGTAAACACAAGAGAGGCAAAATTAAAAGCCCCCATTCTTAGCTGCACAGAGCGAACGCTCGCTTCCCTCTATTGTGGAGTGGTTATGGGAGTTTGAAGAGCATCAGATTGCTCTCTTTATTGTTGTTGTTTTTAATTTAAACCATGCTAGATAAAAATAACCCTTGGTAGTGAAAGACAGCTGCAATTAATAGGAGACTGGGAAAACCAAGCAAAAGGCAGAGAAAGAAAACCTAACCCATCTTCTCTTCCTTCAGATCCTATCTCATTGGCTGTTTTTATTGCAGGGTCAAGGTACTTTAAACATGATTTGGATTTAAACATAAAGGGGGGCATATGGCAGACCTGAGTTTTCACAAGCAAGCCCCCTATTGTGTCTCACACAATCCCTCGTCAGCCGTAACTACACAGAGATAAATAAATGTTCACTGAGTGTATCTTGTGACCATGCCCCCTCCTGCAAATGTCCTTCAAAGGTTTTCATAGCATGAATTCCAGTGGGGACACTATGAGGGTTGAGATTTACTACAGTTAATGGAGGCTATTCTCTATGGTAAGAAAAGAGAATGTCCCGAGAGTTAAGGGATAGGGAACAAGTGGAAAACTACATTATCTTAAATTACGTTTTGGAGGCAGCCCTAGGCACACGCATGAGAAGTAGGGTATAACCAACTAGACTTCATTATCACACATTTGTAGGCTTTACGCGTTGGGCTCCATTTAGTGCCATGGTTAATTAGATGGTTTTAACCTAAGAGTACTTCAAGACTGGCCTATTGATGTATTGCTGGACATTGTCCCTTTTCTCATTTCCTCCATTTGGCTAGCAGGTAGCAGTCACAGCTTGTTATTAAAACAATAACACAAACAAAAATCCCCACTGTTTTTTTGACCAGCCCACCACTGATATGAACCACTCCTAATAGTACCTACAACACATGGGAAACTAGCTCCAAGCAAACATGGTTCTCAATATAGACCTCCCAAGATGAGGTCACCACAGAACCTCACTGGCTGGCCCCCATACTGGTACTTTGATTGTCACCTGAGAGAAGATGATGCTTTTTACTAGTAAGGTTAGAGGTTGTTACATATGGGGGAAAACAGATGTGTTCCCAGTAGAAAATGAAGGTCATGCCTGATGTTCTTTGACATAGGCACACTCATGTCAAGGACTCTAGCCTCAAATCTACTAAAAATGACAAAGGCTCTTGGGGTAAGGCTCAGCAGGATGGTGTATTGGGTGGTTTTGTGTGTCAACTTGACACAAGCTAGAGTCAAATGAAGGAGTTTCAGTAGAGAAAATGCCTCCTTGAGATCCAGCTGTAGGTATTTTTCCATTTAGTGATCAATGGGGCAGGGCCCAGCCCATGGTGGGTGATGCCATCCCTGGGCTGGTGGTCCTGGATTCTATAAGAAAGCAGGTTGAGCAAGCCATGGGAAACAAGCCAATTAACAGCTCTTTTCCATTGCCTCTGCATCAGCTCCTGCCTCTGAGATCCTGCCCTGTTATAGTTACTGTCCTGACTTCCTTCAGTGATAAACAGCAATGCTGAATAAACCAAATAAACCCTTTCCTCCCCAACTTGCTCTTTTGTCATGGTGTTTAGCATTGAAACCTTAACTAAAACAACAGATGGCAAGGCTTTCTAGGAGATCTGGGTACAAATGTTGAGTGTTTACAGAAAATACTGCAGCTTTCTCCCACAAGACAGTTATGGCCTGAAGTCTGTTTCCCAACAGAGATCACACCTACCAAGATTAGCTAAACCTGTCCCCTTGATCTAGCCCTATGCCATAAACCCCAGTTACTTGTTTACTTGTATGCAATAACCCCATCTCCTTGTTCACTTCTATGCAATAACCCACCTGTCTGTTCAGCTGGGTATAACACACACACACTGGGCTTCCAGTGTTTTGCAGTATCTCCCACAGATTGCCCAGGCAATTCAACCCAAGTTTTCTGTCCAGAAGCCCATCTGTCTGTCATTTCTTTGTTTCGTTGCTATCCTAGTCAGGTCCACACTTGGCAGCCAGGCACAGACATGGCATTAATGACATCCAAGTTTGTTTAAAAATTGAAAGCATGTCTATGTCAATGCTGTTGAAAATAGTCGTCAAGCATAAAGTGATAATACCAGTAAACACATATACACTATTCATAGCTAGGTATGTTATATTACTGATGTTTAAAGCATTTCCCACTGTTTTGAAAAAGGGGGTTGTAGCGTGTCTGTTTTCTGCCAGCCCGTCATCCCGCCAGCCCGCCTGCTGCCGGTCTGGGCCCACAGCCGCACCAGCCCCAAATAACATTCTGAGACTCTCTACTTGATACAGTCCTGTTGGCCAGTTACCATTATTGTTTATGGGCTAGCTCTGTCTTAATTATTAACCCATTTCTACTTATCTAAGTATTTCCACATGATCATCTTATGGGGAGCCGTGGCCGGTGTCTTCCTTCCTCTCCCGTCTACATCTTGACTCCTCCCAACCACTTCCTCTTTCCTCCTTGTCTCCTAGCCCCGCCTATCTTGCTTTTCCATTGGCTCAACAGTGCTTTATTGTTTAACCAGTATGAGAAACATATTTACAGAATAACATCTCCCATCAAAGGGTTATAGAGGCAATTGTTTGTGTTAGACAATCCAAGTCACCAGTGAATGCTGTTACCTTGTGAAGCTTTTCCATGTGTCTGGGCAGGACAAAAGTATTTTCTGCATCAGAGATATCTAGCTACATTTGAAGGAACTGAAATTATGCCAATAATAAAAATTAAACCAGCCCACAGATCAGGACTGTAAGTAGCAATGGGGTCCAGTGAGTTACATAAATGTGTAAAGAGGATGAATGTGAGAAGGTGGGCAATGGTAATGCATGCTCAACTGGATTCTCTCTCTTTAGGAACAGTAATGACTGGATGCACTCTTTCTTTGTAGCTATGGGGAGGTCCCTATGGTCAAATGTTTCCAATAAAGCCTTCCAATGGGAGTTTTGCCATGAAGGCACAATTTTGGAAGTTCACTTGTACCTGTTTTCTGGACTTACATAGAATGGCAGCCATCTGGGATCTAGGTATCATAGGACTGGTTGCCTCTCTCCGTGATTTGTAGGCCAGTGTCTTCCCCTTCTCTTCTTGGATTTTTCTTTTGTCTTTGCTCTAATTTTTTCTTCATAGAGGAAACTGTCATGTGAAGTACTTTATTATAACACAATTGTCTGTTTAAAGACCTTATCATGAAACACATTCACATTCCATAAACTGAGAATTAAAACTTTATGTGAATTTTGGGAGAAGAATGGCACATAATTCAGTCTATAACATCAACATTGCTAAGTAAAGCTCTGGTCCAAGATGAGTCCTGGCATTGCTGGTCACTCTCTGAGTCAGTGGTCACTCTCTGAGTCAGTGGTCACTCTCTGAGTCAGTGGGTGAAGATGCTTTCCACCAAGACTGATGACCGGACCAAAAAAGGGAACACAAACTTTGAAAATTAACTACTGACCACCACACCAGTGCACATACTCTCACACATGCGGGCATTGACACACACACACACACACACACACACACCCACACACACAGATTTTTTAAAAAATAAAGCTCGGTGGTGGTGGCACACCCCTTTAATCCCAGTCCTTGGGAGGCAGATGCAGGTGTTTTTCTGAATTCAAGGCCAGCCAGGTCTACAAAGTGAGTTCCAGGACAACCAGGGCTACACAGAGAAACTGTATTACAAAACAAAAAATAAAAATGTAAGTATGTAAGTAAATAAAATAAAAAGTAATGTGAAAGGTGAGGTGTTTTGTCCATTCCCTGGAGCCATTTTAAGGATAGGATGGATTATTTGATGGAAGCATTTAGAATAAAGCCTGAGAATTTTAGAGCTTTCGGTCACATGGGTCATATTCACAGTGAGGCTTGGGAGCAGAATGGGGTAGAGTGAAGCCAAGAGGAAACAGAAACTTATGACCAGGTCAGAAAAGGTAAAGATGTTGCTGAGCGATGGTGTTCATCTCAAAGGTTTTACATGCACAGAAGGGAGCGAACTGGGTGTTTTAGATGACAGAGAAAAATAGGACATGCAAATTTGGGATATCATCTCTCCACCCCCACAGGCCCAGAGAACTATAAGTTCTTTCATGGGACCTCAAAGCCCAGTCCACAGGTTAGCTACATTTTTATGATGTAACCTGGACAGATGTGAAGAAATGACTCTGCACCTCCTGTAGGGTATCCATGTAGACTGCAGAGAGAGTTCCACCCATATCCAGCTCGGTGAATCAATGTGCATCTTATTGGGGTTACAGTAACACGAGTAAGGGGTTACTAAAAGGATCATGTATCACTCAAAAATAGCTGTAACACCAAAAGGTCCCATACTGGAATGAGTGATAACTAAAACTTCATCACTATACACCCTCCCTCAGTAGACCTCCCACTCCTTATATACATACTCTAGTGCCAACAAGACCATGAAAAGCTGCAAAAAGAGTAGTAGCTAAAATCTCCATTGAGAGCCCACATTCTCTGCTACCTCATTCTATAAGGGAATATAAATACTTGTCATGACTACAAACTTATCTGATATTGTACTATTTTATATTATAGCCATGGCAATGAGGCCAAAGTATTCTTTAGGTCAGTACAACAATCTCTACTCCATGGCTATGACAATCATTATGCACAGAGAAAATGATAGTGCCCTAGGATCACGTTGAACTTCTTGTTTTCTCTGTGGCTACAACCATAGTTAAAATGTGTCCAGACAAGGCTGGGGTTTAAGTTTGGTCATGTAGTGTTGTTTCTGCAACAGGTGTCATTGTCGTCTTCCTAAAATAAAATGTGAAAGAAAGCTGTTGACACCTTGGAGATGTTTATCACTCAGATCACTTCCTAAGAATTTCCAATGGAAAATGCCTAGAGGAACTACAAAGAGAAGATGAGATGAAATTTCAGTAGCGTAAACAGCAGCATGGCAATGTCTGCCAGGAAAAGGGACAGGGAGCATGTAAAACCAGCCCAAGAAAGTAGTCATGTGAACTTTGACCACTGAGGATATAAAGGTGTGGTGACTGAGACTTTGTGGACATTTGTGCCATGGCAGTGTCCATAAGATGTTGGGATTAAAGCTTTAAGACTTTGTGTTGGATTTCAGTCTTTCTCTGGGATGATCACTCATTTCTGTCTGCCTGCCTCTTTCTCTGGGAATAGGAATGTTCACCCTGGGTCTGTCCTTCACTATATCCTGCAAATATTAAGTGAAAAACAATAAACACAGGTGAGCTTCCCTTGAATCACAAAAGAAACTTTGGACTTGGACTTTGTATGATGTTTTGTGTGCCAAGGGATGGCATGGAGGCATTGTGCCTGAGCCTTTGGGCCAGAAGCAGAATGCTAAAGTATGGATGTGATATGAGTGTATCCTACAACGGTTAATGGGTTAGAAACTGGAGCTTCAGAGTGAGTCTTGAGAATACTTAAACAATTGAGAGGTACACCTAATAGGAATTGTTTGGGTCATTGGCTGTGCCCCTTGGGAAGAGGTGAAAGAGATTTTCATGAGACCCCTCAGTTGGTTCTTAGAAGGGGACCACTCCCCAGCACTTGACCTCCTGGCTGATAATGATGTCTCACCTGTACTTTTACTTTAACTGAGATATTAACAGTGTCAACCTAATGTTGCTATCATTCACTTTCACCTCCAGAACAAACAAACAACAACAGCAACAAAAAACTTGACTTAGCTCTAATTCCTAGTTTATTTTCTGTTGCTATGCTAAAACACCATGTGTAAAAACATTTGGGGGAAGAAAAAGTGTATTCAGCTATCAAGGGAAGCCAAGAAAGGAACCTGGAAGCAGGAACTGAAACAGAGAGGAATGTGGCTTCCTGGCTTCCTCACCTACTGTGATGGCTATTCTTGGCTGTCAACTTGACTACATCCAGAATGAACTACAATTTAGAAATGGAGGGCACACCTGTGACAGATTATTTTTGATGGTTTGAAGTAGATGGATCTTTGGGGTAGGGAGACATATATCTTTGTTCCAGATCTTGAGGTGGGAAGACACATCTTTAATCTGGGCCACACCTGCTCTGGAAACCTATAGAAGGACGTGGAAGAGGGAAGCACCTTTTGCTTTTTGCCTGATTGCTCTTGCGCTCTACACACCCATTCCTTCACTGGCACTGGAACCCACTTCTTTGGGATTTTAGCACATACAGAAGACCAACTGAGACATTCAGCCTTGTGGGACTGAACTACTAGATGTTGGGCTTTCTGTTCACAGCCAGCCATTGCTCGATTAGTTAGACTATACAGCCTATAAATCATTCCAATAAATTCCATACTTACATATGGGATTTATAACATATAGATATAAATTATATTTATGTAAATATGTATATTTAAAGGCATTTTTGGTCCATATTATATTGTGTCTGATGTCCCTCCCTGAATACTCTAAATTGACATGTTGTTTTTAAAAATCTACACACCCAGTGCTTAAAGAATGCAACCACAAATTCAAAAAGCTTTAATTAAGTATCAATATAAAACCGTAACCACACTTGATGTCAAAGTAATTTTTTTTTAATTTTTTATGGAGGGGCTATGGATGATTCAGGCAGCTGGAAGGTGGGTTGCCATAGTCATTAGACAATGAGGGCATTTTATGGGCTCTTGTTTGTATCTAAACCCTGGGATTCTAACTGTGGCAACCATTATCTCCCAAAGCAATTTTCATTTCGAAAAACCTTGCAGGATTATGGTCCCTCATTTAGATTCCAGATTCTGTAGGAAGCTCACCTTTTCTGATTTGTGTTTCCTATTACAGTCAAGAGAATGAATCAGGTTCTCCACAAAGGCAATGATGTGCAATGTGTATCTTTTAATATACAAAGGCTATCTTTAAATACCTGGCTGTACAGAATTCTTGGGTTCCTCCACTCTGCTAGTAGAGGATAGTGATTTTCACATTAGTTGTGGCATTTGTGATGAGGCTGACTGACATTACACACAGATGCGTCCTATTCTCTACCATTGTGGCAAGTGAGTAACATGACTACAGTAATTGCTGGCATCCTCTCATAAAATGCAGCATATTTTGGCCTTGTAAATGGGATGTTTTTATTTAATCACTTTGTTTATATACAGATTAAAACATGATTCCTCATGGCAACAGATGATAATTGAGCAGTGTCCCAAGCCTGCCACAGAGCAAAGGAGGAACACTTGAATGTCTCGGGAAGATTCAACACCTAAGGAATATATTTTCCCCTCCATCTTTCACCATGGCTTTGAATTTGCTTTACACTGTTAAGAGGACACATAGAAAATGGCTTTTAAAAGACACTATTTAGCTACTACAGAAAAAAAGTCTTTTCAGTACCATTGGTATGTAATTAATTTAATCGAAATTCGCTTGGAGTTCTGTTGAAGATCACCAGATTGAAAACCCAATCTGTTTCTTTGTCTTTTTGATCCTCCTGAAGTCGGGGCTTAATTCACAAATAAGGAAAAGTGGTTCTCTGGTACTTTGCATGCAAGTCACAATTTCCTTGCTGGGTTCCAGAAGATCTGTGGTCTCCAAGCTCCAGTGCTCAGCTGCAGCTATGTATGTTTCTGCTGAAATGTAAAACTAGCTGAAACTGCTTTTAAGAAGCTGCATTTAAAGCACCACTGGACACATATTGCTTCTTTAGGGAACTTAAAATTATATAGAAAGACAATAGAAGCAATAAAAGTGTTTGGGGGTGTGTGTTCTGTTCAAAATGGAATATTATGAACACTACTTAAAATTATTAGAAATAATCAGAACTCTTTCTTAACTTATGGTACTGCATCCACTTTGGTTTCTATATTACAAAACATAAACATAAATGAAAACATACCCAAATGGGAAATAGGAACACTTTTCTATGGCCAGGTTATAAAATATAAATATTTTGTATACACATCCAGAATTATCATCACTTATTATTTTTAATGCAAAGTGAAGAGAATTTGAGGTAGAATGGAGTTTGGTAATCACAGTTCCTTCAGCTTAGTGAGAGGCCTTTCCTTCAGTGACCTTGTCCAGGAACTTTTCAAATAAGGAGTCAAAATCAAAAAGAAATTTCTAAAAGACCTTTTTATTTGTTTCTCCTTCAGGGCTGTGGATGGAACATGGATAGACAAGAGCTGTACCAATGAGCTACACTCCCTAGCCTGAAAATTAATGGTTTGGGTTGCTTGCCTAGCATATCCTGTTCATAGCTGTCATAATAATTCACAGATATCTGATATGTGAGATAACTTCATATAGATGGAAATGTTTCCAGCGTTGGGTTCCCACAGCCTTCCACTTTCTTGACACAAAGCAATATGTTTCCCAAAGTTCTGACAGAGAAATGTCTGTTTATACACAAATTTTAAAGTTTGGTTGTGGGAAACATTATTTCTCAAAATATAAGGTTTTGCTATATTCCTGAAGTAGGAAATTAAGAATACATATGAGTGAAAAGTAGTCTAAACAGTTAGCTGATAGTCTGAGGAAAAAATACATGTAGGTTTCCTGTTTTAGAAATTTTTTAAAATAAATCTGGATACCTAGGCAATGTTCTCAAGTTGTCCAAGCATGTCACTGGTTGTTTTTTACTTCCAACTTTGTTTTCCCATTGTGGATTTTTTGGCTCATCAAACAAATACAGGAACTGGGTCCAAATGAGAAGATGTTTTAAGTATGAGTTTAACCCAATTATAATAATCACACAGAATTGCAAAAATGTTTGGTTTAGTTAGAGAGGAAATATGGAGGAAATAAATTGAATATTTCAATGACTTGGAAACAATTTTTACGTTCAAATTTGTATGCAAGGTGTAGAGGACTAAAGTTAGAATGGAATTTAGCAATAACATAGTCTCCTTAGTCCAAATCTGCAAAATCTGCATGTGGCAGATCATTTTTTTTTTTTTTTTTGTGGCTTTGCTGCATTTTGGTGATGGCCACAGATTGGGAGGCAGAAATGTTGACAGAGGTGTCTTTGAAGTTTTTCTTGGGAAAGTCAAAAGTGTATTCCACTTGAAAAATATATTTCTCTTTGCCTGCTTGAAAAATCCCTTAATAAATAGAAATCCTGAAGACATTCAGGATACTTATAGCTGATAAATTTATATTGCTATTCACTCTGTTTAGTGAATTATTTAATCTTTTTCTAAAAAAATTTTTAAGAGGTATTTCTTGTATTAATTTATTTGTATGAGTGGTTTGCATGCATGTATTTTTGTGTATCATGAGTGTGCCTAGTGCCCTTGGAGGTCAGAAGAGGGCATCAAATATCCTGGGATTAGAGTTACAGACAGTTGTGGGTGCTGTGTTAGTGCTGGGAATTGAACTCAGGTCCCCTGAAGAGCAACAAGTGCTGAACCAACTCTTCAGCCCTCCCCTTAACTTTTATTTTCTTAATTTAAAGTATCATGTCATTAACTTCTTAGAGGCAAAGAAAGTACAACTTTCTTTGTTGACCCATATGCTTTTTACAAATGAAACAGGCAGTGATCAGATTCCCTGCTACCAAGCTGGTCCTAGAAACTTATGCAGGCCATGAGTGCTGTGTCTCAACCCATAGGATTTATTTTTTTTTTTAATCCACAGTGATTTTTTTTTAATCCAAAGTGATTCTCAGAGATTCCATCTTACCTCACCTATCCCAATGGATATCTAAATATTTTCAGGTCTTGGGATTGCTTGGATCCGATGTTCTGGTAAAATGTGATAAATAGAAGTCCTTTGATTATTTTTCTTCCATTTTGTTGAGTTTGAGGAAGCAATATGAAGACTAGAAAAAACATGCACAGAATCCCATGAGTAGAAAATCCATGGTGTGTGAAGCTGAATTGCATGCAGACTTTGTTCTCTTGGATGAAAATCATAGCTGACATGATTACCCTGAGCATAAAAATAAGTTCTAGATGGGAAGCATTACTTACTATTACTTAGCTAATGGTACATCATGGATAATATGTTTAATCACCCCCAATTGAGGTAGCAATAGAATTGTGCATGCACATAAACCTCTTCACAAATCTGTCAATGTGAGAAGAAAAACATGTCTTAAGAGACAAAGTTGACAAACAGATTGTTTATCGTGGCAAACAGACTGCTTTTGGCTTTATTAGCATAAAGCGAAACAGAACACTGGGTGTTGTCCCAGGGAGTATCAAGTAAAGGTGGAGTTACAAACTCAGAAGTTCCGAAGCCCCCCCCCCCTTAGACTTGACAAACCATCTCTGAGAAGCAAGAGACTAGACACCAAGAGTAGCCTTAGATTGGTTACCCTTTATCTTTGGAAGCTAAAAAGAAATGGATTGCATGAAGAAGAAAGATAGGAGAAACAGAAGAGTGTTTGTGTATTATGATAAATTCACCTAAACTTTCAAATAAGTATATCTGATGATGGAAAGAGCTAATGGCTTAAAGATCTTGAAGTCACAGGCATAGCTGTAGTTAAACTTTTCTGTGGGCCACCCGCTCACAGCTTAGTGACACAGAGACTTATAATAACCATGAAAGTTCTGCCTTAGCTTAGGCTTGTTTCTAACTAGCACTGTAGCTTGTTATTTTCCGCCAGCCTGGGCTGGTGTGCTGGCCCCAAATAACACTCAGAGACTCTGTATTTGATACAATCCTGTTGGCAAGTTACTAATTCTTTATTGGCTAGCTCTGTCTTAATGATTAACCCATTTCTACTTATCTAAGTATTTCCACATTGCTCATCTTACCAGCCAGATCGGCTGCCCAGCATCTTGCTTCCTCCATGCTCTACATCCGACTCCCCTACTTCCTCTTTCCTCCTTGTCTCCTAGCCCTGCCTATCTTGCTTTCTCATTGGCCCAACAGTGCTTTATTGTTTAACCAGTATGAGAAACATATTTACAGAATAACATCTCCCATCATAGCTCTTATAACTTAAATTGACCGGGTTCTATTAATTTACTTTCTGCCTTGTAACTTTATTACCTCATCTCTGTACAGCCCATCCTGCTTGCTCTGTGTTTCCTGGTGACTGCACCATCTTCTTCCTGGGGTCCTCTCTACCAAGAAATTCTGTGTAGCTATTGGCCATCCAGCTTTTTATTAAACCAATCAGAGTGACCCATCTTCACAGTGTACAAAAAAAATATTCCATAATGCACATATCCCCATCTCAAATCACCTCTGCATGTGGCGATTGGAAATGAACAATAAATTATAGTTAACAATCCTGTTATCTAGGAATAAACAAATAATATTATATATTTATTTCCTATAACTGAACATATAAGTCATACATGAATATACTCTGTAAGCCATAACTATTTTTCACCCTTGTGTAACTGTTTTGCTCTCTGAAAGCTTTTAAGTAGGAGCTAGGACATTTCTGTATCAACATTGTCCCAAAGTACTAAATATAAAATTTTACTTGGAGGCTGCCTTCAAATTTAGTAATCAGAGGTCATAAGAAAAGCAACAGATGGGCAGAATACTCTTGCAAACTCAAATGTTTTAAATGATAGCAGTTTTCTGTACCATCCTTGATTCAAATTGATTTTGAACACAGGTACACACACACAACTTCAGAGCTGCTTATCTTTGTATATTAAACACATCCAACCAATATGGTCTAGCTTATTATGTCTCATTCTCCTCAAACCCTTTTTCAGGCTTGGTCATGACTTTCAGGCAAGTTGCTGTAATGCTGACTATGATGATCATATAATGATCAGCAAGTCAAGTATCTTTTCTTACATTAGGAAAAGAGAGTTTGCTTTAGGTTCACACACATCACAATTAAGATCATTCCATTTGGACTTATGATAATGGTTTTAGACATTACCGCCTTGAATTGCTTAGTTTCAGAGGCTCCAAGCTCAATGGTCATTGCAAGGAATGCCTTAAGACAAACACAAGAAGTGGAAAAAGCAAAAACAAAAAAACCTTGCCTATATATGTGTGCCAATAAAAGTCTATAAACACAAAGAACAGACTGTGCCTCTCAAGTCTCTAGTAGGAAAGGCACCCAGAAGTTCACAAAGCTCAATTGTTTTTCCAAAATGTCTGATTAGGAAAATCAATTAACTCAGCATAATGGGCCCTATGGAGACATTGCTGCATTTCAGTGGAACAGGCTGAGAAAATGCCAATAAATCCACCCCCATCCCCAGAAATATGAAAGAGGCACAAAGGGAGGTGGGAGACAGGGAGAGAAACAGAAGCTGAGACAGGGAAGATGAATGGGAGGATGCTGGGAAGGCATCCAGCGGGGATTCTACCTGCTAAGCCTCTGCTGCCTGCTTGAAATGCCAGCCACTACACAACAGGTTTCTGATTTTCCTTATACAACTCATGGAAAAAAATCCAGTCTTCACTATTGCCATGTCTTAGGCTCCTATTGTCCCAAGATTAGCTTAGGACATGATCTACCATTTATTTAGAAATCTGCAAAGTGGACCCACAATGACATCTTTCTTTTTCAGTTTTTTTCCACGGTAATGATGGCTGAAGGGATACACTGCCCAGATGAAACATGAACACACAGATTTTAGTGTCAAAAACAAACAAACAAAAAGATGTCTGATTTAGTCCTGGAAACTATCACAGATTATCTAGAAATCTTTGCTGATACTGTCACCCTGGTCACACTTTGCTCACTTTCTTTTCCTTCAGTTCTGGACCTTCTCAGGGTGGTAGAGGACTATGGTTCATCAACTCCAGTGGGTTGAACAGACAGAAGTGACATGCACTATGCATTCATAGAATTTTAGAAAACACAATCTTCTCAGGATTATACCCACTTCTGGGAGCCACAAACCCCTGACTTTGTGCTTGCTCTGTCTCTGTCTCTGTCTCTGTCTCTGTCTCTGTCTCTGTCTCTGTCTCTCTCTCTCTCTCTCTCTCTCTCTCTCTGTCTCTCTCTGTCTCTGTCTCTCTCTCTCTCTCTCTCTCTGCTACTGGAGGCAAAAGCCATGGTCTCACACATGTGTCTCCAGCCCTCAAAGCTGTGACTCAATTTGTCAGTGTCTTCTACTCTACAGGGTCAAGGTCAATAAAGAATTTTTTTTTACTGGGACAGTTCTAAATAGCCTAAAATGAAACAAAACTCTATGAAATGAATAGTACTAAGGATATAGTGTCAGCTTTGCAAGACACGGAATGGCAACTTATTTGATCTGCTTCTCTCACTGTGTATGTTGGTTTCACCCGCTGTGATAAAATACCAGAGATAATCTACTCAAGAGGATTCTGGCTCCTAGATTCCAAGGTTTTAGTTCACTGTCTTTTGCTCCTGTTGCTTTGGGCCCATGAAACCTGATATATCATGGTGTAAGGTCATAGTAGTATAAGTCTACTTACCTCACTTACCTTACAATGTTCAAGAAGCTGATAGAGAAAGAAGGAGGGGGAGGGAGGGAGGGAAGAGGGATGGAGGGAGGAAGAGAGAGAGAACTAGGATACCAGTATCTCCTTCAAGCGTGTGTCCCCAGTGACCTAACTTTTTTCTATAGGAATCAACTCTTGAGTGTTTCAACCCTACCAAACAGTGCCACAGCCTGAGAACAAGGTCTTTAACACTTGGGCATCTAAATAATATTAACAACATTAACAACCCAGGGCTACCTATCTAGGGCTGGTATTTCCTGCAGTAGCTGATTTGTTTGTTTGTTTGTTTGTTTGTTTGTTTTGGGTTGTGTTTGTTTGTTTTTTGGTTTTTGAGTATTGGGTGTATACATTTTTTTTAAGTAAATTTAGAGTATTCAGAGAGAGACGCAAGACACAATACAGTTTGGACCATAAAAACACCTTTAATTTATTTTTCACATTTGTTGGACAAAGACAAAAGCCCCTCTGTCTTCAATTATCTTACGGCTTTTCAAGTGAGGGTGAACTCTTTAACTTGGACATTATCAGTCTGTGGTGTTGGCTTGCAGACGTTTGACCACAGAGTATGATGGTCTAAATTTTATATAACCATTTCCCTCTTTCCAGGATTGTTATGTTAAATTCTCATAAAACTATATCCACACAACCATATAGGTGTGTAACCAGATGAACTTCATTTACTGGTTCCCCGGATGGTCCAAAGCCAGCTAGTGATTTGTATTGTTGTGAAATAATCATCACTCAGCTCCTCTAAGACAGGCTCAGCATTACTGCAAAACTTTGTCTTACAGATAAGAATTCTTCAATGTTTGGATGATGTTTCATTGCTGTTTAAATCAGCAAATGGCCTGAATGGAAGCAGAGACATGCAAAGAGGACAGAAGACCCCAAGGCCACTAGAGACCTATTTCCTTCAGCAAGACTATATCCTGATAGTTTCACAAGCTTCCTAAACAGCCCTGTAAGCTCTGGAGCAAGTGTTGAGATACACCTGTCTAGAGGAGATAGTTCACACACAGAACACACTAGTCTTGCATCACTTTTGGTTAGTTAGATCAACTGACAAGGCTATTTTTGCTCAAGTGTGGTAGACAAACAACAAACAAATGAGGCTCACATACACAAATAATCTACCAGTAAAATAATCTCCAAGTGTCCCTGGAGCTTGTATTTTATTTTTTTCCAGAAGCTGGGACACAGAACCCTGAGATTATGTAGGCAAATATTTCGATATCTCTGTGCATACTCAGGGACATACTTCAAGAACTGTTTCAAAGTAAAAGGTCAATTTGACTCTGTTCCCTGACATGGACAGTATAGCAATAGGAAGTATTTCGCATTAGTGGCTGTGGTAGTTTGAATGAGAAATGTCCCCCAAAGTCTCATGCATTCGGGAACACTGTTTCCAGTTGGTGGCATTGTCCAGAGGACGATATAGGACCTATAGAAGGTTGAGTCTTGCCTGAGGAAGTGCAGCTGGAGGAGCACTTTGAGAGCAGGAGGCTCACCCCACTTCCAGTTCACCCTTTTTGCTTCTTGTATGCATATAAACCCGTGATCAGCCAGCTTCTTGCACCCACCACCATGCCTTTCCTTCCCAGTCTCTACACAATAGACTGCATCTGCTTCGGAACTTGCAGACAAATGAGTGCTTGTGTCCCCACTTTCTTGTTGTGATGTATTTTATCTTAGCAACAGAAGGGTAAACTTCTGCAATGGCCATACTCCTATAGCTGTGTGAGATAATGTTAAATATTCAATAAATAATACAAAAGACATGAGCTAATACAGGCATACATGAATACTAATGCCTATACTGGATAGAGAAAATGAGTGATTTGATTTGCTTTATTGATTGGCTTACAAATTATGTTTACTGTCATATAGAAATTGTGGCTATCTTGAGCATGGGTAGTTAATTTGCTACATTAATCTAAGAGTAAGGATCTTAATTTCTCAGAGTTCTATTCAAAATAAAGATGTCGAAGTTCTGCCTCACCGTGGTAGCTCGGAGCTGCTTCTACTTCTGCAGAACTGTTAATAGCTACCTCCCTAAGCCCTAATTATAGCAATAACTCCCCTCTAGAAAATTTAATTAGCTTTTTCAGGTAGAGGTTCAGGAAAGTGTTAGTGATAAGTTAAAGCTTTCAAAATGGCTCCTCAAAATCTCAAAAACCAAACCCACCCCTTACAGAAAATCATATTCTAACCAGAAAGCGCATATTTGGGATCTTGATGTGATAGGATATATATATATATATATATATATATATATATATATATATATATATATTTTATGTCTTACCACTGCACGCAGTTAGACTAGAGGCATGTTGCAAATGAAGTCTGGTGTAAAGCTGACTTCATTATGTGAAAGGTGATTGCCCCTGATAATCTCTACTTAGAAACAATTGGAAACCTCTACCCTTTCCATTGAAAATGTCTGTCGTCTGGGAAGCACAAAAGAAACACTGTCATTGAAATCAGAAAACCTGGAGCCTTGTTCAGTCAGTAAAGAAAATGCAATCCAACTTCTGCTTGATGTTTTATTGATAGAAATCAGGAAGAAACCTTTCATGAGCTTCTAATTAGTTTACCAAGCAAAATGTTAATAAAAAGCTCTCTCCTGACATCCTGGCTGCTCAGCCGAATGGGACAGTACCTGGTGGCAATCATGCTGGGTCATGAAACTAATTGTGCTTTGGGAGGGTGACAATTTTCAGTTTCTGAGCAGGGACAACCACTGCCTGACAGATAAATGTTCAAAACGTGGTGTGCTGTGCTCTTTCATCTCTGTCACTGGCTATTTATTCCGACTTAGCTTCTAAATTATTCATTTTCTTTAAGCAATCAATATTAATAATCTGATTTGCTCCCTGGCATTTTCAGTCACACTTCTGTTTAACTGACTGTAAATAAAGGTCACTTGGAGGCTTCCTGCTGCTGTTCAGAAGGTCCTTGCCTAATTAATTCCCAACATTTTTTTTTCCCCGTGACTGTGATTAGCAGTTGCAATCAGGTTGGGCAATTAGCTGCCTCCTTGCACTGATTTGCTCCATGCAGCCCTCAAGATGAGGTTTGCTCTGCCATTCAGTCTTTCCTCTAAAAATGAACAGGAGTAAGACGATTTATTTTTCACTTCAAGGTTTACACATTTATAGATAATTCTAAAGGACATTATTAAGGCCATCTAGCAGCTGCTGCAACAATCTCCCTGTTTAGTTCTCAAGTCCCGAGCCCTGTGGGCAGCTTGCTGGTATTCTGGAGCAGGAAGGCTGGGGCTCCCTCCATTCTCCAAGCATACAAGCTCTTTGACTTTGAACATGAGTGTTTGTAAAATTCCTGCAATGGAGAGCATGTTTCCTCAAGGTTTGTGGTGAAGATTAAATCCATGAACGGATTCAACAATGCTAAGGACCAGATAGGTATTGGGTCAAGCCGCATTAAGGAAAATGGATGGAGTAGTGGCAGAGAGAGAAAATGCTGTGTAAACAAACAAGCAAATCCGTGAGTTGTGGCTGACCTTGTCCAAGGAAAGCACTGGTGGCCAAGATAGAGGATTTCACACTAGGTCTGAGAGTTCAGGAAAACCCTGCTGAGAAAGGACACTAACTTTTATGTGTTTACAGCAGCAAGTATACCTGAATACTTACAGTGCAGTGAGCTGTGGGGGGCAAGAGGAGGGGCTGCTAGGAGATCACATGGAACCGGCCCTTTCGGCTAGCTGGCCCACTCTGGGACAGGATCCCACAGTTGTTTGGCCTGGATTCTACTCCCAGTGTCTCCATTTGTTAAACTCATTACATTGAGTAAATCACAATGTCTTCACGCCCCTCTTGTCTGCCTGCGAAGGACTAGGAGATCCCTAAATAGTTATATAGAAAATATTCAAACAGTGATTGAAAAGAAAAGAATCTACTAATGTTAGACACAATCTGTGAATACTGATGAAGAATTTGGAGTCTATCATGCATAGCAAGAGAGCTTTGTAATGTTCCACACTCCTGCTAAGCCTGGAAACTGAACTGAGAGAGAAAAGGGGATGATAGATTCTGATTGGAAGGCAATTCAGACATCCAAAATTGGTCCAGGTTGACAATATATGGAGAGTGTTGAAAGAGAAAGCAAATGACATATCCTGAATACATTTTAAGAGTCACAGTAAGGATAAAACCATCCTTCCAGTCATTCACATGCCTGTGAGTTGAGTTGTCCCTCATACCCTTTTAGTAGGTGATGATGAAAATTTGCTTTCTATTTACATTATATACTTACTGATATGTGAACCATGTCACTATCAGCTAAATGACCGACTTTTAGTGATTCCAATAGTGTCAGACATATGAGAACAAATGGTTATGTAATTACTATTTTGGGATATGTTTATAGAATTATGAGTAGCTGTGAGATAATGTTCCTAGCTCGAGACAGGCCTGGTCTACAAAGCTAGTTCCAGGACAGGCTCCAAAGCAACACAGAGAAACACTGTTTCAAAAAAAAAAAAAAAAAAAAAAAGCCACAAACAACCGCCAATCCAAAACAAACAAACAAAATAAAAAACAAATTGCAACATTACCTCCAAACTGAAATAGTTGCCCTAGAGAGAAGTGGAAGGCTGCGGAGCCTCAGATGGTAAACAGGTTAACAAAATGTTACATGAACAGGAAGAATAGAAACTTGGGAGGTTCTAGGGGCCCCTACCTACAGTATAAAAGGACCTAAACAGGTGCTACGGATAAAGACTCTATTCTTGCCTATTGTAAGTAACTCCTCACCCACACTCCCATTAGTAACCCTAATAGAATTTCTTTGCTTCAACAATTTGAACATCAGTGAAATCTTTGTTTTGGTCTGTTATGGGTTCCCTTTCTGGGTTTTGCAGATGTCTGCGTTGGTGTGTGTTGTGTCTCTCCAAGAAAAGTCTGTCATACAACCCAAATATGTTAAGAAGTTCTAGGGGAGTTTTTCTATAATGGCAGGTCATGGGTTGTAGACTGCAGTGAAATAGATAAAAACGGGCAAGACTAGGGTGTCCACTCAATGGGCAAGGCACTTACCATGCAAATATGGGGACCTAAACTTGATCCCCAGAATCCCTATAACATGCCATTGTGACTTCACCTCTCTGACAAGAAGCAGAGAATGAAGAATCCCTTGAAGCCTGGTATATACAGAGATGAACAACAAAAGACCCTGTCTCAAACAAGGTGGCATCTATAAGGTATGTCTAGTTTTGTAGCTGACTCATGTCACCAAAGTGAATCCAATCATTTTGAGTAAGTTCAGACCTCTTCCATCACCTGTGGATGCTCTTCTGGGCATTAACACAGGGTATTTGGAAAGTAGAACTGGTTTTGAAGACAACATTCTTAGTCCTAAATGTAAAAGAGGGGCAATTTTACCCCAGAGGAGATCCATATATTGGCACGGATTGGCACTAAATGTAACTGGGACAGCTGCAGAGGAGTTCGGATTCCGGGAAGAAACATTTGTCAGTCAGGGCTTGAACATTAATCACAGCAGTTTGAAGACAAAACAGAATTTCTTTAGTGAAATCATCTCTTCAAAGTGTCTAAAATGGGTGTGCCTAAGGAAATGGTCCCTGTCTTAGAAAATCTTATCACTGCTCAGCTGAAGGAAATACATGTTTCCACTGGTGCTGTGGCTCCCTCTTTGCTGACAGCTGCAAGTCAAAACCAGGGCATTCTGCAAGAGCAGCCTTTCTTCCCCTTCCTGTTCTGTTAGACTCGTTCATTTAATCTTGCAGGGGATCTGACCATTTTCTTCAACTCCTGAAGCATTTCTTCAGGAAAATTAAAAGCACAGTAAGGAAAAAAAAAAGAGAAAAAGGAAAAGAAAGAAAAAAGAAAGAAAGACAGAAAGACTGCTGATGGCAGCTGGCAGGCTGAGATCTGCTAGCCGTTATGTGGGCAAGGTCTAGTTGCTCCCCAAGTAGTCAGGAATCAGTATCAGGATGGAGGTCACACTTTTAACACTGTCTCTGTGACAGCTGAGTTAATGAATGCAAATGGGCGGCACAGCCCATTTCCTGGGCAGGAGCTGATTCATATCATTGAGATGTATTATAGACAATGTCAAGCATTTTAAATTTATGGACTGCATACACATGATTCATGAAGTTATATTCGCTTCTTGACATGCAATGTCAAGGTGATGGGTGCCTTCCTCATTGTATCCTAGATGGCTAGGAAAGACATTTTGACAATCCACACCATTTTGCCCTCAGTTAAGTTCATTTTGAGCTCAGTAGATAATCAAAAGATTCCATCACCCAACTGGACCCTTTCTCTAGTGACAACACAAAGCAAAAGGCAGGCTACTCCCACTCAGAAGCTCATCAGCCTTTCTGTAAAGCCTCTTCCAAAGCTGCCTTCAGTCTTCTTCCTTCAGCTGTCTCCTGGCAGATATCTGCCAAGGATTTACCTTCTTACCTGTCCTCCTTAACAAGGCCCAAACTGCCCCATGATCAAAGGGAAATGAGAAACTAAGGTAGACTGTAGATTTCAGGAATAATAAAGCTTTATTCCACAGAATTCTCTATGAGAATAAAAATGTTCTCTTTCTACCTCCAATATGATAGTCATAAGGCACATCTGACTTTCAGGTAGTTAAACTGTAGGTAATTTGTTCATGGATCTGAATTTTTAAGTAATTTTCTTTATTGGAAAAGATTGACAATGTTAATGATTAGCTGTACCTGTGACAGCTATGAGATTAGGCAGTTTCATAAATGTCTAGTTTCTTAGATTACTGAAGACTATGTTTCAGTTCTCCATGGAAACTCCCAGCTGTAGAGGTCTTCTAGGAATTCCTTCGTAGAATAACTTGATCAAAAGGAACATTGATGATCTCAAAGTTTGAGGACACTGTGCTTTCTTTGTTTTCCTTTTCACTCATGCAATTTTGTCCTAATGTTAGGTTTGGGGGTTAGCACTTGAAATTATGTGACTAACAAAGTCTTTGATTGTTGATTTGTCTCCTATGGCTTTGTTCAGTAAGAAATGAGCAAATAAGGCCCTTAGGAACTGTACAGTGTTGGTATTGCCAAATCTGCTTTTTGATCCTTGCCTATTTGTCTTTGTTGAAAGTTCACCTCAGCAGTGATAATGTTTCATAGAATGGTTTCTCCTCCAATACTGAGTCTAGATGAGTATGAGACATCGTGCTATGATAATTTAATGTCCATTAATCTGAAACAGGTACTTCCTGTTTGATGATGTTGTGTTCTTTCAGAATACAGGAATAGGCTATTACTATGGCTACCCTTTTTCAGCTGGATGTATCTTAAAATTTTCTACAAAATACAGTATGAGCTAGGACCTTTCAGAGTCAAAGGAGTCAGCACATTAAAATTCCACATTACTGTTGAATTGAATGAATTGTATACTCCCATACAATTTTGTATGTATAATTGACTCACTTTTGTAGAATTCTATTACCAATAAATTGGCACATGCCTCAAAGAGGGAAATGAGACACGATGTCATGTTCATCATAATGAGATTTCCTTCTCTTGAGGACCTTCAACCTTAAAGACATGGCTGTTTCAGTAGCTCCTCAGGCATTCGAGTGGGTTTTGTGTTTAATATAGCTTGTCCCAATATTCTCAATAAGGCAATTGGCTCAATGTGCACTAGTGTGTTAATTCTAGAGGCAGAATACTTCTCCATCTTTACTAAACAGTACAAGTACATGCAATGTGAAGACACATAAGCTAAAGTGGATAGCTTCTCATTAGAAAGCACTACCCAGGTTTAAGGTTTGGGAGCAAAACAAAAGTGCAGAGTTTCCTGCCAGATTGTAGACCTGAGGAATGACCTCACTAGATAGCTACAAGAATTCTCTTGTTTGTATTCTCTACTTAGAGAAACGCTTTGTGGCGTTTCGGAGCTTCATTCAGGCACATGAAGCAATAATTCAAAATGAGCCAATGTCTTGTCACCAACTTGATCTGATTAAATATGAGCTGTGACACAGCTCACTGTGACTCATCCAAAATGTCCATGATAGTACAACTCCAGCTCTTCCAGGAAGCAAAGGTTAAAATGTAAAAGATGCATTTTTTGAAGAGAGCGATTGCATCTTTGGGCTTTTGCTCTTGTTTGGCTATGATGGCAGTCATGATGTGAAAAGACAGATGCTGATAACCTTGAACTTGTTGTCCATGCTGAATTCACAATTTCTGATCAAGACAAGAAGAAAGATTGCCCTCCTCCTTTTGGCTGTTTTTGTTTTTGCTGGCTTCAAATTATACATGCTTCTGCCCTTTTCTCTGAGTGTTGGAGTTGCAGGTTTGAGCCACAGCAAGCAGCTTGAAAACAAAGTGTATGGTATACACAAAAGATGCATAAGCTATGGTTTTGTTCACTAGATTTTCTTTTCTTCTAGCTGGGGTGTTTGTGTGCTTTTGGACTGCTTTTGTAAGTGCAGGGAGTATTGTCACCATCAGCGTTTGGTATGGCAACAAAAATGCTTTTCAATAATGAATAACTGTTCAGCCTTGATGTGTCCTCTATATGATTTCAGCCTAGTCAGCTTACACAGAAATTATTGCACACTTGCCTGTGTATTATAAAGTAATGACACTTTATGCACAGTCCAGAGCACCAATTATTTTGTTAATTATATCTTGACATTCCACCAAATGTGTATAGGTTTTATGATTTCCTTTCTTAACTGATATGAAGTTCATTTCTTATTAATATTTAAGTTTTTCCATTGTCCCACAACTTTTGAAATATATAATAATAGATGGAATTAACATACGGCCTCTGAGTTAATGCAAATTTCACAATTGTTTCTAATTGCTACATGCCTTTTCATTCTTTTCTTTTTATAGACTGGAAACCCTCTCATATACCTCACCATTTCCTTCTCCTGGGAGAGCGACAGCATCAGAAGTTAGTGAAGGAGGCAGGATGGCACAGCTTTAAAGCACAAGTGTGTGCAGTCTGTCCCAACATGCTATAACAATGTCACATCCTGCAAATGCTCAATTTCTGTCTGTTTTTTTTTCCTTTGAGAAATGGGGGTAATCAAAGACTCTAATTCATATGGCTACAGTGAGAACAATATATGTCAATGTTTGCAAGATTTCATATTATATTCTGTGTAGTATTAACAAGCTTCATGATTGTTGTAATTTAAACAGTGGCACAAGAGAGAAAGATGTCATGCAACAAGCTCATATGGAGGGCTTTTTTTTTTATTAGAGGAAAGGGAATGGGGAGAAGGGGAGGGGGACTGGCATCTGGGAACAGGAGCAGCAGAAGAGAAAAGAGAGTCAAAGAAATGGGAGGGGGGAGACAGAGAGATAGGCAGAGAAGCAGAAAGAGAGAAAGATAAAGAAAGAGAGAGAGAGAGTGAGAGTGAGAGAAATGGGAGGTGAGCAGGGCCCCTTTAAAAGGGAATGTAGTGAATGTGCACAGGTGGTGCTCTTAGTAGCTGTAGCTGACAGTGTATCCTGTCAGAATCCCAAGAACAGGCAGTGCAGATGCCTAAATACTAACAATGACGATTACAAATATCATTATGCTTGCTACATTATTTTGTTTATTATAAACATTGTGTATTGATATTCATTATAATATATTAATCCCTCCCTTCTGTTGATAAATAGTATCTCAGATAGGAGTGAAACTTCATGTGTCCAACCTCCATCTATGCTAGGATTTTGGGTGACTTTATTCTTAGCAGGTCTTTTGTATGTGGTTGTAGCTATCGTGCAACAACACTATCATGTACAGCAAATACTGTTTCACTACAGACATGCTCTGACTCTTGCAATCTTCCTGCCCCCTCTTCCATTCAAGACTCATGGGAAAGGGGTGCAATATAGCGGTCACAGTCAGAGGCTGGCACCGTAAATCTCTTATTCTCTGTATTAATTGACATCTATTTTTTTTTAAAAGTTGCTTCTCTGATTAGATTTCTGTCTAATTATACCAATAGACATATTTTGCCAGGCCAGCAGTTGGTGTAGCTTGCAGAGTTTGATGCTGGGTAAGACTGTTGATTTTCTTCCCTGGTAGTGTGCACAGGTATGTTTGCAGAAGCTTCTAGAACTATGCACTGATCATCAACTCAAACAATAACAACAACAAAAAACCTTTGCTCGATGTTTTTATTACACTTATAGAACTCATGTTTGTATTTCTGATATGCATATATACATTTTATTTCTATCTATGATGCAGAAATTAGTATCACTTCTGATATAGTAGGTCTACTGATTTTCTATTCAAGTGAGTTAGCTTTGGGAAGATTTAGATCTTAGCTGCCTAAGTTCATGGTGAGTTAAGGTACAGGAAACAGGCATCACAGCAGAGCCTTAACTAGCTGGTTGGGAATAGACTAAGGTCAGGCTTAGATTAGGTAAGCACATTTTCTGCTCACAAGGTCAGATGTCAAGGGAAGGATTCATGACAGATCTTCAAGGAATGTAAATTATAACTTGAAAAGGCAGCAAGCAGGAGCGTTAACAGAGTCTGTTGGTGATTCTGCCAATGATATGCCATGTCTTGGCCTTCTTAAAGTAAACTTAAATCTTCAGCTAGGAAAGGAAGGGATGTTACTCAATATCCAGGACAATGTGGAGCTAGAAAGCATCAATATTCCATGGAAAAGAATACAAACAAGAGAATTCTTGTAGCTATCTAGTGAGGTCATTCCTCAGGTCTACAATCTGGCAGGAAACTCTGCACTTTTGTTTTGCTCCCTGTAAACCTTAAACCTGGGTAGTGCTTTCTAATGAGAAGCTACCCACTTTAGCTTATGTGTCTTCACATTGCATGTACTTGTACTGTTTAGTAAAGATGGAGAAGTATTCTGCCTCTAGAATTAACACACTAGTGCACATTGAGCCAATTGCCTTATTGAGAATATTGGGACAAGCTATATTAAACACAAAACCCACTCGAATGCCTGAGGAGCTACTGAAACAGCCATGTCTTTAAGGTTGAAGGTCCTCAAGAGAAGGAAATCTCATTATGATGAACATGACATCGTGTCTCATTTCCCTCTTTGAGGCATGTGCCAATTTATTGGTAATAGAATTCTACAAAAGTGAGTCAATTATACATACAAAATTCATGCTGCTGGCTACCCTTGAGGGAAATGTCATTGGGTAGACCACAAAGGGTGCTGTTATACAATAGGCTTATTTTATGTCCCGAGCTGGAATACAGTTACATAACTGAACCATGTGTTATTTTTACCTCAAAATTTTGTATACATTTACATAAAACATATTCCTCTACATTTCTATTTAGCATATCAGGGGATAGAAAAGGGAAAAAAGAGATTCTAAACAGTTGTTATTCAGAAAGATTCTCCAGTTTCTACCACAAGTTCATTCTTCGGTGACTTAATCTAAGGGCAAAGACAAAGGCGTTTTTTCTCATACCCATCTCAGGTAACTGCTATTCCCAGGTTATGATAAAAAAAAAATCTCCAAAGCCAGAAGTTTCATAAGTACTGGGGACTTTAAAACTGAAGATATATATATATATATATATATATATATATATATATATATATCTGGAGATATATAGATATATCTATCTATATCCTCATTTTAGTAGAAAGTTAGAATAAGGAAATGCACTGTTTAGGTGGAAGGGTAAATAAAGACACAGGAAATACATTTGTTTATGGAATTATGGTTATAAGGTCCTTTCACTCATGTGTGGGTATAGCTATGCTTTTATACCCATCAACATATCATAGTGAATGCTTATGGTAGGTTGTGAACATTAGGAAGAAGCTAAGCAGAGGGTAGAATCTGCATAGGAGAGAATCATAGGAGAGGCTACAGGATGATAGTTGAATTTATAGACACATAATTTGTGAGCAGGATTACCTGGAGAATAAAACATAAGTGAAGGAAAATACAATTAATCAATATAATCATTATAACTTTAATGCAGTACAGCTTTCCATGAGAAAAGGAAGTATGAATGAGCAATCATGATTTTATACTCTAGGCTTCAGTGTGCTTCCAGACTTCAAAGCTACTCTTCTTTCATGTCCTTACCAGCAAAATTTGTAAAGAAGAGCCTTGAGAGAAAGGGATTTCCACAAAGCAATTGTAGGTTATCTATTATCTTTTTCACCCTGCTATCATCAGGAAAGCATTTGGAAAATCCTATCTAGGTTACTTAGGGTACTTGATTTAATAGACATATTTTCTCCTTTACATGGCTGAAATGACAATGTGGTTAAACCATCTACCAATACAAAATGATTCATTTTCCTTACTGCTTCATTATGGGCTTTGTCAAAAGCCACCAGACTTCTTCCTATAGTTGTATAAAGAACTTTAGATGTTTACTCCTTTCACTTCAAAATCCTCCCACATTTTCCTTACTACCTGGCTTCAGATCCACATCCACATATCTACATGTTGGTCATAGCAACAAGCCATTCCCATCACCAAACTCTGCATTAGTTAGCTATTGCTGTGCAATCAATTGCCCTTAGTGGTTAAACACAGTAATCAAATACACTCCATCAAATGGTAAGTTATTTTGCTAGTCTTTAGCATGGGCTAGTCATGAAAATATTAAGTCATTATGGAAAGATTATGGAGTTAACCACTGGGTAAAAATATGCGTTAACTAGGAAGAGGCCTTGAGCTGACTGGACATCACGGAGTGTGTCACACTAAAGTGTTTGCAGAGAGAAGCTCTATGTTTTCAAAATACAGAAGTTTGTTTGTTTGCTTGTTTGTTTTTGATTTTGTTTTTTTATTTTTGTTTTTCTGAGCATGATTTGAAAGTCTTGCTTATTACCTCATGAACATAGGATACATATACACACATGGTAAGAAACATAGTGTAGTACAGTGTTAAAATTGAATGATGCATTCTTCCATATACATGGTGCTATGGATATGGAAGAGAGCCAGTATTTTCCAGAACATGTTAGTGGACTACCCAACAGAGTTCCTCTGAGCACTTAGCAATCAGAACTATAAAAGGAAAGGAAGATCTGCAAACCACTAAATGTCCTTATGACATCATGAATCTATTGAAGCCATGAGCACAGGAAGAATTAAACATGAAACATGTTACTTTCTCATCTCAGCTAACTTCATTTCTTTTTTGATGACTGAAATTTGGAAAGCCATGGTGACATGTTCCCCAAAGATTTATGTGTTTGAACAATGGCTGCTTACCTGGTTTTTAGAGGGTTGTAGGACTTTTACCATCTAGAGTGGAGTGACTGGGGATGGGCATTATGGGTAATAGTTTGATTCTGCTTCCAGCCTATTTCATCCCTGCTAAACCTCTCGTATGTTTGCTTCTCATCACAGAGTCAACTTTACAGAAACTATTGGTCAGTGATTGTATACAAGGGGGAAGGGAGGGAGGGGTTTAAGTAGAAAGAAGGGGATAGAGAGCAAGCAAGAGTGAGGGAGAGAGAACGAGAGAGCACAAAGTTAAACAATGGGCTGTTTAAGAAAAGGAAAGTGAACGCAGTTGAATTTGCAGACAGGACAGAAACAGATGAAATAGCGATGCCTGATAATAGATTACTATAAGTAAAGAGAAAATTTACACTCTGCTCTGAAATAATGAGAAAGGTTAATTGATAGTAAGACCTAGCAGAGGCTGTAAGGTGTAAAAATGTAAATTCATTTGAAAGGAGCATGTATGAAGAGACAATGTCTCCACAGTTCTCCTGCATGAAAATGACCTTGAACAAAGGGTTCAACCAATAAAACACACAGAAGCCACTGCATCTGTGATGAAAGACAGAAGGCCTAGCTTAGAGGATACCAACCTGTGGATGACAACCCCTCTGTAAATGTGTATCTCCAAAAATATTTACATTGCAATTTATAGCAGTAGCAAAATTACAGTCATGAAGTAGCAATGAAAATAATTTTATGGTCAGGGGTCACCACAACATGAGAAACTTCATTAGAGGGTCACAGAGCATTAGGAATGTTTAGAACCACTGGCCTAGCTACATCTTTAGCTTGCAGCAGAATCTATAGTCATCACACACATAGGGCTGGCTTGCAGACATGCGGACTATAAGTCCAAGAGGGCTAAGGAGACTTGCACCAAGGTTCAGATAGCTGTTAAGAGCAGACACTGTATCACAAGTTTGGGTTTTCTACATGGAATCCAGCATGGATCTGTGAATGTAAAGTTTAAGTTACAATGGAAATCCCACAAGACTGGAGATGCTAGGAGTATGGAACATTCACTGAGAAAAAAAAATTCTGCAGATATGGGACCAGCCTAATACAAGTTATGTGTGCTGTAGGCAGCAGAGCTAGAGGGCTAGGGCAGCCCAAATCCATTGAAGCCCAAGTGATGCTACCACAATCCATAGGATCTGAACACGGAATTAGAGACTAGACATGAAAATGTGAATGTTATATAATTCTATGTGTAAACTTCAAAATCAGTATCTATGATTCATTACAGATGTCAAGCATCAGGGAAAAGAGAGTTGCTAACTGGGAGGGGAGTGGGAATGATTCTGTCACTCTGGGTGGTGATTTCACCCAGGGGAGTTATTTTTGTGAAAATAATACAACTGTACACTTAGGGAAATTTGGCATCTATCTATTTTTTATTTATAGGAAAAAGGGTGATGTCTACTTAAGGGAAGTAGAGATTCAAACCAAGTCTAGCCCCATACAGGATATGGAGGGGATTCTTGGCTTTTTGGTTCCTATCTCTGCATTTTGGGTTCTTTGGTTCCTAATTAATTTTCTTATTTTGGTTTTTTTTCATTTCCCAATAATTCATCCTTACCTTTCCTTTTAAATGATTTATTTAAGCAGACAATGTAAATATATCTTTAACAAGACAAATTGAAGGAAAGAAATGAAGGGAGGAGGAGGAAGTAGAAGAAGAAAAGAAGAAGGAGGAGGAAGAGGAAAGAAGGAACTTTCTGGGAGTCACGTTTACTCACACACTGAAATAGAGTTAGGCATGTTTTTTTCTTTTACATATTGATATCAGAAGTGACCACCTCTAGTAAGAATCTGATAAAGACATACAGTCTATAAGAAGTCTGAACAAAGCCATAGCACTAAAATGAAAAGTTTATAGTTAATTACCAGAACAACTTAAATATTTTTAAAGGGAAGATTGGTTGAAGTAAAATTGAAATTTGCTACCTTACACAATCCTGTTTTTTGCTTTCGTGACCTTTGAATTGCTTCAGAGTAAGTCAGTGTTCTGTTCCCCAGATGACAGAAGGAATCTCTACCAGTTGGATTCCCAGATAAACCAACCAGATTACAGAAGGGTATGTAGGGAAGGTTAGAGTAACTAAGCTTAGTGGAAGCAGTTGAAGAACTCCTGATACCTGATGAATTTTATTCTACTGACCAGTTTTACTCTCTTGGATTTGGCTAGACATTTATTTGAAACAAATGGATTCATAAATGTTGTTAATGGATCAAGTGTACTCAATGTGTGCTAGTTTATGTAACTGTTATAAAACATTATAAGGTGTGTTATGTTTGTTTATTCTGTGGAACATTTATTTAATGATGCAAAGATGCATTGTATTCTTTTGTGTTACATTTGTTTAAGTCTGTGAGGCCGTGTTAGCTTATATGTCTAAAACACCTGATTGGTTTAATAAAGAGCCGAAGGCCACTAGCAAGGCAGGAGAAAGGATAGGTGGAGCTGGCAGGCAGAGACTAAATAGGAGGAGAAATCTGGGAAGAGGACTGAGGATTGAGAAAAGAAGGGGCCAGCCACCCAGCCACACAGCCAGTTACAGAAGAAGAAAGAGAGAAAAGATAAATAGAAATAGAGAAAGGTAAAAGGCCAAAAGTAAAAGATAGATGGGATAATTTTAAAAAAGCTGACATGAAACAAGCCAAGCCAAGCCTGAGCATTTATAAGTAAGGATAAGCCTCCATGTGATTTGGTAAGAGTAGGTTTTTTTTTCTACAGGCTTGGTCCCACAGCCACACCAGCCCCAAATAACACACAGAGACTATGTGTTAGATATGATTGTTGGCCTGTTACTAGCATTTCTTATTGGCTAGCTCTGTCTTAAATATTAACCCATTTCTATTAATCTAAGTATTTCCACATGGTCTCATCTTACCGGAGAGAGGGGCCGGCCTGGTCCCAGAGCTGCATCAGCCCCAAATGGCCAATAGGAAAGCAAGAGGATATGGGAAGTAGTAGGGGGAGATTCAACATGGAGGATGGGGAGAGTAGAACACCGGCAGAAAAAAACCTACTCTTAACAGTGATTTATTTGGGAGTCAGGTGGTGGGTTCACCAAAAGAGCAAAGCGCCAAAAATAAATAAATAAATAAATAAATAAATAAATAAATAAATACATACATACATACATACATACATAACAAGCAAATAAACAAAACAACAACTACATGTAACTTCATTTGGAAACTGCTATTGTTTTCTCTGTCATATCTACAGCAGCAAAACTCCAGTGGACAAGGTATATGATGCATCAATACCTTCAAACTGTTGCACAGCAGGTACTAACTTTACTAAATCAAAGACCTTCAAGCTTCCTAATGCTGTGACCCTTTAATTCAGTTCCTCGTGTTGTGGTGACCCCCCCAGTCATAAAAATCTTTCTTTGCTACCCCAGAACTTTAATTTTTGCTACTATTATTAATCAAAATATAAATATATGATATGTGACCCCTGTGAAAGGGTCATGCATTCCCCAGGGGAACACGACCCACAGCTTGAGAACCACTGTAATAAAGGGATCCGGCTGCTGAACAGGGACAGGCTTGCTTTGGGTTGTCACTGCTCTCAATTTCAAAGCATTTCATCATAAGGTCTACTTTTAATAGCTAATGTGCAAGTGTTTAAAGTATTACTACATAACAATATTTCATTTAAACCTTCCAAATTACTATAAAAAAGGAAGAATGGATTTTATTCTTTCTTTTCCAGAAACTAAACATTTACATACAAGTACTGTTTGAGGACAAAGTTCTAATACTGGGTCCAATCAGAACTGGTTCACAGGTTTCTTCCTTTCTATGAAAATGCTCTTAAGTGAGTATTATTGTCATATGCAAGGCAGATAGACAAATCAGTTTGCATCCAATCTTTTCATATGAATAGACTTGTTGTGTGAATACCTCACCTATTCTTACTAAATAAAACATGTGATTTAAAAATAAACAAAACTTTTTTTTATAAAAATTTATAACCTGCATCAACATAATTATCTTTCTACAGAGATATGTTTCACTATTTTTCACTAGTCACATCCAGATTTTTGTTTGTTAAGCCAAGCCATATCTGTACATAGAGTAATAGGATACTTCTCCCTCTGAAGTTCATAATCCAAGGGATCTTGAATAGTAAAATGTTGCTCATTTCCTTTTTTTGCTGCCCTCCCATCCCTTTTTTCCCCGACTCATGAATCTATGCACTTGACTTCCATTTCCAACTGCCCTTCTTGGATCCCTAAGTTTTACTATCCCTTGTCTTTCCTTGAGCCATTCCTCCCCTGATGAAAGCTATCGCCTCCATAGTAAGTTAGAGCATCCACTTCTGAAGCAAAGTCATACACTCCAGCATGATCCTACACCTTACTGATGCTTTGCCCACCATCCCTAGTTGGGCACTGTATTGGTGATGTTTGGAGTACCTTATAATCCAGTATTGTTGTTGAACTTGTCATTCACCTAATGTTAATACCTTATTTACTTTAACATGCAGCAAGGTACCCAAGAGACAAGTGTTAACATAAACCTCATCTTATCCCTACCATTCAAGTCTGGATGGGCTGGTTTTGCTCTGTCCAAACACTGGCTTTCCACTATGGTTCACTTTCTCTCAACTCTTTGTCAGTCATCTGTCAGCTAGCCTTTCTTATTGGTCATTTAGAGTTGGTTAGACATTTGCTATTTAATTCTCAACCAATACATTTTATTGGGAGTACACAAAAGTGATGGGGGTTGGGGAGGGGCTGACAAAACACAAATCATGCTGTCAAATACCCTTAAAGTTTTGATGAAAACCAGAAACTGTAACTCCATCTCATCTAAATGGTAATAATCGCTTCAGATATGTTTGTCCTTCCCCAAATCACAAAAGCCAGTGCAAACTACTCAATTCTGCAATTACAAGAGGATGAACTAAAAACAACATAGCCTTGGGCAAGAAGTGAGCATCCTCACACTCTGTCCTCATTAGTGAGGATAAATGTGTCATCGCTGGATAACCCATTATGTGTCCTTTATTTGTATATTAATTAGAAAGAAGGCACAGTGGTAGCATGTTTCTGTATGACATACAATTCTTTAGCTTCAAAAAACAGTGTTAAAAATGCCATTTAGGGGTTTAATTAAAAAGGTGTTTTAGTATCACACTTTGTTCGGTGTATATACTTGGCCATGGGTCTTCCACTCCACCTCTGGAACATGAGCTGCTAGGAGAATGCTGGGTTTGCCTGAGAATGTTAACATGGTAAAAGTGGAGATTTTCAAGAAAATGGATTTCCGTTGCTTGTAGGAAAGTACGTCTGTGTGTGTGTGTGTGTGTGTGTGTGTGTGTGTGTGTGTGTGTGTTCACATACATGTGTGTTTTTTATGCTTAGGGGGCAGTGAAGAAAGTTGTGAGTGAATGTATGTTACTGACATGGCACAGAAATATCAAGAACTCTAAAGCTTCAGACCCATGGGGGAAAGAAAATGGCAAAGGGTCCCCTAACCCAGGGTGTGGTTCTGAGGAATGGCAATGCTTTCCTTGGGTGTCTGAGTGGGAATACTGATGGAATGTGAAGAAACTGTCAACCTTGGCTCTCTCTCTCTCTCTCAGCTGTTTGTAGTCCCAAGACTGTTCCCCTACAGAGACCACTTCTACTGAGATTAACTAACACTGTCTCAGTGATCAAGCTATAAACATAAACCCTTCCTCCTTGTTCAGCTGTGTGCAATAATCTGGCTTTCTCCTCAACTGTATATAATAAACGTGTGCACTTTTGGCATGTTGCAGCTTCCCTACCAGAGAACCCAGTGCACCTGATCCCAGCTTTTCTGTCTGTGTGTGTATATCTGTCTTTTCTTCGTTCTCTTGCTCCCCCATCAAATTAATTTCCTGGCACCATGCTGGGCTTGACAGTGTATGTGTGTGTTGAGCTTTTCTCACATGTTTTCAAGGTTCCATTTCCGGACATCGACATCACCTACCTCATTTTCCACCTAGCCTGCTCAATACTAACACTAACAGATAGGACCCCAGGTGTGAGAGGATGATGCCCTTAGACAGTGGCTTCACAGGGAAGATAGAGGACTTCCTGCAAATGGGACAAAATGCCTATATCTAGTTCAGAGAATGAAGACAATAGCCTTTTGTCACCCTCCCTCACCATCCCCAAACTTGTGACAACTGGTCTAGATATGAAATTTGAAGGTGATTTTGTTCTAAGACGAAGGATAAAAATTGTTGCTTTTATTTAAAGGAGATCTCAGTGTTGTTTTTCTTGGGACAATTAGAAGCTGAATAACAGTAAATGGTTCTGAAATAGTTTAAACTGAAGAACACTGACACAGATGGGAAAACAAAAAATGTTGGCCAGAAGCCCATGGGGGTTCCCTATGTGTGTCAAGCTCTGTATTAAGCAGTTGAAGACATTTTCACTTTTTCTGGAATGAATAGCTGGGCATGAGCCATAAAAGATAAAATGGGGCTCCCCTTTTAAAAGAGAAACATTTAAAACTAAGGGTAACTATTAAAAAAAATAAAAGGTTAAATGTGAAATATTGTTCTCTTAGTTTCCCCAGACTTTCTATCAATAAATTTTTATTAATATGGTCTATTTTGATGTGCCTGGAAACTAAGTGCTTTTTAGTCTTAAATATTTTAAATACATGAAATCAAGAACAGGATATAGTTTCCAAATGGATATTGTCATTTCTCAAGAGGAGAAACAAAGATGTGTAACTACATAGATTTGCAATCCAATCTGTACAAAGCAGCAGTTTTCAAACATAAGATGTCTTTTGAGAAAACTGTTTTATTTTAATGTGGGGTTTGTACAGGTGGTTAAAAGTAGGCGAACAGTTGTTTGCAGCCAAGACCTCGCAGCGAAGAACAGAAGAGTCTACTCTCCCCATACTTACTCTGTTGGCTCCAGAGCTGCTGCCATGAGCCATCTTTAAAGTCCAAATGTTCAGGGAGTCATCTTAGCTTCCCATCTGTACATGTGTCAAGATTTCAACCAATGAGAAAGACATTTCCAGTGATGAGTTGCAATCTATTTCAAGGCTGTTCTTCAAAGTGGTTAACCTGTGTTCATGTTTCTTCAGTACGATACCTCTTTCACCTCAGTTATCAGTTTGTGAGCTAGCATATTAAATTCAAAAATAAATTTTAAGCTGGAGGGAATGAGCTTTTTTTCCCCTGTCCCTAGAAAATTATAGCTATTAGTGATCCTTGGCCAGTCCAGTTTCACCTTCGCACTCACTCTCCACCCCACTTCCGCCTAGGGTGTTTTAATTTTATCTTTGTTCTACACAGTGCTCAAACAATGAAGCCCACTAGTGATAGCAGTAATCAAGATAAAAAGGAGAGGAATCTACAGGCACACCAAGCTCGTAACTGTCCTTGTATCTGAGTGAAGAAAAGAAAGAAAAGAAAGTGGATCAAAGTGCACTATTAATCCTTCATGTTTCCCTTCCTTTGAAACCCACCTTTACAAGAAAGACACTCACGTCTTATAAGGTATTATTTTTAGATAAAGCATTTGTTTGAAATTAGAACTGTTAAAAAAAACCCTACTCCCCTAGTTTGCCATCAAACACTAGGTTCATTTTGTATAGAGCATTTTCATACAATAGATTGCTTTTCTTGAAATGATATTAAAGTTATTTATAGGCTGTGTGCTATAAAAGAAAGTTAATAACATGGTCCCATTCCTTTTAAACCAAGACTTGTTCCCAGAAGCTATCGGATAGGAAACAAAAACACCAGTACCGGACAGGAGATACCTCCTTATGAGCTGTTAGTAAGGAAGAGACTGTAAACATGTAGAACACTAGAGACAATTGATGTTCCTCATCTCAAACTAGATGAAAAGGCCTCATTGTAGAAGACAGCACATACCAAGTCTGCATAGAATACAAATTAATTCAAGCTAAAACTGAGCTGGAAGCTTCCTTATTACCTACTAACTTTCATAGCCTTGGAAATCACTGTGCAGGTTGCTGGGAGAGTAAGAGATCAGTGGCCCTTAGGCCTCCAACTCCAACCTGCTAATCAAGATGTGACAATTTGAACAATAGTGCCACACTATTATGAAGATAACCAAGTGTTCCCTATTGATTTTGAGACATTTTCAAAACATAGGAGTGAGTCCATGCTTGGCACTGTTAACTTGGTCAAAAGCTAAGACAGTGAGAATCACAAGGCCTAGGCAGAGAACTGGGTGCTGTTATTTAGCTAAACTGATACAGCTCAAGCTTCCTTCAAGATATTTATGTGTATATCCTTAGATAAACACTACCCTCAGTCCTAATCAGAGAACCTTCTGTTTTCAGTGAACAATGGTGAAGGCAGACGTTATCGATAGATAAAGTACTGAGAATAAGTGACAGATGAGTGTTGAGCCCTGAGCAAGACATATATACAATTCTCTGTAACACTTCAGGGACATTATGAAAGAGAGAGTAGAAAGAATGTAAGGACTGGAAGATATGGAGGAGGGCTATGAAATGTCATCTCCTGGGCAAGACACAGAAATCTCAGTCATGAACTCAAAACAGCTGAGGATGACTGCAACGGGTCTGCACAAAAAGGGTCTGTCTGTCAACATCCAGGAATGGATGGAGGAGGGACACACTGGGCTACTGAACTGTTTGCTACTGATAGATGCAGGGAGAGGAGAAATCATTGCCACAGATGAGCTTACCACGATCCAATATATAGTTCTCATCCAGTGGCCACATGGGTATCACTGGTTAAGCAAAATTAGTCAGAAAAGCACCCCAAGAGTCATCATTCCAGGAAAGGGATTGGTAGGAAGGGGAGTAAGGGAGTTGATAGGAGTGGAAGGAAGATAAGGGAGGCTGGGAAGAGAGAGTAATCAGAATACATCTCCCTCTCCTTTTCCTTCTCCCTCTCCCTCTCCCTCTTCTTCTCCCTTACTCATGGTGTTCTAACATATCAATACAAAACTAAGATAACATTTATTTGAAATGTGGCAAATATTGTAAAGAAAAAAAATCTAATTGGTCTGTTTTGTTGTTCACCCACAGTAACCTACTGACTTTTAATAAGTTTGAGAATTCCCAGATAAATTGAAATCATATCCCTCTCTCTAGCCTAAAACTCTCATTCTCACCTCAAGGAAATGGTTATTAGAAAAGAGGTGCTAAAAACATTATTTGAAATTTATTAATATGCTGTTTCTCAAATCTTATGCAAGAGATGCCATAAGGTAAATGGAAAATGCTTATTTTTCCATCCCAGGCCATTTCCTATGTGTTATTTAAATATGTACCCTGAATATAATTTCATCTCTATTCTGAAATCAGGCTTACACATTTTCACCTCAAGCGAAAAAAAAGCTCTAAAAATGTGGGTGCTGCAAAGAATATTGCATGAGGTAATAGAATTGTCACTGTAAGCACACTTGCTTTAATTCTCCAGCATGTTTTAAAGCTGTCAGTACTGTACAATGCACTTTCACAAATGGCCTGATGTTGGGAGGTCCATTCTAAGAACAAATATCAAACTTCCATAGAGACAGTGTCTCATAACAAGACACTGGAAGCATAGAAACTAAGAGAGGTTTGGGGCAACTCTAACTCAGACATTTGGAGGAACAAGTGATGTTTGTCTGCAAAATGTAAGTTCCAAATGCAATACATTTTCCTGTGTCCTATTTTACTTTAGACAAGATTTTATTATGTTGCCCAGTCTTGTCATGTGTATATGATGCTCTTGAGTACCTGGGATTTTAGGCACATACCATTCTACCTGGCATCTATCTCTTTTTAGGCTATCCTATTTGTTCAAGGCCAGTGGTTTATCCTTGAATGTACATAATTAAGTAGTGTATTTTATATTTCAGACCAGTCAAGTGAGAGACTCTAGAAACTACACAGTTGATTGTAATGTGTTGCCCATACACTGCTCGGGGCCTTCTAAGGTACAGCACTGCATAACTAAGATGATTTCCAAACTCCCACTTGTTCGGATATTTGCAGATACAATTACATATTGGGGAAGTCCAATTTGTTAGTGTCTGGCTAAGTAATAGCATGAAAAGACATTCATAACCTTGTACTAAATGCCACATCAAAATGGTGCTAGGTAGAGGGGTGAGACAGAAATTCACTATGTAGTTCAGGTTAGCCTCAAATCTACCTAGCTTCCTGACTATCTCTAGAATGATAGCCTTATAAGTGTGCACCACCATACCTAACACCATAACACTATTACCATTTATTTTATTAAATTTCAGTGTGTGTGTGTGTGTGTGTGTGTGTGTGTGTGTGTGTGTGTGTGTACACATATACCATGTGCACACACTTGGAAGTGAGAGAAAATCTCTCAGAGGTCAGTTGTCTCTTGCCACCTTGTCTTATCAGGCCTTCTCTTATTTCTGCTATACTTTGTATTCCAGGCTACCTGGCCTGTGTTTTCCAGGTGTTCTCTTGCCTTTGCCTCTCATTTCACCATAGAAGTTCTGGGATTGCAGGTGCACAACACCACATCTGGCTTCATATGTGGATTTCAGGAAGTGAACCTGAGTTGCTAAGTTGCTATGCATCTTTTCCCATTTGGTGATACCATGTCTATGAACAAATTATATTCAAACACACAAACACACACACACATACACACACACACACACACACACACACACACACACACACACACACACACGACATCTATACAAACATATAGAAGCAAATATGAAGGCAAAATGACCTTTAATTTCCAGTACTTTACCAACTTTAAATAGAAGGACTGAGCATTGTCTTTTAAATAACAAAGAGAAAAATAAAAGTTAAACTATTGTTTTAGGTATGTTTCAGGCAGCATAGTTTATCCCACAGTGCTCAAAAAAATCAAATGTAGTAATTTGAAAAAACAAACACATCAATATAACACAAGGCAGTTAAAAATATGATACAGGTAGACTTTTGAAACAATTTCATTGAAAATAGTGTTCTAGAGATCATTAGACAATATTAGATTATTCCTCCACTGACAATGGGGATTTTATTTTTTAAAAAATGATCAGATACCCCAACATTCCTGAATTAAAGTAATTGGGTGGCTTCTTTTAGATGAAGCAGATTGAAAGAACTATTGTCTTCTACATAGATTAATAACAAAAATACTAGTAAGGTTACTGCTAGAAATGTCTGTATATACTCAACAAAATATTAACTTGCAGGGTCTATACTGTATAAGAGCACACAGTGACAAAGAAATCAGGCTTCCTGCCTGATTTTCCTAGATGAGAAAGAAAGAGCTCCTAATATTCCTGAAACATTTCTAACCTAAGCAATTTGGAAGAGAAAACTCCTACTTTAGAACAGGAATAAAAAAAAATTGAACCTTTACTTGCCAGAGAGGGCTTTGGTCACTTGCAAGACAACACAGTATTTAATATTCTATTGTGACTCCTGTCTCTGTGTTTTCTCACTTCTGGGCCTTTATATGCCACAGCTGCTAGGCTTCTGTAACTTCTTTTGTCCCTAAGATCCCAGAAATAATACATCAGCATTGTATCATCAAGCCCTTGCCTGGTCCTCAGGGAAGAAAAAAGACCTTGAACACCTTGTTCCACTCCAAGACCATGGTGTCTGTCTTTGTAATAGTCAGTGCAGCTGCACCTTTTTCAGAATGTGTGGTTGCAGATGTCAGGAAGCTATAAGCTCCAGGAAGACAGGCATGCTCTGTGTCCAACTTTACTCGCCACTGCATACCACCATCACGTATAGTGCTTAAACTACAGCTGTCAAATAAGAAACAGCAATAGAGTATGCTACAGTTATAGTGCTTGTAGCAGTGATAGAAATGAGAATACTCAATAATTACACAAAGTTTGTAAAAATGTCTGAGCAGTTAATCGTTTTGTGATAAAAGGCTAATTCTGAATCTGTCAAGCTGTGAGAGGGAGCTAACAATTGAATTAAGGCTTTGAGGAGATGAGGATGAAGAAAGACGTTTAATGAAGAACACCCAGATTTGTAAATGAGATGAAGGGCTGTACATCACTGATGGAGCTAGCAAGTGAATTGTCAAGAATGTCTTCATTGCAGGGCAGTGGTGGCACACACCTTTAATCCCAGCACTTGGGAGGCAGAGGCAGGCTGGGGATCTTCCTGTGTCTATCCGAGAATGCTGAGCCACAGTCTCACCCAATTTTTATGTTGGTGTGAGGGATCTGAACTTGGGTCTTCATCCTTGTACAACACAACTTTACCAACTGAGCCCCCCATACTTAAGGATTTTATTAGACATCAGACATGAACCATTTGTTAAAATAATCAGTTGAAACCAAAACCTGAGGCAGTATAGCAGTTCATATGCTAGGAAGTTTCTAGATTAGAGGCTTTCCATGGTAGAGCTATGCATGCATTCTTGCCAAGGAAGGGCGTGGGCCTTCAGCAGCAGATTACAAAGGAGCTCTGTGGAGAAGACAGGACTTGATATTTTCAGAGGTTTATAGAGAGCTTTGACTCCTCCCATTAACTCTCACTAGTGCAGGCTTCATTGCTTACTAGTGTGAATAGAGCTGTGTCTACACATATCAGGATTTGCTATGCCCAGAAACAGCTGCAGTTCCAAAGGAAAGGCAAGCTATTCTTTTAGGTTTTTTTTTTTTAACTTCTGTATCATCCAACCACAGTTCTCCCTCCTATCCTTCCTCCTTCTCTCTTCACCTCCCTGCCCCAGCCCAGGTTCAGTCCACTCTTCAGGGCTAAGGGCTCCCATGAGGAGTCAGCAACGCCTGGAACAATAGGTTGGGTCAGGGATAAGACCCTGTCTCATGCATTAAGGCTGAGCATGGCATCCCACCATGGGGAATGGGCTCCAGCAAGCTAGCTCATATGGCAGGCTTCTATCACGGTCCTACTGCCAGGGGCCTCTCAGATAGTCCAAGATTGGGTTACCCTTTGGCTCTCAGATCTATTCACTTCTTTGTTCTGTATTGCCAGGATCTCCATTTACAAGGCTCTGCAGACAAAGGGAACAACTGTTGGAAGTTGGAGGGCCAGTGAGCGCAGAACCCACTGAGCTTTGAAAGGTGACTCCCTCACAGGTTGAATACGCACAGTGATGGCAGGCCCATGGGAAAATCTCCTCTCAAGGTCCTGGCTCGCAAAGCCTGGCCCCAGAAGTATAGTCTGTCTTTTGCTAACCGCCTATCTCTGGAAGCAGCACTTGGCAATGACGGCAGTTTTTATTGTTGCTTATTTCTGGCAATGCCTCCAGAGTCACTGTGCCTTCGGCTCATTTCAACCCGTGTCAACAAGTCCCTACACTAAAGTCCCAGTATCTTCCTATGTTATACTCTTAGATCCCTGATAATGTTATAAGTATTTTTCCAGTGTGTTTAACAATGAAAATTGTTTTGTAAACTAAAAGCTCTTGTCACCCTTCCTGGGGACATGCTGAGCTGTTGCAAAGTGTCTAAATGACTTACCTATTTTGGAAATGTACATATGTTTACAATTATTAAATTTTTTGTTCAGGTTGATTACTTTCCTTTGTGGAATTAACCAGTGGCTCTCAAGATCCATCCCACTTGTCCTGGGTAGCCCGAGGCTTCATTTCATTTCAAATAATGGCTTTTCCCAAAGGAAACGTCTCCATTCAGGATATCATAATCAGCTAATGGACTTAGTGATCAATGTTGTATGCTGTGGAACATCAGAAATGTGCCGTAAAATATGGAAAACAATTTAGCCACTCTCTAATGCAGGCAATTCTGGTAAAAACTATACATGAGAAACATGTACCCAACCATATTTTCCTGCCTCACAACAAGATTAGATGCAATAAAAACCTTGTCTTAGCAAATCAGCATGTTAGAAGATGCTGTCAGCAATAACTTTGCCAAGATGTGTCCATTACCAAAGGGGAGCATTATTCTCAATTCACTCTCATTTAAGATTGATGTCTGCTCTAAGCCACCATCTGTCACTAGATGCTGTGGCATCACAATGTCGCCCCTCTGTGCAGTGGGGCCAGTTTGCAGCTTCTCACTTTCTTGTCCTCTTTCCTTTTCAGATTTGAAGATGGACAGTTTTCAGAACAAAACAGTCAGGTATGATTGGCTGACTGCAGCCTAGGCTTGTTTTTCTTAAGTACAGAGGAGAATACATTAAGTGCCTGTGTCTCTGTGATTACCTCAGCAATTTATGTTAGTGGATTGTCAGCTGTTTTGTGACATGGAAACATGTTTTGTTACAGCTGGTCAGTTTCACAAATTTCCCAGATCAGACAACATACTGGCATTTTTTATTAAACAGACAAGAACTCTCGTCATTTCACCACTGCTTTAAGGATGAAGCAATTGATGGACCAGTTCACTGCTGGTTATTGATTGGAACAGCGTCCTCCAACTCTGGCTCTTTTTTCTTTCGCTAATGCTCAACTAATCTGTTCTAACAAAGGTTTATTTATAAGTTATATACAAGCTGCATACAAATGCATGTCTCAATACTTACATCATCCCTATAATACATCATGTATCATTCATATATGCATATGCCAGTTTATAAATATCAAGTAATGGATTAAAAATAACTGCACATAAAATGTGCCACAGATTTACCGACATATCCTCATAAGTGCTACCTCAGTAACATAACTAGTTTAGATAGACATCAAGATAGTGAGATCATAAGAATCCCACACCAATTCTGCTTGACTTTTGTTTACTTAGGGTGGATTTGCCTGAAAAACTACAGAATGCCCAATTAAAGATTGCTAGAACACACTCAGGCTCAATTTATTATTGAGTAGAAATCCAAACATGATTAAGTATCCTGATCTGTTTGTTCACTTATTTATTTATTTGTTTTATTGACCAATACTAGCTTTGTCTATTCATCTGAGGCTACTCTTAATTTTTTTTTCTACTTCTGGAATTGTCTCCTGATGTTTTTCTTGATTAAAAAAAACCATCAAATTACTTAGTTTGGGGTATTTGAAAAACTGGCCAGATGGGCTGATGTATATTTTCTTCTTATGAAATAGTTGATAAATCCCAGAGGAAAAACTGCTGGGAGGTAAACCCACTCCCACAATTTACTTGATAAACCCTGCAACTCCACTCTCCCAACTCCCTGACCAAGCCTGTGATTGTGTATTAGCACATAACTCCAAGAGATAAAGCAAGAACTTTGCTCTGATTTCTCTAAGTGATATGACCTAGCATGGAATCTGCTTCCAGACTTACCTTCTCTTGTACCCATCTAAGCAGAGCACCATAAAGATATTAATGTGTGTACACACAGAATCAATTGGACTGGCTTATTCTCAAATCACTTATTAAATGTAGAATATATCTTAGTAATTAAGAAGCACAAGACACAATCCTTCTTATCTTAGATGTAAGACTAACTTCCTAAAATGATCTATGTAGCCCTATATGTCAGACCTCATGTCAGTCATGAAAAGTCACCTCTTAGTTCTCAGGCCATATTTGTACTGTAGTTCATTTCCACAGTGCCTTTGGGTAATGATCTCAAACATCATTGAAAATCAGTCCTGATTCTAATGCTCCCACCTATACTTATTACAGTCAAGTAATGCTTTTTCTCTTAGGTACTTCCTACTAGCAAACTATACATCCACTAGTTCACTGTCTTTTACCATTAGAAAAACATAAATTCCATGAGAGCTGCTCCAAGCTGTTTTGTGCACAGCTTTAGCATAATACCTGGAATGGTTCACTTAAGATAATGCTCAGTGCAGAATAAGTGTAGTAAAGGAGTAGATAAGTAAACATTTGCTGAGTAAGTGAATCACTGTCCTGTAAGAAGCTGAGTTATCTCAGGGCAGGCATAAGTGGATGGTGTTCCATATTCAGCAAACACATCTCAACAAGAGGGTCCAAGATAAATGGGTATTTTTGCTCATATAATGTCTTTGCTTACAAGTTCTCAAAGTGCTGCATAGGTGTGTATAATTTGCTCATATACTAAACTCAGGATATAACCGTCTTCCTCACTTGCCCTTTATGTCTACAGTGAAGGCCCAGCCTTCACACTATTCAAAGCAAACTATGTGCTTCACCACAGGTCCCCATACTCGGATGGGAACAGCAAAGCATGTTTCTGGTACCAGTATATTGGATTAGGTCATGAAACCACTTGAGGTTGAGCCTCCAAAACTTGTGTGAAATCAACATTCTGGCCAACTCCCTACAAGGTACAGGGCAGGCCTTTGAGCATTCTGTGTATTGTTGCTTCATAGTTTTCTAGACATTCTTCTTCTGATTCTTCTTTCTCCCAACCCTTGGCCTTCGAGACTGACCTCAAAACTTTGTTGACACAATTAGACCAATAATTAGATATGTGTGTGTATACACATATTTTCATGTATTTATGGTGTTTGAGGAGTGAGATTGTAAAAATACCTAATACTTTAAGATGTTTTGACCTTTGGAAACCACTGCTCATCCCTTTCAGGATGTTGTCATTCTGCACTGAACATAGATGGTCCATGAAACTGTTAGCATTCTAGATGACTTTATAAATCTAAAAGCATCTTATGTGTATTAAATAGCGACAGCAAATCCTGAGTAGAGCGGGCTGATCAAGATCTTGTTTACATTCTTGTTCTAACTCTGCCTCTAAAAAGCTATATGCACTATTGACTAATGTAAATTTTCTTGTCTTCAGTCACCTTAATTAAAACACGAGGATTACATGGAATAAGTGCTTAAATCCCTCAGTTGGGAGAACCCATGAACTTGTGCAATGACTCTTCATAACACCTACTTCACCCATTTGTTTGAAAGCTACATAGCTCATGGAGTTTAGGAATATGTTAATGATGGCCTTCACTGATGAGAAATGCATGGCACCTTTCTTTAGTGCGTAGTATGCACCTTCTGTCTCAGAGAGCAATAGTATAATTCCACAGGTTTCCTAGATACCAGTGTGAGTTGTTTGCCATCCTCCAGGGCCCCTGAATTCTCATTGTTGGAGGCCTCATGATCTACTTCAGAGAGATGGATTTTCATCATAGCTCTGGGTCAGAGGTACAGGCATTTGTGAGATCTTAGCTGTGTCACTACAGGAATTAAAATGGAATAATGAATTTGTGCTGTGTTCCATGGCTTTCAGCTAGATTTGACCTTTAAATCACATTTAACGGAGTGCAATCATAGGTCACAAATCAGAAAGGTTTAAATCATGTTCTCTCCTATCAAGAAAAAAGTGATTTAATCCGACTTGATTTTCTGTGCTGCTCATAATATCACCATGAGTTAGAGAAATCTGTTAAAAATGAAAACATGAAGTCACATGGAAATTTTTTCTCTGAATTTCGATATGTACCTGCATAGATGAATAGTATTACCATATGCCATATGATGTATTTCTATGTGTGGCACATTTTAGGACCTGGGAATTGTAAAACTTATGTGATCAAAGAATGCAAGAATACAATATTTTGAACATATCAAGGGGCTTCCTTATACATGAGAACTTCTTAGAAATTCTGTACAACAGGGTTATACTGATATCAAGCCAAATGTTTTATTCTCCACGTTTTGTTTTGTTTTGTTTTAGAAAGATGTGCTTAGTGTCACTTCTCTTAGGAGAGTGTGGCTCAACATTACCTTTCTCCAGGTCAATTCTTTCTAACCTCATTTTCTCTTCCTTCTTTATTAAGAAGGGGCTGGTAGATTTTCATTACAGTCCTTGGGGTGAGTTTATACTATTTTGTTATTCAGAGTAACTGTCACAAAAAAACATTTTAATATCTTCACAAATGTTGACCATTCTTTATTGTTATCACTTAAGTAATAACAGTTTGTGTCTCTAACACATCTTTCCCAAGATGCTTGATTCATCAATAGTGAAAAAGAAGGAAATGGGTGTGTGAAGGAAATAAGATACTCCATTGTGACATGTATATGAGCAATACCTGTATTAAGTAGATGGTACCAAGATTTTTCTATTAAATAATAATATACTAACATGCTCTGCCCATCAAAACATTTCAATATTTTGAAACATAATTCAAAAATTTTCAACCATCCCATTTTGTACAACTGAAATAGGAATATATTATTTGTATGTGACATTATTATTATAGTTGTTATTTTTTATTATTTAATATTTTTATTTTACATATTGATCCCAGTTCCCTCTCCCTCCCATCCTCCCATGATCCCCACCAACCCCCCCAACACATCCCATATTCACTTCCTGGGGAGAGTGAGGCCTTCCATGAGGAATCATCAAAATCTGTCAAGTCATTTGGAGTAGGGCCTAGGCACTCCCCCATGTCTCTAGCCCTCCATGGAAAATAGGCTCCCAAAGTCCATTCATGCACTAGGGATACATCCTGGTTCTAATGTCAGAGGCCCCATAGACTGCCCAGGGCTTTTAACTGAGACAGGTGTTCATGAGGTCTGGCTTGGTGTTATGCTGGTTTCCCAGCTATCAGTCTGGGATCCATGGGCTCCCCCTTGTTCAGGTGAGCTGTTTCTGTGGGTTTCTCTAGCCTAGTCTTGACCCCTTTGCTCATCATTGCTCCCTCTCTGCAACTGGATTCCAAGAGTTCATCTCAGTGTTTAGTTATGAATGTCTGCTTCTGCTTCCATCATCTCCTGGATGAAGGCTCTAGGATGGCATATAAGGTCGTCATCAATCTCATTATCGGGGAAGGGCATTTAAGGTAGCCTCTCCATTATTGCTTAGATTCTTAGTTGGGGTCATCCTTATAGACCTTTGGACATTTCCCTTAAAATTTCTCTTAAAACCTATAATGGCTCCCTCTATTATGGTATCTCTTTTCTTGCTCTCCTCTATCCTTTCCTGACTCAATCTTCCTGCCTATTCATGTCCTCCTCTCCTGACATCTTCTCCAATTCTCTTTCTTCTAACTCCCTCTCCTCTCCCTCCACTCCCAATTTACTCAGGAGTTTTTGTCGCTTTTACCTTCTGTGGGGGACCATGTATGTCTCTCTTAGGGTCCTCCTTGTTTCCTAACTTCTTTTGCAGCATGCATTATAGGCTGGTGGTCCTTCGCTCTATGTCTAAAATCCATATATGAGTGAGTACATACCATGTTTGTCTTTTTATGACTGGGTTACCTCATGCAGGATGGTTTCTTCTAGTTTCATCCATTTGTCTGCGAATTTCAAGATGCCATTCTTTTTGTTTGCTAGTTTGTTTTTTTGTTTTTTGTTTGTTTGTTTTGTTTGTTTTTCTACTGAGTAGTACTCCATTGTGTAAATATGCCACATTTTCTTTATCCATTCTTTTGTTGAGGGGCATCTAGGTTTTTTTTGAGTTTTCTGTCTATTACAAGTAATGCTGCTATGAACATGGTTGAACAGATGTCCTTGTTGTATGAATGTGCTTCTTTTGGTTATATGCCTAAGAGTGGAATTGCCGGATTCTGTGGTAGACTGATTCCCATTTTCCTGAGGAACTGCCATCCTGATCTGCAAATAGGCTGTACAAGTTTGCACTCCCACCAGCAGTGGAGAAGCATTCTCCTTTTTCCACATCCTCTCCATCATAAACTGTCATTGGTGTTTTTGATATTAGTCATTTTGACAGGAGTAAGATGGTATCTCAGAGGTTTTTTTTGATTTGCATTTCTCTGACAGCTAAGGATGTTGAGCACTTTCTTAAGTGTCTTTTAGCCATTTTAGATTTCTTTATTGAAAATTCTCTATTTAGTTCTGTACCTCACTTTTTAATTGGATTATTTGGTGTTTTGGTGATGAGTTTCTTGAGTCTTGCACATTTTGGTGATCAGCCCTCTGTCAGATGTGGGGTTGAATATCTTTTCCCATTATGGGGGCTGACACTTTGTCTTGTTGACTGTGTCCTTTGCCTTATAGAAGCTTCTCAGTTTGAGGAGGTCCCATTTATTAATTGTTGATATCAGTGTCTGTGCTACTGGTGTTATGTTCAGGAAACAGCTCTGCACCAATTCGGTCAAGGGTACCTCCCACTTCTCTTCAGTGTGACTGGATTTATGTTGAGGTCTGATGCATTTGGACTTAAGTTTTAGCATGGCAATAGATATGGTCTATCTGTAGTCTTCTACACACCAGTATCCAGGTTTGCCAGTACCATTTGTTGAAGATGGTTTCTTTTTTCCATTGTATAATTTTAGTTTTTTTGTCAAAAGTGAGGTGTTGGTAGGTGTGTGGGTTAATATCAGAGTTTTCAATTTGATTCCATTGATCTTCCTGTCTATTTTTGCGACAATACTAAGCTGTTTTCTGGATAATAGTTCTATAATAGAGCTTGAAGTCAAGCATGGTGATGTCTCTGGAAGTTCCTTCATTGTACAGAGTTGTTTTGGCTATCCTGGGTCTTTTTTCTTCCATATAAAATTGCATATTATTCTTTCAATGTCTGTGAAGAATTGTGCTGGGATTTTTATTACATTGAATCTATTGATTGCTTTTGGCAAGATTGCCATATTTACTATGTTGATCCTTTCTATCCAAGAGCATGTGAGATCTTTCCTTTTTCTGGGATCTCCTTTAATTTCTTCTTTTTAAAGACTCAAAGTTCTTATTATATAGTTCTTTCACTTGTTTGGTTAGCATTACTCCAAGAATTTTTTTTTAGTTAATCTTATATTCTGTCACTTTGTTGAAGGTGTTTATCAGCTATAGGAGTTCCCTGGTAGAGGTTTGTTTGTTTGTTTGTTTGGTCGCTTATGTAAACTATCATATCATCTGCAAAAAGTGAAAGTTTGACTTCTTCCTTTCCAATTTGTATCCCCTTCATCTCCTTTTGTTTTCTTATTGCTCTAGCTAGAACTTCAAGTACAATATTGAAGAGATATGGAAAGAGTGGACAGCCTTTTCTTGTTCCTGATTTTAGAGGAATTGTGTTGAGTTTCTCTCCATTTAGTTTTATGTTGGTTGTTTGTCTACTGCACATTGATTTTATTATTATGTTTATTTATGTTCCTGTTACCCCGATCTCTCCAAGACCTTTATCACAAAGGGGTGTTGGATTTTGTTGAAGGCTTTTTCAGCATCTAGTGAGGTGATAATATGATTTTTCTTTTTCAATTTGTTTATATGGTGGACTACATTGATAGATGTTCATCTGTTGAACTGTTCTTGCATACCTTGGATGAAGTTTGCTTGGTCATGGTGTATGATTTCTCTGATGTGTTCCTGGATTTGGTTTGCCAGTATTTTATTGAGTATTTTTGCATCAATGTTCATGAGGAATATTGATATGTAGTTTTCTTTCTTAGTTGTGTCTTTGCGTTGCATGGTTACCAAGGTAATTGTAGCCTCCTAAAAAGAGTTTTGTAATGAACCTTCTGCTTCCATTGTGAGGAACAATTTGAGGAGTATTGGTATTAGCTCTTCTTTGAATTTCTGGTAGAATTATGCGGTGAAGCCATGTGGCCCTGAGCTTTTTATGGTTGGGAGACTTTTGATGACTGCTTCTATTTCATTAGGGGTTATAGGCCTATTTTAATTGTTTATCTGTTCTTGATTTAATTTTGGTAATATCTATCAAGAAAATTGTCCATTTCCTTTAAATTTTCAAATTTTATGAAATACAGGTTTTCAAAGTATGACCTCTAGAGTCTTTGGATTTCCTCAATGCCAATTGTTATGTCCCCCTTTGCATTTCTTATTTTGCAAATTTGCGAGTTCTCTCTCTACTTTTTGGATATTTTGGATAAAGGTTTGTCTATCTTGTTGATTTTCCTGAAGAACCAACTCTTTTTTTTTTTGCACTGACTCTTTGATTGCTTTTTTGTTTCTATTTTATTGACTTCAGCCCTCAATTTGATTATTTCCTGTCATCTACTCCTCGGGGGTGAGTTTGTTTCTTTTTGTTCTAGAGCTTTCGTTTGTGACTATCCTCTAATATGACTATCCTCCAATTTCTTCATGTGGGCACTTAGTGCTATGAATTTTCCTCTTAGTAATGCTTTCAAAGTGTCTGATAGGTTTGGGTATGTTGTGTCTTCATTCTCATTGAATTCTAGGAAGTCTTTGATTTTTTTTCTTTCTTTATTCCTTGACCCAGGAATGGTGCAATTGCACATTGTGCAGTTTCAATGAGTTTAAAGGGTTTCTGCAATTTTTGTTGTTGAATTCTAACTTTAAAGCATGGTGGTCTGATAAGATACAGGGGGTTATTCCAACTTTTTAGTATCTCTTGAGGTTTGCTATGTCGCCAAGTATGTCATCAATTTTAGAGAAGGTTCCATGTGGTACTGAGAAGAAGGTACATTCTTTGTGTCAGGATGGAATGTTCTATAGATGTCTATTAAATCCAACTGGGTCATAACTTCTGTTAGTTCTTTTGTTTCTTTGTTAAATTTCTTTCTTATGGTCCTGTCTAGTGGTGAGTGTGAGGTGTTGAAGCCTCCCAGTATAGTGTGTAAAGTTTTATGTGAGATTTGAGTTTTAGTAATGTTTATTTTACAAACATAGGTGCCTTTGTATTTGGGGCATTGATGTTCAGAATTGAGACGTCATCCTGGTTTTTCTTGTGATTAATATGAAATGACATTCTTCATCTCTTTAGATTGATTTTAGTTTGAAGTCTCATTTGTTAGATATTAGGATAGCTACTCCAGCTTGTTTCTTGGGTCCATTTGATTAGTAAATATTTTCCCAACCCTTAACAATGAGGTAATGTTTGCCTTTGAAATTGAGGTGTGTTTCTGGTATGCAGTAGAAGGATGGATTCTGTCTTCATATCCATTCTGTTAGCCTGTATCTTTTTATAGGAGAGTTAAGACTATTAATATTGAGGGAAATTAAAGACCATTACTTGTTAATTCTTGTTTGTTTTGGATTTGTTGTTGGTGGTGATATTGCAAGTAGATTTACTCTGCTTTTTCTTTTGACTTCTGGTAAAGTGTGATTATCTATTGCCTGTGTTTTTGTGAGTGTAGTTTACTTTCTTGGGTTGGAGTTTTCCTTCCAGAACTTTCTGTATGGCTGGATTTGTGGATATGTATTGTGTAAATCTGATTCTGTCATAAAATATCTTGCTTTCTCCATCTTTAGTGATTGTGAGTTTTGCTGGGAATAGTAGTCTGGGCTGGCAACAGTGGTCTCTTAGTGTTTGTAGAACATCTATCCAGGACCTTGTAGCTTTCAGAGTATCCATGGAGAAGTCAGGTGTAATTCTGGTAGGTCTGCCTCTATATCTTACATGTACTTTTTCCTTCACTTCTCATAATATTCTTTCTTTATTGTGTATGCTTGGTGTTTTGATTATTATGTGGCAAGGAGACTTTTTTTTTTGGTCCAGGCTATTTGGTGTTTGGTAAGCTTCATGTATTTTCATAGGCAAGTCCTTCTTCAGGTTAGGAAAGTTTTCTTCTATGACTTAGTTAAATATGGTTCTTTGCACCATTGATCTGGGCTTCTTTGACTTCTTCTATACCTATTATTCTTAGTTTTGGTCTTTTTACAGTGTTCCACATTTCCTAGATATTTTGTGTTAAGGATTTGTTGAATTTAAGATTTTCTTTGGTTGGTGAATCTATTTACCCTAGTTTATTCAGTGCCTAAAATTCTTTCATCTCTTGTATTCTGTTGGTTATGCTTGTATCCATAGTTCCCAGCTTTTCTATTTCCATCATTCCCTCAGTTTGTGTTTTCCTTATTGTCTCTATCTCAGTTTTCATGTCTTGAAATGTTTAAATTGTTTCCTTCATCTGTTTGATTGTTTTTTCTTGGCTTTCCTTGCTTTCTTTAAGGGACTTGTTGATTTCCTGCATTTTTTAGTTTGTTTTTTTCCTCCATTTCTTGAAATGTTTTTGTTTTGTTTTGTTTTTCTTCTATTTCTTTAAGGTATTTTCTCATATCCTTTTTTGAGGGTCTCTATAAGGTCCTTGTCTTCTGCTTCATCCATGCTGGGAAGTTCAGGTCTTGCTGGTATAGAATTACTAGACTCTGGTAGTGTCATATACATCTTTCTGTTGTTGATATGTTCTTATACTTTTCTTCTTCTTATACCCATTTCTTCTTCCAGTGGGTACAGGTGGGGTCTCTCCCTCTCCTGGTAGATTCAATGCCCTATCTTCACCTCCTGATTGGAGGGTGAAGGGGCAAGACAAGAATTGTGGCCAATACTGGGTGCTTTGTTCTGCTTCTAGGTCCCTTTGGGGGATTCATTGGCAGGAAGGGTCTAGTGGGCACAGGTCAAGGGACTTGAAGAAGGGGAGGTGGGTGGCTGGAGGAGCCCCCAGTACTTACCTCTCTATTGGAGGGTGGAGGGGCAAGACAAGTATGTCTGCCAATGCTGGGTACTTTGTCTAGTGTTATTATTATTATGTATTACTTAAAAGTGACAAAAGACAAAACATTCTTAGGTTATTTTTCCTATATACACACAGATTTTATGTATAAATATATATGCATCATGCTATCAATGTTTGAGTTTATGATGTTAGTCTTATCAAATCCAACCATTGCATATTTCTGAAAAATCAGTCAATTACTCTCCTTCAAGTTAATTAAATAGTGTGCTATATAGTGAAACCAAAATAGCATATAAAAATCAATGCAAAACATATCAATTACCCAAATGTACCAAAATAGTTTGACAAAAAAGTATGATATTACATTGTCCAGGTTTGGGGAGGTTTTATTTGTTTGTGTATTTTATATGGTTTAATGTGATCCTAAGCACATTAAAAAGGAGTATCCCCTAACAGGAGGTTATTAGAGATGTGAGCCAGGAAACAAGTCAAAGTTGGATCAAGTTCCTTTACTAATTGGGAGGGAGATGAGATCACAGGTCAAAGAAGAGGAGGCTTAGTCCTGAAAGGATAATTACAAAGTGGGGAGATTAGGTGAGCAGAAGAAAAGAATTCTGAGCTAGGAAGAGAGCCTGGCTCTAGCATAGGAGTTTCTCTAAATAGGTCAGTGGTTGAGTTTCTAGTTTGTTATTCCCTATAGACACAGATCACAGAGGATTTACAGAACAAAGTGGAGGCAACTGACTTCCAGACATCTTAAAGAGCTCTTCCTACCTACCCAGTCCACGAATAAAGCAATCTCAGGAGGTACAACCTTCACCACATTCCCAGGGAATCTACTTGACTACAGAGAATAGCCAAACACAAAGCAAGAAAGGGACACCTTAGCAAGAAAAAGGCTTACAGACGTCCATGAACACTCTCAGAGGGCCAGTTAAAGAGCACCGAGCCTTCCAAAGATGGATGCATGACATCCATAGTGTACAGAACAAAAGAAAATGAAAAGAAGACACAAAGTAGATATGATGGCAGATTTTGATTGGAATCTCAATGAAGATATAGAAGTAATAGAAAAGAGAACAGTGAAACTAGAAAGAAAATGACCTGGAGGGGTGAAGTTGAAAGATTCCTAGTTATCTCTGGGAAGATGGCTCCCTGTGAAAACCACCTCTCAAAGAAAGTTTCTCCTCAACCCTGGTGAGCTACACTCCAAACCTGACTGACCAAGTATCCTGTATTGGTGTTTGCCAAACTCATACTTGGTAACAAGATCCAAAGTTAATGCAAAATAAAGCTCTATATAATAGTTAATTATGTTTTATACACAAGGCTTTGGGGTCAATAGTCCACTGTCATTACTGAAAATATGGACACAGGCTTTTCCATCCTCTAAAACTTCTTTAATTTTCTTTATTTTTTTTTAGAATAATTTGTATGTGTTCATACCTGTGTGAGTGTGTGCATGTCCATGTCAAAGCTTACTTGTGGATGTCAGGTGAAAACCTAGTCTACCCTTCTACCACCTGGGTCCTAGGATATCCAACTGGGCCCATCAGATTTGGCAACAAGAGCCTTTATCTGCTGAGCCATTGCTGGCTCATGCTATATGTATTTTCTAGTCAAGTTCTTTGAGATAGTTTTCACAAGCTTTATAAGTTATATGGGAATCTAAAAAAATTAAAAAATCCAAATCTTAGAGTTACTGATGAAGTCAGGTGACAGCTGTGTAACCATCAGATTAAACATGCATTTGACATAGATCTAAGATTAAATGTCTTCCTGGCTTCTAATGAGTTAAGAGAATTTGAGTAGCTTCATTCTCCTATCATTAGTGTATTGTTAAAGAACATTTAAGATCCAAGCTGAAGTCAGGTGGTGATGGTTCATTCATGCTTTGCATCCCAGAACTTGGGAGGCAGAGACAGGTAGATCTCTGTGAGTTTGAGTCCAGCCAGATTTACAGAGCAAACTCCAGGACAGCCATGGCTACACAGTGAAACCCTTACTTTTAGGATCCCAGCTGAACCCAGAGAACAGGAGCAATAGTACATCGAGGGGGTCGTTGCTGGAAAACTTCAACCAAGGAAAAAGTACATGAGGGTCTTTCATACAGACAATGCACTCCTTCAAATACTTGTCTGCTGAGCCTGAGATATGTGAAAACCAAATTAGAGATAAGCTAGGCTCTTTACCCCTGTGCACCATTAATAAGACTTTAGATAAATATTTCACCTGAGAGAGTAGGTTTGCCTCTAATGGAGACAAAATTTGATATTGTGCAGACCCCAATCAGTCCAATTTTGCTATAAAATACGTGGTCCACAGGACAAAAAGCTGTACATAAATCATGTACCTTGTAATACATGACCCTTGCAGCTGCAGCCCTATACACATCATTTGTCACTTTTTAAAACAAATCCTTTAGTGGCTGGATTGCACAAGATAAGAAGAACACAATTCTTGGTAGTAGACACATACTAGGATACCAGCACACAATCTTGCTGGGCCTAACACAAAAGGAGAAGGGGAGGGTGTGTCCAGCAAATTTGTCTGGATCAGCTACAGATACATGAGGGTTTGAGTCACAGGTGCTGGAATTTTATAACAGCTAAAAAACTATTCTTACTCTTGCAACTATACTTTCTTTCAAAGGAAGTTTATGTAGGAAAAAATGTATAAAGGAAAAAAATGGGTCCGGTTTCAGGACATTTAGTTGTCACTCTTATTGAGCCTCTCTATTCTACTTAAAGCCTATCTGTAATTCAGCCAATTAGAGAATTGCTGGTTTTGAACATTGCAATGAAGAGAACTGTTGGGCTGTGTGAGATAATACAGAATTTATGTGGGAGAGGAACAAGAGAAGATGCAGAACTGAGGTGAGCATCCTTTGTTATCACGATGCTACTCAAACAACACAGAATGTCCATCTTACTGAATTAATAATGCTCCTGTGAAATTGCTAGCATGGTGCTTTAAAGGCTGGTGTTTCCTGGAGCTAGGGCTGACTCTCATAATTTGTTTAAAGAAGCATGCTTTCTTTCCACATCCTATGTCTAATTAGCATCTACCCCCGCCCCCATGGTGTAATACAGTCTTGCTCATCAAAAGATAACTGCCTAAAAAACACTTGTAAATTAGTTTGGAGAGCCTGCCACACCAAACTCTGCCTCTCCATCACTGCTTTACTTTGGTGTCATATTTTCTTTTAATGAAAGTAAAAGCAAACAGTCAAGCTTTTATTTTGAATAATTCAAATGAATTCTTCCGTGTCTCAGAGGGCAAGCTTCATCAAATCCACACCTAGCTCAGGGATGGAAGCCTTAAAGGCAAGATGTCTTGACAGCATGTTCTCTGGCATACTGAAAATGACCATCACAAATGGAGAAAGAACACCATTAGGATCATTATCCTTGACAGCAAAGAAGCCCACACTTGCCAATCCTGAGGACATTCTTTGCAGCCTCCCTTGATGCTATGCTTTCAAGGGCTGCTCTGGTCAGTCTCTCAGGAAACGTGGCTCCAGGAATCTCAGTGTTTATCTTCCAAGTACAGTATCCAGGAGACTACATCAGACTTAGATTAATGAAGCTGTGCTGTGAGGAAGTACTTCATCAGATGAACTTAGCCCTGAAGCCACAGTGCCTTCTGTCTGCTTGGCTAAGTTGTGGCCCACATACATTTACACATCACTCTACAAGGAGCTGCTTTCAGGGTTATTGCAGAATTAGCTCCTTACAAAAAGTTTTGTTTTGTTTTCTGTTTATGTGTATGTGTATTTCTCTATGTGTGTATACATGTACCAGTGGAAGCCAGATCCCCTGAAGCCAAATCCCCTGAAGCTGGAGTTATAAGCTATTGGGAGACATCCAACCTGGATGCTTGGAGCTGAACTCCAGTCCTCAGCAAGATGACCAAGTCCTCTTAGCTCTTGAGCCATCTCTCCAGCCCCTGAATTTATTGTTGATGAAAAGCTAGGTGCACTTCAGAACATAACTTCCAGAACAAACCAACTGGATTGTATAAATTATCCAGCCATGGGTGTATTTTGGTATGCTTTTCTTAATCATACTGTTTATGCTTTTGTTCATAAATTATATATAGAGTGTAGTTTTATGATTAATTAAATTGAAGATGATTAATGTATAAAATAATAACTAATTATCTTTTTGAGACAAGGCTATTTGGGGTTGAAAAAAAATGTTTCCAACTTGGATTTGGACAATTTACACATAATTTTTAAAGGAGTTACTAAAAAACATTGCATCATACACTTAAAATGGGTGGATTTAATGATATGTTAAATAATGTCTTAGCAAAGCTGATTTTTAAAAAGTGATTAATTTGGCTTGATTTCCTACACGTTAGCTATGAGGGAGGTTTTATAACTGTGCTAAACTCTATGTTAAATATAAATTTGTTCACTATGTACTATGATTTAATTTCTTTCTATTCACAGAATCCCACCAAGCAGCCCCCAGAAAAATTAAACAGTATGCGAGTTTGCTGATGAATATTGGGTACCACAGAGAACAGAGGTAGGATTTTGTATTAAACTGCTAAGAACAAATAGTAACATTTTGGTGAATAACCCTTATCTATTACACTGATAATCTCAGTCAGTTAAGACAAAGTTAAGGCTTTGAAGGGAGGAAGATAGGTAAATCTTGTGTTAAGATGCTTAATGTTTCAGGTATGTCCACAATTTGAATTCAAATTGTTATTGTTGTTATATAAGAAAGAAAACCAAGGAGACTGGCATGATAATCTACTAAGATATTGAAATGCTTACAAGAACAGAAGACAATGTCATTCTAAAAGCATTAAATAACAGTTGGAGGACTAGCTAGGTAGCTCAATGGTAAAATATTCCCAAGGGCCTGAATCCAATTCCAGGGCCACTAAACAGAACAAATAAATAAAAACCAAACCAAGCTGGCTCTTAGGAACACAGGCATGTCCCACTTCTAATACTGAGACAGAGAGTCAAATTGAGTTAAGTAACAGACTGAACTCAATTTGCCTTGCCTCAGCTCCCTTTTCCCAGAATGCTGTCTGGGAGTTAAGTTAGAAGATACCAGCTGTAGGAAAGAGAGAGTGATGGAGTATGAGCTCAAAGTGTTGTTACATACTCTATAATTGGGATGCCCTATGCCCAGCAGGGAATTTAGCTATCTATTCTGCTTGGGACCTGCTTGCTTCTTGTCCTTCCTCTTTGGCAGACATTTTTCCTCCTCTCTTTCCTTTTTTCTTCCTTCATTTCTTACACATGCTCCATGGAGTTTGAAATACACTTTTCAACATTAACTTTCTTACAACAACACTGAAGTTGGAGGAAAATAGTCTGCAATGTTATGTGTTTCTAAACATATTCACAGCTTACAGAAAACTGACTATGACACAGTGTTCATATTATTAACCATGACCCAGACTTAAATATTTAGAAAATAAACAGGGTGGGTTGAGTGTGGTTATCATTCCAGAACTTGGGAGGCTGAGGCAAATATACCATCACAAGTTCATGGCTATTTGCTCTATGTAGCAAATAGAGTTGAGGCCAGCCAGTGTCATTGGGAGATCTTGTCTCAGAGCAACAAATAAATAAACAGATAAATAAATAGATAAATGGTGAGATGATGATAATGAACTTCAATATTAAATTATTACTGGTGTTCAAGCAATTCTGTTGATGCAGCCCACAGGATCTCTACAAGATGACTCAGGAGTTTACCATCCTACCAAGGAAAAGCAAAACAAAAAGGGAAAATCAAAGGCATGAGAGAATGGAATCTTCCATGCTTACAGCCTGTGAGTCCTCCAAACCAGAATGGAACTAGAATGAAAATATGTGGAGTGATTGTCCAAAGACAATTATGTAAATCAATACAATAAATCAGGCCCAGATGTCACAGGCAAAATAAATCAATGGAAACTGCCAAACCACTTGTCTCAACCTACTGGATTTAATTAAAACCACCACACAGTTCATGAGAGGTCTTGAAATAGGGCAGCCCGTATCTCTCAGGCACAACCATCCACCCAAACAGGAAGTGGCTTAAAGTTAACTGTGTTGAACTTTAATGTGTGGGCCGGATAACCATGGCAGGATTTCCCATGAATCTGCAGCAATGCTCTGTCAGCCCTTCCTTATACTCCATCTCAGTTCTCAGAAGCATGCAGTCTCAATGCAGGAACCTTTGCTACTAGAATAGAAGTACCAGGGGGAAAGCAGTGGGAATATAGACTACCTTATCCTTGTGACAAAATATAATCACCATTAAAAGCAGTCTGGCATATTTCATCAGAATCATACAATGAAAGGTGATGCTTGCCTGGTGAATTCAAATTTTCCAAAGATATAGTTCATAAATGACACTCAAGAGAAGTACAAAATGAACAACAACAAAAACAAAAAGACTCCCAAATTATTGTAAATTCATAGAGCTGACAAAAGGCATGGTTTGAGTGCATCTTTTAGGGCCAAGAAGTTAGAAATATCGCAGAGAGAGACAGGAGTGATAAGAAAAGGGGTCACAACCAGGCTACAGAAACCCACAGAGACAGCTGACCTGAACAAGGGGAGCTAATGGACCCCCAGACTGATATCTGGGAAACCAGCATTGGACCGACTCAGTCCCCCTGAACATGGGTCTCAGTTAGAAGGCCTGGGCAGTCTAAGGGACCTCTGACAGTGGAACCAGGATGTATCCCTGTGCACAAGAGGACTTTGGGAGCACATTCCCCATGGAGGGACACTCCCTTAACCTAGAGGCAGGAGGGAAGGCTTAATCCCCACTCCAATTGACTTGACAGATTTTGATGATCCCTCCTGGAAGGAATCACCTCCCTGTGGAGTGGGGGGGGCATGGGATGGGAGAGGGATCTGCGGGCATGGGAGCAAGAGGGAACTGGAATCAATATGTAAAATAAGAAAAAAATTATATATATATATAATATTATATTATATATTATATTATTATATTATAGATTATTGATGGGCCCAACAAGGTGTCTTGTGGAAACCACATGTGTTCACTCCCCTGAACCCATGTGAAGTTTGAAAGAGGGAAATGATTTCACAAAGTTGTTGTCCATTCTTTACCCATGGGCTATGGCATATTCACACACACATACACACACACACACACACACACACACACACACACACACACACACACACAATATACACACACTATGTAACACATATGCATATGATAATTCATAAATACTGTTTTTAAAAGAACTGCCATTGGTCCATCAGTAAAAGAGATGCCTCAAGTTTATACAAAAAGACAAAGACACTAATATTCCATGTCTTTGGAAGGAAAGCAGCAATCTTCACCAGGCACATGCTCAGTCATTGGTGCCTTCCTGGAAGGAATTTGTGCACTCTTGGACCCATTTTATAAAGCACTTTTGCTTGTTGTTTTGTTTTGTGGGATTTATTTTGCCTAGCATTATTGACATGTTTTAACTTATTCTGTTTTATGTCCAATCTTAGTAGAGCAGAAATCTGCTGCCGCAAGCCATCTTTATTAACAGCTGCCTCAGGTGCTGAGCAGGCTCTGGCTTTAACAGCATCTCTAAGCAGACAGGCAGAGAGCTTGTTAATAGGCTTTCCCAACCCTTTGGCTTCTGGGAGATGTAAGTGGATTATGGAGGTCTGTTTGTCAGGCTATCTTTTTACATCATTGTCTGAGTGATTGCCACACAGGTCTATGGCTTTGGCCTAATTAACAAAACGCGTGAAATCCTAAGCACAGAACTTATATTGATTGGTCCTCTCTGTGGGAAGTTTCTGAACTCCCATGACTCCTGTTTCAGCCAGATGTTCCTCATGATGTCACCCATGGGACTTCAGTGTGTTAACATAGCAAGGACACATCTTAGTACTTTCAGTTACTCAAAGCACCAGAAGGAACAGTATTAATTGGTGTAGTTTAAAATATCAGTGACCTCAGTATAACAAGAAATCTCATGAAAATGTTCATGCTTGGTTACTATAAAAAACAACCTTAATGCAACCTGGGCCAGCTTTTTTTTTTTTTCTCACAGAATTTAAACCATGAAAAAGTTGTTTCAACAGGAAAAAAACAAAACAAAACAAAAAAATCAAAAAGTAAATAACACACACACACACACACACACACACACACACACACACACACACTTAAAAAAATTAACAGGAAGCAGAAGAAAAAAAAGATTTTTTTTAATCAATGAAGGAAAAAATGTAAATGAAGATGAAGCATGTCAGAATCACGGGGAGAGTTAATTTACTGCTCAACTTTTCATGAAGTAGATAAACATTTGGACAAAGTTTTGGAAGCACATGGGAGGACACCACTTTAGGAACTGGGATAAATGAGGGAGGCAAAAAGATGGGTGCTGTGTCCCTATTCTCATGGAGCCTATGAAAATTGTCACACTCTTTAGAAGTCAAAGTATTCAGCCTAACAACTAATTCCAGTCAAAAGTATACAGAGTTTTAACGAAACACTGCTTGGTGACTTACTTAGAAGGTTAAACTGGCCATGGAAAATTAGGCCTTGTTCATCACTGTTATAAAATATTCAGTAGGTTCATGTTCTACTATGACTACATTTTTTTTTTTTTTTTTTTTTTTTTTTGGTGTTTGGTAAGACTTGGAGTCTGGGAGGTCTTGAGGAACTTCAATTTAAAATTAATGTAGGACAGATTTTTTAAATTCTTTATGTACTTATATATACACATAAATTAGTGTTAGTAGCCAAGAAATTACTCCATAGCAATTGACAGGTTAATTATTTCTGAACTCAGGTATAGAAACATAAATAAAATTGAGCTTAATTAAAAACAAAAAAACTTGAGAGACCTGAGGATATGTTGCATTCTGTCCCTTCCCCCTCTTTCTCTTTCTCCTAACTAAAGGAAATGGTAGTAGTATTTTAAAAATCTGAAAAAGGTATCTAGAAAGTCTTGGGACTCTGTGCTGATTTGGGGCAAATGTCCCATCTGGCTACAAGTACGGTTGAAAATTCATCAACATGATACCCAAGTCATGAGCAATGGGACTTGAACCCACCATGTGTTACCCTTCCTGCTCCCTGCTAATCATTCAAGATAACTGTCAGACCCATGTCTTCAAACCAAGTAAGCAAGCATTAGCCTGAAATGCAACTATGACACATGGGTCTCAAGGTTGATGAGTTAAACAGAATATACCAACTAGCTGGAGATGTTCTTCAGGTGAGAAACATAAATTATGCCAAGGAGAAGTAATCTCTCCCCAGCATCTTTTCCTGTTAGCCACTGGGGAACTGTGAAATAAATGGGAGAGACTGTTTCCTCCTTTTGATCAAGGTCAGTAGGACAGCAATACCAGTGATCAACACAGGCCACTGCTTGTTGAGAGGTCTTGTTGTTCAATCCCCTTTGTTGATGGCTTGTAGCCGTCTCCTCTTCAGACTTAACAGTGAGTGCCATTGAAGAAGTAACTGTTACTGTTTTCTATTTTACCTACATAAGGATACAGAGGGTCCCAATCAGCCCAAGATCACCAAACCAATAAGGGATGGAATCAGAACACAAACCTAGAACCAACTCCAAAGCTGATGCCCTTAGCCACACTCTACATCTGCCTAGGGCCTTGATTGACACACAGAGGACAGGTAGTTTCAGAGCAGGGAGACATATCCATCACCTTTTGCACAGACAGTTGTTTTCTTTGAATTTTGTGGACTACTGTGTTTGAGGTAAACTGGTTATCACCTGCCTGGATACCCGTGATTTACAATTATTTCTTTATTAAGAAAATGTTCAGTGTGAGAGTGATCTCCCTCTGAAAAGATGCCAACAGAAAGGCCTTGTCAGTTTTTTGGCAGAGATGCATCTAAACACATGAAAACGAGTTTAAACACTATCATTTATGCATAATTCTTTCTTGGCATCATTGCATACTTGCCACAACTTGAAGCCAGACAACACTTATTCCTACTTTTCTTACTTGAGAAATAAGCCAGGCTTAAGTGGATCTAATTCCTTCCCAGAAGAAAAACAGCTTTGTCAGGACTTGGTAGTGTATGCTGTGTCGGAAACATCAAGGACCCCATTTACACGCAGCTGTGAGGACTCTATGAGCTGGGGCTCAGCCAGAGCTCTGTACCCACGGAGATAGATCTGGAGTCTGGAATGAGGAACATGCTGCGGCTTGTGATGAGGGCCACAGGCATAATGGATGACCATATCTCTACCAGACTCAGGCAGAGCCTACAACCATTCATCCAACCGCTTCTATGCTAAACGTCACAAAATGGACCCAAAATGATGAGCTGTCTTAATGGAAGGGGAGAAGGTGGGGTTGAGGCCATTTTAGGAAACAGAAGAGAGCAAGAGGCTGGAAGGCCTTTTTGCAAAGTCCTGCTCTGGCTGATTTACTGCCAGGAAGCCCTCTTGCTGCAAATAGTTCATAAAGCCTGTGACCTGAGTACTTACCCATGGGACCACAATAACATTTATCTAGCATAAATTAATGTGTTTCAGCCACTAATTCAATTTGGCTGTCCCATTCTTTTGGCTTTGGCAAAGCTTAGCCTTGCTGTAAAGTCACTCCATGACTCACACGAATGGCTGTGTTTGTTAAGGAGTCACACACCACTAGGAACAAAGAGTGCTATTAGTCGAGTAGCCATAAAAATATACCTCCGGAGCACATTTGAAACTGTGCTAATTGAAACTTCCTCCTCAGAGGAGGCTGATCAGAGCCAGCTGTAGGAGTCAAGCAAGAACAGATTTCAACATCGCATTAAAAGCCCAGCAAGTTCAGCAAGAGCAGCCACTGAGAGGAGAGGCATTCCAACCCGAACAAATGCTCTCTAATTGGCTCCTGAGACGCTGCAAAGAGGCTGGTGGCCTCCGCTTGGAGAGCCAGGAAAGAAATTTCTCCATGAGTAAGAGCTGGAAAAAAAAAAAAAAAAAAAAAGAAGAAGAAGAAGAAGAAGAAGAAGAAGAAGAAGAAGAAGAAGAAGAAGAAGAAGAAGAAAGAAAGAAAGAAAGAAAGAAAGAAAGAAAACAAAACCTAAACCTGTACTGCAGTTCAAGGAGTGTGCATAGAAAACCGCAAAAGCAGCATGAGTTCAGTGAAGAAGTGGGGGATTGTTCTAGAACAGCCCATGTGAGTTTGTTTGGTAAAATAGCCTTTTGAGGGTATCCTATTAGTATTCAAAACAAAACCAAAGCATCGAATTCACAGAGAAGAAAACAAACATGGTCCAAAGAAGAAACCAATCCCTGGACCCCTCTCAAGAAAACACGGGCTGCATTTAAACATCAAGAGAACTGTGTGTTCCTCTTTGCCGGGTTCTAAGTGCGCTCTACCAAGATACCAGAATGTGCTACCAATGTGTGCATCGTTAGGCTCACAGAAGAGGCGGGTGATCGTATGTTTTGTTCATTTTACTTGAGAGAGGTTTGCGCAAATGTAGAGAAGCAGTCCCCGGTGGATAAGTATAGTAATATATGTCACCTATCAAATATGTGAATTTTACTTAATGTAGGTGAGTGGGGGTGCCTGGAAATGTTAACAAGCAAGTTTTGCTATATGACACCTTTAGGTAATATGTAAATTAGGAAGGGTTACAGTCTTTTCCATTTATTTACTTAAGGATTTAATGCCATGTCTTGTTTTTTAAGGCTCCCCGGGGTTCCTGGAGATACCGGGTGCTTGAAGTTTATTTACATTGCTATGGAAAGGCTGTCTTGTGCTGCAAAGGGGCAAGAGTTATTCTATGTAATATGTGAATTACACATACTATTCTGGAGAGTATAATTGTGGCTTGGCCAATAACAAGGAAGTTAAGATTTGCTACAGTTTTAACCTTTTTGGGGATGAAGCAAATAGCTAAGCTCTTCTTGTGAGTTCCTATTCCTCTTAGTCCTAATAAAATATTTTAAGCTAACTCTCTGGGCATGGAAACAACATGAAACAAAGTATTCAGACAAAAGAAGAAATTTTATATTTACAGCACCATATAATTCTTTCTCTGTTGCCATTTTATGCTTGAATATGCACATCCAGAGTTTGGCAGACAGGGAATGTCAACCATGGAGCTTGGGATATGGGCTTCTGGACTTTTGAGGACATACATCAAAAGTGTCTGTTACACTGTATCCCCCCACAGGGGCATTCCTTCTGCAGTGTGATTAGAATTCCATTGCTCTGTGTCCAATATTTCATGCATCTTTCCTGTGCAATTGCTATAGACGCGGGTGAGGCTTACACTTAATAGGGAAAGGAGTTGGGGAGTTTGGAAGTTGCCAGCATTTAAAACCCATCCTTTCTTTTATCTTCGTCCACCTTTGGCTTGGAAAATTGTACATACTGACAGCAGGTGGGCAGCTGTTCTGAAGAGTGAGGGCTCAATGCCATTTTCTCCCTTCTCCCATCTCATATATGAGTTCTAACAGTGGCTGGAAAGGCATGGATCACAAAAGCACACAAGGGAGTGTGTGAGTGTGCTGCTTCTAGTGGTGGTAGCACCTTAAGAACCAATCCACAAATGCAGCGAATCCAACCACAACAGACAAAGAATGCTGGCCCTAAGAATCATGCCAGGATCTAAGCATGATTTTTCCAAGTCATGTTTCCAAGGAACAGAATCATGGTCTTCTATAAAGGATAATCCCTGAGAGCCAGCTCTTTATTGTAGTATACCTTTTTAAAAATTCATTATGAAGAGCACAAAAACAAAATACTACACAAGAACTATCATAAAAAGTGTCTAATAAATAGCAGATTCCTAAGTTGATGAGCTGTAAGAACTAAAATATCAGTGTAGAATACTACAAGGTCCATCTTGTTGATAAAGGCACTCTGTGCTAGGACATTAAAGACTAGCCTGAATGTGGACCTGTTGCTGCAGGGACTGACACAAACTCTAATCACTTTTATCTCCCTCAACCTTGGCACTTGCAGTTACTCTGGGTTGCTAATGTCACCAGTTGTCAGCTAAAATCACCTGTGAAGACTATACTTATTTATCTTTCATTAGGCAATTTACTTTCAGATTAAGTTTATTGGGATAAAATTTACAGTCAGCTAAATTCTCCTATTTGACTGTAAAATTCTATGAATTTTGACAAGTACATACAGTCATATAACTTCTAGGATGCTAAAGATAGAGACGCCTGGGGCTGGAGCAATGGCTTGGGATGTACTTGTCATTTTTTCAGAGGGCTAGAGTTCATTTCTCTGCACCCATGTCATATGTCTCTCAGCCTTGTGTAACTCAAGGGGGATCCAATACTCTGTGGAGCCTCTGAGGGAACCCACATACATACACATAATTTACACATAATTTTTGTTGTTGTTTATTGGTTTTAGTTTAGTTTAGGTTTTTTTTTTTTTTTTTTTTTTTTTGGTTTATGGTTTTTGAAGACAGGGTTTCTCTGTATTGTTTTGGAGCCTGTCCTGGAACTTGCTCTGTAGACCAGGCTGGCCTCGAACTCACAGGGATCCACCTGCCTCTGCCTCCAGAGGGCTGGGATTAATGACATGCACCACCAATGCCTGTCTTCATACACATAAATTAAAAAAAATAATGAATAAACATTTTCAAGGACATAAACTTCATTTTCCTTCTTTTTTTTTTGTTGTTCAGTTGGTTGTTTTTGTTGTTGCTATTGTTGTTGTTGTTGTTGTTGTTGTTGCTGAAGCTTAACTCAATGCCTCACCTTACCTTAAGGAGACAGTCTTCCGCTGAGTTAAAGTCCCTTCATCATCTCCAAAATTCCTTCATATTCCTTTGGGATCAGTCCATGTACTCCATACTTTACCCATGGTAACTATGGACTCAACTTTTGCCCCTATAATGTCATCTTTTCTGGAATGTTGTATAAATGGATTCATGTAATATATGGATTTATTTATTTTAATTATTTAATTTATTATTTAATTATTTCTTTATTAATTATTTAATTATTTATCTACTGATTTATTTACTTATTTATACATACACTGAGAATTGGACCAAGGCTTTTGCACGGGCTGGGCAAATATTCTAGCACTGAACTACATCCTTAGTTCATCATACTATCCCTTGAGGATGGATGTGTCCACTTAGCAATAGTGCACTAAATATGTCCATGTTTGCTTAGATGAATGGCTGTTCTGTTTATGACTGAGTAATGTATTATTGTGTGGATGCAACAGAGTTTACCATTTATCAGTCAGTGAATACTGAAGTGGCTGCAAGAATGAGACCTTTAGACTTTGGGAGCACGTTTCCCATGAAGGGATACTCCCTTAGCCTAGAGGCAGGAGGGCCTAGACCCTACTCCAAATGACTTGGTAGATTTTGATGATCCCTCCTGGGAGGCATCACCCTCCCAGTGGAGTAGGGGTGGAGATGGGATGGGAGGGTGGCGGGGGGGGTATAGGAGGGAGAGAGGGAGAGAGGGCGAGGTAACTGGGATCTATATGTAAAATAAGAATATATATATACGTATATATATATATATATATATATATATATATATATATATATAAGAGAGAGAGAGAGAGAGAGAAAGAAAGAGACCTTTAAAAAAATTAAAGCTAATATTATACATGTCACTGCCGGTCTTTACATAAACACACCTTTTCTTTGTCCTGGGAGTAATTTGTCCCAAACGTTCAAGTACTGATAGTTAGTTCCACTGTGGTTCAATTTGGAGTCAGAAATTTGTCAAGAAGTGGAACCTACCTGCCCCTCACCAGCTGCTGCACCTGGGAGAGTGGGCACAACACCTCACTAGAGATGACCTGTTGGCAGGGGTGCAGGTGAGCCAGGTCCTGTCCCCTCCATAGTATGGCATGGGATAGCAAAGTTAAAGGAAATATGTCCTCCTCCAAAGCCCTTGCCACCTGTGACAGGCAGGAGAGCTGGCCTCAGTGTGTCAAGCTACACTGAACGTACTTAGGGGGTTGTATTTACATATCTGTTCCTATGTGTATGTGTGTGTCAATAATAACTAGGGTAAAAGAAGCCATGAATTTGAAAAGGGGGAGCACACAGGAGGGGTTGGAGGTAGCAGGAGAGGAAAATAATGCAATTATATGCCAATTAAAGTAAAAAGTAAAAGATAGAAATACTAAACACTAAAGAATAAGTAACAAATATTAATCTGGGCCTAAAGCCTCAGGCCTATAATATTAGTTACTTAGAAGGGTAGATCAGTGGATCAAGGCTGAAATGGGCAAATCAGGGAGATTCAGTCTCAAAAAGTAAAAAAGAGTCTGGACATAGGTCATTGATGGAGTTCTAGCTGAGAGAAGGAGGTGCCTATGAAAGTACAAGAAGTCCACAGAAGACTAAGTTGACTGGAACTGAAAAGAAATTCTCCTTGGCACATAATAATCAAAACACTAAACATACAGAACAAAGAATGAATATTAAAAGCTATGCTTAAAAAAACAAGAGAAATATGAAGGAATACCTATTAGAATAATACGTGACTTCTTAATGGAGACTATAAAATCCAGAAGGGCCAAGACAGGTGTTCTACAAACTCCAAGAGACCACAGATGCCAGCCCAGACTATTATACTCAGCAAAACTTTCAATCACAGTAGATGGAGAAAACAAGAAATTCTGTGGTTAAAAAAAAATTAAGCAGTATGTATCTTCCAATCCAGCCCTATAGTTTTGTGCTAGAAACAAAACTTCAACATAAAGAGTTAGGCACACCCAGAAAATACATGGGATTAATAATCTCAGACCTGTAAATGAAAAGAGGGGAAACACATACACACACACACACACACACACACACACACACACACACACACACACAGAGAGAGAGAGAGAGAGAGAGAGAGAGAGAGAGAAGAGAGGAGAGCACAACAAAATAACCAGAAACCAGAATCACCAAACATTGCTTATTGAAAATTCTTAACATAAATAGTCTCAATTCCTCATAAAAAGACACAGATTGACAGGATCCATCCTTCTGCTGTATCCAAGAAAGACACCTTAACATCAATAATAAACATCACCTCAGTGTAAAAGGATGAAAAAAGATATTCAAAGCAAACAGACCTAAGATTCAAATTGCTATGGCCATTTTAATATCTGGTAAGAGACTTCAAACCGAAACAAAGCCAGAGAGCCAGGGAAGGACACTACATACTCACCAAAGGAAAAATCCATCAAGAAGACGCTGCAATTCTTAAATCTATGCACCAAACAAGGATTTCAAGTTCATAAAAGAAACAATACTACAGCTTAAATCATTCAGTGACCCTCACACACTAATACTGGGAGACTACAGTACCCCACTCTTGACAATAGTCTGATCATCTTCTGAGTCTGTATTTATTTCTTGTGTGTTTTCTTATTTTTATCCCCTTTTGTTTTGTTTTGTTTGTTTTGTTTTTGTACTATTCCCATGTGTTGGTTTTGGTTTTATCCTATGTCTTATTTTGTTTTCATCCCTTAGATGCCTGTTTCTTTCCTAATGAGAAACAGAAAAGGGTATATCTAGAGGGGAGGAGAAGTGAGCAGTAACTAGGAGGAGTAGAGGAAAGGCAAACTATAATCAAGATAAAATCTAGTTTTTCAATAGAAGAAAATGAAAACTAAAAAGAATTGAAACAAGTTATTGAATTATGAGAATTTATGATCTAACATAATCTAGATAGTGGATTAACAGTTAAGAATTTGGTTTGCAGCACCCACCGACTCATAACCCACAGTACCAGAGGGTCCAGTGACCTTCTTTTAGGCTCTTTGGTCACTGGTCTGTACCTGAGAACACTCATACATACACATACACTTCAGTACAATAATAAAGTAAAATCTGAAAAATAGACTATCAACATTAAAATGAGAGTTTAGTGATTGCTAGAATCTAATACCAACATTAAAAAAGCAAAATCACCTGAGAATTCACTCATTAATACTGAATTTAGTAATGTAACAAAGATATCATTCACAAGAACATCAAACATTTAAGGTAAATATAATTGAGCTCTAATTAAAGATGGATGATATATTAAAAAAAATTAGCCTGTAACAAAATCATATTCTTAAAGCCTGAATTAGTGAAATATAACAAACCTGTGATTGGAAAACTCAATATTTAGAGATAAAATTTTTCTCTAAATTAATGTCTAAATTTAACCATACTTCAAGAAAATTCCAATCTATTTCTTTATTTCACCAATGCAGCAACTAATTAAAACACTCAGATGGAAGAGTAAAGGGCAAAGACAACTAAGGCAGTTTGAAAGAACAATAAGAAGCAATAATTTCCCTAGGAGATATCAAGACTTAGCAAAAAGCAATGTAGTTATAATATTCCAGGTTGTGGCAAAGACATGTAGAAAATGGGTCAAATAGGGGTCCTGGAAAGAGAACTATACTTAGCTGGAAAATTACTTGGGAGAGGTAAAGAAATGACTACATATTCATTGAATGTTGATAGGCCAACTGGGTCTTCTGACAGGAAGAAAATGTGCAAAACCCTATATTGTGTTCGAGTAAAACTGCAATTTAGATAAAAACCTACATTTGAAAGGACAACTTTGTGTTTCTCAGAATGAAATAGAACAGAATTATATGACCCTTGGGTGGAGAAAGCCGTTTTAACATATGGTGTAAACAGCATTTACACAAATGAACACACACTGTTGGATTTGACTATATCCAATTGTATTTAGTCTTCAGTGTGATGCCAATTGTAGAGTGTAGTAAGTCACAAGCAGGGAGAAGGTACTGGGAAACCCAGAAACAACCAACAGACAATGCACAGAAGAGAAAGAATAAATCTGAAAGGGATAAAACAGTAAATGTTGTATAATGCTTCATATGTGTACATATACCTTCATATATATATATATATATATATACATATATATATATATATGATATATATATGTATCACTTTCATTAAAAATAGATAAATAAAATGGAGAAATGGACAACAGTCAGTCGAGATGTAGCCCAGGGAAGAAGCAGGACGCCTGCCGCGGCTCCCCGACAAGATGACCACGTGGAAATATTTAGATAAGTAGAAATGGGTTAATAATTAAGACAGAGCTAGCCCATAAACAATAATGGTAACTGGCCAACAGGATTATATCAAATACAGAGTCTCCTGCATGTTATTGGGGGTCGGCACGCCAGACCAGCGGCGGGCGGGCAGGCTGGCCGGAAAACAACAAGCTACAACAGTCCTTACCTATGATATTAGCAGACATTTCCAAAGTCTGAGAACACACCAATTGCTTCTCAGGCTGGGGGACTTGTAAGTCTTCATACAGTGGATTCAGAATTTAAACTGATATAATTATTTTGAGAGCATTTTGAAAAAAAAATGGTAAGATGTTGAACTGTGTGTTTTCCTGCCTGGTGTATATTATAGGGCTTCCTTCTCCAGGCTGGGGTCACAGACTATGCTTCCTTTCAATCTGGGCTATTCAGATTCTTTATCACTTGTTCTCTCTATTAATACCAACTTGTTTAATGCCAACTTGTGTCCATACCTCCATGTTTGATGTTGAAATCCTAATCCCTATTCTTTAGATTATGACAATACTAGGAGATACGGCCTTTAACACCTAATCAATTCAAAATGAGGTCTTTAGTGTGGACTTTGGCCTAATATAATGGATAAAATGAGGAGACCAAGACATTCACATGTAACAGAAAGTTTGTGATGTCACAGAGGGATGTTGATCACTTACAGGACAAAGAGGTCTCAGGAGAAATGAATGCTAGAGGCATCTTGATGTCAAACTTCCAAATCTTTAATAGTGAGAAAAGAACCTTGGTCAAGCCTTCCAGGCTGTGGTAGTTGTATGGTAGTCTAGAAAACTAGAATAATATGATAGAATAAAGGTTCCTTGCATGTCCAAGGGCGCCTGTGGTGGTGTGACCCTGGTGTAAAAAAATCTGAATGTAGGATCTCCCACCTAGCCGAAGGACACTAGGAGGGAGGTGTGCTTACTGCAGCCCTTAGATCCAGAGACTTAGCTGTGTATAGAAGATAACACAATCAGAAGTGATTCTGCATAAAGTGAATGTAGAGTGTAGAATGGAAAAGCAGTTGTAGCAGCATGGTGTGTGTGTGTGGGGGGGTGGATGGGTGGATGCAGTATGTGTAGGAGAGGATGGGATGGATGCAGCATGTGTAGGAGAGAGGATGAGGTGGATGCAGCATGTGTTGGATTTTAAGACTGTAGGACCCCATTGCTTCTTTGAGCTTTACCAATTTAAGAAAAGTTCATTGTGAGGTTTGAAAAACGGTTACATAGAGGAACTGAGTTCAGTTCCCAATGCCATGGGTGGCTTGCATCTGTCTATTACTCCGGCTTAGGGACATTCAACCTCCTCTTCTGGTTTCCAAAGGGATTCACAGACACTTCCAAAGGGATTCACAGACACTTACATATTTTTAAGTAAAGTTTTTAAAAGGAAAGACATAGCAAAAATGGCAATGTTTTGGATATTTATTAAATGTGGCTAGTAAGGGAGTTTTGCTAAATTGTTCTTAAGTTTTATTAATGTTTGATTCTTTCATTATAGGAAGGGATCATTCTATATTTGATTATGTGACAGATCAAACCAAGTTTAGAAACAGTGTCTTTCCCATAGAAGGACTCACTGTTAAATGACAGGTGACTGCTGACAAATTTAGGGAGCTGTTAGCAGGACATGGTTCATTGCCCCTCAGGGGTCCTCCTTCCCCTCTGGCTGGACTCTAGCTAATACCTCAAATCATGTGCATGCCTTCTCTGCTGCAGCTGTGTGCTAATTCTAGACTAAACCCCTCAAATTAGCAACGGATAATCGTATGCTAATTAAAATGGGAGCACAAAGCAGTTTTTCCAGAAGCAATGTGAAAAAAAATCCTCACTGATTATTATCTGTGTTCTTATTATCTGTGTATACTATAACAATTTTGGAGGCTCATTAAAGATTCTTAGAAGAAAACATGCAGAGATAAACATGGGAAGTCTCTCCTATAGTAATGTTGAAGCTGCTTCTCAGCTTTGGACCATGTACAAACATGGGTGTTTCTGGTTCTCCTCCACTCCCCTTCACCCCTCTAACCCTCCCACAGGAAAAGAAGACAGAGCAAATATTTCAAAACAACATAATCATCACAACAAAGTAAAATATCTAAAGCACAGAAGACTTTATTGTGTTTTTTTGTTACAAAATCATTCACTCTCTCTTTGCAAAGTGGATGTTGTCATGATTTTGGGTAAATGGAATTATATGAGCTCTCTTTTTAAAAAATCAATTATGAGTTTTATTAGTTCTTAAATTACTGAGCAGTGAAGATGGTTGAGAGGACATTGCATATCTCAGTATCAAGTTGACAGAGATTTAACTGTGGAAGTTCTTAAGTAGTTACAAGCTTCAGACCTGGTAGCACATGCCTTGATCCGAGCATTTGGGAGGCAGAGGTAGGTGGATGTCTGTGAGGCCAGCCTGCTTTACATAGCAAGTTCCAGGAGAACAGGAACTATAAAACTCCAGGGGCGTATATCTCTGTTAATGCCAGCAAAATGGCTGGATGTTCTGCAGTAGTAGCATCATAATAAGCTATCTACTGTTGTAACTAGAATAATTCAAAGTAATCAGAACTAACTTATGCTTTGCCATACATTACCAAAACAATCCCAATTTTTTTGAATTGTACATGTTCCTAGTGTAAAATGATTTTCAAAAGGCACACTTACGAAGTCACCCATAGATAGTTCTTAAACACATAAGTATGCTCATACATAAATAACTACATGTGATCCAAAGAGAGATACATAGTATGGATGACATATTGTGCCTTGCCTATGGAGCCGGAGTTCAGCATGTCTAAACATGATGAACAATTATAAAATCATGGAATTCTACTTGTAGCTTTTCCGTACAGATGGGGACAGTTTTAAAACGTACTTCTAGCTTTTTGGTTTACCAAAACCAATCAGGTTGGTGGTCTTTAATTTAGGGTTAATTTGGGGAAAATGTAGGCAGATTTTGCATTATTGAGTCTTTATTTTATTAACCCTCTTATATTGAGTGTGCAGCAGATACTGTCATCCATTAAGGAAGCACAGGAGTTCCTATTGTATCATTCATTATGTTATGTTAGTGTAGAGGGCAAGTGTGAGCAAGAATGTGGGGAGGACAGGTTTGGGTTAATATACTCACATGTCTGTAAAATAGGGTTCGGAGTATAGTTTTCATTTCCTCAGCCATGCCACATTTATAGCTATCCCACTCAAATGTCTGCAGCCATGAGATCAGTGACAAAAATAGGGCTTGACAAACAAGAGATGGAATGGCAAGCCTGTTATTTATTTGCCTAAATCTATTATAATGGGTCTGGCAGTGCTAGTCTCATTAATAGAGGGACCTTTCTTTCCAGACGCCAGCTGGAATAATAAAGGCAGCTATGTGACATTTAAACAGCCATCGCTGTGCTGTCTGTGAATTATTCTGTTTCTGATACTTACCATTTACAGATGAGCAAGATCTGAGTAGGAGGAGTAAAGCATGGGAAACTCTAGGGTTAAACACAGCAACACAAGTGTGAGGGAAAGTATTTATGTCTAAGCTGGTGAACATTTATTTGAAGCATTTACGCAATTGTACTTTGGCCATGTGACAGTCCGAGAGTTGGTAGAAATACATCTGTTGTGCCTTTCTTGAATAGGCAAAAATAAATTGTAACTAGGGGATGCTGCCTTCTGAATAGAAATATACATCTTTGGAAACATCCTGTTCTGAACAAGTGAGAGGAATGTAGATCTCTGAGTGGCTAGCAAAACAGCCACTTGCACTGATGCTCCTGTTTCAGTGCACAGATAATGACCACAGAAACCTACATTTGGAGATCAGGCCTCATACAATAATAAGAGTTTGTGTGAAATCTCAAATAGACAAAATAAGGAGTTTCCAGCTTTCCATTTCTTGTTGAGAGGGAAAAATAGAAAACCAAGACACAGACAATGGTCTGTATGATATGTATAGTGTATCACTCGGCCACCAGCCAAGCTCCTCTACCCCTCAAAGGTTCTGGTTGGAATTTTAATGGGTTCCGATTTTACTTGGCCACACTTTATCAGTTCCCACTAGGTAAGCTCATCCTGTGTACATTGAAACCGTGGGACCAGCTGTGAATCAGCAGGTTCTAAAAGCTTATTCCAATTAGCCTGTTTGTTTCAGTTTGATTTTGCTGAGACAGGGTCTCAACCAAAGACAGGCTGTTCTGGAACTCAAAATGTATACCAGGCTGGCCTCAAACTCACAGAGATCTGCCTGCCTCTGCCTTTCAAGTGCTGGGATTAAAGGTATGAGCCACTATACTTCTTTATTCTGATGTTTTTAAAAATTACATTTACTCTATGCTAGGTGGTGGTGGCCTGTGCCTTTAGTCCCAGCACTCGGGAGGCAGAGGCAGGCAGATCTCTGCAAGTTCGAGACCAGCCTGGTCTACAAGAGCTAGTTGCAGGACAGCCTCCAAAGCCACAGAGAAACGCTGTCTCAAAATAAAACAAAAAAACAAAAAAACAAAAACAAAAAAAAATTAAAAGAATTACATTTACTCTACTCTCTGCCTATCAAATTAGGTTTGGTATTTCCTGGTTTGTCGGGGTTTTTTTGTTTGTTTGTTTGTTTGTTTGTTTGGTTCCCTCTATCCCACCCCCCCCCCCGCCCCTGTCCCCAGATTATTCAGTTGGAGTTATTTGCATAGTACCTAAGCAAGAATGTAAGTACAGTTATCTAACTGTGGCTGGTATATAAAATGAATAAAAAATAGAATAATAAAAAGGAATAAAGCTAAAAATATTAAGTGGAAAAATAAAAATATTTTCACTAATACTAGTAAGACTATGAGGACTGAATATAAGCATCTCCCAGTCTGTCTCTGTTTATCAATGTCTCTCCATCTCTCTGTCTCCCATCTCTCCCTCTCCTTCCCTGCCCCCCACAGGAAGTAATAAATACAAGTAAAAATTGAAAGATAAAGTATTTTATAGGACGTGATTAAGAAACAGACAGAAATTACACAAAAAACAAGAAGATTATAGAAAGTCCATCTAGTGTACTCCCTCAGCCATCTTCAGGTAGCTCAGCATATCTCATTATCCATTGATATGCATGGGGCTTGAATTGAAAAGCCTGCCTAGATCAAATTCCAGAGGCTGAACCTCTGGGAGCTAGGTGGGAAGCATGTTTCTCGCTACAATTAGCAAACAGGGATAAACTATGCTCCTGTTTCAATTGTTTCCAACTACAGGCTTACTCATGCTCCAGGTGCTTCCTGGTAAACTTTTTTCAGGGGCACTTTTCACATAAACTCTCCCAAATATCTCTTAATGCATTAACATCTACTAATTTAAATGTTTAGGTAGAATTATGCTCTACAAAAATCTTTAAAAGACTGTAAGAATCATCTAGATAAAATGGGTATTTATTAAATTTTCACATTTATTGAGTATAACTTTGAAAACTTTGATTTAGGGGACTCAGGAATAGTCTCTCAAATGTCATTCATAATGGGCACTCATGTGGATTATGATAAGATTTTCATAGACTATTTTCATCAACTGCCATCCTAGCAACTGGCATTTACCAACTTGATATTAGTAGTAGATGAGTGCTGAGGAAACAGAACCACCCTCTTTACTGGATGGAGCAAGAACAGCTTTTCTTATTATAGTCTGACCTATAAAGAGAAGCCATCTTCAGAGAGTGTTGGATACATCCCTTCCCCAATTATGTTTTTAACTCAAATGGTAATTTGTCTCCTATGCATCTTGTTATTTACCTATTCAATGAAATTATATCAGAATGGCATATAATTCTATACATGGTGGATAATACCCACATTGACCCACAAGTGCAGAATGCCAGCTACCCTGTTCTTGGTGACATTAAGGAACAAGCTACAATGACTTCAATGCTATTGCTTTTCTACTTAGGCTTATGGTAAGCTCTTGAGAAGCCTACTGTCTCTATGATACCTGGATAGCTAACTCTATGATATTGCTTTACTTGCCATGTGAAACGCCTTTGAGGAAACAGATTAAATGTCCTATAAACATTTTTCTAGGAAAATAAAATGAGTAGATAAAGAGCAGAATACTATGTAGAAACTCCCTCACAACAAATGATGCTAAGATTAAAGATCTTAGTCCTGTAAACAAGAAGGATTTAGAATTGTCCCATCTTGTTTTGCTTTGGAGATGGATTTTCCAATGACTACACTCTTCCACTCTCCAAACATGAAATTGTAAAATTCAGTGATATTGGTTAAACACTACTTCTAAGGCAATAGCAATAATAGCAATGAAAAATACCACATACTACAGGAAAACTGAGACCCCATCATTTTGATGTAAGGCATGGGTTTATAGTTCATAAAATTGAATGTCTATTCACTAATTAGCAGTTAACTGGAATAAACAATTAGGAATATATTACTTTCTTTTCCATTGTAGGACATAAAGGTTACAAAATTGTGATTTTTTTTTTATAGTCACTCAAATATGTTTTTATACCAACTTCCCACTCGCATGCCTCAAATTCCAGGCTGGGAAATGAGCTAGTGATAAACGATTTGAATAATACCTATCAATGCAACAAAATGGCCAATAGATTCTAGCTGCTATGCAGTTGACTGCTGAGAAATTGATTAGGTAATTGCTAAATGGTTTTAATTCAATCACTGATTTAAAAAAAAAAAAAAGAAAGAAAGAAAAAGCTAGCTGTTTCCTGAGCTGGCCACTCTGATCATCCTCTCAACAAACACAGTGGCTTCTGCATTTAATCTCAATTTAATCTCATAGTGTTTTCATCTCAAATCCTGTTTCCCCACCATATGCATACTTGAGGTCTGGCTGGTCTTCTAGATATAACCCCAAGTGTTACCAGGAAGCAAGGTTGGCAACTTTGGGGGCTGGTACAATAGACATGGATGTGAGGTTGGTTGACTTGGTGAGTGTAAAGTACTTAGCACAGTGCCGGCTACAGAGTTAGGTCAGTAGAAGAGATGACTACTAATCTTTTCCATAAGGAAAAGACCCTGTGTAAAAATGCTGTTTGGAAATTTTAAGGGTCAGCTATTAGGAAACTTATGCGGCTTATTGCTTCCTTCCAGCTCATCTATAGGATTCAAAAACTAAAAACAAAAATGCACACAGGTCTGGGCAAAGAATACTAACACATCAAATTGGTGCAATTATGTACTTAGCAAACATTTCCCCCTTACTAGCAGTTGGCACTCGGATAACTGCTGCCACTCTTTCAGAGTGAGGATGTCATGGCTGAAAGTAAGTGAAGTAAGCTGAAGGTATTCATAGTGCAGGAAAAACTTGATTTGACTTCTATGTTCTAGGCAACTGCTGCTAGTATGAAGGTAGACTTCACAAGTCTTTCTAATTTGAACAATGTGACTTCCTTGAATTTGCTTTGATATGTTGATGTCCCTGGTTATCAATGTTGGAAACCGTTTATTCACAATAGGACTTGGATATTTAAAACACAGCTCAGGGACTGTTGAGATGGCTCCGCATCAAGAGTACTTGCTGCTCTTTCAGAGGACAGGGTGGCCTCTCAGCACCCACATTAGTTTATAATGCCCCTAATTCCAGTGTAGGGCATCTGATACTGTCTTCTGGCCTCCACGGACACCTGTGTGCATACACACACAGGTGCACATAATTTTAACAACTATGCTTTCTCCTTTTAGTTTCTTTAATGAAAATATACCACCACAATCCTCCCAAAATAGAAAAAAAAAATCCACCTTGACTGCTTTCACATTTCTCTGAAAGCTACCACTGTCCCAATGTCATAAGGGAGGATCTACCCCGGATGATAATTGTTTCAATGGATTGGGCATCACACTGTCAGTTAAAAGTGGAACACTGCTCAAAGACACTCTTAGCTGGACCCTCTTGCTTTCCAGTATAGCATCTCTCTTCTCGAATATCCAGAAAATTTTTGTCATGCTTGCTATGTAGACTATTTTATACCAGTGCCATTTGCTTTTCTAAACAAACAAACAAACAAACAAACAAATAAAAACAACTTCACCACATAGGGGAAGGCTTCATGAAAACAGCATGCCATTATGGGGTGGCTAGCTAGAGAACATTATTATTTTTTTTTTGAGACAGGATTTCTCTATAGCCTTGAAGCCTCACTCTGTACAGACTCACTCTATAGCCCAGGCTGGACAGGGATGAACAGAGATCTGCTTGTCTCTGCCTTCCGAGTGCTGGGATTAAATGTATGTGCCACCACCACCCAGATAACTTCTCACATCTTACAATAGCAATTCCAATTAGGTCAGGGTTTGGAGTCAGTGAAGGAAGGCACCACTGGAGTACTGGGCCATCAACCGGAATAGGCCCAATGCATACACACAATCTCTATGTTAATTTTACAAGTCTAAAATCCACAAGATAATTGTTCATGGACTTAGCACTGATGTCCCATCTTCTCTTCAAAATCTAATATTTTAGGAACATAAATAAAATTACATCATTTTTTCTTTCCAGTGCTAGTTTTGGAAGCAGGAGAGTACCCTATCCCTTCTCACCCAGGATATGTGTCTACTTCACCAGAGTTGGGGACACAAATAGGGCAAGAGACTAAAAGAGATGTGTTTGAGAGTCCAAACTCTCCTTAACCATTAAGTGGAAGGAGTCCATTGAAATACAGATTAAGAAATGTAAGATTTATGCCAATGTGTGGAGTTAGACTAGAGGAATATAGACTACTTATTGTGTAAATATCACTCAAGTCACTATTTTGTCTGTCACATATAACTCCATAGAAACACAATTCAATGTTGTAATAACCTTGATGTGTCTACATCCCATATTCATACAATTACATTGTTAACCTGTTTAGTACTTAGTACACATATGAAAACCATAACATGTGTACATGCATGTATGAATATGTGTTTATGAAGTATTTTTGCCCACAGACAACATTGATTCTTTAACCCCAGTTTCAAGCAATTGTCTGCGGTGTAAAAATCTTAAAAGACTTCAAAATGTCTGAGCATTAACATGCTCATTTTTTAAAAATTAAATCATGGAAGAAAAAATATTGACACTAATGGTATTCAAGTTGTTTTGATTTTCATCTGTTTCAAAAGATAAAAGTATTTTAGAAAATGTTCTCTGTGAAATGTTTTAACTGCCTGAATTTGGAGCTATAAAGAACCAGGGAGATTATTGAAGAGGTAGAGAAGCAAAAGAAAACAATGCTGTGCATGACAACTGACAATAGTGTTTGACCAAACTCAATCAGTAAAAGGCAAAAGAAAACTTATGTTTGCAAAGGCCCCCAAGAAACCCCAGATTGCTGCCACAATGTGTATAATTTCTTACTGTAGCCACTAGGTAAACCTATTGGCTGCAATGAGGCATAAGTAAGATAATAGCAACCTAGAGAAAAGAAACCAAAGAAATAGCTCACTATGCACATGATAACCTTAGAAGTTTCATGTTTGATGGAGACCAGGGTCTGTAAGAAATTCCAAAGTAGTTATTCTTGATAATGTAGGCTAGCATTTGGCAAACTAGGTAACACTGAGAAGTGATATACTCAGGGATGAGTCTGAATTAGGACGTATGTTCTGTTTTGTAAGACAGTCACTCAAATAAATTTCACTATGGAATCTCTTTAAAGCACATCACCATGCTGGCATACTGAAGGGGTTGATGATTATGATCTACAATGAAGCAAATACATGGAAATAAAAAATGCCCTCCAACCCTGCCATCAAGAAATGAAGATTAACACTTTTCACTTCACCCATGAACCTGAATCTTCTGTGGGTACATAAAATTCAAAATGAAACTATGCTTTTTATATTTGAGACCAGGTTTATATAGGCGTGGCTGACCTGGAACTCTCTATGTAGGCCAGGCTGGTCTAGAACTCACAGAAATGCATCTGCTTCTACTTGGCTACTGAGATTAAGGGTGTTTGCTGCCAAGCCCAACCCTACAGCTCCTTTTTGAAATGTAGATCACAGACACCAGCATTTGCCAGCTTTCTGCCTGTTCACAAACTCTGATGAATCTGTTGAACTATGTCAGCTACACCACAGTTATTGTTCACTCTCGTTACTATAAACTTTCTCCATCAGTTTATGTTCACTGACTCATACCGATCCATTTCTGTTCATAAGGTTTTGCCTTTCCTATAAATCCATGTAGGAGAAATGACGCAGCCCCCTGGTTTTATGCTTGAGTCTCTCACATACTGGATGTGTTTAATATTTGTTCATGCTCTTTGAATCCATCGTTCATTTATTCTGATGGCCAAGCCTTAGTATGGCTATGCCAGGCATCATGCATCCATACAGTGGCTGATGGCAAGTTTATTTTTATTTTACTTTTCCAGTTCCTTTTATTTTCAGCTTAGTATTTTCATAGATAACACTTGAAAAGATGTGTATGAGTGTGTGTGTGTGTGTGTGTGTGTGTGTGTGTGAGAGAGAGAGAGAGAGAGAGAGAGAGAGATTCTTATTTGTAAATACAAATAAGTAATAGTATATTCATGGTTGGTTTCACAAATGCTATCACTCTGTATCTTCAAATGACTATAAATTTTGGCAGTCTAGCCATGGGTGAGGATTTTGTTAGTATTCTGTCTTTGAAAACAGTTCTACTTTTTAAATTTTTTGCTATTCAGTGAATTCACAGTGGTTTGAATTTCCATTTTCTTAATGAGAATTTCAAGTGTCTTTCTGGGGTGCTTATTTTCCATTTGCATGTTTCTTCTGATGTGGCCCACTTCAGTCCTTGTCATTCATTAGCTCACACTGCAGAGCTTCCTAGGCTATTCTGCTCCCACAAGACCCTGTCCTTTGTGTGCCTGTATCACTTCCTCTTTTAATAAGGACTCCATCCACAGTGGATGACAGTCCCATCTTGTTTCAACATGATTTTTCCCTCCTCTTCAACTTGCAAACAGTGCTGATCCCAAATGGTCCCATTTGAAGGCACTGCAGTTAGAATGAGCACCTCAGCACAGTTGTGAGGGATGCACTAGAGGTCTTAATGGGTGCTTTTCTTGTTTTACTGAGTTCCATCAAGTCATGCATTCTGGTCAAAAGTCTCTTACACTAATGTGCCAATTTACTTAACACTATCAGTTGACAAGCTTAAGTTGTTGATTATGGTCTTAATTATTGATCAACTTTTCCCTTTTATTTCTGAGTTTTGAGTCCTGTGAAATATTTGCTATTATAAGCTATCAAGTGTTTCTACCAGGTATTCTAGAGGTAGTCTCTTTTTAACTCCAGAGTGTTTATTGCTTATTGCCACAGGGCTTAGATTAGATTCAACCAGCATGAGTCATCCAGGAGTATGCATGTGCATGGATATGTGTGTGTGTGTGTGTGTGTGTGTGTGTGTGTGTGTGTGTGTAGGCCACAGAAGCCTAGGATGTTGTTTTTTGTGACAAACTTTCTCTTTGTCTTGAAACTCAGCAGCAAACCCTAGAGATCTGCCTGTCTCTATCTTCCAATGGCTAGAGTTATAAGAGTGCACCACCACGATCAACAATTGTTAAATGGATTCTGGGATCCTACGCAAGTCCAAGCACTTTACTGACTGAACCAGCTCCCCAGCTCCAGTTTTGCTCTATTTCAAATCACGTTAGCAATTTGGAAACCTCTGTCCGAACTTTATAATCACCTGGTCAATTTCTGCAAAGAAAACAACAAGTGTGATTTCTTATTCAATAGCTAATGCAACAACAGTTTTCCAACTCACAGACAACGTGTTTTCTCTAGATCTTCTCATTTTCCCAGGGAAGTGCTTTCAGTGGGGGATAAAATGCCTTGTACATTTTTGTTAAATTTATCCCCATGTATCTTAGCTTTTGATTACAGTCACTGGAAATGCTATTACTCTTAAAATCACCATGTTCCAATCCAGGGTTTTTGTTTGTTTATTTGCTTGCTTCTATTTACTTGGGTCCCCTCCCCATACTTATGGGAGTGGACATTGGTTTTTCATCCATTACATACATATTTTGTTAAGTTTATCCCTTGTTATTTCATATTTCATTAGTGATACACGTTCTACTGTTCTTTAAGTCTCTTCTCTTTAGTTACTGATATTCATTTTGTTTTGTTTCGTTGTTTTCTTGCCAATCTAACAAATTAACCCTCTGCTGGTAGCTTATGATAACATGGAGTATATTAATGTTCTGTGGGTCAGTGTTCCAACCTAGCCAGGAAAGGCTAAAGTAGGCTGCATTCCTTCCTGGGGTCTCTGGAAGCACCCATTTCCTTACCTTTCTGACTTTTCCATGCTGCTCACATGCCTTCTCTGTGGTCTAGCATTTTATTATTGACACCAGTGTGTTCATGGCCTGGACCCTCCCCTTTCGTGTCTTGTATTGCAGCAAAGCAAGAACTCTTAATTTACAGATTTTCAGAATTAGAAAAACTCCCCAAAATAATCCAGAATGATTTTGTTGTGCTTTTAAAGCCATGGATTTTAATACTTAGAACACTGAAACCCTTAGAAGGACTTTGTTCTTCCTATCTCAACGGTAGACAGAGATATCACTGAATTTTGTATTGAACCCATACACACAAAGCTAACCATTTATTTCTGTATGGTGGAATTTTATCCATAGACAGTCCTTCCACCTACAAATGAAGACTTCTATTTCCTTGTTTTGGTTTGAAGCCCTGGCTCAAGTCAGTAAACATGGATACACAATGGGAGATGGTTTTTCATTGGTAAGATAGTCTTTCTTTCATCACTTACAGAGGAGTATGATGGTAATGCAGATGGTTGGACCCTAATGCTAGATAGAGACCTTTACCGAGCTCAAAAGATCCCCAGGTTCTTGATATTTTCCACTTGAATGGATGTTGAATTGTATATATATTTCCTCAGTTAAAAAATGAGAGACCCAAATTTTGCCTTAGAGTGGGAATTAAAATAATATATTTGAAATAATATGAAGGAAATGGGGTATTGGTAGACACATTGGTAACATATAGACAGGTAAACAGCAAGGAACTCATCCCAAATCTAGTATCCTGATTAAAAGATCATTTTGGTATGTACCAGTAGGCTGGCCTTGCCCTGTAAAAGGTGTTAGGAAATACCCTTGCAGAGGACTATAGGTCATATAGAGGTTATAGTTCAGGGGATGATTTATAGATAAATGACTAACTGTAGAGTTTTCTGTGACAAAAGTTATTCTGGTATAATGGGGATGAGTCTATATAGTGGCTATTACCTATGTCTTCTCTCTTGCTAATCTTAAAAAGATGTTTGTATGTTTTAATTTCATTTAATATTTATTTCATTATTTTTAGTTAGGCATGTGTGTGTGTGTGTGTGTGTGTGTGTGTGTGTGTGTGTGTGTGTCTGTCTGTCTGTCTGTCTGTCTATGTGTGTGTGTCTGTGTGGGTATATGCACATGGTTGCCAATGCCCACAGAGACCAGAGGATCTCCCTAGAGCTGGAGTTATAGGAAGTTGTGAGCAACCTGATATGGGTTTAGGAATTGAACTTGGGTCAATTCTTCTGCAAGAGCAACAGGTGTACTTAACTACTGAGCTATTTCTCCAGACCTGATGAACTATCTCTCTCTCTCTCTCTCTCTCTCTCTCTCTCTCTCTCTCTCTCTCTCTCTCTCTCTCTCTCTCTGTGTGTGTGTGTGTATGTGTGTGTGTGTGTGTGTATGTGTGTGTGTGTGTGTGTGTGTGTGTGTGTGTGTGTATGTGTGTGTGTGTGTGTGTGTGTTTGAATGTGGCTTTGTTCATATGAGTACAGAAGTCTATGGAAGCCAGAAGAGGCTGATGGATCCCTTGGAGCTGGGTTATGGGCAATTTTCAGACACTTGACATGGGTGGTGGGAAATGAACTCTGATTCTCTGAAAGAGTAGTGCAGGTCTTAAACCACTGAGCCATCCCTCCAGCCACTGTACCCCACTATGCTTCTTTTAAATTCACCGAAATGGCTAAGCTAGGTCATTGGCAAGCTACAGAAATGATCTGGCTGTTGATCAGAGAACCCATTCTTTCATTCCCACAGTAAAAGGAATGGAAAAAAATAAAGGTTCAAAAAGCATGGCGGTGCCAATTTGTCTGTAAGTTAATTACACTTTTGGTGTTTATTTGGTGCCTTATTTTTCAAATGCAAACATCCCAGTCAGAGAAGAATATGCTTCATGCAAAACAGAGCTCAGCATCTGGCCTCCAGGGGCCAATACCTGACTTGCAGTTCCATGAGAGTGAGAACTCCCACAGGCTCATGGAGAGTTCTGGGTAAGAGTTCACCACACACAGAATGTGCATCTCAAGCAAAGGCACCCCTGAAAGATGCTGGTGAGTGGTAAAATCATGCTATGATCTTTATCTATGGACTCTTGGGGACCAGAGAACAGGGAATGATTCCAAAGCCCCTTTCTTCCTGTCTGGATACTGGATGCTGAATCTGGGTTTTCCTTATTTGTCTCCTAATTTCATCAGAACTTATTTCTGTTGTTCTTGGTAATTAAGTACATATTTTTAAAATAATTCCCAGTTGTCATTACATTTTCCCCTACTATTCTTTCACCCACATTACCAAGTTGGGGGCAATTTTTTGTATATAACTACAGTGAATTAGATTTTCCCAGAAACCATTAAGGAGTACTTCATATTCATATGTGCTTGGTTCAACATGTCTTAAAGTTGTTTTGTTTAGTTGAGATGCAAACAAGGTTGGTTAAGACTCCCCAGCTTCATAGCCAGTGCTTTCTCTTTAGCTGTTTTTTTGTTTATTTTTTTGTTTGTTTGTTTTTTGTTTGTTTAATGTCATTTGTTGAAATTTGGCCTGTAGTTCATGGGTAGCGAGTTCCAAATTCCCAGTATTTCATGGAGGGTGCTCATTAGTCTGAATTGATTTTAGGTCTATGGCACGTCAGTTTTTTCCTTCACCACATGTGTCTCTGGGATTGAATTTGGGTCATTATGCTTAGCAACAAGAACCTCTATCCATTGCACCATCTTTCGGCCCCCTGCTTTAGAACATACAATGCCTGGTCATCATTGTACACAACTATATTTTTATTGTCCTCCTGAGAGGGGTCTCTGCAGGTGTCACATCAGGGAAACAAATCACCAAGAAGTGAGAATGAAATCTCAGTTCAGATTGACTTCATCAACCTGGATGGAAATGTCAGTGAGTATGATGCTGGGTGGTTATTGCCAGTATATTTAAGCCCAGTATAATAAGGACCTTCAAGCTCTGCTTCCAACATCCACTTCATGTTAATATCAGTTAGTACATTTGAGAGAGTAATTTACTAGAACTCTATATCATTTCTTGGACACCTTTGTTTATAGGTTCTAATGTAAGGTTGATGTCCCTGTTTATTTGTACATGTTCTTCCTTTCTCTTTATGTCTCTTAGTTTTCCATTGTAAGGGCATGGCCTTAAAAGACACTGCAATTATTTTGAATGTTTTGGTAATGCAAATAATACTAAAATTAATATTCCTCCTAGGTATTTTTCCTGAAGTATCCTGAAATATAGTTATTCATACAGAATTCCAGATGGAAGAATAAAGGTATGTAGTTTTGAGACAAGTTGACAAATGCACATTGTAAGTGTGGTTGTAACATGTTGCATTTTTGATAGAAAATCATTTATCATGTCATTCTATCATCTTGCCAGCCTAGCATACTGTTAAAATTCATGGAGAGCTACACGTTTCACACATAAGAAAGCATGCTCAGATAATGATTTACAGAATCTTTGTCATATAATGACTTTATGTTCTCTTTTATAAGGAGTCTCACTTTTACTGTCTGTATAAATATATATGTATGTGGAGTATATAAATATGTGTGTGAGTGGGGTGGGTGGATATAGTTCATGAAACTACAAAATGAACCAAGATAGGGTTTTAAAAAACTCTAATTGAAATCATTTTCTTCTGATACTTTAGTCTGAGACTGTTTTCTCCAAGCAACTTGAATTCTTCTCCTAGAGGTCACCTGCTAGTCACACTGGGCTGCTTTCCTACTATTTCCCTGACTATTTCCTCTCACGGTTCATCAAAGCTCTGTCTATGCTGGGAATCTCCTGTTCCAGCATAAGCTGTGTGTGTTTCATCTGCCTGCCACTTGCTTTTTACTTTGCTTCTTCTGCTGTGTAAAAGCTGTCTTTAAAAACTCATGTAATCTAGCAGGGCTGTGGTGGTGGTTCACGCTTTTAATCCCAGCACTCAATAGGCAGAGGCAAGCAGATCTTTGTGAGTTCAAGGCAGGCCTGGTCTATAAAGCTACACTGACAAACCCTGTCTTGAAAAATCAAAATATAAAGTGAAAACAAAAACTCATTAAGTCAAATAAGTTAACCTTGCCTTTTGCCTCTAGATTGTGCTGTGTAGATTAAAAAAAAGGGGGGGGGGTCCGTTTCCAGAATATAAATATACTCACCTTAACTCACCTTAGATCCTTACATTCTTATTGTTTTAATTGCTTCATTTAAAGTATTTGCAATCTGGATTATTCGTGCATGAATGTGGTGTGAGACAGGAGGACTGTGTCACTTTTACCTTTCCAGATGGCTGGGCTGCCTCTCTGCATCATCACTCTGAGGACGGACTCTTTCCCACAGCCTCCCCATCACACACCCACTCTGTGAAAATAAACACACCTGTTTCTAGACTACCTGTTTGAAGCAATGCAAACCTCTCTTAATTGTTGTCGCCTTATATTTTAACACCAGCTATATTAGAGCCCCTTGTCCCCAATATATACATTGTTTTCATTTGCAAGGCTTCCTACAGATTCTTCACAGCTTATATTTGAGTCAACTTGCTTAGCACCAGGGAGAAAAGTGCTGATATTTTTTCTGAGATTGTGTTAAACTTAGGAATTAATAGACAAAATGGATGTGTTTACAAGACTGTTTTCTTAATCACATGCTTGCACACATACAGTTGTCCTGTCATCTGCTCACTGACCCTCCCTCCCACACAGATATGAACATGTGATTTCTCATTTCTCTCTCTGTTTCTCTCTGTTTCTCTCCCTCTCTCTCTCTCTCTCTCTCTCTCTCTCTCTCTCTCTCTCTCTTCTCTCTGTCTCATCAGACTTTTTCTTCTGGTATTCTGGATCATTTAGATTTCTTAATTTAATTTAATGTATGTGAGTGATTTGTCTGCATGTATGTATATGCATCACATGAGTACCTGGTTTCCTGGGAGGCCAGAAGAGAGTGCCAGATTCCCTGGGACTTGCGTTGCAGATGGTTGTGACTGCCATGTGCATGCTTGGAATCAAACTCAAGTCTTCTGCAAGAGAAGCTAGTGTTCTTAACCTCTGAGCCATCCTTCTCACCCTCTGCATCATTTTTATTATCCTAGTAGCCTAGCACAGTGGCTGGAGCTTTACTAACATCCTTAGTTCTCCCTACTATTTCTAAATAGAGTTCATGAGTGGTAAGGATGCCAACACATAGTTCTTACTTAAGTGATGATAACTTTTGAGCACTCAAAAGTTTTCTTGGACTAGTAAGATGGCTCATCAGGTGTAGGCACTGCTGTGAATCCTGAAGACCCGAGTTCAATTCCTGAAATCAACATGGTATAAGAAGGGAACTGACGCTCATAAGTTTCTTCTAATGTGCATACATATCCCATGACATATGCATGCTTAATCACACACACACAAACACACTCACACACACTCACAAACACACACTCACACACACACACACACACAAACACACACACACACACACACATTCACACACACGTAATGATCCTCAGGTTTGCACAGTAGAAGCCAAACCAGCATTGTGAAGGTTATTAACAGTTGTAGAACGTAGCCAACACAGAATTATAATTTGTTCCTTCCTTCAATAATGTTGTTATGTGTTGTAACAGTCAATCACATTAAAATTATGATTCACCTATTTTACATTAAACAACATGAAAGTTTTTTATGAAAAGAACAATAATCTAATAAGTGTATTCCTTTCATGAGTTTCTGCTCTCACACTCATGAGTGTGTGTGTAACTCCTATAATGGGACTCACAGACACTTTCAGAGAGAGAAGGTCTCAGTTCTCTTACTGTCCCTTCACGCGCCAGTGCTGTGCCTGCTGCTTCCTCCTGACTCTCTTGAAGCTTCATTGTGAAATGAAGTTAGTTGTCCTACATAACAGAGGCAATTATAAGTGCTACATTTTCAATCCCTGCACGAGAATGTATTAAACTCACTTAAGGTTCATAGGTTTGCATGGTTCTTCTCCTATCAGAAACCATCCCACAGAGCAAGAGTGTAACCCAAAGATGAAATTCATTTCCTGTTGACCTCACATTGTCTGACCTTATAATCGCTGACCTCACACTATGTGACTCAGCACTCACAGACCTCATACTGTCTGACCCAGCACTCAGTGACCTCATACTGTCTGACCCAGCACTCACAGACCTCATACTATCTGATCCAGCACTCACAGACCTCATACTATCTTACCCAGCACTCAGTGACCTCATACTGGCTGACTCAGCACTCACAGACCTCATACTATCTGACCCAGCACTCACAGACCTCATACTGCCTGACTCAGCACTCACAGACCTCATATTATCTGACCCAGTACTCAGTAACCTCATACTGGCTGGCCTCACACTTGTTGGTCTCATATTCACCAGCCTTAAACTGGCAGACCTCAAGCTGACTGACTTAACAATGGCTGACCTCACATACTCTGGCTTCAAACTGGCTTCAAGCTGGTCTCATTCAGGTGGCCTCACACTTATTGGCCTCATATTCATTGACCTCAAATCTCAGGCCTCAAACTGGCTGGCCGTATATTGGCTGACCTCACACTTGTGGCCTCACACTGGCTAGCTTCACCATCATTGGCCTCAATTCATTAGCCTTATTCTGGCTAGACTTACACTTACTGACTTCACTCTCACTAACTTCACACTGGCTGACCTAACTCTGCCTTAACACTTGGCATTTCCCCTTTATGGCATTTGAGCTTTGTACCACTGATTTCACCACCTTCCACTCTCCGCAGCCTCTTCCTCTATTGTTTGTATCAATATAGTTACCCATCCACATCTGGTGCAGATGAGAGAAGATCCTGAAGTTGGAATGAGACTGTAAGTCCATCTGATGCCAGGGGGAGAAGGTGTGGCTTTGAACTTTGCACACTGCTATCCTGACTGAGGAGATGGCTGCTCATGATGTCAGCAGTCTTGGGCAGCCAAAAGCCCTTGCACATCAAAAAGAGAAGGTTCAAAATTACATTTGTTCTCTCCTCTGCAGATCATAAAATTACAGACCTCAGAGGAATAGCTGAGGTTTTCCAGGGTTAAGTGCTGCCGCTGGTTACCATTCACATGACGTCAGAGGGACCTAGAAATAGATGTGTTTAAAATAAAAAGTAGCTCACTGGACATTCCTAAATGAGATGAGAAAATCCTCAATGACAGTCTTCATAGTGTGGTCTTAAGTGACATATCCTAAACTGCACACAGCAGAACAATATTCCTAAACGAAGCATCATGAAAGGGGAAATTGCCTTCCCTGGCCCAATAGGCCTGAGAAGCAGAACACATCATATTCCATTGGACATTAAGGAAACAGTTCTTCAGGAAGACCTATGCTGAAAATATCAGTGTAGACAATTAAACGTGCTGAGTTGTTGCCAGTTTATGGATCAATATGCCTCTTTTCCCCCTTTGTTATACTCTCCAACCTCCCATGAAGCCAATACAATGCAGAACATATTCTGAAAACTGCAAACTGCTGCTCCCAGGATTTTCCAAATATATAACTTCCAGAAGTTTGTGGCTGCAACAGATCCCTTCAGAGGTGTTGCTGGATAGCAATCATATCTATAAACCTTAGCATCGCTTGTTGCAGCACCCCAGTGAGCGTTCCTGCCACAATCAGCAACATCGGATGTTTCATCTTGATCAAGACCTCAAACATGGATCTGAGGTGCTAAGGGGTGCATGTGCTTGATTTCTACACCATCAAGCTAGACTGCAAATTATTATATTTCCATCAAAGTTCACATTGAAGTTATGCTGGATTTGAGCTACTGTGATGGCTATGATTGACAGATAATTATCATGGTGAGAGTCGTAGAAGCTCTTCCCTCATACTATTTCGGAAAATCTAACAACTCAATGAAGGGAACCTAACAGTGCCATTACTTTAGGTTTACAAAAAAAAAAAGTTATGTTAATTTCATTTTTTGGCTTCAAGAACCTATTTATTATTTTCATGTGTGTGTATGTGTGTGTGTGTGTGTGTGTGTGTGTGTGTGTGTGTGTATGTATGTGTGTGTGTGTGTGTGATGTTCTACAGAAACACTTGAGATGAGGTATTCCTGAGTGACCACAAATTTCTACTGGCCTCACATTCTGGAAGTTTTGAAATCCAATGTGGTGGGACCAGCATCTGACAAGGATCTTTTTATGACATCTTAACATAACAGAAGGGACCACACAACAAAGACACCCAGAGCTGGGGAAGGTTGTTCAACAAACTCTCCCACAACAACAGTGATGCTCATAAAGGTGAAGCCTCAGGACCCTAGGGCCTCTTTAAGTCCACTGAACTTCAACCAGTTTTAGGAGGAGAAAAACAGTAGCAGCCACAAAGTCCTCTGAAGTCCCTTTCAGTGGCATAACAGTGAAACTACACTAACTATCCATTTTCTTCTCCTTTAGCAGTATACATAATCTATACAGCATAGGATAAATTTGCACTTTCTTTTTTAGAAACAGTGGGTAATTGTTAAATTACCTACCTTAGCCCAGATCTATCTTTCAGTGATATCATTACTGATAGTGTAAAATGTTGTGTCTTTTTAAAATTTTTATCTGGTGATATGGTGTTTTGTTTAAAATTTTCTTTCTTAGAAAACATAGGAAGAAGTAATTCCATATAAACTATGTCTTCTTAGGGCCTGAGGGCTTACAACTTCTTATTAGACCTCAAGGGATTTTTAGAGTCATCAAGATAGAAAACTGATTAGTCATTTTACTTTTCATTCAGTTCTTTTGATATTTCAAATACTTTCCCTCAAATAGTAACATAGGTAGCTAAATATAAGCATAAAATTTGACTTTTCACCAAGCAAACATAACAGATAGCTGATTTAAAATCTGCATATTGTCTATACAAATTGTTTCAAACCTCTACCAGTTATTGTGCCTTACAAATAAACCATCATTATGAGCTCTGGAACTACACAGCTGTGTAGGGACTCATATAGCATATATGTTCTCATGACTGTGATTTTTTTCCACTGCATCCTGACATTCAGAACATGTCCCTGTGGTATATATAGCTGTGGTTTGCTTTGGTGTTGTATAGCACTTCCTTGAAACTTACTTTTCCAACCTACTTTCTGAGGATATTTGGATAGTTTGCTTCTTTCAACTATAATGAACATTAATGTGCATTTCCTTTAGTTGGTACTCTGAGGTGAAATCACTGGGTCTTACATTGGCAAGGGTTGATTTAAATAGATACTCCCACATTCTTTTGTAGAGTGATTTATGAATTCACTCACCAGCAGTGTAAAACAGTTGAATTTGTTTTATATGTTCACTCACACTTGATTCTGTCACTGTAAAAAAAAATTAATAGCCAGTATATGGCTTGTTGGCCAAATTATTGTAATTTTATACATTTAGTTTTCAATCAATTTTAATGTTAGGTGTAATAAATTACACCCAATTAAAGTGGTAAGTTTGATAACAAATTTATATACTTAATTACCATATTCATCACAATAGAGAACATTCTATCACTCCTAGAAAGTACTTTAGCCTTTTTAGTCCTTTTTCACCACCCTCCCCTGGTAAATACAACCTGATTTCTCTCAGTAAAGAAGAGAAATGTTTGGTTATAGGCTCAATACAAACATGATGACATAATGTGCATTCCTTTGTGTCTCCTTTCTATATGAAAAATTATAGGTCTTAGTTGAGCTATGTCCTTCTAGGTATCCATAACTTGTTTTCATGGATGAATAGTATTCTGTGATACAGATACGCACTTGGATTACTCTGCTTTCTGTAACAAATAAGTGGAATAACTAACATATAAAGAGGCAAAAGTTTATTTTATCAAACTTCCACTTCATGACTGACATATGCCCATTATTTTGGGTCTTTGTCAAGGAATTGTCACGGTGGACACTCAACAGAACAAAACTGCGTATTTCGTGGCTACGGAAGAAACAGGAAGATGAATAAATCAGAGCCCCTCAGCTCAGTTCGTGAACACTTTGCCAATGACCTAAGGTCCTCCTGCAAGGCTCCCAACTTTAAAAGTTTTCGCCACCTTCTTAGAGTACCAAACAAGTAACAAATGGCATTTAAGATACAAACTATGGCAATGCCACAGTAGATCCATTCACCAACTGATGAATGTTAAAATCTGTTTCAGGCCAATGGAATCAGGTAGTTCTAAGATTCACATACAAGCCATTGTGTAGACATATTCACCAAGTACTACTTAAGGTTAGCAGCAGATTCCAATCACCTATCAGTGAAGTACTGAGTGCCAAGAACTCCATGCAGTGCGAACATTTGCTATTGTCAGTTGGTGAGTATCTACCATTCCAGTTTTGCAAATTGACGTCTTGTTGCAGCTTTAGTTTACACATTCTTAAAAACATCTGGGTAAGATGATGGATTATAAACTGTGTTCAATCAGATGAAAAGAAGTTAAGATACAAAAATAAAATATAGTTCACTCACAGAAGGAAATTATAATAATAATAGAGTGTCTAGCAAAGCTAAACTGATGTATTCATCCCCCAGTGCTACATGAACCAGGTGTGGTACACATTTATAAGCCCAGCACTTATGGAGTAAAAGCATGAGGATCAGAAGTTCAAAGTTGTGGTATGTTATGAGTTCAAGGCCTGGGATATATGGGATCCTTTTGGTGAGAGAGAGAGAACAGAGAGAGAAAAGAACAAAGGGAAGGAGATAAGAACAGGGGGAGGGAGGGCAGGAGAAAGAAAGAAAGAAAGAAAGAAAGAAAGAAAGAAAGAAAGAAAGAGAAAGAAAGAAGAGAGAGATAAAGGGAGGGAGGGAGGGGAAGAGGGAGGAAGGGAGGCAGGCAAACAAAACTGGGAATTTCTCTATGAAGCAGAAGTTGACCCAACCTCAGCCGACAGCTCAGCTGTGGCCACAGAGAGTGATCTCATGGGCGAGTTCCACAAAAGCTGGAGAGAGGAGGTCTGGTCTGAAGAAATGACAAACAAAGACTGGAAAAGGCAGGTACGGAGGTGAGATCAGAGCCAAGCAGGCATGGGACAGAAAAGCAAATGTGTGTGTGGTTCAGAATTTGAGGTTCAGACACGGAGAGGCTTGCCAGAGAAAGCAACCTCTCTCATTTCCAAATGCCTGGGCCTGCTGCATGGAATTGCAAGAAGTTTTCTGTGGTCCCTGGAGCAGTATCTTGGCACTGTAAGCAAGGTAAATGTGGTGGGGATGTGACTTTCACAGTCCCTCGGAGCTTCAATCACAGAAAACCAATATTTTTCTTTTTAACTAACAGTGGTACCTCTGTCACATCTTGTACCTATAACCCATATACCTTCTTTCTCATTTCAATTGCTGCTGCTTTTTCCCATTTTCTCATTCCTTTCTCTTCTCACTGCTTAAATATTGACAGCCCTAGTATATTAAGTTACGTGTCTCATTGCTGTGACAGCATACCTGACAAAAGCAACCCAAGGAAGGAAAGCTTCCTTTGACTTTCAGTCTCATTGACTATAGTTCCCTGTTGCAGAGACAGTATGGAAGTTGGAGTGGGAGGTGGCTGATTACACTGAATCAACAGTCAGAAAGCAAAGAGGGAATGAACGTCTATGAGAGGCTTTCTCCTTTTTTTGCAGTCTGGCACTATGGCTCAAGAGTGAGAGCTGTCCACATTCAAGGTTGTTTTTCCCTTCTAGATAATCTAGATGATCTCTCACAGGCTTGTCTCCCAGATGACTGTAGATCTTACCAATTTGAGGATGATAACCATCACACTTGGTTCTAATGACAGCATATGTACAACTTTTCCAACACCCAGTACCATAGTGCTGTTGCCTTTAAATCTTCTTAGGAGCACAAGTGAAGTGTATTCTACTACAAGTCAACACTAGAGCAGCAGCTACACCATTATGCCTGTTACTAGAGGTCCTGTTGCAGAATATTTGTTTGCACTGTGAAGATGTGTCTTTGCCAAGGCACCTACTGATTGATTTAATAAAGAGCTGAATGGCCAATATCTAGGCAGGAAGAGATTAGGCATGACTTCCAGAGACAGAGAGGACTCTGGGAAGAAGAAAGGTGGAGGAGTCTCCAGCCAGACATGGAGTGGAAACAGGAGGTGCATGAAAGAGAGGTAGCACCTCATGGCAAAATATAGATAAATATAAATGGGTCAAGATAAGTTATGAGTTAGTTGAGACAAACCTAAGCTAAAGGCTAAGCTTCCATAATTAATAAGTCTCAGTGTCATTATTTGCTGGTTGGTAGTCCTGATGAGAAACTTTGCTATGCCCACCCCAAATAGTAGTAGGAAATAATTCCTAGTGAAGACAAGTTACTTACAGAACTAACTCATTTAAAACAAACAGAAAAGGATGGGGAAATGAGAATACACAAAAAGTGGAGAATGTCTTTTCCTAAACAGATGAGCAAGCAACATAAAAAACACATAAGCACATATACAAAAAGGATGAGGCAAACCCCCACTGTGACACATCCACAAACTTAGAGCTGCTGAGTGCTAGAGATCAAACGTAAGGGGACAGGAGACATGTCATACTAAAGACCTCAGACACATGACCACATAGAATGCTCAAACAAGTAGATGAGTTAAGTAAGAAAATCAATTCAGGACTTAAGTAAGAAAGTTATAAAAGCTGATGAGCCAATTAGTAACTTGGAGGAGAAATTTACAAACACAGAGAAAACAAAATTAGCCAGGGAACTGGTATTCAGAAATATAGGCCAAAAGAATTCCTGGAAATGAAGAACTTAATCAATCAAGTTAAAAACAGTGCAGAAGTATATTATCATAAAATAGCAAGCAGAAGAATGAATTTGATGTGTTGAGGATAATATCAAGAAAAATACATACATACACACACACATTATACATACATACATATGTATATATCCAAATATATCCAAAACTTCCAAGAACTTGAAATACACTCAAGAAACCAAACCTAAAAACCCTTGAGTAGAAGGCGCTAAGATAAAATCTAAAGGCTTATAAGTTTTTCTCAATGAACCATATCAAAAAGTTTCTCAAACTTAAATACATGGGCACCTAAACAAAAGAGGCATTATAGACCCAAGTACATATTTCCAGAGAACTCCACAATCTATCACAGTTAACATGTAGAAACCACAAAACAAAGAAACAATACTAAAGTTGTAAGGGGGAAAACACCAACCCACATACAAAGTCAAGAACAGAATAGCATTGCTTGCTCTCTTGTCAGCAATCCTAAAAGCCAGGAACTCCAGCAAAAAACAAAAACAAGGAAGGGTTTATTCTAAGCCCTGAAAGTTAATAGCTGTCAGACAAGATTGCTATGTTTATCAATGTTATCCCTTAAATTTTATGGGAAATAACAATTTGAGTTTTTTTTTTTTAAAGTGATTCATAACAACTCTGCTAGCACTCCAGAAAATAGTTAAATGAGTACCATATATACATAGAGGAAGGGAAAGGTAGCCTCACCTGTGAAACTACAGAAAACAGAGCAACTCGTGAAAAGAATAGATGAACAAAGAACAGACTTATTCTGATGCTCTGCAAAAACTCAACCAAGGACATGTGGTTTATTCTTGGATTTCAGTGTGATTCATTATTATCATACGACTCCTTTAATAATACTTGCTTAGATCGCTTTAGCTGTATATGTCTTTAAACAGCACAATCATTTTAACTTTCAAAACTCCTTCAGTAATTCTACATATTTCTATTTCACAAAAAGTTTTAAAGAAGTTTGCCAAATTTTATATTAAATATCTGCTGGCCTTTTTAATGGGGCCATTTTTGGATATTTTAATGATTATAAGTAAAGAGGGGATCTAGTACCATTGAATGTTCTAATCAATTTTTGAACAAAATACTACAATTGGTTATGCCCTGAGTGAGTTTTCTTGGGAGTAACTTCAGTTTTCTAATATGAAAGGTCAGGAAATGTTTGAATGAATAAAAGCAAAATAAATATTAAATATGCATTGTTGGAGACAATCTAGGAAGTGTAGTGGATAGGATAAAATAAATCTAATGCACACTATGTTACTTCTCTCTCATGCGTGCGCGCGCACACACACACACACACACACACACACACACACACACACACAAATAAACATGAAAGTGACTATGGAGAACAAAGATATTGAACTATCTAAAACTTTTCTTTCATAAAAGAATAAGTGTCATTTATTTAATTTTATTTCATTTAATACTTTTTCAAGACAGTGTTTTCCTGTATAGCCCCGGTTGTCCTGGAACTCACTTTGGAGAGCAGGCCGGCCTCAAACTCACAAAGTTCTGCCTGCCTCTGTCTCCTTAGTGCTGGGATTAAAGGTGTGTGCCACTACTATCTGGCCAAGAATAAGTTTTATAAATTCAAGAACTTAGTAAATTACCTTGAAATACTATACTCTTAAATCTATGAATTGGGTTTTACAGTATCCTAGGAAAACTGACACACAAGGATCAATATAAACACATGTGGTTAAAGTCATTGGTCTTCACAAGGAAATCACTGATTTTCACATCCTCGTGAATAAATGGTCATATACAAAAAAGATACTTAAGAAGGCTTTTGAATTTTTTAAAGAAATACTAAGTGTCAGAGAAATAGTGCAGTAATTATATCTTTCTGTGAAAATTAAGCATTCACCCACATTTATAATTAGTGAAAATTTTGTCCCTTTTTAAGGTAAATGGAGGAGCTTCTCTCTACATAATGAAAATTATCCACAAAACAAATGACACAAAGTAAATAAAAAGAAAATGGAGCTATAGAAAATTCCAGTAAGAGAAAGTGGAATCAGTTTATGCCAATACAGACTACAATGAAAGTAGTTATGCTTATGTAATTTATTGTAGATGTCACACTTCTAGACATGTTAAATGACAACATAATTTAAACCGGGGGCCGAGAGAGCAAATGTGGGAGGAAATAGCAATGTTTCCTTCAGTGTGCTTAGGAGGGAGGGAAATATTTTTAAAATCTGAAATATGTAGTTTTAAAATAACTCTCTTTAGACAAGCAAGTCTTCAAAATTTTACCTCCCACATGCATTTTCTTGCTAAGTATTATTGGCTTTGTTCCATATGAGGCAGGAATGAAAAATCAGGATAGAGAGCAGTAGGAACCAAGAGATTTGTAGCAAGTCAATCCTTCAATCCTTAGCATCAGTCTCACATTTGGTTACTCAATCCTTCAAATTCCAATGGCAAAGTCTGCCTCATGCAGTCTAGGTTGCACTGAGGTGGGCTACAGAAACATTGGTTTTGCTAGCATCCTAGCAGCCAGTGTGTGGGTCCAGAACAGAAGGCAAGGCTAACCAGAAGCTTGCAGTGAGCTCTAAGTTTCATTGAGGAAATGGAGCAAACTGCCTTAGGCTCTGCTACTGTTGGGTGGCCAGAGCAATCTATGTACAGGTTTTAGAAATACCCATCATCACCTCTATGAATTCAAGGCCAGTCTGGTCTACAGAGAGAGAGGGGGGGTAGGGAGGGAGGGAGGGAGGGAGGGAGAGAGGGAGGGAGGGAAGGAGGGAGGGAGGGAGGGAGAGAGGGAGGGAGGGAGAGAGGGAGGGAGGGAGAGAGGGAGGGAGAGAGGGAGGGAGGGAGAGAGGGAGGGAGGGAGAGAGGCAAAGATAGAGGCAGACAGACAGAGAGAGAGAGAGAGAGAGAGAGAGAGAGAGAGAGAGAGAGAACCAGAACCACCAGGACACATAGAGAAACCCGATCTCAGAAAAAAAGAAACAAAAACAGTAAAACAGAATAAGAAAGAAATACCTGTCATCAAATAGCCTTCCTTCCTGACTGATGGAAAACTGGGTTGTCAGTTGTTTTGTAAAATCACATTACAATTTTTGACCATTTCATAGGTATGTACAAGATATTGTGGCTGTAGTCACCTGTCATTACCCTTCCAACCCCTTCCATCTGCTGTGTCCTTTCTTCCTCTTTACAACAAGCCTTCCTTTTACCGTGTCTTCGTTTTGTGCTTGGCTGTGTTTACTTAGAGTCTCTTCTGTGAGTGTGGGTGCTATTTATTGGATCATGGGCAACTTTCAAGTAGCCACATCATTGAAGAAAGTGACTCCCTTTCTCCCATGAACATTACCTTCTAAAAGCTCTTCAGTAAGGAACGGTACTCCTGAGTCCCTCTCCCATCTGTGATGGAATAGTGATGGGCCCAGTCTTGCGTGGGTCTTGGGTGGGCGGGTAGTCACAGCTGCTCTTTTAGTCTCCTTCTGCCCACTCTTTCATGATGTCAGTTTTTAAAAATCTTTGTTAGGGTTTTATACATTCTTTTCTTCTTCAAACATTAGCTTTAAACCAAGTATATAGCTCTCCTTACTATTATGTGAAACATTTTAGTATACTAAAAACTTTGCTTAAGAAACGAAAAACATATATTTTGTTATTTCTAATGTAAATATTTAAACTGTGCTTGAGGTAGGTCTTGTATACATAAGTGTGTGTGTGTGTGTGTGTGTGTGTGTGTGTGTGTGTGTGTGTGTTTGTGTGTGTGTGTGTGCCCTCTCCCTCACACAAAGACATACACACACAGGCGCAGGCACACACGAGTGTTGATTCTTAAGTTTCAGTTCAGCTTCTTTCTTTGAAGTCAGAGAAATTCAATTCAAACTTTAAGTATTAATTAAATACTATTTTTTATGGCCTAACTTAGTCCTATGGCTGTCAATGTGTGAATAAAGGGAGAATAGGATGATACCAGTTAAAACTAATTATTGAGTAATGTATACATAAATTTCTGGAAATTTTGGTCTTTTTGTGTAGTTTTTTTTTTTTTTTTTTTTTTTACTTCATCTCATTTTGTTTGACCTTTTAAATAAAAGAATATTTTTGCATAAAATATAATTCTACAAAATATTGACATAAACAAATATATCATAAATACTTTTTCTACAGATTGAATGTTCCCCGTCCATGGGTAAAGTCATTAGACGTGAAGGCATTATTTTGTGTGAGTTTGTCTCTGTGTCTGTGAGAATCCTAAGGATCCAGTCAACTATTTTGCTTTTGCCACTGTTGTCTATAAGTTATTCCCAACTCACTTGTATCTGAATGGAAAATGAGAAATATAGATGTCATGTTTTCATGTGACTACTCCTCATCACAACAAAAATTAAAACTCATGAACACATGTATTTTTATGTGACATATGTGGCATTTCAGAAAGAAAATAAGACAGTGTTACAGCCATTCTTATTATGTACCTAAGCTTTTCTCTTCATAAAGAAACTGGAAAAAAAAGGAGGAAATGCATACATTTATTTTCTTTTCAGTTACAAAAATGTCATGAATATCTACAGAGGCTTATCTTCTACAATAATATGCAATGCTAAGTGTTTCATACCCCAGAACAACCTGAGAGAGAGATTGCACTCTACATAATTATGCAAATAGATTTTTAAAAGAAAAAGTAAAAAAGCAGAAATGACAATATGCTAATATGGCAGCAGTGTTGAATGGATGAGGATTATTAAAAATGAAGTGTTTGTTCATGCCCAGAGCCTTTTTACTTTCTTTTTTTTTTCATGGCATACATACCTCCAAAGGAAATATTCAAGAAAGAAAAGCTCCAATGTGTAATTACCATAATTATACTTTTTCATCTTAAAATCCTTTCTATACCCCTAGAATAAATATTATATGTACTATGGTGTACCATAATTAAAGTAAATGTTCAAAGAAGTGATGCTTTGATTGCTATTTGCTACGTATTCTACCTAATGAGGCAGAATGACACAGTGTACATGTGTGGGGTGTCTATTTATTATTATTGTTGTTATTAATTAGCACAATGGCTTTGACTAACCTTAATTAAAAATCTTCATAAAATGATTCTATCCCACTGCATAGAACCCACCACAGGAATATACAACTAAAATTAATATTGAGGAGGTGAATAATTTACACTACTTGGCCAAGAAATGTCTTAAAAACAACCTTTCAAATGGAGATAAGGCTCACAAAAGAACATCAGAGTCTGTCAATAGCTGCAAGCCCTTTGCCCAGCTATGTGAGCGTACTGTTTAATTATGGATCAAGTTTGGTCTTTAGTGCCATGACCACTGTGGATTATTCCTCCCAGCTTCTTCTATAAGACCATGCTGAGCTGGGTGATGCTTAGATGTAGTTCACTTGCCTGTACTCTCTGGAGTGCATAAAGAAAGGAAAGATGCAGGAAAGGGGAAAGCGTGTGGAACACTATTGATCTGAATAAAACATTGTGTTATTCTAAAACAAACTGTAGCTCATTATGAGTTTAAAAAAAAAAAAAGCCCACATGGGACTAAGACTGTGATAAACAAGGCCAAATTGCAGACATGGAGTTGTCCTTTAGCTGACCACATCTCTCATTTGCAGGACCACAGTGACTGGCATCAGCAATCACCTGAGAACTCCATGTGGAATCACTGTGAAAACCAGTAAAATGATCGCCTTCCTCTTGGACAAAGGAAGAATATGTATTTTCTGAAGTCTAGAATTCCTGATTTTAACTCAGAAAATAAAAGTACATTTGGAGTTCATTCCAGAGGCTGTCACGTATGGATGATGGATTTGAAAGTAGTAGTATTATGATGTGCTGGCTTTCTTTCCCCAAGAAATTTACTGTGTTTGTAGCAGTCATTTCTGAGGGTTTCCATTCCACATCTAGAATATTGAGGGGCATATGTACAAACAAGATATCACCACATACCCCTTTCTTTGTCTAAAGATAAAAAGTTATAATTAACATAAGAAAAAACATATACAATAAGTACAATAACTATATACAATGTATACAGACAATAGGCATATTAACAATGTATAATCCATTTACATTTGAAAAGTTCAGAGAAAATACCCCATTATCTGTCATATACTGGTGAGTCCAAAGTCTTGTACCTAGTTCACTTGCTATTCTAATTTGCATTATCAAATTATCTTTTAATGTCTCTTATACTTTATACATCTTTAGTAAGTTTCTTTTCTCTGGTAAACAATAAAAACTAAAATGTATGGATATATATATTATTTATAAATACACACACATATACATACATACACACATACACACACACATACACACATACACACACTCACACACACACTCACACACCTGGGTTCATGGCTCCACTGTAGCTTCAGTCTGTGTTGATGTTTGTGGTACCTGTTACCACCAAAGACTAAAAGGATAGGGCTGCATGGAATTGGCCCCGCCTCTCACTGGCTGCAACTCTAAGGAGAACTGGTCCTGCCCCTCACCAGATGCTCAGGAGAGCAAGTCCTATGCCTTTCTCTGGAATCACAATAGAGCTGACACTCTTTACAGGAGCTTGGGCAAGATGGCCCTGAGGGCATGAGAATGGGGGAGCCTGTCCCTCTGCACCCTTGTCTATCATGTGGTGGCATGGCTGAGGGAAAGATGCTCTCCTAGTTTCACCACCACCAACTGGCCCAGAGGTCCTGAGAGTGGGAGAGCTGTGCCTGTCCTTCACCATCTGCAGCACTCAGGAGACAGGCACAGGCACCTCACCGGGGCAACACAGAGGAGCTGGCCCTGGTGCTGTAGGTGTGGGTGAGCCCACCTGAGGGCACGAGAACAGGAGAACCAGCCTCACCCCTTGCTCCTTGATGCATAAGGAGACCTGATTGGGGCTATGTTGGAGAGCTCACCCTGGTGGTGAGGATGGAGTACAACTGGTGGACTGACCAAACCTGTAACTACCCCAGCCCAGATCCAGGGTTATGAGTAGGCTCACCCCAAAATTCATCCCATCTATGATCTGAGGGAGCAAGGAAAGGAGCACACCTGCAAACCCCAAGCTTCAGCATCTCCATAACAGAGCAACAACAGGATGCCCAAGAGGAGTCCCAGTGAGGGCCCAGGATCGATAGTGTAACAGAGACCCGAGGCATCCAACTAGAGCAATGACTCATTGCACTGAACACTTGCAAGTAAAGATGTATGGACTGAAGAGTATACTGTGTGACTTGCTGTGACCCACTACAGCTTCCACAATGAGATTTTGTTTCCTCCTCCTCCTCTTCCTCCTCCTCCTTCTTCTTTTTCTTCTCTCTCTCTCTCTCTCTCTCTCTCTCTCTCTCTCTCTCTCTCTCTCTTTCTCTCTCTCTCTCTCTCTCCCCCCCCTCTCTCTCTCAAATTTTATTTTACTTTGGAGGGGAGATTACAAGGGTAGAGGGAAGGGAGATGAATGGAATTAAGATGCATGATTTATAAGCCGCAAAGAATACACTTAAAAAATACACTTAAAAAAAAAGAAACAAACAAAATAATACACGCACAACTGAATGTTATAATCAACTGCCGTTGAATATCTCAGCCCAGTTTCCATAATTGCCACCATTCTGTCACTCTTTTATCATTTTCTGTTTTAACGGCTAACAGTTGCACATTCTCTCTTGTTTTATAATATTTCACATGATTTTAAAGTAGTTTAAAATGCACAAGTGAGGCAGGTACAGAGGTGTACATTTTTAATCTCAGCCACTGGGGAGGCAGTCAGATGTATCTCTGTGAGTTTAAGGCCATCCTGGTCTACATACTAGATTTCAGGCCAGCCAGCACTACCCAGTGAGACTCTGTCTCAGGAAAACAAAACACTAAAAGTCTCACCAACATGACAGCCTAAACATGAGCTGAACAAGGAGAGAAATAGTATTACACACTTAGGAAGGCTGATGTCAAAGAGTCTTCCCAAGGACAGAGCTCCTAGTTGGTTATTCAATAACAAATAGTCATTCCCAGAAGCATATGTATACAAGTAATCCCACACAGACAGTATGTGCTGTGTGTATGTATTTAGGAGTATATATGCATATGTATGTAAGAACAATTACTGGGAAGTTTATAATTTTTTTAAAAAGTACCCAATTTTGAAAAATAGGTCTGCACGAGCTCGCTGTTTTTGCAGCACCCTGAACGGTATGGTTTTCTACCAAGATGTTATTTTCTAATTACTTTTATAGTTCTTTTCTAGTTTTTATATAGCCTCCAACAGGAGACTAGTATGATTTTAGTTCATTCTTTAGCATTTCACACAATGTATTTTGATAATATTTACCTCCACTACCCTCATATAATCCCACATCTACTCCCTTTCTGTCTACACAACCTTGTATCCTTAAGTTTGTGCTCCTCAGATACACTCTTGGGTGTCTAATGATGCACTAAAGTCGGTCAGATCTACCAGATACCACAGTCTAAAAGAAAATGCATTCCAAAAGCCCATAACTCCTCAAGTAGTGAGTGGACTTCTTGCCCATCTTTCCACTCTATGCTTGTATGTGTCTTGTACATAGCTGCCTCAACTGCTACGGATTTTTATTTGTAAATTCCCTGTTGTAGCTAGAAAACAGTTTCTTTCTAGTCATCCATGGCCTCTGGCATTTATAGTCTATCTGTGCTTTTCTTCCACAACAATCCCAGAGCTTTGAAAGAACAACTGTGTAATATAGATGTCCCATTCAGGGTGAAACATTTCATAGACTCTTACTCTTTGCACCTTGGCAAACTGTATGTTCCTGATAATTGCCTTCTATTGCTAAAAGAAGCTTCTCCAATGGAAGTTGAAAGATGCACTGATCTACGAATTATTAGCAGTCAGTTTAATCATGTAGTAAAATAATTGTAGTAGACTCTCCCCTGGGGCCTATATGGTCCTAGTTTCTTGGCCATGATAAAGTTATGCGTTTTATCTTGTGAAATGGGACTTAAGTCCCATTAAATGGGGGGTTGGTCACTCCCATGACATCTGTGCCACTGTTGCAGGAATGGCTATGTCATATCAGGAGGGCTGATACGATTGCAAGTATCATAGCTGGATAAAAATGATGATTACTTTCATCATCTGATAGCATACACATCATACTTTCTGGGACTATGAGAGCTTCTCAGAAAGGATGAAGCTTTCAGGCAAGTAGCAGCTTGATTTTTTTCATGTTCAGTCTTGAATATGGAATGTCTTCAGCAATAGGGTCAAATTACAGCAAAAAGGCCTCACTGCCAAACTCTGGAGGGTGACCATGAGTATTTGGAGATAGCTTGTAATGGGTCAGGGTCTATGGCATATCGCTGGCTAATATGGCAAAGGAGATAATCCATTCCTAGCACTGGAATTTTGATTTGTTAGTGTGTGGTGTTCAGTATAAGCTTTTTCACTCTGTTAGAGGGTAACTCATTTAAACTCATTTTATATATATATCCAAGTATATATTTTAGGAAAGTTCTACAGTAATAGGTTTCAATATAGCTTTTCCAAACGGTCCTTAATGTTCCTTTTTAAGCAATGGAATCATTTTGCTTCTTAACCATTTTCCCTAAGGTAAGTCATAGGCATGTAGTCCATTTTGCCAGGCTGCTCCTTGCATCATCACTTTTGTGAGAATCATTCATGTTGTATCAATAATTCATTCTTTTCATTGAAGAAGAATAGATAGTTTATTGTGCTAATTTATCACATCTTCCCAATATTTCTACTTGGGTTATTTCCATTAGTGAATTAAACAAATGAAAATGTGATGGATAGTTTTAGTCATTTCTACATGCATTTCCCTTGTTATAAGTTCAGGAGTATAAAATAAGTGGAGAAGTGGAGGCATGTATTCAGCTTTGAAGTAGCTGTAACTTTTTTCTTCAAGGGCTTGTAACATTTTACACTTGCAGGGACAACACATGATAGCTCCTTGTTTCAGCTGCTACTCTCAGAGTATTAATTATTGGGTATTGTTTATCTATAATAGCACTCACTATGAGCTTTACAAATGCAAATACCATGCAAGCAACACCAGCACACCATGAGTCACAAGATACAGTGTTACCTTCACTCAGTAACATTTCTTTGAGCGCCTTTGTTACAAGGCTTCATGAATTTCAAACTTTGGCAACTACTTATAAATCCCAGTCCCTCTGTATGTATATTTCTTGAAAGGGTCTATCAATGGAATTTTACAGTAGATAGTGTAGTGAGATATCTACCCTGCCCGCACCTGTTACACTGACCACACCCCTTGGGGCATGGGGACAGGTGCGGGCATGACCTGGGGGAACTAGGTCTCAGGCCCTGGACTCCAGATTGCTCTCTTACTTCCTGGTCAGAGACAGAGAGAATCTGAAGGCATCCTTGGGACAGGAACCTGCAGTGGTCATCTGTTTCTGGTGCAAGTGATTTCTCCCCGCAAAAACATCCATCAGCCTATTGTTTCCCAGATTCTTATTTACCAGGGGGCTTTAAGATAGGTTTTTTGTTTGTTTGTTTTTTGTTGTTGTTTTAACATTTGAGCTGTGATTCATCCTCATCTTTAATCAGTTTTCATCCCTTACCATTGTTTTCATTCCTCTTGATCCTCCTCCCATGTCAGGGGTACCAATTCACCTGTTGAGGGTCATGTGTGTTGGCTTCAGTTTTTACCAATTGTGAACACAGTCCCTATAAGCATATGCATTCAGGACTTTATGAGAACATACGTTTGAATTCCCCTTGGAGATATGCCTAGGACTTGATTATAGGCTGTGGTAAGCATATGCTTAACTGTACAGAAAGCAGCCAACTCTTTTCTAAAGGGAATGTGCCATTTTACAACATGCCTTCCCCAAATCCATGAGGGTTCCAATAGCTTTGCAAGCACACATGACTCATCATATCTGTGGGATGTTTTCCTCTCAATTTCAGTTATTTTAACAAGTATGAGAATTATCTTGTTCTGGTTTCAATCTTAGTTCCCTCAAGGACAGATACTGAATGTCCTTTCATGTTTTACTGTCACCCACTTGTCTTCTTGGTTGAAGGAGCTGCACTGCTCTCTGACCCAGTGTTTTAGTGGTTTTTTTTTTTAGGTTTTTTTTTAATTATTATTATTCTAGATACACACCTTTAACCAGACACAACACACAAACTATTTTAAGCCAGTGTAAGGTTTGTCTTTTTAATACTTTGGCAATATTGCTTGTAAATCAGAACTTTTAGCTCTACTGAAGTCAAATTCATCAGTTACCAATTTTATGGATTATGATTTGGTTGCATTTGATTTGACATGCTTCTGTCATATCTGAGGAATCTTTAATAATCAACAGGTATTAAAAATTAAAATAGTTTTTTTCTAAAAGATTTTTACATTTTGGTCATTTTATTTCTGTTGTTGTTGTTGGTGGTGGTGGTATTTTTGTGTGTGTGTTCATGTGGTGTATGTACATGTATGTATGGAGGGCAGTACACACATGTGTACACATATGGAAATAAGAAGACATATATGTGCACATCTGTGTCTTTATAATTCCCCCTTTTGTTATTTTTAATTAAAAATGTGTCCAGTCATTGATCTAGTGGAGGCCATGTATGGATGTCAGAGGGTAATTTGTGAGACTCAACTCTCTCCTTTCATTGTGTGGCCCCTGGGACCGGCTGTAATCACCTTTTTCTTCTCAACCAATTCACCAACCCTTCACCTAACTTTTTCGGGTGGGGTATCTCACTGAACTTGGAGATCACCACTTCAGCTAGCCTGGATGGCCAGTGTGTTTCCAGCTTCCATGATCCACCTGTCTCTGCTCTCAACACTAGGGTTATAGGGTTATGTCCATGTACCATGGGGGTACTAGGGTTATAGACACATGTGGCCATACTAGGTACACTCCTGCAACGTTAACTTGAAAATCATATCAATATTAAACCGTTTTTTCTTGAATAATGCTCTTAAACTGTTGTAAGACTTGCTTAATTAGGAAAGCTCATGAAAAGAAAATGTTCATTTTGTTATGCATCACTTCTGCTGGCTCTTACACAAATGTTCCAAGATTGCTGCTCTCCCATTTGAAAGCACTTCTCCAAGCCAGTGTGCAACTAAATGCAGAACTCATTCCTCCAAACCAATTTCAGCTCAGGGTTTCCAGATTGTAGAAAAGATGCAGAGAAGGCAAAGCATCAGTCACCAAAGGAAAACATCTCAGCTCATCTTATTTGAGTAGCTGTTATTCTTACAAGTATGTGTAAATCTATCTGAGAATGAAAATACCCATATGCTGGGCTGTTGGGATGGCTCAGCCAGTAAAACCACATGGCTATTTAAACAATTTTGACATCTCACAAATATTAAATTAATTGATCGGCATATCTCTCAATATTGGCTTTGTATTCGCTGAGCATTTGTTGCATTGTTGTGTTGCTTTATGATAGCTTTTGGAAATCTGTTATTTGGTCAATTTGGAACATTTATATGTAATTATATGAGGTTGTTATTGGTAAGCTAGTTCTTTAAAAAATTTTAGATTTATTTTTGAGTGTATGAATGTTTCCTTGCACATTCGTATGACGCCATAGAACTCAGAAGATGGTTTCAGATCTCCTGGCACCAGAATTATGGACGGTTGTGTCAGCATGTTGGTACCAAATCCACGTCCTCTGTAAAAACAGTAAGTATTCTTAACCACTGAGCAATACCCTCTAGCCACACAATGATTACTTTGGATTGTCCATCTGATTGGCTTGACAAGGACCGAGCAGATTCTTAGAGCACCAGTCAGAGTGTGTCCACGAGGGTGTTTCTCAAGATGCATAACTAAGAGTTGGAAAGACCTGCCTTGTAGATGACAAGAGACCTCAACAGAATAAATACAAAAACAGGAGGAAAGCACCCAGCATGTGTTTCCCTGTTACCACGGTGTCATTGTCTCTGCTCCACCAAGCCCTCCTTACAGTAACAGACTGAAACCTATGATGTGTAAACCAAAATAAATCTTTCCCCTTTAAGCTGTTTTTCTGAGACTATCACAGTGATGAAAAGTCCAACACACCTGGGCGCAGAGCAGCTCATTTTATCACTTCTGTGAAAACTCAATAAGCCATCTTTTAACCACATGTCAGTTCACAACAACTTTCAGTTTTCATTCATCTAAGGGTTTTGTGTCCTCTTTTTCCAGGAAAGTTCCACTGCACACAAAACTCATAGCAGAAAGTGCTTGTCTTTCAGCCCTTGACAAAGTTTAAATGGGAGATCTGCCAGCGGCACTGAAGCCGGCCTTCCTTTGTGTTTTCTCTCTTACTTTTTCTTCTCTCACTAGCATATCTTAGATGTTCCCAGAAGTTTAATCAAACTCTGCCTTGCTATGTTTTTTTTTTTATTGTGTTTGTTTGATTGTTTTATCTGTTTGTGGATTGGTCACATACCTCCATTTCACCAACTTTAGAGTCGTTTCTAGTGATTAGCGTTTAGAAGACTCTGGGCTTTGCTATTTCCACTTTTATTTTAGACTCTGACACTGCAGATGCGGGGTTACCACCTTCCCACAGGGCTTTGTGACTCTGTCCACCTTCTGCCCACAGCGATGCCTCTCTGTCCTACGCATGCGTCCTCGCCTTCATGGATCGTCTTCCGCCATCTCTGCTTCACCCTTGTGTTGTCTTCTGCTGTGGCTACTTTTGAGTTCTGCACTGTTCATTTGTCGCCTTCCTTTGTCTGACATCTACACTTTACCAAGATTTTCTACTGTATCATTCATTTCAAGAGAATTTAGAAATCTTTTTAAAAATCACTTTTATGGTGGCCTCTTTAAAATTCATTATCAGATGATCTGACTCACCTCAACTTTCAGGTCGGCTGATTGCCTGTTCTCCTTCGATTTATAATTTGCATGGCTTTTGGTAGGAAAGGTGACTTTCACTGATATCGGGGATATTTTGTCTAGTGCACTAAGAATTTCTTTCGGAATTCTATTTAGTTTCTTTTAGCATGTAGTGACCTTGTGTAGTCTTGATGTGCAGGTCTCCTCTGGCTGATAGAATACGTGGCTTCAGTAACAATAGGATTTTGGGAATCTATGAACTGCTGTCTTTTAGTTTTGTGCTCCGTGTCACTAGGACTCTCCTCTTTCGCCTGGTGCTGCTTGAGTTTACGGATGAAGCTTTTGTACAGCAGGGTAGGTAGCTGATGATGTTTGATGAGTAAAGACTCTGATCTATGGAAGAAAGATCATTGACTAGGTTGGAATGTTTTGTGAATGTTTCCATGCCCCATGATCCCTAGAGGTTGCAAATTTGATTTCCTTTGCTAAATCCCAGCCTGGGCAATTCCTTCTGGAAACTTTGGAAAAGAAGCCATTTTCTATTTTTTCCATTTCGTTAATAGTGGCCAATATGCCATATTTTTGGTCCATCTTTCCACATTCAAAAACAACAGCACATCCATATACAAATGAAAATGGCCCTCATAGGCTAATATGTCTGAATGCTTGCTCGCCAGAGAGTGGAGCTGTTGAGGAAAGATAAGTGGGTGTGGCCTTGTTGGAGGAGATGTAGCTTGGTTGTATATCACTGTGTGGTGAGCTTTGAGGTTTCAAAGGCCCACTCTAGAGCCATTCCTCCCCGCTCCTCCACACAACTTGCCTGCTTACAACTTGTAAGTCAGCATGTAAAAGCTCTCAGTACTGTTCCAGTGCCATGTCTGTCTGCTTCCTATCCCACCATGATGGTCATGGACCAACCCTGAGACTATAAGCAAGCCACACACACACCCCCACCCCTGCTCACTTCTAGTTAAACACTTTCTTTTGTAAGAGTTGTCATAGACATAGCTTCTCTTCACAGCAATAGAATAGCAACTAAGACATCTTCCAAACTTTCTTCCCACCAAGAATAGCCTCTTTGCTTCTCTCTCTCTCTCTCTCTCTCTCTCTCTCTCTCTCTCTCTCTCTCTCTCTCTCTCTCTCTCTCTCTCTCTCTCTCTCTCTCTCTCTCTCTCTCTCTCTCTCTCTCTCTCTCTCTCACACACACACACACACACACCTGCAGCAGCTGCAACAGCAACAACAATAGCACTTAAGTGTATGCTTAATCTTCCCAGTTAACTCCAGATGACCTCATCTCAAGATCTTCAATCACTTCTCTATAATGTCCCATTTACCCAAGGAAGATGAATTCACAGATTTTGGGTATTATCATATGGCCATCTGTGTAGGGGCACAGTTTTCAGCTTTCCATGACAGCCTTCAGGATTCTAGTAGTCTCCCATTATTTTCAAGGTTAATATTTACCCTGGTGGAGAGAAGCAGGGATTGATAAATACATCCCACCATCTTGCCTGAGCTGGCTCTACAGTACTACTTTTGTATTCAGCTTTGTGTCAAGTTCAAGTTTTATATACTGCTTCAGATATATTTCTTTTAATTTTTTAAATTTATATTTTATGGACCAGTGTTCTGCTTGCCAGCAGAGGGCATCAGATCCTGTTATAGATGGTTTGTGAGCTACTATGTTGTTGCTGGGAATTGAACTCAGGACCTCTGGAAGAACAGCCAGTACTCTTAACTGCTGAGCTCTCTTTCTAGCCTGCTTCAGAGATTTTTAATGTTAGTGGTTGATCAGAATATATACTAAGACCAAGGCTGTCAGAGTCATACAGCATAGTCTGGGGAGGTCTTGTCCATTTTGGTTCTCCTGGCTTACTCTTGAGAATCAGGAACTAATCTGTTTCAACTACCACCAAGTTAAGTATTCTCCATGTTTTTCCAAGGGTAAGGTGGAATTCTGCAGATTGCTCTTGAAAGATCAGGCCCATGACATTAACTTGGTAACCTAGTTAATCCTACAAAACATAAATATTTTGTGTTTGTCATTACACTATTCCCTTTATGTGGAGTTCATACAGCATTTTATATAAATTATTCTAAATTTCTCTGCTTCCTGTGACATAATATAAAAGAATTAAGGCAGAAACAGAAACTTTTCTGAAATTTCACTAACATTTTTTTTTCTATTCTTCTGAAATTTTGTACTGCTGATAACCCAATGGATTTTAGAACTTGTCTGCTTTGAGCCTAAACACTCATTAATGACAACTAATCTAACATTAGCTATCCAGATTCTTTATTTCTTCAATAGTTATCCTTCATAGTCTAAAGAAAGATGAACTATAAATAGGTTGCACTTGCATCTCTTACAGAGGACCAAGGATTGATTTCCAACACCCATGTGTTAGCTTACAACTATCTGTAATTCCAGTTCCTGGGAGTTCAATGCCCTCTGTAGGTTCCAGACATGCATAGTGTACACATACATACTTAGTTTCTGCAGCAACCATATGTTCTTTACCCCGTGAGCCATCACCCTAGTCCCTACTCTTATATTTTCAAAATCATTGTCACTATCTGAATTTTATCCATCTGGACACTGAACATTTGTGATATGTTGGATAGGTGACAGGTACTGTCAGCCTGAGGGGATATAAAGATTAATAGACTGATAATCTGGCAATCTTTTCCATCATCTGTCCACATAGTGCCATTTTCCTTGCAGGGTGATCTTACCTTGTCTTTGTTCACATCTGGTCTCTGAGCATCACTTTCAAGGCTTTTCTTTTCCTGGGCACTTTCCAGGACACTCAGCAGTTCTGGTCTCTAACTTGTCACTGCTTCTAAGTGCAGGCTTGGCTTTTGTTTTCATTCCTTCTGCCTCTTCTCTGTATGTCTCCTTTTATTTTCCAAATTGTGGGTAAAGCTTCCTGTGCAGCTAAATCAGTCTCTTTAGACAAATTTTCCTCCCTACCAAATGGAGATTTTGAAAGTTTCACTTTTTCTCTTTCTTTCTTTCTTTCTTTCTTTCTTTCTTTCTTTCTTTCTTTCTTTCTTTCTTCCTTTCTTCTTTCTTTCTCTCTCTCTCTCTCTCTCTCTCTCTCTCTCTCTCTCTCTCTCTCTCTCTCTCTTTCTTTCTTTCTTTCTTCCTTTTTTAATCTGTACTCTCCCTCAAGGCCCATACAAAGGACAAACCTGATTTAAATTTTTTTTGTAATATTCTTTTTTTAAAATGATCTTAGTTCCAGGTCTGATTATAGCCAGCATTTATTTCTTTCAAAAGAACCATCTCTAAGGTACTTAATTTCTTTCATTTCTTGTGGAGAGCAATTTCCAGGCTTTAATCAGAATTACATTCAAAGGAGCAGCGTGGTGAGCTCTTCATTGGTTTTTTTAAAAAGGAAGACCCATGGACTTCCTGTCTGTAGTATAATTTGATTCTCTGGGATGTTGAAACCTATCATGATTTTATCATAATGATGTTTCCATTTTCTCTACTGTTCATATCATGTTTAACAACAATCTGATTATTTCTGCAAAATGCTTTTCCTAAACAAAGACATGTGATCCATATTCCATCAGGTCCTTCTCCAAAATTATTGTAGTACTTAGGCATACCAACCACCATAGATTTTCTTTTGGCTTCCAATTACAACACACTAGTCATCTGTAGGGCTATCAGCAGGGTTATGTTTCTTGATTTAAATGCAAGACCTCTAGTTACTAATATAGGCATCCGTTCTTGCTGACAATTCAGGATAAGGTAAAGTAAAAGTAACATAACAGAGTTCATGTACGCTGACATACATCACCAAGATGCTTCACTGACACCCAGAAAGAGCTGCTCTGGACACCAACAACTATCTTAAGCCTATGCTATCATGGGATAGGCATTCTCATTGATTTTTAAAAGGGATAGATGTAGCCTGTGTCTGGGAATTAGCAACGTGAAGTCAGTCCTAAGGGTTCTTGGAGCTGGTCCCCCAGCTTCCTACAATTATTTGGCCCCTCCAACAATTATTTGGCTGATTCTCAGACACCCATTTCCTCTGACTTCCTGAGTCATTCCTATGGGCATTGGAATATATTCTTATCTCTCTCTCTCTCTTTTTTTTAATTTGCAGTCATTCCAGGGAAAACAAACAAGAAAAAAAATATAAGATAAATCTTATATAAAAAAATCTCAAGATAAAAGCAAAACAAAATTAACCTAGCAAACAAATAAACCAACAAATAAAAACCACACACACATGAAAATCATGTGGAATTATATAATTCTAATTCTTATCTTAGCCTTCTGTGAACCTGGATGTTTTGCTTCTGGACACAGCTCATTTTATGGTGATTCCCTGATTTTGGTATGCATGAAAATTACCTGGAAGACTTATCAAAAATGCAGATTTGCAAACCCTGCTTGCAGACTGATTCAGCAGTCTGGCAGGAAGCCTGTGATTGTGTGTTGGTAAATGCACTCCCCAGGTGACCTTCGTGCAGATGGCCCGGGCCATTAGAGAAACAAACTATAATCCCTTCTCAGTTTAAGTTACATTTTTATTTCTATTTTTTTCTAGTTTACATTTTCCTTTGGCAACATATTTAATAGTGAAGACATTCATATTAACTTTCCTCACCCTGGCTCAGCTCCTGCCAAGTGGAGCCTTCAGCATCCTAAGGGCTCGGAGAACAAGAGGAAGCCTGTGGTACTCTGCTTATGGTCTGGAGTGGGCGTGCTGCTATTGCACTTCGGCAAAGCCTTGTTAAAATGCATCCCAGCCCACCACTGATAACAGCAACTTTGCACTCTTGAGAGAATCCTTATTTTAATATTTTATGTCAAATTAGATATTACCTTTCCATAGTCAGTATTTCTGAAAAATAGCATGCTTACATAAAATATTTAACTACTATTGGATTTATGAGGCAACTAATGCTATGGCACCCTAATCAAAAGCAAAATACCACAGGATGAAATGGCATGGCTTCAAAATGCACAGGGAAAAACTTTGGCCTAGATTAAATGTCACCAGTAAAATGCTTGGTAATGAAATGAGCAAGACCAAAGGTCAGGCTTCCATAAAAAAAAAAAAAATCACATTCTGGCTCCAGCTTCATTTTAAATCATTTTAGATTATGAGTGGTAGGTTGCCCAGACTTTCAAGTGAGCCACCTTGAGAGCTTTAGCTGGGTGCTGTTTAAGGCATGAGAGCTGTACCAACTGGGAGGCTACCAATACAGTGCTTTCCTCTTTCTCTTTTTATTCGTAAAACCATCTTACAGCGACTCATTGTTTTCTCAGAAGAAAGTTCTAAAAAGTAGTCGGGGACTGTGCTGCTTGGTCTAGAGTCACCTAGGGAAAGAAACTTCAATTGAAAAAAGAAAAATGTTTCTACCAGATTGGCCTGTAGGAAAGTCTGAAGGGCACTTTCGTGATTGAAGACATGGAAGGGGGAAGTCCACTGAGGGCGGTGCCACCACTTCAGCAGGTAGACCTGGGTGGTATAAGAAAGCAGGCTGGGCAAACCATGTAGAAAAGGCCAACAAGTGGCATTACTCATGGTCTCTGCTTCAGTTCCCCCCTCCAGGTTCCTGTCCTGATGGACTGGGACCTGCTATTTATAAACCAAGTAAATTATTTTCTCCCCAGGTTACTACTGGTCATGGTTTTTACCAGGAGAAGTGTGTGTGTGTGTGTGTGTGTGTGTGTGTGTGTGTGTGTGTGTGTGTGTTTGTGTATGTGCTCGCGAGCACCCGTGTGATAATATCTTTGGCAGTATGAGAACAACACTGAGGAATCGGGTCTTGCTTTCTGCCTTCTATCTTGTTCAGGCAGGATGTCTTATTTCTACTAATGCACTGCATGTTCAAATTATCCGGCCCTGGGAGTTCCCGTGAGGCTCCTATCTCACCTTAGAATGCTGGGATTACAGATGTGTGCCATTGCATCTAGCATCCAAGGATAGAATTCGGGTCATCAGTTTTGAGTGACAAGTACTGAGTCATCTCCCAGTCTCTGCCATTTTTTCATATACTGTAAATATGTTAGTTGACCCAAGAAAGTCCCAGTTTATGACTTGCTGTAGACAATTGTTCATCATTTTTAGCTTCCATTTGATTCTCAAACTGCTCACATTTGGGTTTAAGACATAGTGGCACTCTCAAACATGCCAGTCTGTCTATAAAATGTTCACTAAATCCAACCAGAGGGAAAGGCTAGCAACTATCACCTGTTAGAATAAAATGGCACCAGGGAGTCACAGGTTCTCATACCTTTAATTCATATAGTTTGCTAATTGCCTCCCACCTAATCTCTACCCACTGCTACAGTGCATGGAATGTGCCTGTCCCACCATCCTTTCTTATTAGGGAAGAGCATACCCTAATAAGATTGGTCACACGCCTCTGTGTTCATTCTGGCTGCAAGGCTGTGTCTTATATGGAGAAATCCCTTCAAATTACAAAGAAAGGATAATGATAATTGTAAAGAAAATCCTCATGACTAGCACACACAAACTCCTCCAAGACCTACAAAACATGGCTGATTTTGAAATAAAGACTTAGAAGCTTTTTTTACTAAAAAAAAAAAAAAAAAATGGCTCCTCCCTGGGCCTCACTAGGTGACTGAAGGCAGGAAGCAAGTTTGGCATCCCCATCCCTTTCTTCATTCTGTGTCAGTCTCCTTTAGCACTGAAATAAGATGTTGCCCTTAACCCCAATTCACACCAAAATCCTGGAAGAGCAAAATCCCAGTCACAGAGCATCTCCTGGATGAGAGCATTATCCACGGTGCTCAGTTCATCCCCAGAGAACACCTTATCCTTGAAAGCAAGAAGTAATTCTTCAAGCTACCATTCCACATGGCCACCATAAAAGTGGCTCAAATAAGAATAAGCAAAATATATATATATATATATATATCACAACAAGCCACCATTTGTACAAAAGCATTCTGTGGTTTATATCAACACCACCTAATTATTTTCTCTGGTTTATCCCCAAAAGCCATATTTCATTTCCTGTGCTATTATGAGGACTTTCTAAGAGAGGAAATCTGCTGGAAGAATGGCATTTTCTTTTACTGAGAACTAGCTGTGTGGTATTCAGTGTCAGGTACCATGCCTGACACTGCTATCTATGCCTGAGAATTCCTATTAGTAGCATTACAACAGTTAAACGAAGTAAGTGTTTGGTAACGCATCCATGTGAAAGGGCTAACACATATAGCAATATATCTATGTGGAAGTCTAAAAACATAATTTCCAAAACCTTGGCTAGGTATTGTTCAGACACGGAACCATTAGATTACACAAATCAGCAAGGATTCTATGAGTCACTTATTTTCTCTGTTTTATTTTAATTCATTTTCTTCCCTTCCCATGATTAACTTTAAGAGTCAAATTTTATGACAGCTTTGATACATTCACATTATTATTTTTCTAGGAGAAAGAATCACTTAGAAAAAAAATATTTTAACTGCTACAAGATAGACTTGGAAAGTCGAATACGCCCAGGGAGATCCTCAAATCTCTATGCCAAATTAAAAAAAAGCCATCCATGTGTTCATGGCCCCACTTCAGAGCTAATCACCCTGCTTAGCCTTACAGGATGGCCAGAGTAGTTAATTAAGAGCCAAGGGAATGGGGTGCTGCAGATCATGGAGCAGTTTGCAGTAAGTGCAGGGTGAGATAGGTTATGGCAGTACTAACATATTAATCCCCAGTTGGCTGGTCACTAGAGTTAAAGAGCAACAACATCTGAATTGGACTTTGAATAATTGATGACAACTACTGAACTATTAAAAAAAAAAGTCTAGTTCTTCCAGGAAGCCTATGTGTCAAGTTTCTTTCTCGTTGGTCACAGGTCCTCCCAGAATATTTGCTTTGCTTTGAAGCTCAGATAATTCCAGTGACATCCTTTTGATGGAAATGATACAAAAGTGATAGGCTTCTCAAAAGCCCACCAAACTAACTTAATTGACTTCAAAAGCTCACATCCGCAATTTTTCTGTACATATAAGTGTACAAGAGGAGAGAAACAGACATTGGAAATTAGCTTTCTCCACTGAGCATCCCTGAGTGGGAGGGTAGGATAATGAGAGTGTTCACATCAGGGAGTTTGAGATGAAAAGGAAGTGCTTTTAATCAAATCAAAAGAGAGACAGGTTTTGAAAGACAGCAATTACAAAGAACCTCATGAAAGAATTAAGTGAAATTCATTTATAAACGCAAATCATTTCCTCAGATGAAAGTGATTACTGTAGCCCTCTAACTCTAACTTTGGGGGAGTGCTGTCTGTGGAATCAGCTCCTTCTTCCTGAGCTCCGAGCCAGCACAGGATGAGGCCCTACTCCCTCTGTCTTCTTGTGTATTCCCTACTGTCATGTCTCTGGGGCTTCTTCTTATACTAACAGTGTTGAACTTTTAAGAATGAAGGGGTTGGAGGTGAAGCCGGGAACAGAAGAACAAGGAATTTGGAAATTAATGATCAACAGATGAATTCAAATAATGCCTATGACATTAAAATTTTTCTGACTGGAGAACAAAAACATCATACCTGGGACACAGTTTTACTTGCTTGAAGTGTAACTGCTTAGACATGATAGGGTTGCAAGTCAAAATTCTCAGCACTAAATACTTTCTATTAAAATGACAAATCTCAAATTGTAAGGTAGTAAGTAGTGCTCTAGCCAGCCATTTATGTAAAAGGTAAAAATAAAATTGAAGATGTATGACTCCACCCATCAAGCAAGTATAACAGCAGGTATTCATTAAGGTATTTGGGACACTTTAGGCAACTAAGCATCTTGGAGTTTACAGTGGGTGAGGACCTAAAGAGAGCTTTGATTCTTTGCCTGGCTTCAAGGCTAACATTATATGAGCCTTTCATGGACTAGTTGTAGCCAATGAGTGTTTCCCTTTGGTGACACAGAGGTGTGGAAACACTGCTATGAAATGCAAAGTCAAAAGATTTGATGAAATGAATAAAAACACAAAATAGAGATCTCTTACGGTTATCTGACTTCAGTTTATAACTTAAAGCTTAGAAGTAAGACAAGTCCTGTGAGAAGACCTGAAGAACTGAGCAGAAATAAATAATGATTTTGGGGACAGAGAAGCAGAATTAATACAAGATCAGGAAATATATGATTTTAGTGCCCATACACTTCACACAAATACAAGGGGCCAGGAAAGTTTAGGTTTAATCCACATTACTAAATAATATCTGTACTCAGTTATGCATTTTCCACATACTAGGTAATGCTAACAGGCACTGCTGTAGTGTTTTCCCCAGTGCACTTATTATTTAGTGTTTAGATGACTTGATATAATAATACAGGTGCTCTTATCTTAAAGAATAGGAAACTGAGTCACAGAAATAACGTTAAAAAATAACTCCAGGTCACCTAACCAATAACACGTGCTGACCCAATATAAAATCCAGACAGGCTGACTGACTAGAAGGTGTACAACCTTGACCCTGCATTTCCCTATGTAATTGTTAATGAAGTTGCTTGTCTCCTTTTGTTGTATCTTAAATTATCACAAATAAAGTAGTTTAAACAATATAAATTTATTATCACTTATTCTAGATGTCTAGAGGATTTGGAGATTAGAATATTGACATCTTTAACTCCATACCAAGATGAGTGACAATTAGTTAATTTGACAGGATAGATTTGGATTGCATAAAGAAATTAGAAATGTCTGACATGAATATCGATCTCAGTCATCTACAACTTCTCATAATTGTGAATGATTTATCCAACAAAATCAAATGTATGCTTTATAAAATCTATGTTTTATAAAAACACATCACTGTGACCAAACAGGCTAAGTGTCTGATAGCATGAATGGCTTCATGATTATGACTTAATTCCAGGAAACTATTCTCTGGTGTGTTTTATTTTCTCACATTTGCTTTCAGTATGTTGGTGTTATATGCATGTTGGTGTGCCTGGCCATGCATATACCACAGTGTCTGTAGAAATCAGAGGACAATAGATGGGATGGTCCTCTCTATTCTCTGGGTCCTGGGGGATCGAACTCAGGCCATCAGGCTTACAGGCTTAGCGGCAAGTGCCTTAACCCCCTAAGGTATCTTACAGACCCAAGACCACTATTCTATCTTGCTTCTAGAAATATATAGACCCTAAGCCATATACACACACACACACACACACACACACACACACACACACACACACATATATATATATATATATATATATATTATTTACATCTATCTATGTCTATGTATCTCCAATGTAGCAGAGATCCATGGAGCCTCTCACAAGACTGAACTCTAGTCACATGTACTTAGTGCTGAGCCTGCCAACAGCATATGATTAGAAACAGCGGGTGAGGCAGAGGCAGGTGGATCTCCAAAAGGTGCACAGAGAAACCCTGCTTCAAAAAAAAAAAAAAAAAAAAAAAGGAAAGAAAAGAAAAGGGAAAAAAACTGCAGGTGAGTGGGGCTAAAGGCAAACTGAGATGGAAATAAATGTCTTCATATATTTGTCATTTTTAGAAGACATGAAATTTCAAAATATGAAGAAGAAAGGCAGAGTAGTATATCACTAAATTAAAATCTAAGTTATCAATTAGATGATAGAAATTCCATTACATATAGATTTAGAGAAATTCCTGTTTTTGTCACATTATCTCAAAATTACTTTAAAGATGTTTGAGAAAAGACATGTCAATCCGTTTAAAGAATGGCCTCTTTGAAACTTCCCCTCGTACTTTTAACACACATCTTCAGAAAGCTGCGCACAACTGTAATAAGAGCAAACAAAGACAATTTACGTTTTCAATGAAGTAGCTTAATGCTTTCCTTAAAGGTGTAGCTTGATTAATTTCTTTTATTAGGCTAAGCAGGATGATCCAGGAAGAAAGTTGCTGTGTAGCTACAGAGTGTTATTATTCATTATAATAAAGGCCGTGATAGTAACAGCCCAATAATAGGGTACTAATGGACTTTATGACAATGATACAACAGCAATCCCTGATGGCAACAGGCAGCTTTAAGGAAAACAGGATAGGGACTCCTCGGTGGTAAGAAATGAATTGTATTTTTTTTTCTCCAAGGAAAATGAAATAAACATTGGCTATCTTTCGGGCTTTTCCAGCTTTACATCCACATTAGTAGAAGCAGCTCAGATCTGCAAACGGACACCTCTGCCCTCCACAAATGGATGCAGGGGAGCTGACTCCTATCAGCTGGTGTTTAATGCTATGAATCTGACTTGTCAGCCTTATGATTCATGAGTGTGAATAGAGAGAGTGTGAAGCCTGCATTCCTGAGGTCTGGGAATAGATTAGAGTGTTTAGACAGCTTTCATGTCCAGTCTCAGCCAGCCTTTCTGGACATGAAAGAAAATTCAGAAAAGTCTCTAGCTCTCCAGCAGGCCCAGGGTAACAAGAGCTAGGGAGATGAATCACTACTTGATGAAAGTAAAGTGTGCTGAATATATCACTGAAGCCTACACTAACAACCTTGGGGGAAAATCCTGTTTCTATCTGTGGATAAAAAAAAAGCATAATAATCCAAAATAAAATTAAATATCTGTACTAGAGAGGAGATCTATGTCTCTGACCTCATGGGCTAGTGAAAAGCAACTTCAGAGGGAGTTTGTATGCACTGGTACATAATCTTTGCTGGCTATTCATGGGGTGACAATGTTTTGTTATTCATCAACAAAAGCCTTCAGCAGTGGTTTGATTATTGGCAATCATTTGGTTCTGAATTTATTCTGTCTTTAGTTATTCAGCCCTTATTGAGGACCTATTATATGCAAAGTGTTATATACTGGGTTGTTGACAAATTTGAAAGGCAGTAAAACCCCAGAAAGCTGGTACCAAAAATATGTATATATCTTGGTCACAAAATATACAGGCAGTGGTGGTGCATGCCTTTTATCCCAACACTTGGGAGGCAGAGGCAGGTAGATTTCAGTGAGTTAGTGGCCAGCCAGGTCTATAAAGTGAGTTCCAGCATAGCCAGGACTGTCACACAGAGAAACCATCTCAACCCCCAACACTTCATGCAACAAAAACAGCCAATGAAGTTTGAGAAACAAAGGGGGATTTTTCTCAAGTCTTTCTGAGAGAATGGGCAGCTTCTTTCAGTGGATGTGATGCATGGACTTGTTTTTGTGAGATAATTAGTAACTTGACATGCAAAAAAATGGTGTGGACAAAATCATGGAGCAATAAGAAAGAATAAATATAGAAGAAAGACATGTACAGGACTAGGAGTTATTCTACAGAAATGGGGTAGGAATGGGAAATCAGACACTAGAAGAGGACACTAGAGAATCTTGCTAGGAAAACTCACTGCAGACCTCTTACCTGCTACATGATCACTTCATTTCTATTGCACTCAAGTTTACCTGTGAGCTAGAAACACAATGTTGATGAATAGTGTCTTGACTGAGGCAGCAGAGGCAGCAGGAGCTGACTACATGAGACGTGGCAAGGCTGGATAATGAGATGCCATAGAGAGACTGAAATGGGCAAAATGTGTTAAGATGAAATTGCAAGCGTTTGGTGATATATGTGAGAGAATGAGGAATAGTTTGAACTTGTCCTGAGTTACTCAGTGGAGACCACTGTTTTTAGGGAGAAACATAGTAGCATGGTATTGAGGGGGGGTCAGGAAACCAACCTGGAATACAAAGAGAGTATGTAGGTGGAGAAGTTCAAGATGCCAAGCTTAGGCTGACAAAAGGGGTTGGGAGTCAGCAGAGCCATGAAAACCCTTCCAGCAAGCCTGTAAGACAGGTTCCCTGGTTGAACACATTAGCAGGAAAAACAGAGCACGATGCAAAAGCAAGTCAGTGCCCATGTGAAGCATCTTTATCTTACTTTATCCATTATGTTTCAACTCCACTGAGAATGTCCAAAAAGGGAAGAATGTGAATTTGACCCACAGATAATGAGGAGTTTTTAGAGAAAGCACAGATCACAATACAGAGATGAGTGTAGATAGTAAAGGGCATGCTTGTGAGGTTTCAGAGAAGGAAAAAAACGCCTCTGAAAACTATAGTAGCAGCCATTTGTGTGGCATTCTAGCAAAGTGTCTGGCTACTTTCTATCCATGTCCTGAAAATGTTAGTAGTGCTAAATTGAAAAGTAACAGATCAATGCATTTGGTAGAGGATATTGTACACATGGAGCATTCAAGCTGTGGCATTGCTGGTGCTCACGGCTTCCACCAAAGTGATTGAGAGGAAGGATATGAAAACTGTGTAGCATGTCAAGGAAAGAAATGTGAGTCAGTTGAACTAAAGTTGCCAATGACAGCCGTTACAGACAAAGGACACATTCTGCTGTGAGGCAACAGGAAAAGTGACTTCTGATACCATGATTAGCATCAGTTACTTTTCTTATTAGTAACAAATTAAGTCAGGAAGGGTTTGTTCTGGTGTTAGATTTGAGGAGATATAAGCCATTGTGTCCAGGAAGGTACAGCTGCAGTGAGACCCACTCATGGCTATGGCAGCAGAAAGACAAGGTACCTAGTCACACCCAGATGTCAGCAGTCACAAAGTGGACTGAACTCAAGGTTAGGCTAAAACTCCCACCACCTACTGCAACTAATCAGGCCTCACTTCTTAAAGGTCCTATAATGTTGCAAGACGGTGTCACCTGCCGGGAATCAAATATGCAGACATATGAACCTGTGGGGGACTTTTTATATGCACCCCCTAGCAAGCATACTGGGAGAAATTAGTCCATTGAGAGCAAGAACTAAGAGTTTTAAGAAGTGTGTGTATTCAAGAGTGCAGTGTACAACAAAGTGAAAAAAATAAATAAATTATGAGCTGAAAAAAAGTTGTAGAGCAAGCATTCCAATGGATTTCCAGGTTTCTTACTACAAATCTCAGAAGTGCCAGGATAGCTGACCCTTATTCCTGCTTCTTACCTCTATTCAGAAACATGGGGGTCTCATGTTGTAACCCTCTGAAAGTCTTTGCTCTCAACCACCCATGACTCCAACTTCTGGGCATCAGGTACCCTCTTCTGGCCTCAGTGGGTACCTGTACTCACATTCATAGATGCACACGTATTCACATAATTTTAAAAAAATATTAAAAATATCTCTTTAAGAAGAATGAGAACAGGGTTGATGCCTGAGAGTACCCAGGGTGCTTTGTTTTCTGGTGTTCAGGTGATACTTGGGAGAAACTGACCTTAATCAATACACCCTTCACTTGCCAAGCACAGGGTTTACTCACCACAGCCATGCCTAGCTCTATACTGCAATTCTTCAGAATCAAGCGTCTTAAGTAGAATGTGTTCCAGGCCTTTTTACCCATCCCAGCCTTCCCATGGTGCTTGTTAGTAGAGCAAAAGCCAGACTATACTAGAAAGAGGAAACAAATTGACAGGGAGGTGGGAGATTGGATTGATGGCAATAGGATTTTCTTTTCTTCCTTTCTTCCTTCTTTTCTTGCTCATTTCCTCCCTTCCTTTTATTTTATTTATTATCGTTGTTGTTGTTTTTGCTATGGATTTTCTACAGCTAAATTCCTTCATCAATTTATCGGTTTACCCATTAGTGTTGTTTTCCTTACTCTCTTTGGCCATATCCTTATCTTCTTTTTCTCTGGCAGTTAGCTTGCCAAACAATCCCAATCTAATGATCTCTAAACATCCAGTCCCAAGGCCTTATCTATAGCTACCACCAGCTGTTAATGCATTCTGTTTCCCACAGACTGCCTGGTTCTTCTGTCCTGGCAATGACTCTTATTCTCTTCATATAAGTTAACTCCATTACTTCAAGGTGATCAATTTGGTCATCTTCATATTACCTCCCATTCTCATGCAGCTTATATCACAGAAAAGGGTATTCATTATTAATGCTACCATGGACCCATCTCAGAGCCTTGACCAGACCTTACCCTACCACAAGTCCCTTTATATTCATCCAATCACTTGATAGCTATTGAAGCAATACTGTGTGCATATATGAACAGGGCAGAAAACTAAATCCTTAACTCTGCATCTTCCCAAGGTGGTATATCTAAATTTGTATTGTGTGATTCTGAATACATTAGTAGACTCCCCATCCATCAGCCCTCTTTTTCTGTAGGGATAAGAATATCAATTACTTCTAAAGAATCAGAATTTGTCAGACTCTATTTGGCATAGAGTCTGGCTTGTTCTGAGGACCAAGTACGCATTATCCATTGACTACGAGTTGCTCAGTCTGTCCTTCTGCAGCCAAGTATTTACAAGTAGACAGGTGGCTACATTTCAATAAGAAACACAACTCAGGCTGGAGAGATGACTCAGTGGTTAAGAGCACTGGTTGTTCTTCAAGAGGACCCAGGTTCAACTCCCAACACGCACATGGCAGCTCACAGCTGTCTGTAATTCCAGTTTCAGGAGAACTGACATCCTCACACAGACATACATACAGGCAAAACACCAATGCACATTAAATCAATGAATCATTAAAAAAGAAAGAAAGAAACACAAAACATGATGGAGGTTTTTGGGCCAATGAGAGGGAAGTTAAGTCTACCCCCGCCCCCACATACACACACACATACACACAAATCTTATCTAATATAAGTGATTTAAAATTTCCACTAAAAGTATAGTTTTAGCAGTTTATCCTTGAAGCTAAGGCTTCTCTCTTACCTCTATTTACAAGGTTTATTTGGAGTTTTCTTTGGTCATACATCTTCCAGTTAATTGAATACAGGTAGCTTAGAAAACTTCAGCAATGCTCTAAATCCTCTGGAGATGGAGAGATGAGCCAGCGAAGAGATCTGTGAAGATAATTCATGAAGATAATTGGCTCAGGGCACTAAGGTGACATACTCTACCCTACTTTAGCTGGTTCTCAGGACCAGAGCTTGGTGTCTCATCAGGATGACACTCTTTTGCTGTGTGTCCTTTCCATGTGCCCTTCCACACCAGGCAAACTTATCTGGTGGTCAGAATAACATAGGTTTGGTGTGAATCTTCCAATGTTAGACCGGGAAGGAAGAAGTTGCCATTCATAAATTCTCTACCGTGTTCTTTCCATCTCACAGACACTCTGGCTCAGCTGTTTTTGATGGCAAGCCCTTCTCAGATGCTGTTGTTGAGAGGGGAAATGCTCTCCATCATGTTTGATCATCGCTCCTTCATGTTACTGCTCTGCCATTCCAATGTGTAGCTTCTAGCTGATTATGCCAAACCAGGACTTGCTTCAAGGTTCAACATCCCCTCACTTACCTTCTGATAATCGGTTATGCTATTGTAACCAAAGATATGTCTGCAAGCATTATACATTTATATGCAGATACAAGTGATTATTTAAGGACATGCATATCATGGGAATGGTATAGTGGCTTTCCACGTACCCAATGTCTAGTTTCAAAAATTATAATCAATGATGTAATCTGTTAAAAAAAAAAAAAGTCATGGAAAGATAACTGCCTTGTTAATCTTCTTTTCCAAAATGTTGGAGCCTAAATGTTCCATACTTTCGTAAAATCATGCCCTAGGGCATGGGTAGACAGAGATGCCTTCTCCCTAGAGGCAGGTAGGAGAGCTGTCCCTGAGGTCATAAGAACAGGAGAGCTGTCCCTGTCCCCCACCAGTTGCAACACTAAAGAGAACAGGCCTGCACTTTGCCTACATAGCATATTGGAGTTAACCCTATGTGTGGGTGAGTCTGCCCCAATATTGTGAACATGGGAGCTGTCCACATTACTCATCTGTATTGAGGTGGCATGGGCAAGAGAGAGATGCTCTTCAATGCCCGAAGCACATGGGAGAGCTGGTCCTCAGGCCAGAAGAGCAGGAAAGCTCCTTCCTTCCTTCCTTCCCCATGCCCCCAGAAGCTACAACACAGTAGAGCTAGCCCCTGAAAGTGTAGGTGTTCTAGAACTGACCCCTAGGATGTGAATACCAGAGAACTGGTTCTACCCTTGCTCCTTACTGCATAGGGTGAACTAACTGGGGCAATGATGGAAAACCTCACCCTGGAGGTAAGGATCAGGGACAGCTGGCTAGTTAACCAACCCTGCAACTATCCAGGCCCAGAAGCAGGGTTATCTGTTGACCCATCCCAATATCCACCCATTAGTGATCTGGTGGAGTATGGGGCAGTGGAGGAAGGGCTGTGAGTCCTGTGGACCCAGGACTGTAGGATCACGACAACACAGAACAGCAATGGGATGTCCAGGAAGAGTACCAGTGAGTGCCCAGCATCAGTGGTGCCACAGGGACCAGGGACCTCGGACCAGACCAGTGATTCTTTTTGATAAACGCCTACATGTAAAAAAAAAAATATGTATGGATAAAGAGGTATGCTGTGTGACTCACTGTGTCACACTACAGCTTCCATGACAAGTTTTTCCCCTTCTTCCTTTTTGTTCTCTTAATTTTGGGGTGGGGCGGGAGATGGTTGGAATCGGGAGACATGTGTGAAAGACACAAAGAATAATAAATAATGAATAAATAAATAAATAAATAAATAAATAACAAATAAGCATACCCTAGTAGCCTGTCACCAAGCAAGAAATGTTTCTCTGAAACTCATTTTCTGGTTTTGATAGCACCTAATATTCATTAGCAATGCCTTTTGTTAAAGAGAGAAAAGCTTCAAAATCAGGTAAAGAAAGGTTTTCTATCTGCCAGGGCTCTGTTCTGGTATGGCAGCGGCTGTGTTCCTATTCTTGTTTGAACATACAACCTTTGTATCTGTCAACACCAGCAGATTTATTTACCGAAAACTCAAACTTCTGCCAACACGCATCCCTCTCTACCTTTTTATCTGCACTTGTGTTCAGGTTTAGAAATACACACTATACTTTGACCCATGCCAGAGTCCCAAGCTCACCAGAAACTCTAAAGGCTTTTCTCACAGCCCATACACTCCTTTCTGCTCTTTCTCCTCCTCCTGTTATTTATCTATCCCCTCATGCTTGTCTCTCCCTCCCACAAGACTAAGAGGGCTGGGTCATGACCCATTCATTAGTAAACTACCTAGAACAAATACACACACAGCAGCTAATGTGGATCCTGGAAATCGGGTTCAATAATTCATAATCTTTATGTCACACCCTGACATCAAGACAATAATCTGTTTTAAAATGTGACTCTTGACTACAAACACATGACTGCTTCCTGTTGCCTAACCTCCTAAATTAATATTGTTTAACTCGAGCAGTGCTGTCTTCTGCAGAAGCCCCGTTCTTCACTCTCTTGTTGTCATCACACATGGACTCAGCCCATTGTCAGTCCAAGGCCCAGCAAATACCCCTCCCTCTGTGCCTTCTCACACTGTATTCCCCCCCTTCTCCCCACCAGCTCCCCTCATCCTCTCCCAGCACCCCTGCTGAAAGGAAAAACCACTGTTCTGACTGCTCCCTCTCAGCCCAGCAGGGCCTCAAAGTCCCACCCTGAGCTTCCAATTTCTCCCCTTTGAGCAGCTTCGTAGGCAGGCTTCCCTTTCTTGCCAGAGTTGACTGCTTTTTAGCTAAATCCCAGACCTCTGAGGTCTGCTGTTTCTTCTTCAAGTCCAACCCACATAGAGCAGAGTTCATCAGGAATGGGCTCAAATACCATTAAGGGATCCCCAGCAAGGGTGATTTTGTTTGTTTGCTTGCTTGCTTTGTTTTTGATATAATGACTCCTTCCACAAAAGCAAGAAAAGACTTCCTGCCCTATGAGCTGTTGTTGCTAACCACACAGCACATAATGAATTCCTAAGTTTCGTTCTTCCAATGTTTCGCACCACTTAGACTAATGCAAGAAATTTGTCTTTCAAGCCTTTGTTTCAATTACAATATACTGAGAGTGCCGGGGGTGGGGGGAGGCGGTGGCAGAAACAGAAGGAAAGAAACACAAAAATCTATAGCTGCTAGGTGCATCTGGAAATTAAATATCCGTTCTTTATTCTGGGGAGGGGGAGGGGGTTGGAGTATAAGAGGAAAACATTCAGGGCTGGCAAGGGGCAAGTACAGGCATCTAATAGATCTTTTTGTCAGCTGTCAGCGGTCTCCTCTGAGCTGCTCACCCTTCACTGCAGATGAATGCTCTTCCATGTCTACAGAAAGAGCCAGGGTGGCTCCGGGTGGGTTGTAGGCATTTCAAAGGCATTCTTCTTCCCCATCTCTCCCTGTGCCTGTGTGTGTGTGTGTGTGTGTGTGTGTGTGTGTGTGTGTGTGTGTGTGTGTGTGTATGTGTGTTGTAGTTCAAGTGCCTATTTTCAATTTGCAGTTGTGCTGGGAAAACGTTTTGATTCTTGATTTAGAATGTGCACTCCCAGAAGGTTCCAAGAGGGTTTCAGGCAAAGAGATAAAGCCTGTCTCTTTGTGCTTCTTTAGAGCCTGTGCTCTGTGGCAATAATACATACCCCACACTGTGCTTAAATCCCTGGGTTTATGAAAGCCAGCCCAATTCCTATTTGGTAGGTCTTTTGACATGCAAGTACCGTTCCCTGTGGAGGGAAGCTAGATGCTGCACTTTCTCTCATCCTCTCTTTGTTTCTCAAACCTAATACCAGGTTCTTTGGGAAACTGATGTGAAAGGCCTAGGAGAAACTAAAGCAGCTCAGAGAAATCCAACTGGAAACGGGATACCTGACACTGCCAGTTGCAGTAAAAAGCCCCTTTTTATTATGATGTTAATAATCGGACTCATGTTCTACGATCTGAGCAGGGCTGAAACAGATACTCAGGAACCAGCTAGCTGAGTCCCAGATTCCAGAGAACAACTAACTGAAGGTTCACCCACTCTCTTTCCCAGCTAATGAAATCTGCAGATAAGTCAAATCCAAGATAGCTGCTGAGTGTTTAAATGCACACCAAGGCTGATAAGCAACGAGAACACAATCAGATTCTTTCTGTAGCCAGAGGGATTCCATCTTACTTCAGAAAGCGCCTTCTATCTAGCAAAACACTCAAAGAAGCGTCAAAAGATGTGCTTTCTGTTGCCAGAAGATATCTCCACCGTGACAGCAAAGTGCCATACACTTGTCAGAGGGGAGAATCTATATTTATGCAGAACATTGCCATCTAGGAGCAGGTATTTGCTAGTTTTTATTTCATAACATTTTCTCCCAAGCAAAGTGGCTGGATTGAATTTCAAAACTGAGCTTTCATTTTTGTGGCACTGGGAGGTGGGGGGGGGGGAGTGGGAGGTGGTAGAGCATCAAATCAAAATCTAATGAAGTTTCTAATCAAATAAATAACCACTTGACATTTATTACCATCCTTGGCAATCTGCACAAATGCAATAGAGGAGATATGCCCAAAGCCCCATTTCCCATAGACTTACATTATGCGACCACATAGAATTAAGCTGACATAAGCTCTTTAAGACCCACTAAAGCAGCAGATTTTACACAACTTGTTTAGGTTTTTTTTTCCCCCTCCTTTCTCTGTGATCCCGTATTTCCTGAATAACTCTCCATTTTCTGTTCCTTGTTGTTTCGAGAGGCCTGCTGGAGCTTTCTCTTCATGTCATTTTAGGCTCTAACCCTGCAGTTTGAGTTTATCTTAGCTGTAAAATGCAACAGTAATTTATATGCCCCATGTTCCTGCCTCCTCTGAGGCTCTGGCTGGCAGCTGTATACCCAGCAATTTAAAGAAAGAGCTATAACTAGTGAGTGCAGCAGAGGGGTGGAGCCACAGCCCAGGCCTTTCTTTCTGTTTCCTCCATGAGCATTGGAGTCACATAAAGCCATCTTCTGGCACTGACAGATAGCAGCCCTGAGTCCTTCCTCCTGGCACTGCTGTCCCCTTCTTTCTGCCTCCCCTTCACCCCAGCACCATGGGAACAGGTTTTCCTATTTCTTCCTTTTCATTTCTGAGTCAGGGTAAAAAGAGTGCAATGGCCAGCCAGGACGCCATGGAGTTTAAGCTAGGAATGCAGATCTTGCCCTCCATACCAAGGATTTGCTTTCTGTTGGAGCTAGGGGTGCAAGACAGTGTTTCCTAGCAGTTATTGCATTCAACACTCTGACATATAGAGTTGGGTTGTTGAGGTGATATATTGGAATGTGATTCAATTAAGGTTTGTGTTTCCTTTTAAAGGTGTCACAATGGTAGGTTGTATGTGCCTCAAATATATTTTCAAAAAAAAAAAAAAAAGAAAAAAGAATTTTTTTCTGGCCTCTAAAATCCTTTCCCCTGGCACTATCCTTGCCTCCATGCACAATAGGTAAAGCATGACCCTGTCACGTGTAGCTACCTATACAAGTGCACTGTGCACACTGAAGCCCAAGGCAGCCACAGAGAGCGCCGTTCCTGCTAAAACCATACTACTGTCTTTTGCCAGTTTGTTGAGGGGAGAAAAAACTATCAAACCCCTTAACAAAAGGAGAAAAAGGGCTTAGACTCTTCCTCTGTGTTCAGTTATTAGAGCTGCCACAGTGTGGGAGAGAGATACATGCTGGCAAGGCATCTGCTTCTTCTTCCTGCTATGACTATGAGCATCTCCAAAGGAGATCTCGTCACTTTAGCATTTGTAGCTAGCTCCCTGTAGCTTTGTGTGATCTTGATTCTGGTCCAAAGCAGATATAGCTGGAAAGACATTGGTAAAGAAAGAGCAAAGAGCTGCGTTGTGAGAGACTGGGCTTCAGGTCAACTCATGCAAGGCTTTCCACTTGCCAGTACAGCCCTTCTTTAATTCAGTCACAATACAAAGGTATTTACTCTCCTTTTTCTCTCCCAGATATATCCAACATTTACAGTGACACTTTGTACTGAGATATGATTTACTAACTTTGTAAACAGTTCAACACGTCTTTTACTGAGCAAATGCGGGAGAGGTACAGGAAAAAGATGTTTCCCTAGGGTTTCACAGCCAGGGTGGGAATAATAGCTTATTCCTTATGGTTTAGCATAAGAGCATTGCAATTCATTATAATAACAATTTGGAGGAAATTTACAAGATGAAAACAAGAAGGCTAGCCAGAGTGCAAAGTAATAATCCCTTCATTCTCTCTGCAAAAAATTATTTGGAGCCCCTCCAACTTTTCTCTTTATTTCCCTTCCAATGGGTTCTAAATTTGCACAGAAGGAAAATAGGTCAGACAGATTCAGGTGTCCTTGGTGCTTTCTCAAAGCACCATACGCAGACGATTGAAGGATTACAACACAAATATGCTAAGGCTCCCAGTGTCTTCGAAGCACCAAGATCCAGGAAGTTTGAGCAAAAACTCTTAGTAATAAATATTAATTACAGAGTGACCAGAGGACACTGGGCAGTGGTGCCACACATGTTTAATCCCAGCTCTCAGGAGGCAGAGACAGGCAGATCTCCGTGACTTCTTCCAGGCCAACCTGCTCTACAGAGTGAATGCTAGGACAGCCAGAGTGGTTACACAGAGAAACCCTGTCTCAAAAAAGAAAAACCTCACAAAACCCAAATCCAGAAAACAATGGAACACAAAATGGAGACAAACAAACAAACAAAAAATGATGGAAAAAGAAACAAGCAAAGGATGAAAAGAGAAAATTACTTATTTGTATACCTACTTTTGCAGATGTCTGTTTGGGTAGTGTGTTTGCATGGGTGTGACCACATGTGTGAGTGTGTGGATTTGCATGTGGAAGCTCAATATTCTTCAGCATTCATTGAGGTCTCTCAGTTGAACCCAGAACTTGCCAGTGTAGCTACTCTAGCTAGCCAACTTGCTCCAGGGATCCCTTACCTCTACCTTCCAAGTCCTGGCAACGTGCCCAGTTTCCATCTCAGTGCTTGAGATGTAGATCCTTGTCCTAATTCTTACCTGGTAAGCATTTTGTTCACTGAGCCATCTCTTTAGACCCAACACTTGCTTGTTTGATAACACTGAAATACAGACAACATGTGCAGAAAATTACCTTTGTGCACAATCCATGGTTGTTTTCAGTACAGGAGAAAGCTTAGGTCACTTATATAATAGACTTAAATACAATATAAAGTGTCCTGATGAAACAGAACCAAACCGTAGAACCTTCGGTTCCCTCTAAAAGTGAGAATTTACATTGTAAGGCTGTGCTCCTGTCACCTGGCACAATGCACTCAGGCAGTACCCTGAACAGCTCAGGATTCCATAGCTATGTAGTCTACATGCAGGTACAAAGGATGCCTTTAAAATAAATATCCCCTTCCACTTATGCTCTTCCCCCCTCCCCTTCCCCTGGGACAGACAGGACTTTCCCTGTTACCCTCTTCTATCTTGTCTCTGCGTCTCTTTATCTTATTTTCTTACCTCCCCCCTCAATAAAACTTTCAATATGAGTCACGTCTACAAGTCTCTGTTTCCCCAACAGCCATCCATCCATCACCCACCCCAAGACCTCGATCCTGGCTGTCCCAGCACAGCACTGGGGTCCTGCCACCTGCAGTTCCAACCCACTATTCATTATTCCGGACAGACATAATTTTTCCTAGCAACAGGGCTTGGGGCTATGAGTAGATGCACAAAGAAAAGAAAAAGAATGCCGAATAAAAGAATAGAGATAAACCCAACAGAGATGCTGGAGGGCGATTCATAGAAGGTATGAATTTCGTGCTTCCAACCTTTCTTACTCCGTGAATTCTGAACAGATGAACCAAAGCATATGGCACCAGCCGAAGAACACAACGCACAAAGAGGCTGAGCAGCAATCAAGAAGGCGTATGTACACCTCTTCCAGTTTCATGTCCTTTATGCAGTGGTTTGGGGCTGCTCTGAAGAGGGTCTCTACGGGAATGCCTCAATACGTGTTGTGAGCCAAATTTTTGTCCCTTCGCAATTTGAAATCTGCCTGTTACATTAACAAGGTACTTTGCCACATTCTCGCTACATTTAGTAGTGAATTATCCATTGTGATTATTGGCAGAGTCAATGCTGGCATCTAGACTCAGCTTCTACATCACTAGGGTGTTATCCCCGCCAGCTTCCTCCCGTGACTAAGCTCCGATTTCAGGTAACAGTGTGATGTTCATCACTAGCCCTCTTTAAAAAGTTTACAATTTTAGTTTGCTTTCCTTTAAGCTAAACACATATGTTTGGTATATTTATACACACACAGCCTCCCATTGAAACTGTTTTCCTGTGCGGGGGAAATTTCATTTTGCACCTGAATTAACCCAACAGCCACATGGACAAAATGGTTTTCTTCTGTACAGAAATGTAGCGGGTAATAAAGCTGCCTTTGTAGGAAAGTGAAAACTCACTACGTAAAAAGCACTAATTTGGTGACTATGTTAAACACACTTTCATATAAAATAGTTCCGGCCCTGGAGGAGCTTGTAACCAGTGAAGGGGGTGCAGTGCGGGAAGGGGGGGCTTATAAACTTTGGAAAGCTGCCAGACAAAGCCAGCCATAAGTGCTAAGTGACTGGTGTAGAGAGAAAGGGCCTTGCAAACTTCGTAGGAGGGAAGCATTGATTTAAAGTGGAGTAGCCTGGGAAGCCTTTGTGTAGCTGGAAATTTGAGACTGTAAAGTTGAAGAACAGGCAAGTAGAACATAAACATAATCCCAGTATTCATGAAGCAAAAGACCATGAGGACCATGAATTCAAAGCCAGCCTGGAGAACATAAAAAGCCCCTGTATCAAAATAAACTAAGCTGGCAAGATGGCTGAGCAGGAAAATGCAGGTGCTCACCACAAGGCCTGACGACCTGAGTTCTAGCCCTAGGCCTCACATGGTAGAAGGAGGGGACTGACTCGTGAGAGTTGTCCTCTGACCTGCATGGCGTGTACTCATGTACAAATGTAACAAAAATAAAAACAAATAACAGTAATAACAACAATAAAAAACAAAAGATAAGAATAAAGAAAGACCTAGATGCACAGGAATAATGGGGGCAGGAGGCAGTGGGATAATAAAAACTAAAGATGCTAACAGCTTAAAACGTTAGGGAAACAACTTGTCTTTGTGGAAGTTAACAAGGGGGCAAATAATTTGCAGGTCCTGTAAGATCAACACCATCCTATTTGTTAGGGCTATAAAAGTAATGAGGTCTTTATCATCCCCAAATCCTTAACAACAAAAGCATGATTTGGTGCTGGAGAGATGGCACATCAGTTAAGATATCTTACAACATCTATAACTCCAGTCCCAGGGATCTTATGCCCTTTTCTGACGTGTGCAGCAGGCACCATGCATACATGCAGGCAAAGTACCCCTAAACATAAATTTAAATTAAATTAAATTTTTTGTTTGCAAAAAGCATAATGCGGTATAATCTAAAGGACACTGTTATCAGACTGCCCTAGGTCCCATCCTGGATGTTTTTCATTACACAACCTTGCACAGGTCATGCCTTTCTAAATCTTAGATCCTCAGTTGCAATAAAGGCACAGTGATGCATTCTCTCTATGATTGTTATAGTAAATAAGAGAGAGAAAACCTCCGAATGGAAAGAGATCAATCATTAGCAGATAGTGATGTTTCTGTATGCCATACTTATCCCCACTACTCCCTTCATCCCACAAAATAACCAACATGCAACCATATTGATTACAGTGACCAAGACCATTTTAGCCAAAGACCACTAAGGATTGTTATGTTCCAGACATCATGTTAGGCCAGGAGTTGATGCCCTGGAGTTCACCTCCAAAAGGAGACACATTTGTTCAGATCTTTCAGATACATAGCTGCGGTGCAGGCAACTTAGCTACTCTCAACCGTATTTTTCTTATTTAAATAATAAAAATAGAGCTGGGGAGAGATCTCTTTGGGTTAAAGGGCTTGTTTCACAATGCTGATGACTTAAGTTCAATACTTAAAACCCATGGCAAAAGCTAAATGAGGATAAGGCTGGTGTGTGTGTGTGTGTGTGTGTGTGTGTGTGTGTGTGTGTGATCCTAGCACTCTAGGAAAAAATGGTAGGTAGAGACAGGAGAATATGCTGGAAACTTGGGGGCCTGCTACATTGGCCATATATGGGGCTAAACTAACAATAGAGTCCCTCCCTCAAAACGAAATGTAAAGAGGAACATCACCCTGATAGTTGTTCTTTGACCAATACATGTACTGCATGGAACACATACACACACACACACACACACACACACACACACACACACACACACACACCAATGCACATGCCCATACACACACATACAATGATGATAATAACACCAACTTCTTTAACCTCTTAGGAGATGATTGCAATAAGGTATAAAAGCACGTATTAATGTTCAAAATTATTAGGTACAATTTGAAATGCCCCAATGAACTGGATTCATTCTACTAGAAGGCCACTCTTTTACTCCCTTTGTGGGTGGAACTATAGCTAGCTGTTTTCTTTGGAATGACAAATGCTACATAGAAAGAATCATGTGAATAGTGACAAAATATAGAAAGAGTAGCTAATTTTATTTGAGAACATACTGTGTACCAGCAATTGTTAGGAATGCCTGCATGAGTTCATAGTAATGATGTAGTGCACTGACACATCCTTCCGGTTGAAATACTCATCCCAGAAGAAAGATGGAAATTCAAAAGGTCAGAGCCATTGAAGCTCAGACAGCTCAAGAAGCTCTGAGAGTTAGTTACAAGGACCTGTCCCAGGTATACAAAAGCAACAGCATCTTGATGTATATATGTTTCTCTTATTGGTTAATGAATAAAACACTGTGGCCAATAGAGGCAGGGAGATAGGCAGAGCTAGGAGACAAGAAGAATTCCGGGAAAGGTAGGTAGAGAAAGCCTGTCAAAAAGAGAGGACATGTATCTGCCAATGGAGTAAGAGGTCCAGACCCTTCTCCAGTAAGATAAGACCACATGGAAATACTTAGATTAGTAGAAATAGGTTAATAATTAAGACAGAGCTAGCCAATAAGAAGCCCTAGCCTTCGGCCAACAGTTTAATAATTAATATAGTGTTCATGTGTTTATTTGGGGCTGAGAAGGGTGTCAAGACATGGCCAGAAAGGAAACACTGCAAGGGAGTATAGGATCATCATGGATCTGACTATAGGTGGTATAGAGTCCATGAGGGACATGCCCTTCATGAGCTGTGGCCCATGCATGATGGGCTCTTGAGAACTATAGTCATTGAGTTACCCATTTTTTTCTAAGTAACTCTTCATCCATGTTCCTGTAAGTAACCCCAATAAATTCACTGTGTTACCAAACTGGAGTTGGTGGTATTATTTCTTTGTTCTGTTGTTAATACCCTATGGGAAACAAATGTGTTTGATTCATGTATTCCTAGGTAATGTCATATCATAAATGGTTACATGATTCTACAAAGATGCTTCTTTGTAGACATTACATTTTTCACTCAATGTTGTTGTATGACTTTACTTGAAAAAAAAAAACATAAATAAACGAGCACATACTAACCCAAGACAGCACACTGGTGGCAGTTTAAACAGTTGATTCTACCAAAGTCCAACCTGGCAAACCAATGAGTTCATCTTTGGGGTCACTCACAGGAGTATGGGTAAAGGAGTTACTTAGAGGAGAAGGGAAAACTAAAAGCAGTTGCAGCTTGGGTACTGACTCAAGGAAGCTGCCTCTCTGGTGTTTCCTGCATGACTTGTAGGTAGTTCACATGTTAGATTCTCCTTTGAGAGCTGGGAAAGGGTCTTGTAGATCTTCTAATTCCAGCTTTTCCAGACTTTTGTACTTCTTGAGTCCTCCTTTCTCCAGGAGAGAACATTTCAATTCACATTTTAGTGCTGTTCATCAAATGCATTCAAATAAATATCAGTATGTCATTCAAAAGCAAAAATTACAACAAAATAACTTTGGTGTTCAAAAAAGAAAAAAAAATGGCTTTGATGGTCTTCAGAAAAGTGCAGGATAAGAGAGCAGGAAACAGGATCTATCTTCTTCAGTGACTGCAGGGAAGTTGGAGAGTGTATCTCAGATGTAACGGTGCAAGCCTACTTATAAAGTTGTCATGATTTTCTTTAATAGTAATCATACAACTCTCACATAGAAACACTTTGTTTTTTAAATAAAACTTACAAAACAGCTCTAGGTTCTCAAACAATATATAAGGAACACCCACAAATGAATATGTAGTCTATCTGCCAGGATATTCTGAAGAGACATTTGTCTTCCCCTCATGTGAAGACCGCCCCCTCCATAATCAGTTTGAGGAGGTCTCTGGGATCTGTCTCTTCTCTCAATGTAGCCACATTGAAGAAAATTCCCCTTTCCGCTTTTTCACTGTTAATTCAGCTCTTTGAGTTGTTTTCTTAAGGATGGGTGGTCATATCTGGCTCCTGGGATATGGGCTGTGACCTGTAAGTTTGGTAACAAATAGGAAATGTATTATTAGTGGCTGTTTTATAAAACAGGGAACTTTAAAAGTAAAGGGCTAATTTGTTTGGCCAAATGACAAGATTGCATGCTGGTCCTTCTTAAGCTACAAAAGCTTATTTTTTTTTTTTTTTGATAATTATGGGACTTTAGGAGTAATCCCAGTTCTACACTTACCTTATTCTGAAATGGTTTTGGAAAATACCAGAGTAAATGATCCAATTTATACATACCGCATTTAACCAGGTACACATGATAGAGGAAAGAAATGGGATCTCTCCTCAGCAGGGTTTTCTGTTTGGCCAGAACTGAGCTCAGGATCTGAGTTAAAGATAAACCAACAACAATAATAATAAATATCTACACTGGCATTTCCTGCTCGAGAGAAAATTGAAGGGAAAGTAATGTTAGGGATATTATTTTCTTTCTTCTTTATAATCATCCTTGGTGCTTTCTAGGCTATTCCTTGCACTTTCCCTTTTCTTAATTCTTCAATTTTCTAGGTTCAGTGTGCTCAAACTTTCCTCTGTTTCTGCTTTGTCATGTCCTTTTTCTTTCTTTCTTTCTTTTTCTTTTTTTTGGGGGGGTTCAAAGAACTGCTTCCCTTTCACTTTCTGTATAGTCAGATTCATTATGGAAACAAATGGATATGAGGGCGTACACGTGCATTCATGCACATGCAGCCAGGTTGGAAATTAGGACCTGTTGAGTGGTAGAATTTAAAACCCAGCAATCAGGACTGGGAAGGTCATGGCCATGCTGTCTTAGAACTGCTGCACATTGATAGGAAGCTGAGACATTGCGGGGGGGGGGGGTTCCTGACTTTAAGTCACTTGGAGCTAATTTCAGCATTCTCCACCACTTCCCCACCACCCCACCACCACTATCAGCCTCTTGACTACAATCACTTGTAGCTTCTTTTAAAAAGCCACCTGAAGTACTAATAGAAGCTTGAATTCGATAGTACTTCTAACACCATTTGACATGTAGCATAAATGTTTAAAGAGCAATGAGTTTACAAAGATTGAATCTTAGAAGAAAAAACAAAGGAAAGAGAGCCAAACACCAAGATGAGAGTCAGATAATGTTACCCGAGACTCTTATCCTCAAGGTTCAAGAAGTGAAGTCAGGCGACCCAGAGGAATCATTTGGCTTAAAGTTCAGAATTCCTCTAATCCCTTTGGCCAGTTAAAGGGACGTGATCAGTCTGCTGTGCATCTGTTAGTGATTGAAAGCAAATGGGAAGCATTGCATGAATTCCTGTCCCGGGAACATGCAGTGGGCATGGTTATTGTGAAAGTAAACATTATAAATTACAGCTGACCCAAGCAGACTAATAAACACAGACACATTACCAACATGTGGAAACCGATGCTTTCACAGACACAGAGCAATGAAGAAAAGGCATGAAATAGCTCATTACAAAACCATGTTGTTTCCTATATGATCGTCTATATTTAGTCTTAGAAGAGAAAGGTATATTTAGTTGATGCTCTCTTGGGAATTCTCCTACTCTGTCTTTGCTTCATTTTCTTAGCTTCTTCCTTCATGGGACATCTAGGAGATGACAAAAGAAGTCTGATTATCTAAGGTAACTTTATAGCCATTTAAGCAAATGTTGCTGGCAGGTTGCATTGGTAAGATTCCTGTATGGGCTGTAATGCGCTGTGATTAAACAAAAATAAAATGTATGTTAAGCAAGGGGTGTTACTGAAAAAGAAAAGTTATGGTAAGGCTGAGGTATTTGGCACTTACCCCCACTGCAGCAACCCATTAATACTGCAAGCTGGGTTTTTGCTTTTTCTCTGCATGCCCATCTTAATGATGCTTGCCCACTTCCATGTGAACCAGGGAGGGGGAGACTCCCTGTGGGGAGGCAATCAGACAGCTCAGGAAACTCAGAAATCCATCAGGATTTCTCAGAGCCAAGGGTTGAATGGAAACCTTTGCTCTAAGCCAAATGTGTCTAAACAGAAATATCTTGAGTTCAACTTAAACATTGCTCTATGCTTCAGGAAGACAAATGCCACATGCTTTTTTTTTTCTCATCTGTGGTTCTTGGATTTTGTATGGATTTGTACACACATACACAATTACACAGGGCATGAAAGCAAGACTATCTAAGGAAAATCAATAGGAACTGACTGCAGGGGTGGCAGGGGGAAGAAACAGGTGGGGGATGAATATGATCAAAGTCACATATAGTATATGAAGATGTTTTATGTAGTCTATCATCATGTGCAGCAAATGAATAAAATGTATGATAAAAGTCAATAAATACGATTACAAAATACATAGTGAAACAGTTTCACCAGAGGAGACAGAGTGCCAGACACCAGGACGAAAAGAGTAGAAAGAGAGAGAGAGAGAGAGAGAGAGAGAGAGTATTAGAAAGCAAGACCCTTTATCACTTCAACATTCAATAACAGGTTAATCCAGAGGTAGGAGAACCAAAAAAAAAAAAAAAAAAAGGACAATAAAGACAATAAAGGTGAAACCTTTGAAACCTGACCTACTAGGTCTAAATAATAGATTAACTTCATTTATTTTATTTTTCATTTATTTCACTATTATCCTCTTTATAAACCACCACATACACGCTGAACTCACTTTATTTTTCTTATGTTCTTTTTGTTTATTTGTTTGTTTTGAGACAACCCTGATTGTCCTGGAACTCAGTCTGTAGACCAGGCTGGACCCAAACTCACAAAGATCCTCCTGCCTCTTCCTACTGAGTGCGGGAATAAAGGCATGTGCCACTATTGCCTGATCCTATGTTTTTACAAAGAGACAAATTCTAAGTCTTAGTGAAATTCAAGAACCGATTTTGTAAACTCGTTTTCATCTCTGTTAAGTAAGTGTAAGAACTGGCTTTTGCACAGTACCATTACCAGCTTATTGTTTAGATTATTATGTGAATATTGTTATACTATTTCTGGAGGAATGCTGGTATTCTTCTATCGTAAAGTGAAAACAATGACAAGTAGGTGAATATTAACTATTCCAAAGAAGTTTTCCAAATGAGCAACAGTAGAGCCACCTTAGGAAACATGTGGGAATGATCAAAGTATTCTGAAATGTTTTATAGTTCTTCTTAAGCAGCTTCCATAGCTCTGTCAGGTCAGTGAATGAATGCACACATTGTGTTCATGTTTTTTTTATTATTATTATTTCATCCAAGAGCCTTTGAAATTGTTTTGCATGGGAATCTAAATTGCTAGACTTATTCTCAGTGGAGCTCAAAAGTGAAGGCAAACTCATTCACACTCTTTGGACTTTTGCAAAATCTGCTCTACAACTATTATTGTGAGAGGAAAAATCTGTAATTGAATATAGCTCTAGACTACACATCTGCTTAGAGATGTCTGTCTAATAGCTGTGTCACATTTCTACTTATGAATTAGGAGTTGTAGTTAGAGAAAGACAATCTGATATCTGACAGAAGCTTACCTTGCTTTTAAGAGAAAGTATAACCTAAGACCTCACCCTTGATGTATAGGCTACCTAGTGTTATGCAGCATAAAGACCCTGTGTGGCCTGATTCTTGTGCTTGCACCTTTTCTCTCAGAGGCCTTTGAGCCTCTACTATAGGAAGAACACTCCTTTCTTAAGGATACAGTGGAGAGTAACCTTCTCTTTGATTTTTTTAGCACAACTAATATAAGTTAGATGGTTCCAACACAATACAAGAAACTTTAAGTGTTAAAATAGTTTAGTACAACTGACGAATGAATAAGTAGTCAGCAGTAAGAAGTATCTTACCTAAAGAGAACCAAGAAAGGCCTACAGTTTCCTGGAGACATTTCCCAGTGGGGAGAGAGGATGCCCAAGCATCGGAAGGACACTCAAATGAATGAGGCAACCAGAAAATATGATAGATGCCCACTAAGGTGCATATTTTGGCTCTGGTAATGTTATTATATTCCCCTTTCCATTTTTAAATGCCATGGTCATCTCACTGTTTACTAACTCCTCAAATTCCTATCCAATCTGATTGTGTTAGGAAGAAGGGCCTCTAGGAGGTCATTAAAGTAGAGGGATGGTGAATAGAATTAGAGTCCTTTGAAAAGAAAAGTTCAGGGAAATCCTTCACATCTGCAGTGTGAAGATACAGTGAAGAAGATGTCTGTCAGAAACAACCCTTCACTAGATGCTGACCATGATCCTATGCTGATCTTAGGTTTCTCAGATTCTAGGACCATAAAAATAAAATATTTTCTTCAAAAGCTGCACAGTGTATGGTATTTTAATGTACATTTCAACAATAACACCATGATTCTGCATCACATAAATGTTCTAATCATCTCCTCCAAAGAACAAAGAAGAAGATTTCCCATTACTGTATCAATAAGCTCCTTATATTTCTATCATGATGTAGTATTAGTTACTGAGACATACATTTTGATATTAGTTACCTAGTAAGCATCTTAACTAGGATGACAAGAAAGCAAGCAAAGGCAGTTCTGTGTACACAGAGTTGTCACAGTGAAGAAAACGCTGATGACATCACAATCTTGGTTTCTAGAAGTACTTTGAGCTCACATTTGGATAATAAGTTCCTTTCTCCATTGTCCTATCTGCACCTCTTGCCTTCCTCCAGCAATGCTTCACCTGATATGCAGTTCTCTGATGAGTTTACCCAAAACCTCATTCATTAGTGTCTGTGGCTCTGTCAAACTTCCCTACAGTGGTAGCAGGGTCTGCACCAGGGAGAAATAACTCTTCTACTACTGCCTTAGTAGGCAAGCCTACTCCTTCTGATAACTATGAAAAAGAACCCAGCAAGCCCAAGAATCTTATTTTTCCTGTTTCAGTAAATGGCAAGTATTACCTGTTATGGCTTCCTCATGTTTCTGGAAGTTGGAGGGTTGATCCATTACATGTGGCAAACACAGATAACAATTGTGTTATTTATTTTTTTCTTAATTTAACTCTAATAGCTTCACAGTAAGAATGACCACAGTTTTCAGGAAATGGGTGTTCTCATTCTCAGTTTTGATTTTATTGTACATATGTCTCTTCCTTTATCATTTTTATCTTAGGGGGAAATCAGAAGTGAAGATGAGTTAAGGACAGACTGCAGAGTGCCACTTAGGGTGAAATGACTTATGTTGTGTTTTTAATCACTAAACCTTGTGATTATCTTTCATTTCAATCATTACAACAATCTATTAACAAGCCCCATCCCCATCTGCATTCCACTTCCATTCCACAACTCTGTTACAGGGCCAATTCCAGAACTTTCTTGATAACACAGTCATCCTTCGCTTTCCTATGCAACAAGGATAAGTCATCTACTTCTTTAAATTGCTGTAAAAATGAGCCCCAAACTGCCCAAGTATGTTTATAGCTTTACTTAGAAAATTTCTCCATCATTGTTCACTCATATATTTCTCATTTTGACACAATCAGATCCTTATATAATACCCAAATACTTGAAGTATTTTCACCTCTGGATTTCTTCAAGTCCTTTTGAAGGTCCTTAGACGTTTTCCTCATTCAGAAAATTGCTATCTACCCTTCATGATTCATCTCAAGTATCATTTCAAAATTATACAACTATAACAGGGACGCAATATTTTTCTGAATTTATTTTATTGAAAATCCCTAGTCAAGTCCTGTAGGACTGGTTTTCCCTAGTCAAATCTTGTGGGACACATTTTATGGAATCAATTTGTGGTTAATACTAGGCCAAATTCTGGTGTCACCATCACTGTGCTATAGGGGCAGGAAGGTTTAAGCAAAGGCCAAAGTTAAGACTGCAAAATAAGGGAGAGGGAAGTAGGCTGGGAAAATTATTGACACACTAAGCAATGGAACCATGGAACTCAGATTTATCTTGATTAGTGTGGCATATAAAATAATTTAAATATTGTTGAATACAAGAGTCTGTCACCTGTAGCGGGGACAGTGCTGTGGGCTGAGCTGAGTCTGCAGGGGAACAGGATTATAGATTGAAAATGCAGACCATAAAGGCATTGTTCATTTCTCCAGGTCTGATCCATTCCTATAGCAAGGGTCTAATCTGGCCTGTGTCTGCCTCCCTCCTGAGTAGACCAGAGGCCCCAACTAAGCAAATTTCCTGTAGCAGCTCTCTTCTCCTAGTGGCCATATGAGAGTTCCAGGCCTGTGTTTCTTCCTGGGACATTGGCAGAATAGTCAAGTTCATCGAAGTTTATTGGCACGCAGTTGGTGAGCCTGGATCAGGGGCTACCATTGCAATGGTGTTTGGTTATTGGCTATGCCAGGTCTCCCAAGCAGTAGATCTTCTTTTATGCCATTCTGGACTCTGCCCTGTCTGAGGCCATTGGGGCTCTTTTGTTTGATGGTAACCTTCCTCATACTCTTAGTCGTTTGATGCTTTCTTGTGCCACCCAGTCATCCCTGCTACTTTGATTCCACACCAGTCCTGGTGCTGGAGTATGTTAAGCTTTGCCACTAAACATGACATTTCTCTTTAAAAAATTGTTGAATGTCAGTTGGAATTTATCTGTTTTCTGCACAGAAGACAATTCTTCTGAGTTACCTCTTCCTGTAGGTTGTTCTGGCCCTCTGAGAGTTCTGTTCATGTCTAGCTATGATATCGCTTGTCCAGTTCATGATGACCAGCTGCTGTCTCAGTGCATGACCACTTGATGTTCCACGGTCAAGCACTGTGTCACCAATAAAGCCCAGCAGCAGGCCAGAAATTATTTCTCAAATGTCATACCAAACTATTGAAAATGTCACAACCTTGCTCCAGATACATGGGACATATGTCATTATTCTACTCCTGCGGTTTAGCAAAAGTACCTTAAGGCATCTTGTAGTATCAGCACTGACTGATGACACCTTATTTTGTCTTAAGAAACCAGTGGACATTTACTACCTAACTGTCATGCTAATATCCACAGATATTTTTTGCATATTTCTCCTTTCTTGCTGTACAGATACTTGAGAAAAATGAAGGTATATCTCTTTCAGAAAAGGCTATTGAGAACTCTGATGTATAGTTGCTAAACTATGTCAGGTTGCTTTCTCTGACACTGTCTCAAAAAAAAAATGACTTGAGTTAGAAATTACATGAGAAAATTTTGCATTAGAAAAGAAACACCAACCTTTGGGCCACCCATCCCTAATAATTTTGGATGACTTAAGCTCAGTTATAATTTAATGTCTACCCAGTACTTTGCCTTTAAGAATGCATCTCTATACTAGTCTACAACAAGATCAGCTTGCATAATACTATTGTGGTATTGTACAATATGCATACCTGGATCTCTGCATTGCTGCATTGTCCTCACTGTTTCAGGTTCTTATCTGTTCTACAATGGACTTCCCTCCTGTCAGCCGTGTAGAACAGAAAAGAGCCACCACTGAGCATTGTAATGTCATTTGCGCTTCTCTGACAAGTTCATTCCTGATGCCCACTCCATGAAACATCACTTGTGGTGCCATCCAGGCTTATGAATCTATTCCAGCATGACTGTCTTTGAGGTTTTCAATTCCATTCTGTCATATCTGCTAAAAGGATTCTGACACTTCAGTGACTCCATGAGGACCATCTTCCCCTATGTTTTCAGGAGTAGTTCTAGTTGCTAGTTCAATCATTTCCCGAGGTCTTTCCAGAATATTACAGCCTCTATATTTCCAGGGAATGCTCTTATATAAATTTTCTTGTATCCAGTTTCATGATTTGGCATAGGAATAAAGCATTAAGAATCTAGTCATTTCAAACATATCATGACTAGTTCTTATAGCTCCCTTGGTGAACAGCCTTTTTCTTTCCTATGGGGTTCACATGACCCTAGCTGGATCAAATATTGATTCAACTGCTCTTATAAGTTTATAAGGTGGAGGGACCTTAAAGTTGACATTCTAATCAAGTAGTGGGGGTTGTACTAGGAACTGTTATCCTCAAGTGCCGTGACTGTGAGAGTGACTCTTCTGGCACTGGTTGACCAGTCAGCTAAGGATGTATCTCTAAACAAGCTGACTCAGTGGTGGTGACACTTTTCTGTAGATCACTTGAAGTCTCAGCTTCACCTATATATTCAAGGCTCCCTTGTACTCTCCTAAATGTTCTTCCTTAGGCAACTCCTATGCAATCTCCTGGCATGCACACTTTTCTCCTTCAGAGTGAGTTTCTCAGGGAATCCAACCTAAGAAAGTGTGTACCTTTCAGTTGTCCTCTTATTTATTGGTGCTCTCTACATGTCCCTCTCCAAATTGTAGAAGCAATATTAAAATTCATTTACAGGTGGTGATACCATACTGTGAAGCCATGGAGAAAACTGAATGAATGCATGCACCACATTTTTGCGATGAGAAGATGTGTTGGATGTTTTAAGGTGGGACAGTACTAGCAGGGTATGGTTATTTACAAAAGAAAAGGGTAGCGATCAGGATGTGGTGGGGGTACTAATGAGGGGGAAGAGAATTGGCATAAAAATGTTGATGTACAAGAACAACAGCTGAAAGGCTGAGGATTCAATGGGAAGCCTGGTTAAAGGAGTAGCACTCCATAAGAAGTCACACACGGAGGCAGCACATTAGGAGACTGCCTGTCAGAAGAGCTTTCAGGTGCCTCAGTGCAGAGCATTGAGGCTTGGTGAGAACTGACAGAGCACCTGGTGCTTTGTGCTCTTGGCTGAGCTGCATCATGCCTCATTAATGGTGTATCTATTCTCTTTCTTCCCTCAGTACCACATTAAAAACTGGAGATGAAAGAGTGCCATTCTAAAACATATTTGGCTCAAAGAAAAAGATGCTTCCTAGGGACTACAAAAGATCTCCCTTTAATGAAACTTTAATTAAACTTTGCTTTAATTTGGATCACAATGAAGAAAATAGGGAACTTTTCATGTTGCCTCAAGTGGAGAGTGCTGATGTCCCCTGTGAATAAAATGTTGCATTTAGGTGTCTTTCAATCCTTTGCCAGTTTCAGTCTAACTGAAAGTCTACTATGACAACACAATCAATTGTTTGTTATTTTCTTTACAAATCAATATGTCTTTTGGATAGATACTTTGAAAATGCATTCTTGTGTGTGTAACCTCTGAGATGTTAATAAGAGCAGTTATAACTAGGGAACGAAAGCCCAGGAGAATAAAATTCAAATAGGTCCCAACTCTTTCCTTTGAGTTAACTATATCTGGTATCAAGAAGGCACAGAATGGGAGCATAGAAGAAGCAGAAAGTGACACTATTCTGAAAAGTTCTTAGGAATTAAGCATCTCAAAATACCTACAAAGTCCATATCTGAAAACTTCAGTTCCAGAAAAGATTCAACTACAGCATGTTGTGTTTGGACTCTGGCCTGCTTCAGAGAGAATGTACATGTTGTTGATAGCAGTGTGTTACCTCTTCAACAAATGGTTGTCCATGTATCTCCAGTCTTGCCAAGAAGAGCAGCACTGTATCTTCATCTCTACAGAGTAGAGTTTGGTAAGTTCTGAAAAACAACTCAACTGCATCTTGTCTACTGACAACATTGGGTGTGTTACCAACAAAATAGAAAGGGAAGATGTGCCCTGGCCTTGACCACTGGAAAATATTGTTAGTTTGCATTGTATTAAGTAGGGTTTTCTAAAATAGCAGGATAAACAGAATGTGTATATATACTGCAAATGGAGGTTGATTATATTGCTTACAGATCAAGGAGTGGGTATTCCCAGGGTGACCATCTGCATACGGTAAAGGTAGAGGACCTTGTCCTTCCAGAAGGCTGGATGTGTCAGCCAGCCAATCCAGCACTGAAGACCTAGTCATTTCCTAGAGAGTTCCTGGGACTAAATCCACATAGGTAGTTTAAAGAAGCTGGGGTCTGGTGGCAGCAGCAGCTGTTAGACTTTCTCACACAGAGGATGTGAGGGGAGCCAACCTCACAATGGTTTTCCCCCAGAACTCACCAAATATGGGTCACCTGTTGGATGATGCTGCTGTGGGAAGGCCTTCCTCCCTAAACTAATTCCCTGGCAACACACTCATCAACACCCTTCAAAAGCACATTTATCCCCAAATACATTTTGAATCTACTTTTGTTCCCATGGGACAAAACCCAGAAAAAGATTGCCTTCTAACTCAGCTTAAGACTCTGTATTTAATGATTCTTGTGCCAAATTCAGTTTCCTAGGTTTGCCAATAATAATGATGTTTTTTGTAGGAACACAGAAATGCTTGTAATTTATGTTTGCCTATGGATGCTTGCACACAACAAAGGCAGGATAGTGCAACTATCACTAAATACAGCTTACAAAAGCACATTTATTTTTGGGCATATATTATATTTATTTTACATAGTGACAGGTTTCATAAAGACATTTTCATACAAGTATATATTATCTGTTTCTTATAAAGCAAACACATAAACCCTTACTGTATAGAAAATAGCTCTCATCTAAAAACAGAAACAGATCCTATTATCTATCCAGAGCCAGGTATGGGTAGCAAAATTATGTACTAGTCAGAGGAATCACTCTGAGGTATGGGCACATGTTACTTATACTTTCACTTATATTTATGAAAGACTCTGGTCAGAATAATTACTTTAAGTACATATAGGTGATTCATATTGGTTTAGTTGTAACATAAACATATATATGTATATATATATATGTATATGTGTGTGTGTGCGTGCACCATGTGTGATGTATACTTATAACTTGCATTTTAATTTGTGAACATTACCATACTGTTACCATGTGGTTAACACCTACACAGTCTATTAAGTCCCTGATGGCAGACATATTATTTTTCCTAGGCCCTAAGTAATGTAGGAGCTGCAGTAGAGTGAACACTGGGCTGCTTAGGAGAAAACAGAAATTTCTCAAAGGATACAGAGCAGAATAAGATCATAATCATGGACCTCCTCTGGATGCTCTGGGCTGTTCTCTCAGACCTTCCCACCTTCAGTCTCACCTGGAATGTCACATGTTCTTCTCTTTTCAACAGTACAGATAATGTGTTTCTGGACTACAGATCTGCAGCTGTCACATGTAGATCAGGAGACACTGAAACATCATGTGTGGTGTGGACAGTGAATACCCCAGGCCTTAAGGTCTAAAATGGGCAAAGTGGCAAGTAATGGAGAGAGTCTTTGCCTCATTGTCCCACTGTTGCTACATCTTTCCACATGCATGGGCAAGGCAACCATGCACTAAAGTCTCGGAAACTGTGAGCCAAAAATCCCATCCTTCCATAGGATGCTTCTATCAGACATTTCTGTCACATGATTGGAAAAGAAATTAATGAGATGCCTTTAATAGGACAACATTTTGAGACATTGAAACAAACATTGTGAATCTCAGACTTTAGTAGTAGGAATCATGCTAGGAAAATGGGAGCATAAAGGAGTGTCTTACTTCTCATCTGATATTTGGGAGTCTAGAGAGTAACTAGATGCAGGCCCTCCTCCTGGAGAGCAAGGGCACACAAGATGCTCTCTTCTCCTTCCAGGACTTGCATCCACTTTTCACAAAAGAAAGAAGGGTGGCATGAATCAGGTCACTAAATAGAAATTGAAAAATCTCTTTAAGATTAAAAATTTATCAAGTTTAAATGCATTTTTTTTTTAAATGTATGAGATACCCTGGACTGACAAACATCTACTTTCTATCATCAGCTGGAATGGCTTTGAGAATTAAATTAGAGAAAATTTAAAGGGCACATTCTTGTACACATGTGTGTGGCTGAGAAATTTGAGGTAGCTCATGAATGATCTGAGAAGCAACTACTCCCTATTTTTGTCCTTTTGTCATGCAATGTGAATGGTTCTGACAATGAACTTAAAGGTGGCTAGTTCTGAAGGCAAAGAGTACTCTGGTAAGGAAGTGTTAACTGCGACCCGTGAGTCACAGGTGTGTCCCTCGTCTGGGAAGGTCTTGGATTTCTTGACAGAGAAGGAAGCTTAAGCATCAAAGCTGCCTCAGCCTTGCCCTTTTCAAAGCTATAAATATCACATAGCAGTGATTGGAAAAGGAATTATAAAATGATTTCATAATTGTAACCAATGCATTATACTATTTTAGACAAGAAAAATGGCCAAGTGCCTTTTCCCCCATCTAATGGTTGTGTGCTTAACACCATGGGTAGATTCACTGAATTTTTAGCTGCTTCTATTGATCCCAAACCATGTCCAATGGAATATAACCACATGAAAATAGTAGAAGTAGATTTCTTTAATTGCTATAATATCAGTACTAAGCAGAGACAAAAGAAAAAATAAGGAGGGAGGGAGGGGGAAATGGGATTGATATGTAAAATAAAAAAATGAATAAATAAAAAAATAGCCACAAACAACATAAAGTATCTTGGGGTAATGCTTACCAAACAAGTGAAAGACCTATATAATAAGAACGTTGTGGCTTTAAAAAAAAATGAAAGAAAGAAAAAGAATAAATAAGAAGGAAAATAAAGATTATTCATGAACCTTGAATTCATTCCTCCCTCTGTTTCCTTCTTCCCCTGATTCAAAACCTATCTCTAATCTATTTCCAAAAGATGAGATATATCCAAGATGGAATCTAGTGCTAACTTAATTAAAATAGTGACAGAAAAATATTATTTTCCAATAAAAGAAATGCTGAATCTTCTACTCAAAAATACATTTTTAATTTTTGAAATGAAAATATAGTTCTATTTCCACTTCCCTTTCCCCTCTCAATCTTCTCCATACACCCCCTCTTGCTCTCTCCCGAACCCATAGCCTTGGTTTCTTTAAGTAAAACTATATACATTTGTAAATATATATGTACAAATTATATATACCTAAATATACGCATACAACCTGTTCACTTCATATATTGTTACTTATTTGTATAAAATTAGAGGAGTAATGTCATGGCAAGAGTTGGGAGCCATGCAAACAAGTGGGACCAGACTTAGAATAGAGAACTGGATGTGAGACCTGGCTACATATGAGGAGTTGCTGAGAATGTGTTGAGGGGAGACATCATTCTTATTTATCTGGATAAGCCATTGTGAAGGGTGTGTAGGATCTGACTGTGTGAGGAGGGTGGAGTGTGGCATCTGAAAGAATTTCTGTTTCATTACATAAGACAGGATAGCTAATGGTTTAGTTTTAAGCAGAGCAGATCTCTGAGAGTAGACAGCAGCTCTTCATGGTTTAGTAGTTACCATACCAAATGATAGAAGGCAACCCCTCAGAGCATGCTAGAGCTTCTAAAGCTTTGAATGGTCAACAGATTTACAATTCACACATCCTGTCTGGGCAGCGCCTATGTCTTAGAACCCCTTCTCCTGGTGTCCTCTCCCATGAGGCCTTTTTAGAGAAGGATGCCATCATCTTCTATGTTGGACACAGCATGAAGAAAAATGAGCGCTCTTGGGACCTCATACAGTTCTTACGACTTTTGAAGTTTCTCAATGGACATCTTTGGCAATTGCAGCACTTCAGAAACTAGGCCCTTGGCTCACAGTGGCAATTTAGGGTAAGAGGCACTAGCCTGTACAGAGAGGTTGTCTCAGGGAACAGTTTCTATTTTCTTGTATATTTACACAAAAGTAATGTATGTAACAGATCTTAGGGCATTGTTGTGGACTCATTTGTGTTGCATGCTTCATCATTCTTCTCATAGGATCATTAGTGCTTATACCCTATCATAGTGTTTGTCAATGAGACACAAACCCAGTTATACCTGGGAAGGAGTCCCATTGCCTCCATCAGATTGGCCTGTTGGCATGTCTGTGGGGCATTTTCTTGACTGTGTTTGATGTGGAAGTACCAAGGCCACTATGGATGGCATCATTTCTGAGAAAGGTAGTCAGAGGAAAAGAACCCTGTAAGTGGTGTTCCTCTGTGGCCCTGCTGTAGTTTCTATCACCAGGCTCTTGATTTTTATCCCTGCCCAAACTTCCCCCGAAGATGGACAGTAAAAGTAATCACTTCTTCTTAAAGTTCATTTTCCTCAGTGTGTTATCACAGCAACAGAAAGTAAACTAGATGTGGTGGTTTGAAAGAAAATGGTTCCCAAAGGGAGTAGCACTATTAGAAGGTGTGGACTTGTTGGAGGAAGTGTGTCACTCTGTGGGGCAGACTTTGAGGTCTCTTTCGTGCAAGCTTCCCTAAGTGTGATAGTCAATCCACTTCCTGTTTCCTGCAATTTGTTGGACTGTCAACTATTCCTTCAGCAACATCTGCCTGCATGCAACCATGCTTTCCTCCATGATGACAATGGACTTAACCTCTGATCTGTAAGGAGACCATCTCAATTAAATGTTTTCCTAATAATAGTTGCCATGGTCATAGTAACTTTTCATAGCAATAAAACTCCCCAACTAAGACACTAGAACCCAAGGCAACAGGCTAGGATACAAAACACTTTGCACAATGAAAGCTTAATTAAGCAGGGGTAGGTCCCTCAGACCCTGCATATTTTCCACAAGGCTTGGCTTCTCTTGGGAGATGATTTCTAAGCTCCCAGAACACTCTGTCCTATGATAGTACTTTGTGAGCCTGAGGTCTGTGTCAAGAGGCACCAGTTTTATCCGATTATTTTTGTGATTTATGAAGAAAATCTAGTTTGTCTTGGAGGGTTTGAAGTCTGAATGGGTAAGGGTAGTCACACAAGGGTGACATGTCACTGTGAGTGTCTATATGAAAACAAATCTCAGGCCCAGGTAATCTTCACTGCTTGGCAATACTTGGTTTTAATCTGACCTGACATAACTTGTTTTTTTTTTCTTCCAAATATTTCCTTTATCTTATTTAAGGTTTGGGTTATGAATATAATCTCTCAGATTTCCCTTGGCACTCCTGAGTTCTGTGTTTAAAATCTTCCTTCAAACATCACCAAATGAGAGGTCCCATCTTCTGCTTTGCCCATTCCCCCCTCACTAACCTTTGCCTTGGGCCTCTCACCTGCTGAGGCATTGCAAGTCCTTTTTAATTAACTTGTCCCTGACCTGTTCATGGGCTTAGTCACCCCTGTAGTAAGTTCCATTGTCAACAGTTGCAATAGTCAGCTCAATTCAAGGATGGAGACATGAGGCAGATTTTCAAAGGAGGGGGATGGACTCCAAGAACTGTACTGCTAAAATTCCAAGCTGTTTGTAACTTATTTGCCACCACTTCCAGTCTATTGAAAGATTAAAAATAGAGAAGCACAGGGCAGCTTACAAGTGACCCAAAGCTAAAAGAGAAACAAACAGACGATGAATGTGGTTAGTATTTTCCTGTCTCAAACACACATCCTGTGGTAGGGCCACATAGAACAACACTTAGCTAACTCTAAAGTTAAACCAACAACAATAAAATATGTTTAACTGTTCAATTCATGACCCAGGAAATCACAGTAGGTAAACCATCAACAATAAAATGTGGCTATCCATCACATATCCTGTTTCTTGACCTACACACAGTCCTACTACCAAGCCAGAGACAGATGTCTATTATAGGACATGGCAAGTGGAGATTCGCTGATATGGACAAGTTAATGTTTCTGCCCATGTGTCTACTTCAGACATTAGCTAGCTCAAAATAACAGAGCACATAAGTTGCACCAGAAGTTCAAGGCACAAGGGATAGACTGCCTTTCTCGTGCTCATGTCAATAACAACTATGATGAACAAAGGCCTGGGGTAACCAGTAAGTCCCTCTGGCCTACCTGACTTGCTAGTCCCACAAGTGGTACTGTATTTCATTGTATTTGTTTTATTAAAAACTCACTTAACATGTCCTCTTGTCTGTTTTTTCTTTGCTGTTTGGAAAGTGTTCTAGGGAAGAGAATCCCTAACTCTGGACCATTTCATGCAAAACTCCAGGAGTTTCTTTAGGTAACAAAATCAACAGTTCAGATACATTCTCATATGTTCATCCTCTGCATATTTCACTTATTTCCAATTTAGGGCAATGATCTTATTCTCAAGATGTCTCCTTTCCTATCAAGTGACTGACCGACAAAACCAACTGAAGCATTCTAAAAAAAAATCTTTAAGTGCTATATAATAAAATTTCCATTTTTTTCCTGTAAGGGTATGATTACTTTATATCTCAAAGACAATTTAGTACGTTTGCTTCAAACATTGCAATATGTTGGGGCTAAAATTTATAATTGTGAGAACATATTTGTTTAGAAGAGCTAGAAATCTCCTTTCAGTTCTGTTTTAGCTTTCTATCAAGGCTATAACATATTATGACAAATTTAGGAGCTGAAATCAGTGTTTATTATCTGGACTTTTCCTAGGTCAGAAGGCTATAGTATCCAGGCTTGTTTCTGTGCTGCAGGGTTCAGAAGGTCAAAATCAAAGTTGTGGTCAGTAGAGTTGAAGATGGTGGACCCAAAGGACAACCAGCTAAGGGCTAAGCCCAGCTGCTTTTAGCATAACATTCCTTGCAGTAGAAATGGGGTCCTTAAATTTTGCTAGTAGTTAATGAGGTGGTACCCTGACTCCTAGAGGCCTTTCTCTCCAGCTCTTATGTGTGCAGCTCATCTTCTATATCTTAAACATGATGTCTTGAATCTGCAATGTACTTAGACCTTCCCTGCTTTATCTTGTATTCCTTATGATTTTTCTAACCCTAACCAGAGATATCCTCTACTTTACGGACTCATGTGCTAAAGTCAAACCTACAAATAAAATCCATCTCTCTATTCAAAAGCTAATGATCTGAATTATGTTTGCAGTTTCTTTTGTCAGATGATGTCTGGGGATAAAGGTTCGAATTTGTTTAAGTAGCCAATATTCACTTATCAATCCTTGTCTGAAAGTGTAGTGACTAGAGCATATTTCAGGTATACCTAAGTATATCCTTTCAACAATAGCCACAGGATTCTCATTAGTCATGATCTCTATCACTTGCTCTAATTTAGCTTCATGCCTGTGTTCTCTTCCACAGACTGAGAAAGCTGCTCACTAAAGTTCTCAGTGGACACAAGGTTGGTTGGGTGGACATGCTAGGTGTAAAATAAACATGAAAATGGTGTCTTCACTCCTGGTCCATTGGATGTGGTTTCTCACCCAGAGAGTTGGAAGCATCCCATTACTACTAAGTGCAGAAAAACAGACCTGGGTCCATGATTCTTTAAATGACAGGTGCTTAAACCAGAGAGAAAGGGGTGCCTGTGCAACTGGAATCATAAAACATAGACATGATAATACCTATCTATCATGTTATTTACCATTCATATAGTTTAGGAAGAAAAGGTTTTATGGCAAGCAAGTGATATCAGCTCTTACACTGATAGCAACTTATCAAATAAAAAACATGTATCTCTCAAGCTCAACACTGGAATGATCTTCTCTTCAGCATGACCTTCAATATGATATAAAACCTCAATGTCATCAAGGAAGGGTATGTGAGGTATTGTGTCTACCTAAGAGCAAATACATAGCAATTAAACATTATATAACATAGGAAGCAGGGTAATCCCAGAGCTGAGAGAGTAAGCAATTCTCAAAGGTTCCCCCATTTCTGTGTTTTTAATTTTCTTAGAATTTGAGTTTTCTTAGATTCATTCTTTTCATCATTCTTAAATGTAAGCTCAGATCCAGGAATCACACAATGGTTGGATAAATGACCACTGTGTCTTTCACAGGAAGTGAAACTTGTTCATACTAACCCTACCACTTATAGGTAATAAGGGTCACAAAATATATTAGATCAGAGACACATAAAATGACTATTTGCCCATCAATAGACAATTTATATGTCAATCCCAGTTCCCACACCCTCCTATCTTCTCCTGTTCTCCCTTACCAAACCCCATCCCATTCCTTTTCTGCTCCCCAGGGAGGGTGAGGCCTTCCATGGGGAGTCTTCAAAGATTGTCATATCATTTGAAGAAGGGCCCATGCCCCCCCCCGCCATGTATCTAGGCTGAGAGAGTATCCCTCTATGTGGAATGGGCTCCCAAAATCCATTTGTATACTGGGATAAATACTGATCGACTACCAGAGGCCCCATAGACTATCCAGTCTTCCCAAATAACACCACACTCAGGGAATCTGGGTTGGTCCTATGTTGCTTTCCCAGCTACCAGACTGGAATTCATGAGGTCCCCCTAGTTCAGGTCAGCAGTATCTGTGGGTTTTTCCAACCTGGTCTTGACTCATCACTCCTCCCTAACTGCAATTGGATTCCAGGAGTTCAGCTCAGTGTTTAGCTGTGGGTGTCTGCTTCTGTTTCCATCAGCTACTGGATGAGGATCTAGGATGGCATATAAGGTAAACATCAATCTTATTATCAGAGAAGGGCATTTAAGGTAGCCTCTCTACTATTGCTTAGATTGTTAGTTGGGGTCATCCTTATAGAGCTCTGGACATTTTTCTAGTGCCAGATTTCTCTTAAAACTTATAATAGCTCCCTCTATTAGGGTATCTCTTTTCTTGCTCTTCTCTATTCTTTCCCTGACTCAATCTTCCTGCCCCCTCATGCCCACCTCTCTCTTCTTCTTTCTCCTCCTCCTGCTCCTCTTCCTCCTTCTTTTCATCCTCCTCCTCCTTCTCCTTTTCCTCCTCCTTCTAACTCTCTCTTCCCTTCCCCCATGCTCCCAATTTTCTTGAGAGATCTTGTCCCTTTCCTTTTCTCTAGGGGACCATGCATGTCTCTCTTAGGATCTTCCTCGTTTCCTAGCCTTTCTGGCAAGGTGGATCAAAGCCTCAATTCTTAAATGTGAAGAATGAAGCAAAGGAAGGCCAAAGAAAGCCTTGGAACAAGAAATACATATCTCAGCAAAAATCAGTGAAATAGTATAAGACACACTGACACTCCAAAGATCAAAGATAGCATTGCCTTATATTTGAGAAGAATTATCTGTTGAAGAACTACCAGGAGGTCCACAGAGGAAATAAATCAACTTCTTATTAATATCACAATGATCAAGTGATCATGAATGTTCATTTCTCTCACAATAGAGAATAGTGTATCATCTATCTGTCCATCTGTCTATGCTTTCAGCATTGGCAAATACTTAAAAAATGTAAAGTTATAAGTACAAGAAGCAAAAAGATAGTAGCTACTTAGTCATTTCACTCATTAGTTTAGTCTGGAATTTAAGGCCAAATTTGACAGTCATTAAGATAGAAGATGGAGAGAATGATAGGTTTAGATAGCTGACTGGACAAATAGGAAGCATCCCAATGTATAGCTAAGTTAAACAGATTTCTATCAAGGGATGTTTTCACCTATCAGTCAAACACACAAGTGAGTAAGCATTTCCAAAACTACCATTCATTTTGCTGTAACTGATTGTAGGTAGCTTTAAAATAAACCCTAAGAATAATTCCTATTTTAACAACATTGTCTTTTAAATGGATTGAGTATGTACCTGTAGTCCTGGGTTATAAGGTTTTCTAAGGTAAAATTCATTTCACTCAGAATAAAATAAATAAATACATAAATAAATAGAACTACAATACTTCAGGGTCACACATTCCTAGGTAATTGCACAACCCCATTATTTTCAATGTGTTATGTCTGGTATATGTTCAGTAAAAGTGAAACTTAAAACCCATAAAGCATAAGTAAGTTTCAACCAACATAACAAAATCAGTGAAATCTCAGGCATGTGTGTGGCTGTATCCTGAATTCATCTCCCATCCCAAGTGAGACAATATAAATGAAATGGAACACTTCACCCCGTTCCACAAATCCCCTCTGCAGTCTTCCCAGCAGGATGAGTTATAGCCCAGCTGAAAGCCTCTGAAGCTCAGCGCTTTGTACTGTTCTTGTTTTGTTACATGTGACAGGTGGGGTCTGTGAGAGTCTGAACTAAATTATGGCTTGCTCTGAGACTGAAGCTGCGAGGCTTTTGCACAGATCAGTCCTTCTTTGCAAAGTGGAGGCTGCGAGGGTTGTGACTCTTTTCAGGAGTAGTCATATACTGCTAGACCCACAGTGGAGGCCACCCTGCTGACATGCTGGGCACGTTGCCTGCATCCATTCCATTAACGTGTTTCTGGCTCCTGTCCTCACATGCTTAAAGTCGGGAAATGACAGGTGCAGTGTAGACCAGGCTGGCACGTCGTCTGACTGTTCCAACGGATGGGACTTTTTGTCTGACAGGATTTACCCAGTCGTGATGGATGGCGGCTGGAAAACAAGAAGGAAGCAAGAAAGGAACTAGCTGCATTACGCCATGGGGGTCTGTAAAACGCCCACCTATGAGATGAGATGAGAAGCTCGGTATCTGACAAGAGTTGAGGGAATCAAGAGTAATTTGATTACAGGTGCTCAACTGGCATTCATTTTCCTCTTATTATCTGAGAGCCCTCCCTGGAGAGAGAGCACTAACCTTCAGGGGAGCCGATGAATGGCTCTATTAAAAGCTCTGTAGTTTGTTCATGGCTCCGTAGCATCTGACCATTTTATGAACCCAGTGGAATTGTAAATAGGAAACAGAAGAGAGGAAATGTCTTCCTCAAACACTGTACAGATGACTAGGTCTGTCTTCAGTGATTTGTAATCCAAAAGGAGACCCAGCACACAGATAAAATGATGTGAGCTCATAACTGCCCACCTCCAAGTGCCTGTTCCCTGAGGATTATTCCTTTTACCAGTCAGGCTTTTCAATGCTGTGATGCCAAAATGTGATGGTGACTTATAAAAACAAGAAAGACGATTTTTTAAATAAAGTGTGATTAATTTTAAATATTTTGCTAATGATATTTTATTGCTTATTTATTTATTTATTTATTGGTGTATGTGTTGTGTGTGGTTGTTGTTGTTATTCAAGACAGGGTTTCTCTGTGTAGCCTTGGCTGTCCTGGAATTTGCTCTGTAGACCAGGCTGGCCTTGCAACAAAGCAAAATAAAACAAAAAAAAAAAAAAATAAAGATTAAAAACAAAAATGCTGGTGTGGGACAATGCTCTTGTACACTGTAAAGATTTGTCACTCATATTGGTTTAATATAACATGGATTGGACACAAGCTAGGCAGGATGTGTAGGTGGGGCTACCAGGCCAGAACAATTCTGGGAAGATGAAGAAAGACAGAATGACCAACCAGACACATAGGAAGCAAGGTGGGAAGGCCTTACTGAGAAAGGGTACCAAGCCACATAGCTAAACAAAGGTAAGAATCATGGGTTTACTTAACTGGTAAAAGCTAGCTAGTAATAAGACTGAGAAATAGGCAAAACAGTTTATAATTAGTATAAGCATCTGTGTGTTTTTTTGGGACTGAGTGGCTGCAGGACAGGGCAAGACAGAAACTTCCCTCTACAAAATGCCTTGGAAGCTGCAGTGTGTCACATTGTGTCACACAGTCTAACCTATTGCCCCAAACTACTTTATTTGCCAATATCCATTGCAATGGGTCATTGGTCTGGTTTGAGGCCTCTGGCTTCAGCTGCATTATCAGTGGTGGGTCCTCACCAAGACTCCTCTCTGATATCCTATCCTTGCCTGTGTCATTGAGATCCTGCAGCTTTAGTTTTGCAGGATTGGCCCCTTCATGCACTCAGCAGTTTATGGATGGCATAGATGTTGGGAGTGGACCAACTCAAAGCCCTGGAACTGCGCTTGGGTGGTAGCTGAGTTGGTCAGTCCACCCACCAGCTCTCCTGCACCCATGCCACAAAGGACAGGTCTCCTGCTCTGCCTTAGATAGGGGATGGGCAAGCTCTCTGGTTCCGGCCACTGACAAGGGGTGGAACCAGCTGCCCCTTGCTCACTTCATCAGGGCCAGCTCTACCTCATCCACACCACCAGGGCCAGTTCTCCAGCACTGCCCCATTAAAGGGGCAGGACAAGCTCTTCTGCACCCAGGCCCAGCTCCACAGTGTTGCTTAGGTGACACGTGTTTTCCTTGTTTTTGTTTTGTGACTGCTCACTAAATGAGAAAATGCCTTACAGCTGAAGCTTATGGAGACCTTTGCTCACCTGAGACTCCTTCCTCTCTGATAACTCTAGAAAAGAAAGTCACATCTCTGCAGGCAGGATAAAATTTTGCATTTCTAAATGCAAATTTGAAGTGATCAATGAGGGAGGGCTCAGCCCATTGTGGGTGGGGCCATTCTATAAGAAAGCAGGCTGAGCAAGTCATATAAGACAAGCCAATAAGCAGTTCCTCTCTATGGCCTCTGCCTCAGCTCCTACCTATGGGATGCTGCACTGCTTGAATTCTGGTCCTGACTTTCTTCAGTGATGAGCAGCAATGTAGAAGTGTAAGCCAAATAAACCCTTTCCTCCCCAACTTGTTCTTTGGTCATGGTGTTTCACAGCACCAATAGAAACCCTAAGACATGATCTAAGATCCAAGGTGGCTGACTAGAGACACTTGTTTTCCTCCCAAAGAACCCAATACAAACAAGGAATGGCTGATATTTGGGTAGGAAAGATACTAGAAATAGTACAGATGAAGTAGAAAAGCTGGAGACTCAGGGTGGCATATAAAGAGGGTAAGAGAGTAGTTTATATTAACTACTCCATTTCTCCAGTTGAGACTTGCTTAAACCAAAAATACTGGGGAAAAAAATGAATGGAAGCCCAGCATCACCTGGTGATATTAAGGACACCTGGGTCTTGCTTTTGGCTAATCTTTGTTGATTTAAAGCCAAAATGAAGACTATATAACCTTGCCTTGTTTTGGAGGCATACCCCAGTTCCCAATGCAAACACCAATAATCAGGCATTAGCTGCATGGTGCCATTTGAGATTAACCCCACCCTCACTCAACCTCTATTACCCTGTATGTCACTTCAAAGCCACTAGAGTGTTTCTGACCCCATGTGCTCTTAGAAACTGACAAGCAAGCACTATTATGTACTGGTTCCAGCTCCTGAAGTTAGAATACTATGTTACACTTACCCCATGAAGTAACTAGACTGTGTGTGGACCCTAAAAAACAATAAGTTCATCCTACAGTATGCCCACCATTGCTCCTACACACCCCACAATCATTGAAAATTACATTCTGTCTACATTATTTTTCACCTTGTCTTTTAAATATAATGTTTTATTTATGTATATGTGTATGCACATACAGGTATCCTCTTACTGCTGTGAACATCATTGCATAAACTCCTGGGACAACTGAGTGGTCATGTATCAGAGTCCCTAGCCCTATTACATATTGCCTCCTCAGCATTTAACTAGCATGCAGAGAAGGATGGGTTCCATTCTTCTACTGCCCCACCCATCTAGCCTAAATCCATCAATCACAGCAGAAGAAACTATATAGGGAATACACTACTATAGTCAAAAGGAACGAAAGCACATATTCCATAACATGGGCTCATAAGACAGATATGCATGCAAAGGAAGGGTTTTGTTTTTGTTTTTGTGTTTTGTTTTGTTTTTGTTTCTGCAAAAGCCATGCTTACAAGTGGGTAAAGACAACAATATCAACCCAAGGAAACAAAACCATGTAAAAGCAAGGTTAGAATGATACCTCCAAAAGAACCCAATACCTTCCTAGTAACATCCCATACACCAAGAGAAAATAGATGAAATACCCGCAAAAGATTCTGAAATAACTTTCTAAATAAACTTAACAAGGTGGGCTTTGCCTGAAGAAATGGCTCAGTGGTTCAGAATGTTTGCCTGGTCTAGAGGACTCAAATTCAGTTGCCAATACCCACACTGGTCCAGTGGCATGCAATCACCTAATTCCAGCTCCTATGGAGCCCACAACCTCTCCCACTCTCCATCTTCACTCATGTGCACATGTAAATTACATTTATAAGACAAGGTGAAAAAATGTAGACAGGAAATTCAGGAAAAGTATTGTAAGAAATTATGATCTAAGTGAGACACTTAAAAGGATATCCTATAAAACAAAAACAAAAAAACCCTGAGATCCAAAGAACTCAATGAATATAAAAATACATGAACAACCCTAGTAGCAGACTATATCATGCAGAAGAAAGAAAATTTTTCATCATGAATGCATGTTATCTCAAATAAATTTCAGATTAAAAATAATGACAAAGGAAAAAAGAATGGCAACAGTTCCCAAAGACCTATGGGGCCACTCAGTGAAGAAACACCTGGCTGAAAACTTGCAATTACTGGGAAAGATACACACTTTAAGATCCACGAGTCTCCAAAGAGCAAATAGTTCCTCTTTCTGGTCCATTATAAAGAAGCCATAGAAGTCCAAGAAAAGAAAATTCTACACATAGCAAGAGAAAAACGGCAGATTGTGTCCAGAAGAGCCCTTCTGAGTTAATGAAAGACTTCTCAGCAGAAGCCTCACAGATGGGAAGAGAGGGTGATACCATGTTTAAACTCCTGAAAGAATCAAATTTCTACCCAAGCACATTATACCCAGAAAAGCCACCCTTCAGACATGAAGGGGAAACAAGGCATCTTTGAAGTAAGCAGAAACAAGGAATTCACCATCACCAGACCAGCCAGCCAGACAACTAAGTAATGCTACTTTGCTTCTAGAAGTAACAGAATATAAGGTCAATCATGAAAACACACAAATGTGTAAAAACCCAATCAAAGTGAGAGTATACAAAAGACAAAGAGATAAGTACCAGAAACCACAAAGACAAGCAATAAAAGAGCATCAGGTTACACAAAACAAGCAGAGAATATCGTAATTAAATGATAGGAATAAACCTATAAAGTAAATACAACCCTGAATACCAGTATAATAATTTTCCCCAATTAAAATATTTAGATTGACCTAATGCATTGCAAATGGATTAAAAACAAATGAATGAGAGTCGCTGAAATGGCTCAGCCAAGGCCCTTATTTTCAAGTCGGGAGTTTGATCCCAAGGGCTCACATAGTGGAATGAAAAGGATACACTTGTCCTCTGACCTCCTTGAAGGCACACAAATATTTCTTTTAAAAATATTTATTTAAAAAGCTGTATTAAAAAGTAATTTATAAACAGTGACATACCAATCCCCTCCCACCCACCCCCTCCAAAAAAAAAAACTTCTCATTGATAAAAGCACACAGAGAATCAAAGGGATGAAAAAATATAAATAAGAATAGAAACCAAAACAAAAGAAAATAGCTATATTTACACCAGACAAATCAGACTTTAAATCAAACACTGTAAAACTAGGAAAAGAAAGGAACTGTATGATGATTAGGGGATAAATTCAAGAAAAGAAAACAACATTATAAAAATGCATGCATTCAGCGACAGCTATCATATTACAAAGGAAACATTATTAGTTCTAACAGCACATTCATACTGGGGCTTCAACACCCCACTGTTACCAGAGTGTGAAGAACGCAGATCAAAAAGAAAATCAGGAGAGAAACATCAAAGATAGGCTTTCTACAGTTCAGAGTCACCTAGAATATCTACAGAACTTTTCTTCCTGTGCTGTCAAGTGTGCATTCTTCTCCTCAGCACTCAGAATGTTCTCTGGGACATGCCATGAATTGGTTTACTATAGAACTTCATTACCATCTTAGAGAAACAGTAACACTAATTCTTCTCAAACTTTTCCTAACCACTGAAAAAGAAGGGATTCCTAAACTTTGGAGTCCTTTGACTCCAAAACAAAGCAGTAACTTGAGGAAAAGTATAAGCCATGTCTGCCAGCACAGATGCAATACTTTTCAATAATTGCTAGCAAACCGAACCCAGCTTCACCTCTAAAGAACACATGTGAAGTCAGAATTTATCCTGTGGATGCAATGATGATCAACATATAAAAATTGATGAACACATATATACATATATATTCTGACTAAGTGTATATATGCTCATAGAATCACTACAGAGAATCTGGAGATGTCCCACACTTGAAGTATCTCCTTCATTCTGCTGCAAAAGAAATTCCCAAATCATCATATTCTGACTATAACTTTGTAAATGGGCTGTATGTTGAAACTAATTTTTTCTTTATAAGTACAGTCTGAATTGCCAAATTCATGTAACAGGCAGTAGTGTTGGGATCATAAACACAGAGAATTGTAGTTCATCTTGGGAGCTGGCCAGCCCCAATGAGGTATGGGATTGGGCTAAAGGGACCCATTTTTGCCACAGATCCTGACACACTTATGTGGTAAGCTCTCATTTCAGTATTAAAAGCACAATGACAATGGAAAACGGTTATGGTTCCTTATCTCGGTTTAATGTTGACAGATACAAGTAAGAAAGTAAATTACATAAACAAAACAAAAGTTAAGACAATATTAAAAGAGAAAAACTAGGATGGTTACAGTCTAAATGAACACACACAATGTTGTCAGACTTCTCCTAAAGGACCAGATGCTGAGTGAGTAAAACCAAAGAAGGATGCCACTAAGTTTAAAGAAGTCATCTAAGTGAGACAATACAGACCTGCAAAGGCCTGATATTAGAAGCATACTGTGGTACTGACCAAAAAAAGTCTTCAGAGCTAGTCAACAGTACTAGAATGTCAGTGTGCCACATAAACTGCACTTCTCTCTCACACTATGTCTTTAATGCTGGAGGTCAAATTTTATAGATCTTTGTGACAAACTGTCTGAAGTTTGTTAATTTGCTCTGACCATGGATGCCTGGAAATTGAAGGAAGCACAAGTATTACCACAAGTACTTGTGGAAAAGGTCACCCGTTCTGAAAGGGACAAAAGTGAATACAATAATGGAAATCAGGACAGGGCTGCTTCTATGACTACCAGATAGCATTCATGTGGTATGGTTGTTCCCTAAGTGGTTGCTCATGTACCTATTTTCAGTGTATAAAGGTTGCAGTTTCTTAAAACTGTTTATTATTTTAAAACTTCGTACTGATATATGTTTTATTGTGATCATATACCATGCCCCTAATATCCTTTTAATCCTAACTCCTGAAAAACACTTGTTAGTTAGGATTGGTTGTATGAGTATGAATGGCTTATTTACTTGGTCAAAGGCAGTAAGTCCATGGTTATACCACTAAAAATATGATTTTACTCTCTCAGCAACCATTAACTTTCTATAGCTCCTCTGGAGTGGGAGGGGTATCATAAGCCTGTCCTTCATTCATGAAGGACATGAATGTCCTTCATTCATGTTAGGACCAGTGTTGTGTAGGTAATCACCATTGCTGTGAGTTCATGGGTGCAACAGTTATGTCATGCCCAGAGGAACCAGATTTGCAGCACCCTTCCCTATCTTCTGGCCCTTACATCTCTATTTTTTTTTTTTTGTGGTGTTCTCTGAGCTCTGGAGCATTCCCTAACTTTATTATTTACTCCTGAGGATTTTTCTTTTTAAAGATGTATTATTTATATTAATGATTTATATACATTATTATTTACATTTATATATTATTTTTATTTATGTGTGTGTGTGTGCGCCTACATGAGTTTTTTTTTTCACACTATATGTATATTGGTACTTATGGAGGCCAGAGAGCATCAGATTGCCTGGAACTTGAGTTAAAGGTGATTCTGACCCACCTGATATGTGTGCTGAGAACTGAACGCAGGTTCTCTGCAAGAGCAGTAAGTGTTTGTAACCACTGAAGCATCTCTCCAGCCCCTTTCTCAAGATTTTTTTCTTAGTGTTTTATAACTGTAGTCCTTGCATTTTAGGTTAGGATCTACTTTGAATAATTTTGTTGTTTGGTTTAAGTTGTCAAATTCTTCTGTTTTATGCATATATCTCACTATCCTAATGCTAACTGTTAAAGATTGTTGTAAAAGTCAAACTCCTAGGCCAACTGACTGTTGCTGTCACACAATGAACTGCTTCCCAATAACTTAATTAAACACCAAAGTGTAATTTGGTGGGAGATGTTATTCTGTAAATATGTTTCTCATACTGGTTAATGAATAAAGCACTGTTGGCCAATAGGAAAGCAAGATAGACGGGGCTAGGAGACAAGGAAAAAGAGGAAGTATGAAGGAGGAGTCAACATGGAGAGCCTGGAGAGAGCAGCATGCTGACCTGCTCTCTAATAAGATGACCACGTGGAAATACTTAGATAAGTAGAAATGGGTTAATCATTAAGAAAGAACTAGCCAATAAGGAATTAGTAACTGGCCAACAGCATTATATCAAATACAGAGTCTCTGCATGTTATTTGGGGCTGGTGCAGCGGTGGGACCAGACCAGTGGCGGGGAAAACATACTCGTTACAGTAGTTATGTTCTCATCTTGCATAAAATGAATCTTAGTGCACAGAGGGTACACAAGGATGTGTCATACAGAAATGACAGTCAAAGAATTAAAGGAAGGCATAAAATCAATGATTTCTTAAATAGGGAATGTCACTTAAATACTCAAATTCTGAAAAGAACAAGAAATTCAATGGAAAGCACACTGATTGAAATGAAAAACTTACCAGAGGCACTCAGCAGTGGATTTGAATGGACAGGGGGAATAGTCAGTTGGATGTAAGAGGTGAGCAGAAATTATCTAGTGTGAAGAATGGGAAGAAAAATGAATGAGAAGGATAGATCTGTGGTTGAGCTTGGAAACCTGTGGAATAGCATCAAGAGTGTCAACCCATGTTTGATGGTAACCTTACATAACAGCAGCCATACACAAATGGGATGGATGCAAGGTCAAAGTATTAGTGGAGATGGTCACTTGGAATAATGAAAAATATTAATTAGAAAATCGTAACTGCTTTAAATGCATGTAATACTTGGACAGTTCCTGACTTTCCCCAATAACTGATAGGACAGTGAGAATTGCTAGACTTAACCTACACCTTTAATCAATTGGAACAAAGATGATTATAGCACACTAAAAGAAATATTGACAAAGTAGACACTCTATATATATGACAACATGATCTCCATGTATTTACAATTGTTAAAATGCATGATGTATTCTTTGATATCAATGGAATTTTTCAACAGTAGAAGCCATACTAAGATTATTCTGGGAGCATCATGACATTAAATTAGAAGTCATTAAGCATAATGCCCAAAATATCTTTTTCTATTTGAGAAATTCTTAATGTGTTGAAGTTGACTAACAAATATATCAACTCATGCATCAAAGCGACAAATTAGCAGCAAAGTATAAAGAGTGTTAGTATAAAATCCTAGCATAAAATAAAAATTTCATTTTGAAAAAAATACACAAAAATTTTATGATAAACATATATGTCATATTTTTTTTTGGAAGCACCTAGTTGTCTCTAAAATAATTTCTATTACAGCAGTATTATTCTAGTATGAGCTAATTGAGCTAGAGATGACTGGGTTGATTCCCTAGGTGCTGAATTAATGATGTCACAGAAGGAGTAGTCTTGTGATTTAGGGCCCAATGCAGAGATTTATAATCTCAAAACATTCTTGGCTCCTGAATGAATAAAATTCTCATTGGTATAATGATTTATCATTTGTTTCTTTCAAACTTTTAGAATGCATAGCCAAAGCATGCAATATATAATTATGATCATGGGTTAAATGTCAATATTATCAATTTCAATAATATAGACTAAGTTGGCAATTGTTAGTGGAACCATAAGAGGAAGGATAGCATACTCATGCTCAGTGTGGATAAAAAAAGAGTAACATCAAAATCAATAACAGGAAGTAGAACATAGTATGTAAAGCTATAAATGATCATTCAAAGACTAATCCAAAATATAGCAGACAGCATACATATATATGTATGTATGTGTTATACACACACACACACACACACTTTGGTTTTTTGAGAAAGGGTTTCCCTGTGTTGTCCTGGAACTAGCTCTTGTAGACCAGGTAGTCTTGAACTCAGAGATCGACCTGCCTCTGCCTCCCATGTGCTGGGATTATAGTGTACGCTGCCACCACTAAGCTAGATATAGGAATTTTTTTTTCATTATTTATATTACAAACAATCTTGTTTTACATGTCAATCCCAGTTCCATCTCCCTCCCCTCCTCCCCTGTTCTCCCACAGAGCCCCCCCCCCCATCCCATCCCCTTTCTGCTCCCCAGGGAGGGTGAGGTCTTCCATGGCGGATCTTCAAAGTCTGTCATATCATTTGGAACAGGGCCTATGCCCTAGACACACAATTGTTAAAGGAATAAAATACTCCTATTTTCCCTGAAAGGATTTTTTCCCTAGTAAAAAATAGAACAATCTCTTTATAGTTTACTTAAGATTATGGTGGTCACCTACAGTACAGGAAACTGAAATGATTAAGGTTGACTGTTCATGGGAAACAGACAGGTGGTAGCAAGAAGTGGGACAGAGATCACATCATTCACTCACTGACCTTTCATTCCACTGAAGTTTTATCATGTACAGCCTATATATTTCGAATATGTATATTCTAAATATATATTCTGAATATACACACTAGCTGGGAGTGGCGGTACACACCTTTAATTCCAGCACTCAGGAGACAGAGGCAGGCAGATTTCTTTGAGTTTAAGGCCAGCCTGGTCTACAGAGAAAGTTCCAGGACAGCCTAGGCTACACATAGAAACCCTGTTTCATAAAAACAAAAATCAAACAAAAACTAAATTAAAGCCTCCACCAGTGACTCTGAAACTCTCATTCTTGTTAAGAAATATCTTCTATCTTAGGAGGACTAAACTTAATTTTTTAAACAATTACAAGAAGATTAAACTGAGCCTTCTGAGTTTCCCCAGTGCCCAAGGGAGTCTATTTCCATCATATTCCAGTTCAGGCAATGGTAACAAGCAAACACTGGGAACTCTAAACCTCTCAAAATGCCCTGCTTTCATGTGAACACACAGTGATCTCTGAAAATTTCTCTGTGTATAAAAGACAGAAACCTGTCTAGGTCACTGTCCTAATAGAAGTTTTCCCAGAGGGTGGAGCTGAGGACAGTTAATGGTCTTGGGAGATGATTGAAAACAGGAACAAGTGAAGGAAAAAGCCACAGGAAGAAAAGCCAATGCCATGTGCATATTGAAATGATGGAGGCAATAAGGACTCAGTTCCAATGGTCCTTCCTAGGAAATTGAGTACTCTCAACTGTCATCACTACAGCCTGACTATGTTCAAATATGTTCCCAAGAGTCTTTGTGTCTAAAGTTTGGTTCTCAGTGAAGCAATGATGGTATTAAACACATAGAGCATATATCCTAGCAGGAGGTCCTTAGTTCACTTGGGGACAAGCTTCTAAGATATACCATGATATATGAAGAAAGCTCCTTCCCATCTCTCTCCCTATCCTTGGCTGTTTTGCAGGTTATCTTATTACTTGCTGTCCTGTGTGGATATTAAGCTGCTGAAGATGCTTAGACATTTGTGTCACTAGCTCAGCCTGTGTTTTCCCATTCCTCTTCCTCATTAGGGATGACAGATGTGCCACGCTGACCTGAGTTTGGCTTCTACTACATGACCAATGACAAAGTTTTGGTAGATGAATCAACCACTCTGCATCCCCAGCCTTAATATTCTCGTTTCTTTAATTGTGGATGTATGATACTCAGATGGAGCTCTAGAACAATTAGCAGCCTGCAGGACAACTGCACTCTCTGCCTCACTAGAATTGTATCACCATCAGCAGAGAGTAGTATATAAAGGTTTCAGTGACTTTCTTGATGTAAATAACAAGGTATTTCTAAAATACCTGGGGGATCTGTCTGCGGAGCATCACACATCATGGAGGACAGGTTAAAGGGGAGCAATAAGACACAAAGTCCAAGGTAAGATGTTCTTCACAACCTCAAGACAGGCCCAGTGACCTGCTTCCTCTAATGGGCCCTACATTTGCGGATCTACTAGCTCCAATAGTGTATTACAATTTGAATCCAACAATTGGTTAACCCATTCATTAAGTCAGAACCTTCAAGTTGTGACTGTCTCTGGAAACACCCTCATGCACACCCAGACTGGACTTGACTGATTTCTGTAATTTCTTAGACCTGCCAAATTGGTAGCTGTTAGGGCAGGTTTTTCTCGCCGGCTGCAGCTGGTCCTACCGCCATGGTCCTGCCACCACCAGAGCCCCAAATAACACTGAGATTCTGTATTTGATACAATACTGTTGGCCAGTTACCATTATTGTTTATGGGCTAGCTCTGTCTTAATTATTAACCCATTTCTACTTATCTAAGTATTTCCACATGGCTCATCTTATCGGGGAGCGGCAGCCGGCGTCTTCCTTCCTCCCAGGTCTACATCTTGACCCCTCCCAACTACTTCCTCCTTGCTCCTAGTTTCCTAGCCCCGCCTATCTAGTTTTCTATTGGCCATAGTGCTTTATTAACCAGTATGAGAAACATATATACAGAATAACATCTCCCATCAGGTAGCTAAGGTTAATCGTCTCACTGTGTAAAAAGGGAATACAACATTTACTGACAGCTTATTTACCCAAGCACAAATCCATCAAGACTCTACAACCAATATGATTTGGGAAATAGTTTCTGTTAGAGTAATATCTACTTATTCTACTTACCTGTAACCCTTTCTAATGTTTTGACTGTAGAGTTGAAGTTACTTTTCTTGGTACTTTTAAATTATTTTGTTTTATTGAATGTTGTGGTAATATCTTGTTTGTGCAAATAAAGTGAAATCTGAGGGTGGAGCTTACCACTAACCATAGAGGTCTGGAGGTCTGTACAGATAGACAGGAAGTAGATTGCCTGGCAGAGAAAGAAATATAGGCAGGAGGAAACAGGATCTCTGTCTCTTTTCTGCTGGGAAGCTAGTGAGGTAAAGGTGGCTTTGGCTTGCTCCTTCTCTCTGATCTCTCAACATTTACCCCTATATCTGACTCTGGGCTTTTATTGTTAGGATCTATTAGAACTCATGTTCTAATATAATGTAGATTAATTATAAATTGCAACAGATCCTTTGCAGGCTGACATGAATACATAAAAGTAAGGAAGAGGAAAGAGAAAGATAAAAAAACAAAAAAAAAAAAAAAAAAAAAAACACCGCAACGGGACAGCTTGTCAAACACCTTTAATCCCAGCACTCAGAAGACAGAGGTAGGTGAATCTCCAAGTTCAAGGCCAGCCTGGTCTACAGAGCAAGTTCCAGGTCAGCGAGGGCTACATAAGAAATCCTTTTGTAAAAACAAAAACAAAACAAACAAACAAAAAGCAAAAGAAGAAGGAAAGGAAGGTCCTCACCAATAGTTACTAAAAATCATCCAACTACTTAGAGAAAAATTACAATTTTCCATTCACATGAGGAAAAATAAAGATAATCAAGGAGGAAGCAAAAAGCAGGGAGAACAATTTTAGAATTATGAAAAGAGAATTTAAGCTTCCATCTTTGTAGGCTAACACTGTCAGTTCTTTCAGGAGAAAGCCTAGAGCATGTTGAATGTACACAACATCATTTCTCTGTGAAGTCAAGCATAATTAGTTTGCCCAATAGTCTTAAAACTGACTGAAAAAGAGAAATGATTGTCACTTTGAAACTTAGTGTTTTGAGAGGGAGCAAAGAAGGAAGTAGAACTTCTCTAGGGATGCTTTTTTTTTCTTTCCTGGGAATGGCACAAAGGATACCAAGATTCCCTTGACATTTCTGGAGGGGTGTAAGGAAAAATGGGTGCTGAAAGGCCACCTGGCGTTTCAGGAACACTGCTCAGAAATCACATGTCTGGATACTTGCAAAAGTAGATGCTCAAAACACCATGGGGGATAATTAATTGACCTGCTCCCCTTCCCCATGTCCATCCATGGTTCAAGTGCAGGTGCCTACACTGTTGGAAAATCTTTGAAAAACACCTTTCCTCCCTGCAATGGTGGCCACAGATATAACCACAGCACCTGCTGCTCCATCCTTATTAACTCATTCTGACTGTTGAACCGAAGGAAATTTCAGGAAAGCACAGTACCTCAGTAATAAATTCTTTGGCCAAATGGGTCTTTGATTCATGTCATGTGACACTTCAACCGTGTTCTGATGGCAGTGGACACTTTCAGTTTCTCTAAGCAGTGTTGGGGCTGGAGTGCAGGAAATGGCTACTAAGATTAAATAAAATGAGGAGATCAATTGTCTGTCTGAATATTGACAGCCAGGGAACGAGTCATCCTTGACCTCAGACATGAAACATTTGTTCACTGAGAGTTAAAAGCCAAAGCTAATATTTTTTTTTCTTTTATCTTTTGCAGCAGTGACTGGCAGAGTGCAATAAAAACGCAGCACAATTGCTTCTGAAAACATAATGCAAGGCAACACAATGGAGCAGAAAGTCTCAACAAAGGCTGCCAAATGGACATTTACATGTGAAATACAAATCTAGATACAGGACATGCAACCATCATCAAAATTCATTTAAAAATGAGTTACTTTAAAAAGTAAGTTTTGCTGGGCTGTTTCTAACTATAACACATCAACCAAAGATATAAACCTCCTGGGAGATGAAATCCAAGAAAATTCTTGATAACTTTGGGTTTGGTAGTAACTTACAGATACAAAACAAAGGCACAATCCATGAGAAGAATAATTGATAAGCTAAAATTCAGTTTAATAAACAAACCTTACTAATGAACTATAATCCATAACATACAAAGAACTCCTCAGACAAACAATTAGAACCATATAATCAGTGGGGCTGGAGAGATGGCTCTGTGGTTAAGATCACTGGCTGGATCTGGGTTCAATTCCCATAACCTACGTGGCAGCTCATAACTATGTATAACTCCAGTTTTAGGGAACCCAACACCCAAGGAAAAACACCAATGCACATAAAATAAAATTAAATTAAATAAGCCATATAATTGCTCTAAATAAAGAGCTAAGACCCTGTGAGGCACTACGATAAACAAGAAAGATGAGAGCCAGCAAACATGAAATGGTAATTGTCATATTTTTGTGTTAGGAAATGAAAATTGTAACACCAAGGAACTATACATCTATTGAAACAAGCAAAACACAAAGAAGGGTCAACACCCAGGATTGACCAAGACTGAAAAAGAAACTGTCATTAATGCCAGCAAGGATGCAAAATGATATGTTGACTTTGGAAGACAGTTTGGAAGCTTCTTACAAAACTAAGCATATTCTTGTCATATCATCTAGACACAATTTTCCTTGGTTTTTACCAAAATAACTTGACTATTTGTATTTTCACAAAAATGAATACATGGATGTTTGTGGAAGCCTTTCTCATAATTGCCAAAACTTGGAAGCACACTTATTTGTCCTTCAGAGACTGAATGGACAAACTGTAATAGATCGAGATGAAGGAATATTATTTACCAATGAAAAGTATTGAGATATCAAACTGCACAGAAACATGGAAAAAAGTGAAATATGAGTTGCTGAGGAAAAGAAAGCCACTATAGAGAAGCTCCCAACTATGCCATGTTCTGAGAAAGATAAAGTTATTAAGAGAGTAGAGATGACTGATTACAGTGTTTGAAGAGAAAGAGATGAGATAGGTAAAATGTAGAGGATTTCTATGGCAGCAAATCTGTTCTGTGTGATGCTATTATGGCACATATATATGTATACCTGACATCACACAGCATTAGAAGTGAGTCCCAATATATATTATGAATTATAATTTGAGCACCACTGTTTGATAATAAGGTCACATTTGAGCACTTGAATTAGATTATTATCTTTTAAAAATTGATTTGCCATGTTTTTATGATTAATTTATTATGTTTATGTTGCCTCCACTCACGTAATTTCTGCTTTATTATTCTTATTATTCTTATTCTTATTATTTTACATGACAATCTCAGTCCCCTCTCCCTCTCTCACTCCCTCCCTCTTACACTCTCTCCCTACTCACATGCACCCTGACCACCCTCCCCTCCCATCCCCCCACTCCCATTCCACATGTAGGGCTATGACATTCAGGTGGGGTCATGTAAATCTGTCAGGTCATTTGAAGTAGGGACTAGGACATCTCTCCTGTCTCTCCTGTCTCCCCTCCATGGGGGATGTGCCCTCAAGGTCCTTTTGGGCACCAGGAATACATCCTGGTTCCACTGTCTGAGGTCCCTTAGACAGCTCAGTCCTTCTAGCTGAAACCCATATTCAGGGGGTCTGAGTCAGTCCCATGCTGGATTCCCAGCTATTAGTCTGGGGGGAACATTAGCTCCTCCTTGTTCAGGTCAGCTGTCTTTATGTGTTTCTGCAACCTGGTCTTGTCCTCTCTCTGCATCTGGATTCTAGTTCGGCTCAGTGTTTAGTTATGGGTGTTTGCTTCTGTTTCCAACAGGCACTACATGAGGGCTCCATGATGATGGATAAGTTAGTTGTTTATTTTGTTATCAGGAAAGGGCATTTATGGTAGCCTTTCCACGCATGCTCAAATTGTTAGTTAAAGTCAGTCTTGTAGGTCTCTAGACGTTTCTTTAGGTTGTTTTCTCTTCAAACCAATAATGGCTCCCTCTTTTATGTTCTCTCTCTCTCTCTCTCTCTCTCTCTCTCTCTCTCTCTCTCTCTCTCTCTCTCTGTGTGTGTGTGTGTGTGTGTGTGTGTGTGTGTGTGTGTGTGTGTGTGTGTCTTCTATCTTCTGTCTTCTGTTCCTACCCTGACTCAATCTTCCTAGTCGAGCGTGCTTTCCTCTCCTCCCCTTCTCTTTTTCCTAGTTCTCTCTCCATTCACTGCCCCCCCACTTCCCATGTGCTCTGTGGAATTTGTCCCTTACCCCTTCTGTAAGGGAACTTATATAAATCTCATAGAATACACCTTGTATCCTAGTTCCTCTGGTGGTGTGAATTATAGGCTGGTGATCTTTGTTCTAGGTCTAAAATCCATTTATGAGCGAGTACATACCATGCTCCTCTTTTTGTGACTGTGTTACCTCATTCAGAATGGTTTTATCAAGTTCCATCCACTTGCCTGCGATTTCAAGATTCCATTCTTTTTCTGCAGAGTAGTATTCCATTGTGTAGATGTGCCACGTCTTCTTTATCCATTCTTCAGCTGAGGGGCATCTAGGTTGCTTCCAGGTTCTTGATATTACAAGTAATGCTGATATGAACATAGTTGAACACATGTCTTTGTTGCATGGATGAGGATCATTTGGGTATATACCTAAGAGTGGGATTGCCAGGTCCTCTGGGAGACTGATTCCCATTTTCCTAAGGAAAATGGGAATTTTCCTCCCATTTTCCTGATCTCCAAAATGGCTGTACGAGTTTGCACTCCCACCAGCAGTGGAGGAGTGTTCCTCTTTCTCCACATCCTCTCCAGCATAAGTTATCAATGGTGTTTCTAATTTTAGCCATTCTGGCAGGAGTAAGATGATATCTCAAAGTTATTTTGATTTGCATTTCCCTGATAGCTAAGGATGTTGAGCACTTTCTTAAGTGTCTTTCAGCCTTTTTGATTTCCTCTATTGAGAATTCTCTCTTCAGTTCTGTACCCCATTTTTAAAATAGGTTTATTTGGTGTTTTGTTGACTAGTTTCTTGAGTTCTTTGTATATTTTGGAGATCAGCCCTTTGTCAGATGTAGAATTGGTCAAAGTCTTTTCCAAGTCTGTGGGCTGCCATTTGATCTTGACCACTGTGTCTTTTGCCTTACAGAAGCTTCTAAGTTTGAGGAGGTCCCATTTATTAATTGTTGATCTCAGTGTTTGTGCTACTAGAGTTATGTTCAGGAAGCAGTCTTCTATATCAATTTGTTCAAGGGTACCTCCCACTTTCTCTTCTAAGAGGTTCAGTGTGGCTGGATTTATGTTGAGGTCTTTTATCCATTTGGACTTGAGTTTTGTGCATGGTTATACACATGGGACTATCAGCAGTCTTCTACACACCATCATCCAATTGTGCCAGCACCATTTGTTGAAGATGCTTTCCTTCCCCCATTGTATTCTTTTAGCTGTTTTTTCAAAAATCAGGTGTTCATAGGTGTATGGGTTAATATCAGAATTTTTGATTTGATTCCATTGGTCTACCTGTCTATTTTTGTGCCAATACCAGGCTGTTTTCAGAACTATAGCTCTGTAGTAGAGCTTAAAGTCAGGGATGGTGATGCCTCCTGAAGTTCTTCTATTGTACAGGGTTGCTTTGGCTATCCTGGGTCTTTTGTTTTCCATATAAAGTTAGTTATTATCCTTTCAAGGTCAGTGAAGAATTGTTCTGGGATTTTAATGAGGATTGCACTGAATCTGTAGATCGCTTTTGGCAAGATGGCCATTTTTACTATATTTATCCTACCTATCCAAGAGCATGGGAGATCTTTCCATTTCTGGTATCTTCTTTAATTTCTTTCTTTAAAGCAACAAAGTTCTTATTATATAGGTCTTTCACTTGTTTGGTAAGCATTATTCCAAGATACTTTATGTTATTTGTGGCTATTGTAAAAGGTGATGTTTCTCTGATTTCTTTCTCAGCCTGTTTGTTGTCTGAATAAATTAGGGACACTGACTATTTTGAGTTTATCTTGTATCCTGCTAGTTTGCTAAAGGTGTTTATCAGCTGTAGGAGTTCCCTGGTAGAGTTTATTGGGTCGCTTGTTTAAACTATCATATCATCTGCAATTAGAGACAGTTTGACTTCTTCCTTCCCAATTTTGATCCCCCTGATCTCCTTTTGTTGTCTTATAGCTTTAGCTAGAACTTCATGTACAATATTGAAGAGACGTGGAAAGACAGAGCAGCCTTGTCTTGTTCCTGATTTTAGAGGAATTGCCTTAAGCTTCTCTCCATTCAGTTTAATGTTGGCTGTTGGTTTACTGTATATGGCTCTTATTATGTTTAGGTATGTTCCTGTTATCCCTGATCACTCCAAGACCTTTCTCATGAAAGGGTGTTGAATTTTGTCGAAGGCCTTTTCAGCATCTAGAGAGATGATCATATTGCTTTTCTTTTTCAGTTTGTTTATATGGTGGATCACGTTGATAGATTTTCATATGTTAAACCATCCCTGCAACCCAGGGATGAAGCCTACTTGGTCATGGTGGATGATTTCTTTGATGTATTCTTGGATCCGATTTGCCACTATTTTATTGTTACTGCATCGATGTTCATCAGGGATATTGGTCTGTAGTTTTCTTTCTTTGTTGTGTCTTTGTGAGGCTTGGGTATCAAGGTGATTGTGGCCTCATAGAAAGAGTTTGGTAATGACCCTTCGGTTTCTATTGTGTGGAACAATTTGAGGAGTATTGGAATTAGCTCTTCCTTGAATTTCTGGTAGAATTCTGCACTGAAGCCATCTGGCCCTGGGCTTTTTTGGTTGGAAGGCTTTCGATGACTGCTTCTATTTCATTGGGTGGTTATAGGTCTATTTAAGTTGTTTGTCTGTTCTTGATTTAATTTTGGTAAGTGATAGTTATCCAGAAATTTGTCTATTTCCTTTGAATTTTCAAATTTTGTGGGGTACAGTTTTTTAAGTATGACCTGAATGTTGTCTGGATTTCCTCTGTGCCTGTTGTTATGTCCCCCTTTTCATTTCTGATTTTGTTAATTTGCATGTTCTCTCTATTCTTTTTTGTTAGTTTGAATAAAGGTTTGTCTAACTTGTTGATTTTCGTGAAAAACCAACTCTTTGTTGCATTGATTTTTTGTATTGTTTTCCTGGTTTCTATTTTAATGATTTCAGCCCTCAAATTGATTATTTCCTGGAGTTGCCATCTATCCAGGACCTTCTCACCTTGAGAGTTTCCATGGAGAAGTCAGGTATAATTTTGATAGGTCTGTCTTTATATGTTACCTGTCATTTTTCCTTTGCTGCTCTTAATATTCTTTCTTTATTCTGTATGTTAGGTGTTTTGATTATTATATGTCGAAGGGTCTTTTTTCTTTGGTCCAGTCTATTTGGTGTTCGATATGCTTCTTGTACTTTCATGGGCATGTCCTTCTTCAGATTGGGAAAGTTTTCCTTAATGATTTTGTTGAATATGTTTTTGGCACCTTTGAGCTGGGCTTCCTCACCTTCCTCTATGCCTATTATTTTTAGGTTTGGCCTTTCACAGTGTCCCACATTTCCTGGAAGTTTTGTGTTAAGGATTTGTTGGATTTATGATTTTCTTTGGTTGATGAATCTATTTCTTCTAGTTTGTCTTCTGCGCCTGAGATTCTCTCTTCTATCTCTTGTATTCTGTTGGTTATGCTTGCGTCTGTAGTTCCCGATTGTTTGCCCAGTTTTTCTTTTTTCAGCATTCTTTTGGTTTGTGTTTTATTTATTGTCTCTATTTCAGTTTTCAAGTCTTGAACCATTTCCTACACCTGTTTAATTGTTTTTTCTTGGCTTTCTGTATTTTCTTTAAGACATTTGTTAATTTCTTCCAATTTTTTGTTTTTCTTCCATTTCTTTAATGGATTTTCTCACATCTTCTTTGAGAGCCTCTATCATTTTTATGATGATAATGTTTAAGTCATTCTCTTCTGCTTCATCTGCTTTGTTGTGTTCTGGTCTAGTTGGTGTAGATTACCTAGATTCTGATGGTGTTATTCTTGTCTTTCTGTTGTTAGGTGTTTTCTTGTATTGCGGTCTTCCCATAGCTTCTTCCAGTAGGTGTTGGTGGGGTCTCTCCCTCTCTCTATGGTACTTCCCTGGTGGGCTTAGGTAGGTCAGAGGTTCGATGTCTGTAGCTCTGGATGGTCCAAGCACTCTAGGAGGTCTCTCCACAGGCACGGGCTTGGCATTGGGGGTCAAAGATCAGGCTTCTGCAGAAGACTGGTGATAGGAGTCAAAGATCTCGAAGGCTGGGATGGAGGATGTTCCTTAAGCTGATAGGCAGATCTAGCCTTGGCCTGGCCCTATCCAGCTGAGGCCTCTTTGGCAGAGGCCCTATGATGGGGGTCAAGGATCCAGCCCACAGGAACTCAGAGAGGCCCTGCGGAGATAGGTGAATCTCTGGGAGGGGGCTGGAACTCCAGTAGAAGACCGGCTGTGGGGGGGGTCATAGACCAGGCAGGTGGAAATTACGGGTGGTCCCTCATAGATAGGCAGGTCTAGTGTGCTCAGAACAGCTCCAGGAAGTTTCTCGAAGGTAGCTGGATTTTTGGCTCTACCCTCTGTCCCAGTACTCAACCAGAGCAGTGGGACAGTGGGCAGAGTAGGGCACAGGGTAGGGGGAGGGCAGGCTCTCTGTGAGGGGTGGGTGGGCATGTATCAGAGCTCCAAGAGTGCTCTTGCTCTCAATGGGCACAGGACACAGGGGCATCGAGATCTGGGGACAACCCAAGGAGTTCCCAGGGAAGGGTGTAGAGGAAATCCACCAGAATTGGTCCCAGACACACCTCTAGCCAAGGCCTGGCAATGAGGTGTTATTTCTGCTTTTTAACAGGAATGTTTGCCATGCACATTTAATGTAATTTTTGATACACTTGTGTGCTTAATACAATCACTTTGCTATTTGTTAAATATATTTTTCTATACATTCTTTGACTCTTTTACTCACCAGTTTCTCCTTTATTTTAAATACAAGTGCTTCTTTTTATTTCATTTATATTGCTGTTCTATTATATGTATCTTTATGTGTTAGCTAGGTGATTGTTCTAGGTTTTGCAATGTTTAATTTTTATCTTTTTACAATGCACTTAATTAATGCACAATTAATTTTTATCTTCTCATAGTTCACAATTAATATTCAACTCATTCCACTGTTATATAAAAGCATTGTACTTCCCATCCCTTTCTCTATATTATGAAATCATGTAGCAATTAGCATAATAATATTACTCACAGAAGCTCAGTGTCTCTTTCAATACAGCCTGTTGCTGCTACTACAAAATAAGCATGTTTTAAAAAGTCAGAAAAGAGGAATATAAATATACTGTAAAGGTGTATTTTAAGATTGTAAATGACTAATCATATCTCTCACTTCTTTTAAAATACAATCTTGACATGTCTGAGCAAAATATATTTTTCAGTGGACTAGTCTATGTGCATTAAATATAACTATAGAAGATGTGTGATTGTTCCAGTGTGGGAACAATATTACTCAAGGCACATCATCCGCATCCCAGAGTGATTTCAGTTATCCAACTTAACAACCCAAGTTACACAGTGTTAGAAAACAACACACTCTATAAACAATGCATGAACTTTTAGAGTGTAAATAAAGATCAAAGAAACAGAAGGAAATGAGGTTAAGCTGAGTCTATAACTAGGAAAAGAAAAGAATGAAAAAGTGAGGCAGGAGAAAACAGAAGGAGGGTAATTTAGAAATCAGAGTTCTCAGAGGAAGAACATGGAAGCAGGAGAAAGTTTCAGAACAGAATCAAACAGAGAGGATTGACATAGGGATGGACAGAACAAAAGGCCATCCAGTATGGAGAGATATGTGCTGGGTTCTTCCTGCGGTTTCTGTTTCTTCTGGGAAGCTGCCATGGGAGGTGTAGAGGATTCCCATAGGACCTCAGAATGCAAAAACACTGTTCACAGTTAGGAGGGGAACCAGCACAAAAACCAAGATAACACCATTTGGATCAAAGGGCTTCTTAATTCTTCCTTGCATAGCTGTGTAACTACTGGACATTCTGCCAGAGAGCATGGTGTCAACACTTACGTAAATATTCTTAAAAATTCTGTGCAGATAAAACTAGGTGCCAAGGTGTTCATTTTGTTAAATGAATTCAAAACCTTATTGCCTTCACACACTTTGGAGAGCTCTAAATCCCCATACCATTCAAAATATAAATTTTCTTTTATTGTATTTTCTCCCATGTTAATGAAATAATCTTAATTATAGAAAAAATATAATGGTGATGGTGTTGAATTTATGTAGATAAGATTGTATTATATGTTTGCCTGGATGTTTTAATGTCATTATTATACAGAATCTGTTTTGTTCTTTAGTTTTACAAATTCACTTTCTACTGAAATATACTTAACAAATAAAATTTCAAATCAGCATATTGTTGAGCCTGCTGCGTTAGTGCTTACCACAGATAGTTAACCTGTGATGTGGGAGTGAACACTGCTTGGGTACACATGTTGATAGTCATAGGACAATTGCATTCCAAAATATGTTTCCCTTACGTTAAATAAAATCATTTAGTTTATGTAATGAACAACAATAGTGGCAGTAATCAAAGAAAATCAGGATTGTCAACAGCAAAAAATAATGTCTCCTAGCAACCAAGTTTCCATTTCCTTTGTTTGCTAACAAGCCCTGAGCTGTTGTATGATGGTTGCTTCATTCCAGAGAACAGCATTATCAAAGACCATAGCAAATCCTCCTGCCTTAACTGGCTTAGATTTCCAATCAGATATCATACAATTAATTTTATTAATGTTTTAGTCCTAATTCACTATGAATTAGCCATAACTATGATTTGTTATTGTCATGTTCTAAAAGGAATTGTAATGTGGAATAATTATTTGTTTAAATAATGGAAGCATTGGCATACAGATGCTACTGGAACAAAGTAAAAATTTATTATCATTAATAATAAGATTAAACAAAATCATATCCCAGAAGAGATCCCAGGAGGACCCTTCAGCTATTTTAGTTGAACTAGAAAGAATACTACTAATTAAGATATAACACAGACTGTCATAGCAGTAGACCATTAAACAGAGCCTAATAAAAGCCTCTATTGCCAACAGGGCTGCAATATGAGAGCATACCCCTAAATGAAATGAACCTGAATTGCAAACATTACATATCAAACTTTGGCCTCAATTCTGTTTGAAGCATATGTACTAATTCCTTTACAATATTTAAATTCTCTCCCACTGCCATATTACCAAATTCACAGGCACACACAAAATCAGAGTCCAGCATAATAAACCTGTCTATAATTAAAGAGAAAGCTATGGGAGTTGTGTAGTTCCTTCAAGCAGACTTCCAACTGGCGACTTAAAGATAGATATGTGTTTTTTGTTATTTTGTTTAGTATTTAATAATATCAGTGTAAGGAGGGAAGTAATAGTCTCAATTTGAGTCTATAAAAGTTAAAGCTATAACTTTAAAGTTCAAATTAGCATTCATTCTGTCTGCAACTTGTATTATTGAGCTGAAGTGAAAAATTAAGTGATATGATTTAAATTTATTGCAATCAAATCAAATTGTTAAACCAAAATACTCTTTTTTTATAAGATAAAGTCTTCCTATGTAGCCCTGGCTGGCCTGGCATTTGCTGTGTAGGCAAATTGCAACCTATCTTTCCCTCCTGTGTGCTGGGATTAAAGGCATGTACCACACCTCCTTTTGACTTCTATATCTCTAATCGACTTCTTTCAGTAAAATGCAATTTTGTCCACTTATGTATAATTCTTGAATATATATATATTTGCATATGTTTTAACAATGCCTTTCCTTTTGGTTTCTTTCATATTACTCTGAGAAATAATAAAAAATCTCCTATGATAGTATTGAAACCAAACTTTAGCATTACACTGTACATTTCACCTTTTGAAAGTAAGTACCATTGCATATAAACACGGGGCTAAGTAGAATTAGATGTATAACATGAGGAGAATGGGATTGTCTAAGCACCCATAAACCCTTGGGTTATGTTGTTCAAAATGTTATGAGGTAGAATGAAAAGTTCAGCATGGGATATGTGATTTAAAACACATCCATTTCTAACATCCATTTCTCTATAAAATTAGTTTCTTCGTCTCAATGAAAGGGTTAGTAAAGCACAGCAGTTTTCAGAAGTCACCTTTTACATTTCTCCAAATACTGTTTTTATGGAAGATACTGAAAACAGAGTGGGTATAGTCAGCTTTTTGTCTATTTCGATTCGTGTGGAGTTGTGTGTGTGTCCGTGCACATGAACACAGGTGCTCGCAGAGTTCAGAGAAGATGCATTCTCCTTGAGCTGGAATCAGGGAAGTTTGTAAACCTCAGGACACTGTGAGCCTTCCAAATAGGACCCAGGCATTTGTCTGCAAGGTGTCAACCACATAGCAGTCTTGCCAGAGGCCCCTTCCCCAAGTCTGTTTTTGGGCAGAGGCTAAGAGACTCTGGTCAAGAAACGTGTCCATCATCTTTCAGGGACAATTGCATAGCCTGTAAGGATACAGGCATTATGCTGGCCTGCCCCTGTCACCTGGCAGAATGTACTCAGGCAGTACTCTGGTCATCCCAGGGTTCCATGAGTATTAGTCTGAAGATAGGTGTCAAGGACCCCTTTAAAAGACAGACCCCACCCACTTATGTTCTCTTTGCTCTTTCTGTATCCTCTCTCTCTCTCTCTCTCTCTCTCTCTCTCTCTCTCTCTCTCTCTCCTTTCTGTCTCTCCCTCTCTCTTTCTCTCCCTCCCTCCCTCCCTCTCTCCTCTCTTCTCTTCCCTGTGTCTCTTGTATCTTTTTCCTCTTCCTTCCACCCTCACTCCCTTTCTAAATAAACTTCTCATTCAAGCTCTGTCTGCCTGGCATGTTTGTCCCTCTGCCTCAATCACCCTCACTTGCTATGAAACCCACTATGCTCTTCCACTGGTTCCTTACCTTGGAACCCCCACAAGAGACAGCACCCCTCTTCTTCAGCTTTATCTTGTCATTAAAACAAAAGAACAACAGTCACCATGTCCATGGTTTTGATGAAGCTTTACAAAAATACCCATCTGTTGTCATACAATTGAAATCATCTGCCTCTTCATTCTTGAGACGGGGAAGCAAATATAGGAAACATGTATTTAATTGTTGACCGAACACAGTGAAACATTTGTTGAAAAATAAGACCCGTGAGATTTGTCTTCTAAACTCTAACTAGGTTGTATGAAAATGATGTAATGTCACATCAATTGTGTGTGTGTGTGTGTGTGTGTGTGTGTGTGTGTGTCTAAGCTTAGATCTATGTTTTCAAATAATGCTCCTTCCTTTCTCAAAGATGTGGGGATCCTGTGAGAACAGGAGAAGGTCTAGGGCAGCGATGCTGTGCCAGGAATTCTGTGGGTGCTGCTGCTAAAAGCAGGGTTTCCCCCTCTCTCAGAAAATTCATTAGCACTTACATATAGTTCTATGCTTGCACAAGGCAGAGTGTCCAGTCTGTTGGGGACACAGTATGAGGCAAAGGTAGAGTGAGTTCCTTCTTCCCATGCTGGAGAGAGCTTTGCTTGTGAACATCATGGGTACCTCTCAGCACTGCTGCCAACCCGGCTCTGCTAGGGTCCTGAACTCCACACAATGAATGGAATATGCCAAATGAAGCACAATTACCTTACTGACGTCACCTAGCTTTCAACTTGAATTTAATGGGGGAGCTTCTTCTTGAAACAGGGGGCCCGCTTGTATGGCATTATGCAAATGACAACGCTAATCTTTTGCATTATACATAAGAGCTGCTTATTGTGCATTAACTAATTTATCTGACTACGAAGAGGCTATGAATGCTGATTTTCATTAAGCTCTTCATTAAGTGAAAATGTAGGCATGGCAAGTGCATACATTTGCATGTGCCTATCTTGTAAGAGTGAATAAATGCATATAGCCATCTAGTTTCCAAGGATGTGCTTCTATTGATGGAATCAATATGATTTTTCCAGTTGTATCAATCAGTAGGATGAGGAGAAAAATTAAAAAAAAATGAAAGGAAATGTTAAAACCCATCACATTTTTTATTATACAATATGGATCTAGAAACACAGAATACAGAGTCTGATGTCAATAGTTTAAACCTTACATGAGTTGTCTTTTATATGTTGGTGACAATTTCAAAATTACTATAAAAGCAGACATTTAACATTTGAATACAATGTGACATTAAAGTGTCACTTCTATTTTTAGATACGTTTAATTCTTTTTGGTAAAATAAAATAAAGAGGAGTAAAAATCATTTTTTACTGAATAGATACCTATTAATTTGGTTCAAATGTAGGCAGAGGTGTGTGGAGGCAGACATGAATAATGTTTATACAATGCTCAAGTGCCTAGCTCATTAAAGAACACATTGGAAGCCAAAGCAGAAGCCCCACACAAAGAGCATCTTGGCAGGTTGCTTAGAATTTGACCTGCAACTTTTTATAAGAAATGGGGGGGGGTGGAGAATCCCACATTGCATGTGCTGAGTGAAACTGAGATAAATGTGCATTGTTTTAAAACAAACACTTTATGCTTATTGCTAGAAAGACAATTTAGCAATGTAGTTATCCTCTCTCAATCTGGAGATGGATCAGAAATTCTTTTACTTACTAGGTTTCAAAGAGTTGGGACTGGAGGAAGTGAAGTTGGCCTCCTTCCTTAAAAATATTAGATGGAAACAATGAGGTCCTCGTGGGGGATGGGCAGTGGAGCTGAATTCCCCCCTCTGGCTTCAAACTCCAGTTCCCAGTTTTAGTCCATTAAAATTAATGACCCATCACCGCGTGTCCTGTATGAGAACAGCTCACTCCTTTATCACCCAGGTAAACTAAAACACACATTACTATACATGACACAAAACCAGCCCTGGGATTTGGCTACAAGCCCAACTTAACTGCCGAATGTTTATTAAATTATTAAAATTTATGGGTTGATAGCACTCTCAAGCAATTTATTGTGGCTGTAAACCATTTTTAAGTTTTGAAAACACAATAAAGTTGATTTAATAATCCCCCTAATCTTATACACAACTTCCTCCAGAATTTTCTTCAATTATGCCTCATAAATTACAATTTATTGTGTATTAGAGCAACACTAAAAAACAAATAGTCCCTGAGAATTTCATCGGATTCTTTTACTGTGAAATATTTGCCAGGAAGCATAACAAATTCACATGTGACCCCTGCCCTCGGAGGAGCTGAAGTTCAAACCAAAGCCACAATGGATAGTTCTTTAGTCAAGGATAAGATCTGAACTCTTTGACTTGAGCCAGAATCCGGACTTTAATGAATGCCACAGCAGAGAGGTCAAGAAGGGAGAGAGGCGGACCTAGGGAAATTCTCTCCACTATTAAAACAGCTTGAGTTGCAAAGCACCCGCACTATCACCTTTGTAAAGCTCTGGCAGAGAACAAATGGCCTGAGAAGAGAAATTACAAAGAGGCGGTAATTGCAAGCACACATTGTATTTTCCTAGGGGGCAATAAATCTTCAGAGTAAGCAAAATTACTTAGGTTTAATGACTTTTAAGTGCACATTCCATGCTTTTAAAAGCAGAATTTACAGTAGTTTAGGATTTGGAAGCCCACTTGAAGCATAATCCCTAGTTACAGAATAATCCAGAATTGGTGTGCATTTAAAATGACTCGATTATGGTAGAATGACCTGCTGGATCCAATGGGTCTTGTGACTTTTTCTTTTTCTTTTTTTTAAACAACTCTGTTTTCATAACTGAAATAGATGCTTTGGAAGTATGAAGGGTTTCTTGGATGAAATGAAAATATATTTATATCAGATATATTTACAGGCTAGAGCAAAGAGAAAATATGCAATTTTGCTTGGTGGAAAGGCGCTATGAATTCAGAAAAAATACCACATCTATGTTCCTTAAGTGCTTCAAGCATATGCCTGATGCTCACTTTCCATAGCTGGAAGCTGAAACCCCTATTCAAGCAAACCTATCATTAACTCCAATTATGCTAAATCTGCAGCTGGTGATTTCCTGGGCTTGCAGAATCAGACCACAAAGCGCAGCTGGCTCTACAAGAGCCTTTCAGTGGCAGAGAATTTCCTCTAAAATAGGATCTGCTCCTACGTGGGTGATGTACAGGATACGTTTTTTTTTCTTAGCAAAAACAATGAAAGATCAAGATAGGAAACTTCAATTAACTTCATGACAAAGAAGCCTTAACTTGATGAAGATCAGAGTGGGCCCCTAGTGCAAGTTTAAAGGCTGAGCTCCAACAATACGCTAAACTGAGTTCCTGTTTTCTTCTTCTCTCCTTATTTATTCTGCCCTTGATGTTTGGTGTGGTACACAAAGTCAGAAGGGCGTGCCGGCACACATTTCTTTTCTCTGTGCATCTGGACCTGTGCTCAGAGATATCATTCCTACTTTAGGCATAGTGGCATCAAGAGTTAGCCAATCAAATTAACCTCCCAGAATTACTAAGTGGTTGAGAGATGGGTCCAAAGATTCTGATCAAAAGATTCTCACCAAAAAGTGAGGACGTTGTTTGTGGCATCTTTGAGAGTCATAAACAGAAGAGAAAGTCAGGTCAAAATTAGCATTAAAAAGAAAAACTAGAAAAGAGAATAGTCCTCAACCATGCTGACATACATGCGAGGCAACACAGCACAGAAGTATGAGCAAAGCAAGTGACCTGTGAAGGCTTCAATCTGCCCTGCATGGGATAATTGAACTTCTAACCTTTCTCCCATCTCTGCTTGGCTTCCTTTCTTGGAAGTGCTTTTTCTTACCAAACTGTACTAGCTTCTGGAACTATTACATGCCCCTATCCCAGCTTCTTGTTAGGGAAAGCAAGAGTCTGGAAATTCCATGTGGGTATCACCTGGACTCTGATATCCATTGCCGATAAGCCCACAAGTAAGAAACATAGGCATTAAGTACAGAGAGAAGCCAAGATGAGTGACTGAGAGGCCACAGGAGGAGATAGACATAATTGGCTTCTGTTTTTCCCTTGGTGGGATATATCTATGAGTTCTATAGATATATCTAGTTCCTGAATCCCTCAGACTCTCCTGTTTGATGTAATCTGTTAGAAGTTGGAGCTGGTGGTATACCTACACTTCGGAAAAAATCCATCTCTCAATTAAGATGCTAAAAAGGAAGTCAGAAAATGTGTTCAGCTGAATAAAAATGAAAACATGGTATTCCAAAATTAGACTCAGCTAATGTAGTCCTTGGGAGGAATTTTGTAACAGTAATTTATATGAAGAAAGAGCCAAACTTTAAGGCAAGAACTTAAGAGTCCACTTTTAAGAAGTGAGAAAAAGAAAGACCAAAGCCTCCAGCAGACAAACAATAAAGAGTAAATAGAAAAAAAACTGAAAAAGATTATAGAAAATGTAATCCTACAAGAGTAGTTCTTTGAGACACAAAACAGACAGAAAAAGGTGAAGAAAGGGAGATCACCAAAAGGCACCATAATGTGGAAAGGGCCCACAATGTAAGAAAAGTCTCACAATGTAAGAAAGGTCCATATCAGTACCTTCCATGGATATGAGCTGGATAATAAACAAAACATTATGCTGCAAAATCCAACCAAATTAATACAAATAGGAGACTATTTCCTGACTGATTTTTTATCACAAAATACAACATTGGTTTAATATTTGAAAAATCAGTTGATGCAATGCACCATTTTAACCAACACACACACACACACACACACACACACACACACTAAAACAAAAGCCTTACATGATTTCTTCAATGGATATGGAGAGAGGAATTGGCAGAATGTGTGCTATGTGAACTATACCTTAAAGCTATTGCACTAAATTGAATGGACTTACCTAAAAAAAAATTATGTTAAAATCAAACGTGGAAAATCCTCAGGTTCTCCATTTTCTCATTATTTTACAACATGGTATATGCTCTGGCAGCTGTTTGTGTCTCCATGAAGAAGCCCAGTATGGCTAGTGCCTCTCTCTTCTGACTTCTGGAGTAGTCAATAAAGTGACATGTTTGTATCTGGACCTTGACACCACAAAGATGGCTACATACCAACAGAGAGCTTGTTTTCACCCAGAGAGCTCAATAATTGTTTACCAATGTGGATGTGTGATGCTGTCCCTCGTCTCCATTCCAGTGACTGGGAAAGGTAGTTGAGCATAGCAAGAACTGGTGAGAGAAAACATCACCAGACAGGAATCTTCTATTTGCCCCCAAAAGGAATCAGGAAGGTTTAATTAATACCTACCTGGTTTGTACTCATTGGGAAAAAATATATTAGCTTAGAACCAAAAGCTGTGATCTAAGTACATGCTTTGGTTACATTACGGAAGACTTCATTTCCATATTTTTTCAGTCACCTGTAGTCCAAAAATGACTACAGATAGTCTGTGAGTTTTGGCCATCCTGGTCTTTGAGACATATCTGAAGTGCTTGAGTCCATACATACCTATTCACTTCTGTGCTGCATTGGGTAAGTGACAAGTGTGTTCATTTTGACCCTTTAATATAAATAGCAAGAGTTTAAGCTTCTGAGTCTCTGTGTCTGCAAAAATTGAAGAACAATATTGATTTCTACTCTTGAAACAGATTACTTTTATAGCCTCCAGTTCTGTTGGGGTCCATCAGAGAAAAGACAACAATAAAAAAAGGTATTAAATATCTGCCTTTATAAGTTACCAAGGCTGAAAACCAAATGTTCCATTTATAATGTTCTGATCCTCAGTGCCCGCATTGGTAAGATGGAGTTAATAATGACAGCCACCATTAGTGAGTGTCATGTAGATGAAATGACCTAATCTGTGGCAGAAAATTGAGTGTTTGGTTCTTAAGCACTTAGTAAACATTTTCTATTTATGAATTTTTTACTAGCAAGCTATAAACAGGCAACCCTGGTATTTACTGTGGGAACTCTTGGCGGATTTTTTTCTAGAAGTACATACCATATTTATTCCCCAAGATTCATGATGGCCATTTTCCCCCATGCGACTCCTTCATACTTATTTATGTGGGAAGTCCATTCATACACAAGACCCTTGCATAACCAGCTGGCTATTTGTATTTCAAGGCTGTGTGAAAGGGGCTGTCCCAGGAGGTGCATTTCCTCAAACACTGTGAACTGTGCAGGAAGCAGCCCTTGTCTCAGAGCTCAAGACCTGAAGCAGTGAGGCCTTTTATCTTTAGCGGCCTACAAGCCCTCAGAACTCATGGGGGATAATTGCAATGTAATGCCTTACAGCTGCTTGCTAGGTAATTTACTCAGCTGCCACCACCTGGGGAGATTAGACAGACTTTCCCCTCCTGACATAGGGCCCCGGGAATTTACAGTCTTTCCCCTTTCTCTTCTCCGGTGGTATCAGGGAAACCCTAGGGGTTCTCTAGGAAGCCAGCCATTTCAACACACACAAGTTCTTTGCCCAAAGGAGGGCAAATGCCAGCAAACACACTCTAGTGGGCCAGGAAAACTTTTCAAAGCACAGCATGGTGGTATTTAAGGAGCCCTTAAATACCTGAAGAATTACCAGGCTCCACCCAACCCATCAATCATTTTGCTGTTGTGTGAGCCACTGGGCCTTTTGGAAGTGCTATCACTGAATTGTGTCCCCAGTAATAGATGTATTAAAATCCTAACCCCAGAACATCATTGTGAAACCTTCTTTGGAGGCAAGTGGTCCTTCAAAAGGTAACGAAGCTAGGATAGTAATTATACATATGTTCTATTTTAATGTATGAAATAGGAGCTAATAGTGGTGCATGCTCACCATAACTTTGAAATACATGCTAAAAATGACATCGTGATATTGTAATTCAGGTGACATGAAAATATCTGAGTCTACAAAGTAGGGCTACTTGTGTTATTTTATTATTGTTGTTTATTGCTTATATTCATTACTGGGAAAAAATGGCAAATTCCAGATAGCAAGTTAGCTAGCAAAGGATGATCTCTCCAAGTTCACCAAATGCCTTACCACCATAGGGAAGTCAATGGGTGTCAGTCTAATAGCCTCAGTTCCGAGTCATTTCGTTGAGTTGTCTTCTCTTTAAACCTTTTCCCACTTTCATCCTTCCTTGTTCATTTCTGGCAAGCTTATTTGTCAGTATCACTGAGAGGTTATTCTCTGGGCGCTGGGGTTCATTATGAGCTTTGTTAGTGGTTATTCCCATTATTTTCTATTTCCTCTCTTGAGACTACAGAGCTTCCAGATGAATCCCCCATCAGAGCCTCTGCTCTTGTTTCCAAATCTGCCACGTACACCTCCAATGTTTGAAATGTGGTTCTTACTGGTGGCCATTACAGTTAGAAGGATCCAAGTTCACTTAGCACACCTCACAGCAAGGGAGTGGTTCTATTCTCAGCTCTCCCAGTTGTCACATCCATGTACACTCATCTCACCAGAACACAAGGAGTGTCCTATGACTCAGACAAACTATGTATCAAGGGCTCTTCCAACACCTGGGCTGTGTTCTTGACAGCTATATACCTAGTCATCTGTTTTTCCTACTTCCATTTCCCTTTCTACAACACACATGCTGGTTTCCATAGCTATAATATTGTGGAGTAAACATTTGGTATTCCTCCCTGGGCCCTATGGGACACAATTTTGAGCCTCACTGCCCACAGTGATAGCATACTTCCTGACACCATCTGATTGGCTTCTTTCCATTCTTTATCTCACCTTTCTCCTCCACCACTAGAGACTTCCCAGCTACAATATCCACACTTACCTTCTTGACTTGGGGGAACTCCACCTATGAGAGTTACTCAAGGAAGTCATCTGTGAGGACGACATATGTGATATACATGATGAATGTCTTCTCAAGGTTTAGTGCCAGCCTTCTCTTATATTTGATTTTATGGTGATTAATTACATTTCCTTATTGTTGTGGCAAGATACCTGACAGAAGCAAATTAAGGTAGGGAAGTTAATTCTGGCTCACAGTGTCAGAGGGAACCATCCATAATGGCCGTGATGGCATGGGCACTGCAACAACTCCTCTATTGCGGTGGAAGCCTATAGCACAGCTTGTTTATCACTTGGAAGATATGGAAGCAGAAGAGAATTGGTCTATCCTTGGAGATTGACCTCCACTAGCCAGGCCCAGAAGCCTCTCCAACTGAGAGCATAAATCTCTGGGGTAGATATTTCATACTCAAACAAGAATGTATGGTAAGAAGAAAACCAGGCCTTAATATTGCTCATAATATGATGTCATAACTAGGGAAGCTAATCTGAATGTTACTTGAAAACTTCTTGAAATTTGAACCTGTACTAATGCAGATTCAATGAGGTGAGATAGGGAGAACTTCTAGGTATAGTACTAAGAAGATCAGTAGAAGTTTTCCTTTAGAAATCACAGTTGAGATTATCATTTCCAAAGGTCAATATGAAAGTATCTTGAAGTGGCTCCAACCAGACCACATTTAACCAGGAAAAATAAACTAAAATTACTACCAAAATAGCAAGTAGAAGGCCATGATCTGTAGATTCTTGGTGTTGAATACTTGATCCTCAGCTTTTTAGAAGAGAAATCAGCATCAAAAAAAATATTGTTGGACTTAGAGCCCTCCCTCCCCCCGCCCCAAACTTCAGTAAAGTGAGCATAAAGTTGAAGCTATAAGTTACAGTGGGAAACATTCCATATATGGTGTTAATTAGACTGCAGCTTACAGGACATTGTCTGAGAAGTTCAACAATGACTGTATCATGACAAAAAAGGCTGGAATTCAGTCATTGTCCAGTCCTCAGGAATGGATGATAGAGGATTCCTGGAGCACTGCTGGCCTTGATGGAGTCCTAGAGAAGTTGATTTTAATGCCAGTTGCACTGACAGGACAGATGAGCATGTTAGGGAGAATGAGGTTTTTAGGTGATTCCTGGTGTAGTAAAGCTGACAACTGAAACTAGCCATCACAGGTGCCCTATAGAAACAGTGTCAGAAACATCAAACCAAAAGACTCATGAGCTCCAAAGCACTGTTACACATGCTGGAAAACAGGTATGGGTTGGTCCAGAGGACATATAGAAATCCTAGAGCAGATAGCCCACATCCTCTGCGGACTATTCCTGTGCTCTCAGTGTATTCTGCCTCAGCTCATACTTTGGATAAATAAGGGATCCCTTTGACTCTCAAGAGAGGAAAAGGGAGGCCTCTACCTGTCTTTTGCATTAGTATGTCAGATGTGCTTATGCTATCTGCAAAAGCAGTCTTCACACCAGGGACAAGTCAGAAGTCTGTTGCAATCACTCTATTATATAGTTCTCAACAAGATACTGCATGAAAGTATGAACTTATATTAAGCTCATGGAAAGAGCCAAGCTTAGGTATTTCATCATAAATCATATCACATGGTTTTATTGGTTTTTAATTTTAACATCAAGGAGATTCAATACAAGCTATATTCAATTTAAGCAAAGCAATGTGTAAACTCAGATCATTTTGTTACAGATCTTCAAGGACTTCCTAAGACGGTAGATATTATGAGATAATTTGATCAGAATTAAGTTCTGTTATTATAATTTTTAAAGACTGTGCTTGCTGATGACCCTCAACGAAATTTCTGAAAACCTGGTCATATAAATTTATTGGTATAATATAATCTTTCCTTTAAATTTTCCAATAAAATTAATTGCTGTATTGCTATAACTATACCAAGCACTTTTTCTCACAGATCTGCCAATCTTCAACTGCCATATTGCTGTTTCATTTTAACATTAAGGATGTTAAAATTGCTGTTTTATTTTAACAACACCTGCCTCCAGAGATTATTATAGTAGCATAGTTAAAGGGCAGAGAGAGAGGCCTTGAAGACCAAAGTGGCTTCAGATGAGATTTCAAGTCAGAGCAGACACAGTGTTCCAATGACATGTCACTAAGTAGAATGATTATTTGTATTTATGTGTGGAATTCTCTAAAAGTGCAGCTTTTAATTAGACAGATGCAAATGTAAAATGATAATGTATACAAATACAATAAAAACATGGCTAATGAGCACTGTATAAGCAGCCATGGTTGTAATGCTGTCAACTAGTTTGTGTACCAATTTCTGTAAATTGTGAGTTCCCTTAGAATCATCTCCTTTTCCTTCATATCTAATACATGTTGTGCCCCTGTCCCTTGAATGGCCCTGCACACCTGACACAATCTCAAGCTGGGTAAATCCTTCTGGATACACTGTCTGTTTCCATATCAACATTGCTAAATATTGCTAGGATAGGGGTGGGGAATCCCATATTCAGGCAGACAACAGCAAGCAGGACTTTTGACATTACAAGAGGCCAATCAAGAGGGAGAGTGGGAAGATAAACCACAAATAGGCAACCATGATTCTAAGGCATGTTGTCTACAAGAGGCTCACTTTAAGTCTAAACCATAAAGAGATTGGAAGTAAAGGATGAAGAAGAATATTTCATGTAAAACTTCCAAAGGAGAGCATGGTGAATATTCTAGTATCAGACAAAAAACAAAAAACAAAACAAAACAAAACAAAACAAAAAAAAGACCCAGATCTAAAAAGTTGTAAGAAATAAAAGGGTTATTATGTAGTCATTTTAGTTTCAATTCTACACCAAGACTTAGCAACCATAAATATTTATATAACAAAATATCAGAATATAGGAAACCAAAACTGACAGATCTGAAAAACAAAATAATTCCATAATAATAGTTGGAGATGTCAGTACACCCTTCTTGGCAATGAATAGAGCAAGCAGACAGATGGTTGCAGGAAAAAGAACAATTATAGTAACCAATTACATCTACCTTGTGTGCACATTGCCACAAGGAAAACTTTGATCAGTTCTCATAACCCTGTTTGAAAAATATCTGAATTAATTTACAGACCAGTTGCCTGCTTTTATCTTCTTCCAGTCATGGTACTGGAATAATCATAATCATAATCATAATCATAAAAACCCAAAAAACAAAAAGTCTTTGTTTCTTTGTGATACTTGAATTGCCATCTTAAATAAACTTGTTATTTGGTAATATAGGAAACTGGACCAGCCAATAAGCTCATAAACACAAACATATTTCTATGATTTCTTGCCTATAAATATATTACCAAGAATATCTCCATTCCAAGTAAAATTTCCACAGAGAAACTATGGCTGTTACAGGGGACAAAAGAAAACTAACTTGTTTTTGTTTTTGTTTTTCAGGACAGGGTTTCTCTGTACCTTTGGAGCTTGTCCTGGAACTCACTCTATAGACCAGCTGGCCTCGAACTCACAGAGATCTGCCTGCCTCTGCCTTTGCCTCTGCCTCCCAAGTGCTGGGATGAAAGGCATTCATTACCACGACCTGGTGAAAAGTATCTTTTAAAAAAGAGCTAACTAATATCCTTAAGGAAAAACAAATTATACCTACATTATACCCACAAAATCACAATAGCCAAAAGACAGTAGTAAGAGAATCATAATTTCAATTACATGTTAGAAGAAAAGTAGAGCCGTAATTCCCAAGTGGTGACCAAAAAATTGCTTCCATCCTTGAATTCTCTGGCAAATTACACTTTCAATCAGATGTAAAGGCAGAATAAAGAGAATCAGACACAAGAGGGATTCTTTCTTGAAGAATTACTGGAAAAATATACTCTATGGCTTAAGGGTGCAAGTCAAGAAGAACGAGCTCAACTACTCAGGTCTCAGAGTGGGCAGCAGAACAATACAGTGTGGGGTTGTCTCAGGATCCATGTCACTCTAACCATGTCTAGGTTTCCTGTCTGAGTCTGGAGCAGGCAGAAAGGGTAGTCTAGATGGCAGGTCCCCAGTGATTTAAAAAGAAAGAAAGGAAGGAAGGAAGAAAGAAAGAAAGAAAGAAAGAAAGAAAGAAAGAAAGAAACAAAGAAACAAAGAGAGAAGGAAAGAAAGAAAGAAAGAAAGATCACACTTCTTCAATATTTACAAAGTTTTTTGTTTTCTTTTTTAAATAATTTGTTGGTTTGCAAATACAATTCTAAAAATTATGTGGTGTTTGAATCATATAGAAAATTGACAGACAAGTAAAAGTATGTACATCTGAACTTGTGGGTTCAATATAGGTGAAATTCTTTATGGGTCAAGAGTAGAAGATGATGAAGATAGATGTCTGGTATGAAATAGAATTTCAACCACCTTAGAAGGAAATCAATGGATTTTGCCTAAGCCAAATAGATTGATAAATGGTAATATAAAATTACTTTTAAATACAAAGAGAAAACCAAGAAAAAAGCAAAGAGATGAAAGCAGCTACCCCAAGCACTAATGGAAGAGGCTAGGGAAGAAGGAAGTAGGGAATTGCTATTATCTAACAGAATAATATAAAAATTTGGTACTTAACTTGAGTATTTTATTAAATATGTATAAAGATCAATTCATTGCAGGTGTGGGCAGGAGAATCTATATCTTTTAAGATCCAACCAATATTTTGAGAGTAGAAGCTGTGCTTTCTCTATACCCTTGTTCTTCAGATGCTGTATGAACAGTATCTAATTATTTAGCATAAGCAGCCATAATAAAATACTAGATACTGACTGGTTAGCTTAAAGAAAGTAAATAATTTTTTTTCTTTTGATTTTTGTTTTTCAGTTCTTGAAGCTGCCAAACTAAGATATGGATGTGGCATTTGTGGGTTCTAGTAAATGTTTTTTTTTTTTTTTTTTTTTTTTTTGTTAGCTCACATACTGCTCCCTTGTCACTGTGTCCTCAGTTGACAGAGGAAGATAGACACAGAGTGCATTCAGTATAAGGTCACCATGAGAGCCCTTTCTTACAAATGCATCTCACCAATCCCTTCTTAAAGCCCTATTTCTTAACATCACATTAGAGAGCAGGACCTCAGTATAGGAGTGGAGGGACAGTTAGTACATAATTAGTAGCAACATTCAATAAATGTCAGCTTCTGTGACACACACTCTGACAAATATACCATATAAACTATGTGCTAAGCCAGAAAGCCCTAATAGCGATGGCTACCCAGTGGTTGGTATTTCTTAGATTGACTGACAGTAACCAAATGATGAGACGTTATTTGCCTTCTCTTCCATCAGTCATACCAGTCTCCTTCAAAGCTCCACATTGTCATGGTTTGCCCTCTTTCAAGAATAAATTAAAATGACTTATTCTGCACAAGCATTTTTCGGAAGGCTTCTCTTTTCCCTTGAACTTCCATAATGACTTTAAATAGGACTAATAAGCACATACACCTTGTGAGACAATAATTAGTGCTATGTCTCTTAGAATTATCAAGTACATGGAAGACTTTAAAAATATGCCTATGGAACAGCATGCAGAGACATGAAGATGAGTGATTGTTTTTTATTCACTTGCACTTTGCACATAAACATCATTAGATGTACTATAAACCACAAGAGGTATATCTTAAACACTATTGCAAAGCACCAGTCCACAGACCGAATCACCAACTCTTTGCATCCGCCTGATGACATAAAAAGAGACCAAAATGCTCATAAGCAAACATGGGTGCAATTTTAAATTTACTACCTCCTCATGAAAACTAGTGAACATCAGCTTTTACTTCTGAAAACCTTATTTTTTTTTAAAGAAAAATGACTTCAATGTGCCTAGATTGTACAGAAAATTTCTGAATGCAAAATAAATATCTGAACGATGCAGTTAATTAGAGCAAGCTGAAAGCCCAGAGTTAAGAGAAATCTACTGGGAATTCAGTTCTATCAGGCTCTCACTATGTTAATCAAATGGCCGTGGTTTGTTTAAATAGAACCAGTTTGAAGAAACTACACAAGAAAACACACAAGTGTGACTTATTCACCCATTTACTGAACATTCACTGAGCTCCCCTATAGACCAGGCACTATTCAAGGCCCTGATTTTCACAGTAACAAGACAGAGCTGTGGTTTATGTAAAGTTGCTCCATATACCAAATTTATTTTAATAAAAGGGGGGGAGGGAGAAAACAAAGCTATGTCTGGTACAGGAAAAATCTTAGCAGCTTATAATTAACCAGGGTCAGGGGTGGGGCTGGGCCTGGGACCAGGGCGGGATCTCAATGCAATGTGTAGGATTAGCATGTGTGAAACCCTACTTCCAGCCATCAGCACCGTAACAGAGCAGGAAAAGACATTCTGGATCACTGGTGGCATGTTTTACTTATGTGTCTTTTATATGTCTGCAGATAACATTTCTCCATTTTTACAATACACATGGTTGAGTTTAACTATTCCACAGTTTATATATGGTTTCCTTTGGATTTCCTCTCAGCCTCCCTTAGCAAGAAGAATCACTTTGTGAATATAAGAAACATAGGGCTGTGGAACCCAATTCATTGCTGACACTTCCTGTGGATCTTGGATTGAGAATGTGAAAGAGATAGGAGTGCTTTGGTTTTGAACAGTCATGTCATTCTGAGCCAATTATTAATCCCCAAGTAGTAACTAACTCTCTCCAGGCATGAAATTTCCCAAGCTCTATAATGTGAGAGTAGTAGAATCAGGGAAATGGCTTAATTTCTTTAATCCCGAAATTAGTTTTCTTTTAATTTGCTACTATTGGCATGAATGAGTGAACTCTGCTTGCCATTTTTAACTACTAACTACTATCCTACCTGGTAGTAAGGCTGGATGCAATACTATGTGAGTATAAATGATAGCACACATCCAGATATAAGAAAGGTTTGCAAGACATTGTGTTTTAACTATTTCTTGTTCGTTTTATCTTGAAGATTCCTGTATCCCGAGCTATATTCTGTACTACATTATATGAACACAGTGGATAATACAATTGAAAGTTAATTTTTCTAGTACAGTTTTCTAATACTGCTCGAGGGAAAACCAAGATCCAAAGTACTTGCAAACAGCCTGAGAAAAGGTCATATTTGATCTGGATTTTGAGGAGTGGCTAAATTTAGTGTGGCCATAAAGAAGAATGCGGGTACTGCAGGCAGGGTAATATTCTTGAGAAACTGCAGAGATGGGAGTGACGTCTTTGCGGCTGTGAAGGAGGGAAAATGCGGGGGCGGGGGGTTGCAACTGAGGAAGCACAAAATCTTTGGGAAATGTTCGATGTAAGGGTTCTGAATTTCAAAACTGTAGCCTGGGTTTCTCTTCTTCTCACTCATGCACTTCAGAATTTCTGATGTCTAATGAAGTCAGTTTTTGTTGAATTTACGAAGTCTTGTGCATCTTCCAGTTTCTAGTGGTTTCCCTCCTTTTGTACAGACTATAAAAGTTCAAAGTTTTCAGATAACTCCAAGAAGTTATTAGAAACATATGGTAACATAAATGCCTAGAGCTGTAAAGTATGTTACCCCTTTCTAACTATTTATGGGTTAAAATCGCCAAAAGTGATCTTCATACAAAGCTTAAATCCTTACCACGAGAGTAAGAAAGCGTAAGCTTATCCTTACGTATCAGCTGTGTAAATGATGGCTGGTACCACAGACCTTCAGTCTCAGACAGGAGGGGGAAAATCAATATTAATCCACTCATACTTGTAATGGAAGTATGTGGTCATATAAAGTATTACTGGCTAGCCCAGGATCACATACTGAATTTGAAGACAGATGCTCTGCGTGTGCTATGGAAACAATAGACCGTAACATTGTATTTGATATGGAAAAATCAATCACAGCTTTAGCAGCTAGAAACTGCTCCACTTTGCGGGACGAATACAAAGCACCTCAAGCAGTTGTTAAACAGAAGGGCTTTCATGATTATTTAATCACTTGAGAGGCTGAACCAATTAAAATATCATCTGCCAATACGTTCTCTAGGATTTGTTTTCAGCAATAATACATGTTTTCTCTAATCTATTGTCTTGACCCGAACAATGACACTACAGAAATAAAAACCACCGGGACAACAAGGACCCTTACCTTTCAGATTTGACTCAGAGATGGGAAAGGCCTGGTTTCTTTCAGGCACTTTTTTTTTTTTTTTTTTTGTTTTTTGGTTTTTTTTGTTTTGTTTTGTTTTTGTTTTCTGGATTCCATTGGATAAGAATCTAATCTTACAAAGGTTTGGCAGTATGGATCTGAATCATCAAATAACAACTATAGGAGGGAAGACTGCAGCTTTGGGAATCTGGTAGGAATTTGTGCCTGGCTAGGACCGCGTGTGGGAAGAGGCACTCCGGTGGAGGGACTCAGATGTTCAGTTCCCAGATCTTCATTAAGGGGCAACTGCCTGTTTTCACTATGGCCAGAGAACCTGCAGCTTAAACCAGAGAAGGAAAAGACCAAGCTAGGAAGGGTGGATTGAGGCAAGGAACGTAAAGGTTTCAAAACTAACCTAAAGAGACAAAGATCTCCCAAATATTCCAAATAGAGAAAGGACAATTGCATATTTTAGAGAAGTAAAAGAAAATATGGATAATGAATTGTAAAGCGAAGATTCTAGAAACCATGTACGCGTCTGGTGGAGGAGCTAAACTTGGGAATGTGAAAGAAAACAGTCTAGGGAAGGTGGGTTGCAGAGGGAAGAATGGGAGATGTGGCCTTGACTCTATTGTGCGAACCTTGTTAGACAGGGCAGTCTGTAGCTGGTTTGGGAAGACACAATAATAACCCCAGCAAAAAGAACAAAATGCACTTATGGGTGCAAAGACAGTGTTATGTTTATTTAAATTTTGCTTAACTCTTATTCACTCTTCTATTGGCATGTAAGTCTTGGGGCTATTATTTAACATGTCTGAGCTTTATTCTTTCACCAATATTTACAAGTGGGAACTAATATCTGATAATGCTATCATGGAAACAAAATGATGTAACTTTAAAGTGCACTACAGTAAAGCACATGTTTTTAAAAAAAATACCATATACTTCATACCTTAAATTAAGAAATGAATGACCTACTAAATCCAACTTTTAAAAAGGCATATAATCTGTGGTCATCATTAATCTATAGAACAATTAGAATATGGTGGAACCTTTATGAAGGGGGACTGATAACAGTAATATAAATCACTGTGTGGCTGTGACATTGAGAGGGACACTGCATGCTTCCTAGCTGCCATGGAGTGAGGAGTTTCCTTTGGCATGAAGACTGTTTTAGTGCAGACCTACAATCAATGATGCCTATTGTATAGGGTAGGCACTTCCTGGATGGAGCAAAAAGGCACCAAATCAATGACCCAGCCTCCAGGAACCAGGGGAAAAGCAAAAGCTGACTCCTTTTTGAGGGTATAGGCAGGCCTCTTAAATCCTGTCCCAAGACCCAGGAGTGGTGCCAATCTAAAAAGCTGTATTGTCTCTTCCTTTCATTGGCCCAGGTCATCATGATATCAGTGGTGTCCAGGCCTTATGGCAGACTTCTGGTTGGCTCATAGGGAAGTTATTAATGTACATGCTCGACTGGCCGTGGGTCGACTGTGAGCCTCTTCCTACAGATGCCAGCCAACCAAGACCTCTGAAAGTGTGAGTCTAAATAAAATCCTCCTAAAGTTGTTTTATCTCAGCTATGTTGTCATAGTAACAGAAATGTGACATAGGAAAATGTCAGTGAGAAGTGAAGTCATTGCTATACTTACACCTGAATATGTAGTTCAGAAGCCTTTTATAACTGGTTCTCTGGATGTATTTGGAAAACTATAATAGAAAAGTGTGTTAAAGAAAGCCTAGACAATGGTAAGCAGAACGTAAGGGGTGATTCTGGCAAGAATTCAGGAGACTAGAAAGTTCATGGGAGAATATGGAGAGTAAGGGCTATGATGAGGAGGCTTCCAAAGAAAAGGAGACTCTTTTTATACCATGGCAAAGAACCTGTCTACATTTTATACACACCCAGAGACTTCCAGAGAGGCTATCTTTTAATGTGCTTTAAATTCAGTTCAAAGCAGTCTTTAAGGTAGCAGAAGATTTAAGCCAATGTGGGTGCTGTTGACTGTTTTTAGCCAAGTGTAGTGTAAGAAAAAAAATCAAGAGCAAAGGAAAGCAGAATTTTGCCATTAAAGAAGCATATTTAAAAGTTAAATCCAAAGAGGAAACACATGTAAGAATCAAGAAGAAGCCAAGGGTGTTGCACCAAAACAGTGGAAAGGATGACTTGAAGGCATCTCATACAACACCAATGTTAGGGTCAAAGGTAGAGAAGTTCAAACTTGGGGTCAGAGAGATGACTTAGGAGCTAAGGCAGCTCATCTAGAGAACCTGGTTCAATTCCCAGATAGTATCTCACAGCTATCTGTAGCTCCAGTTCCAGAAGACCCAATGTTCTCTAGAGGCATAATGCCTATTAGTTACGGTTCTCTAAAGGAACAGAAACAATGGGAATATACAACAATAGCTGTATCTCGTTGTGGGGTGACAACCGTTGCTCAGCTCACAAGTTGAGGTTCCTTAGTAATCCTAATATGACACTAGGAGCCAGGAAGTTTCCTGGTGAGCCACTGGTCCTTAGACTGTAACAAAAACTTGGGGGGCCCCTGGTTCTGCTATTAGCAAAGCAATCAGTGGTAGCAACAACCAGGCAAATTCAGAAGCAGTAGGGAAAGCCAAGCCAACAAAAGCTGAGGTAATCCTCCTCTTGGCTCATCCTTGTTATCTGGGCTCCTACCAGATGGTATTAGTCACAATTAAGCAGGGTCTCCTCACATCAATCAAGGCAATCAATATAGTTCTTCAGGTGAGGATCCCAACTCTAGAGAGTCTAATTTGTGGCAAATTGACATTAAAAGCATGCATGTGCAAATTTCAAGAGGTGGGACCTATTAAAACTAATTTAAGCCATTGCTGTTGTACCCTCGAAGGGGACACCGAAGGTGCTTCCATCTTTGCCTTCCCAGATACCAGGCAGTGAGTAGTTTCCTCTGGTATGTGATACACAGACATACATACAGGCAAAACACCCATACAAAAACATTTAAAAATGTATAAAGCATAAACTTTTCAAAAATATTTACTTCACAAGAGAGCTATGTAACACCCTATTCTCAAAGGGAGCCTAAGAGATTTTCTTCTTCGGGATTTTTTTCTCTCTGTTGAACTATCCTGACCCTCAGAAACCATAGAAGCCATGGTCCAAGGGGGTTTTAACCCAATTTGATCAGGAACAAACTTTTCCATCATCTATATTGATGCAGAGTTTCCAAGCAAGCAGAATGCAAGAGTGATAAGGTCTTAGGAACTTCCACCCAGATGTTTAGGAGGACATGGAAAACCAAGTAGTGCTTGTTGGGGTCAGAGAATCTGAGAGCAATGTCTAGTCCAGTGGTATTTACTGAAGCTGTGAAAGAGAAACGAGAGTTGTCATGCAGACACCAGGAAGCTAAAAGAAGCTAGGAAGGAAGTGTGGGCTGCAGGCAGCAAGCCTCTAAGGGTTGTCCTTCACACCACCGTGTCCTGGATACCAGATATGGAGCTGTGGGGTTTGATATACACCCTGACAGGCTCTGGTAATGGTACGACTCTTGTTTTCCCTGCTTCTAGTCTTTATTGAAATAAGAACGGGCAGCCTGTTGGAGTCACACTACTGCATACCTAAGTATGTAAGCTGCTTTCAGATTTTACAGGAGCTCATGGCTGAGTCAGCCTTGAGTCCTGGAGAATCATTGAACCTGGAGTTAGGGGGATTCTTGTAAATGAACCAAGTCCACTTTGTATTGTCATGTGAACGTAGTCCTCTGAGACCAAGGGCAGGCTGTATGGCTTGGCTCTTAAATGTGTCAGACACTACTCTCCATCACTACTCAGAAATGGAGAGTTCTTCAGGAGGTGGCCCTAGTAACTTAGGAGAAGCTGTTGAGCTCTTGTGTGCATTCCCTCCCCCCCCCTCTCTCTCACACACACACACACACATTCACACACAGTATTCTCTCCTCAACTCTGTCTCACAGTCAGTTTTATGTGCTCTATTTCTGCCTACCCCAGCTCTCTGTTCTTTCCTCTCTGAGATGAGCATTGCTGTACCACATACTTACATGATGGTGTATACCCCACCACTGTATATCAAGGTCCAAAACAGTAATCAATGGCCCCCAAACTCTGAATCATTTTTTAAGAAGGATTACTTCCTCTTAAGTAGATTTAGCTCACATACTTTGTCACAACATTAGAAATATGACATATTTTGTATGATTTTAAAGTCCTCTAAATACCAACAATTTGTTTTTTTTTAAAATGATACTGACTACTTAATGAAAAGTAATACATTTTCCTAAATGAGTTTATTAATAAGTAAAAAGACACACAAACGAGTTGCTCTATAGGGGTATAGGGGCGTGTTCAGCCAAGATTGTAATATGGTTTGAAGTGGAAGTATTTTCTTGTTTTTAAAGCTATTCATAAGTTATGAAAGCTGTTTTCTACCTTAAAGACCTTGACTATGCAGAGACTTGTGGGGTTTTAAAAATTTGAGCTCTACATCTCTCTACCCTCCTCAAGAAGCTTTTCTTACAGTAAATGGTGATTAGCACAGAGACCTACATCTAAATAATAAACAGAGAGTGTAAGACTTTGAAGGACTCTACCCTACATGGGATGTCTTTATCACACTTCTCCCCTTAGGGCTCAGGAATCTATACTGAACAAAAGATGGGAAGATTGTTAAGAGTCAGAGGTGATGGATGACTCCAAGGAAACAGCAACTGCCAGACACAACAGGACTGACATAGATCACACACACACACACACACACACACACACACACACACACACACACACACCAAGAGAGAGAGAGAGAGAGAATAGACAGACAGACAGACAGACAGACAGATAAGTGATAGATACAAAGTGAATACTAAACCCCACCCTCTAAGAAAGAAGCTACTTGCAGTTGATACCTTCTTGAAAAGAAAAAATCAATTTTCTACAATGGAGTGTCACTGGGTACATCAACGAAACTTGAAGGTAGCGGATGGTGAATATAGAGGGCACACCATTTTTTCTTGTGTGTGTGTGTGTGTGTGTGTGTGTGTGTGTGTGTGTGTGTGTGTGTATGCTTTTTGGTTTGTTATTTTTCTATCACAATGTTTTGACTTTAGTTTTGTTTTTTATTTGTTTGAGCTTTTTGTTTGTTGAGAGAGAAAGAATATGAAGTCGGGTTGGTAGAGAAGAAGGGAGAGTCTGGGAGGATTGGGGAAAAAGAAAAATATAATCAATATATTTTGTATGACATTTTTTAAATAAAAAAGAAACGTAATATTGGGTTCTAAAAGTCAGAAGTGTTCAGATAATTCAGCCTAACTTCCTGTACTGTCTCCTTATTCCTTGCCTAGGCCTTATAGTTTTAAAATATCAAATAAATATTTATTTTCCACATCTATGACAAAAAAAACTCCACGAGTCTTGACTACACATCTTTTAAAACTGATCATTTATTTATTTGGCTTTTGAAGACAGGATTTCTCTGTATTGCTTTGGAGCTTGTCCTGGAACTTGCTCTGTACACCAGGGTGGCCTTGAATGCACAGAGATCTGCCTGCTTCTGCCTCCCAAGTGCTGGGATTAAAGATGTATGCCACCAGCGCCGGTCAGATGATTTATTATTGAAAGAAGAGATGTCAGTGTCTACAGGAGGCGCTAGAAAACATATATCCAAGTAGTTCTCACTTGCTCTTTTCTCACGGTCCTGACCTTTTCCCCTAAGTTTTCACTGAGAAGTGTTCTATGTGCATAACATCCTTTTAACTCTAGAGAGAATAACAGAAGAAGCCAAAACTGCTCTGCAGCCCAACCCTGTCCTGAACTACACATACACAAGGGATCTTTAAAGTGTAGTTCACTTTGAATTGACTTCTCATTATCATTGCTTGAATGTTCTCCCCTTTAATCTTTTTTACAAATACACATGCCCCTAAGCCACGCCTTCTACAAACCATAATACAGAATGTCCGTAGCACATTAGTGTTTTTCCTTCTTAAGACTGATGCACCAAATTGCATATGTTTGTTAAAAAAAAGAAAAAGTTAACGGGGCAATCTTCAATACTTTCAATGTTCCTTAGGCTATGAGTATTATGTTAACATATATCACAGGATAATTAATTATTTGTGTGTGTGTGATCTATGTCAGTCCTGTTGTGTCTGGCACACACTCATACACACACACACCTCACACACACATACACACACGTTCTCTCTCTCTCTCTCTCTCTCACACACACACACACACACACACACACACACGTTCTCTCTCACACATACACACACACACACACACACACACACACACACACGTTCTCTCTCACACATACACACACACACTACTTGAAGACACCCCAAAATAATTTCATCAAAAATGAATGAAAATAATGCAGTTGTATAATCTGAGTGAACTTCTTACTGCTTCCATAAACAGAGGTAATGAAATCACTTGTCTAGATGGCATTGTGAAATTAAATTAAAGGGTAAATATAAAATGTGTGGTAGGTCACCTGTCAAATAATAAACAATAAATATTAAGTAATCTTTTGCCTAGTCATTACTATTTAATAGAAAATGAAAAAAAACTTGGGTCCTTTTTATAGAGGTTAGATTTAAAAATATAAAAGAGTAAAAAAATTGGATAAAATTAATTTTAAATCTTTTACTGATATCATCATACCCATATATAATCAATATAAAAACTTACTATTTCATATTCTCCAATTCACATGTCTATAAAACATGCCAGCTTTATTCTTGAAGCACTTCCCAGTCAATTGCTTCACAAAAGTTGAGTTCTGAGTGACTCTGAGTGACTTCTTTCAAGGTAAATGGTACAAAGCCACCCAAACAAGAGAAAAGGGAGAGAGAAATCTACACAATCCTGATGGGCTTGCCATTTTCTTATCTAGTGACTTTAAAAAAAATTGCTAGAAGGGGTGGGTGGGTGGTGGTGGTGGTGGTGGTGGTGGTGATGATGATGGTGGTGCACGCCTTTTATCCCAGCCCTCGGGAGGTAGAGTCAGGCAGATCTCTGTGAGTTTGAGACCAGCCTGGTCTACAAGAGCTAGTTCCAGGACAGTCTTCAAAGCCATAGAGAAACCCTGTCTTGAAAAACCAAAAAATAAAAAAATAAAATAAAATAAGAAATAAAAAGCAAGAAGGGAATATGGAATATTTGAATCGAACAGAAGTCATTTTCATCACATTTTTCAAAGTATGACACTTTCCATTATTTTTAAAAAGGCACACATATTTCAAAATCAGCAAGCATATGGGGAATTCCATTGAGAGCTTATTGCTTGAAGAATCAGAAAGACCCATGCAGTGTTCAAGAGGTTCTTAAAATACTTTTAAGAAAACACATTTCTGTTCTCCCAGTGCAAAACTATGAAAGCCCTCTTGAGACACATCCCAGACTTGCCAGCAGTTTATAAAAAACAAAAACAAAAAACAAAGCAGATAATCCAATCCTGCCACCTTTCCCTCCTCAATTCATGGGCTGATTTCACAAGCTTTCCCTGGGCTTTATTTACTATTCATTTTCTGCCATGGGAGAGAGACTTGAAATATTTATTCATAGGATATTAGTCTTTTAAAAATGCTTCCTAAGCTAAAGCTTTAGTAAATGGCAGAGCACTGAGTGGGGGGCATTTTCAATGCTCGGTATAATTATTATCCCTGAAGTTGCATTTTAAAGTAGTTTAATAATTAAAATTTTCTGGAAAACTAGGCAGAGAACAAAGTGCATGACGAGGCTCAAAAATCCAGGGCAAGGCTGGCAACTGTATGTGTGTACACAAACCTCATTTTCACATACATCTCAACAAGATTAATCATGTCTGGAGAACAGTAATGGAGACAGGTCTCACTTTGCAGCCAGCCATACACATGAGGAAACCCTTTCTAGCCGTAACCCATCACTATGTGCAAACAACTGAGGGCATTGGTTCTTTTGTCAGAATCTGACAGCCGAATCAATAAAAAGACACAGCAAAAGTTCAATCAGAACAGACACCCCTAATACGACTGCCCTTTGGGGACCCAGAGAAGTGTGGAACTGCTTTTCCATGTTAATTTCTCTCCACTACCCCTTGGGGTTATCACCTTTGCTGGCCCCTGTTAATTAAAAACTGCCTCCTAGCAAAGTTCCCTGCCAGGCATTTCCCTGGCGTCAGCCTATTCTGCTGACTGCTTGAAGAGATGGAGGGGGGCGAGGCGTGCTCTAAGGCACAGAATGCCTACATGACAACCCTGCCCGGCTCTCCACAACTATGCACATAATCAAAGCCTGTATTTATAACCTCCCAGATGTTACAGTCACAAACTAGCAGTACCCAAGTAAGAAAAATTGGACGGACACTATTCTGAAGACAGAGTGATATTAGTTAATGAGGTAGGCAGGAAAATCAGTAGGTATACAGTCAAGAACCAATTACTTTTTTGTCTAGCCTTGTTTGGAACTTATTGCACAAAAATGATAACTGCCTCTGGTGGGAAATCATGGGCAATAGCAATAGCCTATGTTATGTTTAAGAAATTCTTTACATAATACTGACCAACATCTTAGTGGGCTTCTCATGCCTGGTAATGGAGTTTGTCTGATAGTCCTAATACTTGGGGGGTTTCACTCTTTTTGTTCTTTTTCTATAATGGAAGCAAATTTGTTCCCCGTATTTCCAAAACCCTCTTTAATGTAAAGGCTGATCTTAAAGACTAGTTTCCTAGTTTACTGTACAAAGCTTAATGCATACAAAGAACCATTTAGACTTTGAAAATGGTAGTTAGGGGCCTGGGGAGATGATTCAGCAGTAAAACACTTGCTACACAACTGTGAGGGCTTATGTGTGGATTCTCAGATCCCACATAAAAATCTGGGAGTAGTAGCATGCACATCTATAATCCCTTTGCTCTTATAGAAATATGGGAGATATCAATAAGGATAGATAGGCTGGCAGCAAGGAGCAATAGAAAAATACTGCTTCAAACTAGGTGGAAGGTGAGGATTGACTCAAACTTGCCCTCTGAACTCCTCATATTCTTCATGTCACACACATTTCCATATATACACACGAAATGATAAAAAAAAGACCACAATGGTACTAGCTTCTTCCAACAACATTAACAACAACAGACATGTAACTAGATAGATTATTTCTAATTTTATTTAAACATGCACTCACGTATTTAATCTCACAAACAGCAATTTATTTTGATGACACAGAAACACATGTACTAATGGATGTAGTCTCTTATTCACAAAGGTTAAAGAAATAGATATTGTAACATAAATTAATAGAACACCCAGAAACTGATATTAGAGTTCAATCTGGTTCAGACAAGCAAAGCAGCCAAGCTACCAGAGAGCTCTTACCTCTAAAAGGGTTGAGGCTTTCCTATTCTCAACTTGGTTGAAGAATTAATCTAATACTGAGACCCTGCTCTTGTTTAATATACTTCCTAAAGCTGGGATAAAAGGTGTGTGACTGCCTTCTATGATTTGTGACTGACTGTGCTTTCTGAATCTTCAGGCAAGCTTTAATAAGTCACAGATAATATATCACTACAAGATATGCATAACATATACCATTTTCTTATTGCTTGCATAACATATCATGATATATTCCTATTTCATTGCTGCTTTTGATGCGTACCAAGGTTGCTTCTTCGTGCATCCATCTTGCTTGTTTAACTGTTACATGATACTTCATAATATATACTTATTAAATTTATAATTCACCTAATGGATATTCAGGGTTCCTGTTTTATTTCATATTACAAATATAGTAAACATCTCTCTTTTCATGAAGTATGTGTTATTCTTTTCAAAGAGTGAAATCCCCAGACAGATATTGACACATCAGAATGTGGTAACCTTGCACAATCATTGTCTAGGAAGGCTTAAACATCCCCTAACTATAGTGATCACCCATTTCTTTACCTTCTCCATCCCTAAGTGTATCTATAATTCATTAACATTTTGTTTGTTGGTGTTTTGGGGCTTTATTAGGATATGTGTTATTTAATTTCAGTTACATAATCTGACCCACAGGGTCTTCTGGTTGAACAAGCTTCTAATTTGCTATCAATACTTACGCTTTCTATTTTCCATCCAACAACACAAGAATGTATCAGACTACCACTTCTTTACATTTTTCTGGATTTTGTTGTTTTCTTGAGCCAACAGTTATACCAGAATTATCTCGATTTCATTCCAAATTTCTGCTTTTCATTACTTACCAGTATTTTAAAAGACATTCAAATTTTATGTTTTAAAATTCAATATTCATTCGAAGTCTCTTAACCAAAGTGTTATTAACTTTTTGTAGCAGTGTTTTCATGTTTCTCAGGATAGTTTTGCATCAGAGTTTTACTAATCTTTGGATGTCCTAAGGAGACTTTTATCTTAGTCTCTCAATTTATTGTTAGATTAAATATAAAGATGAGTCACTTTCATGAAGTCTGTCCCAAGGTCAGTATGGGAAATTTGAAGTCCTCATTCTCTTACTTAATCAAGTAAATATCTACAAATAAAAACAAGCTGTATCAAAGTTTGGGGATAAATCCACAGAAACTAAACAACCAAATAATGAAGAATCAGACACATTTTAAATGATGGGAGATGCCATGGTTCTGCCATATTTGTTGGCCTATTCCTCACAGCATGCTAGGGAAGGGTAGCACTGGTGCTTGCTTGCAAAGTCTTGATCTTCCTATGATGCCAAGAGATTGATTCCTAAATCATATTGCTCAGTGCTCACACAGAGATGGCCCAGTTTGACCTTCAGGTTGGAAGCCACAATACTGTGGCACATGCTGTAGCATGGGAAAACTGCAGGGCAACTACAGACTCACAGACACCCTGAGGCAAGAGATTACAGGCAGAAAAAAATATGATAGAGCATTTAACATTTCAAGAAACAGGTGAGAGACTCTTCAGGGAATCGATTTTTAAAGGCAGCCCTGTATATAGAGGAACTAGAAAGAAAAGCATACATACAAACCCGTGAAGGACACATGCCCAGCACTGACCCAAGAATACTGAATGTTATATAAAATTTAAGCTAAATTGGCATCTGTTTCAAATAGTTGTAACTTTAGCAGTTTTGTGTAAACCCCATAAATACAATGGAAATATCTATAGGATATATAGAAGATGAAATGTGAAGAAAATCAAACTATGTCACTAAAGAGAGTGAAGTAAACACGAAGGAAGGCAGGAATAGGGGAAATGATTAGCAACAACAAAACACACAGAAAAGAATGAACAGTATTAAATTCTCCTATCAGCAATTATGTAATGTGAAGGGATAAAATTCTCCAATTAAAAAACACAGCTTGGATAAATGGATATACCGAAAGGATATAGCTATGCGTTGTTTACAGAACACTTATGTTAGATTTAAGGACATGGGTAGATTTAATGACAGGATTCTGTGGAAGTAGCCAGAATCTGGCATGACTCTCCTAAATTTGTCAAAATGGGCATAAACTCGAAGGTCATTATGAAAGCCATTACAAGAAATTTCTTGATGATAAAAGAAACACTTCACCAGGAAAATATAATTAATGTAGATACACAAAACATATGAAATGGATATTGATAGAATTGAGGGAGAAATAAAAAATAAACAAGAACATCTTTGATAATGGGGCAAGCTTTGCTACACTCCACTTTTAACAATGGAAAGAATGAGTTGTTGGCATAAGGTCAGTGATCAAACTAAACACTGAAAAATATCTGTAAAATGGACTGTGAAGATGACTCAACAGTTAAGGTCACTTGCTGGTCTTAAAGAGGACCTGAGTTCATAATCATCACCCAAATGGAACAGCACAAAATTATTTGTAAATCCAGTGGCAGGGGATCAGACTCTGTGGTTATTCTCTCTCTCTCTCTCTCTCTCTCTCTCTCTCTCTCTCTCTCTCTCTCTCTCTCTCTTCTCTCAAAACATTAAAAATAAATCGAGAAAAAACATGTAAAGTGATTGAACACAAGAATCAAACAGAATAGTTCACCCACCAACATAAAAACACACATGGACATTCTACAATTCTACAAGGTAGAATTCTCGTCATGTTACAAGTAAACTTTAATACATTAAACAGTTTGAGATAATACATAGAACTTCTCTATTATTATCTAACTTAAATCTGAAATAGCACAAATATACAGAAATCAGATATTCTTGAATAAACAGTTATTCAAAAGAGAAATCACAAGGGAAATTATAACTAATAGGTTTTCAGATGTGAAAATGCCACATGTCAAAGTTCATGGGATGCATTAAAATCAATGCTAGGAGAAATCAATAGCTGGAAACATTTTTAAAAAGGAATTTGATTATGTACTTTGTGTTTTTGGATTCTAATCTGTGAGACAAAATATCTGCAGGTGGGGGTATCTGGCGAAATGGCTCACTGGTTAAGAACATTTGCTGGTCTTTCTGAAGACCTGATGAGGTAGTTTGATGAGAACAGCCCACATAGGCTCATATATTTGAATACTCACCTAGTCCTGGTTGGAAGAACTGTTTTGGAAGGATTAGAAGGCATGACCCTGTTGGTGGAAGTGTGACTGGGGTGTGCTTTGAGGTTTCAAATAGCCATGCCATTCCTAGTTAGCTCGCTCTTTTTTGTGCTTGTAGATAAGGTATGAGCTCTGACCTATACTATGACTGCCTGCCTGCCTGATCATGTTGGTTGTCTGCAAGCATTTGCAATCATGTAATTTCTCAATTGTTACATTCCATGCCCACTCTTTAATAGTTATCAACCCCTCCCCCCCCCAAAGACTTCTTTGTTGAATAGGAAAATAGAGTTTGCTTGGTTTTAGATAGAATTGACTGTCTTTTCTCTTGCCTTTCTCCCATCCCTTCACTTTAGGCCTCACTGGGAGTCTGGGCTGCCACATTTGCTCTGAGTCTCCTGCTGCTCAGCACTTGTCCTAGGCCCCTCAATGGCCAGGAAGTTCACCTCCAATACAATGTTGCTCTCAGCTTATAATAATATATCCAATGTAGGATTGAATGGGTAGATAGAACATGACTTTCTACAATGCTCTCAAGACATTTAATAGGTATATTCTGATTGTTCTAGAAGCATCCTTTTGCTATCTTTATGACTTTTGATCTTAACCATTCCCTGAATCTTTCCCGTATTTCACTAGAGTAAACAGTTTGGGACATACTTTTCTTTTTATTCCAATGTAAGTTGAGTGAGCCTAGTCCACTAATGGTATTGAAAATGGTACTAAAAAGACTTACTATGTAATTACAGAGCATTTCCAAGGAGTGGTGATAACAGAGACAAACATATAAAATAACTTCAAAATCCTGGTCAAGTCTAAAAAAAAATGCAGCTTAAGAATTTGCTGTGAGTTGAAGGAGAAAAATGAGTGGATCTAAACTAGTGTTTAAATTTAAACATGATTTAAACATGGTATGCCTTGCCAAATAACTTACATGCATTTTTGAAACAGAGTACTTTGTGTGGTATGGATAAAAACTATACTCTAGCTAAAGAATAAAAAATTCTATTAACAAATGCACACACATACACACTCATACACACAGCCATAATTTTTATAGTTGAGATGATTCTGGGACAAACAGAAGAACTTGTTTCAAATTAATAATTTATCAGCATTGACAATATCAATGTGAGTGATTCTAGATTTATATTTTTAATTCAAATATTTTTTTGAATCAACTTTATTTTGCTATAATTCAGCTTGGAAATAATCCCGAAGAGGGATGATGAAAGTATATTTTGTGTCCCAGTATGAATAAATTATTAATCTTACCATTGAAAACAATTTTACCACTTCAAATTAGTTTTTTAATTATTTCAGTAAATACCTAATAAATTCTAGAGAATCTTCATCTATGACTCTTTTGAGGAGAGGGAAAAGCTACCCTTAAGAAGCACACACCTCTTCATTACTACTTTACTCTTACATTTTATAAACTTCATGTTCCTAAACACCAGGTTTTTGCCCTTTATAGTAAAGGCTATTTTTATATTTTATTTCATAACCCAGAAGTGTCTTTTATACTCTTGTCTCTTATGACCAAGAATGTGGATTTTAAATACACACACACACACACACACCTGAAACTCAACATTCAGTAGGAATAATGACTGTTGGTTTTCAAACTTGGGTAGTTCATTTTCATTTTCTTTTTAAATATTTATTTTATGTGTGAACCTGGGAGTATGTGTGTGCACCAAGTATTTGCAGTACCCACAGAGAACAGAAGAGGACATCAGATACTCCTGGAATTGGAGTGACTTATGGTTGTGTGTAGCCATATGGGTTCTGGAAACTGAACATGAGTTCTCTGGAAGATCAGGGATACTTTTAACTCCTGAGCCAACTCTCTAGCCCCAACTCTCCTTTCAACACATGTAAGAAAACTGTCACTGGTCCATATCTACTTGAGGAGAAGATATTTTAAAATGTACAATCTAGACATTAGCTGTTTAAGCATACAAGTGAATACTTCTGTTTCAGTAGATAGATAATTAATGCACAGGACTAGAAACATAGTTGGACAAATAGTATCAATGGCAAAAGGGAGAAGGAACAAAAATAAAACAGCTGAGGATAAAATTCAGTTTTTAAGCAATATGAAGTGTCCCAACATCAGTTCTAAACTGAAGTTTTGCATGTTAAATGGCTTTCCCAAGGTCACACAAGAACAAGATGATAGAATTAAGGTCAAAGCCCTTCCCTCAACCCGAGGCTAATGTCTATGATACTTTACTGGGTACCAATTTAACTTTAGGTGATCTTAGTGGTCAACACCTTGAACTGACATCAAGGCCAATAAGAAAGTGGGGGGGGGCTTGATGTCTTTCCCAGATATTCTGTTGATATGTTAATTTATGTTCACATTATCCCTTATCAATGAGCAGGATCCACATTAGAACCTCTGCAAATGTTTTAATTGTTTGGTTATAGGTCTTTGCACCAAGTCATGGTGTTCATCAAATTAAACCATATTCATTACTCTGGACACAATGCTAGATTTACAGAAATCTAAGAGTAAATATACATATAAATATAAATACATTTATACTTTACATAACTGAAAGTATAAATAAACATGACTAGAGAAATCTAATGAACTCTATCCTTTTCCAGCCCTCTGGTCCTAGCCTTTATATATTTCTACCTACTAAATGTCTCCACTTACCTCCCTTCTTTAAAGTACCACACCTTTAAAACCATCTTAGAATAAGCACAATAATAATTTACATATCCATGGTTGATACATTTATTGAAATGACTTAAATGCCATGAATATGCTGGATTCCTGGGTAATACTAAAATTAACTCTTGGGATATTAGTGAAAACAAAGCAATAACACAGATACTTGATGTTTTCTTTTAAATATGGAAGTTATTTCCATGCTCTGTGAGCCTTCAGTACCTCTTACATCAGTTATTATCTGTGTTCAATGTGTAAATTAAATTAAATGACTCTTGAGGTCAATTTCTCTGGCTCACACATTTTTGTATCTTTCAGCTTTTAGTGTACAGCTTTGAACCATGCAGATATGTACTATTAATTCTAACAATTGGTTATAATTGCTTACACAAAATATATGATCTTTTAGACTAATAGCGTTGCCCTATTCCTTTATACTGCAAAGAGAACCACACTAGTCATACCCTCTGTATCAACAGTTTGGGAACCTCCATCATTGTCTTAATTTTGCAGAGGAAGGAAACAAAGTCTCACAGGTGGTTTTGGATTTTTTTTTGATAACAGGTATTTTCTAAGAAACCTGAACTCTAAATACTCTAGTATAATAAAGTTAAACTTCCCCTGTTGGTTGCTAAAATTATATTGGACTATCATACATACACTGTCTGGAGAAATCTAATAAACTTCATACTTTCTCAGCCCTCTAATTCTAGCATATATAAAAACCCCACCTACCAAATGTCTGTTCTGCTCTCCTTTTCAAAGTACCACATCTTTAAAATCAACTTAGAGTAAGCACAATAATAAACTATGTATCCAAGTTCCCAAGTGACTTCACAAGTTTAAGAGGAACACCTGCCTAGTTAACTGTTTCATCCCAATGGATTGCAGAATCCTCAGTAGACAATGCTACACACACTAACCACTGCCAGGACTCAGATCCAGATCACTCAGTTCTTAGATATTTACATACTGTTACAATCTTACATACTAAATGGTTTATTACTTTCTTAAGTTACACAGCGAACCAATCATTCAACAAGAAAAGCAATCATAGGCTGTTCTTATGAGAATCCAATGAAGGTTTGATTTTTTGAAGCATTATACTAGATATCTGAGTATAAAATGAGCAAGTATTATAAGGCAAAATAATGAATCTGCACAGTTGTAATCATCATTGAATGTGGGTTTTTCTTCATCATGAGCAGAACTCCATGCTTACTACTCTCTGATCCAGGAATAAATGAATATCAGTATACAGGAGAGGAAAGACTATGACTATTTGAACAAAAATGTTGTTCCAAGAAAAATCTCATGCTTTACACACAAGAAGAAGTCATTGTGTTATAGTCATATACTCATATTCCAGACCTAGATACCTAGATATCTAGTATGAGTTACATAGCAATGTTTGTTGAATAGCATCACTGTAATATATATATATATATATATATATATATATATATATATATGTATGTATATATATGTATATGTATGTATGTGTGTATATGTTTTGTGTGTATATATATAACTATATATATATATATATAGTTATATAGTTATATTTAAATAATAAGAAATAAGCCAATCAGAATAATTTAACAAGTATCTAGCTAATTGAGTAAGATTAAACAATAAGTTTAAATAGCTATCATTACAAACCAAGCTTATGTAGCATAGATGAACTCTGGAATACTAGTCTAATTTTAGTTCTTCATCGGATACAACCAAAATACAGCTCAATTATTGATCTAGGTAGAAAGTGTCTCAGGAATCCACCTTTCTAGAAAAGTCAGTTTCCAGTACACTTTGAATGTATTTGTACTTAACACCTGAAGACCAGCTGGCATTAAATATCATTATCTCATTCTTATTAAGAAATAATGCCACAGACTTACTTTTGTTTTCAAGAAGAATTCCTAGTCTCTTGAATATTTAATAATATTCTAAAAATAACTATTAAAAAGAACTTCTTTCTGAAACAACTGATCAGAAAGACAAACTTTTGATGTGATACTTTATGCCATCCTAAGAACATTACATTTTTGACCTCCATACATAAAAGGCCATTTTTATCAGAAAAGCCTAATGGTAGAAAAATAAAATATATTAATGAAGTTTCATGTGTTTATAATTAAGCACAATGGTAAATAAAAGTATTTGCACTTGCTAAGCTTTTGTATTTTTAGATAGAAAGGAGAAGTGAAATTCATTTGTACTTAAATGACAACCAGAGTCTTTTGTCTAATTTCTGTTGGGTTATTTTCCTGTTAGTTAAAACACCTTAAAATTACTTCTTTCCAGTATGAAAGAATTATTTTCCCCCCTACCTCTAGTTGTCAGAGTGATTAAATTTTAATTAACAGAGAAAAAAAAAAAAAAAAGAATGACTGGACCATGGCTGTGCATGCTCTCACTCTCTCTGTGTATCTCTGTCTCTGTCTCTGCCTCTGTCTGTCTCTCTCACTGGAAACTGATGCACAGATTATGATGCAGAGGATCAGGTTTAATATAGGTTATTAATTTTATTTGGGGAGAAGTCACTTATCCGAGAAACTGATGATCCACAAGTTCCCCCTCCAAGGATTCACACACCCGGGCTGCTCTCCGTGACCCAACTGGAACTAAGAGAGAGCACTGGGTTCCTGGACCCCAGACCTAACCTCCCTCAGTCACTTCCGCACCTTTGACCACGCCCAAATGGGCGTGGTCAGTGCTACAGGTGCCGGTTGGGTGGATATCTCACTACAATTCTCCTTTTAGTCTAAAGAAAAAGATTTAGGCTTGACACAAAACTGTATGCAAAGATAGCATATATGAAGTATGCTCTGGGAAAAGGAAATGTAAGAACAAATACACTTAAGACCTATTGCCAGTGAGGCAACAAGAGAAATGGGAAGAACTACATATCCAGTCCTAGGGTGAAGGCATAACAGAGCTCACTATAGTGTTGTCCTAAGCTGGAAAGTTTAAATTTTGTACCTAATGTTTCTATTTAGGAAGAGAGAACAATAATTGTGACGGTCTATTCTTCAACCTCATCAAAGACCTGAGAAGGAGGATAACAATACTAGGGTAGGCAGGAGTACAGGCAATCAACTTCCAAAAGGTTCAGGGAGGACAGAAACAGCAGGCTACCTGGACAATCACCTAAAGTCTCCAGCAGTGTAGCGGCACCATCTTTGGCTAAGTAAGACCTAGAGTAATTGATTGAACAACACAGAAGCAGGGAGGTAGAAAAGTCTGTCTTACCCCGACTTGGCAAGGTTCAGCAGTGTTCTATGTTTGTCTCTTGTAAGTACTGTAGGACAGCATGTGCAAAGTCAAGGCAGGGGCAGTTCTTTGCCCAAGAGGCCAGTAGCTGAGGAGAAAATGGACTCCAGAAGGAGTTACATCAGCGCCCAACATTTTCTCAGGAATAGCTTGGTGCTATCAGGAGCAATTGTGTCTCATGTCAATGAAGTACTAATATTAAAACATTTAAATGTCATATTCTTCAGGTCTATGAAGTGTTTGAAGATCAAAGTCTATGTCTGACTAATCTCATAGGTATAAGAAATGTGGATGAAAATATATGTAATTCTTGGGAACATAGTTGTACAATGGCTGAAGATTCCCAAAATAGCTTAGCAAGGACAAAGACTTCAAAAAATGTAAGTATTGCTGGGCGTTGGTGGCACTCGCCTTTTAATCCCAGCACTCTGGAGTTAGAAGCAGGTGGATCTCTGTGAGTTCCAGGCCAGCCTGGCCTACAGAGCTAGTTCCAAGTTCCGTTCCAGGGCAGGCTCCAAAGCAATACAGAGAAACCTTGTCTCAAAAAAAAAAAAAAAAAAAAGGTAAATATATTTCTCAATAACAGATAGAACTGAAATGCCTTAACTAGAGGTAGAACTGTAAACTGCAATATGATAAAATATCCTAAGTTGAATCAATATACAATATGTACATTTATTGTATATTTATAAAGATAGTTTTACATTTGTGTGCAAAACATCATAAACAGAAAGAAGACCCTAAAAAGTCAATATTCAAGAACCTAACAATTCAAGTTATCAAGGATCTAACTATTTCAATAGCTAACAGCTTCCAGAGTTAGTTCACTAGAAAATATGTAAATCTACCTATAGCCTATCCTAACCATACCCTTTCTGTCCATACCCTTAAATTTATCTAAAAGAGATACCCGAGTCTGAACATCACCTTCTATACCCAATCCTAAACAACTAAAAACCAGCCCTATGCAGGTGAATATTATCCCTTAAATGCCAACAGTAGGGAAATGGGGTGTTGTTTTCTTAGGATTACTTCCTGCTGAGATGGGACAACAGTGACTCCATGGGATCCTATAGGAAAAAAAAATTAAAACAACAAAAATTCTCAAGGAGACTAGCTGTAACATTTGTAGATAGTCTCTTTGTGGCTGGAGGTGCTTGACTTATTTGGGGGTAAGAAATGAAGAGGCAACTGGATATCCTTCATAGGCTGTTGTTACATTTAGGATGCCCTTACATCACACCAGCCTCATATTCCTTGTGCTTCAGCATCTTACTGTCCTTTCACCTTATACCAGTATAGTATGGCCAAGGTACCATGAAATGTTATGTTATAGGCATGTTTTTTGTTACGAGCATGTTTTTTCCCTGCTGGCTGGGTCCCACTGCCATGCCAGCCCTCAATAACACGCTGAGACTCTGTATTTGATATAAGGCTGTTGGCCAGTTAATAGTTTCTTACTGGCTAGCTCTGTATTAATTATTAACCCATTTCTACTAATCTAAGTATTTCCATGTGGCTCATCTTACCAGCCAGAGTGACTGGCGTTCTACCTCTCTGGGCTCTCCATGTTGACTCCTCCTTTCTACTTCCTCTTTCCTCCTTGTCTCCTAGCCCTGCCTATCTTGCTTTCCTGTTGGCCAACAGTGCTTTATTCATTAACCAGTATGAGAAACATATTTACAGAATAACATCTCCCATCAATGTTATACTGGACATCACTTCAAATAAAGCAAGGCTCTGAATTAATCTGAGTTATGAGAATCTTTATGCTGGTACCACTGTGTGACTCTTTTTAAATGTAATATTTCAACCTATTTTGTTGATATTGACCTACCAACTGTGAGTCTCCTTACACTAATTAACTGACCATATACTGAAAGTCCAACCACAAAAGACAGAATTAACCAAGTGGTCAAACAAATAAATTCTCTTAGATTGATGACCTTGCCTGAAGTTTCAAATCTATTCTTTCACATACAGCATGAGACAACAGATTTTTTTGTTTCTTTTTGGTTTTGTTTGTCTGTTGGTTTAGATTTATTTATTATTTATACAGTTTTACCTGCATGCCAGAAGAGGGGACTAGATCTAATTATAGATGGTTGAGAGCTACCATGTGGTTGCTGGGAATTGAACTCTGAACCTCTAGAAGAATAGCCAGTGCTCTTAAGCTATAAGTCATCTCTCCAGCCTAAGACTGCAGTTATCTTTTAAACAAACTTTCAAAAAATATAGAAGAGGTATTAGTTATTAAATGTGAGAATAACTGAGTGCTAGGAGACAAAATATCTCTAAAAACTAAGTCTAACCAAAACACTTTAAATTTAATTATGAGTTACCTATCATCTATCTATCTATCTATCTACCTACCTACCTATCTATCCATCAGTCTACAAATGTCACCTTACTAGAAGAAGTGTGTGTGTGTCCCAATTTGGAAGGTCATATAAGAACAAGATCTGCAGGCAACTAGGTTTGATATGTTATGTCAGTCCTGGTTGTGTGGCCTTAGGAAGTTTTTAAAATTATGAACCTCAGTCTGTCATCTGCTACCCTTTGAAACTTAATAACTTCATTCATGCTGCTTAAATCTTATTGATTAGATTCAGTTTTAATTGATTGCTAAAGACCACTCAAGGCACTGCATTGTATAACATGCAATATTTCATTATTTTTAAGATAAAGACAAGCTATTAGTATTCCTTTTTAGCAAACCTATAATTTAATATTGTGGAATTGGTTTTTATATTGACAGTAAAATTAATTTGGAATTGATGTATTGAGGGTGCTGCAAAGTACCTTACATTTATTCTCCAACATAAAATATTGAATTAAAAACACATTCATTATAAGCAAAATACCAATTTATAATTGCCTATGCAATGTGGGCTATTCTCTAATTATTATGAGGAGCAAGTGGTTTAAATGCTATTGCACATAAATTAGTATTTCCATGAAAATCTGGGCTAAAGAGTTAAAACCAGGAGGCTTTCAACAAACGGATCATTGTCCAAGCCCCAGTAAATGTGCTACTGGTGTAACAAATTGGCTTGCTGACCTTTTGCCTAGTAACACAAGGCGTGACATATTTGTAATTTATGGAAATCAATCCATTGAGGATTTGTAGTTTCATGTAATTATAGACCACTGCAAGATCTAAATAAAGGGGAAGCAGAGGTCCTTAGGAAAGTAATGGCACACTGTTGATAAAAACCAATGAAAGTTCAAAGCACTGATCCATGCAATGTGTCTTTAAATACTGGTAAGAGGCCAATAATTATAGGTAAAATCAGTTCCCAGCTGTGTTTTATAGCACACACTTAAAGGAACCATTGAAACTGGAACTGTAGATTTTGGAGTGGGGGGACGGGTGGGAGTAAAAGGGTAAGAAGACTGGACCTATCACCTACTTAGATCCCTTCATAGTCATTAGTAGGTTGATACCAAGCCAGTCAGACTCTCCTTTTAGGAGCTAACCCAGCTTCTCCATGATTTTCCACAGTCATCTCAGTTCAAAGCCCTGCTCATCATGTAGGGAAAGTGCTACTTTAGGCAAACTACTTCAATTTTCTTGATATGCATCAAGAGCTTGAGATCCTTAGGAGATTAAAGTGCCCATGTTTAGAGTGCTGTGAATGCTGCCTGATATAAGCTAAGTGTCTGATAAATGTTAGTGTGTTAACCACAGTTTAGAGCGAGGACTAGAAGGTGAATGTATCAGTACACTGTCCACTCCTTTCTTTCCTGTCTCCCATTGGAGTTTGAATCTACAATGAATTAATTCTCATGACTTCTGAGTAGGTGTGTACCCTGTGCCTGCCAATTCCTGTCTCTCATTGGATGAAATTTGCTTCCACAGAGAATCAATTCTCATGTGACTGAAATAACCAAATCATAGTCTTTTCCCCCTAGTGGCTTTAAAGTATCAAGCTCTCTTTACTTATACATACTATCAATTTTTTCTTATATCTAGTAAACCCATTATGCCTGCTAGTTTTTGTCAACTTGACACAAGCCAGAGTCACCTAAGAAGGAACCTCAATTGAGAAAATGCCTCTGTCAGATTGTCCTATGAGCTTGTGTGTGGGACATTTTCTTGGTCAACAATTGATGTGGAAGGCCCCAGCTCACCAGGAGTGGTGCCACATCTGGGCAGGTGTTCCGGTTCTATAAGAAAGCAGGCCAGAAGCCAATAAGCAGGATTCCTTCGTTGACTCTGCAACAGCTCCTGCCTCCAGTCCCCTGCCCTGACTTCTTTCCATGAGTGGTTGTGATATGGAACTGTAGTGTTGAAATAAACTCTTCTGTAAGTTGCTTAGGGTCGTGGTGCTTTATTGCAGCAATAGAAACCTAAGACACTTGTCATTCTCTTTTGTCGTTCACATCCCCCCACCCCCTGTGTCAACTAGACATCCTCTTCTAGAAATCATTCCCTGGTAACTCTTACATCAGTGCTTCTCAATGCTGTGACCCTTTAATACAGTTCCTCACGTTATGACCCCCTAACATAAAATCATTTTTGTTGCTATTTCATAACTGTAGTTTTGTTGCTGTTGTAAATTGTAATGTAGATATCTGCATTTTCTGGTGGTTTTAGGCCACCTCTATGAAAGGTTGAGAATGGCTGTCCTATAGGATAGCAGGCTTCTACTGGTTCTAGGCATCTACTTCTTCCTTCCCCAAGGCAGTGCTGTTCTTCAGACGAAATGTCTGGTGCTTGCCCTGCATGTATCCAAGTAGGCACTCTTAGCTCAGGGATTTTCTTCAATTTGCTTTCTGTTGTAACTCCAGCATCCAGCACCACCCACAGCTTACAGAAGGTACTCTAGAGATATTTGCAGTGATTATTTTGTAGGAATGTTGTGATTATGAAATGTTATATTTATGCATAATTATATTGAGTGCCCAACATTCCTTTCTCAACATCAGGACCTAGTATTAGCTTACTTACAAACTACCCCAATTTTCCAAAAGTAATTTTCAACAACCTTCCTGCCAACCATTTGGCATGTGTGATGTATTTCACACATGGTTTCTAATTGTATTATCCTTTTGTGTCCTACTTAATAAACCCTATGAAAATACACATAAGAAGACCATGATTGCCAGGCTAAGAAGATGGCTCAATCAGTAAATAGTCGGTCATTTGCACATAAAGACATATGATTGCTATGATGCATTAATTTATTCAAAAGCCAATTCAGTCTAGATATTCCTAAAAAAAATCAATTTTCATCTAAACTGTATATGTAGAGAAGAGAAGTTAAAATATTTCACTAAAAAAAAAAGAAAAGAAAAACAAAACAAAACAAAAACCAAAGAGAAAAGAAAATTAAGATGTTAAAACTACCCTGAAGAAGATCCAAGAGAAACAGGGCTTTATAATGCTCAGGAAGGTTATCCCTGATATGAGTAGTATGAGTATAGAAGGAGTTCACAAAACCGTAAGAGCAACTTTTCCCAGTGGAAAGCACGTCTATTAGAGCCCCCCTCCCCACAAAGGGGCCAGGTCAAACTTTATTAAAACACTCAGCCGCATGGAGGTAGTTGCCTGGAATTTGAGCCCAGCATATTGCACAAATAGTTTTGATGTGCCCATAAAATATCTCCTAAGCCGTCTTTTACAAGTTACAGCCAGAGTGGGAGGTGCACGGCCCGTTTCTCCAGCCTGGAAAAATATTTCCTTATAGAATAATCCCTCTGTAAGACAGATCTGTTTGCTTCACTTTTCCCCGACTCTATGCCTCACGTGGGAGTACTTGGGAACAGAGCGCCTGGAGGGATCAACGGCGTTTTCTAAAGCAAACACAACACAAGTGCTATTCATGGGTTGCACACTCTGCAGCTGTAATAGGAAATGTGTAGGAGCAGCCCCTAATGGCATTCAAATCATGTACTAACAGTTCTCAAGTGTCAGGTGTTTTTCATTTTCTAGCTGGGGGAAGAGAGCTTCTCACTGCTTTCCTACACTGAACAGCTTTGTAACTCCTGCAGAGAGAAGGCACACTGTGTTTCTGAGTCTCTATTATGTCAGATGAATGCCACAGTCAGAAGCCCAAGAGGACATGTGATCCTGGTTTAGATTCCCCCACCTCCCCCACCTCCCCCCACCTCCCCCACCTCCCCCACCCCAAGCTGTCTCTAAGCATTTCAGTCGCATGGATTTTATGTGAACACGAAGAACTGGAAAGTCACAGAGCCTGTCTCAATGTTGAACCTCACATAAGACAGAGGACACCTATTTTTTTCTGTCCGGGGATAATGAAATACTCATGCACACACTTTGATCTTATTGAAGGTTTGCATTTTCAGAGTGGCCTCTTGTGGTGCCCCAGATGGCTGCCTGTCAAACCCACACATCAAGCTAACTATAAATAGTGTGCGTTCCTGTAGAACAATGAGCTTCACACTATACATGCTGAGGGAATTACCATGCTTTTTGCTTATTTAAATATTTGTGTGTTTTCTTTAAATGCCACTTGGCCACAGAAAACAACATGCTTTAGAACACCAATACATACATACATACATACATACATACATACATACATCATTACACATATCATATCAGTAATTTAATAACTAAGGAATAGCTATGACAGCTTGAATTCAGGCTTGAACAGTCATCCTTAGGGCATTACCTAAATGTCTGGGCTTTAGTAAAACATAAAATATTTTTATTAAACACTTTCCATTATGTTTTATGCTGCCCATTTCAAGCCTAATCAGTCCATTTGTCCCAAATCCATTTATATTACCCTCATTAGGACAGTTCTCTGTAAACAAAATTTGTAACATGTAAGAGGGCTTATGATTGCTCCAGTATCATTTATCTTAATTCAAAAGGCAATTGGAACTCCAGGATAAGAATTTCCTCCTGTGGTTAATTCTAAACATAGCATTTATAAGAAACTAAACAAACAAACAAACAAACCATATTTATCCAAATACAAGTTATAGGTATATCTGTACTAGTTTACTTTCAACTAAACACATGAAATTTTAGTGCCTTCTAAGATTTGAAAAATTGCCATTACCTATGTAAAACGTCATTTATGTGGAGTCATTTTGTTGGCCATTGATCTTAGATAAAAAATCATTTCACTCATGAGTATGAGTGCTCTTCTCAGAGGAGCTTTGTTGGTGATTTTTCCCCCCTCTCTATAACCAACATCTCTGTTTTGAATTCCTTCCTCTCTAGGCCTAAAAGAGCCGAATCCTATGTAGCTGCCTGAAAGATCACAGACTGAACGAGCAAGTCTATTTGCAAGCGGAAGTTAATGTAGTCTCTGCATCCTACAAGTGGCTTCCATGAAAAGGAGATAAAATCAGGAAACATAAGAAAGACTATATGCAATCTCCATACAACAAAGATCTAGATTCTCCAGTGACAGAAATAGAGGCTGGACAAGGATGGGCATTCACATACAGCATGGAGGTCATGCAGAACAATGGTGAAGGGTTGTTCTCACTGCTATATCCCTGACCAGACCTCCCACCCCTGTCCTTAGGAAGGTCAGGATTTAGGATGTGGCAGAATCTGCCAGTGCCTTCTTCCCTGGCTTTAAAATCTTTAGCAAAACTTCCTACTGCTATTGCCTTACATTCTGGCATCTGTGTTTGCCACCTGGCTACAAAGAATTCACATGAGGCAAGCAAATACTGCAGAATAATGTTATTACTTGAAATTAAATAAGTTTGCCTTTACTCATGCTTACAAGCCACTACAGAATAGATAGAATATACACAGTCAACTTAAGATGTACTTGAGTATAACTTTACTAAAGGATATGATGTGCTGAATAAAACAATATATGAATCACTATGAAGATGGATCAAAAGTGAACTGTTTAAAAGGCACATACTTCTTTGAACAGGATCTCTTTATGGGGAGGAAACTAAGAAAGTAGAAATAGCTCCATGCCAGACAAGGGAAGGGAGGGAATGCAGCTGTGGGAGCTTCAGGTCATCAGAGGTCCCGGATAAAGTTAGTGTGCACTATGCATTCAAAGATGTGAATTGCCCTTTTCTATGAATTACATGCCACAGGGCCAACCATCTCTACCGCTACCACTACCACCACAACCGAAAGTGCTCATTCGGTTCAAGGGGCCTCACCAGGACCATCATCAAGTCTGCAAATAGCACACTGGAGGTGATTGAACCAAATGTCAAGAAAATACAGGAGGGACTGCTCTAGGAATAAGAAGTCCAAGTGAGGGGGTTCAGAAGGTCTTGATTTCATAGACACCTTCATAGTCCTTTTATATAAAGCACAATTCATGCAGGATATTTCAGTTACTTTTGTTGTTGTTGTTGTTGTTGTTCAAAAATCAGACTTTAAAAGCCAACAACCTTGAACCTCTGTGTGCTATAAATGAACAAACATATGACCCCCAAGGCTAAGAAGTGTTCCGAAAGGCCTGGTGACAGTTAGTGGTAGATGTGAAGGTCTCATGATCCAGATTCAATCATTCTCATCGTTTCTTTTTCTCTCCCAAGCCAGCGTATTTTTTTAAAACACAGTGTAAGCCTTCATTGCAGCTCTCCTACACACCAATGAATTGTTAGCAGGGCTCTTTAAAAGCAAGGCGGTTTTTTGCCGCTTATGCTAATTTTGGAAACTTCCCTTAAAGGAGCCGCGCAAATCTCTGTCTACAGCAAAACAAATCCAACCGAGAAAATGCTACTACTAAGAAGTCTTGCTAGTCTCTGTTCCTTTGTTTCTAAAAACTATTTTTTAAGCTTTTGTTCAGTTTTAAGTGAAAGTTCTCAATCCCACTTCTGACACAATTATGTTATAGCAGGATTTTCCCCCCCGCCAGCCTCCCGGTCCTGCAACCATGGTCCCACTGCCACGTGAGCCCCAAGTAACACTTATGTAAGTCACAGTCATTCTTAGGTCCATAATAAAAACAACTATTTCTTCATATCACTGAGATGATTATGGACTTAAAGCCTGAAATTTCTTCTATTAGTTCATGTCTTAGCAATTCTCCATGGTTCCTTCTCTTTATTCTGAAGGTAGGATATGCATAGAATAAAGAAAGATTATATGTGCTGGAGAGATGGCTCAGAGGTTAAGAGCACTAGCTCTTCTACCAGAGAACCTGAGTTCGATTCCCAGCACCCTCATGAGGTCTCACAACCATCTGGAATGAGATCTGGTGCCCTCTTCTGGTGTGCAGGCATGCATGCAGGCAGACCACTGTATACGTAATAACTAAATCTTTAAAAAATGTTTTAAAAAGAAAGATTATGTAGTGTGGTACTGCAAAAGGCATCACCAACACCCCTTTTCTTTGTGTCCCTCAGTCGTGGAGAGACAAAGCAACATGTGATTCCACACTGATTTGCTTGATTCCAGTTAGGCATGCTCCAGAAACTGTGGTGGCATAATTTGAAGGCAATCTCACACAAAGCATCCACAAGGCTCACTGCCATGGTTTGAATGTTTCCCCCCTCTCAGACTCACTTTGTTTGTCAACATCAGTGTGACAGTGTTGAGAGTGGTCCTAACTGGAGATGTCGAGGTCATAAATAGATTGCTGTGACTACCACAATGAAGTTTTGGAACTTACGAAGTTGGTGCTCAGTCCTTTTTCATTTCCGTCTTTTATGAACTCACTTGTCCTTCTGCCGTGTCATGATGGAGCAAAGTGATCCTGGACAGACATAGCCCCTCCACCTTGGCCTCCTTAACTTCCAGAACCAGAACTCAAGTAAACTTCTCTTGTTCATAATTTACTCAGCAGCGGATATTCATTTAGAGAGCTGATCATAGAGTAAACACACAGGGTTGAAAACTTGGGCCTTGGTTAATAGATGTTGAACTCTCTGTGTAGGATGAAGATGTTACTCATTTATATCTACCCATTCAGCTCTCTCTCTCTCTCTCTCTCTCTCTCTCTCTCTCTCTCTCTCTCTCCATCTCTATCTCTATCTGTGTGTGTATGAGAGAGAGAGAGAGGAAGAGAGAGAGAGTTACAGCAGAGACAGAGACAAAGACAAAGGCAGAGAAAATATATGTGTGCACATATATGCATGTAGGTGTAGAGGACAAACATCAAGCTTGGGTGTCATTCCTTAGGTGCCATCCTCCTTACATTTGAAACAGGGTTTCTCATTGGCTGGGACCATAATAAGTGGACTAGACTAACTAGCCAGATAATTCAAAGGGCCCATGTGTTTCTACCTACTGAACTCTGGGATTAAAAATTCATGCCATTGTATCCAATTTTAAACATGGGCTCCGAGGGTTGAGCTCAGCCCCTCAATCTTGTAGTGTTAGCATTTTTACCAACTGAGCTGTCTCCCCTGTGCCCACTCCACCCCTCTTCTTTTGGGAATATTATTTTAAGGTGTTTGACTTTTGTTTATGCGGCATTTGTTTAACTCTGTGAAGCTGTGAGCCTTTGCCTTTCTAAAACATCCGATGGTCCTAGCGAGAAAAAGGAGTGGAAGATGTCAGGTGCCAGCCACCCAGCCACCCAGCCACACGGCCACGCGGCCACGTGGCCACGCGGCCACCTGGCTAGCCACAGAGTAAGAATGATAGTAAGAAATAGAAGAAAGGAAAAAGCCTAGAGGCAAAAGGTAGATAGGATAATTTAAGAAATCCTGCCAAGAAATGAGCCAAGATAAGGTCAAGCACTCATAAGTAAGAATATGCCATGTGTGTGATTTATTTGGGAACTGAGTAGTGGGCACCCCCCAAAACACCCTAAAGGGTAAAGAATGAAAAACAACCCTCTCTCATGTTTGTCTTTCCTTAAAAGACACCTCTCATATGCACTGTGGTTTGTCTGGGTACCTGATAGACTTCAGTGATTCAACCACAAATTAGATTTAACTAATGCTTAACTATGTGGCTCAACTGGCTCAGGGAAAAACATGCTTTCTCTTCTTAAGCGCGTACATTCTGATCAACAGTTTCCTGCTTTAGCGCTTTTGCTCATGCAACATTCTATTGCTAGTAACTACTATTCCCACCATGCCCTAAATGGTGGTAGAGCAGTTTATAATCTCACATGTACTTTAGCGTGTTGGGGAGAAAACTCCCACAGAGAGCATCTCCCCATGCTTGCTACCTTGACCTTCTATTTCTGAACTGAGCATACCGGGCCCTGTGCATCGCCACAGCGGTGACTCTCCAACAGCTCCCTTACTCTCCATCCCATGATGACCCTCTCTCTCTGCCCCAGGACCTAACACAGTCTAACAAACTATTCCAACACCTTCCGAATTGCTTCCCCCTCTCCATCATCTTTGTTTAAGTAAATATGACCCACTCCATGTTACCACCTTGCCAAAGGCTTCCTTTCGACTATAAGAAACTGCTTTATGTTGGGAGTTCATAAAAATCTATCTGTCACAGGGATTCAATAGGATTTAGTGTAGTTGATTGTAAATCTTCTCAGGCCAGTGAGGCCACTACATGTCCCGCACAGAGCATTCACTGTTCATTCTGGGTCATTTACATGGAGACATGGAATGCTGAATGAAACAGCCTGAATTATAAACTCATTTGGTCATTTCAATGTCTGAGGGCATCCTTTTTTAATGCAATTTGTCAGCTACTGCTGCCAATTTCAGAGCCTGAAAACCCTAGCCACCTCTTCAGGCAAGGATACAAACACTTGAGACTTGTAAGGTAGAAAGCTCATGGTGGTGGCTATGCAGTATCAAGATGGCATAATTCAAGAAACATAAGTGAGGCATCACATTGTATCTTGAGGCAGTGACTAACTCAGTCAACCACTTCCTTCGTTTTGTCTCCATGTGTTTCAACTTCCATTGTAGTACCCCAGCCCCATCCTGGTTTCCATAATCTCCATATCATTCTTGAAGAAAACTCTTATTTTCTGTTGGCATGGAGTTGGATTCTGTTGCTTGAGATTTAGGTCTCTGCATGACACACAGTTGTCAGGAAACATAACTTGGGACGCTAATGTCAGATTTATAAGGATACTATTTGAATTGCCTTTATGTTTTATTTACCAAGTACTTACACTGTCTGGCACACTCTGGTGGTTCAATTTTGATTTATGAATGATTTATTTGGATGAATGATTTATTTGGATTTCAGTTTCCCTTTTAACAAGAGGAAGAAGATAAAGGAGTGATGGCTTCATAGCCTTTTGTATTATAAATAGATCTTTTATTGCTTCAACTATTAAATAAAATTATTTCCAAATAAGATTTTTTTGTTGAAATTACATTTTGCAACACATATTTGTCTCACTGAAGAAAACGATTGGTACTATTATGTTGTCTAGTTCCCAGTATAGAAAATTTTGATGTATATTATCTGAGGAAGATATTGTTCTTTCTTTCTTTATATTGGCTATAAAAGAGCTACTAAAGGCACCAAGAGATTACTAATCACATATGTAATTTAAAAATTTTAAAACAGCAACACTTTTGGCTTAAGAGTTCAAATGTTAAATTTCGATACAGAATATTATTATTCAAAATGTATAATAGGAGAGGAGCAAGATGACACAGAAGGTAAAGACATTCGATTCATATTCCCCACAAACTGGAGTTGGATGATCAGAACCCTTGCAAAGATAGAAAGAGAGCTGGGCAGTGGTGGCACATGCCTTTAATCCCAGCACTTGGGAGGCAGAGGCAGGTGGATCTCTGTTAGTTCAAAACCAGCCTGGTCTACAAGAGCTAGTTCCAGGACAACCTCCAAAGCCACAAAGAAACCAACCCTGTCTCAAAAAATAATATAAAACAAAAACAAAAACCAAAAACAAAAACAAAAACAAAAACAAAAGAAAAGATAGAAAGAGAAAACCCAAAGTTGTCTTCTAGAATCCACATGTGTACAGTGCTATAAACACTTACAAACACACACAAAGAACGAAATCTTTAATAATGCAATAAAACATGTAACACCTGTTCTTATCCAGAGGTAAACTCTTTAGGTAATGATTATCAACTTGCAGGCACATCCATGCAAACATCTAGTACATAACAAACACCTCAGTTCTCCCAACAGGTAAGAACTGGGAACTACCAAACATCTATTATGAAAGTAACAATTTTGTTTTTTTGTTTTTGCAAGACAGAGTTTCTTGGGCTGGAGAGACTGCTCAGCCATTAAAGACTAGGCTCACAATCAAAAATTTAAGACAGGCTGGCCTCAAACTCATGAGATCTGCCTGCCTCTGCCTCCCGAATGCTGGGATTTACAGGCATGTGTGAATCCTGCTTCTCAATTCCTATTTTCTGTTCTCCATATATTAGGGAAAAATTCTCACTCAGCCAAAAGATCTCCTTGTACGTGCTTTTGACTCTACCTTCTGCATTACACACTGCTCAATCTCCACTTCTGACAGAAATTCTCCTTCGAACTAAAAGGATATAATCGCAGCATGAATACAATGGGAAGACCATTGTGTTGTTTTCCTGAAAGATTTAAACCTCGACAAATTAAGTCTTCTTGAAGCACAGGAAGAGGAATGTTGAAAAAATCTCCTGTTCACTAATCACTTCTTTTCACTAATCTCACCCACTGTATTCACTTGTTTGATAGTCTTAAACTATAATATCAATGTCTTCTTTTTTCCAATCCTCTCAGGTTGCCAATTGTTCTGCCTTCCCTGGTCCTTATAAAGGGACAGAAAGCATTGCCCTCCAAGGTAAAGCGAAACTCTTTAATCATGGAATTTATGTGAATTCTCCAGTTTGAGATGTAGAGTACTTTTATTTGTTACTGGGATATAATACACATTTAGAAAGATGAAATGAAGTGCAGTAATGTGAAGTTCATCACTCAGTGAATTTATCAGCATGATGGCTGCAGCTCAAGATGTGAAACAATCCCGGGTCTCCCACTTTCCCCCTCATACCTCTGCCACCCAGTCCTCCAGAGCTACTATGACTCTTGCTTGTTTTAAAGATCACACAAATGGAATTAAACACAATGTATACATAAAGTGTCATTTTATCTCCAGTACATATAAAACAGTTTATATCCATCAACCTTAACACATGATTATTTTCTCCCACGATGCTCATTTTACAGTCCAAGGTTCCCAGATTGTTTATTGCACTTTTATGGTCTAATTAGAACTGGAATGAGAGCGAACAACATACGAATTAGGGTCATTTGCAGATACCAAGAGTTTATTGCACTGGGGCCAGAATTCAGTGTCTGCAGGAGGACAACCATTTCTTTCTAAGAACTTCTGACAAAATCAGAGAACTGGCTTTGTGACTGAGTCCTGGGTTCAAATCCCATCTCTTCCTCATCCTAGGTCATGGCTCAGGGCACTGTCTTAACCTGTTTGCTTCTCTAGCTCCTCTTTCCATCATTTTCCTCTCCATACTCTGGTCTATGACACTGAACTTCATGTAAGATCATGCTCCAACTTCTTGAATGAAAGATAAGGAGCTTGCTTCATGGTTGAGGGTGGACAGAAATAAAACATGATGATCAGTCTTCTGACTTGTACAAGGTGATAGTTTAACGGGTCTCTATCTGCTGAAGTCATTCCCAAGGCAAGTTCAAGGCTTCCTCTCTTTTGCTGGTCTCTTTGACCATGTAAGGACACTTCCTACTTTAAGCCCAGGACACGATACTATTCTACACTCACCTTCCTTCAGACTTCTGTAAAGAGAGTTTAGAAGAATAAGAGGGAGTCATGTAAATCATATTTTGAGTGTACTGTTTCTAGCTTCTTTTTCTTTTTGATTCCCCAGTACTGGGGACTGAACTTCTACTGTCTCCTGCATGCTAGACAGTATCTCTATCATTGATCTATATTCCTGTCTTAGTTTTCCTTTCACTGTGGTAAAATAAATGTCTAGAGACATTCCCTGCTCATGTGCAGGCCATGTCAGCCAGAAGAACAGCCCCAAACTCAGATGGAAAGCCCTGATCGACCAAACGATACTCAACCTGCCAGAAATCCAGTCATTAACTGGGGCAGAGACTCCCACCAGGTCCAGAGACCATGCCTGCTGCCAGAACTTCAGGCCACACAGATCAGAAGACCAAAGGGGAAAAAAGATATCAAGAGAAAAGCACTCACCAACAAAGACAAACTCAGAAAACAGCATCTAGACCTATACTCACCTTAAATGCAGATGCCTAAGAATAAAACCAACAACATCCAAGGTTAATATGTCCCCTCTGAAACCCAGCTATCACACTATAGCAAACTCTGAAAATGTCAACATAGCTGAAGCATGAGAAAAAGACCTTCAAACCAACTTTATGGTGATGATAGACATTCTTAAAGAGGAAATGAATAAATCCCCTAAAGAAATTCACCTCAACACCAAAGATAGACATTAACTCAGAGCAAAGGGCTGGAAAAAGATTTTCCAAGCAAATGGACTAAGAATCAATGTTGCATAGTTATTCTAATATCTCACAAAATTGACTTCAAACCAAAATTAATCAAAAGAAATATGGAAATACACTTCATATTCATCAAAAGAAAAATTCACCAAAATGACATGTCAATTTTTAACATCTATGCCCCAAACATAAGGGCACCTACATGTGTAAAAGAAACATTACTGAAGTTTAAGTCACAGATTATAGTGGGAAACTTCAATACTGTTCAATACTGTACTCTCACCAATGGACAGGTCATCCAGACAAAAACTAAACAGAAATATTGGAGCTAACAGACGTTATGAACCAATGGATCTAACAAATATTTACAGAACATTCCACCCAAACACAAAAGAATATACCTTCTTTTCAGCAGTTTCATGATACTTTCTCCAAATTGACTACATACTTGATCTCTAAGTAAGCCCACACTGATACAAGGAAACTGAAATACCACCCCACCCTGCATCCTATAAGACCATCACAGATTAAAGATGAATATCAACAACAGAAAGCCTACAAACTCATAGAAACTGGACAACTGTATACTGAATGATTAATGGGGGGAGAGAGAGAGACTTTAAAATTCAATGAAAATGAATGTATGACAAATCCAAACTAATGAGACACAAAGCAGTGATACACATCCAGTGCAATCCCCATAAAACTTCTAACACAATTTTTTACAGACCTAACCTCGGAAGACCATTACTCAACTTCATATGAAAAAAAAACCCAGAATAACTAAAACAATCCCATACAATAAAAGAACATCCAGAATTATCAACAAGCTGTACTACAGAAAAATACGAATAAAAACTGCATGGTATTGTCATAAAAACAGACATGTTGGTCATTGAATCAAAGACCCAGACATAAATCCACACACCTATGAACATCTGATTTTTTAAATTTATATTATTTTATTTTTTATTTTAATTTTACATGTCGATCCCTGTTCCCTCTCCCTCCCTTCCTCTTTCCCTCTTTCTTACCCTCACATGCACCCTGACCATCCTCTCTCCCCTCTGACTTTTTTTTTTAAATAAAGAAACCATAATTGCACATGGAAGAAAGATACATCTTGATCAAATGGAACTGGCCAAAACTAAATGTATGTACGTAGAAAAATGCAATAGATCTTTATATATCACTCTGCACAAAACTCAAGTCCAAGTGGATCAAAGACACCAATATAAGACTGAACCTGATACACTGAACCTGATAGAAGAGAATGTAGGGAATACCCTTGAACACATTGCTACAGAAGGCAATTTCCTGAACATAACACCAATGGTGCAGGCACTAAGATAAAAAAATTAATAAATAGGCCCTCAGGAAACTAAGAAGTTTCTGTAAGGCAAAGGACATCAACAATAGGACAAAATGGCAACCTACACAATGGGAAAAGATTTGTTCCAATTCCACATCTGATGGAGGGTTAATATCCAAAATATACAAATAATTCAAGAAATTAGACATCAGAAACAAAATAATCCAATTAAAATTGGAGTACATATTTATATAGAAAATTCTCAACAAAGGCATCCCAAATAGCTGAGAAATACTTAAAGAAATGCTCAATATCCTTAGCCATCAGGGGAATGCAAATCTAAAGTACTATCTTACACTTGTCAGAATGTCTAAAATTAAAAATACAAGTGACAACTCATGCTGGTGAGGATGTGGAGCAAGAGGAACACTCTTCCTTTGCTGGTGGGAATGCAAACTTGTACAACCACTGTGGAAATCAATATGGTAGTACTTCAGAAAATTGGGAATGTATGTGTCTCAAGACTCAGCCATACGACTCCTGGTCACATACTCAAAGGATGTTCCATCCTACCACACTTTGTAAACCATGTATATTGAAGCTTTATTCATAATAGCCAGAAACTGGAAACAACGTAGACGCCCTTCAACTGAAGAGTAGAATTAAAAATAAAACTTGTGATATATTCACACAATGAACTATTGCTCATCTGTTAAAAAACAAATCACATCATGAAATTTGCAGACAAGTGAATAGAATTAGAAAAAAATCATCCTGAATGTGGTAACCCAGACCCAGAAAGACAAACATAGCATGTAGTGTCTCATAAATGGATATTAGCTATTATGTGAAGGATAATTATCCTTCAATTCCCTGACTCAGAGAGGTTAAGTAACAAGAAGGGTTCAAGGGGTGGGGGAATGTATGTATCTCTCTAGGAAGGGGAAATAAAATAGATTTCACAGATTACTGGGTGCAGGTGGGAATGGGAACAAGAGAAATCCGGTAAAGGGGTGGTATGGGTGGAGGAAGCGAGTACTGGGAGAGATGATTGGAATTGGGGGGATTTGGAGGACAATGTAAAAAACTAGTGCAACAGAAACCCCCTTGAACCTATGTGGGTAGCCCTAGAGAAGACTTCTAGTAATGGGGTATATGGAGCCTGAACCAGCCATCTTCTGTAACAAGGCAAGATTTCCAGTGGTTGGACTGGGACATCATCCCAGTTATAAAACCTTGGAATCTGTCCTCCCTGCAAGATGTGCTAGGGTAAGGGTGGTACAGAACTTGGAGTGGCCAACCAATGATGGGTCCAACTAGAGGCCCCACCACAAGAAGAAACCCATGCCTGACACTGCCTGGATCACCAGGAACCAGAGGCTGGATAGCTTGGAGACCTGGGATAGAACCAAACACTACTAAAAAAGTCAATGAATGCTGTTGGCCATGCCAAAGGAGCAGCAAGTGACAACTGAAATTCCAGGTGTCAGCCTTTCAGAAGGAAATCTTTGATGGGCAAGTCCACAGGGTTGCAGACCCCAGAATGTCTTTTGCTTCGGTCATGCCTTTACATATTTGCTGCAGCCCTCTTTCTCTGATACAGAGCATGGTGTGAGTCGATGTGGGGAGATCTCTACTGCCTGTAATCTCTTGGCTACATCCCATTCTACTGAACATTTTCATCTGTGGATTATCAAGAAAAAGCTTAGGCTGTATTGTCTAATTTGGTATTAATAATGACATCCTATACAAAGTTTGATGAATACAAATAAATACAAGAATATACCTTAGGAGCTGCTCTGGTTAATGATTAAAAGAAAAACACCCGAGTCTAGGAGCCAGGCTGTCTCTAATTCTCTTAATGCTAAGAAAAGGTAGTCATTTTAGAGGCAGCTAAAACAAAGCTTCAAAATGACTTCAGGTTAGACCAGATGCCTTGCTAATAGCTTTAAAATAAATAACCTCAGAAAACAAGCTAAAGTTCACAGGGACACATAGCTGAGCTGTCTGACTCATTGGGGTAGATTGAAAATGCAAAATGGCCAGATTGTTGCTAGCCCCCGTTGCTAAGTCTGATTAAAAAAACAAAGATGCAAGCACCTTTGATTTTAACCAGACTCTTAGCAAGGGGAGCTAGCAACAATCTGACTACCTTATATGCCATCCTCGGGCCTTCATCTAGTAACTGATGGAAATAGAAGCGGACACCCACAGCTAAACACTGAGCTGAATTCCTGGAATCCAGTTGCAGACAGGGAGGAGTGATGAGCAATGGGGTCAAGATGAGGCTGGAGAAACCCACAGAAACTGCTGACCTGAACAAGCGGGAGCTCATGCCCAGTCTGACAGCTATAAACCAGCAGAGGACCAACCCAGACTCCCTGAATGTGGTATTAGTTAGGAGGACTGGGCAGTCTATGGGGCTTCTGGTAATGGATCAGTATTTATCCCTAGTATACGAATGGACTTTGGGAGCCCATTCCACATAGAGGGATACTCTCTCAGCCTAGACACATAGGGGAGGGCATGGGCCCTGCTCCAAATGTTATGACAGACTGTGAAGACTCCCCATGGAAGGCTTCATGGGGGAGAGTGCAATCACAGCACACCCACAGTGTGAAAAGAAATGAATGCTTATCTCATCTAGCTGACTTCTTTCCATGTAGTTCAGGACCCAAACATAGGGAATGATGCTGCTTGGCATTTAGGGTGGTTGTTCCAACCTCAGTTACCTAATCAAGAAATTTCCTCACAGGGATGGCCAGAGTCTATAGAGTCCTGTCTCCTAGATGACGCCAGATCCTCCCAAGTGAACAATCAACTTCAAAAATCACAGACCCCAACACTTTTTTCTATTAACTATTTTATTTGAGTCAAGCTAGCTCGGAACTTGCTGTCTTCCTGCCTGTGCTTCCCACAATCCTGCGACATAATGTCTGGCCCATCAGGCCCAGTAGTGTTTACTAGTCATTTTACATGAAAACAAAATCCATCCTGAGCAGAGGAGAAACAGTGCTGACAGGGAGTTCCCTGCATGCTGGAGAATGATCAGGAGTCAATCTGAAGAAGTCCCTTGTCATCTGCTACTGTTAGCTTCCTGTCACCTGCTTTAGTGGTCAAGTAATTCAGTCTGGGCAGATTCAACCCCTTGGAGGTGGAGCTTTACTATTCTGGGAATTTTCTCTTGATAGAGAAGGGGTCCTGTTCTCACTGTTAGACTCAAGTGTGGCTGTCTATGGCCACTGGAGACCTTTATTTCCCCTTTCACACAATGTAAAGCCCTCTAAAGACACCCTGCATTGCACGGAGACTGCCTAGGAAGTGGGTTCAGCACCAGTTGTGTTATGTCCAATGCTTCAGCTTGCTAGTGATACTATCATTTCTCTGCTCACACTGACATCCCACCTTCTGTCTCCTCCTCAGCAGGGTTTCCTGAGAACTTACTCTCCATGTTGTTTGGTTGTGTGTCCCTGTATTTGCTCCCTGGCACCTATGGTCTTGGGCACTTGTCCAATCTCCATGAGAACAAGCACAGTGGCTTTGGGTGTCAAGGTCATCTGCAGCCAATCACCCTAAGTTCATTTCTTCCACTTCCTGAAGCAGTCATTCCAAACTCAAGAAGAAAATTCCAGTTCATTGTGAAAGAAGATGCAAAACCAGGAGATAGTTTCTGCAGCCAAGCAAGGATCCTATTGTTGCAGCTATAAAGGAAGACAAATTAACACTCTTGCTAACTCTTTACTGTGGTGCTCTATGGCTTAGAAAGCCTGAGCAAAGAATTTAAAAATACTGTGTGTTAAGTTTTGCTGATCATTAGGAATAAAGTAATGGAAACAAAATGCTGAGTTTTATAACTATAATTTTCTTTCAGACTACTGTCTTATCATTTGAGAGAAAAAGGACAAAATAAACCCCTAATGAAACTATTTATTACAACACTTTATTTTCATAACATCCTTGTTCTCTTTGCTTCTTATATAAATGAGAACTAAATAAAGTGCTGTTTAAAATGTATGTTTTGCTTTCATACATAAACAGACCAAACCATCCAATTCATGAAGTCGGATAGAGCATTAACCTTTAGAGAGCAAGGGTCCATGACTAAGGATGGATGAAGTGATGCTGTGTTTTTATCAAATCACTTAAGCCAAAATGGAATGTAAGTTAATTGGCTATTTCAGAGTGGCGCAAAGACAGTTTCATGGTTTGGAAAGCATCTATTTCCATTACCATCAGTGCAATAAATGTAAGGCCATTTAATATTGTTTCTACGTGGCTCTACAGAAAGGAAAAATATGTTATAACAAGATGGATATTTTTCAGTGTTGCTCCTATTCGAAAAAAAATGTATAGGTTAGGGTAAATACTTTCAAATTGATCTCCAAAGAATCTCAGCCTTGAAATTCTTCTCTACCACAGCAAAATACAAAGGAGCTTAAGTGGGAGTGTCAACAGATAAACTATACAAAGAAAAACAATGACCCTTTTACATGTACAAGAACACAGCCACCTAATTTCTTTTACTGAGAATTTTTTAAAAATATTTTAAGTTAACAAATGTCAACCACTGAAAATGAAATGTTCTGATAATACAAAGAGGCTCACAGGACCCCAAGCTGCTGATTCCTGACCTCAACAATTAATGAATCACACCAGTACTTTGTATGTTTACAGACATATAGTGAATGTAGCTATATATGCTTTCCCCCCTGTTAGAGAATATCTTACAGTGGTTTACATTTATCTTTGATCTTATTACTGCACAGTATACTTAGAAGTGTTCTATAAACCAGTGTATACACAGGCAGGCAAGCACATACCGACACAGAGCAATAGGGCTAGATACCTTGATTTATTTCTCTATGGGGAACTGTCAGCCAAAATAAACTCCTACTTCTTCAAATTGCCTTTGTTTTTTATCTCAGTAACAGAAAAGTAACTAATACAATAACCCTGGAGTCTTATCCCTGGAGTCTTATCCCTGGAGAAAATTGATTCTCCCTCCTTCCTCGACAATGACTTCTGTAGCTCTTCATCTGGGGGGGGGGTGGATGTTTAAATCTCCCCCACCCATGTTGTCATGCCAACTGGTTTCATCATTGGGCAGATTTGTTTTACATAATTTCATTGCTGAAATTTCATGGGTATAATATCCTGTTCATGTTTAGGGAACCCCACCTACCTGCAGGTGCTCTGGCCTTCTGACTGTTACAATGTTTCCACCCTCTCTTCCATGAAGCTCCTGGAGGCTTAGGTGTAAGGATTGTGTTGCAGATGCATCATGTTAACCAGTTGGATCTCCTTAGTAGACCCCCAGTCTTCTACAGAAAGAAGCTTAGTTGATAAGGGTTGAGAGCTACATTTATCTGTGGGTATAAAGATAAATAAGGAGAATACAGATAGGAGTTATATTGATTTGGGGAAATGATAAGGAGTTATATTGATTTGGGGAAATGATAGTATGTTCTACTCCAGGGTCTGTGATGTCTCTAGCCATGGGTAATTGACTAGGTTTACAGTCCTAAGCATGAATTCCTCACATTAAATGTGCCATAAGTCCAATTATCAGCAGTTGGTTACCCCCCAAGTAACTACCCCCAAGTAGCACCACTGAGGGTATTTTGCCTGGTCAGTCATTGTTATGATTTGCAGGCCTTATAGAACTATTGATTACTTTTCTCTCTTGGTAACTTGCATAGCACTTTCTTGAACAATGAGACCTAGCTCCCAGGTTGAGTCTTCCAGGTCAGTAAAAGTGTCATTCCACCAAGTTCCATTTTCAAAATGACTGGTGCCTCCAGCAATAAGGAGACCTTCAAAGTCTGCGAGGCAGGCAATACCAATGGCAAAAGCCTATATTGTTGGAAGCCTCTTCAACTCCCCTCTCCAACAACCCAAAAGAGTGTTTCATTTGGCCTGGGGCTGGAATTTTTCTTATGTAGTTTGGTTCCTTGAGTGTGGGGAGTCATTATAATCTCATGTGGCCTAACTCCATTTAAAGTGTATACAAATCTGTTACATATATACATTTATAGGATAACATTTCATATGTCTTTTTCAGACATCTTTAGTGTTAGTTATGTCTTCCTCCCCTCCCTCTGTTAAGTCCCCCATTTTCACCTTCTCCTTTTCATAGCACTTGTGTCTCACTAACCCTTTCTTCTCCCCACCCCACCCCTCACCCTTTTCTACCCTTCTGGATTCTGGAGTTATATGTTCAAATCTAAAGTTTCAGAGCTGAGCTCCACAAATAAGAAAGAAGATATGGCATTTGTCTTTCTGGTTCTGGGTTACCTCACTAAGTGTGGCATTTTCTAGTTCCATCCACTTAGCTGAAAATTTCATGATTTCAGTTATTCTTTATAAATTATATTATTTTACAAATAAATTGATGAATATTATGTATAAATAAATATATATTATTTATAGATGGAATTATCTAAAAGAAACCATTTAATAAAACAGGTACAGTGTTTAGACTTCTCAAAAGGCTGAAATTGGATCAACCTGAATAAAATTCCATTGTATGCATGTAACACAATTTCATTATCCATTTCTCAGCTGATGGACATGCATGCTGTTTTCATTTCCTACGTATAGATAGACTACATAGTAAATAGAAATAGAGTCATGGTATGTTTGAATTTGAACATAACGTTTTCTCCAACTTAGCCCAAAACATAGAAAATTATTCAACATGAAAAATAGACTTCTATACTATAAAGAATTTCATTATAATTAAATATAACTTTTATGTTAGGTATTATATTCTAAAAATTCCCAAGAATTATTTTGTGAGTATTTTGCAATTCATAATGTGATCCTGTGATCAAAGTGCCACAGTTTCCTGGGACTTCTAGTAAATCCATAAAGGATGGGCTGTTTAAACCTCATCTCTACTATGCTAAAATCTGATTCATGAACAAGCTGCTCAATTTTGTTTTGGTGTGACATCACTTCACCATTTGCAATGGAGGCTTGTCAGAGCTGAAGAGGAATTTACATAACTATTTTTCTTTGAGTTTGAATCTTCATACTTTGCTCCTATTTTTATTAATAAGTCTTAAATATTTAAGTAGACATGACTAGAGCTGGAGAGATGGCTCCAAAGTTAAGAACACTTGCTGTTCTTGCAGCAGATCCAGTTCCAGAACTCAAATCACATGGCTCACAATTGCCTGTAACTCCAGTTCCAGGGAGGCCTTCTCATTGCCTCCATGCATCACACACACACACACACACACACACACACACACACACACACACACACACACACACATTCACAGAGAGAGAGAGAGAGAGAGAGAGAGAGAGTACATCCTTATCTTTCTGAATCAATATTCTTCACACACACATATGAGAGCCTATAACCATGACAAACAGCATCATTATAACACAAAGAAATCTACCTGGGAAGCTTCTTTCTTTTTTCCTGAAGAACTCTCCAATTTCAGCTGAAATAAGGTCTTGCTTCAGCTAATTTATTAATGTTGTAATAATCTGTCATTACAATCGATAACTACTTTATTATTCATAGTGCATATAGTGATAAAATGGACCCTCTCTGAAATAAATTTAGTGTCTTGTCACAATACAGTATGATTTTACAATATTGCTAATGTGCACAAAGCATTCAAATATAGAATATTGGCACATCAGAGATTTATGATGAATGCGAAGAGAAGATGAATCTGGGTTAAGCTTTCCTGTCACTTGACTGAGGTTAAAAGAAATCAATAGTATTCATAATGTATCTTTCCCCCAACAATGTTAAATGGAAAGCACTCCGTGCTGAGAGCAGCTTTACTTATGCTTCAGTCTTAGTGATGGAAACACAGAGCTACGGTTAGAAGAAACAGGTAATGAAGTGATTTCAGGGGAAATGGAATCAGTCTAATTTTCTAATTGTCTAACTTTTTAATGTGGTGACTTGGGACCAAGCAGGTGGATTTTTTGTTAGAGTTTAAGAAAAATGTTATATTTTAAGTAGAAGTTACACATTTCCACATTTGCTTTTCATAATTTTTTGTAACATAAAAAAATAGCCATCAAGACCATTTTGATTTATCTTATGAACTGTTTCCTATTTATTTCAATGTGATGGAACTTTTGATTGTTTGTTTTTTATCATATGTTGGTCTTACTGTTCAAGTCACCTCTAGCCATTTTTTAAAATAATTATAATAGGCAGATGTTGGTAAGCCATTCTTCTTATCAGTGAATGACTTGGTAATGAAAGTCTTCCCTTGGTGTGCTGGCCACTTTCTTTTCAACTTGATACAAACTAAAGTCACCTGAGAAGAGGGAACCATAGTTGAGAAAATGCCTCCATCAGATTGGCCTGTGGGCACATCTGTGGGAAATTGTCTTGATGAATGTTTGGTGTGGGGGGCACAGCCCACTGTGGATTTGTACCACACCTGAATTGTAGAAGAAAGCAAGATGAGTAAACTGAGGAGCAAGCCAGTAAGCAGAATTTCTCCATGGCCTCTGCATCAGTTCCTGACTCAAAGAGCTCCTAACCCAATTTCTCTTAATGACAGACTGTCCCTTGGAAGTGTCACATGAAACAAACCCTTTCTTACTCTAAGTCGGTCTTGGTCAGTGTTTAACTGAAGCCAGGAGAAGCAAGCCTAAATAAGTGGTGGCCAATAAGGTGTAAGAAAATAACCTGTAAGAAGCTTCTTGAATACAGTTTCTTCCATCTTGAAAAGAAGGTGGAGAAGAAATGTTGACCTATTATGATTTTTTTCCAGTAATTCAGGGACTTCAGACGCTGTCTACACCCCGAGGAAGTCAGCCCACTTGACTTGAGAATGCAGAGCTGAAAAATAACAAACCCTTGCTTCTTCGTGAAATTGTTTCCATACAAGCTTCAGGATTGCCTTGTTTCTGCACTACTTTTATTTAGGATAAACATCATTATTTTAACCTAGCTTGAGATGAGTTCACTGTACTTCAGCCAAAACATCCTAACTGCTGCTATTAATCATCATTAAAACTAATTGGTGAATTTATTTTCATATTTTTAACTAAGGTGAAGAAACTGCAGTGTGGAGCTATATTATGGGGATTACAGGGATCACAATGACTAAGGAGCCCCATCACAGATGACTAAATCCATTTTAGCTCAAGATAAACAATAGTCCAGATACACAGATTCTATCACAATTAGATGTTTCTATTAGAGCTATTTTAATCTCTGATTTTCAAGTGTTTATCATTTTAAACATCTAGGAAAAAGAAAATACATCAAGGAGAATCTGAAACTCGTATCTAAGAATTGTGAACAATGGTTGGGACTAGCCAGATGAGAAAAGCCAGAAACATGAAGATAAAAAGAAAAAGAAAGGCAAACTGACTAATAAAAATGTCATAGACTTCCCAAGAAAGTAAGGAAAGAAATGATAATAGAGGATAGTGGAGTTAACAGCACATATAATGGTAAAAAGAACTGTAAAAAATGGTGGAGAAAACACCCTAATTAGATATTTAAAATGCCCACTACCATAAATTTGTTAATCTTTTTGAGTTGTTGGACAAAAGGGTTCTATAGATCCTGCAAAATACTGTAGGCTATTGCCAATGTTATTGGTTACCCTCTACAACAGTGGTTCTCACTTGTGGGTCATAATCCTTTTAGGGAAGTGGTCAAATGAATCTTTCACATGGGGTAGCCTAAGAACATCAGAAATATCAGTTATTTACATGAAGACTCGTAACAGTAGCAAAATTACAGTTATGAAGTAGCAACAACAATAATTTTATGGTTGGAAGGCACCTCAACTTGATGAACTGTGTTAAAAGTTCACTGCAGTGGGAAGGTTGGGAAACACTATTCTACAACCAGACACTCTATTGCTGAAGATACAATTTTCTTATAGCACACAACATGGACAAATATAGCTGGTACTTCATTGGTAGCTTTATCCCTCCTAATAAACACTGATAGTGCCAGATGATAATATACACATTACTGGAGGAGAAAAATAATCATCAATCCCAGCTTACCCAGCTATGAATCTGAAATTTATAATAACAACCTGACTGCATGATATGATCACTAGACCAAGTGACACAAAGCTAAGGAGTAACCAAATACTTTCTTTTATGGAGGCCAAGAACATGATATTAAATAGGGCACGAGCCAAGGGGAAATCTGACTACTAGTATTCTGCTTAATGAACAAAACAATAAAATAACCCCAAATCACTTAGTGCTATACTCATAGATAAATGCATTATTCAACCCTCATCAGTGAAGCCTCTTCTTATAGTAGATGATAATCAATACAAAACCCCACAACTGGACAAAATACAGAGGGTGAGAGACTTTGGAGCACTCAGCCTTCCTCAGTTTCTAGTACCCTTCATTATAATCCCAGCGTCCACAAATTTAGGCTTTTGGAATACCACCTTTGAGTGAGAGCATGCATGTTGCAATTGTTTTCCTACTTGGCTTATTCCAGCTAAGGTAAAGCCCTCCAGGTCCATCCAGGTTTGTTGAGGTATAAACACTTTCTTTAGAAAAACCACATTCCTGAAGGAGTTTAAAACATGCCATCTCAAAATACAATAAACTGGCATGTTGATTATTTCATTTGGTGAATGTTACAACCAGAATAGGCCATTTGAGTTTTCTGTGCCTCCACATAAAGATTTTCTTGGAAAGGATATTCTTCACATAAGGAAAATAGCTTTGACAGCTAGAGTGGTAACAGGGGCTGCAATGGACCAGAATAAATAAACTCTTTGGAGTAATCCTTTGCTTCTTTCCACATCTGCCCTCCATGTATCTCTGAGTGATAATCCTAGAATGTACTATCCGAGACCCAACGGCTACTTGTTCTGTCTAACATTCACAGGTTTATTTTGATTAGCCTTCTAAGTATCATGTGTGGGTCTTTGTAATGGGTGCGGTGCTGGCTGTCTATAGGTCCACTGAGCTTGTATGTTGGCAAAAAGGTTGAATGACCAGGAAAAATGGAAGACAAAGGTGCAGAGAAAGGAAAAGCAATGGTTTTCCAGATGAGAGGAGAATAAGGTTGGAAGACAGTTAAATGCACTCTGTCTTGGCTATATTACGGGGCTTCTGGGTCCTCCCCTTCCCCTGTGGGTCCTGTTTAGATATCAGACTTATGTCTTCCCAGGGTCCTTGCAATATCTTCTGGGAATAAGAAGATACTATCTCAGGGAGCCTGCCATTGCTTTAGCACTGCCTACCCATATTCATATAACTCCCCTTCACCTTGTATTTCACTTGTAAAGATTGATATATACAAGAAAATTAATTAAAGGTGTGTGCCTTTCCTTTACCCATTCAGATAGTAGATCCACCCAAAAGCCCTGTATATAAACTAAGGGGAGGGCACTCCATGGAAACCAGACAGGATCTCTCTGTTTCTCTCTCTTTCAAAAAAAAAAAGGGGGGGTCTCCTCTTCAACTTCAGTTAACACCTCAGCAATGGTGTTGGAGTTGTATATAATCTAAGACATGAGGCCTTATGTGTTTCCTCTACATGGTTATTACTAAGTAGAATGAGGACAAGGTTAATGCAAGTGTATTTATGAATTTTTCATGTGTGAAGAATTTGAGGTTATTTGAAAGCTTATTATCCATTACAATTGTTTTAAACTGTATATCAATGGCATAATAGAAATTTTGTCACCATGTCAACCAGCTTTCAAACTATCCCTTGACCAGATAAAACAAGGGGTTTTCACGGAGACCAGATTGTCAAGTGTAATGGATATGGATTTACAAATTATTTGACATTGTTAAAAGACAGTTGAAGCACAGGTGCTTTTACTTCAGTGTGAAAATATGAAGTGACACAAAAAAATATCATGAGGAAAGCTCCCAGAACAAAAGCAATATACAATATACATCACAGCACATTTTAAAGAAATAATTTATAATGTTTATTATACCTTCTGACAACACACAATCATGACTTCCAATCTTTTCACCAGTATTCAAAATGAAGTTTTCAATAGACCAATCCTCGACTGTACTGAGGTATTTAAACACTCCTCTCTCAATAACTGCTGAACAAATGAGAAGAAAATCAATAAGGACTGATGCTAGGAAGGGGGTGGTGGGTGAGTAAGGTAAGTTGTAGAGAAACCAAAGGAAGCACAAGTGATGTACCAAATAGAAGATTTATTGGAGCTTCCTATCTGAAAGCTAACAAGGCAGATAAGCACAACAAAGGTTAAAAAACAAAACAAAAAACCAGTTGATAAACTTGTAAGTATGTAAGTGGCAAACTGGGAATCTGACCAAAGTGTCATGTCATGTGGTGTCAACCTCCGCAGTTCTGTCATGGCAGAGTGATGGTTCCTGGTACCAAAAGCTGCTTTGTCACACACTGCTTCTTTTGAAAAGATATTTTACTTTATGTATATGAATTCTTTGCCCGTGTGTGTGTGTGTGTGTGTGTGTGTGTGTGTGTGTGTGTGTGTGTGTGTGTAGGTTATGGTGTCCATGTCTGGTACTCACAGAAGTCAGATAAGTGTGATAGTTCTCCTGGAACTGGCATTGTAGATGTTGGTGAGTACTGGGAAACAAACTCAGATGCTATGCAAGAGCAGTTAAAGGTGTGTGTCTCTACACCTGGTACAGGCAGTTTATTTTATTATGAACAAGTTACCAAGAGTTCACACTGTAGGGGGAGGGTTCTCCATAAATAGTGTAATATAAATAGATGTCCATATTCCAGAAAATGAAACGGTGTTCATCTTTTCTTATACGTAGAAATCAGTTGAAACTAAATACTTTGACATAAGATGTAAAACTGAAGTGTTAGAAAATTATTAGTGACTACTATCACATTAATAACCCTCAAATAAATAAACTATGTTGTTCATATAAGTCAATATGCAGCATAACTTCTGTCTATATAGTTATATCTTAAAATATAAGAAGTATATAGGCTTGTTAGATAATCATAAGGACTCGACACCCAACACCCACATAAAACTCTGACATTATGGTGCATGCCTGTGATGTGAGTGCCACGGAGGCAGACACAGGAGGATCCCTAGATCTTGCTGTCCAGCCACTCTAACTGAATTGAAGAACTTCAGGCTCATAGTGAAACCCTGTCTCAAAAATTAAGGTGGACAGGGATGAAGGGATACACTCATTTTCAATCTCTAGCTTTTATTCTCATACACATGGTTCATACATAATGCATACACAAAAACACATACCACACGCAAAATAAAATATAAGAACACTCTAATTTAAAATGATATTGCACTTCCTGAAAATTGCCCATAAGCCACAAGGAGAAAAAAGAACATCAAAATTACATTTTCAATGTAATCTATAGATCAAAAGATCTATAGAACCCAAACTACAGGAAGAGCTACTAAACACAAAGGAAGTCAACTCCAAGGTAGCCATCCTCCTGGCCAGAAGAAGCCTTCATTGGCTAGTTTTTAAAGTGACATAGCTCTTAGGCTGCTTTTGCTCTCCTTGGAAAGAAAGAGCATTGCAGTAATAAACACTCCCTTAATTATTATTGTGCATATACACTTACATGTATATATCTACATATACAAATACTCTTTGAACCTAATGCACACAGCTTGTATTGCCCATGTGTCCTGAGTTTTCTCGTGACCATAATGACATGGACAATCTGTCCGTGAACTCATCCCTGAAGAAAACTGACTCTCCCACCCTCAGCAGCCATGAACTGCCTGTAGTTCTTCAAGTGGGCATAGGGGCTTGTGCCGCTTTCCCCATCCATGTTAGCATGTTGAGTGGTGTGATCTTATGCAAGTTTTATGCAGGCAAAATAGTATTTAGAGTTTATGATGCAGTATCTCTGCTATGTCCAGAACATCTTTCATTGGCAGCCTTCCTGGTCCTCTGCCTCTTAGAATCTTTTCACCCTGTCTTCCCTTTTGTTCCTTGAGGCTTGGGTATAAATATATTTTAGATGTCCCCATTTGAGGGTGAATAGTCCACAGATATCATTCCCTATATGTGGAGAGCTGAGATATTGCAGTCGCCATTACAAGATGGCGCTGACATCCGGCCCCACAGTCAGTAAACAGGTTCCAGAGCGCATGTGCCAGTTGCAAAAGCACGCCAAGTCACTGCCCAGCCCAGGCGTCACATGGGGTGATGAGTGAGTAGCTAACCAGAAGACAATACGCCACCTCGTACCATCTTGATGCCGCTAGGGCTTATAAAAGCAGCACCACTCTTGGGCTCGGGGTCTTCCTCCTTTCATGGCTTAACTGCAATAAAGCTTGCTGCAGAAGGATCCTGTTGTCCATGTGCGTTCTTGCTGGCGAGATGACTGAGCGGGCTGCGACACCTATACATGTTCTCTTTTCTGCACAACAAATCTTCATTGATGAAGGATGAGAGATGTACTTATTTGTAGTATAAGGATAACTATTTAAAAGACAGCTGAATGCTTTGTTAATTTAACAAAATTGTAGTGGTAGACTGGTAGGCTTCTCCTCTAGGGTCTGTAATTTCTCCAACCACAAGTCTCCGGTTGGCTGTATGGTACCAGGCATGACTTCTCATCTACTGAGTAAGACTTAAGTCTAGCTAGACTGGTGTTTCTTGTTCTTAATATACTAGTGCCCCTGCTGCATCATCAGGCATATTTAAGATTATAAAAACCTTAAAGCAAATTAGCATTTCAAAAGACTTGGGGTGACATGTTGATACAATATCACATTAGTGAATATAATCATTATCAATAGTACTGAGAGCTAATTTTACTGTCACATGGCTTATTCCAGTGTATAATGTTCAATTGACATGTTTATCAGCTTATCAGAAAATTAACATATGGAAAATACCTATAACACCAGATCTATTTTGTGAAAGCATCTAAATGACTTGTCTCTAAATACAACATAAAGAGAAGAAAAGTTAAACTGCAGAGTAGCAATTAGAGAAACGAGGAATTTTGGGACAGCAAGCTGCATTCCAGAGAACAATGAAAAAGATGTTGGAGAGATGTTTTCAGGGCTAGGAGCATTTGCCATTCTGCCAAAGGACCTGAGTTCCCAGCACACATGCTAGGCTGCTCATAACCACCTATAACTCTGGCTTCAGGATATCCAGTGTCCTCTTCTGGACTCTGCAGACAATCATGGCACACACACACACACACACACACACACACACACACACACATACACACCATAACATAACATAAATAAAAATAAATTTACAAAGGGAAAAAATTAAAATTTATGATTTAAATCTTTTGCAAGCAAAAAATGCAAGGGCTGTGAGATGAAACCATTGTCTGCTTAGATATGTCAAGGGAATATCCATGGCTTTTCTGCTTTTGTGAAAAAAAGAAAAAAAAGAACACCAGCTTCTACAGTTATATCTTTTTCTACTTCAATCACAGCTAAAATTGTCAAACTAAGTGCATATTCTTGTGAGCTCCAGGAAGTCCCTGATCACATTTCTTTTAATCGTTTCAATGTACTGGTAGTCTTCTGTTTCAGCTCTAATTCAAAGAGTGCTTTTAACTTTAAATGGCTTCCTGAATTATTTATGAAATAAAGGATATATATTATATATATATGTACATATTGAAAACTTTTCTATTGAAGAATAAGTGTCTAAAGTTATTTGGGAATATTAGAAAACCATGTTAGTCTGTCAACTATTGTACTAGAGACCTTTGCTAATATGCTCAAGAACACCTTTGTTGTTAATCCTCATAGTAACACTAACATTTTGATTTTTAAATAAAAAAATGTAGGCATAAGTTACAAAAATAGCAGCTCAAGGGGATGAGTTCAACTTAAAATTTCAACCTTACTGTCACCCTACAAAGAGTCAAATCATAGTCTCCAATATTTCAGGGCTTCCAGAGAAAATTTGTATATATGAATTAAACACATACACACACACACACACACACACACACACAGAGAGAGAGAGAGAGAGAGAGAGACAGAGACAGAGAGAGAGAGAGAGAGAGAGAGAGAGAGAGAGCAATAACCAATGTACATTCTTTATCTCACTAAATATGATGACAGCAACTCAAGAATAAATGGAGGTGTCTTATATTGCTTAAAAACTGCAAGTAACTATGGAGGAGTAGTTTACAAATGACAGTTTGACAGTTGGTCCTTTATTGCTCATGGTGAATTATTTCTAATCACTAGCTGGTAGGTGTAATCATTGCTGACATTAACATTTCATGTACATTTTATACTTATATAGGTCTATTTGTAATATAAAATCCTAAGACTGATATGTGTGTTTGAAAGGTACATACATGGCCAAATGTTATCAACACATTAAATGTTATGAAACAAAAAAAACAAGCAAAAACAACTATAAAAAAATCTATGTGCTTTAACTAAGTAAGTTTATGGAGCTAGAGCATAACTACTACAACTAATTTATAGTTTTCTATGATTAAAAGATGCCTCCTACATTGTGTAGTTGTGGGAACATATAGACCAGAACAGACAGTTTTTAAAATGTTATGTGAAACTTTGAAAACAGCTTCAAACGTACTAAGCTCAGATTATGCCAACTATATCTACTGTATCTATTATTCAGTTCCATATACATATATAATGTACATATGCATATACATAATACAGTTTATTAGATGACAAGCATTAAATTAAAATCTGCTCCTCTGAATTTTTATGAACTATTTCACAGACATACAGTCATAATGAGCATCTTTAACTTATTTTATAATTATCTTTCATTTTATACTTTAATGTTAATTGATATGACATATTAAATGTATTGTCTATTTTAAAAGTGCTCCCTGACTTTGATTTAAGTATTTCCAAAGTGTTTCTGTACAGATTTGTATGTTTCTGAATTACTCTATTTATGTACATGTATAGGTATATATTTATGAATTATGTATATATATATATATACTAACTGTTTCAAACAAAAATTTTTGAGTTATTTTACTCATTAATATCTATTTGATATGCAAGGCATGTTTGATCTTAGAACACTCAATATATTTTCTTTTTTCCTTTTATTGAAAATATATTATTTTCTCTTATAATATATCCTGATTATAGCTTCCCTTCTCTCTACTCTTCCTAATTCTTCCCCACCTACCCTTCCCTCCAGACCCACTCTCTTCAGTCTCTCATATTAAAATAACAGATTTCTAAGTCATAATAACCAAATGTGACAAGATAAAATATAAGATAAAGTGAAGCCATCATATTAAAGTTGGACAAGACAACCTCACAGAAGGAAAACAGTCCTAAGAGCAAGGACAAGAGTCAGAGGTCAACTCATTTTCACACTCAGGATTCCCATGAAAATACTAAGATAAAAGCTATTATATAAATGCAAAGACCTGGTGCAGATACAGGTGGGCCATGTGCTTCCTACTTTAGACTCTGAGAGGTCATATGAGCTATGCATAGTTGTTTCAGAGGGCCTTGTTCTCCTGATGTCCTCCATCTCCCCTGGCTCTTACACTTATCCTGTCTCTTCTTCTGTAGGTTCCTTGAGCTCTGTGGAAAGGGATTTGATGGAGACATATCACTTATATCCTCTCTCTGCTTTATGTCTGATTATGAGTCTTTGTATCTGTTCCCACTTGTTGCTGCAGGAAGATTTTATGATGATGACTGAATGTGACACAGATCTATAAGTATAGCAGAATACCATTAGAAGTCATTTTACTGAAACTTAAGAAACGAAACAAAACAAGCAAACAAACAAAAAGAGTAGTTTACCCTAGTTCTCTGGGCTGTCTAGTCTCTGGTTCTTTGTCACAGAGTGAGCCTTTACGTCAAATCAGACATTCCAAAGAATAAAAAAAAAAAAGTAAGAAAGATACAGTGATTCCGCTATTTCCAAATGGATTCCATTTATTTATACAGCAAGCATTTATATAATGTATTTGTAGCATTTCAAATTCTGCATTACTTAACAGAGTACTCAATAAACACTGAGCTAGTAGAAAAGCATATGATATAGAGGCTTAGCTACTGAGTATGTATTTGCCTTTGGGAAACTAACACGTTATCTAAGTCTTATATGTAAAATATGAGTAATGTCTACCTAGACATTGATACAGAACATGATATGGAATAAACCAGGATCTTATCTGTGATAGGCACTGAATGCAGTGCCTATACTAATAATTACTTTTTATTTATCTTTGTACATTCTTCATTTGACAATTTGTAAAATCCTAATTGAGATTGGTTTCAGTTATTAAGTAGAATTGGTTCCTTCTCCATCAAATAAAGCTAAGATGACAGGCCCAAGCAGGTATCTAAAGCAATTTAGATATGTCATGTTCATTTTACAGAGAAGACAAGCAGAGGCAGTTGGGAAAAGTTAGTGAAGGTAAGGATAAAGGCAAATATAAATAGCTTGAATTAAAGCAGCTATTTAAAGGACGATACAGTCTCTCTCTCTCTTTCTCTCTCTCTCTCTTTCTCTCTCTCTCTCTTTCTCTCTCTCTCTCTCTCTCTTTCTCTCTCTCTCTCTCTCTCTCTCTCTCTCTCTCTCTGTGTGTGTGTGTGTGTGTGTGTGTGTGTGTGAATTCTGTGAATGGTGGATATGGTACATACACAAGATGTGGGTAGTGATGCCACAAGTACAGGTAGAGAACAGAAAGGGCATCCACAGATGTTCCTAACCACTCTCCCCCTATTGCTTCCAGACAGGGTCTCTTTCTAAACTAGAAACTCACTGTTTTGCTTTGGTTACTTCACTCACAAGCTCCTGGGATCACTTGTTTCTGTTCCCAGTGCTTTCATGGAGGTGGGGGTATTGGTCATGTGCAGCCATGCTGGGCTTAGTTTTCAGCATGAGGATTTTTGGACTCAGGTCCTCATGATTACACAGGAAATGAAATGATTACACAGGAAATGAAATCATTTGGCTCCTTGAATATCTCTTCAACCATTCACAGAACTGTATGAAACCAGTTATGAAACCATTAAGTAACTATTTCATATACTTGCAGTAATGTGACATAAATCATAGATCTTGATGAGTTCTATGGTGTCACCAAAATAAGTATTTTCCAACCACACATGTGTTTAGAAGTCTAAAGCAGAAGCAAGCATGGGTGATATATAAAATGGAAAGTACACTCACACTGGTAAGTCCTGTGATGGACTTGCGAAGGTCTACTGGGATCCATCTCTGGGGTACTTGAAAATGTCACGAGAACATTTTGAAACCACAAAATATGCATTTCTATCTGTAGATAGCCTCTATTACTGAAGTGTCTGGCGTCCTTGAAAATGCCATGAGAACATTTGAAATCACAAAGTATCCATTTCTAACTGCATTTGGCAACTTACAATCTTTAATGTATGCTTACAATTTCACATATAATTTGTATTATTTCTGAGTATGGCTAACCATGCTGTGAATGATGAAAACATGGGATTTGATTTATCCACACTGCTAGGTAAGTTCATGGCCAGCTCTAGCAAGCAATCAAACATTACAAATGTTAAGGCTGCACATTTTTAGTTAGACGTGGTAACACTCTACTGAAGAGCTAATGCATTTCTCGGAAACTAAGGCAGGAGAATTACAAGCTCAAGGTCTTCCTTTCCCATCATCATTTAGTGGTACAGCAGTCCCTCTTATCTGTGTTGGACAAACTCTAAGGACTCTAAGGATAGACTAAGATGTTCAATGGGTATTTGAAGCCCCAGATAGTAACACACCTTATATATAGTCAGTTCCCCTGTGTATAACATGACTGCCAAAGCTTGATTTAGAAATCATGCATGGTAGGCATTAATAATAGCTAATGATAAAACAAAACAATTATAATAATAATACATAGTAAAATCTTTTTGAACTGTTTCATATTTGATGTGTTTAGCAGTACTTAAGTATGGGTTAGCTAAAAACTGGGAAAGCAGAGCCATGGATAAGGATCACTGTACTGTGTGTGTGTGTGTGTGTGTGTGTGTGTGTGTGTAAGAGAGAGAGACAGAGACAGACAGAGAGACAGAGACAGAGAGAGCACAATAACAGTGCTAGGCACATTAGAGAAACTCACAAGCAGATATTCTCCACCCCCAATAAAAGTTATGACAGTCTAAGATACATAAAACATTTGAATCTCTTTCCTTTCAGAACTTCATGTATTTTTTTCCATTTTACACAAGACCAGAACTTTCTGTCTGTAAGTTAACAAAATAATTTTTGACTTGTCACCACTGTAACTGCATACTTTCTTACTTTAGATACAGGGACCAAAGTGAGATGACATTTTTAAAAGTTTCCAAGTCTTCATTATTGCTCAAATCCTCTTTCATTGGAGATTTGCACAGTCATAGCAGCAACTTTGAAAAAGCACCATGGCCAAGTTAGTGTACAAGTAGTTAAAGAATGTGGAATATTTACAGCATTTTTAAAATAATCAAATTGAAAAAAATTGAAAAAACTGTGCCTTTTTTCATTTCACTAACAGTGAGTTACTCACATAAAATAAAACTAAAAGCATCAGTTCTGGGAATAATAAAAGCAAAGTAAACCAAAACCAACATCTGAAAGTTTTACAGTGTGTTTATAAAATCACAATAGCAAAAGGATCCAGTGCTTGTGTTATATTATGCTTCAAATTCTCTATTTAGCAAAGTTGCTAAGAATAATTAGGTCATATACACAAACATAAAAACTAAGATTAAATGAAGTTACAAGTCACAACAGAGAAAAGAATGGTAGTAGTTTAGTTTTGCAGCATAATATTGGCTGGTAGAATAAGCTGGCAATTCTGGAAACTGAGCTGAGAAAATTTTCGTGTCTTTATGTGACTCCTTTGCCTGTTGGGGATTCTTTCATTATGGAGTCCATGCCAAATGTTTTTAAATCACTGAGTTGCTTCCCATATAAACAGCATTGTTTCTGATGTCTAAAACACTAGAATGGTTCAGTAGAGCTCACTGGAACCATGATCAGAAGTGTTTCTTGAGTGTTCTATGTTCCTTTGTGCCTTCATTTTCCCCATTGGTGCTTCAGAACCTAGCACTTAGAATTTTCACATCATAAAAAGGCACATAGCAAGAACCGTGTGTAAGACTCTCAAAGCATGGAGTGGCCGGGCTCCTCCCCTGGGGACCTCCTACCACCAGGTTCCACCCACAGAACACTCTAACTGCCTTAATAGCTAAGCTCAGTCCCTGCCCTGTAGAGCAAAAAGCTGATGCTCTGGGCTTAAAATCCCACCAATACCCACCCTGGAAATCTCCATCCTGGAGACTCCCATGAATCATCTATAAGCCTGTCTTCTCAGTTCTCTGCTGCTTCTCATCCGAGCAGAGACAACCACCCTCTTGGGATCTTTTCCTTCTCAATAAACATCTTTATGTGAGATTTGTTGTGAAGTGTGACATTGTGGTATTTCTTGGCTCCCCACTGCCAGGATTCCTTTCCATCTAAGCTATAACACTTAAACCATGACATTGGTATATTCTAGTTCTCTCCACAACACCTTCTTATTCTGCAGTAGAGGTAGGGATTTCTCATTATTTTGGTTAAATGATACCCATTTATTTTTTCTTACTGAAAGGCTTTTCATACATAAAAATTCAAAATCAGATGCTATAACACCAAAGCTGAATGATAAGGTTAGAAGCTAAGACTAATAATTAATTGAGGGCAAATTGCAAGTAACTAATAAGTAACTAATTACTCCTATTAGTGGATGAAATGAGTCTGAAAGATCCCAAGAAAGCATTTTTCTGATTCACATACTCAACACAAAACAACTCCTCTCTGGCCTCCAAAGTGCTTAGGGATTTTCTTCCACCAGCAACAAATCAGTTCTCCTGTGGGCATCAGGTATGTTGTAATTTAATTGACTTCTAACACTGTCTGGACACAGTGTCCTATCCCATGGTTAAAGCTCATTCCCACAGGAATGCTACTGAAGTCAGAGGCCAACTACATGCCCCAATTTAGGACCCTTGCTTAGGACATTGCCATACTTGAATTTACTAGAGTGGCTCAGAGAACCTAGGGAACTCTTTTAATTACATATATCATGAACAAACCAGCTGAACTGGAACAGAAGAGGAGTGTAGAGAAATCAGAGCAGGAAGAAGTATCTGGCTACTTACAAGTTCATAAACACTGTCCCCTTAAGTTTCTGTGGAGATGTCACAGGATAGGTGTGATTGATTCATGTCACCCTTCAACCCTACTTCTATACTTGGAGGTCAGGAAAGGTGACTGAAATCCCCAAGCTCTGATTAGGTCTTAGCCTTTCTAGTTACCAGCTCCTATCCTGAAGCAAGGGGCTTCCTCCCATCAGCACTCTCATTAGCATACAAAGACACTCATCTCTGGAGATACTGAAGGCCTTGAGAACTGCCTAAGTATAAGAGGCAGAGAAAAAAATGTGTGTGTGTGTGTGTGTGTGTGTGTGTGTGTGTGTGTGTGTACATGTGTGTCTGTGTGTGCTTTATACTCAACATCACAGACCTTGTGTGAATAATGTGTGAAATCTCTCTGTCTCAAGATCCTTAACTGCACTGCTATGGTCGCACTATGAAGTATATTCCCACAAATGATTACTGAGGATTGGCCAATGCTGTGGAACTATTTTGGGATGCTCTGGCAATCCTAGGAGGGAAACCTTTTAGCCGGCCCTGAAGTTTCAGGATCAGATGGCTTAACTCTTGAACTAAGATTTTTTAGTGGGCAGTAGAAATTTTTCAGAGAACTAAAACTGGAAAAAGGACACATTCTCAACTTGAAGTTACTTTAAAATTGGAGAAAAAATGAAAAGAGAAGTATCAGGTTTGAAATCAAGAAAACAGACAGGCATTCCATGTAGAGAGGGGAAATCTTACCAAACTATTACATGTATAATAATTCTTTATATATTATTACAATATATAATCATATATATTGCAAACTATATATAGTATTACAAACTATATATAAAGATATAGAATCAAAGAAGAGGTCGTACATTTGAGTACTGGTGACAGATATGGGAGGAGTTGGAAATTGGAGAAGGAGGGGCAAACATGATGTAAACACAGTGCTTATGAGTGAAATTCTGGAAAACTTTCAAATTACAAAAAGAAATTTCACTGGCATTGTAAGAGAGATTGTTAACTAGAAAGACAGTTTCCTTGAAGAGAAAGCATTTTACGAATTAAAAATACATTGCTTGAATGTCCTAGAAAAGTTTTAATTTTCATTAACAGCTAATAAAGTTATTCATGTGGACATGCATTCAACAGATGCTCCTCCTTTTGATTTTCAATGGATTGTGTGAACCTGCTTCATTAAAATAAATAATAGTTAAAAATTATAAAAATGATTCCTTTGCTTTCCTTCAGTTTTTTTGACATAGGCACACAAAACTAATTTATACATAAAGTCACTTTGCCATTGAAAATAATATAGCCACAGGTTCCTGGGTTTATAAAAGTCCCTGCGATGTAAGTAGGGACTTTGCTTTGACTATCACATTAAGAAAAATTATGACTTCAGATAAAGAAAGACTGGACCTGGCTTATCTTTGATGGGCATGCTGGCACTTGGCTATAATCTGAATATTTGGCTAAACAAGGATCACAAATTCAAGGTTAGCCATTCAAGGCCAGCCAGGGCTATGTGATGGGTGAACTCCAGGGCAGCATGAACTACACAGTGAGATGGCATCTCAAACAAACAAACAAACAAATAAACAAACAAACAAACAATTCATCTCTATATCAATCAGTCTGTCAGTGTGAAAAAAATACCTTTTGTCCCAGATAAATTTTCCCTATAATGTTTTTAATGTTTAAGCAAAAGTCTTCTAATTTCACTCAGACAGAGAATGCCAAGGACAGGTGAGGTTGTACCTGGGTGGAATGGGCCAACCCTAAAGCTTGGAATGGGCATGGTTTAGTGATTCCTACCCTGAAAGGGGGAGGAGCAGACGGTCAGAAGAGAGATGGCCCAAAACCAGAAAGAAAACAGTCTTTAAGGCAGCAGGGTCTGTTCCATCAGGCCTCTGTTCTCTGAGTCCAGTCTTGCTGGGACAACTGGGAACTCTAGAAGCATCAGAAGGAACTAATGAGTCAACTCTTAAAATGGTGATGACATGTGGAGAAAGTCAAGGCTGTCCAAATCCTGTGATTCACCAATACACACAATCCTATAGCATCAAAACGCTGTCAACTTCCCTTTTGAAAAATTTCTAAATTTACCCAAATTATCTTTCTCCCTCATGCAATGACAATGAAAGCCAGATTCTTTTTGTAAACTTTTGGAAACAAAACTCACCTGACTCAATAGCCTCTTAATCAGGCTCTATTTATAATTTCATAAAAATACATAATCCTTCTTCCTCACCCACACAAACCTTCTGCTTTTGCCTCTTGAAGAGATCTCGATGTTGGCACTACACTTCACTGACTCCCACTTGAGCAGGAGGTCTTATGTTTTATGAGTGTTTCATCTTAGATTCCCATCTATGAATACAGATAGGCTGTATTGTTTCTCAGAGCAGACAGTTAGTCTCTTTATGTGAGCATTTAACATCTGTCTAGTAATGAGAGTACAATCGATGTGTGGGCCATAAAACTTCAATGGATGGAAAGTATCTGTCTATCTAGAACATATATTTTTCTACTTCCCCTCAAGATTCTAAAATGTGTACCTAGATAGATTTACAGGTGGTGATATTATACATCCATGTATACAAACTTGTAGAGTTTAGGTCCATTGTATTATGTATTTTGCATTCCTGACTTGTGGCTTCATCAGACTTAACAAACCACTGTTTGAGTTAATAGACCATTCCCAATATTCAGTACAGCTATCAATTACCACAACCAAGCACCATGGTAACTGATCACTTGTAATCTTATTCTGGGGAGAGTACAAACAATTGTGGCTATCATATAAAAGGGACATAAACTAAGTAGTGTGGAGTGTGTGTGTGTGTGTGTGTGTGTGTGTGTGTGTGTGTGTGTGTGTGTGTGTGTGTGTAAGATAATCTGAAGGAACTCATTTTTAGCATAAAAGACATTGGTTTCAATGAATAAAATATTAAACATTACAGGGTTAATATTTTCTTTGTTTATGGTCTCCCTTACATTATTTCATTTTGTATTAGAGTCCTTAACATAGGAAAAGTTAAAATTCACTAAGGATAGGATAAGAGAAGTCATAATTTCTATCTTATGTACTTGACCCATTTTTTTTTCTTCCTGTAAAATTCTGGCAGCTGAAATATTTCCTATGAAAAGCAACAGCTGGCAAATTGCTAAAAGGTTTGGGAAATTCTGGCATACTGGTATTAGTTTAAGACAATGCTATTTGACATAACCTGTAGTGTTAGGCAGATTAAAAAGACAAATGGAAATGTAAGACCAGAAATAAAATAAAAGGTCATTGTGCCACAGTAGGATCTTGCCCTGGGCTTGGACGGTAGATAAAAAAGCTGCAATTGCTGCTGAGGGGTGCCATTAAGAAAAGAAAGAAGAATCCATCTCCACTGACCCATACTAATTCATTGCCCAACCTGTCACTACAGGATGCCCGTACACTGATTTTCAAAAGACTGAATGCAATTATTCCTATTTTCTTAGTCACAATTTGAAATGTCATTCGCAAAACAAACAGCTTCAAGTGTGGTTTTTGATGTATTTTCATAACTTCCCCTCAGATTTTCCTATCAATTTTGTAACAAATGTGTATGTGCACATCCATGTGTGTTTAAGACCTGGTAACTAAACACTGAAGAATACCACTGATATTTTCATACATAGAAAATTTTTGAACTTTTTCCATGTGTATATATGTATACTGCACTTATCTTAAAAATTGAAACCACCACAATTTAGTCAACTTAGAATCAATAGTAGTTTTCAATTAACCAGGATAGTCCATGTAACAACTTGAATGAAAATACAAAGCATTTTCTTTTCAAATTTTTTCTCAGGAAAATCATGCAGAAAAAAATATCATCAGTAAATTCAAACTGTAAATGTCACACTTTCAAATCTTGTCCACATCAAGTAAGTATAAACTATCAATGCTAATCTTTTTCTTAATTAAATGCCATGCCAGAAATATATTTTGTCATATTCACTAGTCTTTTGGGTTCTCATTATTCCTGTCAGCATTCAGTTAAACCACATGTGTGCATGCATATACTTTCTCCTAGTGTGTGTGTGTGTGTGTGTGTGTGTGTGTGTGTGTGTGTGTGTGTGTGTGTGTTAGTTCTGGACTCAACAGAATGTAACTCCCGATGTCCCCTCAAGATTCTAAAATATGTACCTAAATAGATTTACAGGTGGTGATATTTTATAGCCACGTATAAAACTTGTAGAGTTTAGGTTCATTGTATTATGTATTTTGTATTCCTAACTTGTGGCTTTATCAGACTTAATCAACCATTGTTTGAGTTAATAGACCATTCCCAATATTCAGCACAACAATCAATCACCACAGCCAAGCTCTAGAGTGCTCTTCCTCCTTCTTGGAACTGCTCTAGGATTTGGGTGGCTTGTCACTGATTACTTACAGAAAGCAGATCCATTTTATCTTTGTTCCTCTTACCTCTGGTGATGTATTTCATCTCATGTAAGCCTCTGTGATAAACCAACCACAGTGACACATGTCTGCAGTCCTGTTCTGCTCTACAGTGGCTAGAGTCACTATCTATCTTTGTGTTCTACTTCAAATGCACTATTCCCTTCATAGTGAGCGATGCATGGTGCTCAGACTTCGGTGCCCTGGGCCTGAGCTGCTAGGAAGTTAATCTTTTATGTATTGAATATAGTTGAAAATTATAATAATCAAACTTATTTTGCAATGGCATATTTATATACCATATATTATTAAGGGAAGTTTTAATGTACAATTTTAACCACATAGACACACAAACACATAAAATTCTTTGTTACCTGAGTTACAGAAAAGTCTTCATATTAAAAACCAGGGTTACAGGGGTGATAAAATAATGCTGACACCCTCTCATTACTGCAGAGATAGTATCCCTCCACAACAAATTGTGAACAATTATTACATGACTTTCTTCTCATGAAAAGACATAGAAGATGTGTGCAGAGGCCATAAAAAAGAATGTACCAAGACAAGAGCAGGCAGGGAATTCATCAGTGTATTCTGCAAGAGAGCAGTGGCAAGTCCTAGAGAAGGATAGCAATTCACTTATAATGATTAAGGGAACATTACTTTGATTTTCTCCATGGCCCATTTGTGCATAGACTATATATGAAGACAGCTCACTATCTTGCTTTGCAGTACACTTTGCAACATTGTTATTTTTCTTATGACTGCCTATTTGGGTTGTGCTCCTACCATCTTCATAAAATGTCATAGGTCACTAGTGCTCAGGTTCCTAATGGTCATCAACTCATTGTTAGAGTGTGAGAAGTTAGCCATTATTTTTTACTCTTTCTTTCAATATTATTTTTACTTAATTTCTTCTATTATTAAAAAGAAATAAATCATAAAATTTGTATTTTGTAAAATGAATAAGTAGACATGTTCATATGACACAATATGTCATTATGAACCACTAACTAGTAATTGCTTAATTAAATTTGTGAAGTACATTTTTCAGAATTAATACAGATCTGTGTAGAAGACCAATGAACGGTTGAGGCAGCCTCCCTTCTGTACACAGTAACTTGTTTTCTAGTCAACTTCAGTTATTTCCTTTCTTCTACGTTACCTGTGCTGTCTATCACCAAATCTTTGGTTCTCAGGTTTTAAAGTGTGAACTTATCCAATCCTTTCCCCATTATGAGCCTCATCCGAATAGCCATTCATAGTATTTACATCATGCTTCCTGCTGATCTTTCTCCTACTAAGATAGTCTGGTTTCCAACAATACTACTGCTATTGATATTTTAAACATTTTCATTAAAATTTTTCACGAATGTTTTAAAAATGGCAGATTAATCAACTGTACCCTCTAAAACATGAATGACTCCTAGAAAAATGTTTTTTTTGAAACGTTAGAAAGTTAGAATTATATAGTAGTAGGCTTCTCATATTTTTTTCACTTAGCAATATGAATTCACATTTTTCCCATGCTATTTCCAAAAAATATGCTTGTGGTCCAGGAGCTTATTCATTTTCACACAATCATCCATAAAGACTGTATTGTGAATAGGTTGTAGTTTCTTTTTCCACATACCATTTGAAGAGAAACTTTCTTGTTTCAGTTGGCAATGAAAAGTTGTTAAAAGCATTCCTTTGTAACTGTGTGTTTTTCTTACCTGTATGAATGTGGATGTATAATTTATTACCCACATTATTAAATGTCTAGGACATATTTAATTAACAAGTCTGTGGTGTTTTGGATGAGAATGACCCCCACAGGTTCACAGGTTTGAATGCCTGCTCAATTACGGAATGGCACTATTAGGAGGCATGACCTGGCTTTGTTGGAGGAAGTGTGCCACTGCCAGTGGTCTTTGGGATTTCAAAGCTCAAATTAAGACCAGTATCTCTCCTTTCTTGTTGCATGGTGATCCAGATGTACAACTGTTGGCTTCTTCTCCAGTGCCATTTTGCCTGCAGGCCACCATACATCCTGCCATCATAATAACAGACTAAACCTTGGAACCTGTAAGCCAGTCCCAATTAAATGTTTTCCTTTATGGAAGTTGCCATGGTCATGGTGTCTCTTTACAGCAATAAAAACCTTAACCAAGATAGTGGCTAGTTAGTTTTATAAGAAGCCAACAAGCTCTTAAAAGGTGACTACACCATTCTTCATCCCGAGCATTAAGCACTGAGTTGCTATTTGCCCCACAACCTCATTAGTATTTGACACAGTGATTTGCTTTAATTTAATCCATCTATTGGGTTTTAGTAGTAACTCACTGTGGTTTTCTCTAGTGGCACTCAATGTCAAATATATGCTTGTATACTAACTGCACACACACACACACACACATATAAGGAATATATATATATATATATATATATATATATATATATATATATATATATAAGTAGGAATATATGTATAATACATAACTTCTTTTGTGAGGATTTATTCTTATATTTCTCTACTTTTAATTTTTTGTTGTTGTTTTATACTGCATTTGAAACATTCTTTGTTGAAGGTGTTTATCAGCTGTAGGAGTTCCCTGGTAGAGTTTATTAGGTTGCTTATGTAAACTATCATATCATCTGAAAATAGAGACAGTTTGTCTTCTTCCTTCCCAATTTGGATTCCCTTGTTCTCCTTTTGTTGTCTTATAGCTTTAGCTAGAACTTCATGTACAATATTGAAGAGATCTGGAGAGACAGGGCAGCCTTGTCTTGTTCCTGATTTTAGAGGAATTGCCTTAAGCTTCTCTCCATTTAATTTGATGCTGGCTGTTGGTTTACTGTATATGGCTCTTATTATGTTTAGGTATGTTCCTGTTATCCCTGATCTCTCCAAGACCTTTATCATGAAAGGGTGTTGAATTTTGTCGAAGGATTTTTCAGCATCTAGGAGGATGATCATATTGTTTTTCTTTTTCAGTTTGTTTATATGGTGGATCACGTTGATAGATTTTCCTATGTTAAACCATCCCTGCAACCCAGCAATGAAGCCTACTTGGTCATGGTGGATGATTTCTCTGATGTATTCTTGGATTCGGTTTGCCAGTATTTTATTGAGTATTTTTGCATCAACAAGATAGACAAACCCTTATTCAAACTAACTGAAAAGCAGGGGTACAACATGAAAATTAACAAAATCAGAAACAAAAAGGGGGACATAACAATGAACACAGAGGAAATCCAGAAATCTTTCAAGTCATACTTTGCAAACCTGTACTCCACAAAATTTGAAAATTTTCTCGAAAAACTAACTCTTTGTTGCATTGATTTTTTTTGTATTGTTTTCCTGGTTTCTATTTTATTGATTTCAGCCCTCAAATTGATTATTTCCTGGCATCTACTCCTCCGGGATGATTTTGCTTCTTTTTGTTCTAAGGCTGTTAATTCTTTGTATATTTTACAAATAAGTTTTTATTAGATATATTTTACATTTTATTCTAATTTGTGACATGTTTCTCATTCTTCTAGCAATCCATAGGCATATACTTTTTTATTTTATTTTAATGAACTCAGAATTCTCAAAATTTATCATGGATCATGCTTTTGGCATTATGTCTTAAGAATCACAATCAAACAGAGTCATCTAGATTTTCTCATTGGAATGTTTTGCGATTTTTTATTTTACATTGCAATTTTAAAATAAATTGTATAAAATCTTCCTTTTCCTCCCTCTCAGCCTCCTTTACCTCCTATCCCCTCCCTTTTCCTCCCCTCCTCTTCCCCCCTCCCCATCCCCTTTTCCTCCCCTCCCCCTCCCTTTTCTTTGCCTTTCCTTTCCTCCTCTGCCCTCCCTCTGCCTTTACTAGTGTTTTTTCAAGTGAATATTGCATTAAGAAGATGCCTCATCATTTGCTGTTTGATCAAACTTAAGTTGTCTGTATTTGTACGGCTCAGCTTCCAGATACTGTGTTATGTTCCATAGATCTATGTTTGCCAGCATCTGCTGTCTTGGCGATTAAACTATAAATTTGGACTATGGCTTCTGACTTTGCTCTTTGTTTTCATTATTGGTACTCAGTATTGGCTATTCTGAGATTTTTGCCTTACCATAGAAACTTAACAATGTTATTGTTGAAACCCAAACAATAGCTCACTGTTTTTTTTATTTGGTTTGTGTTGAATCTATTGATCAAGCAGAGTGTCTTAACAGTATTGAGTCTTGCTATTCATTTAACTATGAGACACTTGTAAATTGATAAATACTATCTTCAATTTATTTTATCTGTGTTTGAAATTTTCTTCCTGAACATATTCAACATTTCCTAAGGTCCAAGTAGGATATTTTTTAGTGCCACCATAAGTGATTTTCTTTATAATTTAATTTCCAACAGTACATTTATGTTATACAGGAGAGTTAGTCTTCTATATTGTAACATTTCTGTATTTTATTAGTTCTGCTAATATTTTATTAACTCTTACACACACACACACACTTTTGCTATTTGTGAGTGAAAAGAGGTTTGTTTCTTCATTACAAGCTGTAAGCTTTTCAATTCCTTTTTTGTCCTTTTGGATTACATAGAATTTTCATCATGGTGTTGAACATCAGTAGTGAGGTGAAACAACCTCATCTTGATAGTTTTGTAACCATTACATGTGTTCACCACAGGCTTTTCGAGGATGTCCTTTTTGTCAGACTGAGGGAGTCCTTTCTCTCATTCCACTTACTAGTGGGTGGTTAGTCAGGAAGCAGCAAAGGATTTTGCCAAATACAGTTTCTGCATCTTTCATTACAATCATGTGATAATTTTTCTCATATAGCCTATTTGTCACTAGATGGCCTATATTAATATTTTGAAAGTTGAACCAGAAAATTGAACTGCAGTGCATCCCACTTGGCCATGTTATTTGTAGACATTTGGATTTGATTTGCTAACATTTAGTTCAGCATTATTGAATCTGTGTTCATAAGAGGTTTTCATCTACAATACATAAAATGAAAAGTATAGATGCATTTTCTGTATTTCACATTTTCTGTACACAGTTTGTATTGTCTAGTTTGTGTAACAAGGATTATTCTGGCTTCACAGAAACAATAAAGAGGATTTTTTTCTGCTTCCTGGAACAAGTTATAGAGAGCATATACCTCTTCATTCTTAAATGTCTGATGTGGTAGAGTGACAGAGAATTTTGTTCTCTTCACTTGATAAAGTTATATATATAATATATATATATATAAGATAAATATATCTTTGATCATATGTTTGTGCATATATATATATATGCACAAACCCATGGTGCCTCATTTCTGATTAGTACTCTGTTTTTTTTACTTGTCTTACTGAATATATACCAGTTGCTTTCCTCTTGTTATTGTTTTGTTTCCTATGAGAACCAGCTTTTGGTCTTCTTTATTTTCTATTTTAGTCTTTACTAATTCTTGCTGTAACTTTTAAAATTTTATTGTTTTCCTTTCTTAGGTATCTATTGTATTCTATGGCTTCTTTCTTTGGGAGGAAGCTTAGATTCTGAGTCTATATTTTTCTCCTTTTATAATATATGAACTCAATACTACATATTTCTCCTCTAAATTACTTCCCTGTTGGCTACAAATGTTATTTAATAGTGGTACTATTCAGCTTTAAATAGTTCCAGGTGTTTTTGACTCTGGTTACAGTTGTGTATTTAAAGACATGGGCTGATTAATCTCCACCTTTTGAGTGTTCATTAGTATTTTTAGTTGAGTTCTGGTTTCATAACTCTGTAGCCTAAGGACATGGCAATGCAGCCTAAGCACATGTCTTTGCATCCTAAACACATGACTTTTAAGCCCACTATCTCTGTAGTCTAAGAACATGTAGTGTACAATTATTGCTCTTTTACACTTGCTGAGTTATATATTTTGGACCAGAATGTGGTCTTCAGCAAATAGTCCATGTGAGTTCAGGTAAGATGAACATTTTCAGCTGTTGGATAAAGTAGTCTATAAATGTAATTACAGTCCCTAATTTGATGACAGTGATCAGTGTAGCTATATCTTTAGTGATATTAGCTTGTTGGATCTGTAAAATAATGAGAGATGAAGTTGTGTGTTGAAATCTCCAAATGTAAAACTTGGTTATTTATATTTCTGCTTGCTGTTTAGTCCATTTTTGCCTCACATACTTTTATGATCTGTTATTAGGCACAAATACAGTAAGAAATATATCACTTTCTGCCCCTTTCTTGTTTTATTGACATACATATTGACTCTTGGCCTATAAATTTCTATGTTTAATATCTACCTTTTCCCAATAGAGTCAAACATTATAAGAACTGGAAATTAGTCTGTTTGGAACTCATAAGAACTCAATCAATACTTTTAAAATAAATGAATAAGGTAACCAATTGATAAATGAACAGTATCCCATGCCATGCACCACAATGTATGTTATTCTATTTTTCTTTTTAGAAAGATTTACAATTTAGTTGTATGAATATTTTCTCTGCATGTATGTAGGTATGCTCATCAAATGACTGCCAGTGCCTGGAAAGGTCAGGAGAAGGCTTTGCAGCTCCTGGAACTGGAGGCACAGATGGTTATGAACTGCTCTGTGGGTTCTGGGTTCTGAACCCATACCCTCAAAATACCAAGAGTGTTCTTAAATGCAAATTCATCTCTTCCTCTCCCACTCCCCCCACTCATGCTATTCTTTCTTTACCAATAGTCAGATCAACACAGTAATTCATATGTTTGAATGAACATTCTTGTCTAAGGAGCATACTTATCTAAGAAACTAAAAGTCAAAATGGAAAACCACTCACAGGACGTGACAATTGATTGATTTTAAAGGCAGCCCTTTCTCAAGCTTACCTCACTGTCTGTACTGACATCTTCTATTCTCCCCAAATCTTGATTTTTCTGTCTCATTATTGGATGCCATACTTGAATCTGTTGTTTGTGGATAGTATGCAATAATAATGCAAATTGACTTTTGACAGAGTCCACAAATTTCACACAAAGAAATGTGTTTTATGCCCACGAGTAGACAAATGCTAAATCAATCACAAAACAATTAAAATGAGATATGGCACAGTTAAACCAGTTACTATGACAGACAGGAAAGCTGACAAATATGCTTGTGTGACAGATGTCACAAAAACAGTTACTTTAAGGCAGAGGTGATAGCATGTGTGGTAAAATGTTTGCCCTGCAGACATGAAGACTGGGCTTGATACCTCTGAAACTCTTCCCCAGCACTTCCCTCTCTCCTGAGAGACACTCGTAGGTAACTCACATGTGATCCCAGGGACAGGAGTAGAAACTAGCCTACTAGTGAATTCCAGGACTTGGAAAGACGCTAGCTCATATAAGACAGTAGTTGGTACATGAAGAATAACAGTTGATGTTGTTCTCTAGCTTAAACACATTCTCTCTCTCTCTCTCTCTCTCTCTCTCTCTCTCTCTCTCTCCTATCTCTTACACACACACACACACACACACACACACACACACACACACACACACACGCACACACATCCCAAAATGGTTATTTTATAACTAAAGGACAAAGAGAGTTAGAGAATTGTTGGAATGAATGGATTTCTCTTAATTATTTTAATTATTTTTTCTGTGAACCTTATAAATAGGGCATTCTCTATCATGTACTCTCCAATGTCGAATGTGCTCTGTTAAATGAAAACAAAAAGTCAAGCTTCAATATCTACTTTGTAAATAGAAATAACTGCTGATGAATTTAGAATTTGCAGCCTTCCTCTTTCTTCACTGCATCTCTTTGTCTCACTTGCCAATACCTGACACAGTCTTCCTCTGGAAACATGCTGGCCACAACAGCCAGGGAATCATCCTTCCTTCATTGCCGCATCCCTCTATTTCAAGTACTAACACTGGAGGGAGTTTCTTCCTAGAAAACCATCAGAGAATCAATCTCCTTCCTGTCTTTTCATTCTAATTGTCCAATCCCTATCCACAGTCCGGTAGCATACCATCTTCAGGAGCCTCTCTCTCTCTCTCTCTCTCTCTCTCTCTCTCTCTCTCTCTCTCTCTCTCTCTCTCATTTTTTCTCCCTTCTGAGGACCCTCCCAGATCCCCAACCTTCTAGCCTATTCCCATCCCTGTGTATTAGCTCCCCGTACCTAAAAACAAGTGTGGTGATATATTATTTGTAATTTATTAACGCTTGCCTGAGAATTCAGAAAGCAAAGTCAGTCTCAAGCTATAGAGATCAAGCAGTGGTGATACACACCTTTAATCATAGCAGCCATAGAGCTAGGCAGTGATGATTCACACCTTTGATACCAGGCCTTAGTATTAAGAGGTAGATGGATCTTTGTTAGTTCACAGCTATACTGGCTACACGAAATTGTTCCAGTCCTATAAGAAACAGCTCACACAAAGGTGATCCCAGCAGTTGGGATCACACGCCTTTAATCCCGCCACTAGGGTGGTGGAGACAGAAGGATATGGATGAACAGAGAAAGGAATATAAGGAGGAGGAGACAGGAATTCAAAACCTTTTGCCTCTGAGGATTTGTGGAGACAGGATTGACATTTCAGCTGGGTAGAGGTAACATCTACTGGCTTGGCTGCCTTGTTTCTCTGATCTTCAACTTGAAGCTTAAATCCCAATATCTGTCTCTGGGTCTTTTATTATTCATGCTACAGACAAGTCATACCCTGAATCCCCAGGGGCCACACCAGATAAAGACTCAGAAGTATTTCCTACAAAGAAGCCCAGGGCAGCCACAAGCTCCTAAGACCCAGAGAGGACAACAGAAACCAAGGACTAAAAAACCATTCATAAAGGAAAACACCAGATATCAACACTAATATTACAACCATCCTATCCCCAGATATCTACATGCCAACGTAGTAAAAACACAGCAACAGCCAGAACAATATGTCTTCACTAGAGTCCAGCAACCCTACTACAGTAGGCCATGGGGAATGCAATATAGATGAAACACAAGACAAAAACTTCAAAATATTTCTTATGAATATGTTTTTTTTCTCATGCTTTTTTCTTTGACTCTTTGCTCTTCTCCTTATATGTTTATTTGGAACCATTCAGATTTGTTTGTTTTTGTCTCATTTTACTTTATTTTTCTATTTTTTTTAGATAACTATTTGTTTTCTAATGAGAGAGCAAGAAAGGCTGTGTACTTATGTGGATGGCGAGATGGGGAGCATATTGAAATAGTTGAAGGAAAGGGAAACTTAATTTGAATATATTGTATGAAATAACTCAATTTTCAATTTTAAAAGTCCTTTTAAGCCACAGATAAATTTAAGTTTTCTTATTCTTAAATAAATAAAAAAGTAAATTTAAAATTTAATCCTTTTATCTGTGATGTTAATCTCTTTCTATATTTGGCTTTGCTTTTCAAGAAAACCCCATAAATTTTATTCCACCATCTTCTTTGAAATTTAAAAAAATACTGGACTAGTGCATTCCCATCAAATAATTTTCTCAAGTCACTAGGGTGCTAATTCAAGACTGAGCTTCCAGGGAGCTGAGTTCTTGTAGAGGAACTTGTGTTAATTCCTTACATATCCTTTCATTACTTTTCTTTAAGTAACTGAAATTTTAGATACTAGGAATTAGATGTTGGAATATAGATGTGATATCATTGGACTTGTAAGTAGAACAAAGGCCTGAACAGCATCTCATTCAATCACTGCTCTCTACACCACTACAAGCTTCATGTGAAAAGGAACTGTTTCTACTGTCCTGCAATCCAGCACCAAGGACAGAGAACTGTGCTAGTAGTATGAGGAAAACCACACTGAGGATTTACTCAAGATTTGCAAGCCATTTCTAAGTTTAACGTCCTGTTTCTCTGGAAACTACAGATCTTGGAGACAGAGCCACTGATGATGAGTTTTAGCTTTGTTCTCAATATCAGCACTAGTTTTGAAAAATCTAGTTAGCTCCTTTAACTTACTTCCAATGAAATTGAAGGGGATGATACACAAGGCATTTGTTTTGTTAATATTCAAAGTAGTTTTGTCCACCTTTCCCACAGATAAGAATATAAATATAAATTGGAATTTAGAATACAGATAAATAACTAGACTGTGGGGAAAAAGTAATCAATTATATGTAAATATTCAGGGATTTGAGTCATATTAGTGAGGGATTCAGATTGCCAGAGCTGTCCAGGTCAACTATTAAACTGAAGTTGGTACCTGTAGCACATGCCAAGAGGCATATTGGGAAATAGGTAAGGGGAGAGCAGCAGAGCCAGCAAGAGCAGGCTCAGTATCTACTAAAGGAGTAAGGGCCAGAGGGTTAGTGTGGGAAGAGCTTCAGCAGTATAGTTCCAAGAAAATCATTCAGGCTGCAGGAAAGTCTCCAAGCAACAGTTGCCTAGCAGCCAATGTTGAGCAGAAACCATCCCTAATAACCATCCCATTGTAGTTAGTCACCAACTGTCAACAGCACAGGGAAAACTGGTCTGAGTGGTGGGTCTGAACAGGTAGTCCCTTAAAGTGTCAATCTACTAGTTGACAATATGGCATTTGAAAAAGATCCCAGCATTGGCATAAAAGAATACACATATATGATAAAACTCTGGGGGAAAAATCTTCCAAAAAAGTATTATGTGATAATATTGAGCTACATACTAGTCTCTTCCATCTCTTATATAATTCTACCTTTTCCAGTCTTCATTCCAAAATGTCTATATTTACTCTGAGTAAAATCCTGACCCCTTCTCCACATCTCTTTAATGAACTCTTCCCTGCAAATATGGTAATCATGTAATATGTATTTTCTAACAGCCCCAACTTTTCAAGTATACAACAAAATCCCTCCTGGAAATGACAATGTAGTGATTTCAATACAACTTGAACTTATTAAAATAGGCAAAACAAAACTAAATTCAATCATTTCCACTTCCGTTTGGCTACCAATATAACTTAATATCATCAATCCCCTCCAAAGATGTCACACTTGGAAAAGTTGAATCTCCCTTTCCTCTCAGTGTGTAGAGGACAGTTGGCGTTTGTCAATTCTCCATTCATGTCTACCTACAGCATAAGAGTCAATGTCCTCACTATCCTAATATCACATTGTGCCAATAGAGTCCTTCCATTAATCTCATTCCTTGAAATAAGGGAAGCATCTAAGCACCATTCCAATGTCATTGTCTTAAAGAAAGTTAAAAATTCGTATTAATATCTATACCTAGGCAGCATTTTGGGGTCAGGAGTAGGTTCTCAAGAAGAGGGAAATTAAAGTTCCACATCTGTGAAAACATTTAAAGTGATGTCAGAAATGGAAAAATAGTTTAAAAGATTGTGAGAAAAGCATTGCATAAAATCTTTATAGATTGGTCTTACTTTGCTACCATATTCCATAATACAGCATGGGATTTTTGAATGAACTCTTGATGTAATTATTTCTAGATACAAGGAAATTCTGTTTGAAATTAAACCTAAGTTTCCACATATGGGAAAGTGGTATAATCTTTTATTCCATCAATGTAAATAATAAAATTTAAACTGTGGAATTTCACATTCAACAGGGAATTGTTAAAAATAATTTTTCCTATTAGTCCATGTCTTTACTTATTTATTTTCTTTTTTATAATTTATTTTTCTTTTTTAATTTAAATTTGAAACAAGGTTGTTTTACATGTCAGTTCCAGTTCCTTCACCCTGCCACCCTCCCTTATTACCCCCACAAAACCCCAGCCCATCCCTTTTCTGCTCCCCAGAGAGGGTGAGGCCTTCCATGTGGAGTCTTCAAAATCTGTCATATCTTTTGGGGCAGGGCCTAGGTCCTCTCCCATGTGTCTAGGATGAGAAAGTATCCCTCTAAGTGGGATGAGTTCCCAAAGTCCATTCATATACTAGGGATAAATACTGATCCATTACTAAAAGCATCATAGACTTCCCAGTCCTCCTAACTAACATCCATATTCAGGGGGTCTGGGTCAGTCCTATTTAACATAGATTGGCATTGGTGGCCAACACCTTTAATCTTAGTACTCAAGAGGAAGAAGCAGGCTGATCTCTGTGAATCTGAGACCAGACTGGCCTACAGAACTAGTTCCAGGACAGGTTCCAAAGCTACAGTGAAACCCTGACTCGTGTATACACACATACACACACACACACACACACTTCAAGGTCTTGTGTAGGTAAGGATTTTAGAATACTTAATGTTAACCGGACATTAGATAAAGGAACAGTACTTGTTGCCAGCAACCCAACATGTCTGAAACAGGTTCAAATGAACCTTAGAGCTTTAGCCACAAGATAGATACTCTAGAGTGAACACATAGCACTCTCTATCCAACCATCTTCCCTCCACCATATTCTAAGACTGCCACATTTCTCTTAGAACACTTCTCAGCAGACCAGGCCATTTATAGTCTGCTGACATTGTGGTGCTAGTCCCACCTCCACCCATGGGAAGAGGAGAGCCACCAGAGTATTGGACCTGCTTGCACCCACCAGAAGAGAACCTTGGACACCAAGAGAGGGAGAAACCCCACCAGCACCCACCGGAATAAGGGATGAGAAGAAAAAAGTATAAGAACACATTCAACAACATAAAGATCAAGATGATGCCACTAAAGTCTAAGGACTCCACACCAGCAAGACCTGAACATCCCAACACAGATGAAGCAGAAGAGAATGGCCCTAAAAACAACTTTATGAAGATGATAGACCTTCACTTAAAGAAATGGAAGAAAAAAATTTAAGAATTGGTGGAAAAGACAAACCAAAAATTGCAAGAAAAACAAATATCTTAAAAGAAAGTCAAGAAAAATATAACCGAACAGGTGAAGGGGAAACAATTCAAACAGTGCAAGGCTTGAAAGCTGAAACAAACAAACAAACAAACAAAGCACAGTCTGAGGGAATGCTGAAAATAGAAATGCTGGGTAAATGATCAGGAACTACAGATGCAAACATAACCAAAGGAATACAAGACATGGAAAAGAGAATCTCAAGCATTAAAGATACACTAGGAGAAATATATTCATGTACCAAAGAAAATCTTAATTCCAACCTTTCAGAATGACACCTGACTTCTCCATGGATACTCTGAAAGCCATAAGGTTCTGGATAGATGTTCTACAAACACTAAGAGACTATTGCTGCCAGCCCAGACTCCATACTCAGCAAAATTCTCAGTCACTATAGATGGAAAAAACACATATTGACTAATCCAGATTTACAGAAATTCTGGAAGGAAAACTCCAACCCAAGGAAGTTAACTACACTCATAAAAGCATAGGCAATAGATAATGGCACTTTACCAACAACCAAAAGAAAAATGGGGGTATCCACATACAATACCACCAGCACCACCAAATCCAAAACAAACAAGAGTTAACAGTCAATTGTCACTAATATCCCTCAATATTAATGGTCTTAACTCATCTATAAAAAGACACAGGCTGGCAGACAGAAGACAGAATCCATCTTTCTGCTGCATATAAGAAACACATATCAACTTCAAAGAAAGAAGTTACCTAAGAATTAAGGGTTGGGAAAAAATTTTCCAATCAAATGGACCCAAGAAATAAGCTGGTGTTGCAATCCTATTATCTAAAAAATTAGACTTCAAATTAAAATCAATCAAAAGAGATGAAGAAGGTCATTTCATATTCATCACAGGAAAAATCCATCAAGATGAAATCTCAATTCTGAATATCTATGCCCCAAATACAAAGGCATCCACATTCATAAAAGAAACAATAATAAAATTCAAATTGCACAAAAAAACCTCACACACTTATAGTGGGAGACTTAAATACCCCACTCTCACCACTAGACAAGTCCACCAGACAGAAATTTAACAAAGAAACAAAGGAAGTTACCAAATTGTGTTTCACAGACATCTGTAGAACATTCCATCTAAACACAAAAGAATATGCCATCTTCTCAGCGCCACATGGAACCTTCTGTAAAATCGACCACATACTCAGTAATATAGCAAAACTCAACAGACACAAAAAAATTGGAATAACCCCCTATATCTTATTGAATCACCATGCTTTAAAGTTAGAATTCAACAAAAACGCAAATTTCAGAAAACCTACAAACTCATGGAAATTGAACAATGTGCAATTGCACCATTCCTGGGTGAAGGAAGAAATAAAGAAATTAAAGACTTCCTAGAATTCAATGAGAATGAAGACACAACAAACTCAAACCTATGGGACACAGGTTTTCTAACTCACATCAGGTAGAAATGCTTACTGACCAATGCAACGCTGTATTGAGTTACATCAGAAACATGGAAACTCACTGCTTTCTTTTGTTTTTCACTCAGCCAGTTCTAGAAAATTAATACTTTTAAGGAGCTTCTTCTTTTTTATTTTACAAGATAAAAGTTTGAACAAGAACTAAATCTTAAATACTTTGTGATGTAGAGGCCTAGTCCCTACGTCAAATGACTTGACAGATTTTGATGATCCCTCCTGGAAGGCATCACCCTCCCTGTGGAGTGGGGGGAGACTGGGATGGGTGGGGGGGGGTAGGAGGCATGGGAGGGAGGGAGGGAGAGGGAACTGAGGTATGTAAAATAAGAAAAAGTAATAAATATAAATAAAACTGTTGGCTTTCACACTTCATTTCTACTCAATAGGGCAATTTTAAAAACAGTTTAAAGGATGTGGAGAATCAGGCTTACTGAACTTGAACAAGCATATATATTGTAAGTAAATAAATTATAGAAAATTAACAAAAATACTTTGTGATGTTTTATGTCTGAAATAATGGTATAAATGACTCAATATTTAAAATATAAATAAAATTATTAATTTTAAAGTTAAAATTCTTTGAAGCTAAATGTGTCACTTGAAAACAATTGAAAAATATTTAAACTAGATGGACTGCCATACTGTCTGTTGCTATTAATTCTACCTCACTTATATTAAGACAAAGCAAATCATGAAAGCAGAAGCAAAAACATAGTAGCCATTTGTTAGTTTTGCTTGATGATCTACCAATATTATAGATTGTAAAAGGAGTTCTTAATTTGTCTAGATAATGAAAGGGCAGAGTCAGATATAGAGGGAAATGCTGAGAGACTGGAGAGAAGGAGCAAGCCACAGCACACCTTACCTCTTCATTTTCTCTGCAGAGAAGAGAGCGATTTTCTGTTTGTCCCTGCTTATATCCTATTATCACCCAGCTATGTCACTTCCTATCTGTCTGTTCAGACCCCCAGGCCTCTATGGTTAGCTAATGGTGAGCTCCATTTTCTAACCCCAAGACAGGCTTTATTTGTGCAAGAAAGATATCACCACAATAGATGTATCATTAATTACAACTGGGCACGGATTGACTCCCTGCCTGGAGACCTCCCTCCTAATGTAGCCCCTTAACTTTGGCTACTATCAAAAGCATATTTCATCTTAAAAAGTTATCAAAATTTGATCTGGAACTCCCAAGCCTAATTGCCTGTTGCACAATTCAATTGTCTAGGGAACAAAGCATTGGCAACATTTGTCATTTCGGGACAATTATTCTCCTAACACTGAAGAAGATAAAGCTGCAGATCAATGACCTGTTGGCAATTCTGAGAGCTGAATGATCACCTGTTCTGTCAACATTGTCTTCTCAGTAGCTGTGTAAAGTTAATTCATATGCTGTACTCATGTGATTGCAAGTGATAAGGGATTCATGATGTTAATCATAAATCAATTTTTGCACTCACTATTCTAAGACCTTCTGTGAAGGAGAAACATTATTTGTAATCTATCTTCAGTACCATGGGTGTAGATAGATTGCCAGAACTTACTGAATTTACCATGTAAATTCTCATTCTCCTTCTTCATCTGTGTGCATGTTTATACATGCATTATATGTCTGTGCATTATAATATATATGACAGGCACTTTCTTTTAAATTTCATAATATCTTGGAAAGTTCAAATTACATTACAATTATTTAAAATAAGTATTAATAATTCTCTTTAAAAGCATTTTTCTCAATAACTAGAAATGAGTACTGAATAGTTCTACCCGAGATGACAAAAACAACTCAAAAATACTGAATGGCAAAATGCTAAGTTCATCCAATTTAGTTGGTCTGATAAAGGCATGATTCAGACAACATTTGCAAGAGCACATAACTGATTTTCTGAAGTTAGTTGATCAAGCCTTGGTCTTTGTTGTCTCCTCTGGCAACAAGGAGAAACTGGAAGAGGATGTTTGTTCTGTTATTGTTGTTTTGTGTGCACTGGAATGAACTGTGATAGGTTCACAGTACTTTTGTCTCATAGGTTTGCCTTACAAGTGCATCTCCACAAAATAACTTGGAGAATACAATACAAGTTGAAATCATGCCACTTTCCCTCCCCACCTAAAATGGGCTATCACCTATCCCTGTATCCCCAGTCTCATAATTCAGACTCTGGCAATTATTCCTCTGGGCACACCTGTTTTAAATGACTGCAAGGATAAACTTAGCCAAAATTTAGTTGACTTGAAAAGAATCCCTAAGCAAATAATTTCTCTGGTAAATTGATATTTTTTTTTGTTTTGAGGTTGAGGGACAATGAAGTTGAGGGATATGTTTGGTTGCTTATTTTACAGATACAAAAACTAAAAACTAACCAGGAGTTTATTTCTCTTCCATGTGAAGAATGGCTGATATTTTGATTCCAATTCTATGGGAGCTCTGTGATGCCAACATGTACATAGGTGTTCTCCAGATCACAGCTATTCCACTCTAGAACCCCCCTGCAAGATGCCCATTCCTTCCACCTTCTCCATCTGTACTTCAGGTAATAGAGTGGGTGCCACTGTCAAGTAATATGGAGCTCCATTCTGTCAGAAGACATTTCAGTAGCCCCACAGGACAGAACTGTCATTGTCCAGAACTTAATGATGCGTCTGGATCTCATATAGCTACAGATGGAATATGAAATACAGTTTTTACATGTGGCAGTATTCACAGTATTGAAAGGTCATGGTCACCGTGGCACAAATCCTTTTGTTTTGCTTTTTAATAAGAGAAAAATAAATCTCATTAGAATAGAAAAAAAGAGAACGGAATAGGTGAGGATTGTGAAACTCATAAACAGTAAGGTAAAACTTAATGTTTTTATTAAGTCAGCATGCGATAATGAGACAAGTCCAAATCAGTCTGTGTCTTCTCCTCCTAGTCACTGCTTGTTGCAAGTCAAGAACTGAGACAGCTACTTATGAATAGAAACCAGGCCTTGTTGACTTGTTACATGCACCGATGTTTAAAAGAATAAAGGAAATGTTATAGTGACTTGAGAGCCGAATAAAGGCAATTAAAAAGTGATAAAAAAAATTGTAGGTATTGGTAATCCAAGGACACCAATTAGTACCAAGGAATGCTATGTAATCCATCTAAGCTCTCCAAGACTCCTTCTTTCTTCAGTAGACACAATAAACCCACCTGTGGTGATAATAATCCATTAAGTGGTTACAATGGGTCTAAACATAGTATATTGTGCCAGCATCCTCCTACCCACCTTTGTCAGGACATGGTGCTTGACTGATTCCTCTTCCTCTTTTCACCTCTGTCACACATGATCATATGTTAATCCTCCAGAGAATGACCTTCTGCTTCCTGCCTCTGCCTGAACTGTTCTACCATGCTGCTACCATTCCTGCTTGAGCTATGATCACATTGCACTTCTTGTGCAGAGATTTAAAAGATTGTTAACTGCACTCATTTCCTGCAGCCTTTTTTCTCCCAATACATTTTTCACGTAGCAGTCATAGTAATCATTCTGAAACACATGCCCTGTAACGACAGTCCCCTAATTAAAGTCATTCAGTGAGTTCATTTCCCTTACAACCAAGGTTAAGTACCTTAGGATGCACACGAAACCCTGTATTACCTGGCCCTCAGCAGCTTCAGCTTTTTCTAAGCTCCTTCCTGTCCCCTCCCTTTTATCCACTCACAGATAACTGCTTAATGTCTTTTGAATGCATAATGTTCTCTCTGTAAAGTGGCTATTTTCCCCATTTGAAATGATGATCCTTCTCTTGCTACCCCTCCCAATCTGTTGCTGTAGCTGGCAACACTTACCCAATTATATCCATTAGTCATTTCCTCCGAGAAACCCTCTTTGAGTCTCATCAAACCCTAAGATGTAGTGAGGTACTCCAGGTCTCTGCTCCCACAGTATCCTATGCTTTAGATATCGTGGACACAGTGAGTCTAGTTCTCATTTAATTGTTCCCTACTTTGGTCACAATTGACTGCTACTTCTATAAATACAGTGATGTCTGTTCTCTGTTTTGTTCAATGTACCTTCCCTACATACATAGTATGAAATTCTATGAATAGTTTTAGTTTACCTCTTTCAATAGATATAGTGGAAATATTAAAACACCAGAAACAAACAAACAAAAAATGAAATACTCTATGTAATTAGAGTGGCAAGTTTTATGTTAATCTTTACTTAGTTTGCTCACAAATATTTTGCTGAGAACTGAGGGCCTCCTATCTCTCCTGGTAAGTCTCAATGCTCAGATACAAGCCTTGGATCATCTGCTCTTTTCTGAACCCACAGACATATACTACATTCAGGCTTCCTGGAGCCTGCAGAGCAGAACCAAAGCCCCTACTCTTTGCCTTCTATTTATGTAGGAAGGGTTGATCACTGAAGAGCACAGTCAATGCACATGAAGTCCTCTAACCACCAGTCTACAGAGGACAAACCTGACTTCTCATATGTGGGTTTCTATGAAGTGTGTGTCTTACTGCAGAAAAAATCTTTCTTTTTCATTTGTTCTTTCTTTCCTGGGAAATAAAGGGAAAAATGCGCCAGAGGGTGATCAATGAGGCTCATCAGGATACATGATAATATCTAGCCAATAAAAAACGACTCTTGTGGCAACTGTACTTAATATCCTCTTGCTCTATTGCGCAGTCCCCCCATCAATCGCCAACTTATTTAGATATGATAACCTGACTCACATGACCAGCTAGCAGCTTTTGTTTGTACCTTGGCTATTTGTAAAAGCTGTCTTTCAAAATATGAAACTTCTCTCCTCCCACAAAGATGGTTTCAATCTCCTAAGTATTAGTTCTTGAGCTAATAAGAGCTAACTATTCATACTCATCCTTTCATGGAAGAGCTCTAAAAAATTGGAGATGAAAATAAATCTGAGAAAATAAGCACAGATGTTTTAAATGTGCAACTTAAACTAAGAGCAATAGATAATGTCAGCAATCAAAATGTCAGATCACCCCATGAAGATATATAATTTTTATGTACAGGTTAAAATAAATTGCATTTAAAATAGATAACACTCAAAACATCCCATTAAATGACAAAAGGCAGTCACAAATACCATGCATTTAATGATCACATTTATATAATATATGCAAAATGAGTAATATCCATATGTGAAGAAAGTAGATTACCAGTTGTACAGGGCTGGATAGGGACAAATATATGGACAGGAAGTGACTTCTAATGGTACAATTCTTGACTAAGGCATTCTAAAATTAGATTCAGGTGATTATTGCATAATTCTGAAAACATACTAAAGTTATTGAACTGGTCACTAAAGAAATGAACCTTAAGTATATAAATTATATCTAAATAAAAAACCACTAGAAATTAAAATATTCAAATTAAAAGGACCAACTGATACTGAACTGTATTAACAAACTATTCCAAAAGTAGACAAAATGAGGAAAACCAAAATGTAGCAAGAATGCCGAAGTTCTCTATTGTAAGGACATTTCCTTCATTAAAAATAATAATGATGAGCATCAGTCAAGTTCTCATCAGAAGATTCCAGTGCTGGGATGAGTTTTATTTAAAATGCAGCAACAAAAAATTTTATCATAGACATCTCTACAGATTTATACTGATGGAACACTCATTTTGGAGAAAGAAACCTAGATTATTTTCTACATGAACACAACTAACCCCATTCCAATTGTCACTCAAACAAAAGCCAAGTACAGGAGAAATGAGAGCATCCAGAAATCTTTGTATGGTCTAGACACAATGAAAATACACATGTTATTTTTATCTTAAATGTGAAGTATTAGTTAACGAGATTTTTTAAAAAATGTTGCAATGTCCTAACATTTAGAAGTTTCATATCATTTACAAGCTGCACTTATGTTAAGAGGTTGAACTTTATTGTTTTTTTTTCTAAAGGACACTAAAGTTGAATATTCAAGAGTGGGTACACTTTGCTTCTCTCCAATTTTCATTGCAAGAAAGCTTGGAGATACAATCAACAAGTCAACACTGCCATATAACAACAGAAAGCAAAGCTTGTGGGCAAATTACATAATCAAAAAACTGTAGAGTGGAAGAAATTGAAATTTCCTTTTACAAGTAAGGAAATTCACATTTTCTAAGACAGGCAAATCAAGAAAAAAGTAATAATCATGAAGAAAGCAAATTCATATTTGTCAATTGACAGTAATTACTAAGATCAAAGGGGAGAACTGTGGTATTAATGTCATCTCCAATAAGTGTTTACATAGGGTCATTAGCCTTCTCACTTTTTTTTCATTTTATTGGAAAAAATATATTTTATCTTAGATGTCATTACAGACTTAAGCCAATGAAACACTCATTGTAGAGGAAGACACTCGGATTCCTTTCTGAAAGAACAGCAGTGAGAGAGAAACTCCACTCCAGCTGCCACCTCGTGTGCGAGATTCGGGCAGCAAGAGGAAGAGGGCAGACAGAGGATCTGACTATCTGTCCAGTGCTGGTCATTACCCAAACTGACCCCTAAAGCTCTCTCTTCTGAGCTCATGAATATCACAGGATAGGCTTTATTTAAGCTGTCTTTTCCTGTTTTCATAATATTTCCATATTTTAAAAATTCACACAGTAATACAGAGAGACATCTTTGAACATGGTTTATGTTGAGTGTCCTTGAATTAATCATTTCATAGCATAGCTTTTGTTTGAAAAGGGCTCTTGCATCCCTTAAGTCTTTACTGTCTGTAGACATTTGAAGTTCAGTCCTGATTTTTAATGCATCTTTGTTGTACAAGCAAACTGAAAGAGAACAGCAGAAATGTGAAGGCTTCTAGATGCACCACAGGTAAACACAGAAATAAAAATCTACAAAGAAAAGGAAAAGCATCTAGACCTTTAGATATATAAGCATATGCACATACATTCTCCCCTATGAACAATCATTGAAAAGAAAAGGATCCTTGTGTAGTGACTTTTATCATCTTGGAATTCTAAAGGAAAGACAAATTAAGAAAAGTACTGATAAAAGAAGGTGATTAAACAATATGCTAAAGATAAGCATGATTTATAGTCAATCTAGTGAGCCATAAAGCAAAATGTCAGCAGAAGTATTAAAACATATATTAAGGCTAAAATTAAAAATGAAAGCTGATACTATTTTGAAAGGGAAAAAAAGTCTGAGACTGGAGATGATGAGCCAAAAACTATAGAAAGATTTTTACACTGGTGCATAGGACAGATTTGGGTAGAGTTCAAGTAAAAGACACTAATTCAGGTTAAGGACCACATTTAAACATAATTCCATATAATTTCTCCAGTCTGCATCCTATATCCATTAATAGCATTCATTTCACAAGCACAATCTTTTTTTAAAAATAATTTATTTATATTTATTTTATGCACATTGGTGTTTTGCCAACATGGATGTCTGTGTGATATCAGATCTTGGAATGACAGACAGCTGTGAGCTACCATGTGAGTGCTGGGAATTGAACACAGGTCCTCTGGAAAAGGAATCAATCCCCTTAATCCCTAAGCCATCTCTCCAGCCCACCATAAGCAAAATCTTATTCTTCAGTGTGAAAAAGGTAAACTTTCCTAATTGTGTTATTACATAAACTTTATACTTAAGAGTATGTGCATTGCTTTCTTTAATATACAGGACTGCAAAACACTAAAGAACTTAGCCCAAGTTTGGGACATCTTAGCATCAGTATGAGACTAGACAATATCCTGTTCTCAAATATTCCTATCACTGCTGTTGCAACAATCAGTTTCTTGACTTTGTAGTCCAAGAGTAAAACTGAGCTCTCTGATTAATTCTCTTGACAGTTTTATGCAGAAAAAGAAAGATTGTAACGATGAAGACTAATATAAATGTTGACATTTAACAAAATGCTGTAAAAGAAAATTTTATTAGACTACAGTGGCTACTTACCAATTGATTTCTTAATAACCCAAAAGAATAAATGGACCTAGCAAAAGTCTCTAAATTATTCTTAGGGAATTACTTCTGTGGATGGATTTTGCTTTCAGAGATGATAAAATTGCCCAGGCACTACCCTGGGCTCCCCATGGATCATGAAAAACATGAATTCAAGTTTCTCAAGCCCTTTATCCTCGGGTTAGAGGAGACTGGATGTTTTCATGAGTCACTCACCGTTCATCACAAGAGTTTAAAATTCATTCAGTATACCAACAGTGGTTAGCTCAAATTGGGAATATAAATATATCCACAGAGCTTGCAATTTAAAAACTGCTCTAAAATCATTTAAAGATAGAGCATCCAATTAAATGTATGCTTGTCACGCTTACGATGTAAGTTTAATTGTCCACAACTGCATTTTATAATGCAGTTTATAAATGTAAGAGCATCAGAAAGGTTCCTCAGATATGTTGATGTACACAATTCTCTTAGCATTTGTTGCCTTTCATTAGTTCAATCAGTAATGCTACAGTAGATAATCTGTTTCTGAAGTCCTTCCATACAGCCTTGCTAATAGAGTCAAAGCCTGCCTACTTTGACCTAGAACAGTATGTGGAATTAAAATGACTACTAAAACACAATCACGCTTTATGAAGATTGCATGATAAGAAATTCAGGGCAGATGCTGGCTTAGAGGCAGATTCCATTAGCTTTAGCCAGCCCCACTTGAAGGCACCCCTGGCTCCATAGAGACAATAGATGATAGCGAGGAACAAAGAGTCTTGGCTGACCCAGAGCACTGTTTAATTCCCTTCTTCAACACTGAGCTTGTTACAGCCTTGTCAAGTTGTAAAATCAAAGGGTCCTCCTGCTCTTGCTCTAGATTTACGTTTTTATGCTCTTTTCACTTACTGAACAGTGTGCTATTGTTTCTCCAGTATGTCCGTTTTCTGTTTGTCATTTCCCATATTTATTTAAGGTGCTATGGCATGGGTAAGGGGAAAATGCCTGTGCTGTATAGTTTTCATGCCTTCTGAAATACTTTTTAAATTTTATGTTCATATTTTTTAGGTGGTAGTGGGACTAAAGGAGATTTCTGCATGCTGAGCTTGCACCCAGTCTACTTTCTGAACTGTTAAGACTGAAATTTATGATTAGCCCTGTATTTCCTTAGTGTATCTTAAGTAGGCAGACATTGGCATTTTAACGTATCCTTCTTAGTTGTTTGGGCTTTGTTTTGTTTCATTCTATTGGGAAAACAGGAGCTCATCCTGTCACCCGGTCTTGCCTGGAACTCAAAATTTAGCTCAGGCTGGAACTTTGGGTAGCCACCTGCCTCATGGGCCATTACACTCAGCTTTCAAACCTGCCTTTAAGGAATCCAATGAGGTTAATATAGAGTAATCTTTTAGGAGGTCAGATGTTATGGCATTATATCAAACCTTTCTAATAACTCATATAATTTTTATATGATTTTGTTTCTGCAGGATGACTCAAGGCTTGGAGAAACCTAACTTTTGGTTTCTGATGGTTCAGAATCCTTGCTGAGGACGACTAGCTATTCATGACACAACTTCTAACAAAGTGTGAACATGACTTGAATAATAAGTGCCACAGCCCTTTAATGAGGCTCATCTCCTGCTCATATTGAAGCCCTGCACTGTTTCTATAATCCCGTGGAATTTTACCAAAGTCAAATTAAGACACATAAGAGCACATTCTCAACGTGCATCTCCTAATCCTTAGGAAATGGCTGTAATTGATTTACAGCCAGCCAGCTGCACCGAGAACACAGCAGCCCCAGGTGACTCTGCTGGTTGTGCTTGGGTGAGCCTGTGTGCACACCATGCTAGTCTGCAATATTTTATTCACCACGTTGTAAAATATAAAGATAAAAAAGTGTGGTTGATGGAGAACTTGTAGCAGAAAAACTACCAGGGAACCATATTGCTTAAGTAAACATTTACTTAAACACATTAATAAAAATGTCAGGAACATCGTAAAAAGCACATAATCTATCCAAGTTACTAGGTGTTTCTAAATGTTTTTCCTCCTCCCCTTTCTGTCCTACCTAGGGCGAACTTTCTCTTTTCTGTGGCACTTTGGCAGAAGCAATATACTGTGTCTCAAAAGGGCAGCATGTGACTCCCTGGCTGGGTCTTCTCATTTGCTTTGTTTCACCAGCCACGGTCAATTATTAGCCTAATTATTAGGCTATGACTTTAAATTGAGTATTTAAAGTGGTCATTTGGAATGATTTCTCTCTAGTTATTTAAAAATTCATCAAATTATTTTTATCACTTGTGAAAATACTAAAAGTGTAGTAATTGAAATCTCTCGCTGCTTACTAGGTAGCTGAGTAAGTATGGCTATTAAAGCTGACAGAGACAAATGACAATGACTGCCTCTCCCCCACACCCCTTGATAGCTTTTGCCCATAACATATGTTCAGTACTATCAAGGCTCTTGCAGAGAACACACAATAATCAGATAGACAGGTTCACAGACAGTGCCTAGGACACATTCTGTCCTCCTGGTGTTAACAAGGAATGTCATGTTCACTTGTAAACATGGTCAGATAATGTGAGAATTCGTCTCTTTAATTATTGGTTCTTAAGATCATGGTTAAAATACTCATGTTGTCTATAGACCTGCTAGGTTGGAAGGTGAGATGCACTCGTCTGACATTATTTGCTCTTGTGTCACGGAAAGGGAGAAAAATTATGAGCTCTGTGATGACTCTAACAGTGACTCAACCACCTGTGTTTTAACTTTAAAACACTAATTTGAGGTTAAGCCTTGTTCTTGACTCTAAAATTTTTTATGGAGAATGAATATGGAAATATTTTGTTCAAAAGGTTATTAATAGTCACCTGCTTATTAATTTCTTCTTCTTTGGGAGGGGGAAATGATGCATGAATCTGATTACAAAGGGCATTTCAAGGACTGAGGAGATGTCCCAGTAGTTAAAAGTTCTTCCTGAACAGCCAGAGGATCTGAGGCCAGATCCCAGCACCCAAGCAACAAGCCATACATGGTTTTGTGTTTGTCTATTAATGCCAGTTCTGGAGGAGCCAGGGACAGGAGGATTGCTGGGGCTTCTAGTTTGGGAAGAGCCTCTGCTTCAAGAGAGCAAGCACAGGGTCATAGAAAGAAACAAATGCTACCCTCTTCTACCCTTTCTGAGAGTGACATGCATATATGCATATACAATACACACATACCTACCACCCCTGTCACACAAACACACACACACACACACACACACACACACACACACACACACACATGCAAGATGGTGCAGGAGAGAGTAAAAGAGAGAGGCAGAGACAGAGATAGAGAGAGAACAGCTCAGGAATGTAATTTTAAGGAAATTTACAATAATTTCCCAAGCTTTAAACTGCCACTAATTCATGAAATAGCACATCTCTGCCCATATATATCACCCATATACATTGATATATGTATTCTTACAATTTTATTTTAAACATATCATATATTTTATGTACATGTGTCATTAGAATAGATCTTAAGCAACTAATTGGAGAGTATCACTGTTTACTTGAAAAGAACATCAGGAAAAGTAAACTGGTTGAAAAAAACACTGTATAATCCCGTGATCTTATTCACTGGTCATAACAACCAGTGCGCAGGAAACACTATGGAACATTTCAACAACAGCTGATCAAAACAACAGACAATCACATACAACTCAGGGACCTTAATTTTCTACTATAACAGTTTATCCTATTTATTATGTAGGTCCCTGTTACAGCAGTTTACATCCTATGTGTTGTGACCCCTTTAAAGGTTGTGTATCATATAGCCTGCATATCAGATATTTACCTTATAGTTCTCAACAGTTGCAAAATTACAGTTATGAAGTAGCAACAAAGTAAATTTATGGTTGGGTGGGGGGTCATTACAACATGAGGAACTAACAATGCAGTACTGGTTAGGTTTTTGCCAATTAGGTATACCTTACAGCTATTTGATACAAGGAGCCTCGGTTGAGAAAATGCCTCCATCAGACTGACCCGTAAGCAACTCTGTGAGGGCATTTTCTTAATTAATATTGACATAGGAAGGCCCAGTACACTACAGATGGTACTGTCCCTGTACAGGCAGAGAAAGCAAGCTGAGAAAGCCATGAGATAAAAATCCAGAGAGCAGCATTTCTCCATGACCTCTGCTCAACTCCTGCCTCCAAGTTTCTGCTTTGAGGTCCTGCTTTGGCTTCCCTCAATGGACTGTGATCTGGGATAGGGAACTCAAATAAACTCGTTTCTCTCTAAGTTGCCTTTGTCTGTGATTTTATCATAGCAAAGGAAAGCAATTGTTCCCCAAGTCTAAGCAGGTTACCAGTCTCTCTGGCAAGAGGATGTTTTAGGAGTGGAAATGACTTGTTCAGCTAGGGTCCCCTCCAGGAGCCAGCTGTGGTAGATGGAACATCAAAGGCTTCAGATACAGTAGCTGGGGCCTCTATCACCCAGAGAAACAACCTGAGCAGCATATGCAGCAAGAGAGAGCAGGTTCCTATTCACTCTTATCCTTGAGCCTGCCTGAGCAGTCCCAGCAAGTTTACTGGAGATGGGAAAATGCAGAGAGGCACTGTGAAAGGGCTCCAGAGCATGGAAGTTGAATGGTTCAAGGACAATGAACTAGGACTCTCAAGAATCAAGTTAGTGCCTACTGTCCATGCTACTGTAGCCAACAAGGATCTGTGGGTCTATGGGTTGATACTAATCGATAGAATCTTTTGTTTCTTAGGTACTGCTTATGTTGGACTTTAGTAACTCCATAGGTGTGACTTTCTTTGATCACCTGGCATTTGCTCAAAACAGATGACAATAAACTTTCAAAGTGTTTCACCAAGATTATCTCTTCTGTCACACTGTTCAGCATGAAATGGTGGCTTTGGGGTTTGCATCATTGTCCTGCCCATCCTCTGTAAAAAGACTTTGTTACATACTGATAGCATAACACTAACCCTTGAGTGTTTTCAAGATTTGGAGACTCGTTTAAGTGTCCTGCAAATGCACCTGAAGAAGCAATCACTGGGAAGCCATCAGTTCACAATAGATGCAAAAGCCAGGTGTTGGCGTAGAATTCTTGGGAGCTTTATGGTTGTGTAAGTTACTATATGTGGCCTTTTGGAAGGGGAGCACCTAAACTCTTAATCCTGTAACTCCACATCGGATGTTAAAAGGCTTAGATGGTTCTGTCCCTCCAGATTTACTCCCTACAACATACCTCCTCCTTCCTCTTTCTGGCTGCTTCCAGGTCCTATCTAGCATTCTCCTTGGCAGATACCCTATGGCTCAGACACTTCAGCATCCTGGGCTCTTCAATGCAATACAGGCTTCACCTTCCCAGCTTCACAGACACACACACACACAGTGCCCTTCTAGGACCTTCATGCAGGGGATGCCCTGCTACACACCTGGATCAGCAGCACTCCTTAACCATGGAGGAAGATTCCACAACCACTTTGTGTATTACTCATGACTCTAAAGCCAGAACCCCATGGCCAATGCTGCCTACTTCACCTGCTAGCATGGGATGAAGCCTGGCCCCTTCTTGAACATTTGCATAAGCTGTTATCTGTGGTTGCTTTTTAGGAAAAGAAAAATTCTTTAGGCCTTTCCCCTTCACAAGTTGCAGAACTAGCTGGGTGGTGCCTTGAACTGAGGGACCCACCCTTATCATTCCATTTCACAACAGGCCTCTTCTTATCTCTTTTGGCAAAAGACTTGGCTCCAACATTACATTCCCTTGTGCTCTTTTTCTCTTCAAGTGATAAAAGTTGTATTTGCTTTTGTTCTGCTTGTTCTTTTTCATTGTAGACCTGAATAGGAGTAATTATTAACCATGAGACAGAGTCAATATTAGGTTGTCTTGAAATCTCCTGTGCCAAAGCAATTCAATTTAGACTCAGGCAGATTCTTAGGACAAGGACAAAAAGTAGCCTCATTATTTGTCAAAATATCATGAGAATGGTCTCTAGCCTAGTTGGTAAGTATTCCCATCAGACATCTCTCAAGCTTAGACCCTCATAGTCCACACTGCTCTCAGCACTGTTATCTACTAGGGTGGCCATGCATCCCTGTTTTCTTAGTCTAAACTCCCAAAGTCTTACACATTTCTCTAAAATCCATATGAATCTGAACTGTCACAACAGTCATCCACTTTCTATTAATTGCTGCAAATATGGCATTTCAATGGCAGGCAGCGTATCATAAAAGGCTCATTTTATTGTCTCTAGTGCTATTTTTACAACTGAAATTAAGGCATTGCTTTAAGGAATTGATAGTAAAGGAATTACATTTACAAATATAATGTTTTAAAATCATTGTTTAAATTACAATACCAAAATGTCACCCATCCTTCTTGTTTCTTTGGAGACAAGTGTATCCAAGGCCCATTGGGATGATGGTGCAATACACCAGAAAAATTTCAGCAATGGCACAGAAATACCAGTGATGAAGCTCAAGCCCAAATGCCACCTAAACATTTTGTCCTTAGAGAACTGGATTTCAAGGTTGTGCCTTCAAATAAGATAATAATTAGGAATAACATTTCTCTTAAAATGTTGAAATAACAGTAATTTTGCTTTGGTGAATGCATATCAACTCCAAATGCCAATATTAAGAAGAATATTCATTTTTTTGCTTTACATGAGGCAACACAAATACCTAAGACTCACAGCTAACAAATCCAAATTGTTACCATTTTCAAAATTATAAGTCTAGCTGCCTGCATAGCTTTCCATTTTTATAGTGACTTTAAACTGACACATTTAATTTTTGACCCTTGGCCTTAATGTAAAAATATTAGCATAACAAAAGGTCTTTCATTTTGCTAAATAAAGAAAGGACATTCTTGGTTCCATTAAAAATATTATAGTTTCTCTCCCCCCCCCCAACCTGTCCTCCCTCCCTTCCCCCTTCCCCCTTCCCCTCTCCCTCCATCTCCCTCTTATTTTTTCTCTCTCCTGACCATAAGCATATTGTGTATATATACACAATTATACATAAAATTAGAGGCAGCAGTAAAAAAATGACAATTGGCAGAGAGAATAAATTTTATAGAAATACTATTTACATTCCTTTCCTTTCTTTAAAAATTAATTTATTTTTAATTGTGTGAATGTGTTTGTGTCTGTATGTGGGTTTGTGACATAAGTGTAATTCCCACTGATGTCACAGGGGCATTTGCTCTCCCTGGAACTGGAATTATAGGCAGCTGTGAAACCACTGATGTGAGCACTGGGAACCAATCTCAGATCCTCTACAAGAGCTGTATAGTCTTGTCACTACTGATTCATCTCTCCAGCTTCTATACTTCTTTTCAACCCAATGCTACTTCTGAACAGTGACCGTATGTCTGCCTTCACTCCTATTTGTCTAATTTATCAAATCATCTAGAAGAAATACACTGTATGAGAAAGTTTGCATTTATAATACTGTCTGGAATGTAGAATTACAATTTTACCAGTAGTCTCTCTGCCATTGTTTATAAAGCCCTTCAACACACTTCACCCATGTATTGTCTACATTTTATAAGCCAAGAAAACAATGAATTGAATTAAAGCCAACATGTTCTGATCAAGGTCATATGGTTATAGGGCATTATGTACCATAACACTTAATCAAACATAGCTTAGCTCATTTTGTAATTTCTACTAAGATAAAAGCTAAGTGGTTTATATGCCCTTAGGAAATTTCATAAATATTGCAACTTCAACATCATTTTTGTCCTAGAAGAACTACCACTCAGGCACTTCTAAAATAAACTATTATTTTAGAAATACATCTCAACTTCCAAATTATAAAAAGGGTAAAGGTTATACACAAGCAATTACTAAAACAATATAGTCTATTAGAATTAGGAAAATACTCAGCTTTAGAAATTAACCTAATAAATGCACATCTAAGGAGAGTATCAAGGAATTGAAAAGATGTTGGGTGAATCATAAAGTCCTATATCAGACTGATCAAATTTAAATTGGTGTTACAAGAAAATTTCAGTGATTTATAGAAAAACAGAAAAATATGCTCTCCCTTTGGATCAGAAATCAACTTGTAAGAATTTAACAATGGTGTGCATATAAAAGAAACATTCCAGGATCCCACAAAAGATGATACCCATCATCCCCCCCACTCCTGCACCTGTTGCACTGACCACACCCATCTGGGTGTGGTCACAGGTGCGACAAGATGGGGAAGGCTGGGTCTGGGGGCCTGGCCCCCAGCTGGCTCTATCTTGGTTCAGGTTGGGTCAAGGAGAGCAGCCTGGGCATGGATCCTTAGAGCAGGAACTTGCAGGTCATTGTTTTCTCATGTAAGTGACTTCTCCCTGAATAAAATATATAACCGATATCATATCCTCATCCCATGTAGCATAATATGTGCATCGAGAGAGTGGCATTATAATATCAAAGACCTAAAATAACATTGTGGGAGGATTGCATAAGACTGTTGTAAGAACAATGCTGTGGAAAACATGATAGACAGTTAAGTCAAAAGAAAAAGAATTGGAGAAAGAACATTGCAAATGTATGAGTGATGCTGTGATGGAGAGGTGACAGTGGTTGTCAAGGAGGTTGCTGAGTTATTTCCTTGATATTACAGACTTGAAGGCAGGTAAGGACAAAAGAACAGTTTGGAATGGAGAAGCCTACTTGGACATCTTAGTTTGGATATTTTATAGCCTCCCTCATCACTCACCTTTCCCCTTCTTCACCCCCTACCCCAATCCCCAACACCAGGGGTCCTTCCCATTCCCCTATTGGTTCTGTCTAGATGCCTGCCCTCATACCTTCTAATGTTTTTCCTCACTGAATCTTCTAGAAACATTAAGCAGCAGTTCAAGGAGGTTGCTGTGGCTTCCTCTGCCTACCTATGTTCCTTTAACTCTGCTTCAGTTTGATCTCAGTTCATAAGTAATATGGTTCAATGACTAAACCCAGCCCTGTTTGGATCTAGACTAATTCCTGTCTGGGGTGTATCAATTTCTGATTGTACAATGTTGATATATTATTTTAACCTCCCTGAAATTCAGTTTCCTCATCTACAAAGTAGGATCCAGAAGTATTTATATTTTTAAGGATTCCCAAAATGTTAGTGAAATAATTAATGTGACATTGATCTGATAATTATGAAATGAATGTTAACTGTTGTCATAATTCTCATTACTATATATGCATGTGTGTCACATTTCATAATGCCTACTTTATATCACATGAATATATAACATTCATATTTCACAAGAAAATTTTAAAAGACCATGTTAGGATAAAGACTTTTTGGTAATAGGCAAACTCTGGGATTTGGGTGTCTAATTATCCCTTTCTGCTAGTGGCTAGGTGGCTCTCAAAAATGCCCTTATAGAGATCTGTTTGTATCAGGAAGTAATAATCTCTAGAATGTGTGCCTTGTAGCTATCCATAACTAGGGGAGTGTACCCTAAGTCTATTCACTGCTTCTGCACAGAAGTGACAAATGACCCTTCCACCCCTACATCATTAGCCAAACCAGTTATTTGACTTTTCCCAGCAACTGGGGCAAAGGAAAGGGCAAAAGGTAGTGGTAAGTCATACTACATGAGTATGTAGTAAGGATTAAGTGTCTTCCCCATGAAAATGTATTGACTAAAAGAAAACTTGGTAGATTTTACTCAGCTCAACTGTTGATTTCATTAGTTCCCTTGTCGTTTTTGACTTCTCTAATCTTTCAAAGACAATGCAAGTAACAAAATCTCTTCTATATTGATCTTGGACAGGTTTCCCAAGCTGCTGTCACTAAAGAACACTGAGCTAAATGAGCCTTGTGGTGTAGCTCCAAAATACAAGTCAATAAACACGTCTCTGCTGGCTTCTATATTTGCAAAATAGATGGATCAAATTCAATGTTTTCTGAGTTCCCATGTAGTTGAGAGTGTGTCACCTTAAATCAAGGTGTTCTGCCAGCTTCCAGAACTGCTTTATTTCTGATTTCAAATTATTCAGTCATGATTTTTATTAGTAACCTTGGATTTATAACCCTAATAATGTCACCTGACACCTCTTTTTTTCAGCTTTCTCATGTAATTCTTGACAAAATAAAGACAAATATATTCACAGGATAAATTATGACCCTCTGTCAGCTTATTGTTTTTGTTTTTAACAGATCAGCCCTCTGTGAATATGGATATGACCAGAATAGGGTAGACTGTGTATATTTCAGACATGGATAAAACAGTTGGGATATAATGTGGCAGTACTTACCGAGATCTGCCTGCTTATGCCTCCTGGGTACTGTGACTAAAGGCATGTGCCACTGCCCCCAAGCCTGCAGTGGTACTCAACAAATCACACATGAGACTTAGGTACCCAAGGGTCAAACTGTATTTGAACTACCCCAGATACTCAGGACAGAACTAAAGCATGTTTAAATAGTACAACTAAGTTGAGGATCTAGATAGGAACAAAATTGTACTGCTTTGGCTGAAAGAAAAACATTCTGGGGAAACCTTGACCCCATTACTGGAGTTCATCTTCAGAGGTTCAGAAGTGGACCAAAGTGCTGCATGAAATTAACTGTAGCAGCTGTTAGCAATGGCAGCTACCTCTACTTATTCTCAGTCTAAGAAAGTGGTTTCTCCATTAAAAATATGCTTCATTTTGATTGGCTGCAGTTTCCTAGTGGTCTTTGTCTGTTGCAAAGAGAAGTTTCCTTAATGAGAGGTGATGATCACACATGAGATGGACAAAGACAACACCAATAGACGTGCCAAAGTGGATGGGGAAAACCCATGAGGCCTTGGCCCTACACAAAGATCTATAGGCAACTAAGGCTGCTGACAATGGGAAAATTAGATTTCCCAGGGGAAGAGCACATCAATTGGTTATCCAATACCAATACCAAATAGTCAGTACTGAAAACAAACATACAAGTAACACTATAAAAATTATATATATATATATATGTATATATATATATATATATATATATATATATAATTTTAAAAGAGGCCATGAAATCCAAAGAGAGTAAAGAGGGTATATGAGAAGGGTTGAAGGGAGAAAGAAGAAGGGAAAATGTATTAATATCTTTAAAAATTAAAAAAAATAAAATACTGCATTGGAAAATTTTAAATTCATAATTATCCCGTCTTATGTTTAAATACTGACTTTGCCACCAGGTAACTATGCATTCTTAGGGGAAATGACTAATTTCTCAAGCTCATTCTCATCAGAAGATGGAACAATAATTATTATAAATCTACATGATAAGGAATATCAAACATGTTGGATAAAATTTAAAAAGATTTCCAGGACTCACTCAGCCATGTATCTACTAACTACTCATTTTCCAGTATTCAAGAAGTCACTATTTAAGGCAATAATTGTTTTGAACCCATTCAGAGCTGGCCTATATTGCCCAGATGATCCTGAACTACATAAATCCCAGCTGATCTCATTGTGTGTTCCTCAGCTACATAAATAAGAACCTTCTTCTAAAGAGTTTACCTTCCAAGTCTGTGGTGTTGTGGTATAATCATTTTGTATTCTGTGAAGATGTGTCTTATCCAAGGCACCTTCTGATTAGTTTAATAAAGAGCTGAATGGTTTAATAAACAGCTAGACAAGAGAGAATAGGTGGGACTTCTGCGAAGAGATAAGAACTCTGGGAAGAAGAGAGGCAGAGTTGGCCTGCCAGATATGGAGGAAGTGGGCTGCTTGGTACTGAGGAGTGATAACAAGCCAAGTGGCAGCATGTAGATTGATATCAATGGGTAAATATAAGTTTTAAGAACTTGTTGGGAACAAGCCTAAGCTTAGGCAAAACTTTCTTAATTAATAAGAAATTTCCATGTCACATGCAGGTGAAAACTTGGATCTATCAAATTACAAATCAAAATTAAACTGCTATATAATGTCACTTTAAGACTGGCAGATGTCCTTTGGATTGATAATGATGAAAGTAGACAAGAATCTTTCATAGATTCAAGATGGACCAGAACCCAGTGGAACTTGGCAGTGAGGGAGGGAATCTTAGAGGAACTACAGAATTGACGCTTTCCCACCTTAGGGAGAGAAGACTCTTGCCCATGACATAAGAGCAGCAGAAAATATGTGGACCAAAATGCCCTGTTCTTCTATAATCTCTATTAAATAGTAAATATGAACATATGACAAAGCAAGTGAGTGACAACTTCTGTGAAGAGTCCAGGTACACTAGAAATCAGAGCTTGATCTGCAGATAATGGGATTGTGAAAATGCCAAAGAACATGCTAACAACCATAGTTCTTAAAGAAGAGGGTACATTTACAAGGAATCTAAACAACAACCCAAGGAGGTACCAAGCACTGCTAATCTTGGATTTAAAATACATACACGGAAATTTTTATGGTTAGGAATCTCTATCTTTCCCTGCATCAGTTGAAGCAAGTTATGCCCTATCTTGTGCAAATAGGCCATGAGTATAGACATAACATACATAAATAATGGCAAATACAAATATTTTAATCACCTACATGTTAACACCCAGTATTAATAATTTTTTTCTACATACTAGTGGAAGAATGACTTAAGGCAATATGCAAACCACCTTCAGCACAGAAAATAAATGTTGTCTATAGCCAAGGAATAGACAGAAAATGCATTTGCTGCCATTTTGCAAATTAATAGCAAGAATTCGCATCTCTGTGTTTGTTTCCTGTGGTTTGGAGAACCATTCTGTAATGGCAGGTTAATGTTTACTCTAAAATATGCAGCATTGCCCTGTGGAGAAACCTTGCACTTAGTGACAGTCTTAGTGTTCCATAAAAGTGAATTATACTTTTCCAGCCTGAAGAAAGGAGGAAAAAATGAAGTATATGAATGTGGGTTTGACCTGTGCTATACATCATGGGGGAGAAATAAGGCTATCAGTGCAAGGTTGCAGACTGTGTCATCCTTCTTAATAACAGATTACCTAAAGACGGTAGTTCATTTTACAACATTATAATAGGCCCTGGTTTTTCTCTGAACTCATGTAAAATTGGTATCTCTGATGTACATACTGAAGAAGAAGAAGAAGAAGAAGAAGAAGAAGAAGGAGGAGGAGGAGGAGGAGGAGGAGGAGGAGGAGGAGGAGGAGGAGGAGGAGGAGGAGGAGGAGGAGGAGGAGGAGGAGGAGGAGGAGAAGGAGAAAGAGAAGGAGAAGGAGAAGGAGAAGGAGAAGGAGAAGGAGAAGGAGAAGAAGGAGAGATGTTTAGGAAGAGAGAAGTGTAGGTTGTGCTGAAACATGACCATGTTTTTCAGGCTCAGAAAGTGTCCTTTTTTTAGCGGAATGTTGTTAACTGTTCTTAAGGCATTGTTCTGGTGACTGGCTTTTCAGGTTTCATGTGTTTACTCAATTCCACAGGCTCAAGATTACAAACTCTCTTAGCCTCTCCTAGAAACTTCCACTCACCTTCTGACAGACTGAGGACAGTCATCAGAATCTAATTAATGTTTCCTCACAGGGAAAAGCAGGAGAGCCCAAGGAGCTGTTCCTCTGGTTTGAAAAGAAAAGAGAAAACAAGACAATCTTTAATTCTGCTCTACAAAGTAATTTGTCCTTGTTAATTAGCCCAAAGTATGTCCAACTTAATATCTTAAAGATGTGTTGGCAATTGAATCCTTTTAATGGCAAAAGACTACAAACAAAACATTTCCAATTTAGTAAACAAGCATCCATAAGAAACGGGTTTTATCTAATCAAATAAACCTCTTATTACCTAACGCCCCAAAGGCACAGCTCGGCCATCTCATTATTAACAAAGTTAATGTATCAAAGGACTCTTTAGGCTGCTGCCCAAACATTGCCTTTTTTGATTCCAGTTTCAATTTCTTTTTCAGATGCCTAATTTGACTGCTTATGGGCAGGTGTCACACTAGTGCTGACTCTTCCCAATATTGTCTAAATTCTCAGGTCTTACCCACCCACGGTGCCAGGGGTGATCTGCAAAGAAAAGGCATGTTCAGCTGAAGGATCCTATGAGGATTAGTTGGGAAACATCTTCATTTGTGTGGCTACTACAGACCGCGATGGACCAGAAAACACACCAAAAATGGACACAGTGTTTGCTGTCTTGAGGTTCTGTCATTTGGGGAAACCAAGATGAAAATGTTCATAGGTTTGATTAAGTGAGGCCTGTGCTACCACACGGCACAAAATGGAAGGACTTAAGAGAAAACAGTCCTGAGCCACGTCCTTTCTATTCCAGTGGTTCTCAACCTTCCTAGTTCTCAGACCCTTTAATAAAGTTCCAGATGTTGTGCTGAGCCCCCAACTACACAATTATTTCTGTTGCTACTTCATAACTATAATTTTGCTACTGTAATGAATCATGATGTAAATATTTGTGTTTTCCGATGATCTTAGGGGTCACTGTGAAAGGGCTGTTTCACCCCAAACAGTCACAGCCCACAGGCTGAGAATCACTGATCTAATACCATTTGAGGGAAGACTTTTTCTATCATACTCACCAGTTTAGAAGCCCATCTTTAATAACATTCCCTTGCTGCTAAGTTTCAATACCTGAAGGAGACAGACACACACACTCACACACTCATACAAACATACTCACAAGCTAACACACCCACAAAAACATACTGAAACACAAACACAAAAACTCACACACATGTACAATCACAAGCACACTAACATACACACACTCACATAAACACAAACACATTCACACAAAACATACACACAAAAACATGCATACTCACATACTCCATACATGCCCACATACTCACACATATAAAAATACTCACACATACATTCATGCATATTCTTATATACATAAACACACACATAACATAACACTCACACAAACACACTTAAACATATACACTCAACACACACACACACACACACACACAAACAAACAAGAACCAACTAAATTGGGCCAATAGAAATGCCCATGTTTTGTAAGAAAAAGATCCCATTTAAATTGGACAGCTAAACAGGCTTTTAGAGGTCAAATTCTCCATAAAGATAAAGGGCTTGTTTTTTTTTTTTTTTTCAAGAAGATAGGGAAAAAAGTAAAGAAGAAAAGGAAGCTGAACCCAAATTTAGTGTGTGTGTGTGTGTGTGTTTGACTTTCTTCATTTCTTCTAATAATAACAAAGCTCAAAACTTTTCTATTGTGATATGATTGCTCATCTTTCCCAAAATTAGTGAAGAAATTTTTGCTCTTATTTTGGTTTAGTTGATTTTTTTTTCAGGACACTGACTCTGGGAACCTTTCTTCTGTTGATAGTTATGCTCTGACCATGACCTACACAGACCCCATTTGGCCAGCAAGCTGGACAGGGGCCACTCCTCTTCCAGACAGACTGGATTTCCCATTGTTGCACACAGCCCAGCCCAATGGCTCTCCTGGCTACATCCTTTGCGATGAACATCATTTGTCTCTGGAATTTTTCCTGTTCTCATGGCTCCCGTGCTCCTTCATTCATTCCCAAAACATGGCAATTGAATCTGCCCAAATTCTAGAGGGGAAAGATTGTGCAGATGGAAATCAAGCAAGCCAGGGTGCTCCTGGGGTAGCCACTCACCCCTAACAGTATGTGCAGAGCGTACAATGCAAAGCAAGTCTCATTATTGTCAGTCCTGGATGAGTTCAGTCCAAAAGGCCAGAGGAGAGGCAGAAAGGAAGGAAGGAAGTAAGCGTGCACAAAAAATAGAAAAGCAGCAAGACTGAAGAACCTGTACCTTGGTGGAAGGTAAGGAAGAAAGCCCTTTTTCCATTGAGTTATCCACGTGCTTTGTGGCAATTGTCTGGGCTTCCTCCCTGGAAAAGCTTTCAGTAGAGCAGACAACATGAAGCTTTTAGTGTTCTCTTTGTTCAAGGTTAACTTTTTACAAGTCTTATTTCCTCCCACTCTCCCAGCTCTGAACAGAGCTTTGGCATATAAAGCATTCCCGAGCAAAACAAAATGAAATGAAATAAAGCCTCTATTGTCTGCTTGCGAGCTGACTGGCATTTCAGAGTCATATCCAGCTCTCCTGGAGTTGTAATTTCCCATCAGTTATTCTGCCTCAGGGTAGAAAACAAAATGCAGACAGACGGGGAAAGAACCTTCCTGCTATTGCCTTTGCACTATAATATCTGCCAAGGTTCACTTGCCAGCATCCCTTCGTCTCCATACTGCAAGGACTTTTTATTTCTTTCTCCTTTTCAAACCTGATATGAAGTCAAACTCCCAGTGAGGCCATAGCTTCATTTAACTGTGTAAAGGTCACACAAAAATGTGATAAGGGCATTTTATTTTGTAATGCATATTAATCTTGACTCTCCTTCCTCTTAGGGCCTCTTAGCTAACTGAGGAAGCCTGCTGAGGGCCTCAGTGCAGATCTGTGATGGAAACCATACAAGGCTCCATGGGGCTGCAGTGATACAGCTGGCCAAGGGTAGGATAGCTCAGCCTAGAGACAGGAACCTCTTTCTGGATTCAGCTGCTGTCTTTTCATTTGTGTCTTCTTGATTTTTTTGGAAGGACTTACAGGTGCCTTGTTCTAAATGAAACCTCACCTATTGTCTTAGCCCGACAATGGATGATTCAATAACCATTTTACATTTTGCACAGTGACTAGAAAAAATATTAACAAACACAAGGATGATTGATGCCATGTTGAGAGAAGATTTTTGTTCTCTACTTTTGTGGCTTAACTTTTAAGAAGTGCATTTTCTAATGCCATGCTCTCTTCCTTTGTGTAAGACTCAGTTTGTGCCTTAATCACTTTGCCATTTTGCCATTGTGATTTCCTCCAGTTTTTCTGCTTGCTGCAGACACATTTTACTAAATACTCTCTAGATATGTTATATTCTTCCAAATTTACTCTCAGTATACTAAAAGCTATTACTATGCCTTCCTTGGGTTTTATCCATGTTATTTAAAGAGCTCCTTTATTCAAAATTGGCTATTTTTCTCATTATAGGCTAAGGGATTATCTGTGCATGCCACTGGCTAACCTGTTAGAACATTCTAGTCACTATTGGTTGAAAATGAATCCTGGAAAATAAATGTCCAATAAGGTTAAATGTTGCGGAGAAGTTCAGCCTATAAAAGGGTTATGAAAATATATGATGAGGAAAGACCCAGTTCAATGCACTGCAGGAAAAAGCATGTTCCTAGTGTATTATTAACTAAACACCCTTCCTCTCCTCCACTTCTCCAAGCAACTGCAGCCTCTCCATACAGAGAACTGAAATGTGAGCAGAGGCCAATGTTAAGATACACACACTCCACTATGCAGCTATTGGAGACTGACATTGTATTTATACAAGAACTCTCCTTCTAGGGATTACATTCTCATGGGGAAAATAAGCACTTTCAGGGATATGAAGTCTTGCTTTTGTCATAGCACATGGGAAATTGCTTTGAAAGTCTTTAGATTAGCAGCTACTGTATGCAGGTTTACCCTAAGGCAAAAAGAATAGCTAGATTAGGGTTTCTCTTTGTTTAAATCTTGTTCTTAAATCAGATGAGCCAGTTAAGCTTTTGGTGGGAAAGACAGAAAGTATAGGATCAAGAGAGGTAAGCTCTTTAAATTGATATCTTGTGCTATGTTTTCCTAAGCCCGCTTTTATTTTAGACATTAAAAGTCATTGGATTACATTAAGTAAATTGTTTTTCTTCCACTGTTTGGTATATATTGCAACTTCTCAAATGGTACTTAAATCAAACATACTTTTAGTTGCCACAGTATATATATATATATATATATATATGTATATATTTTAAATATACATATATATATATTTTAAATAATAAAGACCTCTGAATTGGGTTAAGTGATGTTTAATGAATATATATCATTTCTCTTTTATAGTAAGAAATATTTTAAATTCATAGCTCAGTTTTGTTTCTAGCACGAAAATATGTAAAAATGTGACCTTTACGTTTCTATTTCTCCTAGAGGACGATTTGAATTTGATTATTACTATAATTATCAGTTATGATAATGAGAATATTGAGAAACAGAATTTGTAAATTCTATTCTGTTCATGTAAGAACAAATATAGAAAGGGAAAGATACAGAAGTGAGACTAGTCTTTGTCTTTTATACTGAGCATGCACTCTTTTCTTTTTCTTTCTTTCTTTCTTTCTTTCTCTTTTTTTTCCCCCTATGGTTGTTCTCAGACTGGCCAGTATGTAGCCCAGACTGGCCTTGGATTCACTGAGATCCACTTGCTTCTGCCTCCCAAGTACTAGGATTAAAAGTCCACACCACAACAATCAGCATTAAAATGCATTCTTAAGCATGTGGTATTATTTAGAAGGGTTCTTTTTCTATTTCCTAGTCCTCATAAATGGAGAGCACTTAGTACAAGAGGTTGCCTCGAAGTCAGCAGAGATCTTACATTGACTCCCTTTCTTCTAGTGACATTTCAAATAAAAAGAAGGGTCATGCTGGCTGTCATAGATTGCCTGGTATCTTTAAAATATTTATTTCTTGTAAAGAGAATTGTGATGACTCATGATTTTCATAAACCTCTTTATACCTATGCGTGAAAAAATAAGAATAATATGCAAAATGCAAAGTGCCATCTATACTTCTGACAAAGGGCTAATACCCAGAATGTCAAGGCACTAAAATAGACTCAGTAGGAAAGAACAAATAACCCAAATAACAATGGTCAAATTTAAATAGATATTTCTAAAATAGAAAGCATAAAAAGCCAAGAGGCATGTGAAAAATATATTCAGCATCAGTGACTATCAGAGAAAAGTAAATACAAATCATGTTGAGTCCTATCCCACCAAGGAAAAGTAGTTGTTGTCAAAAGACTAATAGGATAGGGCTGAAGAGAAAGCATTTACTTCAGAAACATGAGGACCTGAGTCTAGGTGTTCACAATCCAGAGAAAGCTGATGTGATGCTTTCATCTGCTATCTCAACACTCAACGTGACATGGAAGCCAGACAGATGTTCAGGAGCAGCTAGCTTTTATTTTTCTTTTTAAAGATGTATTTATTGGTTATGTATATAGCATTCTGTCTGCATATTTGAAGAGGGCACCAAGTCTCATGATAGATGGTTGTAGTCACCATGTGGTTGTGGGGAATTAAACTTGGGTCCACTGGAAGAGTAACCAATTTCTGTGCTATCCATTATTTTTGCTATCTAATGATAGAATGCTTTATAATATTACTTCATTACATTACTTAATCTCCATCTGTATTTATTTTCAAAACTAAAATTCAAAGTGGATTAAGTTCCTCAATATCTTTAAAGGATATGAGGGAAATTGTTTCATAATTTGGTATAGGTGTATTTTTATTAAATTTATTTTAAATTTTATTATCAAACAGGTTGCAAACAAAAACACAAAACCCAAAATTAGCCAGACTCAAAGACTATACAACTCAGTGTTGTATAGTCTGAACAGTTATAGTAGCCTTCTGAAGGGAAGCTGTGGTACTTCACAATAGATTTTATACTTTCTTTATCAAATATATTTGTGTACTATCAACCACCTAAACCAAAACAACCCATGTCAAAGTCAGACTATAAAAACAATTAGCTTTATATCCTCTTTTATAATTCACACTCATTACCTACACTCAGTCCTTCCTTGACCCCTAGTATTTTGCCATTCCTGTTTTCTTTTCTTCATGTCATACCGTACCCACATGTGCATTTGATTACATATGTACATACATTATTGGCTGGATTCTGAATACAAGGAAGAACATAGGGGGCTTTCCCATCTGAGATTATATGACCTAGCTTATTATAACACATTCTAAATCCATCCATTTTCCCACAAATGTTGTGGTTTCATAGTTTTTAGAGCTGAATAGCATTTCATTTCATATACATTCCAAAATTCCTTATTGATTTATCTGAGAATGAGTAATCACTTCTTCTGAGATTGGGTGGGAAATTTTAACAAACTATCTGATGCCTATAATATTTATGGTAGTTTCATAATAACAGTGGGATTAAACTAGGGTCTGCTGTCACATTTCTTTAACGTACTCTGTGAACTTCCCTTCTGAATGAGAGTCAATAGGTGAAAATCAACATAGAGTTAGCAATCTTCACAAAGATACAAAGGGATATCAGCAAGTGTGGGGTTTTGAATAAGAATGGCCCCCATAGATTCATAGATTTGAATGCTTGGCCACCAGGGAGTGGTACTACTAGGAAGTGTGGCCTTATTGGAGGAAATGTGTCCCTGGGAGTGAGCTTTGAAGTTTCAGATGCTCAAGCCAGGCCAAATGGCTCACGCTCTCTTCCTGTTGACTAAGGGTTAAGAAGAATCACCCTAGGAAGGTGTTCTATCACAAGGACAAGCCACACATGGCAAAAACATGTTTTTCCATGGAGGCATATGAGTAACAACAGAAGTAAACTCACCCCTATCCACTACACCTGGGAGCAGCACGAAACACTTCCAAGAACAGTTCTGTGATTGAAGAAACTGAGGTCCCAAAACTCTTGCCTTGTTCTCTTAGAGTTTTCTCACAGGCACTCAGAAGTCTCCTCTCATGACTCCCTTCTTGGACGCGGTTCCGACAACCAGATATCTAGCTGCTGTGCTGACGACCATAGTAATTCCTTTCTTTGTATTTATTACACTATTAGGGGTCGAACCTAGCAACTTACACATTCCAGGCAATCGTCCTGCCACTGAGCTGTAGCCCCCAGGTCTGCATCCTTACTTTTTGTTTTGAGACATGATCATATGAAGTTGCCCAGGCTGGCCTTGAACTCGCTTTGGTTAGCCCAAATGTGAAATTCTCTTACCTCAGCCAGTGGCTACAGATAGGCTGTCACCAGGCATTTTTTTGTCTGGTTGTTAGGTTTTGTTGTCACACTCTGTAATCCAGGCCAGCCTACAGTTCACTAAATAGCCCAGGCTTACCTCAGACTTATTGTGACATTCCTAAGAGTCTCACAAGTGCTAGGATTACAGGCATGAGCCATTACACCCAGAGCTTAACAAGAATTCTAAACTTATGTTGATACTCCATGGAGATTAAAAAAATGTTCTAATTTAATTTTTACTGTTATGCATGTATGATATGGTGCAAAACTAAACATGTTGCATATTTCTCTGGTATGGCACTTACCTGTTAATCCTCTTGCTTTCCATTTCTCTGATAATAGTGTACACTTTATCATTATCACTCATCCCAAAAACAACAAATGTGTTATACTCTTGAAAGTCACACACACACACACACACACACACACACACACACACACACACACACACACACACTACTATTCCTGCTTGTTTTAGTTACTTGTCTATTGTTGTGTTGTAACACTATGAACAAAGCAACTTACAGAAGAAAGAGGATATTTGGGCTTAAAAAACTGGAGCTGGAGCTACAGCTGAGACCTCACATCCTGAACCAAAAGCACCAAGCAGAGAAGAAGACTGCAGTTGTCAGAAGTCCATTTATTCTCAAAGCCCAGCAATGTACTTCCTCAAGCAAAGCTACACCTCCTAACCCTCCCCCAAACCAAATATTTAAATACCAGAGCCTATGGGAGGCATGAAATTCTTTTGGTTTTATCTTCTAACATCCTTCCTACTGATATGCTCCCAGAGTCATTTTTGATTTTTGCAATCTTTAGTTCCCTTCTGCCTGGATCATTACCATGAAATCACATCACCACCATGAGATAGTCTGGCCTGATTCTTTGTTGCAGTCATGATAGCAGCAAAAGTTTGTTTTGTTTTTTAATGTTGCAGCTCAGATATGGACCTTGGAGCAGGAGAAGTTCTGAATCTTCTCAGTAAGCACAATTAGCCCCACACTGCAAACCAATCCCAGGTAGAGAGGCAGTGGCCAAAGAACACAGAGAGCATCCAGCCATCTGGCAGCACTGTGGCAGTCCCAACACACCACTGCAATAACAGGCTGTCTTCGTACTCCTGGGCCCAATTGGAAGGTAACAAGGCATAGAGTAGCAGTGAACCAGAAAATGAGGAAGAGACAAGTTGACACAATAAGTACAGATACTGGCCATTTCTCCTCCATCCTAAGACCTCACTTGATGCTCTGGAGATGAAGTCAGGAAAGGATTGCTAGAGAATCCTGTTGGGGAGTAGGTCTTACCAATGAGTGAGAAAATGGTCATCATCTCCTTAAGAGTTATAGTTCAAAGTAAAGAAATAGACAAAGATAGACTACAAATGTACACAGAGACACTCATGCATGCTGCTTCAGGGATGTCTGAGGACAGAACCACACATATAAAGCCCAGCACTCACAACTATGCTAAGGTTTAAATTTTGAGGGGGCTGAGTATGAACCTCAGCTGGTTGAGTGTTTGCTTCATAGCCAGGACTGAACAAATGGAGCAAGGTGTTACGCGTGTAATTCTAGTATACAGAAAGTAGAGGCAGGAGGATTGGATGTTCAAGGTCTTTCTCGTTGCCTTAGAAATTTCAGAGTCAGCCTGGCTACATGAGACCCTGTCTCAAAAAACAAACAAACAAACAAACAAACAAACAAAAAGCAAAAAACAAAAAACGAAAACAAAAAAAAAAACAAAAAAAACCCAAAAAACAAAAACTATACAAAACCAATCTGTTTAAAGGTTAATTTGTATTTTTCCACTTAGAAGGAATGATTAACAATAAGGAAAAAAATAAGACTTCATAGAATTTTGTGAGATTCATATAAAGTAGACATATCACCTGTAAGAAAGACTGGTATCGACTGGGATTGATACATACAACACTATGATAACCATTTTCCTCTCTTAACAAGCAGTCCAGTAGGAGTAACAGTTGACATGGTAGCATGCTGAGACAGACCAGTGACTATCTTGACAGCTGTCACCATGAGTGGAAAGTTTGCCAACCTCAAAGATCACACCTGGATGAGGTGAGGTGATTCCAAGTCCATACGGTCTCTATTTCACAAACATGTTGCTTCTTTGTTCATTGTTCAGAAAACAAAACAAAAGACCTCTACTTGGACCACCTGTCCCCACGTCTAGATGGAACCCTGAGAGAATCCACATGCAGGGCCTATCCCCCCTTCCCCCCTCCCCCACCCCCCTCCCCCCACCTCCCTCAGGATCCCTTTCACTTACTCATTTAAAAAATTCCTATGAGCCTGTTCTCCTGAGTGTAATTATGTGTACCATATGCATATATGAGCCCACAGAGACCAGAAGGGGTCATTGGATCTACTGTATTACAGGTGATGGTGAGATGTCTTGAAAGTGCTGAGAGTTGACCCTGGGACCTCTGAAAGAGCAACACGAACTCTGAACTGTTAATCACTGAGCCAACTTTGCAGCCCCTCACTTGGTCATGTTCCATTCTACCTCCAACTCTCTATAGTCCAGTGAATCCATCTTTGGGACAGGAGAAAACCACCGTGCCCTAAGCCATCACATGTTTTCACAGCTTTGAGTCCTCTTGGGTACCAGGCTCTCCAAATTCAAACCTTTGCTCTTCCTTTCACTTGTAATGATCTTTCCTCCAGGCACAACAGCAGCCAGTCCTGTTATGGTCAGGGTTATGAGACATACTGTTACGGCAGGTTTTTTACGGCAGGTTTCCCCCCCCGGCTGCCGCTGGTTCTGCCGCCATTGTCCTGCAACCACGTGTGCCCCAAATAACACTCAGAGACTCTGTATTTGATACAATCCTGTTGGCCAATTACCATTATTGTTTATGGGCTAGCTCTGTCTTAATTATTAACCCATTTTTACTTATCTAAGTATTTCCACGTGGTCGTCTTATCGGGGAGCCGCGCGGCAGGCTTCCTGCTTCTTCCCGGGCTACATCTCCGACTCCACCTACTACTTCCTCTTCCTCCTCCTAGTCTCCTAGCCCCACCTATCTAGTTTTCTATTGGCCACAGGGCTTTATTAACAGTATGAGAAACATATATACAGAATCACATCTCCCATCATCTCCTCTTTTCTGTCTAAAGTAAAAGAAGGGGTTTAACCTTAACATAGCAAAATATACCATACAACAGTTATCAAATAAGAATCACAGTTAACAATATTTAGTCCATTAACATTTTGTAAGACTTAAACAAAATATCATCTATCCTATCTTTGTGAGTCTAAAGTTCTATATGTAACTTATCTTTAATCCTAACTAAGGAAAACTATAACCATAACTATCTGTCTTCAACTCCTTCAAAGACCACAGAAGGATAATAGATAAACTCTAGAAATGACAGAGACAACTCATTGCCTGGTCAGTCACCCGAAGTTCTTCTGTAATGTTCCATCTTCAGCCCATAGGCCATAGTGTGTGTCCAGACTCCTCAACAAAGTAGAAAACTTTTCTCTGTGTCCTGTAGACTGGCTGTCTGGCAGCCTCTTCCATGAAGCAGGAACCCTGTAGCAATGTCTATCTTGCATCAGCAGTCATCTTTTTGTGGGTCCTGCATGTCCAGTTTCTACAACATAAAGTCAAACAGTCCAGAAGAGCAGTACCTTGCCCAAATGGCTAGTCTTGCCATATTAGAAGCAAACTCCATAATGTGTTTCTTCGATGTCCATCTTCCTTTCTTCTGTAGGTGGTGTTACCAGGAGCAGTTGTGCCTCACTGTCAAGAAAAATCCTAAACCATTTTAAATGCCATATTCTGTAGGTCTTTGAAAGGTTTGAAGAATGCCTGTCCATCTCAAATACATCTCTATATATCTAGAAATTCAAACTAACTTAACTCCCATAGGTAACTCTCTATAATCTGTACTAAATTATTACATTACATTTTCTAATGAGCTATATAAACACAATACCTAAACAAGAGGAGAAATATACATATCATAAAATTGACCTTAAATTGTATCAATAAAAGAAAATCCATTCCAAAGCAAAGTATTCATATCCATACCATAATTCCCTTTTTACCTTTAAAAAGATTGCTTGTGGCTATAGCCATTTGTAACCAAGTCCATTTAAATGGAAACAAACATTTATAAACAATATTTGGGAATTTGGGCGTCGTTCTTTCCAAACTACTTCCTGCTGGTAGAGGGCGCTGTCATGGAGGTTCAAAGAAGACACAGAAATCTTGGCTGTAGTCTGCAAGGCTTTGTCTCAACTGCTTTGAATGTTGGATCACCTGGGGAGTTGTTTCAGGGGGGTCTGGCTTGATCAAACCACATAAGTCTGGAAAGAATCCATAGCTTTTCATTTTCTGTGGAAATAAAAATAGAAATCCTTTTCCCCAGTAACTTGTCCTTAGGCTTGAATTTTTGAGTCAAAGCATTTTTAAAATATATAAATTGAATTAATCTAGCAGCATTTCTTTTATTAGTAGTTGTTTTCTCAGCAATCAAATAATTTAAAGACAACAGAAGCGCATATAGTATCCAAAATTTCTCTGTGTTTTCCATCTTTACGTGGCTTTTGTATTACTCTATTTCTTCTACTTCTATTTTTGCATATTTTGAGACAGGGTTTCTCTGTGTAACTTTTATCTGTCCTGGAATTCAGTGCATACCAGGTTTACTTTGAAATCACAGAGATCTGCTTGCCTCTGTCTGCCGAGTGCTGGGATTAATGGTGTGTGCCATTACATCCATCCATTTAATTCCTTTTTTCTTTTTAAACCATTGTATCCCGTTTCTTTTTCTCTCCCAAGCCAGCGTATTTTTTAAAACACAGTGTAAACCTTCATTGCAGCTCTCGTACACACCAATGAATTGTTAGCAGAGCTCTTTAAAAGCCAGGCGGTTTTCTTGCCGCTTATGCTAATTTTGGAAACCTCCCTTAAAGGAGCCACACAAATCTCTGTCTACAACAAAACAAATCCAACGGAGAAAATGTTGCTACCAATAAGTCTTGCTAGTCTCTGTTCCCTTGTTTCTAAAACATTTCTTAAGCTCTTATTAGTTTTAAGTGAAAGTTCTTATAGCCACGTTGGGCGCCATTTGTAGCATGTTGTTTTCCGGCAGCCCGCCAGCCCGCCAGCCAGGGCCCATAGCTGCGCCAGCCCCAAATAACACTCAGAGACTCTGTATTTGATACAATCCTGTTGGCCAGTTACCATTATTGTTTATGGGCTAGCTCCGTCTTAATTATTAACCCATTTCTACTTATCTAAGTATTTCCACGTGGTGGTCTTATCGGGAGCCGCGGCGGGCGTCTTCCTTCCTCCCCGGCTACATCTTGACTCCACCTACTACTTCCTCTTCCTCCTCCTAGTCTCCTAGCCCCACCTATCTAGTTTTCTATTGGCCACAGGGCTTTATTAACAGTATGAGAAACATATATACAGAATCACATCTCCCATCAACATACTAGTGAAAAAGCCACGGATTCTTAGGTCTAAACTATTAAGTGCTAGGAGTATTATTTTAAGATGTGTCACACTTGTTTATGCTGTAGAACATTTGTTTTAATGATGGTAGATGTGCTGTATTCTTTTATGTTGCATTTGTCTATCTCTCTGTCCCTCTCTGTCCTTACCTCAGAGAGAGAGAGAGAGAGAGAGAGAGAGAGAGAGAGAGAGAGAGAGAGAGAGAGAGAGTTTAGTGTTAAAGATCAAACCCATGTCTCCATGAATGCTATGAAAATACTGAACTGAACTATGTCAGCATCCCCTCAACCTTTTTCTCATTCTTTCTGCTTTTAACTCACTCTGACCAATTATTAACCCACTACCACCCACTGATTAAGGACCAGTGAGCTCCATGTCCTGGTGCAATGAGAGCTAAGAGGGATGACCTAGTTTTCTCATATCTTTATATATAGAATAATTGTTCTTGTACTTATATTGATTCTGATTTCCATGTAACTTTCATGTGGGACTGGTTTAAAAGTCCTTTTTCCAGAAGGCATACATATGAGAAAGATCAAAGTGAAGGAAGAGACTGAAGAGTCAGATTGTCAATATCAAACTGGAATACAACAACAGCGTTCATGGCAATCAAGTGTTGATGAGAAAGTACTGTGCTAGGTGATAAGCGACTACCTAATATGCAAGTTAATGTGCTTCAGGTGAGTGGGATTTCTGTGGGCGACACATAGGTCATAGACCCATTTTAACTCCTTCCAGTTCTTTCTATTAATCTCTGGTCCTTTTCAACAAAAAGCTCCTACACATCTTTTGTTAAACTTATTGACAACTTCAGTATTACTGCAAATAGAATGTTTCAGCTGTTCATTGTGAAGTTTTGTGCTTATTGTATGGGATAATGCAATAGATTTGTTTATCTCTTTATATTTAGTGACATCACTAATCTTACATATTCCCTCATATACCAGCAATCCCACTGTCTTAGTTACTCTTCTGTTGCTATAAAAAGACAACATGACCAAGGCATTTTTTATAAAAGGAAGCATTTAAAGGCTTGCTTACAATTAATTCATGATCATCATAGCAGGAAGCAGACAGTTATGGCACTATAGCCATAGCTGAGAGCTTTATATCTTGGTGAGAGAGAGAAAGAGAGACAGATAGAGAGAGACAGAGACAGACAGAGAGAGAGAGAGAGAGAGAGAGACAGAGACAGAGAGAGAGAAGTGGGAGTTTGAAACTCAATGCCCACTCCCAGGGACAGACCTCCTCCAACAAGGTCACATACATCTATACATCTTCTGGTCTTCCCAAAACAGTTGACCAACTAAGCATCCAAACATAATCCTACGGGAGCCATTCCCATTCAAACCACCACATTCCATTCCCTGCTCCACCTGCCAATAGTCTTATAGCCAGATCATAATGTAAATGTGTTTCGTTCAACTTCAAAAGTACTCATGGTCTTTGGCAGTTTCACCACTCCTTAAAAGTTCAAATTTCTTCTGATATTCAAGGCAATCTGTTAACTGTAACCTTTGTAAAATCAAAATATAAGAAAATCACATACTTCTAACATATAATAGCATAGAATACATCTTGCCATTCTGAAAGGGAGAAAAGGAGTGGGTATAGTGAGGGAATACTGAATAAAAAAACCCAAGATTCCACATCCTGAATACCTACATCTGACAGTTATTCTGATCTCCAACTCTTTTCAGCTCCATTGACTGAAACACACTTCTTTCTCTTGCTTTCTCTTGGGGTGGTTCCACACCCTGTTAGCAGAGCTCCTTGGCAGGTATCCCATGGCTGTGGCATCGCCAACTCTATCCAGGTTTCACCTTCACACATGGCCTCTCTGGGCTTCCATGGAGGGACTTCCCTGTCACATGCCTGGTCTTGGTGGTTTTCCTTAACCACAGAAGATTGCACAGCTTCTTTACACCTGTATTTTCTTTGACTCCAAATCTAGTACCACCTGGCCAGAGCTGTCAAGTTCTTGTACATGCTGAAGCCAGAATCTGGCCTTACATTTGCATAAGCTTTTCGTTATTGGTGGTTCCCTTTGTTGCTTGAGCTTTCCTTTAATTCCTTTTCACAAGTTAAAGGCTTAGCTAGGTGAGGTCTTGCCCTAAGGGAGCACTCCCTTTATTCCACTTTGAATCAAGCCTTTTTATTTAAAGCGTTATTTTTCATATTACATACCAACCCCAGTTCCCCCTCCTTTCCCTCCTCCTGCCCTCCCACATTTTCCTTTCCCACCCCATATTCACTCCTCAGAAAGGGTAAGGCCTTCCTTGGGGAGTCAATGAATCAAGCCTTTTTTTAAACCCATTTCTTGGAGGACAAGACTTGCTTCCAACACTACATTTCCCAGTTCTCTTTTTCCTCTTAAACTACATTTTTTTTTTGCATTTCTCTTTGCCCAGCTTGCTCATTTTCATTGTAGATCTATATAAGAGTGATAATGCCACACTGTCAACATTACACTGTCTTGAAATTTCTTCTTCCAATATTAATGCAAAACTCTTCAATATAGTCTCAGACAGATTTTTAGGACAGAAAAAAATACAAACAAAAATTTCTTTACTGAAATATGCCCAGAATGGTCTCTAGACCACTTCCTAATATTGTTGCGCTCTGAAACATTTTGAGCTGGGCCAGCATAGTCCAAAGTTCCCTCGGCACCTTTTTCTTCTAGTTTCCTACTAGGATGGCTCACTGAATCCCATTTGAACTATTCAACCACGTTTATTATCCAAAGTCTACCAACCATCAACATGGTCAAGTCTGTCACAGCAAAACTCTAGACCCTGATAACAACTTGAGTCTTAGTTAGGGTACCTATTGAAATAGGTACCCTATCCCTTTTTACCAAAAGCAAGTTTAGGAGGAATGAACTTGGCTTATACTTACACTTCACTATTTATCATTGAAGGAGGTCGGAAGAGGTACTCAAGCAGGGCAGAAACCTGGAGGCAGGAACCTGATGCTTATTGGCTTGTTCCTCATGCCTTCCTCAACCTGCTTTCTTATAGAATCCAGGACTACCATCCCAGCATTGCCTTCACCCACAATGGGCTGGGCCCTCCCACATCAATCACTAATTAAGAAAATGTCCTACAGGCTTGTCTGCTTACAGCTCAATGTTCTGTAGGCATTTTTTCATGTAAGGTTCCCTCCTTTCAAATGACTTTAGAGTATGTCAAGTTGACATAAAACTAGCCATCATACCCTAATCCACAGCTTTGTTTTCTATGGTTCAGAGCACCCACAGTAACCACAGTTCAAAATCATTATGTGGAAAATATCCACCTTTGTTCAGCTGCCTGCTAGCCACTCAGTCATTGTTTCCATTAGGTTCATTATTACATATAGTAGTGCTCATGGTGAAGTCACAGCTCTTATTTTATTTAAGAATATACCTAAAGCACAATATGCTACAAAAGGAGGCACTGGAAGTCAAATATGATAGAACATAAATTTATTCATTATGTGCTAATGGTATGGAGAGTGTAGGATCACATATATATCTAAGACTAAGGTCTTGTGTTCTAGGCATTCACTGAGAGTCTTGTAGGGCTGGAGAAGATGGGTGCTATAGTTATTTCTTTAAATGTGTTGTTTGAAGGCTAGAAAGATGGTACTGCAGTTAAGAGTGATTACTACTCTTAAAGAGGAACTGAGTTCAGTTTCTAGAGCCCAGGTCAGGTGCTTGTAACTCTAGCTCCAAGGGATCCTACTCCTCTGGCCTTCATGGGTGCCCTAGCATGTTCATTTGGGCACCCTCACACACATGTGCATACCCACACACAGACGCATGCACACAGCTCAACATAACAAAAATGTTTAATATGTGTTATAAAATTTGGTCATTATCAACCTTATAAAAGCAATATCCCTTCCTTTAGATAATTTAACTTTCTTTCCATGGTGATAATTACTGGAGATATTAAGAGGCAGTAGCCATATTAGCCATCCTGGCCTTATTCTGTATTTGCAAGAAGGCATCCAACATTTCCCTGATCAATATAATACTTAGAGGTTCTAGTAGGTGCACTTTATCTAATTCTAGATTATGTAGTTTTATATTATGATAAATGGGGGTCAGATGCTACCAAATGCTTTTTCCTGCCATCTTCTCTACACAACATAAAGTCTCTTCATACAACTAGTACAACAACTTGCCAATTCCTACAGAATTTCTGTTGGACTGGTTTTGATTTCATTAAATAAGTAGGCCAATTTGTGGAGAATTGATACTTTAGCAATTTTGAGTCTTCTATTCAATTTTGCATTTCTTTAATTATTTCCTCAGTGTTACATAGCTAAAATGTACCAAATGTTCTTATGAAAATTGATTCTTTTATTATTTGTAAGTTATATCTGTCATTAAATAATAATAAAAAATACTATTTTTATCCCTGGCTAGAGAAAGAGGAGTAAAAGAGAATGATTAGTTCAAACCCAGTAAAAGTTCTTTTTAAGTACCCAAGACAAACTAAAATAAGAAGTTAAGTAAGCCTGGTTCAACTAGCAGGAGCATTCTTCAGTATCAGCATCATTGCCGCTTCATTATTTGGGAATGTGAAACATGCTGATATGATAATCAAAATGATTATCATAAGATGAGTATCACATATTTGAAAACTACACACATGGATGGGATGTCTCAGTTTGCTTCCTATTGCTATAATAAAACACTGTTACCAAAAATATATTGGGAAGGAAAAGGTTTGCTTGGCTCTTACAGTTGGATCACAGTCCATCATAAAGAGAACTCAGAGAAGGATATCAAGGCAGGAACTGAAGCACAGGCCACAGAGTCATGCTGCTTATGTGTTTGCTCTCCATGGCTTGCTCAGTCTACTTCCTTATACAACCCAGGACCGCCCCCGGCCCAAAGTTGGTATCACCCACAGGAAGCTGGACCTTCTTATATTATTTATCAATCAAGAAAACACGTCCGCAGGCTTGTCTGCAGGCCAGTTTGATGGAGGCAGTTTCTCAACTGAGGGTCCTCTTCCAATATGTGATGTTTTGAATAGAAATACAACCCATAGGCCTATTTATTTGAATGCTTGGTCATCAGGGAATGGCACTATTTGAAAAGATTAGGAGGTCTGACCATGTTGAAGGAAGTGGTGTCACTGGGTTTTCAAATGCTCAAACCAGTCCCAGAGTCTCTCTTCCTGCCTTCTGCAGATCCAGATGTGGAACCCTCAACTCCTTCTCGAGCATCATATCTGCCCGCACGCTGCCATACTTCCGGTCATGACAATAATGGACTAAACCTCTGAAACTGTAACCCAGCCCCGAGTAAGTGTTTTCCTTCATAAGAGTTGCCATGGTCATGATGTTGATTCACAGCAATAGAATACTGACTAAGGCACCATACGTACAACACTATCTTGTGTTCAGTTAATGAAAAACACTAACCAGCATATGGATAACACCAGGAACTCTCAGGAAAAAAAAACAAAACAAAACAAAAGTCACTTTCCAAATTCCTGCCTTTACTGCTATCTCTGAGATATTTTTATAAATATATTAACTAACACAATACGGACGTGTATACAAATGATAACCTACTCATAGAATGCTTTAGGTAGCATATCAATATTGCAAGACTGTATTTGGAAACTATCTTAAATCAAACAATTTGGAAACTGAACGGTGATCTATGCGTGTTAACCACATTTTTCTCAATTCTATTATTGCTAAGTGGAGTCGCAGCATTTCTTAAATAAAACAAAAGGGACAGAGACGTTAAAGTCATTTACTTCTATCATAAAGCCCACATGGGGCATGAAGTGATTAAGTAGGAAGTAGAAATATGTACATCACATCTAAAATACTCAGTTCTGACTACACCTTCTGTGTGGAGCAAATTCATTCATTATTGATGCAAAGTTGCTGCAGCCATTCCTGGTGTATATGAGTTGAATGTAATACATTTGAAGAGCATATATTTTCCTTTGGAGATATTTTAAACATGATTCATCTGCCATTTCCACTGTACTTTTGACATGAGCCAGTTAATCTCAGAACAAAATGAAGAGCATTAATGGGTTTTTGTTGTTGTTGTTGTTGTTTTCCCCTCACATCAGTTTGCTTGTCTGTCCTAGATAACATGGAGAAGATAAGTGCATCACATGACCTTTCTTCATTAGACCTAATGTTGCTTGGAGCCAGATTATTCATCAGTTATTTGTAGTCATCAGCCTACCCATTTCAGGTCAAAATTCACACAGTTTTGTTGGTGTTGCTGTTAATTGGTTTGTTTGTTTGTTTTCTGAGTTTTGCAGACATCTTGGAGCTGAACAAAGATAATTTCCTAAACTGCTTATTGAAATTGTTGATCAAAAGCCCATACAGGAGATCTAAAACTGGTCAAAATGTAGAGAAAAAATGACCATGAGCATCCAGCCTCAAATGATACATTGCAATGTAACCCCTACATAGTGATCAGGAAATATCACAGAAGTAGGGGACAGAAAGATTATATGAGCCAAATAGCCAGGATGACTTCTGCTAGACAGTGTCTTGCAGATATGATAAGAAACTTGCAACTCATGAAATCTCAACAATATAGTCACACAAATAAGATCTGCATGATGACACCACAAGTTGAGATGCTAGAGTGGATGGGGAAAATCTCACAAGGTCCTACCCCTAGATGAAGAACTACAGGCAGTCAGGAGCTCCTGAGGGGGGGGGATCAGTTTTATGGATGGATAAACCCCTGATAGGTCCCATGTGGTCACATTTGTTCATATGAGTAACAACAGACAGATTCAGCAAGGTATGGTGTGTGTGTGTGTGTGTGTGTGTGTGTGTGCGTGTGTGTGTGTGTGTGTGTGAAAGGGTAATAATTAAAGAAGGTTATGAATTTGAGAAGGAATTGGGGACAGGATACAAAAGAGTTGGAGCAGGGAGAGGGAAAAGTAAAAATGCTGTAAATATAGTAACCATGCATGAAATTCGTAGAAAAATCTTTAATTAATTAAAAAATAAAAACATATATATATATACATATATATATATACCTAAGCAAGTAACCTATCAAAAGTTTGAACAACAAAGGTTTCAAACAAGGTCTTCAAGGTTTTGTTATTATTGTTGCTGTTTTAATGTAAAACACTTTCTAATAACAACAAGATTTTTCATGTGACGGTTACACAGGCAGCTTTGCCCCCAAATGATTCTTAGCATCATTTTCAGTTCTCCCAGTGTAATCCCATTGTTCTGGAAATTGGCAAAAGCTCACATGAAACACATAGTCCTTAATGTTACAGGATATGGTGTTGTCCATGTGACAAGTGCCTTGCTGACCTTGTGAGTATTGCTGGGCTTCACACCATACTGACTTTTCTTAGAAAAAAATTCAGTGCCTCGGTCTGGACTTCCCCTTTTCAGTCTTTTCCTGTTTCTTTCTTTCTGACTTCTTTTTTCTTCTCTACTGCCCCAGTACTGATCAGAGGCACAAAGGTAGAAAATGTATTTTAAAATAATCCCATAGATCCCAACCACCGTACAAACTGTATTTGAAGAAATAGGATGTATTTGAAGAAAATAACATTTAAAATCCACTCTTGAAACCGTGGCATAGGACTCACGTTAAAATAGGATTTTTTTTTCTCTAAATCTCTCTTTAAGACGTTATCCTTTCAAATTTGATTTATGTAGCTGCTGGTTGAAGAAGCTCTTTTTAAATAATTGCCAAGAGAACAAAATAGGAATCAAAGTGTCAAATTCCCTAACATTATTTTCTACGTAGCCTTAAATACTTCTTTAATACCTGTGAGAAATCAAATATTGGTAATCTGTCTCTGTCCATTTCTCTCTTCTCAGATAGCTAATGGCATGCATTATACTTGCCTGGCTCTGTGTAACTTTCGTTTCATGCAAAGCCTTTAATCCTTCTCTTTTTAGATAAAATGCCATAACCACAGTGTAGTAGGTTAAGATTGATTGACAAGTGCATATAATTATGGCTTCAATGGAGGAGTATGTTTTACAGCTGGAAAAAAAAGAAAAACCTGCACAACCTTGAAAATAAAGAAGTTGTGCCCTTTCTCCAGGATGAAAGAGTCATATCAAATTGATTCATTTCTTTGCTGGAATGAAAAGAAAGATTTCTGGTAACAAAGAGCACCACCCAAAAGGCCACTGGAGGCCATCTGTCCTCGCTTGATAGGGCTCTGCCAATAAGGAAATCAAAGGAGATAAAAGGAGGCCCTTCTGGAGTTTGTCTCTTTTGACTCGGTTTCCTACTCAGAGTTCATGCACAGTTGGGAACAGAAAGAGATAATAGCTGAGAAATATAACATTCACGAATATAAATCTATGAAATACACAAATGTATGATCCATGTGAATAAAAAACAAGAGAACTCGAAGATAAAGCAAGCGTCCTTTACTTCATTTTAGCACAATCGACCATAATTCATGCTATGTTTCTCTAGTGTTAATATTTGTTTCACTCAGTGAAGTACAACATATCACAGATGTTAGCCTTTGTGTAATACTTGAAGTCAGCATCCTATTTGTGGACCTGCTCAAGCAGTAAGGGAAGAAAGAGTGGTTTCGCAGTGACATGTGAGGAAAGTATGTTTGAGTAGATATGTTATTGAGGCATTTGAACACTTACTACAGGCCAGGTATCATTGCAGGTTTGGGGGGATATATCAGTGAATAATCCATCACCGGTCTTGTAGAATTAATATGTTAGTGATAGGGGCATTGTGTGGGCTATTTTTTTTTTTTTTCAGTTTGACACAATCCAAAACTCATCTGGGAAGAGGGAACTTCACTCATGAAATCACTTCCATCAGATTGGCCTGTGAGTCATTTCTTGATTAATGATGGGTGTGGGAGTATCCAGGACACTGTGGGTACTAGCACCCCTCAGTAGGTGGTTCTGGGGTGTATAAGACATTAGGTTCAGCAAGTCATGGGGAGTAAGCACTTAAACACTTTCCCTCTATGGCCTCTGCATCAATCACTGCCTTGAGTTCCTGTCCTGGCTTTTCTTTCAAGATGGACTGTAAGATGTAGGATGAAGTGAATCCTTTCCTCCCCAAGTTGCTTTTGGTCATGGTTTTGGTCAAGCAATAGAAAGCAAATTACAACAAGTATATAATATGCTAATAAATGCATAGTGTATTAATTAGTGCTGAGTGCAGTATTATAGACCATGATATTGGAAAGAAGATAAAAACCAAAAAGAGGGCACTATAGCAAATACGGTGGCATGGAAGAAGCCTGTGGAAAAATGAATTGTGAGCAGACACCTGATGAGAACAGGCAGGTGTAATGTGGCTTTTCTAGAATAAAATATTGAAATCAGATGGCATTTAAAGTCTCCAGAGTTCGATTATATTTGAAATGCTCTAAGAAGAAATATGGGACAATTAATAGAATGTAAATGCAAGTAGTGATAACTGGTAAACAAAAGAACTTAGGAAAGGAGGGCAGGGGGGAGGAACCCACCTGAGAAACGTGTAGGAGAAAAGAACCACTCTGAGAAAGCTTTAACTGTGACTGACATTAAAGGGGATGCAGAGCAGGGCAGATCATTTCCAAACTGGTCTCTGGGGAAACTGAAGTAGACTCTGGCCACATAGAAAGAAGGTAGGTAAGCGTGCAAGGACCTCCACAGTTCTGAGGCATCATATTCCCCTCGCGGCAATGAAAATATAATGAGTCTTTCTCTGTCCCAAAATTCAGCTCCCCCCAAATCACACAGAATTAGGAAGGCTCAGCCTTAGCTCAGGATTGTTTCTAACTAGTTCTTATAACTTAAACGAAACCATTTCTATTAATCTGTTGGCTGCCACTTGGCTCCCGGCTTTCATCTCTCCTCCTGCATGCCCTGCCTTCCTCTGCATCCAGCTGGTAACTCCTCTACACCTAGATTCATCTCCTCTCCTTCTCTATGTCTGCCTGGAAGTCCTGCCTAACCTCTTTCTGTCTAGCTATTGGCCCTGCAGCTCTTTATTAAATCAATCAGAAGGTGCTTTGACAAGGACACATCTTTACAGTGTAAAAAAAAAATATTCCACAACATTTCCCCCTTTTGTCTGAATAAAAAGGAAGGTTTTTAACTCTAAAATAATAAAACTATATATAATAACAGTTATCTAAATAAAAGGGAAGGTTTTAACTCTAACATATTGAAACTATATACAATAAGAACAATTATCTAGTAAAGATTATATTTGCAATATCCAGTCTATTTGTATTTGGCAAATTCACACATGTGGCAGCATGTAGATTAATATAAATGAGTTAATTTAAGTTATAAGAGCTAGTTAGAAACAAGCCTAAGCTAAGGCCAAGCTTCCAAAATTAATAATAAGAGTATGTGTTATGATTTGGTGTTGGTGGTCCAAGAAATCCTTGTTACAGAGAACACACAAGAGGATTCTTTTCTGGCTAGGTTAAGGATGTCTTAAAATGAGGAGAAAGATGTTTCTGCTCACATTCATCTTACATATGGTTCAGAGCCTTATACACATGCTCGAAATGAATGTCAGATGAACCAGAAAGAGTTAAGTAGGATAGCCAAGGAAACACTGAGGATGGTACTGAGGATGTCAAGAAAAGAGTCCTTAATGCTGAGGCTTTTAAAGAGGCAAAGAGGCCTTTTTCTGCTCCTCAGTGAGTTTTCTGGGACATGAAAAAGCTGCCTTGTGTCAAGATACCACCAACATTGGCAGCTCACAATACTCTCATTGAAAGTGAATAATTCTCTTTGTCTTCAGAAAAAAAAATCTGCCTCTTTAGTCTTTTTCTCAAAGGCATAACAAATGAGATGCCTATTAAATTGATTCTGTTCTTCAAATACAGAGCCAGAGCCAGCAAGACCCACTCTGCCTTTCCTCATTGTTATGTTACTCTAAGCTGCCTCTTCAATATAAGCATCCAATGTATTTATTCCCAGCACATGCTCCCAATTCTCCCCATGTTCTTCCTCCCCCCACTAGTCCTCTTTATTCCCAATTAATCTTCTATCTTCATGCTATCCATACAGATAGAATACTATATAGTTATTACATTTAATATACACAGTGAAACATGGAACATTTTTCTGAAGCTGACTTAATTTATTTAATATGATTATCTACAGTTGTATACATTTGCTTTTACTTGTAACTTCATTTTTTATGAGTGAAACAAAATTTTTGTAGTGTAGGCAACCCATATTTTCCTTATCCATTTTTCTGTCTAAAGGGCACCTAAGTTAGTCCCCTAATGTAGCTATTGTGAGCAGGGTTGCAATAAACATGAATGTGTTGTTGATACTGTCATGTGTACAAGGAATTGGCTGACAATAATGAATACTCAGAGACCTGGTTTCACTCAGATCCATATATTCCATTGAAATTAAGGATGATAGCGATTGTATATCACCCAGTCATGAGATAATTGTCAATGCATAAAATACAACTCTCACAAAAAGCTCCTTCACAGAAAAATAGGAGATAGTTTGTTGCGGAGCCATTTTGAATGGCCATGACCCAGGAACACAGATTTAGGTTGCCCCACATTCCATGTTCCAATGTAAAAGCAGTTTTAACAGAGCTTTTATTGTTTTATAGAACAAAGAAAGTCATAAATTGAGGCAAATTTAAAATACATTGGTAGGTACATCAGAGAGGCCATTTCAGCAAGATGGGGGAAGTTTCTCTATAGTCCTCAGATGCTAACTGGTGACATTCTCTGGTGTTTAGACTGGTGGAAGCTAGTGGTCTGCTAACAAAACTAGTCACAGGATGTTAGTTCCAACACAAAGGTGGGTAAAGCTAGCCCAAGCTAAAGTAATTAACCTCTGGACTTGGGACATTCCAACCTCCCAACACCACTGAAGTTTTAATCAGTTAATCGGTCTCTGCAGACTCAGTTTCTTTGCAGGAATTCTCATTCACATGAATTTGAAAATGTGTTGTTGTTACTGTCACATGTACCAGAGTTTGATAGTAAAAATAAGAAGCTATTTCAATTAAGGATGATAAAGCTTGTTTATCACCTAATCAGTAGGTAATATTTTATTGAAAAGAGACTAGACAGTAGCTTATGTGGTTGGACTTCTAATGGTGCTACACTGTGAGAAAGCAAATACCTGAAAAGCTAATGGCAGCCCAGACACTTCCCTAGGACTTGCTGATGCAGACTCATCTTGGTGCCTACTTTTGCCTTTGTCATGGTGCAAAATTCCCCAAAGAAGAGATATACAATACTTTCTTAGGAGTTTCTACTTTAGTCTGAGGGTGCTGCTTCAATTGCATCTGATTTTCTGGTGACTTCAGTTCAACATACCTATCATAGCTACCAAATATGTCAAAGTGGTACATTAGGGGGTGTCACAGTTTGAGCATCTTACTTCAAATGACTTTACTTTTGACATCTTAAGTAATTAATAATGGAATATTCCTAGACTGCTCTGGTGCTCTGTAGTTAGATTCACCTGCTAGAATATTGTGGTAGTTTGGATGAAAATGGCCCCCATAGACAAGATCTCCTAAGCAAATTGGGAGCAGCGGGGGAAGGGAGAGGCAGTTGGGAGAAAGAGAAGGGGAGAAGGGAGAAGAGGGGAGAGGACAACATGAGGGAGCAGGGAGCTTGAGTCCAGGGAAGAATAAAAGAGAAAAAAAACAACAACAACATAACCAAGATACTATAATAGAGGGAGCCATTATAGGTATTAAGAGAAATCTGGTACTAGGGAAATGTCCAGAGACTTACAAAGATAACCCCAACTAACAATCTGAGCAATAGTGGAGAGGTTACCTTAAATGTCCTTCCCTGATAAGGGATTGATGAATACCTTATATGCCATCCTAGAGCCTTTATCCAGTAGCTGATGGAAGCAGAAGCAGACACCCACAGCTAAACACTGAGTTGAACTCCTAGAATCCAGTTGCAGAGAGCAGTGAGTGATTAGCAAAGGGGTCAAGACCAGGCTGGAGAAACCCACAGAAACAGCTGACCTGATCAATGCGGGAGCTCATGGACCCCAGACTGATAGCTGGAAACCAACATAGGACTAACTCAGACCCCTAAACTTGGGTCTCAGTTAGGAGGCCTAGGAAGTCTATGGACCTCTGACCATGGATCCAGAATGTATCCTTAGTACAGGAACAACTTTGGGAACCAGTTTCCCAGGAGGGAAACTCCCTTAGCCTGGAGATATGGGGGGAGGGCCTAGGCCCTACTCCAAGTGACTTGACAGACTTTAATGATCCCTTATAGAGGGCCTCACCATCCCTGTGGAGTGGATGGGGAATGAAATGGGGGGGGAAGGGTATGTGGGAAGCAAGGGAGGATGGGAGGGAGAGGGAACTGGAATCAATATGTAAAATAAGAAAAAATATTAAATTAAAAAAAGAAAAATAATAATATATAACAATCAAAGTTCAGTAACAATTTAGGCAATTCTTTTGTGATATTCCTAAACCTCAAATACGTGTTTTAAATAATTAATTTACTATAATTAATGCACATAATTCTTTTAATAAATTTAATTTAAATGCCTATTTAAGATTTAATTTAAAATGCCACTCTTTAATACATACAGCCCCACCATACAAATGATCTTAATGCCAGAGATGATTTACACTCTAAAATCCTCAGGGGGAAAAATAGATAAAAAAGCAAAAAGAATCAGCACATCTTGAGTAGCTAAACCATTATTTACTGACTAGGTTAAGTACACGAGAGGGATATTGTCAAAACGCTCGCCACTGCAATAAAATTTAATCACGTCAGCATTTTTCACAGCCAACCAAAGAAATGTGTGATATGTAGAGAACTGTACTTCCTTTTAAAGGGAAATAAATCATCTATTCAGCGCAATAGCCTACCTTTATCTAGTGATTAAATCCTAAGGATGTGAGATCCCAAGCTTTCATAAAAATATAAAATGTATTCATATATTGGATTTTATTAATCTCTTGATTTGGGTAGCCTTGGTTTTATTCTTGGAATAAAGCAGAAAGTTTCTTTGTGCTTGCATTCTAAGGCATAATTACTATGATTTAAAAGTTGCGGTAACTTATGAGCTGTAAAACTAGTAAATTATATCCAGTCTGTAAGTGGAACTAATTATAAGGCTGTTGCTTGATTAAGGTGTTTATACTAAAGAGTATTAAAGGGATTAGTTCAAAGCTTTACATCCTGCAGCACAGAATTAATATGCGGGATTTAAACACTCAAATTAATTCAGGTACAGCAAACAATTATATGAAATAGGAACACTCGACCCTGCTAATGACCACACTAGTCCACCAAGCTAATTTATAATCATGTACTTATTGACCTCTCGGCATGTTCACAAAGCACTGTGCTCTAGCTAATTCCTGCCTGTGAGCCACTGTCTGCCATAGCTCTGCGATGCTGCTGGAGCCGAAACCAAAGCACACACCCCCTGCTTCCCCACACCACTGCCTGTTTGGTCAAGGAAACACCTTATCTTGCAAGTAGTTGCCCAAGAACAATAAACTATATATCATCATTTGGGAGAATGTGTTTACTAAGAACTTGCTATGAGCATTCCTAGTTTCTTCAACAAACAGTCTCATTACACTCTAAACTTGACCTTTTGGGAGCCTACCAGCTAATTGGAATAAATAAATTATAAGCAGAAGGACTAGGTTAAAATAATAGCCAAGCAAATGTAAAAGGCTTAAGGCTCCAATGTCTAATAGAGGTTCATGCCATGCTATAGCCCACTGCTGAGCCCTTTTCCAGAGTTTAGTGATACAAACTCAGGTCAGAGCCCCAACAGTTCACTCATTTACCCAGAAATCAAAAAGTTCTATCTTATCCAGTGTATAACCTTTGAAAAAGGAAATTGATAGTGTGCCCCTGTTTCATTGAACCAATGAATATTCAACTTAATAGGAAGGAAAGGCGAGCACACTCTTAATGATACACAGATTTAAGGGAGCACGGGCATGACCGAGCCACAAGGTTAGGTAGGTCAGATGGAGCATGACCCTATAGGTAATATGGATATAATACAGGAAGCATTACACCCAAAGGCTGGAGTCAGACTTCAGATTTGTTTGTCTCATTATATCTTTAAATTTAGACAATTGCTTCAAGATATCTAAGACTCATTGCTTAAAAAAATTTATTTTATACAGATCTAACAATTTTCTTTTATTCATTCTTTCTTCCTTCCTTCTCTTCCTTCCTCCTTCTTTCTTTTTCCTTTGGTTTATTTGAGACAGGGTTTCTCTGTGTAGCTCTAGCTATCTTGGAACTTGGTTTGTAGTCCAGGCTGGCCTCAAACCCAGAGATCTGCCTTCCTCTGCCTCCTGTTTTCGGGGATTAAAAGCTTGCACCACGAAACCCAGCTCAAGATCTAACAACTGTCAGCTTACAGTCACTGGACCCTATGAAATATATGGATTGTAATGTGATTTCCCCACCTCCTGTTTTATGCATCCTAGGCTGGCCTTCTGAGTCTGGGATTATAGGCATGTACTATATTCTTAAACTTAAGAATTCATTCACTCAGTACTGCCGTTAGTATATTTGGCAATGCAGTCTTTGGTTTGGAGAGATAATAGTGCAGCAAGCAGGAATGAACCATTTCTCTTCTCCCAATGGCTGTGTTGTAATAATTGTCTTTAACCAAAAGGAAGCTTGTTCTTTGTTGTTGTTGGTTTTATTTGTTTGTTTTGGTGCTTTCATGAACAGTAGAAAATTCTACATGATGGACCATCTAAAAACAGCAGCCCAAGGGCATTGGGAGTACAGTCTTGAAGGAAAGATTTTCAGTCCAGGCTCCAGAATCCCAGATCTGGATGTGGCCCTCATTTGCTGTATGGTACCTGGGATACTGAAAATGCTGTAGTGTTGACAGACCAGAAAACAGACTCCAGCTCTCCCAGAGACAGTTCCAAACACCAGGGTCAACAAAAGGTAAACTAAAAATGGCACATATGAGGCTGATGTTTTGGGAACTTCGCCTTACCAATGACTAAGTTAAGACATCTGTCTCTCCCCAATACTCATTCCCTGACATGCTCCCTCTGCAGCCTTTGGAAATAGTAGAATCTAATAGAAACTGAATATGCTGATATTTCATTTAACCCCAATAAGGACTAAAAGTACTGATAACACAAACCATATCTCATATGCAAGATGTAGGATTCTCAGTTACTACTCCAGCACCATGTCTGTCTGCACGTTGCCATGCTCTCTGCTGTGATGATAATGGACTGAACTTCTGAAACTGTAAGTGAGCCACCTCAATTAAATTTGGTGAAGATCTTTTCCCAGTCTGTGGGCTGCCATTTGGTCTTGTTCACTGTGTCCTTTGCCTTACAGAAGCTTCTCAGTTTGAGGAGGTCCCGTTTATTAATTGTTGATCTCAGTGTCTGTGCTACTGGAGTTATGTTGAGAAAGTGGTCTCCTATACCAGTTTGTTCAAGTTCACCTCCCACTTTCTCTTCTAAGAGGTTCAGTGTGGCTGGATATGTTGAGGTCTTTGATCCATTTGGACTTGAGTTTTGTGCATGACGATAGACATGGGTCTATCGGTGGTCTTGTACAAACCATCATCCAGTTGTGCCAGTACCATTTGTTGAAGATTCATTCCTCCTTCTATTGTATACTTTCAGCTGTTTTGTCAAAAATCAGGTGTTCATAGGTGTGTGGGTTAATATCAGGATTTTTGATTCAATTCCATTGGTCTACTTGTCTATTTTTGTACCAATATCAGGCAGTTTTCAGAACTATAGCTCTGTAGTAGAGCTCAAAGTCGGGGATGGTGATGCCTCCTTAAGTTTCTTTATTGTACAGGGTTGTTTTGGCTGTCCTGGGTCTTTTATTTTTCCAAATAAACTTGATTATTATCCTTTCAAGGTCAGTGAAGAATTGTGCTGAAATTTTGATAGGGATTGCATTGAATCTGTAGATTGCTTTTGGCAAGATTGCCATTTTTACTGTGTTTATCTTACTATCCAAGAGCATGGGAGATCTTTCCATTTTCTGGTATCTTCTTTAATTTCTTTCTTTAAAGACACAAAGTTCTTGCTGTATAGGTCTGTCACTTGTTTGGTAAGCATTACCCCAAGATACTTTATGTTGTTTGTGGCTATTGTAAAGGGTGATGTTTCTCTGATTTCTTTCTCAACCCCTTTGTCATCTGTATATAGCAGGGCTACTGATTTTTTTTACTTTGAGTTTATCTTGTATCCTGCTAGTTTGCTAGTTTCTCAGCTGTAGGATTTCCCTGGTAGAGTTTTTTAGGTCACTTATGTAAACTATCATATCATCTGCAAATAGTGAAAGTTTGACTTCTTACTTTCTGGTTTGTATTCCCTTGATCTCCTTTTGTTGTCTTATAGCTTTAGCTAGAACTTCAAGTACAATATTGAAGAGATATGGAGAGAGAGAGAGAGAGAGAGAGAGAGAGAGAGAGAGAGAGAGAGAGAGAGAGAGAGAGAGAGAGGGCAGCTTTATCTTGTTCCTGATTTTAGAGGAATTGCCTTAAGGTTCTCTCCATTCAGTTTTATGTTGGCTATTAGTTTACTGTATATTGCTTTTATTATGTTTAGGTATGTTCCTGTTATCCTTGATTGCTCCAAGACCTTTAACATGAAAAGGTGTTGAATTTTGTTGAAGGCTTTTTCAGCATCTAGGGAGCTGATCATATTGTTTTTCTTTTTCAGTTTGTTTATATGGTGGATCACGTTGATAGATTTTCCTATGTTAAACCATCCCTGCAACCCAGTGATGAAGCCTACTTGGTCATGGTGGATGATTTCTCTGATGTATTCTTGGATTCGGTTTGCCACTATTTTATTGAGTGTTTTTGCATTGATGTTCATCAGGGATATAGGTCTGTAGTTTTCTTTCTTAATTTGTCTTTGTGAGGCTTGGGTACCAAAGTGATTGTGACCTCATAGAAAGAGTTTGGTAATGAACCTTCTGTTTCTATTGTATTGGTATTAGTTCTTCCTTGAATTTCTGGTAGAATTCTGCACTGAAGCCATCTGGCCCTGGGCCTTTTTTGGTTGGAAGGCTTTTGATGACTGCTTCTATTTCATTGGGGGTTATAGGTCTGTTTAAGTTGTTTGTTCTTGATTTAATTTTGGTAAGTGATAGTTATCCAGAAATTTGTCCATTTCCTTTGAATTTTCATATTTTATGGAGTATAGGTTTTCAAAGTATGACCTGAAAATTGTCTGTATTTCCTCAGTGTTTGTTATGTCCCCCTTTTTGTTTCTGATTTTGTTAATTTGCATGTTCTATCTCTGCTTTTCAGAGATAAGGTTTGTCTATCTTGTTGATTTTCTTGAAAAATCAACTCTTTGTTGCATTGATTTTTTTGTATTGTTTTCCTGGTTTCTACTTTATTGATTTCAGCCCTCAAATTGATTATTTCCTGGAGTCTACTCCTCCCAGATGAGTTTGCTTCTTTTTGTTCTAAGGCTTTCAGTTGTGCTGTTAATTCTCTAATGTGACCAACCTCTGTTTTCTTCATATGGGCACTTAGTGCAATGAACTTCCCTCGTAACACTGCTTTCAAGGTGTAAATGTATTCTTTATAAGAGTTGCCATGTTCATGGTGTCTCTTCACAGCCATAGAAACCTTAACTAAGACACTAAGTGTAGAGACTTTTGTGTATATGATCCAATGAAATGCATCCTGCAGTTCAGAAATATGATCAGTGACTCTGGGTTATATAGCCAGATGTGAAAGAAACATACCCATTCTAAATAGTCTCAGAACCACAATTTAGTAATTATAGCACAAAAAAAACGGTCAGGCTTTTCTTCAAAAAGGGATTCAAACAAGAACTCTGTATAACATATAACTAGTGAAATTGTTTTAGAAAGGATTGTGTGTGTGCGTGGGGGGGGGAATTCTGTCCATGAAAGTCAAGGTGAGCATTGGGTTCCTTGTAGCTGGAGTTATAGACATTTATGAGTTTCCCAGTGTGGATATTGGAATCCGAACTCTGGTTCTCTGATAAAGCAGTAAGTGATCTAACCATTGATACACCTCTCCAACACAAGGGTTGCTTTTGGCTTATTCCTTTCTTTTTTTCTTTTTGTTTGCAACAGCAGACCTTTGCCCACCTTGAGTCATAACTGTACCTTCATCCTGACTGGTACACGGTGTTGTATAAAAGGGGATATTCTGGTGCTGGGCAATAGAGATCTGGGTTTGAATTGACTTCTATGACCTCTGTCCAAACGATTAGAAATTACCATGAAGGGACCAGAGAAGAAGCACAGTTGGCAGAACACTTGCTTAGTGTGCAATTTGTTCCTGACTCTGGGGCTTACCTCCATGGAAAGCCTGAGTGGCTATGGGTACATAGACCTGGAGGTCACAACCTTGGCATGCTTACTCTAAGCAAAGCAGTCCATGCGTTCTCCTTTTTGTGTGCTTATTTTAGTCACTGTTTTTGATAGATTTGTTTAATATTCATAATGTGTCTTTGGAATGTCCATTTCATTCATTTTTACTCAATTTGTATTGGCCTTTCACTTATGTGGAAGAATGATGCAATGGGATTACATTTTTGTTTTATATTAATTTTAATCTATCAGTGTACACGTGCATATACTCATGTATGTACATATGCATAGATATATAATTGTAAGCTTGTAAAATGTGATGTTTTGAGTCATATCAGTCAAAACATTCAAAATGAGATGTTTAGATAGAATAAGTGTGGAAAATGTTGGTGAAATGCAGAAATAACTGTGTATGGATCACTTCCAGGCAAAAATGTCATTGAAAAGATTCCAAAAGAAAGGGAAAGCAGCAAACACTTTTGTCATATTGGACTTCACTCTGTAATATTTCAGCCTCAGGTAATGCAGATGACTCTGCATTGAAAGCCCAGAACACTGATCCTCAATATTTGTTATAGAGACAATTCTTACTGTTGGTTAAAGTATGTTTCTGTCCTAAAAGTATTGGAGGAAATCATGGCAAACATGATAGATCATGCATGACAAAATGAACATTGCAGAATGTTTTATTCTAACCATCTGTCAACGTTTTCTCATAGACTATAGGATTTTTCCAGTGTTAAGATGAAATGGGAAAGCTTTATAAAGTAGTTAAGATTTTAAAGAATTTTATTTAGCTAGTAACTACACAGAACAGATGCAATTATGAAGCCTAAGTAAAAGTGATGTTTTCTGTGAGTTAATACTTCAATGGAATGACTATTTCATGTGTAAGTAAACTACATAATTAAATTGTACTAACATCATTCAAATTCTGGTTTTATGTGTATTTCCTTTCTTGTGATAAAATATGCCAAGTACTATACTGGTGTGTGTGTGTGTGTGTGTGTGTGTGTGTGTGTGTGTGTGTGTGTGTGCTTTAAAATGTATCATCAAGCAAAAGACCTTTCAAATGAAAATCATGTAATATTTGACATGAAATAGTTCTAGGAAAAGAAGACAGAATCAACAAAAATCAAAGTAAATGGTATGAGAACAAAGTATAAAGAGAGAAATTAAAAGAAAGGAAATACAGTGAAGTATAGATGTATTTCTTTCCCAAAGACAGCCTTAGGACTCTGTATTAATATTTGTTAGCAGCTAACTCCAGGTTCTAGCAATGAAGATATCCTGTGGACAGGTGAGCAGCCATCCCATACAAAAGCTTGCCTTCTTAGTCCCATCACTCAGGCTCAGAGTAATTTAAGTATCAGAAACAGAGACTATACGCTTAGACATTCAGACTTTTGACTCTAATAATCTGCAGTCTATGAAGAGCTAAAGTCACCTGTCCCCCAAATGCAGGGATACCTGCTCTATATAGGTTACTTTCTGATGAATTAGCAATGTACAAAGTTCTTGTTTACTCTCCAACAGTGTGCTCATGTGATATATTTCAGTTCATCAATAGACAAAAACACACTATACAAGAATAGATGGAAAATACACTAGTCCAAATATATAGTTTATACATTACCACGCTAAAATGATTCTTAGCAATACTTTTATTCTCCTCCTCCTCCTCCTCCTCCTCCTCCTCCTCCTCCTCCTCCTCCTCCTCCTTCTCCTCCTCCTCCTCCTCCCTTCCTCCCTCAACCTGCACTCTGGCTGACATCATTGACCTCAGTTCCCACAGTGTCCCATTGAGTTCATACCTGAGGAGTCTGCTCTGAGGGCACTGAACTGTAGGAGTGGTCCCTCTCACCAAACTTCTCTCTAGTTCACTTCATATGAGGATATTTCTTTTTGATTCTTTGGGCTATACAAGTATTCAAGGTTATTAGGCGTTAATAGAGTATAGGGAACAAAGTGTCTTAGATAGACTTTCTACTGCTGTGATGAAATACTGACCAAAAACAACTTGGGGAGGAAAGGGTTTATTTCATCTTATGCTTCCAGGTTACCCTCCATCACTGAGGGAAGTCAGGGCATGAACTCAAGGCAGGAACCTAGAGTCAGAAACCGATGTGGAAGTCATGGAGAAATGCTGCCTATTGTTTTATTTCCCATGGCTTTCTTGGTCTACTTTAATATACAACCTAGAATCACTTGCCCATAGGTAGCTTCATCTGTAATGGACTGGGCCCCCACACATTAATCAAGAAAATGTAATAATGTAAAATAATATAAAATATGTGAAAATTAATACATTCTGACTCCATGTGTAAACCACAAACAAGTTAATGTTCCTTGTCTCTGAGTTAGACACAGCTTTTGCAAAGTATGAATGAACAGTTGTTGAAAGGTACCATCGTCACTAATAGTTTTCTGGCAAAAGTTTCCTTTGCTAAAATTTTGTTTGATTTTGAGAAAAGGCTCTGGGTTGTGCTTCTTAACAGAGACTCCCATGAACTTACCATCAGTAGTGTATGGAAGCTGCAGCAGAGGCATTAGGCAAACTGAGACCCTTCATCAGACCCTGGATGTTTCACTAAAATAAAGTAAGTGATTCTTCTGTCATCTCTTCTACATGGTGAGCTGGCAAGAGCTAATTCAGGATTCATTTCTACTTAAAAAACAGGATAGGTCTGCTTCAGCACACATACACATAGACACACACATACAAACAGGCACGGGAGTTGGCAGTGACAGAGCAGCACAGGATGGGGCCAGGAAATGGCATTGATAAGGACTTACAGGTGTACAGTCCTCCAACTCCAGAGGTCTGAGAGCAGGACAAGCTCACAGCGGGAGCTCATCAAGGTCTACATCTGCTGGGCATCTCATGCAAAATTGAGCATCTGTCCCATTTTGTGTATGCTAGTTGCTGCTCTTTTCCCTGAGGTTGGCCAGTTTCCTTCTATTTGATATGTTCTTTTGAAGTCCTTACCGACAGCTAATGATGTAGACAGAGGGGGGACTTGTAAACAAAACACATCTGCAGATGGCGGGTGTTTAGTTGCCAAAGATTATTTCCTGACTCCAGCTCTCCACCGGTCCCTGCAGTTAGGATACATTCTGGTGGAATATTCGGGTGTGTTACAAGTTTGATCACCATGGCTTTATCTTCCAGGCCATACAGTAACTTCGGAGAGCATCATGCTTAACGCTCCATCTAGGAGTCAATCTGCTTCAAAAACAAGTTGTCTGGGGACTTTTATGAAATCACACAACCATAGACCCCAAGAACCCAAGCCTCTTAATCTTAATCCTGATTATATTGGGTGACCTTTGATGCCCTGCACATGTTTACTTCCATAAGAACACTGTGTGAACAGACTTGGGTACCAGACTGGCCTCCCACCCCTCCCATCTGCCTCTTTAAATATGTGGTGCCAGTCTTTTTTTTTTTCTATAAGAGTTGAAAGTTGGTGCCATTTTCTTCAATATCAAGTTATGCTGCCCTACTTCCATACTTATCAGATTGATTTTAAGACATCCAGACTATCTGAATGATGTCCCTTTCAGAGAATTACTTCCTTGCAGTGACCTTTGACAATACTGGTGTTCCTTGGAGGGATTGGTAACAATTGCTGAGCAAATGCTTCTTCTGTACTTTTAGTTGAGTATCAGTTATCCTAGTTAGCTATTTTATCCATTTCTCCCAAGGCCACTGACTATCCATCAAAAGGCAAGCTATGCTCTTGATACAGCATTTAAGGAAGGGCTGGTATGTTTATTATATGAAGTGTTATAAGTATTACCAATGGTGAGGTTTTTCCATCAAATAATTTCATCTTTCAAAAATCATTGTTTTGTCTACTGGGAAATGGATGGAGACAATTAACATGTTTTATACTACATACAGAATAAGTCTAGCTCAAGAGGAAGTTGAACAGCATTATTTACTTTTGGTCAGACTTAAATTAGAATCTCAGGCTGCTTTAGATTTAGTTCTGTTATTAATTTTGGCTGGTAAATTTGGATATGAACTATTTTTATGTTTTAAAATAATTGTTTTATACAGTTATCTGAAAAAGTAGCTAATGTGCATTAAAAACTAAAAGGTTTTAGCTTTTGTTTTTTCATGAGACAAATTGTATACTTTGCGAAAGCAGTAACAGTCATATGATCATTACAGTCAAAAGCAAAACTGTGAGACATTCCAAAGCAAGAATGTGAGTGTCCATATGAATAGTGCAGGACAATAGCCCCAGAAATAGAAATCATTCTTGAAATGTGTGATCTTAGATAACCAGTATACATTAAACACTGAAAGCCCAAAGGTATAGAATACCAGCATCTTCTGATACTTTCTCTCTTCTCTTTCAATAGACTTTTTTTCATCTCCTCAGTTAATTTCCCCATCTACCCTGGGAATTAAGAAATCTTTATTGTTATAGTGTTAAACAGCTGTTAGGCCCTATATTTTTATCTTTATTATGCCAGGTTTGATATCTGTAATTCCAGTTAACACTTTTTTGACTGCTATATTCATGGGTTGGATTTTTTTTTTGAGATTTAATATGATTATATTTCTTCCTTCCCTTTCCTTCTTCCTAACCCTCCCATATACCCCACCATATTCTTCATCAAATTTATGATCATTTTTTCATTGTTATTACATGCATATATACATATATGTTCCTAAATAATATGTGTTGAGTCCGTAAAATGCTATTTCCATGAAAGTTTTCAGGGATGGCCATTTAGCACTGGTATGGTCTTCCCTAGTGAGGTCCTTCCCAGATCTCAGCTTTGCTCAGTTGTCTGTAGCTCTTTTCATAGGGTGAGTGTTGAGGTCTTGTGGGCTTTCCCCCATATAGTTTAGCACATCAATTGGTGTTATCCTTGTTCAGTTAACATTTGGGCAGTATTAAACTGGCCTTCCCTCATTTGAACTTAAAAAACATCTAAAAAAATTTCTCGAATGGGAAAAGAATACACATTCATTAAAGCCAAACTTACTCTCCTAGTAAAACCAGACATGGACACAACCAAAAGAGAAAACAGTAGGGCTTTAATCTTGGTAACCATAAATTTAAGAATTCTTCAACTTAAGACCCTAACAAACCAAGTCAAATAGCAAATTAAAATATTATTTACCATAGTTGAGTAAATAGTATTTACTCAATACTATTGAGTAAAGGTATTCAAGGATGTTTCAATGTATGTAATATAAATGAATAAATGTGACATTATAATAACAGAATAAAATAGGATTACATAATCATATCAAAAGATGAGAAAACACAGTTGGCAAAATTTAACATCCCTTCATGATTAAAAACCGAAAGCTAATAAAGTATATAAGACATGTGACTCAACATAATAATAGCCATGTATAATGCATCAACAACTAGGAAATGCTGACACTTCTCCAAGACCTGGGACTGAGTAAGGATACCAATTAGTGTTGGTTATCTTTGTCACAGGTGAGAAGAGAGATGCTCAGCTGTGGAATTGCCTCCATCACATTGGCCTGTGGGCATGTTCTGTGGGCCATTTTCTTGTCCAACATTTGACGAGGGAGTGTCCAGCCTACGGTGGGGGTACCCTTGGACAAGTGGACCCAAATAGCCTAAGAAGAAAAGCCGAGTAAAGCCAGGGAAGCAATCCAGGAAGCAGTATTTTCTCTGTGGTCTCTACTTCAGCTCCAGCCTCAGTCTCCTGCCTCAATCTCCTGCCTCAGCTTTCCCTCCATGATGCACTATAAACTAGAGCCTTCATCTAGTAGCTGATGGAAGCAGAAGCAGACACCCACAGCTAAACACTGAGCTGAACTCCTGGAATCCAGTTGCAGAGAGGGAAGGGGTCAAGACCAGACTGGAGAAACCCACAGAAACAGCTGACCTGAACAAGGGGGAGCTCATGGATCCCAGTCTGATAGCTTGGAAACCAGCATAGGATGTACCCAGACCCCCAGGTCATGGGTGTTAGTTAGGAGGCCTGGGCAATTTTTGGGGCCTCTGGTAATGTATCAGTATTTGCCCTAGTATACAAATGGACTTTGGAAGTCCATTCCACATAGAGGGACACTCTCTCAGCCTAGGCACACAGGGGAGGCCCTAGGCCCTGCTCCAAATGATATGACAGACTTTAAAAATTCCCCATGGAAGACCCCACCCTCCTTCGGGAGCAGAAATGGGATGGGAAGGGAGTCAGTGGGGGGCAGAGAAAGAGGGGATGATGGAAGGGAGAAGGAACTGGGATTGATATGTAAAACAAAATTGTTTCTAATTTGAATTTAAAAAAAAAGAGAGAGAAGTTAGGCAAAAGAAAGCAATAGAAACTGTCTAACTAGAAAAGGAAGTGAAATTGGTGCTTACCAATGCTGTGATCTAGTGGAGGGAAAACTCCAAAGATGAAACCAAAGAAACTCTTTAGAATGATTGAATGACTTTGGCTAAATTCCAAAGTGCAAACATCAATGTGCAGAAATCAGTAGTGTCATAATATACCAATAGCAAATTAGCATGAAAATAACCCCATTTATAATAGTCACATAATAAAAGCATATCACATAATAAAAGGGTAAAGGAACTCTATAATGAAAACAAAACAGAAAAAGTTGCTGAAAGATACTGAATAGGACAAAGAAAAAAATGGAAAGACAATGTCCCCAGATCAGGATAAACCATATTCTTAAAATAGCTGTGCTGTGCGGTGCCGTGCAGAGTGATCTACATACTCAGTGTGCTTCCTAACAAAATGTCAAAGTACACCTTATGTAAAAGAAAAGAATAGTCCTAAAGTTACTATTCGGACTACCAAAGACACAGAGACAGAATCAGAGACATGCAGGTAGCCAAGGCAACTCTGAGCAATAAAAGGTAACAAAATAGCCATCATTATATTAACTGACTTTATGCATTGTTCTGTACTTACTGGCTTTCAATTTTTTCATATCATGGGTTTTAATCACATTATTTTCCCTCCCATAATTCCTCCCAGATTTTCCACACATATTTACATTTATTAATTTATTTTACATCTGACCACAGTTTCCCTTCCCCTTCTTTCCCTCTAGTTCCCCCCCAACCCACCCCTCTTCTACTTTTGCTCAGAAAGGGGCAGACCTCCCATGGGTGTCAATAAAAACGGCATATCAAGTTGAGGTACGACTAAACTCCTCCCCTTGTGTAAGGCTGGCCAGGCCGATCCAGTATGAGGAAAGTAGCCAAAGTTTTTGGGACAGGCCCTGGCCTCACTGCTAGGAGTCCCACAAGTACATAAAGCTACACAACAATCACACATATGTGGAGGGTCTAGGTCAGCCCCATGCAAGCTCCCTAGCTGTTGGTCCGGGGTTTATGAGGTCCTATGAGCCCAGGTTAATTATTTCTGTGAGTTCCATTGTGATGACCTTGGCACCCCTGGCTCATACAACCCTTCGTCCCTCTCTTCAATGGAGTGCCTCAAGCTCAGTCCAGTGTTTGTCTGTGGATCTCTTCATCTATTCCACCAGATACTGGATGAAGGCTTTCTGAGAATAATTGAGGCACTTACCAATCTGACTACAGGAGATAGCCAGTTTAGGCTACCTATGCACTATTTTTAGGAGTCTTAGTTGTGGTCATCCTTGTAGTTTCAAGAGAGCTTCCCTTGCACCAGCTTTTTATCTGACCCCAAAATGCCCCCACATCTAGATGTTTCTCATTATGCTCCCCCTCCATCCACCACCTGATGCTTCCATTCCCACTCACCCCCGGTCACCAAAAGATCTAATATATTTCCCCTTCCTAGGAAAATCCATGTGTCTCTATCCTCCTTTGGATACTCCTTGTTACCTAGCTTCTGTGGGGCTATGTATTGAAGCAAAGTTATCATTTAAAGCTAATATTTACTTACAAGTGAGTACATATCATGTTTGTCTTTCTGGGTCTTGGTTACTTCACTCAGGATGATTGGTTTTTTTTTTTAGTTCTATCTGTTTGTCTTCAAATTCTTAATGTCATTATTTTTATTTTCTTCTCATATTCTAATACTTTTATTTTTTATTTTTATTAATAATATAATTTAAAAATTTTACATGTCGATCCCAGTTTCCTCTCCCTCCCTCCTTCCCTTCCTCTCTCTTACTCTCTTTCCCCTGTGACATGCACCCTGACCACCCTCGCCTCCCATCCCCCCACTCCCATTCCACTTGTAGGGCTATGCTATCCAGTTTGGGTCATGTAAATCTGTCAAGTCATTTGAAGTAGGGACTAGGACTTCTCTCCCTTCTCTAGGTTTAGGGGGTATCCCTCCATGGGGGATGTGTTCACAAGGTCCTTTTGTGCACTGAGAAATAATCCATTGTATAAACATCATGTTTTCTTAATCCATTCTTCAGTTGACGGGTATCTATGTTGTTTCCAGGTTTTGGCTATTACAAATAAAGCTGCTATGAACATGATTGAGCTTCCTTTGCCTACGCCCAAGAGTAGTATATCTGAGTATTGATTCCCAATTTCCTGAGAAGCCTTCATGTTGATTTCCAAAGTGGCTGTACAGTTTTGTACTCCCACCTGCATTGGAGGCGTGTTCTTTTTGTTCCACATCCTCTCCAGCATTAGCTGTCATTAGTGTTTTTTATCTTAGCCATTCTGACATGTGTAAGAAGGAATCTGAGTCCTTTTTATTTGCATTTACATGATGTCTAAGGATGCTGAACAATTCTTATGTATCTTTAGCCATTTGAGATTCTGCTGCTCAGAACTGTCTGTCTAGAGCTGTACCCCATTTTAAAATTGGATTATTTGGTTTTTTGATGTTTTATTTGCTTCTTGGGTTCTTTATATGTTTTGGAGATTTATATATCCTGTCAAATGTGGTGTTGGTAAAGATGTTTTCCCATTCTCTAGGCTGCCGTTTTGTCTTATTGACAGTGTCCTTTGCTTTACATAAGATTTTCTGTTTCATGAGGTCCCATTTATTAATTTTTGATCTCAGTGTCTGTGTTACTGATATTCTATTCTGGAAGTTATCTCCTGAACCAATGCATTCAAGGCTCTTTCCCACTTTCTCTTCTGTCAGCTTCAGTATAACTACATTTATGTTGAGGTCTTTGATCCACTTGTACGTGTTTTATGCAAGACAATAGATATGGATCTATTTGCATTCTTCTACATGCCCATATCCAACTATGAAAACACCATTTGTTGAAGATGCTGTCTTTATTCCTTTGTATGATTTTGGCTTCTTCGTAAAAAAAAAAAAAAAAAAAAAAAGGGGAAAAAATCATGTGTGCATAGGTGTGTGGATTTATGTCAGGGTCTTTTGATTTTATTCCATTGATCCACCTCACTGTTTTTAGGTTTTATGTCAATATTATAGCATTTTTCCTATTACTCTAGCTCTGTAATAGAGCTTGAAATCAGGGATAGTGATAATATCTGGAATTTTCTTTATTGTACAGTATTGTTTTAGCTATCTTAAGTGTTTTTTTCCCATATGAGGTTGAGTATTGTTCTTTCAAGGTCTATAAAGAATTGTGCTAGAATTTTGATTTGTATTGAATTCGTAGATTGCTTTTGGCAAAATGACCATTTTTACTGTTAATCTTACTGATGTATGATCATGGGAGATCTTTCCATCTTCTGATATCTTCTCAAATTTTTTATATTAAGAAAAAAGCATGAAGCTCTTGTCATATAGATCTTTCATTTGTTTGCTTAGAATTAACCCCAAGATAGTTATATTATTTGTAGCTATTGTGAAGGGTATTCTTTTCCTGATTTCTTTCTTAGCCTGTTCATCATTTTTATGTAAAGGAGCTACTGATTTTTGTTGTTGTTGTTAATCTTGTATCCTGCCACATTACTGAAGGTGTTTATCGGTTATAGGAGTTCCCTGGTAGAATTTTGGGGGTCATGTATGTATCCTATCATGTCATAAGAAAATAGAAATACTATGACTTTTTCCTTTCCAATTTTGTATCCCCTTGATCACCTTTTGATGTTTTATTGCTCTAACTAGAACTGGAAGTACTATATTAAATAGATATAGAGAGTGAACAGCCTTTTCTTTTTCCTGATTTTGTGGAATTGCTAACTCACCTGGCCCTGGGCTTTTTTTTTTTTTTTTTTTTTTTTTTGGCTGGGGGAATTTTAATGATAGCTTCTTTTTCCTTAAAGGTTATAGGTCTATTTACATTGTTTATTTAGTGTTGATTTAATTTTGGTATATGGTGCCTATCAAGTAATCTGACCATTTCTTTTCTATTTTCCAATTTTGTGGAGTACAGGTTTTTGAACTATACCCTAATAATTCTCTGGATTTCTATGGAATCTGTTGTTATGTCTCCTTTTTTCTTTCTGATTTTTTCTAATTTGGACATTCTCTCTCTGTCTTTTAGTTAGCTTGGATAAGGGTTTGTCTATCTTGTTTATTTTCACATAGAACCAGCTTTTTGTTTTATTGATTCTTTGTATTACTCTATTTGTTTGTGTCTTATTTCAGCCCTTACTTTAATTATTTCCTGATGTCTACACTCTTGGGTGTGTTTGCTTCTTTTTGTTCTAGAGCTTTCAGGTGGGCTGTTAATTGTCTACTGTAAGATTTCTCCAAATTCTTTTATGTAGGTACTTAGTGCTATAAACTATTATCTTGGTGCTTCATTCATTGTGTTCCATAAGTTTGGGTATGTTGTGAATTCATTTTCATTGAATTCTAGGAAGTCTTTAATTTACTTCTTTATTTCTTCTTTGACCCACTGTTAATTCAGTGGAGAGTTGTACAGTTTCCACAGGTTTGTGGCTTTCTGTGGTTTGTGTTGTTGTTTGACTCTAACTTTAACCCATGGTGAATTAAGATATAGAGGGTTGTTACAATTTTTTGTATTTGTTGAGATTTGCTTTGTGACCAAGTATGTGGTCAGTTTTAAAGAAGGTTTCATGAGGTACTGAGAAGAAGGTATATTCTTTTGTGTTTGGATAAAATGCTCTGTAGATGTCTGTTAGGTCCATTTAAGACATAGCATCTGCTAGTTCCCTTTTTTCTGTACTTAGTTTCTTTCTGGTATACAAATTTATTGGTAAGAGTGAGCATGAGAGATCTTTTCATTTTCTGGTGTGTTTCTCAATTTCTTTGTTCATTTTCTTAATTTTTTAATTATACAAATCCTTCACTAGATTTGTCAGTGCTATCCCAAGATTTTTTCTTTTTGAGGCTATTGTAAAAGATGCTATTTCTTTTATTTCCTTGACTCTTTCCTAGTATGCTTGTCATTTGTATATAAAAGGCTCTTTTTGTATTAATTTTGTATCCTGTTACTTTATTGAAAATGCTTCTCAACTATAGAAGCTCCCATCTGTTCTTATATATAAAATCACATCATCTGCAAATAAAGATGTTCTGACTTCTTCCTTCCATACTTTTATTTCCTTAATCTCCTTCAATTGCTTTATTGCTCTGGCAGTAAGACTTCAAGTTTTGTATTGAATGGGTATGGAGAGGGTAGACATCTTTGTCTTGTGGCTGATTTGACGAGGAATGCCTAAACTCCATTTAGTTTGGTGTTAGCTACAAGCTTGCTATATTGCCTTTATTAAGGTAATATAAGTATCCCTATAAGATAGTATCCCTATCTCTCCAGGACTTTTATCAAGAAAGGCTGTTAGATTTTGTCAAAGGTCTTTGCCTTTTCTGTATTGAATGAGATGGCTCTTTTCCAGTCTATTTGTGTCATGGCTTATGTTTATTGATTTACATGGGTTGAGGCACGTCTATATCTCTAGGATTAAACCAACTTGAAATGGTGAATGGTTTTTTTGATGTGGTCTTGAATTTAATTTGCAAGTATTTTACTGATAATTTTTGCATCTACATTTATAAGAAATATTGGTTTCCAGTTTTCTTTCTTTTCATTTGATATTGTGAGTTTTGTATGAAGGATATTGTGGTTTCATGCAAATTAGCAAATGTTCCTTCGGTTCCTGTATTGATGAATATTAAAAGGCATATTGGCATTAGTTCCTCTTTGAAAGTCTGCAAGTAATACATCTGACAAGGAGTTAACAACAAGAATATAAGAAAAATTTAAAGCTGGGTAGCAAAAAAACATTCAGTTTTAAAACAGACAATTCATACAAACATTTGTCCAAGGAAGACATACAAATACCTAACTATGAAATACTTAGTATTTCTATAAAATACTTATAATATACTATGAAAATAACTTAGTATCTTTTATTATCACATAAAACCATAATGAGAACTCAGCAATATATCAGTTTCCTTCCATGTTATAAACAGCCTGACAAAAGCAATTTAAGGATGAAGGGTTTTATTCACACTTCCAAGGTATAGTCCATCTGGATGGAGGATATCAGGATATCGATACTGAGAGCAGACTTTATTTAGCTATTTGTTTTTAGCTTATTTTCTCAAAGTTAATTGTGTTGTCATCCAACTAAAATCCCACAAAAAACTTAATGCTGAGACATTTGTATTTCTAGCATCAGAAGTTTAAGACTTTGCTCTAGCTGTAATTTTTCTTGTTCAGTCTAAATAAAGATAGAAGGAGAGGAAGAGGAGGAGGAGGAGAAGGAGGAGAAGGAGGAGAAGGAGGAGGAATACCAAACGAATACATTTTTTTGTGTATCAGTTTAAAAATAAACCAATCTTTATTGTAAATATATATCAGAACATTAAATTATACCAGCTAATTAATTTAATAACTAGTGCTCTGATGGGAGATGTTATTCTGTATATATGTTTCTCATACTGGTTAATAAAGCTCTGTGGCCAATGAGATAACAAGATAGGCGGGGCTAGGAGACCAGGAGGAGGAGAGAGGAAGTAGTAGGGAGTCAATATGTAGCCCGGGAAGAAGCAGGACGCGTGCCGCGGCTCCCTGATAAGACGACCACGTGGAAATACTTAGATAAGTAGAAATGGGTTAATAATTAAGGCAGAGCTAGCCCATAAACAGTAATGGTAACTGGCCAACAGGATTGTATCAAATACAGAGTCTCTGAGTGTTATTTGGGGCTGGCGCAGCTGTGGGCCCAGACAGGTGGCAGGTCCGGGAGGCCGGCGGGGAGGAACCTACTGTAACATAATGGTGTCAGAACTGGGATTTAGAACTTTCACTTAAAACTTAACAAAAGCTTAAAAAATAGTTTTTAGAAACAAGGGAACAGAGACTAACAAGACTTCTTAGTAGCAGCATTTTCTCGGTTGGATTTGTTTTGCTGTAGACAGAGAGTTGCACGGCTCCTTTAAGGGAGGTTTCCAATTAGCATAAGTGGCAAAAAAAGCCACCTTGCTTTTAAAGAGCTCTGCTAACAATTCATTGGTGTGTACAAGAGCTACAATGTAGGTTTACACTGTGTTTTAAAAAATACGCTGGCTTGGGAGAGAAAAAGAAAGGAGATACAATGGTTTAAAAAAGAAAAAAGAAAGTAGAATGAATGGGTATAATGGGGCATGCCATTAATCCCAACACTGGGCAGACAGAGGCAAGCAGATCTCTGTGATTTCAAAGCAAACCTGGTATGCAGTGAATTCCAGGACAGATAAAGGTTACACAGAGAAACCTTGTCTCAAATATGCAAAAATAGAAATAGAAGAAATAGAATAATAAAAAAGCCACATAAAAATGGAAAGCACAGAGAAATTTTGGATACTATTCACGATACTGTTGTCTTTAAATTATTTGATTGCTGAGAAAATAACTACTGATAAAAGAAATGCTGCTGGATTAATTCAATTTATATATTTTAAAAATGCTTTGACTCAAAAATTTAAGCCTAAGGACAAGTTACTGGGGAAAAGGATTTCTATTTTTGTTTCCACAGAAAATGAAAAGCTATGGATTCTTTCCAGACTTATGTGGTTTGATCAAGCCAGACCCCCTGAAACAATGCCCCAGATGATCCAACATTCAAAGCAGTTGAGACAAAGCCTTGCAGACTACTGCCAAGATTTCTGAGTCTTCTTTGGAACCCCATGACAGCGCCCTCTACCAGCAGGAAGTAGTTTGGAAAGAACGACGCCCAAATTCCCAAATATTGTGTATAAATGTTTGTTTTCATTTAAATGGACTTGGTTATAAATGGTTATAACCACAAGAAATCTTTTTAAAGGTAAAAAGGGAATTATGGTATAGATATGAATACTTTGCTTTGAAATGGATTCTCTTTTATTGATACAATTTAAGGTCAATTTTGTGATATGTATATTTCTCCTCTTGTTTAGGTATTGTGTTTATATAGCTCATTTAGAAATGTAATTTATAATTTAGTACAGATTAGAGAGTTACCTATGATAGTCAAGCTTGGAGTTAATTAGGATTTCTAGATATACAGAGATGTATTTGAGATGAATAGGCATTCTTCAAACCTTTCAAAGACCTACAGAATATGGCATTTAAAATGGTTTAGGGATTTTCTTGACAGTGAGGCACAACTGCTCCTGGTAACACCACCTGCATCAAAAAGGAAGATGGACATTGAAGAAACTCGTTACGAAGTTTGCTTCTAATATGGCAAGACTAGCCATTTGGGCAAGGTACTGTTCTTCTGGACTGTTTGACTTTAGGTTGTAGAAACTGGACATGCAGGACCCACAAAAAGGTGACTGCTGATTCAAGATGGACATTGCTACAGGATTCCTGCTTCATGGAAGAGGCTGCCAGACAGCCAGACAGTCTACGGGACACAGAGAAAAGTTTCCTGCCTTGTTGAGGAGTCTGGACACACACTATGGCCTATGGGCTGAAGATGGAACATTACAGAAGAACTTCGGGTGACTGACCAGGCAATGAGTTGTCTCTGTCATTTCTAGAGTTTATATATTATCCTTCTGTGGTTTTTGATGGATTTGAAGACAGGTAGTTATGATTATAGTTTTCCTTAGTTAGGATTAAAGAAAAGTTACATATAGGACTTTAGACTCACAAAGATAGGATAGATGATATTTTCTTTAAGTCCTACAAAATGTTAATGGACTAAATATTGTTAACTGTGATTCTTATTTGATAACTGTTGAATGGTATATTTTGCTATGTTAAGGTTAAACCCCTTCTTTTACTTTAGACAGAAAAGAGGAGATGATGGGAGATGTTATTCTGTATATATGTTTCTCATACTGGTTAATAAAGCTCTGTGGCCAATGAGATAACAAGATAGGTGGGGCTAGGAGACCAGGAGGAGGAGAGAGGTAGTAGTAGGGAGTCAAGATGTAGCCCGGGAAGAAGCAGGACGCGTGCCGCGGCTCCCCGATAAGACGACCACGTGGAAATACTTAGATAAGTAGAAATGGGTTAATAATTAAGGCAGAGCTAGCCCATAAACAGTAATGGTAACTGGCCAACAGGATTGTATCGAATACAGAGTCTCTGAGTGTTATTTGGGGCTGGCGCGGCTGTGGGCCCACGTGGCAGCAGGTCCGGGAGGCCGGCGGGGAGGAACCTACTGTAACAGTGCTCTGAATTCAGTTAAGTGAACAGCCATTCGGTGTTATCTACAAACACATTTCAGAGATGACTCATCTTTAACTGTTGTCCTTCTGTAGCATATGGTGTCTGCATATGGTTTGCAGACAGGCTCAGAGACAGTGCATGGCATGACATTAACTGTGTTATGTACTAGAACAATCCATAAGACACTACTTGGAAATCTCTACTAAATCTCCACAATCAGTTTCCCTTCCTTGATAACATGGAGGAAAAGAGAGCCAGAAGATAAAGTTTGCTTGAAACCAAACTTCATCTTCAGTAGGACCATCTCTCCCAATTATCAGTTGAAATACAACATCAGAGAAGACAAACCCCCGTGGGTCCATTTTCTACCTAACTTAATGACAAATGCATAGCTTTGAGGTTCTTAGGGTAGACACAACTTCATAACACGTTAGGGCCAATAATAATGGTGATTGTATATTTTGCCTTGATCTAACAATTGTTTTCAGTTACTGTATCTATTGTCTTTGGATCAATCTAGTTTCTAACAGTATTGTGATCCTATTATATTGAAAATATCTGACTAGCTACTTGGTATCCAGACTGTAAGTATTTTGGAAGCAGGTACTGTCTTTATTAATCTGTTCCTCTGTGGAAACCCTTAGGAACCAACACAATGGTAACATAAGTACCCTACAAGTATTTGCACATTTAGCTTCCTTACAAATGGAAAAACTGTTTTTTATAGTGTCTGCACTATTTTCCATTACCACTGCCGAAGTGAGGAACCCAGTTATTCCGTGTGCTCAGCGGGGTCTGGGATTGCTGCTATTTTTCATTTTAATTATTTCTGTGACTACATAGTGATATTTCACTGTGGTTTTAATTTTCTTGTCCCTCATGACTAATGATGTTAAACATCTTTTCACGCACTTATTTGTCATTCATGTCATTCCACAGGCTTGTTTGTATATCCTCTTTGTTGACATATTTTCTTGAGTCTTTTGCTAATCTGATCATTTGTTTTTACCATTGAAGGATCTGAATATTCTTTATATATCCTCGATAATACTCCTTTGAGGGATTTGCAATTTAAATTTTTTAATAAGACCTTTCAAAAGGAAAACCATTAAAGTTGAAGAAGTTTGACATGTCAGTTTTTCCTTTTACAAATAATCCTTGTTTTCAAGACTAAGAATATCTTATCTAGCTCTAGATCCTAAGTGCATCCCTGATTTTTACTAAAATGTTTTGTAGTTTGATATTTAACTTTTATGGAAAGTGGTATTAGGCCAATGCTTAATTCTCTTTGGCATATGATCACAGCTCTCCCCAGAAGCACGTGTTGACCATGCCTTTCCTCCATGAAATTGTGTTTGTATTCTACACTATATACCAACCACAAACCAGCTGGTCAGAGGGCTGGAGAGATGGCTGGGAGATTAAGAGTGCATACTGCTCTTGCAAAAGACCTGAGTTTGTCTCCCAGCACTTGTATCGGGTGGCTCACACTGCCTGTTTGCCCAACTCCAGTGTTATCTGATACGTACTCTCTCTCTCTCTCTCTCTCTCTCTCTCTCTCTCTCTCTCTCTCTCTCTCTCTCTCTCTCTCACACACACACACACACACACACACACACTTTAAAAATATTTTAAAGAAAAAGAATGGGGCATATTTGAATGGATCTATTTCTGTGTTTTCTATTCCACTTCATTAATCTAGGTGTCTGTCTGTCCTTATTGTTTGGTGATGAGTGCTAAATAATAGATTTCCTTACTTTGCCCTTGCTCAGACATTATGTACATCTATCTACATGCACATGTGCATGAGTTTATGTGTGTGTGTGTGTGTGTGTGTGTGTGTGCACGTGTGCGTGCGCATTTGTGTAATGCTGGGTTTTGAATATGCTAATCAACCACCCTACTGCTGAGATATACCCCCCTGATCCCTGACTATTTTAATTATATGTGAGTTTTTCCTAATCTTTTCCACCTTTACTAAGGGTCCTGGTGGAATTGTGGCACAAGTAAGTGTATCACTCTGCAGAAAATATAAATGCTACCATGTTTAGTCTTCCAAGCCAAGCTGTATCTTTCTGTTTAGATCTTTGATTTCTGTCATCAGTGTTCTGTAGTTTCCGTGGTACAAATACCATTCATGACTTATTAGAGTTTCCCAAGTTCCTCTTTTTGTGTGATTATAAGTTATGTTGCACTTTTAATTTTGATGTCTAAATATTTTGAAGAATTATTCTAGTTCACTGTCATTTTTCTGAGCAAACTCAACTCGTTCTGTCTTCCCTTCCCTGGCAACATTCACTGTTACCAGGAAAATTCTGGCATTACCCAGGTTCAACATCTTCTATTTCCTAAGAGCTCAGAATCAACACTAAGGTAAGAAGCTTATTGTGGAGTGGCCACCCAAGTGGAGACTCAAAAGCTGTCTACAGTCATGCAAGTGAAGTATCAAAGGTTCAAGGACTAGCCATTGAGAAATGTTGACATGGAAAATTAGGGGAGCAGAAAGGAGGTGGGAAGGAAAGGAGGGGTTGACAGTGACAATGATGACACAGAAAGAAAGACAAAGTGAGAAACAGACTCTGTTCCATAGACCCAATGGGCTCCCTAAATATCCTTTCTCCAATTATCATTGCTGTCCCAGGAAGTGAGACTTAGAACTCAGACATATGAATTCTGGAAGAAAAACATTTACTCCATGATAATTAGAAATATGACACTGACTAAAATCACCACACACACACACACACACACACACACACACACACACACCACACTACACACACTCACCACACACATACTACAAACACACAAACCACAACACTACACACACACACCACACAGACACATACAAACCACAACACTACACACATACTACACCCATGTACACATTCCACATTCACACATACTACACATACACACACACACACACACACACACACACACACACACACATACACACACATTCTATACACACATACAATTTCATAACAGCATTCCCTGTGCTTTTCTCTATAATACATTCCCTATGTTTACAGCATTTTGCATTTCAGGTGTTAGATTAAGGTCTTTGACCCACTTTGATAATTGATCAAATTGCATTCATTTGCAGGTAGATATCCAGTTTAACCAGCACCATATGTTGATTGGGTTATGATTTTTCCAATGTAATTTTTTGGCAACTTTGTCAAAAATTAGGTTACTGTAGGTATATAGGCTTTTTTGTATCCTCTAGTTTATCCCACGGGTGTACTTGTCTGTTTTGTTGTCAATAGCATAGTATTTGTCACTATGCCTCTATACTATTATTTGGATTATGGTATCTCAATTGTTCCATATGCTAACAAATGACTTGGCTATTCTCTCTCTCTCTCTCTCTCTCTCTCTCTCTCTCTCTCTCTCTCTCTCTCTCTCATGAACTGTGTGTGTGTGTGTGTGTGTGTGTGCGCGCGCGCGCGTGCATGCCCATGCATGTTTGTATGGGTGATGCAATAAAATATGTGTGACATGAATTCAAAAGGGAAGCTATAGAGGGATATTGAAGAGTGCAAGAGTGGTTCATGAGAACTGGGGAGAAGGGAGGAAGAGAACCAGTAAAAACAAAGATTTCTTGAAAATGCCAAAATGAAACCTTATGTTGTGTAAGCCAATTAAGTTTTTAAACTTAAACATATATGTGTTTGTGTGTATATATACATGCATATTTATAACAAAATAGTTTGTTCTACTTTAATCCTACTGGTTTCTATGAATCTAAGATAATGGAAGTATATATACCATACTTACTACACTTCAATATGTGGTTGCCATAGTAATACATGTAAACAATCTTTTTATATAAAATATCTGAAGATAATTGTCTCAGTTGATATTCTATTGTTATGACCATGGAAACTCTTTCAAAGGAAAGCATTTAAATGAAGCTTGCTTATAGTTTCAGAGATTGAGTCTATTGTCATCATGGTGGGGAGCATGGAAGTGTGCAGATAGACATGATGCTAGAGAAATAGCTAAGAGTTCTACATCTGCATCCACAGGCAAAAGGAAGAGAAACACTCTAGGCTTGGAACGGGCTTTTTAAAACCTCAAGATCCACCCCCTGTGACACCCTTCCTCTAACAAGGTAACACCTCATAATCCTTTCAGATAGTGACATTTCCTGGTGACCTAATAATCATATCTATGAGCCTATGGGGACCAGTCTCATTCAAATCACCACAGTAATTTTAAACGTTCCCCATGGTGAACTGTTACTCTTTATAACAGTTAGAGGAACTCATGCAAATAAAGACACATAAGTCCCAGAAGTTAAAACCACTGTCACAGTCATATTGGTAATATTTCATCTAATTATACACGAAGGCTACAGAAAACACAACTCAGTATTATTCTTTGGTAGAATTTATAAGCTCAACACAATGACTGTTTCAATGAAACATTTTGAAAGTGTATAGAGAAAGTACACTCAGCAGATTTCAATTCCATATAATCAGGTTGCTGGCTAAGTCCTTGGGAGAACGCTAATAAACCTTGCAGTGAACTTAGAGTTAGATATATTGTGAATTGAATCAATGTTTTTAAGATACAGCTTTGGCAAGATAGTGATGGCACACACCTTTAATCCTAGCACTCAACAGGCAGAGGCAGGCAGATCTCTGTGTGTTCAAGATCTGCCTGGTCTACAAGAGCTAGTTCTGGGACAATCTCCAAAGCCACAGACAAACCCTGTCTTGACAAAAAGAAAAGAAAAAATACATCTTTAATGAGCTAACTCAGATATTACCAGCTAAGAAACAAACTATGTTTTACTACTTGGAATGGAGAATATTTACAATAGTATAATATTATGTTGACTTTTAACATGGTGTCATGGACAGAAACAATATTATTCTTCCTAGCACTGATAAACCGGAATAAAACAATAATGTATTTTACTAATTGTCTATTATGTGTGAAATGCTCTCCATACCTGTAAATACATGCTCATATATCCAAATTCCTTGTCCTCTATTTAGGTTGGAAAGACATGCTATTTTATGGTATTTGTGGTGGGAACACAGGATTCAGGGTCAGTATTAGGAGGCTAAGAAGGCCTCCTAAATGACCAACAACATGAGTAAATGGAGTCTTTCAGGGCAGGCAATAAAAGAGCAACTGAGACATAGGTAACAGGAGAAAACTGTGCTGACTGGAAAGACCCTCACCAATGTTCAGTTTACCACAATACTAGAGGCTGAGAGAGAAGAAATAAGAATGACACCATCAGTGGAAATAAGAACAGCCTATTTGTATGCTGTTTGGATGGACATGGAAAGAGAAATGGGTTTATTTTAAAGGGGAAAATCTGCATGACAATTTACTTCTGGAAAGTGCAAAGAGGCAAGAGAAGGGAAGCATCCCAAGGAAGGGTTGTGATCAAACAGACGAGTAAGCTATAGGAAGTGGCCAGCTGTGACAAAAATAGATTGTATTCATGTATGGAATTATCAAGGAATAAAAGGAATAAATGAAAATATGTTTAAAAAGAACAACCATAATGGGAGGAGAGGGAAAAAGAAGACTCATTAACAAAGGGAGTGAGAGGTGAGGGTCTTCAGAGTAAGCCTGTGAAGGCAAAGGGATACATTTGGTTTTGGGCAAGCTTGCTGATGTGGAGATACCTAACAGATAACTAGCAGTCAGATCAATTCACTTTGCATCTCAGCAGAGACTTCTCTAGTAGTATTTATCTTTAAATAATTAGAATCTAGGCTGAATCCATGCAACAACAGAAAGTAGAGTCAAGGTGATCCTTAGATTTTAGATTAGCAAGCTCTGGCTTGGGAGTCACAATGACTCAACTTAATAGGAAAATGTCCCACAGTATTGAAAGTCAGAAAGAATTAATATATAAATAGCTATATTTGTATGTGTATGTATCCATATATACATATATATGAATTTATATTTTTTGCATGAGTATGTGTGTGTGAAGTTCAATAAAAATTTAGTGAAAGGTTCTGACCACCATCATTCTGCAAAGAACTGAGAATTCAACATACCATATATGGATGATGTGGGAATTTCCCGCCTTTTCTTTTGAAATAAATAAAACAATGAAAAAATCCAAGAAAATTAAATGAACAGTCAAACTTATAAGAAAGGAAAATACTTGCCAAGACTGAAGTAAAAACTCAAAGCTGAAGTGAAGATAGGAAATGAAACATGGTTCACCTGTAGGGGTACTGTCACCAAGCCTGGGAAAGAGAGGGACACTTAGCTGTTCTTTGGAGAAAGTGAGATCATGGGCATGCTGGAACAGGCTGTTAGGAACAGAGCTTTCTGCATGAACTTAGTACCACCCACCACAAAAGGCAGAATTACAAATATTTACTCAACAGTTATTATCCTAAATGACTCATAAGTAATTATAATCACAAACCTATAATGTATGCAAATGAGAGCTCCATATACAAACTACCAGAGAAGCCCTGAAGCTCAAAGTGAGAAATCAGTATGCAAATAGGTCTTGCTTCTTAAAAATGTGTATGTTCCCAGGATAAAGGCAACTTTACCTCTAAAGATGCTTCCATAGCTCATTGTACACGAGACTTACAAAGAGGATGCCCTTCATGGCAAAGTATCCCAAAAGATGACAAAAACCCAGGGAGGCAGTGTCATGCTGTGGTGGAATCAGGAAAAGAAAATCATGAGATTATTTTTAGGAGCAATTCGAAAGTAAATTATGAATTGTTTCCAGAAACTACACTGAGAGAACAAAGAAAGCATGACTTCAATGCAGTATGCATGCGAGAGTGAGATCTATTTAATTATAGTTACATGCTAATAAGAACAAAATGTTATGTGGAAGGTGAAAATTCACTTGAAAAGTGGGGGGGGGTCACTGTTTAAATATCTCCTAGGAAATAGTGTATAGGTAGAGAAATTAGCTTTAAAGAGCAAGAGAACTTTGGCAAAGAGATGAACGCAAATAAGGGTAAGTTGACAGGTATAAAGAGAAATAGAGCGCTCCAATATCATAACATTGTAACACCTAATCCCTACCCCAGTGGTGAGACATGTTCTATTTGCTACTCCTAGAGAGCTAAAAGTTATCAGGCATACAAAGAAGCATTAAAACACAACCTCTAATGAGAAAATTAATCAATAGAACATATCCAGGATTGGAAGCAGTAAGCATTAGAAGGAGTCAGGCTTAAACAACTGTGGGAAACTCAACTCTTATACTTGAAAAATTGAGGGAAGAGTGAGCATAATAATAAGAAACATGAGGGATTAAGTAATAAATACATAACCTGTCACCTGCATGGTTTTGACAGTAGATGACAGGAGACAACAATCAGTGATCCTAAAAATAAGTAATAGCAATTATTCAAAATAAAAGAGAAAGTAACAGAAAAATAGTGAGTATAGAAAGCTATGAGATACCATAGAGTCTGACATGTGATACCAGAGTCTGACATGTGTGGAGCTAGGAAATTGTGGTTAAAAATATTCAAACTTGGTGCAAAGAATAAACCTATACATAGAACACTAAGCAGTAAATGATCCTGGCAACCAAATGCTGGGTATAACATATGGAGAAAAATAGTTATAGCCAAGCACATTTTAATCAAGTTGCTTAAAAACAGAGATAATGATAAAACATTGGCTGTAGCTATAGGGAGGATGAGAGAGTGATGGGGGGGGGGTGAGAGACTTACTACACATAGAAGCATAAGATGGAAATGGTGGCTCACGTTTTGTACAAAGAATGCCAGCCAGAAGACAGTGAATCCTCCTATATTATTTACAGAAAACAAAAAACAAACAAACACAACAACAACAAAAAAAATAAAAAAAAAACCCCAAAACACCACCAGTCAACTTGGGATATTGGCAAATGAACGTCATGTTTTAAAATCAGAACAAAATGCTGGGTGTTGGTGGTACACACCTTTAATCCCAGCACTCAGGAGGCAGAGGCAGGCTGATCTTTGTGAGTTCAAGGCCAGCCTGATCTACAGAGTAAGTTCCAGGACAGGCTCCAAAACAATACAGAGAAACCCTGTCTCGGAAAACCAAAAACAACAACAACAACAAAAACAAAACAAAACATAAAACAAGCAAGCAAACAAACCAGAGCAAAATAAAGAATGTATTTGGGTATGCTAAAAACCAAAAATTTGTTAGCAGAACATCTATCAAAGGGAAGGCAGTGAATGCTGAAGTCCTTTGGGCCCAACAAAAAATGTTGCAAGATGAAAACCTGAAAGTTCAAAGGGATGAGGGTGGTCTGGAAACGGAAGTCACACTATTACAATGTTTTTGCCTTATGTTGAAACTCTCTTGATAATGATTGGCTACTGAAAACAGAAACAACACTAGTTATTGTTAAGTGTAGAGAGCTTGTGAAATAAATTTAGTGACAGCAGTGGCACAAGTAGAGGCTCACAGATTGTTGTGTTCTTGTATGACAGTGCCTTCATCCGTGAGACCATGATGGAAATACAGTCTAGTATATTCAACCAAAGCTGTTCAATACACACAAAAACTATAGTTGTAAGCCAATTTTTATAGATGTAAAATCCTAGCTAATACTCAAGGCTGGAGAGATGAATTAGAGGGTAAGTTTCAGTGAAAGGACATATCTCAAAATATAAGGTGGAGAGCAACTGGAGAAGACAACTGATATTGACATCTGTCCACCACATGAATATGAACATATGTTCACATGTGCACACACTCATGAGCACACATGCACAAAATACTTAGTCTGAAACAGAAAAAAATGGTATGAAAAATGAATTAAAAGTATAGCAAAATGGTAGTTTAAACCCAACTCTGTTAGTAAGCTCCTTAAATGGTAATGGTCATACTACATAAACAAGCAAGCATGATCCCTATAAGAGACCCAAAGAGATAGAAATTAAAGGCAAGTTAATAGCAATCTGTAGTAAATTATGGATCTTAGACTTGTTGATTCTCAAAATCTATAAGCTTCTATAGAGAACCAAATAGCTAAGTTTATGAGAGGAGACTCAGAAAGCATCCCTGACAATCAGTCTAAGCAAGAAATCAGGAACTCAGTAGCTTCTTGAGACACACACACACACACACACACACACACACACACTATAGTTGTGGTGACTGAGCCATCCCTCGAACTCTGAGACGTCTTAAGAATGAGTTAGATTCTCAGTAACATGAAAAACCAGGAAATACTCTTGAAGCAGAGCAACCACACAGATCTTAAAAAATGTTAGTTTTCCCACAAAGGAAAAGCAAAATTCATTATTAAAGTTAAAACATGCTTTAGAAAGTGATTATTTAAACAACAACAACAAAAACACCCTTAAATATAACACAATTTGGAGCAACTGTGTGTAGGAGTAAAACACAATTCAATATAATATAAATAACTGCTATTCTTAATGGCTTGCAGGCCAGAGTATTAGAATCATAAAGAAAAATAAACACTTAGTAAATTTCCAGTCTTATTAGGGATGAGCATTTTCATGGTAATAACTTAAATAGTGCATATTGGTTTTCAAGCCTTGGGTTATTTGCAGCAGTAATAGATTTAAATTTAGTTAAACAGAAAGATTGTTTTGTTTTGTTTTAACCATTGATAATGTCAGAAGGGATAGAAAGAGAAAACAACATGCTGATCATAAAAAGCAATAGAATTTTATATTTGTAACAACAGAAATATACTATAGAGAAAATAAGTCATCCATATGTCTATAATTAATAGCGTTGGTGAAAAGTGCAATACCCCTTCTACAGCACAAATGCAATTCAGTTGATCATAGATACATCAGGAAATCCTCAATTATCTTCTAAAGAGAAAGTGGAAGAACAAAGCGAAACTTCACCAATATAAGCATCTTTGTTACTTTGCTTTCATTTATGTTGGCTAACAAAGTAAGGAAACAATAATATACTTCATTTAGTCTCTTGCTACAAGGTCTTCCAAGTTTTCCATATAAATAGTCAGTGCCTTTTTAATTCTTTCTGACTTGATTCTGGGAAATTAGTTGTTTATGAGTCATTATACAACTATGTAGAGAATAGATATAACAACATATATAATATACGTCATGTACATAAAGATAGAAAGATCATAAATTGCTTAATAAATAGATATAGATGGTAGTTGATGAAATATTGACTTTTAGTTACAGACATCAATAAATAAAACATGTCCTTTTATTGGTTTACTTAAAAAGTTATATTTCAGTCTTATACAAAATACTAAGTTGATTTCCATTTCTTAAGTAATAAAATCCCAACCACCAAATATTGTCACCAATGAAAACTGGTTGGCTCACTTGAAATAGCAGCTTATTTGTAGCGATTACTTTTGTCATTTTCATATTTTGATATTTCTTTATTATTTGACAGATTCATACATTTGAATAGAGAATTTTAGTCATTTTCACCTCTCATCTCCCTCTGTCACTGATACCCTCCTCAATAAGTCACCATTTTACTCTTAGGTCTTCTTGTTGTTGTTGCTGTTGTTGTTGTTGAATTAGTTTCCTGCCTGAGCATGGGTTTGAGTTAAGTCCCAGAGCAAGAGCAACTTACCCGAAGCTACAACACCAAAGAAAATGACACCTACTCCCCAACAACCAATAATTGCCAATAGTTCTCAGGGAAGGGTGGGATCACAATAGTCAACACATTTTATGACATCCATGTAAATAAAATATTAATCTCTCACTGGAAATTATTCCACATATAATTATCCATAAAACAGTTTCTCAAGATAACTTGTAATATGAATGCTGCATTTTCAATAAATACCTATAGTAGGGAAGGTTGCTTCGGGATTCAAAGTCCTCTGCATTGTGATCTCAATGAATTTTCAATTTATATTCCTTTTCAGGCCTACAGGAATCATTTTTCACTGCCACAATGAGACCATTTGTATCTGTCTACCACTCATATGCATATTCAAAGTCATCCTGAGTACTAGTAGTATTCTGTCACTGGAACCATAGTTTGCAAGAAGGTGTAAAACACAGTTGTGTCATGAAATACACAAAAAAGGAGATTTATTCAAGAGTAATGCATGGCAGAGTCTACCAAGATCAATAGTATCATGGAGAAGCAGAAGTCTAAGTTGGAGGAAAACGGGTGTTTCAGTCACATCAGCTAGTCTAACAGTGTCTTTCAAGTGCAAATATTACACAGTAAAGAACTTTTCCTTAGAAAAGGTGTAATTCCACTAGGAGTATGCCATGCTCAACCTTAATGCATGGGAGAGAGGCTTAGGTTCTACTTGAACCTACTGTGCCAGACTTTGTTGACTTCTCATGGGAGCCTTTACGCATGGGGAAGAGTGGACCAGGAGTGCACTGGGGGCATGGCCAGGGGAAACAGGAGGAGAGGTGGGAGGGAGAACTGTGGTTAGATTGTAAAATGAAACTTAAAAGAATAAATTAAAAAAAAATGTAATTCAATGTGGAGTTGTCTTCAAAGAGTCTTCTGGAAAAGAGTAAAAACTGAAAGTATTATGACAATGAGTCTCAGTTCCTGTACTAAGGCAGGCTTTCATGTGAAGCCTTTACCTAGACAGTACCTGTTCAGGGGCCATCGCCTCTCAAAGCATCACTCACTCATCTGCTTCTGTCCTCCACCATGCTTACTGGCTTTGCAAGGAAGTGCATGTTATCCTGTTTTTGTTTAGAACTTCCCGTGTATGCAAATGCATTTTCAGCATGGAAAGAGGACTGTGTTTTGAGCTTCTTTGCACTAAATAGAGTATCGAAGCAATTTGTCTTTTAGATAAAAGATGATTAACTATTAACACACTGGTCCAATTAATATTAATGACAAGTTGCTGATAATGAGCAATTCGACAGATTCCTCTATTAATAACTCATTTAAAAACACAGTGAAAGTTACTAATTAATGATTTTTAAATTATTATCAGTTGCCTGATGCTAAATAGACACAGCCGCCAAAGAACTGACTGAGACAGTTATCCTCTCATCCAATTGGAAACTAGTAGATGCTCTTGTCAATCATGTAGGGCAGTTTTGACAAGTTATTATGTCTACAATAAAGGTTTATAAGTTATAAGCATAATACAGTTAAAATTTTCAATAGTGTGTTATAATTTGTGTTATGTGACTACGTTCTTCCTTTATGTGCTGGGTATGTGAAAGACAGACAACAATATTTTATTCCATAAGATATTAATATGTTACCTCATTCCTGGGTTATCTTTTTATAAAAGTGAATGTCATGAGCCTGAAGGTACCATGTTGCCCCTAATTATAATTTAGGGATGTCTGCATCAGAGATGTGGGCATTTAAGACTTAACATTTGTCATGTTTGTTTTTCATAGTTATAAAACAGAGAAAATGCTCACTAGATTATCTCTACCCTTTAGGAAATGTAAACATCAACCAGGCAGCATCTGGGCTGTGAGATGACTTGGGAATGCATGGTACAGTGGGTAGCACAAAAGGCTCAAGAAAATATAAATTTCCTAAAGCACAAGTTGAAGGAAGATGTCAGAGAAATTCCTTTTGCTTGTCAAGAAGGTAAAGTTGTTCAGAGATAACATCCTCTGGTTAACAGTTTGAAAGGATTGTAGTATAGTATTTCCCATAATTACAAAGAAAGTAGAGTCACAACCAAATGATAACTAAGTGATTTATTACATTATCACGTAATCTGGTTACAAGCAGACAGCTGAACAGGATACTCTGGTTGAAATTTGTTCAAAATAGTTAAAAGGGCTTATAACCTGCCAAGAAGTTCACTTAAATTTACTTGTTTACTATGCACTCAACTTGGTTTGAGAAGCCTGCGCCCTCACTGAGAAGAAAAAGTACATCATCAAAGAATGGCCTGAAAACAATCCACAGGAAATTGGATGGATTCCCTCTGGGTTATAACCAAGGATTAAGCATGTGTCTTCCTCATGGCAGAGTATGTTGTGCTACTTTGACTCTGAGGGCATCAAAATGAAAATCAATGAGAATAAAGACTGGAAATGAGCCCCCCATAAATAAATAAATAAATAAATAAATAAATAAATAAATAAATAATAATAATAATAATAATAATAATAAACCACTCACATATATTATTTGACTAAAAGAAACCCTGAAAAGACAATCAGAAAAAAAATAGTTGTAGAAAAATAGAGAGGCTGATCATCATTAAACATCAGACTGAGTGATGCAATGATCCCAAGAGTCAACCATGAACATGTAGGATTCAACAGTTTCCTTTCTAACTGAATCCATTATAATTCTTTATAACTTTACCAAATATTTTGAAAACATTTAAGTAATTTTTTAAACATCTTTTTTATGATTTCTAAGTGTGTGTGTGTGTGTGTGTGTGTGTGTGTGTGTGAGTGTGTGTGTGTGTGTGTGTGTGTGTGTGTGTGTGTGTGTATGTGTGTTCACATGAGTGCAGATTTCCATTGAGGCCAGAAGAGGGCATCTGATACCCTGGAGTTGGAATTACAGGAAATTACAGGAGACAATTTCCCAGTCCTTGTAAGAGCAGCATATGTTCTTAGCCATTGAGCCATCTCTCCAGCCCCAATGTAAGTAACCTTTGTTTCTGGGAATACAAAAGAAAGCCAGGGTCCTGTCACATGGAAAGCAGAGGAAACAGCCACTTGGGGAATCTGCTGTTCCCATTTTGCACACCAGTCAACGCATTTCTATAGGACACAGAGGCTTAAGGTTTTGTACACAATGCTTAAAGACAACATGATATTTGGAAACTCTCCCTACATGGGCTAGATTAGGAAGTGCAGCTCTGAGTCTCTGGATATCACCATGCAGACACTCATTTTCCCACAGTAGAAGAAGCAAGGTCACCCACTGTGCCAGTTCCCATTGGAGAGTTTGACAGAGGCCAGAGAGAGGATACAGTAGAATGTGATTATGCTGTTACTAGGGTGAAAGACCACAAGTCAAAATGAAAGCCGTGCACCTGCTGTGCTTAGTTTAGTCACCCAAGAAGGGCTTATTTGTATTTCTTTCCAGTGTTAACCCACGTTAACCAAAGTGGCAGCAGCCTTCTTAAAAAAAAAAACCCAAGTCTTTATTTTTACCGTCATCACTCCTTTGTTATTATTATTAATGTGATTAGTTTTATTGTTATAATCTAACGTGAATAACAATATCCCTACTGGCAAACGTCCCCAAACCATATTTGACTATAGTTATAAAGTTGGTTCCCACTCAGTAACTTAGGAAATTAAAAACACTAAATCTACGATTTTCTCCACTGGGACCTAATCCAGTCCAATTTAGAAGTTGAGGATTTATAAAGGCTTTTCTGAAAGAAATGGGGAAATGTCAGCTACAATTTCTTGCTAGAGTTGAACTGAATCTATTAACCTTGCCCAGAGAATATAATGTTACAGTTATCTCATTTACAATGTTATTGTATATGATTTATGGCCACAGTATCAAGCCTCAAACTAGGTTTTGTAGTTTTAAGTTAAATTTACATGTCTGTAATATGAATGGGTTTTTTTTCTTATTCAGATAAAAAGATATTAAAAAGTGATTTATAACATTTCAGTTGGGTGGGAATAGACAGTATGACTTAGTCTACTGAGGGGGAAAACATTAGTTAGACAGCTATTATGAATATGTATGCTCACACTGCTTAATGCTTCCTGCCTTTTAATGTATGCTGGGTTATCAGCCACTAGACATCTTTTGAATCACATTATATTTAGACTACAATGGGGTACAAATCTATATGAAAATCAAATTTGAAAGAACAACCAAAGGGACAAGGGGAAAATACATCTTCCATGCAGTTCACCTTAGATCACAAATGTTAAAACTCACTTAGGCACCTGGCTTGACCTAAGTCCATGTACCATGATAGGTTTCACTATGTCACACAAAAACCACTCTGACAATGTCACCATTATTGAAACCCAAGAGAATCTGCTTTGCCCTGAACTGTGGAAGCTTGAGGTTGGGGGTGTTGTGTTGCATCGAAAATGGTTCTTCCAATGGTGCTTCAAAGACATCATGACTTGCTGCTGCTACCCATCGTTAGCAGCCCGAGGATTTAGTAATACCTTAGCTAGCAATGAATACACTGTGCTGGTGTGCTGCTGAGTGCAATGAAAAGAAATGTGACTCTGTGTGTCCTCTACACAAATCATGTGACACTCTCAACTACTTTTAAATTATGCAACATAAAATGAATTTCAAACTTCGAGTGCAATTAGAAACAAAAGCTCCACCATTGGCAATGAGCACATATCTTTGCTGTGGGGTGAGCTGTGCATGCAACATCTCAGACTGTGTCTTATTTGTACTCATTAACAATGATGTGCTCTGCATGGTATGTTTGGATGTTGAGTGCCCATTTGGAGGGTCTAATGGGAGTGCAACCACCTGTATACTCTCTACTGAAGTAGGTACTCCACTATCATGAAATGACACCCCTTTCCACAGACACTCAGCTTCCAATGAACACATATGGGGCAGAGAGAAAGGAAGGAAACACCCAACTAGCCAGACTGATCAGACTTGTCAACGGTGGCACTTAATGGAGCATCAGACAGGCAGTCAAAGTAGCAATTTCAAACAAGAAAGAGATGGACTTTTCTCAGAATCCCATAGTATGAGACAGATACAGCAACTCAGTGCAGCACTGGAATGTACTGCCTTTCATCTTTCAGTTCTGGAATCCTTGGAATTCCCAGCCTCACATTGGGAATGGGCCAGCCATCTTGTTATGTTCAGGGTCACCTGAGAAATGCCCACAAAACTGCACCCATTTTGCAGATGCAGCTGGGAAGGAAGAAGAAAGGCATGTGTTTAGAGTGTGTACACTGAATAGACTAGGGTAAGGACACTCAGGAACACTATTCTTGGGTATTTCTACTTGTACATCAACAATGCCTTGAAGGAAAGGGCTACTCTTTTTTTTTTTTTTAACTAAAAGTAATGCTTCTGACAATATTGCAACAAAGTGATTGCTTTGTTGTTTAGCATCTGCAGATTTGAATATAAGTCAAAATATACAGCTACATATAGATTTATAAGTATCATCTTTCCCAGTTGTCTTCATCATATGTTATACCTTTTTCTAAAGCACATATTTCTTGACATGACTAGTAAACATTCTCCTTTCTCCTTGTTGGTGTTCATCTGGTTTCTATTCTTACAGTCCTGCATTGTTCACCTTGCCATGAATTCAGCTGGGCTTCACGTAAAGTGTAGCATGGGGTCAAGTTATTTCTTAACTTGCTTTAGCATCATCTTTTAGTGAAGGAGACAGTATAATCATATTCACTGCAAGGACTGCAACACATTTTATTGTTCCCATCATATGTTCATTTTATCATATTTCCCTTTTTATTTATTTCTAAGTCTATTGATAACTTCCTGTCATTTATTATAGCCTCCTGTTACTGATTCAGAAGTTTAGCTATAACTTGTTTTTGTTTTGTTTTCATTTAATTTGTATACACTTTTCTTTTCTTCTTCTGTTTTACATGGCAATATGGGCTATGTGCTCTATTATCATGTTAATTTTATTTCTTAACTGAAAAGCCACACTGAAACTCCAAGATTCTCTTGGAGCAAGGGATGATGCATAAGATGCAAAGAGGCCACTGGGTTCTGTGAGTGTCTTTGAAAGGAACCTGTTTAGTTGGCAATGATGCTGTCTGTCCCTTTTCATGCCCATGCCTCCTGTGATATCTGAGCCCTGAAAACCATTCTAAAGCATGGTGGTAAATTTGTAAATATTTACACAAAGAATGGCTGAGTCATTTGGGTCCTAAAGATGGAGTGTGATTTTTTTCAGGGCAGTCTTGGAAAGCAATGGACTTCTGTGTAAAAGAGTAGGTGAGAAGACAGGTTTGTTTAATAAGTAGGTTTTATGAATGGAGGCTCTCCCATGGCTTGTTTCACACTTTTTACTGGTTGAGTTTTTATTGCTACGAGTGATACAGCTTGGCTGCTGCTTTTCTTTCCTTACAACATTCTTTGTCTTCCCTGGATCTTCCCCCATCCAAATACTGTCCAATTAGAATACCTCTATTATTCCGCTCCTCTGTGTCCTTACCAAAGTCTTTTCAACTTGCTTGTGTCCATTCTTTTTTCCTTATCTTTCCATATCTCTAAGGTAATTTGGAAGTCTGTAAAAGTTTTCTTACAGAAGCTTTATTTGCAGCAGGTTCTTTAGAACAGGCATTGTTCAGCTGTCAATGTCTCACTAGACCAAACTGCTGCTTTCCTTTTCCCCTTCCTCTTCCTCTTCCTCTATGTTTGATTACATCTCTATTCTGAATGGGCTTATCCTAGCTGTTTTCAGATGGAGTGGTTGCCCAATAAGTCTTGACATTTTGCATGGCCACAAGTAATTTCCCTTCATTCTGATAGATTCATGATTGATTGCAATTTAAATCTGAGGCTCTTGGATTTCAGTACCCATTTCTCAGTGTCCACAGATTCTAGCCACTGCCTGCCAGATCTGAATGGTATAAATGGCATTTAATGTCCTTTGTTCACTTTTAAAATCCCTGTTGTTGTTGTGCTACTACTTATTGCTTGTCACTTCTTGTTTTTAAAATATTTTATATTCAATATCTTTATGTATCGCTATGTAATTACCATCTTAAAAATGTAAAGATGTTTTCATTTGCAGTATCTCTTTTACCATCTATATAAAGGAGAGTTAAATAGCTCTCCTTACATGTGATGATTTTTTTTCAAATTACATAATTTGGAAAAATTTTTCCATGGTTTACCTATAATCCTTAGCTGTACACTCATATTTCTGTGTAGATAGCTAGAAGCTGAAACTGAGCTTTACCTACACTGGCTTGGATTGATAAACAGTGGATCCAGGTGGAAATAAGCAGAGGGAAATTAGGTACTTTCTTCTAGATCATATATTGGCTGCACAGTCGGTGTTTTCTTTCTGATTTCTGATATTTTATTCATTGGATAGGCATTTTGCTGGTATTGCTCATTTATGGAACAGGGATAGAGTGGCTGGGATCTGGTTACTGTGTGTGTAACTTCTGGTCAACCCATTTTTGCTCCTGGATCTGACCCACGCTTCCTGTAATGTCTGAGTTCCAGGCCTTTCCTTTTCAAATTCTCTCCAGAGGAGAATGCTTTGTCTCCCTCGGATAATATTCACTTTGTTTGTGTTAAGGCAAAAAAAAAAAAAAAAAAAAAAAACCTCTCTAGAAATAGAGAATTTGTGGGCTAAAGTAAAATTTAGATTATTCAATGGGACTTGTGGTTACTTTGGTTTGATTTGGTAAAATTTCTCATTTGTTACTTGGAAACAAATTTTTATTTCATTCAAAGTATGCATGTTAGGGATTATGGGTCTCATAAAAAGGCTTAAATGATTTACAAAGGTGCACTGTATCACAAAGTAGATCAATAATAAGTTGAATGTTTTATCCTTGAGATAATTTCACAATTGAAAATTTAGGTAAATCAAGCAAATTTTTAATTTTCTAAATAGTAACTCAAAGACAATTTTTAAAAGTTTCTTTTCATTTGTTCTTTGTGTCTTTCACATCTCGATCCCATTCATGTCCCTGTCTGCGTATCTGCCCTCTGCTCTTGCATCCTCCCCCACCGGGCGGTGGTGGCACACGCCTTTAATCCCAGCACTCGGGAGGCAGAAGCAGGGGGATCTTTGTGAGTTCAACACCAGCCTGGTCTACAAGAGCTAGTTCCAGGACAGCTCCCAAAGCTACACAGGAAAAACCCTGTCTCGAAAAAACAAAATAATAAATAAAATAAAATTTAAGAGAAAAAAAGAAAGCAAAAGGAAAAATCAGTCTCAACATGGAAGCTGCAGTGTGACACAGTGAGTCATTGGTCTGGTTCAAGGTCTTTGGTTTCAGCTACACTATCAGTGCTGGGCCCTCACTGGGACTCCTCTCGGTTATCCTGCTGTTGCCCTGTATCATGGAAATCCTGCAGCTATGTGTCTGCAGAACCGTTCCCTTCACGTGCTCCAGCAGTTCACAGATAGGGTGGATGCTGGGGTGAGCCAACTCATAACCCTGGTTCTGGGCCTGAGTAGTTGCAGGGTTGGTCAGCCACCAGCTCTCCCCCATCTTCACCACCAGGGGGAGCTCTCCAGCATTGCCCTGGCTAGATGAGCAAGGGGCGGGGCCAATTCTCCTGCTTTCACTCCCTGAAGGTTGGCTCTCCCACACCTATCCTTTCAAAGCCAGCTCTATTGTGCTGCCCAGGCAAAGTGCAGGGGCCACTCTGAGTGCTGCAGCTGGTGAGGGGCAGAGATAGCTCTCCCACTTATATGACGTCAGGGCCAGCCCTACCCATCACAGATGGTAGGGGACCGTAGAGGAATCTTCCCTCAACCACACCAGTCAATGAGGGGCAGGTCCAGATCTCCCCCACTCACATTGCAGGGCACCCCAGACAGTAGGTAACAAGGAGGGTCAACACCCTCATCCAACACACATGGCAGGGCCCTCACCATCTCAGACAGATGAGGGCGTGTGGCCAGCTCTCACACTCTCACACCCTCAGCACCAGCTCTCCTGTGCCTCTGCACACAGGGTCAGCTCTACTTTGCTGTATAGGCAAGGAGCAGGGCACACTTTCCTGAGTGCTAAACTGATAAGAGGGAGGGCCAGCTCCCTCATCTGTGGTGAAGGGCACGGGGTAATGGGGGTAGTTGCTCCCCTGCTCAGGCTTCCACGTGACAGACAAGTAGTGGGGACCGTTCTCTCAAGCTCTTAACTTCGGGGCTGGCTCACCCACAGATTGGCTCTACTGAACTGCCTGGAGGAGGTGCAGGGTCTGCTTTTCTGAATGAAGACAACAATTCTTTAAACTTAAGTAGCCAATACACACAATGGAGTTTTATTTGGCCATAAGAAGCATAAAATTGTGTCATTTCTCAAGAAAACAAATAGAATTGGGGATTATTATATTAAGCAACAAAATAAATATGAGTCAGAAAGGTAAGTATCACATTTTCTTTCATATGTAGAATAGTGTTTTATATGGACATCATGTATACACACACACACACACACACACACACACACACACACACAGACATATCATGAAAAGTCAAAGGAGGAGTGTTTAAGAAAGGGAAGAAGATGAGTGGAAATTGGTACAACAGAGTACAGTGGGGAGAGAATCCAGTCAAAACCTATGCTATACTGAGGCAAAGGGGTCATAATAAAAACCACCACTTTGTACAATAAAAGAATTACAAAATGTACAAACACAAAGATGAAAACACAAGATCTGACCAAGATGAGGTTAAGTTGGAAACATCCAAGTGTCTCTAAAAACTGATATGAATGAAAAAACAGATATGCTTCAATAAACATCAGTGCATCCAAGAAGAATCTCAAAGAAGAGCAGTAAATATCTTATGTGAACATGACAGCCTCAACATATGGTGCATATTCATAACTGTTATATATGAACTATTCCCTTTATTAATATGTGGTAGCTCACTTTCTCTAGATATGGGTTGAAGTCTCCTTACTTAGACAAGAAAGCACCCTTCTGCCTTGTTTGCGGTTTCTATTTGCTCAGTGGGCTGAGTTCCATCCTTTGCCAGTGAGATGTGTTCCGTGGAGATACAAGATAGCTGGACTTCATTTTTAAACCAGTCAGCACATGTATGAGTATGTCTTTTAGCTGTCATTTGAGGCTATTTTCACTTAAGATTAATATTCAGAGGGGGTGGCGGCCTTGCCATTTCCCTTGGTTTTGTTGGTTTTCCTGGATGGTAATTAGCATCTCTTTTCTTCTCTGTGAGTGTTAGGAATTGCCTCACTCGGTCCAGTGGACATGACTGATTCCTGCATTGGGCATGATGGACTTGTCCTGACTCTCCTTCATTTATTATTTTTTCTTATGCATTGTATTCATTCCTGTGTTCTCAGAGATGAAGTATTCTTTATTCTTCCTCTGTGAATAATATTTCTTTAAATAGTTTTCTGGCTTGGTGTTCATTAATCTCTTTAAATGTTATTATTTCTCCTTCAATAAGGAAAACCAAACCAAAGAATATACTGGACACATCAGATGGAGCAAAGTATGTAGTCCCTCATCTGGGCCCCATAAAGAGGAGAATACCTAACACTGTGACCTGCCATCTGACCATCTTGTATGTCAAGTGGCCACAGACAACTTCCAACTGCCCCAGATCTTCAGCTCTACTCAGTCCACACCGTTCACAGGGCCTACTCAAATTGCCATCTGCTTATTCTGTCTACTGGCTTAGTCCCATGGTCTTGGTCCTGACCTCTGTTTCATCTCACTCCTACTATAGTACAACATTGACCCTGCAACCCTGCTCTACAGCAGCCATAATTCATTCTCCAGTAAAGACCTCCAACTCACTTTAGCTACTAGTCTTATCAATACAGACTCTGCTTGCATTTCTACCACTCTCTCTCTTTCTAATGACTTTAGAAACCTGTTGAGCAGGCGGCCTCCTAATCCTTACAGCCAGTCTGTAATGAACTTGTGTTTATTTTGGTCAGGGATATCAAGGAACATAGGTTATCTGGAAAACTGAAGTCACTGAAACTGCCATGCTTTATGAATTCATTGTTACTCAAAATATTCTGACATAGTACAAAGGCAAGGTTGCTTACCTGTGTTTCTGACAAAGCCACCTATCATACATGTCACCCTCTTTTACATGTAAAGGGGCTAAGAAAGGACCTAACAGCTTTTCCAAGAAATAATGTTTCAAAGGCTAAAGTCAAAGGCTGCTTCCCAAAAACAAAACAAGCAAGAAAAAAAAAATGCCATGCAAGTGGGAAAAATAAGTTCTTCCACAGCCTGCTCTAAAGTTTGAACTTTTCGGTGTTTGCAATGGTACTTAGCAAGCACAAGGTCTTATACGCCATAGGCAAACATGATACCAATTAGCCCCTTCTCTGTCCACAAGGAAGTGATTAAATCTTACTGTTTATAGCATTTTATTTTATTATCATTTAGTGGTGTTTCATTTTTCTTTGCTTAGTTTCCATTGTTGTTATTGACTGTTTGTTTGTTTGTTTGTTTTTGAGGCCATATCTTTTCCAGATCCCATGTTGGTTGGAAGTCTTAATCCTGTTGCCTCAGCCTCCTGGTTGCTTAGATCATCTCTGTACATAACCACACATTGTTTAAAGCAACAATTCCTTAATACAACTGTGCCACTTGACACAGGCTAGAGTCATCTTGGTAGTGAAAATTTCATTTGAGAAAATACCTTCATCAGATTGACCTATAGGCAAGCCTGTGGACATATTCTTAATGGATGATTGGTATATGTGAGGCCAACATGTGCTTCTGCATTTTACAGGAAAGTAGGCTGAGCAAGTCATGGGGAGCAAGCCAGTAAGCAGCATTCTTTCATGGCTTCTGTTTCGCTTCCTGCCGTGAGTTCTTGCCTTAATTCCCCTTCATGACAGAAGACAACTATAAAATAAAACAAACCATTTCCTCCCCAAGTTGCTTTTGCTCATGATATTTAATTATAGCAACAAAAAACAAATGTAATAATTTCACCGTGTAATATTTTTGGTAAAGTAATTGCAAACAACACAAATTGACATATTGTAGTTGTTTTTTGTTAAGGTGCCAGTAAGCAGCACTCCATGCCCTCTGCTTCAGTCCCTGTCTTAAATTTCCTGCACTGGCTTCTGTAATGAGTATGTTTTCCCACTGGCCTCCTGGTCCCAATGCCATACCATCCAGCCACAAATAACATGCTGAGACTCTGTATTTGATATAATGCTGTTGGCCAGTTACTTGTTTCTTATCGGCTAGCTCTGTCTTAATGATTAACCCATTTCTACTATTCTAAGTATTTCCATGTGGCTCATCTCACCAGGGAGCGATGGGCTGGCATGCTGCTCTCTCCAGGCTCTCCATGCCTCTTCCTTACTCCTTCCTCTTTCCTCCTAGACTCCTAGCCTCACCTATCATGCTTTCCTATTGGCCAACAGGCTTTATTCATTAACCAGTATGAGAAACATATTTACAGAATAACATCTCCCATCATCTCCTCTTTTTTGTCTAAAGTAAAAAGAAGGGTTTTAACCTTAACATAGCAAAGTATATCACACAACAGTTATCAAATAAGAATCACAATTAACAATATTTAGTCCATTAACATTTAGTAAGATTTAAGAAAATATTCCATCATCTATCCTATCTTTGTGAATCTAAAGTCCTATATGTAACTTATCTTTAATCCTAAGGAAAACTATAACCATAACTTTATGTCTTCAACTCCTTCAAAGACCACAGAAGGATAATATATAAACTCTAGAAAATGATAGTAGATGAAATGGAAGTGTGAGACAAATAAACCCTTTCCTTCCCAATTTACTATTGATTGTGGAGTTTTATCATAGCAATTAAAAACAAAACCAAATAACTAAAGGATCAGTCATTTTTAATGTGCAAAAAGAAAGAGAATAGGAAGGGAGGATGATGGAGAAAGAGAAGTAAAGAGGAAGCAAGAAAAGAAATTATGTCCAAGAGGACTGGAGAGTTGGATCAGTGGTCAAAAGCACTCATTTCTCTTGCAGAGTACCCTGATTTGATTCCCAGATCCCACGTGGCAGCTCACAACTATCTGTAACTTCAATGACATCCTTTCTGGTACCCACAGCTCCTAGACACACACATGGTATACATCCATAAACCCAGACAAAACATTCATGCAAATAAAATAATAAAATTATCCTAAAAATAAATTATGTCCAGATCATTTACAATGCTTGCCTTCTTTAACTTATCTACCTATATTTTTATTCCAAAATGATTGTTCTTAAAAAGATAATTGCCTCTCCCTTTCTAGTTGCTTTTTCCAGAAATAGACAGTGTTTCTAAACCCTGCAAGTGTAACACCAGACACTAAGCATTATTTAAATATTTTCATCTCTGTTGGATTGAACAGAGCAAAGAAATGGGATGGACAAAATGCAAAAGGTGTGTGTGACACACTCAGTTTGGGGGTTGCTAACCTATATGTGGACATGGAGTCAGCACAGGCATGTATACTGAAATAGAATAATGCTGTGATGAATGAGAAGTAACACAGAGACAGGGGAGGGCAGGAGGACAATTTAAATCTTAAATATTCATACATAATAAATTTCTCTTCCAGTTGCTAGTAATGGGGTACCTATTGTGACACCATTAACCACTGAGGACACACATTTTGATCTTATGTAACCTTTGCCACAGAGACAGGCATAAAAACCACAGTTATGCAGCGACTCAGCAGTAATATACAGCTATTGACCAGGCAAACTTGCCCTCCTGTCTCTCTAATCAATCAAGTGTATGATAGGTCAGGGGGTCTTATAACTCTCGAGTGCCCCTTCCTATTCTAAACTCTGGCACTTGTGTCCACACTGTCAGCCATGCAAGCTGATGTAGTATACACAGTAAGCAAATGAGAGATGGGCAAGCAAACACTGGGAGTCCAAGGCACCAGGAAAGAGCTCTGTCTGCTCTAGCATTAGAAGTGTAAGCATGCACCACTACTTCCCCTTTGATCCATGTTATAGTTTGAAAACTGATTAAAGAAGGTCTGTGATTTGAGCTTCTTTGCTCAGTGAGATTGTCCTGCAACCCCAGGAGTCAGACTTATGACAGCCACTGCAGAAGGTGATCTCCTACTGTGTTGGATGTCCAGGTCACCCAATTGTTCCAAGATGTTAACAAACTCAGACTGTAGTTTAGGACATGATTGACAATTGTTGATTGGATTTAGGCCAAAGGGCTGAATCTGCTTTATGTCCATTATGTCCTGATAATATAATATATACTCACAATGAAGCCTGTTAAGAAATCAGAGTCAAATGACCTAAGCACATCTTGTCAGTTTTAAAAGAGATTTGGGGACTTGTCAGTTGGATGACTTTCAGTCATTCTAAATAAACTAACAGCAGTGTGCACACCCGTATACACAAACTCACACGCATGAGCACACACTAGCAACAACAATGGCTTTCTTAATGCAAACACAAGAATTGAATGCAACATTGAATGTTGAGGCAGTAAGCCCCTCTAACCTGTGACTCATAGAAATTTCAATTATCTTGGCCAGTCTTCTGTTTATCCCCACCTCCTGGATAGTGTTTTGGTTGTATTATACACTGTGAGCTTCTTCAATTTAAATGAACGAAAGAACAAAAATATCAGCCCACTCTATCTTTTCTAAGTAGATGTATTTCCCCAGTCATAGAATGTGTTAGTTTTAAATACTTAGTAGTTTAAGCATTGACAGGTAGCCTGTCTTTTGGCAAAATTTTCTGTAATGTCTCCCAGTAGAATTTAATAAATCAGCCAGTCTCTTCTTTGTACAGAATGACTGTTCATGCCAGATACATGAGTCTTATACTAGAAGTATTTTTCCCCTTTCATAAAATTTGCCATGGTAAGATTTTTGTATGTTTATAGAATTGAGTTTCAATATGTTAACTCTCCAAAATAAAATCTCACTTATCTTTAAAATTCATATGAGAACTGTGATTCTACATGGAGATAGCTTGAAGAATTTTGTGCCATATTTAAAAATACCATATATATGGAAGCTGAATAAAGCTAACTGAAGGCTAAACCAGGCATAATTGTTACCAGGGATGCACAGAGCAAGCAAAATTAACCATTACCAAATATTGCCAGGTGCAGTGCCTTGTGAAAAACTGCTGAGACTATGGATAAAAATGGTGATGGTGGTGGGGCATAGCTCAGGCAGTAAAGTGCTTTGTCATACAGTCATAGAGACCTGAGTTTTATCCCCAGAACACATAATTGAAAAAAACCCCAGTATATTGGCATGTACTTGTAATTCTAGCACTAGGACGATGGAGTCAGGCAGACTCCTAGGGCCTCACTGGCCAGTCAGTCTAGATAACGTGCAACCTCTAGGTCAATGAGAGAGACCTAGATGTCTGAAAAATAAAATGGACAGAAACTGGAGGAATGACAACTGGGATCACCTTTGGCTTCCACATGCTTGAACACAAGTGTGGACATAAACACCCACACATATATGTACTATCACACACGTGAACATATATCTGTACTATCACACATATGAACATATATATATACATATACATGTATATATATATACATATATAGAGAGGCGTACATGCAAAATGATGATGTACAAACAAAGGATGGGCTACCCAGCAAAACTACAAAGTTTCTGAGCCTGAGAACATCTCACTAAACACCTACCAACGATGTCCCCCATACAACCACTAATTAGTAACCCTCCAAAAGATCATTTATGGGAAAATATTCAGAAACTTTAGGAGGTGGATGGAGTTTGAATGGATATGAAAAATTAGAAAGCAATAAATATTCAAGCTTTCGTGGTGGGGGTGCCACTGAGGACACACATGGATTCAGACTTGTTTCTCTGGGCTGGAGGAGGAGCTCTGGTAGACTCATCCCTAGCTGTTTCTTGTCCTCGAGCATTCTCATATCCACTTCAACATGTTCACATAAATATTACACATAAATATTACACCAAGTGTAATTCTAATTAGAAGTAGCATTCATACTTAACAATTCTTTGTCAATATCCCCACAGAAATTGCCAGTCCCCACCATATTCTACAACATACAATGATCAATAAGTTAGTATTCAAATCAGAGGAGATTGATCAAAAGGATCAGTGGACACAATGTAGGGTTTTGTAGCAGATTTCTGAGAAGTTGATGGGTTGCGTCATTTGTCTTGCTTCTTCCTATGAATCACAGCTTGATACAAGCACACAGATCCCACACAGATAAATGTGTTTAAATTTGTACCAATATCTGACTGTTATCCATGCAATTTTTCCTTTATCTCCCTTTCCAAAGTCTCTCTAGATTTTGGGGTTTTTGTTTGTTTGTTTGTTTTGTTTTGTGTTTTTGAGACAGGTTTTTCTGTGTAATTCTGGCTGTCCTGAAACTTACTCTGTATACCAGGCTGGCCTTGAGTTCAGAGATTCATCTGCCTCTGCCTCCTGGATACTTGGATTAAAGCCATGTGCCACCACCCCCAGTCATCTTTCTAGATTTTTAATGGGACACCTTGAACTTTAATTATCCCACCCTAAATGGCTTCATTCTATGGTGTACAACCAATCACTGCAGAGTCTTAGCTCCTACCAATGATGTAGCTGTAGTGTATGAAACACAAACTGAGACAGGCAGGCAGGGTAGGGAGGGAATAGCTCTACAACCTCAGACTCTATTTGGTTAAAAGATGGTTGTGTACACATCCATCTTCTAACAATGCACTTGGCAGCCTGGAACCTTTGGCAGAACATATATGCATACACACTCCCCTCTGAACAATGCACCTAGCAACATGTTGGCAATCTGGGACTTCCTAACACCTGAGTGGAGCTACATACACAGCCCACTCCAAACAAAGAAATAAGTTTTTCTTCCCTTTCACGGACATCAACCTTAAATGTATCCTACTCATTCCTGCCCCAAATATCACAAAGCTGTTTGTTGGGAGAGTGAGAATTGGTGCTATTTATGTTCCCTGATAGATTAACCACACATTATATCTCAGAAGAAGACAATATATCCAAGAATATATGGACAGCACAAACTGAACTCTATGCAAAGTTGGGTGGGTAGGGAAGGATGTATCAGGGAAGAGTCAGGAAAGCAGGAAAATATGATCAAAATACATTGCCTGAGTTTTTCAAAGAACTATAAAAGTGGGGAAGAAAAATAATAAGAAACAAAGTTTATTAACCATACACATATAATATGAAAATGAATGTATTCCCTAAAATATGTCCTAAAAGTAGACTTCAGCCTGGAAAAAGATATGGAAAATGTCTATTATTAGGTAGAATAAAACGAGGAAGACTGCATATTATTCCATTTCTATGACATTTTGGAAAAGGAAATTCTTTGCATGTATAGCAGGAAAAGATTAATTTTTTTCTATAGTTTGCAGGTATGGAATAAATTTTATTTTCAAATAACCAATAACTGAAAGATAGTACAAAATCACACATGGGTCAGAAATTAATTTGAAGACCAAAATCTATCTGTGGATAATAACAACACAGCATATGAAAGGATTAGGGAGATGGCTCAGTTGGTAAAGTATCTGCCATGCAAGAGAAAGGACCCAAATTTGGCTTACCAGCACACCTGTGTATAAGCCAAACACATGGAGGTAGGTAGAAAGCAGATGCCTATAGTTCATTGGTCAGCCATCCCATCTAAACCCAAGGTCAGTGAGGGATCCTGTTTCAAGAAATAAAACAGAACAATTGACTAAGGTACCTGATGTTGACCTTTGGCCTTCACACACACACACACACACACACACACACACACACACACACACATATATATATATATATATATATTCCCACACCCACACATAAACAATGACATATTTCATGCAAAAATATACATAGAATCCATTGAATGTACACATTTCTTGCCTTATTTATCTTTATTGCTTTTTTTATCCAAACCACAAAGATGTATTTGATGTGTTGTGAGAGTGTGCATGTGTGTGTGTATGGGTGTGTGTATGTGTATGTGTAATGTATATACATTTTCATATGTGGCATGTACATGTGTGTGGAGAGCAAAAGTAAGCATTAGATGTCTTATGCAAAAGCTTACTTTAAGAGACTGGGTTTCTCAATGAACCCAGAGTTCATAAATTCTGCTATATTGACTAACAAGTTCAGGGATTTGCCACGATTTCACCAACCAAGGGATGGGATTTAGGCACAGAGCACCATATCTGGCTTTTATATGGGTGATTAGCATCTGAACTTCAGTCATTATGCTTGTTTAGCAAGCACACTAGTGAATGAGTCATCGCTCCAGCTTCAGATTCCATTTTTAAAAAGCAAATGATTCATATGTTCTGGGGCTGAAGCAATATTTCAGTGGCGAAGAGCACTGGCTACTCTTCTAGAGGACCCACATTCAAATCCTACTGGAGCCCACAACAGTCTGTAATTCCACTCGTAGGGGAACTGATACCTTCTCTTGGCCTCTTCAGAAAGGGGCACTCATGAAACGCACATACACACCTACAGGAGAAAAAAATCAAGCCACACACATAAAATAATATTTGAAAGATTTATATTGTCTGAAGAGAAACCAGATATATAATATAAAAATTTTTACATACAGTTTACTTTGTAAAGATATTAGCAGAGGGAGGGGGGATCAGGAGAGAAAAAGAGTTAAAACTAATGAAGACACTAAGAAATATTTTCCAGCAGCAAGGCCATTCCAGAATTTCACAAGTTTTAGAAGAGATGTATAATCACAAGGTAATTACAACAGCACTTTTGTTTCTAATAAAATACCATTTAGAATACATGAGAAAGAAGGGTGGACACACACTTTCTTTTTTCAATGTGAAAGACTCCACTGGTAACATCAGTTAAGTCATGATTTTAAGGCTATTTCCAGGAAAGTAAATGATTTTACTACTAGAAGATATATTAGCAATTATATGAAAATGAAGTGCGATAGGGATTAACAGTTTTCTAATGCCTGGCAGGAAGAGCTAGTTTATTGTTTATGAATACTCATTTTATAAAATGTAAAATGATATTTCTTTTCTTCTGATCTTAATATCCTTGCAAAGCAAGCTACCAGGTGCTGAGTTCATGACAATCACTCTTAAAATCTCGTTTGTGAAAAAAAAAATTCACTATTTAAAACTGTAATTACCTCCTCCAGGTGGCTGAGTTAGTTGAGTATACAGCCCAGTAGCACTCAGAAGACGTTATGTGAATTTCATATGACACACTGAAGAGTGACAAAGAAACCTGACTTAGACTTCAAATGTTTCCATACATTAAAACTGAATTATTTCCATTGCATTGTTCTCAAAGCTAAACTTTTCCTCTCTGGTAGGTCTTATGTGTTATATATTGTCTTGCAATAAAATAGCTGATACATATCCTCACTTTTATAGCCACATTTAGGCATTATAAATTCGATTTCTGAAAACAGAAAAACTTTCGACACCATGGCAAATCCTCTGCCAGAGGTGAGACACCCACATTCATAAAAGAAATGTTGCTAAACTCAATAGCGGGAGACTTCAAACCTCACTCTCATCAGTAGACAAGACGACCAGTCAGAAACTTAACAAAGAAACAATAGAACTAAGAGAAGTTATGTCTCAATTGGGTTTAACAGACATCTATGGAACATTCCATCCAAACACAAAAGAATATACCTTGTTCTCTGCTCCACATGGAACCTTCTCTAAAATCGACCACATACTAGGTGGTATAACAAACCACAAGAGATACAAAAATTGGAATAGTTCCCTGTATCTTATCAGACCACTATGCTTTAAAGTTGGAATTCAACAACACAAATCACAGAAACCCTACAAACTCATGGAAACTGAACAATGCGCAATTGCACCATACCTGGGTCAAAGAAGAAATAAAGGAAGAAATTAAGGACTTCCTAGAATTCAACGAGAATGAGGACACAACATACCTGAACTTATGGGACACCTTGAAAGCAGTGTTACGAGGAAAGTCCATTGCACTGAGTGTCCATATGAAGAAAACAAAGGATAGTCACATTAGAGAATTAACAGCACAACTGAAAGCCTTAGAACAAAAAGAAGCAAACTTACCCCAGAGAAGTAGACACCAGAAAATGATTAATTTGAAGGCTGAAATCAATAAAGTAGAAACAAGGAAAACAATACAAAAAAAATCAATGCAACAAAGAGTTAGTTTTTTGAGAAAATTAACAAGATAGACAAGCCTTTGCCCAAAGTAACCAAAAGCAGAGATAGAACATGCAAATTAACAAAATCAGAAACAAAAAGGGGACATAACAATGGACACTATGGAAATTCAGACAATTTTCCAGTCATACTTTGAAAACCTGTACTCCACAAAATTTGAAAATTCAAAGGAAATGAACAAATTTCTGGATAACTATCACTTACCAAAATTAAATCAAGAACAGATAAGCAACTTAAATAGACCTATAATCCCTAGTGAGATAGAGGCAGCCATCAAAATCTTCCCAACAAAAAAAAAAAGCCAGGGCCAGATGGCTTCAGTGAAGAATTCTACCAGAAATTCAAAGAAGAGCTTATACCAATACTCCTCAAATTGTTCCACACAATAGAAGGTTCATTACCAAACTCTTTTACAAGGCCATAATAACCTTGGTACCCAAGTCACACTAAGACACAACTAAGAAAGAAAACTACAGACCAAAAGCCCTCATGACAGTGGTGCAAAAATACTCAATAAAATATTGGCAAATTGAATCCAAGAACACACCAGACAAATCATCCACCATGACCAAGTAGGCTTCATCCCTGGGTTGCAGCAATGGTTCAACATAGGAAAATCTATCAATGTGATCCACCATCTCACTGGATGCTGAAAAAGCCTTTGACAAAATTCAACACCCTTTTATGATAAAGGTCTTGGAGAGATTAGGGATAACAGGAACATACCTAAACATTAAAAAAGCAATATACAGTAAACTAACAGCCAACATAAAACTGAATGGAGAGAAGCTTAAGGCAATTCCTCTAAAATCAGGAACAAGGCAAGGCTGTCCTCTCTCTCCATATCTCTTCAATATTGTACTTGAAGTTCTAGCTAAAGCAATAAGACAACAAATGGAGATCAAGGGGATACAAATTAGAAAGAAAGACCTTAAAAATGTCACTATTTGCAGATGATATGATAGTTTACATAAGTGACCCAATAAACTATACCAGGGAACTCCTACAGCTGAGAAACACCTTCAGCAAACTAGTAGGATACAAGATAAACTCAAAAAAATCAGTAGCCCTACTATATACAGATGACAAAGGAGTTGAGAAAGAAATCAGAGAAACATCACCCTTTATAATAGCCACAAACAACATAAAGTATCTTGGGGTAATGCTTACCAAACAAGTGAAAGACCTATACAGCAAGAACTTTGTGTCTTTAAAGAAAGAAATTAAAGAAGATAGCAGAAAATGGAAAGATCTCCCATGCTCTTGGATAGGTAGGATAAGCATAGTAAAAATGGCAGTCTTACCAAAAGCAATCTACAAATTCAATGCAATCCCCATCAAAAATCCCAGCACAATTCTTCACTGACCTTGAAAGTGTAATAATCAACTTTATATGGAAAAACAAAAGACCCAGGATAGACAAAACAACCCTGTACAATAAAGAAACTTCAGGAGGCATCACCATCCCTGACTTCAAGCTCTACTATAGAACTATAGTCCTTAAAACAGCCTGGTATTGGCACAAAAAAAGACAGGTAGACTAATGGAATCAAATCAAAAATCCTGATATTAACCCACACACCTACGAATGCCTGATTTTTGACAAAACAGCTAAAAGTATACAATGGGAAGAGGAAATCATCTTCAACAAATGGTGCTGGCATGACTGGATGATAGACCCATGTCTATCGCCATGTACAAATCTCAAGTCCAAATGGATCAAATACCTCAACATGAATCCATCCATGTTGAGAAGACAAAGTGGGAGGTACCCTTAAACAAATTGTTACAGGAGATCGCTTCCTCAACAAAACTTCAGTAGCAGAGACACTGAGATCAACAATTAATAAATGGGACCTCCTCAAACTTAGAAGCTTCTGTAAGGCAAAGAACACAGTGGACAAGATCAAATAGTAGCCCACAGACTGGGAAAAGATTTTCACCAATTCTACATCTGACAGAGGGCTGATCTCCAAAATATACAAATAACTCAAGAAACTAGTCAACAAAACACCAAATAACCTTATTAAAAATGGGGTACAGAACTGAAGAGAGAATTCTCAATAGAGGAAATCTAAAAGGCTGAAAGACACTTAAGAAAGTGCTCAACATCCTTATCCATCAGGGAAATGAAAATCAAAACAACTCTGAGATATGTCCTTATTCCTGCCAGAATGACTAAAATTAGGAACATCAATGACAACTTATGCTGGAGAGATTGTGAAGAAAGGGGAACACTCCTGCACTACTGGTGGGAGTGCAAATTTGTACAGCCATTTTGGAGATCAGTATGGTGGTTTCTCATGAAAATAAGAATCATTCGATCACAGGACCCAGGAACCCCAAATAATCCACATTCTTGCAACAAAGATATCTGTTCTGCTATGTTTGTAGCAGCATTATTTATAATACAAGAACCTGGAAGCAACCTAGATGCCCCTCAATTGAAGAATGGATAAAGAAGATGTGGCACACTTACACAATAGAATATTACTCAGCGGGGGGAAAAATGGAATCTTGACATATGCAGGCAAATGGATGGAACTTGAATACCATCCTGAATGAGGCAACCCAGTCACAAAAAGAGGAACGTGGTATGTACTCATATATGGATTTTAGACATAGAGAAAAGAATCACTAGCCTATAATTTATACTGCCAGAGAAACTAGGACACAAGGAGGATTCTAAGATTCATACAAGGTCCCTCACAGAAGGGTAAAGGAACAATATCTCCTGAGCTTTTTGGAAGTGGGGGAGCATTGAATGGAGAGGGAGCTAGGAGAAAGAGAAGGGAAGGAGAGGAAAGCACGTGGGACTAGGAAGATTGAGTTGTCAGGGGAGGAAAAGACGAGAGAAGAGAGAGAGAGCATAAAAGAGGGAGCCATTATAGATTTCAAAAGAAAACTGACACTAAAAAAAAATGTCCAGAGACCTATAGGACTGACCCCAACTAACAATTTGAGCAACAGTGGAAAGGCTACCATAAATGCCCTTCCCTGATAATGAGATTGATGACTAACTTATCCACCATCATAGAGCCCTCATCTAGTACCTGTTGGAAACAGAAGCAGACACCCACAGCTAAACACTGAGCCAAACTGGAATCCAGATGCAGAGAAGGAGGACAAGACCAGGCTACAGAAACCCACAGAGACAGCTGACCTGAACAAGGAGGATCTAATGGGCCCCCAGAATGATAGCTGGGAATCCAGCATTGGAATGACTCAGACCTCCTAAATGTGGGTCTCAATTAGGATGCCTTGGAAGTCTGAGAGACCTATGACAGTGTAATCAGGGGGCATCCCTGGTACACAAAAGGACTTTGGAAGCACATTCCCCATGGAGGGATATTCTCTTAACCTAGAGACAGGAGGGACAGCCTAGTCTCTACTCCAAATGACTTGACAGATTTAGATGAACCTTCCAGGAAGGCATCACCCTACATGTGGAGTGGGGGGTGGTGGGAATGGGAGTGATTGGGGAGCATGGGAGGGTAGAAGAGAGGGAGGGAGGTATGGAGAGGGAACTGGGGTCTATATGTAAAATAAGAAAAATAAAATGATGTGCACACACACACTCACACACAAAAGAAAAAGAAAAGCTTTCTATGAACCTAGAAACAGTTACAAAGCATGTTAAAATCTCACAGAATTAAAAGAAGCACTTAAATCCCCAATTACAGTTGGAAGCTTTGACACTCATCTTTCAGTAATCAGTTTAATTAGTAAATAGTAAGTCAACAAGAATATAGAACTTAAAATGCATAATTTACCAAACCCAACCAACTGGAATTTATAAAATATGATGTGAGGCTAGAGAGGAATGTATATTTTTTTCAATGGAACACTGAACAGCCTTCAAGATGCCTCCTAAAAGCATAGGCATGCTTGTCATGGGCCAGAAACCAAACCTTGATAATTAAAAGAGATGGATGTAATGCAATGTCTGCTTTCTGCTGCTAATGGAGCCAAACTGGAAATGACTACGTAATAGAAAAATATATGTAAATGTTGAACAACCCATGGCCAAGAAAGAAGGTACAAGATCAATCAGCAAGTACTGAGAAAAATTAAAACACAATATACAAGTTGTGTGGCATGTTGTTAAAACCGCACTTGTAGGAAAATGAATAGCACTGAACTTTAACTTAAAAAGTATAAACAGAAAATCAAATCTAATCCCACAGGTGGAAATCAGAAGAGGTGAAAATCTTGCTGGCTTTAGCAGTAGTGTGCACGCTAATGTTTTCTGTCTCTCTGTTTACTGTGTGTTCAGTCCCTACAATTGGGAGCAAAACTTAACGAATTTAACAAAACAAACCAAACAAACAAACAAAACCTACTTTATTCCATTTCAAAACATTGTTTGTGTGTATGAATTATTTATGCACATTTGAAGTGTTTATAAATCTATGCATTTTATCAGAAATCTACCTGGGCTAATAACCAGATTTTTACTTCCATGCATTCTGTAGCTAATGTTCTTTGTCCACTCAGTCTCATGTCATATAACATGTGTTCAGCTATTAAGTCACTTCAAGTTCTGCTTCAGTGACATTCATACCCGTATTGCCTACATACCTTACAATGCACACCAGGTCCCAGACACCTTCCTCTTGGTTGCTGCCTTCTCTGGGTTCGCACTCATTTCAATTCTGTAGCACTGTTACTCCCTGCTGCCTTTAGACAGACACTGTTCAAAATGTCCAACACTTTCAACATTTCTATGTAGAAACTGGGGTCAGCAAATTACCTTAGCTACAGTCCCTGAGAAGCCCTTTTAGTCTTCACATGCTGGTAAGCTGTTCTCACCCGGATTTTCTTTTTTTCTGTAGAAGCAATTTTTTTTTTTTTGCTTCTCAATATTTTTAGCGAACAAATTGTGATAATTCATAAACACAGTAGGTGAGACAAAAGAGTACACATAGCCTTTGCCTCTTCACTTTGACAAAGCAGAAGAGACAAAATGCAAACTTAGCATCTAAAGGATCATCATGTTCAGACTTGCTACAATCCAGATAACAGACATAGCAATTCCACTCATTTTTTTTCTCCCAAACACAGCCTCGGGCTTCTTTTAGAACAAAACAGCAGTGGCTTACACTCACATACACAGTAACTGTCTTTGCTTGAGTTATTCTGGCCCTCTGCTGACAGGTGCACATGGCCCCAAATTTACCGACAAAGCTATTGTTCTCTCTCACCTTAAACAAATATGCTCTCCTTTTTAATGTAATAGATTCCTTCTTTGATCACTACTAACCAATATTTCAGGGTTATCTATCCTACAATCCCTCCATGTTTCCTTCAGAACCGTTGTCAAGCCCTGTATAGCATTTCTATTTATTTAGTTATTCTCTCTTTCTAGAATGTAAATACCATGTAGGCAAAAATCATGTCTTCCTGGAGATTTGATTGCATCTCTAGTATTTAACACATTATTGGATTCACAGAGGACTCTAAATATGCCTTGCATTATCAAACACTGTGTTGTTTTCATATGTTAATGTTGTAAAACTCATAGCAGATTTTAATAAAACTAAAGCTAAAAGGCTATTTTGAAGGAACTACTAGGAATCAAACGCTTTACTTCAGATATTTTATTTCTTGTAAATCCATGTGATGTAGGTAATGAAACATAGGTGAAGAAAGTAAGCTGCAGGAAAATGAGGAATGATTTTGAAATTTTAGCTGCTAATGGCAGAGTTGAATTTTAATCCCACTTCTATCTGATTCTGAACTCGGATCTACAGAATGTTCCATGTTACCCTAGGGTAAGCACTTCTGATTTACAGATAGTTTCAGATAATCTTTATAAACCCCATAATTAAAATTCTTTGAACTCTGGTGAGTCCCTCTGCCCCATTTCTCCATGGGCTGTATTGCCAGGTAGGAAACAACGGATTCCTGTCAGGAATATTGCATTCATGTTATTTGTGTTTCGATTTCCTTGTCACGAAACTGTCTAGAATTATGATTATATATTGCTTTGCTTAAAGACATCTCATCTCCATAAATCTTAGTCCTGAATTACAGGAGTATAATCAATTTGAAGATGTCACATTTAATACATATAAAGCTGGTACTTTCCTGGATTTCTGAGTCACTGAAATTGAGTGGGATACCTGTTTCTAATATTTGGGGAAAGAATACATGACCAGAAAAGGCGTAACTATGGCATATAATAACAGGATGGATTTAAGCTCTTCTACAGTCAGCAGGCTTAATGTTTGGAGGCAGAAGCCAAGGTCCAAAGCAGTTCCACAGTTGGCGCTATGCCAAGCAGTTTACTAATGGCATTGCAGCCTCATGCATATCACTTTAGGCTAGCATAAACACTATTTGGAGTTCCTGGGCTTTCTAGTAGCAGAGTTAGTGGCTTGGCAATCAGTTTATAGCTCACAGTGAGCTCAGAGATTCCTGAAGGAAATGCAGACAGGCAGTGTATTGTCTTTTTATGAAATAATATATAACCATTAGAGCACCCTTAGAAAGGGCAACTCTAGTGACAGGAGGAATTCCTGACTGCATCTTCTTCTTGCAAGCTGTACAAGCTACCTGTGCAGCTTCACCTGCCCATGATGGAACTCAGCAGTAGGAAAGGTGATGAGACAAAGTACAACAAACAGACAATACACTTTTAAAAATAAGACAAAAACTAATTAAAATTTCCAAGAGGCAAATAACAAGAATAGTTATTTGTCTTTCCATGATTTGAATATCTAATCTTACATAAAGAAAAGCAGCTGAATGGAATGTCTTTGGTGTCACTGTTGCCTATTGAACATCACATTGCCCTTACTACGATGTCATCATGTAAAAAGGTAGATGTCTGTTTATTGTAGACATCTGGGATTCTTTTACCATGTTCACTGGTGCTACAGGCTACCTAGGAGTCTACTCCTTCCATATTCCAGTGGACATTCTGAAAGTTTTGTTTTGTAGTTCATGCATCTCCACTATTGCATGTCATAAAAGATTCCATTCTAATGGAATGGTCAACTAGTTCAGTATAAAAAAAAAGATTCTGAAGAACTGCTTGCCCTTATATACCTAAAAATTTAAACATATAACCCTATGACCCAACAATTTTGCTCGATGCATGCCCTAGGGGATAAATTCACACATATTCAAGGAGAGATATATTAAGAAAATTCAATACTATATAGATCATTGGAAATAATTACACTTTCAGAATTAGAGAATCGGATGAAATCATCTTTGTCCTGTGAAAAGCAAAGTAGCAAATAAAAGCAGTTTGGTTAATTAAGATGGAAAAATAGAATCACAGTCTCTAAGACTCTTGTCCAGTCTGAATGAGGATGTGGTACAGATGGAAGGGAAAACATACGCTAGGCCTAATGTTTACAAAACAGAGGGAAAGCAACCAAAAGAAAATTGAATGTGATGCTTAACGGATTTTATAACTGCCTTAGATGTTGATAAAGAGAGAGGGAGGAAAGAGAGAGTGGGGTAGAGGGGGGGGAAGAAAGGAAGAGAGAGGGAGAGGAAGAGAGAGAGAGAGAGAGAGAGAGAGAGAGAACATTACACTCAGTCAGTAAACTATTAACTCAGGGCATGTGAAGAAAGCTGTAAACTCCAAAACACATCTTTATAAAGCAGTTAGAGAGTAAGCTACACCCCCAAACAACACATAGCTACATGTGATTATAAAGGCAGTATAGTTAGGAAGGGCAGACCAAACTTCAGAAAACAATCTATGCTAAAATCAGGGCCCACATAGGGAAGGAGTGGTACCCAAGACCTGAGGTGGGTATGATGTGGTGGGCATAAAACTTTATGTAACACAAAAGCTTGGCTGTGTTAGATATGACCTGTGTCATTGCAGATATTAGGTAACTAGAGACTATGGAGCCTCTTCTCCATAATTTCTTACGTTAACCAGTTACCTCTCTTCATTAATTTTTGAGTCAGGTATTTGCAAAAGTGGGGAAAGAAAATCGCTGCTTTGGAAAAAATTAACATGTTTACCCAAAGTACTGAATAACACAGGCAATATGGGTGCCTCATTGAGATTATATGAGACCAGAAAACTGCCTGCTACCATCTTGGCAGAAGCCAGAGACTACTCCTTTCATTAAAAAAGTGAGCTTGTACCAGTTATTGTTTAAACGTAAAATGTTCCACACAGGCAGACATGTTGAACATATAATTCCTAGTGTTTTTAGAAGGTTCAGGAAACTTCAGTAGTGGGACATACTAGGAAAAATTAAGTCTCTACTTGTCTCTATTTCCTGTCTACCTTGAAATAAAAAGCCTTCTGTGTTCTATCTAACTGTTACCATGATATACTGCCTCAACCCAAGCAAAGAATGAGGGTCAAGAACTGTACATCAAATTCGTGAAACTCACTCTTAAAGTTGTTCTCTCAAATAGTTTGGTATTAGCTGTATATCTACAAAATTAGCCAATACAAACTCATTATCACTGAAGACAGTAAAAGGTTACTGTCTGCTGTGGCCCAAGGTAGATGAAAACAAGTCCAATCAGGAAGCTCACTGCTCTGGCAGAGTTTTAAATCAGCAAAAGCCAGTGTTGACATAGCAGAGTAAAGTAGATGTGATTTTCATAAGCAATAGTAGAGAAGGAACCAAGGACTCTAAGCTGAGACCTGTGATAGTGGATGACATTTCTAGGAGGTGTTGTTGACTTTCACAGCTGGAGAAGAACTGTTAATCAGAAGGCTGTCTTTGTTGGTGGTTTACAATCCTGATCCCTCATCAAATCAGATTTGAGTCAGGCCATTCAACACACTGACTTCAACCCAGCAAGACCCTATAAACAAAAGACTCTGTTCACCTGTTTGGAACTTCTGACCCATTGAACCCCTAGGTTAATAGTTTCGGATAATTTCGGAAGCTGCTAGAACTTTGAAATGTCTAATGCTTTAACAGAAAATATACTTAGCCAGTGCATACTTGATTCAAGAATCAATAGTTGATTTGACTAGTCTACAAGGTTTTAGTGGGAACCAGAAGGCAAAGAAAGCCTGCTAGCTGGATCAGGCTCTGATGTTATCCATATGTGTGATACAGTCAATTCAACAGAACTGGGAACAAGATATAGGAGAATTAGGGCAGGGAAAATCACGAACTATGTTGCATATTTTTTTTCAATAAAGCAACTGTGGAAAAGTTAAGCTATGACTGCCATAGTTAAGCAGTCCCCTCAAAGGGATAAAGTCCTTTCTGAATATACAGAAAGGTTGTAACTTCTGCAGCAGAAGACACTTGCTGTTTGAATAACAGTATATGTTACACTGTTTAGTCATAAAAGAGACTTTCCAACCAAAGAAAATTAAATAGCTTTTAAGACCAGATTTGTCAAGTGGATTGGATATTGTTACTCCCCATATGATAATGTCCAATAAATTCAGTCTAAATTTCAGTAAGAACTTCATGGAAATAGTATGATTTAGGATTATTTCTAAACAAACACAGAGAATTTCTACAAACAGATGGACCAAAATACAGTATTATCTACTTTTTCTACACTGAGGCAATATTCCTTGATTCACAAAGCCTTGCAGAAGAAACTCAAGGTTGACATGAAGTATCATTTTATAGCTTTGCTTCAGAAATAACACTAACAGATAGTAAAGGTTGGGGTTGGTAGAGTAGAAATTCTTCCCATAGGACTTCAAATAGTGCCTGTGCAGTGTTTGTTTATAAACATAAATGTGAAGCCTAACACAGGAACCTTAAGACAGATGCTGACCCTTAAGGATTGAAATTGGCTCCCTTTTCAGATAAGTAATCAAGAATATTTAGAATTATGGTGGTCTTTTTAAACAATGGAGAGGTACATACAAAACCAAGGTTGCACTGAAAGTAAAAGGCATATAATACAAAGATTCACAAGAAATCACATTTACCTTCCAGTATTCCAGCCTTGGCATTTGACATTCAGATATCAGATTCATCATTTACTAGATGTTTAATATTAAATTATATAATATTCCTAAGCCTCAGGTTTGCATCTGTAAAATGGAGACAATACTATTCAACTCATACAGAGCCTATATGGTGATGAAATAATTTATTCATTTTTCATGAACATTAAAATGTTATGCAAATACTAAAAATTATTATTTTAGGTGATCCATCTGTAGGCATAGAAAAAAATAACCATTTGTGTAAGAATCATCATAATATAAAACTGACATTGTGAATCTTCATTTTTAATTATCTCAATATTCCTAAGAAGGAAGAGATGTTCTAAGATTTTAGCAACAATTGTTCTCAGTCAATACCATTATTGGGTATGCATTTGTCTGTTCAACCGAGAATAGTGGATCTCAACCTGTGGGTCACGAATAACCCTTTCATAGTGGTCACTTAAGACCATTGGAAAACAGATGTTTATATTATGATTCATTACAGTAGCAATTACAGTTATGAAGTAGCAATGAAAATAATTTTATGGTTGGGGGTTCCAGCACTAGAAAAGTTGAGAACCACTGACCTAGAATCACACTTTTGCCATTATTCATTAACTAGCAGGTAATAGAGAAGACATTTGGAGGAAGAAGAAAAACACAGAATGAACTGAGCGTGAAGGGAAAATAATATGTGGCCTTTATCTGGAAATGATTTCATGTCTAGAAGGCCTTTCCCATTAACTAAAATGCAGCTGCAGTTTAGGTTTTATTTTGTTGAACACTATATGCTAATAACCTATTAAACCAGAGAAGTGCCAGGAAAGAGAAATCATCCAAAACCCAAACAAAATGGAACATAACACAGCAGCCAGGTTCACTCTGCCTTTTAGAAACAACCTCACCTGCTCAGAAAAACTTGCCCCTTTCCTGATTAGAGGCAATCAGAATACGGCAGCTGACGATTGTGTCTAATTTAATACATATCACATCAGATGATAACTGTTAATAACTACCAATATAAACCAGCATGAAAGGAAGGTCAAATGCTGCCATTTGAATGTTAAATAAGGCAAAGAATAGGACTAGCTTTTAACAGAGAAAAGTTTGTCTTAAGAAAAATTACTTTTAAATGTGTTGCCAAACCACACAGCAGGCTGCGGTTTGTCTTCTAGGGTTCAAAAACTGATCTTCTAGTTCTTGTTGGGTTTCTTTTCTTCCAGTTTAAAATGCTGCTGGACTTGGTACACTGTCTGTCATTATAAAATCAATCCTGAAACAATTGCATTCATCTCATCAAAGAATTTTCCAGAGCAGACTGAGACTTTTATAATTAAATCACCTAACACTGGTAATTTTAGTCTAATTAAAAAAAAGCTCCACAAGATGGAACTCATTCCTGGCACCGTTATTTGGGCCAAGGACCTGTGGCTAGGTGGGTCGTGGGCCTTAGGAGAAAAACTACTACAATGATTTTGCTAAAAGGACACAGTACTAAATTGACTCCTAAGGACTTATTGTTACCCCATAGATAATGCATCCCTCAGCCCTTATCAGGGAAGCATCTATTTTCACTAGATAAATTAATACAGAGACCCACAGCTGGTCAACATGCTCAGGGGTCATTGCAGAACTGGGGGCAAAAAGATTGTAAGAGCTACAGGTGGTGATGACTACAAGGAAATAGCATCTCCTGGACATAGTAGGGCTGCTGCACATACAATTATACATCCCCCTCCAAAACATGGACACTTCCCTTTATACTCAAGCTGCATGTGCCATCTGCTCACTGGTCACTGAGCAGCCAACTTAATATTGTTAGATAGCAGGCTAGCTCTAGGAAGACTGGCCAAAGGGCTGCCATTCAGGTTTAAATGAACAGTGGGTTGTAGTGGATGGCTCTAGCTCGGTTGGTATGTCCCTTTCCCAGAAGTTCCCCTTAGAGAGGCACAGGGAAGGAGAGATGGATGGTCCTGCCTGCTGGACTCTTCTGCTCTCTTCCTGAAGCATGTACTTCTGGGAGTTCAGTGGATAAAGTGCTTACAGGGAAAGCATGAGGGCCTGAGATTGGATTCCTAGCACCCATGTAAAGAACAGTGTGTGGCAGCACATGTCTACACTTCCAGTTCCCAAGAACAGAAGGCTCTGAGGGCTCAGTATAGCCAAAGAGCTGAAACAGGAATCTACAAGTTCAGTGAGAGATCCCTTCTAGAAGGAAGAAGATGAGGGAGGGCAGGAGAAGAGCATCCATCATGAACTTCCCACCTCAATGTACACATACACAAACACACATCCATAAGCACAAAATGATCTATTTCTTCTCCTTTGCTTGCTTAAGACTACTGACCACTTGCACTCCCATGCCTTGTCTGAATTCTCATCTTTCAAGATCAGAAGAACCAAGACTTCTGTTCATATCAAGACTAGAAATACCAGGGAAAACAGAACCTGTCCCCATGACAATATAAAGTCAGTCATTAAGGTGTCCCAGTGCTTGTGTCCAAGCTACCTACCTTATGTAGCTATAAGGCACTGTGTCTCAAAGCTGTCATTTATGTCTTCATCTCCTGTAGGCACTGCATGTCATACACACCATTACCAATAAAGATGGGCACACCCCAATAAAATGTTCTGAAAGTAACCATATTCATATTACTTATATAGCACATTGTGATATAGTTCTAACTTATTGTTGCTCTGAATCCTTTACCCTGCCTAATTTACTAGTTAATCATACCTGAGTATGTATATATGTAGAGGGAGGTGCATGTAGAATTTGGTATCCACAGTGTCAAGCATTCAATGGAAGTTTGAAACATATCTCAGAAGATAAAGGACCTTGACCAAAAATAGAATTATATAGCCATGAGAAAAACAGGATGAGGCCTTAATTTACTCATACACATTCACATCTGAGATGGGCTTATCTATCACCAATCATCCATATCCTTTCTTATAGAAGAGCTTTATAAAATGGACTCAAAAGTTTTATGTGACAAGATTCTGTAATTGACTCCAGCACTGTGCAGATGTGAGAGATTATCATTCTTACATTAAGGATTAAGAGATTTCAAATTCTCCACTAGGAAATAGAGTCCAAATGTTCTCTGCTTCCTTCTAGCTGTTCTTACTCATTTCCACCACAAATCCCCTCTTATGATTTTTAATCTTCACATCTGGTAATACAAACAGGAATAGATAATAAATAACAGAATGTCTGAATCAAGAAAGATTCCCTAATTTATTGCTCTGACTTCCTAAATGGCAATGCTAAGAACATCTGGGACCATTGGCTCAAATGTCCCTAAGATATAGAAAGACGTCATAAATTCTATCGATAGAGTAAGGCCTTCTTGGGTCTGCAAAGACAAACTATGCACACATGATGAGAAGCAGTAGCTAGCAGGCCATGCAAAGAAGAGTCAGGGACAGGGAACTGGGCTAATTTAGAGAGTGCAAGACCTCTGAAAGCAGAAGTGGGTCATCGTTGCCAGAAATGGGAGGGAATCCTTTCTTCCCTGAAACAAGTGAAGACCTCCAGACACTAAGACACCACGGCATAGACTCCTGCTTGGGAAGACAGAAAAGACTTTGATTTTATGAACTAAGCTCTGTTCTTTATTTCCAAGAAGTGCCTGGACACCACATGCACTGTAGCAAGTTTATTTGCCTCATAGAATTTTGAGGGTGATGTTTGGAGTCATCCTTATGAGCTTCTCAATTTCCTGAGACCTTCAAGATGGAGGCTATCATTGGAAGGCTGGGATTACGGATGCAGGGTGGCAGGACACTGATGCAAATAGAAATGGTGCCTCTTTTCCGCCCCACCCCCCTGGAGCTGAGGACCAAACCCTGGGTCTTGATTTTGCTGGGCAAATGTTCTACCACTGAGCTGAATCCCCATGGGAGTCAGCACTGCCCGTCAGGTTCTGCTCTCCTTGGCCAAATGAACCCGTTAGGTCTCTTTGCCTTGTGGTTTATCATTCCCCACCCTTAATATTGTCCCCCATGAATTCTTTCAAGATCTCTGTGGTAGTTTGGATGTGGTAATTAGCCTGCATAAGCTCATAGGGAGTGGCACTATTAAGAGGTGTGGCTTTGTTGGGATGGGTTTGGCCTTGTTAGAGGAAGTGTGTCACTGTGGGGGCAGGCCAATGTCTCACTCAACTTCCTGATGTCTGCAAGTTGTAGGACTCTCACTTACTACTCCATCACCATGTCTGCCTGCACACTGCCATGCTCCCCAACATGATGACAATGAACTGAACCTCTGAAAGTGTAAGTGAGCTACACCAATTAAATTTTTTTGTAAGAGCTGCCATGGTCATGGTGTCCCTTCACAGACATGGAAACCTAACTAAGACAGTCTCTATGTTTTTTAAAGTCCATACTGACTCCTAGTTATTCTACAGTGACAGGTAGTAAGCACTTCTTTCTCCCAAATCAAGTATCTATCATTGGCCTCTGCAAGGGGTAGGATAAGACGTCTGTCTAAGATATCAGTTCTCTCCTGTGGGTGTCAACCCCTTATTTACATTAAGATTCATAACAGTGTCAAAGTTATTGACACTGTTACTGACAAAGTTATTACAGTTACAAAGTAGTAAGGAAAGAATTTTACAATGGGGGGGTCACTGCAACATGAGGAACTATTTATTAAAGGGTCTCAGCATTAGGAAGGCCGAGAACCACTGGTCTAAGAGATGGAGTCTAATGCTGTGTTGCATATACTCAGGTGAGTCTGATCTCAGAAAACAGAAATCACGAGTCTGTGAGAAACACTACACAAAAATAAACTCCGAACAAAAATAAGAGCAGGGTGTGAGCAGTAAAGAGAAAGCAAAATGATGGAGTCAGGAAGCCACTCAGCAAAGCCATTACCATGCTTATTGCCATTTGAAGGCACAATGATTGAAGTTATTGTGTTAATGTAAGATTACTAAATAATGCACACCATAAAAGGAAGGCATTGCATTGGCCATAAAATGTGTGTAACTGCAAAAGAATTCATACTTATTTAATGACACTTTAGAATTGGCTGGTAATTAAAATGAAGTAGGAATTTTTAAAAGCCAAATCCAAGCACAACAGTATATAAATTGAAACATTTTCTTTGTTTTCCAAGCACATAAAAAAAGTAAGTTTTACACAGAGGTTTGGGTTTTTTTTTTCCACTGCCCCGCCTCCCCCCGCATGCCCTTTTTATTTTCAAGCCCACTGGGAACAGCATAATTTTGACTCCTCAATATTTCCACTTCTAATTGCTGGGAGGGTTCATTATCAGCTGTCTGAAGTGCAATATATCAACCTTGCAACGCTGAGTTACAAAAGACTTTCACACATCTGATGGGCTGCTGCGCTAAATACATCTTAATTTGTGCTGCATCTGCTGTTTTCTGGGTTGCTTGGCATGCAGTGAAGATTGCAGACATTAGACAAGCTTCCTGGATTATTCTTTTCTGAAAAACACCAAAACTTAATGTTCTTTAAAAAAAAAAATGGCTGTCTTCCGTCATTATTCAATTGTGCCTCAGAATGCTATACACTCAATTTTTTATATATGCACATATGAAAACCATGAATTTGAATATGTATATGTATATCAGTATAAATGCACATATATTTGCATGTATGTCAAGCCAAATATTCACTTCAGTCACATAAAGCAAAACAAACCTCATTCAGTCATAACCGGATGCATAAAGATGTTCATGCAGGCTCACAGCTCTGGCATGGACACTAGTGCTCTCTAGCACTAGTCACCCAGGTCTGGTTTTCATTTGCTTGCATTGCCAAAGATGTCAGCAAGGTTGGCACTCTCAGCTCAGTCTTAACTAAGCCAAAGTTGAAGTAAGAAACATATGCACTTCAGCAGGATCCAGGATAAACCAGCCTCAATATAAAGGAAGTTTGATTCTGAATTGGAAAAGGAAACAGACCTCTGTCTGGAGCCTGTGTCTCCCTCAATCTTTTCATTAAAACAGCAGCATCGAAGATAGAAGATAGAGGCAAAGCCAGTCTCCAGGGTCTGCAGATGGCATTGTCGCACAGTGCCTCATGCTCAGAAAGGCCCTGGGTGTAGAAGCTCTGAGGGATGTGGGTGGGACAGCGATGGATTTGCTCATATATTTAATTTGTCAGTCATTTTATGTATAAAACCATTAAAATGTGCTACTTGAGATAAAGACAGGCAGGAGAAAGGAAATGTGGAGAGAAAAGGGAAAACTCAGGAAGAATCACAAATGGTATTTTCTTTGAATTTGTGTTTCTTGAAGGGAAGAGGTAGAAGGCAGCCATTTCTGGGTGTGATTCATTAGTTTTAAACACATAGCTCTTTTTTTTTTCTTTTCCTTTCTTTTTTTTCTTTTCCTTTCTTTCTTTTTCTTTTCTTTTTCTTTCTTTCTTTCTTTCTTTTTTTTTTTTTTTTTTTTTGAGTGAAACTGATCAAAAGAATTATGCTCTTTTCTTGTCCCAGACTTTGGAATCATTAGCAAAAGTGACACCCAAGTTACCTACAATCTCAATAATTAATATAAATACAGTACTTTTGAGTCTTGTGCCACATAATGCTTTTACAGACACATGCACACATACATGCATACACGCACACACACACACACACACACACGAGCACACACACAATGTACTTTAAGGGAACCTCATTAACAAGCATGAGTTTGGTGCAAAGCCATGTGCAGTCACAGGAGCCTGCCCACTTTGTGAGTTGTAGGGAGGCAGTGCTGCTGCTGAGTCCTGACTTCTTCCTGCCCTGCACCTTACCTAGAGGGAGCCGTACCCCTATTTACATAATGTCAATCATACTCCAGTGCTGTTTTCCCAAGGACACGCAGGAGGAGTGATTGCCAAGGCAGGCGTTCTGACGTGGAGTCATGGGCAAATCAGGGCTTCCTTTATGGAGTATGTTGAATCAATAAGGCATGCTGCTCATCCAGGGCTGAGAAAAACACCTCATAAAGTAACAGCACTTGTAAAGGTTAATCAATTCAGCTAATTGTAAATGCTCTCAATTGTCAGTCCCTGAGCAGTCCCTTCTCTTTGTAGCTAGTAATTCACTGTGGGATGTGCAGCTCAGAAAGGCAGCAGAGGAAGAGCGGGGGAGGAGGCGAATTTCTCATTACTCTCTCCATGTTGTGCTCTGCTGGTGTCTGTGAGCATCAATATATTTGCCACGGGGAGATAGCCTTTCTTACCCTGCTAACACTATGTTGCCTCCTTCATTATATACAAAATAAAGTAAAGAGCCTAATTATCTTGGGTCTAGGCAGATGGAAAGAAAATCAGGGTTATCGATTTGGGTGCGGTGTCTTAAGGCAATGCAGATGACTAATACGGTGGGCAGGCAAAGGGATGGTCTCTCATTGACAACAGCAAGGCAGCGACATCTTATTCACTGCCCAGATATGACTCAGATAAAGAGGCTCCTTCTTTCCCTTTGCCTCCCCTGCCTTTGCCTCCCCTGCCAAGTCCCTACCTGCAGCCCTGACCAAATCTCCAGAGTAAAGTCACTGTTAAGGGATGGGGAGTTAAGAGATGTGGAAACAAATCATGTCAGACATGACTGGAAAAAAATCTAGCCTGAAATTACATCAAACTCCAGCAGTGAAGGAAGGCAACCATGTTGAGGGAAGAGGGGATGGTGTCTTGCTCTGAGACTGCAGAATAGGGCCCCTATACCTCCAGTTCATGGATGATCTTCTGAGGCCAAAGAATGCCAATCATTACAGAAATTCTAGGGAAATTCTAGAAAGCAGTGACACAGGTAAGTGATAAATTATCCTAAGAAAAGTCTATGTCTCCTCTCCATTTTACTTTGTACATGTGTTTGGTGTTATGTTTTGGAAGCCTTATTCCCCTATAATAATAATAGCAATCTATCTCTTATATTTAAAAAATATAGGAAGGCAAGGTATATTCAAGAAATATTTGTATGCACCAAAAATGGGTAAGATCTATTTCAAATGTCTCAATGCATGGATAACATTTATAACATTTATAGGAAAGGATGTAATAACAACCTGCATTCACATATTGGGGCTTAGATTTCCATGCTATATTTCATTTCCCACACTGAAACATGAACTGCCACAACAAACCATCAATTTTCTTTTATTTCATTCGCACCTTGGTAAAATGTAATGCCTTTTCTGTAGCCGCATAACTGTAAACAGCAAGAGAAAAACTTGAAACTGGAGAAAGAATTTCCAAATACTACAAATCTAAAGCTTTTGGCAGCTTAACCAAGAAAGAACATGCTCAGATTTCATATGTCCCCATTTAGTGTTATTAATCCACTTCAGTCAATCCAAGGTCTTGTTCCTAACAAATTCTGGTGTCTTGTAGGTATATTAGGGAGAGTGCTTACACCAGCCAAGCACCTTTGCCTAAGCAAATGTCCCTTTTCTTGAAAAAGAAAAGGAAAAGCAACCTGGAGAAAAGATGGAAGCCAGGAGGTGACAGCCACACTTCACAAGATACTTTGTTCCTCTGGCACTGTGGGATGACAGAAAGATGGTTAGAGTCAAACTGTCGAGCGTACTGTATCAGCAATGATGTCAGAAGACAGCATCAGTGCTCCTCTGGGGAAGAACCTTCAGACTGTTTACCAGAGGAATTCTGTCCTTAACACAAACAAGATCATTCATACTGAGTAAAAGCATACCATACTTCCCTGTGACAATAGAAATGAACGAGGCTGGAATGCCCAGCATCCTTACCCATTCATTGTAAGGCTGTTGGGGAAGACCTCCTCACCACTACCCCTCTGTCCTAGTTAGGGTTACTACTATTGTGATAAAACATCATGGACAAAGCAGCTCATCCTGAATGATGAATCCTCCAGATTCTTCCCCTGAAGGAGGGGAGGAATCTGGAGGCTGGAGGCAGAAGACATGGAGTGCTGCTTATTGGCTTGCTCTTATGGCTTTCTCAATTTGCTTTTCTATACAATTCAGGGCCATTGACTCAGGGATGGCCCCACCCACAACTGTTTGAGCCCTCACCCCGCCCCCCATCAATCACTGATTAAGAAAATGCTCTACAGACTTGCTTACAGCCTCATCTTATGGAGACATTTTCTCAGCAGAGGCTCCTTCCTCTCAGATGACTCTAGCTTGTCTCAAGTTGACATAAAACTAACCAGCACAGGCTCCTTCCCATTCTTGCATCCCCTTCCTCCTTTCTCTGTTGTGCAGTCCACTCACCTAAGAATGTCTTCTCCCTATGATTGTGAGGTAATGTCCCAACAACCCTAATGATGCTGAGAATTGAAAGTGGAGACCTCTGAAGGTGATCGCTCTTTTACTTTAAAAGAACTGATAGATCTGTTAACGTTTCAAGTATACATCATGTGAGTAATGAGAAAAGTTAACAAAACTATCATCTCCTGGGACCTATTATATCTTTTCATTGACTGATCACTCCTGAGTGTGCGGTCCCTTTGACCCAGACACACTCACTCAGAGCCCACACCCCTCATACAGGATGTGGTTTTCCTTTTAGGGAATACATTTACCTATCAGTGTAATAATTTCTTGAGGTTATCCTAGGGTGTTGCTCAACTTGCTTCTAAATTAAAACACTTATTAAAAAACTTTGAAGTACTCTCACAATTTTCAATCATGGTGCACATAGCAATTTAAAATTATGGGAGCGGTTTTATAAGCACTTGAATTTGGAGGTGATCAGAGACCTGAAAATGCGCAATATAGAGTAATTTAAAATTATTAGAGTACTTCACATTTTTTATAAGCTCTTCAGCAGGGAAGTGATCGGGTTCTAACATCTGAGCTTGTACAGTGCAAAGTGAAGTACTTCTCAGCCCCAGATGACACACTCTATTAAATCAGGCCACCACCGTAAGAATTCTAACGTGATGTACAGTGGGCATGTCCAGATCTCCAAATTTCTTTTAAATTAAAAAAGATTTTTCACTTCCAGTCTACAAAAGTCATTTATATGGTAAAACAACAATTTACCCTTTCAATTTGCCGACATTAATATTACCATCCTCCATGGAGACTCCCTTACCTTTAGTTAAAATAAATATCAGAATATTTAAAATATTTATTTTAAATAAATACATTTAATACAATGTATTGTTAAAAATTGTGCCAAGAAATTTTAGTACCTACTCATATTTGAAGATTTTCCAACCTTCAAGTAAGCTATAGTGTGTCACATTTGGGGATGTAACACTTTAGCATCTGAAACAATGTTAAGCCAATCAGCATTCTTGGCTAAGTGTAGCTTTCTTACTACTTGTAAAAAATAGCACAAATCCTGGTATCTCTTCTGAAGACATCACTGACCTAAAAATTAGCACACAGAGTGAGCAAGGTTCTCCTATCTCTCCTTGAGTGAGAGAAAGGGCAACAGGACAAAAGCATGGTTTATACATCTTCATCTGCCTTGACTGAGTACACTGGGCTCATGTGGCCCTAAGATAGATCAGTTGTTTTTGTGTGTTTGTTGTTTTATCAACAATGTTGGTCCTATAAAATCTTACTCTTTCCATTACAAAACCACAGGGAAGAATTCTGGTCTAGATTAATCCTATCACACAAGATTATCCACCCATCCAAGGGACTTTTAATTCCTTTGTAAATTTACTTTTAGCATAAAGTTAGTATATTTTCATAAGAGATGCACAATTTTAAAACTCTTTGAGTCATTCTCACACCTCGTTTAAACATAATGATGACTCATATGACTAGGGAAATAACTATGAAATCACTTAGAAGCTACTAAAAACAAATTTTCCTTTCACTATATCATCTTGGAAAGTTACATCTTTTCCATGTCTACCTATAATCACCAATGTCTGATTTACCTTAATTCTATAACTACAGTTTTAACTAAACCTAGTAGAAAGTGACTAATTTGATACTTCTTTGTTCTTTGATGATACTTTGAATTTTTGGAGAACTGGTCCTAACTGATATATTCATAACTCACAAATATCTGGAAAGTTTCCCAATGGTAGCTTGCCACCAAAACAGGTCCATGAGAAGTGTGTGCTATAGTTCTCATCAGGAAATGTGCTGTTATACTCCAAAGACCTTCAGCTTTGTGCCTATACTGCCAAAACCACCTCATCTTTCACTGTTTATGCTGCCTGCAAATTGCTGTGATGCCTTTAAATGTTTGTTCTTGTAGCAACTTCATCCAATGAGATATATTCAAGGACATCCAGAAATTAAGATACATCCACCAGGAAGATTGCTATGATGTCATTTCTAACTTCATTTCAAAGATGAGACACTGAACAAGAACCATGAAATTGAAAAAGGACTATTAAGGAAAGAACTGAATTTGCCCTTGGATTATACAGTCACTGAGAGTGGAGGGCACTTAGTGCCCAAAATGTCTCTGAATCATTCTACAGAGGCACTCAATGTTTCCATGAAAGAAATAATAAGGCTTTCCATTTTAAAATAGTGATGCAGAATCTGGAGAGGAGGCTCAGTGGTTAAGGACATTTTATGTTCAGTCCTGAGGACTGGAGCACCCATATCAGGCAGCTCACAAAATCCTGTAATGAGTTACAAGAGATCCTATGCCCTCTTCTGGCCTCCAAAGGCAGACACACACACACACACACACACACACACACACACACACACACACACACCACATGTGCACATACACTCTTACATAACACAGAGATGCACACGTGTGAATGCAGGCACACAAAGTAAATCCTTAAAAATATATGCACATGTTGAATTCTGGGTTACAATTTCATTTAAATGGTTCCTGAAATTAATCTAAGAAACACAGGTTTGAGTTCTAACTACTCTGTCGAAAGTTGCAGGCGTCACACAATCCTGCCCTCTATACAGCATCATTTTTAATTCAGTGAAGTCTGTATGTGTCTGTACCTTCTGCTCACAGTGCCTTACTTTTCATGCTATTGCCAACAAAAAGTCAACTTAGGTAACTAAAGGGACATTGTCCTTGGAATATTTAAACAGATTGTGCACAATCTATGGGAGCCATCATTCAACTGTATCACCATAAGAGTATATAGTTACCTGAGCTATTCCATGGCATTGATGCAAAATCCTTTACCTATTCATGTCTGAAAACAAAATGGGCCTTCCAGGAAAACAATATTGCCTCCTGTTTTTGCAGAAGACCTGGAGTAAGTTTCTCGCACTCACATGATGGCTTCCAACCATCAGTGCCCTCTGAGAACCTGCACAGGCACCGGGCATGCAGGTGGCACAAAAAAATGAATGCACACAAGTACTCACTTAAAAAAAAACAAATCTAAAATTCTAAAAATAAAAAATTTAAATCTCTAATAAGGAATCAGTAGCCAGAAGATATAAGATCATGGTAAATCAGTATATACCTGGGCTGAGGGGGGGGGGGTAGAATTAGTATATAAATGGTAGAAGGACTCACAAAGACATTTCTAATGATTCATACATATTAGATATAGAAATGCTCTTAAGGGAGAGCCAAACCAGTTTTTCTATGGTGTGTGTGATGGCGTTAGCCTCTAAACAAAATTCTGCTCAATGAATAGGTTAAAAAGTAAGTTGGACAATCATGAGGCCGTGAATTTGAAAATCAACATGGATATTTCAAACTCTGTGGCTGTTATATAAAAAGCAAAAGTGATTGTGTAAGAATAATATCAGGGCAGAATTTTTATGAAATGATAATTGCATACATGCTAGGACTATGCAAACATAATGGAGCGTGACATGCCTCAGATATTTTTCAGGGTTTAGGTTAAGCGCTGGGTTGTCACTGGGCTTTGCTGCAGTAATCGCTGTCTTCAAGATCTCTGTGTAAAGGTCGAGAGAAGCAATTATACACGATGCCAATCTGTGAGTCTCCTGTGGACAGCCTTGACTTAAATACTGAAACCATGGAGATAACACTAGAATAAAGCTTTTGCATGGCCACTGTAAAGACTGATGTGTACATTTCAGATAAAAAAATGGTTTAATTCCTTTGCATTTTTATACAGTGGTATGTATGCCCACTCACATGTGTGTATTTGACATTGTTTTCTCTGAAAGCCTTAGTAAACAAAAATTTCATTAACACTGTGGTCCCTTTTAAGTAAATCTTTACTTAATGATATGAAATGCCCTGTAGTTCCGACTGCTTAGGACACGAGGTAATCCATTTAAGCGAGAGAACATGTTTTGTCAGATTGTGTGAGTCTGACAATTTTTTGAACCAAACTAAGCCTTTGAGACTTGAATTCCATTTGCTTCAGGAAAAAAAAAGTGTCTTTCTGGTTCAAAGGAAAAATGCTTAGAAGCCATATTTGAAAGGCTCATAAGGGGTCTTGCACATCAAATAGTTCTCAGAAAACAGCATTGTGATGAGTTAAGTATAAATTAATTAAAAACATACACATTGTTTCTCCCTGGCTATCCACATGGGTTTCAAAGTTGGAAAAAGAATGTTTGACAAAATATGTTTGGAGTTTTCATGACCTAAAAGCATAATAAAGAGTTCAAGATGTTCATAGAACAAAGCTATTTGTTTCATTACAATGATTTCTTTTTTCAAATAAATGACTAATGATCTTGTGGTAAAGAATATTGGGGCTCATGCAGTTACTCATTTTGAACTCATCAAGGGTTTCTAAAAGAGATTATTTCTGTGAAAAGAAACTGATTAAGAGACTATAAATTAATTCTAGTCTTGTAATGCCTTTGAAAAGGGAAACATATATGAAATGGAGATTAAAACATGTACTCAGCACAAATCTACCCTGGAATAAAAATTGGAGTAGAGGCCATCTATAATAAAAGCCCCGAGGAGCTGTGGACCCTTGCCTTGTGTAACAAACCCTGGATAGCACTTACATTTGGTTCAGGTAACCAAGGAGTGTACCTCCACAAATGTGTTTATCCAATTTTAAGAGATTTTAACCAGTCAAAGGCCTGGAAGTGAAAATGTGCACAGTAAATGGTTACCTACTGTGTCACCTCCAGAGAATATACTTTAAAATGTTGCTACTAATATTAGCAAATGTTTATTATAAACCAACTGATTATATGATTTTAAAATGTACACCATTAAGATTCCTAGAATGTGGGTCTTAAACTTTAGATGAGATGAAAGACATATGGGTAGAAGAAGAAAGGCAGAGGGAAAGAAACAAGAAAGGAGAAAGAGGCAAGGGAGTAGGGAGGGAGACAAGCAAGGAGGGAATGAAAGAAGGAGGGAAGGAAGATGAGGGAGAAGACAAAATCTTAGTGTGAAATACTCCATGTGGGCAGTGGAGAAATATTCAATCAGTAAGTGCTTGCTGCAGCAGGCAGTGTGAGGGTCCAAGTTCAGTTCCCAAAACAAATATCAAATTCTAGCAGATCCCCAGGGCATGCTGGCCAGCTGGCCTGTCTATCCTAGCTGGTTGTAACTGTCAACTTGATGGGCTAAATCACCCAAAGAGGTGTATTTGAGTAATCAATGTCATGGAGTTGGTCTGTGGGCATGTCTGGGAAGAGCTGTCTTGATTGCTTAGTGGATGTAGAAAGCCCAACCCATCATGGGAGGTGTCATTTCCTGGGCGGGTCGTCCTAGCATGTATACAAAAGCTTGATAAAAAAATAAGCCAGAACAAGGAGGAGCTAATGGGCCCCCAGACTGATAGCTGGGAATCCAGCATTGGACCGACTCAGTCCTCCTGGACATGAGTCTCAGTTAGAAGGCCTGGTCAGTCTAAGGGACCTCTGACAGTGGAACCAGGATGTATCCCTGGTGCACAAAAGGACTTTAGGAGTACATTCCTCATGGAGGGATACTCCCTTAGAGTAACTTAGAGGCAGGAGGAAGGGCCTAGTCCCTACTCCAAATGACTTGAAAAATTTAGATGACCCCTCCTTGAAGGCATTACCCTCCCTGTGGAGTGTGGTGGGGGGGATGGGATGGGAGGATGGTAGGGGGGTATGGGAGGGTGGGAAAGAGGGAGGGAGGGACTGAGAAGGAACTGGAATTGATATGTAAAATAAGAAAAAAAAAATGAGCCAGAAGGCAACACAGTAAGCTGCGTCCATCCTTCAATGGTTCTTCTCTGGAGTTCCTGACCCAACGGCCCTCAATGATGGATTGTGACCTGAAAGTGTAATCAAAACAACAACAACAACAACAACAACAATGAGAAAATGAGAAACCACCTTCTTTCACCAAGATGCTTTAGAATGTTTTAGATGCATTTAATCCCAGCAACTGGGATCAAATTTATGACACTTCCTCTGCATGAGTGTGTGTATGTGTGTGTCTGAGTCCAACACACACACACACACACACACACACACACACACACACACACCAATGTACATACACACAAAAGCACACCACACACATTAAACATTTTTAAAACTATATTTCATGTATTACACTAAATGACTTACTTTTTGAAAAAATTAAATTAAATCTCGTTTAAGACAGCACAAAGACGAAAATGGTCTGGGCACAGTCCCTAAAGAAAGCACCAGATTCAATAGGAAATAACTAAGTTCAACTATTTCAGCATGTTACATTTGTGACAGAATATGAGAGTTGGTTGATTCATAGTTTCCATTTCCTAGACAAAGTGTATGTTTAGCTCAATTTGCTACTCGGGGACCTGAAAAACTCACAACTTTCTGCTAAGAATAGTGAATTTGGGAAGAACCCTAAGGTTGGATTTATGTATAAACCACATGGTCAAAACTTGAAATAATTAATAGGGCTGCTCATAAAAAGAGTCATCAAGAAGCCAGCTGAGCTGTCTGGAACAATGTCACTCCCTTTTAATCTGCCCCCTGAGACTGAGCCTCGGGTACCATTTCTTCACATTACACTTTTGCCTTGCTGTGTACCTGGGGAGACATGGCTGCTCAGACATGTTTAAGATGTAGCATCAGTTCCATATTGTATTAGCATGTTCATATCTCCATTCCTTTGCACTGTGAAGCTCTAAAACTCCCATCTCAACCACGGGAAATTAGGAAGAGAGAGACAACAATGAATGAAATGAGAAAAAAAAAGATATGTTTGTTTTCCTGAGTCCTAGAGGCCATGTACGCTCAAGAGGATCTATAAGAGGATCTATAAGAGGATCTATTTCACCATACAGCCTGTCTCCTAAAATGATTCACAGCCAGATATTTTTCAAGAAGTAGTTGTCCCTGAAGATTACTGCTCAGCAGGAGATGGATAAGGAAGCTTCCCATTTGAGATGCAAATTCAGAAGGCCATTAAATTAAACCATTTCTCAGGCTTTTCATCATAAACTGTCTCTTTCATTTGCTACAAAAAACAAATTTCCTGTGCTGTTAAACATATCTCAAAGTTGCACTGACTCTTCAAACCTGATGTTTTTGTTTGTTCGTTTGTTTGTTTGGTTGGTTTGGTTTGGTTTGGTTTTCTGAGGGGCTGGAGAAATGGCTCAGTGGATAATAGTCCTTGTTATGCAAGCATTTAAACCTAGCATCACATTTTGAAAAAGTCAAGCATTGGGGCTGGAGAGGCGGCTCAGTGGTTAAGAGTTCCCATTACTTTTGTAGGGGACCAGAGTTTGACTTGAAGCACCCCATGCCAGACTCTTCACAACTGACTGTTACTCCAGTTCCAAGGGGTCAACACCTTTTTCTGCTGGATCCTCCACTCATGTGCATGCACACACACATAAAATTAAAATTAATAAATGTGTGGTTTTAAAAAGCCGAGCATGGCTTTGTGTTCTCCTATGACTATAACACTGTGGGGAGTGAAGATGGGAATAGCTGGGTACATTGGCCATCAGCATAGGTGTTGATTCACTGAGAGAACCTCCCCTCAGTGTGAGTGACATGTGTGTTAGAGAGTAGGTATGTAGTCTATACAATGTGGGTTTCCTTGTGGAACAGTAAAGGGACATTCCCACATATATATATATATTATATATATATATATATATATAATTTAAGTATAGTACTGTGTCTGATAAAAATCAAGAAACATTAGATTGGTACCTCCCAAAATTAAAAATAAAATTGTTTTCTTCCCTCAAATGTTTAGAGTTATTATTCATAGACAATCCAATATCAATCCTTTCTGGAAAATTATAATCCATCCATTTTGCAAATTCACTATAGGGTTTTTCGTGTAGAGGTGAGTTTCATTTTTGTCTTTGTTTTGAGGTGAAGACATCTCAGGTTGAAGTCTTACTGGTTTCCCAAATGTATGCATCTTTTAGTTTCTCTACCATCAAAATACCATTATCACACACACCACCTACATCTGGAGGAAAAAGTGAGTGTCTGAGCTCCCAGATGGACAGCCCTGCTCTCTAGACCCCTTGCCCCAACCACAATCCCAGTGACCAGACAGCAGCATCTTCCTCATATTCCCACACAAACACCACTCCCAACATCAATCAAGGGCGTTACAGGCCCCACCTACACCTGGTGAAAGAGAGGACCACAGGTCCCATGTGCACTGATTGGTGAAAGAGAGACCCATGGAGGCACAGGCTCCACTTGCACCAATTGGAGGAAAAGATGGGAGGGTGTGGGAACTGGGATTGATATGTAAACCAACCTTGTTTCAAATTCAAATTTAAAAATTATATTTTAAAAAAGACATAGGCTAAGGGAATGGATATGAAAACAGGACCCATCCTTCCACTGCATACAAGAAATACACCTCAAGCTCAAAGATAGACATTACATCAGAGTAAGATGTTAGGGAAAGATTTTCCAATTGAATAGACCTAAAAGAACAAGCAATGTAGCTATTCTAATATCTAAGAAAATAGATTTCAAATTAAAATTAATCAAAAGAGACAGAGAAGGACATTTCATATTCATCACAGGGAAAATCCATTAAGAAGAATTCTCAATTCTAAATATCTATGCCACAAATACAAGGACACCCACATTTGTAAAACAAACATTACTAAAGCTTAAATCACACATCAAACCCCACATATTAATAGTGGGAGACTTCAACACCCCACTCTCACTGTTGGACAGGTCTGCCAGACAGAAATTTAATGAAGAAATGCAGGAACTAACAGAGTTATGACTCAAATGGACTTAACAGTTTATCTACAGAACATTCTACCCAAACACAAAAGAATATACCTCATGGAACCTTTTCTAAAATTGACCACATGCTGTGTAACAAGGCAAACCTCAACAAATACAAAAAAAAATAAATAAAAAGGAAAGAACCCTGTATCTTATGAGATCACCATAGACTAAAGTTAGAATTCAACATCAACAACAACACTAATTGCAGAATGTCTACAAGCTAATGGAATTTGAACAATGATCAACCAAATCATCACTTGGTCAAAAAGTTTATAGCACTAAGTGCCTACATAGAGAATTTTAAGGAATCTCACACAAGTGACTTAACAGCACACCTGAAAGTTCTAGAACAAAAAGAAGCAAACTCAGCCAGAAGGAGTAGACACCAGAAAATAATCAAAATGAGAGCTGAAATCAATAAAATTAAAACTAAGAGAAAATAAAAAGAATCAATGAAACAAAGAGTTCATTCTTTGAGAAAATCAACAGGATAGACAAACCTTTAACCAAACTAACCAAAAGACAGAGAGAAAATATTCAAATTAACAAAATCAGAAATGAAAAGGGGGACAAAACTACAAACACTGAAGAAATCCATAGAATCATTAGGTCATACTACAAAAACATGTACATCACAAAATTGGAAAATCTAAAAGAAAAGAACAATTTTCTAAATAGGTATCATAAGCCAATATAAACCAAGACCAGATAAAGAATTTACATAGACCTATAACCCCTAAGGAAATAGAAGCAGTCATTAAAAGTCTCCCAACCAAAAGAAGTCCAGGGCCAGAAGGTTTCAGAGCAGAATTCTACCAGAAATTCAAAGAGCTAATATCTGTATGCTTCAAATTGTTCCACACAATAAAAACAGAAGGAAAATTGCCAAACGCATTTCACAAGGCTACAGTTACCCTGATACCCAAACCACACAAAGATGCAACTAAGACAGATAATTACAGGCCAAACTCCCTCATGAACATTGATGCAGAAATGCTCAATAAAATGCTGGTAAAGCAAATCCAAGAGCACATTAACAAAAATCATCCAGTATGAGCAAGCAGGCTTCATCCCAGAGATGCAATGATGGTTCAACTTATTAATATCTGTCAATGCAATCCACCATATAAATAAGCTTAAAGAAAATTGGGAGTCTACCTCAAGATCCAGCAATACCACTCTTGAGCATATAAAAAAAGGTACACAATCATAGCACAAAGATATTTACTCAACTATGTTCATAGCACTATTATTTGTAATAGCTAGGACCTGGAAACAATCTAGATGCCTCTCACCTGAAGAATGGATAAAGAAAATGTGGTACATTCACACAATTGGGTATTGTTCAGTAGTAAAAAAACAAAACAATGACATCTTGAAATTTTCAGGCAAATGGATAAAAAAAAAAAAAAAAAAAAAAAAAAAAAACCCATCCCGAATGAGTTAACCCAGGCCCAGAAAAACAAATGTGGTATGTCCTCAGTCATAAGTGGATATTAGATGTAAACCACAGGATAACCAGGAAACAATCCACAGACCCAGAGAAGCTATATAATAAGGGGGTGGGGAGACATAAGAGGGACATACATGGAGGTCTCCAGGAAGGGAAAATACTTAAGATTTCTTGGGTAAACTCAGAGGGGGTAGAAGACAGAGGGTAGGGAAGGGAACATGAGGGATCAAGACGACCAAGTTTAGGGAGGGACAGAGGAGGAGAGGAATGAAAGAGATATCTTCATAGAGGGAGCCATTACAAGGTTAGGGAGAAGGTGCTAGAAGAAATTCTCAGGAATCCACAAGGATGACCGCAGCTAAAACTACTAAAAATTGTGGAGAGGGTGTCTGAATGAGCCTCCTATTAATAATTAATAGTGACTACCCTAATTGCCCACATCCAGTAACTGATGGAATCAGATGCAGTGACCCACAACCAAGCACTGGGCTGAGTTCAGTTGAAGATAAGGAGGAGGAGGTGAGCATATAAATAAGACAGGGTCAAGAGCATGATGGGGAAAACCACAGAGACAGCTGACCCGAGCAACTGGGGCTCAGAGACTACGACTGACAGCTGGGGAACCTGCCTGGGACCAAACTAGGCCCTCTGAATGTGGGTGACAGTTTATGTGACATGATCTGTTGGAGATGTCACTAGGATAGGCACCAGGACCTATCCAAGGTGCATGAACTGAGTTTTTGGAGTTCATTCCCTATGGTGGGATACCTTGCTCAGTGTTGATAAGCAGGGAGGGGCTTGGTCCTGCCTAAACTTGGTAAGCCAGACTTTGTTGACTATCCAAGGAAGGCCTTACTCCCTCTGAGGAGTGGATGGGGGAGGGGAAAAGAGGGAGGCAGGAGAAGGGGAGGGTGGGAGAACTGAGGTTGGTATGTAAAATGAAAAATAATTTTTAATTAAAAATATTAAAATTTAAAAAATCAGAAACAACAATAACAAAAATATCACTGTCAGTTTCCCAGAATGCCCACCAAGGAACTACCATATAAATGAATAAAGTCTCTCCACTTCTGCTTTTAATTAGAAGGATGATGTGACTGAAAGCAGTGTGGATTAGATTAGGGAAGCTGGAGCTTCGACTGCTGGCCAAAATTTCCTTTGAATATCCTCCCTAGCAACTTGCAGTATAGGTGTTTGTTTGTTTGTTTGTTTGTTTTTAATCATTGTTATTTTCAAACATGAATGCTCTTCATTTTCAATTAAATACTGAAAACTTAGTGTTGTTGACAAACATGTACCATTTAACAAAATGTGAGCAATTGAAAGTTTGAAAATTCAAACAAAGGTTTGGTAAGGTTTTCCACACAATAGACACTGACAATGCAATCATTGCTAACTATGCATAGTTTTCACTGGCTGCTTCCCTGAGCCAGACAAGTGGGTTCTGACCTATTTGTTCAAGCACTCCAGAGTAAAAATGTAGTTTTGAAAATTGAAAATAAAAATGACTTGTTTACACACATGTCACTTCTTTACCTCTGGAACATGCTGCCTTTTGAAAACTTACTATGAGAAGACATTGAATCAATACAATTTTCATGCCTGGGTACTGGATTGCTCCATTATATAAAGGGGAAAAAAATACAGTGCTGGGAATAGCATTTACTTCTCAGGCTCTGTCAATCCTACAACAATAGTTCATTAACAACAGGCACCACTCATGAAGAATAAATCCTGTCCTGGTAATAACAATCAATTTCTTTGATGAATTTCCAGATAGCACATTTTACAATAAATCCAACAACAGAGGTCCTTGGAACTCTGGATTATACCACACCTTTGAAAAGGATTATATTTAATGACATAACTCGAGTGACATTTTTCTCTCTATAACATTGAAGATTTAAAGATACAATGAGGTGGGATACTCTCATTTTAGTTGTGTTTTAGTAACTGGTTTATAGACATCTCAAATTATTAATAATGTGGGACACATTCATTTTCATTTCAACTTGGGATAATATCTTTGACAATCAACTACAATGCATAGCAGATTCAAAAGCATGATATGCATATATACCTCTGTATTCTGAATCTCAGCCTTTAGGTGCTAACAAGAACTCTGAGTGCATACATGCACTAGTCCTCGTCCAACACTGTTCTGCTTCCAATTTCTAAGCAATAAAACAGATCAATGACATCTTAAAAGATGGTTTTAAGGTGAATATGCACAGCAGTGTCGACAGCTAATCCAACTGACCGCCAACTCTTTCAATATAGTGTGAAAAATAAACTCTCGCTAGAGTAAGTTTAAATCCCGAGTTCAGGGCCCTGCATCCAAGTCTTTACTCACATGCTTTCCCGCTAGGTCATGTTAGCCATTGCATTTCAGATTTCAGATTGTCTATTTTGACAGAAATTAATTATACACATATCCTACTTTAAATGGTATTTTGAGTGTCTAATAAGGACACTCAGATGGTTTTGAATCACAAGATGATGATGACTAGACAAAACAAACACTTTCTATTTTCTAGAACTTTGTTCTTATAAATAAGTAGCCAGAAAAGCATGAACCTATGTGGAATACTATAAATAAATTAAAGTCACTTTACATCACCATCCTGAGCTTAAAGAATAGATTGTGTGGCTCTCTGGAGTACAGGAAGTCCCAAATTCAAAGGTTTTACATTTGCTCTGCCATAGCAATGACCAAAAGAATGTGTCTTCTACCAAGTACTATGATTTTATTAAAATACCCTCTGTAAACATAGCTAAACTAATTTATGAGGAATTACAAGCAAATATGGTCTTCAACCATATAAATATGATATAATCATTAATCAGAATCATGGCTCTGAATACTAATGCACAGGTATTGCTCAGGCACGGCCATCCAGGCATAGCCTTCACAAAGGCTTCCAGACAGATGCTTTCCAGTGTGTTCTCTGCTTTACAGATAATGTGTTCATCTTCAAATAAATCCAGTTCACACCTCAATGTCCTCATTAAAAATTTTTCCTTACTTTCTGTGTACAACTATTTTGTGAAATCTTCCATAAAACATATAATCCTTAAAGAGAAATAAAAATCAATTCAGATGCTTCACTAAGTCTAAAGTGGTCTGAATACAGATATGAAAATGGACTCGTTGAAATTCAACCTATCTTCAAGAAATCAGTCTTAACAAAGCCAACATAATTGTAAATAAATACACTAATATCCATTAATCACAACTTGCAAACCTATATAACCCTAATACTTGAAAAACAAAACAAAACAAAAGTCAGTTTCAAATGAGTGATGGAACCTGGCAACAAAATTCAGCTTCACTCTCTACAGAGGGAAAACCCATAAAAAGCCAGCTATGTTTCACATCTGCAAAGGCCAAACTGTGCTACAGGGAGAGATGTTATTAACACATGGGACTAGTTCTTGTCTCTCCTAAGGGCATGCATTGAAACACATTACAGAATGATTTATTTTGAATATAAAAATGAGTAGCTTAAACAGAATCCTCATATTCACAAGTAACGAATACAATTTCATGAGCAAAAAAGGCAACATATTCTTATCAATAGATTAGAAACTAAGTCAGATGTGAGCACTGAAGAAGGAAGTCACACGTTGTAATCTGTCACATGCTCTAAGCCACAATGGCATAGATATTCATGTTGGTTTTTGTTAACTTACATTCTACAACTACAGAAATATCAGGAGTGGGATATTTATGTTAGTATATATATTTGAAAGGATAAAAAACTAACAGATATGTTAACATTTAATGTATTTGAAGAAAAAATAATGTGAAAATGCAATATATTACTTGAACAAATAAGACAATATTGGTCTGTTAGTAATAAAATTGTGTATACTTTTTGAAAAATCATACACTGTAGACTCTGGTATGAGATGACTCAACTCAAATGAGAGTTTATATTAAAAATACATAAACGTTGTAATCTAAGGGTATGTGATAATTTATACTGGTTATCAGCTTGACAAGACCTAGATTCACCTGGGAAAGGAATTTGTCATTCCAAAGAAGTGGCATTTTCAGGAAGTCTTTAGTCTTCAGGAAAATTCATGCCATGAACACTTGCACACTGACTTCTTTAGACCATGACAGAGTGAGATATTTAGGAAACTGTAGTGTAGAACTTCCACACACAAATCATAGACAAAGTCAGATAGTCACAATCCCGGGTTTGTGACACTCTGAAAACCCATGGCAAAACCAAATGTGTTACATACCAAAAGGCCAGTTACATTCGTAGTTTTTATAGACCAGAAACATGTTGCTGCAGTCTGGGAAATCCTAAGACATGGGTTATGCATCCAGATGACAAACACCAGCTCTACCACTGTAAGTGATGTGTAGCTAACCACAGTAGTCTGATGTTGACACAGCAAGCCTCTGACACACTCTCATTTTCCTCTTAAATCTTTTTCCAACTTCAAATGCTAAGTTTTCAAGCCATGGAGACTAGAGATGTCTGAAGACGAACACCACTAATTAGAAACAAAGATCAGAGTGGTAATTGACCCTTTTCCCAATAGTGTCATGTAGATGGATGATGCTAATACTGGAAAATAACTCTGACATCGTCCCAAAGGTACTCTCTGAGCAAGAAAGCTTTGCTCTATGAAACAGCACTCAGAGGTATCTCCTGAACAAAGGGGTCTTGTTCCACAGCAGCCAAAATGCCCAGATTCCAAATTCTTGCAGATTTTACCTGAGCAAAGCTAGCCTGCATTAGGCCACCAATTCTTTCTTATATACTATTAGAAAAACCCGAAATGTTGACTCATCCTGATTATTACATTCAATTTATGAAAACCTGGTTACAAACCATGCAGTCTCAGTTAGAAGGCCTGGCAGTCTAAGGGACTTCTGACAGTGGAACCAGGATGTATCCCTGGTACACAAAAGGACTTTGGGAGCACATTCCCCATGGAGGGATACTCCCTTAACCTAGAGACAGGAGGGAGGGTCTAGTCCCTACCCCAAATGACTTGATGCATTTCAATGATCCCCCCTGGAAAGCCCCATCCTCCCTGGGGAATGGGTGGGGGAATGGGATGGGGGCTGGGGAGAGGGCTGGGGGTGGCATGAGAGGATGGGAGGAAGAGGAAACTGGGATCAATACATAAAATAAGAAAAAAACATAATAAAAATGGTGAAAAATCATTTACTTAAAGAGCATTTAACTGGTGCCAACTATAAGACAGACCGAGCAGCATGCTAGGAAGATAATAAGATTTGAAAGCACAGAAAACCTTCTAAACAATACATAGACCTTTGCTGTGTTGATAGTGTTAGGCCAGGAAACAGATGAACAAATGTTGACATAAATACATAAAGTGGAACAATCGAAGTCCTAGTGAGAAACACACACAGCCAAGGGACTGCTCTGCACTGATAGAAGAACTTCCTGAGGAGAGTGACTTCAGTACACGTCTTAACGCTTATGTAAGAGTGGCCTAGTCACTGGAATTAGAAACAAAGGCTACAGAGGGAATATAGAACGCAAGGCATAAGGTGGTTTTAAATTAAATGGAATTAGATCCACTGGCAGAAGGCTGATCACACAAAGCCTATAAGCTACTTTAGGCATTTCCATCTTCAAGGGAAAAGCCATGGGAGGAGAGGGACATCATTAGATTTGCATTTGAGTGAGATCACTAGGTTCTTACGAAGCACCCAGGTTGGAGAAGCCCAAAAATTGAACAGTTACAGAAAGCCTCATGGGGACTCTTGGCCCTCTCCCAGACAGGCTTTCCATTCAATTTAATTATGCAAATCAATAACATTTTTAATATCAAATTTCATATGACACAGAGTTTCTTGTTATTAGGCAGACTCACATCGGAAATGGGATTTCTCTTATGTAACACGATGCTTCTAAATGGCCTGAGGACACATGTACTCGGCAGCCCTCCTATAGTCCCTGGATGGACTTGGCACAGGCTGAAGAAAGTCTGTCTCTATTCCATGGCTCACCTAATCACCTTCTAAATGGTATTTCAACAACAACGACAAAAAGTCAGAATGTTCTACTAATCAGTGTCTTTTTGTCATTGCTTTGTTTTGTTTTTTGAGAGAGGGTTTCTCTTTGCAACAGCCCTGGCTATCCTGGAACTCACTCTATAGACAGAGATCCAGCTGCCTCAGTCTCTTAAGTGCTAGGGTTAAAGGCATGGACCACCCTCCCAGCTTAATGTATGTCTTTTTCAACCCTAACTCCAAAAGCTTCCAAGGAACAAACGCATGTGAATTGCTTTGTGCTGACATAGGTCATATATGAGGATAAAACTCTTAGCCCCTCTCACCAGGAACTTCCCCCTCCATTGGCTAATTCTCCACTTAATGTCATCTCTCTACTTCAAAAGCAGAGTATTTCCAAGAATTACCGGTCAGCACCGACCCTTGTCTCAGCTCATGTGGAACTGCCTACCTTCATTTAAAATCTGACACCAACTTCCTGTTATTGTGAAGATAACACTACCACAGATCCCACTATGTCAGAGATCATGTTAAATGCCTGTGGGGAAATTAGACATGATTTCAGTTCCAGCTCTGCAGATTTGTTTCTCTCTGATATTACACAAAACCCTTCTGAAGCCCTCCTTCAGAAAGACACCGTACATTTGTTGTATGAAATTCACAAATGCTGCCACACAATAGCAGAGCGGCTATCCCAGCATTTTCCCCCAAAGTACCTTAGCTTTCAATGATTATGGAAGTCTTACGTTTTAAACTTCCTGCCAACAATGTGGCTTTTAGTTGCCTTGGACTGAGGACAAATTGTATTATAATGTATGTTGACAGTTTAATAACACAGGTTACCATCTTTGGTGTACTTTATGATGTAATACATCCCAGTGGGTGTCTCTGGGGAGTAAGGCTATGATTTCCAAAGCACGGAAAAGTCAATAAACCAAAGCAGTCTCAGTCAGACTTCTGCCTTCTGTGGATTTTGGACATGTTCCTAAAAATTAAATGGGTGTTACCCTTCGAAAATATTTTCATGGCATGACTTTTTCTGTTTTTCTTCTCAAGTTATAAGATTGTAAGAGTGGAATGGTATAATTCTTATTAAATTGTATGTTAAAAATGCAAAAAGCCTCTCTTAATACAATAAACAGGTATTTTTTTTTTCTGGTCTCAGAGGTAAAATTCCCCTACTATAAAAAGCTGTAATTGTAGTTTTCAAAAAAGCTCATTAAATATTTAGATCTTTTAGAGCTCAAGTGTTTTCTGTCGACTTTAAAACACATTTAGACTAATTATTTCTAATGTTTTGACCATTGTATAAATACGTGTAGGACTAAGCAGCTAACAGCGTAAAACAAAGTAGTAAGTCATATGAACAGAATTTTTATAATTACTGTTGGATTTTTCCTTTCACCAAGCTATTGTCAATGAAAACATAATAGCAATGTGTTACATTTTTAAGGCAATATAAGATATCATTACTAAATGACCTGATTCTACACACACATAGCACTTTAAGTGATCTTGTTTCCAATTTGTTTGCATCTATATGACCACAAACAAAAGAACAGATTTCAGTTCTCAAGTGCAATAAAGCCAGTAGGATTCTAGGATGGACAATTGCCTGGAACCTTAATGACTTATAGGAAGGAAAAATACTATGATATCCTAAAAGAAACTATCTTCCCATCTCAGTTTATAAAAAGACTAAATAATTCTGTTATCTACCCCAAGTAAAATAGAATTTAGAGGAAATGTTCATAAGTCACCATATTTCATAAGTACTAACCTTCATTACTACCCACCCCCATTGATTTATCTTTATTGTATGTGCATGGGTGTTTTGTCTGCATGTAGGGCATCAGATCACCTAGAATTGGAGTTATGAACAGTTGTGAGATGCCGTATAGGTGCTGGGATTTGAACCCAGATCCTCTGGAAGAGCAAACAGTGCTCTTGACCACTGAGCCATCTTTCCAGCCCTCAGGTTCAGTTCTCCTTCTCTTAAAATTAAAAAGAAAAAAAAACTGAAAGAGAAAAATATTTAAGGCAACTTTCTCATCCAAAAGTAACAACAATTTTGTTAAATATTCTCTGTATTTCACGCTGTACAAAACATTTTACTTTGACTCCTCAGTGACCACTCTGCCAAATTTCCTTCTAGATGTTTATGCTTGTAACCATAGACCTGGGCTGTACTCAATCTCAGCAGTCAATGAAGAGATGTGTAATTGTCCAAAGCATGAAAAATAAAAGATCCAGTGTATAGCCCTAAACAGAGCATCTTGTTGAGACCCACCACCATCAAAGCAGAGCAGAGAGAACACTGCAGAAGAGGTGGGATGACTATAACAAGAGCAGGAGGAGTCATGTGGAATGTTGCCCTCTGACCATGACATGGCCATTATACTCATGAACTCACACAACCTAGGACTAATGGCTTAAGAGCAAGCCAACCCAAATCCCAACATTGATGGGGGTAATTGATCTCCAGGCCCCACCCCATTCTGAGGAACTGTAGGCAAAGGGCAGCTGCTGGAAGGGAGAATGGTTCTCAGTAAAGAAAGAGAGTCAAGAAAGCTGTCTACTTGAGATCATAAACAGAGAAGTCTGGCAAAGAGCTAATGGAAACAGTACTCTACCCCAGGCATCCGGGCCTCAGAAGGTGGTTGGGTCATCCTTCCCCTACTTGCAGGCCATTGATTTTGACCATAACAACCAATCTACTGTTGTTTCATTGAAAATTTCTACAAATTGATGTGAGAAATACTACATGGACATAAATTCTGCTTGTTGTTTAAGAGCTACAATCACAGTTATCTGGGAAATTCATATTACAGTTCATTTATGGGCACTCAACTCTGAATGAAACCATATCCTTATCTCACAACAACTCTACATTGCTTCTCTGGAAATCCTAGGCTATTGCAAATACCTCGCTTCTATCATTCTTACTATGCTTTCTAATAACAGATCAGAGCCGAACTGTCTGATACTCAAAGGAAACATACATTAAATGGGTGTTTTAGCTTTGCTGAAGCCCCCAAAAGCTGAGCACTCAAGATGTATGAACTGAATTGGTGTCTTGACTATGAGGCTCAAATCAATTGGGGAAAAAAGTTATTGCCCTTGAATTCTGGCTCACATTGATGTTTCTGGTTCCAAAGTCGTTGTTGCTTTTTCTAATTTTTTGGCCCACAGTTCGTGTGTGTTTCTCCTCCCAGGGGCTTGGCCAACCAGGCCTAGTTGGAAGAACTCCCAGTTGAGAGCAAAGGTCTGAGGATTATTGAAGTGGTTTTCTTTTTAATCACTTATAAAAACATAGGCACAGCCAATCACCAGTCATGCAATTTTCTCCAAATCACTGGGTCTCGAAATTCCCTAAAGAAAGCCAGAATCAGCTCTTTCCCAACAATGTGGTATTTTGAGCTTTTTCTCAGGCCTGGAGAACCTTAGAGCCTTGGGGAGAAGAGGAAGACAGAAAAAAAATACTGCTTAAACACATTAATAAAGCAGAGAACTTAGCAACACTGTTACGCTTGGGCAGAACACATGGCTATATGGCTTCCCTGTTTCTGCTTTATTTCCTGGTTGATGAAGCTGAGCGCAGTCGCCATTCCTTTCCCTCATCACCCTCTGATTTTTCTTCCACAGGCTCTGCAATCAGAAAGTGTTCCACGAAATCTAAATTGGGAACAGAAGAGACTGAGATTGCATTGGACCTTACCACAATTCGATTAACTAGCATTTGAATAAACACTCTCCAGGCAATTGCAAAGTTAAGGAGGCAAAGAAGCACTAAGGAGGAGATGTTCCTTCAGAGCACCAGAAACTGGGGATTATTTTGCCAGACCCTTCAAAAACATAATAATAATAAAAAAAAAAAGCAGCAAAAGTTCACATGAGCCACTCAAATGATTGTTTATTGTGTGTTTGTAACTCTCAAGATTTTAGTCCATACCCATCTTACCTGTCCCATCCCTACTTGAAATAAACAGTTCCAAACCTAGACAACATGTTTTGCAGATTCACTCTCCTCTCAGGAATATCAGCCAATCATCCAGCGCAGGCTCAGAGCCAGCCACAGGGAAGCCATTTTAACCCTGAGCTGCCTCTCTTTCTCTGAGGCTTGCAACAAGTGCCAGGAAGGTATTGAGCACACAGAGAGACCCTACAGGGCACACCAGGCTCTCCCTTTATGCCTCAGTGCAACACTCTGCTTGGTAGCAACTCCACTAAATCTATGTGTCCTTGGGTTTACACGTGCCCCTACTCACTTCTTAATGTATCTCAGCTTCCTCCCCTCTAAGTTGTTTTGTCCTGTGTTCTAAATCTAGATCCACACATCTTTCTCCAAAGCTGGACTAGACCCCTTACAGAGACATATTTTTCTGTTCTTCTAAGTGAAGTCTCTGAGTTATAGCACATGTCTCAGGTCACATCGTGAGGTTCTGAAGATACCCTGAGAAAATTTTAAGTCAACTGCATATTTAAACTAGAGTAGGAGAAGAACTTGAAATCCATCCTACAGCTTTGCCAATATGCAAAGTCCAACTGACTATTTGTAAGTAGGATCCAAAATATCATCTGTAAGACTCAAAATCCTTAGGAACCTTTTAAAGAAATGGTACATGTATAATTTAAAAATATGTATTTGACCTTGATACATTGAACGATGTGGAATTAAAGAGAATGGATAGTCTAACCTCTCCTATTCTCTAAGACAGGGTTTCTGTTCAGTAAAAGAAGTTGATGCAAGTGCTAACAAGAGAGCCAAAGCACCCCACTACTAATTCATGTGATCACTCTAATCTTTTTTATTTATGATGTTTTATTTGTACTTCTATTCTCTAGCTACTAGGAAAACAACAAAATTCCAGAAAGCAAAAGCAGAATGACACACACACAACTTTTCCCAGTAGGTAATTCAAATGAATTGGTACTATCTTCTGAATGGAAATGAAATGCACATTCATCTATCTAAGCCTTAGCTCACGGTTGAGCGATTTCAAGTGAAATGCAATCTTTAACAGAAGAGAAGGAGCCACCAGTCATTATATGGATGACATTAGTCAACTGAATAGCAAGGGCCAGACTGTGAAGCTGTGACAATTTCCTTGCTCAGGGTGGCTATGAGAAAAATAAGAAACTGATTGAACCACAATCACAAGAGCCATTGTGAAGTCCTAAATATATAGTTGGCAGGGTTCCTGTAAGTTAAAAGTGCTAATCTCTAGTAGACATTGGCTCTGGCTTGTCTTGTCTTGTTAGGTAAACAAAATGTGTCTTGCCTGTCATTGCCATAAAATATTAATGCACTGGAAGTCTCTAAACCATGCTAAGCATAAGGCCTATTATCACACTTAAGAGCAAAGCAATCTAATAAATCGCTGGCTGTATAAAAACTAAGTCAGCTGGCAGAGGCAGTAATCTCCCCAAGGGAGAGTAAGAGCCTCATCTTCCACTACAGCAGCTGCAGTTGCAGAGAAATGAGGCTTCTCCTGTTCAGCAAAAATGCATTTGTGCTGAATTCTGTTATTTAAACTCTAATGGAATCATTAGGATTGTCCATACGTTATGAGTAATAGAAAAATTAACTAAGAAAATCATCTACACTGCTGTCCTAGAGCAGGCAGAATGTTTTCATTAGGTATATTTTTTTAACGAGCTAAATATGATGGGAAATCAGACTGCTTACTTCAAATACATTTTCTGAAAGAGCTTGAATGCTGCCTCATGCATTAATCACCATCCATAAATGTTGAGTACTGGGCTGATATCCCTAATTGAAAGGAATTCACTTGTTCAGCCCTGGTATGAGGTCCTCTAGGCAATAAATAAACACAAATCCAATCTCACGCCTCTACATTTTAGAAATAACCCTAAAGTCATTGTTGGGCTGCTATTTTATATGACATCTAAGCGATCTCCAAAAAACTGTAAGAATGAGATATACCTTTCTCTACTCCCCCAACATGCACTGATTTAATTAAAATGGTATTCTTCTAATAGTAGAGAAAAGAAGATACACTTGAAAATACAACAAGTAGTCAGGTGCATGCCTTTAATCTCAACACTCAGAAGTCAGAGGCCAGGGGATCTCTGTGAGTTTTTAAGCAACTGAGTTCACCACCACTCAGTGAGTTCCAGGCCAGCCAGGGTTACAGAGTAAGACCCTGTCTCAAAAACAAAACAAAAAACAAAGCAAACAAACAAAAAACCACTATAGTGACAAGTAGTTTTAAATATTTCATTATTATTTTTCATAATAATTCAGTAATGCAAGTACTTGTCAAAAGTGAAGAAATAGCTAAATTCATCATAATCAACCAGGTATCCAGGTATTAACATGAACCACCAGTGCCTGAAACCATGGGGAATCGACATTGAATTGCATTTTTTTTTCTACAGAAATTTGCAAAGAATTTAGAATACTTATTTCCCAAAGATACTAATCTAAGGTGATATGATTAAGTAATGGAATGTCCCTTCCATAGAACATCCAGTAAGAAGATGCTGAAGATCTATATATGTCAAAACTTAAAATTTTAAAATCTTCCTTAATTAGAAGTGATATAAGAAAGAAAAAATACATTAAAATTAAAAATTAAGATAAACACATTTTTTTTGATGCATCAGGAATTACAGGCTTTAAATTTACACACCACATCACACACACAGACACACAATTAAGGGAGTCTCAGTTAAGGAACACATTCTTTATGTAATGTTTATGATGATTACATTGTCTATAAGACCACATAACTTTCTCTATATTAACAGTAATTTCAGTGTCATAAAACTAAACAAAGTTGTCACTATAACTGAACATACATTCCTTCATCCTTTGGGAATAACTGAATCATAGAGCACTTCAATCCTTTGAAAGGATGTCTGAAAGTCACATGTATACCATGGCTCTGGTTTACCTCTGTGAGTTCCTCACATGCTCAGCCAACAAGTATGCACTGAGGTTCTAGTCAGCATGCCATGAACAGTTACAAAAGCAATTAAAAGTCAGCATCTTGCTGTCCTTAAAGTGTCCACATATTTTTAAGAAATGAGAAAACATGAAGTAATGCACTCACATTGATGACAGAGATGATTGTGGTGATATATTAATTATGATTTAATAAAAATTTCCTGAAGTATCAGAATGCAAAGCCAGTCACACTAGTTAACTATAGATGCTAGGCAGTGGTGATACAAACCTTTAATTCCAGGACAGAGACAGGTGAATCTGTTAGTTCAGGACCACACTGAGCTACAGGAAACTGATCCAGTCTAAAACAGAAACAGCTGACACAAAGATGGCCTCACTACTTGGGATCCTGAGCCTTTAAACCTGAGATTTTAGAGGTATCAAAGGAAGAAGGGTTTCACGTGGGAATCAGTCTCCAGCCACGTTGAGGAGAGGCAGCAGTTTAGGATTACAGTATGAGGTTTGGTGGAGACAGGATAATCCATTTCAGACTGAGGTACAGGTAAGAGCTAGTGACCCGCTGCTTTGCTTCTCTGATATTCAGAATGAAGCTTGTACCCCAATATCTGTCTCTGGATTTTTTCATGTTTACAGTGATATAGTCAGTGATGGGTAGGATGTAAAAGACATTTCTTAAATTTCTAAAATCTAATCTAATCGAGAGCCCCAAATTCTGTTTGCCATTGATACCAGGAAAGGCATCATTGATATACAAGTTTTCCCCACTCCCATTATCTTGGTCTCAGGAAAACAGAAGAGTACCTTGAAACTAAATAGAGAGTGCTCTCTTGATGTGACAGTTCATTCCATCATAATAAAGCATTGTCTAACAATTCTATTCTTCATCCTTCCCCTCTGACCTTTTTGAGGCTTCCAGAGGCTAATATACTCACTGAACAACCCCAAATGTCTTAAATGAGGGTTTTATATGTAAAGAAGTTCATTCTGTACTGTTCTCATCCCCTAAATCTACACACTTGCTTGGTCCTATCATTTCTCCTTCATTGAGAGCAGCCATTAATAAGAATAACTGTTCTCTGTGAGATTATTAACTAAAGTATCCACCATCATGGAGTCCTGATCTAGTACCTGCTGGAAACAGAAGCAAACACCCATAACTAAACACTGAGTCGAACTAGAATCCAGATGCAGAGAGAGGGGACAAGACCAGGTTGCAGAAACATACAAAGACAGCTGACCTGAACAAGGAGGAGCTAACGCCCCCTCCCCAGGCTGATAGCTGGGAATCCAGCATGGGACTGACTCAGACTCCCTGAATATGGGTCTCAGCTAGAAGGACTGAGCAGTCTAAGGGACCTCAGACAGTAGAACCAGGATGTATCCCTGGTGCACAAAATGACCTTGCAGACACATCCCCCATGGAGGGATACTCCCTTAACCTAGAGACAGGAGAGAAATCCTAGTCCCTACTTCAAATGACTTGACAGATTTACATGATCCCACCTGGATAGCATAGCCCTACATGTAGAATGGGGGTGGGGGATGGAGGGGAGGGTGGTCAGGGTGCATGTGAGGGGAGAAAGAGAGGAAGAGGGAGGGAGGGAGAACAAACTGCGATCAATATGTAAAATTTTTAAATTATATTATTAACAAAAAAACAAGAACTGTTCTCTTACAACCCATGAAGAAGAGCCAGTATTTCACAGCTGATCTGTTCCTTTACTAGTGGAATATAATGGCACATAGAAATGTTTCAAGGTGTCAGACTTTGAACAATAAACCCATAAACACCTGTTGACTTATCCTGAGAGGTGAAAATGCCAATCCAAGAAAGCTAAACTAGTTTTTTTTTTTCTCCAAGGACAAAGCTAATACTTCTACAGTGAGAACATGAACAGTGTGATTCATTCGGTGTATTCTGTGCTTTTAAATTATCAGCACCTTTCTTTGTTACACTGGTAACACATGCTCAAAGGGATGCAGGCAAACAGTGTCCTATGACTTTAACTATGCCATGCTTTTCTGTAGGCTCCTTTCCATGGCAGCAACACTTCCTCACTTACACTGAAAACACTGAGTATTCATGGCTCAGTTCACATCATGCTATCTTTATGAATTAATTTCAAACATTTCTAAGTATAGTAACCTCTTACTCTTCTTCATCATTAAGTTGGAATACTCATAGTCTTTAAAAAAAATCAGACAAATGTTGCACATAAAACATTACAGCTGTATATAAATTAATTGAGGCTCTATTTTCTGATTACTGTCTCATCTCATCCATAGATTATTATCTCCTTGATGACAGGCTTTATTTTGATTTATACCTGTGTTATTGGTACCATAAAGTGTTAGTGTTGGAACACATAGAGTGACAAGACTAGGATAGTAGAAACATTAAAGCAAAAATAGCTACACTCAAATCTACAAGTGGGCCAATGCCTATGAATTATATTCAAGGAATATAATTCAGTGGAGTTGGGGAGTGTTCTTAATAGAAATTCTTGAGTGATGTCAAAACCTGTCACCAGGCTAAAAGCGTTATTTAAATACAAAGGGTTGAATCTAGACATCAGCATCTTTACTTGTTGTAAAGATTTTCCAGCCAGAAACTTGGAGAGCAAAGCAGGAAAGGCACAGAAAGACCTTTGCTCTAGAAATAAGAGCATTATCTTTGTATTTGTGGTTATAATAATCTACTTTTATAATTGCCATCTACCCTTACAATAATAAGCTGTACTAGCATCAATAATTGATAGTAATGCTCATTGCTATCACAGGCAGCCATTATCTGAAAATCCAAAATCCACAACATTAGAAAATCTGAAAAATTTTAAGTAACCACATCGTGACATAAGTAGAAAAGTTGATGTCTGACCACATGTGACTGATATCAGTCAAAATGCAAACACACTGAAGGTATGTGAAATTTTCCTCAGGATATCTGAATGAAATATAAATAATTTCACGTTTATATTTTTTGCCCCATTCCCACAATAACTCATTTTGTGTGTCCAAATATTCCAGAAGACAGAATAGCAAAAGTTAAGATATCCTGCTCCTAGAAATTCTTATAGTCATCTGTGCTATCCATGGTTCCAGTAAAGAAAAGTATCTCCAAAGTCCCAGCATACCTCTCTTCACATCTTACCAGCCAGAATGAGCCAAATAAGACAGCTTATTCCAATACATTGCTGACAAGGATGGGATGCATGGTGATGTGAAGAAGGGATATAATACATTCCTTCAGCCTCCTAAAAATATCTCTAGTCTGAACACCAGGATTCCATTTGCCAGCATTGTCAAAGGACACTGACAATCACATCAGTTGTTCTCTTTCTTACTGTCTCTGATCTTTGGAAAGTATCAAAGAATCCTTAACGAACAATACAAGGTCATACCTCTTCTAGATGTTCAATGTCAGTTGAACTGCATTTTAAAATTTATTATCTATTTATTGCGAATTTCATATGTGAGTACTATGTTTATATCATCACTCCCTACTTCTTTTTCAAGTTTACAGTCTTATTCTTTAATTTCTATTGCAATTGAGTTTTTTGAACTTCTGTAGGTATGTGTACACTGTTATACAAAGACATGGAAATAGCTGTTTCATAGACCACCAATTCTACCTACCACCAGATTTTTAAAAAAGCACTGCACCCAAGAAGTAGGAAGAATAAAAGATGTTTTAAGAATATGGAGACTGCAAAAGTCAATAACACATACAATTTTATAGTGGAAAAATACTTAAACAAGGGCAAGGTGTTTTAGGATAAGTAACAATTTACATTTGACAGCACTAGAGAAAAATTTAAGAACTTAGATAGATCAAAATGATATATAATGACAAACTAGACAGATAAGAATTCCATACTGAGACCTGTTATCAAGGAAGCACTCCAAATAAAAATAAAAATTCCCTGAGGGCTAAGGGAGGAAAATATAATCACACATGAGTTAGAACACATTAACAGTAAAATTCACAAAATTCAGTTTAAGAACACTATGGATTTTTATTTTAGCACTGAAAGAAAAGCACATTAAGCCAGAATTCTATGTGCATGTAAACATTTTATTTAACCCTGATTATAAAATATAAACCCTTTTAGACACATAAGGCTTCGAAAACCTTATTGTGCAGAAACCCTTTTGACATGTTCTTCAACAACTGAAGGACACATAAGAAAGATGTGTTGCAAACACATGAGAATTAAGGGTGAGTAAAAAATCTTGGGAAAAATTTCATTGATTAAAAAGAGCAAAGACCTTATGAAAAGGAGAGATCTAAAATGAAGTGAATACCTATAACTCAGAATTAAACTTCAGTATCCTGAATAGTGAGTTCTTGACTTACTCACCTAGAAATTATATATAATGATATGCTTAAAGTCAGCAGGAAAACTAAGATTTAGTTTAAATTTACATAAAGGGTAAATGCTTCTCAAACCAGCAGAAGAAATTTCACTATATTCAGTAGATAATTTAAAAATATTAAGAGAAACCAAGAACTCTAAGTGAAAAAAAAAACAGTGAATAGTAAATCTCAATTTAATAATAGAAAATTGTAGTAGTCATGATCATTTTTCAAAAGGCCTCGGGTGATTTTTTTAAAAATTCAGAGTATTAAAAGCAAAGCACATGAAGCATAGAAAGAGAAGGATTAGGGGTATACTAGACAAAGCCAAAGAAACCAGAATTAGGCACAAAAATTGAAAGTAAAAACAATCATGAGAAAGTGAATAAACATATCATAATTATTGTATATAATTATTATGAATTTATTCACCTAGTGTTATGGAAGATCTTATGCAGCTACTAGCAGAACTATAAGAAATGCCTCAATCAACAATGATAGAAAAGGATTATTAACAGTTACTGAAAAATCAAACAGATTCAGTAAGACAAGTGTGCTTCTCATAGACTAAGGAAAAAAGCCCTAAAAACTTTTATCAAAAGATTACATATTTTCTCCAATAAAATTATAAAATTTATCACAATTAACCTTATACAAAGTCAAAAAGTTTCAATACGTTTCTAAGAATCAGCTGGATGTAGTGTTGCACATATATAATTGCAGCACTTGGAAGGTTAAAGTTGGTAGATCATGTGTTCAAGGTCAAGCTTGGTTATACAGTCAGACCATGTCTCAGAAATTACATGTATGTGTGTGTGTATATATATATATATATATATATATATATATATTCTTAACATCACTATCATATAGGTCTCATCTATAAAGCCATAAAATATATTTCAATAATAAAAAGATACCAATAAAATACTACCTGTGAGGAAATACTTTGAATAATTTTGGATCATTTAAGAAATGGAATTTAGAAGGAAATGATACAAATCTCGGACCAGCAAGAAGCAGTTCTATGTGTCTACATCTGATCATACAGAAGTATTCATCTTCCTCCTAGTGCTACCACAGGATTCTAGTTCATGTTATTCAACAGGCTAAAGGGAGACCAAAATCCAGGAACAGGCAGGAACTGGAATATTTAATAAAGAAATCCATACTAGTAAAAGTTTTTGAAAAGTACCTGCTCAAAATAGCTAATTATTTTTGGAGGAGGCTTTCAAGCCTAGAGAGGAAATGAACCAACCTCTGAACTAACAGAAGGGACTCCTCCAAAGAATGAGTCAATTTAACACAGAAGTATCTCCTTTGGCTCTCAAAGTATCTGAGGTCTCTGGTTTCACTATTTAAAAATTCATCTTTGTAAAGTGGGAGTTGATTCTTGTAATAGTTTGGAATCAAGTATACAGAAAAGTTATTTCCACCAACATAAATATTTTCACGTATATAGTCAAATTTTTGTTAGTAGGCAGGCTTGATAATGTAATTACCCACAGTTCTATTCTACTCCTGAATGACTCTTTAATGCAACAAAGAAAAGCTCTTCAGATAGAGTCCCTTTTTAAAAAATCTTCATATATGTATGTGTGTGGTATATATGTACAAATATATATGTATATATATATGTGTGTGTATGTAGTAATTTATTGTTTATGACTTAATAAAGTTTGCCTGGGGATCAGAATGCAAAGCGAGGCATAGCCATAGAAGCTGGGAAGTGGTGGCATATACCATTAATCCCAGGACTCAGAAGACAGAGGCAGACAGAATTTTGTGAGTTCAAGGCCACCCAGGGCTACATAAGAGTGAATCAGTCTAAAAGAGAAACAGAACTCAGGCCTTTAATCTCAGCACTACAGAGTATATCAGAAGTTTTGTGCAGTCTCAGAGAGCACTCTAGTATTCTGAGGTTTGGTGGAAAGCAGTGCAGTCTGGACATGCAATCTGAGGTTCAGTGGATGGCTCCTTCAGTCTGAGCATTGGTAGAGAGAGAACTCTCGAGTGGCTGGCTTCTCTGATCTTCAGCTTGAATCCCAATATCTGTCTCTGGGTTTTATTATTCATGCTACATGTGTATATATAGAGAGGGCTTTCTGATTAATTAACCCCCACTTTTTCTATAATCTCCTTCCCATCCCTATTACCCCTCCTACAAGTTCTATTCCTACATTCATGTCTTTTTCATTTTAATACCCATTGAGTTTAACCAGGATCATTTGTGTAACCATGAATTTGGAGCTATCCATTTCAGCCTGTTGATCTCCCCAGTGGATATACAACTGATGATGAAGAATACCCCCCTCTAGAATCCATCAATGGGCAATAGCTCAGTAGGGAGGGGTAGGCTCCAGGATCCCCTTCCTGATTCATAGTTAACTATTTATAGGTCCAGTCTGGCATAGGCCCATTGCAAGCACATGAAACAGCTATGGTGCCAAGGCATCACTTGCTGTAATCAGAAAACAGCATTTCACATCCCTTATTTTTCAGCTATTGCATTCTTTCCATTCCATTTCCTACACTTATTCACAGCATTTTAAGCAGCCATCATTCTCAGTATCCATCACTATTCACTGCCATGAGAAGGTTCTCTGATTAAGACTTGGGGAAACATTTATCTGTGGAATGAGAAGGAAGATCATGGCCTTAAATGAGAATGACCTTCTCTTTGTATCAAGAGTGTCAGAAACTATTTGTCACAACACAAATATGAATTGTTAATCCTGTTATCATTATTGACATCTCATTAGGAAAACCACTAAGATGATGAGGGCTTTCAAAGTCAAGTATCATTTAGGCCAAGTCCTCAGTGGTTTACGTGTGAGCATTTTGGACAAAGTGTTCTTCCTTGGCACATGGAAAAGGAAGTGCAGCAAAATGGGTGTAGAGTGGCCATTTCCAGTCACCTGTTCCTCTGTTCAGTCACTTATATTCTATATAGCAGCCATGCTATTGTCATGTGAAGAGCATGAACACTGGGATCAGTCTAAATGATTCAAAGTGAATCTCTGTAACATAACAGGCAAGAAAATCTAGGCATCTGATTCTATGCCCATACACTCTCAATCTCCAAGCCACCTCTTCAGCCCCATGAAGGCAATAATATTGAGTACTATAAATGAGAACCATCTGGGAAGAGAAAACCACAATTGACGTTTGCCTGTATCAGCTTGGCCTTCGAGCAAGCATGTGGAATATTGTCTTGATTTCTGCTTGATGTAGGAAGACCCAGCTCACCCAAGTAGTACCATGCCTAAGCAAGTGAGCCTGGCCTATAAAACAAGCTAGCTGAGCATAAGCCAGGGAGCAACCAAGAAAGCATCAAGGAGTATTTCTCTATGGTTTCTTGTCTTGGTTACCCTCAATGATGGACTGACTATAATGTGTAATCCAAATGAACCCCTTCTGCTGGCAATTTGTTTTTATCATGATGCTTATGACACCATCATAAAAACAAACGGAACATGGGTTAAATCAACCTCTGCACCTCTGCTCTCTTTGGTATCTAAATGCTTCTTTCTAGTCACTGTAGATCAAAAGGCAGTTACACCACACACACACACACACACACACACACACACACACACACACACACACACACTCCTAATGCATTATTGAAATTCACATGTTGTTCAACAAAAGTCACTTAAATATTTTACTCTTTCAAGTTTGGCATAAAAGCAAAGAACTTTTGTGTGAGGCATGGTAGCACAAACCTCTAATTTGAGAACTTGTGAGACTCCTGTAGGAAGACTGCCTCAAGTTCAAGACTATCCCGAGCTACAGTCTTAGCCCCAAAAATAGAATTTCCATAATCCTAAGAATTTTAAAGTAGCTCAAACATGCTAAATCACTCAGTCTACATTATATGTCTAACAATTTATTGCACAGAAAATAGAGATACCTTTTAATTTCTTATTTAAAAGAGAAGTAATTCTTTTGGTGAGTTTGGCTGCAGCCTAGAATAAGTTTTCCAAAGAAATGTTCTCCATTAAAATAAAGCCACAGGGAACAGTGGGAAATGTTCACAATGTGAGGGAAAAGGCTTCCCATGTTCCCAGCGGGCTGCAGCTGGAAGCTGAATGGCCCTTTCAATCTCTAGCCATTATGATTCTCTGAGAGATGAAAGTAGTGGATTTTCTTTCCACGTTGAGCTTCTATTAGTCCCTTGAGGAAATGGGGTTTCTGTAGAAAGTGTGGGCTCTCTAAGTGTTACTGGAATGTCCATGTTTAATCTCCTCCTGAGCAGGGTATCTAATAATAGCCACGCCTTCTAATAGCAGCAAAGCTACCAAGTTATACATGTTAGACCCATTGTTCTCTGCTCAGCCAGCAAAATCCTTCAGTGTCCTTGTCGTTCCCCAATACAACAACCTTCATAGTCTATATTAGCTCTTAAATGTTTGGGTTTGCATGTTCTCTTCATCCTGGTACAAAGCTTTAGTGTAATGCTGGAGACATTTAAAGGGCTGAGAGCCATGGCTGCCCCCTTACCATAAGCAAATCCACTGGACTGCTAATCTACCTCTCATTTACTTACTCAACTAAGCAATACAATGATCAGGTCTCTGGAGTGTTGGACCATCATGAGTGATTGTGGCTGCTTCAATAATAAGCTGTGTCATAACTAAGCCAAAAGGTGAAATGTATACATGGAATTTTCAAGCAAGTATTGTTTATAAAAAGCTGAAAACCCAAAAGCGTGATACAACCTCCTTCTGAATGAATGCCTCAGTTTCAAACTCTTCCATTGAGGAAGCAGGACTTTGTGGAAAGGCACGTGTTCCCTGGAGCAAGTTTACAAGAAGTGCGGTAAGTGATGGAGCTGGAGATGGAGTCTGACTGTTCCAAGCCAACTTGCACCTCATCTACAGTGCCATTGGCTTGGCATTTATATAGTGAGGATTGAAGATGTCTGGATGTTGTGTGATGAATCAGCAATTCCCAATTAGAACAGCAGTACAAATTGTAGTCTTTTGGAACCATTATGGAAAGCAAATGAAAAAGTGACTAACAGACTTTGTTCTGCACCAATTATGAGGCTGGGGGATTGTGTTGGGAGCCAAATTTCCAAAGTAAGGCATAATGGGCTTGCCAGCAAAGCTGTTCACACCCCCACAGAGACCACAAAACCCTGCAGCTGTAATTTCAGAAACACACATGTGTATAAATCAAGCAATTGAACACCTAACTATCCATCTGAGGCTGTGTGCCTGGGTTTTTCACAGGTGCCTGAGGCACTTGTGATATTTGGCTTTAGAAACAGGGTTTAGTTTAATTGACAGGATATTATCAAATTTAAACTGACTTGGACAAACGAACCTCAACACATGAGGATGGCATACAGCATCAGGTACCACCTGTAAGTGGTCCACAGGAGTGTTATGCAAGGTCCTTGCAGCTGACTGGATTTTAAAGTATAGGAGACAAAATCCAAATGTTGACTGAATTCTAATTCATGAAAGTATTTTTTCAAGAGCATCAATGGAGCAGCATCATTTTCACGCATTATTGCTATTTGCTGATGAGCAATGGGGTGGGGGAGAATGAACTGGGTATTATTTCACTTTATATAGAATTGCTTTCAAAGCGAATGAGAGGGTGCTTTGCGTCTATTATGCAGACAAGCACACAGAGCCATAGCTTCGTGTTCCAGCTGGCTGACATCCCAGCAGACATCCACAAAGCACCCAGCCAGCTGCCTAGGAAAGCTAGACTCATGGTAACAGAAGAGCAACCCACAGGCTATATGCCAGGGCTCCAATTCCTCCAGAACAGATCCATGCTAATGGGACTTCAGCACAGAAATGGTCACTACGAGCTTTCTACAGAGTCCAGTGGTAGAATTAGTGCTGAGTCAGTAATTACCTCTCCAAATTCTGCGGCCATACAACACATACATCCATTTTGATTTAAATTGCCAACCTCCCATTACCCACCAATAAATTTATAGATTTGGGACATTTACACACACACACACACACACACACACACACACACACACACACACACACACACACACACACGCCAAGGCCATCAAAGAACAGTTCCAAAACTCTCTACCCAACAAGAAGATGCTCTACTGCCAAGCCAAAAATATTCCTTCCCTAAAGGCCATAAGGATAATAATGACAAATAAAGAGGTGCTGATGAAGGTTCTAAATGGTCTGTACAAAATTCTACATTAGCATCCAATACATCTGATTCAAACTCTATTCCTGAAAATAAATAGAGTCAGAGGCCACTTGAAATTTTAAAAAGTGTAGTATGGTAACTATAGGTAAAATCAGTCTTACAAAAAAAGTATCCCAGAAGATTGATTTTGAGGCAAAAGCCAGTAGTTAGCCAGAGCAAGCAAAAGAACCCTCTGCAAGAATTTTACCCAGAGTACCTTGTGAAAAGCCTCTGGTATATTTAGGTCAATTTTCCAGTAAGTCTTGCTTTCATAAAATGATTATCAAAGAAACTCATTACATTTGTGTGTAATACTAACCAAAAAATAACATTTCAAAGTGACAGCAAAAAAAAAAAAAGTTCTTCTAATGACTTCCAGATTACCAGTATTATTAAAAACTTCAGTTAGAGGTCCATCAAACCTCTTTGGCTTTGTTATCAAGAAAGCTGCAAACATACAGGGTGTTTATAGCTCATTAAAGAACCATTAGACCATAAAAATTATGCTACCTACAAAAACAGAGAGGGAATCTGAAATGCATGATGTCTAAACTACATCCAGATCCCTATGGAAGGCCTAGAATAAAAAGTTATAGATGTCTTTCCCATTGAGCAAACTAAATTCCCAATTGATTGGTAGTTTGAAAAATAACTTGACTCTAACATGAAAGACAGGAACCAATGAGTGCATCTTTTACTACATCTCTGTATATTGGGGAGAGGGGTACAGTAAACCACTGTCATCAAACTTACTGCTCATAAAGACTCTGCTCCTTTTCCCTTGCTTTGATTTATTGAAACATCATCTTACTATATAACCGGGCTCACCTCAAAATCATAATTATCCTGCCTCAGACTTCCACTTTCTAGAATTTCAAGTGGGAACTACCCTGTCCAACTTCTGTTACTGTCATATATGATAGGAATGTCATACATGCATTTTTGTAATATAGTATTAATAATAATTATAGTTAAGTAACTCACAAAAGTTATATTGAAGTGGTAAAACTATATATATATATATATATATAGTTACATAACTGCAATACTGCTGTGAATTAATTGTTAAATTGTTATATATTACAAATTCACTCGACTTAAACTTGTCTTACTTAAAAAAATACATTAATACAAAATAAAGGTTGCTCCTATAACACTATTACTATATTTAAATTAATATCCCTAAAACATTCCTCAAAATCAGAATTATAAAGACATGGAGGGCACTTACACATGAATTATTTCTTAAAATTGTTGTGGTAGAAGAACAGGTAAAAAAGTAATTCCCTAAAAGAAAGATGATATTATTTTAATTCTCTTTTAGAGATTTACTTCATGATGTGTTTCTCTCCCCTCCCTTACGTGTGTGAGCATGTATGTGTTATAAATGTGTGTGTGTGTGTGTGTGTGTGTGTGTGTGTGTGTGTGTGTGTGTGTGTGTGCGTGCATGCATGTGCACATCTTTGGAGGGGCCCATGAAAGCCAGAAAAGGATTCTGGATCCCCTGGTACATGACTTAAAGATGGTTGTGATGTATCTGACCTGGGATCTGAAAACCTAACTCAAATCCTCTGCAAAATGAACCAACACTCTCCTCTTAAAAGAAAAATGAGTTAATGCAAATTTTAAATTTTAATTTAATAATAAATAATATTTTAAATTGTGAATCAGGGAAGGCAAATTAATGATTTTTAATATTAATCATTTGTAAAACATTCTTTTCTTACTTAAGAGACCCCCACCCCCATAACATTATCACTGTACTGAAAATCACAACTGAATTTGACAATCTCTGCTACTTATTGAGTACCAGGATTTCTGTGTTTTCTTAGGATCCTCAAGACAGTGCCCCCTACCAGTAGGAAGCAGATTAGAAAAAACGACATCCAAATTCCCAAATGTTGTTTATAAATGTTAGTTTTCATTTAAATGGAGTTGGTAATAAATGGTTAATGATCACAACCAATCTCTTTTTAAAGGTAAAATGTGGATTATGGTATAGAAATCAATACTTTGTTTGGAAATGGATTTCCATTTACTAATATAAATGTAACATCAATTTTGTGATATGCATATTTCTCCTGTTGTTTAGGTATTGTGTTTATATAGCTCATTTAGAAATGTAATGTATAATTTAGCACAGATCATAGATAGTTACCTATTAGGGTTTCTAGATCTATAGAGACATATTTTGACATGGGTAAATAGTCTTCAAACCTTTCAAAGACATACAGTGTTACGAGTATGTTTTTCCCCCACCGGTCTGGTCCCACTGCCATGCCAGCCCCCCAAAATACACAGAGACTCTGTATTTGATATAATGCTGTTAGCCAGTTACGAGTTTCTTATCAGTTAGCTCTGTCTTAATTATTAACCCAGTTCTATTCATCTAAGTACTTCCATGTGATCTTATCTTACCCGAGAGAGGGACTGGCATTCTTCTCTCTGTGTCATCTTGGATCTCCTTCCTACTACTTCCTCTCTTCTCCTAGTCCCACCTATCTTGCTTTCCTATTGGCCAACAGTGCTTTATTCACTAACCAATATGAGAAATATATTTACAGAAAGACAGCTCCCATCAATACAGAATATGGCATTTAAAATGGTTTAGGGTTTTTCTTAACAATGAGGCACAACTGCTCCTGACAGCACTATCTGCATCAGAAAGGAACATGGACATCAAAGAAAGTCGTTATGGAATTTGCCTCCAATATGGCAATTCCATCTTGGCAAGATACTGCTCTTGTCGGGACTATTTGACTTTATGCTATATAAATTGGACATGCAGAACCCACAGGAAAGTGACTCCTGATACAAGATGGACATTACTTCAGGGTTCCTACTTCATGGAAGAGTCTGCCAGGCAGTGCACAGGACACAGAGAAAAGTTACTAACAAACAGCCAATACAGGTGGTCAGTTTAAAGTTTCCTGCTTTGCTGAAGAGTCTGCCAGACACACTATGGCCTATAGACTAAAGATGGAACATTACAGAAGAATGTCAGGTAACTGATAAGGTAGCAAGATGTCTCTGTCATTTCTAGAGTTTATATATTATCCTTCTGTGGTCTTTAAAGGAATTGAAGACAGATAGTTATGGTTATAGTTTTCTTTATTTAGGATTAAAAATAAGTTACATATAGGACTTTAGACTCACAAAGATGGGATAGATAATAAAATGATTTCTTTAAATCTTACTGAATGTTAACAGACTAAATATTGTTAACTGTGGTTCTTATTTGATAACTGTTTTGTAATATATTTTACTATGTTATGGTTAAAACCCTTTTGTTAATTTTAGACAGAAAAGAGGAGATGATGGAAGATATCATTCTGTAAATATGTTTCTCATACTGGTTAATGAATAAAGCACTGTTGGCCAATAGGAAAGCAAGAGAGGCATGATTAGGAGGCAAGGAGGATTCAGGGAAAAGTAGGAGGAGAGTCAACATGTAGAGACTTGAGAGAGCAGAGGTCATCACGTAGAAACACTTAGATTAATAGAAATGGGTTAATATTTAAGACAGAGCTAACCAATAAGAAATGGTAGTAACAGGTCAATACCTTTATATCTAATACAGTGTCTCTGTGTGTTATTTAGGTTTGATGCTGCTGTGGGACCAGGCTGGTGGAAAAACTACTCTTAACAAATATGCATTATGCATACTCAATGGTCCCATGCTGGATTTTTTAAGGTACTATAAGCTGATTCTCAGGTAGCATCATGAAGCATACCCTCTCCAATAACCATTCTTGCTTCCTCATTGTTTTCTGGTTACTCTGCTTCCCAGATACATTTCAGAAGTTATATGAAACAAGGTAGACATTGACGGTATTAATGTCATTATGGTACTTTGGGTTGTATCTAAGTGAGAAAAAGGAATTCAGGGAGTAAGTCCCTTTCTCGTCCATAAGACCACTCAGCACCTCAAGAGAATCCATTCAACATTTATTAAATAATTAACTCAACCTATCTGGAGTTATCAAATCTGAGATGATCAAAGTTCAAGCAAATGAAGGCATTCTATGGGCTCTCTGAGGGCCCAGGAAACACAGTGTATGATAAAAACCCAATTGTGTTCTGAGAAAGCATGAGAAGCACAGGGTTGTAAAAAGCAAATACTACAACTGCACAAATTGGTCTAGATAGACAATTGGTTATTTATTGCCACTCAGCTATTTCTGACATGGTGGGATCAAAAAGTCATCTTCTAGAATGCTGTGATTCTGATGTTCAGCCCAGTTAAAAACAGGTTCATTTGAGGGAGACATAATCTTTGATTGTTCAGTGGCTCTTCTGATTGTTTTGGGGACTCTAAACCAAAGTGCAGTTATTTTGTGATCATAGTTCCCACCAGTGATACATAGTTTGTGGAGACAAGAAAGAAAGAAAAGACAGAAACACTGTATTGTTTGAAACTTCAATCTTCTCAGGAAACTTTAGTTCTATTTTTAAAATATGCCAAATAAATACACTGCCCTTTATCCATACAAAATGTGAAGGTCATGAGAATATCTTCACATATTCATAACAGTATAAATGACTTAGATAACATAAATTTAAAAACAAGGTACCAGAAACAAGAATGTGTACATATGATTCTGCTTATATAAATAAGCTCAAGAACAAAATTGCATTCCAGTTTTAAGGGCAAGGATACCATTTACCAACTGGACACAGTGACACATGACTGTAACCCCAGCACTCAAGAGGGTAAGGCAGGGGACTGAGAGGTGTAGGCCAGCCTGAGCTACACAATTAGAACATATCTTGAAAAACAAAAAAAAAGGTAGCACCCCTTTTAATACTTGACAAGGTGTAGATGACAGCTGTGGGTGGGTTGTTGTAAGAGAACAGGTAAATTTCTGGTGCCTTAACTATACTGTTTCTTGATCACTTCCCATTGAGTGTTTACTCATGAGGGACATTCACATTTTATGTGCTTTCATACACACACACAGTTTTTTCATCTTTTTAAAGCTTATGTGTTAAAAACCATTCTAAAGAAGTCAAAATATGTATGTGGTTTATTTTGAATCACAGATAAGGGTTCATAGTCGTTATATAAAAACAACTACAAAATGTTATGGAAATATTAAGGACCTCCCACATATGGCTAGGAAAAGATGATCCAGAGAAAAAAAGAAAGTTACAAACTTTATTTTCCTTTGCAGTGACTCAGAAAGGTAGAGAAACTGGACAGCTTTTTAGGAAATTGGGGTGGGGACTTCAGAATGATAGCACTAGAGGCTCTTGTCTTGGAGAAGATAACTAGAAACAGAGCATATCCTATGGGCTTGACAGAGGTGCATTTGGGAGCTTTCTCTATTTAGTTCTCAAACTGATATAAATAAAGTAGTCTATGTTTTGATACAATTGCTATAAATTGCCATTTGACTTTTCTTGGTGCACACAGAACTTTTGATACCTCTTACCAGTTTGTACTGATAGCAAATTGGTGCCAGAGGAGTGCCTAGAGAAACTGTTTCCCAAGAAAACCTGGACAATTTCCTCCCAAGGAAAGCTAAACAAGCAAAATTTTTGGCCCTTGCTTCTGCTTCTCTATAAATTATAACTGATACAAGCAAGGCAGAGGGAAGTTGGGAAATCTCTCCACAGTTCTGGCCAGAGCTATAAATAAACCTGTCTCCTGTCTCTAATTCCCATCCCCTGGGTTATTTGGGAAAGCTGCAAAGAGTAGACCAGATGCTGATGATAACAGTGTCTTTGTGACTGCCTTAAGTTCCCTTAGTTATTAATCCTTCTATAAATGAGTGCAAAGGGGCATCTTCCTCTAAAACCATGCATGCTCACCACCTCTGCCTTTTCAAATTTCCCAGTAGCCTCAGCATGTGTGTGGTGCCTGCTTGACCTCACCCCACACAACCTGCCCAGGCTGACCCATCTTTCCACCTCTGGTCATAAGGAAAATTCCACAACTATGGCCTTCCTAAACATGTGTCAGTATACACATTAACATGAATATATGTGAAATGGGGAAAAAATCAACCCCCAAATGCACAGAAATTTGAAAACAAAGAGGAACTTGATATAACATTCCTTGTTTTTTTTCTTTTCATTTCACAGACTACTGAGATATAGAGCATAATATCCAGCCATCCGAATTCTCTTGAGTGATAATGCTTGCTGTGTGACCTACTGTGCCATTTCCCGGCCAGTTAAGAAGCAAGTACACAACATGGTAGTTCATTATGCGTACTTTTTTTTTTTCATTTGAGTCTTGCCCCTCACCATCCTCACCCTTTGGACTTGCTCATCATCGTTAATAAGAAATATCGATCTTTCTCCCAAGCTCTGGGCTTTAAAGGAATTAAATAAAATCACCAGATAACTTGAAGACCCAGCTGAGACAATGAACAATTAATCTGAAATGGGAACCTATTCACTTTCTTATGGTGGTTCCTCTGTGGTATAATCTCACTCAGTTACCAACACAGATGGGAAAATGCAGAATTATTTAGTTCATGCAAGATTAGGATATTATGCAAAGCATTAATGAATTTTTGTCACAGTTTAGCCTGTTATCCTCAACATTTCAGGCCTTGTTTTTTTTTTGTTTTTTTGTTTTTTTTTTTTTTTTTTTTTTTTATCTAGTTCCTTTCTACGTGTTCTCCCGCTGGATGCAAATGTCAATGACGATCAGTTGGACATATGACTGCCATAGCAATATCTTACCCACACAATATATTATTTTATCAGAAATAAGAATACACAAGAGGAAAAGAAAAGCACCATGGCCTGGCTGTCACTTCATGGTAATCTCTGATGAGATCAATCAGGGAGCAGCATGCAATAGTAGGGGTCTTAGTAAGGAGAATAAAACAGCATTGGAAAAGAGTCTAATGTGGGGTGTGACCCGATTTTAGAGCGGGATGCTTCACTCTATCCACTTGAAAGAAAAGTAACAATTGAGAACATTTAAGGAGACTATGAAGACACTGTTATCAAAATCTGAGGTCTACTGTTTGCAGCTTTGCCAAGACTTTCAAACCTCCCTTGTTCTTCTTGTTTTGCCTAATGTCTTAGTTAAGGTTTCTATTGATGTGACAAAACCCCACAACCAAAAACCAAGGGAGGGAGGAAAGGGTTTATTTGGCTTACATTTCAGCATTGTTGTTCATCACTGAAGGCAGTCAGGACAGGAACTCAAACAGGGCAGGATCCAAGAGGCAGGAGCTGATGCAGAGACCATAGAGGAGAGCTGCTTATTGGCTTGCTTCCCATGGTTTTCTCAGCCTGCTTTCTTATAGAACCCAGGACCAGCAACCCAAGGGTGGTACCAGACACCATAGACTGACTCCTCCCCCATGCCTCAATGCATTTCCTCAACCGAGGCTCCTTCTTCCTCTGATGACTCTAGCTTGTGTCAAGTTAACACGCAAAACCAGTCAGTACACTTAGGGTACATGTAAACATAAGTACATGCCTATTGTAGCATTGTACTGTTCTCTCAGAACTTAAGTTACCCTTCTAATTGTAGGGGGAATTTTGCAATATGAGTCAGGATTTGCAAATACAGAGCAGCCACTGCCATCCATAATTGCTTCTATGTAACAAAGAACCTCAGTGCTGGCAATGGGAGAGATGGTGAAGTAACGTTCTATACATTTTCATTAAACTGACATTTATGAGCATCTCCTAGAGACCACATAAAATGAGCAGCATTTAGTACATAAAAGGGAACTAGAACCTAATTTCAATGTGTATGATGAAGGGTACTGTGGAAGAGAGAAAATGAAAGAATTTGACAGAAAAATAAAATCTACTTCCTGGGACTTGTAAGAAACAATAAATACATAAGGTTTGGAGGACAATTTGATGCTAGGTAGGCAAAGTAGGGAACAGTGGTGTATCAAAATGACCTTGGGTATGGGGTCACCATGCTACTTGCTAAGGAGTTAAATATTCTTCAAGAAAAATAAAATTTTACATATCACTCTTAAAACCTCATTCTTTTTCCCTGCTTTCCTCTTCAAAACCAAGAGGCCAAAACAAAAAAATAAATGTTTTTGAATCATACAGTACAAAGGAATGCACTGCTGTACAGCTAAAAGGAAATAAATTTGAGCCTCATCAAAATTTGGAATGGGGTTTACATTTAAATAAATACATTAGTATCCTATTGGAGGCTGCTTGTCAATGATGTGCAGGATTTTCCCCAGGTAACTTATTTGCAGCTCAAGTAATTTAGATGACTAAATGTATGCCTGGAGTCTCATGGGGAGATATAAAAGAAGGAGAGAAGCAGGAGTGGCAGAGAGCAAATGATTTTCATTTATTTACATATTATAAAAGGATTTGCTTCAGGAGTCTTACCACACTATCAGCACTAGTCTCCTTTCCTCCCTTAAAAGAATGAGGTTTCCTTCTGAGTCAAACAATAACATAAGCCAACCTACTGTGAAAGGCAGCAAGGCATTTCCCACAATGCACCTGGAAATTTCACCTGCCTCCAAACTTTGGTACAGTTAATGACAGAAGATACAAAAATAAGCAGCTATATAGGATCTTCTATTTCCAAAAGCTGATGATTATAGCATATTATGTACAGATGTCTTAGTGTGATTTTGTGTGTGAGTGTGTGTGTGTGTGTGTGTGTGTCTGTTGTTTTTTGCACATTTTCATTTTCTTTTCATGTTATGACTCTTAAAGACAAATCACTATCAATGTCAAAGTCATTGCAGTTTTCATTTTCCCTTATATTTGATGTTCATTGCTAGTGAATCTTTAAAGCAACTATCTGGAAAAAATGATAACAGTTAATGGATATAGGCTCCCCTGGAGAAGGTGGAGGGACACAGTGTACACTACATACCTACATCCTCAAGTCATGTGGAAGCTTCAGCCTTCAGAAGGTTCCATCAAGTTCATTACCAAGTCCTTTCTACTAGTATACACACCAAATGCTGCATCAATAAGTCAGTAGAGCATGGTACTCTTAATCTCAGGGTTGAGGATAAGAGCCCCATGTTGGGTACCATATGTAGTCAGGCTTTCCTTTGAGGGACAGCCAGCCCACAAATACTGACACAGGGACTTACTATTAATTATGAGCAATTGGCCTTTATCTTGGGTATGTTTCCAAGTAGCTCCTATAATTTAATTAACCCATATTTTTAATTTACATTCTGCCACATGGCTCTTTACCTTTCCTCAGTATGGTGCATCCCAAATCTGCTGGTGAAATCCATGCACCTAGATTCCTCCTCCCAGTTCCTCTCTCTGCCCAGAAGTCCTGCCTATAATCCCTGTCTAGCTATTGGCCATTCATCTTTTTATTAAACCAATCAGAAGGTACTTTAGGCAGAGACACATCTTTACAGTATACAAAAAAGTTATCACAAAATTGTTCATTTTGTTCATCAAACAACCACAGGAGTCTTCCAGTGCTGAAAATCTCCAAGTCTTCTCTACCCTCATCTCTTCTCTGCCAACTTCTAAGAATGATCCATTGAATGTTGAGACTGTAACTGAAAGCCTTAAAGACCCTCAGTGTATCTAACTCCTCTGTACATTCACAATGACTTCTTCCAAAATCTAGCTCATCTATAAGGGCAGTCCTTTCCATTCACCCTTTCAAATGTCAGCTATTTACTGTTTCTAAAAAGCTTTGCACTATTGATCTTGGAAATAAAGTGGTCATCTTCCTTGCTTCTATTTCTAATCTTGAGCTACTCTCCTCACCAGAGCAAAACCCACTGTCTGGATCTGTTCTCTATTCTTCTGATAACCTTAAGGACATTTTTCTCATTATTTAGAGATGCCATCTACCCCTCATCAGCACCCCTCCTTCTTACATAGCTGTTGTCCCAATGTTACTTGCTTTATGGTATTTTCTATTAGGTTCACTGTAAATCTCAAAGGCATTCCAGTTTATGTAATAAATCACTTTACCCACAAATACTGGTGTTTCTGAATAAAAATAGATGTTCCTTCTGACAATAAAACTTCTAATCTTTCATATTTTTGTATCTAATGGCATTGTCCTAAGCCAACAACCACATCCTAGATCTATGTCACTTCTAAACATTAACCCTAATCCTATCAAATTGTCATTTCAGTCTCTCCATCCTCCTACCTTTCCAAGTCATACACATTGTTTCCCAAACCAAAGCAATCATTACTGCTTAACAGTTACAGCTCCTGCAACCTAATCTTTTCCTCTCACTTATGGATTTATTCTCCTGCACATGCAACTTAAACTACCTAACTAAACATGAAAAGCAATCACCCAACCACTAAATGTGCCTTCAATTTTTTGTTTCTCTTGCTTTTACTCTCACTGTCTTGAGTAAACAAAACCTTTAGGTAAGTTCATATTTTTCTGCCTCCTTTATACCTTCACCCAACTACTTCAACTAGATAAGAAACATATACCACACACACACACACACACACACACATACACACACTATTGTAATACAACGCTATTGTAACTAGACTGACTAAACTATGTGTAAATTTAAAAGCACTTAAATAGACTCATTACTGATGAGAGATGTTATTCTGTAAATATGTTTCTCATACTGGTTAATTAATAAAGCACTGATGGCCAATAGGAAAGCAAGATAGGTGAGGCTAGGAGACTAGGAGGAAAGAGGAAGTAGGAAGGAGGAGTCAACATGGAGAGCCTGGAGAGGTAGCACGCCAGCCACTCTGGCCGGTAAGATGAGCCATGTGGAAATACTTAGATTAACAGAAATGGGTTAATATTTAAGACAGAGCTAGCCAATAAGGAATTAGGAACTGGCTAACAGCATTATATCAAATACAGAGTCTCAGTGTGTTATTGGGGGCGGGCGTGGTGGTGGGACCAGACCAGCAGCAGGGGGAAAACCTGCTTGTAACATATTACACTAAAGAGCAATGAGTAAATTTCCCAAGATCATTCACTCTTCCATTCACCTTGATGGTTTCAGGTTTCCTTTTTAATTCTTCATGTTGAATTTAAATCCTATTTCACTACAGGAAGAAAAGTAACCAGAAATGAGACAAACTTCCAGGACACATACCCACCCCCTGCATTTAGTTACTGCCTTCCATCTTTGTTAACTGCCCAGTATCTTTCTAAAGGTCATTCCTTTTCTTGATACATTAAACCTCTTCTAGACTTTGAAACAGATGGACATAAACTTCTCAAGAACTAGGAGAGGCTATCAGAATGTGATGTGACACACCAACAGACACGACTCCAGCTCTCTTCAAATACCAGATGGCCACATCGCAACACAAAAAGTCTATTTTTATGTAAACTGTACCTGAATAGTAGGACACAGTGACTACTTTATTGCTTTCTCATTTCATCTATGGTCCCCATTCTTAATTAGGGGCAATTAGAGATTTGATTTGTGCAACTTAGCAGATTGGTTTGGCCTTCCATAATAACTTGTTTCTTTTGCTTTTAAATGTTACATTGTTAAATTAACTATTCACTAGTATGTTTCTTGATCTTTGCCATGCCTTGGATATTCAATTTCTGTCAAAGCCATGCACCCCATGTAAGTCACAGTTTATCTCCTCAGTATGTCCACAGTGGAGAAGTCAGTCAGCAAGACTCCATCCAGAGATGCTTATGATCCCATCACCTGTCTAATTATTAAGGTCCTAATGAAGGTGGTAGGAGAAACATAATATATCACACAAGCAGTTTCTACCAAAGTGGAAGAAAAACATTTCAATGGTGTTTTGAAAGACTAAAGTATAAAAATAATGCACCAATTGATTTTAAAAATAAAAGGACACATTATCAGCATTTGTAGTTGTCCAATTGATGGTAACACATCAAGGAAGTCAATTTCACAAAGTTGGCAAGAAAGAGATTTAATCTATTTTGATTGAGGATAGAAGAAACATTAATATTTTGTTTTCCCTAAAGATTCTTTCTTAATATAGTATAAAATTTTACTTATTTGTTGATAATTTCATGTATGAATAAAATTAAATTTGATCTTATCCATTCTCCAACTCCCCTCCAACTTCTTTCAGGCCTCCCTATGTATATTGCCCTTCAGTTTCAGTGTGTGTGTGTATGTGTGTGTGTGTGTGTGTGTGTGTGTGTGTGTGTGTGTGTGTTTCTCACTAAACACATTTAGTGCTGCCCATATGTGCATGAGTACATAGCCTTCCATTAAAACATGGCCAGTTACAAGTATTCATATCCCTTAAGGAAAATGAAACTCTTTCCCAGCAGCTATCAACTGCCAATAGGACCTAAACTAAGGGTGGAGCCTAATAAGCCCTTCCCACATCCATGATGAAATTCTTTTGTATTACACTGATATTTTAGTAACTGTTTCATACACCAAATATAATGTACAAATTGATACATCATAAACCTTAGAAAGTAGCTGTTAAAACAAAACTCCTAACACTGAAACATAATTTTGTTCCTTTTCATAAATACATATAGAAACCAGACCTTATGATAACTAAAGAATTAATATATTCTAAATTTAAATTTTTAAGATTTAATTTCACTTTGAACTATATTTATATGTGTGTGAGCATGTACACATGAGTGAAGGTGCCCTCAGAGGCCAAAGGGATCAGGTCCCTGTGGAGCTTGCAGGCAGTTGTATACTGCCCACATGGGTTCTGGGGAATGAACTCAGAAATGAACTAGAGTAGTACATACTCTTAATGGCTGAGACCCCTCTGTCCCTTAAATAAACAATCTCTCAATCTTTTCCTTACCACGAATAATGGGGCCTACATTTTCAAAATACAGTGTCCATAACTTCAATAAATGTTTTCTTTAAGCACTCAAGAAATGTATGACTAAAGAGCTAGTATAATTTAAATCATGATGAACAATATTACATGAGATTTTAAATATTTCATTAAAAAAACTATACCTAACAATCTTCTTGAGAGTGGAGACAGTTGAGCCCATGATCTAATCATCAATCAGAACAAAGACCTTCTACATCTATTAGCTAGAATTGTTAAGTTTTAATATATATTGTTAAACTTAACCTGATATAACATGGATTTTTCTTACTTCCTGGATATGGAGTTTGAGAATTCATTCTCACACACATTTCTTGCATCTCTGGTCCTAGAAATTATAGTTCTTTTTCTTTTCAGTCCTTCCCTTCTTTCCAGGATTGATTTTACAATTGGACCCCTGGATTCTGCCAGGATCTAACTCTTCTTACATACCTTCTTATTTAGAGTGGTTTGGGAATAAAGGAAACAGTGCTTATTTTAAAAGTGTATTTCTATAATGAAGGGAGCTATATCATCTCCAAGCAAGAGGAGAGACTCCTCTCTCCTCAGTGAACTGGGGGTAGAGGTGGGCTTAACCAATCAATGAAAGCTCATGAGAGATGAATATCCTTCAATATCCGAATTGATCCTACTATATTGATGAGAAGTACTTTTAATTAATACCCCGACAAGTACAGAAAAGATGTAGTGAGGCTATGATCCGAATAAGAATGTAATACAGCAATATCAGGAATTTTTTCATTTCATTGTTTTTATTTTTATTTCTAATACATTTTATTTCTAATTCATTTAAAACAGATTTGTCACTTTCCCTCTTCCCTTTCTTTCCTCCAGCCCCTTCCAAGTAGTCTCCCTCCAACCCTACCCTCAAATTTATACCCTCTTCCTTATGATTATTATTGTTACATACATACATACACATATGTATAAATAAGTTATATATGTATAACTATACACAAATGTATAAATACAACCTGCTGAGTTGAGTTTTGTTGACTGTGTGTATAACAGTTATTAGTCACAGTTCCTTCTCTAGAGATGGGACCAAAAGTAATTTCCTTCTTCCCTGTTAGCATTTCTATTGATATTGTGGTCATTGCTCCAGCTTGTTTATGCAGTCATTTCTAAGAGAGACTGCTTCACAGCAGACTTTTTGGTGCTCCAGAAATCTTTTCATCCCCTTTTCTGTGATATTCCCTAACCTATGGATGCAGGAACTGTGATGTAAGTGTATTCATTGGGAATGGGATTCCCACAATTAACTGATTTTTGCATTGTGTCCAGTTGTGGCTTTCTGTAATGGTCACAGTTTGCTGTAAAGAGAAGCTTCTCTGATGTGAAATGGTAGCTATGGGTGGGTATAAGGATAAGATTTAGGATAAAGTAAGGAACTGTACTTGTCTAGCAAAGTAGTAGTGGGTTATTTTCTAAGGTCCATGACCACACTCATCCTGGTACAGTTGGCCGGGTACATGATTGCCTTCCTGTTGAGTATGCCTTAAGTCCAATTAGAATGTTGTAATTACCACCAACATGTAAATACCACTTATTACACCTTTGCAGATATTTGTAACTCTGGTCATTGCTGTGGTTCATAGCAATTTTATCTAGGTATGATTATTAAGTGCCTTCCTCCTTTGGAAGCTTGCAGAGTATTTTCTGGTACCAGGAAAGCTAGACCACAGGAAGGTGGCTTTCAATTTAGATCAACCTTGAATAATCTCAATAGATGCTGACAAAGCTTTTGACAAGCTTTCATGATACATGTCCTAGAAAGAGTAAGGCTGAAGAGAACAAACCTCAACATATTAAAGACTATATATGACAAACCCACAATTAACATTATTCTAAATGAAGAAAACCCCAAAGCAAGCCTGTTAAAATAAGGAAAAATTCAGAACTGTCTGCTATCCTTACAACTTTTGAATATATTGCTGAAAGCACTAGGAAATGTAATAAGGCAAGAGAGGGAAATTATAGGGTTACATATAAGAAAAGAAGAAGTCAAATTACCCCTATTTACTGATGATATTATATCATCCACAAGAAATCCCAAAAATTCCACTAGAGAACTTGTAAAAACAATCAAATTTGACCAAAGTGCTAGGGTCCAAAATCAACTTACAAAATCAGAAACCTTCCTAATACCAACAACAAGCACACTGAGAAGGAGATACTGGGCATGTCCATTTACAGCAGCCTCAAGGAAAATAAAGTATTTTGGAATAAATTTAACCACAGAGCTGAATGACCTCTATAATGAAAATTGTACATCTTTGGTGAAAGTGATTGCAAAAGACATTCTATATTCATGGATGAGTAGAATCAATATTGTGGAAATGGTCATCATATCAAAACCAAATTACAGATTCAATGCAATCCTGATCAAAAGACCCACAGCATTCTTCCAAGGAATAGAAAATATCCTACAATTCATATGTAGTATAAAAGACTCCATGTAAGCAAAGCAATTCTGAGAAAAATAGTTTCCCTTTTATTAATATTTTTACTTAAATTAGAAACAATCTCATTTTACACATCAATCCCAGTTCCCTCTCCCTTCCAAGATCCCTACTGATCCCCTCTATCCCACCACTCCCTATCCTCTCCCCAGGGAGAGTGAGACCTTCCATGGGGGTTCATCAAAGTCTGTCACATCATCTGGGGCAGGACCTAGGCCCTCCCCCATGTATCTAGACTGAGAGAGTATCCCTTCAATGGAATGGACTCCCAAAGTCCATTTATACATGAGGAATAAATACTAACTCCCCCGCAAAAGGTCCCATAGACCGCCCAGGGCTCTGAACTGTCACCCATGTTCAGGGGTCCTATGCTGGTTCCCCAGCTGCAGTCTGGGCTACATGAGTTCCCACTTGCTCAGGTCAGTTGTTTCTGAGGGTTTCCCCAGCATGGTCTTGACCTCCTTCTCTACAACTGATTTCCAGGAGTTGGGTTCAGTAATTAGCTATGGATCTCTGCTTCTGCTTCCATCAGCTACTGGATGAAGGCTCTAGGATGGTAGTCATCAATTTATTATAGGAGAAGGGCATTTAAGGTAGCCTCTTCACTATTGCTAAGATTCTTAGTTGGGGTCATCCTTGTGGATCTCTGAACATTTCCCTAGCGCCAGATGAAAGAAATATTTTTCATCCAAAATATTGACAAGTGTAATTATTACATTAGAAAAGAGTAAGATCAACAGAAAAAAATAGGCAAAAGTATATAATAAGGTAACTCCAAGGGAAAAAAATGTTTAACAAAGCCCATAAGAGATATTTAGCCCTCGAGAAACAGTGGATATTATTTTTACCTATTACATTGTATCAATTAAAATACTATGAAGAATGTGGACACTCTCATATTACTCTCATAATAATATAGTATTTTTGACATTTTGAAACAAGTACAAAATATCTATTAAAATTAAAATGAGCAAACTACCTGAATCTATGTCTCCAGAGTTCATCCCTAATGAAACAATGATTGATACATGCAAGAGAATGGAAGCTAAAATATAGATTACTAAAGTGGTTTTAATAGGAAAAAATAAGAGTAATATTGTTCTTGCATAGAAATATTACTAAATATATTTCAGAATCATTCTCTAGCTGTATTAAGTGGGGGTGGGGGTATATGCAACAGAATAAAAATTGTCAATTTACAAAGAGTGTATGGACTTTTACAATATTCACATTAAAGCTATATAAGGTACAAATTTTAATTCAAAGTAATCCAGGTGACATCTTGACACCTGTCACCTGATAAAAATCATTTTCTTTAATGAAGATAATAGGATTGTATATGGTGGGAAAAGTGTACTCAGATATACGCCTACTTTTTCAGTATTCTGTTTTGTTTTTCAAACATCTGCTCTGAGATAAAATTATTTATTGAGTTTTGATAATTACTCACATATTTTCCCTCACATATCTTCTTGATAAATACATAGGGTCTATAGCCTGAGCCTGGAAGCATAGGTCTAGTGCTGTGTCAAATGGCATGAAGGGGGACTAAAGGATAGGGACTTTGGGACAGGCACTTGATTAATAAGAGTTCAATAATGATAGATTAGTAATAGCTTACAATTGTCTTACCCTGTTCTACTGTTAAAAACAGATGCCTGTATATCTCTACTATTCCCACACCCCTGGCAAGACTATCTCAATAGTGAGAGAGATGAAAATAAAGTCTCCTCCCCGACTTCAGCAATATTCCCTAAGCCTTCAATACAGGAGCTGTATTGAAGATATATCCACTGGATATGAGTGCTACAGGATCGATTGATCTCTGCATTTTAACCAGTTGTGGGTTTCTGAAATGCTCTCCATCTGCTGCTGCAATGAGAAGTTTCTTTGATAACAGGTGAGAGCTACACTTATCTGTAGATATAAAGATCCACATTTAAAATGCAGTAGGAACTATGCTGGTCTAGTTAAAGTGGCAGTAGTAAGTTCTTTGCTAAGATCCAGGGTGTCATTATAGGGTAGTTGGAGTACCAAGTATGATTTCCCTCCTGTTAAGCAGGTCTTAAATCTAAGTAGAGGGCTATCAGTTACTGCAAAGATACAAATTTACTATAGTATCCTTAGGGTAACCACAACATCCTATTTGCTGTTGTGGTTAATAGAATTTAGTAGGAATGATAATTGCTTTCTCCCTTGGCAGTTTGAATAGCATCCTTTAATCCGATGAGAATTGGGCTTCAGGGATGAGGCACTCAGGTCAAATGCAGCTTGCATCTTCTTACTTGTTTTTTAAGTACATGGTGTCTCCAGCAACAGGGAGTTACTTTCAACTTCTGGGAGGCAACCAAGTGCAGCAACAATAGCTTATATTTTTTTGCGGGGAGTCTCTTGGACCCTCCTGACCAACAATTTGAAAGGTATTTTTCATGCCTTGTGCTAGGGATTTTATTAGCTGTTCTATGGCTCTTGGGGGGAGCAGTTATTTAATATATGTATAAGATATTAATGTTTATGTGTATGATGTAAATATGTACATGTATGTGATGTATGCATATATTAATATGTTTGTGCATAAGATAAACACATATAAATATACACACATATATGTATATATACACATATATTATATGTAACTTTAGGTAAATATAAAATAATATTGTTCTTTAAGGGTTTGCAAACATCCATTTTGTTAGTTAGTCCTCTTCCCTCATTTTCCTTCTGTATTTACTTCCTTCCTCTCTTCCCAATTGAAAACCCCTCCACATTTTTCAATCTCCCCTTTATAGTACTTTATCCTGTTATTCTCCTCTTGACGGCTCCTTCTACCCCATGATCCATTTTTTACTTTGCTGGTCTCCATGGTTACTCTAGGTTATATACCCACATCTGAAGATGTAAAACTGGAAATAAATAACAGATAAGAGTGAGCATGCAGCACTTGTCTTTCTGAGTGTGGATTACCTCACTCAAATAATCTTCTCTAGTTCCACCCATTGGTCTGTGTTTTTAAAACCTATCCAAATGATGTCATGAGATGTAATAAACTATACTGCAGAGTTCATCATAACTAAAGCTGAGAGATGTCCAGTCACCTCAACACAAAATAGCAGACTTCTACTTCTTATTAAAACATCTGGACACTCTAGACATAGTCTCCAGTAAAAATCTACAGCCACGTCTCAGTTCATGATTGAAATATTTATAGCTGTCTGCTAGGACTATGAAACACCTATAACCATTTCCATGGACTCCTGTGGAGTGTTCCAATTTTATAATAAATAAATGAATTATTCTAAACATGGAGTATTATCTAGGGCTTCTATTTACTGAAATTGATTACAGTAGAAGTACTTGAACAACCCCCCCCAGAATACCACCCCTCTAGAGCTATCAGGGACTACCTAAAATGTTCAAATAATAAATCATTTTATGCTTTGCAGATAATATGACCCATATCACACCTACTCAACTTGTCCACTGTGGCACAAACACAACTATAAATGATGCCTAAATGGATATGACTGTGCTTTCAAAAATGCATTTTTTAAACACTAAAATTTTTATTTCCCATTATTCATGTGTGCTAAGAAGAATTGTCACAAGTCACACAAAACCAGGTGAGTACAGAATTTTGATCTAAACTTTCGAAGATGAAAAACTTACTTCCATTTATCATCTAAGCAAAAACTGTGTTTAACTTGTCCAAAATTAATGGTCCTTTTGTGAACCAATTCATAAGTGACTGACTAAAATGAATGCTGCTTCAAACATGTGCTCTGGGATAAATTTATTTATTAAGTTGGGATAATTACTATATCTTCCCCACAGGTCTCCATGATGAATGCATAAGGTCTACAGCCTGACCCTGGAAGCACAAGGCCTAGTGCTGGGTCCAGAGCCATGAAGGGGATAGGGACTTTGGGACAGGTACCCGGTTAATAAGAGTTCAATAATGGTAGATTAGCAATAGCTTACATCTCTTATCCTGCTTACAAGTGTCCTCCTACTGTGAAACAGATGCCTGTAGCCACAGCCAGCATATTTCTACTGTTCCCACACCCCCAGCAAATGCATCTCAATCGTGAGAGAGATGAAAAAAAACTCTTAATTCGTGTAATTCTCCAGATTATTATTCTAGTTTCATCATCAGATCTTCTCACAGTAACGTATTTGCTCGTGTTGTCTATTCTTATAGTTTTAGGCTTGAAATCCTAACATAGGATTAGAAGCATTTATTTCGGCAGATTATCTTGAGATGCTAGAAGCACATCCCAAAAGCTGAACCCTCCTATGGTGTTTCAAAAGATTCTCAGGCTGATAACTGATCCCTAAAGCTCAAAGATGGGAGTACCCACTGGGGGTAGGGAGGGCTCCCTTAAGCATGTGACAGCTCCATGTCATTTCCTCCATGTGGTTACCAGTGTGACTGCTAAGCAGGCCCACATATCTCCATGTACACACCTGGGGGTGCATGCCTCTTTTGATCCCCAGTCCTTTGCTTGAGTGATCTCTCCACCTATGAATTGGAAAGACTTAAGTGACAGGCTTAAGTGGTAATCAGCTTGTTGTACAAAATGGCAAAATTGTAACTAAGAAGAATGACTTTCAAAGAGGAAGGAATAGGAGAGAGACATTTTCCTCATGCTGGCATTTTTTCTACCTTAACAATTATTAAAACAGCAGCGAACTCCCATCTATGGAAGAGTTTTTAAAATGCACATTGTGTCCTGGCTTCATATTGCAGACACTGGAAAGCATTTCTGATGTACTTATTGGTTGGTTGTTGTCAATACAAATCTCAGCTGTCTTTGGGGGATCGTTTTAGACTGTGGGAAACTGCACTGAACTGACTAATGAGCATTTTTAGTAGAAGCAAGAGGCTGCCAGACTCAGATATTTGTTACCGCTTTACAATTTCCCCGTCTACCTGACCACATCTGTAAGCCTTCCTCCCACTGTCCTTCCAAACAGATGATGGAGAATTTCGGTCAGCCTTTCATTATCAATGTGCTTCTCATGCTTTTCTTGCATCATGTATATGATTTTTTTTTCTTGTATACACAAGATAAATGCTTTTAGCCTGCAAGGGGAACCAGGCACTCTCCGAGTAAGAGACCCATTTAGCAGTGCTTGGCTTCCTGTGCCTGTCAGCGGCAGGTGACATTTAACACAGGCTTTATCTCAGTTGTGGTAATTACTGGGCTGACATGAGCACTCATACACACTGCAGATTGTTTTCAGTAGATGCAACCAAGCAACCCTGCTTTCTCTAGTGCAGTTTATCTGACTTTCAAAATGTGACATTCCAAACACACACACACACACACACACACACACACACACACACACACACACACACACACACACAGAGAGAGAGAGAGAGAGAGAGAGAGAGAGAGAGAGAGAGAGAGAGAGAGAGAGCAAGAGAGGTAATGCCATTTTTATGAAAATAGTCACCCTTTGTTGCTCTGACTGTATTGATTTAGTTTTTGCCATGGAGTGATGGCATGGGACATCTTCATTGTATGCAGTTTCTACATTACAAGCTATTATTATAACCTATTAAAGAGAAACGCCATTGTTAGAGTCATGTACCTCCATAATACATTGCATGCTAATTTAATGATATAATTAATGCACTTGTATTTTACCATTTAATTTTCTTAAATACCAATTGTGTGGCTGATAGAATAAGATGGTTTAAACTTTTATTTTTATTTTTAAAAATGTTTAATGTGAGGGGATATGTGCATGTGTGTGCAGATGCCCACAGAGGCCAGAAGTGTTGGGTCCTCTGGCACTGACATTCCAACTGGCTCTGAGACAGGAGACATTGGTGGTAGGAAGTGAACTTGGTCCCTCTGTGGGAGCAGCATGCATTCCTAATTGCTGAGCCATCACTCCAAGCGCCCTCAATGATTGTGTCTTTTCAATTTTCTGAGAGTGGTGTACTTTTTAATAAAAGAGGATAGAATTAAAAGAAATATTTTCATTTACAAAGGGAATCCCAATGACAAGCATTTTAGTATTCATATGATCTCTAGCCTAGGGCCAGAGCAACTTCCCTAAGTTAGGTAATTATTGAACGTCCTTTCTAACATTGCTCCTTAATACCCAAGCATTCTCAGGTAAAGAAAAAACAATACCCTGGCCTTTCAATATTTCGCATTTCAATTGACATACTCATATTCCCAGACTCCAAGATTAGTCTGGTCAGTTAGGCATTACATTAGACAAGCACACATTGGGCAGAACTGTAATTCAAAACATGCCAGTTAGATTATCTTTGCTGTGAGCTATAATTATTTAAATGTGCACATTTCCAGTTAACATAAGAGAGGGTTGTTCATGGTGTTTAAAGTGCAGAGACAAGATGAAGAATTACTGTGAACAAAGTGCTCCACTGTACATTGTGAAATGTATGCAGGCTACAAGCCAAAGGTGCTCAGCTCAGCAGAGGGCAGGGCTGGGGACCATACATTAAAAAGCTTGGGTCACATCAAGATAAAGTAGTTAAATGAGAACTTAGCTGGGCTGAAGAACATTGTCCAGTTCTTCTACCATGCAAGACAGAGGCTGGAGAAAGAGGAAACTTTTGGACATGCTACTTAAAAACGTTTTACTACAATGGTGAAAGAAAAGAGATTTTTAAAAATCCTAGAAATATCTCCAAGACAGACATTTAAATGTTGCAATTAATGTTGGTAAAACTGAGTTTGGATGCAATTACAATTATGCAAAATAAAGCTTTTGGTAAGTAGATAATTCATAGAAAATTTAAGTACAAAGCAAGGAAGGGGCCTGGTGTCATCATGGACATTAAAGGTGAGCAAGATAAGAACTTATCAAAATAATCACCAAGAATTTCCTAACGCGCTCTTAAGTTATAACAGAAATAAATGTGTTATAGCTCCCACCTAACATACTATATGCAATGATGTAAAAACAGAACTATTGGCAGCCACATGTAATCTTTTTCCTGCATTATGAAGGAAGCTGTCATTTAAAGGAAGTCACCTACATTACTTAAGGCACTTTAAGAGGAAGCTACCTTTTAAGTATGCATTTACTCATAATGCCAGTTTTAAATGACAGAATGTTGACTGAAATTAAAATCCCATTCACTTGACAGATTCTGCCTCTCTCTTATAAAATTACTCCAGAGCAAGGATATTTTCAATTCTTGCAGCAAATGATAATTGACCTCCTGGTTAGAACGGATGCTTGCCTGGCTCTCTGTCACAATACACATGTTGATTAGCATGCCTGCAGAGAGAGAAATAAAATTTGTATTGCTTCTTTTAGTGTTTTCTCTGAGGAAAACCAGATGGGCCAGGCAAGGAAGTAAAAGATTTATAGTAACAGGAAACTAGAAGTTCAGATATAGCTATCATTGTATCCTATCCCAGTCTTGAAATTCTTCATTATGGAAAGTCTTTGATATTTGTCCTTTACCCCCTGCTACACACACACCCATTCAGTGGTTAGCACATAATCGTATTGGTCTATCTATGATCTTCACAGGGAAGTCTTGATATCACTTTAAAAGGGCTATTCACTGGAGTTTAATCTCGGAAAATCTCCTAACAAGCGTTTCCCATATAAAACATCCACCCTCTTTGAAAATCAAATTCCAGGCTTGGGGGGGGGGATCACCCTAATAACAGGGCTGCAAAGGGAACCTTTCCATTTGTTCTTTATAGACCACAAGAGAGAGGCAACCCACGCTGTAAGTATCCTACCAATGAGATGAAAGGAAGCAGACTGTCAGCAGTTGGGCTCACAGCCTACAGCAGGCCACTGACAAATAAGATCAATGTGCAAACTATAGGCTGGGTTTTAAGAGACCCCCATCTTGCAGCCCATCACTTAAAGCTCATAATGTTTTAGTGGCTTTTCTCTTTGAACAAAATAAAACCTGCAGATTGTTAAAGAGAATGAAAGTTCAGTTTAAAGCAATGGGCTGGAAGGAAGGGTAGAAGGGAGTTGATGGGAACCAAATGTCTCCCATCTGGTTCTGGTTCTGCGTGAAGTGCACAGAAGGCCATATTAAAATAATAAGAAGGATAATCTGACTCATACAATTCTGCACAAATGCATGCACATAATAAAAATATAAGCGGAATGAGACCTATCTATGCTTTTGACAACACTGCAGGATTTGGCATGAATTCACTCACTCCAAGGTTTGCAATTCATTATGCTGTTTTCCCTACACTGGGGGACATGGGCCCAGTATTGGTAGGAAGCACCACTTTTTATCTCAAGAACTAAAGGACTATGAACATTTAGCACTGCTTTGAATAGTAGTATAATTTTCTAACATGTATACACTCAGTGATTTTCCACATATGAAAGGATAGCTGGATTCTTCTACAAGGTAACAAAGCATTGTCATCCATTAACAAAGCACTCTAGGAAATTCGAGTTCTCTTTTCTGGACCTGGTTTTTACCTAAATACTTGGCATGGCAACACTCTTAGCAGATAGTTTTACAGATAATTTTCCTAAAATCAAATGACAAGCCTTCCACCAATGTGGCTCCAACAAGATAAATTGAGAAAGCGGGACCATTTTTTTTTTCATGAACACTGGGCATAGTATCATTTGTCTTTCTCTGGAAAATGCATGGAGAAAGAAATGAATCCAGTTGAAACATGAACCAAGTGAATAATTCAAGGCCTATACGCCAAACTGCAGACTGCATACGAGCCATCCAGACACCGATATATTGAGTTAACACTGAGATGAATGTCAATCAATAAGAGGATCTACAGATTTTGACAGAGCACTACTACCTTCTTCCAAAGAGGGATTCCGAGCTCTGCAGAGATGCATCCTGCAGACAGGAGGCCAAGGTTTTATGCTGAATACTTATGTTCAGGATTCTAAGCATTTAAAAATGTCATTGGGCCCCTTAGGCAGAATTAATCACTCCCTAATATTTGCTTTCCTAGCAATTTTACACCTGTCAATTAAAACACTTTCCAGCCTAATTATAACTATTAACGTGTCATGTTCCCTTGTGTGACTGAGAGCATTTTGAGGCTACTTACTGGCTTTATCTTTCCCAAATTCCCCACTGTGTTTGCAGCCAAGTGGCACTTGGTAAGCTCTTCCTCTGTTGCCCATGTCCATTTCCAGACCCTGCTTTGAGAGTCAGAATCGAAAAGATCTCAAATGATCTAGTGAGAGCAGAGGGGACATTCCAGAGCAACCCACTGGAATGGCATTGCCAAGGACAGCATGGGGTGACACCCCATGGCCCATAGAAGGCAATGGTTCTCTGGAAAAGGCAGAGCATAGCTTGCATTCCTGAAGAAGATGCACTGAGCAAGGAGGGTCAAAAAGGCCCTTTCATTGGGCTCTGTATTCTAATAGTATTAGCTCAAAAGACATAAGCAGGATTATCAGAATTTATGAGACAGTTGCATACCCTTACCTAAGAAACAAATTATTTAATGAATGAAAAACAAATAAAAATGTCAGAGCCCTAAAATGAGAAAATTAATTAACAGCATTGCCTGCTTACCAGGCTGAGGGAAGTCATTAGAGAGCCTGTGGATAAAAGTCAGGAAATCACCCAGCCTATGTAACACAGTGATAATACAACCAGAGGGACAGTCTCCTACTATAGCTAGCAAGCATGATGACCTTAAAATAAGAAAGTGGGCAAGAACTATAGATACAGGCTGAGTTGTAAAGAGGAGGGGCAAGCAGCCTCCTCCAATTGCGTTCAGCTTCCCATTCCCATCACTCCAGAGGTGCAACCTCACTGAGCCCAGACACAGAGGCAGGGCCACCTGACCTCCATAAGCTGTGAGGACACTGGCATACATGGGGGCTTATAGTCACACACACACACACACACACACACACACACACACACACACACACACACACACACACCGTACACATGGGGGATACTGTTCTGTAATTTAAAGTTGGAATCAAAATTATTCCTTTGTATCTTTCTAAATTTAACAAAGACAACATGAATGTCATGATCTCCTGTCTGAATTGCAAGCTAGTTGCAAGTTATTATTTTATGTGTATGAGTGTTCTGCCTACATGTATGTACATACACCGTGTGCATACCTGGTACCTACAGAGGTCAGTTAGGACATCAGATTCCTAGGGACTGGAGGTACAGATAGTTGTAAACCACCATGTGAGTGCTAGGAATTATATCTGGGTCCTCCTGCAAGAGCAAAAAATGTACTTAACCACTAAGCCAACTCTCCAGCTAATCAGATAGGATCTTATGCATCAATGAATGATTGTAGGACAATGGTAAAAACCTTCTAAACTTCCACAATGGTAGCGTCTTAGCAGAGAAGAATGTAGTAATGTCTGTTGCTCACTTGTCCACATCCAACTGGAGGACAAGAATCAGACAGAGACTAGGGATGGGAGGACCCTCAAAAAGTCATACAGGAATCTCAATTGCACCAAGAGTGTGGTGAAGAAAGAACTAAGAGAATACAGAGTCGGTGTAGAATCAAGAAGCAGCCTGAGGAGAGAAGTCAGAACAAGAGACTTGGAAAGGAGAAGAAACCTGATTTGATGACTGGGCCACAAAATGTAACAGATTTTTTTTAATGGAAATGTGAAGATCTAGTTTTAAATGTTTTTCTCTACCCCGACATGCCCCTTCCTTCCTCAGCCCTTCCCACTACTGCTTGCCACATCTTTGAATACAGCTGATTATCATTATTCATAGGCTCCAAATCTGAAATTCACATGCTTGCCAAAATATATCTGTAACACCAAAATCATTACGAAAGGCATTTTCAGCCAATGGCAGACATGCTCAGGGACCAGGGAACAATTTGCATTGCAAACACTTCCTGCAGAGGCTGAGCAAGATGATGCTCTGCCTTCGTGCTCCCACTCTCATGTGGCAAATTATCACCCTTATTCTCTGCACATCATATGGATTTTGCACACTTGTGGCTTTTCCTACTTGTTCCACTACTTTAACATCTGCTGTTTATGACCTCCAGGTACAGTGCTGAATGCTTTCTCTCATCCTTAATCACATGAGACTATGTTCCACGCCACAGATAAAAATGCCATTCAGGCCTGAGTTCACGTGTTACTGGCCATGAGCTTGATGTTAATGTGTAAACAACACAAGTCTTTCAAAAAGTGTCCTTCAGCAAACACATATGAAACAAGGTGATTAAAATTTTACCATAAGTTCATGGAAACCCACTCTTATAGTTCACCTGGAATCTGTAATTCTGTACTTGCTAAGTTGGCATTCAAAGTAACTTTGAGATGCCTGGAATAAAAAGCATCAACTGTCTATGGAGAAGGGTTAGAAGCACCCATCTTTGAAAAGAGACAGGGGTATACATGAGCGAAAAGGGTGGGTTTGCCTCCTACATTGCATTGATAAAGCCAAGGCTTCTGCTCCTAGGTGGTGATGCTAGGATGAAGAATACCAGTTCCATATGAAGTGGAATCTTCTAAGTGTGACAGGCATTTGTGTCACATCTCCATGTGCACAGATACTCTCTTCAGCACAAGACTATCTTCAACTGGAAGATGAATGTTATGCCATCTAGTCATCTTGAGGGAATGCTGGCAGCCAAAAGGCAACAATCTCTAAAATGTGGTGAGAATGTCTTTTTAGAAAAAAAATAATAGTAACTGCACTGACATGAACTTCTTAATTACTGTGGCTAGAACAAATTATTGTTCAATTAAAAATGGCACAGAGCATGTTACACACACATTGGTACCATATGATCTATACTGCAAAAATCAGTAAGTAGCTTTTAAAAACAGGTTATTAATTTTACTCTTAAATGCCAGCACTTTAATGCCAGTTGCCAAGCATCATGAAATAACCATTTCTATGAAGTTCTCTGGAAGCAGAATGCATGGCTATGCTACTGGCTTTCTCATCACTCCAAACAGCAAGCAGATAAAACTGAAACAAAAAGACTAATGTATAAATGCAACTTCAACATCTGACCAATTCTGCACCTGGTATGCATTAAATTGCCATATTTTTTTTTATAAATTTGAGCCACAACTATGACTTTCTATAAAAGAAACCAACAAAATGACATGCTATGATACTATTAAATGGAGGGCATTGCTGATTGAATACCATTTAGCTTGAATCCATGGTAATGCTATTAATTTCTCCTCCTTTAATGCACACGGTAGCTTGCACATGACCCATACCAGGGAACATCAGTCACACCCCAGGGACCAGACATTAACAGTGTGTGCTACGAGTGGGTTATTTTACAATTGCTGTGAAATAAAAGCTGATGGAAACGAGCCGCTGGTGAATTACTCTCCAGCAAAAACAACAATATTTGTATCACTACTGAAAAACATTCTCCCAAAAGGGAAATGCAGCCAAGGCATCCTTGTTCAAGCCTTCCAGAGACCAGGCTAAGAGAACCAGGCAGAGGCAGGGAACAAGTCTACAGTTGTTCATTGCATGAAACAGAACATATTTTAGAAGCTGAGATCCAGTACCAGAGCTAGTAAAAACAGAGTTCACATGGATACACATGGGGGGAGGGGTGCATATATACAAATAAAGTAATAAAATATCATCCCCAAATAAACTACAGTTCATCAGGTCTTTCTTCTCATGAAATCAAAAGAAATAGGTCTTCAATCTTCTGATGGAGGTGATATTTCCAGACCTATGCAGAGGAGGAAAATTAAAATCACACAGCAGGGTTTTCACAGCAACAATTTATCCCTTTATTGATTTAAGAACATTATTTCTTTCTACATGTGTCTTCTCTACTAAATGTGGTCAATACCAGAATTATTTATAGCCTCATAGAAGATATGCAAATAGCCACAGATATTGCACTATACTTGTGAAAGTGTATACTATAGGGCCCAGGAGGATAGTTCAGTCATTGCACAAGCCAAGGAGTGATGTCTATGACCCCAGGACAAATGTAAAAGCTGCTTGTTTTTTTTTTTTTTTCTTTACAGTGTTGCACATCTGTAATCCCAGCCCTGGGGCTTACTGGCCAGTTAGTCTATTCTTATTGATGAACTTTGGGTTCAGTGAAGACCTTATTTTTAAAAAAAATCTCCAGAGTCATGGTGAAAGATACCTGACATTAACCTCTGGCCTCTACATGTACACACATGGGAAAACGCACCTGCACACACACATGCATATTACATATGAGTGCGCATGCACACACACACGCACACACCACACACACTATAATAACTAACTCAGTAGAATGAATAAAAAAAGGCCTTGTCTGCCTGGAAAAGATGCTCTTGATTGATTTAAATGCAACATTCAAACATAATTTCAATTACTCTGCATTCCTTGTTCTAAACTGAATTTAATCTGTTAACCTCTCACCTTCCTTTAACGGGAGTAGAAGCTAACAACAGAGGTGAGAGAAAATAAGGTTTTCAAGAATCAGATGGCACGGTGGTAAGTGCTAAAAGCCAGCAGACCCAATAATTATCCTGCTCCCAGGTTTACACACACACACACACACACACACACACACACACTCACACACACACACACAAACACACGTTTGTCTGTGATTAACGGAATCCTACAGCTGTAGCTCCTTTTACAGAAAAGTATGACCTTTTGCTGAAGTCCAATCTAACAAGAGAAAATCATTATTCATTTCTCTCCTAGTCAAAGTCTTAGATGCATATTTGAAAATGTTATTTACTGCCTGACTGTTAGTCTTTAACACCAAGCAGTTACCACCAAAGGAGACAGCTGGCTGCATCGACCTATCCTTTACTGCCCCCAAGGCCACGCATATCTAATTCAAGGATATCAGATAATGGTATGTGGCATGATTTACATGTAGAGAATTCAGAATTCATTGTGAGCCTATTTATAACTACAGCACCATCGATAGAGAAGATGATTTAATAGCGCTTGTAAGGGTGTTCTGACAAGAGGCATTAATATTAGAACCTTTTCCCAGAGTGCTGCAAACAGTGGCATGGAGATATAGCTCGCCTGAGTTATTTTTCACTGGCGACCCTCTTTGTGTTCATTAGCACTTACAATTCTAGGGTTGAGAAGCCACTGTTTTAACTCTAATTTGTATGTAATGAGCGTATTCCATGCACGGAGACTCTCTGTCATTAATGAAGCTGGGGGAAAAAATTGAGAGAGAGAGGCTAGGGACTCTGATGACAAAGGACAACCAATCTCATAGAAACGTACCAAGTCCAGTTTTGCAGGCAGTATTTGAAGACCAAGGCTCTGCTGTCTAGACAGTCAAGGTAGATAATAAAGATTCAATAATAGCTTTCAAAAGAAGTAGGGCAAGCTGTGCTGTCTGCCAATACAGCTCCCTTCAATAATACTAACTGCTGTATTGGCTGCTTCTGGATGATATATACAGGCAGGTTGGTACTGCCTACAACCAGAGTCATCTAAAAGTTTATCTGATGAGTCATGAGGATTAAACACACATCCGAGGATGAAATTTAATGAAGCATGTTATCAAAGTACCTTTTTCTGTTAATAAGATGTCGGTTTGCAACAGAAGGAGCAAATCAGAACTTTTAAAATTTGGAATGTAAAATCCCACTTTAAATGAAACATGAAACTATAGTCAAGGTCTTCTCTAAAATGCATGGCCCAGCATAAAAAATAGGGTTCAAGAAATAAACATGTCAAAATCATAGAAAGTACTTTTGCTATGTAAAATAAGAATACATGTATCCTATTGTGTGAAAATATTCTATTTTATGATGCTCAGAAAACATGTTATATTTAACATTATAAAAGTCATGTGATCCAGTAAGTTTTCTAGCCACCGGGTCTGCTCTCACTAGTCTGGCAAAAGAGTTTTACAGACACCATTAATTAAGATGATTATTTCTATTTCATCTATTCAGTGTGCTTATTTTGATAAGCTGTATTGTTATAATTTATATAACAATGAAATTTTGAAGCACAATGCCAACAATTTTAGCATTTATTTGCAAAGTAGTGCATCACAGTCACAACCTAACATTGGCATATTCTGTTAACTCTGGGAAAACACTTCCTATATGCATTCATTCCTCATTACTACTTAGATCCTAGACATACATTCATCATTTGTTCTGAATGAATCCGTGAGAACATAAAGTCTGAACATGTTAATGGACTATCGTGTAACATGTGAGTATGAAGCATGCTATCTGTGTGCACATTGTATATATTAATTACATCAAACATGCCTCTAATATTTTGCAACAATCCTTCAAGCTTTTTTAAATGTACAGTATATTGCCGTTATCTGTAGTCACCCTGTTATGTAACAGCATGCCTTATCATCTTGCTTTTAGCTAAATGTAACATTACCAATTGATCTACCATTCCTCATACTTCTCTGCTGCCCAAAGTTACCATACAGCTCTCAAATTCAGGAAATTCAACAATTCTTTATTTTGCCCACGAGTGAGATCATACAATGTTTGTATTTCTGTGTCTGACTTTATTTCACTTAACACAATCTTCAGTTTAACACAATAACTTTAATCTACAACATTGTAGTATCTCTTATTTAAATTTTTTTAAATATTACATAGCCATTCATTTGCAGATCAAGTATCAAGAAAAGTGGCTATTCCCACCAAAGCATTAAACAAAGCTCAGCTCAGAATGAAAGTACCTTATATTGTTTCTTCAAGCATTAAACAAAAGAAGGGGTGGGGAGGAGGTAATAGCAAGGTTTCACATAAACTAGCTCATAGCCTTGTATATGCATAGAGTGGTTGAACACTTACAGATTCTGACTTAGTGGCGGGGGGGGGGAGAATGCAGGGACACTTAGCAAAATGTGGGAAAATGTGTTGTCACACAACTTGCAGAGGAGGCTCTGTGGGTTGTCACAATCGTGGGTGATAAGTTCATGCAAAGATTACTGGAATTACTCAAAACATCCAATTAATACAAAGCATCCTCCATAGTTACTAAGCCACTCAAAATGCCAAGCAAGTATGAGACTGAGATAATCTCTTCTAGTTACATGTATAATAATAATTAAACATAGGATCTTGTGTTCTAATTGATTCTTACAACATATGAAATTTTATCTCTAAGTAGTCTGTCAATCTAGTTTTTTTTCTTTAGTGAGCACCAAGAATAAACTACTGCTAGATGTCTCTTTTTTACTGAAAAACCAATTTCATAAGATGCATTTTGATCATGTTTTCCCCTCCCCCAGTTCCTCCCAGATCTTTCTCCTGTTACTATCTACCCAACTTCATGTTACACACACAAATAAATAAATAAATAAATAAATAAATAACAAGAAAAGCATTTAAAAGTAAAATCACAAAACTGGAAATAAAAATAAACAAATAAAAGACCAAAAACACCAAAAAAAATTGCTCAAATAAAGCAAAATGAGACTTAAAAAAATTAATCATTGAGTTCATTATGTGTTGCTCAACTATTTCTGGGCATGTGGCATATCCTGAAGTGTGGTTAATGTACCCAATGGGATTCCATTCGAAAACATACAGTTGCAAATAGCTTCTTGTTTAGGGATAGGAGCCCATATCCACTTTCTCTTCTCAGTTCTGGGACCCCCATCTGGCTTAAACCTGTGCGGGCCTTTTGCATGCTACCACAGTCTCTATGAATTCATATACACATTAATCCTGTTGTGTCTGAAAGATACTATTTCTTTGTAGTCATCATCATCTCTAGCTCTTGTGACCTCTCCATTCTACTTCCTCATAAGAGCCCTGAATATTGAGGGGTGGGATTTGATGAAGACATCTCATACAGTACTGCATACTCCAAAGTCTCTCACTCTCTACACATTTTACGGTTGTGAGTCTTTGTATTAAATTACCATTTACTGTAAGAAGAAACTTCTCTGATGAGGGCTGGGTGAGACACTGATCACTGTTCATAGCGATATGGTATTGGAAGTCATTTTATTGCTATGTTCATTTTAGCAGAATAATAGTAGCAGGTTTTCCCCGAACCTATGACAAATCTCAGGTGCTTTGCCATGTTTGCAGTGTCGGGTGTGGGTTCCTTCTCATGGAGTGGGCCTTAAATCCAATCAGAGAGTATTTGGTCACTCCCATGACATCTGTGCCACTGTAGCACCAGTGTATCTTGCAGGCAGATCACTGTCATAGGTCACAGGATCTTTATTTAGGAAATATTGATGATTACCTTTCTCCTCTAGTAGTATGTGGAGTACCTTCCAGTACTCCACATACTAGTCGGTAATGTGTAAGGTATCTAGTTAGGCACCTACTCAACTTTTCTGTGTTTGATGATGTAAAGAAGCATTGTCTTTAGGAATTGGGTCTCGTCATCAGATTATGGAGAATAACCTGAATAACAATTATTAGCAAAAGCTTGTGATGTTTGGGGTTTTAATGGTGCCCCATTTGGCCAACAGCTCAACAAGATTTAACCTATTCATAGCAGTGGAAGTTAGATGTCTGTCTGGTTGGGGCAGACTCCATTTATTTTATACACACACACACACACACACACACACACACACACACACACACTCATATATATATATATATATGTATATACATACATACATACATATATATATATATATATATATATATATATATATATATGGGAGCTTCTAGAATAGCAAGTTCCCATGTCACTTTTCAAATGACCTTTCTTAGGTAGATACCTCCCCCCAGGAAATCATAACAGAACACCCTGCCCGATAGCCTACAGTACAAGAGGGAAACAATACATAAACTCCTTACTTGAGTGGCCAAGAACTGGGTCCATACTTCACATATTTAAATTTGAAATTATAACAGAATAAATGATCCATGACTAAAATATAAAGTTTAAGAAAAAATAAGGGCAACCAGAAAAAGTCTCTTTCTCCCACCCTTGCCTTGATCATTTTATGTCCCCAAACAAGTTTCTTGGACAAGTTTCCAAGATACTCTGTGAAGTTCTGTTACAGCAGGTTTCCCCGCCGGCTGCTGCTGGTTCTGCCTATTGTCCCGCTGCCACGTGTGCCCCAAATAACACTCAGAGACTCTGTATTTGATACAATCCTGTTGGCCAGTTACCATTATTGTTTATGGGCTAGCTCTGCCTTAATTATTAACCCATTTCTACTTATCTAAGTATTTCCACGTGGTCATCTTATCGGGGAGCCGCAGCACGCATCCTGCTTCTTTCCTGGGCTACATCTCGACTCCTACTACTTCCTCTCTCCTCCTCCTGGTCTCCTAGCCCCGCCTATCTTGTTATCTCATTGGCCACAGAGCTTTATTACAGTATGAGAAACATATATACAGAATAACATCTCCCATCAGAGTTCTAAGTATAGTTCTAAAGAAAACAATTTGCATGCAGCGATGAAAACATGTATTATACATGTGTTACAGCAGGTTTCCCCGCCATATACCTTTGGGGTATATTAAAGCTGACTCATAATTTTAAATACTACATGAAATTCCATAGTATGGTTTTGGTTTTGGTTGGAGACAGGGTTTCTCTGTGTATCTCTGACTGTCCTGGAACTAGCTATGTTCAAGACCAGGCTGGTCTTGAACTCACAGAGATCTGCCTGCCTCTGCCTCCCAAGTGGTGGGATTAAAGACATGCACCACCGCACCCAGCTAGTATTCCACAATGTAAATGTGAGCATTTAAACCTAGTTTCTTGTCAAATGCATTTAAAGTGTTTTCAATCTTTCATCATTATAACTGTATTTCTACGTAGAAGCATCAGCTCTCATGAAAAATTACATATATTTCTATTTTAATTAAGTGTTATTAAACAGATAACCAGGTGTGTGTGTGTGTGTGTATGTGTGTGTGTGTGTGTGTGTGTGTGTGTGTGTGTGTGTGCACTTTCAGAAGATTATACAATTTCAACACTATGGGTTGATAAGCTCATTATAAACTTGCTATGTAGGAATTTCCTGTTTTAATTTATACTCTCATAACTGATACATTATGTTTGCATATACCTCACAGATAGGGAGCTCTTTTCTTGATCATAATTTTTGAATATTTTTTTAATTAAAATTTTGTTTTGGGGGATTTTGTTTGTTTTTGTTTCTTTCAAGGCAGGGTTTCTCTGTACAGCCCTGGCTTACCTGAACTTACTATGTAGACCAGGCTGGCCTCAAACCCAGAGATCTACCTGCCTCTGCCTCTCAAGTTCTAGGATTAAAAGCATGTGCCACCACTGCCCAGCTGTTTTTGTTTTTGTTTTATTTTTAAGAGCATTAACTAAATTCTCCTTTGTAATATACATCATATACCTTTCCCCCTGTTACTATGCTTTTGTGTTTTTATTTGAAAATTTCATGCATTCATATATTATATATACCTTGATCATATCCAGGTTGCATTTCCTCTAACCTCTCTCCCAGAGCCACCCATATCTCCCTCCCAACTTCATATCTTCCTTATGTAATGTTTGTACTAATTTATTTTTAAGCCAATAAGTCCAATTAGTGTTGCCTGTGTGCTCATGGGTGTGTAGTCATCTACTGAGACATGAGGAACCTATCAATGGCCACATTCCAAAAAGGAGTAATTCTTCCTCCACCAGAAGCCATCGGTTGTCAATAATTCTCCAGCTATGGATAGGTATTCATGAGCCCTCCTTCCTAGATGCTAGAATTTTTAACTGACTTGATCTTGTGTAGGTCTTGTATAGTAAACCACTGCCACGATGAGTTCATGTGGGCTACAGCCATGTAATGCCCAGAGGAAAGCATGTCAAAGCATTCCTCCTCATCCTCCAGCTCTTATACTCATCCCATTCACTCTTCCATGATGTTCCCTAGGTCTTGGAGAGAGTGTACGTGTAGAAGCCTTATCTATGGCTGAGCACTCACAGTTGCTTATTTTAAGCACTTTAAACAGTGATGCATCTCTTTATTAACTACTATCAACTGCAAGAAGAATCTCTTCTGACAAAGATTGGGAGCAACATATATCCATGAATATAAACATTATGTGTGTGTGTGTGTGTGTGTGTGTGTGTATTATATGTTTGACATGATCATTTGGAAAAATAACATTAGTATATTCTCTCAAATAGCCTATGACTTCCATAGCCAAGATTTTGACCATGTTTATAGTATCAGGCATGAATTCCCTCCTGTGGAGAATGCCTCAAATCCAGTCAAGAGAGTGATTAGTTATACTCATAAAAAATGTTGTCACTAGCACATCTTGCCTGGTAGCTTACTATCATAACATGCAGGCTTTCATACCATGAAGACCACTAATAACCTTTTCTTCCCCACTAGCCTTCAAGAACTTCCTAACATTATGAAAGATAGCCAGCTGATAGAGTTTCCTATTTAGTTCAAGATTTATGTCTCAGTTTCCTGTAACTAAAGTGTAAGGTGTGTTCAGCATAGGGTCTTACCAACTAGCTATGTTGGCTAACCAAGTATAATGGCAATAGCCTATGTTGCCAAGAGTGCTTCTGGGTCCTACCTGACCAATAACACTTAGGAGGGTAACTGTCACATGGCATGGCACTGAGATTTTCATTAAATAACCCATCCTCTGGAAGCAGTATCACTTGCTAATGTGAGGTACTTTTGTTAAAAACATGTGAGATATATATGTATATATATATGCATTTATATATATATATATATAATATTTTTAATCTTGTAGAAGTTTTCTATGGTTCTCCTTATCTCAAAATCTTTTATAAGTTTAGGACTTTCTATTAAATTTAGAATTATATTTTTAAATCATATTATATTTTCTTCTCGTTTATTAACATTATCACTTTATTTGCTCCTTCTGAGACTTATCTTAGTTAGAGAGCCTTGCATCTGGGTTTTTGTTTTCCAGATGACTACCTACTTATACTGTCAAAATGCAAACTTGTCCCCAGTGAGTTTAAATCCTGCCTAATGTTTTCATTTCTTTTCTCTGTTGCTGAGATTCTCATTCTGTTCCACACAGCTTTCATCTCTGCTTAGACCAGCACTGCACTGTGCAAATTATTATAGCATATTTTCAATGTCCACTGGAAAGAAGATGTATTCTTTGCATATGTAACCAGATAATCAGTACAAAAAGTTAGTCTATTATATGTGGGTAAGTGGTGAATATGAATTCAAATACCCATTGTTCCTTAGATTAATAAATTATATTTCTTTGAAACCTCTCTCTGAAAACTGGGAAACAAGCATATCAAACCTATAGAACACATACTAAGTAGTGACACTCTCTTTCCTATGTAGACCTAAACAATGAATGGAAAATGGTGATGGGAAAAACATTTGATAAAAAATGAAATTCTGTTTTATGGTGCCTTTGTGTGAATGATTTTTTTAGAGATGTCTGAAGGATGTACCTACCTGTCAGGGTGAGGAGAATTGTCTAACAGAGATTTATAACAGGGAGGACACAACTGTGAGCAGAAGTAAATGAATGTCAAATCTGGTCCAGTGCACACATGTGATTTGGACACTGAGTAAAACTTATGAGGACAGGTATTCAACCCAATAGTTCCTTTCTTACTACAGTATGTCTAAAACATAAAATTTGCTCTAATCAATTTTTTATCTCCAGATCTTTTCATGTAAATAAAAGCATTTGGGAATCAATAGCAGTATACATACATACATACATACATACATACAGTTATAGCTATAGATGATAGATAGATAGATAGATAGATAGATAGATAGATAGATAGATAGATATCAACAATCACCTAAGTAGACAGATAGGATTTAGGATTTATTATGGACTCAACTGTGCTGTGTAATATTGATACATAATACTCCAAGATTGGAGAAACTGTATTTTCTTGCTAATTTACTTCTCTGTGGCCATTATGGTGTTTTATAAATGTAAATCAGTCTGCATAAGGATCTGTGTGAGTTTGAAGCCAACCATGTCTATATAGAGCCATGGATTCATGGTAAGACTCTATCTTAAGAAAAAAAGGAATGCTATAAAAGTAATATTAATGACCATGCCAATTAAATGTAGTTTAAGAACTAGCTCTCTGGCATGTAAGCAGGTAGGTTAAGTGCAGAGCTTCACTTCTCTCCCAAAACCTCCAAGTCCACTGCCACCAACCCCTCTCCCCCATATGATACACAGCTCTGTAGTAGCAGACCACCTGCTGTGGCCTCCTTTCTTCAACCCTACCACAGTGGACCCTAAGAAATGGAATCGAGCTGAAGCACAAGACAAAGATTTCAAAATGCCTATCTTGAATATGCTCAAGCACATTGGAGAGAACATGGAAAAATCCATTAGTGGAATCTATGAAAACACAAACAGTGGAGTGAAATGAAGAAAACTATTCAAGATATGAAAGTGGATTGAAATTTTTAAAAAAGCAAGCAAGCAAACAAAAACCAAACTGAAAGAAACCTATAAATGAAAACCATAGGAACAAGAATAGAAACCTCAGAGGCAAGCTTCACCAACAGAAGAGACAGAAGAGAGACTCGTAGACTTTGAAGGAAAGATAGAAGAAATGGATACTTTGGTCAAAATAAATGTTAAATATAAATAAACCCAAGTACAAAGTATGTAGGAAATTGGAGTCACTATGAAAAGACCAAACATATGAATAAAAGACATAGAGGAGGGAGAAGAAACCCAGGTCAAAGGCACAGAAAATATTTTCAACAAAACCATAAAAGATAATTTCCCTAACCTAATGAAGGAGGTGCCTAACAAGGTATGAGAAGCACACAGAACATCTAATGGACTAGACTATAAAATAATTCCTCACAGTACATAATAATCAATACACTAAATGTCCAGAACAAAGAAAGAATATTAAAACTGCAAGGAAAAAGGATCAAGCAAAATAAGAAAGGCAGACCTACTAGAAAAACACCTAAATTTTCAATGGAGACTCTAAAAGCCAGAGAGGCCTGGACATATGTTCTATAAACTCTAGCTCAGACTACTATACCCAACAAAATTCTCAATTACAGTAGATGGAGAAAAACTACATTCCATGATAAAATCAAATTTAAGCAATATCTATCTCCAAATTCAAACTAAGGTATGTGCTAGGAAGAAAACTTCAACCTGAAGAGGTTAACCCCAACCAAGATAAACATGAGGAACAAATAATTTCAAATAAGTAAATCAAAAGAAGGGGAAAAGCCTACATCACCACTACAAGATAATGGGAATCAACAAACAGTGATCATTGATAATGTTCAACATTAGTGGTTTCAGTTCTCCCAATAAAAAGACATTACATAATGGATCAAAAAAGAGGATTCATCTTTCTACTGCATCCAAGAAACACACCTTAGCATCAAGGGCAGACATCACCTCAGAGTAAAAAGATGGAAAAATATATTCTGAGCGAATGGACCTAAGAAGCAACACTCCAAAACAAAACTAATCCAAAAATGATAGGATAGATAGGGAAGGACACTATATATTCATCAAAAGAAAAGTTCACCAAGAGGATGTTGAAATTCTTCACATCTATCCTCCAAATACAAAGAGACCCAAGTTCATAAAAGAAACACTACACCTTTCTCTGGTTTCTCCTGGGGCTTCCATGGTTCCATACAGTGTTTCCAATATCCTAAAGACATTCAGAATCCCTCCCCATGCAGCCATGCTACTGTGACAGCCACACTGGATGCCAGCAGGTCACCACAATTCCTTCCAGCAATTCTACAACTGTCTTGCTATTTTCCAATCCATGCCTTTATTTGCTATGGTTCTGGTCAGTTGGCTCAACCACCCTCCTACTGTTTCAGAAATGCTTCCTTCCATCACAATTCTTCTGGTCAATGTTTCTTTCCAATGAGTCTGAATTCTCAGCATTTCAGAGCTATGAGAACACTTGACATGGCTTATTATTTTTCCTTGTTATTGGACACCCACAACAGACCTGTTTCAGAGTTCAAAGTCCTCTCATTATATTTTGTTTCAGCCTTTCTCTTTCCCAAGGTTTAAACATATCTGTATGGAGTTGATCTAAAACAAGCTAGTGCAATGCAACAGGACTGGCCGCAAGGTCACTGTCTCTGGTAAAGAAAGGTCACTGCATCCAGATTACCACACTACATCCTTCTTCTAAGGATGCATTCTCATCTCATCTGTGTAACTATCCAATGACTCTCCGCTCCTCCCAAGAGTTCTGAACCCTAACACAGGGAACAGAAATTATGTTATAGGAAGAAGAAACTCCTTTGCTTTTCACAAGTGTCCATACATGACCGGATATGCTTAAACTCCCACATAAATAGAAAGCAGGTAAGTTCTCACTTTTCAATTTTGATAAAAAAAAGGAAATGTGGAGAAAGATAGTGAAGAGACAAAGAATGCCACAAATATATTCCCTGTTTGCAGTAGGGTTTTTCTGTGTGTAAACTCTTGTCCTAGTGTACTTCAGCCAGTTATCAGCTTCAAAGAGGAAAAGAATATAGTAAAGGAGCTATAGTGGCACAACCTGGGTGAAGAGATGGCTCAGCGAGTTAAGCAATTGTAGAATACTCATGAGGACCTATCCCAGTACACACGGAAGCAGCACAGTGCATCTGTAATTGCAGCATGTGAAAGCAGAAATAGGCAGATTCCCAGAGCTTCCTGGCCAGACAGTCTCACCAAGTTGTTCAGCTCCAGATTTATGGAGGAGACTTTGTCTCACAAGTGGTAAAGAGCAATAAACGCTCAACATCCACCACTGCCCTTCACACCCAGTCTCACACATGTATGTACACGTAAACCACATACACACATGTAACAGAGGAGCTGAGGAACAGTCTTCTTTGTGGCACTCTAGGTATAAATAACATCTCCCAAAATAGGTGCGAAAGGCATTCTCTTTAAGCAAATAGATGTAATTAGTAATGCAAAGACACCCCCCTGACCATGTCAAGACAGCTCAAATGGAGTTATTGACGATTCTAACACAGGTGAGCAGGATGGAGGCATGGCTCAGCAGGATTCACGTGTGAACTGTAACCCTTGTAGGTATAGATCCCACTGTCATCTACTTGAATTTGATTAGTGAATAGAGTAACATTCTAGCAATATGGTCAAGACATAAATAGTTCATTTTCTCCCACTCCTGGGATTAAACGCAGAGTACTACATGTTTCTGAAGGCCTGCACCCACTAAGCTGCATCTCCAAACTCACAGTGTGTTCTTTAGTAACACAGGAAAAAGAAGGTGTGGTGACTCACCCCTTTAATATCAGCAGTGAAGAGGCAGGAACAAGCAGATCTCTGTGAATTCAAGACCAGCCTGGTCTACAAAGCAAGTTCCAGGCCTGTTCTGGATACACACAAGATTCTGTCTTAAAAAACAATGACAACACACCGGAAGCAGGCTAGGGAAATGGCTCAGTTGGTAAAGTACATGACACATCACCAATGAAACCAGAATTCAGATTCCCAGAACCCACATAAAACATCAGATACAAACAAACAAATTATGAGAAAAATAATTTGATTAAGAGGGAAACAAATGAGAAAGTAAAAAACAAGTTCAATATGATGATCTTTTCTGTGAGTCCCATTTCTCAGTTGTCTTTTGTTTATTATTGTTGCATGCTGTTGCTGTTGGCAGCATGTTAAATGAATGATTCAAATTGGTTCATGCTCTGCCAACACTCCTGTGGGTATTGAACACTGCAATGTCATAGGACTTTGGCCTAATTAGTATATTGCTAGTCACATGTATATGCTCTATTTTCACTGTACCAAGGCTAATAAACTGAAGGAACTGCCAACCCCACTATCATGACAGAACCAGCTAGCTTTCCTCTAATGACTTAAATTCACTTATTACTCCTTTATCATAAGCCCAAGCATGTTTGCTGTTCTTGCACTACCATACCACAAAGAATAACTCTGGAATAATTTAGCAAGAGAAAATAAGAAAAGATAATTTTGGACAGTAAAAAGTGGACACTAAATTTCCTGGAGTAAGAGTTCCCAAGATATATAACTAGGGTGACAATGCAGAGAAAACTTGAAAGGATGAAACTCTGAAGGACAGAATGTCCTGCTCTGTGGTTCTTTCCTTTAAAAGATCATGTTATGGGAAATTAAATGAGTTCCTGATTAACTAGACTCCCTGTTGCGTCTGATTGTCTCTGGGAATCTTGGAGGCTGGGACATGTGAGCACTACACCTATCTCTTCCTAGGACCCAGCTCAATCTTCTGTTGTTGGGCTAAGACCTCAGCAAAATTAAATTTCAGATCATCCGCAAGTAACTGTCTAATACTTGTATACCACACTTAATATTGAGGATCTATTATAACTATAGTAATCAAGATGGTTTGATATACTTAGTCAAAATGACACATACATGCCAATGGAACAGAATGGGGAGCCTGGAAATAGCCTACACAACTCTGTCCAAGAGATGTTGAGTGAGGAAGCAAGCAAGCCAGTAGATGAGGACATTATTCTGCACGTAAAATGTAAGTCTACTAGAAGAGAACACAGCTGAAAAAGTGTCAGGATAAAGGATTGGCGAGGATAAGCAGATCATTCAAAATATTAGCCATAAAAGAAAGATCATAAATTAGACTTCTTCAAACTTTCAAATCTTTTCCCTCTCCAAGACTATGTGCAGGGGTTGAAAGTAAATGCTATCAAGTAGTGACAATATCTGAACAAATATATCTTGAGATGGGGCTTATGCCAAGTATGGTGGTTTGAATGGAAGATGTCTTTCACCCACTCATGTATTTGAATATTTAGTTCCCAAGTTGGTGGTGATGTTTGGAGAGGTTCCAGCTGAAGTGAGGACTTGTTGAAGGAAGTACTTCACTGCAAGGAGGGCAGATTTTGAGAACATGGAGGCCCCACCCCCTCTCACCAATCTGTCTATCTATGTCTGTCTCACATGTGGGTGGAAAATGGGTCCTGTAGCCTTGTTGCCATGATGGTATCCATAAACCATAAACCAAAATAAACCCCTCCTTCCTCAATTTGATTTTAGTATTGATATTTTATCATAGCAACATAAAAGTAACTAATACAAAAATAATGTAATTTGATTACTAAAATTTGACATTAGTAAAGCAAGCAACCCAATGGTAGAACCAGAAAATGAATTGTACGGCCTTCATACTGAAGAAGTAAAACCTTACAGTCAGCCCGTCATGTAAGAACTTGAATGTGACGGTCCATGGCAGCTGTGTTTGAAATACCCAAAGACTCAAAACCACAAGTATGCTCTTCCACAGGTAAATGGTTAAATGCTAGACATTATAGGAAGGAATATTACTCAGAACAAAGGGGAAAGCTGCAGATACATGAAGTGACATGAATGCATCTTAGGATGTGAAAAGTAAACAAATCAAACTAAAGTGATGGCAGATAACATTTCATTTGTGAAGGAATCCATCACATTATAAAATCACAGTAATAGCAGGAAGATATGTCGCCAAATGTTAGAGAAGCAGATGTACATGACTTGAGGGAGCCGGCATCGAAGTGTCCCTTTGTGGTAAAGAACAGCTCCACAGCTGGGAGTGTGCCTCAGCTGGTAGAATGCTTGCCTAGTATGCACCAGTCCCTAGCGTGGGTTCCCAGCCAGAGAGGACCTAAAGGTCCCCAAAACAGCATAGGTCATTGCAATTGCTCTTGTTGGCCTGCCAGAACTAGATAGTAAATCCCAATTACTGAAGACACAGCACTCTTTCGGTTGAAGAATACAGGGATATAAAACTAAGAGTGATCGACAAGCTGTGTCCTTGTGGGCTGGCTTTCAGAGTTCTGGAAAGTGCTATGCAGTGCAATGAGCAGGGGGATCATCAGTGGTCTTACCCAGTGGTCTACTTTTGAACAGTCACTAACATGCCAAGCATGTACAGACTGAATTTGAGGCTTACTCCATGGAAGACAAGTCTTGCTTTTTACTATAAATCCAGTCAAAAGCCCACAACTCTAGGGGTGAACTTACTACTGCTGTTTGAATAAATGGACACATTGTTGAATTGCCTTCTAAATAGTATGTTTATATCCACATGGGTCCCCTCTGCTCGCAGCCTTGCCAGAGAAGCTTCTTTCAAAGTGGGCAGCTGTGGTTACTTGTACAAGATCAAGCCCATTGACAAACCAGCATGGATTTTGGAAGAACTCACAGAGCTCCACCCCACCCTGAATAGACATTTTCAGTAAGTGGCTGCTGAGGGAGGGGGAAGTCATTTTTTTCCTCTGTAGGCATTACAATTATATTTGACCCAAAGAGATAAAGTTCTTATTCATGAGCTGGGTGAAGAGAACTCTCTGCTCACCAGAATGGCACATACTCATTGAACTTGCGCAAACGTATTACCCATAAAGAAGTATTACTGTCAATAATTTTGCTTTCTTCTCTGTGCTTCATTAGTGTGGAATATATATTATATATGAGAACTTTTAAGGCAAAATCATTTTATACAGAAATTGTATTCAAAGTAAGCAGGCTGCTCATTAATGTCTTCAAGCCAGGAATCAGTTGGTTTTTAAGGGAAATATATAACACTAAGTGCTGACAAATGATGTGAAGTCAAGCTTCCCAGATATTCTTAGATGTGTGGCCTTACAATGAGACATGGTTGACACTCTTAGAGAAAGCAGACCTTTCCTCTCTAAGCAGATAATTGCCCATAGGTTCACAGCTAAAGGATGAATTGTGTGCCCGACTCACTTCTCCATGCTTAGCTTTGGTCTGGCGTAGGCTTGCACAGTGTTGTGCATGCTGCCATCATCACTGTGAGTTCATATAAGTAGATGTCTACTGTTTTGTCTCTACACTCTTTCTATTCCCCTCTTCCCCAATGACCCCTAAGTCTTGGGAGGAAGGAGAGGGGTATATTGTTACAACTAGGGTTGCTCATTCTCCAGTGTCTTATTCTCTGCACACTTGACAGTTATGGATCTCTATGCTAAACTAACCACCATATGTTACAAATAGAAGCTCCTCTGGTGATGGTTGAAAGATTCATTATCAATGGGTATAATTATAGTCATTATGAGTTAGTTCAACACTGTGTCCATTTAGTAAAATAATAGTAGTAGATTCTCCCCTCGTGCCTATGACCTGTCTAGGCACAGGTTTCATGGCCCAATAACGGTGCTAAGCATAGGTTTCAATTTGTAGAGCGAGACTTAAGTCAAATCAGAAAGTAGTTGGTTATTGCCATGATGTTCATGGCACTATTGCACCAGTGAGCATGTCTTGTCAGGCCAGTCATTCTTATAGTTTACAGGGTTCAAAGCTAGGTAACAGCCAATGATTACTTTTCTTCTCTGATGGCCTGCATTGCACCTCCCAGCACCATGAAAGCAAGCTTCCTTCCAGGTCAGTACAAATTTGGTTTCTCCATATGCTATGATTCAAGTATGTGATGCCTTCAGTAATAGGTTCTTAAGGGTTATGCCTGCCACTCAATCTCTACGCTAGATAAACAGCTTTTTCTTGTAAACTTAGGCTACCAGACATACATTGTTATATTAATGCCAACAGATTGTAATTCATTCTCTAAACTACATACTGAAGATTAAAGACAACTCAAAACTGATATTCTTCTTATGAAAAACATGGACTCACTCCCTCTTACTAAACAGACTGTCCCAGGGTTAGTATATATTTTTCCATCCTCTCTGGACTTTTAGAAGAGCAATGAAAATGAGACAACAAAGCTGAAAGCATTGGAGGATCTTTTTTAGATTTTGGTCAAATGTTGAAGTGAGCCTGGGGAGATGTAGAATTAAACTAAAACAGTTTGGAAAACACAACATTTTCTGCACTCTCAGTAGTCCCCTGATAGAGCAGGTAGGGGGAGGAGAGGACAAAGTAAGGTTGGTCTTGGTTAACTGTATATCCAGTTAGAGGAGACCCAGTACCCTCTTCTGACCTCCACAGGTACCCGCATGCATGTAGGTTACACACACAAACACACGCATCCATGTGCATGTATAGACATAAAAATTAAAAGGAAATTATTAAGGAGATTTTTCCCTCTGTATTTTATATACACATAACACTGAACACACAAGCTTTTAGATGAACTGAGAAATTTAATAAGAAATCCTGTCATTTATCAACATTTTGAAGGTGTGTAGCAGTGCATGCTTCTCAGACCCAATATTTGTTATTAAAAAATTAGGATATTATTTGTATTAAATTTTAATAATATGATTCCAAAAAATTTAGGGGTTAGTTGAAGTAGCTGAAACTAAGTTAAATATTAATTATAATGATTGAAATCTTTTTCTGTTCCAATTAGCCCACTTGTAGTGAGGGGGAAAAAGATGGGGAAAGGTTAGTTTCTCTGAAAAATCTTTATTAATCAAAGAATATATTATAGCAGATATTTTCCTTCACATATTTAGTTCATGGTCAAATCCCCAACCAGTTAGAGTTTTAATTCATTTACCACTGCACAACACAGCCTCTTGATGAACCCAGAAAACAAGAAGGGTAATGCTTCAGACTGAGAAACATCATGACATTATATGTTCAATCATATAGCCGGGAGAATTTTTTCCTTCCTTCTCCTTTGGCCTTTAAGTTGCACACTCTGCTGGTTCAACATAACAAGAGAGTGGAAAAGGGTTTTCTGTCTTGATGTCAGGAAATTTATGACCCTCTGTGGTTGTGATAATGCATCAGGTTGAACAGCAAGGGAGCAAGCATGTGACAGAAACAGAGGAAACAGTGTATTTCAGACTGCTGCAGGGACACAAATTTAAACTTCCCCTAACCAGGCCTATAAAAAGTCATCAGGCTAGTCTGAATGGGCTGGTGTGCTTAGGAAATGTAGCATGCAGCAGAAGGGTGACAAATGATACAAAGAACAGCACCAGGCACACTGCAAGCAGACAGCCCAGCATGGGCTAAGGCATGGACCTAAGGCATCAGCAAATTTGATTACAGAAATATGGGCCATGGTGGTATACAGGCTGGACTGGTCTGCACAGCCAAGTGTCAGATGCTCAACAGCCATCCATCTAGTGTTTGCTCCATTGTGTGTGCCACTTTGTTCAGTTCTGGGTATTTTTCTCCCCTCAACAAAATCAGTTCATTACTGCAAACACTACAGACAGCCTAAGCTTGTTAGTTGATATGCTAATGGCTTTGCAGAGCTGTCTTTCTCAGCTACTGTAAGGTGCCTGGATTGCTTCATCTCAGCTAAATCCAGCACTTGTGTGGTTTCAGGGTCAGGGAGAATTACAGAAAGGAGAATCTGCAAGATAAACGTCATCCTTTACTTTCACTGGCTGTGTACGATATTGGCGTTTACCCAACATTCACACACACCTTTCATATACAATTCTCAGAGACAACAAAACACAATAAACGTGCGTGTATATGCAGCTATAAAAAATCCCTGCATTCACTTTGGCACAATATTTATATAAAACCATCTCATGAATAAAATTTTTTCAGAATCAGAACTCTAAACAATGACATCTCTCAAAATTCTCTCTTCATTGTCTTTTACTTAAATCAGAACTCATTCTCCACTGGCCTTATTGTATGGACAAAGGGGTCATAACAACAATAAGGTTTCAGGCACTTAAAGCAAGAGTTTGTCTTACCTCTTTCAAAAATTTCTCCTAATAGCTGACTGATTTCTGAGATGCCTCAATGAATGAATTACATTGGTTAACATTCATTCCCTGCCAATATGTAAAATTTAAAATAAGTATCAACTCAGCACCTTAAATTTAATGTAAACAAGTTGATTATAATGAATCCTCAAGAGAAAGAGAAAAGTAGAGCACAGAAAACACTGCACATTGTATAATGCCATCAGAGCAATCCCAGTGATAGCACAGTATCCAGGAAACTGCTCTTAACTTTCCACATCAGGAATTGCATCAGGTACTTCCTGGTAAAGGGGAAGACAAACAGGACCATTTTAAATGGTGTTCCCCTCAAAAGCAGTGATGGTAAATCTATCAAGGTAAATCTATTAAGGTGACCTGCCAGGAAAAAATCTACTTAGCATCTGCCAGGCAAAAGATTACTTAACATCTCATATATAATGGGGTGTCCATGTGCTTAAAAGTATGGGATGTACATCCCTCTCATGATCAAATCATCCCATTCTAAAGCAATCTATATGTCAATCAAGTAAGGCCCTATCCCACTTCCACTTCTGGGGATTAGTTCTCCTTTCGCCTAGACTGATAAAAGAAGCCCCAACACCCCCACCTGAAAAACCTCAAAGCTGTTGAACCACGTGCTTCTTGGACCTCTGGTCCCATTCTGCAACTTCTGCTCTATGCTCTCATCATCACTTTTGGTAAAACCTATACTTTCAATGCTACCACTATTGTGTGTGTCCTGTCCAGTTCATTGTTCAAGACACAAAGAACAGAAGCATTAAAACCACCTGGGGGCCCTGGGAGAGGAGGAGAGGAGGAGAGGAATATTGCGTATGGGCAACTTATAATATGGCATTAAGTTCTCAGGTTGTGGGAAGAGACTCAGTGACTTTGTTCTTATGCTGTAATGATGTATATAGTCAGATTAGGAATGACCCTAAAGATTCTGTAGGCTTCAGTATTGGGTTTTGCTGGATCATCTCTCCTAGAATTCAACAGGAAAGCTTTTACTCTGAAGAGTATCTGTTTATCTATATATCTGTCTCTCATCTATGTGCCCCATGTGTATATAAATAGATACCCTTCAACATTTTAAATACATCCAAGCACACACTCAGCAACACACACCAATGAATTGTGATCACACATATGAAACCCACAAAATACAAGTTTAAAATTTCTCTTCCAACATCCTCAAAGACAGATATACCTAAGTACCCAGTCTACTTTTAGAATTTTAAGATATAATACAATGCAGATGTCAAATATAGACACTATACCAGTGGTTTCTGGGGTAAGATTTATCATGTTTTGTTTCTACAATAAATATAGTAGCATTTGCACAAATTTTGATTTACAAATGTAAAATTTATGATAAATACCCACACAAGGATTCAATTTACACTTTTCCACAAATTAAGTTTGCAGCAATTCTAGATGTTTTTTGATTTAGGGCTCAAAAGCAAAGGAGAATTGACTACAAATGTTTCACTTTCAGTCTTACACTAGGATGATTGACAATTGCTGCTGAGGCATTTTCTCTAGCAAAAGTTCCTGGTTTATAACACATGTGTCAAAAGTTTCCATCTAGGGAGGAAGTAGTATGAACAGGTGATGTATAAGTAAGTAGTGTATCTCTTGGGATGACAGGATATACTACCCGTAGATGTCTCTCAAGACTGATAGTCGGAGAAACTGCAGGCAGAAATAATTCTGGAAGGCTATCCTTTTGCAAATGGAATTTACCAGTGTAATGGAAATCTACTGGAGAAAATGCTGAGCAGTTGTAAACAGGCTTTATCGTTGTCCTGTATGTCTCCTTAACTAGAAATGAACCTTTCCAATGAAGATGAAATGGAGGATGTAGAACTTTACCCAGTCAGGAATTACCACAGGTGACTTTTCCCTAAATCACTTCACTGCGTGGCAAGATAGCCCTGGGAACCATGCATATGCCTTCCATTTGTTGTGGCCACCTCCCTTTCTCCCAGAAGCCCAAGCCCCTCCCTATTTCATCCTTCCGCTGTATAATGTGCAACCTGTGACTCCTTGGGGTATTCATATTTACAGTATGCTTCCTGTTAATACTGTGCTATGCTTTGTTTCACTAATCCAGATGTTTTGGTTTATTTCATAAACTAAAATCATCACAGGTTCAGAAGGGATGAGGCATTTTAAAACTTCTCTACATCTTTTTTTATTTTTATTTTTTATTTAAAAAATTTATTTTGCATTTTACATACCAACCCTAGTCCACCCTCCATTCTCTTCTCCCCCTCACCACCTTCCATGCTTCCAAACCCCCACACACTCCTCAAAGGGATTAGGCCTTCCTTGGGGAGTCAACAAAGTTTGGCACACCAAGTTGAGGCAGAACCAAGTTCCTCCCCCTTGTATCAAGACTGAGCAAAGTATCCCACCATAGAGAGTGAGCTCCAAGAAAGCCAGTTCATGCCCCTGAGATAGTTCTGGACCCCTTCACTTGCCAAAGCCCAAGTGGCAGGCTGGGAGGCCAGATTCCTCCTGCTGCTCCCCTCTGGTCGATCACTTGGGGAGAACAGCAAGGAAGGGTTCAGACCCCACCATCACCCGAGTGTGATAAGGAAAGGGAACTAATTTCTAGAGGCGCCACTGGCTTGCTCCCCTCTCCCACCACACTAATTGCCTTCAAGGTCCTGCCTCTCTGCACCTAGTTGCAGGTTTGCTCTTCCCAGCTGTCTACAGACATCATCTTTTAAAGACAGAAACTTACAAAGAGAAGTAAGAGCATTGCCCATGCTCACTCCCCTTCAACTTTCTATTCAGCATAATTATTCCATTTCATCTGATTAACAGTGGGGTTATGGTTTTCAAGCTTCCTGCACATCTCTAGCCCTGCACCCTTAATTCCCTTCTTGATGTTTCTGCTTAGATAATGCACTCTCATTTCAAACCAAATCTGAACTTTTGAAAATTGGCTTCCCTCCAGGGTTCTCTCTTCCTCAGCCAAGTAGGCTCAAAACCCTGGAGGCATCTATGACTCTGATACTTAATTTGCCACCGTTACAGGGGTTGTGAATAAGGCCTGCCAGCTCTTTTCACAGAATAACACACCTCCTTTCTCTTCCAGACAGTTCTAAAACTCAGACCCTTCCAGGCTCATCCCTGATCTACTGTGGTGCACTTGAAAGACTGAAGATTTAACAATGCCTCTGCCCAAGCCAGGCACACATAGCAGGAGAGGCATGTTTACAGAAACACCTTCTTTAGCTTATCCTTGCAGCCATTATACAGTACAGACTAGCAAGAACTAGGAAAAGCATGTCCCATTCATCTGTTTGCAGAGTCACCATTATAAGTCCTCATTTGTTTTCCCACTTTTACCTTTCAATCCCATATAATGACTCCTCTACAGATGTTACTGTATTCACTGTTCTCAGTTCACTACACTAACCTGTTAGCACCCCCAATGCCTCCTGTTCTATTTGACTGAGACATGACTTCACTCATTTAAAGTCTAGCTTGGGGTCCTTTGCCTAGAAAGGTATAGCCCAGGGCCACAATAATTACAGAATAGCCTTCTGAGCATCCTCAAATATCTACTATTTCTTTTTTCCTTCCATAACAATAATTAAATTGAATATGCATGAGATTATTTATCTACAGAGCTGGCTCTGTGCTCTGAGTTCCTACATAATAAACCACAACCAAATTTAGTATACAAATCTGAAACGGAACTTAGGCATGTATGTTGTAATAAACTCCCAAGTTTCACTCATAGAAATCCAACTAAGCAGCTCAGGCACAAATAAAGTAAACACTGCATGGAGACAGCTGTGTGGTTTCTCTTCTTTGCTCTGTGTTCATGCATAGAAGCTCCTTTTCTAACACAGCTGGCTAGGAAATCTCTGAACTACTTATTCTGAGTGTCACCCCTTCATGTAGCATTCTTGGCACAGATAAAACCTTTTCATTTTAATTTGTCTAAAGTTCATAACAAACAGAACTCTTGTCTTTCTGTAGTGCATAGGAAGATCCAAAAGAAAGACTACCAGTATCATTAGCAGGTAGGTAGGACCAATGGAATATGAATGTGAATGTAAATCCTGTGGGCCACATAAGTTAGGAAAGGTGCAAATTATGTAAGGACAGGTTGGGAATAAAAGCAGTAAAGCATCATTCGAATACTCTCTGTTCTTTTTTATTTCTTTTTTTGTTTTCTGGTTTTTTTGAGACAAGGTTTCTCTGTGTGACCCTGGCTGTCCTGGTACTCACTCTGTAAACCAGGCTGGCCTTGAACTCACAGACATCCACCTGTATCTGCCCCCCCAAGTGCAAGAATTAAAAGCATGTATCACTAAGCCTGGTATACCCTCTGTTCTAATGAAATAACACACTAAGAATTGTCTGCGAAACTGATGATTTTGCAAAGTGGTATAGCCAATAAGAACTACACAAAAGAAATAAATTCTATGTTGTTTAATATAGCTGTCATATATTAAACACCCATGTTAAACAACATAGAATTTTATACTTCCACTACAGTAGCCAAATCTATAGCTTAGCAGTCTTACATAAGTATCTGTATTTTGTGACTTCTTATAGTCAACCTAGAATTGCTAGATAGCATTCCATTTATACACATCTTCTTTATCCAATCTGAAGGGAGACCATCACTGCATATATGAGTCCTCAGGATCTGACATAACCATTGGCAATATGAACCAGGGCAGCTGTGGTGGCCTACAGAAGACCTTGGTGAGCAGGTGTAGCAATGAAGCAAGCAGAATGATACACATGATAATTTTCTCTATCATATTAGTAATAAATTTTAAAATATATTTCATATTATTAATTATATACTGATATTTTGCTTGCATTTATATCTGTGCACTCTGAGCATGCCTGGTGCCCATGGAGGCATCTAATGCCCTGGGACTGGAGTTATAGACAGTTATGAACCACCATGTGGGTGCTGGGAATCAAACCCAGGTCCTCTGGAAGAGTTGCCAGTGCTTTTACGCACTAAGCTATTTCCCCATCCCAACAATGAAAACCTTCACGTGCTTTTGAGATCAGTCTCTGCCCTGATCCAATTACTCCCTACTGAGTTAAACAGTAGCTTTTCAAATTGTGTTTTGCCCTAGGAGATTCCATTTTAAAGGCAGCTTTTGGTTGCATTTTTTGAGGATGGAGGATGACCATGCCCTGCGTGGACATATGAAAAGCACCATCTGTCTGGCACTTCTCACATAAGTGGGATGATAAACTACTTCTTCCTTAAAGTAGAAAGGGGCTGTAGGAACACATCAGTATTACAATTCTATCAGGAAAATCAGGCCTGAAAACTTATAAAACACATAAAAACCAAGGAAAGGGGTCCTCAGCTACACCGTAAATTGGTGGACAACCAACACGCCCCTGGCCTGCCATCCGACTATCCATTATATGTCAAAGGACTAACAGGCATTTAATTCCCAACTTGCTTTCCAGGAATTTCAGGTACAAGTATTGGCACAGCCTATTCTAATTGCCATTGCTTGTGTTCACTGATCTAAACCTGTCATCCATCCAGCTGCTTTTACATTCATCTGGACTCAGTCTTTCTCATTTGTTCATGCAGTTGGACTCAGTCCTGTAGTTCAACTTTGAGCCTGAAGCTACTATAGCCTTCCCAGCAGATCTTTGGCAGGTTTTATCTCCACAATAATAGATAAATATTTACACCTTTATCAATTTTCCTGCTTCATGTGTCTTGAAACTCCCTGCCTCTTTTAGCTTTTACAGCCATTCTTTAACCTAGGTAGACAAACAGACAGAAAGATATACAGTTAATAGATGATGATGATGAAGATAGATATGATAGAAATGATAAATAGATATGGATGATTTATAGATAGATAGAATATACATATATGATAGATAGGTATGATAGAGATAATAGAAAAAAAGATATAGGATAGATAGATAGATAGATAGATAGATGGATGGATAGATATAGATAGATGATAGATAGATAGATGATAGATAGATAGATAGATAGATAGATAGATAGATAGATAGATGTGATAGATATGATTTATAGAGATGATAGAAAGTTATATAGATAGATGATGGATAGACAGATGATAGATAGACAGACAGACAGACAGACAGATAGCTAGATAGATAGGCGTTGATAAAAAATATGTTTTAGTATTGGGACAATTCTATTTTGATTCTTATAGCATACCTGGTAAACACAGAACTCAATGGTATATGAAAACAGCCATGCCCCATGACCAAATAAGATTTATCTCTGTAATGTGAGCATATTTCAACAGAGCAACAGTCATAAATGGAATACACAGTATCAGCAGAATGAAGACTAGAAATCACATTATCATCTCAGCAAACACAAGACATATATTTGGCAAATTTAATATTCCATTAGAGCATTATTTAAAAGGAATGCCACAATGTTATAATGTTAATGTTAATGCTAGTGGCATGCCCACAGCTGACATCATAGGAAATAACAGCAAAAATGGAACTAGACTCTAAGATTAAGAACTAGACTAGCTTCTCTTACAGCATCTATTCAATATATTATTGGAAGTCCTAGTAAGAGCAATTAGACAAGAAAAATAAAAAGAGTCATCAAAATTGGAGAGATATAAGTAAACTTATTGGTCAACTTTTACCAACCTATCCATATCTGTCTGCTGGACCTGGGTCCTGAGTACTTGAAGAAAAAGGGGAGGACTACAATCTAATGCTATAAATGTCCTAGATTATGCTTTGTAGACCAGGATGGCCTTGAACTCACTGAGCTCCACCTGCCTCTATTCCCAAGTGCAACGATACAAGGAAGATTTGAGTCCAGAAAAACATGTGAATGAACATCATAAGCACATGCTAAACATTAATAGAGCAGCTCTTTCACAGAACTATCTCAGGACAGATTAATTTAACACAATTTCCTGGCATGTGCTATAGATTTTATCTATGGAAGCAAGGCAGAAGGCTATACCAGATTCAGGTACACCGAAGACAGCACTCAGCAAACCCATTGATTTGACATCCAGAAAAAATAAACATGTCTTGTAAATTGAATGTTAAGGTTTAACCCAGGAAGCACAAAACCATGTTCAAGAACAATCCAGGGGGAAAAAATGTACCTTTTATTCCATGAGCCTCCCTCACAGTTTTCCAGGGCATTGTTCACTATGCATCATTCTTTTGACCATGTTCCGACACTTATCTTTGATTATGTTATTCTTTTATAAATTTATGCAGTTGAAATATATGAAATTTTAAAAAAGAATCATGCATATCATCTCTATATACCAACAATGAACTGTGGGAGGGGGAATCAAAACCCTATTAACAATGGCATAAAAATATAAATCAAAATCAAATGGAATAAATGTATTAAAGGAGATGACAGATATGCATAATTAAAACTATGAAACATTGAAGAAAGAAAAAATGAAGTTACATATGGGAAGCTGTCCTGAATGCATTGAATAGATGGATGATTATTGCAAACACCACTATACTTTGTGAAGTCATCTACACACTTAAGAAAGCATCTACCACACTTCAAATGGCAAATTTTGAATGGTATTAATTCAGCCCTGTAATTTATACACAACCACAAAATTTCAAACAGCTAAGATGGTGTCAAACAAAATGACACAGGTTAGGGATTGGAGGAAGGAAATGGAAGGGGAGAAATTATACAATTATATTTTAATTAAAACTTTTAAAACATTAAAAGAAAACATTAAGTGGAGTGCATCACTACTAAATTTCAAAACACAGTATGACACCTTTTAAACACACATATAGGTGATGCTTATTTCGCACATCATGTGGGGAGCACTTGGTCTATGGAAATATTACACACTGTTGGGCTGTATGAGCAATATTTTCTTTTGTGCTGCTAGGCTGTCATTTCCTGAATGTCAATACTATATTGTTTCCCACAGGTCTTTACTTACAAGTTATACTGTTTTTGGTATCCTTCTGTGAACCCAAATATCAGGTATTTGGGCTTCCTACAATAATGGGCATAGAATTTGAGGCCCTAAGATTACTGAATTCAGGGTTCTACTATACACCCTCGGCACAAAGATTTCTAAGACAGCAGAGTCAACAACTATAAAGATAGCCACAAAGGTTTGTGGGTTATTAAATATAATCTAAAGGAGTGTTGCTTCCATTTATGCCACCTTGGTTATGCGCCTGTGTATTCTATGTATGAGAACAGAGTATACAATGGTCAGTGGTAACAATTAATGAACTGACTATTTAGGGTATAGGCTAGATTTCATAACCTTAGGGTTGGCATCTACTGTTAGGTGTATATTATGCAAGTCAAGCTTAGCAAAATCAAGCCTAGTTATTAAATTATTCATGATCCTGTGAATAAATAGGTTGGAAATTTATAACAGATTATTGTATAAGCCTAGTTCACTATAATTGAAAATCAGAACTCTACTGGGGCAAATGACCACAAGCCCTAGAATGTCACTTAACAGCTAATAGTCTGAGGGAGAAGCAATTTAAAGGAACAACCAACCATACATGGCATCAGTCTTCCATAAGTTTTCTGCCCCTCTGTCATAAATATAGGCAAAACCTTTGTCTTGTGTTCCCACAGTTATATTGCTCTGGTCCTTTTATAACATCACATCCATAGGATTTACAGAACAGTAGGCAGATGACACTCTAGTTATCTTGAAGTAACACCCACGTGCCATAATCCAGGAGATAATTTCAGGGTCATGACAATAGTTACCATCTTATTCTTACACTCTTACCAATTTACTCAAGTCCCTAAGAGTCCAGGAGCAAAACATCTCACTGAATATTTTATTGTCTATCCTACTTTTCTACATCTATTTCAGAAATATGTGGGGCTACTGACTGTTAGAAATCACATGTGAAGGCTAGAGAGATGTCTCAGTGGGTAAGATCACTTCCTGTGAAATCATGAGGATTTGAATTTGGATCCCAGCACACACATAAACTTAGGGATTACAAGGATGGCCAGACGCATAGGCCTGTAAGCCCATTGCTGATAAGGAGCTATGGGAGGATTTCTGGGGCTTGATGACCACCAGCATAGCTCCAGGATCAGTGAGAGACTATCTCAAAGCCATAAGGCAGGAAGTAGCAGAGCAGACCATTCTCTTCTGACCTCTGGCCTCTGGCCTCATGCACACTGGTGCACATCAGAAGACACAGTCCATATACGCACATATACAACACACAGACATGAGATAACATGTGACATAGTACACATGAGGTACAACTACCCCGAGTAACCCAGAAGGCTTAACATGCAAAAGCCTAGAACAGTGGTTCCAAACCTTCTATATGCTGTGATCCTTTCCTCATGTTGTGGTGACCCCCAACCATAAAATTATTTTGTTGCTACTTCATAACTGTAATTTTGTTTTCCTGTCATTGTGAACCATAATGTAAATATCTGATATGTAGAATATCTGACATGTGATCTCCAAAGGGTTGCAACCCACGTGTTGAGAACTGCTAGTCTAAAGCAAAGTAAAGCTATTTGGCCTCAGGAGATCTAGCTGTTTCTTAGAGCCATCAAGTACCAACTGTGCTCCAAATCACTGACTCAGACAGGAATCATTTGGCAAACCTAGAAGATGGAAACTAGAGGAATCCCAGCCATGGCATCTTAGTTTTGAAGCCAAATTATGCTCTTTTCAGGAAGCCTTTTTTTTTAAAAAAAATAACTGTCCTGCAGAGTTCAAGCATGGGCCACAGGATGTGAGCAACTTAGCTTCTGGAGCTACTGGTGGCTTAACACACAAAACTGAATTAATGCCCAAGCTTCTCATATGAAATATAAGTGATATATGAAATATAAGTGATATATGTATGGGCATCAGAAACAGCATGCCTGAAAACTTACCAAACACACCAGACTAAGGAAAGGGGTCCTCACTTAAATAAAGAGGCAAACACCCAACACTGTAATAAGATGGCCTCACTGACCTGTCATCTGACCTTCCAGTATGTGGAAAGTACAAATACAATACATGAGCCTAGAGATCCTTATTCCACCATGCCTGCCACAAAACATCTTTCTCTCAGTTCACATATAGGACATTTAAGGAAACTCTCTGATTAGGAAAAAACAAAAACAAAAAGTGAAAACATGTGTGTGGAGATACTTTATTGAATGTTTACATCAGTGGGAAGTATATAGCTTTAAATATAGCCCTACCTAGGAGGACCTCAAATGATAGGGGGAAAAGAGCAAGCCCAGAGGGCAGAGCTTATTTTTAAATTATTTGTTATTACGTACATAATTCACACACATTTAAATTCAGCGATGTTAAGGATGTATAGTGGAAGTGCACACTCAGCGTTCAAAATAAAATGCATGCCTATCCTGTCAGGGTTCCTCCTGTTTTATATCCTTTCCTCCATACACAACCCATCATCTCAGTGAACCGGAGGTGTGACTACTACCAATTTAGGATTAACTTTTGCTATTTCACTACTGCATATAAGGGAAATTCGCTATCCATTCATTCTGCCTGTCATTCCACATGTCTGTACAGTTCACTTACTTTTTATATGAATCAGCAGTGCATTTGTGTTAGTTATACTTCATGGTACATATACACACATGTCATGATGTATCAGCCTGCTTGTTCTTTCCTACGAAGCATATTATGAACTCCTTGAAAAACTTACATTCAAGTCATTTACTGGCATGTCTTTTTATGTGTCTTTGATAGATACTTAGAAAAATAATTAGGCCAGAATCTGAATATAAATTTAACACAGTGAAAAGTAAAATTGGTAAACTAATATCTAAATACTGTTTTAACTCACTACTTCTGAAATGTTAAATAAAATACATATTAGTATTTATTTTTTTATAAATAAAGTATTTGGGGGGAAAAATAAGAAATACCTGAAGTGTGAGAAGACTGATTTCTACTGACTGATCATTCATTGCAAGACCCCCGACACATTAAAGGGAATACTGCTAACAAATAGATGAATGTTGTCTCTTCATGCAAGCATTCCAGGGCTTACCAAAAAATTTAAAACTAAAATTTGTCATCTAGGTAGCATTCTAACATATGTGCTTCAGAACATGTTATCTATATGATAACAACAACAACAACAAAACAAAAACAAACAAACAAAAAAACATAAGTTGTAGTGCCAATCTGACTCAGTATAATTAAGCATGGTTTTTAAGTAGTTAAACCTGATATTCTATTAATTTATATGTGTGCATACATGTGGTTGCACATTTGTGTGCATGCAAGCATAAGCCAGAGATCAATATTGGCCATCATAACTCTGGTGCTATCTACTGTTTTCTGAGACAGATTCTCATTGGTCAAGAGCTTACTCAGTAGGTTATGATGGCCAGCAAGCCAGGGATCTGTCTTTGACTCCCCACAGCCATGGTTGCAAGCATGCATCATCATGTCCACCTTCTTTAAATGATTCTGAAGATTAAAATTGGGTCCTCTCAGTACCTGCCTCCCAGTACCTGATACTCAATTTAAAATGGAAAATCAGACATGGTATTCTAGTGAGACATTTCTCACTTTTAGTATTGGCTAAACAGAACTTTCAAAATACTACCATTTGTTTTCATATGAAAAGCAAATTTGCAACTTTAACTTGCAGTTTGATTTCTTGGGAAATTAGTCAATATACATATTGAATAATAGTTTTAAGTAAGAAATAACTCACTCTTCAAGTATTTTTTCCTAGACTATATCATTGATGGTTAACAATTCAAATGCAAACAGAAGTTGCTTATAATGTCAAAACAATTTTTTAAAAAAGCCTTTCCAACTTTCCCCACGATGTAAGTAGTCATTTCAATGGTTTAAATATTTTCCTGACTTCCTATCCTGTTACTCTAGCCTATAAAATCTTTTATTACTACCTATTTCCTTGAGTAACATGCATAAAACACTTGCCAGTTCTTTGTTCTATAACATCATATATATGCACGGTATTTACATCGCTGTGTCTGCTTTGTAAAGCAGTCTTTTAACTAAGTTATAATTCAGGCCAAGTAGGTTCTAAAGTACCAAAGTAATGTACTGGGTAATTCATACTCACTACTACATAACAAGACAGGGATCCACAAATACTACACATCATACCTGAAACTCTTTATTGATAGCAGATCAGTAAGAGTATTTCTGAATTCAACTCTACAAATAATAATTGGATTTCACCATTCAAAACCAATTCACAACTTTAAATAAAGATAGGCTGGGGCAAGAAGAGAAGCCTACTTCAATAGCAAAATTCCTAGTTGAATATTAGGGAGGACATTACAGTGTACATGACACAAACTGCAATGCTATTTCATGAATGGTTGGGTCATAATAGTCCTGTGCAGACAAACCTATCAACATAGGAAACATGTTTTTAAAAATCTGAGACCATGGATTTTTTGGTAACTGGAAGATTAATATGTAGTGTTATCTTGTGTCTAACCTGTGATCCACAAGCTAAATGCATCCCAGGATATACAAATTCAGCCCACTAAATTCGTAGATAACAGTATCGCAATACAATGTAAAATGTCTAGACTCCTCTGATGAGGTTTCAAAGGAAAGAAATGATTGGTTTAGGCAATTTGGAAGATATCTGTGAGTCAGGGTGGAAGGAAGTAGACTCAGTGAACCAAGTGAACTAATGAAATTCATCTATTGGCCCTGATCACTTGACTCCAGGATATTTCACTTTCTATCACACATTATTTCTAACTTCCTATTACATCCCCATGTGTGATGGCCCACAGAGGGAAACAATGACAAACTGTCTCTGACTAAGGGTTTGTTTTCACATTTAAGAATGTTACTTCAAGCTACCTTTGGGGTACAATCCAATATTCTTCCCAGGAAGTATCTGAACCAAAGTTCCAGTGTACTTGCCAACAATTTTTCCTGCAGATTCCTTTCCCAGAATTTTTCAAACATGCACTAGAAACATGAAATTATTTTGAAATTGTTCTACTCATAATAACTTTCTAGTTGTTTATTATCTAAATTTTATAAGAGCTTGGTATTTTTCTTATTGAAAGTACACATAATTACTGGGGAAAATATAGAAGAAGGTATCTAACTGTGGCCACTTACCAGACTTAAAAGTGAGTCAATAGTCTCTATTTTCTATGAAAAAATGTATCTAGGAGATACAGAGAATATGCAGAATCTTCTGTGTCTGGGGAGCTGTCTCGGGCATCTGTAGCATTTCTTCTCCTGGGTTGATTGTATGGCAGAATGGTTACCAGGATAAGGATAAGATTATTTATTCATAAGTTTGTTTATACAATTTGTACCTATTAATATGTTTATAAAATGTAATTAAATGTCACATAAACTCCAAAAGTATGAGCATGAAAGGAAAGACAGGTATTGAGTCTGTAAAGATAATTTGGCTTCTTTGGAAAATCTTCATAAAAGTAATTAAATTTGCTGTTGAATTGGGTATGGGTATAATACATTTTAACCATAATTATCTGGACTCAAGATCATTTTCAAACATCTTTACCACCTTGCTGAAGAATCCAAAATTTCTAGAAGGGAAATTATAAAAAAATAAAATAAAAAACAAACAAGAAAAAAAAAACCACTTCAAAGAGCTTAAAAACAATCAAGACCAACAAGATGATTCAGGCAGTAAAGGTCCTTGCAGCCAAGTAAAGAAACCTGAGTTCGATCCCTGGGACACAGGTGATGAAAGAACTGATTCCCTCAAGTGATCATCTGTTCTCCACACATATGCATGCCCTTCTGCACACACACACACACACACACACACACACACACACACACACACACACACGAATGGAAAAATGGATGATTAAGTAAAAAACAGACAAAAGCCTACATCCTATATCCATCCAAAAAGTGAGTGCCCACAGGTTTCAGATCAGATTTTTAATATGCCAAAAACTTTCTTATGCAAGTCTTTTTGTAGATCTACACTTTCAAGTCATCAGATGAACATGTAATTCATGTTACATACATATTTTCCAAAGTGTAATTTCATATCCAGCCAACACAGAAAGAGTTCTGATTACTTCAGGACCCCCCCACATTGAATGTTCTCAATGTTTTTTGTTTTAATCATATGAGGGGGTATAAAAATCATCTCATGGTTTTCCTTTCACCCCACAGATAAGGGCTGAGGACTGTCCTTTGATGCTCTGTGGACATACTTTCAATAGCTAAGTGTATTCCATGGCACAGACATGCTATACGCACCTTCTCAATAACCTATCCAGTCTTCCCTGTCTGGTCTAATTGCTTGCATCCTGTTCAAGAGAAGCACCTCCATGTTGTCTTCAGTAAGATATGTATATGACTCCTTACCAGACCAAATTGGATAAATGAGCATCATGAATTTAGCTACTTGCAGAAATACAGACATGGGTTCTTCTGGGCTCCAGGTTTTAAGGCATATCTCTTTTAAATCTTGCCATAGAAAACAGGTTTGTGGGTTAGATTGTCCATGACTGCTTTCTTACTCACACTTAGCAAGGAGGCTTGAAGCAGCAGGCCTCAACCTTCCCACTGTTGCCAACCTTTAATACAATTAGTTCCTTATGTTGTGGTGACCCTACAACTACAAAATTATTTTGTTGCTGCTTCATAACTGTAATTGTGCTACTGTCCAATTGTAATGTAACTATCTGATAAGAAGGAACACTCATCACATGTGTTTGGCAGGTGCATAAAGGAGGTAGAGAAAACAAAATTCACGGTGTGAAAAGAAGGAAGGCATCCATTGGGAGGCTGATTAGTGGCTGTTAGAACAATGAGGCTGACAGCGAGCTCACTGAAAGCAGGTATCCTATGTAAGTGGTAAACAGTACACACTTGCACTTACATTGCAAATAGGAACAAAAATCATGGAAATTGTCTGCTTGTTGATCAAATTCTAGTAATTGTTCACCAACTGTTGCCTGTTCCTGTTAAGCTTCCTGGGTTTCCATTAAAAATAACAATCAACACCTTTGGAAGTTCCTTGTCATATAATGACCTGTCAGGGCAGTTTTGGTTTTGTTGTTGCTTGTTTGTTTGTTTTTTGTTATCTTTTTGTTTTTTTTTTTACATGTTAATTCCAGTTTCCTCTCCCTCCTTCCATCTTACCCTCTCCCCCCCCCATGCACCCTGACCTCCCTCCCCTTGCCTTCCCCTACCACCATTCCACATACAGAGCTATGCTATCCAGGTGGGGTCATGTAAATCTGTCAAGTCATTTGAAGTAGGGACTAGGACTTCTCTCCTGTCTCTAGGTTAAGGGAGTGTCCCTCTATGGGGGATATGTCAGCAAGGTCCTTTTGTGCACCAGGAATACATTCTAGTTCCACTGTCTGAGGTCCCTTAGACTGCTCAGTCCTTCTAGCTGAGACCCATATTCAGGGTATCTGAGTCAGTCCCATGATGGATTCCCAGCTATCAGTCTGGGGGCCCATTAGCTCCTCCTTGTTCAGGTCAGCTGTCTCTATGTGTTTCTGCAGCTTGGTCTTGTTCTACCTCTCTGTATCTGGATTCTAGTTTGACTCAGTGTTTAGTTATGTGTGTTTGCTTCTGCTTCCAACAGGTACTAGATGAGGGCTCCATGATGGTGGATAAGTTAGTTGTTGATCTATCAGTGAAGGGCATTTATGGTAGCCTTTCCACGGTTGCTCAAATTGTTAGAAGGAGTCAATCTTGTAGATCTCTAGACCTTTCTTTAGGTTCAGTTTTCTCTTCAAACCAATAATGGCTCCTTCTTTTGTGTTCTCTCTCTCTCTCTCTCTCTCTCTCTCTCTCTCTCTCTCTCTCTCTCTCTCTCTCTTCTGTCTTCTATTCCTACCCTGACTCAATCTTCCTTATCTTTTTTATTTTTTATTTTTGTTTTACCCTACAGGTCCTTTGCATATGTATCATGGCTTCTGGTTTTTGTTTTTATGAGATTCCTGAGTGTGAACACAAGTGGGTCTCCAAATCTGTATCTGTTTCTTGGCCTCTTTTCCATCTGTTTGTTTTGTCCTATTCCAATTTCTTTGTTTTTGTTATCTCTTGTTTTACTGCTTTATTTTATTATTATCTCTTAGATGCCTGTTTGTTTTCTAAGGAGAGTCAGAAAGGAGATGAGTATGGATGGGAGGAGAGGAGCTGCGAGGAGTGGAGGGAAGGGAAACCATAATGAGAATATATTTTATATATACACACATATATATATATATATAAATCTATTTTCAATAGAGGAAAAAACAGTGTGACTTCTTGCAATGTTGACTTACAGCAGGTTTGTTCCCAAGTTGCTTTTATGTGTCAGCCACAGACTGCCTGAGACAGATAATATAAACAGTGGGTCAGCTATGTTCTTATGTATGACTAGCCATTGTCTATTGATATATGCACTGTCCGCAAAGCCTGTCTCATGAACTCCTTGTCCTCTCCCATGAGCCCACAGTTGATGGCTAAAACAGTCAGTCCTACAGAACTGCAGCTCAGTCCTGCCTCCCACTACTAGTGTATGCCTGTGGTGTGACTAAGGCTGTTTCTCAGCCTTCATATCTAAGCACAAATGCCATCTATTTAGATGGCCTTTCTTCAATGATTCTACTTCAGCTCAGGTGCACACTGCTGCATTCATGCATACCAATAGTTCTTGTTTACAACATCTTGCTTATAATGTCTTTATTATGTTTGTTTATTTGTCTCTATCCCTGCTCTACTGGATGGAGATTCAGGGAGACTGGGTGCCACACAGCCTTCCTATTTCCAGAAACTAACACAGTTCTGAGCATAAAGAGTACCTTCAATATAAATCTATTGAATAGGTGCTTGGTCTATAATCCTCATTATTTTTATAATGTGTGTGTGTACACATGTACACATGTGTGCAATTCATCTGATGGTCAGAGGTTAACTTCACGTTCCATTCCTCAAGAACTATTACCCACATTGTTTCTTGAGACAGTGGGACTTGAGGTTCACCAATTGTAACAAGCTGGCTGGCTGCCAAACTCCAAGTCCATCTGTTTCCACCTCCTAGCACTGACATCACAAGTGCATGTGTTACACCCAACTTTTTATGTGGCTTCTAGAGATTGTGCCCAAGTCCTCATGTTTGTGTAGCATGCTCTTTACCTACTGAGACATCGTCTCAAGTCCCTGTCATTCTCATCTTACTTTGAAGATCATTAAACTAGAAAGTTTCATACCTCTTGTAAAGTTTTACAAAAAGTATATTATGGCTTTCTCAACCAATTTCCTCTGGAACTCTTCCTAAGATTCATGGGAACCACTTGCAGGATTTGCTGGGTATTGAATAAACCCTTGCCATGGCAAGCAAAAAATTACAAATGATACAATGGATATAATTGCTAAATATGATCTAACTAGCAAGCTGATATTTTAAGTTGGAGGAATTCCTTGTGTAATACATAGATAATTATTTTTAAATTGTTCTCTCTACTCCAAACTTTGAGGGTCAGAATTATAGTTCAAGTCTATAGTGAAGTCTGAATTTATTCTCAGATTTATTTTTTGCAATAAACCAATCCAAGATTTCAAATGGAAATCAAAGTATAGCAACAGCAAAAACAAAAACATCTACAAAGAACAAAAAGCACATTAAAGTTTATTTAGTACCCATTACAGCCTAATAAATTATAAATGCCAACAACACAACAATGGTTAAATTATATAGAGAATTATTTTGAAGGTTATGTTTTATGGGGTTTTTTTTTGACAGTTCATAAGGGTATTTTTCAGAAGTTCACACTTCCCTTGAGTGACAGCATAAAACCTTACCTCCTGCTTCATATATATTTATAAATGAAAAGACTGGTTTAATTGTTTGGACAAGAAACAAACAGAAATACATCTAATCATGTTGTTTAATATTAGAAAGTCAAAGATCCTTTACCTAAACTGTACTTTCACAGCAAACTCTCACTCCAAAAGATGATGAGAAAACAGATTCTCCCCTTCCACATAAATATCAGTTGGGATGAAGTCCTGGCCTTGGCTCAGAAACCCTAACATGATTGATGGACAATAAACAGAGACATTGAACATGAAGATGCTGTACAAATGTGTTCTCGTCATTTTTTTAGCCATCTAGGACCAACTGTGAACACACAGGAGGGGGTCGTATATCCCTGCCATTATCCAATTGACACAAGTGTCAAGAAATCAAAATGTCTTTTGTAGTCTTTGGAAGGAGTGGGGATTAGGGATGGGAGGGGTGAAAGCTGCTGGCTTTTTCTTGACACCTTTTAAAACTAGGCAATCCATTTAATGCTGCATGCATTATTCTAAAATGGTAATTAGCCTGAAATATATGATAAACACATGTTAATGAGATAAGGCAACAAGGGCAAAATCTCCACTTTCATAATGCAATCATAAGAGAAAGAGTTTTAAGTATAGATGGGGAAATTATCTTAAGTGTCAAGGCTCACAAAACATAATAAAAAGGATTGATGTGTTTTATGCAGGCAAAATCACTGATGACAAATTATTATCTACACAAGACTCCCAACTGACAGAAAAGCAACCCTGCTGCATAACAGCAACTTTTACACAGTGTTGCCATTTAATTTTACATTTTTCTCTACTTGTACAATGAACTCATAAATCAAAAGTTTCCCCATATGTGATAAGAATACCAAATCAGTCAAATGAGAGAAAAAAGTTTTCAGTACAATATGTATGGAAAGGAAAAATTAGAAAAAAAATATTGATTACTTTTGTAAAGACTACCTTTCTTTGTCTCAGTAGTGAATACTGATGTCTCCATTATTAAGCTTATAATAAAAATCTGCTATAAAAATCTGTTATCAAAACCAAACTGTAAGTCAGAATATAGGTATTAAGAAAAATATAATTCAATGTTATTAAAGCTTCCCCAGGAGATACCATCAAAATAAATTCAAAGGACTAGAAGATGGAATTAAACCAAGCAAGCAATGAGAAATATGTAGGAATAGAGCCCACAAACAGGTGAAAGGGTTAAATTTCCTTTAAAAAATAGATTTGCTTTATTTTTTAGCTTTGTGTATAGTATGCAGTTAGGAGGTGTGATTGTTTGGATGTAATCAGCCCCCATAATCCCATAGGAAATGGCACTATTATTTGCTGAAGTAAGTATGGCTAGTTGGAGGAAGTGAGACACGGTAGGGGTGAGTTTGAGGTTTCCTATGCTCAGGATACTGCCTGGTGTCTCAGTCAACTTCCTGCTGCCTGCAAGGTGTAGGATTCTCAGCTACAGTACTACGTCTGCCTGCACTCTGCCATGTCCCAGCATGATGATAATGGTCTGAGCCTCTGAACTGTAAGCAAACCACCCCAATTAAATATTTTTCCTTTATAAGAGTTTCCCAGGTCATGGTGTTTTTCATAGCAATAGAAACCCTAACTAAGGCAGGAACACGTGTGAATATTGCGCCGGTGCCAGTGGAGTTCAAAAGAGGGCATCAGATCCCTTAGAACTGGGATTACAGGCCATTGTGAGTCATCATCTGCTGTGTGACCTGGAAACTGAACTCTGGTCCTCTGTAAGACCAGTACCAACTCTTAAGTTCTGAGCCGTCTCATTTCCTATGGGATTATGTCTCTGGTGATGAATTTTGAAGTTTCAAAAGACCACACCTGATTTGGTCCCTTGCTCTTGCTATGTCTACAACTTCCAGATCATGTGAGCTCTTAGCTATTGCTCCAGGGTATGCCAGCATGCTGCCACACTCCCAGACAAGTATGATTATGGACTAATCCTCTGAAACTGTACACAAGCTCCCAATTAAATGTTTCCTTTTGAAAGTTTCATTGGTCATGGTGTCTGTTCACAGCAATAGAACAGTAACTAAGACAAGAGAATATGGCCTATTATGAAAAAAAAAAAGACATGGTAGCAAGGTGAGCTACTCTCCATGATGATGGGAGTGTAGGCTGCGTGTGCACATCTGGGTGCATCAAGAAGCAGAGAAAAATGAGACAAGAAGTGGTACTGGACTGTAACCTTCAAAACCAATCCCTCAGGAACACAGTTCTTCCAACTAGGTTTCAGATGCTAAAGGTTTTCAAATAACCTGCCCAAATAACACCACCAGCTGGGAACCAAATATTCAAATATGTGCTCCTAGGGGGGGAACATTTCACATACAAACTGCAGTGCTCTTTTACATATTACAAAAGGCCATATGTTGGGATCATTTGGGAAAGAGGCACTCCTAGTATTTTCTCATTTATACAGAAGAATTTTGCATTAGCAAAATATATAAATGCTGTTTGTTATCAACTAGCAAACCAACTATAAAACAAGGGGTTTTTTTAGTTGAGGATACAAAACAATGCAAAAAATTATAACCCTGGTTATAGAAAGATAATGTTATAGTTATCAATTGAAAGGGCAGATAGAGAATGATGTAGTAAACATTGATACAGATGAAACAACAATAAGACATTAAAGTAAATGACTGAAATTAATAAAATAACAAATTTGACGTTTAAAACTACATAGTTACCAAGGAATTAAGTGGAAATCATAATGAGTTAGAGGAATGAATGTGTGGAGATTACAATTGACATTTTTTTTTCAGTATCTAGAGTTACTAAGAAGACAAACCTCTGAGCTGGGTGGTGGTGGTGCACGCCTTTAGTCCCAGCGCTAGGGAGACAGCTGCAGGCAGCTCTCTGTGAGTTTGAAGCCACCGTGGTCTACAGGAGCTAGTTCCATGACAGCCAGGGCTACACAGAGAAACTTTGTATCCAAAAAATAAAACAAAACAAAACAAGAAAAGGCAAACTTCTGAGCACAGCTGTGAAGGATTTTCAAGATAAGATCAGTGGATGTGGGAAAAGGTACTGTAACTGGGCAGTACCATCTGATGAGCTGGGCTCCTGGACTGAAAAAAAAAAAGAACTCAAACTCAGCTCCACCATTCATCACTCTGCTTCCTTACTGTAGATGCAACTTTAGCAGCTGCTCCAAGCTCCTGCTGCTGTGATGGACTATACTCTCAAATTGTGAGCCAATTAAATCCCCCCCTTCTTGAAGTTGATATCATGGGGACATTTTATCACAGCAACAAGAAAAGCAACTAAGGTAAAACAGAAATGATATAATGTTGATAAATTAAGAAACTGTAGAAAAATACATTATTTAGAATTATAGGCTATATCTGCATAAGAATAAAACATAAGTAGTTAAATAGCCAGGCAGTGGTGACACATGCCTTTGATCCCAGCACTTGGGAGGCAGAGGCAGGTGGATCTCTATGAGTTTGAAACCAGCCTGATCTACAAAAGCTAGTTCCAGGACAGGCTCCAAAGCCACACAGAAACCCTCTCTCTCTCTCTCAAAAAAAAAAGTAGTTAAATAAGAGACTACAGGTTTTATTTTCTGCTATTGAATTTGATGTCTCTTCTGCACAGCCTACCAGATGCTTGGCTTCACCTTTGCTTACAGCTATGTGGCCATTTTGTGTAGTCTTTATTTCACAGTATGGCTCCATAGGTCAAGTCTCTGCTTCCTCTGGTAGCTTTTCATCTATGCCCCAGAACTTCTTTGTAAGCACACATATGGTGTCTGCAAACCAACTAGGAAACATAAAGTCAATGGTCAAATGTATTCCCATGCCAAACTTAGAAAAGATTATTTTGAGTATCCTATACACTAATGATAAGATCCATAATTGCCACAATGTTACCCCTTTAAAAATTCAACAGTACCCCTTTATAAATCTTTACCTTTTCATTCCTCCTACTCTTTCCCCTCTCTATATGAACATTTCCCAAATCAACTATTTTCTGCTTATCTTCATCCCTGAAACTACTCACAGGAAAATAAGATAAAGATGTCTCTTCTGCGTCCTTCAGTTTGGGGCTGTTGGTATATATGAACACATCAATTTCCTTTTTAATTTCTGAATATTCACATTATTTATCACAGATCATACAATCCTCCCACAGTGATTACACGCAAAACCAAGTCTTAATTTCTCTTTACTGGATCAACAACTGTCACTATACATTAGACACCCACAGTGCAGTTAAAATCACTTCTCCTGGCAAAGAAAATTTTACCTTTAGAACCATGACAGAGAATAACAATGATCCCATACAACTCTAGTCACTAGAGTGTCAAACTGGTAAACACAAAGACAAGAGAGATAATTTGAAACTGACAACACTCCCCTGATAATTGAGCCCAAATCCCCTTCCCTCTTTTTTACAAAATAGCATAATAATGTTTGCTCCTCAGAAAACTGAAATGAGTTTTTAATGATTTTCAAGTCTTTCTTGAGGGCTTTGCTGCCCGAGATTTCACAGTGTATTATAGATTTAAACTATCCACAGATCTCAAAAGACTGGAGCAAAGAGGAAGTGCCCTGGGCAAGGAGTGAGCAGCTGCTACTCCTTGATCCTCCCCTGCCTCTTACTTTTTTTTTGTACCTCTCAGACAAGGATGGCTTTAATTTCTTTGCGTATAGAAACAGTGGTGGATTCTGCTAAAGTTCAGGAGTTATTATTGATGTTACTATGCCAACATGTATAGAAACTGTTAGAGAATTATGAAGAGCACTGGAAAATGAGGGCACAATTCCACCAGGTAAAAGCAGACAGTTTCGGTCACTGAATGACTGAGAAGGGTCTATTAGGAAACTATCAACCATGGACAGCATTAAAGATGAGCCCCTATGAGCTACACTCAGCTGGTCTAAGGCCAGGTTTGTAAAATACCTGCCCAAGGAAACCCAGTGAGAATACATTGCATGCCATCATATTGTGTTTTGAAAAACATGTCATTTGTTAGAACTTAAAGATGAGGGAAAGTTAATCTTGAAGATTCAAACTATATTGTAAAAATTAAATGTAGTCACTTGGCCTGGAATATGGGATGATCATTATTCCAGACTACAGCAGTACTTTTTGCTCAGTGACAGGGCATGTCCCTGTAATCTGCCACAGCCCCATTGCACCCCTGGCCTACTTCACTTGTTTAGTCTTTGGGATGAAATTGCTTTAATTATTAAAAATATTCCTGAGAAGTTCATAGATGAAAAGGGAAAATTTGGGAGTTGGATAAAAGCTGTTAAACTAAGGAAGAAAGACATAAAGAAGTGTTCCTAAAAATATGATTGGAGGCCTGGTGTGGTGGTACACGCTTTTAATCCCAGCACTCATGAGACAAAGGCAGGCAGATCTATGTGAATTCGAGGCCAGCCTGGTCTACAATTGAGTTCCAGGACAACTAGGGCTGTTACAAAGAAAAATCCTGTCTCAGAAAAACTGTGTGTGTGTGTGTGTGTGTGTGTGTGTGTGTGGAGACTAATGCTAGTAGAGAATAGAAGAACATAGAAATCACTATGCTTGGTAGAATGCTAAAGTCAGCTAATACAGTAACTGTTGTAATGATTTTCCTGCTGGGCCACGGGCTGGTGTAACCCTGCACTACATGCAACTCCTATAGAAGTCACCTTCCTCAGTATCTTTCTCTATCCTGGCATTGAAAAAAAACCTTCAATTTTTTGTTTGTTTATTTTTTTTTTACTGAGGATGTAGCCATGAGAAAAACTTAATTTTCAGTTTTACTTGCAGCAAGGGATGATATCAGCCTTAATAATGGGACTTATACTCATTAGAAGAGTCTAGAAAAGTCTCAGAAGAATTCTGTCCATAAAGTGGTAATTTCCCCCATGTAATGACATTTGTTTTATTTAACTTATCTTTTGAGCTCTATATTCAATTATAAATGGTGTGACTTTTAAAACAAGAGAGCATCCTATTGTTGGGTACATAGAAGGGTACCTAATCATTTATATTTGTTATTGAGGATAATACTACAGTGCCTTTCAAGAGACAACACTTAAAATGATAAATTGAAGTTCATTGCATCTTGTTAATTTGTTTTTCAAGGACAATGAAAACTGATACATTAAATTATTCATTAAATACATTTTTATTCATCTTCTATCTATATTAGTCCTTGGGATGTAATCACTTTAATTATTAAAAATATTCCTGAGAAGTTCATAGTAATTGTTATTATTCTGGCATCATTATATAGAATGGAAATTAAAGTTCAGTAAATACAGGGTGATAATCACGCACTTTAAAATATTGAAACTACAATGGCCTTCTAAAGGTAATCAGCTAAAACAACCCTGCAGGCTAGCATCACTTTTCTATTGCTTGGGAGCATTTCAAAAAAAAAAACAACATGATGAAGCCAGGTGATGTTTAGACATAGCCTAGATTGCCTTTATACTTGCTGGGTTTATGTCAACTTGACACAAGCTAGAGTCATCAGAAAGGAGGGAGCCTCAATTAAGAAAATGCTTCCATAACATCCAGCTGTAAGGCGTTTTCTTAATTAGTGATCAATGAGGGATGGCCAAGCCCACCATGGGTGATGCCATCCACCACTAGGCTGGTGGTCCTGGGTTCTGTAAGAAAGCAGGATGAGCAAGACAGTAAGCAGGGTCCCTCCACGGCCTCTGCATCAGCTCCTGCCTCCAGGTTCCTTCCCTGCTTAACTTCCCATCTTATGGCAGTGGAGAGCTAATATAATTTGACTGAAATGCAAAGGAGAGGCCTAGCAACATAAGAGACGTGCTGGGCTTGAGGTTCTCACGAAGTAAACAAAAGTGGAATGAAGATTTTCATTGCACCTGACCTGTTAAGGCATAAAACCAGACAAATTCCTAGGACTGCAAATAATTCATCTGATGACAACGTCCTATGTTCCTTTTTCAGAAACCAATGTTAAATAGAACACGAAACGATAAACCTTACCTGTTAGTGATTCTAAGTGTTTAAGCTACCCTGTCATACTAGTCTAGCTTATACAAATTTACTTTCACATCAGTGTGCTGGAAAACTTAATTCAAACACAAATTTACCTGCTTCAGTACAAAGTATTTAGATGATAAATATATTTACACTATGTTTACCAACACACACACACACACACACACACACACATATGCTGAAAAGAAATTATAATTACATAGAGAAAACGGAATTTTGAAACAGAGAATTCTATATAAAATATATAGCAGTTGACTCATAATAATAATAATAAATATATTTTCCAATCATTTTTCTGTCATCCAGTTTCCTCTTCAAATTATGCTTTGTAAATCTTCACTTTCATCTAGGATCTTGGTTACTGTTCTATTGCTGTGAAGAGACACCACTACCAAGGCACCCCTTATCAAGAAAGCATTTAATTGAGGGCTGGCTTACAGTTTCAGAGGGTTAGTCTATGAGTATCATGGCAGGAAGCACATACACATGGTACTACCACAGTAGCTGAGGGCTTTACAGCATGACCCACAGGCAGCAGGCAGAGAGAGCAACCCTAGGCCTGGCATGGCCTTTTGAAAACTCAAAACACACCCCTACCCCAGTGATATACATCTTCCAGCCAAGCCATACCTCTAAATCCTTCCCAAACAGTCCCACTACCAGGGTACTAAGTATTCAAGTACATGAATCTATTGGGGCCATTCACATTCAAACCACAACATCTAGCCAATTTTAATTTTTCAAAACTAACTCCTACTTCCTTTCAAGAGATGGAAGAGAGGGATTGGCAGTGTCTCATAGGGTAAAGGTGCTTGCCACCAAGGCTGATGATCCAGTTCCATCTCCAGAGCAGGAACTACATGGCAGAAGAACAAGCCCCACAGGTTTTTCTTAGCCCCCACTGTGTACACATGATCACACAGAAACACACACACAAATAAGTAAATAAAATGTAAAAAAAAAAATTGAGATGAGAAAAAGTACAGTATATTTATTGTGTTACCCCTCCTTGATTGTGTTACAGTTCTAGTATGTCTATGAACGAGATACCAGTTAGACAACCTCCCTTACAAACATACAACTGAGTGGTCTAGAGTCTGTTTTCCCTGAAAGGAGTTAACGGGCAAGGGCGTGGAAGAACTGGTCACTTAGAAAGAAATAGTGACAATGAGTAATTAAGTCTATCTGTGGGTGATGCTGATTTTTCTATTCAGGGAACATGAGCATAGAGAATGGACACTAAACAAAGACCATTACTCCTCAGTGATTCATGGGGCAGCCTTGTTCTCCTGTTTAAGTTACCTGGTATTTCCCCATCGCCCAAACAGGAATATTCAAAACCCTCCTCACTGCCTTCTCCAGTCCTCACCTCTGAGGCAGTATTTTGGTATTTCCTTTAATGTTAATACGCTCTCTCAGATAGGAGCTTTGGAAATAATTATTTTTCACATTGAATGTGCCTTAATCCAGAAGCTCTCAAAGGGAAAACACATCATGAAAATGCAGCTTTGTGTGTCTTTCAGTGACAGCCAAGTCTTTTCTTAATTTCCCTTTAGGTCATAGCAACCTTGAACAATATCTTCCCCACTCATGTCAGATCCCTTGGGTAATGGCATGATGTCAACCTCTCAGTGGATGCATTCCTTTCACTTAGGAATTTTCTCAGAATCTTGACTTTTTCCTCCAAGTATTATAATCATTCCTGTGCTCAGTGCTGAGAGGGAAATATCATATTCTAATGCTTCTTCTAAGTGACTTTTAGAGAAAACATAGACTAATCAAAGCACAAACAATAGATGCAATACCATGCAGAACAATCCAATCTCTTTTCTTTGTTACTCTCAATAGAATTTTAGACATTTTTTTTTTTTTTGCCTTTCTTAAAAGGGCAGGAAAGAAAAGGAGGAGTGAACACCAATCTGGAGATTGTGGCAAATTCTGTATCTTACATATGTGCAATGCAACTCTATGAACCCAAGAGAAGTGAATCTCATAACTACTACTCTAAGTCTTTTAGGGATCTATTGAAGTATATATATATAACTAGATATACAAGTATACATATATATATGTACATAATATAAAAGTATATTTATACATATCATTTTATATTGAGTATATATAAATATAGAAAACATATATACTTCAACAGTGTATATATAATAAAATATATTTATATATAATTTTCTGTTGGTATAATATATAATCAATGAGTATCATCTTATACTATTTCCTTTGATCCTGTTTTATCACTGGATTTCTTCCTGAATTTTCCTTCTGTTTTATCACATTCTCAGTACAAAACCATCAGTGTGGATTTCTTCATTTGTTTTTGTTTTGCTTTCCAGCCCAATAGATCTTGCCCTTAAATTCAAAGTCAACATAAAGATAGTTACCCTCTAAAACCAGGTGGCCCTTGAAACTCTGACAGCAGAACAAGGAAGAAAATGTGCCATTACTGGAACATAGGGCTGTGTTTACACACCTGACAACTGAGCAGTGTGGCCTCATGTTTTCAAGATTTACATACGTAAATTATAATGACATGAGGTTCTGCCTCAGATTTTACTGGCTTATCGAGATGACAGTCTTCAGACACTCTGGGTAAGAACAAAGCCTCCTTGCGTGGCTTAGGATTAACATTAACAACCTACTGTGTGTTCATTGTTAATATGGTTCCATCACCATATAATAAAAACCTCTCTTCCAGATTTCCACAGAATGAAGAACCAGTGTCTAATCACAAGCCTCCTTATGCCCCTGTTGCAACAGGCAAACCAAGATTTTTGATGTCTGGATAAGCAGGGTTCATGTCCTTGTTTAGCACTTAAGACATGTCACAAAATGGATCTTCAGCCAACATCAACCTTGAGATTAAGGGATTTAAGACAGGATGAAAACGTAAATTAGGGAGACATTGGAAGGGAGAATAATTTGTTCACTGGGTCTGGTTGCAATATTTCACCAGTTCAAAGTTAAAACAATTCTCAGAACAACTAGCACAATTTGCTATGTAGATTGTACACACAGAGACAACATTCCTTTGGTATAGAGATATGTTTAATATTAATGTCAAAATAGCAACAAGTCTTGCTCACAGTCTCAGCATACATGACCTTTGGGTTTCACCTTACCCCATCCCAGCTATAAATAAGTACTTTCTGACATCTTGCAAACAAGATTATAAATTCTTTACTTCTGAGTAAACTATATATAATCATGGCCATTTTGACCTATTTCTATTTTGTCACTCTAAACTCCTATTAGTTTACCTCAGAAACCATTCTATGATCTCACATTTTAAATATAGGGGGTTTTTGCAAACTTATTCAACACTTTAACCTTAGAGACCCACCAGAATCATCCACATGGCCATTGTGAAGGCTCAGAATTGTGGAACTCTCATAAGGAGCCTTCACCATGTCTTGAGTATATACTGTTCTTCTCCTAGGTCTCTATCTTGCTCGCTGTGTCTCTAACCATGCTTCAAGTCATATAAAAATTGCTTCTACTATTTTACTTTTATTTATGTGTATGTCTGCATATGCATCTCTCTCTCCCTCTCTCTCTCTCTCTCTCTCTCTCTCTCTCTCCTTCTCTCTCTCTCCTTCTCTCTCTCTCTTTCTCTCTCTCTCTCTCTCTCTCTCTCTCTCTCTCTCTCTCTCTCTCTGTGTGTGTGTGTGTGTGTGTGTGTGTGTGTGTGTACACCAATCGTGTGTAGGTGCCAAAAGAGTCCAGAAGAGGGAATCAGATTCCCTGGAGCTAGAGTTCCAAGATGATTCTGAACCACCCAACACCAATGTTAGGAGCTGAGCTCAGAATGTCTACAAGGACAAGTCCTCTTAGACAACGAGCCTCCTCTCCAGCCCCTAAAGGTATTTCTTAATAAAAATTAAGTTTGCTTCATAAAAAATAGCATAAATGACCATGATAAAAATTACCAAACAGTAATGAGAAGAAATTGAAAGGGGTATGAAAATTAAAACACTTTATTCACCGTTTTCAAGAAATAATATTATTAAAATACCCATGCTAACTAAAGTGATCTGTATATGTGATGCAAGTTCTACTAAAATGCAAGAAACATTTTCCACAGAAATTGGGAGGAAAGGCCTTATAAAGATTTTATGGAAACCCTAAGACACTAAAGAGTCAAAGAATGTCTAAGAGGATAAAAAAAGGTGGAGACATTATAATAACTGACTTCAAAATATACTACAAAGCTATGCACAACAGCATAGTAACAATACAAACACAGGTACATAGATCATGAAATAGCATATGGAATCCAGAAATTAATTCACACATCAATGACAAACTGACTTGGACACAAGCAACAAGAATATACACCAGCAGGAATGGAAGTTCCCCTTAGTATTAGAATTGGGAGTTCTAGATATTTCTGTAGAGAAGAATGGAAGCAACTGGCTCTTAAACACAATGTGTAAAAGTAAACTTAAAATATGTAACAGTAGTTACATAAAATATGATGAGAAGAAAACCTAGTGGAGATGTTTTCCAAATAGAAATCCGAGCAAAGATTTTTCTTTTTTAGTTTATCACAAAAACACAGGCATAGAAACAAAACTCACAATTGGGATTGCAGGGAACTAAAATGCTTATGAACAGCAAAAGAAAGCAAATGGTGAACAGACAACCTGAAAAATACAGGAAAATATTTTCAAATAATCTGTATGACAAGAGCTTAATTTTTAGAATATGAAATGAACGCAAACAACTCAACATTTAAAATATTCAAGATAATTCTACTTAAAAATGGGTAAATGACATAAACCAACATTTTTCCAGAGAAGATATGAAGAAAGCCAACAATAAATGATAATTGTTCAGTGTCAATTATCATTAGGAAACTGCCAGTCAGAATCACAGTGAGAAATCATCACACCCCAGTTAAAATAGCTCTTACCTAACAGATTCTTTTTAATACTGCTGAGACTACAGAAGGCAACAAATAAGAATGTAAACTAAGGAAAACAGTAGACCTAGGCCTGACTTATGAATTATGCAATTCCACTATTGATCATGTATCCAAAAAAATTAAGCCATTATACCAAAAAACTATCTATATTTGAAAATTCAGTGCAATATCAGTCTTAACAGGCAAGATGTAAAATCAACCAACATATCTAAGGTTGTATGCATGGATAAGAGAAATGAGCATGAGAATTTTTATTCAGTCATGAAAATACTTAAATTCTGTCATTTGTAACAATATGGCCAGAACTGGTGGGGGGTGAAATACATCAAGCACAGATAGATGAATTTGCATGTTCTTACTGCCATATATAAGCTAAAACAATGACCTCAGAGCAGTAAAGACTATAGTAATGCCAGGGCTTGTTGGGAATATAGCAGAGCAGGTACAATGTTATAATTGGGTAATGGTATAGATAAAGTAACTTCTGTTCTATAGCCTAGTGGAGTAACTATGGTTGGTGCAATTATGTATATATTTCAAATAATAAGTAGAGTTCCAAAACCAAAGAAATAACAAATGTCTGAGATGATCAACATGTCAATTACCCTGATCTAATCATTATACATTGTATGCATGCACTGGAATGTAACACTGTACCCATAAATATGTACAATTACTATGTCAATTAACAGTAAAAAGTATATTTAAATTTCTTTTAGAATAAACTCAGAGTTGGAGAGAATGACAAAGTAGATATAGTTAGTATAAATAAAATGTATTAAGGTGAGAAAATATCAGTTGTATATTGTAGAGGTATAAAACACAATTTAAATGCCTTCTTGAAATCACGAGGGTAAGAAAAATGAGTAGAGACAGCAGGTGTAATTTGGTTAAATAGGATTAGGTAAAACTGAGACTATATCATGAATATGCTGCTCTAAATTGCCTAGGCAATAACTGTCTTATCTCATTAAGGATATTTAATAGGAAAAGCCAATATAATGATGAAGTCATCTTTAAGAAGATTGAAATAATACATAGTTCATCTGGCTTCTCCTTAGGAGAAAACCTGGGAAGGAGTCCAGAAAGCATCTGTGTGACGACCAAGGACACACTAAAAAAGGAATTCCAGAGAAACGCTGTAAGTAATTATACTAAGTATATATGCTAAGGAATTTGGGTCTTACAAAAGCAAATACACCTTTCAAAGACTGCTGTCAATGCAATAATTGGGTGTGGGGAGATGAAATAGCAATGCATCATTAAGTGCACACAGTGGTACTTCTGCGCTGGCGGATCACATCTCCCACTTAACAGTGGATCTTGTGTCAGAACACCCTTCAGAGCGGGAGCCACGCCTGCTCTCCCTGTCAGGGAAAATTGCTTGAAGAGTCCCGTCTGCTGCCACCATCGCGTTTGCTGATTTAACTCGTGTAGTTTCACAGCTCTGTACAGTACCACTTAACCCATGTTGCAGATGCAGTGGTGCTCAGATAGATTAAACGATCGCTTCAAGACCACACATGACCAGTAAGTGTCAGGCCTGGGATTGAAATAAAAGCTTTCTAGGTGTGCCCTCGATGTTTAGAATGATTTTATTCTTCTCGCCTTTGTGGTACTATGGCAGTGGGGTGCAGACTTTTGATGGTGTTTGGATATTTCATTTTAACCAGTCACAAAAGGACCTGGATATTCTATGTCCGTGGATTGGGGCTGTTGTCCTCTGAATTTCCACAGTTCATATCACACCGAGACTCTGAGAGAGACTTTCCTGGTCCTCTTGTTAACAGCATAATGATGTAATGAGGCTTCTACCTACTCAGTATGGATGCCTTGAAAGTGGGGGCCTTTACCTATGCCCTCAGCCCCCCACAAGTACTTGATAAGAGACTTGATTCATTTACTTAACCCAATTTCAGTGTTCAAAAGCATATTGCCTTTTTTCACCAAATATTTATGTAATTATTATAATAAAAGCAAAACTTGACACTTCAATCAAGAAAAGATTTGACATGAACTATGCTTCTAAAAAGTACTTTTGTATAATATTACATTCTGTCTTGTGTTTGTCAGCTCAACATAGCCTGAAACCCTCCTGTCTCGGGCTCAAGCGCTGGGATTACAAGCACCTACTTCACTATGGTAACTTTCCATGGAAGTCCTCTGGGAATGTTTGCATCCACCAGTGATCGTGGAACTCTTTCGTTTAACAATCTGTACCCTTCCTGTCCTTCTGTTTATCCTTCCCAGTCTGAGGATTCATTTCTAAACTCCAGCCCCCTCCCCATGCCAATGCCAAATTGATGTTTCCTTGTTTTTAAAAACAGAGACTATCTAAAAACAAACAAAAAAACCTAATGACAAATTATAAAGGTTCAATTGTTTGAGGTTCTAGCTAAGCTACTGAATAGGATCCCCCAAACCAGGCAATAGTTTAGACAAAATGAAAGCTTTTTCCTCCATATCTCCAAGTCCAGAGCAAGAAGACCAAATGTGAACAGGGGAGCACAGTATCATACTCTACATACTTGCAGGTTCCTCTACTTAGGATTTCCCAGTTATTGGTAAGAAGACAGGAAATCAAGAAATCATAAAAATTTCTTCAGTTGATCATATTATTGACCCAAACTTAATTATGTCACTGTGTTAGATTTTCCAATATCACCTTCACCTGGGTAGATATGCTCATAAAAAACAAGCTGGGTTTTGTTTCTAAAGAGTGTTGCTACTAGATGGTAATAAGTCTCCACCAGGGTCAGAAGGATTGCATCCTGCCTTCTTAGTAAGGGGGAGGTGTGATAACTGTATTATGGGATATATTACCAGTTAACCCAGTGAGGCATCCTGTGTGTTTCCCATTTAGGAAGTTTTCCTGCTTCACAAAATAGAGACCCTAAGTTTTCAACACTAAATATAATATACTACCAAAGCTGTAATAGATAAGCATAGTTAACCTTTCAGGGTCCCGTGAGCTTATTTCCTGTGCTGCTTCCTTTGGGAGCCTTCAGGAAATCACAGAACATCATAGTGAGGCACTAAGCCAAGAAACAAAGAAGATGGTCACGAACTAGGTGGCAAACACATCCAATATTTGGAAGCCAGAGTTTCAGGACTTTCGACCAAGACTATTACATACCAGACTCAGAGAACATGCACATCAGACTGAAGCATGTCTGTAATGTCTGGGAGAAGTTTCTTCTCAAAATTTAAGCTGAGAGGATGCTATTATGTTTGAACATACAAGAATGTTTCAGACCAAAGTCTGAATGTTTACTTTGGGATATGTACACACAGAAGAAAAGGAAACACAAAGGACTGTAGAATTAGTGATCAAAAAAAACCTTACAGTTGTAGAATTAATCACAATGTAAAATATATATATAATAATAAACACAGAAAATGCTTTGGATCTGTGATGCATTAACATTCTAATAAATGTTCACTATTAGGACTGGCTCAAAAGAGCTATGAAAATAACACATGGGACTGGAGAGAAAGCTCAGCAGTAGGGTGAGTGCTCCACTTTCCCAGTGGAGTGGAGCTCAGTTCCCAGCATCCATGTCATGGACTCACAACCAGCCACCTATATCTCCAGCTCCAGGAAGATCCAGCATCTCTAGCTCCTTTGAGCATCCGCATTTACATGAGCATACCCACACATAGACACACGAACACACATATAATTTAAAATTACTACAATTAAATGCCTTTTAGAGAAAAAGACTATGTAATAGGAAAATGGGGGAGCTAGAGCTGTGGGTAGACAGTGAAGGTAGAGTGAAAGTAGATGATAGGCTCATCTTACACATCTTAGGAATTCCATAGCCTAAATTCTGCATCATGCACATACTATTTAGTGCTTATAAGTTCCTAAGTTAATAATTGGTAATTAGTAGTGAGTGTTGATACCAGGCTTTGGGGGCATAGCCTATAGCCCCTAACAAAACAGATTCGGCCACCTGTCTTCAATAAATCCACTCAAGGAGCCAAATGAATGGTGAAAAGCAGAAAAGAGAGTTATTCACCATGTCTTCACTAGAAAGAGAGACAAAGAGACCCAATGTCAACTCCCTGAACACACCACTGGGGTCCTGTTATGAGGGAAGGTTTTAAGTGGAAGGCAAGAGACATTCATAGCTTAGCCTTGTGTACCACCATTTCAAATTTCTCTTGCAAGGTGAGTATCTCTTGCAAAGTCGCCTGAAAATTGTAAATATTTCTCCAGGGGGTAAGTTCCCCTCTGTCCCCAGAGCTTCAGTCATGTTTTCTTCTAGAAGGAGATTCCTGTGCAAATTGTACTTCCTTGGGGTCCATTCTTTCAGTTGTCTGATAGTCAAAGAAAGATGTCCACATGTGTCTCTTTAGAATATATTCATTCCTGCCAGGCAGGCCAATTACACTGTCTCTTCCAGTGTAAGAGCAAGCAGCAAAGCAAACAGTGGCAGTAGTACTATTAAGACAACAATTAACAAACACCATTAACAAACACTAACTCTGGCTCCAGATTGTATGACTGTGTAACACTGAGAGAAAATAAGGACTAGCTAACAAACACTTCTCAGAAAGGTGCCCGACAGAATTTCTTGATTAAAGCCACCAGAATCCCTTGTATAAAACAAAATAATGAGCTCATTGTTTTCTCTGGTGAAGACTGTAGTAAAAGATAAAGCATCAAATATAAAATTGTACCCATAGCTGAAGGACCTTCCTAGCCCTCACTGCAGAGAAAGCTTTGCCTTTGAGTACCTGTGCCTGCTCCAAGTCCCCAAAAAAACCATAAACCACTAATACACACCTTGTAACAATGCTTGTCTCTAGGAAATATCACACATATCCAAAGAATTTCTCCCTAAGAAAACTCCCCAGCTCTTACCAACAATCCCACAATCAATGTTGTCACACACACACACACACACACACACACACACACACACACACACACACCTCACACACACGGAGAAAAGGGAATGAATGGGTTTCAGCAAACCAGTGTGACAATGGTAATCACTTCGTTTACTTACAGGATTACAGAGCAGTGGCTGGACCTCAAATATCCATGTCCCAGCTTCAGCAAACATTCCCAAAGGCTGAGAGCTGTGTTTGTCACCTGGTAGCATTGTCAGACTGTTTCCCATTGGCTACAGTATTCAGACATCATACAGAGAAAGTAGCAACTGTGTAATGAGAAATGAACCAGGAAATACCTACTGACTTGCTATGTTCTGCACCCACCATTCTTCTGTTTACACCATCTTAGAAAGTCACTCTGTACTATAGAAAAAGGTGGAAGGTGATCATCGCTTATTTTGCAATTTTTGTTGCCAGAGATTGGAGTTCTTATTTGTGGGTTCTTAGTTTTGTGGATAAAAGAACTTAAAAATAGACTCAGAAGAAAGCATGAGAACAATTTTTATTAGATCACAGCCTTTAGCTGCCTCTCTGCCACTCTCAAAAATCAGGCCATCCCCAGGAACCTGAGACAGAGAGCCGATAATAAAACTGTGGTGCATGCCTTTAGTTCCAAGACTCAGGAGGCAAAGGCAGGTAGATCTCTCAGTGAGTTAGTTTGCCACCAGCCTGGTCTACAGAATAAGTTCCAGCACTATTATACAGAGAAACCCTGTCTCAAAAAAAGGGGGGGAGAGAAAAAAAGAAAACTGTGCTATCTGTGCCTTTCAGTTCTTCCCCCTTGTTGCAAGATAAATTTGTGGTCTTACCTAGTGCTCACCTCCACACTCCTTGCTATGATGGCATGCACCTTGATATGTTGGCAAGGCCACAAGGCCAGGTGAGATCATGTGACGTGGAGCTTGCCTTCTTCCCACCTCCACCATGAAAACATAGACAAAGCAGAACCATCCTTTGTTCTCTAGAATGGTCTGTCTTCAGGGGCTCCATCACGCTACACATAGCAGCTATCTTTCCTGTTGCTCTTCAGAGGTAAAATGGAGGCTCTCTCCTTTAAAGTTTCCAACAGTTACCTATGACACAGTGCTGTCTGTCCTAAAATCTCTCCAACTTTAAAGGGGCTCACTGTTAAGGTAGGAGTAAACTCCTTCTGGTTAAGAGTTTATTGTCTATAGCTTATGTACAGAGAACTAACATTCCAGCTGGTTTGGGCAGTTACTTTAAGGAACACAGTAGGAAGGTAGGCTCAACTTAAGGAGCTCCCTAGAAAGGTGGGCTCACCTTAAATGACACCCCCAGGATGGCAGGCTCACCTTAGGGAAACCCCTAAGAAAGCAGACTCATATTTAAAAACACCCTTAGGAAGATGGGCTCACCTTAAAGAGCACCCCTAGGAAAGTGGGCTCACCTTAAGCTATAATAAAGAGATAGGCAATATTTTTTTCTTTTAAGAGAAACTATACTCCCCCCCGCCAGCATAGTCCCTATTCCTTGTTCTTGTGCACCGAGTTCATTCTTACATTATTTTACTAATGAGCCCAAGTACCCCAATAAGAATACCTGTTCCCCCCTTAATCATCTGGTAGGGGCCCCAATTTCCAGTATCAGCATCATGGCTGGCAATGGCCACAAGCCTATAACTCTTCTAACAAAGCTAAATCCGAGGGGTCATCATGTGTCAGCTCCTTCCTATGAACCTGCATTTTTCTTTTCCTTTCTTTTTCTAACACATTTTATGAATTATAAAACAACAAAAACAACAAAACACTATAGGCCAGGTAAACTATTAAGTCCAACTGTTGAGAGGGGGCACATGAAGAAAAAGAGGAAAGAAAATCATGCCTTTTGAGTTAAGATTACAAGAAAGCCAAAACATTCAGCAATAGAGATCAGCAAAGAGCTGCATGGGTAGTGTCTTATAGGGTTTCTATTGCTGTGAGAGACACCATGACCATGGCAACCCTTATGAAGGAAAACATTTAATTATGTCTGGCTTATAGTTCCAGAGATTTAGCCCATTGACATGGTGGGATATGGCAGTGTATAGGCAGACATAGTGCTGGGGAAAGAACTGAGGGTTCTACATCTTGATCTACAGGCAATAGTAAGTGAACTGTGTTCCACACTGGACGTAGCTTGAGCATAGGAGACCTCAGAGCCTGTGCCCACCGTAACATTCTTCCTCCAACAAGGCCACAACTACTCCAACAAAGCCACACCTCCTAATAGTGCCACCCCCTATGGGGGTCATTTTCTTTTAAATCACTACAGGTAAGCAGCCTGGCATACTCAGAAAAGAGAAGAAAACATAGGGGATCAGATTAAGCATACTTGAGATTTTGGTTGTTGTACGGGACAGCTATATGTTAACTTGACACAAGTCATCAGAGAGGAAGGAGCCTCAGTTGAGGAAATGCCTCCATTCACTCTTTCCTGTAGTCACCTTGGATTCCAGAAATGACAAGACTAATCAATTAAGGCAGGGTGTGCTGGTACATGCATTTAATGCCAGCACTTGGGAGGTAGAGGCAGGTGGATTTCTGGGAGTAGGAGGCCAGCCTGGTCTATATATCAAGTTTGAGCCAAGATAAAGATACATGGAAAGATCGAGTCTCAAAAAACAAACAAACGAATAATAGATGTGTACTACAGGAGATAAGAACCACCCCAAGCCACAGTGACAGTGAGTCTCACATAATATATGTCAACATAACAAGTTCCCTCTTCAAATAAGGGCATTACCTCAATGGGAAACTGAGGCTGCACCCCAGAGTAAGGATACTCATCCCTGGAAGCAGATTGTTCTCCTTCAGTGGTGGCCGTGATAACAACTTCCCTAGAACCATTTGCAGAACCAAAATGGCGGAACGCATCAGTCAGCACACCAGTGACCAACATCACATGCTGAGGCAGCTATACAAATCCAAGCCCCTCCTTTCTTTCTCTTTTTCATAAAATACCAAAATTCTTCACAGCCCCTTGAAGACAGACTCGGGATGACTGAACTTCCCGGTTTGATCTTCCTGTCACAGTGATACTGATTAAAAATACTTTCACTACCACCATTTGTCTGATTGATTGGCAGATAGAGACAGGTATCCAGGCCTACTCCATTAGACAATCTCAGAGCTAAAACTTCCAGAACAACAGAATTTGAAGGTGAGACTTGAGGGAGGTGACTAGGGTCCTCACAAGTGGGCCTAGTGCTCTTCCCCAACAGGTCTGTTACTATGTGTGGGTAGAGTGGGTGCAAATGAGTGTGATGAGCACTGGTGTCAAAGAGGTCCATTACCACATGAAAATAAAGAATACAGCAGTGATGAAAGGGTCCTACCTGAACAAATCAGGTAGGATTTAAAAAAAAAAAAAAAAAAAAAAAAGGCCCTCATAGGTAGACTGTTGGTTGCCCAGAAGGTCCTGATGGAGGAATGGGGACGACCACTAGGAGTTTGGTCATGCTCCAGTGAGGATATGGGCAAAACAGATAGGACTTTTGGTGTTGTTGCGGGGAGAGGTTATTTGTCTGTTTCTTCTTCTTGTGGGAAGAGGTCTCAAGGGCAGGATGCAGACCTGGGAGGACTGGGAAATGAGTAACGATCAGGGTGCATCATGTGAAATTTTTAAATTATCAATAAAAATATTATGTTGGAAAAAGCAGGAATTTCATTTTTTTTTACCTTCTTTATAAATGCCAACGGTAAGTTACTGACATTTTGACACTTTAAAAAAGATTCTTTTCAAAAATAGTGACATAAATCTGTTCTCTCGGGGTACAGGAGACATTTTTTAAGTGGCGAAAAATAAATATATACTCAAAGAATTTTTGAGCTATATAGAAAGCATTTTGAAAATAGATGCCTAGGGACAAAAAGAGACCTATCATGTTGCTGCCAAAATTAAGTGGACTTGTCAACTACTTTAAAAAAATCATATCTATATTTTTAGAAACATGGAAATATAATTTTCAAAACTGTTTTATATCATCTACAAAATGAGTTTCAGTGGAATTTTAGTTCTTTATTACACTGACATGTTATACACTAGGCAAAGGGAGTGTCTTAACCTTAAGTTAATGGAACAAGGAAACACATGCCTGCTAGCTCACTGATGTCACAGGCACAGAAATGAGTCAAAATGAATTTTAAGAAAATGTTGTTGGATATGTGAGAAATATCTGGGATTCTTGAGCAGTATCATGTGTACTCTCTACGCGTCTGAACCAACTTGTCTTCATAGATAGACTTTTCGACCAAAATTTTTAAAGGCAATGAAATATAATCAATCAATGAAGTATAGTTTTGTTCGCTAGTAAGTTGATAAACAATCATAACAAAGGTTTAGTTCATTAATGATAAATTTAAAATATGATTAAGATGATTGCTTATTGTGTATATCTATTTTTTGCACATTTTATAACAAATACATTAGCATTCTAAATGCTCAGAATCTTTTTGAGATTACTTTTCTAAATTGTGGAAGAGCACTGGGACAGAAAACTTTAAATAAAAAAAAACAAGTTTCAACTGAAAGAGTAGATTTCTTATCCCCTTTATTCATAAAAGCTCTAGATTGTACTTAATCAGATTTATTTTTAAAAATCACATGTTTCTTTACACCAAAAATTATGGAAGAAATTTGTATACTCTACTGGCTCTGCTATGAATTGTTTTCTTTTGACTATCTGGATATAAATCCAAAACCAGAATTTATTCATTTTTACACAATGACAAAAGGCCCTGTCTTTAAATGAATCCATAGTAAGCTCAGCAAGAATTTACTTCTACTCCCTCCAGAGCATGTAAAATGCTTAAGTTGGCCATCTAAATGAGCATGGAGAAGAGAGCATCCTCGAAAATGTCAAGACACAGTTCAGTGAAGTAAACATGATCTCCATCACCAAGGGCAGTTTGTGTACCCTGGTCTTTTGAGGCAACAAAACCTCAGCAGTCAGAGGAATGAACTTTCCAAAAGGGAGAGTAAGTATCCTAGTCCCCCTTCTTCTGCTGCTACACGGAGTCTCCAGTGTGTTCCTTTACTGAGCACAGCATCTGATTACTCAATCACTTGCCTCAGTCAGTGCCACAGCACACAAAGCCATCTTCTGAAGGATGGACTCTACACCTCCACCACAGTATGGCCAGCCAAGCACTCTGTGCAGCTCTTCCCCCACAGTAGTTAGCAGAGAGCACAGGGGAAAGAGAGATCTCCTTCCTGTAATCTGTAGATAACCATCCTCCCAGCTAACACATACATTTTGATCACCCAAATCATTTTAGCTTTCAGAGCCACAAGGGTTATTAGTGCTAATAAAAATAGCTCAGACTTATGAAAAAAAAAAAACATTTTTAAGATTCCAGCCATAGTATTTAAGGAACTAGACTCACAGCACACTGCCAGTATGGTCCTCTTTTTTATTTTATTTTTCTCACATGTTCAAATAAAGTACAAAGTGACATGAAGGAACTCAACAGTGCTAAAATAGTTACAGCCGAAAAAGAGTGGAGTTTTGCTTTATTTCATGCCCAGAGCTTTGGTCTACACATGACAAATCTATAGTTTTCCTTCATTCCCGCAGTCCTTACACCTCACAGTGTGCTGGGTGACCTGGCTGAGTGTGACACCTCTGCTCTCTGTAAAGGAGAGGATGTGAAGACTTACAATCCAGCCAGCTTTGACTTGCTAATCATAAAAAACTCCAGAAAAGACTTATCTTTGGGGGACTCTGTCCTCACCAGCCACAGAACCTTCTAGAAGGATTTTTAACATGGCATTTTTAATATGCTGGTTTTTTAAAAGCTGTTTGCTTTTAACATCTAAACCTTCAAAGAATCAGTGAATAAAATTACTATTTTGAAGACACATCTGACATTCCTCAAAGGATGTATATTGGTGTGTCATTGACACACAGCACCCCTGTGGATCCCTGTCCATCACTGAAAAGGGGAGAGGGGTTGTCAAAGAGCACAGGGAGGTGCAGAAACATAAGCAGGTGCTGGGTGGTAGAGGAAGAAAATGTTCTAAAGCAGCCTGAGAAATTGTATAATATGCCTTTTTTTTTAAATATTCAGAAAGTGAAACATTTAGAGAACAAAATACCTCCTAACATTCTGATTTGTGTAATTACGTGGGTTATTCTTCCCCCCTCATTTTTTTTCTCAAATATCTTTCCACAGGTTTGCTCATTTTATAATCAGATTATTTTTTAACATGTAGTGCACTAAGGAAGAACTTTTCTCCCATTACAACTAGATTAAGGCATGTATTACCTAAATTTTAGATATGTTGTCCAGAATGAGCCTCTTTACTCCTCAGGGTAAGCTTGTGGTATAACCAAGAGATAAGAATGTCAGCTTCATAGGAGGCTTTGCTTTGTTCAGTCATTGCAAATCACTTGCAGTTAGAGCCACCAAATCACCATTTTGCTTAAATTTCTCTTTTCTTGGACATTCATACATCCTTGTATGTGACAAAATAAGATACGGAAAGAATACCTATATTACCTTGAATAATTTGTTTAGTAGTACTTGCTTTAAAGAAGTAAGTTTTTTCATAATTAAATAATTCCTAGATTTCATGTAGATACAAAATATTATTATTGCGATTTAATAAGGATCAGGATAAACAATTAGGCCAAATAGATGTTTATTAAGGGAGAAATAACTCACAACATAGGCAGATGAATGTTAGCAGGTTTCACCAGATCCTAAGCCTTCCAGAAACCACCACCAAAGAGAGCGGCCCGACCCTTTCCCAGCCTTTTTTCCCAGGTCACGTCCGGCCCTGTCTCCACCCCCAATGGGCATAGCCTAAGCCACAGGTGCAGGCAAGGTGAATATCTCGCTACAATTCCCCTTTTAGTCTAAAGAAAAGATTTGGGCTTGATACAAAACTATATACAAAACAGTGAATGACAAGTATGCTCTAAGAAAAGGAAAATCAAGAACAAAATGATCTACATATCTAGTCCTAGGGTGAAGGCATAACTGAGTTTACAATAAAGTTATCCTAAGCTAGAAAGCTTTAGTCTAGTACCTAATATATCTAACTAGGAAGAGAGAATAATAGTTGTGATAGTTTAATCTACAACCTCATCAAGACCTAAGAAGGAAAATAGCGATACTAGGGTAGACAGGAAGTGCGGATGGGCAACTTCCAAAAGATGCAGCGAGGACAGAAACAGCAAGACCCTCTGAAGCAACATCAATGGGACAATGCAAACTTGCAGAACAGTACAGCCAAGATTTCTGCGTCTTCTTATGATCTCCCATGACAGCGCCCCCTACCAGCAGGAAATAGTTTGGAAAGAACGACGCCCAAATTCCCAAATATTGTTTATAAATGTTTGTTTTCATTTAACTGGTCTTGGTTATAAATGGTTAATGACCACAAGCAATATTTTTAAAGGTAAAAAGGGAATTATGGTATAGATATGAATGCTTTGTTTTGGAATGGATTTTCATTTATTGATACAATTTAAGGTCAAATTTTGTGATATGTATTTTCTCCTCTTGTTTAGGTATTGTGTTTATATAGCTCATTGGAAAATGTAATGTATAATTTAGTACAGATTAAAGAGTTACCTATGATAGTCAAAACTTGGAGTTAAGTTAGTTAGGATTTTTAGATATGCAGAGATTTATTTGAGATGAATAGGAACTCTTCAAAACTTTCAAAGACCTACAGAATATGGCATTTAAAATGGTTTAGGGTTTTTCTTGACTATGAGGCACAACTGATCCTGGCAACACCACCTGAGTCAGAAAGGAAGATGGACATCGAAGAAGCACATTATGGAGTTTGCTTCTAAAATAGCAAGCCATTTGAGCAAGGTAATTCTCTTGACTATATGCTGTATAAACTGAACATGCAGGACCCACAGAAAAATGACTACTGATACAAGGTGGACAGTGCTACAGGATTCCTGCTTCATGGAAGAGTCTGCCAGACAGTCTACAAGACACAGAGAAAAGTGACTGACAAACTGCCAATACAGATGAACAGTTTAAAGTTTCCTGCTTTGTTGAGGAGTCTGGAGACATACTATTGCCTATGGGCTGAAGATGGAACATTACAGAAGAACTTCGGGTGACTGACCAGGCAGTGAGTTGTCTCTGTCATTCTAGAGTTTATATATTATCCTTCTGTGGTCTTTGAAGGAGTTGAAGACAGATAGTTTTGGTTATAGTTTTCCTTAGTTAAGATTAAAGGTAAGTTACATATAGGATGTTAGACTCACAAAGATAGAATAGATGATATTTTCTTTAAGTCTTACAAAATGTAATGGACTAAATATTGTTAACTGTGATTCTTATTTGATAACTGTTGTATGGTATATTTTGCTAAGTCAAGGTTAAAACCCTTCTTTTTATTTTAGACAGAAAAGAGGAGATGATGGGAGATGTTATTCTGTAAGTATGTTTCTCATACTGGTTAATAAATAAAGCACTGTGACCAATAGGAAACAAGATAGGCGGGGCTAGGAGACTAGGAAGAGGAAAGAGGAAGTAGTTAGGAGGAGTCAGCATGTAGAGCATGAAGAGAGCAGATGCGGCCTGCTGCTCTGGCTGGTAAGATGAGCCACGTGGAAATACTTAGAATAGTAGAAATGGGTTAATTATTAAGAAAGAGCTAGCTGATAAGGAATTAGGAACTGGCCAACAGATTTATATTAAATACAGAGTCTCAGCGTGTTATTGGGGGCTCGCATGGTGGTGGAACCGGGTGGCTAGCAGGGACAAACAAAGAGTGGGTCAGGCAGCTGGCGGGAAAAACCTGCCCATAACATATTATGGATGTGTGTATGATACAAAAGTACAAAGAAAACTGTCTGAACAATAAAGAGATTAATAGGAAGGCAGAGGGGAGAACAGCAAGAAGGGGTATGGGGTACACTCAATGTACAAAATATACTCGTATAACATTGAAAATAAAGCAAAAATATAAATCTGTGGTTAATCTAAACTTAAGCTGCTTAATATTTATGTCCTTATACTACATAAATAAAACAAGTAGATAATGCTATTGTGTTTTCTTCAATTAAATATGTTGTTAGGGACAAAAGAAAACCAGGGAGCTACCTTTGGTCACACATGTCATATATATGGAGGACAAAAGGGTAAGGAAGTTTGGTTTGGTTGAGAAAAGCCAGAAAATAAATTCAGAGTTGTTTTGTTGCTTTCAAAAGGGGAAAAAAATGGAAACCATTCAACAGCTGAATTTGAAATGCAGTTTACCAGTTGTTACAGTAAATATATTCAAAGTGAATCATATAACCACTAATTAGGTTTGAATCACTCAAGTGTACATTTGCTGTGACAACAGTTTTCCCTTTACAGATCATCCCTCTATTTATAAACGAGATGAAAATTAACATTTCCTGCTTTTGTCAAGCTGAAGCATCCTTCAATAGCTCTCGGTGAACATCTGAAGGAGTCTTGTATCGTGAGATCATCTGGTCTCATGTTTTCAAGTGCTGTCTCTTTTTAAGAACTGGGTGAGACACACAGAATAAACTGACTGCAGATTTTTTGTAAAATAGCAACAAGAACCCAGCAAAAATCCCCAACACAGAAGAGATCAGAGGTTACCATTCACAGCAGATGGGAATCAACATAAATTGACAGTGGAGGTTTGATTCTGTTTTGCACATGACTAACCACAAGTAAAGCCGAAGCCCGGGGAAATAAAAGGCAAGATTGTGGAGCTGTGTTTGTTATATAGTGATTATTAGTAGATCCAGATTTAAACAGATGTTTCTCCTGCTGATTAAAATCGCTTCCTGAGGAACATAGTTTTAAGAGCATATACCATCCCAAAACCAAACAGAGTCCAAGGCCCACTCACATTTTCACAAGTGAATGTGTAAATACCAGTGTATCGTTCCTTAACCTAACCTCATTCATACTGCAAGAACAAAACAGGCATGGCTTTGTTCCACTCTCAACCCAATGTTCTCTTCTCTGAACTTCACATGTGCTATTCATGGAGACAAAATTCACTGCACTTTAAGGAATATCTTAGGGTCTGTGGTTTACTCTAATTCCTGGGAAATTAAATAAGATCCTGTTTTCTCATAAAACTTGGTCTGTGGTAGGCAGACAACACACACAGGTGACTGTAAATGCCAACTACACACCCTGTGGATATTTCCTGCTTAATTTTTAGCAACTACCTAGCTCCAAAATCGCTTTCACCTTTTCTCCCAAGTTTTCTTTTACTTGTTCTATTTCCCCCTTAGCATTTTCAGCCTTCGTTGTCACCGTGCAAACACTCTGTGGCTGCTACTCCCATTTCTTGACTATAAGTTATCCCAAAATTCCTTCAAAATGGATGTATCCATAGCTCACTTCTTGAGAAGATGTCACAATCCTTTGTACCACTTTAAAGTTTCACCTTCCAAAATGTTTTGCATCTTATCTTGAGCCTCTGCTATTCCTTGTACTTATAAACTGTTACTCTTGACTTCATGTTTCACTGCCAAAATTGTGTTCCTGTTACAAATATTAGCTCAAATAATATTCCTTGAGCTGCCCCTACAATAATTGATGTGAAATTTAGTATACTTCTGTCTTATGAGTAGTCCAGTCCCAATTAGAAGGTTTGTCACTTGTGATATGAATCTAAAGGCACTCGAGCAAGAGATGAAGGGGAAAGATACATGCCTAGGTTGACCACTCAGCTATCCAGTTACACCAGTCAGTGGGCTGGTCCACATTGCCATTAAAACACCCTCACTATTAGTGCCTCCCCAAGGCCTTTGACTCTGTAGTTCCAAGTCTACTTTCCTACTTCCCTGAATATTTTCAGAGCTCTTTCCAGATTTTAACTCTGAGTAGGAGGCCATGACTCGTTGGTTGTTCAATGTTCAACAAATATGTGTTGAGACTGGCTAAGTTTATGAACTTCATCTGCTGAATAAGAAAGAGCACTTTATCTCAAAATGTGTGCAAAGAAATCTGAGGGGTTAAGAAAAGTAACAGGTGAGAAAGTGCCCTTCGATTATCTTTTCTATACCACTGAGTGTATAAATTTGAAGACAATATTTTCCATTCTGCAAATAAAATCACCAGCAATATGAAGCTTACCCAATGATTCCCATCAAAGTATTTTGAAAATTCCATCTCCACGTGAGTCAATAATTGAAACACTGGGATGGAAAGTGCTAAATAAGATAACTGTTTACTCTTCAAAGGTTAGAAGTATGCAAGGCCAAGAAGGGAAGGGCTAGTGGACAGGAAGTCTGTCACCATGGAAGTCTGAACTACGGGAAAGCCACTGGGCAGATTTTTTTTTGCATCTTTACAGAAAGCATAGAAAGAAATAATAAGTTATTATTCTAAGAGAGGGGCTGCATTCTTGATGAACATAAGGCATGTTTCACATTAAGAATGATTCCAATGTGTGGGACTAACTTCCAAGAGGATAAACCTCATCAAGGGAAATTACTTTTAATGGACTTAACCATCAATCACTATGACAAAATATAAGCAGTAGTATTGCTCATCAAAGAAGTGAAATTGTTGAAAATTGTCTTTGGCCACCAAAGTCATAGAAAATTAAGGATGAAGCTTTATGTTGCTGGAAAGTCAAAGTAATGGTTTACAGAGAAAACAGTAATTTGCTGTAAGAATTAAGCCCCAAGCACTCACAGCCTGGAATTCTAGACCCTCAGGATTTCTCATTTTATTGAAGAGATGAGCTGTCATATTCCTCGGCTTGGATTCGAGCTATATTTGTTCATTAAAAAGCAAATTGTCTGTGAAACAGTGGTGATTCTTAGACAGTTTGGATGGTCAGTTCCAGCTAACATTCTGCCCCTAACAGCAGTGCTAACATAACCTATAGCTCAGCTTTTAATCATGCTCATTTTAAGGAAGAATCTTTCCAAACCATGGGTCTAGGATAAGGCTTTGATCAAGTACTGAACAGAGGGGTACTAAGAAAATACAATTTTGTATAATAAATGTTGTTCTCCACAGTAGAATATTTTAGCATGGAAATTTAAGCACATTAACCCAAAAAGGCCGTGTTTCTGTAAAAACCATGCATTACAACTCTCCTACTCAACCAGCCCTCTCCCTGCTTCATGTATCTAACATTGTGCATTCATTTGCAAATCAGTTATGACACTTAGAGGCACTGTCAGCTTGAGGCAGTTATCACATAAGCATGTTACTTGTTTGAAGAGTGTCCTGTGTTGTTAGATTGTTATATGATGAAGTTAGGAGGCACCCAAACCTCTTCCATGGCTTTATGGGCTGATACAAGCCCACTACAGCATACTCATTTCTTCCCACTAAGATGGTGTTTATGTTGCTAAATGAAAACTGAGGAGGAAAACGGGGGGGGGGAGGAAGAAGAAAATGGAGGTGGAAAAAAAGAAAAATGGGAGAATGAAAAAGAGACAGTAGAGTGCTCCAAAGAAGTTACCTGTCCTGTTGCTGAAGGTGGAAGACATCATCTTGTATTAGAATCAGGTGTGTGTGTGTGTGTGTGTGTGTGTGTGTGTGTGTGTGTGTGTAGGATGTGTGTGCATGCATGTGTAGCATTTATGTTTTTGTCCTTCCCTACAGTGCCACTCAATATTACACATTGAGATATCTGACATCATTAAAAATGTGTTGTTCTGTGCCACTAGTAGCTGCCTGAAAGGATGCTCTTCTAGACATGCGTGTACAGTATGAATGACAGCGAATATTAAGTAAAATTAAAGTGAGCTTGTGGAAGTGAAATGGTTCTGTTGAGATGGATTTTGTTCTGGTCTTTTTCCATGGGAGCATTTACTTAAGACTGATTTGTGACTGGACCCAACATAAAAGTACAACAATATGTTTAATGCCTGTCAAGGGTTGAACTCTCAGAAATACTTGAATGATCAAGGAATGTTATGACCACTTGAAGCAGATGGAAGACATCAAAAGCCTGCTTCCCCAGCACATATTCTGAACTTTTAACTGTTGATGCTCACTACACTCAGTGGTGTACTGGTTAATACTTACCACCTGGCTCTTGTACCCCAATACAAGCCACTCTCACATACCAGCTCCTTTCCACTAAGAATAAAAGCATTAGGCTCTCATTACCATCCTCCAGTTTACTATAATTGAAAATACCAAGGCTTCTGAGTAATGTATTCAACAAGAATATTTCAGGCTTTGATGACCAATATGCCGTAAATGAATTACAGATAAGAAATGATGTACAACAAAGTTAAACGGTGGCCCTCAAATTTGAATCCTCTCTTCAACCCAGAGGAGAGCGAGTCCAAGTTCATCACTGAACCACTCCAAATCGGCTGTTCACATCATTGTAAGACTTAACTTCTGTCTGCTTCTCCTCCTCCATGACAATTAAAGAATCCACACAGAGTGCACCCAATAATCACAACACGAATGGAGCCACAACACACACACCCTATCAGCCATCTTTAGTCTTCCTGGAAAAAAATATTTACAGTAATAAACATCCTAGGTCTTACATAAGATTGAAGTCGCTTCTAGAGTTATTTATAGTGACATGTGAAGCTTATTTTCAAAAGTACAGGTACATTTAATTTAAAATTAATAAGCCCATTCTTGTGTTGTCATTAAAATTTCATATAACTAGATACATTTATAAAGTATGCAGCAGACTCATATAGAACTTAGAGTAATTGAGGCTTAATAAATGGGTTCTTAAATAATCACTTGTAAAAATGTCTGATTGAGTTTGAAGCCTGCTATTTTTTAAATCAATTTATAATTTGTATTTTACTAGAGACCACACAGGGAGTTGTATGTTTTGTGAGTCTTTAAATAAACAGAATTGATTTTAGAAATGGATGACAAAAGATGGACTTTCTGCTCAGAGACAGCCTCCTGCTGCAAGGAAACCACAATGTAGTTATGAGATTGTACTGACATGGAGGTTATTAGTTAGTGATGTCAAGTAAGTTGCCTCCCTATCCTGAAACCATTGATTGTAAATGGCGGCCCTAGCCCAGGGTTGTCACAGAGGCCAGCATATAATTGGCAGCACTCATAATATCTGGACAATTTAATTTGATCAGCAAGTAATTTATGTTTTTTTTTTCTTCCTTTGTGATTTTTTTCAAGGGAAGAAGCGATTTTTTAAATAAACCCATTGGTTACTCAAATAGACAAACCACCAATTCTTAAAGATACAATGTTTACCTTATTTATAATTTTCCCCAGATGCACAATGTGCCTGAAGCATAACTGGCATGGATTTACTAAAGATTTCTTTATAGACAAATGAAGGAACAAAGTGAGAAAATGATACAAATTATCTTCAGGAATTGCCAAAAATTGCTAAGAGTATGTGTTTCTGCTGAATGTTCTTTACTTTCCTCTTTAGTACTTTCACAACTTAGAACTCGATGTTCCTTTTATACAGCAATGAACCCATTGCACACCCAGCATCTTCCACAGGATTTTTTATTCTTTTAATTCACCAGGCTAGAAAAAGCAGACACTCAGTTAATGCCAAGGAAGGAAAATATCCTCTTAGCTGTGTAGGACATTTATCAGTGACAATAAGAGCTCTATCTTAAAACACTGTGCCCATTTAATATTTGATCATCTGTTATACAGACTGACCTGAAGCAAGAGTCCCAGTTGTCTTATCTATATGAGAAGATTTTGAGTGTGTAATATTTGTCTCTCATGCTCACTCTCTGTCCCCCCCCCCTTTTATTTTTCCTCCCCTCCTTTTCTGTCTTTCTGTTACTTTGGGGTTTTGTTGTTGTTTGTTTGTTTGTTTGTTTTTTTGTTTGTTTGTTTGTTTTTTAAGCCATGAAAACAATGGAAACCTATTAAACACAAACTCCTATCTTTGGCACTAAATTTCCCTCTTCCTCCTGAAAGATAAAACAATTACAAACTGAACATTGAGGAGCCTCTCACCTAAATATAAGACTAATATGACACAAAGAAACAGCTGCAGTTAACTATGTTAACTGTCTATTGTTTTTCTAGCATTGCTTTAGCTATCTATTACTAACCCTCACCATATGGATATGTAAGTCCTACCTCAATAATTTTCTCAATATAACATAAAATAATAGGAGGCACACCTAGAATTTTAATCCAATCCCATGGGAATACAACAAGATTTCTTAGCCTTGGCCCTACTGACAATTTGAACCAAATTTTTCTGACGTGAGGGGAGGGGCGGGGATACTTTGTGCTATTACCACTAAATGTTACCAGCATCCTACTGCCAACTAAGAATCAAAAATGTCTCCAGACACTGCTAAAGGGCATTGGTGTAAATCTCATTCATTCACCAGCATTTAAGGTCTCTGATGGCCATCTTCCACTGCTACCTGGCATCTGTTCCCTTGCTTATCTTTGCTGATGTGTAGCTAGCCATGCTGAGCAGCAAAGTAACCTGACCTCTTTATAAGACCCCAAACTGGTGACTGCTATTAGCAGGTAAATTTGTTTCAGCTTTAATGCTGAGGGACTAGATTGCAGTATCAAGTACATGAGTTCATAGTAATATCCATCTTTACATCTAACTGAAACTTGACACAGCCAACTCATAACTGCCGCCTCTAAATACTAGCACATCTCTACAAACCATAGAGTGGAATCACATTTCTTTGGAGTAAATAAACTTTATGTGTTACTTTTCCATGTTAGTGAAACATTTCTTTCTGATCATGATATTGTAAATATAGCTGATGTGGCTTAACATTAAAAAACAAAAATCAAAAAAAAACAAAAAAAACTACTTGCTGGATGGTGGTGGAGTGTAGCATGTATGTTTTCCACCAGCCCGCCCGCCACCAGTCTGGGCCCACAGCTGCACCAGCCCCAAATAACACACTGAGACTCTGTATTTGATATAATCCTGTTGGCCAGTTACCATTATTGTTTATGGGCTAGCTCTGTCTTAATTATTAACCCATTTCTACTTATTTAAGTATTTCCACGTGGTCATCTTATGGGAGAGCTGCCACCAGCATCTTCTTTCTCCATGCTCTACATCCTGACTCCTCCTCCCCACTTCCTCTTTCCTCCTTGTCTCCTAGCCCCACCTATCTTGCTTTCCTATTGGTCCAACAGTGCTTTATTCATTAACCAGTATGAGAACCATGTTTACAGAATAACATTTCCCATCATCTCCTCTTTTCTGTCTAAAATAAAAAGAAGGGTTTTAACCTTAACATAGGAGACAAGGAGGATAAGTAGAAATGGGTTAATAATTAAGACAGAGCTAGCCCATAAACAATAATGGTAACTGGCCAACAGGATTGCATCAAATACAGAGTCTCAGTGTGTTATTTGGGGCTGGTGCAGCTGTGGGCCCAGACCGGTGGCGGGCGGGCTGGCGGAAAACATACAAGCTACAGTGGAGCATGCCTTTAATCCCAGCACTCAGGAGACAGAGGTAGATAGATCTTTATAAGTTCGAGAGCAACCTGGTCTACAAGAGCTAGTTCCAAGACAGGCTCCAAAACTACACAGAGAAACCCTATCTCAGGAAAATAAAATAAAAACTCTAGAAACACAAAGTATATACAGAAACTTTTTTCAGAAAATGGACAGCAGTAGAAAATTGACTCACAGATTACTTCCCTGCTGTAGAAAGAAGATGTCTTTCCTAGCTGTGCACATAAAGGCTGGGGCAAGCACAGGGTAGTAGAGAGCTGAGCTGAGATCTAAGGCTTGACTTTGGGTCTGTAGAGACAGCTGTGTTTGTGTAGCAAAATAGTGAGCAAAAGACAAAGGAGAAAGCATGAATTGAAGGTCACAAAAGTCTATGTGAGGGTTATATCGGGTTCATGGATGAGAGCTGAGTTGTAGGCATGAAAATAAACTCTGTGTTGCCCACAACAGGAGCAAAGAGTAGAATGGAGACTCTGGTGAGGCAGTTGCCTGAAATGTCAGGGTTCTCGCCCTGCCAAGGAGCAAAAATGTCACAGTTCAATATCAATCATGCAGCTGAGACCCCCCTTCCCCCCCAAAAAGGCCACATCTTACAATTTAGGACTATGACATTGTTCACAGACAAAACATAAGATCTGAGACAAAACTGAAGTAAATCTGACACCAGGGCCATTGGGACTGAACACATGGAGAATAGCAAACCTTAAAAGGGTAATAGCACCAAATACTGACAAGGACTGGAGATCATTGCATGCTCCCAACCTCAACCAGCAAGGAAGACGCAACTCCAGGAAGATCTTCTTCATGCAATTTTAATCAGGATCCTTGAACATGCTTCTTCTGATCTGCGGGACCCCAGGGGACCCCTGCACAGCTTAAATCCCCTTGCGCTAACCATCCCCAGTGAGCTACGTGGACCTTGCAGATAGGCTACTCTAACGCGGAAGCAGACAGGCTGAACAGACTTAACCAAATAAGGGCTTGTTTACACCAGAGAGCGCTCACCCTTGGGGAAGCCAGTGCCATCTTTAAGGCGCAGCACTTCACAGCTCTCTACAGATCATGAGAATTATTACTGGAAACTGTCCTTCAAGACCCACTCCACCACCTAACCCCAAGTACATGAATATCCTCCCTGTAGCCATCCCCCCCCTCAACAACCCCAGCAGATTACATAAGCACAAGCACAAACCACACCAGTTGGAAAAACAACAGAATACAATGACACAGGTCCAAATCGCAATAGTTGGAACAACCAGCACAGGCACAAGCTATAGCTATAGCTTATCTTTTCTTAGAAGAAAAGATAAGTAAATGTTGTTGTGAGAATATATTCAATAACTGAAAGAGCAACATGGCACTACCAGAACCCAGTGATCACACAACAGCAAAACCTGAACATTCCAATGCAAGTGAAACACACAACAAAATGAAAATAAAAATTAGTTTATGAAGATGGTAGAGGTTCTTAAAGAGGAAATGAAAAATTCCCTTAAAGGAGTCCAGGAAAAGACAAACAAAAATGGCAGAAATCAATGAAGTCCTTTTTTTAAACCCAAAAAGATAAAAACAATCATACAGGTGAAGGAAAGGGTTCAAGACATGAAAACTGAAATAGAAACAATAAAGAAAACACAAACAAGGGGAATTCTGGAAATGGAAAAACGAACAGGAACTACAGATGCAAGCATCACCAATAGAGTACAAGAGATAAAAAAGGGACTCTCGGGCATTAAAGATATGATAGAGAAAATAGAAAATGTTTAATCCAATAAATTCCTAACACAAAACATCCAGGAAGTCTGGGACACCATGAAAAAACCTAACCAAGAATAATAGGGACAGAAGGAGAAGAATCCCAGCTCAAAGGCACAAAAAACATACTTAACAAAATTGTAGAAGAAAATTTTCCAAACCTTAAAGGTACATGAAGCTTACAGAATACCAAATAGGCTGGACCAGAAAAAAAAAAGTTCCCTCAGCACATAATGATAATCAAAACACAAAACACACAGAATAAAGAAAGTCTTAAGAGCTGCAAAGAAAAAGGCTAACACTCAACTTCTCCATGGAGACTCTAAAAGGCAGAAGATCCTGGACAGAAGTTTTACAGACACTAAGGGACCAGGAATGCCAGCCCTCACTACTGTACCCAGAAAAACTTTCATTCAACATAGATGGAGAAAACAAGATATTTCAAGACAAAACCAGATTTAAACAATACCTATCCACAAATCCAGAACTACAGAAAGTATTAGAAGGAAAACTTCAACCCAAGGAATTCAGTTACACCCATAAAAACACAGGCAAAAGCTAATCTCACACCAACAAAACCAAAAGAAGGGAAACATACACACTACCATCACCACCACCAAAACCAAAAAAATAACAGGAATTAACACGCACTGTCAATAACATCTCGGAATATCAATGGACTCAATTCACCAATAAAATGACACAGGCTAACAGAATGTTTATGAAAACAGAGTTCATCCTTCTGTTGCATACAAGAAAACCACCTCAACACAGAATCGAAGTCTCAATTCTGAATATCTATGTCCCAAATTCAAGGACACCAACATTTGTAAGAGAATTGTTATGCATCACTGGTGTGGGTCTAAAATGGAATAACCATTTAGAAAATGGTTTGGAAATTTCTGATATACTTAGACATACAGTGATAAATCATAAATTTCAGATAATAAAAATAATTACTTCAGATTGTGCACAGGGAAGTCCATCCCAGTGGACCAGCCCATCTGGAGTCTGCCTGCCTCCTAGTTCCACCTCCAACAACAGGAGAGGATAAGCCTGGGTCAGTTTCTGACCCACCTTCCTGGGCCCTGGTCGGAGCCTCCTGAACCTGGGGACTGCAAATGCACTGAGGAACCCTGAGAACCAAACTATTTGGAGTCTGCCAGCATCCTGGTCCTGCCTTCATCCAGGGAAGGAGGCTGCCTACCAGGGCCAAGCTCAGAGCCTCCTGAGAACTGGGGACTGCACACAGCCTAACCCATTCCAGCAGACCAGCACATCCAGACACTGTCAGCGCTCTAGTCCTGGCACCACCCACTGGAAGAGGAGAGCCATTGGAGTATTGAACCTGGTTGCATGCACCAGAAGATAATCTTGGTCCCATATCCACCAGGAGAGGGAGAGACCCCATACACACTAATAATGTATGGGTAGACAATAGTATAAGAACACAATCAACAGCAGAAAGATCAGTATGATGCCACCAGAGGCTAGGGACTCAAACCAGCAGGACCAGAGCATCCCAATACAGATCAAGTAGAAGAAAATGACCCTAAAAACAACTTCATGAAGATGATAGAGACCCTAAAAGAGAAAATGAGAAAAACTTAAAAGATATGAAAAAAATTACAAGCCAAAACCTGCAAGAAACAATTCAAACAGTGCAAGGTTTGAAAACTGAAATGGAAATAACAACAAGTCTGAAAGAATGTTGGAAATAGAAAAGATGGTAAACGATCAGGAACTACTGATGCAAGCATAACCAACAGAATACAAGAGGTGGAAGAAAGAATCTCAGATATTGAAGATACACTAGGAGAAATAGATTTATCAACAAAAAAAAAACTTAAGTCCAACAAATCCCTAAACAAAATATCCAAGAAATATGGGACACCATGAAAAGGCTAAACCTAAGACTGATAGATATAGAAGAAGGTGAAGAAGCCCAGCTCAAAGGTGCAGAATATATATTCAACAAAACCATAGAAGAAAACTTTCCCAACCAAAAGAAAGACATCATAATGAAAGTACAAGAAGCTTGCAGAACACCAAATAGAGTGGACTGCAATAAAACAATAAAAAGTTCCCGCACCACATAATAATCAAAACACCACACATAAAGAATAAAAAAAGAATATTAAGAGCAGCAAAGGAAAAAGGTCAAGTAACATATAAAGGCAAACCTATCAGAACTACACCTGACTTCTCCATGAAAACTCTGAAGGCCAGAAGGTCCCAGATAGATATTCTACCAACACTAAAAGAACATGGATGCCAACACAGACTACTAGGCCCAGCAAAACTTTCGGTAGAGAGCCGCATAGTGCTATGCCTTAAAGTGGCACTGGTTTCCGCCTTACACCTGCCCTCTGGTGAAGGCTCTCTGGCATAAACAAGCCCTTAATTGGTTAAGTCTGTTCAGTCTCTCTTGCGGGCCAGAAGAAACATGTTTAAAGGATCCTGATTAAAACTGCATGAAGACGATCTACCCGGAGTCGCGTCTTCCTTGCTGGGGAGGGCAGGCGCGCACACTTTTCATCACTATAAATGGAGAAACCAAGATATCCCATGACAAAACCAGATTTAAACAATATTTATAAACTAATCCAGCCCTACAAAAAGCTCTGGAAGAAAAACTCCATCCCAAGGAAGTTAACTACACCCACAAAAATATAGGCAATAGATGATCTCAATTTACCAATAGCCAAAGGAAAAATAGGAGGATATCCAAAACATAATACCACCAACAAAATCAAATCCAAAACAAATAAGAATTACCAATCAATGGTCATTAATATCCCTCAATATTAATGGTCTTAACTCGCCTATAAAGAGACACAGGCTAACAGAACGGATACCAAGACAGAATCCATCCTTCTACTGCATACAAGAAATACACCTCAACTTCAAAGATAGGCATTACCTCAGAGTTAAGGGTTGGGAAAAGATATTCCAATCAAATGGACCCAGGGGACAAGATGGTGTAGCAATCCTAATATCTAACAAATTTGACTTTAAATTAAAATCAATCAAAAGAGATAATGAAGGTCAGGATGAAGTCTCAGTTCTGAATATCTATGCCCCATATACAAAGGTGCCCACATTCATAAAAGAAACATTACTAAAACTCACATTGCACATAAAACCTCACACACTTAGAGTGGGAGAGTTCAGCAACCCATTCTCAACACTAGTCAGGCCCACCAGACAGAAACTTAACAAAAGAACAAAGAAACTAACAGAAGTTATGACCCAATTGGTTTTAATAGATATTTATAGAACATTCCATCCAAACACAAAAGAATGTACCTTCTTCTCAACACCACATGTCACCTTATCTAAATCTGACCACATACTTGACAATATAGCAAACATCAATAGGTACAAAAACCTGGAATAGCCCCCTAAATCTTATCAGAACACCATGCTTTAAAGTTAGAATTCAACAACAACATATATTGCAGAAACCTACAAACTCATGCATATTGAAAAATGTGCAATTGCACCATTCTTGGGTCAAGGAAGAAATAAAGAAATTAAAGACTTCTTAGAATTCAATGAGAATGAACACAACATACCAAAACTTATGGAACACTTCGAAAGCACTACTAAGAGGAAAGTTCATGACACTAAGTTCCCACATGAATAAACCAGAAAATAGTCACATTAGACAATTAACAGCACAACTGGAAGCTCTAGAACAAAAAGAAGCAAATTCACCCAGGAGAAGTAGATGCCAGGAAATGATCAAATTGAAGGCTGAAATCAATAAAGTAGAAACTAAGAAAACAATACAAAGAATCAATATAACAAAGAATTGGTTCTTTGAGAAAATCAACAAGACATATAAACCTTTATCCAAACTAACCAAAAGGCAGAGAGAGAACATGCATATCAGCAAAATCATAAATGAAAAGGGGGATATAACAATGGACACCGAGGAAATCCACAAAATCTTCAGGTCATACTTTGAAAACCTGTACTCCACAAAATTTGAAAATATAACAGAAATGGACAAATTCCTGGACAGATATCACTTACCAAAATTAAATCAAGAAAAGATAAGCAATTAAAATAGACCTATAACCCCTAATAAAATAGAATCAGTCATCAAAATCTCCCAATCAAAGACAAACCAGGACCAGATGGATTCAGTGCAGAATTCTACCAGAAATTCAATGAATAGCTAATACCAATACTCCTCAAATTGTTCCACATAATAGAAGCAGAAGGGTTATTGCCAAACTCTTTTTATGAGGCTACAATTACCTTGGTACCCAAACCACACAAAGACACAGCTAAAAAAAAAAAAAAAAACAGCTACAGAACAATATCCCTCATGAACATTGCCACAAAAAATCCTCAATATAATAGTGGCAAATGGAATCCAAGAACATGTCAGAGAAGTCATCTATTGTGATTTAATAAGAATCAGGATAAACAATTAGGCGGAACATGATCAAGTAGTCTTCATTCCAGGGATGCAGAGATAATTCAACATATGAAAAATCCATCAATGTAACACACTATATAACAAGACTGAAAAAGAAAAACCACATTGTCATCTCATTAGATGCTGAAAATGCCTTTGACAAATACAACACCCTTTCATGATAAATGTCTTGGAGAGATCAGGGATAGCAGGAACATATGTAAACATAATAGAAAAGCAATGTACAGTAAACCAATAGTTAAAATAAAACTACATGTAAAGAAACTCAATGTGATTCCTCTAAAATCAGGAATGACACAAGATTGTCCACTCTCTCCATATCTCTTCAATATTATACTTGAAGTTCTAGCTAGAGCAATAAGAAAACAAAAGGAGATCAAGGAAATACAAATTGGAAAGGAAGAAGTCAAATTCTCACTATTTGCAGATGATATGATAGTTTACATAAGTGGCCCAAAAAAACTCTACCAGGAAACTCCTACAGCTGATAAACACCTTCAGCAAAGTAGCAGGATACAAGATTAACTAAAAAAAATCAGTAGCACTACTATATATAGACAATAAAGGAGCTGTGAAAGATATCAGAGAAACAACACCTTTTACAATAGTAGCCTCAAACAACATAAAATATCTTGGGGTACCCCTAACCAAACAAGTTAAAGACCTGTATAATCAGAACTTTGAGTCTTTCAGGAAAGAAATTAAAGAAGATACCACAAAATGGAAAGGTCTCCCACGCTCTTGGAAAGGAAAGATCAACATAGTAAAAATGGCAATCTTGCCAAGAGCAATCTACAGATTCAATGCAATCCCCATCAAAATCCAAGCACAATTTTTCACAGATATTGGAAGAACAATACTCAACTTTATAGGGAAAAACAAAAGACCCAGAATAGCCAAAACATCCCTGTACAATAAAGGAACTTCCGGAGGCATTACCATCCCTGTGTTCAAGCTCTATTATAGAGTAGAGCTATAGTCCTGAAAATAGCTTGGTATTGGCACAAAAATAGGCAGGTAGAAAAATGAAATTTAATTGAAAACCCTGATATTAACCCACACACCTACGAACACCTGATTTTTGACAGAGCAGCTAAAATTATACAATGGGAAAAAGAAAGCATCTTCAACAAATGGTGCTGGCATAACTGGATGCTTGTGTATAGAAGACTGCTGCAGTTAGATCCATACCTATCACCATCTATAAAACTCAAGTCCAAATTGATCAAAGACCTCAACATAAATCCAACCACACTGAACCTCTTAGAAGAGAAAATGGAAGGTACCGTTGAATGAAATGAATTGGTACAGTACCTGAACAAAACAATAGTAGCACAGACACTGAGATCTACAATTAATAAATGAGACCTCCTGAAATTAAAAGGCTTATGTAAGGAAAAGAACAAGTCAACAAAACAAAACTGCAGCCCACAGAATTGGAAAAGATATTCACCAACCCCACAACTGACAGAGGGCTGATTTCCAAAATATACAAAGAACTCAAGAAGCTAGTTAACAAAACACCAAATAATCCAATTAAAAAGTAGGGTACAGAACTGATGAGAGAATTCTCAATAAAGGAATCTAAAATGGCCTAAAGACACTTAGAAAGTGCTCAACACCCTTAGCCATCAGGGGAAATGCAAATCAAAACAACTCTGAGATACCATCTTACTCCTCTCAGAATGGCTAAAATAAAAAACATCAATGACATTTTATGTTGGAGAGGCTGTGGAGAAAGGGGAACACTCCTCCACTGCTGGTGGGAGTGCAAACTTGTACAGCCACTTTGGAAATCAGTATGGTGGTTCCTCAGGAAAATGGGAATCAGTCTACCACAAGATCTAGCAATTCCACTCTTAGGCATATACCCAAAAGATACACATCCATGCAGCATTGTTTGTAATAGCCAGACCCTGGAAGCAACCAAAATGCCCCTCAACTGAAGAATGGATGAAGAAAATGTGGTACATTCACACAATGGAGTACTACTCAGTGGAAAAACACAATGGAATCTGAAAATTTGCAGGCAAATGGATGGAGCTAGAAGAAACCATCCTGAGTAAGGTAACCCAGTCACAAAAAGACAAACATGGTATGTACTCTCTCATATATGGATTTTAGACATAGAGCAAAGGATTACCAATCTACAATCCACACCACCATAAAAGCTAGGAAACAAGGACCCTAAGAAAGACATATATGGTCCCTCACAGAAGGGAAAAGGGGCAAGATCTCCTGAGCAAATTGGGAGCATAGGGGAGGGGAGAAGGAGTTAGGAGAAAGAGAATGGGAGAAGAGGAGGAATGAGGAGGGCATGAGGGAGCAGGAAGATTAAGTCAGGGAAAGAATAATAGAGAGCAAGAAAAGAGATGCCATAAGAAAGGGATCCTTTATAGGTTTAAAGAGAAATCTGGCACTAGGGAAATGTCCAGAGATCTACAAGGATGACCCCAATTAACAATCTAAGCAATAGTGTGATGGGAGATGTGATTCTGTATATATGTTTCTCATACTGGTTAATAAAGCTCTGTGGCCAATGAGATAGCAAGATAGGCAGGGCTAGGAGACCAGGAGGAGGAGAGAGGAAGTAGTAGGGGTCGAGATGTAGCCAGGGGAAGAAGCAGGACGCCTGCCGCGGCTCCCTGATAAGACGACCATGTGGAAATACTTAGATAAGTAGAAATGGGTTAATAATTAAGGCAGAGCTAGCCCATAAACAATAATTGTAACTGGCCAACAGGACTGAATCAAATACAGAGTCTCTGAGTGTTACTTGGGGCTGGCGTGACTGTGGGCCCAGACTGGCGGACTGGCGGAAACATACACGCTACAATAGTGGAGAGGCTACATTAAATGTTCTTCCCCAATAATGAGATTGATGACTACCTTATGTGCCATCCTAGAGCCTTCATCCAGTAGCTTATGGAAGCAGAAGCAGGCACCCACAGCTAAACACTGAGCCAAACTCGGAATCTAGTTGCAGAGAGGGAAGACTGATGATCAAAAGGGTCCAGACCAGGCTGGGGAAATCACAGAAACTGCTGACCTGAACAAGAAGCTCATGAACCCCAGCTGGGGAATCAGCATAGGACTGACCCAAAACCCCTGTCCATGGGTATTAGTTAGGAGGACTGGGCAGTCTACAGGGCCTCTAGAAATGGATCAGTATTTACCCCTAGTATACGAACTTTGGGAGCCCATCCCACATAGAGGTATACACCCTCAGCCTAGACACTTGGGGGAGGGCCTGGGCCCTGCTACAAAGGATATGGCAGGCTTTGAAGATTCCCTATGGAAGGCCTTACCCTCCCTAGGGAGCAGAAAGGGGATGGGATGGGGGTTGGGAGCGGACAGGGAAGGTGTAAAACAAGCTTGTTGCAAATTTAAATAAAAAAAATTATCATAAAAAAATAGCCTCTTTCTACTAGAAGACATCTTCAAAAACCAGCACAGAGGCATCTTCATTCAATGACCAAAGCTGGAAACTGTGTCACTGTCACCAACAATTAGGGGGAATCTACAAACTTCTGGATATATATATTAAGAATATATATAGTAAAAGCATATTAAATAGTAAAAGCATATTAATAGTAAAAGCATATTAAATATACAAACAGCATCATAAAGAAGTTTTAAAAAATATGATAACCAAAGAGAAGGCACATATACGAGTATAAACTTCTTGAATCCATTTCTGTACATTTCAAGAAAATATTAATTTATAGTGAGGAATATCAGAAAAGCCATTGTTTTCAGAAACTACAGAAAAGCAAAAGAAAACCTGAGGTGGTGGGAATTGTTTTATATTTTGATAGAACTCATAAAATTCATCATTTAGTTTTATTTTTCCACAGCTAGGGATATATCTCAGTAGTAGAACATCTGTCTGGCATATGAGAACACTCCGAGTTTTATCCTCAACACGGCCAAAAGAAAAACAATGCGTACATATATTTCACTAATAAAATACACACAAAACGTTCTGAATTATGAAAAACTACCTAGAGAGGTAGTACTTAAGACAGCATCTTTCCAGAAGACGTAGGCCTGTGACTCAACAAAGGCCCCTGTGGGGCTGATGAGGTCTTGCATCCTGACCTGGATTCTGGTGTGCTGATGTGAATGCTTCATGGAATATCGTCTACACTTGCACTATGTGCATTTATTTAAATTACTGCACTTTAGCATCATTAGCATTTTAAATTTCGACGTGGGGACTCACAAAGGTCTCTCATGAATCCCTGAGCAGAAATTCACAGACTGTGTCACTGACACAATGGGATGAAAGGGAGCTGTTCACCGCACCACCCCGACGGTGCATGCTCATCTCCTAGCAGTGAGGCTTTAACCAGTTACTATGACAGCGTGCTTTGACTGTAGCATTCACAGAGTATAAATCATTTCAATTGAATCTGTCCGGTTGCTTTGTGATTAAAGATGACAAGAAAGCAACAGCAAGCATCGCTGGAGAAGTCACGGCAATGCTCTTCTATCACATTATAATACAGAGGGACTGGAGAGCACCTGGGAGTGTCACATTTGTAATTTCTGGAAGCCAGGCACTGTTTATGGGATAGCAGCCACCTGCATCCTTTTAACTTGTCTTTTTAATCCACTGCCTGTTTGTATCTATTCAAACCTGAAGCACTGAATGCCGTTGCATACCGTATAAATAAGTTTGGTGTGACCATAAAGGGTCAGAAGCTAAATGGAAATTTTCAATATCTTGAGTCAGAGATTTTATTTTAACAATACCCACATGGTCTTGAAAGATATAACTTAAGTATTTTGATAGATGTGCCAAGATTTCACTGCAGAGATAGGCCATACTGCTGAGGAAGCTATTACCCAGCGAAAGACAGCAAATTAAAGTACATGCCAGTAAGGCCCTTCAGTTGCAATTTATGGAAACTCATTCTGGCTCGCATAAGCAAGTAAATAATTACTCCACAATGATCTTGGAATAGCTCGCCCGACTTAGGTGAAGAAGGACACGAAGGCACGAGATTGGAACTGCTAGAGGTGTGCGGGATGCTGGCTTGCCCTCATCTGACGCATTTTTGGGTCAGTTTTCAACACATTGCTTCCAGAAGCAAAGACAGGTAAAATGTGGCAGCGCGTTCTCTACGGGAGGCTGGCTGACTCATGCAACACCTTTTGATACCAAGGTTGATACCAAGGTGTAAAAAAATCTGAAGTGTGAAGCAAGTAGATATTCATGCTGTAACCAGCAGGGCATGAGTCAATGGTGGAATAATGACCCTGTCCTACCCCAAACAAGATAGACTATGGTCCCTAGAAAGACCAAACCCTTAGGACAGAGCTGAGGAGTATGACATTCTAAGTGGGCTTTCCTCCTGTCCTTGCTATGTAGTATACTCTTGTTGCTTGAAACCAGTTCCCAAAGTCAACATCCTACCCATAATACCTTGTATCAGACTCGGCTTTTAGGGGAAATCTAAGCTAGAACAGAAGTTCTGTACAGGGTCCTTAGCAGCCTGCATGAATAAACTGCAAAGGCCCTGAGCACAATTCAAATCCTAGGGTGGAACATGGGGCACAGGGCCTGTCTTGGCCTGTGCTCGTCTTTGCATGGTAGAGGATGAAGACTTGATGCGAGTCATTTTCTTTTTTACATTTTTTTCATTGAAAATAGATATTTTTCCTCACATAGTATATCCTGGTTACAGTTTCTTCTCCCTCTACACCTCCCAGTCACCCCCACCACCTCTCCTTTCAGTCTTTCACCTCTCACGTCCACTCCCTTTCAGTCCCTCATTAAAAACAAAACAAAACAAAAAAAAAAAAACTTCTAAAGGATAATAATAAAATAAAATGTAATAAGGTAAAACAAAAACTAATACATCAGAATTTGGCAAAACAAACAGAAGGAAAAGAATCCAAGATAAAGAACAAGAAATAGAGACCCACTCATTTGCACACAGAAATCCCATGAAAACATCAAACTAAAATCCACAATAGATAAGCAGAGGACCAGGAACAAATCTGTGCATGCTGCCTCAGTTTATGGGGGTTTATGTGAACTTTGATTGTGTTGATATAGAGGGCCTTGTTTTCTTGGTGTTCTCAACCCCCTCTGGCTCTTAAACTTTTTTTTATCTCCTCTTCCATTCATGAACCAAGAGCAGGAATTTGATGGAGACATCCGCATAGGGCTGAGTGTTCCAAGGTTTCTTACTGTCTATGTAATGTCTGCTATGGGTCTCTGTATTCCTATCTGCTGTGGAAGAAAGCTTCTCTGATGATGGCTGAGCAAGTCATTAATCTATGAATATAGCAAAATATCATGAGTAATCATCTTCTCACTGTGTGTGTCGGTGGGGGGGATTGGTTCTTCTCTTTTTACACCATCATTATTCTGTTTTACCCTAGGTATCCAGATTATGTAGTCTCTGGTTCTTGGTCACCTAAGCAGTGTCAAGTAGGCCTCCATCTTATGGAGTGACCCTTAAGTCAAAACAGGTATTAGTTGGTTACTCACATGAGATTTGTGTTACCATTGTACTAGCATAATTTATAGGAAGGACAGTATTGTAGATCAAAGGTGTAGAGTACTTTCCTGCACCAAAGATGCTAGCTTGTAGGGGTGAAATTCAAAGGAAGGAAGGAAAGAGGGAGGGAGGGAGGGAGGGAAGAAGGGAGGGAGGGAGGGAGAAAGAAACTAATTATTGTATATTTCTATGTCCAAAGGATTGTATTATGAGTCCAAGAAGCTTAAGTAAAGTCAGATAAACATTATAAGTCTAAATTAATAAATAAATGACTTCATATTTATATGTTTCTTAGTTCATAAAATGTTTGAAATTATGGCTTGCTTTTACTTTGGGTAATTAATTTAAAAGGAGTCATGAGTGAGAAGACAGTTAAGTTAACCTCACATCCCACTTGTTCCTTTAAAAAGATTGACATCCCCTCAATACCAGAAAAGAGTCACTGCTTCTGTACAGATGCTGCAAGAACATCCCACCCCAATCATGCTAATTACAACTAAATACCCAGGTCAGAAGATAAAAGCTAACAGCAAATCATTATTATCAAAAGAGTATAAATGATGGAGAAAAATGCAAATTGTGTAGGGACCTCTAGACTAAAGACAATTGTGTATAAGGATGTCTCAGCAAACAACAGACCAGTAACAAAATTGTCTCCCATAAGATTATAATAAACCTGACAAATCCCTCTCACCTAGTGATGCTGCAGCCATTGGAACATCATCATTCAGTGAGTAAGTATCAACAATGCCAGAATGAAATCTCTGCCAACCTACACAGTTGCACGTAATTACAAACTGCACATACATCACAACAATAAATGACCACACCATGAGTTTATATATTTGTAATACTAGACTTTTTGCCATTATTTCAAGTTGTACTTATTGCTTATATTTTTTAAGTGTCTACTGCAAAGCAGTACATTGTGTTACACCAACAGCAGCTTCAGTCCTGTTTACTTTTCTTGATGTTTTTGGAAAACCACTTCAAATCATTGACTTAAACCCTGTAAGTCTGTAGAAGTATCTGCCATGATATACACACAAGGAAAGAACTGCTTAGCAATGCGTTTCTCAGAATATATTCCCATTGTCAAGTGATTCATGACTGTATTGGAGATAATAACTGAAAAAAAGCCTTTAATTGGCTAAATAAAATATAAACCTTCAGGGGAAAAAATCATTTCAAATGAAATAAATACAAAGAAACACTTGTCCTGCTGTGTCATAATCAAAAATCTGAAGATGGAAAATTTAGAAAATAGTCTTCAAAACAAAATAGAAGTCACATGCCATTAACAAGCCATAGCAATTCAGGTTTCAAATGGTTTCTCACTCAAAATGATGCTTCACAAAAAGCAATAAAATGATCCTGTGCTTGACGTCACTTGGTACCTTCCCATCGGGCTGCAGCCTCGGCGAACATCAGCAGTCTTGAGGCTGCTCTACTTTGACAGAAGTATCTCCTGCTTCTTTTTGTATTGTTTCTAATATTCACTGTATTGATCTGGATGTTTCAAACATTTACAACCCATTTACAAATGTATGACACCCAGACCTATATTCTAAAATTCCCTAAACACCTGAAATAAAATAACAGAGTCATAGATCCCCAAACGTACCCCCTGTTAGCAACATCTTTGCACTTAGTGTTAAACTTACACTACTATGTTCCATGTCTATGGCTCCTTTAAGAGGCACTGGTTTAGAGGCCAGAATTTAATTCTAACCCCATCCACATCAGAGTAACTGGCAAGCCATGCTGTCTTGTGTTGAGTAGAAATGCCCCTTGGGTTTTCATATGTAGTTGCTGTATTACTTAGGTGTATTGAATCATTCTCTGGATAAGAACAATTGTGGGGGCAAGAACATAGACCTATGTTGTGAAATACACTGACTGGAGATAAAATAGAAAGGGTCTATATATAAAGGAGAAGAAAGACCACACAGTCAACAAAGACTCACAAAGCACTCAAGAATTTGAAGGAGTTCACAAATGAAAGGCTCAGCTCCTTCCACTTTGTGGCACCCACTCCTTTCCCCCTGTAATAGCTATGACTGTTCATTAGTATATCTGAATTAGAACAGAAACAGGAAGACATACGTCTACATCAGGTCCCCTTGTGCACATGTTTGAAGTGATGAGTATGAGAAATACGTAGGGTGCATAGAGTATTGATTTCCAGAGTTTGGGTATGACACAGTTAACTGAGAAGTGTGTGTGAGAGGCAGGCACCTAGAACTGCCCTCTAGAAACTGGCTCTGAATAAATTCAGAGATGTATTTGAAAATGTGCATCTTTGCTGTTGGTATGCTATTGGCTATCCCAGTCCTCACTCCAACAGCATTTTTGGTAGACAGAGACTGTGCTGATCCAGTGGCATAAAGGGTGTATTTCTTTGCACTGATTTGCATGTTCATTTGAGACTTGTTTTATTTTGAGACTTGTATGTCTGCTTTTAAGTAGTTCCTTACTCCTTTCCTCATTTTTGTTGGATTATCTTCTCTTATTAATTAATAATTTTTTATTAGTATACTGTTGAAGATATCTTCTCTGGCTTGTTGCTTACCTTTGTACTTTGTATTTTATGATACAACAAGGTTTTTGGTCTTAAATGGGTTGTCCTTATGTTTTACAATTTACAACATATATATGTACATATATATATACATATATATATATAAAATGTGAATTTCTTTATAGAGATGTCATCAAACTAAAATAAATAAAATGTACAGTTTAACAAAAGCCTTTGCTACTCTGACATAAGTTTTCAACCAATAATCCACTAAAAAATTATTAAGCGGGGAAATGTAGGCAGACTACCATTGTGAAATAAATAAAAATAGACCTCGCAGCTGTCTGAAAGGCCCTGAGACATGCAGATATAGTTCTTTGCTAATACACAGTATGATGGAAGTGGGTTGTGGTGGAGAATCTATTGCTATATGTATGAGAAAGACATTGAATGAAAACAGAAAGAGAGAGGTCTCTATAGAATTGGAGCGTATCTTGTTCAGTCTTAGTTGTTATTACTACCTATGTACCTTCTTATCTGACTGTTTTCATGATAATTTGCTCTTTCAATGAGTATTTATTACATTCCTATTGTTGAGTTTCACTGAACTGAAATTTTAAATTAATATTTAACTTGTTTTAAATTAAGTGTCACTTTTATACAATTTTATGTTGTTGAAAAGGTTTAAAATCAATAGAGATTTTTAAATTGAAGGCTAAAAAAAGTAAAAGAGAAACAATTTAAATTGAACGATTGCTTTCTGGGTAAAGTCATCATAACTTAAATAAGCAGGTTACTTAGTCTTGTCTACTTGGGTTTAACTTTATAAATGAGAATTTGTATATTGCTCTCCAACCCTACTACTATATAATACTAGATTTAAATTTACATATATCAACTAAAAGTTCCTGAAGCAGTCACACCTATATCAAAGACTCTAGACTTATCAAATAGAACCTGGTGACTCTAAAGAGCTACAGATGAAGAGATAAAATTATCCTGGGCTATCTTTAGTCTCCTTAACATCTATTTAACACTACCCTCTATATCTAACACCCTTTGATTGCCAAGTGAATCCTTTGAAGTGTGTTGATTTAGCACACTATTAACTTCTATCCACCTCGCCCAACAGCTAAGGATGATTAAGCCAGCATCCTAGCCTATAACACACTTACTAGCTTTACTACCCACATACCTGATGCCCCCATTCTTGTATTTAATAATGCATTAGTTTTTTTCTGTTGTGTTTTGTGAGAATTTTCATGGGTTTTCTTTTTTAACTTGCTTTTGTTCTGTGACTAATAAAAGCTTATTATCAATAACTTCTACAGTGGCTTGGCCACTGTCATTTATATTTGACTTAGATTGAGTTATCTCTTATCCCCTTTGAAGCAGGAACTTTGTTTCATATGGATACTTATTTGGAAGGCACTAGCCCCAACATAACATTATCAGTTTAAGTACTCAAACTTTAATTTTTGGAATATATACTCAACAGTTAGGAATTTGTAATATTGTTTTCAGTAAAATTAATTAATTAATTATAATTATTTTATCAAACTTTAAATTATCTGTTTGCTATGCCATTAAATCTATGAGCAGTTTGAATTCAAATCCAAATTTTCTCAGGTCATTGTTATTCAAAAAATTCCACAGCTAATACAAAGTGCTATAATCATTTATATGCTAAATAAAGACAATTGTCTTCTTGCATGGGTCTTAGTTTCCCCAATTTTGAACAGCAGCTTACAAAGAGTAACTAACTTACTTAATGATGAGACAGATGTAAAATTTACTGTCTTCTTTACCTTACATATTACCCCTAGGAAATGATAGCTGAATCAGCATAAAGGGTTTTTTAAACATAATAAAAATATGCAAGGAAGGTAAGATTGTGCCAAGCCAGGATTGACTTACATGGATAATATAAGATACAAGACTCTAATTTTCCATCTAACAGACTACACAAGAATCAGGAGGGGTAAAATGTGTACCTATAACCAATACTGCACTGAGCCTGATACAAGCAGTTACTTTAAAACTCACAATCCCCCCTGGCCTAATAGAGTGTGTCAGTGTGGGTTCTTGCTGAATAAGACAAAGGGAACAAATAGCCACCAGGAAAAATTAACTTCCTATCTTATAGAACCATTCAAAGACAATTATGTATAGACTAACAGAATACCTCAAGGCCACTGTCCCCACAAAGTGATTTCATACAATAACCATGGGAGGCCTCACCCTCTCTGAAAAGAGGTGGGAAGGGGAAATGGTGGGGGTGGGGGGTGAAAGGACTCTGGGTGAAAGAGGGAACTGGGATGAAATGTAAAATAAGATTGTTTTTAATTTAAATAATAAAATATCTTTTAACCCTCCAAATGTACATAATTAGAAAAGTTAAAAATATTACTACTATTAACCTGTTTGGTATTTATTTCACTTATTTGGAGTGGTAGGGCAAGGCTCTCATATAGAGCTCAGAACAAAACACTCAGGAGACATTTTCTCCTTCTGTCACGTGAGCTCCAGGAATTGAATGAAGGCTTGGTGGCATCTTCACCATCTCATAAGCCCCAGTTTTTGAAAGCATATGCAATTATAATGTATAGATAAGGAAGGAGAAAATTAAGCTGAAGTCCTCAGCTACTGTAGAATAAAGTCAGCTGAAAATGGAATAAAGTTGTGGGAAAATTAATCAAGAGTGATATGAATATCTTTTTCAGACATGTGGAGGCAAAGTCAGAAAGAAATAATTTTTTCATTTTTCTGCTATGAAGAGAAGAGGAGAAAGAGGGCAGGAGATATACAGGGAAATTGGGGTTAAAAAATAACAACAGCAAAATATTCTTGGCCCCATTGTGAAGCTTTGAGTACTGTTAGGTGTTTACAAAAAAGAAAAAAAAAGTAACTTTTGACCTAGTAAACATTATTTTTGTAGGCGATCACAGAAAAACAACCAAGCTAGACCACTCCTAGATTAAAAAAAAAAAGAAAAAAGAAAAAGAAAGTTTATTTAGGGAACAGTCTGCAGGACTGTCTCAGGGAAATAGATGGTAGTAGTCGGCTCAATGGGAAAGCAGGCGGATTTGATATTATGGTCGGCAGGGAGGGCTCTCTGAGCTGATGCAGACTGTTGTGGTTAATGGAGATCTAAACGCATTTGCCTGTGGTAGTTGAACAACAAGGGCAGAGAAGAGAAGTAGTGAATTTCCTAACAAACAGAAACCAGCATTATGAGGTTTCCCAGGAATACCAAGGTTAGATTTCTGTTTCCATGGTAACAATCCCACCCAGGTTGGGCATCTTAGGGCATTGATGGCTGCATTGCCATTTTGGGGTTTGCTCAACGTAGAAATTCTTAAATTCCTAACGATTTTTAAAAACAACAGTTTGACACAAGTTTTGTGGGGGTTTTTTGTTTGTTTGGTTGGTTGGTTTTTTTAGTTTTTTGGGTTTTGGGTTTTTTTTTTGTTTTGTTGTTGTTGTTTTGTTGTTGTTGTTGTTGTTGTTTTCCTGTTGATTTGTTCTTGTGTTACCATGTTTTTAAAGACTTTGCCAGAAAGGGATAGGAATGAAGGAAGAATAAAGGAAGGTAAGAAATGAGATAGAGACAAGAAGACATACATTAAGCACATTGTAATTAGCACCATTGCTTGATAAAACCCTATTTTTAATCTTAGCATTTTGAACCAATACACATTATCAAAATTTGCAGACCAAAACCCCAACCCATGGAATTGTGCTACTATCTTAGTCACTGTTCTATTACTATGAAAAAATGCCATGACCAAGGCAGTACTCATAAAAGAAAGCATTTAATTGGGGCTTGCTTACGGCTTCAGAAGTGCTAGCAGACATGAAGCTGAATGGTCTATATCCAGGTCTGAAAACAGCAGGAAGAGAGAAAGCCACTGGGCCTGCCCTAGGCCCTTGAAACCTCAAAGCCCACCCCAACTGGCACACTTCCTCCAGTGAGGCCACACTAATCCCTCTCAAGCAACACCACAGTTACATTCACACAATGTAAACCTTGCTGGAAGCTGCCTCACAGATATACTTCAAAGTGTGTCTCCTCTGTGATTCTAAGTCCAGTTAGGTTAATGAAGTTACTGCATCATTAGATACTATGATCAATATAGCATTGTACTAGCTTTAAAAATAGATACATAAACCCACGGAACAGCACAGAACTGAACCAATTGTTTGCTTGTCGATAGAACTGCAACAAAGGTGCCAAGAACACACAACAGGGAAAGGGACACTCTCACCAATAAATCGTGTTGCAAAAACTTGAATCCATATATGGAAAAATGAAACTGTGTCTTTATTTCATGTCATGTTGAAAAAAGGCAGCTCATAATGAATAAAAAAAAAATGTAAACTTAGAACCTGTAACTATAATGTCACTAGAAGAAAGGAGTAAAGAATCCTTGTAACATGGGCCTACACAATGGCATCTTGGATAGGACTCCCAAAGAACAGGCATCTAACCCAAAAGGAGGTAAGTTAGTAAGACTATGTCAAATTAAAAGTTGTACAGAAAAGGTAACAGAGTTTGAAAAGAACCCATACACTGGGAGATAAGGTATCAAATATCCAAAGCATGAAAGGAAACCACCCAGTTTAAAAAACAAGAAAATGATCCAATTTCTGCCCATTATGGAAATGCAAATTAAAACTATAATAAACCAGCACCCCCACATCTGTTAAAATGGCTGTTACCAAAGGCTGTTCAAATTCTTGATTGGGAAATAAGACAAATTTGCAAAGGATTGAAATCTAACTAAATCCTATCATTTAAAAGAATTTCACTAAAGTTAATCTTTTAGTCTTGGACATATTGTGATTATACTGATGCTAACACTGAACTTAGTAAAAAGATACTTGAGGCCTTGATCATCTCTACAAAATCTATAAATCTAAAAGGCTTTTTTGGGAACAAAAAAAAATGGTTATTTTAAAAACTTCCTAAAAGCAAGCACACACTTTTACTTGCATAAACATTAGGTTTGAAGAAAAATAAATCTAATTGGCCAAAAGAAAACAAACTGCTTACATAGATAAATCTTCTAGCTGAGAAATGGATGAGAATTGTATCACATTGACATAAGGCTAGTTGTTATAACAGGTGTTTCTAGAAAGATCAATAGGGAATATCCCCCAACAGATCTGTCATTTTCAAACACCATCAAATATTAAATGCTCCTGGGAATAGTCAGGGAAAAGGCTGCCTGAGATGACTTCTCAGCTCAATGGTCATGTGAGTTCTCATCACAAATATGCAGAGAGCACGTCAAAACATCTTAATGTCATCTCCCTCCCCCAAAATTATTCAGGTACTTTTTAAAGATTTCCAATAATCTAATTATCAAAATGAACTCAGAAATGCCAGTTCAAATAAGCTCTGATGCCACCAATGTAGCCCAACCAGGTAGGGAGAATCTCTAGGGGCTATTGTTCTAGCTCTGCCAAAGGCCATGATATGAAGCCAGCAGCAGAAGCCAACTCAGTAGAGGAAAAGCCAAGAGCTGGAGAGGAGGCTAGCTGTGATGACGTCACTGGGCTCTGACTTAATCCTCAGTGGAGGCAGAAAAGATGGCTTTATTATTTTCTTTACCATAAACTGGCACTCATACCCAATTGAAGATCTCAAACTTTGGCCTCTTTTCTGTTGTAAAACCCATCTTCCTGCCAAAGCTACATAGGTCAGGAGCTTGATAAGAAATGTGTTTAATTGAAGCCATGAATGAAATACTATAAATAAAAAAAAATAGCAAAATGTGTCCCACTAGGAACACAAAGGCAAAGAAAATTACCTTCTGTGATCTAAAATTAGGAAATTGCATATGCTAAGCTTTTACCTATTTACCTCAGCAAATTTTAATACTAACACTGGATGTGAAGGTTGATGTACTCAGAGATAAACACAGAATTGGGTAACTCTCATAATAAATATTTTATGTCCTAAAAGGAATTCAAAGCTCTTTGCTATTACTTGAGAACTCCTCTAGGAACTGGCCAAATATAAACAGAAGCCATTAAACTAAGATTCTAAAAAAGAGAAATTTGTTGCCAAGGAGACTAAAGTCCCAAGCTCACAGGTCATGGCCACAGTAGTATCTCCTGGCATGGTTACTGCTTAATGTAAATTACAAATACATGTTTCCTAAATTTGGAAGGAAGTTGCAAATTAAAAGAACCTCAGGCCTATCTCCAAACAGTTCGGACTCAGTCTTAAATTGCCCATCTACATACCACAAAAAGGAAGTTACTTAAGCTAGGTTTTCAGAATGGGCATCCTTCTTGCATGAAAACTATGAAAGCATGAGGAGGAGAGATCTTTCTATGTATGAATGAGCATATGTGGGGATAGAGGAGATAGGAAGAATGAGTTTATTCCACAGAACAAAACTAGAAGTTGCTGTATGTGGCACAAAGTGCCAGTGCTCTTCCAGAAAAATCTTACATCTTGTCAGAGCACTATGCTTTCTGCTACATATGCAATTTGAAAGCAGATAAACTCACAGAATTAATACAAAGAGACTCAGCATCTAGATGAGAAACTCACCAACCCAGTCACAACCCAGTGTCATGACAATGGGCAGTGTGAAGTGTCCCAACTGAGGGGAGAAAAAAAACACATCTTTGCACTTATCTGAGAAAGTGCTAAACTTGGATATTGAGGAAAATTATAGATTTTATCTAACATCTGAATAAATCTTCACCATCTACCACAAACGTTCCTCGTTATTTAAAAGGGTTTAAGAGTTGGAATATTGATCGTCATTGTTCTCAGTTCCCCTAGTAAGTGAGAGCTTTCTGTTCCTACTTGTGGTTGTTAGTTCAAAACCCAGGATCAAACCACTCAGCCAATTGTCCCTAAGCCCGTGATTCATTTAAGGCCCTCACTGTCTCCGCAAGAACAAAGAAGAGCATGCATGTTTAATATTCAATGGAAAGGTGATTTCGCTCCCACTGAACACAAACAGGAAGGAAATCAAAAGAATAAAAGCAGGGAAGGCATGCCAGTCCCTGATGTCATTGCTCAACCTTTGGAACAAGTGGTCTTGGAAGCCTTGCTTCCTCTGCACTTCTGGTTAGGTAAGATCATTTTTTTTAAACTCCCTGCTTAAAGCAGCTGTTTCTTTATTTGCAGCAAGAGACACCCTGACTGATAGTTCAGTGTTAGGAATTAATGAGCGGCAAGGAATGCAAGCTTCTCTTAGCAGTGGCCTAAACTCACTAGGGGTCCAGCTTTTCTCTGGAAACAAAACATTTACAGTTAGACACAGCCCAGCAATGACACAGCAATACATAATCCAGGCTTCCTGCACTTTACCCTCCTGTGACATTCTGTTCACCTTGTTGGCAGCAGTTAGTGGTGTCTATGCATCCATCAAGAGGGGAAAGGAATAGCCCAAGGGCAATGATCATCTTCCTCACTAGAAGAGCCTTCTTATAAGTAGCATACAACAATCCATAAATGCACTGCATTGGTCAGGATTATAGTTTTTCAATCTGAATCCTTTCACACTACGAAAATAGAATTATCCTCCTGGGTGTCAAGAGAGAAGAAGATCCTCACCGGCAATGAACAAACGACCTCTGCCACAACCCTACATTTATGCCTCCGGCTCAGATCTTTCCTTTGATCCTTCAACTTATACACCAAACTCTCCATGTTTATCAAATATCAGAATCTCCAACAGAATATATATACAAAATATCAGCATATATAAAATAATGAATTTTATATACACATACTTCCTAGTGTTTGCCACACAAAATCCATCCCACTGTGATAATTAGTTTGTCATTTTGACTGGGTCACAGGGAACCTTGACATTTGATGATGCATTATCCCTGGTGTGTATGAGGATGTCTGGGAAAGAGGTCAACACATGAACCAGAATGAGTAGATTTCTCTCCCTAATGTGGGTAGACACTACTCATTTAGTTAAAACTGTATGAAAGGAATCTCACCCTTGCCTGACTTTTTGAACGAGGGAATCACTCTTGTCTTGTTTTATAGTAGATTTATGTACCAGCATACAGTTGGCCTTTAACTTGTCAGATGCAGATCTTGTGGTGAAAACCACAATATCTTATATGAACAGTATAGTGTACACCAGCGCTGTATTCTCTGGAGACTACTGTCTGCTACAATCTCCCCCAATTATCCCACCTTCCTTACCCATTGCACTGTAGCCATGCCAGCCTTCTATGCTTCCCACACATCCTCATACTATCAACAATGCCTACCTCTAACTTTTGCATGTGGCTGGTTTATTCTGATCATTTAGCTTCTGCTTGGTTTTGACCATTCCCTCCTATCAATATTTCATCATTAATCACATCCCTTCATAACAGTTAACCACAACCTATAATGCCAATCAGTGTTTTTTTTTCACCACTGTCTCAATTCCCAATGCTGCATTAGAACAAGAAATAACTCTTTTGAGCCATTTTATATACCTACATCTGAACTCAATAATACCACAGAATTCATGCTAAGAAATTTTCTGAGACATCCACTCAATCATTCAACAAATACAAAAGTCTCACCGGAAACTGTTCCAAACACTTTAGACTGAAAGAGTCATGGTGACCACCTCTGTAAAGTTTGCCTTGTAGGGCAGAAGATACAGGTTAAACAACAGTATATGTTAGGAAGTGAAGGTCATTTTTCATGAATAGAGCCCACTGGACATCTGCTCAGAGTAGTTTTTCTCCTTCTCTAGATTTGACCAAGGGCTGGATGTCAAGAAAACACCAGGAAGTCTAGCACATACCATCCACTCCAAATGTGCCAACAGAGCTTGTGAATCTCTGAAATCTCTGGGATGTGGACTTGTGAATCATGCATCTTAGGAAACTGATTGAGGTGTCAGTTACACTGACATATACACTGCACGGAGGCTAATAGCATCTACGAACCACTGGGACTAAATGCATTGGTTGCATTAATGAGCAGATAGACAAATACACAGCAATCAAATTGCAGAGTCATGATTTTGATTCTGCCAAGACCAAAAAGTGAGCAATGAGATGTGATATACTCATTACAAATACCAAAATGTTCAATCAACTGGAAGTTAAAGTTATAGTGAGAACAGAAAAATAAAATACATGGGTGCCATGTCAACAAAGCTCACTGGCTACTGGCTGAGGAAACACTAAGAACAATGGTGTGCTATCCCAGACCATCACTTGCCAAAGCTATCTGTGCACAACTATTCACAAGGAAAAGGGGGGGGGAGGAAAGAAAAAGACTTGGATAAACAACCAATAAAGTGAAATACGCAATGAAAACTTTAACACACTAAGGAAAGAAATTGAGGAAAACTGTAGAAAGATGGAAAGACCTCTCATATTCATAGATTAGAAAAATTAATATTATGAAAATTACTGTACTTTCAAAAGCAACCTACACATTGAATATAATGTTCATTAAAATTCCAACTCCATTTCTTCACAAAACTAGGAAAAAAAATATTAAAATTCATATGGATACACAAAAAACTTAGAATAATTATTTTAAGTAATGAGTAGTAAGAATAATGCAAAAAATATTTCCACATCTTATATAGTTGTTGCAGGTGACCCTCTCCAACACCTCTTGCCAGGGGTGAGAAGATGCAGTACCAGTGACTCAGGCTCTGGGTAGTAGAGCATGCTACAGACTCATTTATTAAGGAAGTTAGCCCTGCCTTTATATCCTCTCCCAAGGTCCTATTGGTTCAGGCGGCTGACTCTACTGCATTCTCCTTTCCTCATTGGTGTCTCTGGGTCAGGTGTCTCTTTGTCAGCAGTCTCTGGGCAAAGAGGCAAGCTTGGCTCAGGGAGGAAGTGTCTGCCACTTATGAAGGCTGGGCTGGGCACCTGCAGCTGGCCAGCAGTTTCTCCTACATACAGTAGTACTGGAGCCATGGTGATAAAGCTGTGTGTGTGTGTGTGTGTGTGTGTGTGTGTGTGTGTGTGTGTGTGTGTGTGTCTGTGTGTGTCTGTGTGTGTGTATGTATGTGTCTGTGTGTGTGTGTGTGTCTGTGTCTGTGTGTGTGTGTCTGTGTGTGTGTGTGTGTCTGTCTGTCTGTCTGTCTGTCTCTGTGACTTTGTCTGCATATATCTGTGTGTGCCCACAGAGAACAGAAGAGGGCACCAGGTCCCCCAGAGCTGGAGTTACTAGCGGCTGTAAGCCTTTCCTCACACGTGCTGAAGCCAAACTTGGATTTTCTGCAAAAGTAGTATGTACTCTTAACTGCTGAGTCATCTCTTCAGCCCCAAAAGAAACTTCTCAAAGTGACAATTCTGGTGGTCCTCTTGGTTGCCATGGTGGTTTTCTACCTACATCCTCATGTCAAAATATGCCAGGCTGTTTATTTATACTATTTTTATACTATTTTCTGTGAATTGTATTTAATTACATCTCAAAGCTATATTTAAAAAAAAAATCAAGAAATTTCTGCCACAAGCCCTCCCTGAAGCCCAGCAGCTCACTATCTAGCTTCACCCTGCAAAACATGGCAAGATGCCTAACACAAAGCAGCAGTACTAGTGCTAACCCGTGCTGACCAAAGCCATGCTTTGCTGACATTATCTGGTTAGTATGTGTGTCACACATCCATAGGCACACATGCATGCATGCACATACACACACTTGAAAGATAAACACATATGCATCTTGGGAGAGTATAAACTGCCAATCAGACAATCTGCATCCATGCCATCTTGCAATGGGTTTCCTAAACAGCCCACACTGCCTGTCTTGCACCTGGAGGAATAGGAAGGGTGGACAAAGGCTGGGCTTTGCAGTTTCAGATTTGCTGAGTTGGACTGTTGGACACAGGGCTCTGCTCAATGTCTGTATGTGGTCAGAGACTTTGTGTCATTGAAAAACCAGGGAGTGCGGAAGAAAGGAGAGATGGCTCAGTCACAGTGTCCACTGTGCAAGCAGGAAAACCTGAGTTCAAATCCCCAACATCCACATGAAAAGTCTGGTGCTGTGGTGAAGCTTGTCTGTAGCCCTGCCCCGTTGCTGAGGGAGTATACACAGATGGATAGACTCCTTGTGCTCATTGGCTGGTCAGCCTAGTAGAAAGGGTGAGCTACAGGTTCTGTGACAGACCTCAAAAACTAAGATGCAGGGTTATCAATGACTTCCAAACTCTATCTCTGGCTACCACACATGGGTAGACACAGGTGCATGTACATAGAGTGTACATAAAGTGTATCTCCTCACCTTAAGCTTGTTATTACTGCTGTGGGGAAGAATAGTGTTGCCTTTCCCCTTACTCAAGACTCAGACCTTCACTCCTGTAACAAAAGACCAGTTAACAAAGAAAAACAGCAAACCTATTTATCTAAGGTTTTATTGTTTGGTTTGGGGGGGAGTTGTTGGTGTTTGTTTGGTTTGGTTTGGCTTTAGTTTTGTTTTGCCTGTTTATTTAGAGACAGGATCTTCCTCTGACCTCAAATTTATGGCAGTCCTCTTGCCTTAGCCTGCTACATGCTGGGATTAAAGGAAAGAGCCACCACATCTGACTTAATCTAAATATTACCTGGCAGAGGAATGCCCAGAAATTAGGACCCAAAAAGCCAGGATGCATGTCTTTTGTGTCTAGATTCGGTGAATAATAGGCATCTATAGAGAAGGAATCAAAATGCTGATAGAAGCTGGGGCACAAAGACCCAGCAGGGCCTTTCAGTCCCTTGCGGCCTCTAGAGTAAGGTCTTTCCCTGTCTAGAGGAAGGGTCCTATTACCTTCTATGGTTCAATTTTAACAGCTAAGCTCACAACCAGAAATTCAGTGATGTCTTTAGGGCAGCTCTTATACAGAACAGAGGGTAAGGGTCAGAGTAAAGGCCAGTTTCTATTACCTGACTTGGCAAAGAGTATTGTGCAATTTCTATAACTTGCTTTAGCAGGAGCAAGGGGGTCAGAGCACAGCAAGGCAGGGAAGGTCAAAGTGGCTTTGTGATGACTTTCCATTGTCTTTGAGTGTTAGGAGCAATACCCCCTCTGCACACACACATGAGGACACATAGGCATACATGCACATATGCACTCTTGTAAAGATGCACACACAAATGTACACAATGCACATACACATACATAGACACACATGCATACATGAACATACACACACTTGCAAAAAAGGCACAAAGATGCATGCATGCACATGCACACACACATACCACACACCACACACACACACACACACACACACACACACACACACACACACACACACACACACACGAGACAAAGTCTACCCAGAATAGCCTTGAGCTTGTGATCTTCTTGCTTCCAGAGGGATCACATTCTAAGCACCAAAACTGCTTGAACTTTATTTTTAATGCAAAACAGTATAAACAGCCTGAAAGTCAATGCTTGGAGACTGAAGAAACAGAAAGGACTCAAAAAGGTTGCAATAAGAAAAGATTCTTCCTAAGGAGATGGAAAAGAAATGCATGCCCTCCCCCACCCCAAGACAAAGCAATGTGCCTGCAAAGGTTGCTTTCCCAATGATTAACACTCTATACAATTAAAAATTTTAAGTGGCTGATTGAAGGATAATGTAGCAGATTTTATTCAGCCTCATGTACCTCAGGGGACTCGGAGCTCTCCTTTATTACTTTTACTGCATGTGCACATTTTCCTTTAGAAATAAAAATTAAACCTCTATACAATTGCTTCCAAAGGCATTTTCCCTTCATGCTAATAATGGTTTTCATGAAACATCTGTAGCAAATTTAAATGCTCCTTTTTTATATTCACAGTTATCAAGAAACCAATGTAAAATATGAATATACATAGAGATAAATAAACATATGTTGCTAACCATCCACCTTGAATGGCAAGCAGCTCCCATCTCTGCCTGTCTTTTTGCCTCAGGATGATTACCATTGTCAAGAACATTCAGGAATACATGGAAAGATGAAGGTTAACTTCAGAAAGTCATTCCCCCTCCCTTTTATACTCAATCTCTTATGACAATATGAATAATTGGAAATTAAGATGTATTTGCTGTATCTCGTCCATTATTTAAGAGTCCAAGTTCCATTTATGGGTGTTGGCACAGAAGATAAGAATGGCAGGATTGAAATATATTTTGGCATCATAGTCTAATAGTAGCCCTGACAGCAATGTTGTGATTCCAGTTAACACAGCTCCCCCCTCCAAATGTGGAGAGTGCACACCCCTGGCCTCATCTTGGAACTCATGCATAGATGAACTATAATTCAGTCAAGCAAACTTCCTCACAACTTCATCATCAGTGAGTGACCATCTCAGATCAGAGTGAGGTCTTTAGAAGAAAATCCTGAGCCTGCCCACCTCTCAGCCTTGGCCCTCCTACACAATTTGCTTAAGATGAGTGTTTGGCCCTCCCACCCTCTCCTTGGAACTTCCTGGGTCAGCTCTGCAACTTGCTCCCCCTACACCCTCTGCTTGAGTGGTGCCCCCTCCTGGCACACCAGACCATCCAGAGCCCGCCTTCCTCTCAGTCTTATCCCTCCTATGCCCTCTGCTTGAGGTGAGTGTTTGGCCATCTCAGGTCCAACACTGCCCACCCTCTCCATGAAACTTCCTGGGTCAGATCTGCCAGTAGTGGACTCGCCAGGCCATGCCAGACCATCTGGAGCCTGCCCTCATCTCAATCTTGAACCCCCTATGCCCTCTGCTTTAGGCCTCCAAGAGAGCTCGGACCATTCAGAGTTACTGACATTGACGTCCTGACCCACCTATACCCACCAGTATAGGAGAGTAAAGAGAGAGACCCCACCTGCACCCACTGGAAGAAGGGATGGGAAGATGGCAATACAAGAACACATTCAACAATAAAAAGACCAATATGACACCACCAGAATCTAGGGACTCTACATCAACAAGACCTGAACATACCAACACAGATGAAGCAGAAGAGAATAATCTTAAAAACAACTTCATGAGGCTCTCAAAGAAGATATAGAAAACCCCTTAAAGAAATGGAAGAAAAACAAACAAATAATTGAAAGAAATAGAGGAAAAGATGAACCAAAAAATTTAGGAAATCAACAAATCTCTTAAAAAAAGCAAGGAAAGCCAAGAAAAAAACAAACAAATGAAGGAAACAATTCAAACAATTCAATACCTAAAAACTGAAATAGAAACAATAAATAAAACACAAACTGAGGGAATGCTGAAAATACAAAAGCTGGGTAAACAATCAGGAACTACAGATGCAAGCATAACCAACAGAATACAAGAGATCAAAGAGAGAATCTCAGGTGCTGAAGATAAACTAGAGGAAACGGATTCATCAACCAAAGGAAATCTTAAATCCAACAAATACTTAACACAAAATATCTAGGAAAGATGGAACACCATGAAAAGACCAAACCTAAGAATAATATGTATAGAAGAAGGCAAAGAGGCCCAGCTCAAAATGCAGAAAACATATTCAACAAAATCATAGAAAAAAACTTTCCCAACCTGAAGAAGGACATGCCTATGAAAGTACAAGAACCTTACCAAACACCAAATATACTGAACCAAAAAAAGTCCCCTTTCCACATAATAATCAAAACACCAAAAATAAAGAATAAAGAAAGAATATTAAGAGCAGAAAAGGAAAAAGGCCATGCAACATATAGAGGCAGACCTATTAGAATTACACCTGACTTTTCCAAGGAAACTCTGAAAGCCACAAGGTCCTGGATAGATGTTCTACAAATATTAAGAGACCATGGATACCAGCCCACCCTATATTCCCAGGAAAACTTTCCATTGCTATAGATGGAGAAAACAAGATTTTCCATGACAAAACCAGATTTACACAATACATATTCACAAATCCAGACCTATAGAAAGTCTGGAAGGAAATTCCAACCCAAGAAAGTTAACTACACTCACAAAAACATAGGCAATAGATAATCCCACTTTATCAGAAGCCAAAAGAAAAAACTAGGTAAATCTATGCACAATACCACAATCAACAACAAATCAAAAACAAACAATAATTAACAAACAATGGAAATTTAACAAATTTCCCTCAATAGTAATAGTCTTAACTTGCTTATAAAAAGACACAGGTTAAAAGAATGGATACAAAGATAGAACTGATCCTTGTGCCACATACAAGAAACACATCTCAACTTCAAAGATAGGCACTACTTCAAAGTTAATGGTTGGGAAAAGATTTTTAAATCAAATAGACCCAAGAAACAAGCTGGTGTAGCTATCCTAATATCTAACAAATCAGACTTCAAACTAAAAGCAATCAAAAGAGATGAAGAAGGTCATTTCTTATTCATCACAGGAGAAATCCATCAGGATGAAGTCTCAATTCTGAACATCTATGACCCAAATAAAAGGAACCCACATTTGTAAAAGAAACATTACTAAAATGTAAATCTCACATAAAACCTCATACCCTTACAGTGGGAGACTTCAACAACCCACTCTCAATACTAGACAGGACCACCAGACAGAAACTTAACAAAGAAACAAATAACAGAAGTTATGACTCAATTAGGTTTCACAAACATCTATAGAACATTCCTTCCAAACACAAAAGAATATGCCTTCTTCTCAGAGGCACATGGAACCTTCTCTAAAATTGACTACATACTCGGCAACACAGCAAACCTCAACAGATACGAAAAAAAATTGCAATAGTCCTCTGTATCTTATCAGACAACCATGCTTTAAAGTTAGAATTCAACAACAACACATATTGCACAAACCCTACAAACTCATGGGAATTGAACAATGTGCAATTGTACCATTCCTCGGTCAAGGAAAAAATAAAGAAAGAAATTAAAGACTTCCTAGAAGTCAATGAGAATGAAAACACAACACACCAAAACTTAGGGGACACTTAGAAAGCACTAATAAGAGAAAAGTTCATTGCACTAAGTGCCCACATGAAGAAAATGGAGGATAGTCATATTAGAGAATTAACAGCACAACTGAAAGCTCTAGAACAAAAAGAAGCAAACTCACACCTGAGGAGTAGATGCCAGAAAAAAATCAAATTGAGGGCTGAAATCAATAAAGTAGAAACAAAGAAAACAATACAAAGAATCAAAATAACAAAGAATTGGTTCTTCCAGAAAATCAATGAGATCGGTAAACCTTTATCCAAACTAACCAAAATCAGAGAGAGAGAGAACATTCAAATAAGCAAAATCAGAAATTAAAAGGGGGACATAACAATAGACATTGAGGAAATCCAGAGACTCTTCAGGTCATACTTTGAAAACCTGTACTCCACAAAATTTAAAAATTTAAAGGAAATGGAGAGATTTCTGGATAGATATCGCTTAACAAAATTAAATAAAGAAAAGATAAGCAATTTAAATAGGTCTGTAACCCCTAATGAAATAGAAGCAGTCATCAAAAGTTTCCCAACCAAAAAATTACCATAGCCAGATGCCTTCAGTGCAGAATTCTACTAAAAATTCAAAGAAGAGCTAACACCAATACTTCTCAAATTGTTCCACACAATAGAAGCAGAAAGTTAATTGCCAAACTCTTTTTACAAGGCTACAATATCCTTGGTACCCAAGCCACACAAAGGTACAACTAAGAAAGAGAACTACAGACCAATATCCCTTATGAACATTGATGCAAAAATACTCAATAAAATACTGGCAAACCAAATCCAAGAGCATATCAGAGAAATCATCCAGCATGATCAAGTAGGCTTCATCCCAGGGATTCAGGGATGGTTCAACACACAAAAATCCATCAATGTATATAAAACAAACTAAAAAAGAAAAACCATGTGATCATCTCACTAGATGCTGAAAAAGCCTTTGACAAAATCCATCACCCATTCATGATAAAGGTCTTGAAGAGATCAGGGATAACAGGAACATACCTAAACATAATAAAAGCAATGGGTAGTAAACCAACAGACAACATCAAACTACATGGAAAGAAACTCAACTTGATTCCTCTAAAATCAGGAAGAAGACAAGATTTCCCTTCTCTCCATATCTCTTCAATATTATACTTGAAGTTCTAGCTAGAGCAGTAAGACAACAAAGGGAGATCAAGGGGACACAAATTGGAAAAAAAAAAAAGTCAAACTTTCACTATTTGAAGATGATATGATAGTTTACTTAAGTGGTCTGAAAAACTCCATCAGGGAACTCCTACAGCTGATAAACACCTTCAGCAAAGTAGCAGGATACAAGATTAACTAAAAAAAAAAATCAGTAGCCTTACTATATACAGACAATAAATGGCTGAGAAAGAAATCAGATAAACATCACCTTTTACAAAAGCCACAAACAACATAAAATATCTTGGGGCAACCCTAACCAAACAAGTTAATGACCTATATAATCAGAACTTTGAGTCTTTCAAGAAAGAAATTAAAGAAGATACCACAAAATGGAAAGGTCTCCCACGCTCTTGGAAAGGAAAGATCAACATAGTAAAAATGACAATCTTGCCAAAAGCAATCTACAGATTCAATGCAATCCCCATCAAAATTCCAGCACAATTTTTCACAGACCTTCAAAGAACAATACTCAACTTTATGTGGAGAAACAAAAGACCCAGGATAGACAAACCAACCCTTTACAATAAATGAACTTACAGAGGCATTACCATCCCCGACTTCAAGTTCTACTATAGAGCTATAGTCCTGAAAACAGCTTGGTATCTGCACAAAAATAGACAGGTAGACCAATGGAATCAAATTGACAAACCTGATATTAACCCACACACCTACGAACACCTGATTTTTGACAAAGCAGCTAAAATTATACAATGGAAAAAAGAAAGCATCTTCAACAAATGGTGATGCCATAACTGGATGCTGTTGTGTAGAAGACTGCAGATAGATCCATATCTATCACCATGCACAAAACTTATATCCAAATGGATCAAAAACCTCAACATAAATCTAGCCATACTGAATCTCTTAGAAGAGAAATTGAGAGGAACCCTTGAATGAATTAGTATAGTAGACCACTTCATGAACAAAACTCCAGTAGCACAGACACTGAGATTTACATTAATAAATGAGACCTCCTGAAACTGAGACGCTTTGGTAAGGCAAAAGACACAGTCAACAAGACAAAACAGCATCCCACAGAATTGGAAAAGATATTCATCAACCCCACATCTGACAGAAGGCTGATCTCCAAAATATACAAAGAAATCAAGAAGGTAGTTACCAAAACACCAAATAATCCAATTAAAAAAGTAGGCTACAGAACTAAACAGAGAATTCTCAGTAGAGAAATCCAAAGTGGGTGAAAGACACTTTAAAAAGTGTTCAACATCCTTAGCCATCAGGAAAATGCAAATCAAAACAACTCTGAGATACCATCTTACTCCTGTCAGAATGGCTAAAATAAAAAACACCAATGAAATTTTATGCTGGAGAGGATGTGGAGAAAGGGGAACATTCCTCCACTGCTGGTGGGAGTGCATACTTGTACAGCCATTTTGGAAATCAGTACATCGGTTTCTCAGGAAAATGGATATCAGTCTAACTCAAGATCCAGCTTTTCCATCCAAAAGATATGCACCCATGCAACAAAGACATCTGCTCAACTATATTCATAGCTGCATTATTTGTAATAGCTAGAACCTGGAAATAGCCTAGGTGCCTCTCAACTGAAGCATGGATGGAGAAAATGTGGTACATTCACACAATGGAGTACTACTCAGTGGAAAACACAATGGAATCTTAAAATTTGCAGGCAAATGGAGAGAACTAGAAGAAACCATCCTGAATGAGGTAACCCAGGCACAAAAGGATGAATATAGTATGTACTCATTCATATATGGAATTTGACATAGAGCAAAGGATTGCCAGCCTACCCTCCATGCTGCAAGAGAATCTAGAAAACAAGGAGGATCCTCACAGACGGGGAAAGGGACAAGATCTCCTAAGCAAACTGGGAGAAGAGCAGGGGCAGAATAGAGGACAGCAAGAAAAGAGATACCATAATAGAGGGAGCCATTATTTGTTTAAAGAGAAATCTGGCACTAGGGAAAATGTCCAGAGACCTACAAGGATGACCCCAACTAACAATCTAAGCAATAGTGAAGAGGCTACCTTAAATGCCATTCCCCAATAATGAGATTGATGACTACTTTATATGCCTCCTAGAACCCTCATCTAGTAGCTGATGGAAACAGAAGCAGACACCCAAAGCTAAATATTGACCCAAACTCCTAGAATCCAGTTACAGAGAGGGAGAAGTGATGAGCAAAAGGGTCAAGACCAGGCTAGAGAAACCCATAGAACAAGCTGACCTGAACAAGGGGGAGTTCATGAACCCCAGACTGATAGCTGGGAAACCACCATAAGACTGACCCAGACCCCCTGAACTTGAGTCTCAGTTAGGAGACCTGGGAAGTGTATGGTACCTCTGACAATGGATCCAGGATGTATCCCTGGTGCACAAAAGGACTTTGGGAGCACATTCCCCTTGGAGGATCCAGGATGTATCCCTGGTGCACAAAAGGACTTTGGGAGCACATTCCCCTTGGAGGTATACTCCCTTAGCCTAGAGACATGGAGGAGTGCCTAGGCTCTACTCCAAATGACTTGACAGACTTTGCTGATCCCTCATGGAAGACCTCGTCTTTCCTGGGGAGTAAATAGGGGGTGGGTTGGGGGTGTCTCTGGAGGTTATAGGAGGATGGGAGGCAGCGGGAACTGGGGTCAATATGTAAAATAAGAGAAAAATATTAAAGAAAAATATTTTTCGCCAGATAGAAAAACAATGGCAGATTATTGAATTGAATCAATCTAACACAATGTCAGTTTTCGGTGAGAAAATAAACTTGACTTATCTCTGTGGATCACCTTTTAAAAACTTGTCCCTTCAAGGGGTATTCTTATGCCTCAATGACATTTAATTTCCTCCAGGGACAAGTTGTGTTTTCCTGTTTCCATAACGATAATGTTGACTGTCCACTTGCTTTGGTCACTATTCTGCCCAATGTTCCATGTAGATGTGGAGACAACACCAGGATATTCAAATCTTGAGAAGGATTATAAAACCTAGAATGGCCTTGATAGGAAGTCACCTGCATCAACCTTTCAAGGAATGACACACACAAAGTTATCTTTTCAATTTTGTGTCTTGGAAGCCATTATCCTCCTTACTAAACTTTCTTACCCACTGAGCCCCATATCATCTTCTATCCTTATACAATATAGGCTCATTTCTCACATGTACCCACTGTACATTTTCCCATTCAATAAAGAATATTGTTCTTCAGGGTTTGGTTCTTCTTTGAATTGTATTCATTAAAGTTATTTCAAAGGTAATAACTAACTTTCTAAAATAAATGTTACACATTGATGTGTGTGTACATATAACCACAAATTGTGTAGTTTGGGGAATTCATGCTATTGTTACAAAAAAACAAAGATTGAAAATGTGAAGGTTAAACTTACCAGCAATGCACAGAAACAATGTCCCTAACAACATGGCAACTAACCTCCTGACAATCTTCCAGATGCTTCACAGGTGTTAGTTCTAATTATTTTCCTTATTTTGTTGAAATAGATGCATGAGGAGAAGATACTGCCCCAAACCACATGTATTAGCCTAAGAGCCACATCTAATCGCAAAGGTCTAATTCTAACATACCCTGCTTTCCACTGTTTCTAAAATTGTCTTCCCCCTCTCAGTAAATCAATATATCCTAGATCTATTAGTTTCAGCAAATGTCATGGTTAATAAGTTTGATGTAGTTTTCAGTGGTATTCTAATGTCCACCACCACTTAGCTCTCAGCAATCAGAATTACCCACTGAAATGGAGTGGCTACAGAACTGAGATACTTGCCCAAAATAAAGGAGTAAAAGCAAAGAAACATAAAGCCCCATGCCTTACTATCTTTGTCTGTTCAAGAGATTTCATCCCATTCTTTGAAGATTAAGCCTACCTCACCCACATATAAAACAATGACAAGAGAGAACATCCATGGTGAGAAATTTGAAAACGCTATTCTAAGGATATTACTGTGTGGAAAGAAAAATGAACTGCTGTTGAGCTCAGTGTGTCAACCCTCAAGGAAAATGGCTCAAGCACTTGATGCATTTGCTCTGGACCAGATGAATACTTTCAGACTGTGTTAACAGACCCTCAGTTGGAATCTGCTTGATGCTTGAAGCTAAAATCCAATGTGACCCTTTGTGCTCTCAAAAAAGAAGTTCTTGGCTCCTAAACTGTACTGAGGACATATGGATTCCTAAGTTTTTATTGATAATGTTTTCATTACCTGTAATATTGATCAATTTAAAGTTTCTTAATTTGAAAATATTTCCTCCTAATGATATTAAGTCCTGGTAGTTCCAACAAAACCCAAATATTTTGAGCACCCACTATATATAAGGCATCATATTGGGCTTTTATATGCAATGAGATAATAACAAATCAAATAACATACTTTCTACATTAAAGAACTTCAAAATTACATAATATAGGATATGAGGAAATTAGATTAAAATCTATTAAGTTCATAAATATTATATCTAAAAGGGTACAACCATGAATTAAACCATGATATTGTCCATTTATTAATAAAGCTATAAAAGTTGCTTTGGCTAATCACACATTGAGGTGGGGGCCTGGGCTAGGGCTCTTGGTCCCTAGGAAATACAACATTTAACATTCTACCGTGTTGGAACTCAAAAAAAAAAAAAACTAACTTTAACTACAGTGGATTACACAGTCTTTCTTGCCTCTCTGTTCTCCAGCCATCCTATATCCCTGAAGGGAGTCACAGAAACCAGGCTTCCTCCAAAAGGTAGATGGTGAGACCTAAGAATATCACCATACTCTTACCAGTAAATACCTGACACGAAGCAACACTCTTGCTTATTATTTAGGAAAGGATACAGTTGACCATGGTAAGGAAGTCATGGCAGCTGAAACACAAAGCAGATAGCTACACTGCACCCAGAAAGTATGACCAGAAATACCTCAAGGCCCAGCCCTAGTGACCCACTTCTTCCAAGAGAGCTACAGCTTCCCTAACCTTCTAAATCATTACCATGTAGAGGCCAGGTGTCCTGAAATATGAACATTTTACATGCAAACCACAGCTATTACTGCTGGGGGGCGCTTTGTACTTAAGATCCTCATTCCAAAAGATCTATTCCCATATCTAAGGGGAAGAAATGTCACACAGACAAGCCAAGAAGAATCTGAACAAACAGGTTGTGATTGGTTTCTCTCTCAAATGTATTGCTGCCATTAACTCAACACCTATTTATTGGGTTTTCTACATGGATATTCATTCATCATTGAACCTAAACATAGAGATACATTTCATTCATTAGGCAGTTTGATAACTGTGCCTGGCTTTCATCAGAGCTTTCTAGTGTAGCTCTTTCCACAGCTTGTGAAAACTCATAAGTGGTCAAAATGACAAGAATGAGTAAGTAATAAGTATGGGGTACTCATCCATGAGTACTCCATGCTTTGTCACCCCTCTGAGCCTCAGGGAACACAAGGGGAAAGGGGGACAGAAAAAATATAAGCATCAGGAGATGGGGAGATACACAGAAGAAAGATGTCTTTTTGATATGGTCATTATCTGCACAAGACCAGCACAAGAGTGGGCCTGTGACTACTGCATGGTGGATGAAGGGAACTATGAGACTTCATATCTCCCTGAGAACCATAGGCAGTTTAATGGTTGTTGGGAGAGGAGCACCATTTTCTTTAGTGATCTGGCCACTGATAAGTTGCCCATGATCCAGTAAATTACCCTCACCCAGGCTTAGGTGAGAAAGTAATTAAACTCAGAGGGCTAGATGCACAAAGAAAACATGAATGGGAGGGCTGTTGAGGAGAAGGGGTCCAAGTCCCTTCAGTAGGTCAGGAGGCTTCTTGAGCGTCAATCATCAGCCTTTTGCGTCTGTTTTATGGAGACTCACTTGAATGTGTAACTCACTGTGACTTTTTTTTATTAATCTGTCAATGATTTAGTCCAGTTGAAGAATCAAGAGTGGTGAAGGGAAGCCATTTCACTCTCTTACAGATCTGCATAATTTTATTACCTTGATGAACCAATGATGTTTATAGAGTTATAGACATGGGAGATTTATAGGCAGCTACACTGCCTATACACTGAAGAAAAAGGAACTATTTTCTGCCTATGTATCTTCAAAGACAGAAGAGCCTGATGAGTCCTTATATATAACAGTTATTGCCTTAACGGAAGGAAGGGTTTCCTACCTCCGCTTTCACATTCTTGTTAGGGTCTGTAACGTGACCAGAAGTGTTATATATTAAAAATGTAATATGAACACCTTGTGGCCATGAGCTTTTACTTCCTTGCCTAAGCAGGGCTTATCTTAGATCTACAATGCCAATATAACACATAAGGCAGCATTAGACCATGCCAGTCCTTTGCAATCACTCAATTCACTGAATGAAGCAATTTGTGTCCAAGTCATACAGCTTAGATTTATTTACACCAATTGAACCATTGAGTGTCATTTCATGTCCCAGCCTTGTTCTGATGATGGCACATAATTCAGGAACGCTGAATTGGAAGAGCCATCTCCTGGGAGTAGTTCACAAGAACCAGAATCACATGCACCTGCTTCGTCAATTTCCATTTAAGCAGAATTAGAGGTTACCTTACCAGACGCTCTGAGCACTGGTAATGAATGAGCATTTTCCCCTCTGTGGATATTATAATAAATTCAGAAAAGGTCCAGTTCTGACACCTAAAGGGCAGCAACATTACATCACTGACAATGCGCTATTTAGCAGTCATTTTCCTGGCTGTTCCTCTAGCTTGGAGTGGGGAGGATGGTGTTTTGTTTTATGGCATCGTCGCAGCATTTTCCAATTTGAGCTGGAGCTTATTTGATGTGTGAAAGCACTGCAATTTTTCATACAAAGTGTAACAGTGGCTATACATGGATTTCGTGCATTCAGGGGCTCACCACACACTGGGGCATTGTGTTCATAACCAACTACTAGGCAATCATCAGATTCTGTCTTACAGAACAGAAACAAATCTTCATCCTCTTTTTTGAAGTGGTTCCCAACATGTCCCTGCTCCCCCATACCCTTCACATGGTCAGCCCAGCCCTAATGTATATATTTGAGCAAGATTTTTTTAAGTTCCATTAGCATTCCACCTTCAGACATTTTCTGAGTCAGTCTTTAAATAAAAAAGCAATAAAAATCTCCAAAGTCCCACAGACATTTCAGAGCAAAGTTATGTAAATAGTATTTATATATACCATTTTTAAAATTAAGAAATAAGTAAATAGGTTATAAGGTAGTTTAAGAGATGATGCTCAACTTGTTTATTTTAGAGAATAAAGGAGAACAGCACGTGAGATAGGGAAACCTGGGAAGGACAAAAGGTAAGGAGAGAAGAAGTACTTGGGATTTGATCACCTGGGGATGGGAGAGATGATTTCAACAGAGGAGATGAACCTTTGCAAGAGATTTAAGCAGGAATAGACAGGCTTTAGGTACTTCTGTGGATAAATTCCCCATCACAGCATCTATTTGCTAGACTATATTAAGATGACCTAGAAGCTTGGAGAAATGGTTCAAGAGTTACAGGCATCCACTACTCTCCTCCAGGGGGCCTGAGGTCAGTTCCCGGCACCTGCCCCCAACCCCCCACACACACACACACACACGAACACACATAGGGATACACACGCATACACTTAATTTAAAACAAAATAAATCTTGAAGCTAGAGAGATGAGTTGGCAATTAAGAGTACTCACTGTTCTTCCACAGAAACCAGGTTTGATTCCCAGCATCCACATGCTGGTTCACAATAGTCCATAATTCCATTTCCTGAGGATGTGTTTCCCTCTTCCCACCTGTGTGGACACATGTTGCAGATACTTAGAAGCTAAACACCCATTACTTAAACTAAACTAAAGATGAATTTAGAGAGAAAGGAATGAATGAAGGAAAGAAGGAAGGAAGAAAGAAAACCTCTTAAAGGATATGATCTAGAAGGCACTGTCACTTCAGATGTCTTGTTTAGGCTTGGGGACTGCCAGGCAATTTTCATCTTGGTGGGGGGTGGGACAGATCAGAGTTCCACAGCGTTATTTAAAATGACAGAACTCACTAGAATGCCTCAAGCAGGAAGGGCATATACGAGCACCCAAGCCCCCAGGATCTTGCTCAGCCTTTAAACCAGAGGGTGGTGTGCAAAGAGGTGGGACCTGTGGAATGCCATGCCAAGGAAATGCAGCTCACAGAATCGGAACAGGTCTGACTCACAGGTAAAAGCAGCGGTTTCCTCACTGGACCTCTTCATGTGGCACTGGCTCCTACATGGTTTTTGTTTCTCTCCGTACAGCCTCCCAACCAATGTCTGAAGCTTTAAAGCTTCTGTGAGTTCCCCAACATGTGCAGCGGTGTATTCCTTAGCTTCTGGCTGATGTCTGAAACTGTGAATAAGACTAAATCTGATATATTCTGCATGTGCATCTAACAAACTTCAATTCCTTGTTTGTGCATAAAACATTGACAATAATAAAATTGAACAATTACAACAAAAATATGGTGATAACTACCATGTGACAAACACTTTGTTCCCAACATCTTATTGCCAGCATACCCTTCTTGTTGACTGTAGGAAATGAAATGTAAGAAAGGAGTCTTTACAAAGAACCACTGTACTGGCTGATCACTGCTATCAAGTTGTGTCAGCAAAAGAATCTATTAATTTAGAGCAGGAATTTCATATACACCATATAGCAGTGCAAGTGCACGTGTGTGTGTGTGTGTGTGTGTGTGTGTGTGTGTGTGTGTGTGTGTGTAGGTAGGTAGGTAGGTAGGTAGGTAGGTAGGTAGGTAGGTTGAGAAATACATAAATATACATCTCATTTCTGATTCAAACAGAAAAAAGTAATTTGATTGAAAAATAGACAACAGTTTCCCATGATCTGGTTTATCTTTCTGTAATATTGCCTAACTTGAAAAATTAAAGTCTATAAATATTAAACATAAATTTCCAAAACTAATGAATTTATCTTAAATTGCACACTGCATTGGTTACTTTTCTCACCACTGTAACCAAATGACTGACAAAAACAGCTTAAGCTTCCACCTCACTCTTTTCAACATAGTGCACTCAGCTGGAGGTCAAGTGTTTTCCATGACCCCACATTTTACATCTAAACTATGATATCTACCTCTAGTGTCCATTGACTTATGCCATATCCTGATGCAAAATGTATTCTGCTCAACTTCAACCATTGTTATAATTTTATGTTTCAACACTATTTAAAATTCTAAAGTCTCTTAGACCTGACACAATCTCTTACCTGCAATCTCCTGTAAAAAAAAAATTTTGAGAAAAAGAAAATTTAAGTTATATACTTCCAGAATACAAAAGTGCAGACTAAGCATTCCCATCCTCAAAGAAATGAATTGGGAACCTGGTTTTTTAAAAATCAGATGAGAATTAACCAGGGAAATTGTAGCTCTGTGTTCAGCATCTGGAGCTCATTATAGCACAATCTAGGGTCTAATTGGGTTGAATAGCCTTCCCTACACCATATCCCTCCAGCCCCATTGCCTGTGGCACATGTGACTTCCCTTGGGCCAGCTCCACTCAGCGCTTGCATCCTTCTTTGACCAACACCATGTTTCTGGTATCTCCAACATCAGCAGCCTCTACTGCAACCTAAAGCTTCAATTTCACAGCTAAGATTTTGATGGAACAAGAAGCAAAGATGAAGCAGTAGTTAGGCCCAAGTGCTAAAACTCATGGCCTTCCACCAGCCAGACCCCACTTCCCAAATGTCCCACAACCTTCCAAAACAGCACCACCAGCTGGGAACAAGCATTCAAACAAATCATTCTACAGTGGACATTTTACCCCCAAACCTCAATACACACCATATTTAGTAGCATAGCAACATCTGACACTGTCGCCACCCTCTCAACTACTGTTACAGCCCCCTGTGGCCATGCTTTCATGCCACCATCAGGGACTCTAGCCATCTGGGTGGTAACCCCAATTAAACTCTTTCTTTTAAGAATTGGCTATGGTATCTTATGACAACAGTAAAAGAGAGAGAGACAGAGAGAGAGAGAGAGAGAGAGAGAGAGAGAGAGAGACTGAGACTAAGACAACAGGAGAAGATGGGGATTTCATGTCTACGCTCTGAAACCCACTACAGTGTACATATTTATGTGCACATACATGCATACATACATGCATAGATACACACACATACATGTTGTGAAATATTATTTTAACTAGACAAAGATGTGTCACATTTGTATATGCTGCAGAGTATTACTTTAACTGTGTAAAGCTATGTTACATTTGTTTATGTTGTATGTGTTTAACAGTATAAGGATGAGTGTTTAACTATGTAAAGATGTGTTGCATTTGTTTCACCTTGCCTGCCTAAGGCACCTGATTGGTCTAACAAAGAGCTGAATAGCAGGTAGCTTAGCAGAGGAAGAATAGGCAGGACTGGCAAGCAGAGAGAATAAATAGGAGGAGAAAACTTGACTCCAGAGAAAGAGGAGCAAGAGAAGAAGGCAGCAGGAGAGACCGAGGGTGATGCCTGAGGCCAGAAGCCAGGCAGCCACCTGCCAGCAGACACTCAAGAAGCAGTGAAAGTGACACATACAGAAGAAAGAAAGTAAAAAGCCCCTAGGCAAAAGGTAGATAAAGAGAAACAGGTTAATTTAAATTAAAAAAAAAAAATAGCTAGCTGGAAATGTGATAAGCTACGCCAAGCATACAAATTTATAATGTCTATGTCGTGATTTAGGAGCTGCTTGGTGGCCTGGAAGAAATAGCTTGGTACATATTCACATCACACACACACACACACACACACACACACACACACACACACACACACCAGCCCCCATCTACTACAAAGTGACTTACAAATCTAAACCAGAAAGCCTAGTTAATGTCACTTCTCCTATCCCTGGGTTCTCTTTAAACTCTATGTGTCCTTAGATAGAAGGGGCTCTGTTACATCTTAAGAAATTCAATACTAATGACTCTTCACTTCCAAGATAAGGCTTAACTTGTAATTCATTTCTAACCATTTTTAAATTACTTCAAATTGTAACATTGTAGAGAACTCATCATATGGGAACAAAACTGCAAATAATCTTTAAAAGACAACCATACTTTGGTTTTATAGTACATTATTTTTATGACACAAAATTACAGTACTTACATAGAACTTTAGCAAATGCCAATATTTCTTTACATTCTCCTAAGCCTAAACACTAAGTGAAGAGAACTGGATATAAGCCAGAATCATGCTGAGCCCTTGAAGAAAGCCACACCAAAATTTTAAATCACTAACAATAACCTACTGCACATTAATCCCCATGGGGCCCCAGTTCTGAGTCACCATTTGTTCCAACCTGTGGTCCAGCCAATCTGGTTCCTTCCACTTAAATGATCTTAGGTAGGCTTGCTTGTGGCAAATCCTGAAAGAAGGAGAAAAAGAAGTGTGTTTTTTGTTTCTCTCTCTCTCTCTCTCTCTCTCTCTCTCTCTCTCTCTCTCTCTCTCTCTCTCTGTGTGTGTGTGTGTGTGTATGTGTGTGTGTGTGTGTGTGTGTGTGTGTGTGTGTGTGTGTGTGTACATGAGAGAGAGAGAGAGAATAAAGTTCCTTTCATACTATATTTGTTTTCAACATAATGAGAAAGATCTAAATGTTTTATCAGCCACAGTTCCTACCCTGCCAGTGGCTCACTTTCTGTCTGTCTGTCTTTGACAGAAGTCTAGGGTTCAAATGTTTAATGTCTGGAAAGTGAAAGTGGAGTAGTAGAAGGCAAAACCTTGTTCACAGCAGGATCCCTGAGAATACCAAACCACCGCCTGTCAATGCTTCTCTTGATGGCAGCCCTTCAGCTGTTTGCTCCATTTCTACAAATTTGGTGATGAATGAGGTTTTCCAAGGGCTTTTACACACGGCTCTGTTATTCCAGTGGGGCTCACTGAGTCCTTTAAACAGATGAAGACAAAGAAAGCCAGCCATATAATTCAGTGTGTGATTGCTTTCCCACATGTCAGTACTGAAAAGCACAATTCTGCCTTAAGCAGCTTCCAGTGGCTGCCTGATGGAATCTGGTGAAGGCTGACAGATTCGGGGATGCTTTTTCAACACAAGGAAAGCATCACTGAGATGAAGCATGCACTGTAGCACTCTGTACCCAGCAATCCATGCATCACAGCATGCAGCATGCATGGGGGCGGGTGGGGGGGGGTCATGCAGAGTCTTCTGCATCCTTTTCCAAGTTATCCCTAACACCTGGAAGACATGAGATGCTCTGTGTGTTTTGAGGTGTTAACTATAGTCATAGTCTTTAAGTAACAGGCCTTTGCTTTGAGTGAGCACCTCCAAAAATGATTTTAAAAGATATGAGGAAAGAATAGATGGGATTTGCTCTCTGAACCACCTCTTCCATTGTCTAAAGAGAGAAAAGTTGCTCTGACTATTTTTCAACATGATCATCTAAGTGCATGTGTGCACCTGAACATGGAAGTCAGAGGTCAATGTGGAGCAACCTTCTCCACCCCCTCCACACTATAGCTTGGGGCAGGGTCTCTCGTTGAATCTGGAGCTCATCCATTAGACTGCCTGGCCAGAATTCCAGGAGTCCACCTATCTCTAGCCCTCAATACTGGGGTTACAGACATATGGCACTGTGCCTAGATTTTTCCATGGGCATTGAGGATCTGAATCGGTTCCTCATGTTTGTAGCCAAATGTTTTACCCTCTAAGTGATCTCCCAAACCTTTCCACTTATTTTAATGCAGCAACACCTTCAAGACAGGATGAGAAAGGTAGTACATGGACTCAATCTATAGGCTATGCCTTTGAAGGCCAGGTAAGGAAACCCGGTCACAGTAGAGGGAGGGACATAGGGGACAGGGAACAGGATTTAACCTTGGGATACAATTTACTGCAGGTGGTATGGGAGAGGGAAGGGTTTGGCTGCAACCCCACCTTCATGGCTCTACTTAGTTTCAGATACTTCACCTGGTGTTTTATCAGCTTCCCTTGAGGGTGATGTTTTGCTTGTGCAGAGCTTTGGAAAGGGTGGTTTAAAAGGCTTTAAGTAACACTCCCATGGTAGAAGCTTTTCCTTGGACTCCAGGCACAGTCTATTCCACACTGCTAAATAACAACAGCTCACAGGAAAATTATGCATAATCAATAGCTTGTCCACTGATTCAAATACCCCTGGGATCCCTTTCTGCAATTTATCGCACATATATTCTAGGCCCACGAGTGGTGGCGGCTATGGATTCCTACACAGCTGCTTTGCTCCTGTGAGGAAGTGATAATTTTCAAGTGCTTGGCAAGAGCAGCTGTTTTAAGAGCATGATAAGTACATGTCTTTCTCCAACTGATGCTTTTATATTTACATGAACAGAGTATTGATAGCCTACTGTCCTTTCGATTTGGGAAGGTAGGGTAGAAGCTACTGCTATCAGCTCTCCTAGACATCAATAAGCACAGACACTCTCTTCTGTCTCCCCCACCCCCTACTAACACCACCAATCACTGACCTTCATTCTCTTTCTCGGAGGATGGTACTTCCCTCCACTCTTGCTCAGACTACCCCCACCCCTGACACACACATCCCCATCAGATTGTTCAAACTTGACTTTTTCACGAAAAGTCTTTGTAAGCTGGAGCAAGCTGAACACACAATGTCATATACAGAATGTCATTTTCTCTGCTAGGCTTGTACCTGCTCCAAATCACTGAATTTAGATAACGGCTTAATTCCTCAAAGTCAAGATGCGCTCCTGCCTGAACTTGTGTAAAGTCACCCCCATATTGTTAGTACAAAAATCTGTTACCATGGTAAATAATATTCTGCTGCGCATCCAGCATAAGAGGCTGCCAATCTTGTCATTTTCACATGAACAGAAAGCATGTAGCTCTAAAAGAACATTCTTTCCAGCCAATGTGCATGATCCGATGGCCTTTTAAGTATGGAACACAGATGGAGTTATTAGCATGTTAGATGATTCACCATGTACCTCTGTAGATATAGGAAAGGGTTTTTGTGGTGCTTGCTCCCTGGGGGTTATAAAGTGTGGTTTGTTGTTGTTTTTGTTGTTGTTGTCATCATTGATGATTTTTCTTTTCTTTTTATATTAATGTAACCATACAAGTGTAAATTCAGAATATTTTGAGGTGCCAACTAAAATGAGAATGACTTCCCTTTTCCTTTTTTCCTCTGCCCAGGTAAACATAATCTTTCCCTCTGGATTTGGTGCTCACCCTGGGTGCAACCTCCTGCTTCTCCTGACTTCACCAGACTTTCAGAGCTGTAGAATTCCTTTCCTAGAGTCTGTTAATGTGTCCCTCTCAGCTCACTGCCAATCACTCAATCAGTGCTTTGGTTTGGGCTTGGGACATCACAGGGAAATGACTACTGTTTGCTAGGGAATAAATACGCATGCAAATTGTTCGACTAAAGGAATCTTGGGCAGAAGACAGCTCATAGAAAACTAGGAAAACACTCTTCTTTTGTACATAAAATGGAGTCACTGGATTTGAATATCAATAGAAAGAATCATGCTTAGCCTTCTACTCATTTTCATACACTCCGATTTAACTGGAAGAAGATATTGGGTCTTCTCAGGTCAAAGCAAATGCTAGCTAGACACACACATCCTATAAAACATGTTAAGTGGAACTTCTTTGCATTGCAGGATTCCAGCAGAAATATGAACACAAAGGACAGTGGGAGGCAAGAAACTATCATCTATGAAGGGATTCTCCTAGAACTTATCCATGGTGACAGGACAGCCCTTCGGTGTCCAGTCCCATCCCACCCCAACCCCTCCACCTCCCACCCACCTCTTGCCCACATAAGAGAAAGCCAGAGATTGATTACGGTGTTATTTTAAGGGTGTGGGTAGAGCCAGAAAAAGAAAAGTTGGGTACAGTGCCCTCCCCTCTGCCATCTACAAGGAGCACCATCTCCAGGAAACAAAGAATCCATCAGCAATCCTGGGTCTCTCTATAGCTGGGAAAGGCCTTACAGATGGTTTCTTGCATTTATAAGCAGTCAGTCCTATGCAAAGCCTGATATGGATGTAAGAAAATTCTTGAGGGGAAATTAGTAAAAATCTCCAAAAAAAGTTGAGGGAAATTCAGTCAGCAAAGACATATGTTAGCTGAAGATGTTTGATCGCCTGTGGTCAGAGGACACTTAAGTTAAGAGCAAGGAAGGAAATGCCTCAAAAGGCCTGCACTCAACAAGCACACTGCTGAAAGAAAGCCTTCTCTAGCAGGAAGAGCCCGTGAATTCCACTGGGGCAGGAAGGGTCACAACCATCTGCAAGTCAGGAAAAGACACCAAGTGCTTGGCTCCTTATTCTTGGGCTTCTGGTCTCCAGCGTGGTTGGTGAGTAAGTTTCTGTTGTTCAAGCTGCTCGGTTTGTGGCTGAAAGGAGCGAACTCATAAAGAGTCTGGGTTGCAGCTAGGACACCTTCACCGACCTGTATGAGAAAAAATAAATAAATAAAGAGTTAAACAAGAGGATGGAGAGATGGACACTGTTGGAACCCTGGTACAAACAGGAGACATCAACCGGCAGGTCATAGAAGCAGTCACATCATTCTCAGTCCTACTGACCCAGATCAGAACCGAGGACATAAGGAATGAAATGCAGGAGCAGCACAGAGTGAGGAGAAGCCTCACTGGGCAGCAGAGGCATCTAGACTCTGTGGATTGAGTGGAAAATTGAAGTTGGCAAGGAAACTAAATGGGTGTGGCAGGGCGGGGTGGGGGAGGGGAGGCAGGTGAGGAGGTATGAGTGTGGGTACAGTCCTGCCACACAGGGCACATACAGGTGTCAGAGAATAACCTTAAGTGGCAGTAATCACCTTCTCTATCTTGTGTGAGATGGGCTGTCTCGCCTGCTGCTATGCACACCGTGCTGGCTGGCCCTCTTGTTTCTGAAGCCCCTCCTGCCTCCTCCTCCCATCTTGTCACAGGAGAATGGGGGTGACATGCACTCTTGGGTGGTCTCTAGGAATCCAAACCCAAGCCCTCACACTAGTGCAGTGAGTGATTTATCCGCTGAATAGCCTAGACGGCCTTTATAGCGCCACTTTAAACTAGGGTATTTTTATAAAGGAAAAGATCAGAAAACTATAAACTTCCCAGAGAGACACAAGACCAGAAAAGAACTTTCTCCAAGAAAAATGTGGTAGCAAAAGAGAGCCACTCTTGGTTAGACCAGATCAGCCCTGTCAACAAACCCTGTCAACAGTTCTTCTGGAACCTATGCAGTTGAAAGGCAATGAGATGAACTAAGAAACACTCAAGGTGCCAGCTGGCTCAGCTCCTCTGAGGACTCGCCCACCTTCAGATAACTGTTTTCTTTCCATGTCCTCACATGACATGTGGAGGGGCACTGTCTGGCATCTCTTCCTTGCAAGCGTGTTAATTATGTCAATGCAGAATCCTACCCTTATGTTCTCATAGTACATCCTTAACATTTCTGTATACACATATAGTCCTATTGGAGTTAGACCTTGAACACATGACCTTGCAGGGGACAATTTAGTCCATAGCAGTATCATTGCAAAAATAACCGAGGAAGACAAAGAATGAAAAGGGGGAAGATGGATACTGGGACTCTATACCAAAATATAAAATATTTTCTCACCCAGAAATAAACTGGGGGGGGGGTAATTCTGTGCTTAAAGCATCCTATAAAAAAGAATTGCTATGGGATGGGAAGGGGTTGGGGGGGCATGGGAGGGAGAGAGGGAAAGATGGAGGGAGGGAGGAAGGGAGGGAAAGATGGAGGGAGGGAGGGAGGGAGGGAGGGAGGGAGGGAGGGAGGAAGGGAGAGGAAAATGGAATGGATATGTAAAATAAGAAAAATAATAAATATATAAAAAAGAATTGCTATGGGATGGGAGTTGTGTCGGGGCATGGGAGGGAGGGAGGGAAAGATGGAGGGAGGGAGGGAGGGAGGGAAAGATGGAGGGATGGAGGAAAGGAGAGAAAGAGGGAGGGAGGGAGGGAAAGATGGAGGGAGGGAGGGAGGGAGGGATGGAGGGAGGGAGGGAGGGAGGGAGGGAAAGATGGAGGGAGGGAGGAAAGGAGAGAAAGAGGGAGGGAGGGAGGGAGGGAAAGATGGAGGGAGGGAGGAAAGGAGAGAAAGAGGGAGGGAAGGAGGGAGGGAGGGAGGGAAAGATGGAGGGAGGGAGGGAGGGAGGGAGGGAAAGATGGAGGGAGGGAGGAAAGGAGAGAAAGAGGGAGGGAAGGAGGGAGGGAGGGAAAGATGGAGGGAGGGAGGAAAGGAGAGAAAGAGGGAGGGAGGGAAAGATGGAGGGAGGGAGGAAAGGAGAGAAAGAGGGAGGGAGGGAGGGAAAGATGGAGGGAGGGAGGGAGGAAAGGAGAGAAAGAGGGAGGGAGGGAGGGAAAGATGGAGGGAGGAGGAAAGGAGAGAAAGAGGGAGGGAGGGAGGAGGGAAAGATGGAGGGAGGGAGGAAAGGAAAGAGGGAGGGAGGGAAAGATGGAGGGAGGAGGGAAAGATGGAGGGAGGGAGGAAAGGAGAGAAAGAGGGAGGGAGGGAGGGAAAGATGGAGGGATGGAGGAAAGGAGAGAAAGAGGGAGGGAGGAAGGGAAAGATGGAGGGAGGGAGGGAAAGATGGAGGGAGGGAGGAAAAAAGAGAAAGAGGGAGGGAGGGAAGGAGGGAGGGAGGGAAAGATGGAAGGAGGGAGAAAGAAAGGGAAGGAGGGAGGAAAGGAGGGAGGGAGGGGAAAATGGGATGGATATGTAAAATAAGAAAAAATAATAAACACATAAAAAGAATTGATAATGACAAGTAAGTGCAAAAATATGTCAGAATAGAAATCCATTAGAAAGATAAATCACAGTAAGAAACAAGTACAAAGCAAAGCCTAGGCAAGATGTGTTTTAAAAAAGAAAAATCTGTATCAGTGAGTGATGGGGAAATACATGGCTGACACATGGTAGAAAAAAACAAAAGTGAGTTTGAATGGAACACTGAAAATTCTGTAGGCAATCAAACTTTTTAAATATATTTAAGTGTGCAAAAACAAAAAATTAAGTTGAGTTGAAGAAAACTTAAAAAAATGTAAAACTAAACGATGCATTTATTTGCTGTAAGAACCCAAGTTCTAACCAACAATTCAAGAAGCATTCTCATCCAGACTGAAAGAATGGAAGAAGAAACATTGTGAAATGTGTTGGTGTTTATTTTAAAGTGATAGACCAACTGGGTGTTTTAACAGAAGCCAAGTCACAGTGAGATGAAGATTCAGCAGAATGTAGTTCAAGATGGCGGACCCAGGGCATGGCTTTCTTTGCCTTGTCTCCTTTGAAATGCTATAAATGGCAGTTTAAAAGGACACAAGGAAGTGATGCCATAAAAAGGCTGACACCACGTGGGGCATCAAAGCACCAGATAGTTCTGCAAGTTTTATGAATAGGATAGCTTGGCTTTCACAGGCAGAGGAAGAGAATTGCTCAGGGAAGATCAGAAGAGGCAGGAAGTACCATTCATAACGGTATATTCTAGAAGCAGTGAGAAAACAGAACAGCAAGGTCAGCCGCTGAAATGTTGAAATGCAATGAGATGTATGGAAAACAGATATGTATGGATCCACAGAATGCACAATAGGACAGAAATTAAATATGTGTAGAAAGCAGAGAGCTATATAATATTAATACAGGTTAGCCAACATCTAATTAACAGAAAGTGTATGAAAAGAAAAGAGAGATATAAAAGAAAAGATTCCACCTAGTGCTCTCCTACACACCTCTCCTACCAGCACTCAGGAGGCTGAGGCAAGCAGTTCTCTGGGAGTTCCAGGCCAGCCTAGTCTAGGACTGCCAAGGCTACATAAAGAAACTCTGTCTCAAAAACAAGTAAATAAATACATAAATAAAAATAAGAGAAAGGATTCCATCTGATCTTGATGAACAGCCTAAGGGTATAGAACAGAATCCAGAATTACAGGAATATAGTCATAACAAGCTAGAAGTCTTGACAGCAAAATGATGATGATGATGATGATGATGATGATGATACATTCCTAGTAATACAGAGATTTTTTTCTCACTCACAAAAACAGAAAATACAGTCAGTGTGACTGTAATTGCAGATCAGAATATAAATGTTATAAACCTCAACAACATAAAGCAAAAACCAACCTTAAGGGAGGTAGGAAGAGAAGGAGGCAGAGTAAATCATGGGGCACTAATTTTCCATCTTACAGAAAAATCAAATCAATCGACTTAAGTAAAAGGAGAGACAGAATCATTGACATATTTTCTGAAGTTATAAAGAAAACTAATTATAAGTCTAAGAATAATGTTAGGCTAGGGCTATGAGCATGTGGGCAAATTAGGTGAACCTTTATCTTTCACACTAGGAAGCAGACATTGCCTGTGGTCAGTAAATTAAGAACTGACAAATTTTATTTAAATGACTACCAGAAACACTTTGGAAACTGACGAAAGGGGGTGTTGGTGGAAATGAATGTGGGCACTGGCCAGCAGGACTACTTCTGTCCTCATAAACCCTGTGTGTCCCTGGTTTCTTCCACTGGGAACACCACCTGATGAGTCACTCTGTTTTCCGGTACTATGCCAAAGACTTGAGACAGCCAGCTTTCAAAGAAAGAATGCTGCTTGTTTAGGCTTATAGTTTGGGGGCTCTCCACCCATGACCAGCTGGCTCTACTACTTTAGGGCCTATAGCAAAGCACCAAACCACATCATGACAGAATTCCATGACAAACATGACCAGAGCACAAAAGAGACAGAGAGGAGACTGGCCTCTTCAATGGACATCATGCCCAGAACACCTATCACTAAATATGGCACCTTCCTGCTAACCCATTCTGCAAGCAACAGGTCTTTGATGCACTAGCCACTAGAGGAAATTGAAGATAGAAACTAGAGTACTTGGAATATAGCAAGTCCAAAAGTTAAGTACGTGTTTATATACCAACTGTCTCCGCTTTCCGAATGCTGGCTGAGGCCAAAACCACAGCCAGGTATAGAAAATAGACTTCGATCCCTCAAGAGACTGGCTGACAGGGGAACAGCTAAGGCAGGTACTGAAAACCGCTTACCAAACCCACCTCACTTTCCAACACCTGCTTCCCCTCCCTCAATAGATCCTTCCCACAGCCTGAGCATAATTATTGCCCCACAGTGTGCTCTAAACTATCAGACACACAGTGACACGGTGAAGACCTAGCAATGACTACTCCATGGGTCCCAATACTCAGATAATTCAATCTAAACTGAACATGGTGGCTTACTCCTTCAATCCTATCATTCAGGAGGCAGCAGGAGGCAAATCTCTGTGAGTTTGAGGCTAGCTTGATCTACATAAGGCCGGTGGCATTCCAGGCCAATTAGAACTAGAGAGTGAGACACTACCAAAGAAAGAAAGAAAGAAAAGAAGGAGGGAGGGAGGGTGGGAGGGAAGGAGGGAAGGAGGGAGAGAGGAAGAGAGGGAGGGAGGGAGGAAAAAGAAAGAGAGATAAGGAGGGGAGGGTGGGAGAAAATTCAGTTTGGAAAAACAATGCATATTCAAGGACCCAAAATATAGAAAAATGGTAAATTTTATCTTTATCACCCTTTCTATATATGAACAAGAAACCCTAAAAAGCACTAAGAGATTAACCCCAACCACATGGGCCAACAGACTTTGCCTGCAAAAGGCTAGGAAACATATTGTTAAACATTGTACGCCAAGAATCTACCACAGTCAGTATAAAAAAAAGGAACAAACCAAAAGCACTTTTTAAAACTCAGGAGCTGTAATTGGCTTACACTTGAACAAAAATATCAAGGACAATAAGACATAGGATATTTTCCAATTAATAAAGTCATCACATAATTTTAAACTTAAATTGCTTGTGTTAATATCAAATAAAATACTATTGACATTTACTATGTAATTCTTGATATTCAAAGGACTTTTGACTAGGATCTGGTCCAATAAGATTTAAAGTACACCTATTCCATGCCAATTCATTCCCTTCAGAGACAAAATCAAGTCAAGCGTTGAAGCCAGTTATTTCTAGTGAGGCCTTTTTTTGACAGCTAATATATTTGATTTCTCACATCTCCATCAAAATGAGATGCCTAAGTAGCTTCAACTATATATTCTATTGTCGCAATCTGAAAAACACATTAAGGGACAAACCCGAGGCTGTTTCTCAACAGCAGGTGATGCTGACTTCCAATTTTAAGGTATGAATTCCAAAGGATGCATTAGTACTTAAAATAAGTAACTGTAGAAACATGAGTATTAGCAGTGAACATTGATGGCTTGCTGAAAACTGACACTTTGATTGCTATTAAATTGTATGGATTAAGTAGTTGGTACCCTTGAGGCCTAACTGTCCATTCTAGTAAGATTTTTTTTTTTTCTTTTTTCTTTTTGGTAATGAGTTGACAGTGTAGATTAAAAGAAAAATTCAGGAATCAAATGAGCTTCTACAATTAAAATCTTAACTGTATTTGTCAGCAAAATACAAACCTAAGCAAAATCTTAGAAAGCATTGATGATGTGATCAATGAGAATGAAAGCCACAAGCAATGAAAAGTGACTAACAGGCCACCCTAAAACAGAAAACACATAGAAAACCTCCCAGCTTCCTGAAAAGACCCACCAAGGTTGGACAGGATAATCTTAGCACATTCATAACTATAATTTCAAAGCCCAGGTACAGAGGGAAGCAAGTGAAAAGCTACCTCCAACAAATCACAGTAGAGTCAAGAATGAAAGAAATCACTGGGCAGTGGTGGTGCACGCCTTTAATTCCAGAACTCAGGAGACAAAGGCAGGCGGATCTCTGTGAGTTCGAGACCAGCCTGGTCTACAAGAGCTAGTTCCAGGACAGCCTCCAAAGCCACAGAGAAACCCTGTCTTGAAAAAACAAAACAAACAACAAAAAAAAAAAATGAAAGAGATCAGAAAGAACAGTCCCTAGATGTGTGGGAGGAATCTAATTTATGCAACAAAAACCAAAAAGTAACAATAATCGATGTTTTATAACACCATAAAGCAGGTTCTGACACATACTTCGTTTTGCTTGTAGCTTAACGGAGAATCAGAATTGCAAACATGCATGTGCCATCACATCCCCAGGCATGAGCAAAGTGTGCACACAACACAGCTGACAAGTCTGCTCAAGTTTTCTAAGGAGATCTCTTCACATATGACCAGTCCTTCCTGCAGCCACTCCTGAGTGAAATGGTACAGACTGTCTCCAAATGCTAATCAAAAACTCTGTGTGTGTGTGTGTGTGTGTGTGTGTGTGTGTGTGTGTGTGTGTGTGTGTAATCTAAATGCAAAGCTTTTTTTGTTCAACAAATTCCTGCCCTAATCTTCAGATACTTCATAATCAACATGAAAATGAGATATGATTTCATGTAAAATTATTGAGTCCTTACTTAATTTTTATACTAAAACAGTAATTGGCAGTTACAAACTATTTCCTGAACTTCCACCTCTTAACTTAAGAACTGCGTGCACCATTATTTAGCTAAATAGAAACACCCATTATAAGAAATAGAAAAGAACACCATTATTAGTGTCATCTGCTTTCCATAGGAAAACACAAGAAGAAAAGAGTTCAGAAGCATAGTCTAAAAGAAAGTTTAGTCCACTCTCCTACAAATTTTGCCTTTGAGTAGTTATGTGAAGTAAATAAACTACCAGGCGCATCCTATCAAATCTCTAAAATTACCCATACTCTTAATATTGCTAGTCCCTTATTACATGATCAAAATTACCCATTCTCTTCATCCTTGTTAGGTACCTGCTTAAAAATCTAAGAAACTATTTCTATCAAGGCTTTTTCTGCCAAAGATTTTCTTTTCAATGAAAAAAAATATATTAGCCCTTCTCAAACACATTTCATCAGGCCTTGAATGTCCCATGACCAAGCAGATGAGACAAATAGTCCATGATGAAGGTGCCCTAAGCAACTATAAAAACACATCATCTGTTATTTTTCTATTTTACATAAACAAAAGCTAAAATGTTCATTTGAATAGGCTAATCAGGGACCATAGATTTTGATGAAGGGCTAAAATATTGATCATCAAGAGGCCAGATGAGATAGAATTCTGGAATAGAAATGCATTTGAGAGGGATCAGCTCAGGCTGTAGAGACGGTAGTTCAGAGTACTGATGAACTCCCTTTAAGCAACCATCATATGTGAAGTGTCAAACCTCATTAACAAATCTGCATGAGGTTGCATGTTCCAAAAAGCTACTAATTAAATGTGTTGTGGTTAACATATTTAAGATAATGAGCAAGACTAACAGGCTTCTGAGGGAAAGAAGAAAGGTAATCTTTACATGTCTAACCTTTTCCACATCACACGGAAAGCAGAAATACAAATGTTTCCCAAGGTACTTCAAGCCCCCACCATAGGGTTTCTCATACAAAATTTCTTGACATGTCTAAGGAACCTATACTTTTTAACTAATTCCTAATCAATTTCCACAGAATTCCATTTCATATTGCTGACAGATTATTCTTATTTATGGTTCTCCATAATCATAGCAAACAAAATATTTTCACAAATGATATTAAAATCAACAGTCTGGAGACAGTAGTTATCTTCTTCCTGGGACCATCAGGACATGTGGTAGTTTGAATAAAAAATATCCCCCATAGGCTCATGGGGAGTGGCACTATTAGGAGGTGTGGCTTTGTTGGAGGAAATGTGGCCTCATTGGAGGAAGAATGTCACAGGGAATGGACTTTGAGGTCTCAGATGCTCAATCCAGGTCCAGGGTAGTGGTCTCTTCCTGCTGCCTATAGATCAAGATGCAGAACTCTCAGCTGCCTCTCTAGCATCATGTCTGCCTACATGCCTCCATGCTTCCTACCTTGACCATAATCGACTAAACTTCTGAAACTGTATGCTAGTCCCAAGTAAATGTTTTTCTTTATAAGAATTGCCATGGTCTGCAACAAAGACATGTGCTCAACTATGTTCATAGCAGCATTATTTGTAATAGCAAGAACCTGGAAGCAACCTAGATGACCCTCAACTGAAGAATGGATAAAGAAGATATGGCACATCTACACAATGGAATACTACTCTGCAGAAAAAAAAAATAACAGAATCTTGAAATTTGAAGGCAAGTGGATGGAACTTGAAGAAACCACCCTGAATGAGGTAACCCAGTCACAAAAAGAGGAACAGGGTATGTACTCACTCATATATGGAATTTAGAAGTAGAGCAAAGGATCATCAGCCTATAATACACACCACCAGATGAACTGGGATACAAGGTGTATTCTAAGAGATTCATATATGGTCCTTCACAAAAGGGGGAAGATACAAGTCCCCCAGAGCACATGGGAAATGGGGGGGCAGTGAATGGAAAGAGAACTAGGAGAAAGAGAAGGGGAGGAGAGGAAAGCACGTGTGACCAGATAGATTGAGTCAAGGTAGGAATAGATAACAGAAAAGAGGGAGGGGGCATAAAAGAGGGAGCCATTATTGGTTTGAAGATAAAATTGAACCTAAAGAAAGGTCTAGAGACCTACAAGACGGACTCAACTAACAATTCGAGCAACAATGGAAAGGCTACCATAAATGCCCTTCCCTGATAGTGAGATCATCAACTAAATTATCCACCATCATGGAGCCCTCATCTAGTACCTGTTAGAAACAGAAGCAAACACCCATAACTAAACACTGAGTCGAACTAGAATCCAGATGCAGAGAGAGGGGACAAGACCAGGTTGCAGAAATACACAAAGACAGCTGACCTGAACAAGGAGGAGCTAATGCCCCCCCCCAGACTCATAGCTGGGAATCCAGCATGGAACTGACTCTGATACCCTGAATATGGGTCTCAGCTAGAAGGACTGAGCAGCCTAGGGGACCTCAGACAGTAGAAACAGGAACTATTCCTGGTGCACAAAAGGTCCTTGCGGACACATCCCCCATGGAGGGATACCCCCTTAACCTAGAGACAGGAGAGAAGTCCTAGTCCCTACTTCAAATGACTTGACAGATTTACATGACCCAACCTGGATAGCATAGCCCTACAAGTGGAATGGGGATGGGGAGATGGGAGGGGAGGGTGGCCAGGGTGCATGTCACAGGGGAAAGAGGTTAACAGGGATGGAGGGAGGGAGGGAAGGAGGGACGGAAGGAGGAAGGGAGGGAAGAAGGAAGATGAAACTGGGATCGACACGTAAAATTTTTAAATTATATTATTAATTTAAAAAAAGACACAGATGGAATCCAACAAAAAAAAAAGAATTGCAATGGTCATAGTATCTCTTCAATGTTGTAGAATATTATTTTAAGGTGTGTTACTTTTGTTTATGTTCTGGGACATTTGTTTAATGGTGTAAAGATGTGTTGCTTTTGTTTTGGCTGCATTTGTTTAACTCTGTGAAGCTTGTTACTGTGCCTGTCTAACACAACACAAGAGCTAAATGGCCAATGGTGAGACAGGAGAAAGGATAGGCAAGGCTGGCAGGCACAGTGTATAAATAGAAGGAGAAATCTGAAAGAGAAATCTGCAATAGAGAAGGAGAGGAGGACAGCAGGGGTCAGCCAGCCATGGAGTAAGAATGAAAGTAAGATATTCAGAAGTAAGAGAAAGAAAAAGATCAGAGGTGAACGGTAGACTGAATAACTTAGGTTAAGGAAAGCTGGCTAGAAATAAGCCAAGCTAAGGCCAGGCATTTAGAATTAAGAATAAGCCTCTGTGTGTGATTTATCTGGGAGCTGAGTGACAGTGCCCCCAAAGACAAAAAAAAAAAAAAAAGAGGAAAACAACACCTCGCAGCAATAGAAGCCATAGCTAAGACAGAAGACTGGTATCTTCTGGTGACAACAGCAGAAAAAGGTTAACAAATAAGAATGGGAAAGCACTAGAGCTGGAGAGATGGCTCAGTGGTTAAGAGCACTGGCTGCTCTTCCAGAGGACCCAAGTTTGACTCCCAGCACTTACAACTGCCTGTAACTACACTTCCGGGGGATCCAGCTCCCTCTTCTGACCTCCATGATCACCAAGCATGCATGTGATACATATACATACATGCAGGTAAACATTCATATACATAAATAATAAAAATTATTTAAAGAGCCTTAAGAATTAGACTGAAAGTTTATATGACTCCTTTTCCCTAATTCTGTTTCTCAAAATAGTCACAAACAAAACCAAAGTTACACAAAACAATATTATAATATAATTTACAAGGCTGTCTGCATATCTGAAGATGTGTACCCAACATTCAAAACACACAATATGGGATATTCAGGACTGAGAGTAGCTCTCCGGGTAAAGAATAACTAATGAACAAGCAAAGATCTCCACATCATTAATGAGAAACAATACACTATAAACCAAGTATCTCGATATTTTGAAATTAATTCTGTATCTACTCCTGAAGCAGAGGAAAAAGCAAAGAACAAAAGTTTTAAACAATTGAAGCTACTTTCTCAACTAACTCAATTAAGCTACCATTTGCCAATTAAGACTCACCCTGGGCCAGCAATGATATCTTCCAACTGCATCATTATCATCTCTAAAATAATAGCCATCAGACCTGCAGCTAACAGGAAAATTATTACAGTCTATTTTTAAGCCAGTTAATTTATATTTAATAAGGTGTTAATCGAGTGTTTGAAGTATTTCCAGTCTTTGGGTCTCATTTGATGTGTCTTCAAGAAGCTTGTAACAGGAACTTAAATGGAAAACATAAGGGTTACATACATAAAATGCAAGAAGAATAACTTCTTTCAGATTTGGTTTCAATTCTATAAATATGCTTTTAATTGCAGCCTCATGCTTAGCTCTGCAAAGCATATAAACAAGGGGAGGGAATTCATGGTAAGCACTGGGAGAGAGATAGCCATGACAAAAGTCTTTAAAGAAGGGATGGATGTGCTTGAGGAAAGCATTCCTGGGAGAAGCAAATGGTTCAGAAAATGAGACTTGAGAGATGGACCTGATTTCAGTAGGCTCAGATATCAAGTCCTCAGGAAGTCTAGATAGTAAGAACAACACAAGCAAAGATATACCAGAAATGAAGTGAAGAGGTTTACGTTCTGAATCCCACAATGTTTTTTTTGGTTTGGGGAGTTTTTGTTTGTTTGTTTGTTTGTTTTTGTTCTGTTTCTCTGTGGCTTTGGAGGCTGTCCTGGAACTAGCTCTTGTAGACCAGAGTGGTCTCAAACTCAGAGATCCACCTGCCTCTGCCTCCTGAGTGCTGGAATTAAAGGTATACACCACCACCACACCTGAATCCCACAATGTAAAACTTCAGCCAGTTTATTAAATATCTCACTGAAGTTAGCCACTGTGAGAAACACAAAATCAATACAAGCCCCACCGTTGAAGAGCTCAACTTGGGCACTGTGATAATTTGAATGTAATTTGCCTGCCCTCTTCCCACGCCATTGCCCCCATAAGCTCATAGGGAGTGGTATTATTAAGAGGTGTGGCTTTGTTGCAGCAGGTGTGGCCTTATTGGAGGAAGTGTATCACTGTGTGGAGTTTGAGGTCTCTTATATGCTCAAGCTATGCCCAATAGCCTGCACAAGAAGTAGAACCCACAGCTACCTCTCCAGTACCATGTCTGCCTGCACGATGCCATATCCCACCATGGTGATAATGGACTGAACCTCTGAACTGTAATCCATCCAATTAAATGATTTAAATTATAAAAGCTGTTGTGGCCATGGTGTCTCTTCACAGCAACTGAAACCCTAAGACAGAAGTTGATACCAGGGACTGGAGTATTGCTGGGGTATTGTTTAGAGGAACTTTGGTACTTTGAGTTAGGAAAGCAGTGGAATGCTATAGGTTCTGTTTAATGGGCCTAACTAATAGGAGAATGAAAGTGGTACTGAGAATGGTATGAACTGTGGGGGAGTGGCTCAAGAGGTTGCAGAAGAGAAGACTATGTGAACTAGAGTGTTCTTGTGGTATTTTGGTAAAGAGTGTTTTGGGGGACGTTGTTGTTGTTCTGTTGTTGTTGTTTTGTTTTGTTTTGTTTACCCTTGTCCAAAGAGTCTGTCTGATAAAGTGAAGAGATTTAGATTAATCCTGTTGGCAGAGGAAATCTCAAAACATCCCAGTGTAGACTCTGTGGTTATTAGTGTTTACTCTAATGAAGATTTATAATAAAAAGGGGCAAGCTGAGCAAGAAAAATTATTTGAGGAGAAAAAAAAGCACCAGAAAATGGAACGCAGCTAGGTTCTGTGTTCAAGAAGATAAACAGATTAAGAAGTGGAATAAAGGGAAAGATGACCATCCAGCCAAGTTTCCAACTTGTGAGAAGGGATCAAAGGCAAGCTTAGAGCCAGGTGTGGTGGTGCACCCCTTTAATCCCAGCACTCAGAAGGAAGAGGCTGGTGGAACTCTAAGTTTGAGGCTGGCCTGGTCTACAGAGCAAGTTCCAGAGCACCCAAGCTTGGGCAGTGAAGGAAACCACTGGAAGCAGAAGCTGGTAAAGATGTAATTGAAAGATCTCTGAGTTCAAGGCCAGCCTGGTCTATAGATCCAGAGTCAGGACAGCCAGGCTTACACAGTGAAGGAAACCAATGAAAACAGAAAGGTGGTGAAGATGTAACTGAACAAGGGACCAGGTACCACTCCAGCAAACAGCAGAACTTGGCAGCATTGGCCACATGGTTTTGGCTTTAGAGTCAAAGATAAAAGAAAAGAGCTCTGGAATGTTCTTCCACAAGTAAGGAAAGCCACTGAGGCCAGGCATGTGGCAGGATGTCCCTGAGTGGACCCAGAGGCCATTGTTTGAAGCTGTGAAGGAGAAGCATGGATTACCTTGGAGACTCCAAGATGTTAGGGATGCCACAGTCATGAGATGTCTGCCAAGGAGAGCTGCTGACAGAGAGTGGATCCAGACCAAGACAAAGAAGAGTGCTGCAGTCACTGGAGTGGAGATGAGTTGGAGATCTGAAGAGCATGTTGACATTAAACATGGAAATTTAGAGTTTGGAGTTTGTCCAACTAGTTTTTGGCTTGCTTTGGTCCAGGATGCTCCCTTCCCTACATTTTAGAATGGTAATGTATATCCTGTGCCATTATATGTTGGAAGTATGTTATTTGGGGTTTATTTTTTTAATTTGATTTTATAGGCTTACAGTTAAGAGACTGAATGAATCTCAGAAGAAATTTTGACCTTTGGACTTTTAAGTATTGTTGAGACTGTGATAGACTGTGAGGACTTTTGATGTTAGACTAAATTCATTTTGCATTTTGACATGGTTACAAGCCTATGGGAGCAAAGGAGTAGAATGTGGTAGTTTGAATGTGACTGGCCCCTATTAGCTCATAGGGGGTAGCACTATTAGATTATTCACTAGACCATGGACAAGAGACAGAAATTCACAGATGAAATGGAAGTAGCCCCTATACATAACAGAACATGCTTACCTGTTCTTATTAAGGGAGCTCAGGCTGAATCTACACTGAGGTACTCTTTCTCACAAATTAGAGAGACCAGAGTTCTCAGAGTGATGGTTCATCTTACTGCTTGCAAGCCCCTGGCAAATGGTGCTGCAGCGAGCACACTGTAACAAGATTCCTGTAATTACGAACTTTCTAGAGCCCTTTAAAGTACCTACATGGCTTTCCATATAACACACACACACACACACACACACACACAGGGGAACATCTGTATTCCAAAACTGGTAACAAGAACAGGAAAGTAAACATATGTTGATTTCCAAAGTGATTGATGCAAAGGCATGAGTATTACCTCGGGTGGGGATGGAGTGTAATAGTTTCAAGTCTCTGTATGTTAGAGACGCACAGTAGATAGTCTATGATTCAGATGGTATACAGTTTTAAGTTTCCTTTTAGTTCCCTGAAAACCAAACCATCCAGGAGGTGGGTAAACAGCCCACCAAAGAACTGGCTATCACAGGATCTGGGAAGGGTAAACATAAATTCATTGCATGTTCCTTCTATGTATGCTTGAAATTTTCAAAATTAAAAATGTTCTTTAAAAAAATGGCAGTAGCTAAGGCATGAAATTATCACCTTAGCACCATGTCCCTGAAAAAAAAAAGGAAGGAAGGAAGGAAGGAAGGAAGGAAAGAAGGAAGGAAGGAAGGAAGGAAGGAAGGAAGGAAGGAAAATGAAGGATTACACATCATTAAACAATCCTGAAATGGTATATGTCTTAAAAGCCAATATGACAGGAAAATTCCAGAGAGGGAACTCTGAACTGAAATTGGACTTGGCAGAGCTGATTACTATGTAGACTTGTAATCCCAGCTCCTCAAGAGAAGACCTTGGAGTTTAACCCATCTGCCCCCTGGACGACAACAGTAGAAGAGGGTAGGATGTTAACTTTAATGACAATTACAATAGGAATAAGAATGACAGCTATAATGCAGACATCAAATATCTAGAAAGTGATGTAGGATTATCTCTCTCTCTCTCTCTCTCTCACACACACACACACACACACACACACACTCACACACACACACACACACACACACACTCACACACACACACGAAAAACACAGTGTGTATGCAGCAGACAGAACACACTGCTTCTCTGGTTCAGTCATGGGCCTCGGGATGCATCAGGCATGTCTACTTTACAGATGAGCAGCAAGCTGAAGGGGGTCCTTAAGCCAGAAACAAACACATGACCAGGCAGAGCATTTAGTGCAAATCTGCCTCTGGTTACTGCAAGGAAGTAATTTATTACCTCGGGCTACAGGGGAAAGTTGGCACAGACATGCTCTGCATGCCTCCTATTGTGAACTAACTCCAGATGTTAACTCCAATGTCTGAGCAAGAGCAAAATGTTGCAAAAGCCCAAAGCATCCATTGAATGGACCTAAAGCAAGTTTAAGGGCAAAGATTAATGTAAGGACAGAATTCTGGGGTCTCCCCCACTGAAAAGATAAGCACCTTTGTCTGACTCTAAGTACCAGAGGCCAGAAAGTGTGTCTTTTATCTATTTATTCAACATATTTTACTGAGGTTGTTAGACTCCATGCTAACTAGGTGTTAGAGATAAAACGACCAACGGTATTCATGTGAGCACAGTTTAGAGGGTTGAACGGAGGGGGACCTCACTTCCAGGTAAGGAGGGCCACTCACTTCAGGAGGCTCTTCATGAGGCAGCTCAGAAGCAGATGGTCAATAGACCTCTATCTGGAGAGACGAGCAGTAGGTAGTTTTGAGGAGAAAGCAATTAGGAGCAAAGCAATTGCAACTTGTCAAGTTGTAATTGGGAAAACAATTGTTTACCAGAAAACAGAATTGTGGCACGGAGCCATGTAAAGAAGAAAGCAAGTCTATACAAAAAGATAATTTGGAGGAGGACAGAACCGCCCTCCAAAAGGAACAGGCTCCCAGGGGCCAGGAAAGGACTGTGAGAGACTGTGGACACAGCTCAGCCATCAGCGCCACCAGTGTGACTCTCCCTAGCCACCTCTCCCTCTACGCCCCTCCTTCATATAATGCCCAACACAATTTTAGCAGGCCAACTGGGTCATACTCCTTTTTTACAGTGTACCTTTTTCTCTTCTTTATTGTCCCTGTTTTTCTTCTTCATCTCCAAAGAACTCAGGCACTCATGGTTTGCAAGTTTTCTGTGACCCAGAATCGTGAGAAAGGGCCACTCTGCATCATGGGATAGGACATGTCCAGCCTCTCTCTTCCGTCTACCTTCGCCAAACTTCATCTTCCCCATACTACATTTCTGCCACCAATTCGCCTGTCTGTTCATATTCTCTCACCTACTTCCTCTCTGTCATTCGTGTATTAATCACTAGCGTTAAGGTTTATTCTTTTTTTCTTTCCATTCATGCACACGATGATTAATGAATTCACAGTCTAACAGTGTCCCTAACTTTACTCTCCAAAGCTGGGCTCAGTGGGTGACTTTTTTGTGATTGACTGTTTGTTTGTTTGTTTGTTTGTTTGTTTGTTTGTTTGTTTGAGACAGAATTTCTCAGTGTAGCCTTGGCTGTCCTGGAACTAGCTCAGTAGACCAGGCTCGCCTCTAACTCACAGAAATCCACCTGCTTCTGCCACCCAAGTGCTGGGATTAAAGATGTATGCCACCAACACCTGGCATGGTTGACTTTTATTCTTTTTACACTGTGGGTCTACCAATAGAGACTGTAGTTGTAAACAGTAGTTTACTCACTGATGGGGACTAGTGATAAAGCCTGGTAGTGTCCTTAATTGCAGTTCAATAGCATAAACTGACATTTCCACCTGTTATACCCTGGTCCCCACCCTCCCACCCCCCATTCCCATTCCCCAAATAGCATCTTCAACAAATAGTACTGGGAAAACTGGATACCTACATGTACAAGAATGAAACTAAACTCTTATCTCTTACCTAAACAAAAACCACTCCAAATGGATCAAAAACCTTAATATAACACCTGAAACAGCTTAAAGAAAACACGGGGTGATGTTCTAGAAAATGGAAGTATAAACGAGGACTATTAAATAGGACCAATAGAAAATGGGGCCAACAACTGACAAATGGGGTCTCGATAATTAAAAGCCAAAAGAAACTGTGACTAGAATGAAGAGGCAGCCTATAGCATGGGAGAAAACCCTTGCCACCTATACATCTACAGAGGATTAATATCTGGAATATACAAGAAAGTAAAGAGGAAGAGAAACAGAGAGAAAGAAAGAAAAAGACAAGAAAAGTAAATAATTTTTTTTTAGTTCTCAAGATCCCTAGGTATCAGAGAAATGCAAATTAAAACAATTGTTAGATTATATCTCATTCTAGTTAGCATGGCTATCACCAAGAAGAGTCAAGAAATGCTGGAAAGGAAGTGGATAAAAGAAAACTCTTATAAAATGTAAACAGGCCTAACTACTACAGAAATCAGTGTGGAAATGTCTCAGAAAACTAAAATGTAGAGCTGCCACATGACTGAGCTATAGCACTCCTGGGCATATACCCACATGACACTGTATCCTACCACAGAGGTGCGTGGACATCTATTTTTATTGCTGTTCAGTCACAATAGAAAGGAAATATGATCAGCCTGCACATCCACCATCAATCAGATGAATGGATAATGACAATAAAATGTATATATGCGTTGACATTTCATTCAGCTATAAAGAAAAATGAGTCACAGGAAGACAGGCACAGCATGCATTCCCTAATATGCAGATTTTTCCCTCCCAATTTTCATAGGTGTAAATTTACATTGGAGTGAGTATGTGTAGAGCCTAGAAGACATGAGAGAGAGAGAAAAGGACACTTTGAGGATAGAAAGGGTAGTAGAGCCCCATGTGGTATGAAACAAAGGGGAAAGACTCTAGAGAGAGCTGCTAGCAGTAGGCAGGCTCAAAAGAATGGATGGGGGGCTTAAGAGATGGCTCAACAATTAAGAGCCCTGAGTGCTCTTGCAGAGGATCAGAGTTCAATTCCCAGCACCCATATGGTGGCTCACAACCCTCTAACTGTAGTCCCATGGGATCCGATGCCCTCTGTTGACGTGCATGCAGCCAAAACACCAGATATATAAAATTGTCACTGCTGTTAGCTGCTCACCAAGACTACACAGTAACATTGTAGTTTTGGGGACAGCACATACTCTGGCCACAGGATGTAGAGAGCTCAAACTGGAACTGGGCTGGAAGCTTCCTCCCTATTGACTCGGTGATGCTTCGAAGCTGCTCGGGGAAAAGTGTCACTGAGAGTTTCACTCAACTGTGAACTCGGCACACAACTCTACCAACCAGCCAATCAAGATGTGGCCAATGACGCAATAGTGGCAAGTCTGTTATAGGGGTAACTGAAAGTATAGCCTGCTTCTTCTGAGGAAGGAATTCATGTCTGGTACTGTGAACCTGATCAAAATCGCACAGCTGGAACATTCATAGATCTCAGTGGAGAAGCTACTGCTGTTATATTGTTAAATGGGCACGATGTACCCGTCAAATTGCTTTCTAAATAATTGTGTCAGTGACCATAGATAAGTTTCTTTTTGCAGAGACAAACTCTGCTGAGACAGACTCATAAGTGACCTAAGTGATAAGAATAAGTGACTGTTGACTGTTCAATCACAATGAGACATTGTCCTTTATTCCAATAAACAAAACTGTTTATTGCAAACTACAACTTTTTTCATCTGAATGGGAGAAAAAATTCCTCTTCTTTAGTCAAAATGAGGAAAGTAACAGACACAGATGGTCCCAAGCTCTTCTCCAAACAGAGACTCTGAAATTAGACCACCATGCTGTATGACAAGAGTGGCAGCGCTTAGGCATGACAAAACTGTAAACCAAAGAGGGAAAAATCTAGAGCTCTGCCAAGCCATTGCCCTAAAATGCCACCCTATGATTAATCCTGGGCATGAAATCCATGGGCTGTATTCTTTGACCTCCTTATCAGTGCCCCCAGAGTAAGGAGCATAACTGTGTAATTGTATCCTGCTTCACTTCAAAAGGTAGTTGCTTTAACAGGCAATTCCTGCTCTTAACAGAAGAGGGCGGTGTGGAGCTCCTGGCTGGTATTCGCCCTACCCTTTTTAGATTGACTTTGACAATCCCTAAGGTGAACACAGACCCACAAGTGCCAACTCAGAGAGAAAACTGATGTTTGCGGAAGAGAAACATGGAAAGAAGGCGCTCATGTGAAAAACAGAGACAGGAGTTAAGATTTGGAAGAGACCGTAAACTGAGGACTACAGAATGAACCCCCAGTTCCAAGAGATAGTTTGTTTGTGCTCAACACGTGCTCCCGGTTCCGCCTAAATTTGCTGTATCGATGTCGAGTGTGTCCACTCTTTGTTTATTACACTTCACGAGCTCTTTGCCATTTAATTAATGCTTTGAAATGAAACACGAAATTTCCTTATCAATTCATTTCAAAAATATATTCTGACTTGTTAACCCCACTCCTATTTAACAGACAATTCCTATAGTTTATATTAGAAAGAGTGACAAGGGCAATTATCATTTTAAAAACTGAGCAGAGCAAAGCCACTATAATGAGCAGAGCAAAGCCAGTATAATGAGCAGCCACATGCTTGTTGATAGAGGGAGAAAACGAACCTACCTTTCTCTTCCGGAGAGCAAAGCAATTATGACTTGTAAAGTAATATGGAGAAATTGTCATTTAATAGGAACCCAAAAGAGCGGTAAGCACGGAGAAACACAAAGGAGAATGATTCTGCACAAAAGATAATTTACTTTATCAAAACTTCCCATTGTGGGTAGGAAAAAGAGTTGCCAGAAATGTCAGAAAGTACAGCAATAGTTTTTGAGGAAAAGTAATTTTCTCTTATTCACATTGAGAAAGTTGCCATCAGAAATGCTACGGTGAGAAGTCTTTCTCTGAAAGTAGGAAGCAAGGAACCATGGGTAAAGGATGGGTGGAAGGGTAATCACACACATTCTAGAATAGATTCTTTGCAGCTGGGTGGTGACACTCAGGAGGCAGAGGCAGGTGGGTCTCTATGAGTTCAAGGCCAGCCTGGTCTACAGGGCAAGTTCCAGGATAGGCTCCAAAGTTAGAAAAACCCTGTTTGGGGGCAGGGTGGGGGGAGAATGCACACTTTCTCACAAAAATGAGCAATTCTCACAAACATACTCAGGCTTAAAGTCCAGAATTCCAGGAACAGAGGGAGGGGGAAGGGGTAAGGGAAGGGACAGGATTACTATTTAGAATAAACAGTCAAGGACCAAGTGAAAGGTGGCCACCCTCATGGACTTCAGAGAAATTTGGGAGCAGGGTGTCAAAGGCTGTATTACCATGCTGGATGAAAGTAGCATGATACCACCAGCCAAGGTACTCAGCTTCTGTTTGCAGCCCTGAAACCCACAGTCACTATTAAATCCCTCCTATTGTTTCCTCTAGTATTTGGGGATGGCAGCGCTTTCCTGTCAAAAAAAAAAAAAAAAAAAAAAAGGCTGTGAGATTCAGGCAGTGATGATAAGTGCTCTGGATCGAAGTATTTAATGTTACAGGACACAGCACGAGCAAGAGTCTGGCTGACACTTGCTAACACAGGTTCCCCACACTGTTATAACAAATAATGTCATTCTCCTGGAGATCGCTCTGTTACCCATATTTGGGAGAAACTGTATCTTCCCGCAGTGGCTGTGATAGTGATAGCACAGTGAATGTACACTCTTTAGGGAGGAGGAACAAGTATTAAACTTAACGGTCATTTCTAGGTCTTACACACAAATCCATTCAAATTCTCCTCCACCTCCCTGCTGCCCACCCCCCCCCCAGACTTCCTTCTCCCTCTCCTTCTTGCTTTTGTTTTCATGCTGTTTTACCCTACACTTATTCTTAACCCTCATTTTTAAATTTGAATATAAAAGATAAAGTCGCATTTCTGCGCAGGACGTACATGTTGCAGAATGTTCCAACACAGTGAGGAGCTTTGAGCCAGTCAATTGTGATGTGAGTATGAGCTCTCTTGGCTCTCACCAGATGTTTGAATCCCCTCCAAAGCAGCTCAGCTGCCTTCCATCCACTGTCCTAGTGGCCTGTTCCATTCACAAAGTTTTAATTATTTCAAAGTTACATTGTATACTCAATTAAAATCTGCATAGCTTTCTCCCCCACTATACTTCTGCACTTTGGAATCACATAAATACCAATCTCTTGCTTTAGTTTCTACCTCTTGAAGTATCTAATAGCAATTATCTGCCTCACCAAAACTCTACAAAGACCAGCACTTCTTCAAAGTTTTTGCAGTTAACAGCTCTGAGAAACTTTGCCAGGGCTTTTCAAAGTGTGGTCCAGCTTTGATAGCCCAAGAGGACTTAAAAGACAGGATCTCGTTTCAAGAGTAAAATGTTCTCTCCTGGGGCACATTTGGATAAGTGAACTTAGGAGAAGTGCAGAAAAGTTTCTAGAGGGGTCAAGACAATAGACGAAGGCTCAGTGACTGTCTCCAATAGCAGGAAGCAAAAAAATATGCAGGGCAGAGCAGAGAAACAACAGTGGGCCAAGAGAACTGCAGATTACATGTGTGGTGGGGATGAATGACTATAAAGTCTATAGAGCACAATGATGCAGCAAAATAGTCAACAGAACATAAGCAAAAGATGTCTGACATATTTGAAGTGCCTACTTTTTTTTTCTTTTTCCACTGCCATGGAATCAAAAACTCAGAGCTTAGGAATCTTGTCCTCAAGGAACTGATGTCACAGTGCAGAGCACAGACAGTCCCCAAGTGAATGAGTTGGGTCAGCAATAATAACAGTACTTTGCAGATAAAGTCATTTACCTTCTGTGCTTCTTAGAATAACTTAACTCTCTATCTTCCATTTTTTTTCCTAAAGATACATTATTATATTAGTCCCAAAAACACAATGTCATTTGAAGTATTAAATTAGATAATATAATATGCTAGTTACAAAACAGTTATTCAACTAAGACATGGGTTATTTTTATTATACCTTTTATCATCTGCTCTTTTGTTTTGTTTTTTCCATGTACTAGAAGTTTGTTTCCAGCAATACTATGGGAGGAAGAAAGTTTGGGAAGGACCTTACTGACTGTCCATTCTGTCTATTTTGCAGTTCAATCACCCCTTGCAAGAAATGCCATATGGATGGATATGGTGTCTATGCGATGGTCATACACGGATATGTCTGAAACCATGCTTCTTCACACTGCTATTAGCAGAGAAGCAAGTTTGATCCAAGCACCAAGTGTTCCCAGCGCCCAGTTATAGTTGGAAGTCTGAGCAGACACTGTCTCCAGATGGGAGCACTGACCACAAAGCCTTGTGGACCAGTGATTCAGGGAACTACGAAGAAGCAGGGGAAACTGATTGCCTCTAGCCAGCAGCTCTGCTCTTGCTACAATCGGAAGGCTTCCAGAGCTGCACTTGTCCACACGAGGTCCCACCCTTATCCCCTTTCTCTCCTTGTTCTCTTTGCTTCCCACTCACTCCCTGACCCCTAACCTATTCCCAAGAACCTCCACCTGGTTCCTCTTATGAATGCATCCTCTTCATTCCTTCCCCTCTGCAATTCTACCCATCTTATACTCAGAATGCCAGTACCTTGTGAGGCCAGTTGAGTTAGTGAACCCTACAGAGGGTAAGAGATACCTGAGTCTAGATCCTCTGAGGAGAAAACATTCTCTCTGCTTCTCCCAGAGAGCCTACAAAGAAAATCTACATGACACCATACATACACACTTTAAAAAAAAAAAACATAAACATCTATATCCATTGGAAATTCACATTACTTAAGTTAAAATCAGTTACACTACATTCTTTGTAAATGTGATGGCTTGAATGCAAATGGTCCTCGCAGGCTCATATGTTTGCATACTTGGTCCCCGTTGGGCAAACTGCTTGGAAAAGAGTAGATAGGAGGTTTGATCTAGTTGGAGATATATATGGGGGTGGTGGGGCTTGAGGCTTTAAGACTCATGCAATTCCCACTGTGCCCTCTGCTTCCTACTAAGGATCAAGGTGTGAGCTCCCAACCATTCCTACTGCCATGCCCTTGCCCCACCATTATGGACTCTACTCCTCTGAAACCATAAGCCAAATTAAACACCTTTGTGATGGTATTTTATCACAGTAATAGAAAACTGGTTAAGACTGTGAAGTAATACCATCCTTGTTCAACTTCTTTCTACTTCCTCATTTACATAAGGAAGTCATCAGTTTATATGAATTCATGGAATGGGGAGATGGGCAGATGGATGAATGGATGGATGGATGGATGGATGGATGGATGGATGGATGGATGGACAGTTTAACTTTCTGCTCTAAGTAGAGCAATTAGTGCTGGGCCCCTGGTGTTGTGAAACAGAACAGAGAACATGGTATGTTTTATTACTATAATTAAATATCTAAGTCAGGCTAACTTTATAAGGGAAACAGGTTAATTGTGCTCACAATTTTATATGCTAAGAATCCAAATAACATTGTAAATATGCTCATTAAAAGCATTGTTAGCTGTGTCAGCTCATTGTGGGTAACAGTGCTAGATGCATATTAGGAAACAAGCAATACCAACATCAAACATGTAGGCAGAGAAACTGGAGTCTTATAACTCCTTTAGAGTATAGCAGCCCCAGTTATTTGGAGACTTGTCCCTCTAAGACCCAACCCCTAAAATTTCCATACTATATTGCAATCCCTCCACCCCAGGAACTACACACCCAACCATAAACCTCAAGGACAAACCATAGCTCATGGGAAGGCAAATTGCTGGGCTCAAAGTAAGTACTCATAGATTTCTTACACGACCTCTGTCCTAGTCCTCAGTCCTTTGTCCTTTGTCACAGGAACCATGGATTTGCTCAGTTTTAATGCTCCAAAAGAGGTGTGTGATGAGCTTCTATCTCCTTATGCCCTGTGTAACAACAGTCAAAAGATCCCCACTTACCTTTCTTCAGTTTAATTAATCTCTACCCTTAGTCCGCCTCTCATAAATTTTCCTCCTTGTATAAAAAGATAGGTGCTCTAGTTTTCCAATATAAATGCAGCTATGATTCAACTCAAGAACTATTGACTATCATATAGTAATATTGACTATCATAATAATAAAGTCGTCACCTCACCACAGGAAAGACATCTGTGCCCGGATATAAGTTAGTTAAGATAACCTAGAACTTCCAATCAAGTCTTTTACTTCATTGTGATCAAGAAGCAAGAATGTATGTTCTGCTGCAGAGAAAGGTGGGCATTTTTTGGTCTCTTCTTGAACACATGTGGAACATCTCATTTACTCTCTTTAAAATGACAAACCTGTTTACAGATAATGAAATCATTTTGACAGAGCAGTTACCAATCAAGACAACTGAGTCCTGGAGCTGGAGAAATTGCTCAGTGGTTAAGAGTACATACTCCTCTTTCGGGGATCCCAAGTTCAATTCCCAGTACCCATGTCAGGCGAGTCACAACCACCTGTAGCTCCAGCCCCATATGAGCTGATGCCCTCTTCTGGCCTCTGCAGGTGTCTACACTCACCTGCACAGACACACATGCATGTCTTTTAAACAGGAAGTTCTTTATGTCCTCTGTAAAACTCAAACTGAGGAAAAGGGCTAGTCCAGACCTATGTATTATTTAGCGTGTTCCTTATGTCATCTCCACAGCTTTTTAAGTAATCTCAAAAATATACATGAAAAGTAAACATTTCCCTAAACTGTATCTTTCCTTTTCCTTCTCATCAAGAGTGCTAAAAAACAAGTCTTATACTCACCCCCAAGAGATGGAAAACTCTCTTGAAATTTTCATAGTAATGGGTTGTTACTATAACTCACTGGAGCTGAAAGCAAGCAGAGTAATACACTTATCATGCAGGCTGAATAAAGGTTATACGTGTTTTGTGTTTTATTCTTAATCTAACATAAAGTGTCCTGACAAATTTTCAATTAGACATAAGAACTCATGAGATCTATAACTCTCCGTGCAATTGGCAAAGTCCCCTTCTCTGGATAAATAACATATCAAGTAGACCAAGAAGTCAATAACAAAAGAAGAAGAAAAAATATTACAATCTTTATCCGGGGTTGTGTCTGAAAACTGTCACCCTGGAAGCCCTGGGAACACAATTGTGCCACAGCTGACTCACATCACAGGAGCGCTATTACCTCAGCTGCCTGAGAATGGACAATCAAGGAGATAGATGACCTACTTTCCACACAGACATCACTTCTTTCTCTGAGATGCTATTCACAGAACATGAAGAAAGAAGTAAGTGTGTGTGTGTGTGTGTGTGTGTGTTTAAAATTACAGGTACCTGACCCATTCATCTGAAGTCATTTCCATAGAATTTTAAGTTGTGATCACCAATTAAAATGAAACCAGAGACTGATCACATGGAAGAGACTTCTAAAAATAAGACATGGAAGATGAAGTTGGGGCTTTCCTACTAAGATATTTGCAGACTGAAAAATCTGAGGGAGGAGCTCTTGTTTTCAAAGGCCTTGGTCCACACTGATCAAGTCCTATGATTTTGTGAACAAATAAGTTTCTCAGCATAGCTGTGCCCCAACTTACTTCCACAGAGAAAAAGTTTGCAAAACATATTTGCCTTAAAAAATTGTTTTGTATTAAAAGACATTACATAGATTCCTTTAAAAATAAGACTCCCTGCTGGGTTTTGAAAAAGTGAAGTTTTTGTTGTTGTTGCTGCTGCTGCTGCTGCTATTTCCTATTTCCATTTTTTGTGATTTTTTTTCCCTCATATATTACATCCCAACCTCAGTCCACTCTTCCCAACACCCCCACCCCGTCCCCAGATCCACTTCTCTTCTGTTTCAAATAAATAAATAAATAAATAAATAAATAAATAAATAAATAAATAAAAGAGCAGGCATCCCAGGGAGGTCAACCAAGCACAGCACAACAAATCACAGCAAGCCTAGGCATAAACCCTCACATCAAGGCTGGAAGAGGGAACCCAGCAGGAGGAAAAGGGTCCCAAGAGCAGGCAAAATAGTCAGAAACACCCCCCACTCCCATTGTTAGCTGTCCCACAAGAACACCCAACTACACAACCATAACATACATGCATAGGGCCTAGCTCAGACACATACAGGGTCTGTGATTGCTGCTTCAGCCTCTGTGATCCCCTGCAAGCACTGGTTGGTTGGTTGGTTGGTTGGTTGGTTGATTGCATGGGTTTTTAAAATATGAATTAACCATCACACTCTTGAGTATATCTGCTGCCTAAAGCAAGACACACCCCCAAACGGGGCAGGTCTAACAACTGGTCGCCAGCAAACATGTATTTCAGACTCTCCGGTAGAATAAAGGCCTCAGACTTAACAATTATTTGTATCAATTAATGTGTCACAAGGCAGGACTCTAGAACTCTTCCATTTCCCTCCCACTTGTGATTGGCTGCTCCCAGCCAGGCACCCCCACAATCTACCTCTTTAATTGTAAACAAAAATTCCCATAAAGAAACCACGTACTTTACTGATCCTACTGCAAGGCGGATTGATTGGAATTTCAAAGGTTAAGGAGAAGCTGAAAGATGGCAAGTTCAGAGCCCTATTACAATTTATCTTGGGTTACCTGTACCCCATCCAGCGTCAATCTTTGCCCACCTCCACATCTGATTAACACCCTGTGACTAACAGGTAAAACCTCTTGAAATGTATCAACTTAACAAAACCCATCACTTCCACCAACCAAAAGGCTAAGCTTGTCATCAGATAGCATCTGAGGAGTGTAGCTGAGATTCTTTGCTTTCCTGTAATCTTCCACTTCGTAAAACTTCATCTATATTGGTACATGGAATTTGGGGTAACCAAAATATGTGTCCCTAGGCCATAGTCACTCACATTTGGATTTAGAATAAGCTATATTTTTATCCTCTTTGAGATGAGGGCAATTTCTGCTTCCACATAATTGACCCCAAAATAGAGGACCTCAGATGGAGAAAAAGATGACCTGCCATTATTCCTAGGCTCATGGACCATGCAACTAGCTCTGACTCTGCATCCTGGGATCCTTCCCCTATTCTAGGTTCTTCCATATTGTCTCACACCTCCACACAGTCTCCTTTCCAAGCTTCTCCTTTTCTTTTGACCTCTATCTCAACTCATTCTGTCATCATGCTGCCCTTTATATCAGGATCCATATTAAACCATCCTGTGTCACTCTTTCCTGCATAGTGCTTGTCCATCGTTTAGCTGTTTGGGATTATTGGCTTGCTATCAGTCTGTTTCTCTGTTGCTGACATAAAACACTAAACAAACCACAGTTGAAAGAGGAAAGGGTTTATTGATTTATACTTTACACACTGAGGGAAGCCAGGCAGAAACTCAAGGAAGGAACCTGGAAGCAAGAACTGAAGCAAAGACCACAGAGGAACATTGTTCACTGGCTTGCTCTCCACGGCTTGCTAAATCTGCTTTCTTACACCACCTTGTACTGCTTGCCTGTAAATGGCCCAACCTACAGTCAGCTGATCCCTCACACATCAATCATCAATCAAGAAAATGCCTCACAGACATGCCCACAGGCCAATCTGGTGATAAACAACAACCAACCAGCTGCCATCATCTGGATTCTGAGCTTGATGAAACAGAGCTCATATACAGTTTGCCCATGATTGTGTCCAGTTGCCTGGAGTCCCACATAGCACACTAAATAAATGAGCCTGGTCTCTTATCAGCTTTCCTATTTCTATCCTTTTTTTCCCATCAATCTTTTTAGAAAAAGAAATATTTAAAAATGCATTACTAGCACAGCAGTGTTGTCCCACGCCTTTAATCCCAGCACTTGGGAGGCAGAGGCAGGAGGATCTCTGTGAGTTTGAGACCAGCCTGGTCTACAAGAGCTAGTTCCAGGACAGCCTCCAAAGCCACAGAGAAACTCTGTCTTGAAAAACAAAAACAAACAAACAAACAAAAACATTACTGACAACATTCCTCCAATGGGTTCTACTCCTCTATCACAACCATTCCTCGCTGAACTCTTTGTCTATTTTCTATATCTAGAGCTGTACTAAACCAGTGGCCTCAGTGACTTCCTCAAGCTTCATCTATCTCCTTTAAGTTAGCTCTCTTGAAAGAACATTGCTGACCCATGCCCCTTCCTGTCTCCTTCCAATTCATTGCCTTTCCTGCCCTCCCCGACTCCTCTAGGCATTTCATCAAGATCACCTTCCTCCCCTTTCCAGCTCTTTCCTCTGATCTCCCTATGTCTGTTAACATTTCTCCAATGCCAAGTTGGAGGCTCTTTGCTCACAAGTATTCATTTCATCAATGCCTCAGCTTCAGTGCAGGCTCTGTTGTAGTCTAACTCTGTGGCCATTTCAAATTTGCTTCCTGGCTAGTCTATTCTACACCATTAACTTTTTAAACAGATCCAGCCTCATGGCTTCAGTGTTAACAAAGCAAAGATAAACAAATAAACCTCACTTTCTGCTGCTTCATGAAACCCAATACAAAGGCCGTGTCTTGCCACTTCACATATGGTCTGTGGGTCCTAACAGGGAAACCAAGGGTGCCCATGCTAAAGCACAGAAACAGACCTCTTTTTCTCATTCTGTCACCATTGGTACATTTTTCTGCACGGGTGACTACAAGTGTGCTGTGAGTTGAACCCAAATATCTCACATCATCAAGGATCATTAGAAATAATGGGCACAAGATACAATGAACCTATGTCTAGATGCCTTTTTAAATATGTAAAGTGTTACTCATCAGTAGCAAGGCTCAAAAAGGATCAAAAGGTTAAACCAATAATAATTATACCTTCTGTTTTCAAGGAAAGATTAAATACTTGCAATATGGTTTTAAAGAGTTATTAAATCTTAAAATGCTCAAATCACTTGGAAACATCAGCAAGTTTAAATTACTCTTAAAGAGGTTGCAATAAAATACAGAGCATCAAAAGAAAAAGAAAAAGAAAAGTTATGACATGGTAATGCACACCTTTAATCCCAGCACTTGGGAGGCAGAAGCAAGTGGATCTCTAACAGGCTAGCCTGATCTATAAAGAGTTCCAGGACAACCAAGAGTACACAGAAGCCCTGACTCAAAAACACCTGTCACAAACAAGAAGGTAGATACTCATAATTAGTGTAACAAAAGTCATATTGTATGATGCTGAGCATAATCGCACAAGGTTCACACTCTAAATTCCTAACTAAGGTCCTAAGTCTATCAGGACCTGTGTGACATATCTTAGCTGAAGTTTAGGCCCAGTCTCTAACAGAAGTTTCTGGTTTGAGAGTCAGGATCCTGGGGGAGACTCCCCAGCCACAAGGCAGATTAAGGTGCCATCTCTCCAGATGTGCAGAGCAGAGCATTGCTCTTTGTCTCTACATATATACTGTCCACTGGGCATCATGGGGTCTCGGACTGTGTCTAGTTATCTTGAGTGGATGTTGTCACTAAGTCCTGGTTATCAGGTCCAGTCTTGGGTATAGTGAGGATCCTGCCAAAGCTAATTTTACATGGCTAAAAAGTATTTTTTACTAAACTCATTATAACTGAAAGAAACAAAGGAAGGAAGGAAGGGAGGGATTGAATTTTGTCAAAAATTTAGTACAAGTTGTTTTACCATTGTTTGAAATAAAAACTAAGAAACACACTAGACATCCACCATAGGATAGCATAAATTGTAGCTTATATTCATGATGAAATGCTTTTCTAGTATTAAAATTGACATTGAAATACATTTTATAACATTAAAAGATTTTTAACAAAGGAGTAGAATATATCAACTACCTTTTCATTGTTTTGATTTAAAAAAAAAAAAAAATACCATGATCTGGGCTAGAGAGTTGATTCAGTGGTTAAGAGCACTGGCTGCTCTTCCAGAGGATCCAGGTTCAATTTCCAGTACCACATGGTAATTCACAACTGCCTTCCTGTAACTCCAGTTCCATAGGATCTGGTACCCATGCATAAACATACATGCAGGCAAAACACCAATGCATGGGGGGGGGGAAATCAATAAATTTAAAAAAGAAAAAAATACATGATCAAAAGCAATCTTTAAAAAAGATTTTATTTAGGCCTACAGTTCCAGACTGAGAGTCCATAATGGTCAGTGGGAGTGGGGCGGTTTGAAGGAGCAAGAGGCTGGAAGACCATTTCTTTAACCATGAACACAAAACAGACAGTGATCTGTAAGTGTGGCAAGGCTACAAACTCTCAAAGCCCACTCCCACTGACATACTTCAGCAAAGCTGTACCTCCTATAGGCACTGTAACATTCCCCACACAGCACCACTAACTGGGGTCAGATACTGAGCCTATGGAGCATACTTCTCATGCAAACCATCACAGTATTGCCATTCATTGTGTATTTTATATGTGGAACATATACATACATAAATATTCTGTAAAAGCCAACACTAAAAGCATAATGGTCATTTCATGAACTATGTACATTAACCTCCATGGAATTATACAAAAATATCTCTATACTTAGCTTTTCTACAAAGAGCATGTTTTAAATTCTATCTTTAGTAAAATGAGATAATGGGACCAGTTCTGTTTAAATAAGAAAATGAAGAAAAGATAGAGATGTATAAAGACAAAGGGACTAATTAAAATTACAGCCATAGAGCAAAACGAGGAATCCTATTTCAAAGCAAATATTATCCTAATTGTTTAAATAATGTTCTCTAACTCCACTACATCAGGATGCCGGCAAGATTTCCATGGGAAATCGAAGTACAAATCGTCAAATAGTGATGAAAGCAAAGAGAGAAACTTGGTGAAGCCCACTCCAGAAAAGCAAGCAAAAGACAGTTCAAGTTTGAGGGAAATGAATGTAGTGCTGAGGAAACCTCCACAGCCCTGGATTCTCGTTGTGACTGCTATGACGTCTCCCCTGGGTGAGAGAGAACAGACTCTCATTTTACAGAATATTAATATATATGTACAGAGCCCCCACTAACTTATCTAGCTGAACAAAAGGGGATCTCAACACTGAACAACTCATTCTTCTTTTGCTGTTGCTGATGTATTTTCATGGAGCTGACCATAGAACCTGGAACTCATATATGTTAGGCAAGTGCTATACTCCTGAGCTACGCTCCTAGCCCTAGAAGCATGTTTCAAGGGAAGAAAGTTTCACATTGCGTTGTTTCTGATAGCTACACAATTCCCTGACACTTTAAACTGCCAGACCCAATAAGCATTACCTTTCTGCAGTGCCCGGGTGCCTTGTCATCCTGAATTCGGCCTTTAAACAATTAACTGTAAGGCAGGGACACTGCCCTAGGCACTTATCTAATGTGTTTATTTTCCAGGTGGATAGTCAAGACTCCATACCTACTATCTAAGGATAATCCTACTGAAGTGGGTTTGAATGGCCTTGAACATGGCATTCAGCATCTCCTGCCCCATTGAGATGATCTGCTTGCCACCCCCCATTCCTACGCCCTCGTCCCCCACCCCTGCCATAGTCCTTTCTCTTCTACTCTGTCATCCTGCTATATTGGTAACATGCTGCTTGATTTTAGCTATTGTCTATTCTAGTACTCTCAAGGGTCTGATCACTTGCACACTTGTGCCCAGTGAGGATGGCCTCTCAAGGTTAAGAGTCTTAGCCACTGCTAGTGTCTAAGACTCCCAGCACACTGGAAGTGGGAAGGTGAAAATATGATTTCAAGTGCAGTGAGCTATTTTAAATATTTATGTTTCAAGAACTAATATCTGAAGCAGTGCATTTTAAAAAATTGTGCTACTCATACCGAATGCTCAAGATTTTCAAATATTCATTCAAAATTCCCCCCATTGGCCCATTGCATAACGAATATATTCTTAGGTTCTCCCATGTGCTCCCGTGCCTGTGTAGCCTAATTTGGAGGTGATACCAAAAGTCTGAATCTGAAGTCCTTGAATGCAAGTGGGAACAAGGTCACATGGCCCTCCTCACACCCTCACAGGCAATATTGGCCTGTATTCTGAGAAAATGAATGTGTGGCACCTACCTCAGCATCCAGAACACATAAACTGCCAACTCCAATGGTAAGTAGCTCTTGTCCCCCCCCAACACTAAAAATCAAATATGCAAATTAAGCATCTTAAGTTTTATGTTTACACTTACAAGTCCCAAAGTGATCTCTCCATCCAGTAACTTCTAATAATCACTATTATGTTAAATGTGAAGTTAATTGCACCACTTGTTTAACATCTGCTTACCTGTATTTGTTCTTTGCTTTTACGAGTAGCATTGAGAATTTAATTCCAGAGCAGAAATTCTCAACCTAGTCTTATAAGCCCACGCAGCAGTGGTTCTTAACCTGAGGGCCATGACCCCTATGGAGTCACATGTTAGATGTTTGCATTACATCATAACAGTAGCAAAATTACAGTTATAAAGTAGCAAATGAAATAATGTTATGGGTGGGGATCAACACAACAAGAGGAACTGTATTAAAGAGTTGAAGCCCTAGGAAGGCTGAGAACCACTGCCCTAGAGGTATTAAGAATGCCATAAAATTCAATCAACATTGAGCGTCTTTGCATGAATCTAGCTTTTACAGTTTGTATTAAAAGCATTCACACAATTTTCAATAGGACACACAGTCCCCAAATTAATTTATTTGAGATTATAATTTATAATGCCCTTCCCTTTTCTCTCCCTAGATACTTCCATGTATACTTCATTTCTCTTTCAGATTCATGACCTTTTTTTATTAATTGTTGTTACACACATACATGCACACACACACACATTCCTAATTGCATAAATACAACCTGACAAGTCTGTATAATGTTACTTGGATGTATGTTTTCAGGGCTGACCATTTGGTGTTGGATAACCAATCAGTGTGCTTCTCCCTGAGGAAGACTATTTCTCCAACTCTCAACATTCCTTAGTTTCCCATAATTCCTTGTGTAGAGTGAGGCCTTGTGAGCCTTGTGAGAGTCTCTCTCCATGAATGTGTGCCTATTGCTTCAACTTTATTTTTAAATGGGAATTTAGTCATTGTTACAGCATTACAAGAAAGAACAAGCCAAACTCCAGAAATGTGGTCTCTTCTGAGCTCAAAACTCTCTTTGCTGCCATAGAGCAAAGACATTTTTTAAATCAATTGTATGACCAGTTTGCAATAAATTTTACTTAGAATTAGACATGACTTAATTTACCATGACTTCTGCATCTCCAGAAACCCAGTAGGAGCTTAGCTATTACGATGAACTCAAGCATAGCTCTTTTGTTAACCATTAATGGCCCCATTCCGCCAAAATCTAATTCCCACAGATGTGAACGACAGCAACTCACTTGTCTTACTGATGAGAGTGTTGTAGTCTGATCGAGTCGCAAGCACTGCAACTCACCTGCAGTTAACAACGGTCACACGGAGTGGAGCCCTTAGCCCCCTGACAGGCAGATCAAATGTGCCAAAAGAATTGTTCACGAGTGTTATGTCACCAGATTATCAGCCGTATTTTTTACTTGACCTCTAAGAAGTATGAAAACAAGTCAGTCCCCCTGAATCCTCTCAACCTATAAGACAAATCAAATGCAAACATGATGACAAGGAAAGTCTGCTCACATTCATTTGACGTCTTGAGGTGTTGCAGATTTTTCAGGGATTGTTACATTTGCTCATAACAGTATGGAAAATAGGGACTTACTATTATCCACTTTATAAATTAAATCCCCTAGGATCAGCGGAATGAAACAGTTTCAGCATCACACAAACATGACAGACGTTAGAATCAGTCCAACTCCAGACCTTACATATAGGAATGCGGAATGATTTCATTAATATTAAAAAAAACTCAAAAGAACAGCAACATCTTTTTTATGAAATCTGTTTGTGAATAAATGCACACAACCATCTATTGAAGATTTAAAATGAAGTACTCAGAGACATTTACAAGGTCTCCAGTCACTCTATAGGATAGAGTCACAAAATAGTTCCTTTTTTACTATAATTTAACTTTTTATACAATTATTTTAGTAAATTGTCATGACAGTAAAAACTAAAAGTACTTTAGTACTAAAAACAAAGCCAGCAAGCAGGGTGTTGGTGGTGCATGCCTTTCATCCCAGCACTCGGCTCCAAAGCCACACAGAGAAACCCTGTCTCAAAACAAAAAAAAACAAAAAAACAGCTAGCATTATCAGAGATGGTACTTCAACAAAACTACAGAAAAGAGAAACACTGAAAGCCTAGAGGAAAAATTATGGGATAACCATTAAATATGATACTGCCTCTGAGTCCTATAGCAACATTTAAAATGGATCATTGTATTGTCCCAGTTCTTGGGCTGCTGTACAAAATACCATAAGCTGAGGAATTAGCTTCTTATAATAACAGAAATCTGGGGATTGCAAAGTCCAAAATCAGGGCACCGGCAGAGTAGGTGTCCAGTGAGGCCTCACTCCCTCATTCACACATGGTATTGTCACTGTGGCCTTGACAGTGGGTGGATCAAGACAGCTTTCCAGGGACTCTTACATAAGGTCACTAATGTTTCATGACTTATTTAAACACACAAACACACACAAACACTCACACACACACACACACACACACACACACACACACACACACACATGCAAAGGCTCCATCATCTACCATCACTTTGGAATTTGAGACTTCCACATATGAATTTGAAGAGATACAAATTTTTGGGTTACATATATCTGTTGAAGAATGAATTATTTCTGAAGGGATACTTTATTGATTTATTTGGTAAGAGTCAATGTTTTATTATTCATGACCTAAAATGTATTTATTATTAGGCTAGGCATGCTAGAAATAGATTCCATTCATCATAACAAGAATGATCATAAACTCTGACTCCTCCTCTTCACATGACAAGAAATCATGTGTTCCCATGTCTGTATCTCTCTAAACCACAGTATTGAGTCAGTTATGATGCAAGAAAAGGATTTGTAAATCTAAGAACAGTCTCCAAGTTTCATATGACCTCTGAAACCTCTATCCTTATAACTGATTGAAATTAATACCAGTTAAAACTACAGGTATCATGTATGAGTTATAACTCATACCTATTTTAATAATTCTTTACACACCATTGTATATATACTATAGCCTACTAAAACAGAATATGGAATTAAAAGTCAAGCACCCTGTATTTTACATAATTTTTTCTTATTTTACATATTGATCCCAGTTCCTTCTTCCTCCTTTCCTCTCTTCCACCCTCCCATGCCCCCTGACCCCCCAACCATCCCATCCCCCACACACACACACTCCACAGGGAGGGTGATACCTTCCAGGAGTGATCATCAAAATATGTCAAGTTTTTTGGAGTAAGGACTAGGCCTTCCCTCCTGCCTCTAGGTTAAGGGAGTATCCCTCCATGGGGAATGTGCTCCCAAAGTCTTTTTGTGCACCAGGGATATATCCTGGTTCCACTGTCAGAGGTCCCTTTTACTGCCCAGGCCTTCTAACTGAGACCCATGTTCAGGGAGTCTGAGTCAGTGCAATGCTGGTTTCCCAGCTATCAGTCTGGGAGTCCATGAGCTTCCCCTTATTCAGGTCAGCTGTCTCTGTGGGTTTCTGTAGCCTGGTCTTGCCCCCATTTTCTTATCATTCCTCCCTCTCTGCAACTGGATTCCAAGAATTCTGCTCAGTGTTTAGCTGTGGCACCCTTTATTTTTGTGTGGCCCTGATTTGGTTAGGTTAATCTTGTTCTTTTGGTCATAAGCCTACTGTTTGACAACCTGAGCTATCTTATGCTAACCTTTTATACACATGTGTACATCCATACATATTATGACTTGGGGAATGTTGGGGTTTTGTTGTTTTGTTTTGTTTTGTTTTGTTTGACCATTGCCTCTCAGGGTGGGAATGTGGTGGCTCATCTGTGCTTTCTGTTTGAGCCGTGAATGTAGGGCATCTGGCTAGTGGGCAGTAATTCCATGAGAAAGAATCAAAGGTTCAAGTCACTCAATGACTATCACAGGAAAAATCAGAAAAGGACAAATCAAGGATTTAGTCATTTGCAGGATCCAATTGATCACATTAGCAAAGTACAAACCTGTACTACAACAGATGCCCTAAGAGGGTAGCATCAGAGCCCATACTACTCCAAAACATATATTAAGATTTCACTTCCCTCGTTCATTAAAAAGAGAATCTGTAAGATGTCAAGAACAATAAGTGATAGTGAATGGGCACATGCAATGGCAATGTTGAAATGAACTTGCTAATAGACACACAAGTATCAAGTACTGAAGGGGAATATGTGTTTTCTGGAAGGAAAGGCATGTCAGGGAAGGCATATGCATTGCTACCCACCTGACAAGGTTTATTTTTATCCCCTTGAATAGGGACTATCTGATTCACTAGAGACATGATCTATCTCTAACACCCAGTAATCTTCATACCTATTTATAAATACTGTACGTTTCCCACTACTACAGTTATGATCTGTGTGTTCCCACTCTAGACTGACCCACGCCATCTAAATCCTTTGTGTTTATGCACTTGTATTTTAAAAGGTGATGGACAGAGAAGCAAAGACCTTGTGCATGCTAAGCAAGTGTTCCCTGCTGAGTTAGATCCACATCTTGCATTTTACTTTTTGAGATAGGATCTTGCTTAGTTCCCCAAGCAGGCCTTGAACTTTTAATCCTCTTGCCTTTGCCTCTTAAATAGCAAGGAACACAGGCTTGCACAACAACTCTAGCTATACTATTTTTTTTATTTCAGATTTAATATCCAAGCATGGCTGCTAAGCCACAGGATAGCCTGTCCTTGCCCAGATATTATTAACAACGCTCCCTTTCTTCATTCCCTAGACTGCTACGCTAAGAGTATGCTGAATTTAACAGCCTGTTCCTGAGGGCTGGGGAATTACAGAGGAATTATAACATATGCAGTACGCTTCTGGAGTTCTCAAGTGTTATTTGGCTGTTTCTATCGACATGAGTGTCTCCCTGACTGACTGTTTTCCCTACAGATCTCATCCAGCTGTCTCAGGCAAAGCTCTCTCACTGCAGCTCCACCAATCAGCTCCATTGTATCTTATTTCCAGCAACTTCCACAACTTCAGTCGCACCCAGAGAGTACTGAAATGTGATGAGCACTCTAATCCTCTCCATCAAGCCTCCTCCACTAAGGGCTGACACAGTCATGGCCAAGGGATTTGACTTCCCTAAGTTAAAAGAGGCTTTGACGTGTTTTTCTAGGGAGTTCAGCCATTGAGACTAGATTCCCAACTCGTCAGGAGTATAACTAGCCAGAGCTTTGAAGTCCTTCTGAACATGACTCCAGAATGAATTCCTAGATGGCGCTCCATTCACTACACAAATAGAGGAGGGGAGCTGAGGCAACCGCACATTTCCCAGTTGCTGAGCAACTTGGTCCTTCTCTTTTCCTGTATTAGCATATGCAGCATCCACAAATCACATTCCAAAAACTATTCTAGTATAGAGGCAAAATATGTTATTAACATAGAGCAAATTTAATGTTATATAATCACCAATTTAGAAACACATTTCCTCTGAGTATTTCTAGCTAAAATAACAGTCTTTGGGACTTTCAGGTTCATTTTTATTTTAAGTGTTAAGTGTGGGGTGCGTGTGTGTGTGTGTGTGTGTGTGTGTGTGTGTGTGTGTGTGTGTGTGTGTGTGAGTGCGTGTGAGTGTGCATGTGTGTGTGTATGTGTGTGTTTCTATTTTTCTGTGTCTCTCTCACCTCCCTCCCCTTTCTAAGTGCTAGAAGTCGTGATGAGAAACAAGAGAAAAAAGAAATCTGATTACGCAGTTTAGGGCATCAACCTCAGAAACGAGCAGTTCTTCCTTGGGAGCCAGAGATGCCCTGGGCTCTACAAGTACTTTTTTCCTGGCCACAGGCTGGAAATGGCAAAAATGTTTAGGAATGCTGGTCCATGTTCTAGTTCCTTCTTTTTATCTTCTTTTGCATAGCAACCTGATGAACATGGCCACCTGGAAGACGTGTGATTGGGTACTTCCTCGGCCCTTGATGGTGTGAATGAACCTCTAGTCCAAACACCAGGATGGAGAGCTACATGGACACTGCTTGGATGGGACAACTAGACTGACCAGCTCACTTCTTCTCTACCTCCATCCCCCACCCTCCTGCCTCAACCCAGTAAAATCTCAGTTTCCCCTCAACAGGGGCCTTCCGTGGTAACCCATTCTTAGAGGACCCACTCCTGTTAGCAGCTGTGAGGCCAGACTCTTTTTTCCAAAGCCCCACACATAATAAAACTCACTTCTAAAACTGTCTTTCTGCTGAAATGTATTCCTTGAGTTCACAAGACAGAGGATATAGAAGCCACTGGCCCTGGGGTAGCTTTGGTGGCTGTTGCCTGTCTGTCACCCTAGTCACTTGAGCTGAAAAGAGCAACATTAAACTTAAAGATTCTCTGTTCCCCATCCTTTATATGCACAGCTCATTTTAAAGTGTATTGTGTAAGGTTCTCCCCAAAAAAAGGATTAAGATGACCTGGATTGGTGGCTCATTCCTATTATATGACAAAAAATATCCCAATTATTAAAATGATTTTAAAAACACACAATAAAGACAAATGCAGGGACAGAAATCTGTTTTGTTTACCTATGTTGGGACAGTCTTCTGTGCTCTCATAGCCTCCCATGAAGAAGGTAAAAACAATGGCCATGATGTTATTTTACAAACCAAGTAACAGACATAAAGAGAGTAGGTGAATTGCCCGAGCCCAGAGAGCTACAGGAAGCAGATCCTGGAATCAAAACTACATCATCTATCTCAAAGAGCAAAGGTCATTCCTTTCTACTTGCCATCTTCATGTCTAAAAATGTAGCTTTAACTTATAGCATAGGTGTGACTAGCAATATACCTCTAGACTGTGGAACAATATGATGCTTCCCCACTGCTGTGATAAAACACCATGACCACTTACAGGGGAAAGAATTTATTTGGTCTTATGGTTCCAGTGGGGGGAGGGTCTTATGGTTCCAGTCCAAAATAGAAGGAGGAGGCATGGCAGCAGAGGGTCAGAAAGCTAAGAGATATCATCTTCAAGCCAAGCTTAAAGCAGAGAGTGAGGAAATGGAGCAAGGTTAAGAACTCTCAAAGCCCTCCCCTGGTGATGTATTTCCTCCAACAAGGCCTCATCACCTCACTGAACAGTACCACTAACTGGGGACCAAGTGTTCAAATCCCTGAGTCGACCAGGTACATTCTCATTCGAACCACCACAAACCCTAAACTTCAAATTTGTCACAAACCTAAAATGCATCTTTAGCATTTCAAAGGGATGCTCTAGAACTCTGAGGCCTACAAAAGCAGCTTACTTAGTCCACCTTCTGCACACAGACCCACTGTGGCCCCTGACACCTCCAGCCCTTCCTGTCTCACAGGTTCGCAGAACTTCTACCCTGAGCAGGTCTTGATTGGTTGATGCAGAGTTGAGATTCCAGCCTCACTCGGGGACTTACGACTGCTTCTTCGCCCTTTCCATTTAAGTCGCTGCTGCAGAGGAAACAGGGTGGCCGGTGATTAAGATCCCCCCCCCCAGTAATTAACTTCATAATCTAGCTGCTCAATCCATTTAACTGCCCTGAGGTTCAGCCCAGGAACATCCTTATTTCCAGCTGGACTATCATCCCAGGCCATTTCCCTTTCTAAATTGCTGCTACATTTCCCCCCACATGCCTGCCTATACAGGACTAGTTCGTAGTAAATCTACTTGTGGCATAGGCAACATCACATAGATAATGAATTTTACCAGTATCAGGTAATAACTGTCAATCATAGCCACTCCATTATCTTCACACTGGCTACATAAAATAAATTAGCACATTTGCTGGTGTTCTCGTAGATTGTGTTATTTTTATTATGGTGCTTTTGGGCTGCATATGAAGGAAGGAAAGGGAAGAGCTGTAACTTCTTTCATGAATATATATATATATTCATATATATTCATATATATATTCATATATATTCACATATATATATATTCACATATATGTGTGTCTGTGTATGTGTGTGTGTGTGTTTGTGTGTGTGATTATATATTAGATCATTTGGGTCTTGCTTTTGAGAGACAATCTAGTATGAAAGAAGTTTGTGTTTAATGCTTTGCAAAGCAATTTAACCTGTAGAAGAACAAACCTCATTTGCTAATCAGATATTAGAAGGCTAGGGGGTTGTCATTATGGACCAGTCTCTCTGAACCAGCTCTGGACCCTACTTCCTGTTGCTTCCTAACACACCAATTTTAAGAAATAGAATTACAAGTCTTCCCTCCTCCAGCTTCTGTAGGAAAGCATCGGTAATGCTCTTTAAGATTTAAAGCACTATATGAAAGGGAAGATGGGGAGGCAGGGGCTTTGTTAGCCTCAAGAAGCCCCTCCCTTAGGGCAGTCACTTACAAATCTTCACTTCCAAGTCTTTTTCTTTTTTTTTTTTTCTTTTTTCTTCTCCTTCCCTTTTTTAGTTAACAACCAAAATCCTAACACCCTGAGCCTTAATCTCTAGCACACACACACACACACACACTCTCTCTCTCTCTCTCTCTCTCTCTCTCTCTCACACACACACACACACACACACACACACACACACACACACACACACACAATGCAATTGATGCAGACTTCTGCTTCAGAGCCTTCTTCCTTTTCCAACCTGGGACTTACAGCTAATTCTCATCCTCTTATCCAGCTCCCTCCTCCTTGAAGTTTTCAATGGTCTCCAGCTTGCCTGCCCTTTGGATTGTTTGTTTGTTTTTGTTTTGCTTTGCTTTTTAAATTTAAACTCCAAAAATACTGTTCCCAAGTTTCCTTATGAGATCATTTTTTGAATTTAAATTAGAAACAAGTTGGTTTTACATGTCAATCCCAGTTCCCTCTCCCTCCCCTCCTCCCTTGCCCCCCTCCAATCCCCTATTCTGCTCCCCAGGGAGGGTGAGGCCTTCCATGGGGGACTCTTCAAAGTCTGTCATATCATTTGGAGCAGGGCCTAGGCCCTGGCCCATGTGTCTAGGCTGAGAGAGTATCTCTTTATGTGTAATGAGCTCCAAAAGTCCATTCCTATACTAGAGATAAATACTGATCCACGAACACAGGCCTCCTAACTGACACCCACATTCATAGGGTCTGAATCAGTCCTATGTGGTTTCCCAGCTATCAGTCTAGGGTCCATGAGCTCCCCCTTGTTCAGGTCAGCTGTTCCTGTTGGTTTTTCCAGCCTGGTCTTGATCCCTTTGCTCATCACTTCTCCCTCTATGCATCTGGATTTCAGGAATTCATCTCAGTGTTTAGCTGTGGGTGTCTACTTCTGCTTCCATCAGCTACTGGATAAAGGCTCTAGAATGGCATACAAGGTAGTCATCAATCTCATTATTGGGGAAGGGCATTTAAGGTAGTTTCTCCACTATTGCTTAGATTGTTAGTTGGGGTCATACTTGTGAATCTCTGGATATTTCCTTAGTGCCAGATTTCTCTCTAAACCTAAAATGGCTCCCTCTATTATGGTTTCTCTTTTCTTGCTCTCTTCTATTCTTCCCCTGACTCAATCTTCCTGTTCCCTCATATCCTCCTCTCCCCTGTTCTTCTCCCCTTCTCTTTCTCCTAACTCCCTCTCCCCTCCCCCCATGTTCCCAATTTGCTCAGGAGATCTTGTCCCTTTCCCCTTCTCCAAGGGATCATGCATGTCTCCCTTAGGGTCCTCCTTGTCTCCTAGCTTCTCTGATGGTGTGGGTTGTGGATCCTTTGCTCTATGTCTAAAATCCATATATGAGTGAGTAGATACCATTTTTGTCTTTTTGTGACTAGGTTACCTCACTCAGGATAGTTTCTTCTAGTTCCATCCATTTGCCTGTGAATTTCAAGATTCCATTGTATTTTGGGTTTTGCTTTTGTTTTTTCCCCCACTGAGTAGTACTCTGTTGTGTAGATGTGCCACATTTTTTTTATCCATTCTCCAGTTGAGGGACATCTAGGTTGCTTCCACATTCTGGCTATTTCAAATAATGCTGCTATGAATATAGTTGAACAGATGTCCTTGTTGTATGAATATGCATCTTTTGGGTATATGCCTAAGAGTAGAATTGCTGGATCTTGTGGTAAATTGATTCCTATTTTCTGAGGTCATTTTTAAAAACTTGCATTTTTAACATTTATGTGTGTGGCGTATGATGTGTGTGTAAGAGAATATGGGCACACAGTGTCTGTAAGAGAGCAACCTTGACAATTACCTCTATCTTTCCACTGTGGGATTCCAAGAATCGAACTCAGGTAGCCAGGCTTCCCCACTGAGCCAACTCCACAGGTCCTAAATCTATGTTTCAAATTCTTTGTTTACAAGACTAAGAATCCACCAAAAGAAAAAAAAATTCTGTGTTTTAGATAGTTATGCCCCCCCCTTGACTCATGTGTCACTATTAGGAGGTTTGGCCTTGTTGGAAAAAGTGTGTCACTGTGGAGGCAGGCTTTAAGGTCTCATATGCTCAAGCTGTGCCCAGTGTGGCACACAGTCTCCTTCTACTGCCTGTGGATCAAGATGTGGAACCCTCAGCTCCTTCTCCAGCACCATGTCTGCCTATATGCTACCATGTCCCACCATGATGATAATGGATTAAACCTCTGAAACTGTAAGCCAGCCCTAACTAAATGTTTTTCTTTAAGAGTTGCCATAGTCATGTTGCTGCCCAGCCAATATAGTCCTCAGCTACCCATGAGCTACCTACCACCCATGACCAGGGCCATATTTGGATCTGTGGCAATGTATGGGACGGCCATGGTCTCTGTTGATGTCGCTGGCTCCTGTTACCAACAGAAGCAGTGAGGATAGGGCTACACAGCATTGGTTCTGACCCTCACCAACTACAACACTCAGGAAAGCAGGCCCTGCACCTCCTCAGGGCATCACAGCAGAGCTGTCCCTACTGGCTAGGGTAAAGGCAAGCAGGCCCTGAAGACCTGAGAATGGGAAAGCTAGCCCCGTAATCTGTCACACAGTGGTAGTGAGGGAGAAATACCCCCCTTGCCTCTCATCCCTCACCCCTGGCCACCTAGCGCAGGCAGGTGAAGCTGGTCCCAGGGTCATGAGAGGAGTGGGAAAGCTGATCCTGCCCCTCACCTGCTACAGCGTTCTGGAGAGTGCGCCCTCTACCTTGAGGGGAGCAAGCATAGTAGAAGGAATCCATTGCCAAGGGTGTAGGTGATTCAGAACCACAAAGGCACGTGGGAGATCTGGCCCCACCCCTCATCTGTGATAGGGTGGAGAGCAAGAGATGACCTCCTCCTCCTCCCCCACTGTGGGGGATGGCAGAGCTGGTCCTGAGTTCATGAGAGCAAATTGGCACCGCCCCACCAGCGGCATCACTCAGGAGAGCAGGTCCTGTGCCTCAGGCAGGCAGCACAGTAGAACTGATCCTGTTGGCCAGGGGAGCATGAGAACAAAAGGACTGACCCCACCCCACCCCCATCTGCCATATGGTAGCATGGCTGAGAAGAAAACATCCTCCCTCCCCTCACCCCTTGCCATCTATGGCAGGTGAAAGAACTGCCCCAGGCCATGGCACTGGGAGAGTCCTGACACTCATCAGCACATGGGAGAGCAGGCCCTGCACCTCCCTGGACAAAACAGTAGAGCTGGCCCTGGTGGCGTGAGTGCAGGTCAGCTGGACCCAAGGGTGTGAGAGCAGAAGAGCTGGCCCTGCTCCTTGCTGCCCGCTACATCTGGGCGAGCCAGCTAGAGCAGAGCTGGAGAGCTTGCCTGGGTAGTGACAGGGAGGGAAAGCTGGCCGACTGACCAAGCCAGCTCCACCGAGGCCCAGAAACAAGACTACGAGTTAGCCCACCCTACCATGCACTCTTCTGTGATCAGCTGCAGCAGGTGACGGGGCTGGACCTGCAGATCCAAAGCTGTAGGATCTCCAGGACACAAGACAACAATAGGATACCCAAGAAGGCATTCTAGGGAGAACCCAGTTCCATAGTGCGGCAGAAGCCAGGAGCCTGGAACCAGACCAATGACTCTGCAATGAACATTTACAAGCAAAGATGTACAGACCAAAGGGTGGGACTCGCGGAATCGTACTACAACTTCCACAATGAGATTTATTTGTTTTTGTTTATTTGTTTGGTTTGTTGTTGTTGATGATGATGATGATGATGGTGGTGGTAGTGCTTTGGTTTTACTTCTTTTAAATTTTGTTTTGCAGGGGTGGTTGCAAGGGCAGAGGGTAGGCACCAGGATAGAGAGATAAGTGGTACCAGGATGTATGATAGGAAATCCACAAAAGAATCAATAAAAAGTTTAAAAAAAAAAAAAAAGTTGCCGTGGTCATGGTGTCATGGTGTCTCTTCACAGCAATAGAAATTCTAACGAAGATACCCTATATTCCCTAGTCATATACTTCTATTATTTTCTAATGTTTCTTATTTAAAAAAAAAATACCCTCATATTTTACCAAGTCAGTATAAAAAAAAAATTAACCCAAACTTCTTTTAAACTTTTTTAAAATTATCCTCTATGAAAGGGTACTTCCATTATCTTGCCATGATTCTTTTAATGTCTAAAATTTGATTGTTGAATCCCTGCACTGGGAAGACCCCCCCAGGATGCAATGATCTACCCACAAACCATGGAAATTACCACTTGATGCAAAACAGCAAGAGGCTTTTTTATTCGGGTTCCAGCCAGCTGGGGCTCAACATGAAGGAGGAGGAGAGAGAGAGCCCTGAGCCCAATTTTACATACGCTTATAAAGACAGAAACCACAAGAGGGGGAGGGGATCTGGGGTTAGAAGCTATCAAGCTCCTGATTGGTTGGGTCCAGGTGGCCTTGTTGGCCAGGCTCATGCTCCTTATCTGGCACCTGCATCTGTGTTTCTAGGAAATATTTTGTAAGCCCATCCCGGGGGTCCTACCTGGTCAGGAGTGCATGTTCTCAGGCTATTCTGTGACCTATGGCAACTGAAAATTTTTCCATCTTAACATGATGAGTTTGAGGTTTGTATTAGACATGTTAATAGGAAAAAAATAACAATATCAATGTCAAAGCAAGCCATTTTCTATGCCTTCATATGAGGAAGCATGAGTAATTGCTGCAAACACATCATTTTGAAAATGATAACAGTCACACCTTGGAATCCAAGCTACAAAAAACAGAACAGCTCCTCCTCTGTCTTGGTCTGCTTCTCTTATGTGATGGTACCCACAGGGAAACCCTGTAGAATTTAACACATCACAGAGAGACCTGTACATGACCATTCACAACAACCCCATTCTTCACACTTCATGAGTAGTTTAGGTTGTTTGAATGTGACCCATCTTTGCTCCAAATTTATCAAAAAGGGGAATTTAGTAAAAGAAAAATAATTGAAGGTAAGAAAATAAGGAAAGAATAATAATTGAGCAGAAATGATAATCAAATATTGGGACTGTAGCCTTTGAAAGACCAAAATTAAAGTTAAGGAAACCCTCCACTTAAAATAAAGGACAATCCAACCTAATAAGCTAACCCAGACCACTATCACTTACCTGGAATTTGCTAACCACCAGCAACTTACCTCACAAGGTCCTAGGATAGCAGGATACCAAGAATTCACACTGCCCCTCCCGTCAGTGATAGCTGCAACTCCAGTTTGCCCAGACAAGATTAATTAGCACACCCCGAGGCCCTAAGGTCCTGCTGATCCAAACAGTGAGACCATCCCACCTCAAGGAGAAAACCCATGACTGGTCACGTATGCAGCGGACAGGGAGTCACAGCCCCACCCTAAGCTTGTAGTATTTTCCTTTAAAAGTACCTGAACCCAGAAAATGTTGCTTCTCTAGCCTGCGTGCTGAGGAAGTCCATTTGTGCAAATGTATCCTGTTCATTAAAACCTCTTGCATGTTGCATCAACTGGACTGGACATTGAGTTCTTGAGGGTACTGACCAAAACGGGGAGACTCCTCATTCTGAGGGTCTTACACCTTCACTCAAAAAGAAGGAGAATGACAGCAAATTATAAGGAAGACATCACCATCACTGCAGTAGGTCCAGAGTGGTAAAGTCTCATACCACATTTTCAGATGACAGTGGTACCCACTCTCCACAGACACACACTGAGATAACCATCACTCTAGCCCTGGGCACTAAGGCTCTTAACCACTGCACAAGTGATGCGGGGCTCAGTTCAGCCCAGCAGCTATTCAGAGATGTGTCTTCCCTGGGCATTGAAAGACTAAGCCATTTAAATTTAGAATTGGATTAGCCCACTAAATACTGCTATGCACACTACAGGTGAAATTACCCAGACCAAGGAGATCATAGCTCCCATTCCCTTTGAGACTGACCCCATATCTAGGCTTCTGAGACCCTGCCCTGCTTGTGAGCAATGAGACCTAGTTCAATCCTTCCTGTAGATTGCCTCTTGGTAAATTCCAACTCTGAGCATTATGCATCCAACCTCCTTCTCCACTCTTCAGCGTCACCAGCTTCCCAAGCACCTCTTCATCCAGTCCTACCTCAAGCAAGTCTTACTACTTTGTTTCCCTTCACAACGTCTTGGATGAGTCTTCAGAGAGAATGTCAAGCATCTACAGACTAAGATTTAAATTGCAAGCAACAGTGACAACAGGATGATTCCCCATTATTGGTGGATGGCTGGGGGCTGTAGTAGTGAAGATGGGAGAAGGGCATGCTTACTACCTAGAAACATGGCTGTGTGACTCTTTCTTCTTAACCCTAACATGTCACCCTTTGTTGGGGATGGAGGGTATTTGGTGTTTGAATTTTAGAGAAGTTATTTTCAGTGGGCAAGCCCTAGGTGTATTTACATGCTGCATTCCCTGCTTGTTTCTTCCTTACAGGAGGAACCACATGAATAAGGGGAAAAAATCACTACCATCACTGAAGTACATCCCACATTGTATTATAGAAACAAAGACTTTCCAAACACATACCCATGTGTGAGAAACAGCTGAATTAGCATATGGGGGTAGAGAATTTCAACATGTTCACCCTTCGTTCCTGGTAAGGGGACAAACTGGTCAGGAAGGTACAAGAAAGAAAAAATTAAACAGAAGAAAAAGAAAACTCAAACCTTACCATAATACTGACTACACATGGCATGTGCAAAGCTTTTAAAAAATAAAATCCTCTGTTATGAGGAAAGCCTTGGGAAGAAGGAGGGAGGGGACCTGGGGAGAGCTTTCCCTTTCTGCCCCACTGGAAGGAAAGCAGCTTCTCTCTTTGAAAGGCAGATGAAGGTGAAACCCTTGGGGATGATTCTCTTTCATGAACCATCACATCTTAAACACGTTTCCCCAGAGAGGTGGCATCACCATTCCATTTCATGTTCAAGGTCATGAAATTGCTCCTAAAATAAGTCTGAAGCAGAAGCAAAGGAAAGGAGGGAGAAAGGTGTCCCTGACAACAAAATGGTAATGTGAACAGGTGCACAATGCAGCGGCAGCTCAAGGCTCTCACAGCTTTGCAGAGAGCCCCAGAGGACATGGCTACAGAGTCTTCTTCCCCTATGGACCCAGTCTGTTTTTAGTGGCTGTTCACTCATGGGAAGAAAGAAGACACAATAAGAAGGAAGGGCATGCACAGTAATCAGAGAAAATTATTTCTGGAAGATCATGTAATACTAGAGGACACAATTCAAAGAAAAGCAAAGCCTAGTGTTTTGTGAGGGTTGCTGTCATGACCCTTGGCAAGTCACATCAGAGTTAGCCTGAGCAGTATTAGGAGTGCAGTAGAAACCACATAACCATGGTTTCAGAGGTGTTGGTTCATGGCTGTCAGGCTCTATTGTTATGGGCCTGGGGTTAAGCTAAAACATCATGACAGAAAAATACAATAAGGAAAGTTGGTCATCTCATTGTAGGCAGGAAGCAGAGACAGAGGAGGGAGAGAAAGAAGAAGGGAGGGAGGGAGGGAGGGAGGGAGGGAGGGAGGGAGGGAGGGAGGGAGGGAGGGAGGGGAGGGGAGGGGACAGTGCTTAGAACAAGAAATACTCTTTAAAGGCATAGTCTCAATAGCCTAATGCCTCCAACTAGGTCCCTCGTCCCTTGTCAGCCATCCATTTAGTATGAACTCAACAAGTATTAACCTACTGATAAAATCAGAACCCTCAGGGCCCAGTCATCTCCCAACGTCATCATCAGATGGGAATACAGCCTTCAACACATGAGGTTTTATTTTGAGGGACAAATCATATGCAAATGGTAACAAGCATCATGCCAAACCAGGCCCTCCTTGATATTAACCACCTCTCAGTGATTCACAGAAAATCCCACCCTGCCTTTCCCTGAATCTTCACTGATAACCACCCTCAGTCTACTCCACTTCCATCCAGCTGCATACCCTGACATCATCAGTGTTGTCTCAAAGGTTGACCAAATAGCCTGTATCCTATTGCCAAGGCTAACTTGCAAAACTGCCATTTATAAAAAAACAACCTATCCGGTTGATTGCTTTTCTTGCTACATAATCAAATCACCTTACTCCACTAGTTCTCTACCACTAATACAAAAGGATACTTTGGCTTCGCTTTATTCTGATGGTAACAGTAGCAATAATAATGTCCTGTTCTATTAAGTATCCTGTTCCCTCCAGCTACTAAGGTATGTGCCTCATTTTCATCCCTTCAATCGCTTGAGAGCATCCCCTTTGTGGTGATTTCATTTCCTCAGTTTCCCCTTGCACTTTCAGCCTATTGCATGTTGGATTTATTCTCACGCCACAGCTGCAGGTTACTTTGTAGGAACTCCACTCCCACACTTATCTCTGTCCTGCTGCTTGTCAACACCAAAGAACACCAGAGGCAGGGCTGCGGAGAGGGCTCAGAGGGGAAACGGCTTGCTGCAAAAGCATAAAGACCTGAGTTTGGATCCCCAGAAGCCATGTAAAGATGTATATGATCACGCCCATCTGTAACCCTGGCATTTCCATGAAGAGATGGGAGGCAGAAACAAGAGAGTCTGTACAATGGCAGTTCTCAACCTGTGGGTCACTAAGATCATCAGAAAACACAGATAGTTGTGTGTTCTAATTCATATCAGTAGCAAAATTAGTTATGAAATAGCAATAAAAATAATATTGTGGTTGGTGGGTCACCACAACATGAGGAAATGTATTAAAGGGTCACAGCGTTAAGGAGGCTAAGAACCACTGCTCTAGAAGCTGGTAGGTCATTTAGCTGGCATATTCAGTTGAGAACAATGAGACACACTCTGAAGCATAGTAGAAGCCCAGGACTGACACCTAAGATTGCCCACTGACCTCTACACATATACCATAGTACCCACACCCACAATCACCCACAGGAATAAACACATATACTGCATACACAGAGAGATTCATTTTAATAGCACAGATACCCTATTTTGAGATGTTATTTCAGCTTCAAGCATACCCTCAGGACAACTTCCTTCCTCTAGCTTTTGAGATTTTATTCTTGATTTGTCTTTTCTATTTTCCTTCATTTCTGCATTTCTTGTAGATTTCTTCTTTCTGCCCCTCTGTTATGACTGGCATAGAAAACCACACACACACACACACACACACACACACACACACACCCCACACACACATCCATGTATTAAAGGCTTAGTCCCCAGTGCAAAATTCAAGGTAGATTTCAAGAGAAATTGCAAATTAAGACTCCATCCTAACCAGTAGATTAATAATTTAATGGCAGTGTTAAGACGTGGTGGAAACTTGAAGAGGGATAGTTGGAGGCCACCAGGGGCATGTTTTTGTGAGTTCTATCATATCCCTGTCCTTCCCCTGCCCCTTTGCTATGAGAGTGTGAAATAAGCAGTCCTCTGTCACCCTCTTCTGCCACTAAGATATGCCTCGGCACAGGCTCAGAGACAATAGAATCAGCTAATGACTAACTGAGACCATGATCCAGCTAAGTCCTTCCTTGCTCATTGGGTATCTTGTATCTTGTTAAAACAATGAAACACATACATACATACACACACACACACACACACACACACACACACACACACACACACACTGAACTTAGTCTTCCCCAGATTCTATCTTGAGTGCTACTTTTAGCTTTCCTAGGACCCAACTCAGCATTATCCCTTGAATATAGGCTTTTTTTTTTTTAACTTACTGGTGTTCAGGGTAGCTTTGTTATACATTGTCTCAAGGCTCCCAAACGTTAGTGAAGTGCGCCATCATCGCCTAGAATCAATACCGCCTGCTATCTCCCCAACTTGGGATACCTCTCTTCTTCCCTGACATGACCCATCCACCATAAGTCCCACTACACAGAGCCACACTTTTCCAATTTTGCACTTGAAAAGCTTCCTCTTCCTGCTACATTCTCCACCGCCCTCAATTACACCTTCACAAGTCCTATCTACTTCCTATGCTCTAGCTCAAAGTACGTCTCTTCACAAAGGCTCACAAGAACACCTGAACTGTCCTTGGGCTTCTCAGCTCTGCTGTAGCGTACCCGGATACATGTGTTCATGGTCACTAGACTACTCTTCAAGGATCTTTCTGTGCAATAGAGTGGTATCTGGGGTGTGAAGTAAGTATGTGTACATGGGCAGAGGGGAGGGTGCTGGAGCTGCTGTGGATATCATCTGTTGATTGTCTACTTGAACATCAATAAATATCTGGAAGAAACTGGTTTCCAACCACCTGTCTTTACTCTATCCACACCATCATAAAGGTCGGAGTCACTACACACTGCGTGAAGCCAACCCTTGGATGTACCATGATACTCCCTGAGGATTCAGGAAAGGAACTCAGCCAATGAACTCCTTTGAAAACTAACTGGCCCAGGAACTAACAGTTGAACGGATGAACAGCAGCAACAGGGGAGTGAGTAAACAAATTGCAATTCTATACATAGAGTGTCATGCTTCTCAGTAAAAAGCAATGAGATTTTGATATATGCCCTAATGTGAATCAATCTTGAAAACCTTCTTATAAAAAAAAAAGCCTGTCACCAAAGAACTATTGTATGATTCCATTTGCAGAGCTACTAGAACGAGCAAATTCATGGAGAAAGGTTACCAGGCAATGTGAAATAGGAGAAGGGGGAGTTACTGTTTAACAAGAATAAAATTTTTATCCCAGATGGAGAAAATGTTTGAGGAATAGACAGTGGTGGAATACTGGGGTGGGTGGCTCAGTAGGAAAAGGAATTCCTGGATTGCCATGCAAGGCTGACTACCTGGGTTCAGTCTCAGAATTCCATGGTGGAAGGAGAGAAGCAAATGCTGAAAGTTGTCCTCTGGCCTCCATATGCTCGCACTGGGCATGTGCACACCTACAAATACACGTGAATAGCACATCCACACAGAGATGATGGTGGTGATGATGATGGTGGTGGCAATGATGACAAGGAAGAGAGAAGGAAGGAAGAGGGCAGGGAGGTTACTCTAATAAGCACATTCCAAAGAAAGCAAGCCCCAACCGACCTGACAATCCTCTTCACACACTCCTGTGAAGACTGCACACTGACAGGCGACCCAAAGCAGCTGAAAAGCAGAAGGGCTCGGGTTCACTGGGACACCATTGCCTTCACTAGGTACTCGCTTCACCAGGCACTTCCTTCTAAAAGCAGAATGGACCAGCATCCCTGCAGCCGCACTTCTCTGCAGAGGGTGAAAGCAGGTCCCAGGAGGCTTTCTTCTCCCCCCAGGGTTTTGTCTCCTTGAAAAATTTCCATCCTCTCAGTTCACCCGCTCAAAGATACAGCAAGAGTAAAATCGGATGCTTTGCAAGAATGTTCTGCTATATTGCAGCTTGAATGATGTTTGACACATGAAACACTTACAATGTTGTCTGACAGCAAAGAGCCCCTCAAAAACTGTCAGCTGTTAATATTTTAATAGTTTCAATAATATATTTTATCAGCATTCTATCTTCCAGAAATGGAGTTCAAAGAGATACGCTCTTTAACACTATCAAGAAAATTGAAGTCTCTTCTGATTGATAAGTTCCCAAGAATAAGAAATTATAAATTTAGCAGAGACTTGATTATGTAACAAATAGCTAGCTGGCTTTGGTAGTCACAGAGAGGAACAGCGGCAAGGACCTAAGGCAGTGGTTCCCAACCTTCCTAAACCTTTAATACAGTTCATCATGTCGTGGTGACCCTCCCCAACCATAAAATTATTGTCATTGCTACTTCATAACTGTAATTCTGCTACTGTTGTGAATCGTAATGTAAATGATATGCATGATATCTGACATTCAACCTCTATGGGAGAACCACTGGTCTAGAGAAAAAAATCTCAGCTAGTGAACCTGCAGACTCAGAGCAATGGACACTCTGAGCCCCCCAGGCTATTGCCTGCCTCAGCATTTCTGAAGATCAAATCAGCTGTGCCGCAGAGCTAAGGATGACACAAGCAAGTCCCCAATAATACCTAACAAATGCCGCTGAAAATGAGGAAATGACCTTAATGTTGTCCTTGAGACTAAGCATCAAGATGCTATGAGCTACTTTCTCATGCGAAGGAGTGGGGGACAGTATCTCCTTTAGATGAGCTCTCTGCACCAGGAGTGTATACCCTGCAGCTTTAAGCACAGATAATGACAGAAATTTAGAAGGGAGGGAGTGATTAGGTCAGCAGGCCTGCAGCAGTATTCAAGAAAAGAACTGGAGGTAATTGGATCTTTAAAATGAGAAACCTGCAACAGGAAAAGTAGGTATCATATTGCTCCACTCCGTGCTAAGCATTCAATCTGAGAACTTCACAGAGGAAATGATGCTAAGCACATGAGCACAGACAAGAGTCCATGTTAAGATTTGGTAAGGTGGGGGAGGTCACCTCCATCAGCCAAGGGCTCTGAGAAATCTTTTGCTCTGTGTGTGTGTGTGTGTGTGTGTGTGTGTGTGTGTGTGTGTGTGTGTGTGTGTGTTGAGCTTGCTCCCTCCCTCTCCCTCTCCCTCTCCCTCCCCCTCTCCCTCTCTCTCTCCAGGGCGGATCTTACTGTGTTCATTTCTCTGTTCAATTCCCACACACCACGTCTGTATCATGTTCCAAGACACAAGAGATGACAAACAGAAAAACGCAAAGGCTGGGAGATGGCTTAGTAGGTAAGAGGGCGCACTTAGCAAGCATGATGACCTGAGCTCAACTCCACAGCACCACACATGCCTGTAACCCTAGTACTGGGAAGGGCAAATCCAGGCTAGTCTAGCAAAACAAACAAACAAAAAGCAGAATGGTGAGCTCTGGGTTCAGTGGAAGCCATGTCTCAAGAGAATAAGGCAGAGTAATAAAGATGCATTACACCCTCCTCTGGCCTCCATACACACACGTGTGCATACATGCATACAATGTACAGTATACTCCCTTTCAAACAAAGAACCACTAGACATATAAAAGAACAAGAGGATTTTTTCTCCAAAGAACAGAAGAAAGGCAAAAGCTGTCATACAGGAAAAAAACAAACAAAACACTTCCCTTCTCCCATTAAGAGGAAGAGTGAAGACGAGCTAAGACCTTTGCTATGATTTTTGCTCACAGTGATCTGAGCCATCACCATCTATGAAGTAATCACATAAGCATGTAGTTTTTTCCAACAACTTAGCATCTCCCCAATTTTCCAAATGTTCTCCAGACCTCAAGTGTCAAGTGAGAGAAAAGATAATGGCATTTTCCTCAGAGCATCCTATATTTTCTTTATATGTCAGATTAAACTACCTCAGTATCATTCCAAACAGAGTAACTTTAGCATAACCAAGGATGAGGGGAGCAGGTGTAAGACATTGAAAATAGTATTATATATGATTGAATTTGTTAGTTAGTCCTTGCCTTACCCACTATTTATACATACGTATACATACATGTGCAAGCACACAGGTACATGCATGTAACCGTGATATTGATCACAAGTCCCCATATTCTAAACACTTTGTGTGTCAACTGACTTCATCCTCGCGACTCTTAGTCAAACTGGTACTACTGGTGCTCATATCATACGCTGTGTGGAAACAAAAGCAAGCAGAGAAACATGTGCAAGAGCCACTGAAAGCACATTTGCAAGCCAGGTTCCAGAATGTTCATTTTGTTGAGATAAGGTCTCATGTAGCCCAGGCTAGTCTCAAACTCTCTATGTAACCAAAGATGACCTATAATGTCTCTGATCATCCTGCCTCCACCTCCTGAGTGCTATGATTAGAAGCATAAGCGACCACACCAGGTTTATTCCGTACTAGGGATCAAAGCCAGGGCTCCGTGCGTACCAGGCTAACCCTCTACCAACTGAATTACATTCCCAACCTCCAGAATCTATATTTGGGGAAGGTCTCAGTAGCTAAGGAGCCAGTTCTGAAATTCACTCTGTAGACCAGACTGGCCTCTACCTCCTGAGTGCTGGGTCTAAAGGTGTGCACCATCACTGCAGAATCTGCCTTCTATCCAGGACAATCTAGACTAAAAGGTTGCATATTTATCCAAAGATGAAGCATTTTGACCTAGGCATTTTCAGATCTGTAATACACAAGCAACTTTTTATTATCCACCTTACATATTCAAACACTGATAAGAAAATGATGTGTTCTACAGGAGATTAGTGTGAGAGCAAGTTGATCTGCTGAGGTTTGAACATATTTAATGAATGGAAGGTTTATTTTCTTCTTTTTTAAACTTCCTATCTTCAATGCTTTTGGAGTTTTCATGGGCATCAAAGATTCAAGGAACGAGTCAAAGACTATCCTTGGAGAAGTTCTAAATGCCACGAGAACTAGCTGCTACACGTACATTGCCATTGAGCTCCTTCCCAGCTTAGTTAGAAAAAAGCAGCTGTGAAATGGACCTTAAGCTCAGACCTGAGTACACAATACTGATCAGAAGGAGGGACTCTCAGTAACCGTTTCAAACAAACACATGCCACCTCTTGAAAGCAAAATTGCACTCTGTCAAAATGTTGGGGGTAGAACATTTGCTATGTAAGTGGTAAAGCTGGTGTGACGAACCTGGATTTCTCCTCAATCAGCTCCATCCTTGCTATCTCAAAACAGTGTGGTGACATCTTTCTTAAACAAATAAAGCCTGACTGGGGGTCAGAGAACGGAGCTTGTCACTAGCTAACCATAGAGGTCTGGAGGTCTGTACAGACAGACAGGAAGTGACATAGCTGGGCAGAAACAGGATATAAGCAGGAAGAAACAGGAAATCACCCTCTTGTCTGCTGAGACACTTAGGACGTAAGGTGTGCCAAGGCTTGCTTCTTCTCTCTGATCACTCAGCATTTCCCTCTATATCTGACTCCAGCTTTTTATTATTTAGACCAACAACACCAGCCCAGACCTGGCGTGGGGGCGGGGAAGGTGTTTTGTTTTGTTTTTTAGACTTTATGTGTGTGAGCATTTTGCTGGCTTACACATTTGTGAAACACGTGCATGCCTTATGTCCCCAGAAATCACAAGAGAGTGTCAGTTCTGCTAGAACAGGAACTAGAATAGTTTTAAGACACCATGTGTGTTCTGGGAATTGAAACTAAATCCCCTGCAAGAACAGGTTCTTTTAACCATGAAACTATTTCTTTATCCCATGAGAGCTTGTTTTTATTGAAGGAAAAAGAAAAGAATTCATGTGTTAGAACCAGACAGTACTATAGGTTGACTACTCTCAGAAATGCTAAAAGTCCATGCTAAAATAAATTCAGACTCCAAAACTACCTTAGCATGTTTTAATATCACTTCCTAAACCTATTTTCCTCTCAGAGATATAGTAATAAGAAATTCAACAAATGCCACATCTTTTTTATTCATCTTCCCCCACCCCTACCTTCACCTCAACACCCCATCCCACCCCACTCCTTGGGACCAGGCCTCCTGTACCTCAGGCTGGCCTTGAATTCACTATGTAGCCAAGGATGACCTCAAATTTAATCCTCTTGCCCCCACCTCCCCAGTGCTGGAATGGCAGGCAATTATTATCACACCAAGTCCATGCAGTACTGAGGGAGGAACTCAGAGCTTCAAGCTTGCTCAGTGAGAACTATGCTGACTGAAGTCCATCTATGCTTGCTGTCAGAAAGCTTATTGGTTTCCTTAAAATCAAACAGAAAAAAAAATGAGTACAAAACCATTCCCAGCTTCTCTGAAACTTCAGAGTTACAGGAAAGCATACACAAACCAGAACCACATGGTGTTCTGAGCAAATGTAGATGCCATCTACTGTTAGTGTTTCATTTGACAACAAGTTTTGATCACCGATTCCCGGTCATATCCACTCAACTGGAAAACTCTAAGCATTTGTTTAATTGTAGTCAACAGCCTGCTGCATATAAAGCAGATCTAATTCTTTGATCAAAATTAATAGCTCTTAAGCAATCAAGATCTGAGTTAATATAAACACCTGAACTTATTTTTTTTTTAATTCAGACACTGCTACACTGTTCTAATACCTTGTACTGTACTATAAGTAATACATTGCACTTTTAACTATTCTAGCTACATTTACCATGGTCTCTTTTCCTTTAGTGACATCAGGAGGTCCCAAGAAGAGAACACCTCTATAAAAAAGAGAGGTGATATATAAAAAGAGAGGTGATATATTTTCTAAAAGTGATAGATATCTGTCTCTATCCCCAGCACACCAACAACTCAGCTCATTTAAATAATCTATTGATCTAAAAAGAAAAAAACAACAAACCTGCATGTGCCCTGGAAAGCAGAAAATGCATTTAGTAAATCTATCCACCAATGTAAAATGTGTATATATGTTGGCACAGAAGTGATATGCAAATAAATAAGTAAGGTGGAGTGAGTGTGTGTGTGTGTGTGTGTGTGTGTGTGTGTGTGTGTGTGTGTGTGTGTTAGAGAGAGAGAGAGGAAGGGAGGGAGAGAGTTCTCACATACTAGAGCCCCAGAGGTCAACATCAGATGACTTCTTCAATATCTCTCCACTTTAAATTTTAAGGCAGTATTTCTCACTAACCCTGGAGCTCACCAATTCGGTCAGACTTCATGGCCAACAAGCCCCAGCATCCTCCAGTCTCTGCCTCCCCAGTGCTAGGACAACTGGCACTTGCTGGCACACCTAACTTTCAAGTGGGTACCAGTGTTTGCAAAGGGAGCAGTTTCCCAGCAGAGCCATCTCCCAGGCCTCAGAAGATGACTTTCTCAGCAGATCATTTGAAACTTAAGTAGTAGAAATGTGTTAATACTAATATTTATTTCACTTGATTCCTGTTCTCGGGAAAAGTATGACTTCTTGATCCTTATTGCAAAATATACACACTGTATATGTGGTATTGCTTTGGGATTTCACACACAAAAAAACAATTCCCATAATTAGGACAATTTCCTTTACTTTTTATCATGCTTCCTGGGCAATGTTAATCTGAACAGATGCTGCTTCATCCATATACACAAAACTGGAGTTAGAGACGGTTGTGAACTACTATGTGGGTTCTGAGAATTTAGCCCATGTCCTCTGCAAGAGCAACAAGTGCTCTTAACCACAGAGCCATCTTTCTACCCCTCTATGGACCCTTACAAGCCTCACACTGTAGGATTACTTTCACAGAAGAAATCAGTGGAATCACCCAATGCCAAAGAGAAATGATAATGGTGGTGCTGATTTCTAGATACCCAAACCAAACCATGTTGAAAATGCTACAAACTTGATTTGCTTGAGGTATAGTGTGCTGTTTTCATATTCAGGTTACTTAATTTTAAGGTTTCATAGGACATTTGTAAACACCCTGTGCTTTTATAACCCCTTCCAAACATGGCAGAGGGTCTTACTTATAGGAAGGAAGCAAGTTTCAAATTCACTGTGTTGTGAACCGTGCAAAGGAGCCTCTCTAAGGCAAAGACCCTGTAGAGGTGGGTGGGAGGGTGGGCGTTCACAAATGATACTAAAGTAAACCAAAGGCCCGATAAATGGTGACTTTTTATATTGTAATGTTCTTATAGATTTTACGATTACCTTGTTACATTTTACAACGAGAATTTCCTAACAATTAGCACTGGGTTTGATACCATGTAGACAATTGAGAAGCTATATAACATCAAGAGACCAACTGAAAGCCAGTCTATGTATACCATTATGCTACTAAGCTCACTGGTAAACATTTGATTTTTTCCAAGCCTTTAAACATATGTGAAGTTAGAGATGGATGGAACAGAATCCGGAGAAAAAAATCTGGGTGTGGTGATGTCCTTGTGATCCCAGTGCCCAGGAGGCAGAGACAGACAGATCCCTGGGCCTCTCTAGACAGCCGGCATAATAACCTCCTTGGTGACTGGAAGTGATGACATCTGATGGCACCCTTGTTTGACCTTTGGTTTCCACGCACACGCGCACACACACACACACACACACACACACACACACACACACACACACCTCCACACATATATACAACTAAAAATAAGTAAAGCTACTTAATACTTTCAAGATTGTTTTCATTCCTTTCCTAAGTGATTTCACATGAAACCTCAGTTGACTATGGGTTTCAGCCAGTGACATCAGATCAAAGCAGAGACTTAAGATTCAGAAGCCAAATAGCTCTGAGTAACTAAATTCATAAGAATAAGCAAATACAAGATCTGTTTGAATCAATTTATATTATTTCCTTTAATACTGATACTATCCTAAAAGACAACATCCTCACCCTTACGTTCCTATTGAGGAAATTAAACCTAATACAATGAAATGACTGTCCTAAAAAGTACATAGTCCTTAGCCAGCAGAACCAGAATCTGGAAGTTTGTTCTCACCGATGAGTCTCTATGTCCATATCATTGCTTGTCCTGAGGCAGAACTCTTCAAATCCTTAGCTACATTTTATTTTGTTTGTGTTTTTGATTTTTCAAGACAGGGTTTCTTTGTGTAGCTTTTGGAGCCGATTCTGGAGTTCACTCTGTAGACCAGGCTGGCCTTGAACTCACAGAGATCCACCTGCCTCTGCCTCCCAAGTGCTGAGATTAAAGGCATGCACCACCACCACCCGACTTTATACCATATGGGTACATTTGAGAATTCAGTAGGATTGTATTAAAACTCCAAATTAATTGATCTGATTCAAAGCGCGTCCAACCATTCAACATTGTGACGTGATGTGGTCACCAAAGTTCAACCCAGAAAATGTCATTATCATGTTACCAAAAACAATGACTAAGAAAATCTCATAATATGCGGAGTAAGTTTAACATTTTGTGTTGAGTTGCATGCACAGGTGTCCTTGGCTGCATGTAACCTGTGAGTCACAGGCTGGACATGCCTGAAGGCTAAGAAGAAAGCTGAAATGAACAGAAAACTTTAGGTACTGTGCAAAAGTAAAACTGTTTTTCATAACCTAAACTGAAATCTATGTCTTACATTAGCCAGGAGTTAATTATCACATCTTATTTTGAAGACAAGTCACAAAATCCTATAATGTGTTTTCATATATTGGTGGGGGGGGGGACAAAAAACTGTGACATGCCAAGGAATGGGAAGAAATACAGCACTGACATGGCATAAAGCAAGACCCCCTGCACATGAAGATGACCACAAGCAGGCTGCCTGTAAGAAGCCATTGACTACCCTGTTTACACACACATTTAATTTACTTGAAACACTGGGATTTGAGGTATTTTTCTGATTTTTAAATTCACAAACACATAATGAGATATCTTGGGGATTAGACCCCAAGATTCAACATGAAATTCATTCATGTGTCATATGTAGACTTTATACGGTATATTTTGACTGTCACTTGTCACATGGCAGTAAGTGTCAGCCTCTTCACTTACAGTGCAGTTTAACACTCCAAAAGGGCTTTAGATTTTAGAGCATTTCACATTTCCAGTCTAAAGTTCACAGCTAGCACCATGAACCGTTGTACCACAAAGGAATTAAAAATGTCTAGCAGAAACCAGGGATAGCAGTGACCCAGAAATGTTCTTCCATGTGCCACCATAAGAGATTTCTCTTTAGACCCAGGGGGGGTCTAGTGCCAAAGAAAAGTGCAGAGTCCCCATTGAAAGGTGGCACAAGTTTCTGGAGAGTCGAAGCAATGGGCTAAACCAAATAGGGGCCCCTCACACAGCTGATCAATCCTACGTGACTGCATTGATCTCATACCCAACAGTTTGGCCCAACTTACATTCCTACCAACACACACAATGCCTGCTGGGATAAGGACATCTTAATTCCATTTTAATACTGCTTCTGAAATTTCTTTTGCTGTGTGTGTGTGTGTGTGTGTGTGTGTGTGTGTGTGTGTGTGTGTGTGTGTGTTCCCGAGAGCACTGGAGTGTACATGGAGGTACATATGTGTATACATGAAGGCCTGTCTCCATTCACAACCCCCAAGGTTCAGATTTTAAATGTGCCCCATGTCTGGTTTCTCATGTTGGTGCTGGGGTCTCTCTGTACAGCAAGCACTTTACCAATCCAGTCAACTTTATCAGCTTAACATAAAACCCAGAGGATTCACTACCCGGCCCTGTGCCTGCTTGCTTTCTCAACACTAAACACATGTTTTAACCAAAGGTACCAAGGCAATATGGCTATTGATTCTCATCTGCTCCTGAGTTCAGAAACCGCCACAGCATGTACTTCAAGTGCTTGGTCCTCTCTGGGCTTCAAAGGTTCCCCACCAGCCGGCTGTGTGATCCTGGGCACCATCTGTGCCCGGGAGAGACATGTATTATTATCTGAGCTAGTGCTGAAGGGTTTCCAGCAAGACAGGAACCAGCTCAATGGAGAAAGGTTATACAGAAAAGCTCCTGCCAGCAAACTCACCGTTTCCCTCCCCCTCATTTGAAATTCATGAAGATGGAGCGGAGCTTTTGTTTTCCATCAGCGAGATGAGCCTTAATACACTCTTGCCAAAAGCAAGCTAACACGGGGTAATTGTTTTTCATCTAAATTGCATGTCCAACCCGCTTAGTCTTCAAAGAACATAGCCGCTAAAGCGTTGATACTCAACTGCTGAGTGACAAAGGAGAGGGCACGGAGCCCACGGGCATGATGAGAATTTTTAATCACCACCTATCTGTCAGTGAGCCCAGAAACTTGGGGCAGTGGGGGTGGGGGGAGCAGGTTATTCTTAAGGTAGATAAAGCTTCACAATTCATTTGAGAGTCTCTCTCTCTCTCTCTCTCTCTCTCTCTCTCTCTCTCTCTCTCTCTCTCTCTCACACACACACACACACACACACACACACACACACACACACACACACACACACACACACTCTAAGAGAAAGGGGGGGGTGATTTCAAGGGAATTAAGATTTCCCAAGGTGTTTTTAATCTCTTTTCACTCCAGGGCCAGGTACCTCACGTACAACACAGAAAACGAGATCTCCATCCACAGAAAGCATCTGCCTTTGTTTAAGAAACTCTGTGGGCTTCACATCTAGACTATCTCTAATCCTGATGCCATCTAATCATTCTTACACATGTTTGCTGGGCATACACTGCAGCCAGGACATAAAAAGAGGCACAAACCATTTATGGCCCTACTTCTTTATATTTCAAACCTCCCTGGGTCAATACATGAGTTCATTTAATTGCTTGTAGCCGCTGGATTTGGGAGAGGTCTGCGTTATGCAAATGAAAACCGTCCAAGGTAACAGGATGGATTCAACTGCTGCCACCACCATCTTTCAGAGGTAGAGATGCTTAGAGGGCTCCCTGCATTTTGTTATTGATCACTGTGTAAGCACATACCCAGACAAAAGATTTGATCCTATTTATTGTGTTTGTTCTAGTTAATTTGATTCTTTTTTTCCTGGTTTAAACTTCTGTTTTCTAATTACATTCCTGAGCACCGCCGAGTCTACAAACACCTTTTCCTGAACTTAGAAAATGTGGGTATAAACTAAATTACATTGATGACTGTCAGTAAATTGCACTACTCTCCTATACCACTGAAACCTCCCTGTTTTCTACCCTGGGCAGCCTGACAACAGACATATTGCCCACCATACTGCCAAGTGAGAGGAAGGGGTCAGGGAAGCCACTAAGTGGGGATAAGGGGGATAATGTCAGCTCCCTAGCCCAGTGATGAGGCCAGTCACCTAAACATGAGGACCTCAGTGCTAGCTGTAGGTGGAGATCTCGGATCATCTGTAATGTTTTTCTTTTAATATTAAAATCTGTCATTTCAACCCCTATGCTTTGCTTTCTATTTGACCATTCCATACAGGTATAGACTAAATTTAAATCTGTGGTTATTTTCATGCCCAAATTACCCTCTCTCATGCCCTCTATCTTCTGAAATCACTTCCCCAACAAAGCGCCTCCTACTTGGTTGTCTGTTCCCCACCCTACACCCCCCAACTCTACCACTCAATATAAATAAGGTGGCTTCCATGAACATGAGTGAAGGGTTAAGCACTGAAACACGGGCAACAGAAGAATATGACTGACATCCCCTTCCTCAGCACCCATTAACTGTCCATAGTCCCTCAGTGAGGGGGAGGGCCTCATGAATCCCCATGCACGGTGAAATGATGATGAACTCAATCTCATGTGGGTCTAGTGCAGATAACCACAGATGCAAAGAGTCTATGGCAGGGTCTCACATAGCCCTGGCTGGTTTTGAACTCATTATGTTGCCAAAAAATGACCTCGATCTTCTAATCTCCCTGCCTTCTGTCTCCCAAATGTCTGGATTACAGGCATGAATTACTACCACTCCTGCTTCACACAGTCCTGTCTCTCAAACTCAGGGGTTCACTTATATTAGGCAAGTATTCTATCAACTGTACCACATCCTCAGCCTCTGTACATTCCTTCTAAAGACAGAATTCATTTTCAGCTTAAGAACTGCTGGAACCACCTTCCTTTTGTGGGTGGAGAACACAGAAAGAGCATCATGAAGGCCTCAGGCACACTTTGGGTGCGAGGTGGTGAGGAGCTGCCTGTCCACCAGGAGAGCCACCACGTACCACTTGCGTATTTTCACACCCAACCATGTGGTGACCAAGTCCCACTTCCGGTATTTTGTGTTGCATCTGAAGAATATGAAGTTGTCCCAAGGAGATACGGCTGGCCAATGTTTGAGAAGTAGCCACAGCATATGAAGAACCATGGTGTCTGTACTACCACTCCCACAATGGCACATATGACACGTACCACAAGTACCAGGACCTGACCAAGGCTGGCACCGTCACACAGTGCTGCTGAGACACGGGTCCCTGGCACTGTGCTGGTGAGCTCTTCTCCATCCGGATCGTGAAGTGGAAGAGATTACAATGGGCAAGTGCAGACAGACAGCTATCAATCAAGTTCCCATTGCCCCACCCTGCAATGTTTTACTACCAAGAGGGCCATCACTTTCTTCTGACCCCAGAGATCCTAAATAAATAAAATTCAAAAATGGTGTGACCCCTCTTAGTTAAGTCTGGTAAAGAACTAAATGAACTATGCTTATGAGTAAAGTAGGTAATCTTGCCGGAAAGCGGTGGCATTATGTGAGGACTGGGAGTGTAATACATGGCTTACTGTTTTCACTCAGATCTTCATTCACCTAGCTACAAACATACAAATACAATGGCTTTAACTTTTTATGGTTTTTAACCAGATCTTACTGTCATTAAGACCAGCAGCCTGCCAAAGTAGCTAGGATGGCTTGTACATGCTGCTTTCCCACCCCCACCTAGCCCATATGACACATTGAGAAATGTCACGGGACAGTCTGAAGGAAATGTGATGCTGCAGCCATCAAGACCACGTGCTCTTCAAATGAATAACTCCGCTTGCATCCAATCAGGAAGCTGAGGCTCACAGATGTAGTGTCAAACAACTCAAACAAACAAAAATCATTTGAGTGTCATAAATTTTTGTGAGGCACCCATAGCTTTGGGCACAGGTTGATGAAGATATGTGATATTGCCAAGGCTACCTGTTGGCTGTTTTCCCTCAAATGCTTCCTGAATCCATAGGCAGTGTGTGAACACAATGGCAAAGATGACCCCTTGGAAGCTCTGGTTTTAAGTGGAGGCCAAGCAAGAAAAGACCAACTCCAAATTACGCAAGGTCATAGTTTCTGGCTATCTTTATATCAAAGTAGAGTAAATTAGGAGCAGAGCTTGCATTGCCTAGGGATTTAGGAAACTAAGATGAAAACTCCCAGCTATTGTGACCATGGCAGCACTATGGGAGCAGAACCTCCTTTCAGTCTCCAAAGGATAAACTATTTCATGACATTTTTAATGAGTGTAATTCCCAAATCCCCCTGCAGAAAGTTTGCAGAAAGACAAACTTACTAGACTTTGATATGTACAAGAAAAAAGAGAGTATTTGGAAACACAGTACTGCAGATCCCACCCCCGTGCTTCAAAATTCCTTTGAATGCTGTTATGCCACCAATAAGAAGACAACACAGAAGAGAGCAGTCCTCGGGCTCATTTCATTTCAAGTGTTGAGCTGTAATGGATCCATGCAATGCTGTCTTTGCTGTCAGAACCCTGCATAGAGGCTGTTTGTCTGCTTGATTTTAAGCTTTCATGATCTGTTTTCCCACAACCCAGAGAGAGAGACACTGACCACCAAATAAGTTGAAAACACTCTGCAAGTGATTAAAGCATTCAATTTTGTAGAAGGCAAGTAGGGGAGCGAGTGGGTCATTATCCTGAATCCATCGACTTCTGCCAACAAATCAGCAAGCATGTAGGAAGCAGCCCAGCCCAGCTTCAGTAGGAACCAAGTGTCCATGTATTGATCTTCTGTCCACCTGGGTCACAGGAATACTGGTATACATTAAGTAGGGGAAGGACTAAAAATTACATTAATTCAAATGGCTAAATCAATATTTAACAACACAGTTAGTGGTAGTTGACCTTAAATGCACCCTTAATCAGACAAAGGTGAGCCAGGCCAGCCTCCAGTGTCTGCCATTCAGAAATGAATTAATGCGGAAGAGATACATTAAAGATTCCTACTAATGCAGGTGCCTGTTCAGCTCACTCCAACTACAAGGAGAAGGTCAGAGCTGCCCTCTTCACAAAGACAACCTGAATTTTACCCATGTGGTGCCAGGTCTTGGTTTGTCACCTCTCTCCCTGTCTCTGGATTTCAATGGCCTTGATCTCCACAGGCATAAGAGCCCAGAAAAAGATCTCTACAATTATTTCACCAGCAAATGATTGGTAAATATCAGTGTTAGCCCTGCACCCTCAAGCAATGTCTTCATAAACAAGTATAGATGTTACCAGTTGTCACCCAGCCCGCTGCTCCATAACATCTTTCACATATATTTGCACATAAGCATATCATCTACACTGTGCCAGCATCGAATATGACAGAGGTAAGTTCAGCTACATTAAAGGGAATGCAGAGAGGGGAAAAAAAATCAAGGCAATCTCTTCAGGATGTCAGGAAAGCATTGCAGATGGGGTGTGTTCTCAGACTCCCAGATGTGAGACTGTTTTAAATTGTCTCGGTGCCCATAAAATACCTTAAGCGCAGCAGCACTTTAGTTTTCACTACTAAGGAATTGATGGTAACTCCAAGAAAAAAGGTCAGTGTAAGACTCTATTTCAATAGACTGCAGGCAGCGGCGGGCTCTGTGGAGTTCAGAAAGAACTCAGGAGAGTTTACAGGATAAGGTGACCTAAACAAGCCAGGGTCACTGGTGCGTTCCCTTTGCATCCCAGTTTGGCTGTGAGGACAAATGTGTGATAATTAGAAAGCTCTCCTGAAATGCCTCCCTTTGATTTGTTATTGGGTTGTAGCTACTGTTCCTCTGCAGCCTTGCCTCTCTCAGGTCTGTCTGCTGGTTACCATGGTGATGGGGTTCAATGTATCCTATGAGCTAAATCAGCATTCTGCCACCTCCAAGCTGCTGGCAACAGAACGTCTGAGAATTGGGCAGCAAGTGTTGAGGTCGAATGTAAAAGCAATCGCTTGAAAATATGATCATACACTTGAAGAGGATGGGAGACAGTCCACAGAAAAAGATCACAGTTTCTTTGTCATCGAGGTATGGAATAAATATCTGATCTCCCATAGGGCCAACCATAAAAGCTCTAGGCAGGGAGAAAGAACTGGCAATATGATGGGCTCTTTAGCTAATACACAGACATAAAAGGGAGTTTGTGACTTGATGATAGCCTCAAAAAGCACAGCTTCTGGGAATTCCCTCTGCCCAGGGGATCCCACACACAAACCAGTAGGCATTGCTCTCCTATTCACACAGTCTCAATCTAAATATTTACTGAGTTCAAGACACCCACACTGTAAAAGAAGTAAAGCTATAGTCACAGATGGCATGCTATTGAGTACAGAAAGTCTTAAGACATTCTCCAATAAAAAGCATTCCAAGTAATAAGTTCTTTCAAAACAAACAAATGCACAGCAATAAAATTATGAAAATGATCTCTATTTATGATTGTTACATTTGGAATAAATAATATAATAAGAGAAACAGGAGAGGTGGTAGAGATGGCTCCATGTTTCTTGCTTGTCCCACAGCATGAGGACCAAAGCTGGGATCCCTAAACGCCACATAAGTGCCAGGTAGAAATAGTAGCCTGCCTGTAATTCCAGCCTAGGAAGACAGAAGAGGGAGTCCCCATAGAGAACTGGCTAGTGAGGCTAGACTATCCCACATTGCTAATCTCTGAGCTTAAACAAGAGGGCTGTCTTCTCTAAATAAGATGCAAGAGTGATCAAAGTTGATTACCAACTTCAACCTCCATATTCCATGCATGCATACCTATACACATGCATGTTCATACATAGGTAAACATGCTACACATCAAAAAAGAAAGAATGGGAGAAGGTGAGATCAACAAGATCATTGAAAGAAACTAAAGGATGCACAAGGGAAAGGAATTCCATGGTCATATAGTAAAAGGGTTAATATCAAACTAAAGGTCAGTTCTCCCAAGTTGATGAGTGCTATGCCCACCAAAATCCTAGCTGCCTCTTATGAGAACATGGGCAAGCTGACTTTAAAAACTACATGGAAATGCAGGGGACCCAAAATATCCTGAACTAGAGATATAGTTCGATTGGTAGAATGTTCTCCTATTATGCATGAGACCCGGGTTTCAATTCCTACCACGGAAACTGGTACAGTGACATGAAACTGTAATCTCAGCACTGGGGAGGTGGAGGTAGGAGAATCAGGAGTTCGGGGTTACACTTGCCTGTATATCAAGTTCAAGGCTAGCCTGGGCTACATGAGACAGTGTTTTATAAAAATAAAAAAAAAACTTTATACTTTCAAATTACAAGTACCAAAGAAGCTGCAATAGTCAAGGAAGTGTAGCACTGAAGCACTGACATTAAGACAGACGTACAGATGTTACAAAATGACAGTTCAGAAGTAAATTCTATTTTTAGGGTCTATTGATATTTTTAAGAGAAATTAATACAATCAACGGAGGAAGCATAGGCTTTTATCTCTTTTGGGGATGGAGGCAGCATTACTATGTAACCCTGACTGGCCTGTGGCTTGCTGAGTAGACCAGGCTGGACTCAAACTCACCAGGATCTGCCTGCCTCTGCCTCCTGAACACTGGAATTAAAGGTGTGCAGCACCACACCCAGCAAGAACAGCCTTTTCAGTGGATCGTGCTGGGCCAAAGAGGCATCCATCGTGAAAAGTGAATTTAGACCCCTATTTTAAAACATAGACAAAAATAATCCAGAGTAGTTCAAAAACCTAAATTAAGAACTTAAACTATACGTTCTTAGGAGAAAATATAATCCCCCATCTCTCTGAATTGGGCAATGGTTTCTTTAAAATTGTATTAAAAACAGAAGGTACAGATTAAGAGATAAAAAATTGGTTGTCCAAAGTGTGAACATTTATGCTTCAAAAGACACCATTAAGAAAGCAAAATGAGGGACTAGAGAGATGGCTCAGTGGTTAAAAACACTGCTCTTCCAGAGGACCCAGGTTCAATTCCCAGCACCCACATGGCAGCTTACTCTAGTTCCAGGGTATCCAATGCCCTCATACAGACTATATGCAAGCAAAACACCAATGCAAATGAAATAAAAATAATTTTTTAAAAAATAGAGAGAAACCAAAATGACAAACTGGGTGTGGTGACATGTGTCTGTAACTCCAGAATTCAGAAGGCTGAAGCAGGAGGATGGCTAGTTTGAGAGCAGCCTGAGCTATGTATCAAGAGTCTGTCTCAAAAGATGGGGGTTGGATTAAGTGAAAAGACAGCCTATAGATAGAATGGGAGGAAATATTTGCAAATGCATATCTGACAAATTTAATACTGTAAAAATTTCCATGCAATGTGATGCTAAAAAGACAAAAATATCTAAAAGACTTGAATAGGAATCTCCTCAAAGAAGATATGCAAATACCCAATAAAGACATAGTGAGATGCTCAACATTGTTAGCTATCATGGAAAATAGACAAAAAAAAAGGCCACAAGAATAGCTGCAATCCAAAACAATAGCAAATTTCACATAGCAAAGCAGAGCTTCATGCATGGCTAGTAGGCCTGAAAAATACTGTAGTCAGCTTGGACAACAGTTTGGCAATTACTTAAAATGCCAACCATGCAGTTAGCACATGTTCCAACTGCTCTACTTCTAACAGAAGTGAGTGTATAAGACCATTAAAAATTGTACACAAATGTCCATTGTAGTTATGTGGAAGTGCCAAAGTAGAAATAACACACCCGTCTACCTGACTGACGGACAGATAAACATCACTTGGCATACCCATAAGCTGGAATATTACTAGATGGGAAAGGAATGACTTTCCTCTGCTATGATATAGGCAAACCTTAAAAAGATGTGGCAAATGAGACTCTTCTAGAGGTTGGATCTGGAACGTTGCACCAGAGGGTGCTGGAATCTTCAAGAGGCAGGGCCTGTCTCTCGTTTGTCCTCTGTTGCTGTGATAGACACCATGAGCAAAACAAACCTGGAGCCACGGAGCTCTTATTTCAGCTCACAGGTCACCATAGAAGGGAGTCAGGGCAGGACCTCAAGTGAGAACCTGAAGGCAGGAACTGAAGCAGAGCAGGGAGGAGTGCTGTTTACTGATTGCTCCAGGCTCACAATCGCCTGCCCATAATGGTCTGGGTACTCCTACAGCAATTAGCAATAAAAAAAAAAATGCATCTCTCCCACCCCCAGACATTCCCATGGGCAATTATTTGAGATTGCTCTTCCAAGTGAGGCTAGTTGACAACCAAGATTAGCTTAGCCATCCTAGGCCTGATGGGAAGTTATCAGGTCATTGGGCATGCATCCTTGAAGGGGACAGGGAGACTCAACCCTTCCTCCTTCCCCTCTCCCCCTCACTGCCATGTGCCTATCGTAGGCTCCAAGAGCCAACCAATCACATTGGCAAAACTTTAGGCAAAAGAATCCTTCCATACTTTGTACAAAAGTTGATTTTTATTATCTCAAATATTTGTTAGAAAGACTAACTCAGACAGTGCAGAAAGGAGGCTGTTGGCTTCCTGGAGGTAGGGAGCAGGGAAGGAGAAATATTAGCTGCTAATGTATTATTGCATTGCTTGGAGGTGGGGGAAATACCTCAAAACCAGACATGTTGACAGTGATGGTTGCTCAGCTCTGAATCCATGAACAACTCAGAAAGGCATCCGTGAGTTGTAGAATGTGAGCTGTATCCTAATGACGTCATTAAAATCTAATGGACTTACACTTACTCTTCAGTAATTGCAGGGATCAAGATAAACTGGAAAAGGCTAGTAACACTAGGTCATCTAAGAGCTCGTGCAGAATGCAAAGAGGGGATTGTTAAAGAATGGTGTTTCTGCTTATTTTCAACTCAAATAGATTTGAATGCCAGAAACCACAAGGACTTCACTTCTGTTCAGCAGCTTAGAAATAGTTGTTTTCTACCAAGTTCTCTTTTCTCCTGTACAAGCATAGTGTTCAAGAAGGGAAACGGTACTCTATCAGCCTTCCAACACAAGATAATTGACAAGTCATTTGGGAGCCGCTTAAGCTAACTCATTTAAAGATGAGTTGTCAGTGCCTTCTCTTGTAGTCATTTCCAAACAACAGCCTAACTCTGAACAGGCTTTGAATTTGAGAAAGAAACAATTAAACTGAAATCTAAGTTCCTGAAACAAAAGGCTTTTCTGTGTTGTCTTGATGGGAGCATGAAGGTCCTTGTGCCTACAAATCTCCCAGGAAATCAAGAATGTTAAATACCCAGGATTTTCCTTTCAAAGGGAAGTTTCAAAGAAACTTATAACCTGTTTATTCCAGAAGGCTGAGGATTGGAGGTGATTAATACCCTGGTGATCTGCATTACATGTTGGAACAGGTCCTATCAAACTCCCACAACCAGGACCAGAGATGCTTAATACTTTAAAGGATCCTCACATTATCTGTATAGCCAGGGGTTCCCATAAGCTCCCACAACCAGAACCAGAGGTGACTAACAGCCCAAATGACCTCTGCACTATGTGTGTGACCAAGACCAGACCAGATCCTCCTCGGGCTCTTAAGCTAGTACAAGTCGCCTATCTCTAGAACCCATCTTCTTGGAAGAAGTGGCATGAATTTTGAATTAAATTTCAATATAGTCATTGCCTCCTTGTGTACCATGATTTGTGTTACACAAGGAAATATTTTCAAAATTATATTGTGTTTAAATATGCTGGCAATAAATCCCCTGGCATCAGACTCTCCAGAAGTTTGCTCCAACCTGGTAGACCAAGTCATGCTGAACTGAGTTTTCATTTTCACCTCTTTATGAATGGTTTTGCTGTGGCATCTGCAGGAACTCCCCATTGTCTAAGCAAACTCTCATCTCACATCATGAACTGCAGGCTTGAATTCTTACAAGGTCCAAGCAAGATCACTGGAAAGGGGAGCTTGTGAATTCTAAGAAATATGGGGAGCATGGCCTGTATATTAAAGGGGGCAGCTATTACTAGTCATAGCAGACAGTCACCCTGCAGAAGTGTCAGCCCAGAGCCATCAATTTAGTTTATAAGCTACCAATTCAGATATTTAAGTAAGAAACTTAGTACTTAAAGAATTACAAATGTTTTAAAGTAACAAGTGATCAAAATATACCTACACATTCCAAATTCAACTGTCTTCAATTTTGCATCCCTGTATACACACACCACTGTGCTAAAAAAAATCACTCAAATATCTATATCGATACTAGATCTTTATTTTTCTTTTCTTCTTGTTGTTTGGTTTTGTTTTGTTTTTGTTTTGAGACAGGGTTTCTCGGTGTAGCACTGGCTGTCCTGGAACTTTTTATACACCAGAGACCAAGCTGGCCTTGAACTCACAGAGATTCACTGAGTCCTAGGATTAAAGGCATGCACCACCACACCCAGCTCAGATCCTATTTTTTGTAGAAATATCCATATGTATTATGTATATGAAAACACATATTGTCATAAAAGTTCAAATAACATAGCTTTTAGCTTTTTATTCAGATTCTAAAAGAATTATTGGAAGACATAAAGATTAAAACAGAATAGAGACTGATAAGGAGGAAGATGTTCACCATAGCATTAATATTCATAATTAAAAATTGGGGGAAATGCCAAAATAGTTGTGATTAATTGCACTTTATAAATCATAACATGGATCATAGAGAGGCCATTGAATTTTAATAGTACAGGAAAATACAATACATTGCTAAATGAATAAAATCAAGATATAGTAAACACTATGTGTTCTCAATTACATGAACAGTTACATATTCATGTGTTGGGGTAATACGTGAGCACATGTGTATGCAAGGGTATGCACACAGGCCAGAGAAGGATGTCAGGTGTCTCTCTACTGCATTCCCTTGAGATAGGGTCTCTCCCTGGACCTGGAGGTAGGCTGATAGCTCTAGGGATCCTCCTGCCTCTGCCTCCCATTGCACTGGAGTGACAAATATCTGGCTTTTTACGTGAGTGCTAGGGGGTTTGAATTTAGGTTCTTACATGTGCCTAAACAAGCGTTCTTACCCACCGAGTCATCTCCCCTACCTCAATAGCATATTTTTTAAAAACTAGATGGAAGTTATGCTAAATGTTGAAACATAGTCAAGGATTACTTATTGCTATTTTTTCCTAATTTATTTACAGATTTCTTACAATTACAAAAAAAAACTAAAACTCAAGGACTACTACATTTTTTTATCTTGTTGGTAATAATGTCTCAAATAGTCAGAAATTATTATAATCATAATTTCACATTCATTAATAGGTCTGGCTAACAGGCAGTTGAGGATGTCAGAGGTAATAATAATAATGTGGTCATGTAAGTCATGCACATAGACCATAAGCAACATGTAAATTTTGCATTTTTCCCTTATCACAATTATGTCAGTAACCTAATAACCACTACTAGACACTTCATAGGGGAGGCCTTGGTCAGTAGGAGTGGAAGTAGCCATGAATTCATGCAAAATGAAAAACAGACTGTCACTAGAAAAACAAATCAAGAGTGGTAGGTCTACAAAACTTCAGCATAGAGAGTGTTTTACAAACAAGACACAACATGTGCCAAATAAATAGCCACCTCTGAGAGCCTGGTTAGCCATAAAAAATAAAACACCACAAAGTGGTTATGTATAATCCAGAGTGTCACCATTTTACTCTTAACCAAGAAGTACTACTGTGTTATTCTAAATGCAATGAAAAGTTAATAATATCAAGGAACTTTGACTTCCAATAATGTCATGGCATGAAAGCTAGTAGGAATTTTCTATAAAAAGCTAGATAAAATTTTTTGCTTTGTAGGCCATATGATCTCAGATATAACTACTCCATTTTTTAACCACAGAAACAGGCTTGTTGGGAAAAGAGAAAGCAAGATTGGCAAGGGTTGGGGATGGGACAAGGGAGGTAAGGGGTGTATGAGAATAAGATAAAAATACAATGTGTACCTGAATGAAATTATTGTGAGGAAGTACATTATTATGTATAAATAATATATGCTAATAAAAATTTCAAAATACCTTTATTTATGCATGCAACAATTATTACATACAAGGTTGTTCATATAACATCAAAAACTAATGCAAACAAAAAAAGTTCTATGACTAATTCAAACAAATAACTTTATTTGGGATATTATACATGCTTAGAAAAAGAATAAACAAGATGAATATTGCTGTATACTTATCAAACTGTATCTTCAGAAACAGGAATGGGAAGAAGTTGGCTCACAGTCAAGGATGTTTTCATATTTAATATACTAAATCTCAAGTAACAGAGCAAGCTAACTGAATATAATAATTTCATCCAATGAAGTAGGTTGCTAGGCAAATCAATAAGCTGACACCCAATGAGGATAGAACATCTGGAGGAGAAAACAAACCCATGTAGTATTTCATCTCTGGCAACAAGGGAAAGATGAGGAAGCTCTCACAGTTGTAAGAAAATGGCTGAGGAGTTAACCAATTTTCTAAAGACTGATAGATATCAAAGTGTATGGTTCTGGGAGTCAAAGCAATCTAACAGAGACATGGGGCTGGCTGAAGTCTGGTGGTGAAATGAGATAAACACCCTCTAGAGTACAGGAACCTGAGAAACTTCTAGATGTCATCAGTAATCTAGTCCAGAGGAAGGCAGAAATGCTTGGAGAGACCACCATGGATATTAAGCACTGGTGAGTTTTGGCTTGTTTTGTTTGTATGTCTGTCTGTTTGTTGTTTTTTATTTTGAGACAGGGCCTCATGTATTCTGGGCTGGCCTGGGATTCACTGTGTAGCTAAGGGTGACCTTGAACTCTTGATCCTCCTACTTTAGGTTTTCAGCTGCTGAGACTTACACACACTGAGCCAATTCCAGGAAGATGCTCTTAATGTTGAGTTCCTTTATAAAATACCCAGGTGTGGGGCTGGAGAGATGGCACAGCAGTTAAGAGCACTGGCTGTTCCTGCAGGGGACCTGAGTTCAGTTCACACAATCCACGTGGTGGCTCACAACTGTCTGTAAATACAAATGCAAGGAAACAGATGCCCTCTTCTGGCTACTGATGGAACTGCGGGTGGTGGTGAACATTCAAACATGCAGGCAAACATTCATATACAAAAAAATAATAAAAAGTAAGTCTTTTTTTTTTTTAACTATTGTAACAAAAATACCCGGGTCTACTTAAGAGTAAATATTCAAAGGCTCAAGTGTGTACACAGTCTAATGGGCAGTAAAAGACAAAGTGTGTTCAGGTCTGGCGATTGTTTTACTTTGTATATATCAAGTTCCTCTGCCCACCCCACACCCCTGTAATTGTTTTTGGTGGTGGTGGTGATTATTGTTGTTGAGACAAAGTTCCTCATCTGTCTGCCAACTCCATATGTACCTGGACGCGGCTGTGAACTTCTGATCCTCCTGCCTCCACCTCTGGAGTACAGGGAATTGTATGCTTATGCCACAGGTTTTTCAACTCCTCCACACCTTCCCAGGAAATTCTGTTTTTCTCTAACTCTGTGCACCATATGCATATGTTAAGTTCATTACATTGTATGAAAATTATTCATTCTAGAAATTCAATATTGATTTTCCTGCCAACTAAGAGATTGATATTGCCAAACACTAAGCACAAAGTGAAGACTATTTTGGTTTTGATTTTGATTGATTTTGTGGCTTTGTTTTGGTGGTTTGGGGAGGTTGAATTTTTTTTTCTTAATGAAGACTGACCTGTTCCTCTAACTACTCATTAAGATCTTGTACTGACAGTGTTGCAAACAAATCCTTTGGGGTAACTCCTTCAAAGTAAACATGTATTTACATGTAAAAGTCAATATGCACAGATATGCATGTAGAGTCTAAATGCACAAACCATAACACATGTGCACATCACATAGCTTGACGAATATTCAGAAAGTAAACACACTTGGAGTTCCCAGATCTTGAACCAGATTGTTAGGAGCTCCTCGGAAGCCAGTCTACAACCTTTCTCCCAGAATTATGTTCTTCCTTTCCCTCACCCCGCAACCAGGGTAGCCACTCTAATTGTGGACACCTTGGACAAGCTTTGCCAGTTTCAAAGCTTCCTGTGAGAAGGCTCACACTGCTCGTCATGTGTAGAACTTCTCACACCACTGCCCAGCCTAAGTAGAAGCGCTTTTAAGTGAGATGACCAGAGATCACTGAACTGCTCATGGACTGTATTACATTGTTTCCCTAGATGCACTTTTAAGAAGCATCTTGTGATTTGTGTACTTGTGACCAAAGTAAAGGTGGCATGACGCATTTTCTGCAAGGGTAATTTATATTCCGTTTTACATGCCTAGGCAAATTGTTATGAACACAGCTGAGAATGGGCAATAAAGAAAGAAGTAACTTCAGGCCTAATAACTGGAATAGACCAGGTTTACAACTTCTAAACCATTTAATTGGCCCTGGACTTATCTGTTGGGATCCACTTGAAATTTTTTGCACTGACATCATCTTTCTTCCCAAACTAGACTGGGCTACTCAGGGGCAGGATGTATGCCCTTTATACATCGTTTTGTGTCTTTAATGCATGGTAAGCTCCTGGGCACAGAGTTGAAATGAAATTGAATCTGAATGATTGACTTATACCTCACAACTTGATAGCTATTTCTGGAGAATAAACCCATACAGTAAATAGCAAGGAGAGGCGACTGTGTCCTTCATTCCCTGTGTTTGTAGGTTCACATTTAATAAGGGCAACCTCTCAAGGGCATCTCTCCCACTTTGAAAATCACTTGGAAAATATTTGGCACCTGCTTTTGGAGTCAGTATTTGACTTAAAGGGAAAATGCTAATAAGTTCTCTCAGATTCATGTTGTGGTTTTTCATGGATCTATTATGCTGCCCTTAAAAACAAAACTACCTCACACTTTTGCAATTGAAACCTGTGCATTGAATCAGCCACCCCTCACCTTGACTCCACACAGCCTTGCTGTTAAACACCTAGGTTTCTCTGTGGCTGTAACTATTTGATTGCACCAAATGCCCCAAGTTTTATAGTCCCCAACAATTCAGGTTTCCTGGACTCTGCCTCATTTGCTTTTTATCCATCTTTGAAAACACCTCCCAAATACTTCATCATCTGTCATTTTACAAAATGGGATATGAGCTCATCCACTATTCAACCTCCTTAATATTTTGCAGTGTCTGGAGCTTTTCTATATGAAATGTTGAGGAATACTTTAAACAACACAGAAAAGGAAAAATACCATGATTTACAGGGCAAATGTGCCTGACAATGCTAGCTATTCTCATGCCATCATGTCATCATCTCAGCAACCCACTCTGTTGCCCCCTTTTAGAAGGTGGCAAAGAGCTGGGTGGTAGATATGTCTGAGGCTTCTCATTAAAAAGATGGTGGGGGATGTCCTTCTGTTCATATGTTTCTCTTATCAGTTGGCCAATAAGGCAGGAAGATAGGTGGGGCTAGAAAATGAGGAGAATTCTGGGGAATGTAGGCAGAGGAGTCACTATGAGGGACCAGGAGGATAGGATGTGCCAGGCATTCTCCAGTAAGATAAGGCCATGTAGAAATACTTAGATCAATAGAAATGGAATAATAATTAAGTCAGAGATCGCCAATAAGAAGCCCTAGTCATTGGTCAACAGTTTTTATAACTAAAATAGTGTATGTGTGTTTATTTGGGTCTCAGAAGAGTGGCAGGACCAGGCTAGAAAGAAAACTTCCTCAACAATGCCCAAATAGCTTGATTTGCCTGGGGTGCTGTGTCTTAGTCAATGTTCTATTGCTGTGAAGAGACACCATGACTATTAGCATCTCCTATAGAAGAAAACTTTTTTGTTTTGTTTGCTTGCTTGTTTATTTTGAGACAGGGTTTCTCTATGCAGCCCAGGCTGCTCTGGAACCCACTCTGTAGACCAGGATGGCCTCAAATTCACAGAGATTCATCTGCCTCTGCCTCTGAGTGCTGAGATTAAAGGCTTGCACCACCACTGCCAGGCAGAAGAAAACATTTTATTCGGGCTGGCATGCAGGATCAGAGGTTTAGTCTGTTAGAATCATGGTGGGAAGCATGGTGGTGTACAGACAGGTGCAACTGAGAAAGAGCTAAGAGTCCTACATCTGGATTGGCAGACAGCAGGAGGAGAGAGAGAGACTCTGAGCCTGGCTATCCAAAACTACCACCATGGGTTAGCAAACTCTTTAGCTTGTTCCTTTCTGCCCAAGTACACTGCTGAGGAAGTATTATTAAATCTTCCCATGCTATGGGAATTGCTTAATCATCCCAGTATTGGCCTTATAAGTATGAGGCTTTTTGTTCAATCTCTCATAACTCATTAAAAAAAAAGGAAGAAAAAACCCTGAGCTTGATGGTGTTCACTTATGACCCCAGCAGCTCCCTTGGGCTCACTGGCTGATCACCTTCACCTATATAATGCCATGTACTCAAGCCCATGTGAACATGCACACACACACACACACACACACACACACACACACACACACACACACACTTTACACTTTACTTTTTAAAAAGTTATCTCTCCCCAATACCCTTGTGTCTTAATTTCTTAAAGGGCTGGAAGAGCTACAGAAAGCTCTCCTTTGGAGGACTGAACTGACATCATGCACAATAGTCAATTTCTCACAGACTGTTTGGTAAGAAGAGATCAAATAGTCTAGGGCTGCAGCAGTGTTGGGTTAGCTATGCCAGTGCAGAGGAGATAGATGCAGCCATGGATTCTGTGCCACTCCGGGTAGATGGAAGGGTTGTGCAGACAAAGAGGGTTATGTCCAGAGAAGATTCTTCAAAGCAGGCATTGCTTTAGTTGTGTGTGTGTGTGTGTGTGTGTGTGTGTGTGTGTGTGTGTGTGTGTAACACTTATCAAGGGTAAGAAAGTGACATTACATTGTTTTCCTTTGTGGGTGGCATATCACTTTGAATATTCACACGTACACACACATATCCTTGTTTGGTGGCATAAGGATGATGCTGAAGATCCCCATTTACTTACAAGAGTTAGTCCTGGAATATTGGTGTCAATTTCAATATATTGCTTATCCAATTCCAAGTGATTTGTAGGAAAAAAATCTTTTGAGTCTGGAAACGTTGTGATCTAAATTTTCTAACATTTTCTTTTTAAAAAATTATCTTGATCAGAGTACATAGTAATTATTTTTCTCATGCTACATTAAAAGTGACAGTTTAAAAATGTTGGACAGGAAGACAGGATTTAATGAAGGGCATCTTTCCCCACACTGACATGGATGTTAAATCTTCTTTTTTTTTAATTCTAATATGGTCTAATTACTCTAATTTAAAATTCTGGGTATGCATGTTTTATTCATGACTCCCTGCATGATTGGGAAAGTTTGTGCAGCTCCTCCAAAGCCCTAACTTTTGAAATAAAACAAATAATGAAGCTATCATATCCTCCAAATGCTCAGATAGATGAGACTTTTAAAAGACTGGATAATTGTGAATCAAGGCCTAATCAGCTGCTGTGAAATGAGTTTTTAATTATAACATTTCCCCTGATATGCTGGAGTCCATCAAGGTTAAGAGTGACCTCACATAAGCTCTGTCTAAAAGGGTAGAAATGTTTTTCTTTGGGGTGATACATCACCTTCAGTATTCAGACGCTAAGTACCTCTGCCCAGGAAAATACTCCTCAAAAATATTCAGCACCCGGTCCCACATCCCATGTAAGAAATACAAAGTGCCACTTGTTTTTCTCCCACCACAATGTATCATTTATGCAATGGGAATGCCAATCTCTGAATCAAAATAGTCGCCTATGTTCAATGGAAAACAAGTTCACATTATCTGAAGCTGCTTACAAATGTTTGAAGACAGTAAAACTGGGTTTGAGCCCAAAGTGTTGGTCTTTAGATGGCAGAAATCTGGACTAGAACAACCAGTTTTGTTTCAAGTGGCTAAAGATAATACAAATTTTCTAAACTGGAGAACGTGCTTGCACAGGGCCTTGTGAGCTGCCAGACTGTGATTCCGATTGATGTCAAGTTCAAACAAACTTCCTTTTAGTAAGAATGAGTGAGACACAGTATAGACTGTTGGCCAACCTCCTGCCACGCATGGAGACTCACATGTGCACAGTCTAATTTCTGATAGACTCACATGTGCACAGTCTAATTTCTGATAGACTCACATGTGCACAGTCTAATCTCTGATAGACTCACATGTGCATAGTCTAATTTCTGATAGACTCACATGTGCACAGTCTAATCTCTGATAGACTCACATGTGCCCAATCTAATCTCTGATAGACTCACATGTGCACAGTCTAATTTCTGATAGACTCACATGTGCATAGTCTAATTTCTGATAGACTCACATGTGCATAGTCTAATTTCCAGTAGCTAAATAAAACTAGGAGAATTGTTACATGACAGCCAAAATAAAAGGAGACCACTTTTTATTTCAACTCTGTTGCCATCATCTTTCCTTTGAATAAAAGAAATCAAACAAAAATCTGTGTTCTGCTTAGAAATAAGCATTAACATTATGGACTCAGCAGAGGTTCTCTCTGAAATGACTTTAAACTGATTCTAACAAAATTCTTAAATGCAAAACAGGGCTAAAGAGATGGCCCAGCGGTGATACATTTGTAAGGCAAGTGTAAAGTCCTCAGTTTGAGTTCTCAAAATCCACCAAAGACTGGACCTGCTAGCACACTTCTGTAATTTGTAATTCTCCTATTGCAAGATGGAAGCAGACACTGAAGACACCAGGGAAGCCTGCAGGCTGGCTAGCCTACATGCCCAAAGGTGAAGAATAGACTCTGTCTCAAACAAGTTGGAAGTCAAGGACTAACACGCTGTGTTGTCCTCTTACCAACACCATGTATGTCATGATATGCATACTGGAGCACACACGCCCTGCATACCTTCCACACACACACCAAAAGAAAATTTTTTGAAACTTGAACTGTCTGCTTTCTTAACATGTATGTGAGTGTGTGCATGTATATGAAAGCAAACACAGTAGGCACAGATGTGTGCAATATGGTTCTGTGACTATGTCAGAATTTCTTTGTGAGGAATATAATGTTTGGGCCCTTTTAAAAAAAAAAAAAAGCAAGCTGAACCCTAAATCAGGAGTTACCTGTAGGGCAGTTGTCATTAAAATGCTGCCCTTGAGGACTCAACTACATGAGATGTGATTGCATTTAGTAGCTTGACACATCTCTGCTGAATCTGTCATCTCATCAGCATGCAGGTTATCTTCTCTACTCACATCAGAGTGGGCTTGACCTCTAATTGAGAAGTGTGGAATTGTACCTCCCTTGTGCCTCTCTGTCACATGTTTAGATTCAGCTATTAGAAAGATCACCTGAGCCTTACACAGCATTTCCAAGGCAGAGCCAGCCCTTGGTGATTTAGCTCTTAAGAATTGCTATCTGTAAGACTGACATCTCTTCCATGGGAGATAAATGACAAAAGAGCCAATAGACTTACTAGAGATAAAAATAATAACAGCTAGCAATTATTGAACAGTTTTGAACTGCCAGAGCCAAAGCTAACTGCCATGTGAGAGTTTTAACCTGTCCGTTAACCTTAGGCAGCTAGATGAGGATGCTCTATGGTTATTAACCCCACATTTACAGATGTGGAAATCATAGCTCAGTGTGGTTACTTAACTTGAGAAGTATCATAAGCTTCATTGATTGAGTCAAGACTTAAACTCTAAGGGTTGGGATGATGGTTCAGTGGGTAAGAGTGCTTGCTGTACAAGTATGAGAAACTGAGACCAGATCTCCAGAACCCATAAAGGAAGCTATGTGTAACTCCAATTCTAAGGGATCTGACTCCCTCTTCTGGTAAACAAGGGCCCAGGCATGCATGTGGTACACATACATAGATGCAGGCAAAACATCAATAACCATAAAGTAAAAATTAAAATTAAAAATAAAATACATTCTCTGGTGTACACAAGTTGCCACGTCAGCTAAGACCATTCCTCATAGACATGCCCATGGACTAACCTAATATAGACAACCCCTCGAATATTCTTCCCCAGGTGATGATTCTGAGTTGTGTCAAGTTGACAATTAAGTCTATCATTGAGTGGGGTAGGGGACAGGGAGTGACTTAAACTCTAAAACCCATATTTAAACCATGTGGACCCAATTAAATCACAACTAGAACATTCCCCTGTGGTTGACATGCAAGCTTCTAAAGCAATTAAATTGTTACCTTGTAGAGACAAAAATAAATCAGGGGTGATATCACTAGCTTGTCATGACACCAAGCCCAGGATGGGTCATGAGTGACCACTGGTGTCAGTCTTTAGTACCCCTAAAACTATCAGAGTTGACTGGTTATGTTACAGTTGCTATTTTAACATAAGCCCTGAATTTCTAACCACAAGGAAGGAAGACCGACATAAAACCTGACTGATGTTTTTTGCATTCCGTTGTCATGTGCTGAAGCCAAGTTCTTGCTCAGAATTTCTGTGATAGAACTGATAATGAAATTGTAAAGCCAGTAACAATAACAGAATTAAAGATTGTAGTTAAGCCATACTGACCACCTATGTAATTTAACAGATATTGCTAAATGTACTGTACACAACACTGAAATATTAGGGTGGAGGGGTCACAAGTACAAACCAACATACAAACAGAAGGCATCTGCTGCTAAGGGCCCAAATCTGTCCACTCTGTTGCAATATAGGTGTGTATATTGCCCTACTCTAAGAAAAGCTGTAGACACACATGCCATCAGCTCTAGCTTGTCAGTGTCAGCCTGTGAAGAATTTTTTTTGCCATGAACACTGAATATGGTAGTAGTTTAAACTGATACCAGCTGTGCCCTGCTGAAGCATACTTAGTAAAAGACAAGAAAAATCCATCTTAAAATGGAGATCACTTTATGTAGCTAAAATGTATTTGTATGGCTGAATCAAAAATCCATCAGTCCATATACTCCATGAAATACTCAATGGAGACTATTGCTTCCTGGTACACTGGCTGAGCCTCACCAATTCAGTCAATAAATATTTACTAAGTATTCCCTATAAGCAAGGGACAAGACACAGGTAAATACCAAACTCAGACAGGTTTTCTATTCTCAAGGCAATTTCTAGAGGATAGCCCATCATTAAATCGTAGAGAGCTGCGAAATGCCGTGCCTTAAAGATGGCGCTGGCTTCCGCCTTCCACCTCCCCTCGGGGTGAGCGCTCTCTGGCGTAAACAAGCCCTTATTTGGTTAAATCTGTTCAACCTGTCTGCTTCCTTGTTAGAGTAGCCTATCTGCCAGGTCCATGTAGCTCACTGGGGTTGGTTAGCACAAGGGGATTTAAGCCTGTGCAGGGGTCCTGTGGGTCAGAAGAAGCATGTTCAAGGATCCTGATTAAAACTGCATGAAGAAGATCTTCCAGGAGTCACGTCTTCCTTGCTGGTCGAGGTTGGGCGCGTACGTTAAATATTATTGGATTTACTCTCAACATTAAGTTCAACTCTGTGCTAATTCGTCTAGATTTCTGCAAAAAGAAAGATGGCTACTCCCTTTTTGGCCATCAGAGAAATGCAAATCAGAACCATCTTGAGATTATTCCCACAAAAATAGCTTCAATCAACAAAAAAGAAAAATCCTGTTATTCACGGGATAAGGACTACAACTAAAGATCACTGTGCTAAGCTAAATATGCCATACTCAGAAAGACATACCTTTTGTCTTCTCTCTTCAGAGGACATGGAGGCCATTAGAAAAGAGGACATGAGAGAATAGGAATAGGACAACAAGAGAGGAGAAAGGTGAGTATGAAGAATGCAGAGGGGGTTGGCAAAGAGGAAGCTGAAAACCCACTAGTAGGAGCCAACTAGGACTGGCTGGCACCACTGGCATGGGTACAGAGACTCTCCAGCACAACTGAAGGTGATCTGATGATACTCATATTAAATTGGACTTATCAAAAGATAAGCAAGCCCATATTACACAATGATGCAAACAGCCTATGACACAGGATCTGGATTTTACAGCATTATTATTGGAACATCCAAGCTTTTTCTGTTATGTTTACTCCCCACCCCTTGAAAATGCACTCTTCTTTGTATATTATTTTATTATTTATTTATGTTTATGTACATGAGTATGCAAGTGTCAGAAGAGGACACCAGATCCCCTAGAGTTGAAGTTACAAGTGGTTGTGAACCACCCAATGTGGGTGCTGGGAACTGAACCTGGGCCCTCTGGAAGAGCATCCCATGCTCTCAAGTGCTGAGCCCTCTCTCTACAACTAAAACTGCATTGCTTCTTATAAAAAAAATCTTTGAATTTGCTTACTTTAAAAAAAAAAAAAAAACACATCTATCACAAACCCATCACAGGCTTTAACCTTTTTTGTATTTAAACAAAGAAAAAAATTTAAAAATTGCATAACAATCCACACCAGAGTATTTTTAATGTCAACTAAATAAAATGACTGTTTCCACCCCAAATCTACCTCTTTGTGTATGAGCGAATGGAATTGCCTGAAATACAGAAGAGTGTTGATTTCAGAAAAATAATTAATATGCAGTGGAGTTAAGCAGTTTTCACAGAACTATAAATTTCATCCTAAGACAAGATGAGTTGTTGAATAAGAATATCTGACTACTCAACTGCTCAAGATTTTAAAATTTGGATTTTGTTTTCTATTATTCATCTTAACTGAGAAAAAAAATATTCTCTCAAGTGCTAGACACTTTGAGATGAGGAGGAGAAAATGAAATCATTTGGATCTTTACAGGGGTCAAATTATACATCAAGCCAAGCATGAAGTCCCTTCACCAGATACATTTCATAAAGTTAAATGGCTCTTTCAAGATTATGCTGACAATAAAGACTTCAGTCTTTGTTATAATATAGTCTATGACCTCACTAATAAGGATAATAATGTATCATCAGAAAATGCTGTTAATTGAAAACTGTAAGTCTAATTAACCAGGAATGTGACCATGCAGAACACATTAATAGAATGAAAAGATTGCATTGTACCAACTGCTACCAAGAAAAAACTACAAGGACAGTCCACCAGCTCAAAGATGTGTCAGACCCATTTCAGCAAAAGCTATGGATCTTATTTTCCTTTCATAGAAAAATGACTTGAAATTCAAAGAAGAAATTCAAGCTGGATTCAAAAGATGGGTCATAGGACAGCTACAAGGGATCTGATCTATACAAGGCCCCTCAACACAGTTGAAATACATCAGAAATGTGGTGCCAATTAACTCATGTTTGCACAGGAAACTTTACATAATAGTCTCACTCCCAATGAATTAAACAGTTGCCCTTTAATAAAAATATAAATGCCCTGTCCTAACACTCAGTTCCCTGGGAACTGTCTTGTGATGGAGACATGCATGATTGGACTTGGGGCCACTACAACCCTTTGCCTCAAATCCGGAAACAATCTGCTGATGGTTACCCAAAGTTGGCAGTTATTGCCAAGTAAGAGTCAACACTAGAGGAACACATGGCCGAGAATATTCTATGGAGAAAAATCAGTCTACCATCTGAACATAACTTCTATGGCTCCCAAGAAGTCAATTGTATAACAAACCCTTTTTAAACCTAACAAACTTCACTGTAGGAAAATGGAAGACACGTTACCAATTTTAATTGAATATTAGGATAGCATACTGACAGCACACACTAAAATCCTCTCTCTTCCAGTAACTAGCACTTAACATGGCAAAATGAATACAGTTGAAATGGGTAAAATATATACACATATAATTTACTTAAAATCAAGAAAACAAGATCTCCATGAAATTGAAAGGAGAACTAAGTAATAATGTTCTTAAAAGCCAGTAAGCAGGCTTTTAGGAATGCCCATGAGGTATTGAAAGAAAGGCCTCAGTGATCTAATAAGATCACTAGCAAACCTCCACAAAAGTCAAGGCATGTAATTAAAGCTAGCAGAGCTAGCAGGCAGATTGTGCTACTTGTTTGGAAATACTTCTTCCTACATATCCTCCATTGTGGCTGTGAAATAAATATTCCCACAAGACATAAAACCCAGTCCTGGCCTTTGTAGAGTTTGGAAACTGTGGTCACATAATCTGTGGCTGAGATGACAAGGGTTTGGACACAGCATTATCTAACGTGATTCTCTTCTTTGAGACATACGTATCTAAATTTGATTCTATTAAATAAAATTAAATTAAAAGATAAAAGGTAGGTAGTGGCCTTGTCTTTGGTATTTCTCGACTTAACAGAGCGCTGTTCATTGGCCTTGACCAAGCACCATGCCTTTGATAAAGTTGCAGAGTTCTGATGGAGAGATATTTAAAGTTGATGTAGAAAATTGTCAGTCTGTGACCATCAAGCCCATGCTGGAAGATCTGGGAATGGATGATGAGGGAGATGATGATACTGTTCCTTTACCAAATGTTAATGCAGCAATTCTAAAACAGGTCATTGGGTGGTGCACCCATCACAAGGATGACCCTCCTCCTCCTGAGGATGATGAGAACAAAGAAAAGCAGACAGATGATATTCTTGTTTGGGACCAAGAATTCCTGAAAGCTGACCAAGGAACACTTTTTGAACTTATTCTGGCTGCAAACTACTTAGACATCAAAGGTTTGCTTGATGTCACATGCAAGACTGTGGCCAATATGATTAAGAGGGAAACTCCTGAGGAGATTTGTAAAACCTTCAATATCAAAAATGACTTCACTGAAGAGGAAGAGGCCCAGGAACACAAAGAGAACCAATGGTGTGAAGAGAAGAGAAGCCTGACATGGTAACACTAGAAGGGTTGTTCTAAATGCTAGCTGTACTGCTCTGTTTATAAGTGTTAATGTGAGAGAACAGTAGACAAACACAGCCTTGTCCTCTCTGCATTGTAGTTCCAGTACAGAGCGGACCTATGGCTGAGTTTCTTCTATGAGCAGAAGATTTTTTTCATTATTTTGAATAAAACTGAACTTTGGGTTCTCTGTGAAAAAAAAATATAAAAGACAACACAAAAAACAAAGAACTAATATAAAAATCAATTCAACTATCCTTTGTTCTCTATTATTAAGTAATCTTTGAATAAGATTCTAGTGTTGCCCACTAACTAGCGCTTGCAAAATGTGTTTTGTTTCAGATACTAAAAAAGAAATGGACATAGGTATTCACCCTAAATTTACAAAGAACTAGGATATCAGGTTTTGCATACAGTCAAGACATGGCTTCAAAATGGGGCAGCATTCAAATCTCACCCTCACTCTATACCAAGACAGGAGTAATAGGTTTTGACAACTCAGTGTTAGTTACAGCTTCATAGGAAGCATGTTCACAAGCATGGATGCGTACCCTGTCAGACAAAACAAAGCTGGAGCCACTGTTAGAGAAAAGAATTTCTTTCTTCTCTGTTTTTTGTTTGTTTGTTTTGTTTTGTTTTGTTTTTGTTTTTCTGGCATGTGTGTGACATATGCACATGTTTGTGTGGGTCTGCACACACATTTATGTGTTTATGAAGGCCAGAGGGGCTTTCCCCTTCAGTGTCTGCCTCACTTTTAGAGGCAGGATCTCTCACTGAACATGAAGTCCATTGACTTGGCTAGATTAGCTAGCCAGCAAACTCCAAGGGTCCTCTGGTCCACACCTCACCAAAATGCTGAGATTAAAAGTATTGGACTTAACTATTTATTCAGGTTCCAGGATCCAACTCAGGTCCTCATAAGTTTGTACCTTACCAATTGAACCATTTCTCAGCACCTGAAAGAGAAAATACTTATGAAACTCTTAAATCACCATATTTTTATTAAAATGTTTAAAATTTATATTTTGGGTAAATGTCCAAAAATCTTACTAAGATAATCATCAGCAAAATAATAAATTTTTACACCACATTTATCTGTACAAGAAAACATAGAAAGATTACAAGAATCTTCAGGGTTTTTGACATTTACCCAAATATCCAAAACAATCCACCATTGTTTTATGATTCCTTCAGCAATGAGCAAAACTCATATCAGGCAAAATAAACTGCTTACCTAATAACTAAAATTAAAATGAGTTTTCCTAATGAGCTAAAAGATTAAAATAAATATCTCTAAAAGATATGAAGATTAATAGGGAAAGGGCTCACGAGCGCCTACCCCCAATCGAGCAGCTAGCTATCTATGGACAGTTAATGTCTGCTAGAGGAAAGAGAGTCAGTTTTTAAGGGTGTAGACCCATATGGGTTGACAGTGAGCTGGTGGATGGCCTCACACACATGTGTCTATAGGCAGCATAAGTGAACTCTGTAGGTTGTTTGGAGGAGGCAAGCAAGTTGGAAGGAGAAGATTTTGGAGTCCAAGAAGAGTTAGAGGACAGAAGGAGTAGAGAGTGAATATGGTCAAAATGCATTGCATTTGTACATGAAATTCTCTAAGAATGAAATTATCAGAAAAAATGTTAAAGATGGACTTACAATCTCATAAATTAAAACCCAAAAAAAGTAATCAGTCAAGAACAAATCCCTAATGTTTTGTTTTCGAGACAGAGTTCTCTGAGTAGCCCTGGTTGTCCTAGAACTCACTTTGTAGACCAGACTGGCCTCAAACCTGGAGATCCACCTGCCTCTTCCTTCCAAGTGATGAGATTAAAGGTGTGCACCACCACCACCCAGCTGTTTCTGGAGTAGTTTTGTGTCAGTTTGATAGAAGCTAGAGTCATCTGAAAGGAGAGAACCTCAATTGAGAATATGCCTTCATAATATCCAGATGTAAGGCATTTTCTTAATTAATGATCAAAGGGAGAGGGCCCAGCCCATTGTGGTCCTCAGTTCTATAAGAAAGCAGGCTGAGCAAGGCCCTAAGAGCAAGCCAGTAAGCAGCATGCCTTCATGGCCTCTGCATCAGCTCCTACCTCCAGATTCCTGACCTGTTTGAGTTCCAGTCCTGACTTCCTTCAATGATGAACAGTGCTATGAAAGTGTAAGCCAAATCAACCCTTTCCTCCACAAACTGTTTTCACTCATGGTGTTTCACCACAGCAATAGAAACTCCAACTAAGGCAGATTATTTTAATAACTGAAATGTAAGACTTCAGAAATGATTCTGTGAACACAGTCAAACAGAAAATTATTAAAGTGAAAGGTAACACTGGGGAAATCTCAAGCATATTGTAAGAAAGTAGGTAAACTCTTCAGCATATACCCAAAGCACTCAATATGCTCCTACAGAGGTGTCTTTCTAGCCTTATTCACACTGTTCACTCATAATATAACATAATATAATATAATAATGTTCACTCATAAGAGCCAGAAATAGAAAACAACCTAGATGTTCATCAGCTGATGAATGGATGATGAAAATATGGTCCATTTACACAATGGTATACTAGCCAGTTGTTAAGAAAAATAAAATTTTCAGGTACATTGGTGGATCTAGAAGGGGAAAAAATGATCCTGAGTAAGATAACACAGACCCAACAAGACAAATACTGTATTTTCTCTTACATGCATATGCTAGCTTTTAAGTTTCTTACATGTGCACTACAATCTGATTAACCTCAGAGGTGAGATACCCAGGAAGGTACCAGTGGGGTGAAGAGGTATCCCAAGGAAGGGGAACTAGAACATAGTATTATAGAAAGATAAAGAGTAAACTAGAATAAGAGGATTAAGTGGGGAGAGGATGGGAAACTAGGGTAAATGAGAGAATATGAGGAGGGGCAACTCCCACTAAGGGCTTTTTGAGAAACCATATGAAAACCCACTACTGTTGAAGCTGCCTAAAATACACATATAGGAAAAGAATGTAAATGGAATCGCTATATAATAGTAGAGACAGTGCCCCAAGTCAACATCTTATGCTGCCAAGAAGAACCTCCAGTGCAACGGGTTATATCTTGTTGAATTATTAGCTAAAGGGATCCTGTAGACACCACCACCACCACCAAACATCACAAATTATTGCCAAATCTCCACAATCTGATGGCGATGCCCTATTGCTGAAAACAACACTTACTTGTGTCATCAAACACAGAAATCACGCTGGTATCCAACTAGAAATTTCACACCTATTGACTAGTGTTCACAGTACAAGAAAGTATTCTGCATACTACCAGAAGATAAAGTTAACCATCAATACCATCCAGTTATAAAACCTACAACCCACAATAGCAACCTGCCTGCAAGATACATTTCTGTAATAGTGGCACAAATGTTAAAGTTACAACCAACCATAGATAGATAGATAGATAGACAGACAGATATGATTTAAGACCCATTCCATGAGCTGGAACCAACACATGATATTGCTAAAGTGGCCAAGAATTTAACACCAAATAGGTCATAGGCCTAAAGGAAAACCTACTTCTATTATTCTGTTCAAGAAACATGTCAATAAAATGATTCCTGATGATGTTGCTATTACCATAGATTGGTGCATTGCTCAACCCTAATCAGAGAAGCTTTTCCTTGCAGTAGATGGAAATTTATCACTAATACCCACAACTGGACAAGTTGCATAGATAGAGAGACTTTTGAGCACTCAATCATAAGAGGGACTTTGTCAAACCCCTCCTCAAGGTTCAGATATTTAAGTAAAAGAGGAACAGAAAACTCCAAGGAAATAGTGTCTTCCTACACAATAGGGCTGATACACATATGAATTCATGGAGACTGTGGCAGCATGTACAAGACCCACATAGGTTTAAGCCAGATAGGGTCCCAGCACTGAGAGGGGGGAGTAGACTTGAGGTGCCATCCCTAACCAAGAAGCTATTTGCAATTGATACCTACTGGCAAATGGAAAATTAGTTTTCTCCAATGGAATGTTACTGGGTAGATAAACCACACTCTAGGGCAGGCCCCAGGCCCAGTAGTTGACCAACACAAAACAAAATCCATGGGTTTGGGGGTGGTTGGGTGACTGGGGGGCTCTTTTTGTCTTACTGGGTCTTTATTTTGATTTTCACTTGGTTTTTGTGGTGATTTTTGAGAGAGAGAGAGAGAGAGAGAGAGAGAGAGAGAGAGAGAGAGAGAGAGAGAGAAATTGAATGAGTAGGGAGATGGGCAAATGGGAAAGATCTGAAAGGAGCTGAGAGAGGGGACAACATGATCAAAATATATTGTATGAAAAATAATTATTATCAAACAAGAAGGTAAATAGAAAAACTATTTAAAAAGTCTTAACATTAGATAGATAGATAGATAGATAGATAGATAGATAGATAGATAGATATAGATAGATAGATAGATGATAGATAGCATAAAAGAACTAGAGAGAGGACTCAATGGATAAACCACTTGTCACACAAGCATGAGGAACAGAGTTCAGGTACCCAGCACCCAGATAAGCCATGTGCAGTAGCCTGTATCATAATCCCAGCACAGCTACAGTGAGATAAGCAACAGAAACAGAAAATTTCCCAGGAACTCATAGTCCAGGCAGCCTGGTGAAGAAGACTTTGTCTCAAGCAAGGTAGAAAGAAAGTCATGAGTGGCCTTCTACACATGCACCATGATATGTGCATGTCCACATGCACACACAACATGAAGATATTTACACTTGGTATATATCCAAGGGACCCTGTATCCTATTAAAGAGACACTTATTCAGCCATATTCATATGACACTATTCACAACAACTAAGAAATGGAAACAACCTAAATGCCCATCAACTGTTGAATGCATAAGAAAAATGTAGTACATACATACTCACAATGGAATTCTATTCAGCTGTAAAGAAAGAGGGAATCATGAAATCTGCATATAAATGGATGGAACTAAAAAATATTATACTGAGCTAACTCAGACCCAGGAAAACAAGCATCACATGTTCTCTTATCTGCAGATCATTGCCCCAGATCTTGAGGTTTGAGTAAGTAACCTAAAGTAGCCAGAGAAGCCAGGAAAGTAAAAGGGGAACATTCTAGAGGGGTATAGAAAGGTAGATAGCCAGACACAGGTGTTATGGGAGAGCTGGGTCTTTAGCTGCAAAAGGGATTTTAATTGAGGAGTGGGAAGGGAGGGAATTAGAGAGGGAGAGGGAGGAGGAAAGATAAATAATAATTGGGATGTTTGTAATAATCATAGGAAAACATTATTTTATAAGCTTATTTAAAGTATAAATAATACAAATAAATGCATGTTCATATGTATATTTAGTTTAACTGGAGTTATGCTAGTATGATAATATTCCCCACAAGAGCCATAGCTCTCAAACAAGACCCCCATACCAGTCATAGAAAATTGCCCCTTATCTTTGTTGGTCAGGAGCATCCAAGAGACCTCCAAAACTATAATATAGACTATTGCCATTGCCCTTGCTTGCCTCCCAGAACTTGAAAGCAAGACCCTGTTCTGAAGACAACATATTCTTGGGACTCAGGAATTGAAAAAGTAGAGCTGGAACAGACCTAGGAGCCTCCCTGAGTACTGGCTCACATAATATCCACAGGTGATATACAAGCTGCTAAGGGAGAAAAGACCACAAGGACCACTCTGTCAAGCTATTTTTAATGGTGCGATAGTGGCACTTTTAACCTATGAATAACCAACAACGGTCTTGTATGGCACACAAGCCAGTCAAAGATGGTGCTGAGGGAAAGTCAGCTGTTTACAAAAAAAAAAAAAAAAAAAAAAAAAGGATGATTAGTTGCCTAGATCGAACCAGATGAGGTCACTGCACTGCACTGCATGAACAGCTCCTGTTCACTAGGTAAAACTATGGCACCTAGGTGCATAATAGACTCACCTTTAAAACCATTGGCTAGCTGTTTTCCCACTCTGCAAGGTATTTTTCCTTTAAAGATGCCTGCTATGGGACAATAAATGAGTTCCTGCTTGACTAGACTCCCTATTGCATCTGATTATCTCCAGGATTCTGGGAGGCTGGGAAACAGGCGAGCAGCTCACTTACCTTTCCTTGGACCCTGCTCAGCTTTCCGTGGCTGAGCTAAGACCCCTGCATGTCTAATTGGGCTTAAGGCTCACTTAGTAGGAAGAAATTCATGCCTGGTACCAGAAACCTAGCCAATCACCTAAGCCTGAAGAGGCCATAGACCCTAAAGAACCTACTACTGCCATTTTCTTAAACCAATGTCCCAACTGTATTCTAAATGTCATCCTTCTACCCACAGATAAAGGTAGCTCTCAACCTTCACCTAAGAAGTTTCTTTCTGCAGCTGAGATTCACAACTGGTCAAAACGCAGAGAATAAGTGACCATGAGATGACCATCCCTAATGAAAAAGCTACAGAATAACCCCTACAACTAAAGCTCAGAGAACATCACAGAAGGGAGGAGCAAAGTTTCTAAGATCCAAGGGACCAGGATGTCTGTGGTGACATAGCATCATCTAGGCATGACAGGGAAACTGTACCCATGAGACCTAAACAATATAACTGCCTAAACATGATCCACATTGTGACAACACCAGATGACATGCCAATGTGGATGTGGAAACTTTTATAAGGTCTAACGCCTGGATTAATAGCTATATGCAATGAATGGCTGCTGAGAGATAGAGGACCAGTTTTCCTCATGGATGAGCCACCAATATTGTCAGATCCCAGGTGGTCAGCACTAAGCACACGTACATGAGAGTAACGCCAAAGGCACTCAGGGTTATAGATAGATGATAGCTAGATAGGTAGGGAGATACATAGACATACATATATTTATGCTCACATAGACACATGTTTATATGTAATAATAAAGAAGAAGAGATCAAATTTGAGTAGGAGTGGGGTAGGGACAAGGGAGGAGTTGGAAGAAGAGGAGAAAGGAATATAATTTGATGTGAAACAGTACTTATGTATGAAATTCTCAATATATATAATCTAAATGAAAAGATAATTACAGAGAACTACATAAAAATTAAGAAAGATGTGGCTAAGTGACAGGAAAGCTCAACATCTTCTCAAAGTCCATACCTGAGCACATCATTAATAAAGCAAGATGGTGCCGCCCTCCCGATTGTTCCCATGCTCTAGTCCATGGCCACACTGGTGAAAATGCTTCTTTTGAAATCACAGCTCTTACTGAACTGCTGCTGCATGCCTCCTCCATCTTGGGAGGGATAGAGAGGATGAGAACACAGCCCTGACTTAAAAATTCCCACATGCTTTCAATATGGAAAGGATTTGCCAGGTGAATGGCCACCAGCTAGACTGCACACATCTTAGAATATCAACATCAGAAAAAAAGATATCAGTAGCAGAAGTTAATGGAGTATTTCCACACTTGTACAAGGAAATAACTGTGAAGAAGATGACATTATAAAGTGAAGACAAAATAACACATTTCAGATTCTGAAGGGCTCACAAGAGAAATCTTTACTATCTACAGACCTTCATTAGTGGTGCTATCTGCCAGCAAAAAAAAGAAGAAACTTGGAAGTAGAATGGGAATCAACTGACCAAGAAATTGATAAACTATAACTGGAAATTAACTGTATTGACTCTTAAAATAACACAAGTTTGTGTTAGGACTTAAATTTTACCCAATAGTCCTATACAGTGCTGGCATCTAGTGGCCTGTAGAGACTATAAGACTTCATGCTGTCTATAGGGGGCTGGGATTAATTAATAACTTTAGAATTTAAAGGAGAGCATACTTGTATTGGACTAATTAGAACTCAATGTAAAAATAATGGAAGATGTGAAGAGGGGAAAACCACCACTGAAAAAATAAAATGATATGAAATCCAGAAAGAAAAAAAAAACCACACACACACTTTGGACAATGCATGTGGGTGTCTTCTGCATGTATTCAGGATGCCATCTGGTAATGAGCAACTTCACAGTTGTGATTAAAAGGTGGTTCTGGATAAATTAGAATGTCATACTGAGTTGTTATAGTGAGTCTTTTATTTTGAGTACATGGGAAAGTTTATTCAACTTTCAATGGAACATAATTTGTTGATATTCACAATAAAGAGTACTAGGCTCTTCTTGCTACATTACTGCGAAGAGTGAGGTAAGTTTGGACCGCTGATCTGCATTCCCAGCCTGAAACTCTTTTCTTGTCTAATATCATGAGTCAAGACAGAATCTTTGTAAAGCCTCCTTATAAAGCCCAAATATCCCTCATGAGATACCAAGTTTTAGGACTTGGGATGTGGCTCAGTTGTAGTGCTTGCCTAGCCTGTGCAAAGCCTTGGGTTCAGACCCCAGAAAAATGGGTATGGTGGTGCATGCCTGCAATCAGGAGACAGGCAAATTGGAAGTTCAGGGTCACCCTTGACTGCATAGTGTTTGAGAACAGCCTGGGGTATATGGGACAAAGGAAAGTTAAAGGGAAAAAATGGAAGAAGAAAAGAAGGAGTGAAATAATAAACCAAGTTTCTGTCAAAAGCTTTATCATTCTACAACTTACAATTTAAAACCTCCCTTGTTTTATCAGCCATCATTGCTGTGTTTGCACCCACATCCTCTTGTAGTTCCCAAAGGTCTTAATGTCCAGCTGTGTCTCCAGTACTTTCAGTGAGTTCTAATACAATCTCCACCTGCACAGTCACATGGAATTCAAAGCTCCTCCCAGATGTGAATTAATACAGACATTCTTTGTGACTGACTCTTCCCTAGACAGAGTCCTCTAGTCTATGAAACAAATTTGAGAATGAGAGAAACAAAAGAGGTTCAGAAAAATAAGATAAGTGTGTTAAACAGTTCTAGGGTTATCTTAGTTAGGGTTTCTACTGCTGTGATGAAACCAAAAAGCAAGTTGGGGAGGAAAGAGTTTATTCAGCTTACACTCTCATAGCACTGTTCATTGAAGAAAGTCAGGACAGGAACTCAAATAGGGCAGGATCCTGGAGGCAGGGGCTTATGTAGAGGCTGTGGAGGATGCTGCTTACTAGCTTGTTTCCCTGGTTCATTCAACCCCCTTTCCTATAGGACCACCAGGCCAGGGACGGCCCCATTCACAATGGCCTTGGCCTGCCCCCATCAATCACTAATTTTAAAAATGCCTTACAGCTGGATCTAATAGAGGCAGACTCTCAGCTGAGGCTCACTCCTTTTGAAAAACTCTAGTTTGTCAAGTTGACATAAGACCAGCCAGCACAGAGATAATGGCTGCCATGGTCATACCCAGAGATTGCCATGTCCTACAGTTTAGAGAATATATTTTTTAAAAGCAGAAACATGAAGAGCTCTCCCAATTCCTCGTGCAAAACAATGTCAGTTGAAGAGTTCAGGAGGGAAAGGTTTCACATGCTTGGAGGAAAAAAGTGCAGCTAGAATTTGACTTTTGAATAAGCTCTTCCATGCAAATGGCATCTGTGCTTTGTTCTAATTGAAAATGGTGGTGATGCACACCTTTAATCCCAGCACTTGGGAGACAGAGGCAAGCAGATCTCTTTGAGTTCGAGACCAGCCTGGTCTACAGAGCTAGTTCCAGGACAGCCTCCAAAGCCACAGAGAAACCCTGTCTCGGAAAAAAAAAAAAAAAAAAAAAAAAGAATGGAAGGAAGGAAGGAAGGAAGGAAGGAAGGAAGGAAGGAAGGAAGGAAGGGAAGGAGGAAAGAAAATCTTCCACGGAGAGAAATATGGAGGAACTCAGAGCCCATGTCTTCATTCACAAGGTCATTTCCAGCAGTAGTATTTGCATGGCTGCAAAAAGCAGAAAAACACAGAGATTTTGTTTATCATATGAAATTAAGTTCATAAACTTTAATGGTGATTCTTCTGGGGACAGAAAAAAGTCTGCTTTCAACAGAACAAGTCCAAAAAAAAAAAATTACCGGCCATTATGAGGATTACCTACCTGGATTTTCAAAGCACTGGCTTTAGAGTTTTAAAATTTGGCAAGATGCATCCGTCCACAACACACCATTTTGTAAAAAGATCAGAAAGGTTTCCCAGGTTATTATGGCATCCCATAAGGAACAAAGCAGAACACAGACTTGTTTCCTATTTTTGTTTCATCATTCTTCATAATCAATAGGAGTCTAGCTTTGTCCGGACAGATAGCATGAGAACCTGGAATCAGCTGAAAATCTTACTTGGTTTTGTTTTTTGTTTTGGTTTTGGTTTTGGTTTTGGTTTTTGTTTGTTTGCTTGTTTGTTTTTGTTTTTGCATATTTAAGAAAATAAAAGATGGGACATCTTGGATTTTTGTGTATTTATCCACATAATTTGGGGAGATGTACCAGGGTTAGCAGATATCACCTACCAGGGTCAAGCCTCACTTTTCAATGGGAATGAAGCATGGGCCAATGGACTCTCCTTTCCTACTGTTCCACCCTTTGAATATAAAAACAGTTTCTGGAAAAGGAAACATCAAATGCACCACATTATTGTAGTAGCATTTTTCTCACAGAAAAGTAAAAATCATTGGAGACAACTTAAAAAGATCCAAGTCAAGATTTCAAAGGTGCTGTCTATTTAGACCTTGTTTTATGAAATATAACACCTATTTAAAAAAATAAAATAACAGGCTCCAAACAGTATATCATGAGGGAAATCACTGCATTTACAATTTAAATGAAACTTGAGTTCTGTGTTTCCAATGTGAGTTCAGTTTCACCATGATCGTATTCCAAGCCTTGTTCGCCTTGATTTTGTCAGTGAACCCTAACCTATTCCTTTGATTCAGTACAACTGTTCTTTTTAGAGCCCATCAAACACAGTGCTTCATTAAGGGCCCCTTTTTAATCAGTCACCAAAAATGCCATCTGCAGAGAGCTGTCCTTCCTCACCGCCATCAACCCTGAAGTCTCTGTTTCTCTGGCATTCTCATTGAGCTATTAAATTTGATAAGCGTCAGTTGTCAGCAATTCAGTTCTATTAGATAATAATGCAGAAAGTATGGTGTGATTTCATCATAGACGTTTTTGAGAACAACTTAAAATACCCTCCTTCAGGAACTTGCAATCCAGGGCTACGGTGTCCTGACGACCTTGCTGGCAGAGCCAAAGGACTTGAAGCCAAGGTGGCCCCTCTATGTGCTAAGGACATTAATACTAGCTTGCTCTGGGGTCAGCCAGAGCACACTAGATGAACTCTCTACCAGTCACCCAGTTCCTGGTTTTGCCTTACTATTTCATTTCGGTTTTATTTAGGAGGTTTGTTGTTATTGTTGTTGTCTCCTTCTCTTCCTCCTCCTCCTTCTTCTGACCTTGAACCTGCCATCATACCTTAGTACCCCAAGTGCTGGGATCACAGGATTCTACCACAATGGTAGCCCTGGTGCTAGTTTTTTGATGACAGGCTCCATTGCTCTCTAAAGGGCTAACTGAGACATGGTGACCATCAAAAGTGACCCAGGAGAGCAAGGCAGAAGCCATGGTTTCTTGCCTTTCATTGTGTCACACATGCTTCCATTTCTGCCACACTCTGTTCTTTAAAAGAAAATCACAAAATCGGGCCTATAGGGGGAGATTTGGTTCTACCTTTTGGAAAGACAAAGTGAGAAGAATTTGTGAACATATTTTTAAATCACCTCAAGAGAAAGTTTAAATGTATATTCATGAAGAACTGGTTAAGTGAAGTGTGGTTGTTGTCTCCAAAGACTTTTATGGCATAGATTTCACCTAGAGAAGAAGATTTTAATTTTCTGTGTATTTACTTTATCAACACAATGCATGTTAAAGAACCATATTTTTTATTAAGTTTTAAAAATAAATATGGTTGAAAGATGACCTGCATGTTGTTCATTTCCTATGACATCTTGAGGTGAATGTAGTTAAGACATCAGTATGCAGATATGTAATTATTAATAAAGGGTTGACAGCAGATGATATCCAGATAAGAAACATAAACTGAACAGAATGACAAGGCTGGCCCCTACTTTGTAAGGAACATGTGAATTATATACATTAGTAAATACAAAATAAAGGCAGAAACTGTAATACCTAAAAAGACTCAGAAAGATGAGAAAAACAAGTTTATGCATTTTTATCTTTAACTTAAATTCCATATGTACATGTTTTCATTTTATAGTCACATTTTTATGTTAAAGAAAATAAATACAAATTAATATAAAAACAAAAGCAACAAAAAATGAACAAAGAGTATGAAACACTCATTTTCAAAATTAAATAAGAATATAGTCACGGGGCTGTAGAGATGGCTCAGTGGTGAAGAGTACTGGTTGCTCTTCCAGAGGACACAGGTTCAATCCCCAACACCCACATGGCAGTTCACAACTGTCTAACTCCAGTTCCAGAGGACCTGACACCTTTATTTCAATGCACATAAGAAAAGATTTAAAAAAAGAAGAAGAAAACCAATAAAGGGAAATATAGTCAGCGGCCAGCTCCCAAATAATGACTTTTTAATCAATTGTGAAAGCTTGGTCTTAGCTTAGACTTGTTCCCAATAGCTCTTAAAACTTAAATCAATCTGTTTATATTAATCTACATTCTTCCACGTGGCTTTTTACCTCTCCTCACCTCAGTACCATCTCTCTGACTTCCTCCAAGTCTGACTGGCAAATCTCCCATGTTTCAGATTCTTTCCCAGAGTTCCTATCTCTTCCCAGAAGTCCTGCCTAACCTCTTCCTGCCAAGCTATTGGCCATTCAGCTCCTTATTAAACCAATCAGAAAACAGTTTAGACAAGTGAGGAAGGACATAGACACATCCTCACAGTGAATAAAAAGATTATCCCAACATAAGAATGTTTCACAAACAGGCTGGCCTCAAACTTAAAAGTGATCCTCCTGCCTCTGCCTCCCAAGCACTGGAATTAAAGGTATATGCCACTCTGCCTGGCCCAAATACTTTTTCCTGTTCAATTCCACTCACAGAAAAAGAAACATAAAATCAAAACTGTGTAGTGACCCCTTTTCACTCTATGTGGTAAATACTCGAAAGTCAGATAACATACTGTTTTAGGACAAAAGGCAACTTTCAAAGTTATGGAGACTGTGATAGAAGAAGACTATGGAAGGACATTTGGCAATGCTTAACAAAACAATGATGCACACAACCTTTGACTCAGTTCCCCTTTTAGAAATTTATCTTCACATGTATGCAAATAGCATATACCCAATAATAATACTCAAGACTTATATTAATCTAAATGTTCTTTAACAAAAGTAACATAAATTATAATAAATCTACACCATATACTACATTGCAGCTAAAGTTAGAAAGAACATGAGTGCATATGAGTTCAATGACATATTAAGTATAAAAGTAAGCACAGAACACCTTGCACATTATACTCGGACTTTAAAATCTAAAAGATGTGTGTTCATATTTCTTTATAAATACCGTTGTTCTCAGCACCTGAAGGTAATACATTCCCAACAGTAACGGGAACTTACTGCCGGTAAGACACAAACCTGGATGACTGTGGGACAAAGTAAAGAGATTTCTTTCTGCACATCTGGGTTGCTTTTGACCCATGTTAATGCATTGCTTACTAAACTCAGGTAACATGAGATAATGATGCTGCCCTGTGTTGGATATCCTGCTTTTTCCATGTTATTTAATTCTTGTTTTGCAGCTGAAGACACTGAGACCCATATACATGAAAACAGCTAAAGTCTCTAGTCAGTAGCTAAGCTGGGCTAGTTGCAAGCAGTATGTACCAGATGCTCTGCCATTTGGCAACTAGACTATGAGATAATGATGCTCCTGTCAGGCAACACAAGTGTGGATATTCATTCTCCAAGGGAGTCGGTAACTACCGGTAAAAGAAGCAGTCTTTTCCAGTGGCACTGTCTGGAGTCCACACAAACTAACTATACCCATACAGCCTCTAAAGCCCATTAGGATTGTTGTCAGGAGACACGGGTTCTAATACGGCTCTAAGCACCACTACTTTTAGTTTCTCAGGCCTTCGTGTCTACGTACAGGAAGTGAACCAAGGAAGTGCCTGTTTCATCTTGAAATCCAAGCCCATCCACCAGCCAGTCCACCTGAAACATCACTACTTCTCCAGTATTTCTGGGTTGACATGTTCGCTAAATTCAAACCAAGAGATTTATTTGTGTGCCTTCCCCAAGCAGTAACAGGGCATAACTCTTTGCCCTCTCCAAAGAGAAAATCCCTAATATATTTAACACAGCAGTGGTTCAAGCCAGCCTAATAGAGATAAGTTCCAGGACAGCCACAGCTACATAGTAAGAACCTGTCTCAAACAAAGTCATCAAGGCTGCTGACTACCCAATCCTACAACAAGCCTTTTTCCTCACTGCCATACAACTCTACATGCTACATCCTCAGCCTCCTGCCTGATGGTCTCTTCCAAGGGCCTGGTACCCAGCCACCTCTTCATTCATCCATCCACTAATTCATCCAAAGCACCATTAACTCATCGCGAATATTTCCACACACTACCCAGAGTATTTAAAAGGAGACAGAAAGTGTCTCAGAGCTAGCCAGGTATCAACAACCTTGAAGGTCATTGAGGAAAGACACCCCCCCCCATCAGCAGCAGCTTGTAAAAGATAGGGCTGAAACTGGAGAGCTCTGGTTACTTCTTAGAAGAATAGGCTGCAGCTCCATGGGGTGGGGAGAACCAGTGGGGGGAGGAAGCATAATCAGACTAATCAGTCTGATCAAAATACATTACATACATGTATGAAAATGTCACTTATGAATTCCATTATGTATGATACATGTTAATTTTAAGAAAAAGAAAGTAATATGATCTGAGTTGGTCCCTTAACCTGAGTAGAAAGACCCAGCCTAAGATTAGTAGGATTGGTATAGATCTGGATGCTTTCTTGTCAAGAAAATAGGAATACCACCGTCACAGCTAGATGGGGTGACATGCTTTTTCAATCCCAACAGAGACAGAAGGAGGAAGCAGCCTGATTTACATAGTGACTTCAATCCAGCCAGGCATACAGAGAGAGTCCCTGTCTCAAAACAAGGTTGTATTTTTAAAAAAACAGAAAGAAAGAATTCAAATAGTGTTATTCTAAGGTCTGTGTTGATGTCCGAGATTCCTGTTATTATCGAAGGCCAAGCTGGTTCTTGGGGTCTGGAATGACACCTGGTACCATGCCGCTGTCCAAGGGCCATGTGGCTGCTGGGACCAAGGCAATCTGAAAGGCCTGCTCTGCTACCAGGGGCCATGATGATATTCAAACCCAAGCGGCTGCTGATGGCCATGTCTGGGTCTGTGTTCCTGCTGCAGCTGGGGTCTGCGTTGATGTTTGTTGCCCATGGGACCCACATGGACCATGTGTCAAAGAACCAGGGCTGTGTTGAGCTAGCCTTGCTCCTCACTGGCCCTGGGAGAGACACCCACCTCACCAGAGAGCTGATCCTGCCCCTCACTGGTTCCCTGGTTCCGGGATGATGAACCTGAGGGCCAGGTCACAGGAAAGCTGGCCCTACCTCTTATCATGAGCATGGGAGAGCTGGCTCCACCTGACAGGGAAGTGGGAGGAGTAGGGGGGAGGAAGGGATGTAGAGGAGGGTTGGGGACTGCTCTCAGCAAACAGGACTGAGATACCACCCAGGCACACAGTTTTCCCTTGAGTCCATTCATCTTCACTTGCAAGTGTTCATTGCCACAGTCATTGGTCTGGCATGTGGCTTCTGGGTACAAAGAGGTTTTTTTGGTTTGGTTTTTGGGAGCCTGGGTTTGTGTGTGTGTGTGTGTGTGTGTGTGTGTGTGTGTGTGTGTGTGTGTGTGTGTGTCTGTGGTTTAATTAACATTTTTATTTTATTTTTAATTTTCCTTTGTGGGGGGATGCTACAAGGATGAAGGGTGGGTATGGAAGGACAGGGAAATGAATAAATAGGATTGGTTCCCAAAGAATCAGAAAAAAAAAAAAAACAAAAACAAAAAACAAACAAAAAATCCCCCAGCCCCCAATTTGGCTCACCTAAGTAACATTCCCTATTAAAATTAAAAAACTCATCCTAAACAGGGTTTTCCCTTTCACTTTTATAAACTGCCATTTTCCTATGGGCCATGTCTGTCTACTCTCTATCCAGTCCTTCATCCTCTGGAGCAAAAACCCCTTCCTCCTCTCCCTTATATCCTTCTTCTCCCTCATCCTCTATCTCCTGTCCATCTCATATCCCTGCCCTTTTTCTCTCTGGGGCAAATAAATCTCCTTTGTGCTGAGAAGTTGATCTTGCAGATCTTGAGCCAACCCTGAGGTTCCCTACACTACACAGTTGTGCAGCTAAGTGTGCATGATATCCCCATTTGATCGCGTGGGTGTGGCATGGAATAGTCTTTGGGCAGAACATGGCCGTGCCCCTCTTGAACTCAGCAATTCTAAGACAGCAATTCTTCATAAGAACGGTCTTGTCACTGAATGGGGATAGAGCTCCTGGGACCCCCTTCTTCCTGGGGATTTCTAGGCAGTTGATGGTTGTGAAAGAAGAAAAGAAATATTTTCTTCCATAAGGTGTCCATGCCCCTATAAGTAACTTTTCATGCTCCTACAGGCAACCTTAATGGCACTCATTAGGTCATGAACACACACTCAAAAGGAGCAAGTCCAGACAGGAAGAGGAAAGTAACAGTGTGGAAAAGAGAGGGTAACTGAGTTAACGTAATCAAAATGTATTATATATACAGGAAAATTGCATAATGCAACCCACTATTGTGTATAATTAATATATGCTAAAGAAAAACATTAAGAGAGTTGTTTATATCCAAATGGGCCTGCCCATCACCTGGGCAGGAAAATACCCTTTGGGGGAAGCTACCAATTCTAGAAACCTTAGAAATAGTATAAACCAGGCCTAAAATGCAGCATGCTATTTTTCCTGTTGCTGGGATGAGACACTGACAAAAGCAACTCAAGAAAGAAAAAAAGGGGCTTATTTTCACTCACAATTTGAGACCACAGTCATAGCCACAGATACCTTGGTGGCAGAAGCTTGAGGCAGCTAGTCTTGCAGGATCCAGTCAGGAAGCCCCAATGCTCATGCTCAGACCTCCCCCTCCTCTTTTATGCAGGCCAGGACCCTGAGACAGGTACTGCCCTTCTTTAGGGTAGGTCTTCATGCCTCAGTTAACCAGTCAAGAGAATCCCCCACAGGCAGCTCCCCAATAATGACATGGAGACTCGTTATTAGTTATAAACGCTTGGCCGATAGCTTAGGCTTGTTTCTAACTAGGTCTTATAACTTAAATTAGCCCATCCCTTTTAATCTTTAATCTATGTTCTCTTACATGGCTCCGTTACCTTTACTTTGTAATGCCACGATGCTGGCTCTGCATCTCCAGATGACTCTGCCCTTCTTCTCAGAGCTCGCCTGCCTAGCTATTAGCCATCTAGCTTTCTATTAAATCAATCACAGTGACACATCTTCACACAGTGTAATGGAATTTTTCACAGCACATGCCCAGCCTCTCTACCTTCAGCTAAATAACCTCTCATTAGCCTGGGGGCTCATCTCTCAGGCGATTCTGGATAGGGACACCTGGGGGATCATCTCTACGGTGATTCTGGACCCTGTCAAGTGGGCGACATCAACCACCACAGCTTTGTTGGTACGGTGCCCCATTGTTCACTCTCACCCCTGAGGGTGCTCTTCCTTCTAGTAAACTATGTATCTTCTCTTTGGTGTGTCTCATCTAAAGTTGGTGATCAAAAGGACTCAGGAGCTGAGGGGACTTCAGAGTGAGACAATGGACTTCAAGTCAATTAAGAAACCACATTACAGCTGAGTGGATGTTTGTCTAGGAAGATGAGAGATTCCCACTCCCCCACCTTACCCCAACCCCACACTGCTTCCCATAAAACCCATTATAAAAGATACAGGCATGTTAGCTTTAAGATGGGGCCTTGAAGTTGGATTGAATAAGCCATTCCTCATAGATTCCAACTAGTTTTATGTCCAGTACAGTGACTATCCAGGGATCATAATCCATTTGTTCTATCACCAATTCTAAAGTCCTAGCAAAAAGAAAAAAAGCACAGAAAACAGCGTCCCTGCTTCTAATTAAAACATTATCTCTATATTAGATGGACACAAAGCCTCCAAATGTCCTTACCATTTAAAATCCCTTTATCAACAGTATGACAGAAAGCAAAGAAATTCACACACCCCTGAGGCAAGACAGTGAAAATCTATTACTGTCCTGTGTGCACAGTTGCAGATAGCTGCTGGTCATGTTTTAAGCATAGACTCAGGGAGTAAATCTGAAACTGGCCACATTAGTTACTGAATAGTAGGAGGATATATTGAGAATCTACCTGAGAATTAAAACTCTCCTGCATCTGATATTAACAATGGTATGATTCGACAGCTGTGGTAGAGCATACCTTTAATCCCAGCACTCGCAGGCAGAGGCAGGTAGATCTCTGTGAGTTTGAAACCAGCCTGATTTACAGAGTGAATTCCAGGACAGACTCCAAAGCTACAGAGGAACTCTTTCTTGAAATACCATTTTTAAAAATGGTATGACCCATTTCGTTACCTTAATACCAAAGTCACACAGTCTCAGAAAGGGAAAAAGAATGCATCTTCTCCCACATATGTAGTCTAGCCAATAATGCTTATATAAACAAATGTATATAATATGAAGAAAAAATAACAAGCAATGTTAAATATGAGGGAATACAGAAGGACTAAATGAAGATAATGGACATGGGTTATGAAAGAGGATGTAGAACTAAGTGTTTTTCTACTTCTAATTCTGCCATGGATTTGTCATTTCTAGTGGTGAATAAGTTCATAATATATATTCAACAGTGAAAGCATGCAAACCAATGTACAGCTCCATAGCTTCCATTCCAAATGGATATTTCAACTGTATAGATACTGACTGAGATATAAAGACTTTGGGTCTGGTTAATTTTGGTGCATGTTTTTTGTTTTTGTTTTGTTTTTTGCAACTTTTTCATAATAAAATTTATTTAAAAGTTTTTGCAAAACATATTCCAGTCCTAACTACCAATGTCAACTCTCAAGTCACACAATGCATATCACAGAGTAAACGTGTGTGTGTGTGTGTGTGTGTGTGTGTGTGTGTGTGTGTGTGTGTGTGTGTGTGTGTGTTACAGAATGATTGCAATGAGTTAAAATGGCCAGAACTGAGTGAGGCTGGACTGGGGCAAGCAGACAGCTGGTAGGGGTGCAGAAGGAATCTCCCTAGGAACTGGTTCATGAGTCCTATTGGAAGTCTGCTAGTGTTCAGCCAAGACTTAGGGTTGAACTGAGCAGCTGAAGTCAAAGAAGATGGGAAAAAAAGAGCAGGATGGGGTCCATACAGGCAAATGGGCAATAGGAAGGATGGCAATTTGTGTAGATCCTGTCAACAATGGAGATCAAGACAAGCTGAAGCCCCTAGGGTAGTCAGTATTTTCATGCTTGTTGGTCCCTTAATACCCACACCAGGTTGATGAATGACAAACTAGTGGAGACTGTCGCCATCATAGTATCAGTGTCCTGTTCCTTATGGGGTCCAGATGAGGGCCTCTACATCTGCACTCAAATGAGAGGCAAGTGTGCTTAAAGATGGTGTCTCCTGGAGAAAAAAATGTTTCAAGTATTTTGGTGTTTTGTTTTTGTTTTGCTTATTGGTTGGTTTATTTGCTTAGCTCTCGTGGAGCCCAGGCTAGCCTTTAACTTGCTGTGTAACCAAGCATCATCTGAACTTTTGATCCTGCTTGCCTTCACCTCCTAAGTACAGGGATGATGGACATATGCCACCATGCCCAATTTTATGTGGCCCTTGAGGCTGAACCCAGGCCTTTATAGGCACTACATAAGCTCCCTGACAATGTTTTGTTTTGTTTTGTTTTTTAAGAAGAAACAAAAATAGATGAGAGGAATATAGCAAATCCCAAGTTAACTACTAAATTAATGTGCTTTGTCCAAATCCAATGCCAAGTTCACATCAGTCATAAGAAAACTAAACACAAGACAATTGAAATGTAATCCATTGTCAATGCTTTTGAAAGCCAGCAGGGACTAAACAACAGCCAGCAAGGCTTTGAGAACAGCAAGTTCAGTCAGAATGCAAATATCCACGCCTGGAATGGGAAGGAGAATTGATGGCTTTGTTCTTATTCCATCCCACAGCAGGTATGCAGTCAAAACTACCTCCATTCCTAGGGTTTAAATATATGCAAACTTAGGCCAGGATTGAGAGAGATGGAGAGAAAAATAAATAATCACTTTGTGCAGTGTTGAAGAGCAGTAGGATTAAGCTTTTAATCTGTTGATCAGTAGGATAATTCAGTCAGTATTAATGTATGTACTAAAATATGTAAATTTCAAATATCTTAACTCAGAAGTAATAGGTCAATGAGGAGATGATGATATAATGAGCTTGCTTTAATGATACCTAGTGAATGTTAAATAGTTAAAAGTTAGAGGGCTTGAAGGCCATATAAATAGATCCCTCCTACATCCCTCCTCCCCCATATCACTAAACTTAAGGGGAAAGTGTCAAAGTTGCCTCTCCCCTAATTGAAAATCATCCCCTCATAGGAAGGCCCAAGCATCATTGTCAGCCCTCTGCTACAACTTAAAGGAAAAAAAGAACAAATGAACCATGCCGTCTGTCTTTGACTGTGTGTTTATTGCTTCCTATATTAGACCCAGTGACAAGTTGGCTCTTCTGCTAGCTAGAAGAAATTCTAAATGTCTAATATGCATAGCATAATTATCACTTTTATTTTACTAAATATAATTTTCCTAGTACACATTACCATTTTATCTAGCCATTTAGCTACTGGTAATGATTCTTCCTGAATCACGCCCACAACCTGAAGATTTTCTATCTCGTGTTCCTTTGGACCCTTGCAAAAACAATATAGAATGCCTGCAGAGCAAAATTAGTCCTCAACTTAATTATCTTGCAGCCTATTTTCCGAGTTTAATTAACTTTCCTGAGTGGCTTCTACTGCAGTGAGGACTAGGCTCATTCTTTCATTCTGTATTATTTAGAGTCATAATTTCTCTTTTCCCTCGGTTTCAAGGACACCACAAGCTACCTCCAGTCTTAATTGCCATCACAAATGCAGAGATATGAGACTGGAAAAACAGGCTTAAAATTAAGAGCATGCGATGCATGCTAACACAGGGCTAGCAAGCTATGCCTGTGCTATGTATAAGCCCTACTAGCCTCTAAATGAAATGACAGTGAGTATTGATGTTGCTAAGCAAAGTCAGACTACAGATCAAATTCTCATTGTTGTAGAGTGAGAATCCAGAAACGGAATTTGAGCCCAAGCCAACAGTCTCTACAAACTAAAACACAACCGTTTACACTAAAGATGTCCCCCAACCCCCCCAACCCCCCCAATCCCCCCAGCCCCCCCAACCCCCCCACCCCCAACCCCCCACCCCCCCCACCCCCGTCTCTCTGTACTCACACACACACACACACAGCTCCTCTGACTGGGTGTGGCAAGACACTCTTCCTCTTGTCTGGCCATCTTCACAGTAGTGGAGTGAAGAAGGGTTGTTGGAGAACAGCTGGTTGGAAACAGACCAAGCTGCTCCATGGCATCTGTAACACTGGCCAGTTAAGTGTCTACAAACCTCAATGTTCCCACCATTTGGTTGATGCTTTAGCAATGTGTCACGCAAAATACTGCTCTCACTTCCAAGGAAATAAGTAAGTTTATTCTGAGCCAAGTGGCCATGGCCTGAGAATCTCAAGCTACAATTACACACTTACACACACACGCATGCGCGCGCACATACACACACACACACACACACACACACACACACACACACACACACACACACACACCAAAAATTTCCTACATGGAAGCAGTTACATGAACTATGCAGTTACAGAAGACAAGAGCATCATCAGTCAAGGCATTTCTATATGGTACACTGGTGACAGCATCAGATAGGCACATTATAATAGCAAAGCATATGAACAGGTTTCAGATGTTATTCAATGGTATTCTTAGCTTTTGAGTTGGTGGAAGCTATTGATCTGCTAGACTGATATTCTCCAAAGGTTGACCCTGATACTTTAAAGGATGATGTCTCAGGCACAGATGTGGGAAAGAAAAAAGAAAAAAGGGAAGACTATTAAGGAGGCTAAAGATAGCCCAAGATAATTTGGCTCTGAATCTACTTTCCAGCTCTCTACAGTTCTGATCAGTCCAATTGCCTTGTAGAATCTTTAACGAATCAGGTGTAGTGAGATATCCACCCTGCCTGCACCTGTAGCACTGACCACATCCATTTGGGCGTGGTTACAGGTGTGAATGTGATGGGGTAGTGGGGGAGGCTAGGTCTGGGGCCCCTAACCCCAGCGTTCACTCTTGGTTCTGGTTGGTCAGGTCACAGAGAGCAGCCTGGGTGTGGATGCTTAAAGAGAAAACTTGCAGGTCATCGGTTTCTTTTGTAAATGACTTCTCCCAGAATAAATCTCACTTCAGGTATCTGTACTGGCCTGCCCCTGGAGTTCTGGCAGGATATGTCCTTAGCTGCAGCCACTATTGGCACCACCTGTGTACATTCACTATGTTCCCTTTTAAAAGAGCCCTGCCCACCTCTTCTCTCTCTCTCTCTCTCTCTCTCTCTCTCTCTCTCTCTCTCTCTCTCTCTCTCTCTCTCTCTCTCTCTCTCTCTCTCTCTCCCTCTCTCTCTCTCTCTGTTCCTCTTTTCTCTCTCCTCCCTCTTCCCTCTCTTCCTCCCTCCTCTCTGCTCCTCCCTCCTCTCTCCTCTCTGCCCCTCTCTCCTCTCTCCTCTCTCCTCCCTCCCTCCTCTCTGCTCCTCCCTCTTCTCTCCTCTCTCCTCCTCTACCTATCTCTCTGCTCTCCTCCCCCTTTTATCTTCTGTTGCTCCTGTCCCAGAGGCCCATCTTCCCACTCTCCTCCCTCCTTTTCCCATTCCCTTTCTCCTAATGATGGTGTGTAGAAGACTGCAGATAAACACAGCTATCACCATGCACAAAACTTAAGTCCAAATGGATCAAAGGCCTCAACATAAATCCAGCCACAGTGAACCTCTTAGAAGAAAAAGTGGGAGGTCCCTTGAACAAATTGGTACAGGAGACTGATTCCTGAACATAACTCAAGTAGCACAGACACTGAGATGGACAATTAACAAACAGGACCTCCTCAAACTGAGAAGCTTCTGTAAGGCAAAGGACACAGTCGACAAGACCAAACAGCAGCCCAAAGACTGAAAAAAGATCTTCACCAACCCCACATCTGACAGAGGGCTGATCTCCAAAATACACAAAGAACTCAAGAAACTAGTCACCAAAACACCAAATAACCCTATTTTAAAAATGGGTGCAGAACTGAATAGAAAATTCTCAATAGATGAATCTAAAATGGCTAAAAGACACTTAAGAAAGTGCTCAACATTCTTAGCCATAAGGAAAATGCAAATCAAAACAACTCTGAAATACCATCTTATTCCTATTAGAATTACAAACACCAATGAGAGCTTATTCTGGAAAGGATGTGGAGAAAGGGGAAACACTCCTCCACTGCTGGTGGGAGTACAAACTTGTACAGTCATTTTGGAGATCAGTATGGCAGTTCCCCAGGAAAATGGGAATCAATCTATCACAGAACACAGCAATTCCACTCTTAGGCATATACCCACATGATGCACATCCATGCAACAAAGACATCTGTTCAACTATGTCCATAGCAGTATTATTTGTAATAGCAAGAACCTGTAAGCAACCTAGATGCCCCTCAACTGAAGAATGGATAAAGAATACATGGTACATTTACACTATGGAATACTACTCAGCAGGAAAAAAAAACAATGGAATCTTGAAATTTGCAGGCAAATGGATAGAACCTGAAGAAACCATCCTGAGTGAGGTAACCCAGTCACAAAAAGAGGAACATGGTATTTACTCACTCATATTTGGATTTTAGACATAAAGCAAAGGATCATCAGCCTACAATTCACACCAGCAGAGAAACTAGGACACAAGGAGGAAACCAAGAGATTCATACAAGGTCCCTCACAGAAGGGGAAAGGGACAAGATCTCCTGAGCATATGGGGGGGCAGTGAATGGAGAGGGAGTTAGGAGAAAGAGAAGGAGAGTAGAGGAGAACATGGGATCAGAAAGATTGAGTCAAGGAATAAATAGATGAGAGAAAAAAAAAAAAGAAACCATAATAGAGAGAACCATTATAGGTTTGAAGAGAAAACTGACTATAGAGAAATGTCCAGAGACCTACGAGAATGACCCCAGCTAACAATCTGAGCAAAAGTGGATAACTAAGAGATTGATAACTAAGGTATATGCCATCCTAGAACCTTCATGTAGTAGCTGTTGGAAACAGAAGCAGACACCCACAGCTAAACACTGAGCTGAACTCCTGGAATCCAGTTCCAGAGAGGGAAGAGTGATTAAAAAAAAAAAAGGGGGGGTCAAGACTAGGCTACAGAAACCCAGCATTGGACGGACTCAGACCCCCTGAACATGGGGTTAGAAGGCCTGGGCAGTCTATGGGACCTCTGACAGTGGAACCAGGATGTATCCCTGGTACACAAAAGGACTTTGGGAGCACATTCCCCATGGAGGGATAATTCCTTAGCTTAGAGACAGGAGGGAGGGCCTAGACCCCTACTCCAAATAACTTGAAAGATTTTGATGATCCCTCCCAGAAGGCCTCATCCTCCCTGTGGAGTCAAATAGGGTCTTTCTCATGCTGATTTTTAAATTACAATGCCTCTTCTTTGTAGCATAGTTCACTGAAACCAAAAAAAAAAAAAAAAAAAAAAAAAAAAGACTTTTATCTCCCAGGAGCAGCCAGGCAGAATTCTCTGGAAAGGCCAATCTCTAGAAGACCCATAAAATCTCCCATGTAGCTTTCAGACCCTACTATTCATCCAACCTTGCTACTGGGCACTGTGCTATAACCACCTGGGCATATCAGTCTACCCTGCTTCTACACATGACCCTAAAAATTGATGGGCACATTGTACAATCATGCACATGTACACAGAGACTAGGTACACTAAGCTTGGTGCTGCCATGAACCAAACCCACTTAAACAAACTGAATCCCACCTGGCAGTGTGCCCCCACAATGTCTACAGCTCAGCCACTAAGACCCTTGCAAACATCACCAACTTGATTATAGCTGAAGCTGATATATTGACCCTGCACTTAAGTGCACACACCTGGAATGAAAACCAGGCATACCCAACCAGGTGTTTAAGACATATTGCCTGCTAAAAAGCCCTTGACTATGAAAGCCACTCTATAAAATTAATAGAGGTAACTCAACTATCAGACACATAATACCAAGGTATACACTCAAGAAGGCTCAAAATACACAACAGGATGCAGCCACGGGTACACAATTATATATTTCTATAGCAACAGACCCAAATAGATTGATGAATTACCTAAAAAATAATTCAAGTAATTATTTGAAAGAAAATGAGGCACAGGAAAACACACAGAGATAATTCCATGACACCTGGAAGACAACACATGACATGTGTAGGAAATTCAGCAAAGAGAACACAATCCTACAGAACAAATCAGAGATCTTGAAACTAAATAACTCAACAAATGAAATAAATACAGCTTAGAGCCTCAAGAGAATTATCAGACAGAAGAATGTTTCACCAGCTGGGTTGCACATGCCTGTCATCCCAGTATTCCACAGACTGAGGCAGGAGGATTTCAAGACCAAGGGCAGTGTGGGATATACAGCAAGCCTGAAAAAAAGGCTGGAGCGGGAAGAAATAGAGGAAAAGAGAGAGGAAAAGCACATTTGGAGGCTTGAATGTAAGTCCTTTAAAATAATCCATTCACATAGAGGAAAAATAGGTATGTCTTGTTTATGTCTTTTTTTTTTTAGGAAGGAATTATCAATTAACAAAACATTGGAGACTTAGTGCTATGTGAGCAAACTTTTGCATGACGGTCATTCCAGAAGAAGGAAAAAGAAAAGGCGAGGAAACTCCAGTCAAAAATATTGTTGCTGATAACTTTCAAACTCTCAGGGAAGACGTAAACATGCAGCTCTCTAAGAATCTCAAGCAACCCCAAACTGATCTGTTCTGAAGTCATGTTCTCCAAGCCCTCTGCAGCCCAACGATCTAAATAAAGCACAATACAAAGAATCCTAAAAAATGGTAAGATGAGTATCAAATCACCTCTAAAGTAATCCCTGTTAAATTAAAGGTCTGCCCTTCAGACATATCAGAAGCCAGGAAAAAACTATCTGATAATACATTGAAAGTTCTGAAAAAGGAAAGATTCCTGCCAAGTGTATTATAGCTAAAAACCCATTCTTTAAAAATTAACAAGAGGTTGGGCTTTGGTGGTGCACTTGGGAGACAGAGGCAGGCGGATTTCTGTGAGGCCAGCCTGGTATGCAGAGTGACTTCCAGGACAGGCTCCAAAGCCACGGAGAAACCCTGTCTCGAAAAACCAAAATTAAATAAATAAAATAATAAAAATTTTAAAAATAACAAGAAATGTTTTCTCAGACAAAACAAGAGCTGAAAGAATGTTCTATGCTTCAATAGGGCCCTTTGACTGCTGTTTAAGGGAAACCAACATCCTCAGCAAAAGAAAGATAATTGCTCTCCTGAAAACACATCAAAGTAGAAAACATACCAACGAGAGAGAGGTTAACATAAAACATAATACCAGAAAGCATCAAAACAATGAACAGAGAATGAACTGAGGGCCACACAGAATAACCAGGAGAAGATAGACATTGCTGCATTGTTAATAACCTTCCATATAAATGTTTAGTTCCTCCCCCAATTAAAATATACAGCTGAGCTGAACTGATTTAAAAGAGAAAAGCTAGAGCTAACGATAAGTCACTTTCCAGAATTCCTTTCTCCTAGATACAGAAATGAAATGCAAATGAAGGAGTAGGAAAGACCCTGCCAAATAGAGTAAGGGCTGGCAAGATAACTCAGTAGGTAAGGGGGCTTGCCGCTAAGCCTAACAACTGGAGTTCAACCCCCATTACCTATTGACTCCCATAAGTTTTCCGTTGAACACCGCAAGCATGTACTCCCTTTCTCCAAACGAATAAACTAAATAAATGAATAAATGTGATAAGCAAAATTTAAAGGAAACAGAAAGAATAAGTAACTCTACCTCTATCAGAAATTTTCAATTATGATGGAGAAGATCACTATATCACTACATAATCATAAAGAAATCAATTCAACAAAAGGAAATTATATTCATTATATAGTATATTGTTTTGCATTGTATATTTACATGTATATGACATGTTTTGTTTGTGTTTGTGTAACCCAATAATAGAACATTTAGTTATACAAAGAAAACATTATCTAAAAGTATGTAACAGTTTCTTTCATGGATGGACAGTGTAGGGATTTGCATGAGAAATGTCCCCCTTAGGCTCATGTATTTGATAACTGGGCAGCTTGTGGAAAATTGAATGTGGAGATTTGATGAAGCACAACCCAGGAGATGGAGATGGGCTTTGTAGCTTCGTCCCACATCCTAGTCTGTCTCTACACTTCATGGATGACAATGAAAATGTGATCAGCCAGCTTCCTGAGTCTGCCACCAAGCTTTCTTACCTGTTCCCATGCCTCCCCCACCATGACAGACTCTATCCCTCTGGAACTGTAAGCCAGAATACCTTTTCTTCCCTAACTTGCTTGTTTCAAGAATATTTTGTCACAGCAACAGAAAGTAAGGAATAAAGACATCTGTCTATCCAGATTGAAGAAAAAAAAAAAGGTATCTTAGAATATCAAAAGAAGGAAAAGAGGCAGGGAGGGAGGCAGGGAGGCAGGGAGGGAGGCAGGGAGGGAGGCATAGAGGAAAAAAGGAACCTTGTAACTGAACTTTACTAGACTCCAAACAGACCTAACATATACAGAGAATTTTGTCCAACACCTGCAGAATATAAATTTTTATCATCAGCAGACAAAAATGCATATACAACAAGAAAGAAATAGATCCTGGTAGGCCACAAAACAAGTCTAAAAAATTCTAAAGAGATTGAAAATAAGTATCTTCTATGTGTGCAATGTGATAAAACTAGAAATCAACAGAAATTTTATAAAGTATACAAATACATGAGAAGAAAACATAACTCTTGAATGGTCAATTGATCATTGAAAAAAAATCAAAAGAAAAACTAAGTTCTTGAAACAATAAAATATACCAAAATCCATGTGTTACAGCAAAGTGGTAAAAAAAAAAGCTTATAGTAAGTACCTACATAAAAGGAAATATTTTTCCATCATGGGGATCATGAGAGCCCTCCAGTTTCTGAGGACCTACAGATAGTTAATGAGTACTAGTGGATGGACAGAGAGAGATTTTCATTTGTAGTATGCCCACAAGTAACTTACCCACACTCCTATAAACAACACTAACTCATTCTGTCAAACAAAAACAAAAATAAAAAGTTTAAAGGCGTGAAAGCAGAAGGGGAACCAGCTAGTGCCATGAATTACATGAGAAAATTACAGACCACAGCAGTTATGAAGCCAATTAGGAAGAGAGAGTCCCTCATTCAGCCTGCAACCAAGAGCAGGCTATTGCCTGAGAAACGTCTTGGTGCTAGAGCTCTGGGTACAGCATTTTGAAAGACCAATCACAGCAACACCAATGCCAAGCATAGGTCAGAATTACCTTGTATAGCAACTGTTTTAGTAACTTACAGCAATCATTTTGGTTGTACCTCCTGGAGTTGTTTAGTTATGAATCTAGTTGTTTATTTGGAAGGGAGGGGATGTCTAGGGATGAATCTCCAGGAAGTCGCAAAATAAAATCAGAGCAGGACCAGGGCCAGATGGCATTATCATAATCATTTCACTACACAGTGGAAGGGGATACATGGGGGAAATGAGACAAACAAGGAGTGAATGTGATTTAAATTCTTTACATGTAAAAACTTTAATGGAACATTGCAAATAACCTAATGGGACTATTTAATGAAATAGACAAATATTAACAATCAATAGTAGTAGAAGTAAAGAAATAGAAAAGCTTAAAATAGGAAAAAAATCAGGATGGAGAGATGGCTCAGAGGTTAAGAGCACTGGCTGCTCTTCCAGAGGTCCTGAGTTCAGTTCCCAGCAACCACATGGTGGCTCACAACCATCCAAAATGAGATCTGGTGCCCTCTTCTGGTCTGCAGGCATACATGCAGGCAAAACACTGTATATGAAATAAGTAAATAAATCATAAAAAAGAAAGATAAATAAATAAACAAACAAACAAACAAACAAAATCCCAGGCTTGGGATATAGCTCAGCTGGTTTATGGTGCTTGCCTGAAACCCATGAAGCTTTGGCTTCAGTCCCCACCCCACCCCCCCAGTGGACCAAGTGCAGTGGCACGCACCTTCATCTCAGTACCAGGGAGATGGAGATGGGAGATGGAGGCAGTGAGGTCATAAGATCAAGGCCATTCTCTGCTATCTTAAAACAACAAAACAAAATTACTAACGATCATTCCAGTTTGTACCTTGTATCTTTAACCACCTCATCCCCACTCACCATAACATCCCTAGGCCAGATGAGCACTATTCTGTTCTTTGAGATTAACCCTTTTCTGTTTTCACAAATAAGCCAAAACATACAGATTTGGTCTTTCTATTCCTGACTTTTAAAAAAAAATATATTATCTTCTCATTTCACCTATATTGCCATGACAGAATTTAATTTTTATTGTAGAATGCTACTTTGCATTTATAGACCATATTTTCTTCATCTTCATCCATCAGTACACGTATTAATTACTGTATCTCACTGGTAAAATATGGCCAAGGCAACATATAGAAGGAAGAGTTTATTTTTGCTTACAGTACTAGAGGAGGCATTGTCACCAGAAGGCATAATGACAGACCTGGTGGCAGGAACAAGAAGATGAGAGCTCACATCTTCAAACTGGACATGGGAAACATAAGGAGCAAACCAGGATGGAGTGATGATATAAAACTCCCAAAGTGAGCCCAGCCCAAGGATGTGCTTCCTCAAGGCCATGCCCCCTAAACCTCCCCAAACAGTGCCATCAACTTCCAACCAAGCGTTCAGATACCTGAGCTTATCAGGTGCATTTCTCATCCAAACCACCACATTCCACCCCCTGGCCTCCATGGGCTCATGGCCACATCATGAGGCAAAATACATTTAGTCCAACTTTTAAGGTCCCCATAGTCTTTATGTTATGCTCAGATCTCAGAGTCCCCCAAAATCCGACAAAGAGACAGAATCCCATATGTAAAAGCAAACAGCCTTTATTCAAGTTCAAACTTGGACTCGCCAAACTTGGCACAATTAGAGAGCCTCAAGCTCAGTGGAGTGGGGTTTTGATCATCGCAGAGGCTGAGGTGGGATTTTTAAGGTTCATGACCCCTGATTGGCTGACAGTTGTCTAGAGATGTCTTGGTGAAAGAGGATGGGTCTATTTTGGGCTAAAGGACATCTTGTCATCCTATCTACAATGGTTGGAATGTTAACTCTTTTCCCCTTGGATGGTCTATTCCTGGATGGTGCCTGGGTGGTCCTAGCCTGTGGTCTCCCCTGGAGTCAGACCTACTTTCTGGTTGGTCTCTATTGAGCCTGCATGGCAGCTGTGTAGCAAGTTGCCCTGGATCCTACATTTCCAGTCTCAACACTTTTATTTAAAAGTCTAAGGTCTCTTCACAAACTCAAAGCAATCTCTTCATTGCAACCGAGTGTAAGTAAAGCTGATTCCATCCTTCCAACATAAAATAACACTGAAAATACATTGCCAGCCCAAAAGGGAGGAAAGGGGACCTAGTGAGGAAATACTGTCCAAAAACAAGACTGAAATCCAGCAGGGCAAACTCTGAACCTGTAGTCTCATGTTTGGTGTCAAAGGGCTTAGATGCCTTTGCCCTCTGGCTTTGCTGCTTGCAACCTCCTCCTCCTCATCCTCCTCCTCCTCCTCCTCTTCCTCCTCTCTCTCTCTCTCTCTCTCTCTCTCTCTCTCTCTCTCTCTCTCTCTCTCTCTCTCCCCCTCTGTCTCTCTTTCTCTCTCTCCTCTCTCTCTCCTCTCTCTTTTTTTCTCTCCTCTCTCTTTCTCTTCTCCTCTCTCTCTCCTCTCTCTCTCTCTCTCTCTCTCTCTCTCTCTCTCTCTCTCTCTGTCCCTCCTTCCCTCTCTCCCTCCCTCCTTCCCTCGGTGCAGTTCTTTGGGGGCAGACATCAACCACTCTGGAACCTCTAATAATTTGGCATCTCCACTACCCAGGCTTTACCCCCACAGCTTCATGCAATGCCCTCTCACTGCCTCTTGCCCTCTCATGGCTTTTGTGTTGGATAGTTTTATGTCAACTTGACACAAACTAAAGTCATCTGAGAGAAAATGACTCCATAAGATACAGCCGCAGGCAAACCTGTAGGGAATTTTTAAGATTAGTGATTGACGGGGTGGGCCCAGCCCATTGTGGGTGGTGCCATCCTCAGGCTGATGGTCCTGGGTTCTATAAGAAAGCACACTGAGCAAACCAATAAGCTGCACTCCTCCATGGCCTGTTTATCATCTCCTGTCTCCAGGTTTCTGCCCTGTTTGAGCTCCTGTCCTGACTTCCTTCAGTGATGAGCAGTAATGTAGAAGTGTAAGCCAAATAAACCCTTTCCTCCCCAGCTTGCTTTTGGCCATGGCGCTTCATCACAACAATAGTAAGCCTGACTAGGACAGCCTTCGTGCCAGGAATCCCTTCCTCATCCTTGGTGACTCCATAAAACCCTGGAGGAAGAATCCACTGTCTCTTAACTCTTGTTAAGACTTCTAAAGCCAGCACCATGTAGACAGTACTGCCAAGTTTCACAGCCAGCTCAGGATGGATCCTACCAGCTTTGAAATTTCCCAACAGCAGCTTTTTTTTTTTTTTTTTTAATTCCAGTTGCTTTCTAGGAGCAGGAAATGCCTTAAGCTTTCTTTGATAATTTGGAAGCTTGTCTGGGGGGGGGGGGTAAGACCTGCCCTGAGAGCATCCAAGCAGGCCTCTACTTAATGGTGCTAATCTCCTAACAATTACAGCCTACCCCCAGTGATGTACGTATCTAACAAGGCTGCACTATTTAAACCTCCCCAAACAGTACCAATTGGAGACTAGGTGTTCAAACGCTTCAGACTATGAGAGACATTTCTCATTCAACTCATTATAACTATAATTAACAGTTATCACAGTAATCCAAAATAGCTAACAGAAATTTTGCATAGTCTCCATACAAAGAAATGGTGTGTAGGGTAAAGAATCTGCCAGCTACCCTGATCTGGCCGTTACTCATTGTATTTCTACATTGGAAGTCCAATTGCCCTCCCAAGTATGTGTGATTACTATGTGTCCATTAAAACAAATATTTTGGACCAACAAGATAGCTTAGTTGGTGGGTGCACTCACTGGCCACAAAAGCCAAGTGACCCGATTTCAAGTCCCAGAACCTGTGAAGATGGAAGAAGAAAACCAAAGTTGTCCACTAACCTCTCCACATACACCATGGCTCACATTTATATACACAGTAATAATAATAATAATAAATCATAATGTTTTGTTATCAAAGATTGTTCTGGGAGAGGTTCCACCATTGTCCTCAGGGGTAAGCCACAGAGTCTAGAGACATTCCATCTGTGCCAAGAACCTCATCTGTGAGGTCAGGGTTACTGTTCCCAGCCTTCATGTAGTAGGGCTGTGACATGTACTGAGGTCCCAGCATCGTTTTCATCTCCACCCTAGGACATGGTCTGCTACCTCCATTCAGGATTCTCAAGCTTCCCCTTTTCAGTGACATGTCCCTGAAGAATTTGTTCAATACCTGTGTCTTAGTCAATGTTCTATTGCTATGATAAGACGCCATTAACCATGGCTTATAAAGGAAAGCATTTAACTGGGGCTCGCTTATAATTTGAGAGGTTTAGTCCATTGTCATCGTGATAGGGAGCATGGTGAAATGCAGGCGGACATGGACTTGGAGACGCAGCCTGAGAGTTCTACATGTGGATCCACAGGTAGCAGGAAGAGAGACAGCCACAGGCCTGGCTTGATCATCTGAAACCCCAAAGCCCATCGAATCTCCAGGGACACTCAACCTCTAAAAGGCTACACCTCCTAATCCTTCTAAGAATTCAGACTAAGCATTCAGACATAGTACCCTATGGGAGCCATTCTTACTCAAACCACCACAACCTGATTCTGTTCAAGAACAAAAGAGTTTGACATGATGCAGATACTACATACTTCTCACAACTTGTACATAATCATAACACAGTGTCACCAAGGGCTTTATGTTAGAGCTTTCATAAGTTAGCTTCTCATCACAGTACGGTAAGCCAGGGTGGACTTTGGACTAAGCATCCTCCCTCCTGTTCTTTCCCAGCCACCCCACCCTCCTCTGCACCGGCTTTAAATCATCCCCGCACACCCTGCTCGTGTACCTGCCAACATCATCGCTGTCTGAACGCAGCCGGCAGCTGTTTATTTACAATTAGATCTGCCAGGTGGAAAGCAAACATTCTACGTTACCAAATCAATCAATGTTGCTGGGAGAGGAGGGAGACAAACAGGTACAGCATGAAATGGATACAGCCTCGGCTGCCCTTGCCCAATGCCATTAGTTGCTCTCAGCACATAGAACTGACATCACCGTGGTTTGAGATCAGCTGTCCTCTGGCTGCACCTTAGACTTCTGAGAAACACGGCTGAAGATGAGGGCCTTGGAGGCTAGCCTTCAACTGATGACATAATAATGCTGTCCCCAGGAAGCGCAGGGTAATTCTGTAATGCGCAGGGTTTGTGGTGTTTACCTTCTCTCCTACTCAGGTTGTGACTACAGATGAACCACACATCTGGGAAGTGGGACTTCAATGCACTATAAGATGTGTGGAATTGAGAGGCGGTTATATATGTACACTCACGAGCATAATTTCAGGAATTGTGTGTCTGCGATGGGTCTTATCATGTAGCCCAGGTTGGCCTCTAACTCACAATCCTTTGACCTCAGTGTCCAGATGTGAATAACTAACTTCTCTTCGTGAATGGACTGCTTGTGTCTCATCTTCCAGTCCCGATGTAGGCATTTCCTAGCGTCCATGACCTTGGCGTGACTGTTAATGCATACAGCGCATGCTCAAGCCTCACTGCCCGGTATGTCCCTCATAATGAGGAAGAAGGTGGAAACAAACCTTCAGTAGAGGGGAGCTCTGGCTGAAAAGCTAATGCTCAAACTGATGCTGCTTTTTGTATGAGTTTCCTTTGGAGATGAGATCTCACTGTGTAGACCTTAGCTGGCCTGGAACTATGTAAACCAGGCTGGTTTCAAGCTCAGAGATATCAGCCTCTGACTCCCAAGACCTGTGGTTAAAGGTATGCCCTGCAGTGCTATTTTTTTTTTGTTTGTTTGTTTTGTTTTGTTGTTTTGGGGAGTGTTGTTTTTATTTTTTATTTAAATTAAAAACAATTTTATTTTACATGCCAAACCCAGTTTCTTCTCCCTCCTGTCCTCCCACTCCCCACACCAACTACCCATCCCATCCCCCATCCAATCCTCAGAGAGGATGAGGTCTCCCATGGGGGAATCATCATTTGGGGGCAGGACGGAGGCCCTTCTCCTTGTAACTAGGCTGAGAGAGTATCCCTCCATAGGGAATGGGCTCCAAAAAGCCAGTTCATGTTGTTTTAGGGGTTGTTTTAACAAAGAAATTTTTTTGATTTTTCACGCTGATTTCTGGGGACAGTCATTGACAAAGGCCATGATGGGAAAGTGATAACTACAAAGTCTCATGGTGACTAACCATGAAATCAAAAGGTGTGAAAAAGTTTGAATCTTTAATCAGCAAAACTTCACACAGATGCACTCAGCCCTGCAGACACCCTCTGGCCCTCACGGCTGTGTCACTCGAAGGGAATACTGCCACTGCACTGCTCTGTCCCTGGTGTTCATAAACTTGAAAGTCTCACCCGTGTGTACAAGTTCTTGGCACAACCATTGCACTGGGTATAAACGCAGGAGCTTCCGGTGCAGCCTCTAATGGGTTATCGGAAGGGCTGAAGCCAACCTTCAGCAGAGCCCTCTGCCCTTGTTAGAGCCTAGCATTCTGCAGAAACATTAAATCTTGGAAAGCTAAAGGAAACAAGAAAAGACAGCTGAAGGCTTTGGGAAGACAAAACATCTCAGTCAAGTGGTAAGACAGGCCATTAGTGGTTGGGGGCCCTGCAGCAGGGGCTTCTCATTTTCTCTGTACAGGTTACACGTTCAGCCACAAGAGGAACTCCAGGAACTCACTCACTCCAAGGGGCCAAGGGGAGCTGTCCACTTCCATAAGACCTGGTTAATAATGTAGCGGCAGTTCAAACCGTATAACTTACGAAGTTCCCAGGAGGACCCACAGCGGGCACAGCTAAAGATCATAAGCCAGTGGTTCTCAACTTGTGGGTCACACCCCCCTTGGGGTGGGGGGTCACCTGTCAGATATTTCCATTACAATTCATAACAGCAGCAAGATTACTGTTATGAAGTATCAATGAAAATAATTTTATGGTTGGGGGTCACTCGAAACATGAGGGAACTGTATTCAAGGGTGCAGCATTAAGAAAGTGGAGAACATGTCACTTATGACATAAACAAATGTGGGGTGATAGTTAGGCCAGGGATGCCCGTGGTTGGGTGAGCTTGGGTAAGGACCAGCTGAGGAAACGCAGGAACCTCACTGGCAGGAGGGAATGAGCTCTCACCATCATGTGACTTACGTAAAAACTGACTGAATGGTCCCACAATATGACGACTATGCTGTGCAGAGAACAGTGCAATCCGTGGTGTCCTTTCCCTGAGATGAGACCAGAACATGAGAGATTTGGAAATGAACACTCTTCCTTTAATCATACACATGGGCTCAGCATGACCTACTTGAAAGCACAGTGCTGTTTGACTTGCTTTTTTTTCTTGTTTGTTTTGTTTTGCTCCTGGAAGAATGTCTCGTTCTCTAAAGCTGATGTACTCAGCCCCACCCATTCATCCTGACATTAAAGCAGCCTCTTGATAACGATTTCAATCACTTGGCTGAAACCTATATGGGTTCCGAGTGATACAGACTGGAAACGTCCTTGGGAAGGATATAAGGTATTACATCAAACAGATGGGTAAGTACCAGGAGGAATGAAAAGCAGGCTGATGCTGGGGGGAATGGACAGTGTTCTCAGGCCACTAAAATGAACCTGACAGCTGGGTCTTACCACTTGACTCAGGATTCACTCTGCTAGGTTGGGTTAGGAAGATTAGTATTGGCTCTTTGCTTGAGATCCGCATGGAGGCTGCGTGGAGTCAGGGAAGTCCCCAACACTAGTAGCAAGAGACAGTGGGCTGGATGGTAGATGGGCATTAACAATGACAGCCATCAGTTATACATACATGGCCATGAGATGAAGCTCAACTCTATGCCAAGGTCAGCTCTTAAAAGCCAAAGCCGAACCCATGTACAGCAATGCATGCCTACAACCCCAGAATTAGAAAGGCAGGGGCCAGAGCCCCCGCCCCCCCAAAAAAAATTCAAGACAACTTGCCTCGAGGGGGAAAAAAAAGCACAGGTTGAACCATTTATTCTCCGTCCTGTGGGGACATCCTCTCCTCTGAACTTTCGCGGTGAACATCAGCTGTTGGTCCCTGCTATGCACTGAGTGGTTGTGGCTCTCCACAATTCGCGTGTTGAGACTCAGGCTTCCGTGTGATGGTACAAAGAAGGGCCTGGGAGATCAGACTCTGAGGGCGGTGCTCTCCTAGAGGCGGCAAGTGGCCCTTGATGCCCTCTCCTTTTCATTAGTAGTATATGGCCACTGGACAAAATGATGGCCTTCACTGTGACATTTCATGTACGTCCATCCTGTGCTTTGCTCACAGTAGGTCCCCTCCCCCCTCCCCCTGCCACGGTGGTTGGATGATAAACAAGCAACCCCCCAGTGGTCCCCAGTTGCTGGCACTGTTTGGGTAGGTTTAGGAAGTATGTCACTGGGCCAGCCTTGCCCTGCTCTCTGCTACTTTGCCCTCTCTGCTTCATGCTTGCGGTTCAAAATGGAAGCTCTAGAAGTCTGCTGCTCCAGCCGCCATGCCTGCCACAAGATAATGATGGACCCTTATCCCTCTGGAACCATACTACAGCAACAGTAAAGTAGCTAAGACACCCACACCCCAAACAAAGGAAGCTTTATTTGCCCACAGCAAGAAGATGACAGTATGCAATCAGCATCTAAGCTAGTGGGTCTCAACCTGTGGGTCACTACCCACTTAGGGTCACCTAGGACTATCGGAAATCACAGATATTTACATTATGATTCCTAACAGTAGCAAAATTAGACTTGCAGCGTAGCAACGAAATAATGTTATGGTTGGGGTCGCCACAACACGAAGGGGGTCGCAGCATTAGGAAGGTTGGGAAGCACTACTCTAAGGACACACTCACGAGAACACCCATGTGCCAGCTTCATAATTGTCCCCAGCCTCCAGAGCTAGCAGAGGCAAAACCATTGCTCAGAAGGTGCCAGTTTGGCAGGAATCAGAATCCTTTGTGATGGACAGAATCACTCAGCATCATTAGCAGACTGAGCTAAAGCTACACAGAGTCTCAGATGTGTGGGTAGGGAGACATTGTCCATTATGTAAGTGCTATGCCATCGAGTTCCCAGCACCAGTGAGCTTGTTTTACATCTGAGCTTTCTGAAATGGCCCCTGCTGGTCCCTGCTGCGAAGGACTGAAGGACTGAATCCTGTCCAGTTCCCATTCATTCCAGTGCAAAGTTAAGCAGCCAGTTATGGATAACACCGAACTGGACAGTGAGAGGAGATCTCAGACACCCGGGAGTTCTTTATGCTTATCTCTGCTCCTCTCTGAGTCCTGCTGCATGGTGAGGGTGTTAAAGCTGAGCTACATGTTCCTCTAAGAGTGCCTTCTGAGCGCAGTAGGCAGCACTTCAGTCTCATAAGTGTTCCTCTAATGAACGCCTGAGCACACACCCACGGCCGAGGCCCTCCTGAGCACTACCCCTGGCTCTCCACATGCATCTTATCCACAGCTGCCTTTCTTCCTCATTTCCCAGAAGGAGAGGAGTTCATCTCAACACTCACAATTCCTTTCCAATTTCAGTGTCACAATTTCCATTTTTGTGCCGTAAAATCTAGAAGTGGTGAGAACTGTAAACACTAACAGCTCCAGAGTCCAGGCCAGAACAAAAAGGAATAAGAAGGACTTGACCTGCGGGGACTGGAAGGAGCCGGGACATAGCCTGGTCAGTAATATGAAGTGGAAATAGCAATTCATCACTCAATAGTCTAATTTTCCAAGACGTTTAAGGGGTCATTTCATTGTTAGCATCTAAAGCGATGGGCAAAGTGCACCCATTGCCAACGTGTGATGCAGACTATGCCAGATCCCTGGAGCAATCAAACCCTGTCCCTCTGAGTGACCTCTGCCTCGTCCCCACTTCAACTCTACCCAGAATTTTTTGGCCCCCTCCACATCCCAGATTGTACCAGGTCTTATTCTAATTTCTCCTCCTGACCCCTAACACAACACGCAATGAGATGTCAACTGTTATATCAGCTACGGTGGCAAAGTTAGCTTGATTCTAATAACTAGAACCAACAGAAAGAAAAGTCATCGTGACTTCACACCGACATTAATCGGTAAGTATCCCGCCTCTCATTCATCATCCGTGATTCTACGAAGGAAATTCAGGTGATTTGTTGCCGTGTGTGTTTTATGGGAAATAGATTTTAGTCTTAGATAAGATTGCAAATGGTTGTTCTGGGAGAGAGACAGAAAATTCTCACCTGTCAGTGATTCACAGCCACAAATGCTACCGCAGTAAGACATTATGGTCACCAGGTGGCAGCATTGTAACACTAAAGGAGCTTTGACCTTGAACTTGAGGTCTGTATGAAAAATAGTTTTGGCCTAATGTTAAACCAACCTACATACTTTCTACATTCATCCTAGCAGGGTTTTTAATATATAATTTTTGACTATTATTATTTTAATTTATTGTTAATTCTCCTTAAGCCGTTCACTCTTTAATAGGCCACTGTGTTTAAAATGCTGACATTTGGAGTATAAACTAAGTGGATTTAACTCACCTAGGAAGTATCTTTATGTAGTAGTAGTAGCCTTAATTGTTATTACCTTATTTATAGGCTCCTGGGCATGCCAATAGTGTCACTTCTGGAATGGAAATCCTAGACAGACAGATTTGCTGTCTAAAATTGCAACAGGACAGCTCAAGAAATACTGGACAATAAGAAAATAACCTACTTTAAAATGCAAAAACTGGGCTGGGAGTGTGTATTAGTGACAGAGCCTTACCTTGTGCATGCAAGATCTTGGGCTGGTCCCCAGCACAGCAAGTAAGTACAGAACTGTATGTTGTGTGTTCTAGAAACCACACCTTAGTGTGAGACTCGCTGTGATGCCCCACAGCCCTGCTCACAGGGGCCCATGCCTCTCTTCCCATCTCTTTCACCTCTCACCAAGGTTTCTGTCCACCACAGTAAACTATCTTCACACAAATTTGAAGGAAAATAGTTTCCCATTGGATGCATCTGTGTGAAAGGTCATGGAGGTTTGAATAAGGATGCCCCTTAGGTTAGAGTACTTAGTCACCAGGTAGTGAGTGGAACTGTTTGAGGAGAATTAGAAGCATTAGGATAGTGTTTCTCAACATGTGAGTCAAGGCGCCTTTGGGGTGGAATGTCAGATATTTACATTATGGTTCATAACAGTAGCAAGATTACAGTTATGAAGTAGCAATGAAATAATTTTATGGTTGGGGGTCAGCACAACATAAAGAACTGTATTAAAGGGTTTTCATTTCAGCATTAGGAAGGCTGAGAACCACTGGATCAGGAGGTGTGGCTCTTGGAAAGGATATGGCTTGTTGGAGGAGGTGAGTTGCTGGGGGGTGGGCTTTCAAAGGACCACACCAGGCCCAGTGTAAATGTATCTCTGCCTGCTGTTGCAGATCCGGGTGTAAAGCTCTCAGCTACTACTCCAGCACCATGCCTGCCACCTGACACCGTGCTCCCTACCATGATGGTAAAGCAACAAACAGTAAGCAAGCCCCCAATTAAATGCTTCCTTTTATAAAAGTTTCCTGGGTCAGGTGTCTCTTCTCAGCAATAGAACAGCTCAGGATATACAGTTCAGTGGCAGAACACTTGCTTAGTATGTGAAGGCCCAAGGTTCATTTCCCAGTACTGAAAGTCAGAGAGAGAGAGAGAGAGAGAGAGTTGAGGGGATAGTTCAGTTGATGTTCACTCATGTGCACGCACACACACACACACACACAGAAAGGAACATGCACACACATATGTATGCATACATGCAAATATATGCATATATACTTAAATATATCTGGATATATTTAAGTAATTTACATGTATGAATATGTATTTACAGATATATATAAATTCATGACATCATCTTCTATCCAAAAAGCAATAATTCCATATTATCAAACATCCTGAATAGTTATTCTTTTAAGTAAAAGTATCGTTGTTGTAACATACTCACAAATAAAAGCCTCAAATAGCTAAACAAAGGTAGTTACTCAAGCAAACACCCAGGCCTAAACTCTGTACATCTCAGTGACCTCCTATACAGTTAGAATGGCACTCTAAGTCATGGACCTCCAGTAAGCGTTTTACAGTAGTTTTTCAGTTATCCTTAGTCTATACTTGGCAATGACATTCTGGAGGCTGAGAGCTGAGATAGGGGACCCATGGGTTCAGTCTCTGTCCAGAGCTGTTCCCTTGTCAAAGGGACAGTATTTGCTGAATTCTCACATGGCAGTGGTGAGCCATCATGTCACCTTTGTGAAAGGGCTATTCCCACTCAGGACCACTCCCTCCTCAAGCCTGGCATCTTTACTAACACACCAGTAATTAAGTCTCAACATACAGATTTGGTGGGAGTGCAAAGCGTGGAGTCTGTCTATAACCACCAGCCCCAAAACTAGTTTCACTCTTACACACAAAATGCTTTCATTTTTTATCTCAACAGTCTTATTCACATATCAGCTTAAATCCAGAGTCTCTATTAGACAGGGTGAGAACCTTGTCAGCTTCTATCTCTGAAATGCCTTTGGGGAGTCATTCTTTTATTATTTTTATTAGATTTATTCATTTGATTTGTGTGTGGGTGATTTGCCTACATGTATGTTTGTGTACCACATGAGTGCTTGGTGCCTGAAGAAGTCAGGAGAGAACATCCATTGCACTGGAACTGAGGCTACAGATGTTTGTGAGTCATGATGTGGGTTCTGGGAATTGAAACTGGGTCCTCTGAAAGAGCAACAAGTGCTCTTAGCCTCTGAGCCATCTCTCCAGCCCTTGGCATCATTCTTGCATTATCCTGTTGAGTAGCATTTGGCTTCCTCCAGTGTGCCACCATCTCATCAGATAGCTGCTCAGCCACACTGGTACTCTCTGCTACTGACCCCCTAAACACGCTTTTCCATCCTTTACATGGGCAGGATGGTGATTGGGCAATGTTCTTTACCATCTTGAGACAAGGATGGTCTTTCTTCCAGTCTCCAGTGCTGAACTCTTCATTTCTAAGACATCATGCATCATGAGAACAACCTTCACTGTGTATTCCTTTCTGTTTTTTGGGGGGCAGTAACCCAGTCTGACCTCAAATTCACTGTGTAGCTGAGGGTGACCTTGAACTCTCAATCCTTCTGCCTCACCTCAAGTACCAGAGTTAGTTGTGCACCACAATTTCCAATATATTTAGTCCTAGGGAATCAAATCAATGGGCTCTGGGCATGATAGATAGACAAGCACTTTCTCAACTGAGCCACATCACAAGCCCCTAATTCTTAATTCCTGGAGCATGCTGCATGATCACTTAGGCAAACTCCAGGTTTCCCTACAGGTTTCTTCCATCCCTCACCAAAACTGCCATGAACACACTACAGCAGTACAGGCTTGATGGGAGATGTGATTCTGTAAATATGTTTCTCATACTGTTAATAAAGCCCTGTGGCCAATAGAAAACTAGATAGGTGGGGCTAGGAGACTAGGAGGAGGAAGAGGAAGTAGTAGGTGGAGTCGAGATGTAGCCCGGGAAGAAGCAGGAAGCCTGCCGCGCGGCTCCCCATAAGACGACCACGTGGAAATACTTAGATAAGTAGAAATGGGTTAATAATTAAGACAGAGCTAGCCCATAAAAAGTAAGGGTAATTGGCCAACAGGATTGTATCAAATACGGAGTCTCTGAATGTTATTTGGGGCTGGCGCATCTGTGGGCCCAGACTGGCGGGCTGGCGGAAACTTACATGCTACAAATGGCACCCAACGTGGCTATAAGAACTTTCACTTAAAACTAATAAGAGCTTAAGAAATGTTTTAGAAACAAAGGAACAGAGACTAGCAAGACTTCTTAGTAGCAGCATTTTCTTGATTGGATTTGTTTTGCTGTAGACAGAGATTTGCGCGGCTCCTTTAAGGGAAGTTTCCAAAATTAGCATAAGCGGCAAAAAGCCGCCTGGCTTTTAAAGAGCTCTGCTAACAATTCATTGGTGTGTACAAGAGCTGCAATGAAGGTTTACACTGTGTTTTAAAAAATACGCTGGCTTGGGAGAGAAAAAGAAACAGGGTACAATGGTTTAAAAAAGAAAGTAGAATGAATGGGTATAATGGGACATGCCATTAATCCCAGCACTGGGCAGACAGAGTCAAGCAGATCTCTGTGATTTCAAAGTAAACCTGGTATGGAATGAATTCCAGGACAGATAAAAGTTACACAGGGAAACCCTGTCTCAAAATATGTAAAAAAAAAAAAAAAAAAAAAAAGAAGTAGAATAAATAAAATAATAAAAAAGCCACGTAAAGATGGCAAACACAGAGAGATTTTGGATACTATACACGCTTCTGTTGTCTTTAAATTATTTGATTGCTGAGAAAATAACTACTGATAAAAGAAATGCTGCTGGATTAATTCAATTTATATATTTTAAAAATGCTTTGACTCAAAAATTTAAGCCTAAGGACAAGCTACTGGGGAAAAGGATTTCTATTTTTGTTTCCACAGAAAATGAAAAGCTATGGATTTCTTCCAGATTTATGTGGTTTGATCAAGCCAGACCCCCTGAAACAGCTCCCCAGGTGATCCAACATTCAAAGCAGTTGAGACAAAGCCTTGCAGACTACTGCCAAGATTTCTGCATCTTCTTTGGACCCCCATGACAGTGCCCTCTACCAGCAGGAAGTAGTTTGGAAAGAACGACGCCCAAATTCCCAAATATTATTTATAAATGTTTGTTTTCATTTAAATGGACTTGGTTATAAATGGCTATAACCACAAGCAATCTTTTTAAAGGTAAAAAGGGAATTATGGTATATATATGAATACTTTGCTTTGAAATGGATTTTCTTTTATTGATACAATTTAAGGTCAATTTTGTGATATGTATATTTCTCCTCTTGTTTAGGTATTGTGTTTATATAGCTCATTGGAAAATGTAATGTATAATTTAGTACAGATTAGAGAGTTACCTATGATAGTCAAAACTTGGAGTTAAGTTAGTTAGGATTTCTAGATATGCAGAGATGTATTTGAGATGAATAGGCATTCTTCAAACCTTTCAAAGACCTACAGAATATGGCATTTAAAACGGTTTAGGGATTTTCTTGACAATGAGGCACAACTGCTCCTGGTAACATCACCTACAGAAGAAAGGAAGATGGACATCAAAGAAACTCATTATGAAGTTTGCTTCTAATATGGCAAGACTAGCCATTTGAGCAAGGTACTTCTCTTGTCTAGACTGTTTGACTTTATGTTGTAGAAACTGGACATGCAGGACCCACAAAAAGATGACTGCTGATGCAAGATAGACATTGCTACAGGGTTCCTGCTTCATGGAAGAGGCTACCAGACAGCCAGACAGTCTCCAGGACACAGAGAAAAGTTTCCTGCCTTGTTGAGGAGTCTGGACACACACTATGGCCTATAGGCTGAAGATGGAACATTACAGAAGAACTTCGGGTGACTGACCAGGCAATGAGTTGTCTCTGTCATTTCTAGAGTTTATATATTATCCTTCTGTGGTCTTTGAAGGAGTTGAAGACAGATAGTTATGATTATAGTTTTTCTTAGTTAGGATTAAAAATAAGTTACATATAGGTCTTTAGACTGACAAAGATAGGATAGATGATATTTTCTTTAAGTCTTACAAAATGTTAATGGACTAAATATTGTTAACTGTGATTCTTATTTGATAACTGTTGTATGGTATATTTTGCTATGTTAAGGTTAAACCCCTTCTTTTACTTTAGACAGAAAAGAGGAGATGATGGGAGATGTGATTCTGTATATATGTTTCTCATACTGTTAATAAAGCCCTGTGGCCAATAGAAAACTAGATAGGTGGGGCTAGGAGACTAGGAGGAGGAAGAGGAAGTAGTAGGTGGAGTCAAGATGTAGCCCAGGGAAGACGCAGCACGCCTGCCGCGCGGCTCCCCGATAAGACGACCACGTGGAAATACTTAGATAAGTAGAAATGGGTTAATAATTAAGACAGAGCTAGCCCATAAACAGTAATGGTAACTGGCCAACAGGATTGTATCAAATACAGAGTCTCTGAGTGTTATTTGGGGCTGGCGCATCTGTGGGCCCAGACTGGCGGGCTGGTGGGCTGGCGGAAACATACACGCTACACAGGCTTTTCCCAGCATGCACTTCAAAACTATCCCAGAGCCACTACCTATTTCCCGTTCCAAGGCCATTCCGACTTCTTAGGGATGTGTTTCAACAACAGCAACTCACTTCTTGATACCATTGCTTCTTGCCACTTCTGTTGCTGTAACCAATTATCCCTTGCTGATTTATAAAGAACAGGAAAAGCAGAAATGTATTCCCCCACAGTTGTGAAGGGTAGGAAATCTAAGACCAGGACAAGAGAGGTTTCCACGTCTGGCAAAGACCACTCTCTGCTTCAGAGGCAGAGCCCTTTGCTACACCCTCACACAGCATAACAGCAAGCAGCTCCTGTACTGTTGTTATTGTAGGACTGGAACTCAAGCATGCTAGACAAGAGCTCTTTCACTGGGCTAAATATGCCCAGCTCAGCTGTACTGTTCCATAACAAAGGGGCACTATGCCCAGTGGTGACATCTCTAGGCTCATGACTTGATTTCCAAAACTCCTTCCCCCTTCTCTCATCACTTTTTGATAAAGGATCTCAGAATCATTATGTCACACAGGCTGTTCTCAAACTTGAGCTCTCCATGCCATGGCTTCCTAAGCACTGGGAATAAGACATGAATCTTCAGATGCAGACAGTCTGTATCTTCTTGTATACCTTGATAATTAGCTTTCAGCACACAAATTTTGGAGCGATGCATTCAAACAACAAGCAAAGGTTGACGGGAGGGGGTGGGGTGTCACTGTGCCACCCAGACTACTCTCAAAGCCAAGAGTTCCCACCTGAGACTCCAGAGTAGCTGGAACTATGGAATGTGCCTTGATGTCCAACTTTGTGTTTTTTCTTAAATGATCAAAATAACACTCAGTGCCTCTTCTCTTGCTGGTCCTTTCTCCCAGACACAATTCCACTGACTATAGTCCTTTGCACTTGGGAGTTCATCATTAGGCAAAGCACTGTGAGGCCAGTGAGTAGGGCAGTGAGGGTGGAGGGGGGTTTAGGCTTTCTCTGTTTCATCCTGAGGGTTCACCCCAAAGTGGACAAGTCTTCCCCACCTCCATTCTGAAAGGACTCACAGAAACTAAGTCCTGACCGGGTTATAACAATCATTTTCATCCCCAAGTCCAGCAGTCATGACTTCAGAAATAACATAGATTCTCAGAATGCCCTAATACAAGTGCGGTACTATTGTGATTGCAAAGAGGTCTTGTTTCTTTCTCTTGGAGATAAAAGCTAACATAGTAGATTACTGAACCCCATGAAGATGCCTACTTGCTCTGTAAAACTTCTAGAATATTGGAGGGCATAGTCACACACACACACACACACACACACACACACACACACACACACACCCTGTGCTAAAAGAGAGTGACTGCTATCGGGAGTTCTGGGTGTCAGGAAGCCATGTTTTACCCCGGGGTGAAGGATTTGGCACTTTCCACCTCACCTACTGGTGTTTTAAAGAATGGCAAATTCTCCTCTTTCTTCAACCCAAATGTCCACTTAAAGAGCTTATTTGTTATGATTTTGTTTCCCCATGACAAGACCTATAAGAAATCCACAGAACATCTAAGAGACAAAATAAGAAATCAAAATCATATCCAGAAATTCTAAGCCACATATGGGGGTGGGTGGGCAGGGTACATAAAGCAGAGCAAGCAGCCTACAGAGCAACTGGACAACCTCTCCAAAGACAAGACCCTCCCTACATCTAAAACACCATCATGGCGTCACCATTGGCATCCCAAAGGGCACTCATTGGTGCTTTTTACAACACTGAAAAAAATTGAAGGCTGGAAAAAGGGCTCAGAGGTTAACAGCATCAGCTGCTCTTCCAGAGGACCCAGGTTCAATTCCCAGCTCCCACATGGCAGCTCACAACACTGAGAAATTAGACATTATAACAGCAACAGTGTTGATAGTTTAAGTCAATCAACAGTGAAATTTGCAGCCCTTGATAAAGTTTGATAGAAGCTAAGGACAATACTAAAACATGTTTGCTGCAATGAACAGAAAAGGCCAGTTCTAAAGTAGCCTGTGCTACGAGGCTATGTCCATAATATATTCTGAAGGGCACATAAAAACACAGGGCTGCCTCTGAGTTACACAAGTAAGAATGACTCTACATTTTCTCCTTTTTTTCATTTTAGTTTTTCTTATATTTTAAAATGAAAGTACATATTTCTATTATTGCCTGCCAATGTGTCTATAGGCACAGTAAAGCCCCCTTAATTGCTCATTAAAGTCAATAGCCAAGATGGCAGGAAGTCTGGGACAATAAAACTAAAACCACAGCCAGGATACCCAGCAAAGAGAGCATTTCTGGGAAGGAGAAACTGAAGTCAGCAGCAGAGTGACTAAGTAAGTCCTATCCTGAACAATGATTGTATCAGATGAAAGAACAGACAGAGCTAACATCCACCCAGCACCTGCCATGATGTCAATGAATAAATATCTTTATAGAAAGCATTGAAACTAGCCCACTCTCTGGAGTTTTATAAATTATGGCTCCCAGCATGCCTAGCCTTGGGAAAGAAGCTAAGATATCTCTGGTTTTCAAATGCCCATCCTTGCCCTAGTGCAGAGAAAACTGCCATGTGGGAGAGAAGATAGGTCCTTCTACAGATGAGAAAGGGCAACCAGGTTCCCTCTTCTCTGTCCAACAGATTTGTGTCAATGTTAGAACGTCCTACTCTGTGAGTCTCAATGTGTTCAAGTGGTCGGTCTCAGAAGAGCTTCTGGGAACGGTAGGCATGGTGGAGTCTCCTTCCTAATGTAGGCTTCCAGTCCTGTCTGCCTTTCCACCAACTACAGGTGTGCGGCACACATGTACTCCATTCTATAGTGTGTATACACATCTCCAACTGTTCAGGTAAACTACAGGTGTGCGGCACCACTCTATAGTGTGTACACACAACTCCATCTGATCAGGTAACAAAGCAGGCCTTTCTCAACCAAAACCATGGTTTCTCACACCACTACACACTAACAGCATTTTATTTATTTGTTTGTTTGTTTGATCAAATTCTGGCCTCCAATGACTCACTTCTCAGTTAGCAAAATTCTATAGGAACAAAAATGTGACAAACGCACACCTTTCTTCTCAATTCAAATATTAGTGAGTCTTAAATTCCTTACGACTATACCAACCAAGCCTATCTTGGTTTAAAGAAATAAGACCCTGTCTAGGACATCTTAACCAGCTCCATTCATCTTCACTAACAGGCCAAGCCCATGCATGCTTTCCCCACAGAAGTGTCTAAATACTGTGCCTGCCCTCATACAGAGAACAAATCTTCTATTTTATAAAATGTTTGCCGGGCAAATGAAGAGAGCTTATCACAGTGCATTATGATTAGAAAAAAAAAAAACAAAACAAAACCTCTTACATTCTAAATGACTGGAACTTTTTCGGGACCTCATAGTCAAAGTTAAATCTACATCTTGAGGCCATATGCCGCTCTCCTGTTGTGTGCTCAGCCTGCTTGTTTAACCAGTAAGGACTCAGGCATTGTGTTGGCCTGCCCCTATCACCTGGCAGAATGCACTCAGGCAGTACCCTGCTCAATCCAGGGTTCCATGAGTAGCAGTCTGCATACAGGTGCCAAGGACCCTTTTAATAGACAGACCCCACCTACTTATGCTTTCTCTCTTCCCTGCTGTTCCCCTGAGGAAGACAGGACCTTTCCTGTTTCCCTCTTCTCTTCTGTCCTCTCTCTGTCTCTGTGTCTCTTTACCTCCTTTCTCTTCCCTTCCCCTCCCTCCCCTTTCTAATAAACTTCTCTGCCTGTCTAATAAGCTCTGTCTGCCTGGCCTGTTTGTCCCTCCTGCCTCGGTCACCCTGGCCCGTCATGGATTCCACAAGGTTCCCTACTTGTGTTATCGTAAGATAACCTGCCTTTAAGAGAACACGACCAATCTCACTTGCCTCGGGTTTCCCATGTGGTCAGCTTTTACACCCTAAGCTATTGCATAGCTGTAATATTAAACCATGTACTCTTCCATGTCCCTGACTCAGAATAATGCATGTGTGTTCTTGTCATCATTTGCTAAAAATAGCAAATATAGAGGTGGGAAGTAATCTTATTATAAGATGAATAGTCACTGTAAATTTCAACTCATTATTTCGATATTTCCTGATAAGCAATGACTTTGTAATGGCATTTGTTATCTGGGTCAGCTAGAGCCTGTGAATTAATCCCCTGCAAGGCTCTGTTTATGCCTTCTGTAAAATGTGCCTTATTCCTTCACCCATGTGATACTTTCTGTGATGTTCAATAAACACAGAGCAAAGCCAACTTTGTTAGGGATAGACAGACAGGAACAGACAGATGCATGGACAGATTCACAAGGCAGTCTCCAGAAAGGCACAGCTTCAGACTCATACAGCAGACAGACAAAGGACAGGAGACATGGGGAGCAGAAGTAAAGAATTCAGATCTGGGCTCACTCTTGGTTAAATGACTCCAAGGGAAAATGTTTTGATTTTTTTTTCCCCCTTAATTCGACACCGATCCATTATTGGTGACTCAGAGTTAATCACCAATGCATTTAATCCACACAGGTTTATCCTTCCCTTGAAGACCGTGCACACTTGCAATTTGCAAGATTTATTCCTTTGATATTCTCCATCCTAACCCTCTCAGGTTCGCAGTTGCAATGCTGTGTTGTGAAAATCAGCAATCCTAGGCAAGGACGATGTCTCATTGATTTAAAATCCCCCCACAGATAACGCTGCCTATTGTAGAGGTTTTCTGAGCCCTGGGCAATTCATTCATCATCTTTAGCTTTGGCTGAGGAAAAAGGCTAGCTGTTCACCTCTCTCTAAAGATCAAATCCACTGTGTTCAAGACAAATTGCTTCCTTCTTAGGGGTTTAAAAAATTATTTACTCCTAAGTCCTAATGAAGATATATCACTTCAAAGACCAGCGCAAGGCAGTCCCAGGTACAGCTTTTGAGTGAGCCCCGGGAAAGGTCAGAGAGGTTGTAACATAAGAGGTTTCTACTGTATCAAATCATCCTTTAGAACTGCTGCAAGCTCTGCAGGCCATGCCAGGCAGCAGCTCTGGTGGGTGGCAGCAGGGTCACTGGTGGAAACCACTCACATCTCTGACAACAGAACAATCAGATCGTTCCACTTCCAGGAGGATAATTCTACACTCCTTTCATATCTCACGTTCAGAGGCGAAATGGCAGCAGGATGGCTTTTGACAGCAGATGCTGCTGTCCTCCATTACACACACCCTTGGGAGGTGAGAAGCTAAGGTGTTCCACTAGACAAGGAGCCACTCGGAGACATCAAGGCCCAGAAGATCTCAAACCACTCTGTCAAGTCCAAGGGAAGATGCCACTTAGAAGGGCAGAGTTTAGCTCTTTCTTTTCTCCCTGAACCTCAGGGTGGTGTCTGACTCAGCCAGAGGTTGGCTCTGCGTCTTGATGGTAGAGAGAAGAGGAAGTGAAATGCAGACACTTGGATGCATTCACTCGACAGTGCAGGCAAGCAAGAGGTTGCCGATAGCAACTCTGCAGTCAGACTAAGATAAGAACTGATCCTGGGTACTAGCCAGTAGGTGATCAGAACACACATTCCTTAACAAAGCCACTTGAAAACGCAGTGTACAGAGCTGAGCACTATCCCCAAAGAGTCCTTATCACCGTCAGGCTATGCCTCGTTCACCTGACACTGGGAAGCATGGACTCAAGCCCAGGCTTTCCAAACCTCCCTGGGTGGAACCCTTTAGGAGGAATTAGAAGAGTGAAATGAGCTAGAGGAAACTCACGGTCCCCGCCTTGACTTAACCCAGAAAGCTATGCCTATCTGCTTTACGGAGCTCGTGGCTTGTAACACATGTTCTGTCCCTACTAATTCTATACCCATAAATACTAAATAAATAAAGAAAAAAGAAAAAACATAGGTGAGAGAATGGTAAAGCTAAGAAATCAAACAGAGATACAGCATCTGGGGTCTGGGAGGGGGACTCAAACTTTCCCATTGCCCTGAAGATGCTGCTATGAGCTGGCCCCCTGCCAACCCCTAAGGAAAACTCTAGATGGACATAGTAACCCGACATGGGTCCTTCTTTTGAACTGTATTTTCTTGGAACAGTTGTAGATGATGTGTGACTGTTTGTCTGTACCTTTTCTTCTAACACTAAGTCCTGCCATTCTACGGAAATTTGCTCCGAATTAGTGAAATCAGTTTGATCCCACGAGATTGGGTAGAGGCCATATTACCCCACAGCATTATCCCAGTCTCCCAGTTTGGCTTCCTGACATTAGAAAGTCATGCTTGAATACATTTTTAAAAGAAAGTTGTCTTTAAGTGTGTGTTCTCTTAAGAAGCACTTGAGACAACACTGCTTGTCTCCCTTGTTGGGCTTGTTCAGTAGAAAACGATGCAGGAATCAGAGCAGAAGTGCCCTCAGACATTGATCAAGTCACCTTCATCTTGAGGAAGCGACATCCAGACTCCAGTAAGGACCAGTCTAAAAAGCGCTCAGACAAACCTAAGTCATCATCCCTCTTCTCCATGTCCCATGTTTCCATCTCGGCACCCTACTCCCACACCTCATTTTCTGTCTCACCTCTGGCCCTTCTCTAGTCTCTTACAGTTCCATGTTTCTGTGAGTTCCTCTCCCATCCTGAGATGCTAGATTCCCTACTGGGTTTCCCTAAGGGTCTCAATACGAAAACAGTTTTCTGTTCCTATATGATGTGCACTTATGACATGACTCAAAACACAACCCCCAATTACCCAGAAGTCTGTGAGCATGAAAATATTATCAGTGGTATCATACACTGTGTATTCTTTACTTCTGTGTAGATAACATGGAAATTGCTCATATTTTTTGTTAAGTTGTTTTTCAGGATTGGAAGTCAAACCCAGGGACTCACACACACTGAAAAAGAGTGTTATTACTCAGCTCTGCCCCATATATACCCTCTGGTCTGCTTTTGTAAGCTTGGGATCAACCATGTGCATGCTATTTAAATCTAGGATGAATTCTCTACTCTAAGAAGTTGCTCATCTGAGTTTGGTTTGGTTTTTTGAATCCTGCAGTGGTCCCTGACCAGTCAGTCCCTTTGCCTGTGTTTTCTACAGGTCCCTGACCAATCAGTTCCCTTGCCTGTCTTCTCTGTAATACACAATCCACATGACTGTTGATCTAACTCTCTAAAACACGGGGAATTCATACCATTCCCCCTTCCCTAATCCTTCTGCTGCTCTTTAATTACATCCCAACACTCAGCTTTGGCCAAGGTTACTACTCCTGTCTCAGCCATCCATCACTGCAGCCCCCAACATCCCCGACATCTTAGCACTTTGCACATTCCATGGAAAACCAAGCTTCCAGGTTCCTAGTCTTGTATCCGGCATGTCTTCCCCCACCCTGCCTACCTAGAGCATCTCGCTCAGCTCCCATGATGCTCCTCTTCTTCATAGCCTTCCTTGCTGCAAAAGGGTGTCTTTTATCAGTGGCTTCCACATGTACTGGAATATGTTGATCCCCCTCCAATAAAATGTCCTGTGGTCCTACTTCAGTGCTGTACTCTTCCTGTCCATGTGTGTCATTTTCCTTCTGGTGCTGGTTGCTGCTAAGGTTTTAAAGGCCTGACCCCCTGAATGTACCTTATAAAGAGATCTAAATCAGCACTGCAAAGGAAAAAAAAATAGGTCTGAAAAGATAAATGTTACAAACTTAATTTTTTTTCTTTAAAAAAAAAAAAAAATACTAGTGCCTAGTCCCTAGTCCCTGGCCTTCCATGAAAGTCAATGAGAAAAATCTTTTTTTCTTTCAATGTCCTACTTTGTAACCAGCTAAAGCAAACAGAAAAAAGAGCACAAACAGTAAGTACAGCACTCAATTAATTTTCAAAGCTAACCCCACCCCCTCCCACCCTCACCTCCAGGTAACCAGTGTTTGGATCATAACTGCAGACCCAAACCCACTCGCCAGCAACCCCTCCCCTCACGAGCCCCTGCTACTCCTGTTTCCCAGCTCTGGTACATTGAGCAAGCATTCTTTGTCTCTTCACCACACACACACACACACACACACACACACACACACACACACACACACGCGTTACAAAAGGGAACCAGATGTCAGGACTGTCTTTTTCGAAAGAAAATCAGGTTGTCCCTCTTGCCATTGCACTCGTCTCTGGAATACAGCCTTCTCATGCTGTCTCTCCAGCTGTGCCCAGGAGCCTATGAGGGTCAGCTTCTGCAACAACTCTATACATCTGTGTCCAGGAACCTGTAAGGGACCAAGTTTTGCCATAGCTGTCTGCTCATCATCTGACACTTGGCCCAACAAATCCTCAAATAAACAGGCATCCACATCTTATCTCTGCCACTTTACTGGCACTTGTTATCAAGAGTCCCTCCTTAAAAGGTTTTGATCTTCCCATTACAGGCAAATGTCTGAGTTACTAAACTACTATCACCAGTTGATTCCAATAGTCAAGGTTCTAAAACTTATGTATCCCTCACAAAATTGCCAACATCACAAACAAACATCTCCATAACAAGTATATCAGAACTCTCGTCAAGATGCTCCCATACACTTAATGAAACATCCTTTTATCCCATAAAGCACCCAAACAGCTCCCTCCCACTCCCCCTCCCTCCCTCCCTCTCCTTTCCTCCTCCTTCTCTCTCTCTCTCTCTCTCTCTCTCTCTCTCTCTCTCTCTCTCTCTCTCTCTCTCTCCCCCTTTCTTACCTCTCTCTCTCTTCCTCCCTTAACCCCTCCCCCAACACACACAGAGGACAAGATTTTAGCTTCACAAAATAAGTCTTTTGAAGTTGAATTTAATCATTTTTACAGGTGTCAATTTCAGAGGATCTGGAAGTTAGTCAGAAAGCCTGAGCTTTTCCCTCTGCTCTTCTACCTACAGATTAACAAAACCTATTACAACACCAAGTGTCCTAGCTTCAAATATCTGCTAGGAACAAGAATGGAGGTTGGAGAACATTCGATAGAGAAGATAGGAGTTATCAGCTCCTGATGAATGTGAATCTTGCCAACACTTATTCTCTGGGCACTGAGATTATCTTGTGATAACAATAAAATGGCCCCACCCCCAATGGCCAATGTCTTGTTGGCCATCAAGTTAGCCATGCACCAGCTTTGACCAATGAATGAGTTTGAGGTGATTGTGTATGACTTCTAAGTTCAGACCTGAAGATTCTGTACAGCTGTGCTGCTCATGCTCCTGGACTAATACTGGAGAAAGTTCCAAGGAAGTGCAGGGGCCAGTCCCAACCAGTCCCAGAGTGAAGGCTACCTGATGGTGCCCAGGCTAGAACAGCAACAGGGCAACCTCAATGAGTCCAGGCCAGCTCTAGGGACAGCAAACCAATAGTTTAATCTACTAAGCCTGACAGATGCTTGTAACTCAGGCAAGAGAAAGAAAAAAAACGGTCCTTGAGCCTGTTTCACTGATTGCAAAAACTCAACAAGGAATAGATAGGGTTTCTCTCTGAAGCCTCTATTTTTAAACTGTTATGATTATTATCTGAGTCATTTGGCCCTGTTTAATTCTAATCAAAACATCTGTCATTGATTAGATCTCTCTCTCTCTCTCTCTCTCTCTCTCTCTCTCTCTCTCTCTCTCTCTCTCTCTCTCTCTCTGTATCATTCTCTGTGCGTTTGTCCATTTATCTCTCTTAAGGATTGTATCAAATACAGAGTCTCTGAGTGTTATTTGGGGCACACGTGGTTGTGGGACCATGGCGGCAGAACCAGCGGCAGCCGGCAGGGAAACCTGCTGTAACATAATGGTGTCAGAAGCGGGATTGAGAACTTTCACTTAAAACCTAACAAACGCTTAAAAAATAGTTTTTAGAAACAAGGGAACAGAAACTAGCAAGACTTCTTAGTAGCAGCATTTTCTCAGTTGGATTTGTTTTGCTGTAGACAGAGAGTTGTGCGGCTCCTTTAAGGGAGGTTTCCAAAATTAGCATAAGCGGCAAAAAAGCCGCCTTGCTTTTAAAGAGCTCTGCTAACAATTCACTGGTGTATACAAGAGCTGCAATGAAGGTTTACACTGTGTTTTAAAAAATACGCTGGCTTGGGAGAGAAAAATAAACAGGATACAATAGTTTAAAAAAGAAAAAAGGAATTAAATGGATGGCTATGGTGGCGCACGCCGTTAATCCCAGCACTCGGGAGACAGAGGCAAGCAGATCTCTGTGATTTCAAAGCAAACCTGGTATGCAGTGAATTCCAGGACAGATAAAAGTTACACAGAGAAACCCTGTCTCAAAATATGTAAAAATAGAAATAGAAGAAATAGAATAATAAAAAAATCCATGTAAAGATGAAAAGCACAGAGAAATTTTGGATACTATACGCGATTCTGTTGTCTTTAAATTATTTGCTTACTGAGAAAATAACAACTACTAATAAAAGAAATGCTGCTGGATTAATTCAATTTATATATTTTAAGAATGCTTTGACTCCAAAATTTAAGCCTAAGGACAAGCTACTGGGGAAAAGGATTTCTATTTTTGTTTCCACAGAAAATGAAAAGCTATGGATTCTTTCCAGACTTATGTGGTTTGATCAAGCCAGACCCCCTGAAACAATTCCCCAGATGATCCAACATTCAAAGCAGTTGAGACAAAGCCTTGCAGACTACTGCCAAGATTTCTGCATCTTCTTTGGACCCCCATGACAGCGCCCTCTACCAGCAGGAAGTAGTTTGGAAAGAACGACGCCCAAATTCCCAAATATTGTTTATAAATGTTTGTTTTCATTTAAATGGACTTGGTTATAAATGGCTATAACCACAAACAATCTTTTTAAAGGTAAAAAGGGAATTATGGTATAGATATCAATACTTTGCTTTGAAATGGATTTTCTTTTATTGATACAATTTAAGGTCAATTTTGTAATATGTATATTTCTCCTCTTGTTTAGGTATTGTGTTTATATAGCTCATTTAGAAATGTAATATATAATTTAGTACAGATTATAGAGAGTTACCTATGATAATTAAAACTTAGTGTTAAGTTAGTTAGGATTTCTAGATATGCAGAGATGTATTTGAGATGAATAGGCATTCTTCAAACCTTTCAAAGACCTACAGAATATGGCATTTAAAATGGTTTAGGGTTTTTCTTGACAGTGAGACACAACTGCTCCTGGTAACACCACCTACAGAAGAAAGGAAGATGGACAACGAAGAAACACATTATGGAGTTTGCCTCTAATATGGCAAGACTAACCATTTGGGCAAGGTACTGCTCATCTAGACTGTTTGACTTTATGTTGTAGAAACTGGACATGCAGAACCCACAAAAAGGTGACTGCTGATGCAAGATGGACATTGCTACAGGATTCCTGCTTCATGGAAGTGGCTGCCAGACAGCCAGACAGTCTACAGGACACAGAGAAAAGTTTCCTGCCTTGTTGAGGAGTCTGGACACACACTATGGCCTATGGGCTGAAGATGGAACATTACAGAAGAACTTCGGGTGACTGACCAGGCAATGCATTGTCTCTGTCATTTCTAGAGTTTATATATTATCCTTCTGTGGTCTTTGATGGAGTTGAAGACAGATAGTTATGGTTACAGTTTTCCTTAGTTAGGATTAAAGATAAGTTACATATAGAACTTTAGACTGACAAAGATAGGATAGATGATATTTTCTTTAAGTCTTACAAAATGTTAATGGACTAAATATTGTTAACTGTGATTCTTATTTGATAACTGTTGTATGGTATATTTTGCTATGTTAAGGTTAAACCCCTTCTTTTACTTTAGACAGAAAAGAGGAGATGATGGGAGATGTTATTCTGTATATATGTTTCTCATACTGGTTAATAAAGCCCTGTGGCCAATGAGATAGCAAGATAGGCGGGGCTAGGAGACAAGGAGGAAGAGGAAGTGAGTAGGGAGGAGTCGAGATGTAGCCAGGGAAGAAGCAGGATGCGTGCCGCGGCTCCCCGATAAGACGACCACGTGGAAATACTTAGATAAGTAGAAATGGGTTAATAATTAAGACAGAGCTAGCCCATAAACAGTAATGGTAATTGGCCAACAGGATTGTATCAAATACAGAGTCTCTGAGTGTTATTTGGGGCACACGTGGTTGTGGGACCATGGCGGCAGAACCAGCGGCAGCCGGCAGGGAAACCTGCTGTAACACTCTTACGCATGTAACTTCTATGTTCAAAGTTGCAGAATCCTGCTTAACATTCTCCAGGCTACCATCCTTTCTCTCAAACACAATTACATTGGTGAGATTAAGTCTCGTGCTGAGTCAGCATCCACACTCCCTTTTAACTGAGGTCCTGTATGGTGCCCTAGGCATGGGAACATCTACCCATCAATCCAATGTTCTACACCCCAAATGCTGATCATCGAACTTGCTTGTATTTCTAGGATGAGCATTGGCCTAGAAAGCTCCTGACATCATACAAAGTAGCAGAAGAATTCTTGGGTGGACATCTGCCCAGCACTGTCTGGGATAGCCTCACTAGAAGCAGAGAGCATGTCAGTCAAATGTGAACCAGCAACGTCCACTGTTTCCCCATCTGGTTTTACATCTGGAGATCCTTCTCCTTAGGAAAGGTCTGAGGAAGTTCCCAAGTATCTTTGGGTTCCTGAAGGTTACATGCACCCTCAAAACCCCTTGAACTTTTAGGAACTCATCTAACATCATCTAAGGTCATCCCAGATAAGCTTGCCTGTGGTGTGGTTATTCATTCTAACACAAGTTTTCCACAGAAACACCTCCCTAGAGCCCTCTGAAAGAACTGTTTTATAGAATAAATAACAACAGAGGCACCTCCAAAGCCCAGACAATGGGAATTGGCATGATTGAAATCCAGGGCATCACTGACTTCTTGATCTGCCAAGCTGATGGCAGAAGCATAGTTTCTGCCATGTTGTCACTCAAGACAAGTCCTGACTCTAATCAGGAAGAGACATCAGAAAGTCAAATTGAGGCTTTATACAAATTAATTATCTAGTATGATTTGAATGAGCCATGTCTATTGAAAGACAATAAAATGAGTTCAAATTATTACAGATTGGAAATCAAGATTACACACTTTAATATGAACCCGAGATAGGAATACGAATCGGGTACATTCATGGGCCAGTAGGGACATTTAATAAAGTCTATAAGTTATGTAATAGTATTATTGTATAAGAGATACTTTTTAAAGTTTGATAGACCTGCTATGACGTAGTTGTCTTGAGGAATCTGGATGATAAATGAGAATTCTGCAGAGAGTAATCAAACAACTGACTTCCAAAGAGAGCATTGAATCTTACAATGAGCATCTAGAATACTAGTTTTTAAAAAGACAATGGCCTAGTCACACACCAAACCTATCGAGTCAGAATCCACATGAAAACAGTGTTTGTACAAGCTCCTTGCTTAACTCTGAAACAAGCTGAGACACTTGATTGAGAGGGGCCTTTTGAGGAAATGACTGGTCTAGAAATCTGGATTCATTAGCCACTAGATGGTGCCAGAACTTCAAAGATGGAGCTCTCCTGGGAGCTGGTTTCATTACATTACTCCATGCTGGCTCCCTAACTCTCAGAAACAATTCACTCAGCTTCAACTAAGCAGTCTCCGCTTGTGTTTATCTTGGTTCTAACATACAGATGTTTCCCAAGAGGGTCTCAGGGAAGAGGCTGCTTCAGTCCCTTCCTTTCCCTTAGGTACATGTGTCCAGGAGGAAAGTCACTGCAGGTGGTAGCCTTTCCCAGTCATGATCAACAGGGTAAGAATTTCCTAAAGTCTGTATTTAATAGTGTGTTCTTCCTATTTCTGCCCCCCAACCCACAATTCTAACATGTACAGTGATAACCAATATTTTTTTTTCCTAAGTTCTGTTGTCTGTAAACAAATGTATTTGACAAGTTTCCTTAACTATTTAGTTCTTCCTTCTCATCTTTTGCAAATTAAATTCTGTGCAGAAAACAATCTCATCCAAAATGTTTCTCAGTCCATGTGCTTGAGATCTATTTGAGGACACTGCGTTTGTCTTTATATGTGTTGTTTTCAAAGTGTGCATTAATCAGAATATATATATATTTCATTAATTAATTAGTCTGTGCAATTATAATAAAATATCTGCAAATAGCTGCTGTGTGAAGAATAGGATTATTTTCTTGCTATCCTGGGAGCTGCCAGCATCCCTTGTCCGGTCAGGGTTTCCCTCACAATGAAGTAGGACTTTAAACAGTCTGAGGCCTGTGTGAAGTCTTCTCCATTTTAACAAGTGAGAAACCATTGGGCTCTAACCACCCCGAAGGCTCCACCTCCTGACAGCACCACATTAGCAACATCTAGATTGTATAGGCAACGCATTCACACCACAGCAATTCTAGAAATCTCCAGCCAGGCACTGTCACACACGTTGAGTTATGGATACATATTTGAACAAAGAGGGCCTCTAGGGAGGGGACGTTTGAGGAGAGACTGACAGGAAAAGCTGGAGGTGAGGCTATCTAAGCCAAGGGCAGAGCAGGCACACAGCCTAGGGATGTGGATGAAGCGTTGCTCAGCAAGCAGATACGAGCCAAGTAAGGTGTAGATGAAGGCAGAGATCTCATCAGGACCAGAGGTTGTATTTCCTTTTCAATTTTATCAATTCCTGAAAACATCAGGCAACTTTAAGGAGAATGAAGCCAGACATGATGGTTACACCTGGAGACCCAGATACTCAGGAGGCTGAGAGAGCAAGATCCCTTGACCCCAGGAGTTCAACATTAACCTGGGCAACAATGAGGAGCACGCCACCACCACCGCTGCCTCAGCCGCCACCACCACCAAGTCTAAAATAGGAAAGTGAAAAGAGCCTGATGGATGGAGTGTAGCTCAGTCTAGAGTACCTGTCCTGGGTTAATTCCTAGCATGGGAGTGGGGATAGAGAGCATGCCTAATTTTATTTTTAAAGATGACCTTATGTAGAGCAGTTCATGAGGAAGGACAGACAGACCTGGAATACTATTTGTCTAGCATCAGGGCAGTGGTGTTTAGAGGCAGGTTCTGAAGGCAAGGCTGGCAATGCCAGTTAATGATATGTGGATATGGAGGTGATGAGAAGCATCAGCAATGTCTCCATTGCTCCCCCATCACCCAGGCGGATGAGGAAACACTGTGGTGAGAAAGGTAAAACTTCTCAAAGAATGTTTTCAAGGAGATTTTAAATTTTGTTGTGGATTTAAATTTTTACTTCAGTCACATGAAATCTGAGATGTTTTACTTACTAGGGATCACTCACAGGAAATGATAGGATTAAGGCACCTCTAGGATATGTGGCATTCATCATAGCACTGGGCATGGTGGCATGCACCATTAATCCCAACACTCAGAAGGCAAAGGCTGGCCAATCTTGATGAGCTCAAGGCCAATCTGGTCTACATAGCAAGTTCCAGCCCAGCCAGGACTACGTAAAGAACCCTTGTCTCAAAAAGCACAAAAGCAAAACAAAACAACAAAACTCACCCTACAAGATTCCATGTTTTTAGTGCTTTCTTCATAAAGCTTAACTGGATAGAAGTGGGGCTACAAAGGCATAATTGTTAAAGTCAGTTTTAACAAAGTAGCCTAATAATATCCCATGTGGTTATTGTAAGGAGTAAACAAGAAAGATAGAAAACACCTGGATGGTACCTGGCAGAATAGGCAGTCAACAAAACATGATTCCTCCATTTCCTCCTCTGGCAAAAGTAGACATCTTTACAGCCAAAGAAAGACTTAATTGGCTGTGTCTGCATGTCTCAACTAAGATTTTTCCAGCAGGTGTTAATAGGTCTCCATGCTCTCTTATTGGCTAAGCCAAGGTTAATATAGGCAACTAGATTGATGACATGTGACCTTCTTCAAGGTCTCTTTAAGGGATGGAAATTTTATACAGCATTTCCCAGCTTTTATACTGATTAGAGGAACTATCCACACATTAGGAAAATATTGATTCATCCCCAAGCTCATGTATTGCATATAAAAAACTGGGGATAAAGGGTCAGAGTGACCTGAGCCATATTCCATACAAGTAAAGTGTTCTGATAACATAGTTTGGAGCACTTTGTCCTAGAATACATCATCATTAAAATGCTGCTTAGTGTTTCAAATGTATTCCCACATTCCTCCACCCTTTCCCTCCGAAGATCTCTTTCCTGCTCTCCTAAAAGCTGAGATGATGAGTGTCTAGAGAGGATCGCCATCCGATTATGTGACAAGCGAAGGCCTTCAAGTTCCTTTATGTATCTGGAATTGCATTGTGAGCTCAGGAACTCTCTAAGGAGGAATGACTTTTTTATACATTCATAGCGTTGAGCATGAGGTAGATTTTCATATTTTTCTCTAAAAATGATCATGACTTAAATAATCAATCTGTTATTACACTTACGGCTTTCCCTCCTGTCACATATGTGACTTTGGATTTATTCACATCATGTAAAGTCTGAACTTTCGTTTCTGTGGCTGATAAGAAAAGTAGTAAAATGAGAGTTAATATTTACCAAAAGTTTTGGCCCATAACTCCAAGCTTCCAAATCAGCAAAAAGCATCTTTACTGGTGATCAAAAGGACCATAGGCTACCTGTCTTCAGAGCAATCAAGCCTGGTTTTTCTTCTATGCCTTTCCTTAACAGTGAGGCTATGCAGTGCAGAGAAAGCAAAGAGCATGGCCAATGTCCCTCTCTCTTCATCCTTTTCCAGAAAAAAAAACTGAACTGAACTGAACTGCTTGGTTACTAAGACCTGAGGACACTCACATGTCGGGTTTGAGGCAGAAAGTGAAACTCTGTGGTGTCACACTGGTGGTATATTTGTCACACTAATGATGTGTTATTCCTTTACTGCAGAAGAGTTGGGTTCCAGAGAATAGCATTTTGGGAAGAGGCAGAGGAGAGGGATCCTGGGCCCTGTTCTGAACTTTGCTGTGAGAAAACTCAAATGCAGTGAAGGGACAGAAAGGAGGTAGGAATGTGGTCCCAGCATATTGCGGATATGAGAGTGAGAGTTCTGGTCTACCATATTTGACTCTGAGACCTTCCACGGATGTCATAATCCTGATCCTAATGTTACCTTTCACAGTTAATATTTTGGCTCTGCAATGAATCTGTCTATCATTCAATAAAGACTCTGGAGCACCCTTGATGCCTGATGAAGATGCTGCCTCATATTTAACTTCATTTGCTTAAAACACTTCACATTCACATTGTGATTGTCCATGGGAGAAGCTGTTCATAGTATGAATAATGACCAGAAGCAGTTATCCCATGGCTGTCTAACACATCATCTAAAGCATAAGTGTTGAACACGCTTTATGATTTTTTTTCCCATTGGCCTACAGGTTAGCATACATATTGCAAATCTAGGTCATGTAGATTTCGATCAGGCTCACTCAAGTGACTGTAGTGAGATGGCCCATAAGCTGGGAGGTGAGTGGAATACCATAGCTGGAATGCTATGAGCAGGTCTGCTCAGGGCAGATGCCTGTAATTCAGGCATGTTACCATGAGAACCACGTGGAAGAAGTACTCAGACATTCTAACTACTAAGCTTCCAACTGTCACAACTTCGCATCTACCATATTCTACTCACCAAAGCAGAGCACATGCCCAAGTTAAAGTGGGCAGTAGTTACAAAGAAGTTACAAAGAGTCCTGTATGGGGACATAGATGTTATTCATTTAAATCAGAGGTTCTCAACTTGTAGGCTATGACCCCTTTGGGACTGAATAACCCTTTCACAGGGATCACCTAAGACCATTGGAAAACAGATGTCTACATTAGAATTCATAACAGTAGCAAAATTACAGTTAAAAACAGCAATAAAATAATTTTATGGTTAGGGAGTCACCCTAACATGAGGAACCATACTAAAAGGGTTCAAGCATTAGGAAGATTGAGAGCCACTGGTTGAAGTAGAGCCATTGTGGCCATGTCCTCTAGTTGCCATGACATCCTAGCCTCAAACATGAAGCGATGAACCTAACTGACCATGAACTGAAATACCTCATGCCATTAGCCAAAATGAATCCTTCTCCCTTTTAAATGGTTTTTCTCCAATCTCACAGAGCAGAAAGCTGACTAACACTGGCAATGGTACCTTTAATCTTCCCCCAGAATCTCAGGCAAGTTTCCATCAAAGAAGAGGAAAGAGAGTGGAGATCAGAGAACAAACATCATGTATGGTCCTAATAGTCTTGTTCATGGGAACTTCTGGTCCCATCTCACCATGAACTCAAACATGCTGTGCTCTTCTGTTTGAATACCTTTATCTTAGATCTTCCTGTGCAAACAAATTATCTTCCCATGCATCCTCTGTTTTGCACTAATCTTAAATTGATACACAAAACATGTTCAACCACTTGAGGGCAACAACTGAAATTTTGTTTGACGTAGGAAAAGAAAGGCTATTAGAACCTCTCTTTATTCTAACTAATAAGCATTTTTAGTGTCAGCCTTGTTGACACATTGAAACCATTTACAGAGAAGAGAAAAGAGCAGCTCCCATGAATCCACTTCCTCCCATGGCTGGCTTTCTTTGTTAATCAGTAAATATATCTAGACCCTCCACCTGTGAGGGATGAACCTGTCACGAACAGCAAAAGCTCATTACAGAAATTCCAGTTGAAACATGGGCGATATAATTTAGTAGTGAGCATCCAACTTGCATCGGGGAGGTTTGACTTATATAATGAATAGTCCTAAACTTGAATAAACTGAGGATAGTCTGGGAGTTCTGGTAGAACCCTTAAAGGAGCATATTCTCACTTACTGAGAAAGGACTACATCAGGACTGCTGTAGGACCTAGTAATGTAGCCTCACTTGTCCTTCATCCCATCTTCCACTGTTCACCTCCTTCTCCTCGAATAGTCCCCCTAGGCTCTCACCATGAGTATTTGTATGTTCATATTCTATACACTCACTACTTGCATTTAAATCTAGATTCCTTGTGTGAGAGAAAATGTGACAAATGTCTTTCGCAGGCATTCTCATTTCACTTAACATGATCTCCAGTTCCATCTATTTTCCTGAAAAGGATATTATTTCATTCTTTAAGGCTGAGTAAAGCACCTTGTTTATATAAACCACATCTTCTTTATTCATCATCTCCACAGACATCTAGGTTCCCTATCTTGGCTCTTGTAAACAACACTACAATAAACATGGGTGTGCAAGTCTGCCTATGGTCTGCTATGGACTTAGAGTGCTCTGGTCTGTGTTAAAGAGTGGCATAGCTGGTTCATATCTCTATTTTTAGTTTTGAGGAACCTCCATAGCTGATCTCCACAGTGGCTACACAAATTTCCTGTGGTCACCTTCAGAGCCACAGGTGGACATTTTGGGTGTGACTGATCCTGTCATCCTGAGCAGTGTGTGAAAGAGAAACCAGACACTTGGATGACAGGGCTGTCATTGGCCAGGTGGAATATAAACTCAAAGTTCCTTCCTGGTACTATCCAGAGTTTTTTTGGACCAGCTGGCTTCCAGAGATGAAGGGAACGCAGCAGGTCCTCTCACCAAAGAGGAGCATCCAGCAAACACTGCAAGCTCAGCTTATGCCCTGGAAGAATCTGCTCCCATGGAAGGATGTGAAACCAGAGGAGCCGGACATGGAATTGTAAGTGACAGGTCTCAGACCTGGAAAAACAATAACTGCTTTGCAGTGTGAAAGGTCTTTTTCTCTGCATGGAGATGGTCTTTGGCTGCTCATTGAGGCACTTTCCCTGTTTATCTGAGCCTTGAGCAAAAGTAAGCATGGTCCTACAGGCTTGAATGTACTCAGAGACTGCTAAAAAAAGAGCACTTACATATGTATTCGTTGCATAGCAAGCAGACTTAGGTGAGTTTCTGTGTACTTCAAGTTGAATCCAGACAGAGAAGGTGGACAAGTGATGCAGAGGCAAGAAGAAAGGGTGGCTGCAGCCTAAGACTCAGTATGCTCGGGAGAGCTTTGTATTTCCTTCTTCAGGGTGTCAGCTCTGCAGGCTTTGCCTTTAAGTTCCTGTTAATCCATAAAGATAGGTTTGGTTTTAGGTTATGTTTCTTGAGTTCCTTGTAAGGAGGAGATGGGGAAATGACTCATTTGTTAAGAGCATGTATTACTCCCACAGAGGACCTGAGTTCAGTTCCCAGTATCATGTCTCTGGCCTCGTATGTGCACATGTGTTCATGCACACAGAGAGAGAGAGAGAGAGAGAGAGAGAGAGAGAGAGAGAGAGAGAGAGAGAGAGAGAGAGAGAGAGAGAAATTAAAATTTTGGGTTCGGGGATTTTCCTTTGTTTTCTAGTTTAAGTTTTATCAAATTACTAGCAGATAGGTAGAGGTACTTTTTAATTTTCTATTATTCCAGCTACAATTTCATTTTAAATCTCTCAAAGATGTCTTGTATCTTCAAACAGTAAAGGTGTTTATTGGAGGGTTATGTGGTAGGGGGGTTAACTTCCCAGAAGTAGGCCAATAAAGAGAACAAGTCCAGATATATATGACAAGGCACAGCCATGGTCACAGGCAATGTTGTGAAGACACAGAGTACCTGTGTGGGAAGATGGGAACAGAAATCATATTATAAAATGTAAATGTGTTAAGAAACCAGGGACAATGTTTTCTTCTAAGGAGACTGCAAAACAATGGAGGGATGCCGGGCTTTTGATTGCACAGACAGGCATTTGCATCATCGCTCTGCTGCCATCCACTTCAAAAGTAATGAAGAACTCACTAATTCTGAGTATGTTTCTATTCACTTTGTTGAAAACAATTAGTTATCCGGGAACAAACAGTAACTAATACACGCCGTTAATTAATTTTCAACCAAGTGATTGGAGCAATCCAAGGAGGAAAGAGTCCTCTCAATGAAAGTGCATGAGCAAACTACAACAAAAGGAAGTTGGAATCTCATAACACATTCAGAATTAACACTGAGGGATTGAGATTTTACACTCATGGATTAACTAAAACTACTAAACTATATGCAGGAGAAATATAGTGGCCCAGTAGGATCCTAGCAGCAGCTGCAGCGGCTCAGGTCTGTGTGGAAAGTTCCTGGAAACATGGCCTCTGGTGTGACTGTCTCTGATGGTGTCATCAGGGTGTTCAGTGACATAAAAGTGCACAGGTTCTCAACACCAGAAGTGGATAAACAAAAGAAGACGAAGCTCTTCTGCCTGAGTGAGGACAAGAAGGAGGAGGGCAAGGGGATTCTGGGAGGAGTTGTGGGGCAGACTGTGGACGACGCCTACACTTTTGTCAAGATGCTGCCAGACAAGAACTGTGACTGTGCTCTCTACAATGCCATCTACGAGACCAAGAACAAGAAGGAAGGCCTGGTGTTCGTCTTCTGGGCACCAGACAGTGCACCACTTAGGAACAAAATGATCTGTGCCAGCCCCAAGGATGCCATCAAGAAAAAGCTGACAGAAATCAAACATGAGTTACAAGCAAACTGCTAAGAGGTGGTCAAGGACTGCTGCACCCTGGCAGAAAAAATTAGGTGACATCTGCCATCTCCCTAAGGACAAGCCTTTGTGAACCCCTCCAGCCCCCTGCCTGGAGCACCTGGAAGCCCCAGAACTGCTCTTGGGTGTTGCAAGCTGCCCCTTTCCTGCCAGACTGGAGGGGCTGGGAGTATCCCAGCATGAGGAGGACAATCCCTTCAACTCAGTTGTCAAATGTCCTCACCCCCAGCCCCTAAACTGTCCTCACCTCTGGATTTTGGATTGTTGGAGACCAAGTCCCTTCTGAGGTACCCAGTTTGGGAAGAGTCTGTTTATTTTTTTTTTTTTAATGACCTCGATATTCCTCATCCCACCCCCATCCCATGCTGCCAGCTTCTAACCACAATAGTGACAGTGTTTGTCTGTTTAGTTCTGAGTATAAATGATATGTGGAAATAACCCTCCCTGAGCCAGTTGGTTGCCCACTCTGTTCCCTTGATTTTGGCTACTCATGTAAGCAGGACCAGAAAGGGGCCTTCGATTTAATAAATGAATAAATAAATAGCTAATTAACAGAAGAAGAGGAAGACAAAGAGGGAGGAGGAGGAGAAATTAGCAACAAACCAAAAAGAAACAGAAGGAACAAACAGCACATGTTGATGGATTGCAGCTAAAGGGAGCTAATCTCCCATGAGTCATGAGGAGGACAGGTTCTACAGAGCACCATCCTGTAGAAAACATCCAGTTATGGAGTTAAAAATGAAGGGAGCCTGGAGGCAGTGCTAACCTTGCTACTGGTTATCCCTGGAAGATTGAAGACATCCAATCCAAACAGAGACAAAACATCTATAACAAGAGCTATTTTAACTGGACACTTTGTAAGATCCTTATTAGTCCCCAGATCACATAGTCAACTTCCATTGGCTGGGGAGGTCCAGCCTCTAGCAGCACAGGGCTCAAAGGGAAACCCATGGAGTCAGCGTACTATGAATTTTTTTTTATCTGAGGGGGAAGGGGAAAGAACACTCACACACTCTCTTGATAGTTTCCTTCAGACTTTTTCTTTATTCTTTTGCGTTCTCTTCCTGTATTCTGTGTTTATTTTTCTTCTACAGCTTATATACCTGCCAAGAAAATCTTTCAGGCAATATAGAAATTATAATGTGATTATATTTCATTCTTCAAGTGAATGATTTTAATGTTTTTCATCTCTCTTATGTGATTAAAGCAAAGTCATCCCAAGAAACCCACATACATTTACATCCAAGTAACTTGTTATACATTAACAGAGTGTGAGAAAGCAGGGGCTATTTTTCTCAGCCAGTTTTTCCACTGGCAAGCTACATATTTTAGTTACAAAGAATCAATTACTTGAAAGGTAATCTTAAAGGAATCACAAACTTTTAATACATGAGAAACAATCAGTCAGCTCTACTTTAAATCTTTAGGATGCATACCCACTCATCAATAGTTTGTTGTTGTTGTTTTTTTTAATATCAGGAGATTGAAGGCAAAAGTGGGTACAAGCAATTAATTATCACCTTTGATCATCAACCAATCCTAGCAAGAAAGGTGCCTCAGCCAATGATAGCTGGGCTGCTTTGTTCTTGTTCCCTGACCTTAAAGAGTTCCTCACTCAACTCTATGCTTTTCTAAAACTTTAGATTATTTGGGGGGGGGTCATCTCAAAACTATTTAACAAAAACATCTTAATCTAACTTTAAGTTATTTTCAAAGCTTTGTTTTAGCTATGATGCACTCCAAAACCTGTGAACACATCTCCCAACTTTAAGATTAAAAGAATTTAAACTAGCTGGGTGACTGGGACTTAATTGTTTTTCTTAATCATTAACCTAAGCCACAGTCTATTTAGCTCCTCAATAGAAATGCATGTGTTCTAGCTGTGTGAGACTTCTTTGTTTTATTTTTAATCATCAAAACTCTATTTAAACTAAAATTATTAATAATCAATTAGACAGTACCGCTTAAGAAGAAATCATCTTCATAATAATCCACGGGTAAAAATGCTCAGTAAAACAGGCTATTTCCAGGAGATAAACACACTACATTATAAGCAGTGGGGATCTCCTCATACCCATTCACACCATGCCAGATACCAGAAAGATGGCAACAACAAACATGGAAAGGCACAGTAGTAGCAACAGACATTCTAGAGTCTGGAGTCTCAGGGCCTTCCTATCTGAGATTCACCCATCAGGGATTTTCCTCCTTGTTGGCTGACACCCTGAAGTCAACTGCCACCTGCTGCTCCTCTGACAAGGCCACCAGCAATCAACAGCAAGTTCCTAGACTTATCTCAAACCCATGGCGGCTGGTGGTGAATGCAAACCTGTGTCCTGAGGTTGTCCAATGATACTGTTAATGTTATCTCAACTGCCCTTGGCCTCTGGGAAGGAAGGAGCCAAGAAGACATTTTTTATTACTCCCTTCTGATAAGGGCTTTCAAAAGTGACAAATTGATTTAGTCGTGTTGAACATTCTTTCAGGATTACTGAACTACTTTGACATGCTTTGGGAGTAAAATGTAAATTTGATGACACTACAATATGAACAGCGCTGTTCTTGGGGATATGGGGTATTTTTATGATTTATGTATTTTTCAGAATAATAAATAAATAAACATTTATTTTGTGAACAATACCACCAACCTGTTAACTTGAAAATTGTAAGTTTTATGTTATAATTTACTATAATAACATCACCAGAAATTTCCCTATAGAGGCACAAATAGTCATAGTATCTCCAAAAATAATTACCAGCTTACATATAGCCAAAGGCAGCGTATACAATAGCTGCTATGCAACCTGTCAGCTGATAATGCTAATTAAACCAGAGGACCAGGCTTCTTAAATCTAGTGCCCTGGGGACAGATAGAGGTGCTTCACCCAGCACCCAGGCTTGAATGTCAAAGTGTCTATCTCAAGGTGAGTGAGCCAGCTCAGCTCCTGGAGACTCACAAGGACTGACTGTCACCAAATCAGGAGGGCATCATGTCAGGATCAGCCACAGTGGGAGAATTTACACGAAATCACCCAACAGTACACATTAGAGCTTTGTTTTCTGGAAAACCAGCATATTAACATAGCACTGTTGTGTGAGAAATGTGTCAGTCAATCACAATAACAATATTAAAAATGAGTAGCTTGAGTGAGTGTGTGTGTGTGTGTGTGTGTGTGTGTGTGTGTGTGTGTGTGTGTGTTATGCACATATGCATGTGTGTGCTAGGTCAGAGGTCAGCTTTGGAGATCTTATTTTGTCATTCTGCACCTTATCTTTTGAGACAGTGCCTCAAAGCTCTCAGCTTTGACTAGACTGGCTAGCCAACAAGCCTCTGGAATCTGCTTACTTCCATCTTACCTGTCAGTCCCAGGCACTGGAGTTGTAGGTACATGATGCCATGCCCGTTACATGGGTACTGGAGATCATGGAGCATGGGCAGGAACAAGTTCATCCTCTTTGTCAGTAAATGTTCTCAGAAATCCAGGAGAACACCAGCAGAACCATCAGATGAGACTGGGGAAATCTGGGATCCTCTTTGAAGTTTTTAACCTCCTCTATAAAAGAATTCAAGAATGGGTACAAACAGAAGCTCAAGGACAAAGAATGTGCTCACATGGAATACTGGGGATAATTCATTACAGTTATAAAGGAAAGTCCAGGGCGTGCAATGGAGAAGGAACAGAAGCCAAGTCACTTGAGCTTAGCCCCTGCCAGCAGGCAACTATACTGTGGAAAGAGGAGCTTTAGACAGAGAGTAATGGAGCCCAGAGCATCAGTTAGGTATTTGAAAAGCAACCGTTCTGTGGGCAGGTGGTGTGAGCAATGTCTGCCTTCCAACAGGGCCTCAGCCACCTGAAATGGAGTGACAATGGGGCCAACTAGAACCCTAGGCTTCTCCCCTCTGAATGCCACTTAACCCTTCCCAACGGTGTCTTTGGCTGCAGCATCACTGCTGAGAAACTTAGAAATGGTAGCTTTCTTGTGGGTCCCATATCTGCTGTCAGTGCGAGCCAGCCAAATGGGCAAAATGGCAAACCGAAAGCACCATGTGCTGGCATGAAAGCGTAAGATCTGGAGTATCGCTGTCTTGTGAATGGGAGGACTGATCAGTCTGCTTCGGGTCCCAGGCAGCATCTTTTTAAACATGACACCTCTGTTTGCCACGTGGCCCAGCGATCATGTTCTAAGAGATTGATGGTTGTGCCTGACACAACCAGGAACCGTGACCTATCGAACACACATCTGCCCCTTTTTCTCAGGCCATAGAAGATACTGCTAGCAAAGGGCATTGTTCACCTCCGCAGGAGAGTGGCCTCAGTGCCACCATGGGCTGCTGGGGAGGTCCAACGCATCTCTGGCATTGTGAAATGAGGATGGAGCTGTGGGGGGTGGGGTGGGGGGAGCTCTGAGCAGTGGGCCTTGCAAAGGTGTTGGTGGAGAAGGAGGAGGAAGTGGAGGGGTGAGAGGAAAGAGGAGAAGGAAGGGGGGAGAGGAGTCCTTTTTTATATAGTTTTTATCTTTATTTTTTGTTGAGAGGATGTGTGTGTGTGTGTGTGTGTGTGTGTGTGTGTGTGTGTGTGTGTGTGTGTGTGTACTGTGCACTGCATATAGACATCAGAAGTTGCCAGAATTGCTTCTCTGCTCCTACCATGTGGTACCCAGGGATTGAACTCATGCCTTCAGGTTTGGTCTCAAGCATTTTTATCCACAGATCCATCTCACCAGCCCAAAGTCAACAATCATAATTTAACTTATAAATGTAAGGAAATATAATTGAGAACAGTGAAAATCCTTGCCCAGGCTGGTGGTTGGACTAGCATAGGAAACTGTGCTTTCAACTTTCTTTCTTTTCTGTCACAAAGACCAAATGCACAAAAGAAAGATTGCCTCAAGTTTGCTCTAACTGTTTACTGCAATTGGAAGATTAATTTTCGAATCTTTCTGGGAACAAAACTCCCCCTATTGTCATGACCTCTACAGAGAGTTATATAATTATATATTGTCAAGGACAATGTCTGTTTTCTCTCTTCATCCTCTCAAAGATGGGCTCACAAGAGATGAATTAACCTCATCTCCAATCTAGAACAGAAGGTTTTAAAGACCCTGAAAGAAACTTTATATGGAATTCAGCCGATGAGTTAGCCTGGAACAGTACTAGCTACTTGATGGAACCATTACCATAAATGGGGATACTTGGAGTCCCCAGATTCTTAGCTCTGCATGTGGGACTGGGTCTTCCACAAGCCAAGTGTGGGCACAGCTGCAATCACAGTGAAAAAGAAACCACACTTTTCAATTGTACTATGTATGATTCTATTCAAAATTAGTGGAAATATGGCCAGCTCAAGAACCACGATGGGCTGGAAAAGATGACCCAGCAGTTATAAGCACACACTGCTGATTTGGCAGAAGACCCAAGGTTGCTTCCCAGCACTCACATTGAGTGGATCACAACTGCCTATAACTCCAGTTCCATCCTCTTCTGGCCTCTGTGGACACCAACACTCATACACCACACAGACCCAGCAACATTCACATAGCTGAAAATAAATCTTTTCTTAAAAAGCCTTTATAATCTGTCATCCATAGTATTGTAGTGGCATCTTGTTCTGCCAGTGGACTTAGGATGATAGCCACACCTTAGGGCATGGATTCGGGTGTGCAGACATGGCCCGTATAAGGAAGAGGAGGGGCTGGCTCTTGCTCTCTTGGGTTGTGGTCAGAGCATGCTGAAGGGCAGAGGCCACATCTCCAGAGCAGGAAGACAGAGGCAGTTATTTACCATCATTGTGTGAGTGCTCCCCAAATATATACCTGTCAATTTTTTATCTGGGTAATTGTGGACTTTGTTAAAACTGCCATCATAGTATTTTTCTGATTCTGTCTGTGTACAGACTGCATACTCAGAACCTTCCAATGGCAGTAACATAAGCATATGAGCACACAAACTAATGCCATTCATACTAGCCAAGATGCAAACTAATCCACCAGATGACTCAGAGTACAAATCTTTCTAACTCTGCTTAATCACAGAAGAAACATTCACTTATAAATAGAATTTTACATTCCATGCCTCTGGGAAGCTGGTTTGAAACAGTTTGTTTAATGTTTTCAGTTTGATCGTATATCTTGATATCCAAACTCCACACCAGTAGAAAAAACAGGGTTACATAGTCATAAAGACCTCACCTCAAATCTAGCCTAGCACCAGAAGATGGATTATGTCTTCAGACATGGACTTCACTCTGGGGCTCAAGTACACAAGACTATCATCATTGCACAATGCCAAGTTGTTAGAACTATGGACCTTGTTTGATTGAAGACTTAAAAAAAAATACCTACAGCCAAATTTTACTCTGTGGTGTTTACACAAAGAGATTGAGAATACTTTGAACATCATCTTGGCCGAGTTTTTAAAACTGAAATGCAGGCTATGAGAATGAGCAGCAAGCAGAGAGCAACCAGAGAGGCCACAAAGGCCTCTCAGTAGGAGGCTAGAGGACAGCTTTGCCAATAGATGGATATTTTGTTAACTGAGTACTAGGGAAATTTTCCTAGTGAAAGCTGTGCCCATCACACTGACACCAGAATTTTCTCCCTCAGAGACATTGTATTACAAGTCAAACATTGCTTCTGGCTAAAATTCATACCTGCGGGAGTGAAACATCCTGCACTTCATTGCTTGTTAACATCTAAGGAGCAGATTTTCCTAACAAGGTTAAAAACCACGTTGCTGGTGACTGCTTTCTTTCTTTCTTTCTTCCTTTCTTTCTTTCTTTCTTTCTTTCTTTCTTTCTTTCTTTCTTTCTTTCTTTTTTAAAGATATCTGAAGACCAGTATCACACAACACTTTAGTATAACTTAGTTTTATGTTATATCTTTGCAACGTGATTTCCCACACAATGCAAATACCTCATCAGAAAGCCGCAGGGGCAGCTGGACCCAAGACACCATCAGAGTCTCAATGCAGGACACTACTGCAGCCACCAGTCATAGTTTGCCCAGCAATGACTGATTCCTAGGAGTCAGGACATTCAGGCCTAAAAAGAAAAAATTCCAGGCAGACAAGGATAAACAGTTCCACTGAAAGCCATACTTTGCCTCGTTTCCAGAGTGTGCTTCAAGGCAATGGTGCCGTCAGCAAACCTGGCCCGGCCTGGTTATCAGCAGAGTGATAAATTAGGCCAAGGCTGAAGGTTTGGTTTCCCAAGAATCTGTGCTCCCTTCCACATTCAAATCTGTGCTTCTCTCAGGGTCACCAGCTAATGGCAAATGCTCCTCTGGCATGAATCTGCCTTACTGTAGAACCACCAGTGGGAGGGTTCTGATGTGTTTCCATCCGGTGAACATGGAACAGTTGAATATTATCACACAAAGACATTTCCTTTCTGGACTTCCTGGATTTAGATACAATGTATATCATCAGTCCATGCGTAGTTACAAACCACCATGACACATTTCTCCATGTAATTGTCCTGTGAGGCAGAGAGATAGGGACAGTAAGCACAGTAAGGTGGGGACCATTTGAGCTGCCCAGTCAGATTCTCAAACTCTTGCTTCTTAGTGTCTTTGTTGTTATGGTTTTGTAAAAGGCTGTGTCCAACTGTAACTCAGCAGAATATATAGCCAGAGTTCTGATATGATAGGACTTTGCCCTATCATATCCATTAGAATTCCAGAAGCCTCAGATCCTGGGGACCAAGGCTCCCACAGGACCATGACTTGTACAGCTTTAAGCATCCCAGGCATAGTGATGAGGATTATTTCCTGTGTGTGTGGGAAACCATCACATCCACATTCCTTACCCTGCCCAGCAGGCTCAGGCGGTTAGCAAGGGCATCTGTTTTTAATGTCTACCTGCAAACCCACTCTGTTCCTCCCTGTTTTGGTTTAATTGTTAATTTTTTTTCCTCCATAGGCTTTTCTGCCTAAGCCCACAGATTCATCAGTGTTCATATTAATAAAGTGAGAGTTGAATTCCCCAAACACATTTGTTTCTCTTTCAGAGCAAATGTCAGTAGGATGAGAACCATGCTGTGTCATACTGATATGTTACTCATTAACTAACTTTAAAAAAATTGCCTGGGCTAGATCAGAGTCAGATAGGCCCTTCCTGCAAGGCAGGAGCTGTGGCTGCCTGCTGGAATACAGCAATTTTCACTTTATTTGAGAGCTCTAGTGATGAGCTTGTGAGGTGACTTCTTGAGGTGCTGGTAGACAAGAGTACAATGGGGAAGAAAAGGCTTTCCTCCAGTGACAACGTGTTCAAGTTCGAGATTCCCAGTAGCCCAAAGACCAGTGCTGAGGCCCCACACAGCTCCACTGACAGCCCCAGCTTCGTGTTTTTTGGGTAAGTAGAACCTTGCCCTGGACATCCAGTATGCTGCCCAGGCCACCCTCAGCCACCCAACAGGTGGCCCTTGGAGAGTTCTGACCTCCTTCCCTGAAGGAACACCGGGCCAGGGGGAAGAGACTTCTAAGGCCGGGCGTCCTGCCAGGTGGAATTGGAAGGGTATGTGTGGAGAGAAGGAATATGAGCAGAGAGAAAAAATAAAAGTCAAAGACAAACAGCGACAACTTTTGCCACCACTAAGCCCAATCTTTCATGTCTTCTTCTATATTCTTATCAGACAACTGGACACTGGGGATTTTCTCAATTCTTGACTTGTTGTTAAGGTTTCAGGAGGTGGAGTTAGACCATCAAACCAGAAATCTGGCTTATTATTAAGACATTATTATGTAGCAGTTCTTAAAACATTCAGACAAATACCCTCTTTTTGTTGCCTTTCTTATTAAATACTAAGTATTACTATGTGCTCTGGTTCAGTTTTTTACTGTATGGTGACTTATAGAACCTTTGACCAGTCGGAACACATCCCTTTTTAGCTGTGTTAATACCAACCTACTGCTCTGATATGGTGTAATTGCATATTACTAATGAAAAATCAATAATTCAGTCTCAATAATTCTTTTGTAAGCTTTCATGTTTGCTTAGTTTTCCCACCCATCATTAGTGGCTAGTTAAGTGACTGAAAATGTAAAACTCTTAGGCCGGAGAGATGGCTCAGCAGTTAAGAGCACTGGCTGATTTTGCAGAGGACCTGGGTCAGATCCCAGGAACACATGGAAGCGCATGACTGTTATTCCAGTGCCAGGGGATCTGACATCCCCTTCTGGCCTTCTTGGGCACTATACACATGCGGTCTGAAGAAATTCTTGCAAGCAAAACACTCATACACAGAAAATGAAATGAAATAAATCTTTAAAAAAAAAATAAAGTAAGACCTCTGCAGCCGTATGCTCATGTTTTGTTGAGTTTTGATGGTCTCTGAAATGTGTTGTCTGCTTAGTCTGCCTGTTGGACAGCCATGAAAGCTCTTCTTTAGTGTGCAAAAATGATAAGGAAAGCTAAGGTGTACCAGCAAACAAAATACATTATATGTATGATCTAAGTAAATATAATAAGTACAATCTTCAGTAAGTAAATAGACTAAAAAGAAAGGCGGGGAGGGGGGATGGCTGGGCAGTCAAGAGAACTTGCTGCTCTTGATGGAGATGGAGGTCTGTTCCCAGTACCCATGTCTGGTGGTTCACAACCACCTGTAACTCCAACCCCAGGGACTCTGATGCCATCTTCCGGTGTCCAGGGGCACTGAAGTCATTTGTATACCCCAAACACACACATACACACATACATATAATTTCAAAATAAAAATAAGATCCTTACCAAAAGAGAAGCTGCCAAAATCTAGATGTTCATATCTTTCTGAAAGGATCCCAATTGCCTACATCATATTTGACATCAGCTCCCCATCTTATGGTGCTACTTTATGAATGTGACCTCTAAATGTGTATTGGAAACAACCTAAAAGTATATTAACATACCTCCAAATAGTGTCTGCACTGAGGAACCTTTAATGTAGGTTGGAAGATCCTGGTGTTTTGTGTGTAAAATGACTGACAGTACCTGAACAAATGTTCAGGCATGCATTGGTTAAATTTTTCAGATAAAAAAAAGAAGAACAAGAAAGCATATTATCTATATTCTAAATATATATTGAGAAATTCTGTAGCTGTGGCTGTTTGGTTTCCTATCATCCTTCCCATGAACTAGAGCTGATAAAGTTTACTCTTGGATCAACAAACTACCTTAAATAGAAACAGATAGAATCCACAAACTATTTTTATTCAAGCAGGCAAAGTTTATTGAGTAACGTTTGGATGCCAGGCTGTGTGGAGGGGATACACTCATGAGCAACAGAAGGGTAGTCCCTGGCTTCTTGGAGACAATGTTTAATGTTGGAGGCTGGAAACAAACCACACACAGATAGATGCATGTGTACATACATAAATGCATAATTTGAAATAAGTATTTTTAGTAGGAAACAAGTCAAAGCCAAGAGGGAGAATAAAGTTGGAAAACTAACTTAAATAAAATGGGAAAAGGCTCCTCAAGCAAGTGATATTGAACTCCATGAGCCGTGAACAGTGTGGATGGAAGTATGTACCAGGGACAAGGGAGATTGTGTGGGTTGGTTTTATGTCAACCTGACACGGCCTAGAGTCATCTGAGAGGAGCGAGCCTCAATTAAGACAATGCTTCCATAAGATTGGCCTGTAGGCAAGCCTGTAGAGCATTTTCTTAATTATCGAATGATGTGGGAGGGCCCAGCCCTTTGTGGGTGGTGCCACCCTGACCTGTGGTCCTGGATTCTATTTAAAACAAAACAGAAGCTGGCTGAACAAGCCGTGTGGAGCAAGCCAGCAAGCAGCACCCCTCCATGGTCTCTGCATCAGCTTCTGCCACCAGGCTCCTGCCTTGATTGAGCTTCTGCTCTAACTGCTCTTGTTACTTGGAAGTGTCAGTGAAATTAACCCTTTCTTCCCCAAGTTGCTTTTGGTCATGGTGTTTCATTGCTGCAACCGTAACCCTAATTAAGACAGAAATCTTGAGGAGCCTGGAGAGAGAGAGAGAGAGAGATACATGACAGTATCAGATAGAGGTGGATGAAGGTTGGCATTCTATTCCAAGTATGGCAGAGTGTTCTCGGGGTCAGGGGAGGAGAGTATGATGTGCTTTCACTTTAGATGAGCTCTCCGCATCCCAGCATGATCTTTCCAATGTCATTGCTCACACAAGGATGTGTCATTAGACTCATGACTCCTGGTGTGCTGTGCTTTATAGCAGCACTGCAGGTGTACGCTGCTAGGAGAGGCGTTTGCTCATCATAGATTGTGGACACTATAAACTTTGCCCACTGATATCTAGTTCTTTTCCAGCTTACTGTGTTGGTTACACCACTGCCAGCATAGTGCTCAATGGCATGTGAGTTGTGTTCATTTTATGGTTTCCCCAATTTGGAAGGTAAGAAATGGAATCCTGGTGCAGCCTTAGTGTGCTTTCCTCATTAATAGCAAAATGAGCATCACCTCAGGATTGCTGTCAATCATGCTTAACCCCACCTCTTTGATGGAACCACTATCTTTTTCTTCTTGTTGACTAAATATCCTGGAGAGTAAAAAAAAAAAAAAAATTTTTTTTTTTTGGTCACTTGCAGGTGCTGTAACATCTTTGTTTAATTCAAATTTGTCTTTTCACATTATATCTAAAATTTTATTTTTCTTTTTTATATTTTGGGATTATATTTATATCATTTCTCCCTCCCCTTCCCCCCATCCCTATGCTCTCTTGCTCTCTTTCAAATTCATGGCCCCTTTTTTCACTAATTGCTATAACATGCATATCAGTATATACATACATATTCCTAAAAAAATAACCTCAGTCCGTATAATGTTACTTGTATGTGTGTTTTCAGGGCTGACCATTTGGTATTGTGTAACTAATTGGGAACACCTCACTAGGGGAAACTCTCCCATTCAGTGTTCCTCAGATGTCTTAGTTCTTCGTGTAGGGTCGAGGTCCCCCGGACTTTCCCCATCCACTTTCGCATGCCTATTGGTGTAGTTCTTACTCAGCTCATATTTAGGCAGTCTTGCTGGTGACACCTTACAGGTGTAGCTTCTGCCATGACTAGGAGACAAGGTCTCGCAGCAAACTCCCTGACCCTCTGGTTCTAAGGGTCTTTCAGCCCCTTTTCTGAAGTGTTGCCCAAGCCTTAGGTGACAGGGTGTTTTGTAGATGTGTCCACTGGAATGGAGCTCTACAATTCTGCATTGTGATTGGTTGTGGTTTTCTATAATGAAGATCTTACAAGAATTTGTTTGTTTAATATTTCCTTTTAAGTTAGGGTCCTTCTCACATTTGGAATTAATCTCGATTCTTGATGTTAATCAACAGCATTAGAATTTTTATTTAGATACTGTATTGTTCTACATTACTTATTGATTAGCCTTTCCTCTTCTGCTTATTATGCAAAATCAGTCTGTCATATATCATATTACTAATTTTTATAGTAAAAGAAAATCTGGCAAAACAGGATTGCTTACTTACTTGAAGGGCATAGTTAGCCTTGTGAGTCTTAGGATTGACTTTTAGTTTTAAGTGAAATGACATCGAACCAATTGTTAAAGTTAAGGAAATTTGACATCTTTACAGCCTAAATATTCATATTTATAGACACCGTGTATCTCTCAATTTACTCAACATCATTTTATTACCCTTGAAAACTCATAGGCTTTAAAATATTTCCTCTATACATGCTAATACTATTAGAAATATTAATATATTAGTTTACACTGTGCATATGTATGTGATCTGTGTGCAGGTGTGTGTTTGTGCACAGCCTAAGGAACACATTGGATGCTTTACTCCATCCTTATCCACTTTATTCCCTCGAGGTGGGGTCTCTTACTGAACCTGGAATGAGGCTGGTATCTAGCAAGTCTCAGCAATCCTCCTGTCTCTGCCATACACAGTACTGAGCTTGTTATATGAATGAGTGCAAAGATTAGAACTTAGGTCTTCAAGTGCTCTTGTACACTGAGCCATCTCCGCACCTGTTTTTACTCTTTGGATCTTTATTTAATAATTACACATGTAAGAAAGTGTTAGTAATATAGGTAGTAATTCCAGATATTCTTGTTTCCATTTTTTAAGATATATTTATTTATTTTATGTATACGAGTGACCAATCTACATGTACACCTTTATGCTGGAAGAGGGCATCAGATCCTACTAGAGATGGTTGTGAGCCACAATGTTGGTACTGCCCCTCTGGAGGAACCCTTAACCTCTGAGCCATCTCTCCAGTTCCCTTGTTTCTGATTTGTTAAGAGAAACCTTTAACATTTAAATGTTTATCAATCTTTTTAAATCTAAAACTTTCCCCTTCTAATTCAGGTTTTCCAAGGAGCTTTAAAAAGCTAGAGCACTTTCTTAGGTCCCATCAAGATGATCCTCATTTGAAAATGCATAATATGTACAGTATCACTACATTCAAAATTACAAAAAACATCATAGTCTAAAATACACAGGATACTGGGAAACCTTTAAGAAATACAAATTGTTATAATCTTATGTTCACTTGATTGGGGAAAACTTTGACAAATTAATAGTTAAACTGATTGAACTTAAATAAATTGTAATAATATTATTAAAGTAACTTGAATTAGTTAATAATTAAATGTTAATTAATTAACTTAGACATCCAGCAAATAGAAAAATCAGAAATTATTTATTGGAACCATTGTGCCAGTTGACTGTGAGACCAAGGGTAAAGTTATTTATTGACATTTAGGGGGTGGGGGTGCACAGTGGGCTTTAGGGACACAAGCCAGGCTCAGGATAGTCACCGAAGAGGTAAAAAATGAGGCAAAGCTGTGCTGGAATGCAGGAGAGAGAACCAGTCATGCCTGATGATTGTCCCTGAGCTCTGGTTTGGGGACTGTTCCAGATAACCGACAATGACCTTGAAGTGCAGGGCAGCCTTGCAGTCACACCCATTCTACAGTCACACTCACTCATTCTACAGTCACACCCATTCTACAGTCACACTCATTCTACAGTCACACTCACTCATTCTACAGTAATACTCATTCTACAGTCACACCCATTCTACAATCACATTCACACATTCTACAGTCACACCCATTCTACAGTCACACTCATTCTACAGTTGTACCCATTCTACAGTTATACCCATTCTACAGTCACACTCATCCTACAGTCACACACACTCATTCCACAGTCACACTCACTCATTCTATAGTCACACCCATTCTACAGTCACATCCATTCTACAGTCACACTCATTCTACAGTCACACACACTCATTCCACAGTCACACTCACTCATTCTACAGTCACACTCATTCTACAGTCACATTCCTCATTTTAAAGTCACATTTATTCTAAGTCACAACCACACTTCTTACTCTACAGTCACACTCATTCTACAGTCTCACTCATTTTGCCTCCTCTTGTTGACCTGAACAAGCTGCTTCTACTTCTCCACTTAGCAATTAGTGGAAGAAAGTGTGCTTTCCTCTCTCCTTCTAGCTCTCTCTTCTCCCAGAGCCATACTCTTACTCAACCAAACATTAAGGACAAGAGCACTTCTTGGCACATGAAGAGCAGGAACCCAGTAGACTAAGTTTCACTCCTATCCACAGGGGTCACTGAGAGAAGAGGGAAATTTAGACTAAGGAGACCTGAGCTTTGAAAATGTGAATATCGCTACTCCCTCCTCCAGGAACAAGGGGGACTTGATAGCAGTCAAAGAAAGCAGGACTATGTTAGGGAGAGCCTTTGTTTCCTGAGTGTAGAGCAAGTGTTCCTGTGAAGAAGGCCAGAGTGGCAATGCTGCCGGAGAACCTCAGAAAGGAGGTTGAAGCACAAGCAAATTCATAAGGTGGTGAGAATAATACCACCAAGGTGTAAGGGAATCTGGCTGTGGAGGTTAGAATGAGGAAGTTAAACACAGATGCCCAGGCCTCTTCCTTAGGAGAGTCAGAATTCTCAGAGCAGGAAAGGATAGACATGGTCAGCAGCTATTATTGCCAGGAGACAAAGATTCTCTCCCCCAACATCACCTACCATCTGTTCTACCCTTGATTGCCTCATAGACTCCTACTCTTCATTCAAGATGTACTTCCTGAAAGGCTTTGCACAACCTTTGGGGTACTTTCCTGTGGCCCCAATTCCTGAGCCTCCAAGTCAGCAGTCTTCTTATATTTGTTGGCACCACGTCCTGTAGCAGCTAGTTTTCAGAATGTATTGCAGTGGGGTGTGGTTGCTTGCTTGTTTTTCACCAAGTCAACACAGCATACCCTTCTCCCTGACCTACCTTCCAAGGCCCCTGGAGAGTTTCTAGTGAGGCACTCACACCCCTTCATTTTTCATCGTAGTTCTGATTGCTGTATTTCTCCACTAATTTTCCCTCTGCCACACTTCACCTCTGGCCAAATAGTCAAGGGCATCATTGACACTCTGATCTAGGGAATGCTGTTTGGATATTCATTTTTTTGTTCTTGTTTTGGTTTGGTTTTTCAAGACAGGGTTTCTCTGTGTAGCTTTGGAGCCAAGAACTCTCTCTGTAAACCAGGCTGGCCTGAAACTCACAGAGACCCTTCTGCCTCTGCCTCCCAAGTATTGGGGTTAAAGGTGTGTGCCACCACTGCCCAGCCAGTCATGATGTTTCTTATAGAAAAACTTAAAATTGCATAACCACAGACCCTAAAAAGCTGTGACCACTTCTGATTACAACTGACAGTATTTGCCAGGCTGATCTGAGCTTTTGGTATGGATAGATCCTGATCCTGGCCATGTACTGTACACTATTGGATTAAGGAACAGATGTGGTTTGGCCAGCTTTGGGGCTTAACCCCCATAAGGAATTCATGCTAGATTAGAAGTGACTCCTGTTACCAGTATTTCTTTTCTTTCTTTCTTTTTTTTTTCTTGGCAACAACAACAACAAAAATTTTAAAAGCCAAGTTGGTCAGGTGGTAGTGGTGCAGGCCTTTAGTTCCAGTACTTGGGAGGCAAAGGCAGATCTCTGAGTTCGAGTCCAGCCTGGTCTACAGAGCTAGTTCCAGGACAGGCTCCAAAGCAATACAGAGAAACCCTGTCTCAAAAAACAAAACCCAAAAAAACAATAAAACAAAAAAGAGAAAGTCCTAGGAATTGCTTCCTCTGCAGCTCCATGGGAGACAAAGCATGGACAGCGGGACAGCAATGGGGATCCTAGCCCGGAAGTGCGTGTGAGTGCGTGCGTGCGTGCGTGTGTGTGTGTTGGGGGGGACAGGATGAATGCTTGCATAGAGCCCAAGACAAATGACTGTCTCTTGTGTTTGCATAGCGGCTTGAGCGCACTATTTCCATAAACTTGGGTGCTTCTCACTATACTAGATGGATTACAGGCACCCCCTACATTGCTCCGATGAGGAAAGCAAAGTGACATAACAAGAAAGTAAGGTTTCTGTGTTGCTATGTGATGAATAAAACCAATGAAAATTAAATTAGCTACAGGAGCAAATGTGTTGATGGACCTGTTCTATCCAACTGTGTCGCCTTTCATCTGGCTTGGATTCAAATTATTCCTATTATTTTCAGAATTCAGTAGTTGATTTCATTAAGTATATTTATGTCACCTAGGATAGTTTTTGGAGCCCCACAAGAGACATTCAGGAATAGACACATATAGTTTTTAAAGAGAAATATGAGATTGTTGAGCCTAGACTCACTATGGCTCCAAGAGTTTCCAGGAAAGTGAACAGATGCCCTCAACTCCTGATGGGTTTACTTCCCCAAACCCCAGTGTAAGTTAGACAGGGAAAACAAAAAATCCACAGCTCTTACCTTAAAGCGGCCAGCAGTTCTTAACCCGTGGGTCCTGAACAGCCCTTTCACAGGGGTCGTATATCAGCTGTCCTGCATTTCAGATATTTACATTATGATTCATAACAGTAGCAAAAGTAGATTTATGAAGTAGCAATGAAAATGATTATGTGTTTGGAGTTCACCACCACATGAGGAACTGTATTAAAAGGTCAAAGCATTAGGAAGGTTGAGAACCATTGCCTTAAAGGGAATAAGAGTTTATTCTGGAACCATTTTGAGTGACCATGGCCTAGGAATACAGATTTAGATTAAACTAAATTCCATGTTCCAATTTTGAAGCAGTTTCATAAAGTTTTGTAGTTTTGCAGAACAAAGAAAGTCATAAATCAAGGCAGGCTTAAAATGCATCGGTGGGCACATCAGAGAGATGGGTACAGCAAGACGGGGGTGGGGGGGCTTTTCTGTAGGCCTAAGAGGCTATCTGATGACATTCTTAGCTTTCGGGTTGGTGGAAGTTCACTGTCTGCTAAGGTAATAGATTCCAAAAGTTTTTTAATCTGTTAGTAACAGGATGTTAATTCCAACACAGGGGTGGACAAGGAATGGCTATTCAGAGTGCTAAAGCTAGGCGAGATAAGGTAATTAACCCTGGACCTGCAACATTCCAACCTCTCCATACCACTGTAGTTATAATGAGTCAGTCTCAGCAGACACAGCTTGCTTCTATGAATTCTCATTGGTAATACCCCAGGAAAATACCAACATTTCAAAAAGTTCCTGCCACTCAAACGCAAGGACCTGAGTTCAATTGCTAGCACTCAAATAACAGCAGTAACAACAACAACAACGACAATAATAATACTAATAATAGCAGCATGAGTTGTAGTATCCCAGAGCTGGGAGACTGGCAGAACGGATCCATGAAGTTAATGAACAAGCCAGCATCTCTAAATTGGTCAGCTCCAGTTACCAGTGAGAGACCAAAACCAAGTCTCAAAAACCAAAGTGGACATCTTCTGAGAAATGACATTGGAGATGGCCCTCTGACCCCCACATGTGCAGACACAAAAGGCCACATATGAATATGTGCACATACCCACAACACACACACACACATACACACACACACACACACACACACACTCACACGCGAGCGCACGCATAAAGTATGTTTTTTTTTTTTTAACACATTTCTCTTTCACACCATCATGAAGCAGAAAAAACACGAAGTTGAAGCATTTCATTGCTTGTCAGGGACCTTCTACTTACAAAGACAGCGGCCTGTGTTCTGAGTGCTTCTGGGAAGTGATGAAATAAGAAGTGTGGTGGGTAATATTTTTAAACAGTCAGAGAAAGCTCCCTAGCATCTTTTGGGGGAAGTATTTGCATGAGGAAGCACAGTTTGGTATACAGCTGGTTTTCTATGAACCTGTCCACTTGTGTGTGTCTCATTTTCTTCAGCGGTAAAGTGGAGATAATTGGGATTGTGCAGAATTTGGTTTTTTTGGGTTTTTTTGTTTGTTGGGTTTGTTGTTGTTGTTGTATTGTTTTGTGGTGGTGGTTTTCATTTTTATTTTGAGAGAGGGTCATACTATGGAGTGCTGAATAGAACTCATGGGACAGACCAGGTTGTCTTTGAATTCCCTCTGTCTCATGAGAGCTAGGATTAAAGGCATGGGTCACTTCACTTGCCCTTTGTCTGCAGAGAATCCCAGAGAGGGGAGGCATTCAGAAATAGGTACAATAGTAAACATGAAATATCATGTGTGTGTTTGTTTATGTAGCATGTACATGACACTCACATTCTAATGCTGGCTGTTGCGATTATAATGTATTGAAAGACTGGGAATTCACACAGAACTAAGGAGCACCACCCACTCCCCAGAGTTCCCTTTCCTCTCTAGCGTACACCTGCACATAAAAGAAAGTCTATTGACAGCAACACTTCCTTGAGTATAGCTAAAGACCGGGTCCTGCTTCCAGGACCTCCAGTCTCTATGGCCAACATAGACAACAACCAGAAGTCATATGTGAGCACACTTTGAAAATCACACTATCAGCATAATCTGCAAATTCATCCCACAGCACGTCTTCTGCTCCCCACAAGTCTCCTTGATTTGGGATTGGAAGTTAAGACAAGAAAAACCCCCCAAAAAGAAAACTTTGCCTTCACTTACTGAGTATCTCTCAACAGAGGGTAATTAGGGTTTTCCCCCAAAAGATGTTTAAATAACTTCAGCACTGAGAAATATAATTTTACTATATTTTCCATCTTTAATTGGTAGCTCTTCAGCACTGAGAAATATGATCACATGTTAATATCAATTAAGAATTTTACTGTTTTTGCCGGGTGATGGTAGCACACGCCTTTAATCCCAGCACTTGGAAGGCAGAGGCAGGTGGATCTCTGTGAGTCTGAGGACAGCCTGGTCTACATTGTGAGTTCCAAGGCAGCCAAAGCTACATAGAGAAATCCTGTCTTGAATAAATAAATAAACAAATAAATACATAAATAAATAAATAGTTTTGTAGATGAAAGTTTTTGGCCTGCTAGCCTGGTCCCACAACTGCTTCAGCCCCAAATAAACACACAGACGTTATATTATTTATAAAACTGTTGGCCGGTAAACACCTGCTTATGGCTATTTGTCATTTATGCCGCCTCAGCAAAGCTGAGGTAAACTTGTGCTAATGACGGAACCACTGCTGGCACATAAATATTTGCCACAACATTGTTTATAATGCATATATAATTACATATAAATATATAAAACTTATAATAGATAGCCATTATATAACAATCAGCTAAAGAATAAATAAGTAAAATGTGGAATATTAATGCTATTAGAATATTATTTCATCATAATAAAGGATGAAATACTGTTGCATGCTAAGACATAGATGCAACAGACTAGGTCTAAAAGGCTACATGATTCCATTTAAATAAAATATTCAAAGTAGACGAATCTATAGAGAGAGAATGCAGGAGGTGGAGGAAGGGACAATGGGAGTTTTGAAGGGTTCGCCTTCTGTTTTGTCTGTTTGCAGAGAGGGGATGATGTGCCTGCTCCCAAACTGGATAGTGATGATACTTGCACCATTCTTTTTAGTGATACGAAAACCATAGAAATGTACACTTCACTTTTTGCTTGTTTGTTTTTGAGACAGGGTCTCTCTACATAGCCCTGCCTGTCCTGGAACTCACTATCAGGCAGGCCTCAAACTCACAGAGCCTGCCTCTGCCTCCCTAGCGCTGGAATTAAAGGCATGTGCCAACACACCTGACACTTTACTTATTAATATTTATCTTAATTTTTACTGATGTATACATGTGAGTGCATGTGTGAGGGCACCTGTGAGGTCTCAGAAGAGGGTGTTGGGGTCCGTGGAGATAAAGGTGGTTGTTAGCTGCTTGGTATAGGTGCTAGGGAACAAACTTGGAACTTCTAAAAGAAAGGCAAGTGCTATTAACCTCTGAGCCATTTTCCTAGTCACGAAGTACACACTTAAAAGAGTGAACCTGTGGCATATGAATTAGATACCCCTGAGATCCATGGGACCTTAAAGGTACTCCTATTTTTGAAAGTACATTTACCACTAAAATACATAAATAACTTTTCCAGAACTAATAAACTGACTCTTATTTTCAAAATGATTGACACTTTTTCCCTTAAACTACACTAAATTTACAACATTTCAAAAAACATTTCCTACCCCAACAACTCCGAGACAAGTAGCCCATTCCTGCAACAAGGATGAGTCTTTGTTTCTTATTGTCACAATGAGATGTCCCTCATAAGGATGCCTAACGTATCAAAAGCACTCAGTTAATTTCATGTCCATTGCCTCATTTCCTTTAATTGCATAAAATCTCAGTCCCCAAACTGCTACATCTAGTAAACCAGATCCGGACTGGCTGCACAGTGTTAAAAGGTCTTCTAGGGGTAGAAACAAAGTAAAATGCAGAATCCTTGATGATAGTAAGTTCTTTGCTAAAACTAAAGGTTCTAATCTGTACAAGGGCATGGTGCATGTCAATATCTTACTTGCTGTCCTTGAGCCCTTTGACTCCACCCCTCAACTAACCTTTGAAAACCTGCACAACCAACTAGGAGTCAAGAAGTAAAGACCCAGACTTTTAATAAACCAGGACTTATGAGTCCTGGGACATTTGCCACAGATATTCCCTAGGTTTCCACGGTGAAGAGCCATACACTTTACCATGTATGCACTAAAATATGCATGGGAGAAAGAACAATGGAGAAAATCCCAGTTAAGAATGCCTTTGTCACCACTCAAGTTTTATCATCAAATATTTAAAGCATAGATAATGAGACATTTATTGGAAGAACACAGACAAATGAGATTTAAAAAAATTGGTACGTATTCTTTTAGTTCATCTGTTACTTTACTAGAAGTACACACTTCTTTTAACCAGCTTTAACAGAAGACAGTTGACACTGTTTTTCAAAAAAAATGGTTAACATTGAAACTGAATTTACACATATTGAAATGTTCAATGCATTTGTTCAATCTATACAAACAGGTAACTGACCACAAGACCAATGTATAGAACATTTTTCAGAACTCGTATAGATAAAATGGTAAAGACAAAGTAAAGGATCCTGAGCTGATGTCACTGTGTTTTCTGTGTATGCTATGGTTTTCTTATGGTAGAGAACACTGGACATTTAGTAGTCATCAGATACCCTCTAAGAAATAACTGCCCTAAGGGATTAACTGAAAGCCAGCACCTGGGGCTTAGGAGAAGCAGCCTTCCAATTCTTTCTCCCATGAAGGATGTTTTCAACCTCCCAGAGTATGCCTTAGTGAGTAACAGAACTTACTCAAGATAAATCGTAAGACTGAGCTAGTCCGATCCAAACTTCTGATCAGATGGAGAGCCACCAGCCCAGTGATTAAGGACACACCCTGGTTTCCTCTCAGTGGAGTGGGAACTTGGGCAGTTGCCCAGCAGTTGTGATAACTGCACACACTTGTTTTCAACTGACTTGCTAGCAACCTTCAAGTCATTTAATGGAAACCTTGGGAACACAGTGGCTGACAGAGAGCAGCTTGGGTAATTGGATGCCCACTTGAAATATTTGGCGTGGTCAACACTGTAGGTTAAAGATGGGTGTGGTGACACACATCTGCAATCTGGGCGCTCAGAAGGCTAAAGCAAGAAGTTTGTAGGTCTGAGGCCAGCCTGGACTACATAACAAGGCACCGTCTCATCCCCCACTACATTTTTTTTCAAGTGGAGGGTTCTGTTTATTTTTATTATTTTACATATCAATCCCAGTTCCCTCTCCATCCCTCCCTCTCTCCCACCCTCCCATGCCCCCTGACCACCCTTCCATCCCACCCTTCCCCCCACTCCACAGGTTGGGTAATGCCTTCCTGGAAGGGTCATCTAAATTTGTCAAGTCATTTGGAGTAGGGTCTAGGCCCTCCCTCCTGTCTCTAGGTTAAGGGAGTATCCCTCCATGGGGAATGTGCTCCTAAAGTCCTTTTGTGCACCAGGGATACATCCTGGTTCCACTGTCAGAAGTCCCTTAGCCTGCAACAGGTGTTCTAACAGAGACCCATGTTAAGGGGGTCTGAGTTGGTCCAATGCTGGATTTCCAGCTATCAGTCTGGGGGCCCATTAGCTCCTCCTTGTTCAGGTCAGCTGTCTCTGTGGGTTTCTGTAGCCTGGTCTTGTCCTCCCTCTCTGCATCTGGATTCCAGTTTGGCTCAGTGCTTAGCTGTGAGTGTCTGCTTCTGTTTCCATCAGCTACTAGATGAGGGCTCTATGATGGTGAATAAGTTAGTCATCAATCTCATTATCAGGGAAGGGCATTTATGGTAGCATTTCCACTGTTGCTCAAATTGTTAGTTGGGGTCAGTCTTGTAGGTCTCTGGACATTTCTCTAGAGTCAGTTTTCTCTTCAAACCTATAATGGATCCCTCTTTTATGGTACCTCTCTCTCTCTCTCTCTCTCTCTCTCTCTCTCTCTCTCTCTCTCTCTCTCTCTCTCTCTCTCTCTCTCCTCTTGTCTATTCCTCCCCTGACTCAATCTTCCTAGTCCCACGTGCTTTCCTCTCCTCCCCTTTTCTTTCTTCTAGCTCCCTCTCCACTCACTGCCCCTACCCCAGTATACTCAGGAGATCTTGTTCCTTTCCTTCTGTGAGGGACCTTGTATGAATCTCTTAAGTTCTTCCTTGTATCCTAGTTTCTCTGGCGGTATGAATTATAGGCTGGTGATCCTTTGCTCTATGTCCAAAATCCATATATGAGTGAGTACATACCGTGTTCCTCTTTTTGTGACTAGGTTACCTCATTCAGGATTGTTTCTTCAAGTTCTGTCCATTTGCCTGCGAATTTCCCCCCACTACATTTTGCAGTCATATTTAGGGAATGAAATGGAACTGTATTGTAAGTATGCCAGAACTATAGAGCTAAGTCAGGCTTGTCCCAAGCAGAGCAGAGCAACCACAGATCTCCGGAAGAGTTAATACTGATTAACTCCTAATTCAAGTAACACTTTTACAAATTAAGCTTAAGCTTTTGTGTTAAGGAAGATATTCTGTCAGGGTAGGGGAGGGGGTCAAGAAGGTGACAGATTAGGGCTAAATTTAATAAGTAAAATCTATCCATGCCTCTAACCTGAGGACATAGCCTTGACTTTTGACATGAATAAATTATCTGAATAAGCCTGAATACTGAGAGGATGACATAGATCACATCTCATGTAGCATTGGTAACTTCCTTCAATACTCTATAGACTGTGGGATGACTTTAAACACTAAGGGCCGATGAAGTAAAGGGCAGCCTCCTCCCCAATTTGTTACAAGCAATTCTTTGGTCAATAATGTAATGATGACACTTAATAGTTCAGAGCAATTGAATGCTTACTATGTGTCTGGTGTACTATTCACAATTACAGTGATCTTTTAAAATTCCTTAATGGTTCTAGATAGCAAATGCTTCTGCTGTTCTGGTCTCCCACTCACAAGTGAGATTTGGAGAAAGTAAGTCATCCATCCAAGGCAGTAGAATTCATATAAAGAGTCTCAGGTCAAACTGACTCTTCTCATTCTACCATGCCCTTCTTCTGCATCCAGTCAGGGTTCCAACTGCCAGGACAAGCCTCACACACATTCCTCCCGTTGGAGTTCAAGCAAAGGAAGCTTCTAAATCCAACAGGATGAACTGTTACTGAAAAGACACCACAAAAAATCCCTTGACATTTAAGGACAAAATTAAACAAACACTGGGCAACATCTGTGGGTGAGGAGAGGTCAGGAGGATATCCAGCAGCTGCATTGGGGGCTGCTTTGTGCTGTCTACTACAGATCTGCCTTCATCATTTTAACTTGTCCAACTCTAAGCATTCCAGTGACTCTCCTTGTGATGCATGTCCTGGTAGACAGATTATTACCCACCACCAGCTGATATGGAGTAAGAGTAATTTTTAGCTAATGGATTTGGTTACAATAAAAATTAAATTTGAATTCGGATTTTAATTCATCTGTGACCTTAACACACAGAGAAATGTGCTGACTCCATCTGGAAAGTAGTGCAAAGCCCTATGGAAAGGAAGCAGAAGGCCTGTCTTCTCAGATGAATGGACCGTAATAATTACTCTAGCCTCAGGAAACTTTTCGACTGTTTTGCAATTGGTTCAACCGTGTGTGTTATCCTCCCCCTCCCCACTGCTCAGGCTGTGTCAAAGCAGAAGTGCCATTGCTCTAGCTGGCCCTCCCCTAGGTACAGCTTGATAACGTTCATTCTGTGCTCCTGTAATAGAGTCACATTCCAACACAAAGCACAGGGTTTGGACAGGAGCCCAGCTCTCATGAGTCCCCAGCTAGCTACTGTCAGTTCTACATAGTTATGCAGAAGTGGGGGAGGGGAGGTGGCTTCTGTGCAGGCAGGAGAACAGGCGTGAATGGTCAGTCCCTTCTCTCTCCCACTCTTTGACACTTTGACAGCACTTAATGCCAAGTACCTAGTTATGAAACAAAACAGTCTACGTACACATGCTGGGGAAATTTCTGCGGATCTGCTCTCCCACACGATTACAAATCCACTTACAGCAAGTATGATGATTGTTTGTTTCTATAGCTCTATCACCTGTGTCCTGGTCCATGAAATGAACCCTCTCTTCCCCCCCTAAAAAAAATCCTTCTGCCCCTCCAGTTCCTCCTGTGTCTACCACTCCCTCTCAAATTGCAATCCTTCATCTATGGATGGGAAACTTCTTCCATCCATATTGATATGTTGTGGGGGTTTGAATAAGAATGACTCCCATAGGCTCATAGATTTGAATACCTGGTCGCCAGGGAGTGGTACTATTAGGAGGTGTGGCCTTGTTGGAGTAGGTGTGGCCTTGTTGGAGGAAGTGTGTCACTGGGGGTGGGCTTTGAGGTTTCAGATGCTCTGGCTAGTCCTAGTGTCTCTCTCTCTCTCTCTCTCTCTCTCTCTCTCTCTCTCTCTCTCTCTCTCTCTCTCTCTCTCTCTCTCTCTCTCTCCTGCTGCCTGCCAATCCAGATGTAAAAGACTTGACTCCTTCTCAAGCACCATGTCTGCCTATGCTTCCCACCGTGATGATAATGGACCAAACTTTTGAGCCTGAAGCCAGCCCCAATTATATGTTTTCCTTTTTAAGAGTTGCTGTAGTCGGCTGGGCATGCCTTTAATCCCCACACTCAGGAAGCAGATGCAGGCAGATCTCTGAGTTTGAGGACAGCCTAATTTACAAAGCAAGTTCCAGGATAGTAGGGCTACACCAAGAAACCCTGTCTTGAAATAACAAAACACAAAAGAGTTGCTGTGGTCATGGTGTTTCTTCACATCAATAGAAATGTTGACCAAGACACACGTCAACTAGAGTTGTCATTATGCAAGTCTTATTTAGGCAATTATACTGTTGTCATTTCATGGATGCAGCTTTCCTGTCATGCATAGAAGACAGTCACACAGGAGACATCCTGGTCATCTGGGACCTACAACCTTTCTGCTCCCTCTTCCACACATTCCCTGAGCCATCGATGTAGGGGTTGCACTTCAGGTATACCAATTTGGGTTGGGCACCTCATGTCATTTGTTCTCTGCATTTTGACAAGTTGTTTCTCCATAAATATTGTATTTACACCTGTGGCCCCTAATGGGGCTTTCCTTGAACATTCTCCAGTATCACACATGCTCTTTGCCATCAACAAAATGTGTTTTGCATTATTCAGGCTTCTATAATCTGATAAGCACCCCATTGGAAGGCAAGAAAGCAGGGTCTTTTTCTTCTAAGGAGTGCTGTGGGGTTTTATTGTTGTTGATGAACTCCTTGAAAATTAGACTCATCTTTTAAATGTGATGGAGGTTTAAATTTTGTTTATAGTAGGCAAGCTTCCCAATTCCCCCAGTAAAATAAAGGCAAAGTACAAATATATGAAACAAAGTTAAGCAAAAGAATTCCAGCTGAACCTGGAGTGACTACCCTAAGTAGTATTAAGAAGTTGGCATTGAACAAGGTGGAATGCATGCCTGGTACTGTTAATCTGGCCAAAAACCTATGACTCTCAAGGTCATAGTGCCCGGGGAAAACCTAGTACTATTATTGTTCTAGATGGACATTGTAATAAACTGCCTTCTAAGTTCTTATCTTTATACCCATAGATAAGTATAACTCTCCATCCTCACCATGGAAACTTCTTTTACAGTAAACAACAACTAATACAGATGCCCACAGCTGGTGAACATACAGAGAATAGGAGACTAAAAGTGCTCAGTTATGAATGGGATATCTATATTACATTCCTTTTCCCCAGAACTCAGGGATCATAGTTGAAGAGGTGACAGGGAGATTTTAAGAGCCAGACACCTGCAGCAAGAGAGTATTTGCTGGACAGGAAAGGGCAATTACACACATGAATCCACCGCAGCCATGACTGCATGCACAAGAATTGTACAAGATCGAGCCAGAGAAAGTTCCAGCATAGACCAGGGAAGGACTCATGTAGTTGAGGAGTTATTGGCAATTGATGGTTGCTGGGAGAGGATTGGTTTTCTTCAGGGGTACAGCCCTAGAGTCTCATGGTCTAGTAAATGGTCCTATACCCATGCATACTGGCAACATTAAGTAGACTCAGTGGATCTTTAAAAAACAAAAATCAAATCAAAGCAAACAAACAAATGCATGAAGTTGGGAGGGAACTTTGGTGGGGGGATGGGGAAGAGCTGGATGAGATGAAAAGACTATGAATTTGATCAAAGTACATTATATAAAATTCTCAAATATATATATATATGCATTTAAAAAAATAAGAAAAAAAGTTGGTATTGAGTCAGAAGACCTCAGTTCAAGTACCTGGTCTTCTCCTCACTTAGACCTAGGAGACCGGATTCAACCCGAAGCCAGTGTGGACCTCACCTAGATGGTCTTGGACACCTTCCCATTTACAAGCTGTAGTCAATAACATTTACCATTTAGACAATAGGCAGCTGTTTTAAAATATGGAGCAGACTTTAATTTACTGTTTATGTGACTTACCATCACTATAACAAAATTACTGAGATAATCAAGTTACAGAGAAGGAAAAGTTCATTTTGGCCCACAGTATTGAAGATTCTGGTCCATGATCCATTGTACCATTGTTTTGGAAATTGCTAGGAGGAAGTACAGTGTGGAGGAAAGCATGTCAGAGGGAACTACTCAACTTGTGGTACCTGGGAAAGCAAAAGAGAGAAAGCATAAAGAGCCAGGATCCTGTTCTTGAGAATGGGCCCCTGTGACCTAATTGAATCCCATGAGTCCTGATCCTAAGGATTTATCATCTCTATAGTCCTGTCTAAGCAGGGCATCATATTTTTTAACACATGGGCTTGGAGTGAACACTTATTTAAACCATGGCATGTGGCATCATTTTTCCATCTTTGAGGAGAACTGAAATGAGGGCTGAGATGTACTTAAGTTGAACCTGGCATACACAAGGCTCTGGAATTCAATCTTCAGCACCACACAGAAGCCAAATGTGGTGAGAGTTCAAGGTGAGCAGGGTGTAGACCCTGCCTTTAAAATACTACATTAATAAGTAATTACTTTATATTTTGAAAATGTAAAGACTGCTGAAATGAGGAAGGCTTTGCATTGCCTCTTCTGTTCTCACGGAACTACCTTCTGGCCCTAGGACCTTTGGCCACTCTGCCATTTTCCCTTCAACATAGGCTGGAAAACATGGGTCTTAACTCATCTATAGGGAGAAATCTTGAGTGATTAAATGCCCCAGTATACACTATTACCTGGCTTGGAAAACACTGGTTCAAAATCTTTCTATTAATTCCAAATGTCTTGTTATTTCAAAGATGCCACAGCAGATGCTCTCATGGCCCATGATACACTCCTCTGCTGAAAAGGTTGTGTTCACCAGACTTTCTCATTTAATATAATAAAGCATGTCTAAAACTGATTAGCTTCCAGTAATATTTCTCAACTTTGCTTCTTACAACTTTTCTTTAAGTCTTAAAATTAAGCAAATTAAGCTCTCCAGTGTTTCTAAACACTTTTCTTCTTACTCTCTCAAAGTCTTCCCATTTTCATCTTCAGAAAACTGACTCTGATTGAAAACAGGGATGGACTGATAAGTGTTTCTGGGATACTTTGACCATGAATACTGGGCATAGGTAACTTATTATAGAGCGTCTGGTTTTTATCTTGAAAAATCATAGGCACCTTCCAAATTGTATCATCAGATTGTGAGTAGCAATTCTGGCCTGCAAAGCCAGTTAATGCACAGTCATATTGACTAATAAATATACACCCTGCCATGTTCTGTGAATTGGGTAACCATTTGGGCACACACCACGACCACACCTCTACTCAAATTTCCAAACTCATCCTTTGAACTCTACCCTTGAACTTGTGACATATGTGCAGTGCGTCGTCTGACCAATGCTAAGTAAAGGTCAACATTTGACCAATATTCTGAACTGTTTGAAGCTTCTACCTCCAAAAAGATGAGTTCAGAGTTTTCTAACAGTTATTTCAATAACTGGAAGAACTATGAGTTGGAATTCTCCTTTGATATTAGAAAAGAATTCAGGTTTCCAGAGGCATGAAGGAAGGAAAGTAATGAGTTTCATATCAGCGTAAGGCCAAAGCCTCTGAAAACACATCTAAAGCAACATCGTCTGCCTCTGTACTACACATGAGACTTACTTATTGACTGATGCTACAGTGCAAACACTGTGCTTAATTTGACTGTATGGTCATTAAAAGAGAACCTTTTATTTACTGTTGGTAGGGGTGCAAATTAATATAGCCATTGTAGAACTCAGTTTGGAGCTTTCTAAAAAAAAAAAAAGAAAGAAAGAAAGAAAGAAAGAAGAAATAGAATTACCACAAGACCCAGCTATTTCACTCCTGGGTATATGTCCAGACAACTCCATATCATACCCTACCACAGAGACATTTGCACTCCAATGTTTATTGCTGCTTTATTCACTGTAGCAAAGAATTAAAATCAACCTCCTTGTCCATTAATGGATGAATGGATCATGAAAATTTAGTGTGTGTGTGTGTGTGTGTGTGTGTGTGTGTGTGTGTGTGTGTGTGTGTGTGTGCATTGAAATACTACTCAGTTCTAAAGGAAAATGGAGTTTAAAAAATTGTAGGACAATGGATAGACTTAAAATACATAATATTAAGCAGGGTTGTCTGGGCTCCATGTTGAGGGGCCATCTGTCTGGACTCACCAGCTAATCTGGCTTCATACCTGAGAAGGGGAGTGTGAATTGAGGACAGAAACAGGCTAGAGACAGAGAGAGTCAGGAGGGTATCCAGTGAATTCTAGGATCAGCCCCAAGTTTATTACTCAAAGCTCCTATATACCCCAATCAAAAGAGGGGAAGGCAAAAGACTTCCTTACCAAAATACAAAGAACAAATAGTAATTACCTCTCCAACACCCGAAACATCAAGTAACCATATCCTGAGTTAGGTATTCTGTTGTTTAAGCAGGACATGCATCAACCACACCTTAGGCCAAATGTCCTATTGCATCTGCATCTTAAGTCAGGCATCTTTATTGTTTCACCTTGAAAGAGCAAGGGCAGGTAAAAACTCTATGACCTTAAGTCAAAATGGAATGAAGTCAATTCTGTGGGGTGCCACACAAGGTCACACAGTCTCAGAAAGAAAGAGAGAGAAAAAAAAAGAAAGGAAGGAAGGAAGGAAGAAAACACATGCTCTCTCTCATATATGGAATTTAGCCAATAATGTAAGTGAATATGTAAACAAATGTACATGTGGATACAGTACAACATGAAAAGGGAACAAGAATGTCTAAGTATTAGGAGAAGAAGAAGGACTGAGTGCAGGGGATGAACCTGAATTAAAAAAGAAGGTATAAAGGTAAGTGTTTTTCTAGTTCTGTTTCTGCCATGCATCTTTCTGGCTCTGCTGGTGGATAAGTGCATGAAAGATATTGGACACTGAAAGTGTAAAACTGAAGATGAGGGTCCAGAAGTTCCATCCTGAATGCTAATTTGTTTGTTTGTTTGTTTGTTTGTTTTTCGAGTCAGGGTTTCTCTGTGTAGCCCTGGCTGTCCTGGAACTCACAGATCCGCCTGCCTCTGCTCTGAGGTCACTGCCCAGTCCGAATGGCAATTCTGACTGTAGAGAAGATCACGGACTTGTGTAGACGTTGGTTCTGGTTAATTTTTGTGTGTGACGTTCTTACCTATTTGCCATTTTTATAAAATTAAAAAAGAAAAACAATTACTGGAAGAAAAAACAATTAGCTGTTTGTTTGGTGTAATTAAATCTTAGCAAATAAAACAGAGCAGGTTTCTTACTCCTGGTTCTTTACTCATAACCCCACCTCTATAATCTCTCCTAGCCCTGCCTCACTTACAGCCATGCCGCTGAAGTCCTAATTTGAGACGCTAGAGAGTATTTTAGCGTCAACTGTAAGGGTATGCATGAATTCTTACTCCATTCAAGCATTAAAACGGGCCCGACCATGGCTTTGGGGAACTTTAAACACATAGCACCCTGTGGCCCATCATGTCTACTTTTATCTAGATAAGCATCCTAAGGAATGGAAGCAGGGACTTGATCACAGGTTCATAGCAGCATCATTCAGAACCCCCAAAGTCCATCCGCATACACCTGAAAGCACATCTGCTATGGAAGCAGATGATAATGGAATATTATTCAGCCGAACCCGGAGGTTTCGATGGTTATTTCGTCGCCTTTCCCATCTGTTACCCACAGAAGAACCAGACGGGATTAACAAGATGACTACTTAGTACTTTTGTCCCCACCTGACAAACCGAGGGGCTGTATCGTTAGCACGGAGAGTCTGTCCCCGGTGAGGATAAATTTCGGCCGGCAGCGAAGTGGTGTGAGCCAGCACCACTCAGTGCTGTCCACTTCCTGCCCAGTCTACCCCCGCCCCCATCCCCCGCCCCAGATTACCCGCGGGATGGGAGGGGGGAGATAAAACCCAGAGCAGCAGGCGGCTACTGCGTTGTCTTGTTAGGCAAATGTTTCACCTGCTTGGCCAATTAGCGTCCTCTCCCAGAAAGACGAGTTCAACAGGTTTCCATTTGCTCTCCCTCAGCCTCTCGGGTTGGGGAAAAGGGCTGTCACTTTGCTTCGACCCTCCCCTTCCCTCCCTCTGGGCTCTTCCAGCCTGGCTCGGACCAATCGCGCCGGCTCCGACGTGTCCAGGTTGGCGGCCCCGGAGTTCGGCCGCCTGGATGCGCAGGGCTAAGGTGCCAGAGGGCCAGGAGCCGGGAACCCCGAGTGGGGAGCCGAGTCCTGGGGTGCGCCCGGGACGCGGCCCCGATGACTGAGCTCCAGCAAGAGGTGGAGGACACCAAACCCACCAAAGTGCTCGGCAAGAGAGAAGGCAAAGTTGGCCCAGCCCAGTAAGTGACCTCTGGGGGGACGCGCCCAGACCCAATTGTTAGTCTGCGTTCCGATGGGAAGGGCTTTCTAAACTTCTGTAGAGTCGGCTCTCTCTCTCTCTCTCTCTCTCTCTCTCTCTCTCTCTCTCTCTCTCTCTCTCTCTCTCTCTCTCTCTCTCTCTCTCTCTCCTTCCCTCCCTCCCTCCTTCCTCCAGCTCTCTCCCTTTTTTCCTTCCTTCCCTCATTAAAGAATGCATTGTCTATCTTGCAATCCGGTGGTGATGAGAATTACTGGATCTGAAAGCATAATTGATGTTTTCTAATTCCCTAAAGAGTTCTGGAGAAACTTCTCAAATCTTGGAGCCGTGTCAAGAACACATGCTAAACTTTGCTTCAGTCCTTTTATTTCTGAATGATATCTGGGGAGATCCAAGTGTCTCTGGTTATTGGATGGCATGTATTGATCACTTTCACAATAACGTGTACTTTATTTGATTTAGAGCTCGTGGCTGGCTCTCTTCACTATTTCCACATCAGAGAGAAGTAGTTGGAAACAAATACACTTTATCTTTCCCTCCAAGTTGTGTCCTTACACGCACAAACACACCCCATTTACAGTGTCGTGAAGGAACGCTGAAATAATGTACTAAGAAACATTTAAAATACTGTTGTATCTGTGCTCCTAAGGCATTTGTGTGCATGTTGGGTTTGCTCATTAACCGTCCTGTATATTTTTCGAACAGAGAACAAATACTTCTATCTCAAGGATATGTCCTGCAAGGATACTTGGCTCTCTTTTCCTCTCTTGTGCTACTTTGAATGCTTGTTTAATAATCCAGAGCTGTGGTTTTTAAATGATTTCTATTCTTGTTTCTCTTTTTAAAAGAAAAAAAAAACTTTCATTATTTCTGATTTGCTCTATCGCTGGTAATGTGTATGTATATCACTGCAACATTAACGAGTGGCACAATTAATACCTAAATAAACCCCTTTTATTTCATGTTATTAAGTTGCTGGTGAGCCTAGTTTGTTTTGATAATATTATCAATGATCATTTCTAATAGTAAGGCTCAGTCTATGACCGTCATGTAGGCGTCTTGTTGTTGCTGTTGTTTCGTTTGTGAATCACAGCCTTGTTCCACATGAGGCCTCTCATACGTGGTTGCAGACTCTAAATCAGCATTTCTCAACCTGTGGGTCATGATCCCTTTGGAGGCTGAATGACCCTTTCACAGGGGTTGTGGAAGGCACAGATATTTACATTACGATTCCTAACAGTACCAAAATTATAGTTATGAAGTAGAGATGAAAATAATTTTATGGTTGGGAGTCACCACAACATGAAGAACTGTACTAGAGGGCAGCAACATTAGGAAGGTTGAGAACCACTGCGCCAGGTTCTATCAATTGAGTTTACATAGAAATTTGGGAAGAGCTGTTAGCCATTATGATCTATGGTTTCAAGGCAGTGGCCACACTGTCTCCTAGGTCTCTGTTCCCTGGACCTCTCTTTGCCGTCCAGTATCCAGCAGCTTAAGCTAACGTTCCTGCACTTAATCTTACCAAAAAGGTCAAGAAGTGGTATATTTCCTATTCATTTTGATGAAGGGAAAAGGTTGGCAGAATTAAAACGCCTGTAAAATACGTTTTTTTTTTTTCTCACCCCCAAATAAAATCCTAACTGTATAATAACAATTCAGATCTATGACCCGGTGTGACGGTACACACCTTCCATTTCGGTACTCTGGAGGCAGAGGCAGGAGACTGTCCATGAGTCCGAGGCCCAGCCTAATTTATGTAGCAAGTTCCAGGACAGCCAGGGCTACATAGAAAGACCCTGTCTCCAAACACCAAAAACTAAGTAAATATCACCTGTTTCCTTCCTTCTCTATAATTTATATATACTTTATTTCTTTAAAGAAAACTCAGTATGGATTGCCCTTTCACCGAGTTACAGACACTGTCTGTGAGGAGCATTGAGTGACAGAAGCGGGACTAGAGAGTCTGACTCTTGAAACTCCTAGTTTCACCCAAGGCAGTCATATCCAGTTAAACAAAGAATGATGACTCAAGTCTACCGAACAGCTGTCAAGCTTTGAAATCTCCGTGTCCCAGCGTCTAGATCTTCAGATAAGGCTAAGCTTCAGCATTGATGAAGATTCACCTATAGCAGTGATACAAGTTTTGTTCGCTCAAAGCTTAGATGTTAGGGACATACTTTCATAAAAAGTAGTAAGCCTGACCACACTGAAGCTCACAGCACCAATTCAGCCTTTTCTTTAGAATAATTAATTTTGGCCAACAAGTACAGTGTCAGCTACTTGTACAGTTATGTGGTCAGTTCAAAGATAAATGTGCTTTTGCATCTGTCCTTCTGGAGCTTAAAGAACGGTAGGATGGGCAAGGCTCAAATGTGGCCATTGCCACGTGAAGTGGACAAGTTACCACAAAGTTTGACACCCCCCCCCCAGCAATCTTCCATTTAGTCAAGATGTTTGCCTATTGTCATCTTTGGTAAATTGTGGCAAAATTTGCTGACTTAATTGTCCTGCAATGTAGCGTTTTCTAAGCCTGCCAGTGTCACTTTTTTTTTTCTCTCTCCAGATTTTAGACATTTTCTTTTGAGCTCTTCAACTCTTGCTCTGCTGTCAGGATAAGAGTTAAAAAGGGAATGTACTTGCAATAATGTCACTTGGAACCATTTTACCTTACCAGATGTTTATGCTAACTCCTGTGGGCTTCCAGGTGTCTCAGTAACCATTTGTAGGAAAGTATCAGAATGGCACCCTAACTGCCCTACCTTGTGCCTCCTGGATAATAATGGTGGGCATTGTTGAGAATGCTGGCTATGTGAGAGGGAAGATGCTCAACACTTGACACTCATTTGCACATTGACTGAGCTAGGCATCATTGTAACTCCATTTTACAAATAAGAGCATTGTAGCTTTGAGGACCTAAGCAGGATAAATACAGCAGTGGCTCAGATTCCAGCCCACATCCTCTCTCTCTAGATATAAACACTAGATGCTAATTTATCCCTGGTCCTTAGTTCCAGAGAATATACACGAGAGAGGCTGTCCATGGCCTACTCTACAACACAGTCTTCTGCCAAAATCTTAAGGTCCTTCTAATTCTGGACACACATAGACCATCTCAACCTCCTTTCCTAACATTAGCCACCTGTACATCATTTAGAGTGAGGCACTTAGAGTGAGGCAGTCATACTAGTAGCCCTGTATTTAAGAGGTAACACGTAGCACTGCCATGTTGATCCCAGAATTACTCACAACAGTTAAGCTATAGAATCAGCCTTTATCTGTTAATGAATGAAGAGACAAAGAAAATGTAGTCCATGTGTGCAATGGAAAATGTCTTATAGGGATGCTATTTGGCTTCAAAAAGGCAGGGAACCCTGCCATTTGGGACATGAATTAACCAAGAAGACATTATGCTAAGGGAAATAAGCCAAGCTCAGAATGACAAATACTGCATGATGTCATAGAAGTAGAATGATAGCTAGCCAGGGTATGGAGTGGGAGGGAATGGAGAGTTGCTGATGGGACCACAGAGTTTCAGGGCTGACAAGACAGCTCAGAGTGTGAAGTCAGCTGATGATCTGAGTTTGATTCCTGGGACCCACATAGTGGAAAGAGGTGACTGGCTCCCAAGGTTGCCCTCTGACTTCCACGTGTGCCGTGCTACCCACATGCACAAACAAAATGAATGTAATTTGTAATAAAGAGGACAGAATTTCAGACAGATGGCAAGAATAAGCATATTAATTATAAGGTAACTGAAGTGACAAAAATAATGTATATTTCAAAGTGGAAAAATATCAAATGTCTCATCCTAAAAAAATGATAGGTAAGTAAGGTTCAGAATATGTTATTTGGATTGATTTTACCCATTCCATGTTTCCATGTTGTGTGTGTGTGTGTGTGTGTGTGTGTGTGTGTGTGTGTGTGTGTGTGTGTGTGTATGCCCCATAAATATATGTAGTCATGATTACTCATTTTAGAATATTGATTATGGGGGCTGAAGAGATCCTTAAGAGCACTATCTACTCTTGCAGAGAAGCCAGGTTAGGTTCCCAGAACCTCTACGGTAGCTTGCAACCATCCATAACTGCAGTCTCCGAAGGTTTGATCCCCTCTTCTGGCCTCCACAGGCACCAGGTACATGCACAGTACAATTACATACATGCAGGCGGCACACAGAAAATAAAAATTAACACATTTAAAGTACTAATTAAAATCTAGGGACAATGTTAGCTTAGCAGCAGGCTGCTTGAGTAGCCTATGTGAGACCCAGCACCAGATATAATAATAGAGAAATTAAATTTTGGAAATACTCTTAGAAAAGTAACAGAGGAGACAATAAACAGAAGGGATAGAGTTGAGTTGTCTCCATCTGGCCCCCTCACCTCTGCTTCTTAACACAGAATTTTTTCTCCTTTCTCTTTTATCTTTAGAAATCGACTCAAATTGTCTTTCTTTTACAACCGCCTTCCATCACTAATCACACAATCCCCTCCTTATCATTGCCCTCCTTGTATATACACAGTCAGTTGATGGGATTTAGCGGTTGCTGTCATAATAATTATTCATTGTTTATTGAAGACTTAGTTTGTACTGAGTGCTACCATAAATAGTTGGCATATATCAGCCGGACCTTGGTGGTGCATGCCTTTAATCCCAGCATGTGGGAGGCAGTGGCAGATGGATCTCTCTGAGTTCGAAACCAGCCTGGTCTGCAGAGCTAGTTCCAAAGCAATACAAAGAAACCCTTGTCTGGGGGGGGGGGGGGATTAATTAAAAAAAATTGTTGGCATATATCAACCCACATGCTACTCACTAGACCCTCTTAGGTGTCTTTACCCTAAGTGGGTAAGGGTTATAAACTGATTACATTTTTTCCCCTCACTAAATTTCTCGGTTTATTCAACGTGACCTGCGGATGGTCACATTTAATATGGTTGCTAGTGAGCTAGAGAAGCAAAACCTGTGCCTCCCTAATTAGGAAATGTGGCCAGCTTACACCTGACATTCAGCTTGACTGTGTCGGAGGGGAATGCCACATTTTCATTATGTGAATCAGACTTTCTGTCAGCTATTTTTAGATACATTTGCTCACCCAATGGCTATGTAGTCACTGTGTGGACAGTTGACTCTTATCACCCAACTGCATAGCTGATATTAGCATGCAGAGTACCCTGGGGCTGGAAAGATGCCTCAGTTGTTACAATAACATACTGCTCTTCCAGAGGACCCCAGACTGGATTTCTAGCACCCTATTTCAGGCAGTGCACAACAGCCTGTAACTCCAGCCCCAGCAGGATCTGATGCTTCTGGCTTCTGCAGCCACCCTCACACATAAGAGCATACCCACAAGCAGGCACACATACATACACAACTAAAGATAATAAAAAGGATAGTCTTAAAAGTGCAGTGTACCCTTTTGCTGAACAAAAATGGGCAATTTAACTGTATATTTCATTATCTTTGTTTTTTCTGTTTTTATTACATTTTTTCTGAATTTCTTGCACCATTTCATGAACAAATCATGTATAGTTCAGCAATTTTTTTGACAAATTATCATGTGACAGGCTTCTTAAAATTATAGTAACTGTGGTCAAGTTAATATTACTGAGTTTCAACAAATGGCTAAAACTGGAGATATATTTCTCAGCAAATATTATTTTGGATTATATCGCAACTAATGGAAAATATACATTTTAATGCAGTTTTTTTTAATCTGAACTTTAATACCTTGAGATATATAAATTTTAATTTAAGCTCAGTGGTAGAAGGCTTACCTCACATTTGTAAGGTCCTGGGTTTGACCCCATACACACACCACAGATAAATGGATGGATGGATGGATGGATGGATGGATGGATGGATGGATGGATGGATGAATGGATGGATGGATGGACGGACAGACAACTAAGACTGGAAATTTGTCTAACTGCATGTGTTAGTAGACCAGGAGAATGGATATGTACGGTATAAACATTGCCTTCAAAGGAAATTCTCTGGGATTAGCAGTAATTATTTTGGACACAGTTTTTGTTTTTCTTTACATTCAAGTTCAAGAGGCTGGAGAGATGGCTCAAAAGTTGAGAGTATTTGCTGCTCTTCCAGAGGACCTGTGTTCAGTTCCTAGCACCCGCATAGTAGCTCACAACCACCTCTTCCAGGGAGCCTGATGTCCTCTTTTGACCTCTGCAGGCTCCAGGCACATACGTGTTATACATACATACATACACACACATATATATGTACATATATATATATGCAGACACACTCATTCATAAAATTAAATCTTTAAAAAAGTCAAATTTAAGTAAGGATGAGTAACTTGTAGTGAAAGATGCCTATAAAGCTTTACTGAACTTAAAATTTTTTATTTATATTTAAGTGTGTGTGTGTGTGTGTGTGTGTGTGTGTGTGTGTGTGTGTGTGTGTGTTTGTCTCTAGGATATGAAATTTGATACCCCTAGTTCAGTTGCTAGTTATAAACTTTGGGGTAGGAATTAAACATTATAGTATATTAAAAAGCACGTTGGAGTATAGTCAGTAATGATGGAGACATGAAATGGAATCCGTATACATGTTCTGGTTTGAAAGTGAAAATATCTGTAGTGAACCAAACCAGCTCTCTGGCTGAGTTAATATCACAGGAAACTGCTGGTTCATCCACACAATGCAAAAAGTGGTCAGGGCCTTGGGCTCCAAAGACCTGGGGATGGGATTGGGGTCTCCCTGTCTCCTAGAGCCTGTCTTTTTAAACTGTGGGACTCAATCCACATATGGGATTTATTACTGAATATGGGAGTCAAAACAAAACAAAACAAAATGGCAACAGTAATGGGTTTCCGAATGAAATGACCACAGTTAACTCAAGATCAAACACATCATGAACCTGGGGTGTTTCTTGCTGTGTTGTGTTGTGGGTTTCTGCATCATCCTGGTTCTGAGCACAGAATGATTGTACTTTGTGGTGTGCACACTGTCTCAGCACAGAATGCCAGCAAACCCCACCTGGAGCAGCATCCCAGGTCCCAGACTGTTCTCTGTTATGAATGAACTGTGGAGATTTCACTGCACATACAAAGCTTTCTGCTCTTACAGGAATGCAATGTTTCAGTTATGGATAACAGACTTTTTAATATTTTCCTAGCATCACTCCCTGCCCTGTATCACATCAGTATATCTTTGGGTTAAATATTAGGATGTTTGATTTTTAAAATTGCTGATTAGTTGCTGACTTGGGGAGGTGGCCCAGGTGTCAAGAGCTCTGGCTGGTGTTTGATTCTCAGCACCCACAAGGTAGCTTACAGCCATCTGTAGCTCAGGTTCCAAGGGGATCTGATGCCTTCTTCTGGCTTCTAAGGGCACTACATGCATGGGATGTACACATATTTTTTTAAAAATTTCTTAAATTGTTCAGCAAATTTTGGCCTGGAACTAATACAGTGTCTGAAATTCTCCCAAACATACCTCGGTTGAATTTATGCCAAGGAACATTCTTTGCATTGACGATTATCAAATCAAAATGTCTGTCAGCTCTGGAAGGTGTCTTGGCTTGTAGTATTTGTATCAAATATTCAGCCAAAATGTAATTCTTTATATTACAATAATAAAGCACACCCATTGCTAAGACATAGTAAAATTATACATATAACAAAAGTAATTATATGTATTTTAAATACATTTCTTTATGATTTATTATCACTAACTGTTTCATTTGTGGGCCTATTTTATATACCTGTGTACCCTCGGTCACATAAAAATTTCTTGCTGGGAGTAAGAAGACAAAGGATTGCTGCTGCAGTTAGGGTCAGAATCTATTGATTGTAGAGCTAACAAGCCAGGCTCAATTGCCCCACCTCAATAAGCTAAATTTAAAAAGCAAAATTAAGCCAGGCAGTGGTCATGTACACCTTTAATCCAGCACTCAGGAAGCAGAGGCAGGCAGATCTCTGTGAGTTCCAGACCAGCCTGACCTACAGAGAGAGTTCCAGGACAATCAGAGCTGTTACACAGAGGGATGCTGTCTTGCAAAACCATGAGGTTTGGGGGAGCCAAATTAATACTGAAAACCAGGAAAGGGAGATTTGCCAAGGTAGGAAGAGAGACAAAGGACCCTGGGGATGCTCTCCTTCAGGCCACCTTTGGATCCTGGCTTAAGGTTCAGAGTTCTGCTTAACTAAACTGTGGTCCTATTCATCACTGACCCCTCGCCGTGTGCATTCCAGTGTCTGCTGTGTGGTAGTCTGAAAACTGCACATCTTTCTGGACAGGGTCCCTGAGTGGCTGCCCCGGGGACCCAGGACCCTTCTTCCAGCATGAGATCCTAGGGTAATCCCATCTCTTGCAGTCTGTTGTTTCAGTTGTCTATTGGCCAAAGCAAGAGTGAGTGACTTTATTACAGCTTGTTCCTGTCAGGACTTTCTGGGGCCATAAACTGGACAAGATGAGACCCGTGGCAAAGTACTGGGAGGTTGAGCCTCAAGTTCATCACCCGTATTGTATCAGCTCGCTTTAAGTAAGCTGTGTACTTAGCCCAGGGCTGTTTCCCATCACTTCATAAGCTGTAGCTGTGTTGGTATTTGCTAAAGGTCTGGGGCATACCATAGGGTAGAGGTGGGGGAAAGATGTAATACATAGTAAGTAAATTCTCAAGATTTGGAAGGTTTAAATTCTTCTAGTAGCATACAATGACCTGTTCTATGACCCTGACTTTGAGTCTTTGGCTTTCGGCTTTACATTTTCTATGCAGAAATGCCATGTTCCTGTGGCACTCAGCTTCCTTCAGACATTAGCTATTATTATTATTATTATTATTATTATTATTATTATTATTATTTAATCACATCCATTGCCGTGTGCTCTCACTCAGGACACGTGATCCTTGCACCCTGACTCATGGCGCTGAGCCTTCCTCTTGTGAATCCTTAGCCTTGACCTGTCAGGTTTTCTGCACGTGTTAAATCCAGAGAAAGACACTCCACTGCCTTGCTGATCTTTGGCATATCACACTTCTTCTAACAGAATAAAGCAATTGTTTTTATTCTGTTGTTATTTAAGGCCATAATCAAGTGTTTTGTTTTCCTTACAATGTTGAGTTTCAGTGGCCATACAGGCGTGTGTTGTGCGGTGACGGGAACACATTTGGAGAATGTGTTCTGCTAGGTCCTTGCTGTGAACATCAGAGAGTGTTCTCAGACCAGACTGCTGCACACCTGGGCCTTTTAGTTGTTCTCATAATGGTGTAATCTGTTGTCCTCCGGGGCCTTAGTGAAGGAGACAGTAGAAGACCAAATTCAGCACAAGAAAATGTGGTGCAATCAAGAGACTTGTTAAACAGAGGGTGTAACCTGCCATACTGACTAATCTTATATATGAGAGAATAAAAAACATAGCAGTAAATATTTTTTTAAAGTTTGTTTTTATTACCAAACAGTGTGTACCCTATAGTAATATCACTGTGCTTTTGTACAGTTGCCCTGTAACTAGTTCCTTTGTCCCAACAGCACCATAAACAGTACACATAGCACATTTTGGTACCATGTTACAATGCTGTGATGTCACAGGAATTGTTTTAAGTCATTATAGCATTATCCTTTTTTCCATTGTCACGTGTATTTGCAAGTGTGTGAACACACATGTAAGTGTGCATATTTGGTGTGCATGTGGTGTATTTGCAGGTGTGTGAACACATGTGTGGGTATACATTTGTATGGGTGCCCATACATGTAGAGACCTAAAGTTGATGTCTGTAACCATCCTCAATCATTCTTCCATCTTATTTATTAGGGGGTCTCTATCAAACCCAGAGCTTGCTATCGCTGCTAGTCTCCTCTGGCCAGCTTGCTCTGAGAATCCTGTTTCTGCCGTCCGAGGTGGGGATTACAGACTGCTTACCACACATTCTCAGCATTAACGTGGGTTCTGAGGATCTGAACTCCAGTCCAAGTGCTTCAACCACTGAGACATCTCCACTGCCTATTAAGACTATATAATATAAAACTATATATACATATATATATGTATATATATATATATATATATATATATATATATATATAGTATTTCATTGACCACAACATTATGTGATACACGATCAGATAAAAGTTCTGCACTTGGGTCAGTGGTTGCATAACCACAAAGATCTGAACAGCAGAGCTTAGTAAGTGGCAGGCATCACTACCACAGCTCACTCTTTCCAAGTTTCTTAGTTAATTAGTTACTTAACACAGTGACTGCACTGTTCTAACACTAACAAAACCACCAGAATGCAATTGTCTTTTGGCCTTAGCTAGTGGACTTCTGAGCTCAGTGGAAGGGGAGGTTCCCAACTGGGCAGCCTCAGTTATCAGTTCTTTTTCTTTTGTTTTTGTTTTTGTTTTTGAGGGGGTGTTGAGACAGAGACTCCTTACATAGCCCTGGGTGTCCTGGAACTCACTATGTAGACCAGGCTGGCCAAGAACTCACAGATATCTGCCTGTGTTCTGTTCTGACAGAAGAGAAGTGGATATTTTTCTGTTGCTGCCTTACTTTATAATCTGCATTGTAGTTATTCATAAACCTCCTATTTTAAAGCCTATAGTTGAAGCCAGGCATAGTACCATACACCTTTAATCTCAGAACTCTAGAATCAGAGTCAGGCAGATTTCTGTGTCTTTGAGGCCAGCCTGGTCTGTGTAGCAAGTTCCAGGACAGCCAGGGCTACATGGAGAGTCCCTATATCAGTAAAATAAAATACATCCCATAGTTCAGTTCTTCTTTGCACAGACATTTCTAGAATGTTTCTCTAGAGGGCTGTGAGTGATTTGTTTGAAGAGCATGTAGATATTGTCTGTTTTGAAGTAGTCACCAAAGGAACACAAGAACTTGACCAAGACTGAAAATCTGTCTTGCAGAGTTACTTTCCAAGCCTGATTGAATGAACAACCACAGGGTTGGCAAGGCCTCTTCTTTTGAGAGAGAATTCAAGTTCTGGAAATAGCCTGACGTTATTGGAAGCCAATTTTGGTGAATAAAGCGGACAAGAATAGTTTAAATACCTTTAAACCTTTCTGTAAATAAGATAATTTTTTTAATGTAAAACAAGCTGTGACTATAAAATAACAAGACAGTTTCTGGCAATATTCACAATAATTTCTGCACATCCAGATCTAGAGTTACTGCTCAATGCCCCCATGAAAACAATACGTATTTATGATTGCTATTTTGTTCTAAAATGGTCTTCATTTTTTTCTGTATACTCAGATAAATGCTGATGTAGCATTAGCATAAAAATATTTTAAGGGGCTGGGAAGATGGATCCATTTGTACAACTTCCATTGTACTTACCATGAAGGCATAAGAATCTCTGTGGTTTAAATGAAAATGACCCCCATAGCTTCATAGGGAGTGGCACTATTAGGAGGTGTGGTCTTGTTGGAGGAATTGTGTCACTGAGGGGTGGGTCTTTAGGTTTCAGAGGCTCAAGCCAGGCCCAGTGTTACTCTCTTTTCCTGCTGTCTGCCAATATAGATATAGAAATCTCACTAACTTCTCCAGGACCATGTCTATCTATGCACCGCCATGCTTCTGCCATGATGACAATGGACTAAACCTCTGAAACTGTAAGCCAGCCCCAATTAAATGTTTTCCTTTATAAGAGTTGCTATGGTTGGGGCTGGAGAGATGGCACAGTGATAAAGAGCACTGGCTGCTCTTCCAAAGGTCCTGAGTTCAATTCCCAGCAACCACTTGATGGCTCACAACCATCTGTAATGAAACCCGGTGCCCTCTTCTGGCCTGCATGGATACATGTAGACAGAACCCTGTATACATAATTAATAAATAATCTTAAAAAAAAATTGTGATGGTCATGGTGTCTCTTCATAGCAAACGAACCCCAACTAAGACAACCTGAACCATCACCACACAAAAATCCAAGTGTAGCAGAGAGCACCTGTCACCTCAGTGTTGGGGAGATAGAGACAGAATCTCTGGAACCAGCCACTGTAGATACTTGGTGGGCTCTGGGCTTGGTGAGAGACCCTGTTTCAGAACATAAGGTAGGGGTTCTGGAGAGATGGCTATTAGGAGCATGTTCTGCCCTTCTGGAAGACGGGAGGTCAGTTCTCAGCACCTATGGCTGGTGGTTTACAGCCACCTCTAACTCCAGTTCCAGAAACATCTGATACCTTTGTCTTCTGCTGGAACCTGCACTTACATGCACAGGCACACAGATACACATAATTAAAAATAAAGTAGAAGCTCAGTGGTGGTGGCGGTGGCGGTGGCGGCACACACCTTTTAATCCCAGTGCTCAGAGGGCAGAGGCAGGCAAATCTCTGTGGATTTAAAGCCAGCCTTGTCTCACAAGTTTTCTTCTGATACCCACAAGCATACTGTAGCATGTGAAAGCCAGTTCTCTCTTTTCATCATGCAGATCCTTGGGATTTAAGCTCAGGTCATACAGGTGTAGTGTTATGTTTTACCCTTTCTTTTTTTGGCGTAAGGGTCTAGTCTTAGTTATGAATGTGTGGCCTTAACTTGGCTTGTTTCTAGCCATCTTTTCTTGTCTTTAAATTATCCTGCCTACCTTTTTCTTCAGGGATTTTTTTTTTCTTTCCTTCTTGTTCCGTAGCTAGCTGGGTGGCTGGATGTCTGAGTGGCTGACCCTTGGCATCCTCCTCTCCTTGTTCTCTTGCTGCTGCTCCTCCTGTTTCTCCTTCTATTTATCCTCTCTGCCAGCCAGCTCTGCCTATCCTTGCTCCTGCCTCACTATTGGCTAACCAGCTCTTTATTAGGACCACCGGCTGTTTTAGACAGGCACAGTAACACAGCTTCCAGAGTTAAACAAATGCTGCATAAACAAAAGTCACACACCTGAAAATAATATTCTACCACACACAGGCTTGGCGACAAGTACCTTGACCCACTGAGCCATCTTGCCCCTTGCATGTTTCCGATGTGAACTTAGGGGTGTCCTGAACAGAGAGAATGGGAAGAGGAGGGCCTGGAGTCCTGTAAGCCAACGTCCCTTCTGTGGTGACTTTGCCTTGCTCTCAGCTTTAGCTAACACTTAGGGAGAACCATTCTCCTCAGGCCTTCAGTGCCCTCCTTTATAGAGGAATGGCCTGGCTTGTTAGAGCCTTGCCAACCTAAGGAGTGGGTCTTTGAAGAACCTGCCCTACTTCTCGCTGCTCTTTGGTGCCTTTGTGTAGAGAATTCTATTAGCCTGAACAAACTGGAAAGAGCTGTTTAAAAATGAAGAGGATCCTTGCCTTCCTGCATGATTTGACATCTTTATTAATTCTTTCATTTCCTTCCTTAAGGAAACTCACAGCTGTGTAAGGTGGGGCTACCACTGGAACAAAGCTGGACTACCCTTTACAAACTATAGTTCCGTATCAGCATTCAGCTGCGTTCTGGTGACCCCATGTTGCCATGGTGTCACGGTGGCAATGCCTCAGTGAGTAACTTCACTTAAGCCTGTAACACAAACGAGGGCCAAGTTCCTCATCAACAGTGCTGCAAGCTGCCCTGGCACGCTTAGAGCCTGACGATAATCATTCTTGGAGTGTGAAGAACACAAAATAAGATGAAAAAGCTCTTTCTTCAGAAGTGAAACTAGGAACATTTGAAGGGGCTGCAGCTTTCCAGTCTATAATTACGCTTGTGTTTGTAGAGTCCTTTATGTCTTGGAAACTCTTGTATTTGCAGAGTAATTGAATTTAAGGGACATTTTTAAGGCACCTACATTGTTAGCATTGGGGAGTCCTCAAGAACATTAGGGCAGAAATCACTAATTTCTAACTCGGTTTATTTTGTAACATACATAAAACATATCTATTAGCAGGATACCATGTGATATTTCAATATACGTATATGATGTATAATACTGAAATCAGGTTGAACAAAGTGATCTCCAGGGCTGGAGAAACAGCTCAGTGTGGTTCTCAGCACCCATATCGTGGCTCATAATCATCTGTAACTCTAGCTCCAGGGAATCTGACACCCTCTCTGGCCTCCATGGGCACCATACCGATGTGGTATTCAAACATACAGGCAGGCACACACTCATACAAATAAAATAAAGTAAGTAAACCTTAAAAAAAAAAAAAAAACTAGCTTTATCCGTAAGCATTTTGTGCTAGCATTTTGAAATATGTAGCTCGTTATTATTATCTGTTCTCAATCTCCTATTACATTAGCACGCTAGAACTTCTTACCCCTGTCTAACTGTGATGTCGTATCGATGGTTCATCAGCCTTCTCCATCCTTCCCCTTCCTATTCTCTCCAAACTCAGAGTGGTAGAGAACCACTGACCTAGAGAGATGAGTCATGTTTGGTTTGGGGCTTCAGAAGTGTGATACATGCCTGGAACTGGAGCTGCGAGAATGGAAGGAGAGGGTGTCTGAGTGCTTGTCTGGCAGGAGACCTCAGTCTACAGTAAGGACTGGGTTATTTCTCCTTCTTGCTTAGAACCCAGGGATTATGACATTTATAAGACTAGCTTGAGTTAGTCAGCAGGAACGTAGTGTGCTTAGTGGGAGTATCAGATGAGTGACATGACTTGACTTCATAGGTAATCCAAGCCGCCTTAAAAAGTGAGTCACCTTCAGAAGGCATCGTGGACTAGAAGCGCTTGGACATGTCAAGGGCAGCTGTCTGCCTCTGAGGCTAAAAGCATAGGAGGTGATCGTGGCAAGGGCTGGCTGGGAACCGGTAAAATAAGTGATTAGATGCAAGCAGCTGAGGCATTAGAGACACTATGTTGATGGAGGATAATCATAAGGAGCCATCTGAGCCATAGTGACAGGAGGTGATATGTGATGTGTCGATAGAAGCCACAGGGTGAGGAGCTGCCACCCAAATGAATGAACGAATGAACGAACGCTGAAGGTGTCAGAGTTCACAGGAAAGTATGCCAGAGGATGAGGGCAATAAGGAAAAGTAAAGGCAGCTAGGTCAAGAGTCATGTGTGGGGAGTGGGAGGGGAAAAGAAGAGTCACGTGTGGGCCGTCAGACTTTCTCAACATACAAGTTGAACAGAGGAAAAGTTTTGTTATGTAGTGTGTTTTAAACTCAAGCGAACCAGCCAAACTGCAATGTGTTCAGTAAGTTTTCTGATTGCCAAGAAAAAGATGAAAAAAAAAATCAGTCAGCTTTCTTACCAACAATGAGTTAAAATATGAATTGGAGAAAGAGGTGCAGACAGACATCCAAAAATATAAAATGCCTAGTAGTGAATTTAGAAAGACAAAGTAGAGCACGATGTTCACTAAAGCAAACAACTTGAATAAAAGGAGGATTTACCTTCTTCAGGATTGCTGAGCGTGGGAAACAGTTACTGAACTCTGTGTGCAACTGCAAGCTAACCCTGTCTCTCAGAAAGGCATTGTGAACTACCCTACGATTCATTTAAAGAGCAGGGTGTTGGAATACCCAGGTGAAATCAGAATGATAGAAACGTAGGCCTGACACATCGTGGTGAAACCATTGGGATGGAGGGTCGGAAAGAAGTAAGGATTTATCTGGGAGTATTTTCAGATCAGTGGAGAAAAGATGAAATAACTGGTTAGCCATTTAAGAAATCTCGTTATTGTATAATTAAAATAAGTTTCTGTTGATCATGTGTTTAAACACAGAAGAACTGTAAAAATGGTTGAAGACAACATGAACCCTGATGTAAGTTTGAGGCAGAAAAAGGCTCATGGAGTTAAAATGAAGGGAGAGATTTTTAAACTTTTAAAAATATGACAGTCAAACAAGAGAGCCTAAAGAACCATCAACATTAGGTGAGGTTTATGAACCATTAATTGTTGAGTAAATAATATATTAATATAATGGGATATTTTGCAGCATTTGTAAAAGGTATTATCTCTGTTCTTGGAGTAGAATAAACTTAGGGAAGGCTTAGATAATTTTGTAAATTGAAAAAAGGTCACATGGTCCTACTGTATAAAATTGTATGTGAGTGTTCTATTCATTGAAATGGGCCTGGGAAGAAGGTTGCTAAGATCTTTCTAGGAGAGTTCTGTGTAAATTGTGCTTTTTTTGTGTGTTGTTGCCAATTTCTTTTTACACATTGCTGTCTTTTGGTGTTTCCTAAAATGAACATCTATTATCACAGAAAGAGAAAAACAAACAAACAAACAAACTTTATGATAGAGTATGATTTAGCATACTCCTTCTCTTTGAACTTGACTGCCTACTCCACAGAAGCCATCAAAGCCTTTCAACACAAGATACGGTTGGCTGAACTTAGTGGAGATGTAACAGCCTGAAGGCTGTAAATACAGACTGAGGTTCTATAATGCTGGGGACTGCTGACCCTGCAACCAAGCTGCATGCCTCAGTGTGGACTGTGGAATGCAGACTGCCAAAGCTGCAGGCTCACCTCTGGGTGCTGAGGAGACTGCAGGAGGGGTCGAGTCATGGTCTGCTACTGTGTTGTCCTTGGCACTGGTACATATATGTTCCTAGTCGTCTACAGTCATACCATTGTATACAGGTATGCCAACAGCAGCCTATGGAAAACTTCCAGCCTTTCCCTTCACCCTCTACTTCTCACATGGTTAAGTCATCTGATCACCCCATGATAGAGAGACACAGATGCGGATGTTGATGCCCCGTACCATAGTGATGGACAATCTTGATATGAAGTGGATTTTTGAAAACAGACTGTATGCTCTTGTTCTGTAAGCGTTCCCAACGTGAGCGCCGCTTAGAAATGTGTTAGCCAGTTTGTTACAGGCTCTTAATAAAACATACTCCTGTTAGCTCCAGTGCTAAACAACACCAACTGTCTAATAACTGTCACAGTGCCCATAGGGTTATATTAGCTTTCAAATCAATTGCAGATACTTTTTATTTGGCTGAAGTAAAAATTTTCATGTATTTCTGTATATAAATATGTATTATTTTTCCTACTACCCCCAAAAAGAATTATATTTTGCCATTTATATAAAAATGCTTTAATAAGATTATCTGCCCCTAGCTGGGCAGTGGTGACACACACCTTTAATCCCAGCACTTGGGAGGCAGGCAGATCTCTGTGAGTCTGAGACCAGCCTGGTCTACAAGAGCTAGTTCTAAGACAGGCTCCAAAGCCACAGAGAAACCCTGTCTAAAAAAAAAACAGCAACACTAGATTATCTGCCCCACCAAATACCTAGCAAAACAAAACCAGACAGGATTTGAATGTAGGTATGAACCCACTCTCTCCTAATCTCCTTCACCTAAGTATCTACATCAGTCAGAACTTTTAAGACACTTCTCCAAAACCCAATTTAAAATGCATTTCCTAGTGTTCAGTCACATTTGTGTGTTATAAGACTTTTAGATTTATTTTTTTTTTCCTGAGAATCTACTGCTCACAAACACACCCTAAAAACTTACTTGAAATTTAAGGTATGGTATAAAGCAGCTATCAAAATTATTGTGTTCTCTCATTTTTTTTTTGTTGTTTTTGGAGACAGAGTTTCTCTGTGTAACAGTCCTGGCTGTCGTGAAACTTGCTTTGTAGACCAGGCTGGCTTTGAACTCATAGAGATCAGCCTGCCTCTGTCTCTTAAGTGCTGGAATTAAAGGCATGTGCCACCACTGCCTGGCTGATCTTCGTGTTTTTGTTCCCCGTTTTCAAAGAGTATTTTCAAAACATTACCATCTATGAAACTTTGGCAATAAGAGATCACAGTGAAAATTAAAACCAGAGGTCCGTAGTTTGAACATCCGTAGCGTGTCTATAATAACTATAGGAACTCCACTCCTGAAGACAGTGTTGCTGATTCAACGCAGTGGGGATTGTTTTCCCAGTAGTGCCTGTTTGTAGGGATGTATTTACCATTGTCCCACAGCTTCCTCACAAGGTTTCTGCATGACAGAAACACAGTAACACCTTCCCCGCTTGGCCCCATGATGCCAAGATCAAGGTCTGATGAGGGCTAAGAAGGGTGTTTTTACAGACCCATGGTACCAGTTGATTCTGACATATAAATGTCCTTTGAATTCAGAGCCAGTTTACTGTATGGCCCAAACACACATGAAATGCCTCCTAAGAGAAGGAGGGAAAATTGTTCAGCCTTATTTATATTCTTAGCTCTGATTTTACTGCATTTTTTTTTTTTTCTGTACTAGAGTTCCATTAGCTAGATAAAAACGAACAGGGCCCACCTGTACTCTTAAGACCCTCCCACATACTCTTAGTTTTCTTTCCCTCTCCCGCTGCTCACTCCGTGGAGATGGTAGCTTTCCTATACAATAGGATAGCCCTTCTTTTCCAAAGTTTCAGTTACAATCTGAAATATTAAATGGAAAATTCCCGAAGTAAACAATGAGTAAGATTTTGGTTGCATTCAGTTCTGAGTAATAACATGAACTCTTACATTTGTCCACCTCTTCCCACTTAGACACCGTTCCTAGTGTATCCAGGTGGTATATGTCATCTGTCAGTCACCTAGCTGGCCTTGTAGCCTCTGTGATGATATTATGTTGGTAGTGTGCAAGTGACTCTTATTTGACTTAACACTGGGTCCCAAGCTATAAGAATAATGATACTGGGGTTTTGATATGCTCTGTAAGTAGTAGTTATTTCAGCTTCTTTTGTGCCTAATTCATGAATTAAACTGTATTACAAGTGTATGTATGCATGTATGTATAGGAAAAGAGCATAGTAAATATAGGATCCAATACAGTCTGCAGTTTTTATGTCGGCAATTTCAAACATCTATTGGCGGTTTCAAAACTTAAGACTCCATGGACAAGGAGGGATATAAAGTGTTAATAGATTGTCATGGGTACTGCTGCTAGGGTTGCTCTCGCAACTGTCCCTTTGCATAGGTCAAGGGTTCAGAATACAGAAAAGGAACACACATGATTCCATCTTCCAACCTAACCTAGTGATCATCTGTGTGCTTTGATAAATCTGTTATAGCTATGACTCAATTTATTGACCCATGTAATTGAAATCTCTTCCTCTATCTCAAAAAAAAAAAGAAAGAAAGAAAGAAAGAAAGGAAGGAAGAGAGAAAGAAAAAAGAATCTGGCCCAAATGTTAGATTGGGCAGTGAGTGGTATTTGTGTTTCTTCCTGTCCCCAGAATAGCCAGAGCAGGTAGGATCCCTGTCCCTTGACCATAGCCCTGTGGACTAGATAGGAAATGTGGACCTCAAATTTCATACTGGTACCAGTGCCTAGCAGTGTGTCTAGAGATGCTGTGGTCCATGGGCTCCTGCCTCCTCCTGCACAGCATTAATACCATCCTGAGAAAAATATCTGGATTTAACTCCATTAGACATATCAGCAGCAGCTCCTAATCCTTCTTCAGACTTGCCATTGCTTACTTGTTTTGCATGTGTTCATGTGGAGGATGCTTGCCTATGAGTATGTGTCCCCCTCATGTGGAGCCATGCCTACACATGTATGTACATATGTGTGCAGGCCTGGGAATGTTCCTCCATTCTTCTGTGCTTTATTAACCTAGACTTCACAGATACAGCAAATATAGGCCTCTGGCTTGTTCTGGGGATCCAAACTCTGGTTTTGTGTTGCACAGCAAGCACTGTGTCATCTCTTCAGCCCCATCATTGGCTATTGAGAAACTGTCTTCTCCAGCTACATGCTGTAGTAGCCACAGATGAAAAGATAACGTGGGGGATTTGATTACAAATTAATAGGAAGTGGGTGTAGTTGGCAGAGATACAGATGAAATAGGATCCGCTTTAGAGTCTATAGCTTTCCCTCTTTCTTGAACGACTGCCTAGTAACTCACTATGATGTAAATCTATTAGTCTTCTCAAAAAGCAGGCCAGTCTAGATTTTTCTAATGAAATCTATCGCCACCATTTCTTTCATCTGTGGTGCCTGGCTTCTCCAGTCAGGTAGACAGTTCCTGGACTCCCAGTCGCCTATTTAGATGTCTGTTTTCTAACCTGGAGGAAAACTTAACAAAGCTCATGCCATGCAGATGTGACACATGCAGATGTGGACCTGGTCACAGGAAATCCCCACCTCTTCATACAGTGAAATGTGACAGCCTCCCTTGTGAAGATGGCCCACTTGGGCTCTGCCTCAGGCTCCCTACTCTTCTGTAACTTTCTCCATGACCAAGAAGGAATACATGGAGAAAATCCATGCTGTTTTCTTTCAGATCCCTGTAGCTTCCAGTATTTAAACATTGCCCTTTGAACTCAAAGTCCACACTGCAGCCTGAAGGCCACTCCCAGCAGAGTGGTAAGATCATCTGGCTTCAGCCACCAGACCAATTCTATTACCTAGTGAAGATGAACTTCTTACCTTTGCAGGCTCATGGCTGATCACTTCCTGGAAGAATTGGAGGGCAGCAGTTGCCTCCTTCTGACTGATATGTGGACTGACCCTCACTAGTCTAGTACTCAGATCAAGATCCGTCCCCAGGAAAAAATGTCACTGGCCTTCCTGTGCTAGTATTCCTAAGCCCTGGAAATTCCAAGTGAAATCCATGACTGCCTGCCCACTGTTGATGACAGTGAGTGGCAAAGACAGGGAAATCATATAGCCTAGATTTAGGGGACAAATGACTTTACACCTTTATGGGTTACACAGGTGTGACAGGACCAGGACACTATCCCTCAGGGGCTGATGGATGGCCGAAGCAGGAAAAGACAAACAATAGCTCACTTGTAACTTTTAAGTCAAATACTAAAGGATAACATTGCCGTGACAGTCATACCTCATAGGGTATGAGGAGGGTCAGTCTTAGAATCCAGAAAGGTTGAGAAGTTAGGACTAACTTCACTTAGGGTGTGACCCCAACCAGAGCCAAATCTTAAAAAAAGAAAAGAAAAATGCGCAGGGGGCTGGAGAGATGGTTCAGAGGTTAAGAGCATTGACTGCTTTTCTAGAGGTCCTGAGTTCAATTCCTAGCAACCAAATGACAGCTCACAGCCAGCTATAATGACATTGGGTGTCCTTGATGCCCTTTTCTGGCATGCAAGCAGACATGCAGACAGAACACTGTAAACAAAATAAATAAATCTTTTTCAAAACGTTGCAGATCCCACGGGAGACCCTGAAGCAGTGGCCACCCAAGGTTGCCTAAGGTATTTAGGCTTCAGAGCCAGAAATCCAAGTGTCCTATTCGATGTTCTAACTTCAACTTCATCCTTTTGGCAGTGGAGAACTACAAGGGCTTTGGAGGCAGAGGGATAATGTGAACCTAAGTTTTCGAGAGGTTTGTTTTAAATTTTTTTGTTTTTGAGGCAGGATCTCATGGTGGAACCCAGGTCGGCCTCATTCTTATGTATGCAGCCAAGGTTGACATTAAAGATCTCAGCCTTCTGCTCAATCCACCCCCAGAAGCTGGTGGTGTATGCATATGCCACCACATCTGGTTTTATGTGGCACTGGGGTTTGAACCCAGGACTTCATGCATACTAGGTGAGCACTGAGCTATACACCCCCAGACATCGTGATTCTGTTTGCTATTTTCAGAGATCTCATAGCTAAGTTATTTGCCAATAAACATGAAAGGAGGTGGCATATATAAACTCAAATGAAGAGGAATCTATCCAGGCAGGAGGTAGTTTGGACCCTGGCTAAGCCAACCAAACTAGAAGACAAAAGGAAGGAACTGGGCTAGAAAAGACCAAGGAGACAGGCGTCTGGCTGACTGTGATGAGAGAAAGGTCATCAAATATGAGCAAGGCGGGGCTGCCTTCAGAGGTCACCTCGTGTGCTTCCTCAAGACTCTCCTCATTGTCTCTATGTCTGTGGAGAATGGACAGAACATGTCTTACATCCTCACTGAAAAGGTTGGTGGGAGGGTTGTGTGTCAGGTTGGTGGCCATGGTGCAAATGATAATTAAGGACAGCAAAGCACAGTGCAAACATAAATTCACCCTGAAGAGACATGCATTTTCCAAGACCATGTGCATTTACTGCAGGTTACATGCCTTCAGTCCCAGAACTAAGGGAGGCAAAGGCAGACGGATCTCTGTGCGTTTGAGGCCAGCCTGGTCTACATAGTGAATTCTCTGTTACACAGAGAAACCTTGTCTGAAAAACCCAAAATGGGGGCTGGGGGTAATTATCTCACGTAAATCACATTTAATCCAAGTCTTTAGGGTTTGGATGGATGCTTTTGCATTTAATAGTACGTACTACTACCATTGCAGAGTTTGATTTCCAGTACCAACCATGGGCTCCTCACAACTGGCTGTAATTTTAGCTCTAGGGGGTCTGGTGCCTTGTTCTGGATTCTGGGGGCAACCACATATACATAGCAAACATGCGTAGAGACAGATACACATACACACAAATAAAAATAAAGTAAATATAAAAAAGCTGTATTTAAGATATATGGGCAGACCCTTTTTTCCACAGCAATAAGGCGCTATCATTTGCAATTTTCCATGACTTCATACATTGAGAATTTATAACAATATGTTAACATAGCATTTAGATATTACTGTCTTAATGCAGAATTATTGTTGATACTAATATGTATGATGTATGGTGATAAATTCCTGGGAAAACAAATGCAAATGAGAGATACTTACTTTCTTACATAATTAAAAAAATGTAATTAACACTTTTAAAGCTTCCCTTACAACTTGATAGACCGAAAATTATAGTGTCTTTTATTTGTTTTTCTTTTCTTTTTCTTGGTTTTTTATTTTTGAGACAGGGTCTCACTATGTAGCTCTAGCTGTCCTGGAACTCTCTCTCTAGATGAGGCTGGTCTCGAACTCACAGAGCTCCACCTGCCTCTGCCTCCTGAGTGCTGGGATTAAAGACTTGCTTGTTTCTCATAAGAGTAGATGAGTTGGGTTTTTTTTTTCTTAAGTAAATGTATCTAGTTCAGGAGTGTTTTGGTTAGACAAAGCCTTTCCTAGAAAACTATTTTCTCTGATGTATAGCTATCTTGTTTTGAAGAACTGGCAGTCACTTTTCTAGAAGTTGACTATGGTTAGTTTTTGGTTTGTTTCATTAATTTTTTTTTTTTCCAAGTCGGTCTCACTGCATTGTTCAGGCTCAGGTGATCTTCCTCCTTCAAACTGCCAAATAGCTGGGACTACAAGCAGGTGCTTCCACACCTGTCTGATTGTTAGAAAGGGCGTCCTGAATTTAATAATGCATAGTATTTATCCACAGCACATTTCCTCATGGCATCGTCCCCTCCCATGCTGCGTTCATTCTGGTGTCATGTGGCGTGAGATGAGCCTGCCTCTGGGAAACTCCAGTGTGGTGAACACCCTCTGCTTTCCTCAGATACGGGAAGCCTGAAGTGGGAGGTCAGAACGCAGGTGACAGGAAGTAGTCACAGCAGGTTTGAGTTGGGGAGAAGCAAAGCCTGGGGGGCTTCTGGAACACTCTGGAGCTGTTTTGGACCTGGTGCCCTTCCGTCCAGCTGCAGTGACCGTGCATTTTGGTCATTAGTTCCCTCTAACTTTTGATCTCTGTTTACTCACTGTAGTCTCCTACATAGGACAGAATGACAGAGTCATGGGAAATAAAGGGCAGAGGACAGAGGAAGGACTTTTTGCTTCCAGAAATGCCAGCGACCGTGCAGAGTGCAGCCTTCCCCTTTCGTGCTTCAGGTCCAAATGTCCACTCCCACAGGGTACGGTGAGGGGAGGGGAGCTGGGCTCCATGGGGAGAGGGCAGTCCTTGGAACTAAAGCAAACATCTGTCTCGTCATAGTCTGCCTCCATCCAAGCCAGTGGTCCTGGCTTTTGTTTGTCTGTTTAAACTTTAAATGCTATTGCAGTGTTAATAGGTAAAGCATTCCCTTCTGGCCAAGTATTTCTACTACTGCACATTCTGTACCACTACCCACCCTGTGCCCCGGTTTAAATGTGGTCATGGGTTTGATTTCACTGAGGTTTCAACAAGAGGATTGAAACTTAATTCAAGAACCGTTTATTTTAACATGAAGGAATTGTTCTGTCCATAAAGTGTATTAGTGGTTCACTCTGGTGTTTCTGACTCCTTCCTTTTTCTCTCTGAATTCCCACCTGGTCCTCGTTCATTCTTTCCCTGGAAGAAGAAAGCCTGTGTCTTAGGCCATTGGGACTGCTGTAACAATATCAAACAGTTGTAATCTGTATCTCTAGTGACAGGGCCAGCTGCTGGTTCCAGCCCACATTCATTTGCTGTCACCTCTAGAAGGGCAGTCATTCCATCTGTGAGGGTTGTGCTTTCTTGACTAGTCACCTCCCAAAGACCATATGTCTTCAAGATTTTTGTTTCAACAAAAGAATTTTATGTAGAGCAGGGCATTGTGGTACCCACCTATAACCAGCACTGGAGAGGCTGAGGCAGGGGCATGATGAGTTCAAGAGCAACCTAGACTATGTAGTATCTAGGAACAACCTAGGAACCAGTGTCTGAACAAAGAGAGACCAGGAATTATGTGGGAACACAAGCATTCAGACTGTGACATTACAGACCTTACTCTCAGCAGTGTCGCTACTGTAAGCTTCCTCATCCCCGGAAGCAGTGGGAGACCCTGTTGTCCTAAATTCAGAACTCGGCCCACCTCACCCCCTTGCCCCTCCCTCAAGCAGTACAGCAGCCCATTCTCCATCCTTAGCACACACTCATCCTGGGGCACACTGATGCTTCAGCTCTCCTGGTACCCTAGCTGCTTGCTCCTTCCTAGCGTACTTTTATGACTTTTGCCTGAAGCCCCTAATTTCCCAGTTGTGTATTTTAGTAAGAGGTTTTGCTGCATTTTACCATTCAAGATTTAATTCCAAGTGGCTATTTGATTTAATCACATGTCATACCCTTTTTTGTCTATGTTACTTCCTCCAAAATATTCCCAATGGTCAGATTGCTTTACAAAATTTAAGCTTCAGTTTTTAGCTATTTTTGAAATGTCTAACCAACTCATCCATCATCTTGTATTTCTGATGTTTATAGTATTTAACAGCTGAAGCTTTGTTAATATTGTACTTTATCTCATTTCCTCTGCACTTTATGTATTCTTTTTCTTTTCTTTGTTTTTTTTAAGTACGATATCTATCCTATTTAAAAGCCAATTCTTCCCTAAACATAGCTTAATCAAATAAATGTCCCCTGATATATCTTATAAGTGTATAAAAAGTGATTTATTCTGATATTCAGCAATCACTAGTAAATAAACAGCCTCAAAAAATGATGGAGACAAAAATATGAAAAGTAGCTTGTTGTGGTAGGCAGAGGCAGGAGGATGACCACGAGTTAAAGGCCAGCCTGCTCTACCTAACTTGTAGGAAGATGGCCACAAGTTTAAGGCTAGCCTGCTCTACCTAGCTTGTTTAGGCCCATGAGACCCCTCTCAAAAACAAACAACTCTTTGCACTTCAAGAGATTATATTCTGGTTTACAATTGAAATATAATCAGTATATTTTCTTTTTATAAGCGATGCAAACTGACATTCCCATGCAGAGGGTGTAAATAACAAGAGAACTCCGTCGGCCACATCATTCTACCTAGGCTGGAGATTGGACACATCAGCGGCTGACTCCTTGATACAGCATCTTGTTATTTTCCTGTATTGTTTCCAACTGTGCTCAGCCTCAAAGTGCCACTGCTGAGAAATTCTTTAACTTGATTTTGGTTTTTCTTGCTGTGATTTCTACTAATAGTGAAGACAATTTCCCAAATTTCCATATGGTTTCAAATTATTGCTCACCTCGTTGCTAATCCATTTGAAAAAGAAGTTTGCATAATGCCAACTAAGCAGGGAAAAGCCTAGAAACTGGCCCTTTGTCCTCTCAGCTCAATCCTCAATGGAGCCCTCTTCTAATGGGACTCGTCTCCCACATGTGAAAAGGAAGTTACCATGTAGGTTTGAAACAAGATTCCAGAATAAGCTTGCTTTATAGTGCAGGGTCTTGTCCTTGGGTTATTATACTCTTTTTCCAGTCAACTAGTATTAGTTGCAGTTTCTTACTTCCAGATATTGGGAAGGGAAATAATTAGATCTGTCCTGAGGCCGTGAGAGGAAGCAGAGTGTGTGCAGAAGGAGATGAAATGGACTCTAAAAGAGGCCATAGCAGGAAGGGCCAGAATGGAAAGTACATGGAGACTGGAGGACCCTGGAGAGGCGTGCGTGACATCCAGGGCTCAATGAAAGGCCATTGTTAACTCTGGAGCTGTGGAGGTAGAGTCTGGGGAGGATGAATCAGGCTCTGGTGTCCTAGAAGGCTGGAGTCGAGCAACTGTGGACATCGGTGCTGGTGCTGTGTGCCTCTCAGGGTGGACGGAACCCCAGCTGTTGCTCGCTGTTTCACAAAGCACAGATGGTGTGGTGCTCCAAGAGGCTGAGCTGCTTTTTCAGTCACCTCACAGTAGGGATTGTGAAAAGTAAACACTGCAGAATAGTTTGTTAGTTGCCCGAGGCTTGAGAGACATTCGGTAATTGGGGAGACACATCAGGAATGAAGGTTGGGTGGGAAGGGACAATGCCTTACCCACATCAGTAGGAACAGAGAGCATTCTGTACCATTTCAGAGAGGCTGCTGGGGTTGTATGCTAGACCCAACCGAGTGTTCCAAACCATCAAACCGCCCCCTCCCCTCATCCCATATCCCCGCCCCCCACCCCCAAGCATCGTGTACTCTTCTTAATGTTGGTTTCTCTTAGCCTTTCTTGATTTCATTATTTTATTTTTAGGTTCAGTTTTCTGCCCATTGCTCACACCTGTCTGTCGTATCTAAAACTGGATACACAGAGCCCTTCCTAGCAGGTCGTTTCCTCTTGTGACCCTAGGACTGTTTCTGGCAATGCTAGCCTCCCCACCCCAAGGGCCCTGGCTTGCCCTGATTGTTTCTCATTGCTTCCCACTCATCTCAATATTATCTCCTGATTACTTCCCTTGTGCAATCTGTTTGTTGTCCTCAAATTCATCACCCATCCACGCTTCCATTTTCCTTCTCTCTGACCTCTCCATGTGCCATCCTTGGCCACCGATGGAACTATAATGCTCCAGAGATGTGAATGTCCTCATGTTTCTGGTGAGGAATGGTGGGCACTCGCCATCTCATCTCATTCCTCCTACTTAGTCCTCATTAAATAATCCCCACTGCCAATCAAATGAGTCTGAGACATTCCCCTCTGTCTGTTTAGCTAAATCAGGCTTCACTGCCTCTCAGCTCTGCGGCTTCCTGCCACCTGCCCAGACTTTAAAAAGTCCAACTGCCACCACCCAACAGGGCAGCTCCAAAGCTCCCCTGATTCTCCTCCTTACAATTAGAAGACATTTCCGACTCCCTAGGCACATCTTCATGGCCGCTATTTTTAATCCCACCGGAGATGAAGATCGCTACCACAATTTTATAACTTCTATATAGTAATAATGATCTCCCCCTTTTTTATCTGTTTTTCTTTTCTTTTGTTCTGTTTTACTGACACACAGCTTCTGGCTAAAGCCATAGCCCTGAAGCTTCCCATTTTCTTTTTTTGTGATCCTTACCCACTTTTTTTTTTTTTTCTGTTTCTTTTTTCTGGTTGTTATTGTTGTTGATTTTGTCTTCTGTTTGGAATCCCTATTCATTTAATGCAGTTGTGCCTGGCTTACACATCTTAATTTTCTTGCTTTTTCTCCTTTTGTTTTTGTTTTTTGTTTGTTTGTTTGTTTGTTTTTGTTTTGTTTTTTTCTGTCTTGATTCTGTCTTCCAGCGCTTGTAAAGATATGGCTTCACTGAGGAGGTGACTAGTAAAGACTTGAAGATGAGAGTGTCCGGGTGAAGGAGAAACCCAGGCAGTAGTTCCTTCTGGGAACTAACAGGGTGTCTGGCTGTCGTGTGTGAGCATCAGAGACACCAGGAAGGTAGACTGCTGGTCTTAAAGCGTCTGACAAACTATGACCAGCATTTGAACTAAGAGTTAGGAGACTGATAGACAAACTCCACAACACTTGTTACTTTTTGCTTGTGTTGCTGTCCCTGTTTGGTGGGGGCACCAACCAGCTCCCAAACCTGGAGACTCCTTATTTTATGTGTGAATGCTCGGCCTAGCTTGGGCTCATTTTAGCTTTCCTTCCTTATGTCTTACTTTCACTGCTTCTGATGTTTGGCTGGTTGACAGCTGCCTGGCTCCCTCGTTCTCTCCTCTCATTCTTTCCTCTTCTCCTTTCTCTAGCTCTTTTTTCTTTCTAATATTTATTCTCTCTGCCTGGCAGCCCTGCCTGCCCATCTCCTGCCTAGCCATTGGCCGGTTAGCTTTTTATTAAATCAATCAGGTGTCTTGGGCAGGCAAGGTTAACTGAATACAACATATCCTTACGTTGTTAAACAAATGCAGCACACACTTACACAGTTAAAGACTCCGCAACAGGGGTCAGACTTTAGGTTTCCTCCCACAAAAGCTAGCCATCTCTGAATGTCCATTTACCTTTCTTATTTAAGATCGAGCGCCAGAGAGCTGGTGCAATAGTTAAAGTCCTAATCTTCCAGAGGACTTCAATTCAGTTCCTGTACCCACCTCAGGTGGCCTACAACTTCGAGCAACTCCAACTCCTACTTCTGAACACCTGCAGTCGTATGTGCACGTTCGTACATTAACACAAGCACACTCAGACGTGCACGCATGAACACATTATTAAAAATGAAATTGATCTGTAAAAACAGTGATGAGACTCAGTCAGGTCTAATAACATGAGCCTGTAAACCCAGCTACCCTAGAGGATTACAGTTCAAGATCAGCCTTTGTAACTTGGCAAGCCCCCATCTCAAAATGAAGAAAGAGTGGAGGGCATGACTCAATATGTATGTAGCATACGTAAGCCCTGGTTTCATCTCTAGTACTGGTCAGGAAGGGAAATAAATAAAAGAAGGGGGCTAGACGAGTCTGTCCCAGATCTTTGTTGTTCATGGATAGAGAGTGTTCCCTGCTTGAGGACAAGCCTATCCCCAGAAGGATGAGGATGTCTTTGGGCCCTGTGCCAGTCCTGACTGTCCTTGTTTCTTGTACCTCAGGGTTTATCGTCTTTCAGTCACGATCTTTCTGATATCTTTTCCTCTTGCACTGTGCTCTCGGCTGCCCCAACATAGGCTGTGGAAGATCTTTCAAAGACATACCTTGAATTAATCTAGTGTTTCCAGAAGCTTCTGGATATTCTGCCCTTACCATTCGGAGAAGCGGAATGGTCTTTCAGTCATCCTTACACCTACTACCAACTTCTCCACTTTCACACCTCAAGTCACTGCAGTTGTTAAGGTCAAAGAGTGGACCACAACGTTCCTAGCAAGATAGGCTTAGCCACCTGTCCCCAATACTCCAATTAAAGAGATGCGTAATAGTGAAAAACAGAGAAAAAAAGATTTGTTCGGTGTAGCTACATTGGGAAAAAGAACAAATAGTAAGGTCTGATAAACATCTCCCCCTTACCCAGACTCTCATCCATCTTTGAGGTCCATTTTGGAGGTCTAGCTTTAAACAGAAGGCAAGAGGTATGCATAACTAGGCAGTGTTGGTCAAGGTGTGGTCCTACCCATCACTGTCTCATGCCAGTCTCTCCAGCGAGACTGCCTGGTAAAATGTTAGAACTATGTGAGATCTGTTTCTAGGAGACACTTTGCCCTGACTGGGACGGATCCTAGCCTTCTCCTTCCAGCATGAGATTTCTGGGGCCATTCCAGCTCTGTAGGGACCAGGGGTGTCTTTTCACTAGTCTGTCAGCCATAAAAAAAAAAAAAAAAAAAAAAGTAAAGTGTCTTTCAGAGTATTTTCCTTCTGCCTGGACTGTTACGCCCACTCTACTTCCTCCTTAGGGTAGCTAGACTAACTGTCTGCATTTTTACTGAGATTGTCACCCAGCAATGCCCAGAACCCTCCTCCATTACTAGAGGGGAAATCTGCTTCTCAAATACCACATTTTTGCCTGCTCTTCATGGAGCCACATAGCTAGCAGGCAACACATCAGGAAAGGGTTTGTGAGGACTTCAGTCCAACAGCTCAGTCTTCAGCAGAAGGGCCACTTTTGACCTGGTCCTGATCTCTAGCGGTCCCATTTCCAAAAATTTTCCCTACATAGATCCTCTCTGATGGTAGAGGGCATGTATAGAAGTGGCTGGAAAATTACCCCAATCTTTACTAGCCCTAGAAAGTTTAGTGACATATTATTATAGTGCCTTCACTTAGATTAACAACACGGAATTGTCACTATAATTGGAAAGGTTTCCAGCTCCCCGAACTAAAACAGCAAGGTGATGTCATTTGCCTGAGAAGCAGTTTAATGGTGGCTTCTGCCTAGTAGCAATGTCCTCACCCAAGAAAGGAATGTTGGATGTCCTTTTAACCCCCGGGGCCAATCACCAGAAGAAATGATATTAGCCTCTACCTAAGAAATCTAATTCTGAAAAAAAAAAAATATGAAATCTGAATTGCAGATATCCTCAGATTAATGAGGTCTGGGAAATGACAAACGTCAACCTTTTAATAAGGGTGGTCCAACCTGTTTTTATTTGTAGATTGTGTAATAGTATGTGGCAGTGTTGTATTAAGGTCGGCTTGTCTCAGCTAGTATGAGATGCAGGCTCTTAATAGGCCAGGACAGGTTTATTTGTGTAAGTCAGCCATCTCATTGTTCTCAAGTTCCTACGAGAGGCTTTGCGGGTCTGTAATTGATACTTAATGTGGGTACCTAAGGTGGGAGAAGAAACAATGTGCCAAGGCAGGTGAAAATATGTCGCGTGTTTTTGGTGATTTCTGTTCCTTCTGTTAATGTTTACATCCCAATATCATTCACTGAGGCAACTCTGAGCCTAATAAATACCTTTCCGAGAAATACTCATTGATTGGATTTCTCAACTGATTCTTTCAGTCTTTGTCTACAAAAAGGTTCGTCTTCTTGTTTAGAAACAACAAATCCTGGTTTTGTGTTCATGGTCAAGTTCAGCCCACTTGGCTTCATTTTTAGTAATTCCCTGGTTCCTGAGAGCCTAAGGGAAGCATTGGGTGTCTTCCCGAGCAGGTACCCCCTCAAGCACAGCAGGGTGGGCCTCCACTGTCTGGATTCTACACCTCTTAGTCTTCTGCTCATAGGCCTCCAAGGTGAGGGGCACCTGCAGACAAGTTGCTTGTTGGGAATGAACTCCCTTAAGTCCCTAGCACCTTTCAATAAACAACACCCTGAAACTGAATTGGCCAGTTCACTTCCTCTTTGAGACAATGCACAATTAATCCCACATCAGTCAACTTACAGATGACCAGTAGAATAAAATGCTAAGCTGAGTGCCATGGAAAAAAACCAGAAAGTGCCTGAATTTTAAGGAACTTCAAGTAGTAATTCAATAAGGAAGGCATTTGGGAGGAAAGTGAATAATAGCTCAAGGCTTTGAGTTGGCCCCCGGTGAGTTAAGAAACCACCAGGAGGGGCTAGAGAGGTGGCTCAGAAGTTGAGATCATGTACAGCTCTTGCGGAGCGTCAGAATTAGGTTCCTAGTACCCGAACAGATTGGCTGGCCCTCAGCCTATAACTGCAGCTCCAGAGAACCCAATACCTCTGGCCTCTGGGGATACCTGCACTCACATGCACATATCCACACATAGACACATACATATAAGTGAAAATAAGATAAATCCGAGAGAGAGAGAGAGAGAGAGAGAGAGAGAGAGAGAGAGAGAGAGGGAGGGAGGGAGGGAGGGAGGGAGGGAGGGAGGGAGGGAGAGAGAGAGAGAGAGAGAGAGAGAGAGAGAGAGAGAGAGAGAGAGAGAGAGAGAGAGAGAACAGCAGGTACGAGAAGACCAGGTAGGAAAGGCCTTGAAGCCAGTGTGCCCCAGTAACACTGTCAACCAGAGCAGCAGCGCTGAAGACTGGCAGACACATGCTCAAGCAGAGTGGAAATGTGTCTAGCACTGAAAGTCACTATTTAGATAGGATGTTTAGAGATGTGTGCTGGAGACTCTGGTTCTAATCTAGAGTCCCAGAAACAGAACCACCATGTGATGAGACCCTCAGAACCCTGCCCTGTACAAAACAGCACCTGCCCAATTAAGATTGGGTCCAGGAGGGGTTAAAATTCAGCCCAGTTTGGCTCACCTGTAGCGTCTTGCTAGGCTGTCTGTGCTCAGAGCAAGGTGCATGTATTTATCTCTGCCGAGCCTGTTATCAGGAGAGCCACCTCCTGAGTGGTTTTTTAGGAGTAGCAGCTCTTTCCATACAAGACAGCCATGCCTCTGCCTCCGAGAGGCAATCTGACCCTGTGTTGAATGTAGGAAGTATTTAAGTAGATGGTGAAATGAAGTCATCTCCCACATAAAAGAAGTTAGTCTCCCTACTGAAACAAGGGTGTGTGTGTGTGTGTGTGTGTGTGTGTGTGTGTGAAGAGAGAGAGAGAGAGAGAGAGAGAGAGAGAGAGAGAGAGAGAGAGAGAGAGAGAGAGAGATGTGAGCACATGAGTGTACCTTAGGGGTTAAAAAGAACAAACAGGCAGGGAGGCTGGAGAGATGGCTCAGTGGTTAAGACACACTTCCTCCAACAAGGCCATACCTACTCCAACAAAGCCACACCTCCTAATAGTGCCACTTTGGGGGCCATTTTCTTTCAAACCACTGCCTGGCCTCAAAGGCTCCTAACACTTCCTCAACTCTTCAAGACCACAAATTAAATCGGCCCTGAGGTTAAATAAAGTACTTTTCTTTTCTAAAATTTTAAAGCAAAGCATTTTTTTTTTTCCTACTCTGTAGACCAGGCTGGCCTTAAACTCACAGAAATACACCTACTTCCATCGCAGGCACCTCTACACCTGACCCAATCATAGTTCAAAGGCTTCCAATGTGCCTCTTGTCATGTAAAGCAGTACGGTGTAGACTCAGCCCTTTTAATACACCTTGATAAAAACTGAAGGAGGAGAGGGTTGGTCTCTATCCTTCAGTATTTATCTTCTTGGAAAAAAAGGAAACTAACTACAAAATGAGAGTACCAGCCATTTCTGGGATTGCTAGTTGATTTTGCTTGTCAGATACACTTCGTCTCAATTTCAGTGCCAGAATATAATTCCCACTGGGTGTGTCCTGCAGTGTCTGGTTAGTGAGCACACACAGAGCTTAGCCCACCTGCATGTTAACCTTCACACGCAAGCACAAATACCAAATAGGTGATAAATTAGTATGAAAATCAGCTAATGCGTCACAGCGATGCCATTTTATTGAAGCTGATTTTAAGCTCACTTTCGGTGGAGTTCTGGAAACCTCAGAAGTATGTCTCCTGAATTTTTATGGCATAGACTAAGATCAAGGACAGTCTGGACCATGAATACCACCTTTGTTCTCCTCCAGTTTTTCTTCCTTCCCACTGCCCACGTTGAAAACCATCCCACAGCAGTCTTCATCCACCAACTGGTGTGCTTGCTTCATCCAACACTCTGGCAGTCATCCATTTGTTGGTTCAGTGAGCAAACCCTCTTCTTTCACCTTCTTCTCTACTCTCTTCCAGACTCTTTTATCAAGGCAGGGCTTAGTTTTTCCATAGTCTGTTGTTCATAGCCCACTACTATGCTAGACTCTGTTTTGAATGGGTTAATATATAAAGATGAGTGCACCCCGCTTTGAACCTCCCACATTAAATAAGCTGAATAAGTGAGTGCGCCAGGGGTGGGGGAAAGGGATGGATGGATGGATGGATGGATGGATGGATGGATGGATGGATGGAATGAATGAATGAATTAAAAAAGGAATGTGTACACAAATAACCTTATGAAGGGACAGAACTAAAGCAGATTTGAGCTCTGTGGGCAAGACATTCAGAGAGGGCCTCAGATTTCCTACCTATAAAATGAAGGTTGTAGTTCCTACTTAGCCTAGGTGGCCGTAAAGATTAGAGTCTGTAAATTGCTTAGGGAAGTGCGTAGTTAAAACAACAACCCTAAGTGGGACCGTCATAAGTACAACAAAAGGTGATAAGTGACATAAGAGAAGAGCAAACAAAGAGGGTGGGGGTTCCCAGCACCTGCAAGAGGCCGCCCTGTGTGTGAGAGCCTTGCGCCTGCGCACAGGGCCTCTCCCAGCCTCCAGGTGATCTGCTGCCCAGCACCCGCCTTGGCTGGACAGAGCTGAGCAGCCTGGGGCCACAGGCACAAACCCGGAGCCGAGCAAGTCCTGGGCGGTCAGACATTTACAAGTGAAGCAGGTGTCACCTGCAGCTACTGCCGTTGAGGCTCCCACAGCCCTGGCCTTAGAATGGAGCCTGGGAAGGACCACAGCTGTCAGAGTTGACAAGGCTGCCAGTGAGGAATGAAGATTATTCCCCTCCCCAGAACTCACTTTGTCATTTCTCCCTCCGCCTTCCTCTGGATGCCTAAAGTGAAGAGGTTCTTTCTCTTCTCCAGCTCGGAGGCTGAGAATGGTGTGGAGGACAGAAGGAAGAACAGCAAGTCGCCAACAGCACAGTCCCCTACCTCATGGGCGGAGGCCGAGTCCCCAGACCAGAAGAGAAGCATTGGCCTGTGGTGAGTCTGCAGTGGGCCCTTTCTTCCCGGGCTGGTAGAGAGCACTGCTATTTCTAGTTTTATGGTTGTGGTTTACAGTGGGGATCAACCATAGGCAAATCATGCCCTAAGACAGGATGGCCCTGGTCTTTGCCCTGACCTCTCATGTCTTCCTTGGGCTCCTGCTCCCCAGCCTCTGAAAAAAGGGCTGCCTCTTTCTGGTAGCACTGATTTGCTGACCCAGGAAGCCAGCGAGCGGGTCTGTTGTCAGTGCAGAGGGCACCCAGTGTCTGCCCAGCGCCACTTAGACACACCTGGCCCTCCCTTTCTTGCCTGGGAGCCTCAAGAAGGAGCCGAGATCACATTCCAGGGATGTGCTGAGCTCCCCCATATCCTGGGACTGAGCTGTGAGAGAGACCTGGTTTGACTTCGAGGCGGGAGGAGTGATGGTGTTTTAATACAGAGCTGTAGGCTTCATCACTCTCAGAGGCAAAAACTGTGGGGGTGGGGAGTGGGGAGAGGGAGGCTTAGAGATATCTGTGGCCAGAGGAATAAGTTTGGGAAGTTTTGTTGTTGTTGGGTATTTTTTCTTTTTTTTTTTTTTTTTTTTTTTTGGTACTGGAGATCTAAACCTGAGACTGAATACATGAGCTATTCTACCAGTGAGCTACATCCCTGGTCCTAAATGTGGATTTTAGAACTCTCCACTGAGGGAGAGTGCTCTCCTCTCCATTTAATGTAACTGTTAGAACTGCTGCCTTCTCCCACCTTTTACCTCTGCCAGGAGACAATTAACCAAATCCCTCCGTCCCCGGCTCTCCTCCATATGTCCTTTCTAAACCAATGCCTGCGTGGTAACTCCTCACCCAGCTTTCCCCTTTCAGGTACCACTGGCGATTATTTCTGTCCTCCCTACACACCATTTGTGGGTTTTTTCATAGCTGTTTCCCAGCAGAGCATCCTGCCCCACTCACCACGTGACTCCCCACACACGAGCACAGTGTGTGTGCTCTCACAGGTCTTCCTTTCACTGTGACTGACGGGGGAGTCACCTAGCAAATACTGTGTTCATTCTGACTTCCCCAGGCTTCACATGAGACCTGTGAGTTCATCAATATCATATGTGGGGAACCACGAGGGTAGGGTATGCCGTGGTACAGAGGGCCGGCGCTGATGCTCTGCTCATGATATCTGGAAATTCTTAACCGTTTTTTCGTGCACTGTCGTTTTGCACTGGGCTCTGGTCTTGCTTGTGGGCAGCTGTAGGAAGTGAGAATAGCAGGGCAGAGAAGATGCATCGAAATCAATACTATATGCAAAGAAGTTCCCTGTTTGCTCCAGAGAGCACCATCTGTGCCACTGTGCCTTTCAAGCTCTCAAAGAGAGAACTGCCCTTCTTACTGCACTTGCCTGCCATGCATAGTCCTGTAAAACGTCTGCCTGCCACCCTCTAATTCCATTAATATGCATTGAACCACAGAAGTGATACATTCCCTTATTTTATTTGCTTGGGGTTTTTACTTGTCATTTTGTTTTCTTGATGTGTCTTACTATGTAGACCGGGCTACCCTTGAACTCACAGAGATCCATTTGCCTCTGCCTCACAAGTGCTGGGGTTAAAGGTGTGTACCACCATACCCAGCATTTTTTTTTGTTGTTATTATTGTTTATATTTGAGGTATTGTGTAGCTAAGGCAAGCTCCTAACTCACTATATTCCCCAGGGTGGCCTTAAATTCATGATCTTCCTGCCTCAGTCTCCCAAATACTAGCATCGCATTGGGTACTGTTGTGGTATCTAAATGTCATTGTTATTTATGACATTTGTAAAAATTGTTATCTTTTCAGGTTGAGTATCAGCAAACTCATATAGTTTAAAAATTAATAATAATCCCAGAATTCCCGGGGAATGCATTAGCTAGCTCAGAGCTGGTCGAGTTCATCTACTGTGAATTGCTGAGATTCTTTTCTGGGATTTATGGATCATAAACTGCTAGAAGAAGCCTAAACATCATACAACCTATGTTCTCATAGCAGACAAAACCAGTATCTACTGTCTGCCCAGCTTCCATCATATCTGTCCCTCCGTGGCGTTTGAATTCATTCAGATTCCTCCTAGATCTGCTTTGAGCCAGATAAGTGGTTTCAATTTAAGAAACCGTGTAAAATTATGAACATTCTGTGTACTATTTGCAGCCAGTAGCAATAAAGCAGCTACATAATTATAAAACACATTCATGTATCAGTTCTGGAGCTCATACACATTCTGCCTCATGAAATGACTGTTCTCAGCTACAGGACTAAAGATAATGTGCAGATGCAAAGTGGAGAGCCGGACTAAAAAATGGCCTGCACCCAAAATTCCAAAGTTCTGGCCTCTGCCTGTAACAGAAGGGATGGTGTCTGTCTGTCTGTGTGGCAGTGCCTTGTGCACAATGATGGGGAGGGCTATACACATTGAGAGACCAGATGAGGAATTCAAGTATCCTGTTCTCTCTCTTCATCCTATTCTTTTAAACAGGGTCTCTCACTGAGCATGGCGTCCACCATTTTCAGCTAGGCTGGTGGCAGCAAGCACAGCACTCCCCCCGCCCCCATCTTTATTAACCCGGTGCTGAGGTTACAGACACACACAGGCATGCCTGGCTTTTTACATGGGTACTGAGGGTCCACGATTGGGTTCTCTAGTGCTTGAGCAGCACTCACTCTTTACCCACAAACCATCTCCCCAAACTCCACTCTTGTTTTTTGAAGATTCTATATAGCCCAGGGTAGCATCCAGTGCATTCATTCCTGCAGAAACAGTCCTTTGAAGAGGCGTGGACTGGGGCAAATGGGACAGACAGTGCTACCTTTGATGATCTGGAAAGGTCCTGTCGTACAGAGGCTCCTTGTGGAGCACTGTCCTCTGTGGGTGGAGCACTTTCTTACACAGTATTGCTTTCTGAATCTTCTCAAAGTGTTGTTCCCACTCCCTACGGGTATTGTGAGCAGGGACCAGAATGCAAACATGAAATGAAGCTGGTGGGTACATTATACACGGCCTCATGCCTTGTTCCATGTGCCAGGATTGCAGACATGCACTGCCATGCCCAGCATACACTGCCTTTACCAAAAAGAAGGGGAAAAAATATTTGATGCATTTGCCCACAAGCTCTCTAAGGATAAAGACTGTCTTGTGTGCCTAAGGCCTTCAGCACAATACTCCACTTAGTTAATTCTTATTAAATATTAATGGATTGGGAACCAAATATTGTTTGATTGAGCTTCAGCTGTAATTTTATTTGGCAATTGGCCTCAAGGACCCCTTCCTATTGATTAAAACACTTTTGAACCGACATAATTGCTTTCACATCTCCAATGCCCTTTCTGCAGTTCATCACGGCAGCCTGCTGAGATCACCCCAGTCACGTGATGCATACATGCCCTCAGAGTGTAGCGAGTTCTGATCTGTATCTAGAAGGGGGGAAAAGAAGCAAATATCAATCTTCCATGTGACACGGTACAACGATGCGGAGTTAGTTATAATTAGTGACATAGACAGCTCCTTGTGTAATCTCTGTGGGTTTTATTTCCCCAGGTCAAAATCCAGTTGTGATGGTTCCTCCTTGTCGGCTGATAAGAATGAGTGTAAAGCTGAAAACAAGACTGACCCTAAGACTGAAAGGAAAAAGTCTTCGTCTTCCAGCCAGGTAATGAGGGCTGCGGTATGTGTTGACTCTGAAGGCGAATGTGAATTCAGAAATGCAGCCTTCTACTAACCAGGGCCAAAGCAGGCACAGGGCTTAGAAAATGGAAGGACAGATGGGCGCTGCTCGTCCAGGCTGATTCCACAGCTGACCCGTCAGCCCGCATGGAGAAGAGAGCAAGGCTGTGGGACGGAGCCTGACCATCGGGTGCTAGTGTGACATCTCACAGAGCAGGGGAGCACTACAGCCACCCCTTATAATACAGTCTCATCAGGTACCCACCACACAGGGAATTAAGGCCTATGGGCACACAGGTGACAACTCTGCTAAATATACCCAGAGAGGTGACAAAAATCCACCTTTACTGGGGCCAGCTTGGGGGAGTTTGGGTATTTATTTGGGGTTTTGGTGCTAGGAGTTGAACCCAAGTCCTGTGCGCCAAGAACATACTCCACTATGAGCAAGACCCCTGACCCCAGTTTCCTGCAGTTCATTGTTGTGCACAACTAACTCCCCTAAATCCGTGGACGCGTGCCTTCTAAGAACTACACAAAGTAGTTGGCACATACATGAAATTTAAGTAAATATTTTTAATTTCCACAGCTGTCCTACCAAGGTGTGTCCTATTTAAAGGCTGTTTTTTGCCCTCCCCCACCGGGTCAGTGGACCATTCGATTATGTGCTGACTTACAACATTGATTTTCCTCCACCCCTCGCCCAACAATACTCTACTGCCTAGGCTGCCCTTGAACTCATAATGATTCTCGTGTTTTAGTCTCATAAGTGCTTTAATAGAATATCTCCAACCTTTTTTTTTTTTTTACATGTCTGCCCAATATAGCCCAGGGTGGCCTTAAACATGGGATTCTCTTGCCCCAGGTTCCCCAGTAGCCCTCATTACAGGTGTGTGTCACCATGCACAACTGTTGAGGGATATTTGAAATCAAGTATGTAGTCAATGCTTTCTGTGACCATTAAAAAGAAAAACTCTGTGAACCACTCATAGTACATACAGCTTTCATCAGAGGCTTGAGGATGTGCAAGTTCAAGTCTCCTAGAATGGAGAAGCAGATTGGGGACCATCACAGGAAGAAATGCCAGGACTCTGGTGCAAAATGAACACAAGGGAGGCAGAATGCATTAATGCACTTTACATAAGATGTTTGTCTATTAGACAGCTGACGTGTTGGGGCCGTCTGCCATCTTAGTGGCCTGATCTAGGGCTTTTCTTCATGCCAATAGACGACTGGTTTGCAGTTGAAAGCTCCCTGGTTAGGAGAGTACACCATCAAAGACCTCTTTTCCAGAATTCTTACCACAGTGTTTCTCACCCTATAGATAGTGACCCCTTTGGGGGTTGAATGACCCTTTCATAGGGGTCACATATCAGATATCCTGGATGTCAGATATTCAGGATAACAGTAGCAAAATTACAGTTATGAAATAGCAGTGAAATAATTTTATGGTGGGGTGACCATATGAGGAACTAACTGAATTAAAGGTGAGCAGCATTTGTAAGTTTGAGAACCACTGTCTTATCACCTGTTTTTCTCAAGAGCATTCTAGAAGCAGAGCAACCTGTCACCAAAGGACCTAGCTCTGTGTCTTGGTCACTGTGTGGCCATGTTCCTCAGTATCCCTGTTCACAGTGTCCTGACCCCAGAATGGGGTGCCACCTACTTGAGGTTGGGTACAGATGATGCTTGTGGTAAACATTTCACTAGCTATAAATTGGTGGCCGTATGTTATCTCCACTGTTGTAGAGACAGGTACATTTTGCAAGGAAGCTATCTGCAGTGCTCCAGACTCTTGGGCCTTATACTGCCCTAGAGTGTTGTTCTGCTCGTCTGTCTCTGGCTTTTGTGGCCACAGACTACTAATGGCCACATACTGTCCCGAGTGGTGGGCTCCCCCAGTGTGTTACTTCATGTAAATAGCCCTCTAAGGCAGGGAATTTTTTGATGTCAGTCGAAGAAAAAAGAAACTGAGGCTCAGGGGAGCTAAATGATGAGGACATGACCACACACCAAGGCAGGAGTAGAGTAGAGCCAAAGACTTCAAGTTCAGGGTTATCTGAGTGCAGTTTCTGAGCCCTGAACTTTCCCCGGGGCATTTGGGTGTATGACTCTAGCACCTTCCCTGGTAAGAGTCCTTAGAATGCTGTCTCCCATCTTATCAGGAGTACCTTTGCCCTGCTCTGATACTCAGCTGGTGATCCAGCAATGTGTTAATTTTGTTGGAACATGAACCTGTGTGACCATCACTGAAGGAATGAACTGGAAAATTAATCAGTTAAACTAGGGTTAAAATGTGTGGTGGTTGCGAAGAATTATAGCGATGGTGTTGACCCCTGTGCTTTGCCCTCCTGCAGTACAAGGCGAACATGCACTTCCACAAGTTATTTCTTGATGTCCCAACTGAAGAGCCACTGAGGCAAAGTAAGTCCTACCTGTTATTGGTTTAAGTTCCATGTTTAAAACGCTGTCTAAGTGAGCTAGAGACATGACTCAGCAGTTCTAGAGGACCTGGGTTCAGTTCCCAGCACCCACATGGCAGCTCACAACTATCTGTAACTCCAGTTCCAGGCCATCAGTATCTCCTTCTGGCCTCCGAGGGCACTAAGCATGAACATGGTACATACATAGACATGCATGTAAGCAAAGCATGTATGCACTTAAAATAGAAATAATATGTTTTTTTGAGTTGTCTAAGCAGTATAAAGGGAGAAGGAATGCACATTTCAGGGACTCGGTCACCAAGGGAAAAGGTTCTGAAAAGTATAGGTCATGTCATGACAGTACTGCCAGCTGCACTCACATTTTGCTAGTACTCTGGAGCATAAGACAGAAGGAGCAGCCTGCTCTGGTTATACCAAGTAATCCAGAAAGGTCCCACCACGATCTCCTTGCCGTTTCTATTTATGCTGAAACATTTGTGACTGAGTCATCCTCAGATTTGGGATAATAAGCCTGGGACCAGGAAAGGTTTCACAAGCAGCTAAAAGGAAGCATGGTCCCTGGTGTGTGGAAGTAGTCACTCCTGTACTGTGCAGAGCATAGTGGCCACACCCAAGCATTTTCCCACCGTGCCAGGTCAGCATGTGGCTCACCACAGGACCCATGATTCAACTCTAACCTCTCTTGGAGTGTACTTGTTAAGTCAAGAGGCTAGGTTCATGCCACCATCGGCTGGCAGAAGGTGTGGTCATGTGTTCTTTCTCCAGTGAGACCATCTATTTCATCAGTGAGTCATTAGGATCTTGGCAAGAGAGGACCAGGGGCGCTTATATTAGCATGCAGGTGACACATGGTTGCAGATAGATTTCTAAAACATTGACCCTGGTTTCTAGAGGTAGACTTGCCTCTCTCCCACTTGTACTCTTAGAATATCTCTAACACGTTGAATTGAAAAACACACTCTAGCTACTCTGACTTTATTATGCTAATGATGACTGAGGAGCTAGGCATGCTGGTGTGTGCCTGTAATCTCAACATTCAGAAGGTTCTCAAACTTAAGGCCAACCAGGTCTAAATTTTGAACTCCAGGCTAGCCTGGACCACACAGCAACACCATATCTTAAAAGAAAAAGTAAAGGAAACTCATAAAGAAGTGATAATGCAGCCAAATGTAGTATGTTTACATGTTGTGTGTAAGCGCAAAAACATGTATAGCAAGAAATTGAAAAATGGGAAGCAATCTATTACTTGCAGTGGATGAAGAGCACAGGCATCATTTCCAAAGCAATGCCCTCCTCAAAGAAAGGAAGCCTAGGTAAACTATTCAAGTAGGAAATCACTTTGCGGGTGGGCCATGCTGCTGAGCATGCTCATTTTAAGATCATAGTTCAAGAAGGAAAGATGGCGGGCACACGTCTTGGCATGCACATGCTTGAAAGTTAAAGTGGCCGACCTCAATGTCAGGGTCACAAAGATGGTGGACAGGAGCACTCTGGTCATGCTGAGCTCTTTCCAGAAAGTTTTGGGTTTTTTGTTTGTTCGTTTTTGTTTGTTTGGTGAAGAACAAACAAAGCAAAACAAAACAGGCCATTTTGAAGTTGCATTACATGGCAGCTTTGGCCCTGAAGAGGTTTGCCTTTTGTAGTAGCTGGCACTTTGGAGTACGACTGTGCGTTTCTTCACAAAAATACAGACACAGTGTTATTTGAAATAGAAATTATGGGAATGATAGTAGTCTGGTGAGATTCTAAATGGCGCTTTTCCACCTGTCTGTGTTTTAGGCTTTACCTGTGCCCTCCAGAAAGAAATTCTATACCAAGGGAAGCTCTTTGTGTCGGAAAACTGGATTTGTTTTCATTCCAAAGTCTTTGGAAAAGACACTAAGGTTGGTGTGTTTAGAAGGAAAAGTTAATATGGTATTCATTACATGCTTAAATAGAAACTACTTTAAATTTAGCTGTATTTAAATATTTCCATCAGTTGTAATTCCTTTGTTGTACTTCCAAATCTGACAGCTCTAAATGGCTCCAGATGATTTCCCACTTCCTTCCTGCCCCCTCCCCCAGCACCCATTGCTTTGTGCTTTCTTTACACACATCACCTTGTACTTCTCCCACCCTTTGCCCTGAATCCCTTTTACCCACATGTCATCAGAGACACTGACGTTGTTCCTGTGCACTTCTAGGAAATCCATCTCAAAGGCATTCATTAAAAAACCAAAACATGTAGCTGGGTGTGGTGGCTCAGCCCTATAATCCTCGAAGGAGGGCTTCCATGCGTTTGATGACAGGATGGGCTGTAGTGAGTTGCAGGTGAGCCTAACCTACTGTATATGACCTTGCCTCAAACAACTACCCCCCCCCAAAAGAATTTTTTTTTAATTATTCATCTTTGCTATATCCATAGCAGTTACTAGGACAACAGGCTTGTAAATCAAGGGACCTGGAACTCAAGTGCACAAGGCTTTGTCTGCAGAGCCCTATGACCTCAAATATGCTCTGGTGTGGCTGCCTTTATTTCTCGGTTAAACACAAATTTGAGCTGAGATATAGGACACCCAGAGCTTGAGAACAGCCTGGGTGATGAAGGATGTGGCAGTTTCCCAAGGCACCACTCTCTGAAACTGTCCCACAAAGAAGGGAAAGGCAATCCATGTCCCGTGAACTATGGCTGCATATGTGGCACAGTTTGTTCAGGCAGCCAGAGGTCAGAAGAACGCCTTCCTGCTTTCCATGACCTCAGTGAGCTCTCAGTGACTGTGCCTCAAGATTATAAATAAGCCGTTTCATACCCATGAGGCAGCCAGTTATGAACTCTTTGAAATAATACACTATATCTAAACATTGTCCCTATAGCCTCTGGTAATCCTATAAGGACCACTCAACAAATATGATGGATGGATGGTGTCTATTGTTGATGTTAGCTCTGGAGGGCAGCGTACTTCATGATGCTTTTTATAGATGCTTATTGAATGCTATTCTTAGGCATATTTTGAGTTGAGGCATTCTCTGAATTAATACAGTACAAAGTAGTATTCCAGCTTAACTCTAGATTTCAGGATTATAAGAAGTTGGCCGTGGAGTCTGGAGGGGGTCCTGCTTCTCAGTAGGATAAGCATGGATCTGAATTCAGAGCCAGCCTGCACCTCTAAGCAGAGTCAAAGGGACTGAAGACATTCTGAACAAAGTGTTTTTCCTTTTTTAGTAACATATGAGTTCACAAAGGCAGTGAGTGAGCTTCGAGCTAAAGTGATTTAGCAGTGGTTTGAAAATTCTGCTGCAATGACAGAAAGACACTGACAAGAGTGTCCCTGATTTTTTTTTGTTTGTTTGTTTTGGTTTTTTGTTTTTTGGTTTTTTTTAATAGTTGGTCACAGTGGGCATCTTCTGTATGTGCTACATTTACTCCTCAGAGAGAGGAGACAGAATTAGCAGGAGACAGAGTTAAGAACAAGGACAGTGGTTTGTCTGTTCCTTCAAGCCCCTAAGATGCTGTCAAAGAGGTTTGGGCTTCAGAGGTCTTGCAGAATTCCCTCATGAGTCAACAGACCTCAGTCCAACATGATCTAATATGACTAAAGTCTTCCAGTTTGCTCTCAGAGTGGGCGTCTCTAAGCGCCTACCCTGAAACACGTGTTACTAGTGAGGCTCTTTCAGATGCCGGTAAAATTAACGCGCATGTATCACGTTCATCCAGTCTCACTGAAAGCTTGCTTCATCTTCATTCCACAAGCTATGTGGTTATAATTTTATAGTCACGGAACAGATGATTAAAATTCGTGCCCGGTCTTTTATGCCTCAGAAAAGCCTGGTGTTCTGGCCCCCTGTCCCTGTGTGCTTGTCACCTGCTCAGAAACCAAATTGGACTCATTCTGCTATCTTCGTTATCTTAGCAGGTCTGCAGCCTTTTTCCCACTGTTATCCTGACCAGAATTGTCCCCTGCCCTTAAGAATGTTTGTGGGTAGAAATCTCTAAAACAATAGCTTTTTATAAAAGACTCTGAGTGGCATCAGCCCCTCGTTCTTCTCAGTCTTCCTTCCCTCAGGCTGGCAGAACCAGCACCCTCCTCTTCCCCCACTGACCCTGGGACCACTTTCAGAGTACGTGAGCTTTTTTATAAGATATATGCTCAAGTAAGCCTGTGTACCTAGGCATGGAGTCAAATCATTTTTTTTAACCATGCCTGTATGCGAGATTGGAAGTTCACAGTAATATCATCATTTTCACTTGGGACCAAACTGTGGTGGTTGCTGTTCTCTGTGTTGTCTGATATAGTCTTATAGCATATTATATGGGAGGAAACAACCATTTTGGATCAGATCAGTTCAGAGTCCAACGTTTGTAAGTTCTGATGTACAGGACCTTGAAGGAACCATGTATCTCTCCAAACAGATTTTGTGATCTGATATCTAAGCCTTACATGATTGGCATAATTAAACGACAGTCTCACCTGATAAGTACGAATTGTTCTTATTTGAGCCAGAAATGAACATAATGTGGTTTATTTATTTGTTTGTTGTTGTTGCCATTCTGATATCAGGAAACAAATGAGGAACTAGGTAAAAGTTTTTATTCAGCATTGAATGCATTCTGACCCTTATCTTTTAATGCAAAAAAAAAAAAAATCTTGAGTATAAAGAAAGGCTGTCTGGTGCTGGAGAGATGACTCAGAGGTTAAGAACACTGGCTGCTTTTCTAGAGGTCCTGAGTTCAATTCCCAGCAATCCATGGTGGCTCACAGCTGTCTATAATAAGATCTAGTGCCCTTTTCTGGTGTGCAGGCATACATGCAAGGAGAACACAGTATACCTGATAGATGATAGATAGATAGATAGATAGATAGATAGATAGATAGATAGATAGATAGATAGATTTTTTTTATTATTTTTATTTTACATGTCGATCCCAGTTCCCACCCTGACCACCCTCCCTTCCCATCCTCCCCACCCCCATTCCACATGTAGGGCTATGCTATCCAGGTGGGGTCATGTAAGATAGATAATTTTTTTTTAAAAAAAAAAGAAAGGCTGTCTATACTTGTAAATCAGGAGACAGAAACTTTGCATGGATGGTCTGTCAGGCTGAGAAGGCCATGTAAATAGTAACGGAACTAAATTCAGGTTTAGGTTCAAGACTTTCTATCCAGGATGTTTTCCCCACCCACAAGTGCTCAACCCAAAAACCGAGTCCAGAGCAGATGGCATAAGCGCTAGGCCTCCATGGAGCCTTGAGCCCTGATGCGTGCACGTCAGGGCAATTGCTGTGTTTGGTTACCATATCTAGAACTTCCCAGCTGTGGCTTTGGAAACCCCAGTCTGAACAGCTCAGTGATGTGTTCCCACCATTCCCAGATTCACTGTTCTTCAGGAAACTGGCTGGTGATGTCTTTAGCCAAGTGTAGATCTGAAGTGCTGTGTGTCACATCTGAGCTGGCACTAACTGGATGGTTCTGTTTCAGATCTCTATCCCCGCTTTCTCGGTCACCCTGATAAAGAAAACCAAAACTGCCCTTCTGGTGCCAAATGCCTTGATTATAGCGACAGTCACGGACAGGGTGAGTACAGCACCGCAGGACCACCCTTGCTTTGTCTGTCGTTGCTTTCTTCTCTGTTGCTGCTGCTCTTGTTCTTTTGAGGGGCTGTTGTGATTGTTGTTGTTGTAATTTAATTCATTTCAATAGCAAATTTACAGGAGCAGCACAGAAAGCAAACAACATTAAACACACATCATATATAGGACAACTGAAAAGTATGTCGAATGCATGGAACCTACTATGTGTTAACAATTGTCTCACCGTCCAGTTGACACCAATAAGAAATTTATTCATTAGAAAAAGATCTGGGAGCCTGGCAAGATAGCCTAGTGGATAAGAGTGCTAACTGTGCAAGCCTAACAACTAGCATTCAGTTCCCAGATTCCCAAAATGGAAAAAAGAACTAGCTCCCAAATGTAGAGCTTTGACCTCTACATGTATGCACTGTAGCACTCACATATCCATATATGTCCACATGCATATATGCTTGAAATAATAATAATAGATTTAAACTGTTTAAAAAGGGGGGGTAAAAGAAAAGCTTAGTGTGGGTGTGGTGGTTCATGCCTTTAATACCAGCACTTAGGAGGCAAAGGTAGACATATCTCTGTGAGTTAAAAGTCATATTGGTCTAAATAGCAAATTCCAGGACAGCTTTGACTACAGAGAGAGGCTTTATGTTTTTTTAAAAAAAAAATGAATGGGAGAGAGAGAGAGAGAGAGAGAGAGAGAGAGAGAGAGAGAGAGAGAGAGAGAGACAGAGGAAGACAGAGAGGGGAGAAGCCTTGGCTAATGAGGTAACTCAGCAAGTAAAGAAACTGGCAAAAGCCTGCCAGTCTAAGTTTGGTTCCCAATCTCACAGGTGACAGGCCTACACACACACACACCGCGCGCGCACACACAGCCTCTCTTCTGTACCAAAGTGCTGGAGTAACTCCTGAACTGAGCTACCCAGAACATGCAACCAGAAACATTTCCATTTAGACATTTGTTTCCCTATTATTTTTGTGAAAGCATAAAAGCTACTTTCAATTTCTAACCATACTAGAAAACTAAGTATGGATGAGAAGAAAAAAATAACAGCACATCTGTTATCTCTGTACTTAGGAGCTAACTCAGGAGAATCATAAGTTTGAGGCCAGTCTGAACTATGAAATAAGATAGACAGATGATAGATGATAGACAGACAAACAAACAGATAGATTAAATAGATAGATTCTGGTAAACTAGAAAACAAATTAACATACCTTTTTTTAAAAAATTACAAACAGCTATCAAGCACTTTACTCTTTGACAGGTGTACATTGAGTGCCTTCTTTATGTTTTGTAATTTATCTGTGTGCACCCCAGAGGGAAAGCGTGCTTGATCAGTTTCTCATTGTTCACTGTTGTAAGTATCAGAGCCAGACTCTGCACCTAGATCTGTCCAGTGCCAACACCCACAGCGCCCACTCCTCTGGAATGCCATGATGCTGACTTAGACATTACATCATTCTCCTGGTGGCCAAAGAGAGGGATCATTTAAACTCAGTCTGAAAAGATCCCATGACACACAGAGAAAGCTGCATCACACACATGGAGAAGGATGCATCACACACAGAGAGAAAGCCACATCACACACATGGAGAAGGATGCATCACACACATGGAGAAAGCTGCATCACACACATGGAGAAGGATGCATCACACACACAGAGAAAGCTGCATCACACACATGGAGAAGGATGCATCACACACACAGAGAAAGCTGCATCACACACATGGAGAAGGATGCATCACACACACGGAGAAGGATGCATCACACACACAGAGAAAGCCGCATCACACACACAAAGAAAGCCGCATCTCACACAGGAAGAGCCTGAAAGTGACATGAAAAAGAGCAACCCTGTTAGAACTGCTACAACATTTTCTCCAGAAATCTATGTCAGAGCAGAGAAAGCAGGCCTCCTCCAGGAATCACAAAACATCCTTAAAAACAAAATACTTGAGAGGAGAGAACTTTGGAGGACCCAGCCTATATCACCAGCCTTGCCTTAGTGCCCTGACCTCTCATCTATGTTTTTAGGGATGCCCATGTCATCCTTTGGCAGCCTTCATTTTGCCATTTTTTTAATTATGTTTAAATTGAGTGTAGGGGATTTATTATTATAATAAGGGGATGTAATGAGCTGGAGGTGTGGCTTCATCTGTGGAGTGCTTGCCTAGCAGCATGAAACCCTGAATTCAGTCCCCAGCGTCACATACACTGGAATGTATAATCTCTGCACTTTTGGGGTGGAGGCAGAACTCTCAAGAGTTCAAGATCATCTTTAGCTGCATAGCAAATCTGTTGCCAGCCTGAGCCACTTGAGACCCTGCCTCAAAAGGAAGGAAGGAAGGAAGGAAGGAAGGAAGGAAGGAAGGAAGGAAGGAAGGAAGGAAGGAAGGAAGGAAGGAAGGAAGGAAAGAAGACACATGAGGGAATATACTTGTTTTATTCAAGAAAGAAAATAAAAATTGAATGTTCAGATAAACAAAAATGAGGTTATAGAGTGATGGCCTTTGTCATTTGGAAATATAAAAGCTAGGGACAAAATGATGGCTCAGCTGGTAAGGGATGTCTGTACTATAAAGCCTGATGACCTGGGTTCAACCCTCAAGACCTATGTGGTAGAAAGTGTTGTCCTCTGATTTCCACAGGGACACCATGGCACACATGTGAACATGCACACATACATACATACATACATACACACACACACACACACACACACTGTAACTTAAAAATTTATAAGAAAACAAGACTTACGTGACAAGTATTTTTGGAACTCTAAACTCTTTTGATTGCACTTTATTTTCCAGTACATATTCGTTTCCCTACTTTCCAGAGATTCAACATACAAACTGCTAAAATCTGTGTGTGGACACTTGGAGGTACGTATGACATCCGAATTCTATGCTATCTTTCTTTGATATGTTTTAAGATCTGAAGTTGATCTGGGTTTTCATTTTATTCTTATGATTTCAGAACACAAGTGTTGGTAACAATTCCAACCCATCTTCTCCTGAAAATAGTTTCCGGGCAGATCGCCCTTCATCTCTGCCTCTGGTAAGCTGCCCAAATAATGATGTAAGTGCCCAACAAAGGATGGAGCCATGGCTACCCTGTGCTCACAGGACAGCCAGGGCTTGGGAAAAACTGAGGACCAATGTAGTTGGGGGCAGCTGCAAAGCACAGCTCGCCTCTCCAGAAGCAGAGGGACTAAAGGAAGCCACTAACTTTTTTTCTAGTAATCTACAGGTTGTCCTACATGGAGAAGAAATATGATAGCTAGACTGGAGGTACATAAGACCTCACTTCGTTTGCTTGTCAGTTTTGCTGTGTGTGGTGCTGGGAGTCAAACCCAGGACCTCATGCTACATTTCAGACACTGTGTGCTTTAGACAGTCACAAATCTCTTTGAGGCCAGCTCAGTGCACTCAGGGTGCTATACTGGTGTAAACCAGGGAAAATTAACATTCTCACCTTCAGAGACTTCAGCTTAGGGAAGATGGACAGACTCAGAAATGAATAGGCAAAGCTGTTATGCTCAGGTGGCAGGTAGAGCTATGATGATTCCCATAGGGCTTTGTAGACCACAGTGAAAACCTCCAGTGCTATCCTATTTGCACATGTTGCCTACCTATAATAGAGAAGTCTAACAATATCATATAAACTATATTGATATATGTTTGCCTTGAGTCAAGCAATACAGCCCATAGTTTCAGCCAGGTGGTGGTGGCACACACCTTTAATCCCAGCACTCAGGAGGCAAAGGCAGGTGGATCTCCAAGTTTGAAGCCAGCCTGGTCTACAGAGTGAGTTCCAGAACAGTCAGGGATACACACAGAAACCCAATACTGGGGAGGGGGAGACAAACAAACAGAAACATAGTTCAACATCTATGAATCTTCTTGTGCATTTTGAAAACTAATGTAATTAAAACATGTTCACATAAAAACTCAAACAAGAAAGTTTATCTGGGAGTGGTGGCATGCACCTGTGATCCCAGTACTTGAGGCTAAGACAGAAGGATTGCTATGAGTTTTAGGCCAGACTGGACTACATAGGTCATGCTAGAAAAATACAGCAAAACTTTGTTTCAAAAACAGAAAGGGGTGGAGGTGAGGGGTGTTGCTGCTGCTGAGCTTTGGGGGAGGATTGCTGGGGTTTGCTGAGAACAGGACTTCTAAAGGCAAATATGTCTGGAAGGCTGTGGTGCAAGGCCATTTTTGCTGGCTATAAGCGAGGTCTCTGGAACCAGTGAGAGCACACAGCTCTTCTTAAAATTGAAGGTGTTTATGCCGGAGATGAAACTGAATTTTACTTGGGCAAGAGATGTAAAGCAAAAACAACACAGTGACACCCGGAGGCAAACCAAACAAAACCAGAGTGATCTAAAGTAACTCGGGCCCACCGAAACAGTGGCATGATTCGTGCCAAATTCGGAAACAGCCTTCCTGCAAAGGCCATCGGACACAGAATCCGTGTGATGCTGTACCCTTCCAGGATTTAAACTAATGAAAAGTAAACAAATAAAAGTGCAAAAAAAGAAAAAAAAAAAAAGAAAGGACTGTTTATAGCAGTATTTTTTATAATAGCCCAAAGTAGGATAAAACCCTGATGCCCATTAACTGATGAATGGGATGTCTTTAATAGAGTATTCAGTGGAGTATTACACACTCATAAAAATGGACTGAAGGCTGATACATGCTACCACATAGATGGACCTTAAAATCATTTTGACAAACAAACACAGAAGGCTGTGTATTGCATGATTGCATCTGCTGATGCTCTTCAAGTTAGGATGGGTTTCCATCCTCACGGACCATCATAATGATCCATAGCACTGGGAGGGGAAGGGTGTGGGCAGGACAAAATACACATGATGACCTAGAATTCAGCGAACACGGTTTCCAGTCTGAGCCCACCCAGCTGGAGTCTCTCCTCGGGGAAGGTCCTTCCACTCTGATCCTCTTACTCCATCCACTGGAATCCTAACCTCACCACATGGGTGGGGACACAATGCATCCATGTGTGTAAGGCTGTTTGCACACTGCCCCATACACGATCAGCCTTCAGTAATCACGATCAAGTTTTTCACTTTTCAAAACTGAGTTGTAGCTCGGTTGGTAGAGTGCTAGCCTGGCCTGCACAAAGCCGTGGGTTGTCCCTAACACCAAACAAAGCAGGCACGGTGGCTCACACCTGCAGGGGTAGAGGCAGGAGGATCTGAGGTTAAAGGTCATCCTCAGTTACACTGAGACTATGAGACCAGCCTGAGATAGATGGAGACCGTGCCTTAAGCAGTTAAACCAAGTATAAATAAATCCACCAGATGTTCACCTTTCCATCCCCTGTACATCACTGTAAGGAATCTAATGGATGCTGAGATTACCCAAAGATAGCAAAGTCAAACACAAACCTTGCTCATTTGCTTGCTAAAGCTTCCTCAGTCGGCAGCTAACTGTTAAGAGTTCAGCCTAATTTTGCCTTTTGCCAGGCCCAGCTGGGAACACCATGTGCTCCCTTGTGCCTTGAACACTTCAGGGAAGCCAGTAGAATACAAATCAAAACGCCTGTGCCCGTAGCCTTCTCTCCTATCTGCTTCCTCTGTACGTAGCTGACTCTGACTGGATCTAACTAAAAAGGCTGGCAGCTTTCCTTTCCCAGTCTGATTTGTTTGTTTTGTTTTGTTCTTTCCTGTGCCCATGTCATTTGTTTTGATTATAATTTACAACACTTTTTGACTACATACTGCAGTGGCTTGGGGCTGTCTGTCTGCTCCTCTCTCATTCTGTCAGTCAGCAGCCGGGTGCTGCTGAGATTCTCAGCCTCCCACTGGCAGTTTCTGTCTCACCGGTCGGCCAGTGCTTTCTCTAGACCCTTGTTTCAAACCAGCTGTGTGCTGCTTGCTGATAGGATTCTAACCATGCGGAGGAATCTCGGTTCCGTAACCAGATACTCCCAGGTTAGGAGCATCCTGTGGCGTGTGGTAACCGGCGCTTCATTTTCATGTTTTATGGGTCAGGCCTGAGCAAGGTGGCTGGGGTTTACAAAGGCCTGCCTGTCTCCTCACGTCACTGTATCCCCATAGGACTTCAACGATGAGTTCTCAGACCTGGACGGAGTGGTTCGACAACGCAGGCAGGACATGGAAGGGTACAGCAGCTCCGGCTCTCAGACTCCAGAATCCGAGAACTCCCGAGGTCTGCGGAAATCGTGTCCCCATTCAAGTTTCATGCCCCACACAACACCCTCCCCTCCCCCTCTTCAAAACACAAAACAAGGCCCACCCCACCCCTGGCCTCCCAGCTAACAGTTGCAAATGAAATATTGGGAAAGGGTTCCTAAGAAAGGGAATTGCTACACTCGGGGAGGCAGAGGCAGGTGGATCTCTGTGAGTTTGAGGCCATCCTGGTCTACAAAGAGAGTTCTTAGGACAGTCTCCAATCCTACAGAGAAATCCTGTCTCCAAAAAGAAAAAAATAAATAAATAAGGTGGGGAGACTGCTTCTATTGCAAAATCCATCTACTTCATCTATGTTTAACAGATATCTCTTACACTGATGTGCTAGGGTGGCTGAGAGAGGAGATCAACATGAGATTTCTCACTAATGTCAGTGATAGTAAGAGACGCTAATACTGTGTGTCTTTGGATGACAACCCAGGATCCTTGCATCATTTCCTGGTGAACTCTGGGTTTCAGTCTCCAGGCATCACATCCCACTCATGGGAGATCCACAACATGGCCATTATGTAGATGAAGGAGTCATGGGTCTTATAGCTAATCCTATGATTTTTAAATATATTGGGGAGCAAACTGACCTGGCCTCATTTGCCTGACAGACTTCCATGTGACCGAGTCTCAGACAGTTCTGAATGTCACCAAGGGAGAAACAAAACCACCTCGGACTGATGCCCACGGGAACAGAGCGCCGGATGGGAAAGCCAAGAGCCTTCCTGTTCATGGTGAGGGGCAGAGTCATTGGTGGGAAAACGATTGGGAATGTGTAAAGAGCTCCAGTGTTTCACACCACGGTTGTCACTCACCTTCCCTCCCTTCCTTCCTCTTGTTGGTCTTTGCATGTCAAATCCCACTTACTTATTCTGTAAGTAGTTCCTGCTTCTGGGCTTCACCGGGGTCACAGTGAAAGTTGCCGCATTGTTCTCCATACTTTGAGATTATGAACCAAAAGTTAGTGGTCAAACTCGTTACTGACTTGTTTCTTATTTATTAACAATAATAATAATAATGTTACATTGTTCCACTGACCCACCCAATACTATACTTGGCAGAAAGAAGCCTCTCAAATATATATTATTAGATGAAATGACTTGGGGGGGGGGAATGAACTTACTGGTTAAAATACCAAGGAGCAGTTTTCCACAAACACTTTCCCTTCTGTCTGGGAATGTACCTACCTCCAGTACCTCTTCTGTGTTGAAATATTGCTAAATTAAAGAAGTATACTGAGGTGCTAAATTGTTGTTATTTTGGCTTCCACTCAACAGGCCAGTCTGAAACTGCCGGGATTTTGCATAATGTCAAGTCTCAGAAATGCCCAACTCTCCGCCATATTCTTATATTCTATGCAATTGTGTAAGTAGACTGCTGACTGTAAGTGATGTATGCAAATGATCTGGCTCTGCAGATGAAATGATCTCTTCACGTTGCCAAGAGTCTTTGTAAATCCCCCTGGTGCTTACATAACTCACATATTTTTCTTGGCAATTTCTGTTTCCTTCATAGATGGTTCCCCCTCTCCCTCAGGCTTAGGTTAGCTTTTTATAATGGTTGTGCTAAATCTTCCACAGAACCAAATCCTGAGCAAGTCGGCAACTTCTGAAGTATCTCTGTTCTGCTTATTTATTTTTCATGTGTTCAGCTTCTTTTGAACAGAAGCCAAAATATCATCACGATATCATCCATCTCCAACAATCAGTCATCTTCACTGACATCTTAGGCGCAGATGTTTTTTAACTTTTCATCAGCCTCCACCCTATAACCAATCGCTTTTCTGAGAGGAGCCGGTTCAGTTCTAGGGTAACTCTCATACCAGAGAGGGATAGATATGTTCCTCTGGTCCCCACTAAAGCAAGGAATCTGTGATTCTCGGAGGAATGAGGTTTGCTGCTCTCTGCTCAGGCTCCTGGACCAGAGGAAGAGTGTGCCAAAAAGGATAGGAGCTTCAACTTGGGTCTGGCCTTAAACAATCCTGTAAGAATGGCCATTTTTTGTACATGGAGGACTTGGGTAACAGGATTTTAAGTCCCCTTTCTGTGAAGTTTTATAATAAGTATCCATTTTTTCACTTTTTTGTTACTATTTTTCTAATTTTTATTTCATTTGAATGTTTTGCCTGCATATGTGTCTGTACACCACATACACACCTGGTGTTTTTGGAGGCCAAAAGGCATTATATCCTCTAGAACTGGAGTTACATGGTTGTGAGCCTCTCTGGGGATACCAGGAATCAAACTCAGGCCCTCTGGAAGAGCAGCAAATGCTATTAACTGCCCAGGCCATCTCTCCAGCCACTCAACTTAGACTTCATAACATCTCTTTAAGGCTTTGGTTCTTTTTGAAAATGCTCCCAAAGTGGAAAACTGGCTCCGGGATCATTGTTTTTTAAAGATCAGTTCCTGGCCATTAACATTTGGAAATTTCTCATTGCCCCCCTCTAGTGTCTGTGCATTGATCGTCTCGACCTTCTACATGAGATACAGAATTAACACTCTGGAGGAGCGGCTGGGGTCCCTGACGTCCTTTGTGGATCCCTACAGTACTGAGTAAGATAGCTTTCCAGTGCTTGCTCTTCAGATGAGTGTAGCGACTATCCTCAGTTTGGAGTCCTCCTTAGCAAACACTGAGAATATGTTCTGTATAAAGGACTCAGTCGTCCTTTGTGACAATTACAGGCAAAATGACTCCTGTCTTCTCTTCCTGCCTATCGTTTTCTGTTCAAACTTAACATTCTGTGCCTTTCTTTGCAGGGGTTGCTCTTAATGTTTCTCTACTTCCTTACAGCCAGACAGTCCCATCAGGCCTGGGATCACAAGTACAGTTAAATGTGGAGGCCCTCTGCCAAGAACTTACAGCTAACATAGTGAAATTAGAAAAGGTAAGTTGTTTTTTTCCTGAGTATGGGAGCAATCTGATCATTCCTTTCAATTGCTACTGGCCCTTTTTATTTCTATAAAGAAACAGAATTTACTCTCAGCAAAATAACGATTTGGTTGGTCTATCATTTGTGTCCCTGCCTAGACATAGGGCCACTGGTTAAGTTGTCAGTGACACTGGGGTTCATGGAGGGTTGCATTTGGGAATCAACTAGAATCCCTGTTACTCCCTTGGCTCATTAGGAATGAGTAAAGTTTAAGTTACCTTGCTCCTAGTGGCAGAGGTAGAAGGCTGTTACCTGGAGACCTAGAATTTGAGCCACTGGCTAAGTTGTGGTTAGAAGTATCTTACTTGCTTTAGGGGCTGCAGAGACAGTTTAGCAGTTAGGAACACTGACTGTTCTTCCAAAGGACATGGGTTAAATTCCCAGCATCCACGTGACAGCTCACAATTGTCTGTAAATCCAGTTTCAGGGGATCCAGCATCCTAACTCAGATGTATATGCACACAAAACACCAATGCACATAAAATAAAATGAATAAAATCACTAAAACAAAATAAAAAAAAAATGCTGTGTGAGGTTAACACTTGCCTTTAATCCTAGCTCTTGGGAGGCAGGGGCAGGCAGATCTCTGAGTTCTGGCCAGTCTGGTCTACAAAGTTCCAGGACAACAGGGCTACACAGAGAAACTCTGTCTGGGGGTGGGGGGTGCAGAGAGGGCAGGTCCTCTGGCTTCAGCCCTTGAGAGGGTGTGGGTTCAATCCCCACAATAAATAAATTTGCCTTCTGATTTCCTGCTCGTAGGCTTCTGTCTCCAAAGTATCTTCCCGAGGTCACCTCTGTCCATAGCTTCATTCTTAGCTTTAAGATGGTAAGAAGATGAATGAGGACAGGGTTTATTTCTCCTTTCAAACATTTCCGTCCTTTCACATCTGGTAACTCCTGTGGTTTTGCTCTTATCCTTTACCTGCTGCTCCCAGGGTGGGGCACTGTTGTTTTCCAGTTTTACCGTTTGGTTCAGACACACACAGAATCCTTTCCCCTTCCCTTGCCTTTCTCTCTCCTCCCCTACCAGTCCCTGCCAGGACGCCACAAAAGGATCTGTTCACCATCCGCAGTTGGCCAGTTGGCGTGTCAGTATGGGGCTCAAACCCAGCCCAGCTGGAAAGCGAGGGAGAATGCTAGAAATAAAGGAGACCACTTGCATCCCAAAACAGAGTCTGTAAAAAGTAGATCTGGGCCATAATGTTCCCAGAGGCAGTTGAGCATAGCCTGGGAATGAACAGGCTCACCACAGATGAGCTGTGGGAAATCCTGAGGTGTGACTCAGCTTTTTACAGCAATTTCTTTCTGCCCGTCAGAGACGGATCATATCTAAGCCCTCACGATCATTCCTCAGTCACCCTCACAGGCAACCCAAGGGTGAACCCCCAGAGCTCCTCCCCTCAAGTCCTATGAAGTCTGCCCTCAGATGTCTCCACATTCTCTCCCCATCTGACACTGTGAAATTGAATCCCATTATGAGGTATATATATATATATATATATTCTATTTATTATTATGGGACGTGAGGGGGTATAAGGAGTGTGTACACATGTGCCCCTGAACACATGTAGGGGTCAGAGAACAACTTTTGGGAGGCATTTCTTTAGTGGGTTCCAGGAACACAACTGAGTTCAGTAAACTTGCACACGTTTTTATCCATCAAGCCATCTTCATGACCCCCATTTATATTTTCTAATACTCCTAAAAATCAGCATTGGATATATTTGTTAGCTGCTGGGGTTTTGGCTATTGGATGCTTATTTATCTTTTGTTTGGGCTTTGCCTTTAAATTGTTTGTGTTAATGGGTATGTTTACCCTTTCTTTCCTTCTTTCTTCCTTTCTTTCTTCCTTCCTTCCTTCCTTCCTTCCTTCCTTCCTTCCTTCCTTCCTTTCTTTCTTTTTCCTTGAAACAGGGTTTCTCTGTGTAGCCCAACTGTTCTGGAACTCACTCTATAGAGGAGGCTGGCCTCAAACTCATAGATCCACCTGTTTCTGCCTCCTGATTGCTGGGATTAAAAGCATGTGCCACTATTGTCTGGCACTGTTTGCTTTTTCTTTTTCACATATGGGAGTCAGCATGGGTTCTAGGGATCAAACTCAGGTTGTCAGGCTTGACAGTCAGAACTGTCCCCTAAATATCTAGCCTAGAAATGAGAATTACTATAGAGCCTTTGTGCTGGTCACAGGCAAAATGATACAGGTCCACTATCCTGTTTTGCTTCTCTGCCACCGTGATAAAACACTGACCAGTAGCATCTTGGGGGACAGTGGACTTATTTTAGCTTAAAGTCCATCATCCAGGGAAGCCAAGGCAGGGACTGAACAGAGACCATGGAGGAATGCTGTCTACTGGCTTGCTCAGTCACCTTTCTTTCTCCCTCTCTTTTAAGACTTTTATATATATATGAGTACTTTGCCTGCATGTATATATGAGCATCACATAAGGGCTTGGTGCCCAGAGAATACAGAAGAAAGAGTATCGGATCCCCTGTAACCTGTAACTGGAATTACAGACAGTTGTAAGCCACTATGTGATGCTGGAAACTGGAACTAGGTTCTCTGCGAAAACAGCAAGTGTTCTGACCCACTGCATCTTTTCTCCCCAACCCCAATTTTTTTTCTTTCTTTTTTTTTTAGATTTAAAAACTTTTATGTATCTGAGTGTTTTAACTGCCTGTAACTATTTGCACCTCATGTATGCAATGCATGTAGAAGCCAGAAGAGAGAGTTGGACAGACACACACACACACACACACACACACACACACACACACACACACACACACACCTCTACCTGGAATTACAGACAGCAGGGACCTACCATTTGGGTGCTGAAATATCAGGTCTTAGTTATTTCTCTTATGTACTCCAGGCCCACCTGCCTCGGAATGGTGTTGACCTCTGAGTTGAGCCCTTCCTACATCAATCAACAATTAATAAAATGTCTCAGAAGGGAATGAGAGAGGAGGGAGGATAAACTATAGTTGCTTTATAAAATAAATTATTTTAGTGCATGAATATTTGCCTTCATACACACACACAGAGACACACACACACACACACACACACATCACAAGTGATGTTTAGAATTGCTAAACATATGTTGATAGTTAAAACCACAGGGCGGAGCTTTATTTAAATCTAACCTCCTCATGGCTTTTTATTCTAGGTAGAATTATGCCCAGCATTTCCCCGGCCGTAGCAAATATACTCTCAGGATACATATTGTAACTTATAACAGTTTATAACAATGACATCTCTCTTATTGTTTCAAGATACAGAACAACTTACAAAAGCTGCTTGAGAACGGTGACTGAGTGACCAGATGCTGGAGGCAACGGAATACCTCATGTTTTCCCTCGAAGAAGGTGCTTCCCGAGAGAGTCTGGTGTGCGCCCCCTGCTGGCCAGAGGCGCAAGAGACTGAGAATCCACATGTTTGCGCTTGGAGGGCTCCAGCTCAGGAAGGGGGGAAAGGGAATGATTTTGCTTTTGTGCAATAAAAGTTGACCTTGTCTCTGCTGCTGCCTGAAGGAAACAGACCCATCTCGAGAGATGAGCAAGGTCCCGGAGGAAGCCTGTATCGAGAGGGTTATGGTGATGGTCAGTAAACACTGCACTCCATGCTTTTCAGCCTTCCCAGCCTCCTCTTCGCGTCCTTCACCCATCCCAACCAACCTTCAGACCTAAAGGGTGCCATATACCAACAAACTCAATATGGTCCTTTAAAGGATTAGCCATGAGCCTCCAACAAGGCGGTGAATATCTCCAGATGAACAGGCTTGCTTCAAACACCCGCGTTTTTTTGTCTTTTTTTTTTTTCCCTTCTGCTCTTATGCGCTGACTTCTTTCATCTATGCGCTTTAATATCTCAATTCAGTTTTATAAGCATGTCTGGTAAAGTGCATTAAATGGGCTGTTATGCCGTTTTGTTCCCTGTGACTAGTACTTAATTGGAGTGATTCTCCCCCTCCTCTGACCAGGAATCTTGGAGGAGGGGAACTGAAATACTAAATTAGATTCACTCTGAAACCAAAACTAATCTTCAGGCCAAAAGCTGTAATAATAATTTAATATGCGATGGAAAATACTGTTTCTAAGATTGTAAGTGAACCACGGGAGCTGTTCAGTAACCGGATGTCAGTGTTGGGCTCTAAATCCCAACTCAGCATGGTAATCGGATGTCTTTCTCCTACAATAAAACAGTAAGTGGTGGCTGGCTAACTTTACTTACAGTTTGGGTTGGATTTTTTTTTGTTTAGTTTTATTAATAATTACCTAGGGTACCATAAGATCTGTAAGTATAAAACATTCTGTCTGCAATGTGTTTTATAATCATTTCTATGAAATGTATTTTGTTTAATCAGATAAGCTAATAAGTGGATTGGTTACGTCGTTTGTATTTGTCAGCCTACTGGGTAACTGTGCCTGGTGCACTGGCTTTTAATAAATACTCATTGGCTAAAACACTCTACCTAACACCGTTTCCTGGGTTTGTGAATTCTTTAACCTAAGACTTCCTGTGCTTTTTAAGTTCCCTTGCCTCCACACTATGACTTTCAACTTCATACTCACCACCACCACCATCACCAGGGAGCATTTATTTCAAAAATACAAAAAAATAAAAAATAAAAAAAAAATTGGGGGTGTTTTAATGGTATCAAGGAAAGGAAATGAGCTGTGAAGTCAATAGACAAATGTCTGATTCCTAGGTTTGATTGATATTTTATGAGGTGTTTGGCCTCAGACAAGATAGTTTGCCATCCTCTTGCCCATTTTATTCATGAGATTTTAAGTGCCAAAGGAAAAGAACCAGTGTGGATTGATGCCATCTCTGAAGCACACAGCTTTTTTCCCTCATAACAGGTACCTCCTCCACCACCTCCTGCTTCTCCTCCTCTTCCTCCTTCTTCTCCTTCTTTCTGCACATGTGTCTGTGTGCACATGCAAAAAGTTAGAGAGAACAACTTTCAGGAGTAGGTTCTCTCTCTAAACCACAACTTCCAGCCATCAAACTTAGACTGTCCAATTGCTCTACAAGCACTTTTAACACTGAGACCTCACTGACCCCACAGTTAGTGTTCTGCCACCTGGAGATAGTCAGGTAAAACAATCATCAGGTAAATATCAGTTTTGCATGGAAGAGTATTTTTTGAGATGGGGGTCTTACTGTGTAGCTCTTGCTGGAACTTGCTGTATAGACCAGGCTGTTCTCAAACTCACAGAGGTCTGTTTACCTCTGCCTTCCAAGTACTGGGATTAAGAGCACATGCCACACCCAACCTCCAAGAATGAATTTTGAAGCCTTCTGGTAGCAGATAAAGCCACTGTTTAAATGGGTCTTTATAAATCATACAACTCATTATCCTTTAGGTTTTTAAGAATCTGGCCAGACAGCCTCACTTTGACAATTCTTTCTGAAAGTAGCCTTAATACACAGAACTATGAGAAAATGCAGCGTGGAGAAGTATGCATCCATTTGTCCTTTCATCACTCTACCTAGTTTTTAAAAGATGTGTTTATCTTATTTTGTGAGTTATTTTGCCTGCATGTATGTATGTATGTATGTGTGTGTGTATGTATGTATGTATAACTTGTAAATGCCTGGTGCCCATGGAGACCAAAGAGGGAATCAGATTCCCTGGAAGTGTGGTTACATGATTGTAAACCAGCATGTGAGTATTGGGATCCAAACACAAGGCCTCTGCAAGAGCAGCAAGTGCTGTCTCCAGCCTCCTCCACCTGTTTTAAGGACATTTTAGACAGAAGTATTCCTCCTCCTCCTGTCTGCAGAAAGCTGCAAATATTCCCCAAGAGTGTTGCTTTGTCAGTTCCTAGATATCCCTCAGCTGTCTGTGCATACATTAGTGTAGTGACACCAGTTCCTTTGTTTCCCTTTCCGTCCTCCCTGTTACAGTGTGCCAATGGGGTGACCCAGAAGATTTGGCCCCAAACATATTTAGGCTCCTTCCCTCCTGCATTCTCAGGCTCTGGCCAGGTAAGATCCCCTTGCCCCTTTGTTCCTTCATTTGAGTGCTGTGACAGTGCACTTTATGCCTTCCTACCTATGTATATATGAGTCACAACTCCGTCTTCTGGCCTCCTTAGGCACTGCACATATATGGTGCACATACATATATGCAGGCAAACACCCATAGACATGAAATAAAACATTTTTAAAATATAAATAAGCTGGGCATGGTGATGCATGACTTCAGTCCCAGAACTTGGGAGGCAGAGGCAGATGGGTCTATGTGAGTTCAAGGCCAGCCTGGTCTACAAAGTAAGTTCCAGGATAGTCAGGGCTACACAGAGAAACCCTGTCTCAGAAAAACCAATAGACAGACAGATAGAAAACTACTATAACCATTCCAGTACAAGTCTATATGGGTATTTTCATTTCTCCTTGGAAAACAGCTAAGAATTGAAAGGCTACATCTCATGGCAAGTACATGATTAACTTTTTAAGAAACTGAGAACTAGACTGGAGAGTTGGGTCCATGCTTAAGAACACAAACTGACGTCAGGTTGTGGTGGCACACCTTTAATCCCAGTACTTGAGAGGCAGAGGCTAGCGGTTCTCTAAGAGTTCGAAGCCAGCCTGGTTTACAAATCGAGTTCTAGGACAGGCTCCAAAGCTACACAGAAAAACTCTGTTTCGAAAAACAAAAACAAACAAAAAACCAAACACACACACACACACACACACACACACACACACACACACACACACACACACACACACACACACACACACACAGAGTTTTCTTTTTCCTCCAGAGGACTTGAGCTCAGTTTGCAGCAGCCATATCAGGCAGCTTACAACCACCTATAACTTCAGGGCATCCAATGCCCTCAGGCCTATACACACACACACACACACACACACACACACACAAAGTAAATATCTTTAAAAAAAATAAAAGAAAGAATGAAACTATACCCTATTATCCTAAATATACATTCCCATCATCGGGGTATGACTAATTCATTTAATCTTCACCTACGTGAAACTCAAAGCTTAAATTAGTGTGTTAAGTCCAGTCACTTGATCTCTGCCTGTACTCAGGTGTCACCCCATGACCAGAATCCTATTAGCACACTGATCAGAGAAGTGCATGCATTTCAGGTCAGCACACACAGCATTTTAATTCTTGGGAAACCTCAAAGGCTACAGTCTGTGGTGATTCGGACCCTTTTGTGCATCAGTAGGCGGGGTGGAATGCTCACGGCTCCCTCTAGTTCCACTTCCCCTAACCCTACACCATGGCAATAAGCTCAGCCGGTCTTCCTTTTCCCCAGATGGATTTGTGGTTTTGAGACAGAGTCCCATGTGGCTCAGGCAGGCGTCAACCCTGATATTTTGCCAAGGATGACCTCGAACACCTGAGTTTCCTACTTCCACCTGTGGAGAGTTGAATTACAGGTGTGTAACTCCCACATTAAGTTTATTTAGTGTTGTGAGTGCTAAATGGACTTCTGAGTGGAATTTCTAAATTATGTTTTATTTATTTCATGTGCAAGTCTCTGTGTGAAGTTTTTAAATTATATTAAGTATATGCCTACGTGTGTGTGTGTGTGTGTGTGTAGACACACATGCCATGGCAAATGTGTGGAGGTCAGAGAACATGTGGGAGTCATTTCTCTCTTTACAGTGTGTACCATGTGAGCGGCTGGATTAAACTCGGGTCATCAGCTATTGTTGTAAGCACCTTTTCCAGCCCCTTGAATGATGGTTTTAGGACAATTTCAAGGAGTCCGAGTTCCTCAAGTATTCACCTACTTTGTATTTCAGTGTCATCAATAATCATTAATTTTAAAAATGCCCCATTCAAGCCAGGTGGTGGTGAAGCACACCTTTAACCCCAGCACTCCGGGAGGCAGAGGCCAGTTTTAAGCCAGCCTGATCTACAAAGCCACACAGAGAAACCCTGCTGAAAAAACAAAGCAGCAACAACAAAATAGCCCATTCAGAAATGGTGGCTACACAACATGAGGACCTAAGTTGGATCCCTAATCCTACACAAGAAGTGGGGCACAGTGGCTCATTCCCATAAGCCTGGTCCTAGGGAGGCACAGTGAGGAGATCTCTAATGCCTGCTAACTAGCCAATTGAGCTGAATCAGTGAGCTCCAGACTCAGCAAGATACTCCTTCTCAATAAGGAAGACACACAACACTAACCTCTAGTTTCTGTGTGCACACATGTATATACCTGTACACACACACACACACACACACACACACACACACACATTACTCATGAACACAAACAAAAAATAACAAATAATATGGAAGTGATTTTCTAAATAAGAATTTGGTAGTCATTTGGGACAAATCACATGAAAAACTAATTAATTTCCCTTTCCCAAGGGTCATATAATAGCCAGTGGGAACTCTACATCAACTACGGCCTCAAGAAGAAATGTCTTGGGGTTATCCCCAAACCTGATTTAGTCAAAGAAGGGAAGAACATGGCTGGAGAACGGGAACCTTCCACTTGTACATGGCAGTAGTTCAGTGTTCTAAATTCTGTCCAGAAAAAGGGTGATAACCTGAAGTAACAACTGTGAGGACGCCAAAGCTACAGCGTGGCACTGAAACTTTGCTCTGATGAGGACCCAGGGAAGTGCAGGAGCAGCACACACTTTTTCCTCTGAGAGCAATGACTGGGAAAGCTTCTCTGCTTTCCTCTTGGTTCTCCTCCAGGTAAATATTTCCACATGGCCACTCCTGCTATTAAAGCAGCTGCATAAAACCAGATACATGGTCTTCCTGGAAAAATACGAGGTTTCCTATTTCTAAATCAATGTTTTTATAATCTTTTGTTCTGGCACTTTCAGACTTTCTATATATGGGCCACTTCCCAATATTTGGGTAAACTTTATAATGAATCAGGCCATAGCATTTGTAAAGGACAAATTATGCCACCCCCATCCTCTGTGTCCAGCTTCATAAATAGTGCTGGAGGGCTGGGGAGATGATTCAGTGGTTAAGAACACTGGCTGTTCTTTCAGAGGACCTGGATTTGATTCCTAGCACCCATACAACTGTTACAATCATCTGTAAACTATGGTGGAAATCTAATGCCTCCTTCTGGCCTCCTGGAACAACAGGCACACACATGCACAGGCATATAGCAGGGGAAATACAAGTGAAAATAAAAATTAAAAACTAAATGAAATAAACAGTGCCTGAGCTAGCAAAAGTGACCAAACAGCCAGGATCAGGTCATGGAGCTGACATTAGACCGACCATTCTGCTTCCTTTCCTTGTATAGATGTTTGTCCTCATGCATATCTATACTGCTTGGATCCTGGCTATGGGGAAATGCATGAACACAAGCTTTGTCTCTTTTACCTGTGTCAGAACAAAGAACCTGAGAGGACAGTTTACACAAGGAACAATCATTTTTGCTCACCATCTTCCCTGGTCCAGTCCATGGTTTCCTGGTCCCACACATGTACACAGAACATCATGGTACTAAGAGCATGTGCTGGAGGTTGTTCACCTCATGGCTGAGAGAGGAATGACTGACAAGCAGGTCTAACTTCCAAAGGCATGCATCCAGGAGTGTGTATGACTCCCACAAGCTGAGTCTGTAGGGAGGGAACATTTAGATTCAAATGGGCTATCTCATCATGAATTTGTTTCTTATGAACTATATGGGATCTCCAAAATATTCCCTTATTAATGTTTGATAATTACCATTTTTAAATTTTTTTTGGTATTGGGTACCAATTGTAAACATGATAACTGCCATGCTTTGGATGAGAATAGCCCCCATAGGCTCATATAGCTGAATGCTCTGTCCACGGTTGGTGGAACTGTTCGGGAAAGATTTGGTGTTGTAATTTAAGAAAAGTGATGCTCAAAAGAAAGATGCCATGCAACAGGATTCAAGCAGAAGGGTTTTTTATTAAGAGAAACGGATCGTAAAAAGGGGAAAGGGGAGGAGGGAGACTGGCCTCCAGGGCCAGGAGCATCAGGAAAGAGGAAAGGGAAGCAAAGAGAAAAAGAGGAGGAGCGAGAGAGAGAGAGAGAGAGAGAGAGAGAGAGAGAGAGAGAGAGAGAGAGAGAGAGAGAGAGAGAGAAGGATGGGAGGTGGGTAAGGCCCTTCAAAAAGGGAACATAGGGAATGTGCACAGGTGGTGCTCTTAGTGGCTGCAGCTGAGGGTGTATCCTGTCAGAACCCCAAGGGCAGGACAGAACAGATGCCTGAATAATACCAACATTAGGAGGTAAAGTCTTGTTGGGTGAGGTATGCCATTGGGGGTGGACTCTGAACTTTCAAGAGCCCCAGCCTACCTGGTGCCATGCTCTCCACCATGATAATCATGGAGTCGCCCTTTGAAACTATAAGCAAACTCCCAATTAAATGCTTTCTTTTCTAAATTTCCTTGGTTATGGTGTCTCTTCACAGCAATAGAAAATTATCTAAGATAGTGCCAAACAATTGCTGATGATCAGCTAGAGTACCATCTCTCTCTGGGGCTGGAGTTCTTAAAGCCACAGTAACTAGCTCATTTCTTGCATTTCAGTTGCCTTTATAACTGCCACAGGCACACTGCTTTCCTGACTGAGGCCCTGGGAAAGGCTCTGCCAAACCACAGTGAGTTTGCTACCATCTGGGGCTGGATATGTGGCTCATTCTCAGTTAGGGATTCTATTGCTGTGAAGAAACACCATGACTGCAGCATCTTTACAAAGAAAAGCATTAAATTGGGGCTGGCTTACAGTTCAGAGGTTCAGTTCATTATCACCATGGTGGGAAGGATGGTAGTGTACAGATAAACATGGTTTTGGAGAAGGAGCTGAAAATCCTACATCTGGATCTACAAGAAAGAGAGACTGAGCTTCTGAAACCAGCAATACACTTCCTCCAACAAGGTCACACCTCCTAATAGTGCCCCTCCCTATGAGCCTATTGGAGCCATTTTCATTCAAAACACCACAGGGGTTGCCTAGCATTGTCAAAGTCCCCATTTCCACCCCTAGAACTACATAAACTGGGAGTGGTAGTACATATCTATATCTGATTTTAACTGCTCTGGGGTGGTTTCTCTCTCACACATGCAAACCTAACACCTATAAAATCATGTATCTCAGAGCTAGACAGAAGTCTCAGTGATTGAGAACACCCATTGCAATTGCAGAGAACCCAAATTCAATGTCCAGCATCCACAGGGAGTGGCTCACAATCACGTGTAATTCCAGCTCCAGGAAATCCCACTCTACAGGTGCCAACACTCATATGCACAGACACACAGTTTAAAATAAATCTTTAAAATTTCCCATGTTAGTCCATCTCCTCTTTTCTCTCAGTTTAGTTCACAGCAAGCTACTAAACTAGGATTGTAGAAAATATTTTTTTTCTTCCCCAAGGAAATTTGTCATTTATCCATTACCACAAAATTATAAATTTTTATAAATATTTTGTATATTCAGATTGAATCTGGACCAGACAAAAAAACCTCTACATCATCTGGGAAATAGAAATTATGGAGAAAATGTCATTCCCAAGCCCAGTGATGGAAGAGCCACAGTGCAAATTTCTCAGGAGCTAAGATCACAGATTCCAGCCAGACCCCACATCTCTAACTTAAAACTTCTCTTCCATGAATTATTAGTGGTTAGAGCTTTGGAGGTTTTCTGTCTTGTTAAGTATTTATCTATCATGCCCCCTGCAATGGGGACAATGGCACAATTCTGATGATTTGAAGGAAATCTCACAAGATAATGAGCACAGTGATACAGTAATCCTGGCTGCTATTGCAGCTGCACTGTGGAATCTGAGGCCAGCTTCACCTACTAGAAAGTTCCACACTAATTCCTTTTCAAGAGCATGTCTTGCTCAGCATGGTGGCACACACCTTTAATCCCAGAGCTTGGGGAGACAGAGGCTGGTGGACCTGTATGAGTTTAAGGCTAGCCTGGTCTACAGTGAGAGTCCCAGCCAGGACTACACAGTGAGACTTGGGCACAGAAAAAGGAGAAATTGAAGCCAGCTGCCGCTTGCTTTCAGGCCTTTACTCACTGAGCCATCTCATCAGGTACACACACATAGATGCACACAGGTGCACAGGTGCACACACACACATCTCATGGTTAGTCTTGGTTCATGGAACAGAAGCTGAAGCCAGAGATCCATCCTAGATCTTAGTTGTAACAAGGTGAGTGAGTGGCTGGGGAATTCCAGCCTGGCTGCTGTTGAGAACCAAGCTTCCCTCAGATTAAATGGGAGTAGGGCTGAGGTCTCATTTCTCACTCCCAACCAAGCAAAGCCTTCCAGTAAACCAACCCGATAATAATTTATCATCTCTAAGATTTCTGCAATCTCTGGGGAGTGACACACTGTGAGTTCATCCACCCACTGTTTGTTTAGTTTTAGGTAACCTGCCACTAAAATAAGCCAAGCTTGGCTCTCAAAACATTGTGGTGGGTTTTGTTTGGTTTTTGGTTTTTGTTTTGTTTTTCTCTAGAGCCTATGGAATCTTACTCTGCAGGTCTGCTGCTGTGACTCTCTACATCCCAGCACTGGCTGGCACCTTCAGTAGTCCTGAAGTCATTCAGGGGTCGATTGGAAAATGTGATCAAAGAAAAACAGCGATGTGAAGCTACGCAAGCACCACTCATCTTGTCTCTGATCTGCCTGGGAAGGGAGGCCAAGCAGGTCCCACATGTCCCTATCTGCAAGACAGAAAGGCACATTCACACCAGCTCAGGATTCTAGCTCTGCTCAAACATGTTGAAAAAGTGTGGCAGATAAGACTACTATCATTTGTAGAGAAGGATATTGTGCCTTAAAAGAGAGATGGTTCCCTAGTGTTAGATGTATGGCCTGGTGTTAGGAATCATTAGCACAAATCCAGGGCCCCTAGATGCCAGGGGCCATAAAAGAAGAAACACTGAGCATAGAAAATGAAGCAGAGGCAGCTGGGAACAGCACTGACCTCAACCCTGTTGTTCTGATTACCCACTTCTCTTTTATCAGCCAGCCTTTTCCAGGCAGATGGGCCTTCTGGTCTACCCAGTGGCCACTACAGGGTTTCCAAAACTGCCAAGCCCTAGCCTCAGCTGTCCCCCTTGTCCACAATCCTTTCTTCCCTTCCCCCTCTTTCCTAATCACCCATGAATTTTCCATGATGGGCTGCTTCTAGAAGCATGTGGCTCTGATTTGTCCTGGAAAATGAGAGAAGACTAGAAGTGAATCCTCACTGACAGGCAGTCAGACCACATGAGGAAGATACTCCAGCCCACGGTGAAGGCTATACTTCCCCCCATTCCTACTCTGCCCTGTCAACACACAACATGGGGCTCTTGACTAATGAGCAGCTTCCATATGTAAAGTTGGGTTCATAAGGCTGCAAGTGCTATGTGACTGAGTTCTGCCCAATGTAATGTGTGGAAGGCACATGTCTACTTCTGCATCACACCCTGAAAAAGAGGCTATGCTCTGCTCCATACACCCACTGAAACCAGACATAGCTGATGGGAGATGTTATTCTGTAAATATGTTTCTTGTATTGGTTAATGAATAAAGCACTGTTGGCCAACAGAAAAGGAAGATAGGAGGAAACAAAGAGGAAAGAGGAAGTAGGAAGGAGGAGTCAACATGGAGAGCCCGGAAAGGAAGAACGCCAGCCGCTCTGGCAGGTAAGATGAGCCACGTGGAAATACTTAGATTAAATAGAAATGGGTTAATATTTAAGACAGAGCTAGCCGATAAGAAATGGTAGTAACTGGCCAACAGAATTATATCAAATACAGAGTCTCTGCGTGTTATTGGGGGCTGGCGGAAAACAACTAGCTACACATAGCAGTGAGCCAAACCGAGCTATGCAAGACAGCAACTAGAAGCCAGAGGCCTGGTACAGTCTCACCCTGAATGGTTTCTACATGGGCTAGTCAATGGGATACAATCCTGATTTCACTTTATTTTCCCTAGTCTGTGGAAGCAGCTTAAGTACATCTCTATAAGATGAAGGTTTAGGCTAGAAGTGCACGTCTGGCTCACTAGTACCTGAATAAAGCCATTGAACTGTTGTGTCTGGAAGAGACTTCAAATGTCACTTGGCCTAGATAAAAGAAATATGTGCAACTGGAAAAGGTAAACAGAGCTGTGATCTACCTGACCTAACTGGAGGGACAGTAGCCTCCACCGAGACAAACTGGAGTGTATGATATATCAGAGGGCATGCAATAAGCCATGGCAATCGTATGACAGGGAAGACGACTTTATGGAGTCGTTCTTTCCTGCCACTTCTACATGCACTACAGGGACTAAGCATAGGCCATCAGGCATGTTTGGCATTTGCTTTCCCTAAGACTGAGTTCAACCCCAACTATGACTTCACCTGGATTACAATGAGAAATATGAGATGATGGTGATGGTGATGATAATCTGTGTACTTTTGTGTCAACTGGACACAATCTAGTCATCAAAAAGGAAGACACCTCAGTTGAAATGCCTCCACGAGATCTAGCTATAAGGCATAGTGATCAATGGGGGAGGACCCAACCCATGGTGGGTGGGGCCATCCCAGAGCTGGTGGTCCTGGGTTCTACAAGAAAGCAGGCTGAGCATGCCATGGGGAATAAGCCAGTAAGCAGTGCCCTACCATGGGTTCTGCACCAGCTCCTGCCTCCAGGTTCCTGCCTTGTTTGGAGTTCCTATCCTGATTTCCTTCAATAATGAACAGCAATATGGAAGTATAAGCCAAATAAACTCTTCCCTCCCCAACTTTCTTTTTGGTCATGGTGTTTTGCAGTAGCAATACACATGATCATGATTGTTGTTGTTTTGAGACAGGTTCACAAAGATCCACCTGCCTCTGCCTCCCAAGTGCTAACATTAAAGGAGTGTGCCACTACATCTGGCTATGAAGTGAGATTACTTAGGCAACTGTACCTGGAACATTGGTGTCCCATCTCAAGGACTCGTGCCCACTACCATATGGTGCCTCTTCTGACTGAAGTTACAAGCATCTTGCTCACTGTCATAGCAGTCAAGGGACAATTTGGCACTATTTTGATTCTTACTCAAAAAAATCTTCATATGCCCTATGTGTTGGTGCACTCCTTTAATCCCAACAGTCAGAAAGCAGAAGCAGGTGAATCTCTGAGTTCAAGGGTAGCCTGGTCTACCAAAGGAGTTACAGGACAGCAAGGACTATGTAGAGAAACCCTGTCTCAAAATGTGTGTGTGTGTGTGTGTGTGTGTGTGTGTGTGTGTGTGCGCGCGCGCGCGCTCGCATGCACACACACTTGTCTGCATGAGTTTATCATTTTTTACACATAATTTTTTACACGGATTCTTTGGGAATTGTACATCACACACCCCAACCCCACCCACCTCCCAGTCCCTCTGCATCTGCCCCCACCCCATATCTGTCTGCCCAAAGGAAAGCAAAAGAGAAATAATAAAAATAAAAACAAAACCAAAAAACATAAACAAGGATATCAACTAAAAGTAAACAAATGTAAAAACAAACAAAAAAAAACCTCTTCACTCCTCCATCTTTCCCACTTCTCCATCGCCTCTTCTGTCTCAGTGGCATTGGGAGCTGCTGTAAGTCATGCAGTGCATCCCTCTGTCCAAAAAGTTTTACTTGCAAATGTTCATTGTGTAATGCATTGCTGGTCTGGCTCAAGGCCTCTAGTTTCTGCTATACCATCAATACTGGACCCTCATCCAAACTCTTCTCAGATATCCTGCTGCTGCCCTGAGTCATGGAGATCCTGTGGCTATGGTTCAACAGGACCAGTTCTCTTCACACACTCTAGCAGGTCACAGATGGGGTAGACACTGCAAAGTGCCAACCCAAAGCCCTGGATGGGTGACCGGGTGGTAGCTGAGCCAATCAGTCTGCCCTTATGGGACCACACCCCTCAGGTGAGAGGCGGAGCCAGCTCTCCCATGTCCATGGAGAGGGGTGGGGTCAGCTCAGGAGGCCAGTCTCCCCAGGCCAGGGAGGGATGGAGACAGCTTGGCTTTGCCCCCTCGTAATTAAATATATGGTTGTTCAACACATGGTTCGCATCGGGCTCCTGTGGTAACACAGGCAATGGGCATTAACACAGATCCCCAGATGCAGGAGGACCACAGACCTGGACGCTGCCAGTAGCACCAGCTTGGGTCTGGATGTCACTGTGGGCCCAGCTGACAGTGCAGGACTCTCAGGCCAGCATGGGCCCAGCAGCAGCACAGTCCCTGGACTCCAGCATGGCCCCAGGTGGTGGCACAGACCCCAGGCAATGGCACAGAAAACAATGCAGACCCTGGCTGTGGTAGAGTCACAGACCTAGAAATGGCCCCCAGCCACAGCTCAGGCCCAGACAACACCATGGCCTGGGTGGCAGTGTAGGCTACCCCAATCTATATGGTCCTGGCAGTAGCCTATCCCTCCGGCACCAACATGGCCTTGGGTGTTGGCTCAGACCTGGGACATCTGCTCAGCCTCTAGTGGTAGTGGGAGCCATGGACATCAAAGCAGATGCAGACCCTAGTTGCTGTAGGACCATGGACCCAGATATATGTATATTGAAATCCCTCATAGGTGTGCCCAGACACTTGGGTGGGGTTTTGTTTGCTTATTTGTTTTGTTGCCTTTATTTTGATTTGGTCTGGTTTTGTTTTTTGAGACAGGGTCTCTATGTAGCCCTGGCTGTCCTGGAACTCTTTCTGTAGACCAGCCTGGCCTCAAATTCACAGAGATCCTCCTGCCTCTGCCTCCTGAGTACTGGAATTAAAGGCATGCGCTACCATCACCCAGCTTGTATGTGGGTGCTTTGTCTGTATGCAATGAACACCAGAAAGCAGGGGATACCATGGGACTAGAGTCAGGCAGTTGTGAACCACCATTCAGGTGCTGGGAATTGAACTCAGGACCTCTGGAAGAACAGCCAGCGCGCTTACCTGATTGAACCATCTATCATCACATTTTTAAGATAAAGATAGGAACCCACAATTACAAACACTGTGTTTCTCCTTGGGGCTTATCCCATGGGAGCTCAGGTGAGCTGTGTGGCTAGCAGAAGTGTGCTGGAAGGTAAGGAGACTGATGAAAATGGGGCAGTCAGTGAGCTCAACACTCCTGCTCAAACATGGCACTGAACAACAGCGACACCTACAGGTCAACACCATAACTGCAATTGACACTCTCAGCCACATGGGTGGTTGGAATCTAGGGTACAGTAACCGAAATCATCTCATATGTAGTAATAAATTTGAAATTTAAGACAGTGAGCTGGACATGGTGACACTCACCTGTAATTCTAGGAATGGGGTGGAGGAGTTAAAATCCAGCTTTCACTAGAGTGTGAAGCCAACCTGGGCTATAAAACAAACAAAACCCTACAAAACTACACACGTTTTCAAAGGAACCTTAAAATTGTAATAGATCAAGAGGCATGTATGCAGGTGTTTTAAAAACCCAAGTCTTCCTATTTCTTCTTAATTTATAAGACATCTGCATGCTCATGTTTAATAGTTCACTATCATCATGGCCAAGGGCACAAAAAAGTGTGCACCAGTTGATGAGATGAAATACAGAAAATAAACACAATGGGAAACACCACTCAACCATTAAAGAAGGGTAGAACCCTGCTCTCTGTGGCAACATGGATGAAATTTGAGATTTAGTGAAATAATCCAGGCACAGAAAAGACCTCACTCCTATGGAATCTAAAAAAGCTAATCAATCTCCTAGAAATCAGGAGTAGAAGGGTGACTTTTAAGAGGCTAGAGAAAACAGGAAAAAATGATATCTAGAGCAATTGTTCTCAACCTGTGGGTCATGACCCCTTTTGGCAAATCTCTATCTCCATAAATCATGATTCCCAACAGTAGCAAAATTATAGTTATGATATAGCAATGAAAATAACTGTATTTGGGGGGTGTCACAACATAAGGAACCATATTAAAGGGTCAAAGCATAAGCAAGGCTGAGAATCACTGCCCTAGAGAAAGGTGGGCTGTTGTCAATGGCTACTGAATTACAGCTAGAATAAGCTCATGTGATTACACACAGCAGGGATGTACTGTGGATTTCACCTATTTATCTTATGTGCACGTATATTTTACCTGCATGTATGTCTGTATGAGGGTGTTGCATCTCCTGGAACTGAAGCAAGAGACAACTGAGAGCTGCCATGTGGTTGCTGGGAACTGAACCCAGGTCCTCTGGAAGAGTAGCCAGTGCTCTTAACCCCTAAGCCATCTCTCCAATTCCTGCACTATGGATTCCAAAAAGCAAAACCAAAGGACAATATTATCCTAATTTAAGCATTTAAAAAAAAGCATACATGTATCAAATAGCATATGTACAATTCTTTTAAAAACTTTCTGGGGACTGGAGAGGTGACTCAGAGGTCCTGAGTTCAGTTCCCAGGAACCACATCTTTAATGAGATCTAGTGCCCTCTACTGGCCTGCAGGCATACATGCAGGAAAACACTATATACATAATAAATCTTAATCACAATAAAACAAAACTTTATGTTTAAAATAAAACTAAGAAGAGGGAGAATAATAAAAAAAGAAAAAATCTAAGCAGCCAAACGTAGTGGCACAAGCCTTTAATCCCGCAGCACTTGGGAAGCAGTGGCAGGGGAATCTCTAAGTTTGAGGCCAGCTTAGTCTACCTGGGCTCAGTGTGACAGTAGGCCCAGTGGTGGCTGCTATACAGTAGAGAGTGACAGCATCACAGAGCAGGTGCTCTGGACCTGTCCACACCTTCCCTGTGAGACCTTAGATGCTCAGCAGTGACCTTCCCTGCACCCTGTGAGCACTCAGGCTGAGAAGAAACCTGTGAGCATCTGCACAAGCCTGGGATCTGGCTTACGCTCTGAGGTCATCAAGGGCTTTCATGAGTGACTCCAGTCCCAGAGATCCCAACAGGTGACAAATTCTGGGACAAGAATGAAGGTCTATCTACCCCACACATTTCTGTTTGACACAGTCATGAACAGGAGTCATAAGCAGGTGAATACCCTTCATCACTACAGCATTTTGTTGTGTTGTTGTTGCGGTGTTAGGAATTCACACATGCTAGACAACCACTCTCAACTGAGCTAAATCCCTTACCTTACTCAACAGTGACCCACTGTCATTTGGAACACTGCAAGTCATGCATATGAGACTGTGCTGTGGTCCCCAGCATGTGAGGATACCTCTCCCCTTCAATCCCTGCCTGAGGAGGGGACTGTGCGTATTAAACACTACTCAGAAGCAGCCTTCCTCTTTTCTACTACAAGGACTCTCTCTCCTTTCTCTATTCTGTTTTCTACAACCCCAGCCTCCTACAATGGCATATACTTAACTAAGAAATAATTAACTGTAATTTAAAAAAAAAAAAAAAAGGTAACTAGTGACACAAATTCACCAAACCCATCTTTTGCTAAATGTGGCTAGGTTGAGAATATTTAATTTGAATTATTGAAAAATTAGTATCTTGATTTAGTCAGGTTTGGGGATCACTGGCGATCACTGTTATACACAAAATGATCAGAGAAAATCAAAGTTTCCTTGGGCTTCTTCAGGGTAGCTGCAGGAATGGCTGAGTGATGCCAAATAAAGCATCCTCACTCAAACTTGATACCTTGAGCCAGAGGAAGGTCCGTGCTGTAGTTGATGGTACTGGGGAGAAGAGAAGCAAATGAATGGCAGTGCATATGTAATATAGAACATTTTCATGACATAACAACACAGGTCCATTTATATTAACAATTTACAAGTTGGTAAAAAACAAAAATTAGTATACAAAACAATGTGAGTGTGATTCCTCATAAAAGAAAAGGAGAAACACGAAAAGTCTGAGAGATGCACATCACCAGTTACTATCGACTTGGCCCTCAGAGTCTTGCCCATACTTCCAAGCTGGTCCCTCCACCCTTAAACCATGACCCAGACACCCATGATCCTTTCTACTTCACTATGCAAGAAAACTCCATCACAGAAGAAATGGAAAGGACGGTTCCTTCCACCTTCTCATGCTGAGTGACCCCATGTTCTGGTCCTCCCTACCCCACCTATGGGGTAGAATCCAACAAGGAAATTTCATAGTCAGTTGCTATGTTAGACAAGGAGGCTAGAAGGGACAACCACGGGTGAGTATCTTTCACTGGAAATGTGTGGGAGTCACTTTTTTAGATTTGAGAATATTTGCATATCCAGAAGGCACCTTGAGGGATAGGACTCAAGTCTCAACTTGAAATCCATTCCTGTTTCGTGTACTTCTGTACACACTGCCTCCAGGTAATTTCATACATTCTTAGTATACCTCCGTTGTGACTACCACCCATTGTATGACCAGCTGCAGCAGTTTCTGTCATGTTATGGCATGCCAATGCAGAACTGCTCAGATCTGGGAGCATTTAGGATTAGTAATGCTTAACCTGTAGTGTAGCATGCATGGTCCAAAAAAAAAAAAAAAAAAAAAAAAGGCAGCTACAGAGTCTGCAAAGTCTGCAATGTAAAACCAAGAGAACCTGAGCAAAGCCAAAACTGGAAGACAAAAGAGCAACAGCCCATTCCCAAAGACTTCAAGCGCAAACCCTGCCCCACAGAGCCTTTCCTTACCACGTGGACCTTCGCATGTACTGTTTCCAGGCATCACTGCCAGACTCCCTGCCGCCGCCAGTATGCTTCTCTCCTCCTACAGAAACACAAAATCATCCCACACCTTTCCTGTGGCCCTCACAGGACACCAGAGCCATCAGATGGAGACAGATCACTGGGTAGGGTAGTATACACCTATAATCCCAACCCTCAGAGACTGAGGCAGGAAGGTTGTGAGTTCAGGATCAGCCTGGGGTATATGGTACATGAAGTGCTCCCCCTCCACCACCAGAAAAAGAAAAGCAAAGGAAAATGGAAGAGAAGGAAGAGGTGGTGGCATTGGCAGCCAGAGAGATGGAACTCGGTGGGGGTTTTTTTTGGAACTTTTATTTCGTTTTGGCACTTCTTTTTTTTTTTTTTTTTTTTTTTTTTGTCTTACTGGTCTTTGCTTGATTTCTGTGTGCATTATGTTTAAAGAGGAAGAGAGAGAGAATATAAAGTTGGGTGGGGAGGAAGATGAGGAGGTTCTGAGAGCCACTTATTTTTACTATACTTAGTGTTTTGTGTAGGGTTTTTTGTTGCTTTTCTTTTTTCAAGCTGGGTCTTTCTGGCCTGGTATACAGATCAGGCTGGCATCATTATGGCAATCCTTCAACCTCAGTTTACAGAGAGCTGGGACTACAAGCATGAGCTACCACATTCAGCGATTCTGGGTCATTTGTTTTTAGGTTTTTTTTTTTTTTTTTACTGCATTGATTTACTTTATGTGCGTGTGTGCATGAGTGTTCACCCCACAGTGTGAGGGTAAAGACCAGAGGACAACCTCTAAGGTCAGGTCTTTCCTTCTAGCTTATGGGGATTGGACTCAAGAGTCTCAGGCCTGATGACAAACACCCTTATCCACTAAGCTTTCTTTCCAACCCCGCTACAAATAACGTTAAATGAGTTAAACTTAAAATATGTTTAAAAAAATAAATAAATAACTACCACTAAACATCAGTAGCCCATAAGGTCCAGGAGAAATAATGACTTAGTATTTCATCTAGTGAAATACAAGGAGGGAACAGATAAAGTCCTGAGTGAACGCATACTGTTGACATGAACACAGCTATGCCAAGGACCCCAACACCTCAGAGCCATGAGAATGGCAAAGCCTTCCCTAGGTACAAGTATGGGTGCCGCCAACAATTGAGCGTCAGCTAAAATCTGTGTGTGCAGAACATTTCAAGTGCAGCTCTCTCGTCCTGAGGACAACCTGAGCTGTTCCCCACAGGCCTTCCTTGTGGACATTAGCGGACCTGCCTCCTCCTCCTGTTCATACCCTGGATAATAAATGCCCTCAGTTCCTAGGCTGCTGCTTGTGCTTCCATCAGACTGCACAGCCCACCAGTTCTCAGCCTTTCTGTGTGTGCCGTCAATCACTCTGGTCAATTTCTAAGCCCACTTTGCACGTGTATTTGCAAATGTTTGTATTTTAAGTTTCCTGGCTTTGAAGTAGAGGTTTTTAATCTTTCTAGGTCTAAGATCTTCTGCCTAGAAAAAACACTGAATTTCAAGGCTCATGTAATGTATCTTGAGCTCAGGGCCCTGCTCCAACCTAAGTAGAAGATGAGGACCCTGGTAAGAACTTGGGTGGAAGCACATGCTCTTTCAAGCATTCTAAATCACAGGTTATTACAGAATATAAATTGTATTTCCATTTCTTGTTTTGTTTGTTTTATTGTTTTTTGTTGTTTTTTGGGGGGTGTTATTTGTTTGTTTGTTTGTTTTTGTTTTTTGCTTTTTGAGACAGGGTTTCTCTGTATAGCCCTGGCTGTCCTAGAACTCATTCTGTAGACCAGGCTGGCCTCAAATTCAAGAGATCCACCTGCCTCTGATTCCCAAGTGCTTTGCTGGGATTAAAGGCATATACCACAATGGCCCAGCTTGTGTTTCCATTTCTTGACAAACTAAAGGTGAACATTACTGTTCCTTTGTTGCTCAATGTGTAAAGGAATAGACAGAGCAGAGGCTCTTAGCTTAGTGGAAGAGTGTTGGCCTAGCATATGATGGCCTGGGTTTAGTCCCCAGTACCAAAATAAAAGCATCTTTTAAGAAGGAAAAAGGAATCTCTACATACCAAATGCACCGCCAATCTCAGCCCCACTGGTAGGAATATTGACATTCACAATGCCACAGTCTGAACCTTTGGGTCTGTGTGTGAGAGGAAAGAGACAGTGAGAACACATAGGAAAAAAAAACAAAAAAGAACAAAGTCCAGACATTCAGGCTCTCACCATGAATACAATCATTCACCACATCAAACTTATATAAATGCTCAAAACAGACTAAGTTATACCCAATCCATCTGAAGATTCTGCCCAAATCCTTGGTAAAAATACTACTAGAAAGTCCTTGTTTCACTTCATTATTCCATGCAAAAACCTCTTCTTCTTTCTAAAAGGACAAGATTGGAAGCTGTTAGTGTCATCAGTGTTACTATGCTCAGGTCAAAGCTCATTTCATAAAATACAGTGTTAGTGCATAAACAAAAACCAAGAGTCAATGCTTTGTTATATCTGTTTTCTTTTTTTTTTTTTTTCTTTTTCTTTTTCTTTTTTTCTTTTTTTTTTTTTTTTACCTTGAATTTGAAGATGTAGAGAATTGGGGCAAAAGTCTCCTCGTGTACAATGGGTGCATTATGGGCAAGGCCAGTCACAATTGTGGGCTCTACGTAATTGCCAGGATGATCCATAACCTTAAGTAGAAAGATGAAATAAAAAGAATGGATTGATTTCCTTTTCCAGGACTTGGGATCAGAGGACATCATCCTTCCTACATTTATGAGGAGAAAACAAATCAGCATATACTATTTCTCCAAAGCAGCATCCTGTTTGGAATGAAAATGCCCTCCTCTTATCTGTCAGAGAGAAAACAGAAAAAGATGTTTGGAGAGGAAATCCCTGCCGTGTGCTACAATAAAGTTATTTGGCAGGGCAGACTGCTGAAATGCTCTTTAAGTTAATTTTAAAAAGGCAAATCTGTACCCATTGTGTTACTAATTAAATAGTGCTCTGCCCCAATTCATACACTGAGTATGACCAATACGCACAACGATGGCAACTCGACACAGGACCCCCAGGGAGGCCATTAGTCATTAATAAATGAAGTCAGCAGAGCAGGCCTAATCCAATACGGCCAGTGGCTCTTGCCCTTTGGGGAAAGGTCATGTGAGGACTCAACTACAACCCAGAGAGATGTCACCAGAAACTAACTCTATCAGCACTCTGGAAGTGGTCTTCAACATCCAATTTCCAATGCTTCCAAACCAGTTTTGGACACTTTGGCATGCAAGCCCTGGGAATCCATATACATTACATAAAACTCCAAAAAGGTGCATTTGTAACCAGTCTCCACACAACCTTCCCACATAGTGGGCGATTATCTTTCCTCATGAAACACTCCAGCCCAAGTTCTGCATCAGCCCTGCACTCTAAACTGTTTGCAAGCAACTCCATCTGTTCCTCCATGGGCAGACTGAACCATGAACTTAAGTGTCACACAGTGCTGGAACCTATTTCTGTAACAATTAGCTTAAATTCTCAATAGACAGAAAGCTCAATATAAGAAAAAAAAAAAAAAGACAGATATACACCCACATGGTGTCCAAACAGATGTAAGTGCTCCCAATTTGCTTTCAGATTGCCTAGCTAGGATTGGGTTTCCATAAATTTTAAATTAAATGAAAGTAAACAAGCAATAAATGAGTGTACACCTTTTGCACACCTGGAGGCAACAAATCCATGAAGCAAAGGCCTTGGCTGTATGCTAAGAGAACTGAAAATAAAAGTAGTTCTCAATGGGGAGAATAACACTTGTCTTTAGGCCCAGCACTGAAGACAGGCAGAGGCAGGTAAATACTGAGCGCCAGGCCACCAGAGTCACATGATAAAATGGGGTCTCAAACTACAACCAAAATGTAGTTCTCACGTGTTGAAAATAACAGTATGTGTTTGTGATTTAATTAATTTTCTCAAACCACCAGTAGACATGAATTCTAACTACCCTAACATTGTCTTATTCTACAGCGCACCCAGACTCCTCCATACAAATCCTAGGGACTGGCTCAAAGGCAGCCATGACTGAGTTTCTTTTGTGTCTCAGGCCTATTCTGTCATCATGCATTCCTCAAAACCCTTTCCCCACTGTGATAGGGCTGGGGAGAAGAAAAGCACCCATCTAGGAACCTTCACCAGTTTTTCTCAGCAGTCTGTGTTCAAGGGAAAGAAAGAAACTAGGCTGTCACTACCCACCCACAATTCTCATTACCTTGCCCCCATAGACCACTGTGCCTCCTTGTTTCTTTATCTCTTCCAGGGCTCTAACAAACATGCTCACCGCCTGTTTGGTATGGAGTGGTCCATAGAGAATATTCCCTGGGGAAAGAAAAGGGAAGCTCTTCATTTTGCCCTCAATAGCATCATTTTATTATGTTAGTGCTTTCAAAACTGACCGGCTAAGCCCTCCTCCCTATACACTTGGTTAAGGGCAAGAATCAGCAACTTTTTCTCTGAAGGACCAGATTCTTAATATGTTATGCTTTGTATCAAGTATGTGGTTTCCAACACAACCATTCACCTCTGCCTTTGTGGTCCCAGTGCTGCCACCCACAATACACAAATGAGTAGGGGTGGCTGAGAAGCAGACAGAAACAGATAGCAAACCAAATGTGTTTGCTAAACACTTGCCTTAGAGGAATAGCTATCAAAGTGATGCCCTAAAAACAAAGGCATGGCATGTTCCTGACACTGTGCCCACTCTTGAAGGCAATTATAATCTCTGTGGCTAGTATGCAGTTCAACGGGGTAGACTGCCAGAAAAAACAAGTAGCCGGTCAGAAACTAGCGCACTGAAGTAACCACTGGGAGAGTTAGGCCCCTGCAAGGATGCAGCAGTTGGCCATGGAAGACCTTGGCAAAGATTATTTCTAGCAGAGAAAATAACAGGAAAGGACCAGGAATGCTTGAAAACACTGGAAAGGTGGACAAACTGGAGGCCAGGCCAAGTGGACATGGGTCTCGTGGACAATAAGCAAGGTATGAGTAAGGCAGGCAACACAATGAAAGCCTGGGCATCTGCCACAGAAGGAATCTTGATTTTAGTCTAAGCATAATGAGAATCGCTGGAGTGTCCCAAACAGAAGGGTGAATTATATTTTTTCAATTATTAGTGTTTTTGATTACGTGTATGTTTGTGTTTGTAGAGACATCTGAGAGTAGGGGCCTGCAGAGCCCAGAGGCATCAGGCCCCTGATGCTGGAGTTATTAGACAGTTTTAAAGCTGGACATGGTGGTGAATGTCTTTAATTCCAGCACGTAGGAGGCAGAGGCAGGTGGATCTCTGTGAGTTCAAGGCCAGTGATGACTACACCATGAGACACTGTATCAACCCCACCCCCAAAAAGCAGTTGTGATACGGGTGCTGGGAAATGCCCTGCGGTTCTCTGCAAGAGCATATGTGCTCATCTTAACCCTGAGCCATTGTTCCAGACCCAAACCTCCACTCCCCACCTTTTTTAAATATGGGATATCATCATGTAGTTCTATGAAGAAAAAGCTAGCCTCAGACTCACAGAGGTTAGCTAGTTCTGCCTCTTCCTCCTAAGCAATGGGCTTAAAAGCATGCACCACCATGCCCAGAGTGATTACATCTTAGAAACCACTATGGATGCTATGGAAGAAAGCAGTGGAAGGCAAGTCTGGCGATTCAAACACTTTCCCTGCAGATGGTGATGCCTTGGAAAGGACAACAGCAGTAAGAAGAAAAAGAACTCAACCATCACCCCATCCAACCAGCAGGACCTCAACTCTTACACACGTCAAGGATGAGGTCCTAACCTAGGAAGACATGTCATCAAATGCCCCTCAGACCTCTCAGAAAAGGGCACCCCACTACCACCTCCAACTCAGAAGGTCAGAAATACAGGTAGCACCAGCTATCAGAGGACAGCTTTTAAGAAGAGAATCAGCTACTCACGGTCCCAGGGGTTGCCAACGCGGACCTGCGAGTAGGCGCCTTTCAGTCTTTGTACAACTTCCTCATGGATGCTTTCGTGCAAAAACTATGCAAAGAACAGGCATTATGGGGAATAGCAAAATGAATATACAAGTCTTGAGACAGTAAATAAGTTCTTCAACAGTACTAATAAGTAACAACTAAAAAACTACAATCTCTGAAAACAAACCAAAATCATGCTTTTAATTATATATTTTCTAGCTTTAATTTTAATTACATGAAAATAAACCATCGTGCTGTTCTTCCAGAAGATTCAAGTCTGGTTCCCAGGACCCACCCTGGGCAGTTCACAACCACCTGTAATTCCAGCTCTAGGAAACCCGATGTCTTCCCCACTTTGGCCCCCTAAGGGCACCTGTGCACAACACACAGACACATATAGACATTCACAGGAAGAAAAAAAACAATCTCAAGCATGTTTTGGACACACTCACCAGTCGCCTCACAGAGGTACACCTTTGGCCAGCTGTTCCCACAGCAGCAAAGAGAGCTGATGGCAGAACCAGGCTGAGGTCTGCATCCTCAAAAGCTTAAAGAAGCACAGGTATACCATCAGTGCACAGTAGGCAGACAGAGCATTTGCTAAGCAGTGTAAAGCAATTCCTTTAGAAAATACAGTAACATCAAATAACCACTGCAGGACAGATGATGCATGGTGGAGACACATCCAAGGGGGAAGGTGCGCTTTTCTTCTAGGGAAGTGTTGATGATGACAGATAGGGCAACGGATCTATAACCATCACCCAATACACATGTAAACTGAGGCTCAGCTAGATCACATCACCTTTCATCTCTGTTTCAGAGACCCCTCACTTCTGCTCCATGAAAACCCATGAGATGAAGCTGGGCGTTGGTGATGCACACTTTTAATCCCAGCATTTGGGAGGCAGAGGCAGGCGGATCTCTGTGAGTTTGAGGCCAGCCTGGTATACAGAGCAAGTGCCAAGACAGCCTCCAAATCAATACAGAAAAACCCCAGCTCAAAAAAGAAGAAAACGCATGAGTTCTGCCACCATCAGGGTGCTCGCCTGTCCCAGTCCACTCTCCACTGCCACAAAGTTTTCTGCTCCTACACGAGACAGCCTGTCCCTTGCTACAAGGGAAGATCAAAGCCTGTTCCAGCTTCCCCCAAAGACATCCAGGGAAGTGCTGTCACTACCTTTTTCTCCATTCCTCTTCCTCTGCCCTCAGAAGAGTACTCTTTAAAAGGTTAACCTTTATGAGGCTAATTTACTACTTATAATCCCTGTTTCCTTGTGTCTTCTGGAATCTGACAGCAAATGTCCCCTATGCTGTCACTGTCACACTTCCAACCTAAGCATCCCCGGGTCAGGAAGATGAAAAGAAGGCATCTCACACACACACAGGCTAGACTTTCTACCCATTTCACAACTCTTTAGTTCCACTATTTAAAATTTCCCCCAAACCCAAGGTCTTGTACCCCTGAGGTTCTGTATTAGCTCCGTGCTTGACATCAGCTCTCAGAGCACAGCACAGACCACAGAGCCTCAAGTCCTTCCTTCCACCCATTCAGACAGAAAGCATCAGTATCCTATGTTACAAATGAGCAAACTACAACTTTAAAAGATGCATAGCAGTTGGGGGATTAGCTTCGTAGTGTAAGAGCATGCACTGCTCTCGAAGAGGACCCACATTTGGTTCCCAGCACCTATATCAGCACACCCATATCAGCACACACCAACTATAACTCCAACTCCAGGGAAGCTGGTAGCTCTTTTGGGTCCTCGGGTACCTACACACACATACACACAGGTAAAAGAAAAAAGTCTTTAAAAAAGGAAGTGTCCCTTCCTAACATGAAAGCCCCCTATACGCCACTAAAGATCATCTTTGTGTGTCTGAAACCTAAGAAATCAGCAAGTCATTTAGGAAACAATTGATTATTCTAGAAGGAAATATAGCCAGTTTCTACAAAACAAGAGAAGGAAAAGCATGAGGAAGTAATGCCATATTAGAGACAACTGAAGTCTCATGCCCACATTCAAAACCCCAGATAACATTTTCCCAACATTATCCTGTTCCTTAGCTCCCTCTTCCACTAAGCCAAGTTCATGTCCTGACTTCTAAGGGAAAGACAGAAACTGAGCCACACACACACACAACACAGAGAGGATGAGTTCCAATGCAAGTTCCATATATTCAAGATGACTGCAGAGAGCACACTGAACAGAAAACAAAGCAAAACAGGACAGCCTTACCTATAATGGCATTGTTTCCTCCAAGCTCTAACAAGCTTCTCCCTTTAAAAGAAAACAGACATAATTATTTCCTATTTCAGTACTCAATGTATACCGCCTCCTGTTAGAACCATCCCAAGTATCCTTTCATTTACTTCTGATTAATGAAGCAGCCTAACAATGATATTAATGACAATTACAGCACTGTATGACAGTTACATACACACCTTGAAAATGGATATGAATTAAATGCCCATGCTGTATGAGCATGAGCCCATACATGTATATTTTTCTAAAGAGAGGAAATGACAAAGTGTTACACACACAGCTGCCGCTGCTGCTCGTTCTGGTCAGAGAAGCTTCCCTCCACACTGATTCAGAACTAGTCAGAGGATTGACAATTCATGACAGCTGAATGCCCACCATGGATGGGACGGAACATCTCTATCATGCCCTCTGAAGTAGTGGGGAACAGTGACTTCCAGACAGGATGTGGCTGGTAATTAACTCAAAGTAGCTGTGTGATTACCCAAATAGGATGGGACCTATCAGCATCATGTCATGGAAAGGGAGGAACTCACAGAGTCCCACCACTCCCTGGGGACTTCTACATAGTTAGTGGTTGATGGAGGAGGGAGAGATCTTTTCGTAGTGGTGTAGCAACTGGTAAGGCACCTGTGCGCCTATAAACAAACCCTCACCCCAAGAAGAACCCTAATGAAATTCACTAGGGGCTGACCAGATGGCTCGGCAAATAAAGGTGCCTGCAGCCAAGGCTGAGTTCAATCCCCAAGACCTACATGGTTAGAGAGAACTGACTCCTGCAAATTGTCCTTTTACCTCCACAGGTGTGTGTGAGGGTGCATGCACACGCACACGCGCACGCGCACACTATAAAATGTAACTCACTGGGTCTCACACACGCATACAAAAGACAAATGAAAACAGAAGGGGGCTAGTTAGGAGGTGAAAGAAGCAGATGAGGGAGGGGAACAAAAGACAGTGGGGTAGGTAACACCCAGCAGTAGGAAAAATGGAATCAATGCATGTCATTCCATTGTGATGACACACCAAATTTATTTAATCATTCAATGTTGAATACGTTAGTTGTTTGCTATCAGTGTTTTTCGTTATCTACTTAGGTCACTGCCCAGGTGTATGACCAACAGTACTCTTGGCATGTAACAAAAATTCACTCACACTCCAGATGCCTGGACTCCCCCTCCATTAATGACTCTCTGAATGTCTGGCTCATCCCACTCTCCACTGCATAAAGACTTGAGATCTGCCTCAGTTTTATAGATGTGTTTCGCTCTACTCTTTTGATTATGTTTCCTCTAAAGTAACTCATTTGAAGTAGCAGGAGCATGACAGAGGAAAGTACACTGTCACTCCCATGGCTCTGAAACTTAGTGGGTACCAAGTATGAACGCTATGGCTGCTATCGGCCAGCAAAGCCTCTGAGGACTACAACAGCTCCAGCTTCTGGGACAAGAACTGATCTAAGGCAGGCTCACTGTCAACAGCATGGCAGAAGATTCTTCCGTACACCAATTTCCCCTTCCTGGTTGCAAGGGAAATCTGGCAAAAGGGAAGTCGCATGCCTTCTTGCGCTTATGCCCATCGACTGCTTCCTAATCTCCCTCCCCTTCCAGACAAAAGTGTCTATCACTTAAGATAGCCAACAGCATTCAAGAAGTTGCAATCCTACTATGCTACTACTTTGTGAAACTACTGCTTTGTGAAAGAGATGGTGAGAAGGTGAAAACTCTGCTTCTGAAAACAGAGACAAATGAAGCTGAGTGTCTTTTCCTGCTTATCAGACACACGAGGTGTTTATTCACGTTTACTGCCCATTTTCCGTTATTCCTTCTCTTCATGTATTCTGTGTATGTGAGAGGGGGGGAGACACAGACAGAGCAAGCACACACAAGAGCACAAGTATCACAGCATGCATAAGGATGTCAGAGGATAACTTTTGGGAGATGGCTCTTTCCTACCACCTTGTTGTTTTAGGGGTTTTTTGGTTTGTATTTTTTGGAGGAGGGAGGAGGCGTTCGAGACTCTGTGTAGCTTTGGAACCTGTCCTGGAACTCACTCTGTAGACCAGGTTGGCCTCAAACTCACAGAGATCCTCTGCTGGGATTAAAGGTGTGTGCCACCACCGCCTGGCTCCATCTTGTTTTTGTCTCCTATTATTTCTACCACTGGGCTATGAATAGGAGCTTCCAGGTGACTCTCCTGTCTCTCCCGTCTCACAATGGGAGTACTGGAACTACAGATGCAAGCCACTGAATCCAGCTTTTTTTTTTAAACATGGGTTACAGGAATTAAACTCAGTTATTAAGGTTCATCTTACCAGCCCCCAATAATTGCATTATTTGTAGTTGGAAATATAGCTCAGTGGTAGAGCACTTATCTTATATGGATAAGGTCATTTGATCTAAACCCAGCATTATAGGAAAAATGTATACCATTTGTCTTCATACTGTTGATCTTTCTATATTTCATACACACCTTTAATCCTAGTATTCAGGAGGCAGAGCAGACACACCTCTAAGAGTTCAAGGCCAGTATGGTCTACATGGCAAGTTCCATGCTAGTTATCCTGTCCAAAAAAAAAAAAAAAAAAAAAAACAAAAACAAAAACAAAAACCACTTCCTATATATTAGACACACATTCCTTAGTGGAGAAATGACTTGCAAATATTCTGTGCCCTTCTCACTTTCTTCCTCTGCTATACAGTGAAGCACAGAAAGTTTCTGATGAAATCTGATTTAACTATTGTTACTATTAATATCTGTGCCTTGGGTGTCATTTAGGAAACCACTGCCCAACCCAGGGTCACAAAGACTTTTTTCCTAGGTTTCCAAAAATTTGGTCTTGGCTTTTACATTTAGGCCTTTGATGGATTTTTAGTCAAGTTTGGAGTTTAGAGTAAAACAAGGACAAATTTCATACTAAATTCATGAGGCTGTCTAGTTGTCCCAGCACTACCTATCAAAAGAAACTGTTCTTACCCACTGAAAATGTCTGGCAAGCATGCTGAGGAAAAACACTCATTAGCAGTAAATGTATGGGCTCCTGGTCCTATCCCATCGATCTATGACTTCATGCAATAATTTTGTTTTAAGGTGTAAAATTAGCAAGTAGGAAATCTCCATCATTAATCTTATTTAAAACTGTTGCAGATATCCAGGGTGCTTTGCATTGCTATAGGAATTTTGGTGTCAATTGTCACTAGCCACAAAACAGACAGTTGATGTTGACAGCAACTACACTGAGCCCTTAGATCACTTGGGAAGAATTGGTATCTTAACAAGGCTAAACACTATGAAAAATGAAAGTGCGATGTCTTTCTGTTTATTTAGATCTTAATAACTTTCGAGAGGTACTTTAAACAAAAGGCTAGCGCTACTTTAGATTTGTGTGTCAGTGTTTTGGTCTTTTAATGTCACCATAAGTGGAACTGTTTTCTAAATTTCATTTTCAAGTCATTCATTTTTACTACACATAATTATTTTACAGCTAATCTTGCATCGTACAACCTAACCAACCTTATTGTTTATTTTGTTGAGTTTTTTGTTTGGTTTGTTAGGTTTTGGTGTTTTTGAAGACAGGGTCACAATAGTCCTGGCTGGCCTGGAACTCACTGCATAGACCAGACTGGTTTTGAATTCAGAGGTCCTCCTGCCTCTGCTTCTCAAGTGCTGGAATAAAAGGAGTGCATCACCAGGCCTAGCAAAAACTTGTAAATATCAAACTCTGATTCAAGTCCTCATCACAAAGCCTGCACTTACCAAACCTCTCCTGCACCATCAGGGCCACCTGTTTCCCCACTTGAGTGCTCCCAGTGAACGACAGCAGGTTCACACGTGTATCTTTGGCCATTGCTGTGCTGCAGGGAACAGAGAGGGTCACCCAAGCAAAAACACCTGAATGATGGCACCAGCAAGAAGCATGCTATGGACCACTGGCAAGGCGGACAAGGTTACAAGGAAGTCCCCAGGGCACGAGGTGGTGAAAGAAACTGTTCACAAGCAGAAGCACAGGGAAAGCAAGCTGACCTGCTGTACGAGCTGTGACAGCCCTTTAGGGAACCTTCTAGCTCACGAAGAAGGCTCTTCCTGTTCTGAGAGGGAACACAGACAATGTGCTCCTGGTGCTTCCTTAAGCAGCACAGGGTGCTTCCGGGCTCCTACTCTGCAATACTGTTCCTTTAAGAAAGCAACACCTGGGGCTGGAGAGCTGGCTCAGCAGTTAAAACACCAGCTGCTCTTCCAGAGGATCCAGGTTCCATTCCCAGAACCCACATGGTGGCTCACAACTAGGCATGCATGTGGTACACATGCAAGCAAAACACACACACACACACACACACACACACACACACACACACACACACACACACACACACACACACGAAATTCAATAAGCCTTTTATTTAGAAGAAGAGAACCACCATAGTTATGGCACTAGCCTGTGATCCCAGCTACTTGGGAGCCTGAGGTAGGAAGATCACATACTCAAATCCTGCATGTGCTAAATAAACATTGCACCCACTAAGCTACATCTCCTATCCCCGTTTATGGTCAGCTAAGGAAATAACACTCGGCTAAGTCTCCAGGCAGGGAGTTAGATGTCACAGCTTTGCTTTATAGGTCCCTACATAAACCAAGTATCAGGAAATTATTATCTGTCCAAACTATAAACACTGAAAATCAATAGGTCAAAATCAATAGGTTAAAAAAACAAGTATTTCTTGGGAAGGTTGCTCACTAACAAGAGCATAGCAGGTCTATAATTTTAATGCCCATGGAAGGTAGCCTTGCTTCTTTGGTACCCTGGGTTTTGTTATTATGGTAGAAGATGCCCAGCAATCAACCCAGGTTCCTTCAACAGAATGATGCTCTTCATCCATTCACCTACCCAATATCTGCTCCACCACAAGTCATGGAACAAATGGCACCAGGCAGGTCATTGTCCTCCAAAACCTTGGCTATGATCCTAGGAAGGAAAAGGCAGATACTGCTCAGCCAACCATTCCCCTTGGAACAGTATTATAAATTAGAGAGAAATCCCTCTCATGTGACCTCCCTTTTAGTTTTCCTGCCAACTCTTCAAACACTCAGACCTGGGTTTTCCTCACATATTATAGCTAAGGTTTGCAAGCAAAAGAAGTTTGGGCTTAAAATACAGTATTAAAGGAAAAAATATACAGACTATGAATAGGAAGATGGAAAGCATTAGCTGGGTGGTTAAAACATATTCTCATCAAATATTTTCTGCCCAATTATGAAGACACATCTGAGTCAACATGGCAGACTGGAGGCTGGGGTGTAGTCAGCACAGAGGTCCAAGGGTAAAGCCTTGCTTCTTCTTTTCTTCCTAACCCACATTTACTAAACAACAGTAAGGAAATTACAAAGGAACAAGGTATAGGAACATGAAGGAAATTAGAGACGCCATTAGTAAATAAGACAGACATGTGTGCATACCCCTGCATCTGCTCACACACAGAAGCAGTAAAGGGAAGTGAGGGGTGCTTAGCCCAGTTGAGAGCATTTGCTGAGCTTGGATGAAGCCTTGGACTCAATCTCCTATACTGCATATACCAGGCATGCTAGTGCCTGCCTGAAATCCCAGCACTTGGGAGGAAGAGGCAGGAGGATCAAAGCTACAAGGGAGCTCAAGCTAGTCCGTACTAAAAGAGACCCTCTTCTCTCACCTTCCCTCCCTCCAAAGAGAAGCAGTAAAGGATGGAAGGACAGAAGAGGGCACCAGATCCCATTACAGATGGTTGTGAGCCACCATGTGGTTGCTGGGAATTGAACCCAGAACCTCTAGGGAGAACAGCCAGTGCTCTTAACTGCTGAGCCATCTCTACAGCCCTAAAACGTCTTAAATTAGATAGAAGATCACACAACCACTGGAAATAATCATCAATATTAAATAGGCCACAAGAAGTCAATGAATCTAAATTCTAGATTCATAAATTGTATTGATTCATAATAACAGTGATTTTATTACCTCAGAGCTATAAAGGTCTCAAATTCAAATAAATAAGGTACATATAATTTTTAACCAAAAAAAAAATGTAATTCCTTTTAATAATGTTAACTAGTATACTAGTTGGTTCTCTCTGTTTTGTTATTGGTCTATTCACTTGACTGAAAATATATCTCAATGGTAGAACACTTGCCTAGCATATATACAAGATCCTAAATTCAATCCCCAGCACAGGAGCAGAAGGCTTCTCAGCCAGAAACCTGTTGGATAGTTATTGAGTAAATACAGTCCCTAAAGTGCCAGGGTATTTCTTCTCTGATGCAGAGGTTTTTATTTTTCAAGTGATAAAATGTCTAGAAGAGTTCAACATGCATGTCAATATCTGGCATCCTTCCAAAGAGGTAAATTAAAGGACATGGCTCATAAAAAAAAAACCACAAACTGCAAAGTAATATAAAAATGTTACTACAACCAAAGAAGAAAGTTATCTGATCTTTGTGCTGAAACAAACAGGACACTTCCCACCACTAAAAACCCACCGCCAAGTTGGGTAGTGGTGGTGCACGCCTTTAATCCCAGTACTTGCACCTTTGCAAAATTATGTCATACCCAGGAAAAAGAAAGCCACACATACTTACTTTGTGACAGCTATAGTAACGAGAGAAGTTGTTGGTGCTCCTTTCCTAGAGACATTTTTTAAAACAAGAGAAAGAAAATTAACTGGAAAGCAAATACCTTCCATTACAATGAAAAACAAAAAGTTATGGAGAAAAGGTTCTGTCCAATTAGACAACTACAAATTCTAGTAACTGAAATAGAAACCTATCCTTCAGGTGGCATCTCTGGGCACAATGGATAAGGAAAGTTCATGAACATAACCCTACAAACAAGCAATGCTGAGCCCGCCTGCTATAGGACCATCAGAACTATTAAGGCAACTGCCAGCTAGCTATATAACAGCATACTGATTTCAACACTGGATGACTCTGATTTAGGACTGTCAATTTGACTGAACTAAGCATTGCCTAGGCCATTGCTGAAACACATAGCACAGAAACCAGATGTGCTTATAAAGGTGCTTCCAGGGGCCATCAACTGAACATGTGGAGCACCAACCCATGACTGGGCCCTGGGACAGAATAGAAGGGAAAAAGGGAAAAAGCCAGATGAACAGTAGCATTCTCCTTCCTTTGCTTCCTTACTGAACGAATGTGAGCAAACTGATCACACACCATGCCGTCTCTGCATGATGGACTGTACCCCACCTCTCACCTGTGACCCAAAACAAACTTCCCCGCTGGATAAGTTGCCTCTTATACAACAACGAGAAATCTCAAACTGAAAACACAGGGTCCTTCAGAAAGATGGTACCAAATTATTAAGCCTCCAAACTCACTTTGTTTTATAGAGAGATTGAGAATATTCTATAGCATGCATTATTTAACACTTATAAATTTGGCTGAGCATAGTGCTGCACACCCTGTAATCCCTAAACTAGGGGATGGGGGTTGGGAGGGGAGCTGAGACAGTAAGATTGCCTGAGCTATATAGTGAGATTTTAACTCAAAAAAAAAAATTAAATTTTAAAAAGTCCTGGACAAGGTAGCCCATGCCTGTAATCCCAGCACTTAGAAGGTAAAAGCAAGAGTTCAGAGTCTTCCTCTCAAAAAATGAAAGCTTAAAAAAAAAAGAAAAAGAAAAATCAATCCATCCATCTGAAGTGGGGGCAGTTCTATAGAAGACAGCAATTAACCTATGGAGCCTAACTCCAGGTACTTAGTATCAGAACCAAGGAACAATACCTCCACTTGGAATAAGGACAGCTGGGAGGGGAGAAGACACTACTAGAACCCAATATGTCACCGATAGAAAATGCAAATTAAGAGTGAAGACAATTAGCATGCATAACTTAAAGTATTAGCTGAGAAAGTTGGAAAACACTTTAATACATCTAAACCTGTTGAGCAGTGAATAAGAATATCTACCTCTATTTATTCATCACCGTCTTACTCTGAGACAGGAAATGAGCACAGCTTACCAAATGCAGACATTGCCTGTGATCAGTGCTATGGCGTTGTTCCAGCCAAACACGGCCACTGGGAAATTGAAGGCAGTGATGATTCCCACCAGGCCTAAGGGGTTCCACTGCTCGATGAGAGCATGGCCAGGTCCTATGGTGTGTAAACATTCACTTAGTGAACATTAAAAATAAAATCCTGTATCATTACTCTTCAAGTCAGAAGTACATGTACCATACCAGAGAAGATGCCTCCTTGGATCACCTCACATAGCCAAAGGATATGAACATATCACTTAATATAAAACAGAACTGCTTATTACTGTACTGCTTTATCAACTATAATGGTGTTCATTACATCTCACACCTCAGGAACTGCAGAGGTAAGGGCATTATGGGTTCCATGTGGAAGACAGGGACATGTCAGTGCAGTAGTAGGAGGTTAAATATAAACACAGAACATGTGATTCTCAGGTCTGTGTTCTTTATGTTGTCTCTTGACCTCTCCAAATTCAAGACGAGGAAGCTTGTGTTACAGGCTCATGTTGGATAAGTTACAAAAACTTTCTCTTCACTGTAAGGAAATTAGAAGTATGAATAGGAGGAATGTTTTTATTTTGGCAGAATATGTGGTTTATTTGGTAGATGCTTGCCTTTTTGTCAGCATGCCCAGGCTGGGGTAGAAGTCCCCTTTGCCTATGGTCTTATCTTCTACTTGCTATACTATAGCCACCAATTCCCTGACACCACCCTCAGCTCTAAAACATAATTGGTATGAGTCTGTGTGTACACACATGTGGAAGCCAGAGGACAACAAAACTCAGTTCTCTCCTTCCACTCTGTGGGGCTTGGGAATAGAACTGAAGTTGTCGGTGTCCAGCCAAGCCATTTCTCTCAGTCACAGAACCAAACACTTTAACTGATGCCAGGCTTACTCTCAGAAGGCAAGACGGGTCCCCCGATCATCCTCGATAAGCCAGCAGCGTAATCACAAATGTCCACAAACTCCTGAACTTCTCCTATTCCTTCCACTAAGATCTTCCCCATCTCCAGAGACACCTAGAAATATAAAAATTGAAGTATAGCTGGGCAGTGGTGGCACATGCCTTTAATCCCAGCACTCGGGAGGCACAGAGAGAGAGGCAGGTGGATCTCAGTAAGTTTGAGGCCAGCCTGGTCTGCAGAGCGAGCTCCAGAACAGGCTCCAAAGCTACAAAGCAAATCAAAAAAAAAAAAAAAAATTTACAGTCTTAGAACACATGTACAAAGTTGATCCTTTTAAATCTGATTCAACCTAGAGGGGGAAGGAAGCACACAGACCCCAGCAGTTAGGATCTGAGGCAGAGGGATCACTTGACCCAAGGCTAGACCACACAGCAAAAACCTCAATTTCAAACAAAATAAAACACACACGTGAAAACTCATGACAGCCTATTTTCTACTCAAGAGATCACAAACAAACTTCAAAAATACCTTACCAGCTTTCCCAGTACTCGGATCTTCTCCCGCAAGGCAAGGCCAATCTTTCTTACTATGTCTCCTCGCTTTGGGGCAGGAATCTAAGAAAAGAGTGGAATTTTGGTGTCAAAGTACACATCCATGCCTACCACACTGTCAGGTGTGCACCGCAGAAGTTTTTTTGGATCCCATTGGTACTATGATATGGCTAAACATCCTTGGAGCTAATGTCTTCTGGGACGCACAGATGGAAAGGCAACAAACTATTACCAATTGCTGATGGTCTAAAGACAAATACTGAAAGAGAGAAAACAGCAAGAGTAGATACAGGGAAATCTAAGCTCACACCCGTGCTGACTCCTGAAGGGTAGAAAGAGTTGGCCATGAAATACAGAAGTCTGTAGAAATTGCCTTGTCTGTAGTATTTATAGTAATCAAAACCAGACTAAGACATGGCCATGTATTTTAAAATGTTCAAGATTTGAGGCCCGTTCATAAAGAAACAACCAAATGGGAAGGAACACTCATAGCTACCAGCTACTTGGTATTTATTCCTCTTTGTACTTAGGAGAAATGATCCATTTCTGTCCTCAAGGGACACAAAAGTCTCTGGCTCTTTCTCACCAGCAACAAAGGGGAAACTGGGGACACACAAGGGACTTGGAGGAGCAAGACAAGGAGAGCTCATTCACTGAGGGAAGCAATGAGTCTCAGTCCTAGAGCCAGGTTCTCTGCAGTAACTGTAATTAAGAGAAAGAAACCTGTGGGTAGTGGTGGCTCACGCGTTTATTCCCAGCACTCAGGAGGCAGAAGCAGGTGGATCTCTGTGAGTTTGAGGCCAGCTCTGGTATGTAGAGCAAGTTCCAGGACAAGCTCCAAAGCTACACAGAGAAACCTGCCTTGAAAAATGAGAGAGATGGGGGAGGGGGGAGAGAAAGAACAAGAGAGTGAGGGAGAGGAAGGAGGGAGAAAGAGAGAGACAAGCCTGTTTTCAACAAAGGCATGAAGGTGCACTCCTATAACACCAGAACTTGGGAATGCAGAGGTTCAGGAGTTGGCTCCCTAAACTACATTAAACCCTTTCTCTCAAAATGGGTGGGTGGATGGATGGATGGATGGATGGATGGATGGATGGATGGATGGATGGATGGAGCAACTTTTATAAACTACTTTTCCTTTGTATTTATACTTTGTTTTTACTTCCCTTAAGAAAAAATGTTCCCTTTGAAGCTTGTAGGCTTAACTGGAATGAAATGAAACAATGTTCTGTTGGGATATAGCAAAGCTGACAGAAGGAGAGAGGGCGGCAGAGAAGCCCCATAGAGAGGATCCTGGAGGAAGGCTGTAGATCAGGACAGCCAGCTCTGATGTTTTTGTCTCAGGCCCAGCCATCCCAACTCTATAAACTGCCACACTGACCAGAGCCCAAGAGGACTGTTAGAAAAAGCTTGTCTCTACACTAAACTTTGAACTCAATTGCTTAACTCAGATTCCAACAAATAGATCCCCCACTGGTTCAGTTTACTCTCGTCCAAGGGTGGCTCGCCTGACTTATCTAGCAACTCCACCTAACTCAAAAATGCACAAGCTGCTGAAGAAATGCTGAATGCAATCTGGTAATATGGGACAAGAACACTGAAGTAACATATGAGATCCTAAATTCAAAAATAGCAACCAAAACAATAAAGGACAATAGTCCAGAAAGGTTATCATCCCACTACAGCAAGGGAGACAGACTTAACAGGAGATGAAATGAGTTGGCTCAACAGGTAAAAAGTGCTTGCTGCTCAAGCCTGGTGACCTGAGTTTGATCCCCAGAACCCACTTAAGAGGGAAGGAGGGAACCAACTCCACAAAGTTGACCACTGACTCCCATATGCACATTGGGGCATATACACACACCATCACCACCATAAGTTTAGGAAAACAGTCCCTGAAACCAAACTGTTCTCAAACATGTTTGTAATTACTCTATATAAACACACATGAGCATACGTTTCTCATTAAAAGAGAATGAGTCCAGCATTTGGGAGACTGAGGCAAGAAGATATTTCTTGGGCTTTACATAATGTGTCTCAAAAAAAAAAAAAAAAAAAAAAAGGATAAAAGTAGGCCAGGGTTGGATGGCTCAGCAATTAAGAGCAAGTGTTGCTCTTGCAGAGGCTGCAGATTCAGTTCCCAGCACCCATGTGACAGCTCACAGCCATCTATCTGTATTTCCAGCTCTGGTGGATTAAAGGCCCTTTTCTGACCTCTGAAGACACTACACACACACATGATATGCAGATATACATTCAAGCAAAACCCTCATATGTATAATATAAATCGTTTTTAAATGTTTGGCCAGGTGTGATGGGACATGCCTTTATCCCAGCATTCACGAGACAGAGAAACTATGTGAGTTTGAGGCCAGTCTGATCTGCATAACAAGCTCTAGGACATATAGAGACCCTACATAACCACCAAGACAAATAGAGACCCTATCTCAAAAAACAAAGTTGAATGTGGCTGGAGAGATGGCTCAGTGGTTAAGAGCACTTGCTTCAGTATCTTAAAGAACAGAGTTCTAATCTCAGCATGCACATAACATACCAGTAATCTGGGTAAATCCCAGTGACCTCAAGGCACTGAAGGGGGCAAAGAAGGGAGAATTACTGGGATTTTTCTTGCCAGCTTCCAACCTAATAAAAACCCTCCTTGAGAGGAACAAATAAAGACGGAAGAGGACACAGATGCTCTCTTCTGGCCTCTCTACATGCATGTACAGGCACATGAGTGCAGCACACATGACTAAACAAATGTCTTTTTAAAAGTAACTGGATCAGCCAGGCGGTGGTGGTGCATGCCTTCAGCCCCAGCACCAGGGAGGCAGAGGCAGGCGAATCTCTATGAGTTGGAGGCCAGCCTGGTCTACAAGAGCGAGTTCCAGGACAGGCTCCAAAGCCACAGAGATACCCTGTCTTGAAAACCCAAAGAAAAAAGTAACTGGATCTCAGAGATGGCTCAGTGAGTGAAGGATGCCCCTGGTAATGTGAGTTTGATTTCTTATATGAAGTCAAAGAGACTCCACAAAGTGACCACCACACACACTCCGTGATACATGTACAGTCACACATGCATCATGTGCACATAGACACACAATAATAAACACCAGCTTTCATAAAGTATGCATTAACTTCATTGGCATACAATGTGATCCTAAAATTGTGCACACATCATGTAACATGCTTAGAAAGATCACAGCTATGGAGTAAACACCTGAGAGCTGGGAGAGAAATACTCAAAGGCAGCTCTGACAAATATCTGTACTGAAGAGGTAGAGGTTAAGAAGACTACATTTGATTTTCTTGCTGCATCATCCTTAAAAAAGAAAAAATAGAAAAATAAAAAACGCCAGGGAGCTGTTGAGGTGGCTAAGTGAGTAGAGGCACTTGGCACCCAGCCTGCTGACCTAAGTTCAGTGTCCAGCACATGGCATTATGATGTACTGATGCTTGCCATGTACCAGTTCTGCCATAAACACTTGCAAACAATGCATGATTAAGTGATTTAATCCTCACAACAACTCCAGAGGAAGAGCACCCACGTATCCCCTCTTTATGAAAACACTCTGATGGAGGCAGAGGGATGCTGGAAAAATCTAAATGACTCCTTCTCTCCTTCATTCCCCAACTGCACCAGCAAAGTAAGGCCCAGCCCACCAGCCCTCAGAATTCCTATTTTGGCTTTTGTTTGTTTGTTTTGTTTTTCTAGACAGGGTTTCTCTGTGTAAAAGTCCTGGCAATCCTGGAACTCACTCTGTAGACCAGGCTGCCCTCAAACTCAGAGCTCCACCTGCTTCTGCCTCCCAAGTGCTGGGATTAAAGGTGTGAACCACCACAGTCCAGCCACTTCTGTCTCTTTCAAATGATGGTGTACAGAGATAAAGGAGGCAGATTCTGCCTCATGGCCTTGAGAAAATGGTGTAGCTGCTCTGGAGCCACACCTGCTGTGAGCACATCTTGTCCCTGGTCAGTCTGGGAGGAGAGGCAGGAGGAACAGAGAACAAAGAACTCCTTTTCTTTTGCTCAATTACAAGTTTTGGGGAGAATATCACAATAATTTTCATTTATTTTGAAGTTACCCATTCTTATCATCCCAAATGAGAAGGACAGTATTTTAGGAATAACAGGGAGGAAACTAACAAAGTCCCCAAGATCACACATTTCAGCACTGTCTCATGCTTATCTATCTTCACAATTAGAGCAAATGACCTGTTTGTTCTGCAGTGGGACCACACTTACCTCTGCCCACATTTTCCAAGCTTCCTTGGCTTCCTTTATAGTTTCTTCATAGTCTTCCATACTGGCCTATTGGGGAGAGAGAAATGGAATGAAAAAAGTGTAAGTGAGATTTCCCAGAAAGAGGCTGTGTCTGCAGATACTGATTAAAACTGTGGAAGGCCCTTTTAATCCCAGCACTCGGGAGGCAGGGCAGGTGGATCTCTGTGAGTTCCAGGCTATACTGGTCTACAGAGTGAGTTCCAGGACAGCCAGGGCTACACGGTGGAACCCTGTCTCAAAAAAAAAAAAAAAAAAAAACCAACAACAAACAAACAAACAAGACACTAAACCTGCAGAGAGGCTGGAATACTGCAAATCCAGAGCCTAATTACCGTCTCCGGAGCTAGTTTCAGCCCCTTGAATTCCTTGCCCACCTCAGTGTCTCTCGCAATGTCCTGTGGCTAGCTGATAAAAATCTTTTGCAGTCAACCAATTTAGCAGACCACTAGTCCCAAAAGCTAAAGAATGTCATCAGATAACAGGTAGAGTCCCCCATCTTGCTGTAACCACAGATCTGAGGTACCATTGATGTGCATGACTTTTATGACCCTGCAGCTATATATAAAACTCTAAGAACAGCTTCCCTGAGAGAACAACCTGGGGTAACCTAGCTGTGTTTCCCAGGGCATGGAGGTCGCTCAAATTCAGCTCCAGAAAAGCTATCTCCTATTCCCTCTAAGGCGAGAGCTGTGTTTTTCATGTTGAGCACAGGATACTTGCCTTCTGGAATATACATACATCTCTGCAAAAGAAGTGGGAAATGTCTATGTCCCTAAGACTGTTTATTAAGGCTGGAGTTGGGGGGGGTGCAAAGCTCTTGCCTGGCATGGTTGAAGTCATGGGTTCAATTCCCAGCACGTGGGGGGGTGGGGGTATAGAAATATTAAATTAGAGCATAAATAGAAAAGCCAGATAGAGTCTGACAGAAGAAAAGATAACCCAGCTGTGCTTTTCAAATTTTTAAAATCAAGATCTAGCTTCAACTGGATAGGACACATGACCCATATTAGAAAGTTCAGTCTTGGGCTCCAACCCAGATTTGAAAAAAAAAAAAAAAAAAAAAACACCTCTGGAATGACTCAGAAGCAATACCTCAGAGGGAGACTAGGAATGTAGTTCAACTTGCCTAACACACATGAAGCTCTAGGTTCAAATCCTAGCAAAAACCCAGCACGTCTATGGCTAAATCCAAAGTCAGCTATAAAGCAAGCTTTAGGCTAGCATAGGCTGCGTATCTTGTATCCAAACAATAAAAGACCCTCCGCCTAATCTTCTCTCTTAGTCACTTTTTCTAGCTGATCCCCAGACAGTCTCACAATGACAAAGAAGTAAATGAGTCTTTACATCTGTACCTTTGTACAGCTCTTAACCTTTGCCTCTAGAGAATGCTAGCACAGTTCCCTGTAACAGCTTGAGTTTTAGCAACTTACCTGTCGGATCCTTGCTATTGGCTCATTGTTAGCAGGACAATAGGATGTGATTACCTTGAAACAAACAAAAAGATGACACTCATACACAGAAATTATAACTATTCCCAAATTGAGAAGCCAAATAGAAAAATAAAAGCAAAATAGGAGTCTCCAGGTTAACATCTGTTATGAGAAACCCTCGCCTATGCATTAGGAACTTTGTGTAAGATCCATTCACGTACCCTCTGGAAACAGAATGCCCATGTCCAGAAAAACTACAAAAAAAAGCCTATGTTGATGAAATTGGAGGTCTCCAAATAAAGTGCAGCTAAAGGACTAGATTTTATCAGACCTTTATGACTAATGCTACCAAAAAAAAAAAAAGCAGGCTAAGAACAAAAAAAAAAATTTTTTTTTAAGAGACAACAGGCTGAAACTTCCAATTTCATAACAATTAAAATTACCTGGCTCTCCTACAGTGAAGAGTGGCCTTTAAAAGATGATAGGTTTTTCTGTACCAAAGCAGGTTCTGCCACTGCTGAATGTCAGGTCTGAAAAAGCTTCCTTTCTTTCCCTTGAAAATATGCGACACTCTCCCAACTTTTGGGCAACTATAACTTTACCTGTCTATGCATTCTAGAAAACGTTTTATTATGGTGACAAGTTTGGGCAATAAATACTAAAAATCAAGTCTCCAAGGGGAAATAGTTCACAAGATTTTAGCCAGGGCGAGCTTGTGACAGATCCCAAGCAAAAGTGTTACACGGTTTTAAACTCCGGGGTTTAGCCTTCCTGGAGGCTCCAAACCTCCATCGATTCCTCACAGCACTAAAATCTAAAGTTCGCTTGTCTTTCTTAGTGAGAAAACTTCTACTGTACAAATTTAAAACTTGCCACCCGATCTACCCTCCCACAGTTCCAGTCCAGACGTGGGAATGGGGGAGTCCACCTAGCGGCCTCCAAAGCAAACCTTGGCTGCAACTTTCCGGGGCGCTAGCATACCTGTCCCCCGCCGCGCCAGTTTCCATTATACACGCCAGCGTTCTCCTCGCGGAGCCCCAGCTCTTGCAGCCAAGCATAATCGGGATGACGGATCAGCAGAGTGGACATGAGGGCGGTAGGCCTGCACGGAGAGCGGGAAAGCCTGATGCTCTTCGCAGTATGCTCGCACAGAGTGCGAGCCAGACGCCACATACCGAGCTTAGGACGCCAGAAGCCCCTGCCGCAGGGGAGTCCGGGAAATGCGGCCCCGCCCCCCGCTCGGGAGAGTCCGTAGGGCAGGCCCCGCCCCCTGCCCGGTCCATTGAAGACCGTTCCCCCCACCCCCTTCCGCGAATGCTCATTGGGCAGACCCCTCCCCGGGAGCCCATTGGACAGCCTCGCTCCACCCCCTGGCGACACGCCCCCTGCCCGTCCCCCATCCTCGGGGTCTTCCGGACCCTCCACTCTGGACAATGAGGTTGCCTCAGGGTCTGGGGGCGGGTACGGGGTCGGGGCGGGGCGGAGGGAGCGGGGAAACTCGCCACCCGTTGGTTCTGAAGTCCGTGGGTTAGAGCAGAGCTTGCAAAAACAATATGCTCCCAGGGCCTAGTGTTTAGGGTATTCTGGGCATGCTCATTCCGTGAGTCTGGGCTGGGACCTGAAAAATCTCAGCATTTCTAATCTGCTCTCAAGAAGCTTTACTGTCTCTGATCTCTGTTGTAGCCCTGGGATTTTTTTTTTTCAGTTGGTGGAGACTTTTTCAGGGTCTCAAGAAGGTTATTTTCACTGCTTTGGTAAATTACAAACGTTTCCTAATAAATAAAAAGTATTGCATAAATGCATCACCTTTAAATGTGCTGCCTGAGTATATTCTTACCTTTGAAGATCAATGTCCTTCACTCTCCCTTTTATCTTCCTGCAATATCCTTGCCCCTCATGCTCTTAGGATAACCCGTTGTCATTCCCCAATAACCAGGCCTCTCTGTATGAGGGAAACCCTAACATCTCATCAGCACTGGACACAAGCATTCAAATTCAATTGGTGCCTCAGTCATTTTCCAGCCTATTACATGCTTTTATGATTCCCAGACCATGTTGGGTTTTTCAACAAATGCCCACTTATATTTTCAATATACTTCCATTGCTCTCTACCCTGAAGCTAAAGTCACAAAAGGATACAAACAGGAAAGCAAGAACAAAAGACTAGACTTATGTGCACATGATATAACACTTTAGTTAAAAATCTTTTGGTGACCTGGTGGTGGTGGCCCACGCCTTTAGTCCCAGCACTTGGGAGGCAGAGACAGACAGATCTCTGTGAGTTCGAGACCAACCTGGTCTACAAGAGCTAGTTCCAGGACAGGCTCCAAAGCTACACAGAGAAACCCTGTCATGAAAAACCAAAAAAATCTGGTGGTGGTGCAAGTCCTTAATCACAGCCCTCAGGAGGCAGAGACAGACAGATATTCAGATCTCTCTAAGTTAGAGGGCAGCTGGTCTATAGAGTTACAAAGTGAGTTCCAGGTCAGCCAGATCTACACCAAGAAACCCTGTCTCTCAAAACAAAACCCTGTCTCAAAAACAAAAACAAACAAACAAAAAAACCCTCCAAGATTATACCAGATATTCCTAGTATCTGGTAACACTTGGCAACAAAGTAGTTAGACACAAAATCAACATACAAAAATTAATGGACCTTTTTAAGGCAAAGTCTTAGGTAGCCCAGGCTAGTCTCCTACTCACTATGCAGCTAAGGATGACCTTATTTCCTGCTTCTCCTACCTGAGTGCTGGGATTGTAGGCAAATGCACATGTGCTAGCAACTAAACCCAGGGTGTCATGGATGACAGGCAAATAGTCTACCAATGTAGCTATATTATTAATCCAGTGGATTTTCAATATAGCAATAACAAACATGCTGAGAAAAAAAGGAAAACAATCTCATTGGCCATAGCAATGATGACGATGATGATAAAATACAAAAAAGAACAGCTATGAATAAATCTAACCAAGGAAATAAAAGACCTACCATAAAAACTTTGAAACACTTAAGAAGTACTGAATAAAGACTGGAAAAAAGACAGTAGAAAATGAAAAAAAAACTCCCATGTTCATAGATTGACACACTTGTTATTGTGAAAATGGAGTCAGGTGGTGGTGGCAAACACAGCCTATTAATCCCAGCACTCAGGAGGCAGAGGCAGGTGGAGCTCTGTGAGTTCAAGGTTTATAGAGCAAGTTTCAGGACTGCCAGGGCTACACAGAGAAACCCTGTCTCAAAAAAATGGGGGGAGGGGGTTCTGGGGGGTATAGCTCATTGATAAACCTAGCATGCATGGAGTCTTAGGTTCCATCTCCAGCATGGCATAACAAGGCTGGGTGTGGTGTGGTAGTGAGCATCTGTAATGAAGAACAGGGGAGGTGGAGGCGTTCTACATAGCAAGTTCAAGGCCAGCCCAAACTGCATGAGCATCTGCATCAAAATTTTGAAACTTTAGACAAATGCTTTTAAAACAGTGTTCCTGTAGTTCAGGAGCTAAAAAGAACAAGACTTGTCAAGTGGGGCCTAGAAAGGTGATTCGGCCGTTAAGAGCACATAACTGCTCTCCATAGGACTCGAGTCCAGGTCTCAGTGCCCATGGCAGGTGGTTTACAGCCACTTGTAACTCCAGCTCCAGGGGGCTATGATGCCTCTGGCCCCTGTAGGTACCTGCACTGATGTACACACATACATACATACACACACACACACACACACAGAGAGAGAGAGAGAGAGAGAGAGAGAGAGAGAGAGAGAGAGAGAGAGAGAGAGAGGTATTTAAATCTTTTTTAAAAAAGAGTTTGCAAATGTGACCTAGGGGTATAAATCAATAGACAAAGTGGCTGCCTAGCAGACAGAAGGCCTTGAGTCTAACCCACTACTGTACATCCAGGGTGGTAGCATAAGCAACTAATCTCAGCACTTGGTGGGGACAGACAGGAAGATCAGACATTTAAAGTCATCCTCTGTGACTTTATACAATATGTAAACAATTTCATAAAGCCTTCCTGAAGGTCAGCAAAACAAAGCAGCCATCCAGTAGCTCTTACCGATACCAAGGCTGAAGTGGAGATCCTGTCTTTCCTGTGACTGGAAACTAAATCTCTCATGAGACGCTTTGCTTCTTACATACCTCTCTAGTGCTGGGATTAAAGGCATGAGCTCTGTTACTCTTTCAGACTGATTCACTCTCTTGTAGCCTAGGGTGGCCTTGAACTCAGAGATCCATCTGCCTCTGTCTCCTGAGTCCTGGTATTAAAGGTGTGTGCCACCACTGCCCAGCTTCTATGGGTAACTAGTGTGACTGGCTTTGCATTCTGCTTTATTTAATTGTAAACAACTAGCATAGCCTGAGCTATATGAGACCCTGTTTCTTCAAGAAAAAAAAAAATGAAAGTAGGATTGCATGAATTAAGAGACTGGGCTGGAGGTTAAGAATACTGGTTGCTCTTACAGAGGATACAGGAACCTGGCATATACAGACATACATGTAGACAAAGACTCATACACATAAATAAAACAAAGCCAAGTATGGTGCACATGCTTTTAATCTCAGCACTCGGGTGGCAGAGGCAGGAGGATCTCTGTGAGTTTTGAGACCAACCTGGTCTATATGATGAGACCCAGGAAGGACAACCAGAAGTGCACAGAAAGACTCAAGATCCTGACTCAAGAACAGAAAGAAAGGAAGAAAGGAAGGAAGAAAGAAAAGAAAAAAGTAAAATAATTTTTAAAAGATAATGAAATGAACATAAAAAGATTATGTGCAGAGTTTAGGAGAACACAGGACAGAAAAACATCTCTGCCAGCTCTTCTTCTGACAGTGTGTTAATATCCAGAATCTATGTAGAATTTTTAAAAGTTTAAAAATATTAAAAATGATAATCCAATCAGTAAATGAGAAAATGGATCAAAAACACAGTTCTCAAAAGAAGTACAAATGGCCAATGACTTTGTTTTAAAATGCTAAACATCGTTTGCCATCAGAGAAATGAAAGTCACAACTGCACAGTCTATGTTGCCCCAGTGAAAGTGCCAAAGGGAAGAAATCAGGGAGCAGTGGAGAAGATGGAGGACTGTGAGCACTTCCCACTGCTGGTGGAAGTGGAAATTGCTGCAGCTGTTGGGGAACTTAGAATAGAGGGTTTAAAAAATCTAAAAATATAACCATCACACGAACCAGGTGGATCACTCCTGGGTATATACCCATATACCCAAAGAATCTCAGCATGCAACAGGGACATCTGACATCCTGTGTGTTTTTCCAGATAGGTTTTCTCTACTTAACAGTCCTGGCTGTCTTGGAACTCTCTGTGTGGACCAGGCTGGCCTCAAACTCTTCTGCCTCCTGAGCGTTGGGATTAAAGGCATGAACCACCACATCCTGCTTAACACCCAATTTTAATATGGCACTATTCACAATAGCTGAGCTATAGAATCAACCTAGGTGTCCACTAACAGATAAAGGGGTGTCGTGTGTATGTGTGAGAAAGAGAGAGAGAGCAGACAAATAGTAAAATGAAATAATATAATTTTCAGGAAAAATCTTGGAGCTTGGGTTTTTGTTTTTGGGTTTTGGTTTGGGTTTTTTTAAAAAAAGTCACTGTTCACTAGTGTGGTTTGACATAAAATTGCCCCCCAAAGGGAGTGGCACTATCACATTCGGCCTTGTTGGAATAAGTGTGGTCTTGCTGGAGAAAGTGTGTCACTGTGGGGGTGGGCTTTGAGGTCTCCAATGCTCAAGCTATGTCCAGGGTCACAGTTTTCTTCCTGTTGCCTGTGAATCAAGATGTAGAACTCTCAGCTCCTTCTCCGGTACCATGTCTGCTTGCATGCCACTGTGTCCCACCATGTTGATAACCTCTGAAACTGCAAGCCAGCCCCATTAAATGTTTTCCTTTATAAGAGCTGCATGCTTATGGTGTCTCTTCACAACAAAAGAAATCCTAAGACAAAATTGGTACCAGGAGTAGGGCATTACTGTGATGGGTTTTTGTTGGTAAGAATTTGGACTTTGGTACTTTGGTTTACAATGGAATGCTTTAATGAGTCATACTAGTAGAAACAGAAGATTTAACTGTGGGGACCTGGCTCAAGAGGTTTCAGAGGAGGATTTCAGTGTGTTGCCTAGATATCATTCTTGTGATTTTTGGTGAAGAATGTGGCAGCTTTTTTGCCCTTGTCCAAAGAGTCTGCCTGAGACTAAAGTGAAGATATTTGGACTAATTCTGTTGGCAGAGCAACTCTCAAAACAGCCCAGTATAGACTTTGTTGTGTGCTTATTAGTGTTAACTCTAACAAAGTTCTATATTGAAAAGAACAAACTGAGCAAGGAAAACTACAAGAAATACAATTTGACAAGGAGAACCAGGAAGTGGAATGGAGCTGCATCCCATGTTCAAGGAGGTACACAGGTTAAGAAACAGAATAAAGGGCAGGTGATGATGGCACCTGCCTTTAAGCCCATTATTTGGAGACAGAGGTGGTGGATCTCTGTGTTCAAAGCCAGCCAGGTCTACAGTGTGAGTTCCAGGATGGTCAGGACAGCTATACAGAGAAACCCTGTCTTGAAAAACCAAATAAGAGGAAGGGGGAAGGTGGGGGAGAAAAGACAAGTTACAGTGAAAATCAATAAAGAAAGAAGGAGCTTTGGTGCTAGAAACATGGCTCAACAGTCAAGAACAGTTGCTGCCCCCTTAACCAGTTGGTAGCAGAATGTACAGGAAGGAGAGGGGAGAGTGTTGCTTGCACATTTGCTAAGTCAGTCACTTTTTTGACAGCAATACTATACCAGAGAAAAACAACTTAAAAGAAGGAAGATTCTGTTTGACTCACAATTTTGGTCCATGGCTGGTTGTATTGCCTTTGGGCTCATGGAAAGACAGAGGAGGAGAAAACTGCTCACCTTATGGCTGGCAGGAAAGGGCTAGGGGGCAGAGACAAGATAGACCTCTGAAAGGCGTAATCCCAGTAGCCCACTTGTCCCAACCAGGCCCCACCTCCTCCTAACTGTCCATTCAGCTATTAATTCACCAATAGGTTAATAAGACCAGCTTCTTTTTATGATCAGTCATTTCTCAGTAATGACACGTTGGGAACTAAACTTTCAATACATGAGCTTTTAGGACAATTTAATAGCAAAATCATGACACATGCCTCTGGGTCACATATTTCAGTGTGGCCAGGGCAATTATATTCTGCCAGGAGATTTTGAGCTTATAGTATAACTGTTCAGATGATCACATTTTTCTGGTCATGTCCATTCTTGAAAAACCAGTTGTAACCAGACATAGTGGTGCATGCCTTTAGTCTCAGCACTCGGGAGGCATAAACAGGTGGATCTCTGAGTTCAAGCCCAGCCTGGTCTACAGAGCTAGTTCCAGGACAGCCAGGGCCACACAAAGAAACCCTGTCTTGGGGGAGGGGAGGGAAGGGAGGAAGGAAAGCTAGTTGCAAAGTGTTAGAATCTTAGTCTTAGTGAAAGAATTGAGACTTTGCCTAAAAGATGACTTTAAACCTTTGTTACTTAAGCCCTCACCCTAGAATCTAGAAAAATTTTAACACTATTGAAAAAAACAAAACAAGATGGTCTACAGAGATAAGGCTGATTTTCCTACTGATGCCTCAGGGCCAGAATGTTTGTGTTCAGTTTTACTGGGTCAAGGGGCTTCTCTCATATCTAAATTTAAACAATGTACCTTGTAAAATGTACTTTAAATTTCATTTATAAACAGAAATTCTTGAATGTAAGAGAAGTAAACCGAGCTGGTGATGGTGTCGAAACCCTGTTTCAGAAAAGAAAACAAACAAACAAAAAAAAACAAAAACAAAAACCCATTAAAAAGTAAAGTGGACCATACATTTTTACTTAATTCTTAGCCTTTGTTGAATATTTAAACCTTGCTGTAGATTAATGTTCTTGGTGCAATGTAACAGAACATTGCAATCACATTTATCCAGCATGGAGACTGCTAAGCACAACTCTCTGTTGAACACTTACCCATCTTGAGTACGCACAGCCCTTCTCTCCACCTCTCGCAAAGCCAACACTTAAATCTGAAGTATATACTATCCCTTATCTCTACTTGCCAGGCTTGCTAACTTTGCTTCTCTCTGACTAGTTCTGGATTTTGTTTCCTGCTGTACAGTCAAGGGTTTAACTTTACCCCATTCCATATCCCCAAGGTGAGGAACTCCTCGGGTTATAGGGGGAGCACTGCTGGCCTATGTCATCTCACCACAACAGATTGGTGACATTTAACAATTACCATGGCAGTGATCAAAAAGAAAATGGGAGGAAGGAAAGAGGTGTCACCTGAATTCCAGAATGCTTACTATCCCATCTATGAAAAAATCTGAATGTCCCCCTTTTTAAAGCCTATCCCCTTTTCCTCACTTAACTCTATACCTGTTATTTTCAATGCCCAAGAATTGATAGACTGATTTGAACGTTTCTCTTCTATTACTCTGGCTCTTAGCCAAAAATAAATCTCCTTTTTCTGCTCAGCTGATGCTTGGTTCCATAGTCCTAAAAGGACTGTGGAATTGGTCTATGAAATTGGTAAAGTTTTTGTTTGTTTGTTTGTTTGTTTTGTTTCTCAAGACAGGGTTTCTCTGTGTAACAGCCCAGGCTGTCCTGAAACTCACTTTCTAGACCAGGCTGGCTTTGAACGTCCAGAGACTGGCCTGCCTTTGCCTCCCGAGTGCTGGGATTACAGGCCTGTGCCAGCACTGCCTGGTGGTACTTTTTTTAAAGTCAGACTTGTGGAACCATAAGTGTTTCTTCTTTTTGCACATTCGTATGTATGTTTGTGTATGTGTGGGCACGTGAGCATGTTATCAAACTTAGAGGTCACAGTCTGTGCTCCAAGAAGTCATGTTCCTCAAGAAGCCAATTAAAGTAGCCAAATTAATAGTAAAATTCAGGAAAGAAAGATTTATTCAATGCAGCCATATTGGGAAGAGGTGCAAAGAGATCCATGACTCCCACTAAAGCCCATCTTTGGGCCCCAAGATGAGATTAAAGTTTAAATGGAGGCCAAAGATGTGAACTCTATTAGAGTCTGAATCAAGGTGTGGTGGTACAGGCCTACAATTCCTGTGCTTGGGAGGATCAGGAGCTCAAAGACACGCTCAGCTACAGGGCTGTGAGGTATAATAACAGGAAACAAAGAGGTGGACTGATTAGTACTGAGCAGAGCAGGGTGTGTTGGGGCTTAAAGCAGTTCTGAGGTTCAGAAAGCTTGGCCTCGAGGGCACAGTTTGGTTGTAAAGCACTTGCCTACTGTGTGCGAATCCTAGCCTTGCACAAAAACAAAACAAGGGCTTCAACAGAGCACCCACCATGCTGCTGTGTGTGTCTACGCAATGTTTTAAGTTACTGGACTGGCTTGAGGGCAGTCTGTTGCTTGGCTGACCGTCCTTTGCTTAGGTCACCAAGGAAGGGACTAAAAACGTTGAATTATGTGAGAAGCAAGCCCCTCACTTTGCGATAACAAATTTAAGAGACTAGGCAAGGTTAAAGTTTTATTTTACAGTTCTGTAGACATGGATGTTGACCTACTGAAAGGAGTGGTGTAATAGGTTGGCATGAGACAGTGACTTTCATTTGTTCATTTATTTATTTATTTTGGTTTTGTGAGCAACAGTAGTTTTTAAAGGCCTCAATTGCAAAAACAAGCAAGCAAACAAACAAACAAAAACCAAACAAACCGTCTTGCCCTTTTCCTACAGGCTGGTACTCCAGAGAGCAACACAACATTTGTTCTCACCTAGTAAAGCACCCTCACCAAACTTCCCATCCTATTGGCTCAGAACATGCAGCCTTATTTACATACCGTATATCCTGGGTCTCGGGATCCTTTTCAGATCAGCATTGGCTCAGTCACGTGGCAGTGTGCTAGTAACTTTTCAACCCTAGGATAAATTGGAGTGCCTAGACAAGCAGGCACCAGATAGCACCTAAGGGAAAAGATGGGTGTGGTTGGGGACTGTGGTGGTAAGGGGTGGGCTAGCGCCTCCAGATAGTCTGTAATTGAACGCTAAGCCACCTCATGAACATAATTTATTTACGTATCCAGTATTTAATAATAGTTTATTTTACTATTTAATAAGATTTTAATATTTATATTTAATATTCAGTAAAAGTTTAATTTTGACTTATAATTGCGGGGGGGAGTCAAAGCTCACAATGACACAGAAGGCATAGCAGCACATAACATGATTTCTTGGCAAAACAGCCCTGGCCTCCACCAGCGTTAAGTTAAAAAAGAAAAAAAAAAAAGTACATTAAAACGAGCTCTTATTAAAGCCCATCATTAAAAATAAAAATATAGCCATGGTGAGGCAAACACCCTGGGGTGAGATGGGCTATTTTATCCCCTCTGGGAGAATGGCCTAGGGATGAGTCAGGAAAAGCGTGCGAGCCGGGCGAGCCGAGCGAGGCGGAGCTGAGCAGCCGGATGCACGCGGAGCATCCTTCCGGGTGAGAGGCCGGAGGTCGGAGCGGCCATGGCCGCGGGGCGCGGGCCTCTCGCCTCGCAGCGGGGACTCTCGCTATGGTGACGCTCTCGGGGCCCGGCCGCACGGGGGCGCCGGAGCGCGGCCATCGGGCCTGCCCTGCGTCCGCCGGAAGCGCCCCGCTGACCCTGCGCGCCGCGGGAAGATGGCGCTGGAAGCGGGCGACATGGAAGACGGGCAGCTCTCTGACTCGGATTCCGACATGACGGTCGTGCCCAGCGACAGGCCGGTGCAAATGGCGGTGAGCGAGAGGGCGCGCGGGTCGGCGGGCCGGACGCCGGGGCAGCGCGGGCGGGAGGAGGGGCGCGGGCGGCCCCGGCGGGCGGCGAGTCGGAGGCCGCGGGGCCCCGGCGGAGACTCGACCCCGCGGAGCCGCCGCCTCGCGGCCTCCTGGAGCGGGCGCGCGTCCCCTCGCCTGCGGCTCCGGCTGCTGCTGCTGCACACTCTCCCGCTCCTGCGCGGCCGCGGCTGCACACACGTTTCCCCCCGAAGCTAGAACGTGGGGACGGGGAGCTGAGACGGCTTCTGATGCTCTCTCTCTCCCTTTTTAATTTTTGCTCCTGGCGGACAGGGACGAGGAGCTCGCTTCGTACCCGGGGCCCGGTCTTCAGTGCCCCCCACCCCGAGTTTGGTCAGCTTCCACGTGCCAGCATGCAGGCAGGCAGGCACCAGGCTTTGTTTCAGCTGCTCCGGGTTGTAGGCGGCATCTCGCTGTGTATCCCACGGCTGTTGGGGCTTGAACTGTCGTCCTGCCCCTTAGACTCCACAAGTGCTGGGAGATCACAGTGCACCACCACTCTAGACAGCCTCCTAGTTTTCTGAGATTTTTGTTTTCACTCTCCCAGAGAGCCAGGCTTCCCGCACCCAATCCTCGGCACCGCCGCCGCTATCTGCAAACTGTTTTAACTGCCCTGTTTGGTTTTCAGGTGGGACTGGCATGACACTCAGCACAGGGTTGTAAGGGTGTGATGCGGAATACTGCACCCTCTAAGGCCTAGCCATGGCCAGTGTTGTCAGCGGTTATTGCTGGCGGACTATTCATCTGCTGCCTCAAGTCATCTCACTAATTTTAAATACCTAAGAGGAATTCTCTAAGTGCTTGGTTTTGTGTTTACTATAGAAAAGCAAAGATTGAGGGCAAAGTTGTAAACTCGGGGCTCTATTGCAAAGTAGGGCGACTAGTTAGCAATAGGGTATATAGCCAGGGAGTGTGGGTATAGCTCAGTTATAGAGTGCTCGCCTAGCATGCAGGAGGCCCTGAGTTCAATCCCCTTGACTCTTAAGTGTAATTCACTCAGGTATCCCCTTCCCCCATAAAAGGATTTTTTTTTTTTTTTTGCCATAAAGAAATGATAAATGTTCAAAGTGATAGATAGGGTAACAACCCTGATTTGATCATTATGAAATATATACATATATTGAAACATTATACCGCATAAATTTGTGTAGTTATTATGTGGTGGTTAAATTTTCCTAGTGATTGTCTTGTGTACTTGTCTTAGGAAAGTAATGCTAGGATTTTATTTTTCAGCCCTTCTTTTTTTAAATGTTAATAATTTTGAATGTTAATAATGCTGTGAAATCTGAATTCTGAGGGGTTTTGTTTTTGTTTTGAGACAGGGTCAAAACCAGGTAGCCTCAAAACCAGGAACCTCCTGCCTCAGCCTCCTGAGCTCTGATTAAAGGTGTGCACTACTATACCTGAGGAAATCTGCAGTTAAAAGTAATGTCTGGGATTCTTCACCATAGCTTACCATCATTGTTTTTCCCCTCCATAGGGTTGTCCCTATGTAGGCTTAGCTAGCCTTGAACTTACAGAGATTTGTCTTCCTCTGCCTCCCAAGAGTTCAGGGATTGGTATCATCACTTCTTAAAGGAGTAGCCACAGAACCATGTCTTAACTGCAACTAACAATTATTATGTATATCATTCTCACACATGTGTCTTTAAAGGTGAGAGGTAAAGGCTTTGGTAAATTCTTAGGAGGCGATCTCCAGAACCAAGTTAATTTAATAAGGGCTAGATTAGTGTCAGCTGTCTTTGGAGCGTGATCGTTTTAGATGCTCCTATGGAATCTTTGGTACATTGTTTCTCCCTTCTCTTCTCCTTAGTAAAGTCTGTGTGCCCCTCAGACATGCCTGAACCCACTGTGCAACCTAAGTCATCCTTAAGCTTCTGGTCCTCCTGCTTTAGCCTCTGGAATGCTGGGATGACAGGCATGCGCAATACCTACATTGCTGTAAAAAATAGCCCATGGTAGGTGGAATTAATGCTTTGTGGAACTGACTGTACTTTCTTTCCCCTGCAGAAAGTGCTAGGCGGGGGCAGTGTTGCATGTGCACCAATATCGCACTATCGGACTGTGAAAAACATGGATTCCAGTGAGGAGAGTGTGGATTCAGATGAAGACTGTTCTCTTTGGAAAAGGAAGCGACAGAAATGCCTTAACCCTCCTCCCAAACCGGAGCCTTTTCCGTTTGGCCAGAGCAGTCAGAAAACAGCTCTCAATGGAGGGAGGAAGGTGAACAATATTTGGGGTGCTGTACTCCAGGAACAAAATCAAGATGCCGTGGCCATTGAGCTTGGCATCCTGGGAATGGAAGGTACCCTTGACAGAAGCAGGCAGTCTGAGACCTACAATTACTTGCTTGCTAAGAAACTTAAGCGGGAGTCGCAAGAATACACAAAAGAATTAGACAAAGATCTAGATGAATATATGCATGGTGACAAGAAACCAGGGTCAAAGGAAGAAGAGAATGGGCAAGGTCATCTCAAACGGAAACGGCCTGTCAAAGACAGACTGGGTAACAGGGTAGAAATGAACTACAAAGGCCGCTATGAGATCACAGAAGATGACTCTCAAGAGAAAGTGGCGGATGAAATTGCTTTCAGGTAAGTACTTGACCACATATCTCCTATTTACAGGAAGCAAAATAGATGCTAAATACATTCCTTTTTGACGTTTTGTTTGTTTGTTTGTTTATTCATTTGTTATTAGGGTCTTTCTATAGTCTTAGCTGTCTGGAGATTGCTGTGTAGACCAAGCTGGCCTCATACTCACAGAGTTCCTATCTGCCCCTCCCTCTCAGAGCTGGGATTAAAGGTGTATGTCATACCTGGCTGAGGTTTTGTTTTGTTTTGTTTTTCTTAAAAGAATTAACTGAGATCATGTTTGACTGTGATCAAATTTGTGTCTTTTTAAAGGTAACATTGAGCTGGACACGTAGCTCTGTTGGTACAGTGCTTACCTAACATGCATGAGACCCCAAGTTCAATTCTTAGCACCCCATAAACTGGACATAGTGTAACATGCCTGCAACCCCAGTACAAATGAGATGGAAGAGCAGACGTTTAAAATCATCCTCTGCTTCACAGGGAGCTTGATGCCAGCCTGGGCTAGATGAGATACTCTCTGAAAAGGAAAGCCCCAGACGGGGCTGGCAAGATGGCTCAGCTGGTTTTGGCTCTCGTCACAAAGCCTGGGGTCCCATGTGGTAGAAGTAGAGAACTGATTCCTGCAAGTTGTCTTCTTTCTCATCTCCACATTTATGCCATATCTTGACACAGACACACATAGACACACACACACACACACACACACACACACACACACACACACACACGATTTTTTAATGTTATTCCTAAGTTGAAAATAACTGATGTGTTAATATGATAACCACTCATTTTCAGGTGTTGATTTTTTATATGAAGACAAGTTATCCAGTTTTACAACCATTGCTTTATTGTTATTACAACCATTGCCTTTAAAACCTTTCTACATCACCCAGTAAAACCTTGTTCTCATCCATATATGTCTATTTACTATTAATGTCCTTAATTTCCTTCCCAGACAAGTATACTTTTCTTTCTTTGTAAATTTGCCATACAGATGCAGCCATGCCAGTATACGTGTTTGTAGTTTCTACCCACACCCAAAACACACACACAGAGTGTTTCTCTGCATAGCTATGTAGACCAAGTTGGCCTTGAACTCTTGAACTCAGAGCTCCACCTGCCTCTGCCTCCCAAGTGCTGGCATTCCTGGCTACCTTTTTCTTGCCTTTTCATTCGTTCGTTCTTTCTTTCTTCCTTTCTTCCTTCCTTTCTTTTTTTTTTTTTAAAGTAGGATTTCACTGTGTAGCTTTGTTGTCCTGGAAGGAGTTGTAGACCAGGCTGGCCTCAAACTCACAGAGATCCACCTGCCTCTGCTCCCAAGTGCTGGGATTAAGGGCGGGTGCCACCACCACCACCCAGCTACTTTCTTCAATTTTATTATCGATAATCAACCTGTTGTAGCAGAAACTAATTAATACTTTTACCTCCCTTTCCTTTTTTTTTTCTTTTTTGTGATAGTCTGAATTGTTCTGTTGTTGAAGGAACCCTGAGCTAAAGCCAGTCCTAGGAATTTGCTATATAGACTAGACTGGCCTCAAACTCATAAGAGAGCTGCTTGCTTCTGCCTCCCAAGTGCTGGAATTAGGGCCTGCACTCACTACCCCAGCTGCTTAATTTGTAAATGAGAAGTGTTGCTTTTTGATTTAGGGGTTTTGTTTTGAGGAAGGTCTCCCATAGCTAAGGCTAGCCACAAGCTTAACTATGTAATAAGATAGGTCTTGAACTCTGATCCTCCTGACTGTACCTCCCCAGGGCTGGGATTACAGGTACTCAACCACCACTCTTGACACTGCAGTTTTACTGGATGTGTATAGATTTATGTATCTCCAGACTGGATGGACAGTCTACATTTATTTTTCTGCATAATGCTGAACAAGTGTTTCATGTAACACCAGTACTGGTTAGTTTTGGGTTTCATTTGTTTTTCTTTTAAAAGTGAAGATGTTTAGGGGCTGAAGAGATGGCTCATTAGTTAGAAGCACTGGCTATTCTTGCAGAGGATCCAGATTCGATTCCCAGCACCCACAAGGCAGCTCACAGCCATCTGTAACTTCAGTCACAGTCCAACACCCTCCTTTGGCCTCTGTGGGCATGGTGTACACATGGTGCACATGCACATGCACACATACAGGCAAAACACTCATACACAATTAAAAAGTCAAATTGCAGGGGATCTAGCATCCTCTTCTGGCCTCCTGGGCATCAAGCATGAGACATACATGCAGGCAGTACACTTAACACATACAAAACATTTTTAAGTAGAAGTTTGGAATTTGTATTTTGAAGAAAAGTAGACTTTCTAAACCAAAGTCTCCTCTAGAGATAAGGAAACTTAGGCCCAGCACTTACCTTACCTGGCTTACACAAGGTTGTCAGCTTTGTGAGCATCAGACTGAAGCTGAACCTTGGTCACTTGCCCCTTCTTTCTGGTGTCTTTTCCAAAGTATTGCATTGCTCCCATGAGGAGAAACCAAGGTCTGGGGTCTGGGTGGAAACTGAACAGGCTTCTGAGCTGTTTTTCTTATTTCTGGGAGCCATGGACTCTGTCTGACCCAGTTAGAAGAGCTACTTAAGCTCCTGGGGTTTTTGTTTTGTTTTTTGAAATAGGGTCTGTCTTTGCAATCTTGCCTGTCCTGGAACTCAATGTGTAGACCAGGCTGGCCTGAACTCACAGAAATCTGCCTGCTTCTGCCTCCTGAGTGCTGGGACTAAAGGCGTGCGCTATCATGCCCAGTGCTCCTTGTGAAGCAAACGAAGCAAGCGCTCCTCCGGGCTACTCTGAAGAGTAGAATGAAAATAGTGTGTCTAAGATTTGAAAGAATTGATGTGTTCAGATAAGGTAAGGCCATTAGGATTGCACTATGAGAAACCATTTGTAGATGTTGGAAGGTTAATTTGGAAGACTAATAACTAGAAGCACACAGTATGTTATTTGTTTGTATTGAATTCATTCGCCTTGTTCTGCATACTTGTTTGAGAACTGCCGTAATCCAACAAGGCAAATGAAGAGCCTTAGTTCAGGAGTTGATATGGAACTTGAGGTCAACATCCTTCTCTTCGTGCCTGAAGAGCAGGTGGTTCCACGTCAGGGACTCCACTGTTAATGGATGGAGATTCTATCAGTGAGGTTTGGGTTCTAGTTGAGAACCACACTGGGGATTAAAGTAGATTTAACAAGTTACTGTGTGTTCTCAACAGGTTACAGGAACCAAAGAAAGACCTGATAGCCCGAGTAGTGAGGATAATTGGGACCAAAAAAGCCATTGAACTTTTGATGGAAACTGCCGAAGTTGAACAGAATGGTGGGCTTTGCATAATGGTAAGACTGCTTTACTGTTTCTGGGTTTGGTTTGGGGAATTTGGTTTTTTTTTTTTTTTTTTTTTTTTTGAAATAGGATTTCTCTGTGTAACCATGGCTGTCCAGGAACTTTCTCTGTAAACTAGGCTGGCCTTGAACTCAGAGGTCTGCCTGCCTCTGCCTTCCGAATGCTGGGATTAAAGTGTACCACCACTGCCTCACACCTGTTTCTAGTTCATATTACTGTCTGTCTTCTTTCCTTCCTTCCTTCCTTCCTTTCTTCCTTTTTAATCAAAACGAACCTGCCTCTCTGCCTTCCCCAGCCCCTTTGATGACAGGATTTCACTGTGTACCTCCAGCTGTCCTCAGACTTGGTACTGCCTTGGCCCCATCAGTGCTGGGACTGTAGGCTGTGTTATCATACCCTCTTACAAGTATAGTTTTGAGACAGCTATCTGAAAGGAATTGAAAAGTAAAGTTTGAAGGGTTTGGTTTGGGAGCACAATTTACTGTGATTGAACTAAATTATTCGATTCCTTGTGCTCAGTCTTCTCAGGTAGAATTGAACATCCTGTGCTGAAAGGATTAGATGAGGTGGTACACATAGGGTACTTAGCTTAGTACCTTGCATCGTGGGAACAAGGCCAGCCTAGTTTACAGATTCAGAACCTGTCTTGAAAATACTGACGTGAGAGAGAGAGAGAGAGAGAGAGAGAGAGAGAGAGAGAGAGAGAGAGAGAGAGAGAGAGAGAGAGAACAAAAAAAGAGGGTTCCGTTATTGGTTTGAAGAGAAAACTGAACCTAAAGAGAGGTCTAGAGAACTACAAGACTGACTCCAACTAACAATTTGAGCAACCGTGGAAAGGCTACCATAAATGCCCTTCCCTGTTAATGAGATCATCAACTAAATTATCCACCATCATGGAGCCTTCATCTAGTACCTGTTGGAAACAGAAGCAAACACCTATAACCAAACACTGAGTCGAACTAGAATCCAGATACAGAGGGGACAAGACCAGGTTGCAGAAACACACAAAGACAGCTGACCTGAACAAGGAGGATCTAATGCCCTCCCCCCCACCCCCGCCCCGCCCCAGACTGATAGCAGTCTGGGGAATCCAGCATGGGACTGACTTGGACCCCCTGAATATGGGTCTCAGCTAGAGAGACTGAGCAGTCTAAAGGACCCCAGACAGTAGAAACAGGATCTGTTCCTGGTGCACGAAAGGACCTTGCGAACACATCCCCCATGGAGAGATACCCCCTTAACCTAGAGACAGGAAAGAAGTCCTAGTCCCTACTTCACATGACTTAACAGATTTACATGACCCAACCTGTATAGCATAGCCCTACAAGTGGAATAGGGATGGGGGGAGGGGAGGGTGGCCAGGGTGCATGTCACAGGGAAAAGAGGGTAAGAGGGAGGGAGGGGAAACTGAGATCGACATGTAAAATTTTTAAATTATATTATTAATAAAAAAATTAATAAAAAAAGAGAAAATACCGGTTATAAATAGAGCTGGGTATGGTGAGATTTGCCTGTAATCTCAGCATTCAGGAAGCAAAGGTAAAGATTACTGAGGGTTCCAGGACAGCCTGGGCAAGGCTCTGTTTCAAAAACAAGTCAAATCACAAGTAGATATACAATATAACTGTGTGTATTAAAGTTCAAGGGTGGGGGCTGGAGAGATGGCTCAGCCGTTAAGAGCACTGGCTGCTCTTCCAGAGGACCCAGGTTTGATTCCCAGCACCCACACAGCAACTCACGCCTATCTGTAACTCCATTTCCAGGGGGTCCAATTCGCTTACACAGACATACAAGCAGGCAAAGTACCAGTGAACATAAAATAAATAGATAGGTCACTGGGTAAGAAGGAAAGCTATCTGAATAACCCTCTAGAGTGGGCCAGCAGTAACTGGGAAAGGAATTGAGAAAAACTTCACTGTTTCTTCTCTGACAAGACCAAGGGCAATAGCACGTAGAGTATGTTTTTAGAGCTTTCATTCATTCAGCTTTCACTGTGAGTAATAAAGTATATTAGCAAGAGTATGCCCTAAGGGAAAAGAAATAGATCAAAAGAAGATGTAAGGAAGAGAACAGGGAAGTGTAAATGAGTGGTCAGGGTAGAGATTTGAACAGGCTTAACAGGCAAAGCAGTAAGTACTGCAAGAATAGGCCATGACTGCATGGAAGACATGAGAGGTACCAGTTAGGGCCAGAAATGCTCAAAGTGAGCAAGAATTTGCCTAGAGTGCAAAGTTTGGCAGGATGCCAAGAATACTCAAGGTACATACCATTTCAATGTGATTTTTTTTTCTTTCTTTGTTTTTGAAATGGGGGTCTTGTCTTGCTCTGTATCCTTGGCTGCCTTTGAACTAACTCTGTAGACCAGGTGGCCTCAAACTCACAGAGATCCACCTGCCTCTGAGTACTAGAATTAAATCTATGCCTCACTTACCTGGCTCAAAATTAAAACTTAATGCAAGAAAATCCTCATTAGACTAAATAAAAGGTGGGTTTCAACTTGTGCAGTTGACTTAATCTCTTTCTGGTGCCCGATAGGAACAAGGAAGGGGGGTGTCTTTGTGACTGAATAAAATCAATGAGAGACTAGGATATAAGGTGTCTTAGTTACTTTCCTGTTGCTGTGCTAAAACACCCTGACCAAGGCAACCTATAAAAAACATTTAATTTGGGACTTAGCATTTCAGAAGGTTAGAGTCTGTGAGTAAAGTGACAGGCAGGCAAGTCACTGAAGCAGTAGCTAAGAGTTCACATAGACATGTGACAGAGAGACTAGGACTGGCCAAGTCTTTTGAATGCAAAGCCTGTGCCCAGTGCCCTCCACCAAGGCCATGCCTGCTAATTCTTCCCAAACAGTGCCACTAGCTGGCACCAAGTGTTCAGACATGAGCCTATGGGGCCATTCTCATCCAAACCATTACATAAGACTAAAGAAGAACTGTGAGCAGGTCCTCGTGGGGAATAATGTGTGCTCAAATTTGACTTCTTACTTTTAATGAAATAGTTCTTGGAGGTGTTTGACATGCACATTGCATTCTAGCTATAGGAATTAATGCCATGAATCAGAGTTTTGCCTCTTACTCTATGAGCTAGTGTCCTTCTCAAGCTCTTTGTACATAGTGTCACATGTTTTGCATTTTTGTGGTTTATTTTCTGGTGGTTAGCTGGTCCTCTGTGGGTAGTATGAGGGTACTGACTAGCACTTGTAAATTCAAGAGAACTGTGCCATGCCTTAAGGAAAAAATTATTCAGTAAGCTTCATTTAATAATGATTTTTAATGCTTTGAGCCATTAGTCCAGTATTAATGAATCTGTATGTATATGCATGCATTTGGTTAGTTCATTTGTTTGATTTTTGATTCATTTTTTTCACTTCAGTAGTTAGTTAAAACCCAGTCTTGTGCAAAATATGCCCTCTTCTACTGAACTACACTCTTAACTCCAACAGAATGTTTTAAATAAAGTGTCTGTAAACAGGACTCAAGTTTGAACAAATCTAACATTATATTACACCTAGAGCTGTCTTTTAATACTTGCTAATTTGGTGTTTGTGAGTAGTGGGAAGCAGTGGTAGATGTATATCTCTTAGAGTATATATTTAAATCTAAGATTCTTAAAAAGAACCAGAACCAGATCTAGGATGCAGGTCTGGTTCTGGCTGTCTCCATAAGCATACCTGTAGTCAACTATGTCCTGGTCATTCCTGGAGCCGTGGTCTGAAAGTCGGGGTTATGGTGCAGTGACTGAACACTTTCCTAGCATGGCAAAGGCCCTGACTTCTGTCTCCGCATTGTTAGTAAGTATTCGCTCTTCATGTGTGCAATTGTCAAATAGTATATTTGAAATACTCTCAAAAAGTTGCCTGTGGAAGTTTCTATAGTTTAATTTTTCCATTTCTTTTTGTAGGATGGTAGTCGAAGAAGAACACCTGGTGGGGTTTTCCTGAATCTCCTGAAAAACACTCCGAGCATCAGTGAAGAACAAATTAAGGTAATGACAGTGACTGTGTCCTTCCTAGCTTTAGGATGCATCAAAAAGCCAGACTTAGGGCGTACACGTAATCCCAGCACCCAGAAGCAGAGACAGGAGGGTTGCTGCATCCTAGGAAAGATCCCATTTCAAAAGATGGAGGACAGCCAGGCATGGAAGTTCTTGCCTTTAATCCCAGCACTTGGGTAGAGGCAGGGGAAGATGGATCTCTGTGAGTTTGAAGCCTTCCAGGGCTACATGAGATCCTGTCTCAGAAAGAGGAGGAAAAAAAAGATGCATCGTTTTGGACTTCTACTCAGTCTCCTTTTCTTTCTGTTTTTGTGTGTTGTGTGTGGAGAGTCAGTTTTAAGAACATGAGTAGGGCAGACAAGAGGGCTCAGTGGCTAAAGGACCTGGCCAGCAATGTATACAACCTGAGTTTAGTCTTAGGACCCACATGGAGAAACTGTAGAACTGACTCCTGCAAGTTGTCTTCCGACTGCCTACCACAACACACGTGTATAAATAAACAAGCACACAAATAAATGTAATGAAAGATTTTTACAGGTGCAATAAAAGTGAACTTGAGAACTAGGGTATAGTAGTGTAGCATGTGCTTAGTATGCACAAAAACCCATGTTCAATAAATAAAAAGATTGATTTTTTTTTTTTTTTGATTTTCTGTTTTTAAGACAGGGTTTCTCTGTATTGTTTTGGAATCTGTCCTGAAACTCTGTAGACCAGGCTGGCCTTGAACTCACAGAGATTACCTGCCTCTGCCTCTCGAGTGCTGGGATTAAAGGTGTGTGCCACCACTGCATTTGCTATCCCAGATAGTATATTCTGTTCATATGATGTTGCAACTACTCTTTAATTGCCACATTGGTGACAGTCTGTCTGTAGTTTGGAAAATAGAACCAGATTTGCTGAGTAGGGCTTTTTGTTTTGTTTTGGCTTGCTGTTGTTATTTTGGGTTTGGTTTACAGTGTGTGTGTGTGTGTGTGTGTGTGTGTGTGTGTGTGTGTGTGTGTGTGTGTTAGCATTTGTATGGAAATGAGAGGACAGCTGGTAGGAGTAGTTTCTTTCCACCATGTTGGTTCTGGTGTGTGATGATATTTACTAAAGCTTGCCTGAAGGTACAGAAAGCAAAGCAGCCAAGCCACTAGCTCTTACCTCTACCTCAGGCTGAAAGGGCTGGTCCTGACTCCACCAGCTCTTCCAAACCTGAGACTGTTGCCTCTCCTCAGAATGGCTGGAGACTGAATCTCAGAATGTAGCCTGAGACACTGGCTTCCTGTCTTATATATACCTCTCTAGGGCTGGAATTAAAGACGGGAGCTAATCTTTTAGACTGATTCAACTCTCGAGTAGCCTTGGGTGGCCTTGGACTCACAGAGAGATCCATCTGCCTCTATCTCCTGAGTCCTAGGATTAAAGGTATGTGCCACTACTGTCCGGCTTCTATGGCTAACTAGTGTGGCTAGCTCTGCTTTCTGATACTTCAGACAATCTTTATTAAACATAAATAATGATATATATCACCACACTGGTGGCTGAACTTGACTCATCAGGATTGGTACCCCTGAGGTACATCCCCAACCTAATTGTTTTCCTCTACCTGCCTTCAACCCTTTCTTTTTCTTTCTCTTGTTTTCTTTGGGGCTTTTGTTTATTGCTTATCTTTATTTGGGAATCTTGTAGTTTAATATTTAAGTTGTAGAAAATAGAAAATATAAAGGAGACAGGCAGGCAGATCTCTGAAAATTTGATGTAGCTAGGGCTGTATAGTAAAACCCCATCTCAAATAAAAAAGAGGAATAAGTGTGTATTCTGCGTTCATGTTTGGGGGAAAGCAGGAGGTAATAGTTTGGTTTTGTTTTTGAGGTGGGGTCTTACTGGAACCCTGATTGGCAGCTGCTTCCTGAGTGCTGAAGGTTAAAGGTGTGCATCGCCATGCCCACTTGGGGTTTCCGTTTGATGGGAAAGGAACATCGTAACCATTGAATGCAGTGCCAAACATTGGTTTTCTCTTTAAGATCAAGATACTCAATAAATTAAAGTAAAAATGTGTTTTACCTCTTGACACCAGGATATGGTTCCAAGGATTACAGGATTACACACCCGTAATCCCAGCATTTGGGAGGCAGGGGCAGGAGGATCCTCACAATTTGAGGTCAGCCTGGTCTACATAGTGAGTTCCAGGCTAGCCATGGCAGTATAGTGAAACTGTCTCCTAACAAGCATGTATTTATTTATATTGGTTTTGCTCCTCAAAAAACATTTTTGATTGTCACAATTTGGGATGGGGTGCTTTATATTACAAGTTGTGGGTAAAGGCTGGATGCCCAGCCTAGGAACTCAGCTGTGCCTGTGTGTGTGTGTGTGCTTGCCTGCATGTGTGTACACATACCATGTGTGTACAGTGCTCTTAGCCCGAGAGGGAGGGTCGGCTCTCCTTAAACTGGGGTTACAGGCAGTTGTAAGCCAACATGTTGGTGCTGTAGACTGAACCCAGGTCCTCTAGAAAAGCAGCAAGTGCTCTTAACTGCCATCTTTCCAGCTCCTACAGTAATATTTTTAAGAGAGGGAGTTGTTATTTTGCAAGTGAACATTCTTACATAGGTCAGTTTAATTTCGTAGTACAGGCAGTCATATATAGTTAGGATGTTTCAAAGTTAGTACATCTTTAATCTTTTATTCTGTTGTGTGTGTTATCAGTAATAGTTTATTTAAATTCTAAGCAAAATTTCCCCATGGTAGATCCTCTTTTAGCAGATAGATGTGTGGGAACAATGAGTTAGGGTAGAGTGAGCATGGCCTATCTAACAGTAGATTGGTTTTGGCTATAGCAATTGACAATGTCATGAATTCTGAATTCTGTTCTGATAATGGGATCACTAGTTCTTTTTTTTTTTTTTTTTTTTAGAAGTAGATTATTATAAAGGGCCTCCCTCATAATATAATAAATAATATGGCATGGTTTTTTGCTTGTTTTTTTTACCCAAAGTTCTTTTTATTTCAGGACATTTTCTACATTGAAAATCAAAAGGAATATGAAAATAAAAAAGCTGCTAGAAAAAGAAGAACACAGTTATTGGGTAAAAAAATGAAACAAGCTATTAAAAGTCTGAATTTTCAAGAGGATGATGATACATCACGAGAAACTTTTGCAAGTGACACTAATGAGGCACTGGCCTCTCTTGATGAAGCCCAGGAAGGACCTAGCGAAACCAAGCTAGATGCTGAGGAAGCCATCGAGGTGGACCATACTCAGGATTTGGACATCTTTTAGGCACATTTTGGACGTTTTGAAGAATAGAACTTTGTAATAATAATAGTTTCCATTTCTACTGAGGTTGCTGTACTATACACTGAATCTGGAGAAAGAAGAGCTATTTCTGTTTCTTGTTTGAAGTAAAAATTGTATGTGGGCAGTGAAATGCCTTTGATGGCAGTGTCTGACAGGTGTGTGTACAGCATGGGATTTGATTTCTCATTCTGCCGCATGTAGTGACTGTTAACACCTAGTTCTACCTGTGCTCTCTCTATTGAGCTCACTGTTTCATGCCATTAAGAAGCTTTTGTTTTCTGATTTGTCTTTGTGGTGAACTGTGCTTTGGTTTTAACACATTCCATTAAAATATGCTATAATGTGCATAGATTGCTCAGGTCATACATCCAATTGTTCCTATAGAGTGGGCAGAGTCTTGGTATGGACTGATCTCTTGTCTTTCTGCCTCAGCCTGAGCAGTGCTGAGATTATGGGTTTATGCCACCATACTCTACTACTTTTGGGTACTTTAAAAAAAAAAAACAAAAAAACTATTATTATCTGCCTGAGACAGAGAGAGAGGGAGATGGGGATGTGGGGGACATGCATGTGGCCACAGTGTGCACGGTGTGGTCAAAGTGTAATTTTTGTCTTCCCCTTTAAGTGGGCTCTGGGTGGTAGGGCCTGAACCTCAAATGTCTTTATTTGCTGAGCTTTCTCACTAGTCCTTTCAAGCACTCTTGGAAACGTAAGTCTTTATGGAAGATGCTTGCCATTTGTTGAAATCAAATACCAGAAGCTTTTTACTCTCTCTTTTTGAGATAGGATCTCAGTATGTACCTCTGGCTGTCCTAAAACTCACTGTGTAGACCAGAATGGCCTCAAATTCCCTCTGTAGCCAATGGCGGCCTTAGACAGCTGATCTTCTGCCTCTTCCTTCCAAATGCTGAGATTACAGGCATGCACCACCACACTTGGTTTATACAGTGTTAAAGATTGAACTTAAGGGCTGGAGAGATGGTGCAGAGGTTAAGACCACTGGTTGCTCTTTCAGAGGTTCTGAGTTCAATTCCCAGCAACCACATGGTGGCTCAACAACTGTCTGTATTGAGATCTAGTGTCCTCTTCTGTCCTGCAGGTATACATGTAGTCATAACACTATACACATAGTAAATAAATCTTAAGGTGCAGTCATGCTAAGCAAATAACTGAACTACATCCTTAGGCTCTAGTCTAACAGATTTTTCCTGTTTGTAAAATTCCAAATGTCTCCAAGTGTTCTCATTTTTTAATCGATGATATTTTTCCCAAAGAGACTTTACAGACACACTGAAAATAGCTCTGAACTGCATACTCTTAGCTTCTAAGGGTTGCTGTGGCGTTAGCAGGACAATTGTTACATCAACGCTGCAGTTTCATCAGAATTGGACTGTGTGAGGTTCTAGGTGAGAATTCTGTCATTGCTGCCAGTGATGGCTTTGGAAAAAGATGCCTGTCCTGCTTTACCGAAACTGGGCAACAGCAACGCAGCAGAGAATGCATCTAAGCCTGCCAATAAGTGAGGACCTCAGGGTCTGGGCTGGTGGCTCCTAGTGTTATAGGAGACAGTACAGGGCCTCACATAAGCTAGACAAGTGATCTACCATTGAGCTTGGCCAGCCTCCCCTGTTCCACCCCCAGGGCTGGCTTTGACTTCTTTATGTAGTGAGAGTGGCCCTGGACTCTTGGTCTGCTTCTGCCTCCAGAGTGCTAGGGATACTGGTGTGCACCACCAAGAAGTGCTGGAGATGGAACCTTAAGTTTTATGCATGCTAGGCAAGCTCTACCACCTAAACTGCACCCCTGCCCTTGTCAGCCCCTTAACGTTAATTTTCTGGGGTTTTGTTTTGTTTTTTAAATCATTACTTACATGTATGTGTGTGTGCATGGGTTTATGGGCAAGCACACTGTGTGTATGTGTGTGGTCTGTCTGTGTTCTTGGAGGCCAGGAGAGGGTGTCAGATTTGGAGGGAACTGGTACCACAGGCAGTTGTGAGCAGCCCAGTGTGGTGCTGGGATCTGAACCCCTGTCCCATGACAGAACATTTAGGTGCTCTTAACTGCCCAGCCATGCCATCTCTGCTGCAGCCTGAGTAGGGTCTTCTCTCATACAATACATTCTGACCAGTTTCCTCTCCCTCAACTTCTCCTCACCCCCCTTCCTCCCCTCTTCCCCAGAGTTTTGGTTTCTTTACTCCCCCTCCATTTCCTCTTAAAGAAAAGAGCAGGGTTCCAAGAGAGGACAGCCTAACAGGGCAAAACAAGATACAATAAGACAAGGCAAAGCCCTCATTGAGGCTGCACAAGAAACCCAACAGGAGGAAAAAGTCTTCAGGGCAGGCGAAAGAGTCAGACCCCTGTTCCTGCTGTGAGGATTGTAAAAAGACCAAGCTAACAGCCATAACATATGCAGAGGACCTGGTGTAAGATCCATGTAGCCTCTGTGCTTGCCAGTTCAGTCTCTGAGCCCACGTGAGCCCTGCTTAGTTGAGTTTTTGGCCACGTTCACCTGGTGTCCTCCATGTCCTCTGACTCAATCTTTCCTCCCCCTTCTGAGGTAGTGTGGTCTCCTTAAATTCCCTGTGCTGGTCTGGAGTTTGTGATGCCTCTGCCTCCCAACTAACTGGGATTACAGGTGTCAATCAGCTCTCAGTGAGTCCTGGGTTTTCTGTTTGCCAATGTGTTGTGCAGTCTGGGACATATAAGAGTACAGTAAATTTGAGTTTTGTCTTAGCTACTTTTCTATTGCTGTGAAGAGACACCATGGCCAAGGCAACTTATAGGAGGAAGGGTTTATAAGAAGCTTATGTTTTCAGAGGGTTAGTCCATGATCATCCTGTCAGGGAGCATAGCAACAGGCAGGCAGGCATGCTGCAACTGAGAGCCCATTTCATAAACAAGCATGAGGCAGAGAGAGAGAGAGGAGAGAGAGACAGAGACAGAGAGACAGAGAGACAGAGGCTTTTGAAACCTCAAAGCCCACCCCCAGTGACAGACCTCTTCCAACAAGGCCACACCTCCTTACCCTTCCCAAACCATTCTATTACTGAGCTGAGCCTGTGGGAACCATTCTTATTCAAACCACCACATACTTCCCCTAGCATTTATACAGAAAGCGAAATGTCCCATAGAGAAAAGTTTGTGCAGAGATGGTGACTCTGGCTTAGATAAATCCAGAATCCAAATTAATCTTTCCCTCCCTCCTTTTCTTTCTTGTCTCTGGCTCTATATTTCCTTTGGACAATTCATAGGTATGAAGCAAATTATGGTGTACTAGATTCAATCTTAAAACCAGACTGCAGAGGCTGGAGGAATGGCCCAGTGGTTCAGAGCATCTGCTGTTCTTCCAGAGGACCAGAGTTCAGTTGCTAGCACCCACATTGAGCAGCTCACAGCTGCCTCTAGTTCCAGCCCTGGGGGCTCTAATGTCCACTTCCGGCCTCTGAAAGGCATCCTTGCACACACATACATACACACACCAAATAAAAATGAAAATCTGGGTTGTATGTACTTTTGGAGTTGGAGTACACATACCCAGCCCTAACTTGATCCTTGATACTTGGGTTTGTTTGTTTGTTTGCTTATTTTGTGGAAGGGTCTTACTCTAGTCCTGGCTGGTGCCCAGTATTCAATATGTAGAGTAGGATGGTCTCCACAGTGATTCTCCAGCTCCCCAACTGCCAAGATTAAAGGCCTGAGCTACCACACCCAGCTGTCTGGCTGGCAGTTTGAGGAACTTCAGTAGCACAGCTCTCTGACCTGCAGCTGTAGGATGTGATCAACACAACGGCATCCATTTCTTAGAGCAGTGGTTCTCAACCTTCCTAATGTTCCAATCCTTTAATACAATTCCTCATGTTGTGGTGACCCCAACCATGAAATTATTTTTGTTGCTACTTGCTGTCATTTTGCTACTGTTATGAATCATAATGTAAATGTCTGTGTTTTTTCTTTTGTTTGTTTGTTTTGTTTTTTGGAGACAGGGTTTCTCTGTGTTGTTTTGGAGCCTGTCCTGGAACTAGCTGTGAAGCTCAGGCTGGCCTCAAACTCACAGAGCTCTGCCTGCCTCTACCTCCTGGGTGCTGGGATTAAAGGCGTGCGCCACCAATGCCCGGCTATGTCTGTGTTTTTTGATGGTCGTAGATGACCCCTGTAAAAGGGTTGTTTGACTGCCCCCAAAGGGTCATGACCCACAGGTTGAGAACCATTGTTGTAGAATGATATGGACACAAGTTGACAAAAAAATCTCCTTTCTCCTTTCCTAATCTTCAGGTGTGAGGAAATTCACTTACCACGGTTCTCACTAAAGCAAGGCATGATCCCGATTCGTTACGTTATGCCTTGGAAAGAAAACATGAAATTCAGGAAAGTGAATCTGCAGGTATTTTCTCACAAATATTCAGGTTAAAGGCTGCCTGTGCTGTTAGAAAGGAAGGTGTGTAACCCACCTGTGTGTGACCCACAGGTTGGAAGGAGAAACCTGATTCCTACAAATCATCCTCTAGTCTCACTAAATAAACTAAATGTGATAATAAAAGCAAAGCCAATTTAGTATACTCTCTAAGGCATATATAGCTCTGTAAAAACACCTATTTTATGTATTTTCACATATAACCCAAATGCAAACTTAAAATGGCCACACGACAGCATTTGAGGCCCACATACACTCACAAGGTGTCATGAGAAGTAAAACTGCAGCACAGGAGCTGTTTTCAGATGGTGAATATTCAAGTAGAGAGCCATGGAAACAGCTGGGCTGGATCTACACGTAAGACTTGCCCACTCAGTGTTGCTGGTCAATTTGAAAGTTTTCCAAATTCAGATCGGCCATTATAGGACTCTTCTTTTCCTGGCCCTCTCCTTCCTTCCTCCCTCCCTTCCTTCCTTCCTTCCTTCCTTCCTTCCTTCCTTTCTTCCTTTCTTCCTTCCTTCCTCCCTTCTTTTCTTCCTTCCTTTCTTCCTTCCTCCCTTTTTTCCTTCCTTCCTTCCTCCCTCCCTTTTTTCCTTCCTTCCTTTCTTCCTTCTTTCATTCCTTTCTTCCTTCCTTCTTCCCTTCCTTTCTTCCTCTCTTCTTCCCTCCCTTCCTCCTTCCTCTCTTTCTCTCTTCTCCTTCTCTTCCTTCTCCTTCTCACTATCCCCTCTCAAATTCTGGACTCTGGAGCCAGATTATCCTAGAACTCACCATATAGCCCAAGCTGGCTTTGAACTCATGGCTATCTGAAGTGCGATCCTAATTAGTCTTAATAACAAAATCCTGGAGTCAGACAGTGGGGTAAAAGTTCAAAGACCAGAGAAGTAAAGGACCAGACACAGTCACCTCTTACTTCTTGGAGAAGGGCCAAGCTTCTGTCTACGGCCCACCTTACTACTTCCTCTCTCTGCCCAGCCATATCACTTCCTATCTGTCTGTATAGATCTCCAGAACTCTATGGTTAACTCTAGCTCTACCCTCTGATCTCCAGGCAAGCTTTATTTGTCAGAACACAAACAATATCACATCAGTGATCCTCCTGCCTCAGTTTTCCTGGTGCTAAGATTAAAGACAGGAGTCACTATACCTATCCAGTAAGTTATTTTTTTAAAGAGTTAGAATTTGGAAATTTCAAAAGAATAGTTACTATTGAATAAAAATATGTTCTGGCAAGACAAAAAGAAGTCTTAGAAATTATAAATATTTACATAGAGTAAAATAAATTATAAAAGATGGCTCAATTGCCAGGTGGTGGCACACACATTTAATCCCAGCACTTCGAAGATAGAGACAGGTAGATCTCTGTGAGTTCAAGGCCAGCCTGGTCTACTTTGAGAGTTCCAAGACAGCCTCCGAGGCTACAGAGAAACCCTGTCTCAAAAAACAAAAACCAAAACAAAACAACAAATAAAAAGGCTCAATTGTTTCCTTATAAAATGCTCCTGTACAATGCTATAAAATAAAAGAATATGTTTTCCTTGAGATAAATGGGGGGGGGGTTGTTTGGTTTGGTTTTGGTTTGTTTGTCTATTTTTGAGACAGGGCTTCTCTGTGTAGCTCTAGCTGTCCCACCTACCTCTTCCCAGCTTGGGTTGTGTTTTTACCTAATACTTACAAAACAAAACTAAAAGCTAAAGAAATTAAAGCGAAGGTATGAAATGCCAGTCTATATATGCTTATTATTAAGACTTTCTTCAATTTTGTTATGCGTGTGTGGTGTGTGTGTGAGAGAGAATGAGAATTGTTGTAGATTCCTGGCTGTTCTGGAATTTGCATACAGACAAGGCTGGTCTCATACTCAGATCCACCTTACTCTGCCTCCCAAATGCTGAGATTAAAGGTGTGTACCATAACTGGCTTTTTCCGTCTTAATATTGGGATCTATTTTGTATAATTTGATGGCTTAATAAATAGCATTTCAGGGACTAGAGAGTTGATTCAGCAGTAGAAGAGCACTGGCTATTCTCCCGAGAACCTGGGTTCAAGTCCCAGCACCTACATGGCAGCTCACAACTGTCTGTTACTCCAGTTCCAGAGGATCTGACACCCCCACACAGAATATACACAGGCAAAACACCATTGCACATTAAATAAATAAGTCCCTTGGGGGGGTTCGAGACAGGGTTCTCTATGTAGCTTTGGAGCCTCTCTTGGCACTTGCTCAGGCTGGCCTCAAACTCATGGAGATCCACCTGCCTCTGCCTCCCAAGTGCTGGGATTAAAGGCGTGTGCCACCACTGCCCAGCTTAAATAAATACATCTTTAAAAAGAAAGGAAGAAAAGAAGAAAGGAGGGAGAGAGAGAGAGAGAGAGAGAGAGAGAGAGAGAGGGAGGGAGGGAGGGAGGGAGGGAGGGAGGGAGGAGGGAGGAGGGAGGGAGGAGGGAGGGAGGAGGGAGGGAGAGGAAGAAAAAAAGAAAGAAAGAAAAAGAAAAAAAGAGGAAGGAAGGAAGGAAGGGTCTTTAAACCTAACATGAAAATGACGTCTGGTGCCGTTCAGCAGAGTGTTTTCTCTCTTAGCAAGCAGAAGCTTGTGGGATCTATGCTGGCCCCTTGGAAGATTCTCTGTTCTGGGGTTACAGGGAGCGGCTTTGCCATGGGGAAGATCGGAAAGCCATTCTGAAGAAAGGCCCACCGGATATAAAGATTGCCGACATGCCTTTGCACTCACCTCTCTCCAGATACCAGAGCACCGTGATCTCCCATGGCTTCAGGAGGCGACTGATCTGATGTGCCAGCCTGTGGGGGGTAGCCGTGTGCTTGCCTAACGTACAAGACGCTCAGGGTTCAAACCCCATTACTACTCAGAAGAATAAAACGATAAAGTAGCTCAACCTCTTGCCCTCTGTCAGCTCTGGTGCTTAAGTTCATTGCATTTTGCCTAAAAGTTTAATTTGATGAATGAGTGTAAATCAATAACATAATACAGAGATCTTCGAAGGTTCAGGAAGGGCATCAGTTCTTAAGCTATCTGAGGTAAAGTGGTAGATTTCACTCCAGGTGGATAAAGAGCAACAGATAGGCTCAGCCCTGCGGTCTTGCCAATGTAGTCCCAGTCACCGTGAGTCCATAGGTGCAAACCACACTGCTGTGTCCTGTGTCCCGGCAGCGATGGCACACGCTGTTATTCCCAGCACCCCGGAGACAGAGGCAGCTTTGCGATTGCCTCTAGTTAGGCCTCTGCTGCACCCCTTTAACTCTTTGTGGGCATTCCATAACACACGTGGGCACGCAAACACACATACACGGGGGTGGGGAGCAGGGAGGATAAGGGGGAATGTGCTGTGTGATTTCTGCTGTGTGACCCGGAGTTAACCTTAGCTGTTAAGAGGATTAAAAGAACCTCTGTCTGCCAACACTGCTATCAAGGGAAGCTGGGACTATTTGACAAGCTACAGCTGATGAAACCAACATGGCTTCAAAGTTTGTTTTAGGAATTCTGGCATTGTGGAAAAGCACACACACTTCTATGTTTGCAACGTCACACTCATGATAACTATCATTCTGTCCCTTAATTCAATCCAAAACTTAAGAAATAGCTGGAGAAGTTGGTCACATCTTTAATTCCAGCACCCAGGAGGCAGAGGCAGATGGATCTCTTGAATTTGAGGCCAGCCTGGTCTACAGAGAGCGTTCCAGAACAGGGCTGTACAGAGTTCCGGGCTACACAAAGAAACTATCTCAGAAAAAAAAAAAAAATAGCTGGAGTTCCCTACAGAGGATGTATTTTTTTGCATTTCCCTGATAGTCTATACATTTATATAAATTACATATCTAAGAAATGAGAGGTTAGTGACCCTGAGTGTCTAAAAGAGACCTGAACTGATTAATCCACTTCTCTAGAGCAAGCTTCCCTGCCCCCGCTGAGAATCAATCCAGGACTGTCTCTGTCATTGACCACAAAAGCAAATTCAGCAGCTGAAAGTAGGGAAAGCAAAGGCTTGGTGTCGACTTCGGAGGTAGCCCTTATATTTATGCCACTCAACTAGCGTTTAAAACCTCAGAAATAACTGAAGCCCAGACAGCTTTACAGGTATGAGGAATGGTGTGACCCCATAGGACATCTTAAAGAGCTTGAGACGTCTGTGAAGGATACCTTGAGTCTGGGAGCTGAGACTCTTCATACATTTCTAGGACTAGGTAGGAAAGAATCTTGAAATGAGCAGTGAACACATGCAGAGACCTCTGAGCACATTGCTCACTGCTCCTGGTATTAACATACTGTGGTTTGGGTCTTCTCATCCCCACAAGGGTTCATGCGTTTGTGTAGAAGTCTGGGCCCCACAGTGTCACTGTCACATGAGGAAGCATAATGGGAATCGGGTAACTGGGTGTGCACCCGCAGAAGAGATTAGGTTAGCACTTGGGGGAACCCCTGAGTTAGTTCTTATGAGGGTAAGAACCCTTGAACCACTCCAGTCTCCTGGCTGGTTGTTAATGCTGTTGCTTTTATTATCAGGGCCCAATTCTTGAGCCTCCCTCATGGTAGACCTGTCTTTGCATATCATCTCACTCTTGGCCATGCTCAGATTATGAAGCCACTTACCTGAGGCTGAACCGGTGTGTCTGTCCTGTCTTACTTTCAGCCTTCAAATGAAAAGTTTCATCAAAGAACTCTTTCTCCTTCCTCAGTGCTGGAGATCAAACCCAGAGTTTCATTCATGTTGGGCTAGTGCTGGACCACTGAGCTATGACCCCAGCCTAGACTTTTCTTTTCTGTCCCCAAGACATTGGTCTCACTATGTAGACCAGGCTGGCCTCGAACTCACAGAGTTCTGCCTGTTTCTCCCTCTACTGCTCTGGTGCTAGGATCAAAGGTGTGTGCCACCACATCCAATTCAACCTTTTCTTTATAAAAGTATCTCCTATAGACATACTACATAGTAACCAGAACAATCTAATAACTTATTTACCTCTGTGAAGTCTGACTCTGCGACAGTGATTCTATGACTTCGAGTTTTCTGTCTGTTACAGTTTGAAATGTCCTTGTGGTGGTTTGAAAGAAAATGGCTCCCAAAGAGACAGTTGTTATTAGGAGGTGTGGCCTTGTTGGAGGAAATGTCACTATGGGGACAGGTTTTGAGGTCTCTTTCTCTCAAGCTTCCCTTCGAGTGACCATCAGTTGACTTCCTGTTACCTGTTGGTCAAGATGTAGCTCTCAGATCCAGCACCACGTCTGCCTGCACACTGCCATGTCCCCATCATGGTCATAATGGACTGAATCTCTGAAACTATAAGTGAGCCATCCACAATCAAATGTGTTCTTTGTAAGAACTGCCATGGTCATGGTGTCTCTTCACAGCAATAGAAACCCAAACTGAGACAGTCTTCCTCGGGAAAATGTTTAAACACTTGTTCTCAGTTGATGGAGCTATTTTTGGAAGTTCTGGAAACTTTAGGAGCAGGGCCTAACTAGAGGAACTAGGTCACTGAGGATGTACCTTTGAAAGTTTTATCTGGGCCACAGTCCTCTCTTCTTTTTCTGGTTCCCCCACACGCTTCACTACCACGATGCTCTGCCCAAGTCCACGGGCTAAGAGAATGGGCCAAACTGTCTGAAACCATGAGCCCAAATACATCTTTGTCCATTAAGCTGTTCTCTCGGGTATGTTAGTCACAATTGTACAAAAGTAAAGAACTCTTCATTCCACTCGATTTTCCTTCTGTTTCTGTGAATGCCAAGTTATTTTCCGTGAGTGTCCCTTTCAGACTGCCCTTGCCTAGTTTCACATTCAACTCCTTTCGGTTCTTCCCTCCTCCACGACGGGTTAGTTTGAGGTTACGATTTCTCTCCCAATAGAGCCTTAATTCATGAGGAATCTTAGTCTAGTTGTTTTCTTTCCAGTGATTGTGAACCCTTGGGACTTCCAAGGTCCAAACTGCCTGTGGATATAGCTCTCCTATACTAAATCCCTGGCGATTGTATTTAACCAGCACTGACCAGTTTCTGTCCATCTGAGGGGCCTTGAGAACCAGCTATGCCGGCGTAGTCCACAGGGCAGAGGATGGCAGGCAGAAAGATGAGCAGTGGCTTGAATTGAAATAGTTCTCTGCATTCTCTGGGCTTTGGCAAAAGAGGATCTGTGTATTCTGCAAATGATGTGGGTAATATGTGTGTTAGAACCCTGAGGGATGAGGCCGGATTACCTGTTTTGTTGTTGGTGGTGGTGTGTATGTATGTGAATAATAGCAATATATTCAAATCAAAAACAATGCTGGAAGCCAGAACACTAAAATGGTCCCAATGTTAGCACTTCTGGGTGTGGCGGTGATGCCACCGGTGATGATGGTGATGATGATTTTGGTCTTCTGAGACAAAAAGATAATTTTGGTCTCTGTAGCCCAGACTAGCCTAGAACTCAAGAGTTCTAGAAGTTCAGGTAAGTACAAACATGTATTTTATCAACAGAAGCTCTTCCTTGGGTGGGAAATACTCTCTTGTCTCTGTTCTAAAATCAGCACAAATGCCAACTACTCTGGGACGCTGTTTCACACTCCGGTTCTCCCTACCTGACAGTTCCTGTCTTTGTGATCTTAGTTCCTCCGCTTGACCAGAAGGGGGCTCTGTTGCATCACTTAAAATGCAATTTGAGTTCTGAAGAGAAAATGGAGGGGGAGCGGGTCCAGGAAAAGAGAGTTGAGAGTAGCTGGGAGGATTGAAGGGAGGGGAAGCTATGCTCAGGATGTATTGTATGAGAGAATATCTATTTTCAAAAAGGAAATTTTTTAAAGAAAAAAGAAATTTGCATAATGGAGAAAAGAGACACTGCTACCACCTGAGAAGCTAATGGCAGTTGATGACTGCTGAGGGAGGGAGAGTCACTTTTCCTTGCGGGAAGAAGCCAATGGTAGGTTTCCCAAGCCCCAGGGAACAATCCCACGTGCCGCGCTTATATGGGGAGCGTTAATTGATCTTAGTGGGTTATTGATAAAAAGGCGTGACGCTGGGGAAAGATGGGGACTAGGTTGGTAAGAGATAAAGTGGGTGATGAATATGACCAAGATACATTGTACACATATACAATCATTAAGGATTTAAAAATAAATGTATTTTAAATACATTTTTAAAATGCAATTTGAAGATCTTTACATTTTGAGAAAATTCTTTGACAGTTTTACACACATCTATTATGTTTTTGATCCTATCCACCCCCATTACCCTTTCTTATTCCTTCCCCTTGAAACCTCATTCCCAACAAGTCCCCTACTATATTTATGTCTTAAATGTACATTTATTTATTTTTGGTTTTTCGAGACAGGGTTTCTCTGTGTAACAGCCCTGGCTGTCCTGGAACTCGCTTTGTAGACCAGGCTGGCCTCGGACCCAGGGAGATCCGCCTGCTTCTGCCTGCCCAGTGCTGGGATTTCAGGCCTGTGCCACCACCACCAGGCTACTTGTGTTATCTTTGCTTTACTACAGAATAGTGTTGGGAAAGGCCATCAACACTCAGTCACAGTCAGCCTCCGTTCACACAGCTTCTAGCACACTGAAAGGGCTAAGGAATTCTCATACTTCCCACTGTGGATGCGTTCTCACCCCGTTCTCTGGAACAACTTCCCTGCAGACTTCCGGTAAAGCAGGCGCCTTTTCCTCTTCTCCCCTCACCTCCGCTTACCTAATACATCATCTGCAGGTCTTCTAGCTACTCGGAGCCCAGTTCAGCTGGAGTCTGCGTTTCAAGTCTTCCTTTTTGTGTTGGAAGCAATCCTTCGTGCCCCTGGGAACTGGCTTCACTTGTATTGTATGTCATTATTCGTTCCTCCTGAGATGGAGGCCTTCCCCTAATCCTCTTGCTATGCCGGTTTGCTTTCTTTACACTGGGAAAGGGCTGTGTAGGACAGGGCCTGTGATGTCTGATCCAGATCAGAGGCAGACCAGTATTGCCAGATCTAGGCCAGTAGATGATTCCTGATCCAAGACTCTATACTTCCTTTATTTCTTTCCTCCCCCTTTTTCTTTTACGCACAAAAGCAAGCATGGTAAATATAATTAAGACAGTAAAAAAACTTTGGCCTAAAGTAACATTGAAAAAACATTCTTATCAGTAAAGGAAGCTGCCCACCCGCCAGCTATTTAGCTATTTAAAAGAGCTGATATCGGATTATTTATGTATGTACAGCCTCCACATATCATTTACTTAATACCAAATCGACTTGTAGGTGCTCATACAAACTAAAGCTGTTAGATTGGCTCCGCTTTCTTTTGGCTCAGAGTAAAACTAAAACTTGAAGAGGAAAAGTATTAACTCCAACTGCCCTAACTGGCTAAGTAAGTTTTGCCAATTGAAAGGACAGAATAGCAAAGGACTAAGAGAAGACAGTCAATGTGATCACTTGGGTGAAACAAACTGAGGTGGCTGGTGGCCCATTTTATTAGAATTAACATAAGCTCTTAAGTTTAAATGTCAATATTCCTTTTTAAAGGAATTTACATACATACACAGTCATAGAGTTCTGGTCCAGAGGTTATCTTTTTTTGATCCTTGTGCCAATTCTGGTTCTGTAACATGGCCCCCATTGCCTGAGGTATGAATTAGCTTCAAGAGATGCTCACTTCTGTTCCGGGAGCAATTTTTCCTTTGGGATACTTGCCTTCCTCTAAAATGCTACTTTCTGTATTCCAGTGACTTAAAAATGTGACTGATCTCAGTACTTTTAGATTTTGTGTGTGTGTATATACACATGTTTGCATTTAAGGATTTAAACATATTTTTGGTCACTATTGCTTCTTAAAACAAAATGGGATTTGCAACGTTCTGTATCTTACCAAGCCTATGAAAGACACAACTCTAAATATTCTTTTTAAGACTCCATTTTTAAAGACCTGCATAAAGGTTTACAAAGACATCTTAAGGTTTGCATAATGTTTACATATTACATAAAGTTTTGCATATTTGCTTATCTTAGTAATCATAATCAATTATAATATACATGGGACAATTATTCATCTCTGTATTTTTAGTTGTAAATAAAGATAAAAATAGTTTAGGTAAAACACTTGATAAATGCTTAATATATTTACTATAAATGTCAACAGTTAGCTCAAAAAGAATACAATTAAAATACACCAACTTTATTCAACTTTCAATGCCTCATAAATTTTAATGAGAAGTAAATGTCTTTTTAAAAGACAAAACAATTTCAAAGTAGTCAATATAATGACTTAATTCTTTAACAAATGAACTCATTTAAATTGGCTAAGAAAACACAAGACTACTTATGTGTTTTAACTGAATTTATACGTTTTAGATACTTATGAAACCTTACATATATTTCCTGTGTTTCAGATTCAAATAAATAGTCAATCTAATTTTTAAAAACTGTGGAAGGTTTGGTGGTTTCAAATGTGTATTTATAGCCAGGTGATGGTGGTGCATGCCTTTAATCCCACTACTTGGGAGGCAGAGGCAGGTGGATCTCTGTGAGTTTGATACTAGTGTGGTCTACGGAGAGTGTTCCAGGACAGCCAGGGCTACACAGAGAAACCCTGTCTGGGAAAATAAACAAACAGTGTATTCTTTTCACCTGTTCAGTATTTTAATTTTCGGTATATTAGTATGTCATGTTATGACAAGTATAGAAGATTAAATAATTTTAAAAGACAAGATCCAGCCCATAATGCCCAGTAGATTTAATATGATCTGATTTGTTCCTTAATGTCTTTGGCAGCTATCCCTCTCTCCTGAAGACTGCTCTCCTGCCTGCTACTCAGCCTCGTTTATATCCGATCACGGGAAGCCTTTCCAAGTATCACATTTAATAATCAGTGTGTGCCCCACCCCCGTGCACAAAATGTGACTCTCAGCCACCAGGGAGAGTGTAAACAGAAGTCTGACACCTGATTAACTTTGGGAGCCCCAAAGGATGTAGAGAGTTGGAATGTTGCAGGACAAGAGCCTAATTATCTTAGTCCTTCTTTAGTGGGTTTGTCCCCCTCTTATTATTTATTACTTTTATTTTATAAGTTTATATGGTTTGTCTACATGTATGTATATGTAACATGTGTGTGTGTGTGTGTGTGTGTGGTGCCAGAGGAGACCAGAAGATGATTGTGAGCTGCCATGTGAGTTGTGGGAATTGAATCCGGTTCTCTGGAGGAGCACCAGTGCTCTTAGCCACAGAGCCAGCTCTCCAAACCCCGTCTTAGCCTTCTTAGTAGCCATCTATGGCCCTCTTCTGTTCTTGACCTAACTTTGCGACCAGTAGGTAATCACTTGGAATGCCCAGACGGAGACTAGATTTCCTTTGGAATGTGTTGACTTAGACCACTGGCTTCCACAGGCCTAAATGCTCAGGGTGTCCTCAGACAGCCTCGGAGGCTACAGCAGAGGGTTCCTCACTTAGCCATAACCCACTTCTCTGATGTCTCCACCAACTTATTTGAAAAGTGCCTGGAGTTATTGCTTCCTTTGTTTCATTACAATAAAAACTTCATGAAGCTGTTTCCAGGTTGGAACATGTAATTTGGTGTGACCTAAATCTGTTCCTGGCCATGGTCATGAGTTGGCTCCAGAATAAGACAGCTATCTCTTACCCTCTTTGGGGGTAAGAATTGTGTTTTTGCATTGACATCGGTCTGAAGAAAGATAGCCCTTCCTATACCATTTAGTGGTAATTAGTGCATTTACAGCATTGCACAAGCACCCCCAGGGACGTCATGTTAAAACACCTTTCATCACAGAGTGGTGGTGCAGGATCTGTGAGTTCAAGACCAGCCTGGTCTACACAGTGAGTTCCAGGACAGCTAGAACCACATAGGGAAACTCTGTCTCAAACAACATGCTTTCATCGATACCCCTAATCCCTATACTTGTCAGTGATTAGAGGACAGACCCGTCTCTACGCCGCCATCCACACCAGCCTGAGGTCACGCCAGGGTTTGTGGCTTCAATGCTGAAAAGAAGTTGAGGACTAGCTTAGAGAGCATAGCTGGGAGCTTGCTAGGATGATTTTAATACAGGCAGAGAAAGCATGGCACCCCCAGGTGGGGATATGTGCTTCCCAAGAGAAAGCAGGGGAACTTAAGACATGCCTGCCTGTGCACGGGCTCCTCAAGGGAGAGGAAGCCCTTAACTGCCTAAACATCCATACATCCATTTTGTGCAAGATACATCTCAAAATGCAGCTCAGAAAACCCATTTCTCTCTCTGTCTCTGTCTCTGTCTCTCTCTGTCTCTGTCTCTCTCTGTCTGTCTCTGTCTCTGTCTCTGTCTCTCTCTCTCTCTTTGTCTCTCTCTCTGTCTGTCTCTCTCAAGTGTGATGGTGCATGCTTCTTCTTCTTCCTTTTTTCCCGTAGTACTGGGGATTGAACCTAGGACCTCATGTATGCAAGCATCCTATGGCTGAGTCACATCCCCAGTCCCCACATGGCTTTTAATAGTGTATAAATGGGATTAAAAAAAACACTAACCATAAAAGAAAATTTGAAGTTTCTGACTTCGTTAAAAACTGATCTTTATCCTCACATCCCACTCACAAAGTGATAGGCAAAAGATGAGCAGGCACTTAACACGCCTCCTGGTCTTCTTTCAGGTGGGCAAGCCCTCTGTGTGTCATGCACTCTTGCTGAGGTACACCCGAAAACTCACCAAGCACGGTTCAAAGCCAAATTAGGGAGCACAAATGTTCTAAAGGTAAAAATAATTATTAAACTGACTCACCCACATCTCTTTTCTTGTTTGTTTTGTTTTCCAAGACAGGGTTTTCTGGGTGTCCTGGAATTCTGTAGATCAGGCTGGGCTTGAACTCATAGAGATCTGCCTGCCCCAGCCTCACGAGTGCTGGCATTAAAAGCATGAGCCATCACCACCTGGCTTCACCCACTGTTTTGTATATTTAATTTAACGTTTACTTTATGTGTATGTAGCCCTGAAGTCAAGACCCTCTTGTTTCCTCCCAAGTGCTAGGATTGTAGGTGTGTATCACCACACCTGGCTCCTCAGAAAGAACTTTAAATTTGCAGACTAGCGGTTGTAATGGATTACTGTGGACCAGATGACAGTGTTAATGAGCAGGGCTGGTTTGACAAAAATTAATCTTGGAAATAGGTCAAAGGATGAATTGCAGTGTGAGAGATGTGAGTGCTCACATAGTCAAAAATCCAGGCGATGTCTCTGCTGAGGACCAGAGCCGAGGAACAGAGAAGGGGTTGGTGTGAGTGAGGCACACATCCCAGGGACTTGTGCAGACGGAGACTGGCGAGGGCCCCACTAGAATTGCTGAACCACTCGTGACATTTACCTTCATAAATGAGGTCAGGGAGGCTCTACCAGAAAATCACTTTATCCTTCAAGTGGGAATAAAATGCTTCTACTACAAAGGTGGACAGTGACACAGAGGGGAAGGTCGATGTCCGTGTCAGAAGTGACAAGTCCAGGGCTCTTTTGTGCTGGAGCATTTTAGTATGACTAATAGCATTTTCTCCTTCGGGAATGGCTCCTCCGAACACAGCCTAATGAAGAGAGGATAGATAAGACACTCAAGGTCAGCGTTGGACTTGCTTTGTAATCTCATAAAAATTCATGAGAGCAGCAATGGCTAAGATCTGATACATTCGGAATGAGCTATGTATGAGCTGATGTGTGGATGAGTAATTCTAATGAAAGCAAAAACAACAAATCCAACCAGGTCACGAACTCAAATTTCTCTGTGTCTTAGTGCCCATCAAATTAATACTGTAACTCTGGTTCCTCCAATTATTGAAGAGAAGTGGCTCCCTGTATAAATTATTCATTAACCCAAGGGAAACCAGCTACTCTTACCTCAGACCCTGTCACATTTGCCAGCCTAGCCTTGTCCAGCTCCATCTACTTCACATTCCATTCACGTTGTCTTTCTTTTCGGACGTCACACGCGCTGACATTGTTCCCATCTCAGCACTACCCCGGGCCCCACACATAGGGTTAGGGTTAGGGTTAGGGTTAGGGTTAGTTTTTAGATTGCATTTTGTCTTCTTTGCAGAGCAGGGTGGATGCTGTTGGCTGCCCTTTCCATATCCCCTTCACCAGACTCTACATATCATCCAGTTGTAGAACTGCTGACTGCCAGGGCTCAGACCTCTGTCACTATGTGAAGGGCTGTCACTTCTTGACAGGAGCTTCCTCCCAGGAAGTGTCTGGACACAATGTCTAAAAGGCTGTATGTACCAGGAGGAGATCAAGGCAAAGACTGGCTGATGCAGGACAGCAGCCTCTTGGGGAGTGGCGGTGAGGGAACATATTCTGGCCTTGCCTTGTGCTTACTTAGTTGGAATCTGGATTTCTTCACCTCTTACGTCAGTGAAAAGTTTCTCCTTTGGAATCACAGAAGTGAAAATTCCTATCCAAACTTTTTTTTTTTGTTTGTTTGTTTTTGTTTAAGGTTTTTGTTTGTTTTGTTTTTTGTGGGGGAGGTGTGTTATTGTTGATGTGGTGTTTGTTTTTTGAGACTGGGTTTCTCTGTAGAACAGCTCTGGCTGTCTTGGAACTCTTTGTGGACCAGGTTAGTCTCGAACTCACAGAGATCCACCTGCCTCTGCCTCTTGAGCACTGGGGTTAAAGGTGTGCGCACACCTGTGTTTATTTTATTTTATGTGTACTGGTGCTTTGGGTGCACGTGTATACGCACATTCCTGGGCCACAAGCATGTTTGGTACTGTGGAGACCAGGAGAGAGCATCCCCTGGAGTGACAGAGGGTTGGGAGTTTCTGGGTGATTACTGGGAATCTTTGCACTACTGAGCCATCTCCTCAGCTTCTTCGCCCTCAGTACTGCTCACAGGGAACCCTTGGTGATAGAAGTGCTTCTTAAACATTGCGTCATTCAACCACTAGATGGCAATGAGAACCCCATCATCTGCGGCGTGTGAACTGTTAGTCTGTAATTGTTAGGAGATGCTGGCTCACTGGTGATGGCTAATACTGATTGTTAGATTTGGCAACCAATAATCAATCAACTAGGGACAAATCTCTGTGCATGTCTATGAGGGACCATCTAGATCAGTGTCAACAGAGATGAGAAGACCCACTTTAAAACCTACTTCAGCCATTCCACAGATTGGGTGTCCTGAGAAAGTACCTTTAATCCCAGCATTCCAAAGGCAAAGACAGGCGGATCTCTGTGAGTTCAAGGCCAGCCTGGTCTACAGAGATAGTTCCAGGACATCCAGGGTTGTTACACAGAGAGATCCTGTCTCAAAAAACAAAACAAAACAAAAAAGGGTAGAAAGTGAGCTGAGAACTAACTTCCATGCCTCTCTACTTCACAACAGCATATGTAACATGAGCAGCTGCCTCCTGCTATCTTATTATTGTTCAGTCTTGGTAGACTGCATTCCCCAGAACTGCAAGCCAACATAAACCCTTCCTTTGTGAGGTTGTTCTTCCCAGGTATTTTGTCACAGAAACAAGGCAAGCAACTAATTCCTTGGTGGTTCACTGGGATGAAATATGGTTTACAGAAGCTGCATCAAATCATGAGGGTACATTGGCTTTGGCACTGGAGACATGGGGGATTATAGATGCTGGGTCTGCAGGATGGCTCACTTGATGTTTTCAACTTCTTGTGAATCTCTGGTCATTTCCAAACATAAACTTGACACTACAAGCAACTAAATAGCAACAACTGAAAACAGTTTTGAGTCCTGGGTAGAACAGTAGATATTAATATAATTGTCAAAGCCTAAGGTATACAGAGACAGTGATCCCTACATATTTGCATCTAATTAAATAGCCTGATTTCTACAAATAGAAATGAAGTGTACCAGAGCACAGAAAACCAGAAGCAATCAACTAACAGTCTAACTAGAGCTGCTGTGCTAGATACAACATCTTTACTAGAACAGAGATGAATTACATTGGCCTGATAATTCTGTTATAAGTGTGTTCTTTTCCAATCCTGTTAGACAATAATAGATAACAATAGCTGTGCTTACAAGGAATGGTTACTTGTCTGTGTTAAGTCTCAAACCCTGGAACAAAATGTCTGAGGTATCTAGATAGCATATCAAAATCTGGACCTGGCTTCCAGGTTCTTCCAGCATCCTTCAGTCCCTACATGTTACAGGGTATGGCTGGAGTATCCTGCTCCTACCCTAAACTCTCAAGCCCAGGGGCTGGGCTGTCCTTCTCCTGGAGACTCTTCTGTATGTAATCCAGATATTTTGGTTACCTGCCCCTTTTTGTACCTTTGCCCTCTTGGCTGCTACATCTGGGTCTCCTCTCTCCCCACAGGGTCACGTCCACTCTGGACTCTCCCACATGTCCCTGCCTCTTAACTATGCTCTCCCTTTTATCTACAATAAACTTTCTCTTCCACCATAACTAGGAGCAGTCATGTACTTTCCTTTTATTTCTTTTCCATTCAGTCTGTGTACAGCTTTGGTTTAGAACTATGCTAATCCCCACTCCCCATTCTTAGTCAGAGTGGGACTTAATGCAGTTCTTCAAAGCTTGTCTTAATGGGTACAGTCATGTTGTATTTATTTCCTGTAGTCGTATTGTTATTTATTGTATTTAAGTCTTGTTGGGGTTCTTTGCAAAGCAATGCTCTCCCTAAAATTAGGAAGAATGATAGTTTATTTGAAGAATTTATACATTTTTGTGTAGGAAAGCATGTTAGGGTGGGCACATTTCTGAGCATGCTCATCTTAAGACACCTATTTGAAGTATGCTCAGTTTGTGATCATTGTTTAAAAGGTAAAGATTGGGAGAGATGGCTCAGCAGTTAAGAGCATTTGTTGCCCTTGCAAAGAACCTGGGCTCAGTTCGCAGCATCCACATGGTGGCTCACAACTATCTGTAATTCCAGAGAATCCTCTCTTACAGCCTCCAAGGACACTAGGCACAACTGTGGTACACAGATATGCATGCAAGCAAAATACTCATATCCATAACATAAAAAGTTTTTAAAGGAAAGATGGTGAGAAACTTCACAGACACGCTCACTTCAGGGTCTAAAAGCACCAGTTCAAAGTGGGAAGAGGGTGGACATGAATGTCTCAGTATGTTAAGGTCAGTATTACAGTAAGCAAGTTTTGATTTGTGTGGCCTAAGAGAAAGAATGTGGCAATTCAGTGACCTTGGCTAGTTCTTTCTAAGTTTCCCCTGATGCTTTGGGCTGAACCAACCAACTAAGAAGCAAAACTCAGTGCAGAGTATATGAGGGTGAACTGTAACCCCAACACTAAGGTGGCTGAGGGGAGAGGGTCCTAAATTGGAGGGCAGTCTTGATTATATAACAGGATACTGTTTCAAAACAAAACCAAAAAGTACACAAAAGGATTGTATGATACATTCCTTAGACATTCATATTGGCCAATCCTATTGATATCAAGATGAACCTGGTTAGAAAGAAATGCCCAGTGCTCCAGAATGCTGCCAAGACATATGCAGTACAAGCAGAAGATAACCCCTAAAACACGTGGAGGAGCCTGCTATACTGGCAAAATTTCCAAGGTTCCAGTGTTCTGGGCCATGGTAGGGCATCTCCTCTCCGGAGATATTGTGTCCTGTGTCTCCAGGCACTAAGAGAAAAGCATACGGCGTGGGGGGAGGTGTGTAGCTCAGTGGTGGAGTACTTGTCATCCAATACTGCAAGACAAAAGATAGAGGGAAGGAAGACCGTGGTGTTAGGGCTAGAACTCTGGCGGGGGGGGGGGGTGGGGGTGGGGAGTGGGGGGTGGGGTGGGGTGTCCATGTTATTTATGGTGGGTGGAGAGGAAACCGTTCCAATAAGAGGGTCATGAGCAGGCATGGTTGGAAGAACCAGTGGATCTGTGACAGTGAGTCAAAAGTGCTACTGGGCCAGCAAGAGGGCATGGCAGGTAAAAGGACCGCTACCAAACAGGACAATCAGAATTCCATCCTCAGCTGGGCATGGTGGCTTATGCCTTTAATCACAGCACTTGGGAGGCAGAAGCAGGCTGGTTTCTACAGGTTTGAGGCTAGCCTCTGCCAACTCTGACCTCCATTACACCCGTGTTGTGGCTAGCTCCTCCCCCCAATCAACAAATAAATGTAAGTTTTTTCTTTTAGAATATCACTAGTGCACACCAAAATCAACCATAGTAGACGAGGCAATAAACAGGAGTCACAGGTTAAGAGCACTGGCTGCTCTTCCAGAGGATCTGGGTTTGAGTCCCAGAATAAACATGACGACTCAAGACCACTTCTATGTAACTCCAGTCCCAAAGCATCCCCTATGCTGTTTTCCAGCCTCTGTGGGCACTGGGCATGCATTTGGTGTACAGACACACAGGCAACCAAAACACCCAAACACATAAAATAATGTTTAAAATGAAAGTTATAAAAATATCACCTACAAGGTTTCAACTAGCATTCGGGCTCAGCCACTCCAGGTCTTACACAGTTGTCTCATGAACAAAGTAGCAAACGGAGCTATGAGTGAGTTCAACAGCATGAACCCCCAGCAAAGCTGACACAGCTACTGCACTTGTCACCATCAGTGAGGTAGAGCAGCGCTGAGCCCTCCGTAGAAAAGCAACCAGCCACTTGTGTAGGGTAAGTGACAACATCAGAGCCTTTCATGGGGCAACAAGTGAGCATTCATCCTAAGGATGATTGTGTTTATCCGTCTGCTCAGGACCAGCTGCAACAACCATTCAGGGTGCTTAAGTTTATTACACTAACCCTCCTCATGAGTGCTCAGAATTGTACCAGTCAGAACCCTGGCAGATTAGAAACCAGATGGAGTGATATTGCCGTGAGAAATGATTAGAGCTGAGTGGCACAAATGTTTGACTGGACCAGATGCTACTTTGGCCCTACTAAATCATCTCCCCAGGCTGGCTTGTGCTGGATGTAATGCTCCTTCTAAGGGGCTAACATTGGGCTGAGGGATGCTGTCTGTACCAGGTACAACTTGAAAGTAACTGCACTCCCAACCTCATAGATTCCCTTGGATTGGTAACTGTTGCAAGGGTGTTGGCCCAGCCCCCTTGCTTCTGGGAGGGCTCACCAAACTTTTGTGCTCACCACTCCCAAGTGTACATAGACTGTATCTCCCAGATCTCCCTGTGAGATGAGGCTGCATGAAGAGTGTTAACTGTCATAATGTGTGAAATGGATTGTATTTTCCCAAGGTCAAGAAATCTGAGAAGTCTTCTGTGCTGATTCTTTCCCTATTCTCTTCATGTCTGCAAAGGGTGTGGAAGCCGGGAACAGGGAGATTCTGGGTTCCTGAATCACCATGTAGAAGGCTGTCGTAAGCCAGGAGCATCCATGCTGGCAATTGAGTAGCAAATAAACGGCTGTTGTGTTTAGCCCTTAGCTCAGGAGTGGTCATGGTAGCAGGTCCTACTCTCTGTGAGCTCTAAAGCTGTGTTCTAGGGAATCAGCCTGATGCACCCTAGGCTCCTTCTGATACAGAGTCTCTGCCACATTTCCTCTGAGAAGCCACTGATTGGTTAGGAGTTATTTCTCTTGTGAGCTAAATCACTGGTCTCTTTATTCCCCTATAGCATGCACTGAAGAGGTCAAAGACCACTGAGTCAGAGGAACTGGATTCCAATCTTAGTTTTTCTACAAGCCTGCTATAAGGTTTAAATATTTCTTAATTATAATTTTATTGTGTGGGTATGGGTGTTTTGTCTGAATATGTGTGTGTGCACCATGAACATACTTGGTACCTTTGGAGGCCAGGAGACCACATTGAAATCTCTGGAACTGAAGTTATGGATAGTTGTGAATTACTGGAAATGGAACCCAGGTTCTTTGGAAGAGCAGGCGGTGATTTCAGCCACCAAGCCACCTCTCCAGCCCCTGGTTTCAATAATTTTATCTTTGGGCTAGAGAGATGGCTCAGTGTTTACAATCGCTGGCTGTTCTTCCAGAGGTTCTGAGATGAGCACCCCACACTCACATGGTGGCTGACCACCATCTGTAACCATAGTCTTACAGGGTTCTATACTAGTGTGTAGACATACATGCAGACGAAACACCCACATATGTAAAATAAATGAATCTTTAAAAAATTATTTTGCTTAGCTTCAGTTTCATCAGTTGCAAAATTATGTGTAAAAGGGAACAATATGACCTTCCTAGAATATAAATGTGTATATGTATATTCATGTATTTAAATTATCTGTGTGTGTGTGTGTGTGTGTGTGTGTGTGTGTAGGTTCAACAACAGCTTTTGGGAATCTGTTTTTCTTTTAACTGTGTTGAAGCAGTCTCTTGTTTCTGTACCTGTGCTATGCACTCTAGGCTAGCTGGCCCATGAGCTTCTTGGCAATTTTCCTGTTTGTTGCCTCTCACTCATTTCAGGAAAGCTATGATTTACGATGTACACTACTGTATCTGGCTTTGTACATGGGTTCAGGATCAAACTCAGGCCATGAGGCTTGCAAAAGTGGTGCTTTTATTCTCCAACCCCCCATCCCTTGCCTGTAGTTCATGATGCTCTGTGTTGTATTAAAATAAAGTTGTTTTAATGTGTTGCAGCAGTTCCCATCAGCTAGGAGCGTGGGGAATACAAACCTTCAGCATGCTAAATAATGCGCGTAAACCTTTAGATCACTAAGTGTCTTTTATTATTGGACTTTAAAATTAGGAGATGAGCCAAAGAGACTATGATCGTGGCTGTTGGTGCCAGAGGAAACCTAAGCTGACTGGGAGTTTCAATATTCTGTTCAATTAAGGTAGTAATTGGGAATGATTTATGCTTCAGGAAAGTCTTAATAAGAGCCAAGAAAGCCCAGTGGGAAAAGGCTGTTAGGTAATGCCAAAGTCAGCCAAGGCACCTGGCCAGGACCATGTCACCAGCATACAATCCAGGCTGAGAATGAATCCATCATTAAGGTACAAGCTGAGTGTGGTTTTGTTTTCTTTCCTTTTTTTTTTTTTTTTAGATTTATTTACTTATTTGTAGACAGTGTTCTGTCTGCATGTATGCTTGCAGTCCAGAAGAGAACACCAAATCTCCTTACAGATAGTTGTGAGCCATCAAGAGGTTGCTGGGAATTGAACCTGGGACCACTGGAAGAGCAGTCAGTGCTCTTAACCATTAAGCCAACTCTCTAGCCCCAAGTTTTGTTTTCTTTATGAACAAGCAGGCATGGTTGTGTTCCAATAAAATCGTATTTGCATGTATCAGTAATCATCTGAAAAAAAAAATGAACAAGCTAAAGAAACTGCTGGACAAAGCGTACAATCAGGAAAAGGAAAATTTCTGCACTCGTCACAGATACTCTTCTCAGAATCACAGGTTTGTTTTTGCGCTCACAGCAAGGCTTTCGGTTGCCTGTGGTTTGTATAAGAAACTTAGGCCAAATGCATGTTAGAAAAAGGGTGTTCTGACCTTTTCCTGGCTGCTTGTGGGTTACCCATTCTATAACATGCATGTTTTCTCTGGGATGACTTTCCCGCAGTGAAAGGTGCTGAGCCATCTCCAATAGTGTGGAGAGCTACTGAATTCAGCCTGGGCTATCACATCAAGTCCTGCTTAAAGAGCTATGCCAGTTCTTCTCAAATTATGGAGGCCGTGTGTCGCATGAGCAATGGCCACTCATAAAGTACTTAAAGGTACAGAAAACTCTGATGATCCGTTAGTCTTGGCGCGCATGCAGGGCGCATGCTCAGGTGTGGGTCAGTCCATCAAACCCAGAGCTTCAGGCATGCTATGCAAGCTCTTTATCGCTGAGCTATGTCCCAAGCCTTCTCCAGCCTCTTGGTGGTGCATCTTCTCTATTTGCTGCAGACCTGGGTCCCCACTGCAGGGATGTTTCTTGCTTATACTCCTATCACTAGTGGAAGAGAAGAACGTAGAGCTAAGGCATCTCTGCTGAGGAACCATCTTAGAACATCTCCAGACACCTACAGGAGACCTTCAAGGGTGGAAGGGCCAATAGCGTCCATGTCACACTGTTATGGAATGAGATTCTGTACATGAAACATATGTGTTTATCTGGCCCACACTTCAAATACAGCATTATCCATATCCCCTCCCCCCCCTTTTTTTTTAAATAATATATACAGTGTTCTGCCTGCATGTATCCCTGCAGGCCAGAAGAGAGCACCAGATCTCATTACAGATGATTGTGAGTCACCATGTGGTTGCTGAGAATTGAACTCAGGACCCCTGGAAGAACAGCCAGTGCTCTTAACCTCTGAGACATCTCTCCAGCCCCAATGTCTTTTCTTTCTGCAGCCAATCACTTACTAGTTTGAGTCTGTTCAGCATACATCAGGTTTTCCATGTCATTCCTCTCTGAAGCCATCACCATTTAGCTCAGGCCCTCTATGTGACACTATACATTTGGCTTTGATGCAGGCAGCTCCCATGAATCTTGACATAATAGTAGACAACAGCCATTTAAGACCTATTTGCTCATATGTTAATTTCTACTCATTTCTTCTGTTTCTTTATTGCACATATGTTTAAGCTTAATATTACTCTTAACTCTCTGTAAATTAAGCTAAATTTGAATTTTCCAGCATTAATTTTCTCAAGTTAATTTCATAAACCTGCTCTAACATAGGTACCCGGAAGAGCTTAAGCCTTCCCAAACATGTGTACTGTGATCGCTTTGATGATTAACATGACACAGTCTAGAGTCTCCTGGTAATAGAGTTTCAGTGAGAATTTGCCAAGATGAGTTGGTCTGTGGCCATGCCTGTGAGGGGGGCAGATCCATTCTGAATGTGGGTGGCACCATTCCACCAGCCGGGCCTTGGCCTGTATAAGAATGGAGAAAGTGAGCTGAGCATAAACAAATTAGGAAAGGAGGAAGATTTAGAAGATGGAATGGGGCGGGCACTGGTGGTGCAGCAGGCGGGAGTTTTGAGTTCAAGGCCAGCCTGGTCTACAGAGAGAGTTCCAGGACAGCCAAGCCTACACACTCAAGGAAACCTTGTCTCGATAAACAAAAACAAGGGCTGAAGAGATGGCTTAGAGGTTAAGAGCACTGGCTGTTTTTCCCAGAGGTCCTGAGTTCAATCCCCAGCAACTACATGGTGACTCACAACCACCATCCACAATGAGATCTGGTGTCCTTCTCTGGCCTGCAGGGACACATGTAGGTCGAACACTGTATACAAAATAGATAAATCTTAAAAAATAAAAACAAAGGCCAAACAAAGAAGATGGGATTGGGGGAAGACAGCTCTTGGTTAGGCTGGCGATGATAAGACAGCTCTGCTCTTACCACAAGTTTTCATTGGCACGGTCCTTTTCAGTACATCTCAAATTTTATCTCAACCACTTTTCCTTTTGTACCATTACAGCTCAAATCCCAGAAACCACAAAGGATTGAGAAGCCGCACTTTGAATATTTGTGTAACAAGCTTGTTGCGGGTTCTCACACCTGTAGTTACAGCTTCACAGGAGGGTGAATTAGGAGAATCTAGAGTTCAAGCCCAGTATGAGCTGCACAGTGAGTCCTCATCTTAAAGAGGAAAACCAAACAAAATCACCAGGTATGGTGGCACAGGCTTTGTATCCCCAGCTGCTCAAGAGATGGGAAAAGGATCATAAGTTTAAGATCTGTCTGGGCGAGCCTCTCAGTAAAATAAACATAATATATGCGACATAAATCATAGCAAAACCCTCCATCGACAAAGTCTAAATGCAATCACAAACTGTGAGAAGCACTGTTGAAAATATAGGATTCTGATAAAATGGTTACTATAAAAAAATAAATAGCAACAACTCAATAGCAAAAAGAGGCGATGGATTTGAAGAGACAGTTCATATAAGTATACACATACATGAAATAATCATGGTGCTTTTTAAACATAAAACAGTCAATGTTGTCCAAATGTAAGTTAAAGCTGAGGCAGCTGCTTCCTCATCAGACTGATAAGCATTAGTCACTCAGGGCATTGGCTGAGGTAGTCTCATTTTTCAGCTTCTACAGAGAGCATTTTGGCAGCATTTGTCATCACCATTATTTATTTTGGGCCCCAGAAATTGAACCCAGAGCCTAACCTGCATTCTAAGCACACTCTACCCCCAGGCCCTCTAACATTATAATAGTATACACACGCTTTGATCGAGCAATTCAACTTTTAGATATGTATTCTGGAGATATAATCACATATGTCTGAAAGAACAAACATACAGAGAATGCTGTTTATTGCATCGTAGTATGTAATACCAAAGATGGAAACAGCTTAATGAACATATACAATAATAATAGAGTGATGGTTAGATAGAGCACGATATAACCACTGTAAACATCCATTAGAAATAATAAGACATATTTGCAAAATGTATTATTAAGAGATAAATATATGATTCGAGGGGGAAAAAAAGCAAAATGTGGAATGGTTTGTAAACTATCATTTGTGTAAAAACTAAGAGAGGTGGGATAGATGCATCTGTTTACACTCGTTTGGTAAGGGCATATCACAGGCTGGTAACTATGAAAATTGCCGAAAACCAAAAACTGAGTGCAGGCTTATTGGCAAGTAACCTTAGGAGACACGCCTACAGAATCAAGAGGGGATCTTGGCGTGGAGGGAAGCTGATCCACGATGGCATTGCATCTGAGAACTCAGCCTTTTCCCCAGTTCCCTGTGGTGCTCCTCAAGTTAGGATAGTCTTTCAGCATTGTCCCTGACTGAGACAAGGAAATAGAACTTGGTATTTCAATTCTTGCAAGCAGCCAGCCATCATCCTGGGGCTACCTCTGGGCAGGCTGAAGCTCCCAACAAGACAGTTCTCACTAACACTCCCCCTAGCATGGGGATCGGTGCCAGAACCCTCAATAAGATTTGGGCAGGTACCTTTAAATTTGTTGAAAAATAACAATAGACTAGCTTTGGTGGAGTGGGTAAGGAGCCAGGACTCTCCTCTGGAACATAGAAGGCGGACCCTGGGAGCCCCCTCCCCATTTAGGAACTGTGCTTTGGGGAGGGCAGTGTTTGTTTAGAATCATCTGCTCTGGCTGGTCTGAACCCTTTGCCCTCCCGTATTGTCTAATAGATCCTTCAATTCCCTCAGTCAGCACCCTTACCCCCGACCCTGACAGAGTGGGGAAGAGAATAAGTGTAGTCGCTGTCCTTAAGCAAGTAACTGAGCATCATATTTTAAAAGCTCCACTTTATCTAATTTTAACTGTATATTCTTAGCTACATTTAATTTGAGTCCATTACATTTTAAAAGCAGGTTGAGGGATATTGATGAAGTTGGTAGAGTGATGGCATAGCGTGCAGGAGTGGGCGTGGTGGTGGATGCCTGTAATTCTAGTACAATAGAGGCAGACACAAGAAGATCAGAGGTTCAAGGTCGCCCTCAGTTCCAAGGCTGCAGAAGATCTGGGAGAGAGAGAGAGAGAGAGAGAGAGAGAGAATTTGGTTTGGTATTGTCGTGTGTGTGTGTGTGTGTGTGTGTGTGTGTGTGTGTGTGTGTGTGTGTGTGTGTGTGTGTGTGTGTGTGTGTGTGTGTGTGTGTGGGGGGGTGGGTGGTGTGTGTGTGTGTGTGGTGTGTGTGTGTGTGTGTGTGGTGTGTGTGTGTGTGTGTGGTGTGTGTGTGTGTGTGTGGTGTGTGTGTGTGTGGTGTGTGTGTGTGTGTGTGTGTGTGTGTGTGGTGTGTGTGTGTGTGTGTGAGGTGTGTGTGTGTGTGTGTGTGTGTGTGGGGGTGGGTGGGTGGTGTGTGTGTGGGGGTGGTGTGTGTGTGTGTGTGTGTGTGTGTGTGTGTGTGGTGTGTGTGTGTGTGAGGTGTGTGTGTGTGTGTGTGTGGTGTGTGTGTGTGGTGTGTGTGTGTGTGTGTGGAGTGTGTGTGTGTGTGGTGTGTGTGTGTGTGTGGTGTGTGTGTGTGTGGTGTGTGTGTGTGTGTGTGTGTGTGTGGTGTGTGTGTGTGTGTGTGTGTGTGTGTGTGTGTGGTGTGTGTGTGTGTGTGTGTGGTGTGTGTGTGTGGTGTGTGTGTGTGTGTGTGTGTGTGTGTGTGTGTGTGTGTGTGTGTGTGTGTGTGTGTGTGGTGTGTGTGTGTGGTGTGTGTGTGTGTGTGTGTGTGTGTGTGTGTGTGTGTGTGTGTGTGTGTGTGTGTGTGTGTTAGACAGGGTCTCAGTATGTAGCTCGAACTGGCTGTTCTGGAACTCCCAGAGAGTCCACCTCCTTCTGCCTCCCAAGTGCGTCTTTTCTTTCAGATTTAGAATTTAAATGATAAGGAAGGACTGAATGCAGGAAACAGGCAAGAGTTATGAAAAGAGGATATAAAGCTAACTGTGTTTCTAGTCTAAGTCTGCCATGGATCTTTTTGTTTCCGGGTAATGGATAGTTCATAAAAATATATCTGATGGTGAAAGTGTAAAATCCAATGTGAAGTCCTCAGTTTTAGAGAAGTTCATTGAGATGTATAGACTCTGGATCTCATTAATTTTGTATTTGATTTTCCTGTAAGTTTTAAAATAATAAAGTTTATAGAAAAATAATACGATTTTAAAATTCACACAGGAACTAAATGAGATCAAAAGAGATGTAAAAGGCCTGGGACTGTAGTAGTCCTGGCTACTCAGGAGGCCGAGGTGGGACAATCAAATGGCATTTAGAAGTTCAAGGCTGGCCGGACGTTGGTGACTCACACCTTTATTCCCAGCACTTGGGAGGCAGAGGCAGGTGGATATCTGTGAGTTCCAGGCCAGCCAGGTCTACAGCGATACTTCCAGGACAGGACCCAAAGCAATACAGAGCACCTCTGTCTTAAAAAACTAAAAAAAAAAAAAAAAAAACTAAAAAAAAAAAAAAAAGTTCAAGGCCAACCTAGGCAATGTAGGAAGTCCCCTTTCAAAAATAACAAAATAAACTATATTTAAGACACCAAGAAAATTGTTGTAACATATTTGAATCCTGAGGCAAAAAGATTAAAAATGTGCATTTTCCAGCTGGGTGGTAGTGGCACAGGTCTTTAATCCCAGCTTTCAGCTGGCAGGGGCAGGAGGATCTCTGAGTTTGAGGCCAGCTTGATCTACAAAGCAAGTTCTGGGACAGCCAGGATGGTTACACAAAGACATCCTGTCTTGAAAAAATAAAAACAAACAAAAACGTACATTACATTTTTCCATTGAAATTTGACACGAACTAAGTTGTTCTTTTTTTCTTTTTAAGATTTATTTATTACATATAGTGTCCTATCTGCATGTATGCTTACAGTCCAGAAGAGGGCGCCAGATCTCATTGTGGATGGTTGTGAGCCACCATGTGGTTGCTGGGAATTAAACTCAGGACCTCTGGAAGAACAGCTAGTGCTCTTAACCTCTGAGCCATCTCTCCAGCTCCATGAACTGAGTTTTAGATGATAATGCAATAGTTGGATCTGGGGAGGTCATGGAAGTTGGAAGACCCACGGCTGGGGCAATATTTTAAGTTATTGGAAGTTTGTCCTTAAAGGACACAGGAATGCCAGTCTCTGTCTTTCCATGGCCTCCATGAAGAGTTATTGCAATCCCCCCACATGACAAGCTGACTCACCAGAGGTCCAACTAACCATGGACGGAAACCTTCAAAGCAAAGAGTGAAATAATTGTGTTCTCAGGGCTAGAGAGAGGGCTAGACAGTTAAGAGCACCTGCTGAACTTCCAAAGGATCCGACTTCACTTCCCAGCACCTGAGTCTGTTAACTCACAAGCACCTGTCACTCCAGCTCTAGGCGCCCAGTGCCTCCTCTCCCCACCCCCTCACATCTACACAACCATCTGGCAGTGGTGGCATATACCTTAAATCCCAGCACAAGGCAGATGAATCTCAGTGAGTTTGAGGCCAGCCTGGTCTGCAGAGCAAGTTCCAGGACAGCCAGGGCTGCATAGAGAAATCCTGTCTTAAAAAACCAAATGTGTGTGTGTGTGTGTGTGTGTGTGTGTGTGTGTGTGTGAATCCTTTCAAATTTCTGTATTTTACTTTATATGTATGGGTATTTTGTCTCCATGTATGTCAGGGTACCATGTGTATGCCTAGTATCCTTAGAGACCAGAAAAAGGGGCATCATAACCCCTGGAACTGCAGTTGTGAGTTGCCCTGTGGTGCTGGGACTCAAATATGAGTCCTTTGGAAAAACAGCCAGTGCTCTTAACCAATGAGACATCTCTCTAGCCCCCAAATAAAACAATCTTTAAAATGATTCTTCTCTTAGGGGCTGGAAGGATGACTCAGCAGTCAAGGGTACTGGTTGCTCTTCAGAGGATCTGATTTTGATTTTCAGAACCCATCTGGGACTTGGAAACTGTAAGTCTATTTCCAGAGGATCAGATACATTCTACTGAGCTCCTCAGGCACCAGGCATACATGTAATCCACAGACACACATGTAGGTAAAACACACATACACATAAAGCAAGGTAAAATGAAATATAAAAATAACAGTAATTCTGTTCTCCTTAAGAATTAATTTGTCTCATAATTATAGTAAGGAAAAGCTAAATTAACACAGATACCAAAAAATTACTATCCACTTACTATATATAATTTTTTTTTGTCTTTTTCGAGAAAGGATTTCTCTGTGGCTTTGGAGGCTATCCTGGAACTAGCTCTTGCAATTCAAGCTAGTCTCCAACTCAGATAGATCTGCCTGCCTCTGCCTCCCAAGTGCTGGGATTAAAGGCATGTGCCACCACCGTCTTGCTATATATAATTTTTAAATCCATACCTGTCAGCAACTCATGTTAAAATACTTACCAGTGAAATAATAAATTGGGGAATTGTTTGCAACCCCAGCCAAGTTGGGCACAGTGGTGTGCTGAGGCATGAGAACAGCTTGATTTGCCTATCTGTAAGGTCTGCTAAGCCATCTCACTGAATCCTAACCATATAATTCTGTTTAGAAAACAAGAGTCTGGAAAGATGGTGGCTTGGCAGTTAAGATTCCTTACTGTTTTGTCAGAAGACCTGAGTTCAGATCCCAGCACCCACGTCATGTGGCTCATAAATGTCTGTAACTTCAGCAGCAGAGGATCCAATACCTTCTCTCTCTCTCTCTCTCTCTCTCTCTCTCTCTCTCTCTCTCTCTCTCTCTCTCTCTCTCTCTCCCTCTCTCTCTCTCTCTCTCACTCACTCTCTCTCTCTCTCACACACACACACACACACACACACACTCAAGATTACAATAAATCCTGAGAAAAGGTAAAGAAAGAAACTAGCATCTGCCCCATTGCAATTCTCCTCTATATTTATATAATTGGTGGGAACACCAGGCCTCAACTTTCTTATGTTTTATTGGCTAAATTATCATTACATCATCTGATGCTTCTACCTTGTAATTTCCCCATTCATAGCATTTCATAGATGACAGGCTGGACTATTAACTGCAGCTATGAAAAAGAATGCTCAGAGTAGCTTGGTATGTTTCAGAGAGAGGACATGGCACATTCTTTTTATTTTTGGTAGCACAGCCTCCCTTATTGTCATTTAAACACTCCAGTGACTAATCCTATAATTAACTGAGCATCTGCTCAGGTTGGAGAAGGAGAAATGGGCTCTCATTATTTGTTCCTCCTACGATCAAAAACAAACCCATGTCTGACACTCATTTCTAAATCACGTCCAACAATAATCATGTTTACATGTGAGCCCTCCATGCCTCAAGAGTTCAGATAGATCATACTAGTAGATCTCACATCACAAATGTTTGTATGTGCTCTGAGTGACTGAACCCAGGGCCTTGGGAATGCTCCAGCAAATGTTCTATCATTGAGTTATATCCCGCCCTTGGTACTTTGTTGTTTGGGTTGGATTTGGATTGGGTTGGTCCAGTGTTGAGTCAGAGTATGGAAAGCTGGCCTAGAACTTGTAATGCTGCCTGTCTTTGGAATGGTGGGATGACAGTCAGGTGACTTCCACTCCTGACATGCTTCTCAGGCCCTCTCCTGCAGCAAGGACAAAAACAGTAGGCTACCTGGACAGTCACTTAAAGTCTCACAGCAATGTTGGGGCAACAAGCTTTGGCTAAGGCCAAGAGTATCTGACTAACCAACTTAGAAGCAGGGAGATTGAAAGGCTGTTTTACTCTGACTTGGCAAGGTTTAGCCATCTTTTAAGATCATCTCCTGCAAGCACAGTAGGACAGCATGTCCACAGTCAGTGGTTAAGGTGGAGGCAGTTCTTTGCCCAAGAGGCCATTAGCCAAGGAGAAGAGAGAATGAACTCCAGAAGGAGTGACATCAGTGCCCAACATATTCTCGGGAATAGCTTGGTGCTGTCAGGAGCAAATGTGTCTCATGTCAACGGGGAACTAGTATTGAAACATTTAAATGCCATATTCTGCAGGTCTATGAAGTGTTTGAAGATCAAAATCTGTTTGACTAATCTCATAGGTATAAGAAATATGGGTGAAAATATTTCTAATTCTCAGGGAACTAGTTGTACAATGGCTGAAGCTTCCCAAACTAATTTAGCAAGGACAGGGACTTTAAAAAAATGTAACTATATATCTTTCTTATTAACAGAGGTAGAGCTGAAATGTCTTGACAAGAGGTAGAACTGTAAAGTACAAAATGAGAAAAAATATCCTAAGTTATATATATATGTATACACACACACACACACACACACACACACACACACACACACACACATCCAGATAGTTTTATATTTGTGTGCAAAACATCATGAACAAAAAGAAGACTCTAAATAGTCAACATACACGAATCTAACAATTTAAGTTATCAAGGATCTAGCGATTTAAGTTATCTATAGCTGACAGTTGCTAAAGTTAGTACACTAGAAATTATGTACATCTACTTATATCCCACCCTAGCCATACCCTTCCCAACCATACCCTATACTTATCTAAAAGAGATACCCGAATCTGAACATCAGCTTCCATACCCAACCCTAAGCAACTAGAAACCAAGCCAAGGCAGATGAATATTATCACTTAATGCCAAGAGTAGGGAAAGGGGGCGTTGTTTTCTTAGAATTACTTCCTGCTGAAATGGAATGATGATGACTCCATGGGATCCAGAAGGAAAAAGAGTAAGGCAACAAAATTTATCAAGGGGACTAGATATAACATTTGTAGCTAGTCTCTGTGTGGCAGGAAATGCTTGACTGAAGTTCTTATCTGAGGCTCTGGCCAGGGTGTAATAAGAAGGTGCACCATTTCAGCTAGCTAGTCTGGAGTTGTCTCGAGCACTATAGCCCCAAACTGGTTTTAGGGTGGTGCTTGTAGTCCAGATGCATCAAGTTGAATCAAGTGGAATCAAAGAAGTGGGACTTATCTCTATTGTTTTGTTTCTGAAATCCCTTTTCAAGCTTTTGTCAAGTTTTAAGTGGAAGTTCTTAGTATTCACTTTGCAGGTGCCATTTTATTACGAGCACTTTCCCACCAGCTTGGTCGTGCAGCTGTGTCAATCCCAAAATAACACGCAGAGACTCTATTAGTTATTAAGTTGTTGGCCAATGGTTAGAGCTTCTTATTAGCTAGCTCTGTCTTAATTATTAACTCATTTCTATCAATCTAAGTATTTCTACATGGTCTTATCTTACTGAGAACACCAGAATCATGAGTCCTCTCTTCCTGAGATCACATCATGACTCGGTCCTACATTTCCCAGAATCCCCCACCTATCTTGCTTCCTTATTGGCCAACAGTGCTTTATTCATCAACCAATAAGAGAAACATATTTACAGAATGACATCTCCCATTGGTGGAAGAAGAGTACTGACTTCCAAAAGTTGTCCTCTAACCTCCAATGTGTACCATGAATGCATAGGCACACACACACACACACACACACACACACACACACACACACACACACATACACACACACAAATAAATAAAGAATAGATATAATTATTTTTAAAAAGTACCCCGTGTGTCGTTACGCACAGTTTCCTGTATTTAATTACTGTCACCAAAATAAATAGAAGGATGAGGAGGAGGAAGAAAAAGAAGAGGATGAGGAGTAAAGTGTTACTGTAGATTTCTCTTGTCCCACCAGGTCCTGCTGCCTTCTCAACCCTAAATAAGTACACAGAGACTTATATTAATTATAAAATTGTTGGCCAATAATTAGGGCTTCTTACTGGCTAACTCTGTCTTAATCATTAACCCATTTCTATTAATCTATGTATTTCCTCATGGTCTGGGCTTACTGGAGAATGTCCAGACCTGTTACTTCTTTGCTGACAACATGGTGACTGCTTTGGTGGGCTCCCTCTACCTATCTTTCCCAGAATTCTCCTCGTTTCCTTGCCCCGCCTATACTCCCTGCCTGGCCAACCAGTGTTTCATTCATCAACCCATAAGAGAAACATATATATATATAGAAGGACATCCCCTATCAGTAAAGAAAAGGGTGAGGCTGGAGAGATCTCAGTGGTTAAGAGCTGCTGGTGGCTGGCTGTGCTAGAGGAGCAGCAGGTGGCAACTGAAGCTCAAGCTGTCAGCCCACCAGGAATCTCTCTGATACTGATGGGTCAATTTTGGAAAGGGAAGACCCTAAGACCACAGACCCTGGAATGTTTCTTCCTTCTGCTGCCATCTTTCTCTGGTATCTGACATGGTGTGAATGGGTGTGGGGAGATCCCCACTGCCTGTAATTTATTGTGTTTATCTCTTGAAAATACCCTGTCCTGCTGGCATTTCGGCCTGTAGATTATTATAAAGATGATTTCTCCCTAAGCAGTACTGTCTAATTGATAGTAATAATGTTAGCTTATACAGAATTTTGACAAACAACTATAAATACAAGGAAATGCTTCATCGCTAAGGCTTACGAGCTTCATGTAAGGAGATGTATAGACCCTACATAGTTCAAGTTAATGATTAAGGAAAACAGCTGAGTCCCAAGGAGCCAGGCTGGCTCTAATTCTCTTGGTCATTGGTTTTGGTGTGCATCATTAGCTGAAACAAAACTTTAAAAAATAACTTCAGGATAGATCAGATGTTTTGATAATAGCTTTGAGTTGAAAAAACCTAGAAAACAACCTAAAGTTCACAAGGATATAGGCAGAAGTCTGTCCCACCCAGTCCCACATACATTTAGTCCCAAATAAACACACAGAGGCTTGTATTAATCACAAACTGTCTGGACTATTGCTCAGGATTCTTACTGGCTAGCTCTCTCTTAATTATTAACCCATTTCTACTAATGTGTATATCTTCACATGGTCTTGGCTTACTGGTGGTGCCCAGACCTCTTGCTTTCTCAGCAGCTACATGGTATCTCCCTGACTCCACCTGCTACCTTTCTCTATCCCTGTTTGGATTTCCCATCTGGCTAAATCCTGACTGTCCATTGGCCAAAACAGCTTCAATCATCAATCAGTGGGAGAAACATACCAGCTTGCTTTCTGTGGCTTGTTCAGCCTGTCTCCTTATACAACCCAGGACCATCTGCCTATGGATGGCACCACTGATAGGGAGCTGGGCCTTTCTACGTCAATCATTAATCAAGAAAATGTCCTACAAATTTGCCTGCTGGTCAATCTGATGGAGGCATCTTCTCAACCGAGGTTCCTCTTCCCAGATAACCCTAGCTTGTGACAAACTGACACAAGAATAACAAGGACTGTACCTGTCTTTGGTCTAGTTGTTATACTTTTCCCCATGAATCACTTATGCCTGATACTAAGATGTCTTCTGTCCATCTTTTCATTTTCACTCTTTGTGACCCAAAGTGCTTTTCTTTCTCATACATTACAGTTTGAATTGTTGCTTTGTGATCCAGTCTGGAGCTCTCTTTGTTTCCACATGGGACTTCAAGCCCTTTTCCATTTATCTCATATGACAGTCACATCTGGTCTGGGTTCTGTTACTTCCTTTTCATTTCCTGCCTTTATAATTTCACATTTTTCAGTGTAATTTGTTTTCTTTGTTCTTTGGTAACTCTAATATTTGTGGAAGTCTACATTTTTTTTTATAAATTTTATGATTAAGAATGGTTTTCTGGAATTTAAGGTATAGCTCAGAGGTATGGCATGTACTTAGCATATGCAAGGCCCTGCACTCAATTCCAGTGGTTTCTTTCTTTCTGTCCTGGTTTCGTTTTGCTTTCAAGGTCTCCCATATCCCACACTGCCCTTGAACTCGTTTTGTAACTGAGGATGACTTTGAATAGCATCCTCCTGTCCCTACCTCTAAGTGCTGGGATTATATGTTTGTGCCGCCACACCTGTTTTACGTAGTGCTGGGGGTCAAACGAAAATCTTCGTGCATACCAGGCATGAATTCTACATACCAAGCTACACCCTACACCCCCCTCATTGTTTCTTTATAAAATTTATATTTTTTTTCAGCTTATGTACCTGATAAGGTGTTAATCCCGATGGTGAGAATGAGACTAATAGGTTTCTTGGCTGATATAGTAGGCCAGATCCAGCCAAATTGAAAATGTGAAAGAACAGGTTTATTTGAACAAAGCAACTTCCATGTAAGTCCTCCAGTCCCAGAGACTGGGGCATAGAAGTCACATGTCTGAACTAAAGCAGGGAGTTTATATAGCCTGTAGGCGAGGGGTGATGATGTGTCTGCTATAAGCTAGGTTTGTGCCCAAGTATGGTCAAAAGTTAACCACTTTACGCAGGGTCTTGGGCTGCTGACAGCTTCAGAGCAGGAGTTGCCATTGTCGCTAAGAATGCTGAACTAGGGTTTTTTGGTACCTCTTCTTTGTTGGAGATTCTCTGGGAAGGCAGGGTTTATAGAGAGTGCAATGGGGCTTTCTGAGTCAAGCAGGAGTGAGCTGGAGATTCCAGGCAAATGAAGACCACTATCACAATTTGAGACAAATTTGAAGAAGGCTTGATTTTTCTTTGGGGGCGGGTGCACCCAGGAGCTGGCCAGCAACTGCCTCCTAAGTTGGATTAAAGAGAGCATCTGTAGATGCAAGTTTCTGTTCTGCCGGTCCCGTAGCCGATTAGCCCCAAATAAGCGCACAGAGACAAGCTGGTTATTAAACTGTTGGCCGATGGCTTAGGCTTCTTACTGGTTAGCTCTCTCTTAATTATTAACCCATTTCTATTAATCTAAGTATTTCCGTGTGGCCTTACCTTACTGGAGAATGCTTGGACCCGTTACTCCTTCCTTGGCTACATGGTGTCTCCTCACTACCTCTTTTAGACTCCTCTCCCCAGCAATCTCCTCATCTGGTACCCCTACCTATACTTCCTGCCTGGCTGCTGGCCAATCAATGTTTTATTCATCAACCAATATGAGAAATATATACTCCTATCTCCCATCAAGCATCCTGGAATCCATTTACTGGACTTCCTTTAAGGAGTGAAATCATGAGTTGTTTTACAGAAGAGAGACAAAGGGACAATTAAGAAATACTGAAAAGATCTAAAAAAAAAAAAATCATGTGGTCACCATATGATTAGGGAGAGTTCAGAGAGGGTCAGGGATAGTAAGGATGTTCTTAAAATCAAGTCAAGGGCATGGGTTGGGGAAGGTCAGGTTCCAGCAAACAGAGAACAACTCAGTAAATAGAAACTTATTTTTTTTTTTTTAACAATATAACATAATAGTTTCTGCCTTCAAAATGAAGTCAGGCAGGGTCCTCAAACTATATAACTATATCTGTTATATATAAATGGCAATCCAATAAGAAAATACAAAAGCAACCAGGTGTAGTGACACACATCTTTAATCCCAGCAGGTGGATCTTTGAGTTTGAGGCCAGCCTGTCTACAGAGGGAGTTTCAGGACTGCCAGGGCCACACAGAGGAATCCTGAGGAAGGAAGGAAGGACGGAAGGAAGGAAGGACGGAAGGAAGGAAGGAAGGAAGGAAGGAAAGAGGGATGGAGGGAGAAAAGGAGGGAGGGAATAAGGACAACAGCACCTATGTAAAAGCAGCCAAATATTTGGAATTAATAGCTCTCTAAAGAAAATGTATAAGTAGCCAGACAGTGATGGTGCACACCTTTAATCCCAACACTAGGGAGGCAGAGGCAGGTGGATCTCAGTGAGTTTGAGGTCAGCCTGGTCTACAAATTGAGTTCCAGGACAGTCAGTACTAAACAGAGAAACCCTGTCTCAAGAAAAAAGAGAGAGAGAGGAAGGAAGAAAGGAAGGGAAAGAAAGAAAGAAAGAAAGAAAGAAAGAAAGAAAGAAAGAAAGAAGGTAAAAGAAAGATGATCAACATCATTAGCATTTGGCAACCAAATGAACATTTTTAAAAGAACAGTGTTCTTCCTGCATGCCAGAAGAGCACACCAGATCCCATTATAGATGGTTGCAAGCCACCATGTGGTTGGTGGGAGTAAGATTCAGGACCTTTGGAAGATCAGTCAATACTCTTAACCCCTGAGCTATCTCTCAGTCCCATGATGCCACTTTTTATTCCTTATTTATATGCTGAATGCTTATGTCTCTATAATTAATATGCCAAAACTCCCATGTAACCATATTTGGAGACAGAAATTTCATGAAATTGAAAAAACAAGTGATTTTATAAACATCTTGGGCTGATGAGGAGGTTTAGAGGGTAAAGGCACATCTTGAAAAGCTTGGAGACCTATGTTTGATATCCAGAATGCCCATAAAGGTGCAAAAAGAAATGATTATTTTATTATCAGGTGGTGATGACACTTGCCTTTAATCCTAGAACTCAAGAGTCAGAGGCATGAGGATCTCTGTGAGTTTGAGGCCAGCCTGATCTACAAAGTGAGTTCCAGGACAGCCAAAAGCTACACAGAGAAATGCTCTCTCAAAGAAAAATAATCTGTTGATAAATTATTATTTTATATGCATTGGTGTTTTGCCTGAATATTTGTCTGTATGAGGATGTCAGATCCCCCGGAGTTACAGTGCCATGTGGGTGCTGAGAATTGACCCAGATCCTCTGGAAGAGCACCCCTAACTACTGAGCCATATCTACAGCCCCAATAAGCAATCTTAAAAATATAGTATAGACGTATGTGGAACTGTCAAAGAATACGAACATCTATGGTGAACTGCTTATAAGACCCACTCAGTGGATGTTGCCAAGAGACATTCAAGGATAGAACTCAAATGGCCCAATGATGGTTCTTTTTTATTTATTTTTTATTTTTTGAGACAGGGTTACTCTGTGTAGCTTTGTAGACCAGACTGGCCTTGAACTCACAGAGATCCGCCCACCTCTGCCTCCCGAGGGCTGGAACTAAAGGTGTGCACCACCAACACCCAGCTTCCCAATGATGATTTTTGGAATAAAAGAAACAGTCAGGAATTTTAACACTACTATTATTATTCTCCCTAGGAGTCACATGTTTCCATTAAGTGAGGTACCTTTGTTTTTCCAAGTTTTCCTTTATTTTCCTTATAGAATCTAGAGACACTATTCCTAAAACTCTTTCTAGTTTTATTATTATTATTAATTATATGTTATCAGTTTCATTTTCTCTGAGGACATTTAGTTGCAGAATACTTCAAAGGATAACGTGTGATCTTCATGCCCTCCCCCACACCACGCTCTCTGCCTTGTACCTCGAAAGCTTCAGCCAGTGAGCTAGATCTGAGTCATTCCTGGCTTTAGGCCAAGCATTCCATTTTCTACACTCTGGTGTTACAAACCCAGTGGCGTGGCTAAAGACAAAAATTCAGATAAACATTTATAGTACCCTATTCCCATCCCCAGACAAAATTAAGAAGTCACCAGAGGGTCTGGAGAGAGGGCTCAGCAGTTAAGAGCATGTAACTCCTCTTGCAGAGGACCTGAGTTTGGTTCCCTGAACCCACAGGGCAGCTCGTAACAGTAGTAACTCCAGTTGCAGGGATCTGGTGTACTCTCAATTCCTTAGGCACTGTATGCACATTGAATATATCACCTTGTGCAAGCCACACACATACATGCACACAAAAACAAACAAAACAATTTAAAAAAAAAAGAATCTGCTAGATTAAAGGGAGCAAAGAGGAAAGACCAAATTGGATGCGCTGAGGAACATGGAAGTCAGTGTCAATGACAACCAGAGGCCATCCGGTGTGTGCTGTGGTTCGTGGTCTGTTGGGTTGCCTTGCTAGCTGTCCTGGTCTGGTGAGGGTCCCGCCATGGTCCTATCAGGCACCCAGAATGGTCCACACACCAGACACTGCTTGTCTCTGAGGAATACAAGCCTTTTCTCAACATGGCTTTGTCCTCCACCACCATGCTCCACCCAGGTACTCAGCTGGCCTTTCCCTGGGCTGATAGCTCTCACCTGAGAAAGACCGCATCAGACAGAAACGGGTGTGACACACCAGGGTGTGGAACAGTGGGAAAATGCCTTCCTTACATTCATAACTGGTCTTAGACCCAAACGGTAGGCAGAAGGGTGGGAACCCATGGAGGGGAACTGATTTAACCTCTGAGCTCACATTTTGCACAACACTGCTTTCTCTGCCAACTCTGCCTGTAGAAAGAAATTCCACCCAGGAATGGGCCTCCTGATAAGGACAGGAAGGGCCAGTCCTAAATTGAGGTGTGTCCATGCACACGCTGAGGTGTGTAGGGGGATGAATACCAGTGGGGTTTGGCTATTCTTCACTATTTGTTCTTTCTTTAAAAACTCATTTCGTTGCTTCACTTTTAGAGAGCAAAACATCAGCCCACCTTGGTGGTGCACTCCTGTAGTCCCCATAGGAAAAGGAAAGTATTTCAAGGTCTGAGCTTAGCAGGCAGCATTGCTCACAAATCGCAGCGGAAGTCCAGATGTGATCTAAAATGCTGTCACTTACACCATGAAGTATGAAGTCATTTGTTTGGAGCTATTAAGTTAGCCACAGCTGAGTTTTTGTGAGGTTTTTTAAAATGACCCAAATACGGGCTGCTTCAATATAGGCTTGCTGGTTCAATCCCCAGAACTAAGAAAAAGCAAATAAAAACCCAACCCGTGAAGCTGGAATCTCACATTCCTAAAAATTTGACAGACTCCTTGCTCTGTGCCAAATATCTAAGAACTGCATTTCTAAGCTCTATAAACTTGGCCGAGATACTTTCCTTGTGCAATGCTGCCTTCAGAGGCTCTGGACACACCACTAAGTTGAGTCAAGACAAAAGGATAACAGCCTGAAGCTTTGAAAAGTCACTTATTTTAATTCATTCTTTTCTTTCTCAAATGTTTGAAGCCTAGAAAGAGAATTACTTACACACACACACACACACACACACACACACACACACACAGAGAGAGACAGAGACAGAGAGACAGAGAGAGACAGAAAGAGAGAGAGAGAGAGAGAGAGAGAGAGAGAGAGAGAGAGAGAGAGAGAGAGAGACCACAGACACACTAACCAGCCTGATCCTTCTGTGTCCACATTTCAAGTGGTGGGATGACAGGCATAAACCACCACTACTGGCTCCCAGGAGTGGACCTGGGCTTTGTGGTGACAAATACAGTTATTTGTCCTTTAAAAGCCTCACAAAATATTCTACAGGGCCTGGGGTATGACTCGGTGAAGGATTCATTATGCTTAGCATGCATGAGGCCTGGGTTCAACTCTCAGCACACTACCATAAAACACTCTACTACTGTTGTTTGGTTTTTCCCTAAGAACCTAAAATATTAATTTTGCAGAACCGGAATAGTAAAGATATTCTGAAATTGAATGAAAAGTCTTGTGTGAAAATACAAACGTGCTCATAATCCTTGTGCTGCTCTTTTATCTAGATGGCAATAGGTATTTCATGAACCTGACATCTTCATTGGTGTTTAAAAGATAGCAATTACGCCAGGGACAGTGGCAATGCCTTTAGTCCCAGCACTCAGGAGACAGAGGCAAGCAGATCTCTGAGTTCAAAGCCAGCGTGGTCTACAAAGCTAGTTCCAGAACAGCCAAAGCTACATAGTGAGATAATGAGAGACCCTGTCTACAAAAACCAAGAAAAAAAAAGATGCAGTCATTCCTTTATGAACAGCTACAACCTGCAGCAGACCGCATGGGGTCCCTGGAATCTGGGAATCTGGAGAAGCTATTTCTGGGTTGCTGGACCGCGACCCCCATGGACCTTGGAGTTTGTCAAGCAGTCCAGTGGTTGCCCGGAGGGAAACAAAAGCAAAACCTCACACAAAATGACGCGGGGAAGGCAGCCTGAAGTTGTACCAAGCCACGCCCATTGTGAGGTTCCTCTGCCTCCCACACAAAAAGCCCTCCAGTACAGCAGTGTGATCCCGCCTGTATTAATAAACGGCGCAGGGAATTGCCACGCTTTCTTCCCAGAAGCACGGCAGTCGATTCTAACAAGGAAAAAAAGGATCGCTGTTGAGTGCTCATGGAGAGAAAGCAGGAGACTCAGGACCCCTAACACTCAAGTGCTCAAGCGGATTTGGCTCTGAAAACAAGGTCCCGGGTTATCTGAGGGTGTTTTGATTATGGATGGATTAAATTCAGACTGTGTTGCCTTAGACAAAAGGACACATTTGCACTTAATTTCTTTGTTTTTGTTTTGTTTTCTCATTCTGCAACCCAGGCTGAATTTACTATGTAGTCCACACTGGCCTTGAAATGGCAGTAATCTTCCAGCCTCAGCCTCCCTAGTGCCTGAGATTACAAGCATGAGCCGCTATGCCCAGCTTTTAGGTTCAATGTTCAAAATACAACGTTCTTAGTGTTTTCTGAACACAGAGTGAAGGGGATACAGAATTCCAGTTTCCATCCAGATCTGGTTCAGAAACGTGGATGACACTCAACAACAAGACCTAAACATTGGCTGTGTGCTTAATGAGACCAAGTGTAAAGTTGTTCATGTGTCCAAAGTGAGGGCTCTGGAACTTCACAGCAATCGTGGCAGGAGCTGGAGAGATAGCTCAGTGGTTGCTGCTCTTGCAGGGTACCTGAGTGCAGGGTACCTGAGTTTGTTTCCCAGAAACCAAATCAAGAGGCTTACTTCAGCCTGAAACTTCAGTTCTCGGGGGTCTGACATCCTGTGGTGATATTTCGTCTAAGATCTAACAAATAAAGCTTGCCTGAAGATCAGAGTGCAAAGCTAGCCACTAGTTAGCCAAAGAGGCCAGGCAGTGGTGGCACACACCTTTAATCCCAGCGCTTGGGAGACAGAGGCAGACAGATCTCTGTTAGTTCAAGGCCACCATGGGCTACGTGAAATTGATGCAGTCTAAAAGAGAAACAGCTCACACAAAGGTGATCCCGGAACTTAGAGTGGCACTGTTTTAATCCCAGCACTAAAGAGGTGGAGACAGGAAGGGATATGGCTGGGCGGAGAGATGGATATAAAGTGGGGGGAGACAGGAGTTCATGGCAGTCTTGAGGCAGCAGTCTGAGTGTGAGGATGCATTGGCTCTGAGGATGCATTGGCTCTGAGGATTCCTAGAGACAGGATTGTGCCCCTTTGGTCTGAGGATTGATTAGAGGTGAGAACGAGTGGCTGGATGTTTTGCTTCTCTGATCTTTCAGCCCCACTCCACATCTGACTCCGGGTTGTTTTTGTTATTATTATTATTATTGATTAGAATATGTGTGTGCTACAACATCCTCTTCTGATTTTCTTGTATTTGTATACACAGGGATATATACTCACAGTAAATAAACTAAAGCAATAGTGTAAATTTTCTTCAAAGTGTAACAATGCTGGGTTGTAACTTGGGGGTAGAGCGCCAGCCTAATATGCACAAGACTCAGGGTTTAGTTCCCAGCCTTGAGAAAAAACAAACAAACAAAAAACCCAAAAGCCTGATGTTTAAGCCAGGCATGGGAGCTGTTGTTGGGGCCACTCAGAAGCTGAAGTGGGACGTTCATGTGAGTTTGCAAATTGCAGGGCCACCTAGGCAGTGAGACTATCTCAGAAGAACCTCACTAAGGCATTCCAAATTGTAATTTTTGGTATGGAACTTCCTCCTACTTGCATATCCTCAGTCAGATTATCATCATTATGTTCAGAGTCTGTCTTCTGAGTCCTTCTCTCCAAATACACACAAATCCCCGAATATATTCACTCCAATGAGCCGTCCTGCTTGCTGAGTCTTACCACTGGTATCAAGTGCAGGTGCCCATCCTGTGTGCATGTCACTCCCACCTTAGAGACGTTCCCATCTGAAGATGGCTGTTTTAGCACAGAAGGTGCCACCATGCCACCATGCTGCAGACAAAGGAGGGCCTGAAATCACAGCTGAGCTAATGTCTGTTGTGAATGCTTGCTTTTGCTTGTCCTGTCCAAAGCGACATGGCTGAAACCTCATTTCTACCACATAGAGACCTTTATCTTGTCAATCATATGGCATGGACTTCTAGTTGGCACCTAGCGTTTAGATTCGTTGAAAGAAACACTATTAGATAGACAGACAGATATATGACACATAGTGTGTGTGTGTGTGTGTGTGTGTGTGTGTGTGTGTGTGTGTGTGTATAAGCATGTCAGGGTGTGCAGGTCACAGAACCATTTACAGGAGCTCTTTTTTTTTCCACTGTCAACATAGAAAACAAACTCCTGGTCAAGAGAAAGGAATCTCTGGCCTGGGTGGAGACCTAACATTCCAGTTGGGTTGGTTCAATCACTGGCTAAGGACCACCCCTAGGAAGGTGAACTCATCTTAAACCATGCTAACAAGATAGGCAGAATAATTAGTTCTTTAAAGAGATAGTGTACATTTCCTTCCCGGAGTCCTGTCCCCAGGTGCAGAAGTAGGCAGACCTTGTACGTGTTTTAAGTTGGCCTAATTTCTGAGTTGGTGAGACATCTTTAGAATTGACCAAGAGTGTGAGGGTTGCTGGCTGCCACAGTCCTGCCATGATTCCTTCTCCTCCATAAGTTGCCTTGATCATGGTGCTTTAGCTTAACAATTGAAAAAGTAACGACGACCCTAGCCAGTCTCTGCTTCCTGTTTCACAAAGATGCTGAGGTGAGAATTCCCAGCTGTGCATTCCCACTGTTATGGAGCTGCCTGGTGCCATGCCTTCCCCGCCATAATGAATGTATCCTTAAAACCAAGAGCCAAAAGAAGTCCTTGCTTCCTTAAGTTGCCTCTTGCTGGGTACTCGTAAGAAAGGCAACTCACATGGCTTCCTGCTTTGCCTTAACAGGTTCAATCAGCTGGACCCCCAGGAGCCAAATGAATTCTATTCTGTATCTCCCCAAGGCTTATTATCTGTACCATACTGAACAGGCAGGAGAAAGATGTTGCAAGAAATATGGAAAGGCACGATGTGTCCCTTGAAGGCTGCAGGAAAAAAGAAAAGATGCCTGTGTCACATCACCAAGCCAAATTACACAGATGGGAGCCACTTTTTACTCAAATAATTAGTTTTCAATTTTTGGTTTTGGTTTTGTGTATCACCTCCTTGTGGGTTTTCTAGAAAGACAATTGGGAAATCGTCACTTAGTGGTTAACCAGTTACATCAAGAAAATCTGTGGAAATACACACCTGCAATCTGGAACGCCAGAGCAGAAGGCCTTATGCTAACCCAGTTAGTAATTTAGACGGTAGCCTTATACATGACACAATCATCTCCCTTTCTTTATTAACATCAGCTAGATTGCATTTTTTAAAATGCTTACCTGTAGTATAAATGTCTTCCGAAATGCTTGAACCTTAAAAAGACTTATGAAATCACAGGGGAAAAACAATAAAGTTGAAGCCATCTTCAAACAATATTTTTTTTTTACTTAGATCCCCCTAACCACACCCGTCCCAAAGAACAAAGCCTGTGTCAATCCCGCCGTCCAGCAACTCCTTCTGGGAACACTGGAATTCCCTGCCTTAACTGACAAATCAAAACCTCTGTCTCAAGAGAGTACGGGGAGGGGCTGGAGAGATAGCTCAGAGGTTAAGAGCACTGGCTGTTCTTTCAGAGGTTCTGAGTTCAATTCCCAGGAACCACATGGAGGTTCATAACCACTATAATGAGATCTGGTGCCCTCTTCTGGCCTGAAGACATATATGCAGGACATATATGCAGGTAGAACACTTAATACATAATAAATAAATCTTAAAAAAAAAAAGTAAGAGAAAGAGAAAATAGGGGGGAAAAAAGGTAGAGAAACTCTTATAGCTTCTTCCGGGAGTCTATATGTAGACACATCCACACCATTGCATATGTACGCACACTGTTGGCTAAAATAACCCCCTCCTTCCTATTTGCTCCTGTCAGGTATCTTGTTACAGCAGTGACAATGGTGACCAACACAGTCGTGTGGCTGTATGTTAATGCTCATCTGAACTCCATTTGCTAATGTTTAGGATTTTTTCACAGCTAACATATCCTTGTCAGCGAGGTGCAGAATATTTAGAATCTAGCACATAATTTGATTCCATTATTAGTAAAGTGGATGCTTTTCTTCTTTGGCTATTTCAGAAGCAGCTTAGGATGCTTTCAAATGTTAGCGTGTTGCATACTGTATGCTGGGGACTTCTCTAGGTTGTTGTGCATTACTCACTTAATCTCTGCCATGAATGATTGTAGTAAGCACAGAGGTTCCTGTGTTACACAAGAAGGAAACTGCGCCAGCGGTTAGAAAATGTGTCCAAAGGGTCAGCGTTAATCAGTGGGAGAGCTCCACATGTTCCTGAAAGATGCAAACACATTGGCCTGTAGACACTTGGGATGCTACTCATTGAAAGAGAGGGTCTCAAGCAGGAGTTCACTGAAATTCTGCAGCAGCATCTGTGACACCAAGTCAGAACTCTGGGCTAGAGGCTGGAGAGATGGCTTAGCCTTTAAAAGCACTGGCTGCACTTTCAGAGGTCCTGAGTTCAATTCCCAGCAACCACATGATGGCTCACAACCATCTGAAGTGAAAAAAAAAAAAAAAAAAGAACTCTGGGCTGGATCCCAGCTGTTTCTGCTTTGATGACAGACATAATTCTGTTACGTGTTAAAGACCCCTGGAGATAGAAGTATAGCCATGTTACTCAATAATTCAGTAGGCATGGCTGAATCAAAAGGGGAGGGCAGGTTTAGGAATGGAATCTCCTGCCATGTCTTTTGCTTTCCTTTGCAGCTCTTTTCTTCCTTTGGGGAATCTGTCCTCCACAGCAATGCAATCTTAGGATTTACGTGGGGCAAGTAAACAGGGATCCTGCTCACTAGTGCGCTCCCGGTGTTTCTTATCTAACATCCTACATTCTTTCCCAATTTCCCCAGCCAGGGTATGCAACCCCAAGCTGAACAGTTAAGAGTCCCTGGGGGAAATTGATTTTGCCTTTACTTTGGAGGCGGGGCAGACACAACCCAGTGCACAGTGTCTGATAACCCCTCCCCACCACCACCACCACCACCACCATGTGTTACAGCTCTGAGGGGAAAGTCTTCCCCAACGGAAGCGTTGCAGCTCTGAAGGGAAAGGTATCCCGACTGTCAGGAGCCAAGGGATACCACAAATTCACACTGCAGAACAGACCTCACACAAGAGATTTATTGGGAGGGACTCGGGGCGGGAGGCAGCCTCTGCTCGGTTGAGAAGGAACGGAGAACTGAACAGAAGGCAGCATTACGTTTCTTGTGGGTGGGGTTTTCCAGGGGAGGTATTGGTGGAATTTCAATGCAAGCTTCAGGATTGGTTGGATTTCAAGCTCAGGTATTGGTGGGTTTGGGGGGTCAGGGATTGGCGTGTTTTGGTGACTTTTCAAACCCAGAAATGGGCTCCGACCTTCCACCCTTCACCCCAGCTCTGTGGGGAAAGCCCACCTGCAGAGGCGGGACTGGCCGTAGAAGAGTGGAACTCCCAGCAGCCACAGCAACCACCATTTCAAGTATCTGCCCCCAGCTGCATGCTGGGCATCCCAGTGACCCCAAGGCTGAGTGAGGCAGCGTGATCACAAGGTTCAAAGCCAACTCCAGCTACATAGTGAATCCATACCCTAAAACTAATAAACAAAACACGAAGTCTCACAATCAGCATAAACCTAAACTGAGAGAAAAATCTTACAAACACATCTGAGATGATTACTCTCATCTTGAAACCAGCCCCACCTTGCACACGTCAATGACACAAACCAATAAACTGTCTCACCCTCAGGCTGCTTTGAGTTGGGTTTCTGTCGCTTGCAAAGGAAAATGTGCCAGCTGTTGCAGAAGAAACCAGGAGTACACAGAGGGTGTTAATCTACTTAAGAAGCATAATATTTTAATTCTCAAATCTATTAATACTGTGACAACATGGAAACATTTTATCTCAATTAGATTTTTTATACTACTTTGGAGCGTGGATGTGTGCAATTAAAGAAATTTGACTTTTCTATCTTGTTGGTCCAGACACTTGGCTTTTTTTTTTTTTTCTTTTAACCCAAGCTGTTACTTCCATCTGTCATCAGTAAACTGTGACACTTTTGCTCCCCTGCAGCTGGGAGCTGCCACAGAATACAACTCTAAACCATAACTCCTTGGGGAATTAGTTGACTTAGGGGAAAGAGAACATGACCAGTGTGGGCATCTGTTTTCTGTTTGGCTCAACCATAGGGAAAACCCTTGCCGCAGGAGGCTCTCAATAAATATTTATTGAGTGAGGGACATGAAACCCCAGGAGAGATATAAAATTATGGTATTAAAAAACAAAACACAACAAAACCTGAGGATTTTATTTCAGCACTCATGCATGAACTTAGGAAATCTATTCTCCTTGGCAGACGTTTGGGGCCAGAGAAGCATGTAGAGTCTCAGAGGCTGGATCATGGTGTCCGAAAGGCTTGGGCAAGCACAGTGGCCACACATGTGCCTCACAGCCTGCGCCTGGGCCTGTCAGGTGGTGGACGGGCTCAGAACATTCAGCCACTGCTTATCTCTAACCCTACTTTACCTTCTCAGCTGTCCGGGTGGATTATTGAATTATCTCGGCTCCTCGGCAAGGCTGGCTTATGCGTTTATTTCTGAAATGTTTGTGGCAGGGAGAGAAACCTGCCTGCATACACTAAACACATCAGTGTAGTATGGTTTCCTGTGAGATATAAATTCCAGTGTCCAATAAGCTCCCAGGCCTCCGGCATCCAACGGTGGATGGAGTACAGATTCCCTCCCTACAGTGTTACAGTTTTCTCTGTTTCTAACATTGTTGAAGACTGGCTTTCCTGACGAAGAAAACAAGCATGCTTCCTGGGAATCTTTATTTTGTTCCCTAAGGCAGTTCATATAACATGCAAACTTAAGTATTTTCGGTTGAGTCTGAGATGTTTCAACTGGGGTCACAAGTGATGGCACATGCCTTTCGTCCCAGCACTGACAGAGGTAGGTGGATCTCTGTGAGTTTGAGGCCAGCCTGATCTATAAAAATGACAGCCAGAGCTACACAGAGGTAAGGGGGGGGAAAGGATAAAGTTTAATACCCAAGCTTGTTGCAGAAGCCATGAAACTGCTATTGGCATGCAGTACAGCTGCCCCTCAACCTTTCTGGGCTTCCTGACATCCTACAACAGAAAAGGAGATTTCCTAAGTTGTTTCTTCTTTGTTGTGATGGAGTTCAAAACCAAGGTCTTGCTTATTTTATGTTGTTGTGATAAACACCATTACCCAAAGCAACTTGGAGAGGTGAATGGAAAAAAGAAATAAAAAGGAAAGGACATGACTGTTCCTAGGTGTGGTGGAGGAGAAAGTTTATTGTAGATAAAAGGGAGAGCATAGTCAGAGGCAGGGACTTCTGGAAAGTCCAGAGTAGACACAACCAGACTGAGCTAGGCCATGTGGGGAGAGGGGGAAGAGAGAGGGGACCACATACAGCAGCCAGGTGGGTAACCAAAATGTCTGGATTCTATAGGGAAGAGCCTTTGGAGGAAGGGCAGCCCAGTTCTGGGCTGGAGAATTCAGGGTAGAGGGCAGGCTATTCCAGACATACCCTATAAAAGGTAGGGACTGAAGGATGCTGGGAGAACCTGGAAGCCATGTCCAGCTTTCATATGCTCAGTAGGTACCTGGGCCCTTTATCCTGGGTTTGAAACTTCACAGGGGGAAAGGGTTTATTTTTAGCTTACTATTAACAGTTACTCAAGAAGCAAAGTTGGGGCGGGAACTCCAGGCAGGAACCTGAAGGCAGGAGACAGAAACTAAAGCAGAGGCCTCAGAAGAACTCCTCAAGACTGCTCAGTCTGCTTCCTTGCTTACTTTTACATTTTTGCCACCACCATGCCCTGCACAACACAGGGTTTCTCTGTGTAACATCCCTGGCTGCCTTGGAACTGACTCAGTAGACCAGGCCAACCTTGAACTCAGAGATCCACCTGCCCCTGCCTCCCGAGTGCTGAGATTATAGTCATATACCCCCATGTCCTAGCCAGTATGCTGCCTTACATAACCTAGGGACATGTCCCTAGGGGTGACACCTCCCAGAGCAGACTGTGCCCTTCCACATCAGTCATTAATCAAGAAAATGCCGTAGACTTCCCCACAAACTGATCTGTTAGACACATTTTCTCAACTGAGATTCCCTCCCACCAGGTGGTCCTAGCATGCGTCAAAATGACAGAAAACAGACAGTACAGTTGGTGAGCTCTGTTTCTGAACCGCACCTCAGATCTTTATGTTTTCAACAGTCGTCTACTTGTGAGGCATTTTGATGAGTGGAATTTCTACTAAGTAGTTTGTTTTTATTCTTGTTTTTCTGTAACCTTTGTTTATTTAATTTAGATTATCACTACTACTCTTGTTGTTATTATTGTGTTTGCCCATGTTGTCTTGGCACTAATGTGGAGGTCAGAGAATGACTTTCAGGGTTAATTCTTTTCTTCCATGACGGATTCCAGGGATTTCTCTCAGGTCAGTCAGATCATCAGGGTTTATGTGGCAAGCACTTCTACCTGCTGGGCCATCTTATTGGCTCCTGTAGACAGAAGTTTCTGTCCTGTCTGGTCCTACAGCTGTTTAGTCCCAAACAAACACACAGAAGTTAATTATAAACTGTTTGGCCTATGACTCAGGCTTCTTATTAGCTAGCTCTCTCTTAATTATTAACCCATAACTATTAATCTATATATTTCCACATGGTCTTGGCTTACAGGAGAATACCCAGATATCTTCCTTCCTCAACAGCTATATGGCATCTCATCTTTGCTTTTCCTCTTCCCAGCATTCTCCTAGTCTGTTAGCCCTGCCTATACTTCCTGCCTGGCTACATCCTGCCTGTCCATTAGCCAAAACAGCTTTATTCATCAACCAATGAGAGAAATATATTCACAGCATTCAGAAGGACATCCCACGCACATCAGGCTACCAACTCTTTAGATGTCACAGCCATCCATTATTCTGTGGATTTGATCAAGTAGCTAAAAGGAACATTTAGATGTTCCAGTACAAGCATCAAAGTTGCAATGGTCCAGATGACAGGTCCTTGATCTTTACAAAACTGGTCTTACCTCTTCATAAAAAGCTGGATGTAGGCAAGTTGGCCCAGCAGGATCTTTGAGGCCAGGAGTTCAAGACTAGCCTGGGCAGGGATGATTATATAAGCAGATAACACAAGTGGGTATATTTGAGAGATTTTTCTATGAATGCCATCCCAGCTTAAGAATACAAACACAGTCCTCTGATGATGATGATGTATCTCTGTCTCTGTCTCTGTCTGTGTGTGTGTGTGTGTGTGTGTGTGTGTGTGTGTGTGTGTGCATGTGCATGTGTTTATACTTCTGAACCAAAGATAATCCTATTAACAAATTGGGTTTTTGTTGAGTTTTGGAGACCATTTCAATTCCCTTTATGTGGTGGAGAAATAATCAGTCATATTGTTTGTTATGGAAATGTTACAAGTTTCAGTTTGCCAAAGTGAAGTGTTAAAGCAATCGGGAGTGAGACACACCTGGGAGGTTTTGGCAAGCCCAGAGACATGGTTCGTTTGTTCTCTTTCTTTTCTCTTTACAACTGCCAAATGAAGTTGAGGATGGTGTAATAGGTACTCCCACCAGGAAGGATAGTAAACTAAAACAACAAAAAAGAAAATCCTTCCTACAGAGGATTTTGCAGAGATATGCATGCTTCCGCAAAAGGGGAATTTGCTCACTTTAAATATTTATGAATATTACATTATGAGCCAGGTGTAGTGACACACACCTTTAATCCCAGTACTTAGGAGGCAAAGGCAGCCGGATCTCTGTGAGTTCCTAGGACAGCCTGGTCTACAAAGCAAGTTCCAGGACAGCCAGAGTTACACAGGAAAACCCTGTCTCTAAACCACACCCCCTCAAAATCCAAAATATTACATTATAAGATGGTCTCTTAGTTTGGGTTTCTATTGGTGTGAAGAGACACCATGACTATGGCAACTGTTATAAATGAAAACATTTAATTGGGGCTGGCTTACAGTTTGGAGGTTTACTCCATTGTCATCATGGTGAGATGTAAGGTGGCATGCAGTTAGACATGGTGCTGGAGAAGGAGCCAAGAGTTCTACATCCAGCAGAAAGCAGCAAGAGTGATCCACTGGACCTGGCTTGGGCTTCTTAAACCTGAAAGCCCACCCCCCATGACACACTTCCTCCAATAAGGCCACACCTCCTGATAGTGCCACTCCCTAGGAGCCTATGGGGACCATTTTCATTCTAACCACCACAGATGGTGATTTTTTTGTTTTTTAAGCTGAAAGTATGATATGGATCATCAGATAAAAACATAAAAGTGTGTAAAGTCCTTATGCAAGCCTGATGTTCTGAGTCTAATATCTGGATCCTGTCTGGTTGGGCCCTCCTGCTCACACCTGTATGATCCAGAAAGCCCCAGTCCTATCTCTTTCTCCAAACCCTGCTCATTCAGAGAGTCTCTCAACAAAGGAAAGGTACCAAAGCCCAGTTCCAAATTCTTGATGACTAGCATAACTCCCTCCCCTGAAGTAGCAAACTGACCAAGTCCCCATCTAAAGTGCCCAGCTTTTGGCTATACTTGGGTACAAACCCAGCTTGTGGAGGACACATCATCACTTTTCCCTTACAACCTATAACATCTCCCTGCTTTCGTTTATGGACGTGGCTTCTCTAGCCTCCATCTCTGGGACTAGAGAACCTGCCCAGGAGTTGCTTTCCTCAATACACTTCCTCTTGTATCTTTTTAATTCGACTTTATCTGGCTTTACTGCATCAGTGAAGTGACCTATTGTGTGTGGAAGGGGGAGGGAGGTGTGAAATCTATTAGATCTTACTGTAGAAGGAGAGAATTGATTCCTGAAAACTGTCCCCTGGCCTCCACATACCCCACTCCTGTGTCAAATAAAATAAATTTCTTATACAATTATTGGGGCATAAGCGAGGGGTCATCACTTGCTGTTCTTCCAGCTTCACTCCCAGGGCCCATGTCAGAAAGCTCACAAATGCCTCTAATTCCTGTCATGGCTCCTTTTTTGGTTCCCATAGGCACCAACACACACACACACACACACACACACACACACACACACACACACACAATAAAAACATTCTAAAAAATCCTTTTTAAAAGAGGTAGATATGGGCTGTGGCAGCACACAACTTTAATTCCAGAACTTGGGAGGCAGAGGCAGGAAGATCTCTGAGTTCAAGGCCAGCCTGGTCTACAGAGTGAGTTCCAGGACAGCCAGGGCTATTACACAGAGAAACCCTATCTTGACAAAAAACAAAACAAAAAAGCAGAAAAACAAAACAACAACAAACAAAACATTGTATTGTGTCTCATGCCTTTAATTTCAGTACTTGAGGGACAAAGGCAGCAGAGGCAGGTGACTCTCTGAGTTCCAGGAGAGCCCCAAAGTGGTCTACCTCATGAATTCCAGGACATCCAGGGCTACATAGAAGGACTCTTGCTTCAAAAACAAACATGTGTGTGTATGTATGTATGTATATATGTATATATGCATGTATATGTAGATATATATTTACATATATATATATATATATATTTCTCCCCCTTTGGTTTTTTGAGACATCGTTTTTTTGTGAAGCTTTGGAGCCTGCCTCTGGCTCCCTGAGCGCTGAGATTAAAGGCACACACCACCACCATATTTTTAAAAGACCACAAATATTATATTGTTTATCCTTATTTTAGTTTCTCAAGACAAGGCCCTGTGCATCCCAGTCTGGCCTTGAATTAGCTGAGCCTGGCTCTGAACTCCTGTCTGGACCTCCAGAGTGTTGGAATTACAGGTCATTACTCCTGGGTTTTGCTTTTCTGAGACAGGGGCTGTTGTAATCCAGGCAAATCTGAACCTGTCTCTTGAGCATGGCAGGTGTGTGCATCCTGGCTCCTTAAAATAAAGACCCCTGCCCACTTTGATCTCTCTCCCGATGTTCCCCTGGGGCAGACAGGATTTTTCTTGTCTCCCTCTTCTCTTCTGTCTTCTCTCTGTCTCTTTACCTCTTTTCTCTCCCCCCCCTTCCCTTTCTAATAGAACTTCTCACTTAAGCTCTGTCTACCTGGCATGTCTGTCCCTCGCCCTCCATGGAATCAGACAAGGTCCCCCATGCACTCTATTGTAACAGGGGCAGCCCTTAGTGGCCCTTCCTCTGTGATCCTCTTTCCTAAGCTTCCTAAGCGCTGCGATTACAGGTGTGTGCCACAAATAAATCACACCGAAGGACCAGGATTTAGATTCCCTGATAGGCAGACAGAGAGAGGTAATAAAGGTGGCAAACGTCCAAGACGGCTGGCTTTTCCTTTCCCCTCCTGACCTGAGACAAAAGGCAGACAACATAAAGCAAAGGCGAGTGGGCTTTTTCTCCTACCAGGAAGCCCCCTGCTGATAGGTTGGTTCAACAAGTTCCAGTCAGATCAGGACTTGGTTAAGTAACAGTTGTACGCCAAGCAGCCAGCTTGCCTTTTTTCAAACTGACCAACCCTAAATTAGGGGAGGAAGACCCTCCAGCCACTTAAAAACAAACAAACAAACAAACAAACAAACAAAAAACCAGTAAGTGACTGGGTTCTGGCTTCTCTGTGTGTCTGCTTTATGAGTGTGTTTCCTCAACCCCAATCAATAAAAACTACTCGTTCTGTGTGCTGTGTTCAGATTCTCTGCTACTATGGGTTGAGAAGGAGTCTCCCGTCTTTTTATTCTTTAACCAGTGAGAAAGCGAACCCAGTCAAGGCCCCTAGATGGTACCACTACACTGCTCTGAGTACGCCGGCAAACAGGTACTACTGGTGAGTTTTAAGTTGTAACTTCTGGGTTAGCCCTCCCAGACAGTGGAACTTAAATTTATCTTGTTCCCAGCTATACACGTTCTTATTTCCATCTGTGGGAATATTCTGAAACCAGTAGCCTATAAAACTTAGCATTAAGTGATTATCATGCCTCAGACTCCTTTTGTCTCCACCGTAGGGGGCTTTCTTTCCCCTCTACTCCGAGTGCTGGGGACAGAACCCAGGCCCCCTTGAACACTGAGCAAAAGCTCTACCCCTGTGTCTCTGCGCCCCACGCCTCCAACATTCCTTACTCTTATCTGCCGGCAGCTGGATCCCCTTGGCTGTGCACTATCTCCCAACACGGCCTGAGGCTATATAACTGGCCGTTTGGGCTCACCTTTCTGGCGACAGTCCGGTTAGCCTCAGGAGAAACTCTAGTCCTCACCCGGACCCCCACCCCCCAGCACAGAACTTTCTCCTCAGCTAGTCTGTGGAGGGTGGAGCCATTACTGCCTTCAGCTGTTCTTAATTAGCCCCTTTGGGCTCTCAGGAGAAATGGCCCAGATTTTATCCCTCATCTCCACCACCCCCATTTTGTGTGTGCGAGTGGTATGTGTTTGAGACAGACATGTATGGAATTCACTGTGCAGCCCAAATGGCTGGCTTCAAACTCCTGGCAATTCTAATCAGCCTCCCAAATCAATTCGAGATTACAGACCAGAGCCACCATGCACTGCTCAGGCTTTATTTTCCTTTTATGGGGGATGGCTAATCTCGGTTGTCCATTTGACTACATCTGGAGTCAACTATTACGCAAGCATCTGGGCACACCTGTGAAGGAGTTTTTTGATTGGATTATTTATGTTGGGAAGACCCACCATAAATCTAGGCACTGCCTTCTGGAGGCAACCCATAAAAAAAGGCACATGTAAGAAAAAAGTTTTTGCTTTTTGCCTGCTGTTTTAGCTAGAGCTTTTATGCTGAGAAGAGACACCATGATCAAGGCAACTCTTATAAACGAAAACATTTAATTGGGGCTGTCTTACAATTTCAGAGGCTTAGTCTATTATCCTCATGGATTTAAGGCCTGCTGGGCAAGAAGGAAATTATGGCTAGTACTGAAATCCTTCCCAGTTACTCTCAGCTAGTGAGGTCATGGATCTGAAAGGGGAAGCTACTGCCACTTTTTACTGAAGAACTGTCTTGTAATAATGCCCAACTGCACCCTGAATACTTATGCAGATAGGCAAGTGTGGCTATAACTCCTCATCAAAGAAACTGAAAATTACAACTGGTCCAAATCCAGAGAACCAGTGTCCATGTGTTGCCCTGCCTGATGTTGCAACACATCTGCAACAAAACTCTCCTACCTAAGGCTCAGAGAACACTGCAGAAGAGTGGAGCAGCAAGAAAGGTTGGAAGAGCCAGAGGAACGGGAAAACCACTGTGAGATTGTGTCTCCTAGAAATGGCAGAGAAGCTTCACTGATGATACCTCAATAATGTGGCTGCCAGAACAAGACCTGGACTGGGATGGCACCTTTAGACTTGCCAGCACGGAAGGGGAAACTCTCATGGGGCCTCACCCACGACAGTGTACCATGGTCAGTTAAGGAATGACGAGAGCATGAGAAAAAGTCTCCTCAGAATTCATGTACATAAAGCTAACATTAAATGAACAGAAGAGATTGTATTTCTATACCCATGCATATATGTGTAACAATAACAATTAAGGAAAAAAAGGCCATGGATTTGAGAAGTAACAAGTCGGGGAATGTGAAAGACTGGAGGGAGGAAACGACATAATTACATTTTAGCTTCACAAAATTGAAAAAGTTAAATACATAAATAATTAATTAAAAGCTCTTAATACATGTAGCTGAACATTTTAACTGCTTGTAACCTCTCCATTTTGAGTTTTAAATTTATCACAATTTTATAAGACATCAATGTCATAAAGGCCATGAAAATAACTTTCCAAGTTTTATTAACCAAATGTGACAGAAAAAGGATTTTCTGTCCTGTGTGTTCCTCCTGCCCAACCTTGCCTTTAACTCCCACTTCCAACCTGTTCAAATGTGGCCAGAAGCCTAGAAGGAATACCAGTTAATTCCACAGGTGTTACAAGAAAAAGGCTTGTTTTGTAGCATGGTGCTGTGGATGGATGTGAATGCTAGGATATGAATGACTGAAGGACCTGCTGGTCTTGTCCAGACAGAGTCCTCACCATGCAGTGCACACTACTGTAACTGTTTTGATACTGGGGTTAGGGAGGAAGACCAAGAGCCAGACACTGGGAAAGGGGAAGAGACCAGGAGAGCTTGTTCTCCTGGATCAGCGGTTCTCAACCTTCCTAATGCTGCAACCCTTTAATGCAGTCCCTCGCGTTGTGAAGACCCACAACCATAAAGTTATTTTTGTTGCTACTTCATAACTGTAAGTTTTGCTACTGTTGTGACCCGTCATGTAAATATTTTTAGAGATGAAGTTTGCCAAAGGGGTCAACCGCAGTTTGAGAACTGCTGTCTTGGAGACTCACTTGAGGGAGATACTTGAAGGAGAAAGAAATCAAGCAGGAATAAGGAAGGAGCTGAGCTGGTAGATGCTATTCTAGCAGGCACAAAGCCCCAGGTTTGATCTCTAGCACCAGAATAAAACTGGGCGTGGCAGAGCATCCCCTAACCCAGCATTCAGGAGGTAGAGGCAGGAGGACCAGAAGTTAAGGTGTCATTCTTCTCTACATAGCAAGTTGGAGACCACTCTGGGATACATGAAACCTTATCAACCAGCAAAAATCAGAGATCCAAGTAGTGAAGAACCTCCCCAGGGACAGACAGACTCTAGTGTACGTATTATGGAGAGGGCAACAAGAGAGATTTTGCAAACTCTGCTTGGGCATGCTCTGGGTCTCAGTTTGTGGGTGGTAAGAGAATTAGTTATTCATTAGATCTTTACAAAGAAAACTCCTTCCAGGCTAAAGGAGGCAACTTGAGCTACTGACTCAGTTCCAGGCCAGAGCTGGAACAGGAAGATGCCAGGGAAGGCTGTTATAGTAAGTCACAAGGTAGTACTGTGGACCCCATGGAGGATGAGGGACAAACATGCCTGGCAGATAGAGCTTAAGTGGGAAGTTTTATTGCGGGAGAGGAAAGGGAGTGAAAAAAAGGAAGGGAGAGGGGGAAGAGAAGGGAAAGACAGGGAGAGCGACAGAGAGAGAAAAGTCCTGTCTGCCCCATTCAGAGGAACAGCGGTAAAGAGAGAGGGGAAGTGGGTGGCATTTTTTTCTTATTGCCTTGAGCAGTGGTGTTTGTATAGTGCCAGATTCCCAAGGGGCGGGGCCAGGTTTGCCTGGATTACAACGGCATGTATGGCGTAGAGAATAGACATGATGTAGGAGAGGGTTATAGAAGTGAACAGATAGACATTTATTATTTGGTTTTCAGGTACGGTTCCTGAATCAACCCCCAGCCTCCACACCCAATCCCCACACTCAAGGTAGGTTATTAAAAACCAGAAGTGATAGAAAACTCCCAACTTTTCCTGCCTGTAAGAAAAATAACCACAGAGCCGGGTGATGGTGGCGCATGTCTTTTTTTAATCCCAGCACTCAGGAGGCACAGGCAGGCAGATCTTTCTCTCTGTGAGTTCGAGACCAGCCTGGTCTACAAGAGCTAGATCCAGGACAGTCTCCAAAGCCACAGAGAAACTCTGTCTCCAAAAAAAGAAAAAAGAAAAAAGAAAAAAGAAAAAAGAAAAAAAAAAAAAGGAAAACAACCACAGAATCAGGTGTTAAACACGAAAATAGGGAGGATAAAGACAAAACTGACAATTGTCCAATTAAAATAAGCTTTCTTTACTACTGGCCAGGATTATAGATACAGGGCAAGTCCATACCCAGGATTTCCAGAGAACAGTACTGAATTATGTTAGTGAGGTACTCATAACGGCAGAATCCGCTTCCAGCCTTTGTCCAATCAGGGCCAAACATACATCCTGATGGACTTCCTGCCTGCATACCTCCTGCCTACGTGTAATCAAGCACATCCTGTGCAGTTGGGACAACCAACCCTGTTTACAAACGTGAAAACATAGCCCCCAGCAGTCTAGGAAGTTATCTGTCTTTGGGCAACTTTAGCTCTTACAGGAGGCCATAAAAGAACCTAAGCACAAATCAGGAAGTTACCCTTGTAGCCCAGGCTGGCTTCAAACTCACTCTACAGTTGAGGATAGCCTTGCATTTCTGATCTCCTACCTCTACCTCTTGAGTGCTAGGATTAAAGGCATGCATTCCTCACCAGCTTTATGAGCCACTAGAGATCAATCCAAGAGCTTTGTGCATGTTATCACCCAGCAACTTAACTACATCTGCTTTGGAAGTAATATTTTACTCTGTAGCTCACGTTAATAACAAGGTGCTCCCCCAGCCTGTCTTCAGCAACTCAGCGTCAGCATTCAAGTCTTTACCAGCTTCCAAATGTGACAACCTTACCCTTTAATAGTCCCTGCCATCACAGCCCACTCAATTGTTCTGTCTGCCAGTAAATCACTTGCATGAGATCCGTTGTATGGTATGATCTCTGTAGAATTCCTTGGCTCCCATCTGCCAAGGTACCCTTCCTCAGCTAAACCCTAATAACTCATGAACTCATGGCAATTCTCCAGCCCCAGCTTCCCTAATGATAGGGTTACATGCAGAATGCATTATATCTGGCAAATCTGTAGATCTTATTTGGGTATTTTTCTATTATCTGAGTAATGTTCTTTACAGCAAAAGAAAAGCTTATACAATATATTCTCTCTCTCAACATACAATATATGCTCTCTCTCTCTCTCTCTCTCTCTCTCTCTCTCTCTCTGTCTCTCTCTCTCTCTCTGTTGTTTTGTTTTGTTTCTCTGTGGCTATAGAGGCTGTCCTGGAACTAGCTCTTTAGACCAGGCTGGCCTCAAACTCACAGAAATTCAGTGTGATAGCTCTTTGCCTGCCTTTAATCGGAGATTTTTTAAAATCTCTCATGATACTAAGATTTTTGAAGAGCACAGGTCATTTACAGTCTAATGCCTCAGTTCAGTGTGCCTGAATTAAAGGCAGATTACAGACATTTCTGCAGAAGACCCACACACTCAGTCAGAAAGAATGTGGTGTGACAGCAAGTTGTTTTCTGCAGAATCTCAGGTTATAACTTCGATCCCTGGCAGACAGTGTGTCTGTCTTCCAGTAGCCAATCAGTTTTTCCTTCATGTCTCCAGCGGCAAGCCCGAGTTCCTTGCTAGCTATTCGTTTCCTTGTGACAAAATACAGGGAAGCAAGGGTTTGTATGGCTCCAGGCTTTCAGTTATTGTCTGTGGTGGCAAGGGAGGCTTGGTGGCAGGCTCATGAGATGATGGTTCAGGGTATAATGGCAAGAAAAGCCTTTTGTTAGTATTGTTGAAAAGTTTCCCTCATGGTAGGTTGCTGCTGCCCTCCAACACTCTGTACCCAGGGAATGGAACAAACAGGTGGTTGGTATCATTCTGCATAGAAGATGAGATGTCTGTAAGACTTTTATTTATTTATTTGATTTTTCAAGACAGAGTTTCTTTTTTTTTTTAAGATTTATTTTTTAATTATGTATACAGTGTTCTGTCTGCATGCATCCCTGCAGACCAGAAGAGGGTATTAGATCTCATTACAGATGGTTGTGAACCATCAAGTGGTTGCTGGGAATTGAACTCAGGACTTCCAGAAGACTAGTTAGTGTTCTTACCCACTGAGCCACTGAGCCACCTCTCCAGCCCAAGACAGGGTTTCTTTGTAGCTTCGTAGCCTGTGAATATAAGACTTATATTCACAGTCAGTTAGAATGTTTACTAACTTTCGCTTGTGAGTCAGTTTACGTTCACAAGAGAACTTAATGACCAGATATTACTGTCTCACTATTTATAAAATAAATGAGGAGGCTGGGGCATCCCAGAGGCTCAAAGACATGCGTTCCAGCTGCAAGCAACAGATGGGTAGGAAGATTTAAGAATCCCAACGTACACCAGTGAGATGGCTCAGGGGGTGGGGGACTGAGTTCAATCCTGGAACCCCAACAGTGGAAGAAAGGAGCATCTTCTGAAAGTTGCCCCCTGACCTCCACATGGCTGTGGTGTGTGTTACTTCCTTTCTCCAAATGAGAGCGAATAAATAAATAAGTACATGCAAAAAAGAATTAAAATGATAATAATCTCAAACTGTAGCAGAGTTGAGAGCAAAACCCAGACTTGCAGTTTCTTTGCAGTGCTAACTACTCTGGCCTTTGTCCAGCTCCTCACAAACACAAAGCAATGTGAATATATTTTATGACTGGGAAATGATTTCCAGGGATAGCAACTTGCTTGTCAAGTTTTCTTCTATTGGTGTAAAGTTATCTTAACATTAAAATCAATTATTAGTCATTTTAAAACATACAGTTCAGCTGGCCGTGGTGGGGCATACCTTTAATTCCAGCATTCAGGAGGCAGAGGTGGGTGAATCTATCAGTTCAAGGCCAGCTTGGTCTACATATTGAGTTATAGACCAGTTTGGACCACATATTGAATTCTAGGCCAGTTCAGTCTATATAGTGAGCCCTAGGCCAGTCTACATAGGGTCTACATAGTGAGACCCTGTTTTGAAAGCTAAATCCAAATTAAAAGGGTACAGGGTATGTTGTAGTGGGATCTTGCCTTCCCCGATTTGTTTGCATCAGTGTAGAGTACAGGGACTCCAGAAGATACAGTCTCTGCCCTTCTGATGCTCTCCACCACACCCAAGAGATCATGCTTTCACAGCTTGTCTACCTTAAAGGGGACTTCAGGTAAGTGTGTGGGAAAATGACTCAGTGGTTAAAGGCCCTTGATACTCTTACAGAAGACCAAAGCTCTGTTCCAGCACGGGACAGTCTACAACAGCCTATACCTCCAGTTCCAGGGGATCTGACATCCTCTTCTGTTCTCCTTGCACACCTACTACATACGTGTGCACATGTGTATATATATATACACACACACACATACACAAACAAATAATACAAATGAATCTTTAAAAACAAAACAAAAAGCATACATTTCAAGTGGTGGTCCAAAACTGTAATCCCAGCACTTGAGAGATGGAGGAGGAGTACCAGTTCATTGTTATCGTTCTCTACACAAACTGCCTTAAGCACCAGTAAACAGGTAAACACAGTGACATAAAAGCATAATTAAGGTATATGTTTCAGTAACACTCGAGGTTCTAGCCATTTCCATATTAAAACCATGAAAGGTTTGCTTGCATGTGAAATTCCATTGGTCCCTTTCCCACTAAAGCCCAGATAAAGAGTTATTTTCAGAGCATGCTTCTTCGAGGCAGGAATGTGTGCAACTCTCTGTTTTCCCAGATAGTCCTGGGGGCAAGAGGCACCAAGTTAATTAACATCTTAGAGAACATTCCCAATGACATCCAGTAAGGCACTCTTCCAAGCACACTTTTTCACGACCAGATTTCTGTTGTTTTCTTTTTCCTGTTGCCTGCCAGCCAGGTCTTCTGGGATCTATAGATTTATAGTCTGGCAGATCTGAGGATACCGCTTTGCAGCACAAGGCTTACAGGCTCAGTTCCCAGCACTGGAGCAAAGGAAGCGGGAAGAACAGGGAGAGAAGGAGGGAGTCAGCACAAAAGCCTGCTCTTTAATTCACATTTGCTGGGGTTTAAGTGCCACACGCCCACCCCACCTCACCCTTCATCCCTGTCAGGTCTTCTGGGAGCTTAATTAAAATGATATCTATGTCATCTCAAGAAAAATGTAGCCATTGGGCTTGGTGGCCTTTAATCCCAGCACTCAGGAATGTCAGGTCCCAAAGTCACCCAGAACAAGTCTCACTCAGTACCTGTGGCTCCTCCTAGCATTTTCCACCTTGCCCCCTTCCCTAAACTTCACCAGCCTTGAGGCTGGGCTTCTCTTCCCCCAGCTTCTGATCTCTATACTGTAACTCAGCCATTTTGGCTACACACCCTCTTGGCGCTCTTGGCCCCCTTTCTCCTCTTTTGTGTCGGGCCCCCTACCCCCATCCCCGTCCCGTGCCCGTGTCCACCCATCCTCCTCATGGACCAATTCAAACTGGATCCTGCAGATGTCTATGGTTGTTCTCTCCCTCATAACTACAATCTACTACTCTTCTCAATCATAGCCAGGAGCGGCACCCCCTCGTTTTCACTCCACCCCACTTCCAGTTTATGAGTGGAATCTTAGTTCCTTAGTGCACCAATACTGGGGCTTGGGTCGCCTTGGGCAGTGTTTGCTCGGTGGCAGCAAACCCTGCAGGAATGGTTCACTGTGGCGGGAGTCTGCCCTCCTTTGCGATCCCCACTTCCTGACTTGGATTGGAGCAGAACAAAGCCTTCACTGGTGCTGCTGCTCTGCATCCGACCTTTCCAGACTTAGACCCAAGTGCCAAAATGAACGTTTTCCTTTATAAATACCGTTCTCAGGTATTCTGTTCTTGCCACAGAAAACAGACTAGGGCAACCTAAGTGTTTTATGTGCATATGGGCTTCAAGCAAGAGAACTACAATTCAGAGTTGGTTAGGCCCAGGGGTTTAATTTTACCTAAGGGAAAAGGACTTGGAGCTAATTATTTATAGGAAGATAAGTAAAGAATAAATAGTAGCCTAGTGCTGATGGCTCACACCTTTAATCCTAGCACTTGGGAGGCAGAGGCAGGCAGATATCCCAAGTTCAAGGCCAGCCTGGTCTATGGAGTGAGTTCCAGGACAGCCAGGGCTACTCAGAGGAACCCTGTCTTGAAAAAACAAAAACAAGAAAAAATTCATAGTAGATACAGGGTGCTTAGTAAGTGTTATGCACTCCCCCCCAAAAAAAGTTGATGCTTTCTTCCTAGTGAAGGGGAGGGGAATGTATTTACAAGGGGTTATTTTGTCCTGCTTTTGGTCAGAAAGGACATGGGTAAAGTTTGTGCTGTTTCCTTTTTGGCCCTTAGTGCAACATATTCTTACTCTAGGGCGGCACAGTTTATTGTGGTAATTCTGACTTCCCTTTAAAAGCAGAGGATCTTAGTAGAAAAAAAAAAAAAAAAAAAAAAAGAGGGGAAACCCTGGTAACCTACATACCTACATGACAGTTTTGGTTTGACTTAGCAGCCAACTGAAAAGAACAAAGTGACTCTTTAAAACCTTGTTAAAACCATGTTGGCCACAGTCCTCAAAATGAGAGTATTCATCTTCACAGACGGTTTGATCTTCACAGTCACGGGCTCCATCCCCACAGTCACAGGCTCCGTCCCCACAGTCACAGGCTCCATCCCACAGTCACAGGCTCCATCCCACAGTCACAGGCTCCATCCCACAGTCACAGGCTCCATCCCCACAGTCAGAGGGCTCCATGTTTACTGTTTATTCCCTAAAACACAGCTTATCAGTGTTTACCTCTTCCTGGGCCACATATCTAGTTCCAAGCATAAAGCCCTGGTGTTTTTCGCTTGGGGTTTATTTGCTCTCCTTTTCCAGTCTTCATAATTTAATGAGAGGTTTTTTTGTTTTGTTTTCTGAGTCAGGGTTTCTCTGTGTAGCCCTGAATGCCCTGGAACTCTCTCTGTGGACCAGGCTGGCCTCAAACTCACAGAGATCCACCTGCCTCTGCCTCCCAGGTTCTGGGATTAAAGACGTGTGCTACCACTGCCTGGCTTTTGACTCTGTTAATAGCAGACATGATACTGGTGTGAGTGAGGTAAAGATGGATTGTACATTGTGGCTGGAGAGGTGGCGCAGGGCCTAAGAACTCCAGCTGGGCTTCCAGAGGGTCCTGATTTTGGTTCCCAGCACTCCCATGATGGCTCACAACCATCTAGAATGAGATCTGGTGCCCTCTTCTGATGTTCAGGGTTATGTGAAGGGAGAACGCTTAAACATAAAAAAAAAAAAGAAAAAAGATGAATTGTATGAAGTTCTGGTTCTCAAGGACTCTAAAGGTAGTGCAGTGGGGATTGTCCATTTCAGCCAACACTAAGACACACTTACTGAAATTAACTAAAATACCTCTAGATGATGCTTAAAATTCTCATTTTGAACAGGTAGAGTGTGGCCTTATATCTTTTGCAAGGTGTTGAGGAGGTGGCTCGGTTAGCACAATGCTTGGCTAACATGGGTTTGATCTCCAGCACCAAATACACCAGACAGAGGCTTAAAACCTCAGTGCTCAGAGTTGGTGGTGGGAGGACTAACACAGACTGTGGCAAGATAGGACACTGCCTGGTTTTGCTCTATTTCCTCCTATTGATTTTTTTTTTTTTTTTTTTTTTTAACTTTACTGGTGCATAGCGACTTGGGACTTTTACTTCCTGAGTAGGTAGACAAGAACATTCATGTCTGATGACTAAGCCCAAGAAGTATTATTTGGCTATGAAAAACCCAGTGATGGCACTAGAGAATTGGCTCAGCAGTGAAGAGTGGAGGTCCCATGTTTGAGTCCTGGAACCCACATGGTGGCTTACAACTCCAATGGCAGTGGGTCTGACACTCCCTCTTCTGACCTCCAAGTGCTCCAGGCACACTTGCAGTACACATACATACATACATACATTCAGGCAAACACTCATAAACATAAGAAACTAAAATAATCTGGAAAAAAAAAGTGAATGGCCTCCATGACAGTTCACAATCTCCCTGTGGCACGGAAATTCTGTAAAAAGGCATATGCATTTTCCTCAACCCTAACTCCTAACAGAAAGAAACCTTTACATTAACAGGCCTAATGCTTCTCTGCAAATTCCTTAGCTTCCTTCCTTTCCCCCTTTATTTCCGGTTTGTTTTGAGACAGGGTCTAACTTTGTAGTCCAGGATGGTCTGGAATTTACTATATTGCCCAGGCTGGCCCTTTTGAGTTCTTTCTCTAAGTGTGTATGTGGGCGCAGGGAGGCATATGTGTGCATTGTCCACGTGTGGAGGTCAGAGGGACACACTGGAAATGCTCTTCTAGGGATTCAGAAGTGGGCAGCACACCTGCTGTGACATTGGTCTCTTGAAGCATTAGCAGGAAGACTGCTGCCTTGGGCAGCCCAGCCCAGCCCTGCCCAGCCCAGCTGTCTTGGTTTCTAGAGTTCACTGAAGCTCTGAGATGCAGGCCAGGAGGGCGGACATGAACTTCCTGCCTAGCTGATAGTTTCCTCATTCCTAGAGAACACAGAAAACAGTTTCTCCTGCTTCAAGGCCTTATTGTTTGTGAGACTCCTAGAACTCTTTACTCCAGACTGAAAAAAAATCATCCACATAATGTAATTGTACGAAACAATGGGTTTCTTTGTACATTAATGCACATTGTACATTAAAATTGCACACACATGCATAGGATACAGCTGGGTCCTACTCACCCTCTTAACTTTTCTTATTTCCTGTTCCCAATTGCTTTCCTCTTTTTAAACAAATCTCTTTCATCTATCTATTCATCTATTACCTATCTCCATTATCTCCCTCCCTTCCTCCTCCCTTTTCCTTCTCTCTCTCTCTCTCTCTCTCTCTCTCTCTCTCTCTCTCTCTCTCAAGTTTTTCTGTTTGCTTGTCTGAGCATGTAACCCAGGCTGGTCTTGAACTTACTAGGTAGCTAAGGCTTCTGCTTCTGTGGTCTCAGTTTCCCACAGACTAGGGTCATAGGCATGTACCACCCTTCTGCTTTCACGTCTCCCACCCCTGCATCTTAGAGTCACATATGAAAGAAAAGTTAGGGCATTATCATTCTGAGTCTGGTTTATTTTGCTTAACATATGTGATCTCCTCTTCCAGCCTTTGTCCTGCAAACAAAGTGATTTCACTTTACAGCTGAGTGATACTCCCTGTGCTTATTTTCTTTGTCCATTTATTACATTAGTTGATGGGTACCAACTTTTGTCTATGGTGAACAGTGTCGTATTAAATATGGTGTGAAGGTATCACTAACACTGACTTAGACTCCTTCAGATTTGTACCCAGGAGTGGTAGAGCTGGGCATAAGATAGTTCTTTTTTAGTTTATTAAGGAATCGCCATACTGACCCCATAGTGGCTACACTAATTTACATTCCCACCAACCATGCTAGTCCCTTTCCTGTTCTCTCCAGTGTCTGTTGTTTGCTTGGCGATGGCCATTCTGACCAGGGTGGGTCTCAGTGTACTTTGCTTTCCTATGACAACCAAAGAACATTCCCCCCCCCCCGTTTTTTGGGGGAGAGGGCACTTTTTCTTATTTCTTTCCAGTGTTTCATTTTTGAGTTGTTTATGTATTCTGTATATTTATCCCCTGTCTGACAAATAGCTGAAAAGATTTTTTCCCATTCTATAAGCTGCCTCTCCATCCTAATTCTTCCCCTTGCTGCACAGTGGCTTTTTAATTTACCAATTTAATTTTTCGTTTTGTTTTTTGAGATAGGGTTTCTTTGTGTAACAGCCCTCGATGTTCTGGAATTCACTCTGTCGACCAGGCTGGCCTCTACTCATGGGGAGAGCCTCCTGCCTCTGCCACCTGAGCACTGCCGGGCCCAATGCATTTATCTTGAAGAGCTTTTCTTTTGTTTTCCTTTTGTTACATTTATTTTTGTGTGTGAGTGTGAGTGTGTGTGTGTGTGTGTGTGTGTGTGTGTGTGTGTGTGTGTGTATGTGTGCTTAGGGGTGAGTTCAATTCCCAGCCATCACACAGTGGCTCATAACCATCTGTAATGAGATCTGGTGCCCTCTTCTGTCATGCAGGCATACGCGAAGACAGAACACTGTATACATAATAAATAAATGAATATTTTTTAAAAATCATTAAAGGAGACCTATAAAACAACATGCCTCTAACCTGTAAGCCCCACTTGCCCAAGGACAGATAACTTCCTGGAATGCTGGAGGCTATGATTCATGTATGATAACAAGCCCTGGGTTTTCACTTCTGTAAACAAGGTTGCTTGTCCCAACTGCCTAGGATGAGCTTGATCACATATGAGTGGAATGTATGTAAGCAGGAAGTATGTCAGCATGTGTGCTTGCCTCTGATTGGATGAAGTACATAGCCTTGCGGTGTTTTGTGTTTATAAGCACAGGACTGACATAATTCATGGCCATTCTCTGGGAATCCCAGGTATGGATCTGGCCAGTATCCATCACCCCGATCATTATTTAAGAAAGTTTGCTTCGAATGTGGCTAAAAAGTTGCAGTACTGGTCTTAATGTCACCTGGTGGGATTAACAGTATAAATATAAATATCTAGACAGCACTTTGGGTTCATGTTAAGTTAGCTATACTACAGTGGTAAAGTAGCCCTTCCTTCCACCCCCAGGGCCTAAAAACTTCTCAACCATGAGTTTGGAACTGGGTTTAAAGGAACGTACGCAGGCTCCCTCCTATAGAGCAGGCCTCAAACTGATCGGAACACAGTTGGTTACCCCCACAGCGGTGGTGCCACGGTTCTTCAGAGCCACATCTTGTCTGGCAGGCTGGTGTTCACAGCATTGTCAGCTGGTAAGCTGACTGATGCCTTTTCTCTCCCAGTGGCCTGTGTAGCACCTTCTGGGATTATGAAAGCCGGCTAGCAGGAAGGAAGCTTCCATTCTTGTTTTAGCTAGATTTATAGCTACAGGTCTGTGCTACCCTGCCTGATTTATTTGGTGCTGGGGATCAAACCCAGGGTTTGCTACATGCTAGAGAAGCACTTTACTGACTGAACTATATGTCACCAGCTACCACATTAGCACCTCTCATCTCCTCCATCACTACCCTTCCTGATCAAAACCATGTAGGTACTGTGTCTGCAATCATCATTTTGAAATCAATTGACTTGTATAGACAGCTAGAGCATAAGAAAGGGGAAGGAAGCATTTTGACTGAACTCTGAGAAACCTTCAGGGTCCGGATGTACGTTGATAAGTAGAAAGAACATTCCTGGAAAAGAGAACAACTAGATTAATTACGTGGAACTAGGCATGTCCAGTGCAAATCCAGGTGCTGGTCTAAAAGTGAGGAATCAGGGAAGGGTGTGTCTGTAGAGTTTGGTAGGTGTGGTCTGCTGAGAGCATTCGATCTTATGAGTGGGTCTACAGTCATCAGCTTCCTATGTGAACTTCATAGATATTTCCTAAGTCAACTTTTGACAAGTGCAGCTTTCATTTTCAGTTGATAACTCTTAACTTCTCTCTGGCCACGCTGCCACATTCTAGATAAGAATTTTGTGTCACTTAGCGTTTTGCCTGAGATAAACCATTTAGGGAGGAAGGGTTTGGTTTGGCTCATGGCTTTAGAGGTTTCTGTCCTTGGTCACTTGGCTCTGCCGTTTCTGGGCTGATGTATGGTGACACAGAAGCCTAATGTACCAGGGAGCACAGTGTGACTCACTTCATGGCAGACAGGAGGGTGGAGGGAGAGGAGAGACATGCTCTAGACCCATTTCCTAGATCCCACCTCCCAATATTCCATGTAACTATTGTCTTAGTCTAGTTCTACTGGTGCGAAGAGAAACCATGACCATGGCAACTCTTACAAAAGGAAGCATTTAACTGGGGCTGGCTTACGGTCTCAGAGGTTTGGTCCATTATCATCTTGGTGGGAAGTATGGTGGCATGCAGACAGACATGGTGCTGGAGAAGTAGAGGAGGGTTTTACATCGAGATCCAAAGGCAGCAGGGTGAGAGAAGACTTTGGGCTTGGAGTTGGCTTTTTGAAACCTCAGAGCCCACCCGCAGTGACATACTTCCACCAACAAGAACATACCGCCTAATCCTTTCAAATAATGCCACTGCCTAGCAATCAAATATTTAAATTTATGAGCCTATCATTCAAACCACCACAGCTACAAAGTCCTTAATGAAATTAGTGCTCTCATGATCCAATTACCTCTTAATAATGTCACCAGATAGAAAATATTAAATTTTCAGGGCTGGAGAGATGGCTTCGTGGTTAAGAGCACTGACTGCTCTTCCAGAGGACCCAGGTTCATTCCCAGCACCCACATGGCAGCTCACAACTATCTATAACTACAGTTACAGGAGATCTGGCACATTAACAGACATACATGCATGCAAAACACAAATGCACATAATAAATAAATAAATAAATAAATAAATAAATAAATAAATAAATGTTCAGTTGGAAGCTCCACTTTGGTCTCACCACCCCATTCCAAACCCTGCCCCCAAGCAGCTGGCTCCTACCCTGGAGCTGTTCAAGACCTTGCTTACAGGGTATTTAAAATACCTCCTAGGGAGAGGCCACATGGTTTGTTTGTTTGTTTGTTTGTTTGTTTTCTAGTTTCCTCTCCGAGTCTCATCTCCGGGGGCCAGGAAAAAAAATCATCAGGGAATGTTCTGTCCAATAATCTTGGTCTTTTGTTCTTAATTTGGCTTGATTTGACTTGCTGCTTGAGCAGAGAGGCTTAGTATTGGTGTACAGAAAGCTTTCATTAAAAGCCTGGATATTTTATGTCCAGGTGATACCAGATGCTTGTCTCCCCCGGCTTGTTTTTGGTTTGGTTTTGATTCATTGAGACCAGGTCTCATACAGCAATGGCTGTCCCTGAACTCGCTGTGTAGCTGATGATGACCTTGAACCTCTGATTCTACTGCCTCCTTGTTCTGAGGTAAGTGCTATACTCCATGCTCGGGTTTATGCAGTTCAGGGTATGGAACCAGGGCTGCATGAGTGTTCAGCAGGCTCTCCATCAGCTGAACCACATCCTTGGGCCCACGTTTCCTTTCCATTAAGTCTCTGATGTGTTACTTCAAACCTAGAGGCGTTAGTGGTTCTACTGTCCCTGATTGTTCACAGCTAATGAGTTGGGAAAGGAGAGTGACTAATTGTCTATTAGCCAACAGGAATGATTTCTCAGCTCCTCGAAAGAGGAACTGGTTGGCACCAAATACCAAATGCTTAGAGGATAATTTGGTGGACGTGAGGGTGTGTGTGTGTGTGGGGGAATCTCTGTTCAAATCCAGTCTGGTCTACACAGAAAGTTCCAGGACATCCAGGGCTACATAGAGAGACTCTGTCTCAAAAACCAGAACAATAAATAAATAAATAAATAAATAAATAAATAAATAAATGAATGAATGAAAAAAAATAAGTGTGTGTGTGTGTGTGTGTGTGTGTGTGTGTGTGTGTGTGTGTGACACAGAACAACAGAACACATGGAAGATAGAGGACAACTTACTAGAGTCTGTTCTCCCTTCTACCATGTGAGTCCTGGAAATCAAACTGGTTTTTGGGCTTGACAGCAGGTACCTTTACCCAATGAGCCATCTCATCGGCCCTTTATCATTCTTAACCACAAGGCTTTCAGTATGCTTGCTCATGGTATTGTGTAATCATCACCGTTATCTATTTCCAGAGTTTTTTATCGCCTCAAAGGAAACGTAGAAAGTATTGCTATACCAGACTGTGAGGCTGATCTTTGTTGTCAATTTGACTATGTTTGGAAGCAACTAAAACCCACGAGGTATTCCTGGAAGGGATTTTCTTAATCACATTATTTGGAACAGGAAGACCCACCCTCTATCTGGGCCACACCTTCTGCTGGCAGCCCAGATACAAAGGACACGGAAGAAGGAAGCTTTGCTTCTTGCCTGCTTGCTCACACTCTTGCTGGCAAGTTGCTGCTGTTGCTCTACCTAGAGTTGAATCCAATCTCTACAGTATTCCAACATAGACTAAAGACCGGCTGCTTTCCAGAAATCCTCAGGTCTCCAACTCCAGACTGGGACTGCAAACTATTCAGCCTTGTGGACTGAGCAACTACCAGTCATGAGACAGTCATTGTTCCTGAAGCACATCCCCTAAGCCAGTCTGACAAATACCCCTTTTTTTGCCAGGTGGTGGTGGCACATGGTTTATTCCTAGCACTCGGAAGGCAAAGGCAGGCATATCAAGGCCAGCTGATCTACTCAGTGAGTTCCAGGACAGCCAGCCAGGGCTTTGTCAAGAGACACTGTCACAATTAAACAAAACAAACAAACAAAACAAAACTTCCCTTTTAATCATACATATTAATTGTATTGGTTCTGTTCTTTTAGGGACCCATGACTCCTGTGCTATCTGATCAATCATAGACTGAAAGTCCTTTGGCTATAAAGAAGGGGAAAAGACAAAGAGTTAGACACCTTCAGTCTCTGCCCTTGGCTTTCCACCAGGTGCTGTTCTAACCTTTGTTGATTATTGGTGTCTGAGCTTGCAGCTACATATTCCAAAGGATCTGTCATTACCTCCAGGATTCATCTGCTCTGCTGTTTTCCAGGCCCAAAGGCTAGAGTTTCTCTCTTTTCAGGAGACCTGAGCACAGAGGAAATGGCACCAGGGATGTGGACCAGAGACCTTCAGATACAAGTCCTACATTTTGTATAAGTTTTGGGACCTGGACATAGATAAAGAAAAGTTTTCCTTTCAGTGCTTTTAACTATCAGTAAAGGCTCCTTTTCCTCTATAGCAAGCAAAATACACACATGTATTCATTAATCACCTTGCCTTTAACTCATGTCTTTGTGAGAAAAATATGGCTTCTAAGAGATCCTATACCCCCTTCCTCAATTCTGAAACAGGTCCCCAGGTATTAGCACACCTGACTCCATAATGAAAGAACCTCTCAGGCCATAATGTCCAGCACACAGACAGCATCACCTGCCAAAACGCAAACAAGACCCAACCTAACCCATCAAAGTCCATAGTTACGGGGAAGTCTCTGAATGTGTGAACCTTACTTTTTGGCTTCTGTACATCAGGCCAACTGTTCTTGCTAACCCAGGACATGATTTTTGTGCTTAAAAGGTCACCGTGAGAAAGGCTCGGGACTGCACCGGGATCCTGAGCAGCTGGTGTAGTTGCACGTCAGATAACAGACTGTCTGTTGGCTTAAATCCATGTCCACGAAGTCATCTCTGGTGGAGCCCCCACAACACTTCTTCTAATTTCTTTCTTTTATATTTCCTTTCTCTTTCTTTCCCTCCTTCCTTCCAAAGAAATAGTGAATTCCTGCGTGGTGTGTGTGTGTGTGTGTGTGTGTGTGTGTGTGTGTGTGTGTGTGAGAGAGAGAGAGAGAGAGAGAGAGAGAGAGAGAGAGAGAGAGAGAGAGAGAGAGAGAGAGAGAGAGGGAAGAGAGGTGTCACAGGTGTTACTGAATGCATGTGTGGAGATCAGAGGACTGACACCTTCCATCTTATTTGAGACAGGGTCTCTTTGTCATACTGCTGCATGTTCCAGCTAGATGTCTCCTGAGAATCTGGGGATTCTCCTGTCACTACCCTATCTCTCTGTAGGGACACTGGGATTTTCGTTCTTGTACCAATCCCTTTCGTGTTTCTGGAGATTCAAACTCAGCCCCTCACAATTGCCTAACAAGGGATTAACCCTCTGAGCCATCATCCCTCTTCTTCTTTTCATTTTTGCTTTTCTTTTTGAGACAGGGTACCTTGTGTATCAGCCTCCATCTTGCTGTGTAGCTGAGTATGATCTTGAACCCCCGATTCTCATGCTTAAGATCAAACCTAGGGCTTTCAGGAATGCTGGGCAAATACTCTCCCAACTGACCCTGGGGTTCTTTCTAAGTCACTACTAGAGGCTGCTTCTCCCGGGGCTTGTTGTTACAGACAGAGAAAGTGGCCTTGGCATAGCAGAAGAGGGAAGCACTGAAAATGTATGATGTAGCGCACAGACTCTTGGGAGATCAAAGGAGGCTACATGCAGGAGTCCTAGAATTTTTCTAGTGAGATTGTTCTTTCTGCCCAACAGCACAGCTGCCATTTCACAAAGACTTTGATTACAGGGTACTGATGTCCCCTCTGCCACCAAGAACTGGATGTGGCTACCAAAATGGACTCACCACTCTGGTTTCTTTGGGTCACTGGGTTTTGGGTCAAAATATGGAGCCTGTTCATCCGAGTGGCCATTTCCTAATGCTGCCGAAGAAATGGGTAACTGGAGGTTAAGCATCAAGGGTGGGAGACGGTTTTGATTAAAGATTAGAACTATTATTCCTTCCCTTAAGAATTAACCCAGCTGAGCCTGTTAGTCACCCGGAGACCACCCTGCAGGAAAGCGGATGAGCAAGAAGTTGGGAGGGGTAATTATCTCCTTAATGAGATGGTGTGCTTAGACATCCCTGGAGCCGCTCCACAGTTCAGAGCTTCCAACAGCAACACTGCTGGGCCTGAGCCTGTCTGCTTCCTGAGTTCAAACTCAGAAAAGAATAACTTTTCCTTTCTACCTTTCCATGTCTTCTTTGGATACAAAGGCTTGGGCATTCTTTCCTAGACACTCTGGGACTTCTCACTGTTTCTCTGGAGACACTTTACCTTCTTTCTTTTTTTTTTCCTCCTTTTTTGTTTTTGTTTTGTTTTTCGAGACAGTGTTTCTCTGTGTAGCTCAGACTGTCCTGGGACTAGCACTGTAGACCAGTGTAGTGGGAATTTGTTTCCCCCAATAGTTTCTGGGTCTTAGGAAGTGTCTTTGGTGTGCAGTTGGACTGATGGATGTGATCCCTTATAAGAAAGAGGAGGGGTGGCTCTCATGCTGTCTCTCTTGGAGTGAGGGCTGAGATGTGATTGTCATCCAGCATCCTGTGCCTCTGGAGGCAGAAGACCGCGGTGGCACTTTACCATCAGTGTGTGAGTGTTCCCCAAATAACTGGGGAGTTCTGGACTTCCTTAATCCACCCACCGACCAGGCTGGCCTTGGACTCAGACGCACCTGCCTCTGCCTCCGGAGTGCTGGGATTAAAGGTGTGCGCCCCAGCACCCAGCCTCTGAAGTGCTTTCTTAGACTCCAACTCTACAAGCATGATCATCTTTCCTGCTCTTTTCCACACCCACTTCCGAGGCCGCCAGGCCTTACAGCTTGCCTTCCCAGTTGTTTTTCTTTCAAGGAGGTGACCCCTGTGGCTGGCTACGTTTTGGTGGTGAGAAATTCCCCAGACACTTACAAAGGGTAGAGTGGGGAAACTGTTTCCCACAGATAGGAATATCCGGAGATCTGTTCAGATCTGGGTTGCAACTTAACTTCATCTAATTTAGAAAAATACCCTACACCGAGTTTCTTGGCCTCTGTTATTAAAATAAAAAGCACACACAGGCATTTCCCTGAGTACTTGCTTTCAGCATGGTAAACACTGGGTCCCCAGGGCCCTGAGGTTCTTTCCTTCTCCAGGTTTACACTGCTGTGTCTGCAATGTAATCATGGAGTGAGGATTTTTATCCCAGGCTAACTACAGCCCATCACCAATGTCCTAACCAGATTTCCACTCTGAGTCAATGATAGCTTTGTGATTTTTTTTCAAGACCAACCCCTGTTGCTGCTGAACAGAGGAAGGGTAGTATTAAAGGTGAAGCCATTTGCTTGCCCTGGCTCCTGGACAGGCTAGACATACTAATTGGCACCATTATATATTATATGTTACATATATGTATGCAAAGTCCATTATGATGGCAGTACAAGATAAAAAAAAAATGGCATGGCCAGGCATAGTGACCCAGGTAGAGGCAGGTGGAGCTCTGTGAGTTTGAGGTCAGCCAGGTCTACAAGGGTTAGTTCCAGGACAGCCAGGGCTAAATAGTGAGACCCTGTCTCGAGAAAAACAAACAAGAATCAAAGCAAATTAAAAAAAAAAAACATAGAATAACAAAAAGCAAAAGAAAAAATATATGAGTACCTATGTACCTCTGTGTGTGTGTGTTTGTGTGTGGCATAAAATAGACTAACAGGATTTTGGATTTTGTTAAGTCAAAACAAAAACAATGATACAAACACCAGCTTATCCAGATCCTTCAGTCAGTTCTCAGAAAGATAGAATCATATTTCTTCCCTTTTATTAACTACCTGGTGTTTACTTATTGGAAGGTTCAAAACCCTCAGAATCTTAGTCTGCCTCACTGGGGTCTATTTCTGCTGAATCTGTTTAAGGGTCAATGCATTGTTACTGTCTCAGAAGTGTACCTCTCACCGTTTCATGTGGCTTCATAGCCAGAGACAGTAATTATATTTACTGTATGCTTTTTAACCCCATTTAAGCTGCTAACTATCTAAGTCACACTGTTGGGAGAGATTTGCTGGAGTAATCAGGTTCTTAGCTATCATCAGACAACTGTCAATAACCAAACACAGTGGACCCCACACTTACCGGCTTTCCTAGATGGAGAAGAAAGGATGATTTAGTTGAGATGACAGGGCCTAGTAAGGGACAGGACATGGTTGTGGGGACAGAGAAGATAATCTGTGTAATTTCTTTTGAAATTTTACAAACTCATGGCTGAAAGTTCCACTGAAGCCTGCTTTTACCTTTCTAGGAAGGTGAACATGTATGGTTTGCTCCAAGCTGAACGAAAGGAGCTGGTGTGGGCAGACAGGATCATCCAGCCAGATGGTGGAGGCATGATGGTAAGGGTGGGTGTGGAGGTGGGGCAAGGGTGCCAATTAGCTTGTCTAGCCTCCCCAGGAGCCAAGGCAAGCAGATGGCTGCACCTCTGATGCTACCCTTCCTCTGTCCAGCAGGCAAGGGGGTGGGGGGGTGGTAGCCTTGTGGTTGTGCAGAGAGCACATATTTACTTTCCTTTTCAAGATGTGTAAGTGGTGGCCATGCAGCATGACAATCTAACTATCCCCGTCTAAGAAAAGCAGATCTTATCTTGCAGCCTTTTGCAATAGCTTGGTGCCTGTTCAGGCACTGACTCCAAAGGAAGGAGACTGGTTCTCACTCAGCAGCCTGAGCAGTTGTGTTTGCAGACAGGCTGGCTTCCAGTGAGTTTTGAGAGCACAAGTCAAAGGAACCAACCATGGCTTTTCCCAAACACCTGTAGGATGGACTGAGATGGTCTTTATCATTTCCTCTTCTCTCTGGAGCTGCATTCACTGAAAGTCTGTTAAATCTAGGCTAAATCCCAGCACTCGAGAGGCAGAGGCAGTTGGATCTCTGGTCTACAGAGTGAGTTCTGGGATAGCCAGGCTGCAGAGAGGAAAGTCTTGAAAACATAAAAAACAAAACAAAACAAAACAACAACAAAAATGAAAGGGTGTTATGTCGAATCAAGCTGTAACAATTCTATTACCACGTGCACTATTCCGTATTTTCTAAACACGGATGCTGCACTAAAATAAACAGTAAAATAAACAGTGCACATGACTAAATAAAATGGACAGCCTTGGAAATGTTTCCATTTTCACTGAAAACCAAGTACTCACTTTTAAAGTTGAACAGTAGCCAATCACGGTGGGGTTCATGCCAGCACTGAGCAGGAAGGGACGGGAGGATCAGGAGTTCCAGGTCATCTTTGGCTACATGGCAAGTTTAGGCTAGCCTAGGCTACATACAACATACAATTCTACCTCAATCCCTCGCCCCCAACCCATGTATATGTGTATGTATCTGTGTTTTAATTAAGTAGTTGACTTCCTCCATTTTTCACCAATAACTGACTAGTTTTGTGAGCAACATTAAATATGAAATATGTAAATATGAAGCTGAAAACAGGCAATGCCATATAGAAAGAATATATGTGTTTTTTACTGTTTTCAGTGCCATCTTAATAACAACAGATATGTGTCACTAAAAGCCATCACAGGTCAGATTATCACTCTCAGACAAGAATAGGGAAACAGGAAGTCAGACATACGTCTTGTGTAATTCTTACAAAGAATCACTTTAAAACATTTCAAAAGCAAGATTCATGTCTGTTAGTAGTTTGCTCAAAGCCAGGTCTGAAGGTTCAGTGAAAGGTGTTTGCCATGCAAGCCTGGTAGCCTGAGTTCAATCCCTGGCACCACATAGAGGTGTAAGGAAAAAAACTTTTCCTCTGACTTCCACATGGGTGGTGTTGCATGTATTGGTGCGTGTGCATGCATTTGTGTGCGTGCGCTCACACACACGAAGATAGTTTTTTGCTCAAAGGAAATACACTCAAATATCTGTGCTATGTTAGTACCTTGAGAGAAATCGGCGGGGTGGGGGGTGGGGGTGGGGGGTGGGGGTGGGGGGTGGGGGGTGGGGGGTGTGGGGTGGGGGGTGGGGGGTGGGGGTGGGGGTGTGGGGTGGGGGGTGGGGGGTGGGGGGTGGGGGGGTGGGGGTGGGGGGGCTAGTAAAGGCCAGTGTACTGAGACATCCTTTGTTTTAGACTGTCTGCTTGCACATGGGCATTGGGGACACAGAGGTGACAGAGTAGCATCACTGCAGTGTCCCTCAGGGGATGAAATGGTACATCACAAAGTCATGCTCAGTTCTTAATGATAAGGTGTGGGGAGAATGGCTTACTAGTTATTTCTGAAGCAGATGCTTTTTATTCACTTTACTTTTATTATTTTATATTTATTTTTTTCAAGATTTATTCATTTTACTTTATATGTGAGTGTTTTGCTGCATGCATGCATGTATACCTGGTGTGTGTCTGGTGCCCATGGAGGTCAGAAGAAGGCATCAGATCTCCTTAACCACCATTACAGATGGCAGTGAACCACCATATGGGTGCTGGCAATTGAACCTGGGTCTTCTGCAAGAGAAACAAATGCTCTTAAGTGCTGAGCCATCTCTCCAGCCCCCTACAATTTTTTTTTTATTAAAAATGTACACTTGTGGCTGGAGAGATGGTTCAGCTGTTAAGAGCACTAGCTGCTCTTCCAGAGGACCTGGGTTCAATTCCCAGCAACTATATGGTGGCTCACAACCATCCGTAATGGGATCTGGTTTTCTCTTCTGGCCTGCAGACATATATGCAGGCAGAACATGGTATACATCAAAAATAAATAAATCCAAGACAAATGTACATTTACTTATTTGTGTGTGTGCGTGCGTGCGTGCGTGCGTGCGTGTGTGTGCATACCATGGTACTCAGGTGGATGTCAGGACAGTAACTCCTCATAGTCAGTTCTCTTCTTCTACTTATGTGGGTCTGAGGGACTGAACTCATATCATGGTGGAAGCAATCATCTTTACCTGCTGAAGAGTCTTGCTGGCCCTCACTTTATTTGTTAAAAAGAAAAATGTTGCTCACTGTTACATCTACAATACAAGCTCCTGAAACTGACATTCAGGGCTCACTGTAGAAGAGCGGGCAGAAAGACTGTAACAGCCGGAGGCACAGGACATTTGCTGTGAGGTCTTTCTTCTAGAAATGTCAGATGTCACACCCACGAAACTTCACCTACATGGATGCCTAAACCAAACTTGAATACACATTATGACATGAAAGGGCCTTAACCCTAGGCAAGGAACTATGGGTAATTGGGGAATACCGAATGGGAGAAATGGTCTTCCCTGAGGAAGAACTCTCACAATTGGTTATCCAGTAGCAAGTTGTCAGCCCTGAGATCATAATGCACAGGTGACATTGTAAGGACTAAGCAGGTTGTATTCATGTATTTAGTCATAAATGTGTATGTAAATATATAGGTATATATGTTTAATAAGTAAATAAAAAGAGGTCATGAATTTGAGAGCAAGGGAAGGGTAGGGAATGGGAGGGTTGTGAGGAGGAAAAGGGGAAAATAATGATGTAATTATAACTTCAAAGAACAAAAACATTAAAAAAAAATAGAAATTTTGGACTCCTGTAATTTGGTGACTTCCCATTTTCCTATGACAACTGAGATTTCATTTCTCCATCCTTCATTTTAGAATCAACCAACTGAAATCCTTTAAAGGAAGTATAGAAGTGTTAGATTAGAGAAATGAAACCTATTTCTTATAAGTGACCACACACTTCTGGAACTCTGTGAAGGGGTTAACACAGGCAGGGTGCTTTCCCCAGTGAATACAGAAGTGGAAGTGGTGGGATGTTTCTGTAGTCCCAGCTGTCAGGGCATCTCATCTGATCATTTCATTCCTGACCTGATAGATACTTACCTTGATAGTTCTGGATGCAGCTTAGGAGCCTAGTGAGTCAAGGCTCAGCACTCGGTCCCACACCTGTGTTCTCCACGGCTGTATCTCATAGCTGCATCACTCCAGCATCCTTTGATGAACAGGAAAACCTCAGGGGTCCCTCAAATCTCAGAAGCACCTTTGGGGATGAACATTGCCTGTCCTGCCTCATGTGTCCAGGTGAAAAATTCATAACTTTTATAAACCTCTCTAACAAATACTCTGTCAACTTCTAGTTCTTATTTTAGTGTGTGTGTGTGTGTGTGTGTGTGTGTGTGTGTGTGTGTGTGGTATGATGTATGCTGAGAGTAGAAGTTGACATTGGGTATCTTGCTCAGTTGTTGTTCACCTTTTCTTGAGAAAGGGTCTCTCCCTGAAACTGATGCTTGGCCATTGACAAGACTAACTTGTCAAAGAGCTCAGGGAGTCCTGGGACCCCTACCACATGTGTTAGGGGCCTGTAGGCATTTTCGTGTCTAGGTGTTCTAGCATCTTGTCCAGGCAGAAGACACATTCTCTAAGTTTTAGCAGTACAGTGACTGGTTATTGTCATCTGTGTTAATCCTTTGGGCCTTTATAATTCATAGATTGATTGCTTAGACTATTTATTCACACATATACATTTCATTTCCACAGTATGAATGTGTTAATTCTGTATAAATCTATACTGTTCTCCTTCCCCCTCACCCAGGCCCAACCCAAGACTGGTTTTCTCTGTGTAGCCCTGGCTATCCTGGAACTAGCTCTGTAGACCAGGTTGGCCTCAAACTCAGGGATCAGCTGCCTCTGCCTCCTGAATACTGAACTTAAAGGCATGCTTATCTCTTTAAGATTTCTCTTTTTTTTATTTCTTTCATTTTTTTAAAAAAAAGATTATTTATGTATACAGTGCTTTGTCTGCAGGCTAGAGTAGGGCATTGGATCTCATTACAGATGGTTGTGAGCCATCATGTGGTTGCTGGGAATTGAACTCAGGACCTTTGGAAGAACAGCCAGTGCTCTTATCCTTTGAACCATCTTTCCAGCCCCAAAGATCTATTTCTTTTTATATGAGTATTTTGCCTGCATGTATGTAAGCACACCTTGTGTTTGTAAAGTACTCATGAAGGCCAGAAGATTGGAAAATGGTGTAGGACCTTCTAGAACTGCAGTTACAGAAAGCCAGATTATTGCTAGGACTAGAATCTGCATCCTCTGCAAAAGCATAAAGTGTTCTCTCTCTCTCTCTCTCTCTCTCTCTCTCTCTCTCTCTCTCTCTCTCTCTCTCTCTCTCTCTCTCTCTCTCTCTCTCTCTCTCTCCTTCCTCCTCTCTCCCCCTCCCTCTCTCTCCCTCTTTTTCCCTCCTCTCTCCCTCCCTCTCTCTCTCTCTCCTCCCTCTCTCTTGCTCTCTCTCTCTTCCCCTTTCTCTCTCTGCTCTCTCTCTCTTTCTTTCTCTCTCTCAAGACAGGGTTTCTGTAACTTTGGAGCCTGTCCTGGAACTCACTCTGTAGATCAGGTTGGCCTTGAACTCATAGAGATCTACCTGCTTCTGTCTCCTGAGTGCTGGGATTAAAGATGTGTGTCACCAATGCCTGGCAAAGTGCTCTCAACCGCTGAGCCATCTCCCCAGTCCTTATAAATCTCTCTTGAAGTAAACAGAGCAGTGACTTATACACAGTAGGTACAAATGAACATTTCCTGCTTAGTTTTCGATTTTTGTTTTAGGCAAGACCCTTCTATTATTTTGGATCCACCTTAACCAATTTTCTTGTTTTAATAATAAAGTAATTTATTCAGTTTTCTGCTCTTCTTGACTAGTGAAGGCCAGCCCAGTGACTGAAATGGATGCCCCTCACTAGTCCCTGAAGTACTCCACCAGGGAGGTATGGTTTAAAACAAAAAGCACAACATAAGATTAGAGATGCCATCTGAGAATTCCCCCAATTTCCCCTGGAGGCTGTGGGTTGCCATTTTCAGGTCTCTACAAGGTACGGAATCCATTTGCCAGTCCCTGGAGGCTGACATTCTTAGATGCCAGCTCATCAATGTCTTTTGTGCTCCCTCCTCCCACATAGTGACCTGCCCAGCCCTTGGTGTGCCCACATTACTTTTGGCATGGCTCTTTAGTACTTGGCACTTGTGGGACTAGATGATTTATATGAGAGTTTCACTTTCCCCAGTGTTTTCTGCTTGATATGTAGCATACCATGGAGTATATAGAATGTTGTATCACAGCGTGCATATGTTCAACAGATGTTCAAACCTTTCCTGTCTCAATCCCTCACTCCTAAGCGCAGGCTTCCTTAGCTCCTTTACACCCTTTGGGAAGGCTGCATTAGTTCAGCTTCCATAAAAACGTTCCAGACAGACAGGAGGGATATTTTCATAGGGCACATGTATTTTAAGGAATCCATTCAAGACTGGCAAGGGTAGGTGGTAATCTGGAGAGTGGGGGAAAAAGCTGATGATCAAGCTGAAAGTTGGCTAGCAATCCCTTTCCTTCCTTAGAGCACAGCCCTGTTCTAGTCTAGCCTACCTCTTACTGGACGAGACCCATTCACTCAAAGACTACTGACTGAAATTAAAAGTCACCCAGACACCTTCCAGAAACATCTAGAATGAAGTTTGACTACGAAGGCATCTGGCCCACGCCAACCTTGACAGGCAGGTTAGGCTGTTCTGTGCTGTTCCTCTGACCCTTTATTGCTGCCTTTTCTTTTGGTGCTGGGAACTTAGCGACAGGCAAGTGCTCTGCTAGTTAGAGCATGCTCAGCAGTCTTGCTGCTGTCCTTTTGATGATGCTGACCATGTAGTTCTAGACAAGGTTGCTGATGGATTCTGCTCTGTTGCTCTAACAGAGGGGGGAGGGCGGGTTTCTGTGAGCCACAAATCACTCTACTGAGTGTCTCAAATCCTGCCTCTGACTCGGCCCACAACTGTGACCTGGAGCCTGAGTTTCACAGCCTGCCTGGCAGCCAATTGTCCTTTACCAGTTGGAGTTTTTACTAGGTGTGGAAGGGTTATAGTGGAGAGGACTGGTTCAGTCAGACTCTATTCTTTTTTAATTTTTAATTCTCTATGTGCATTGGTGTTTTGCCATGGAGCTGGAGTTATAGGCAGATGTGAGCTGCCATGTAGGTGCTGGGAATGGAACCCAGGTCTTCTGGAAGATTAGCCATTGCTCTTAACCACCGAACCATCTTCTGAGCCCCCAAACTCCTTTTTAAAACCATAGCCCAGTCTGATAACTCAGGAAGAAAGACAACCTACAGATGGGACAGGAGAGTGGGACTCATTGCTCTCCCGCTGAAACTTCATCCTTTTATTTTACAGAGGTTTTATTTCCCCCTTTCTTGGCTTCCCTGCATGCAGCTGTAGGATCTGGAAAGGGTGCCACCTATCTTTTCAGACTCATCTCAAGCATGAAGTCTTCAGGAAAGGTGAGGAGGTCTAGTGGGTAAGGTGTATTAGGAAGTCTTTATAATCCCTTGGCAATTATATTGATGGTTGTGTGTGTCAGTTTGCGAATGTGTGTATTATGTGGCCGCTTGTGTGGAGGTCAGAGGACAACTTGTGGCAGACTGTTCTCTTCTTCCACCATCTGAGTCCTGGGGATTGAACTCAGGTCAGTCAATTGTGCCAACAAATGCATTTTCCACTGACTGGTCTCACTGGCCCGTCCTTGACAATGTTAGACATGTATATATTTTAGTTCTTTTGTTTGTTTTTTTAGAGACAGGGTTTCTCTATGTGGCTTTGGAGGCTGTCCTGGAACTAGCTCTGTAGACCAGGCTGGTCGTGAACTCACAGAGAACCGCCTACCTGCCTCTGCCACTCAAGTGCTGGGATCAAAGGCATGTGCCACCACCACCTGCCTTATATTTTATTTTTATCCTCATTACCTTTCTAATCACTTCCCACTCCTTCTGAACTGTTTTTTTTTCCTAACAAGTCCCCCTTCTCTTTTCATTTTTGAGACAGGGTCTCTCCATGTAGCCCTGGCTGTCCTGGAACTCCCTATGAGAACCAGGCTGGCCTCACAGAGACTCACCTGCTTCTGACCCCAGTGCTGGTACTAAATAAAGGCTTGTGACACCGTACCTGACTTCACTCTTCTTCTCATATCTTCTCTTCTTTTTGTTTTTGTGTATGAGTATGTGTGTGTGTTGCAGGTGTATATTGGGTGTTACTTAATGGAGCAAGGACAACTTATCAGTGCCCATTTAAAAAAAAAAAAATGACTCCTTCTTCTCCAGTGACCATTAACTGCCCATAGTGCTTCAGGGAGAAGAGTCTCATTTCTGTAGTAGAAGAATTAAGCTGATACATTTTGCTACTATTGGGTAAGCCATATCTCAAGGTAAAAGGAGTGACCTGCCTAAGGTTGATCATGAAATTGGAAAGCTCCTAACTCCTTGAGCTGGGCCAGTTCTAATCAGATTAGAAGCAGCCAAAATATCTGCAAACCTTACACTCTGAAACCAATAAAAATCACTGCTATTTTTTACACCATGCTCAAGGCAGAAATGCACAGTGAAGGGGCAACCCTGTTAAGATTAAACAGAAATTTAAAAACCAGATACATAAACATTTAAAAATGCTTTAAAATATGTTTACAATGATTTCACTGTTAGAATATTATGATCACATTTTGTCATGTGACTCATATGACTAAGAGTGCAAATCACTTAAAAAACAATAAAGCAAAAAAACCTATGCAATAATATGCCAGTAGAAAAATGAAACTATAAACTGGCTGGTAGTGGCTCTTGCCTCTAATCCCAGCACTTGGAAGGTAGAGGCACGTGGATCTATGTGAGTTCAAGGCTAGCCTGGTCTACGTAGTGAGTTCCAGGGCAGGTTCCAAAACTACACATAGAAACCCTGTCTCAAAAAAACAACCTTTGTCCCAACGAACCCCCCAAAACAAAACCAACCAAACCAACAAAAATTCCCCCAAAACAAATAAAAAATCATTATCAGAATTGTAAGAGATTCTGCATAGTCACTTAGCCTCCTGAAACATGATTTTTTCTTAATATTTTACAACTGGAAAAAGTATTTTGCAAATATATATGAAACTCCGTATTTAATTATTTTTCTTTCATTCACTCAATAAATATATATTGGAGAGTAGTCTTTAGCATTTTCTTTCTTGCTTCAGTTTTCTGGCTCTGTCCTAGCTATACTGTTTGCACATACTGTATGCTCAGCTATCTGCCAGATAGCTCTGCTCTCCTGGAACAAAAGTAGGCATGCTAGTATCCCCCTCTCCCCACTTCCTCTACTTTGCAGCTGGGGCCCCTTCTTCCCAGGTCTCTTAGGTATTCTACATTTTCCATCCCAGGTCCAAATGATATTCAGGAAATATCACACAAGTTCTCTATAAGTAATAAGTTGTAGTTGCCATTGCAGTTGGAGTATAGAAGAAGAAAACAAAGGCATGACATGTTGGAACTTGGGGTATATATAAATCAACCAATAATTAGATATGTGCCCTGACAAGTTAAGTTTTATAGAAAAAACAAGACACTATATTTAAAATCATGGTTATTTAGTCAATATAGGAGTATTCTCACCATACTTAAAACAATTTTTAGTTCTAAAACTCTGGAGGTGATGGGATTTCAGAAATTATTTGAAAAAGGAGGCCAGGAAAGAACCAGGGTAGGATGCACACCCAGTAGTTAGGTGTGGGTAAAACGCAGAGCAAGACAAGTGTATGTATATTTAGTAAAATGTGTGGCCAAAAATGGGACAACTATCTAAATCTAAATTAAAAATCCTCTTCATTGCTTTTGATAGCAGAAATCAAGTAACAACAAGAGTTACTATCTATGAAACAGTGTTTTAACACATTTCATATAATGTAATCTTTGCACATCTTCCCTGGAAACTAGAAATCATTCCATTTTCCCAAGAGAAAATCGTGGTATAATGTCCTCAAAATGACACAGCTTTCTGGGTGGGCAGGATGGATCAGCTGGTAAAGGGACGTAACTTGTTGCCTTGCTTATGTTCCCATTCCATCCCGAGAATCCACCGAAGTCTCCTAGCCTCCTTTGACCCCTTTTCGAACTCAGGACAAAATACAATGTATCAGCTGCAAATTTGGAGTCTGAGTTCAAGGGACTCTAACCTTAGAAAAGCACCCGCTGTTTATAGTGCCTGTGGAGAATAGTGCACCGCTGCAATCACTCCACAGGAGGTTTGAAAACCTGGGGGGCGGCGAGGGGAATACCCTGAGGGTATTAGCTCATACTTGTAAACCCAGCACATGGGAGGTCGAGGCCTGATTGCCCAAATCCTTGTGCAGAAACCAATCTGGCGGCTAGTTCTGTCATGGAGAAACTTTAAAAAAAACGAAAGTTATTTCAATTTTCACAAACCCAGACTTTTATTAATCTTACTTTAATGAACCCACGGCAACAGTTTATCCTATTATCCAAGTCTCGTTAATACGACCATTCGTGGGCTGTTTCTGATTTTTACAAAACCGTACACTAAGAAACGGATCGGGGCCCGCCCTCCAGCATTGCTCACAAATGATTTCAAAAGCGAAGCTGCTTTTGCCTGTGATACACAATCCGTTGGCTCAGCGCAACTAGGTGCTTCCACCGACCGTTTTCCAGCTTCTAGAGAAATCCAGGCTCGCCCTCGGGATAGCAAGCAGGGCTGGGAGCTGGGGCGGCAGGCACCCACTGAGGTCAGGGCTGGGGGTGAGGCTGTCTCGTTTACATTTGAATTTCCCTGAACGGTCAGCAGCAGGAGGCGGCGCGGACCGGCCCCGGAAACCTCGGGCTCTTTTCCCGCCACTTGCAGGCCCGGCCCTTCCAGGGGTCCCCAGGGGGCCTGCACGACAGTCGGCGGGCGCTGGGCTGCAGGCGGAGGAGCGAGCAGTTCGAGGCGCCCCTCCCGGCCACGCCCAGGCCGGAGCGCGAGGCCGACGGTTGCCCCAGGGTCAGATTTTGAATTTGCAGGCCGGGCCCTCCCCTCGGAGCGGCCGGGGCGCGCGGCGCGCTCGCCATTGGCCGGCGGCGGTCACGTGGGCGCTCCGCCATGTTGCGGAGCGCGGCCCGTGCCACCTCCGCCCCCCCGCGCCTCGCCTCCCGCCCGCCCCTCGCCGCCCTCCTCGCAGGCCCGCCCGCCGCTCGGAGCAGCTCGAGAGGAAACAAAGTGCAGCGGGCGGGAGACGACTCGCGTCGGCGGCGCTCACCCTCTCGGCCCCCGGGGCTGCTCCGGCCTGTCGGTTCCCGCGCGTGTTGGCGAGCGTGCGTGTGCACTCACAAAGGGCGCCTGGCCGGCGATCTCTCTCCCCGCCGCCCTCCCGCCTCGCTCTTTGTGCCGTAGCCGCCCCCGCCGCCGCCGCCGCCGCCCCAGGCGCACTCGATCCCCGCCGGCCTGCGGTTTGTACCTCCGATCCCGCCGCCCGCCATGGCGACCGCGACCCCCGTGCCGCAGCGGGCCGGCAGCCGCGCCAGCGCCCCCTCCACGCCGCTCAGCCCCACGCGCCTGTCGCGGCTGCAGGAGAAAGAGGAGCTGCGCGAGCTCAACGACCGCCTGGCCGTGTACATCGACAAGGTGCGCAGCCTGGAGACGGAGAACAGCGCGCTGCAGCTGCAGGTGACCGAGCGCGAGGAGGTGCGCGGCCGGGAGCTCACCGGCCTCAAGGCTCTCTACGAGACCGAGCTGGCCGACGCACGCCGCGCGCTCGACGACACGGCCCGAGAGCGCGCCAAGCTCCAGATCGAGCTGGGCAAGTTCAAGGCCGAGCACGACCAGCTGCTGCTCAAGTGAGTAAGGGCTCGATCGTCAAGCCGCGGGGCTCCGCGACGCCATCGGGCGCCGTGCTCCGGGGAGGGACGGCACAGGCCGGGTGGGTGCCTCGTCCTTTCCAAGGGGACAGAGCTCCCGTGTCTTGAAAGCAGAGGGGGCAAGGGTGTGACTCATAGCTGAACGGCGCCAGGGCTGGGGGGACCTTGAAGAGTAATTGAGTTGTAGAGATGGTGGGGTCGTGGTTATGATTTCTAGGTGGCTGGGTCGAATGTGGGGTCTGGCACTTGACCTCGGACCCTAGATTCCCCCACCTCCACCCCATCTGCAGGCCCCGGGTGCGGGGAGCTGATGCCACGGCGCGCGCTCGAGTGCGCGCCCCGGTTTCCGGCGGGTGGGAGACAAAGCATCTGGTGGGTTTGCGGGGCCGGGGCGGCTGGGCCGGGTGGACTCGCCAATCGCCAGGAGAATGAATGAGTTCTAGGCGGGCGGAGGAAGGGGAGGGACCGGCCGCGAGCGTCCGCGGCACTCCCGGGGGTGGGTCTTGCTTTGGCGCGCTCAGTCTCGGCCCTGTGACATTTTGCCAGCGTTCTGCGCCTGCCTTCCCCGCACGGGAAGGGCGGGGACTGAGCTGCACGCCTTTGGCCTAAGGCTAGCTGGGTTTCCTAGCTGGAGAGTTTGCTTTGCAGCAGGATGTCCTCTGTTGGCGCCCGGCTCCTCTCCTCGTGTGCCCTGCCCTCCTCCTTAATCTGGGCTTCGTAGGCCACGGCCGTGAAGCCATTGAGTCGCTTCAGTCCTGTAAAATAGTCTTTTTCCGAGAGACTGTGCTGCGGACCCACAGCCCGCATAGTGCGGTGTGTTGTGCAGTAAGCAGGCCACGGAATAGGCGATTGAGTGAGGTAGAGCCTGTAATCCTAGTGGGAACTGAGTTTTCAGACCGAGATACACCTTTGCTGTCTTTTCCATGGTCTTCTGCTGGGTAAAATGTGTAACTCAGTTGTGTGCAACAAGTGCTGCGGTCACGCTTTAGATTTGGGGATTTGCTAAATTTCAGTCTGGAATTCATGGTCTTTTGGGGAGGTGTCTGACTCGGATTTTGACTGTTTGCCCCGGCATAGCTCTCTGTACGTATCTGAATCTTCCCCGACTCATTTCTTTCTTTGGGAGAGCATGTATACTACCTTATCAGATATTTACAAATGACTTGTAAAAACATGTGGTAACGATAAGACAATAAGGCTGGCTTAAGATGAACGTTTACTTGTTTCCGGCACAAAATGCTACTCTGTTCTCCAGACTGGCCTACACTTCTTGGGGGATCAGGTAATCCTTCCTTGGTAACCAGGATAGGCAGGTTTGCCATCTAGCTTGCTTCACTGCCTCTGCTTCATGTTAAGTGCATGTATGTCTGCACCACGTGTATTCCTGGTGCCTGTAGTGGCCAGAAGAGGGAGTCAGGTCTTCTGGAACTAAAGTTACTGCTGATTTATGGGCCACCATGTGGGTGCTGGGAATGGAACCTGGGTCTCCCTGAAGAGCATCCACAATGCTTCTAACTGCTGAGTCATCTCTCCAACCTGTTTGTTTTTTGAGACAAGATTCTCACAGTGTAGCACTGGCTGGCCTGGAATTCTCTGTAGACCAGGCAGGTCTCTAGACCACAGAGACCCACCTGCTTCTGCCTCCTAACTGGAATTAAAGACTCACCCCGAAACCATGCCCAGAGTTCTTTTGTCTCTCCCTTTTTTCCCCTCCCTCTTCCCAGAGTTCTTTTGTCCCTCCCCATTTTCCCCTCCCTCTTCTTTGAGATGGAGTTTTCAGATGTTGAAACTGGTCTTCATCCTCCAGAATTTCAGCAGCTGTACAGTCTTGCACATCTCCAGTGTTGGAGCTAAGGCCCAGTGTCTGCCCTCAAAGCCATAACCATCTATTTCTGTTTCTTGGATTCACCCGCACTGGGATCATCTTTTGAAATAACCACTAATTCACTGATACTGTTTTCTCTGTACTTTTTTCTCTTAGAGACAGATCTGAACTACATAGTCTTGGTTTGCTTTTGAGTTCTTAGTGCTGGGATTAAAAGTGCGACTCACCTTCTTCCAATTTTTTTCTTATTGTATTTCTTCAAATTTTTATATGTCCCTGCTTGTAAAACTTGGTGATTATGGGGATGGAGAGATGGCTCGGCTCAATGGTTAAGAGCACTGGCTCCTCTTCCAGAGGACCTGGGTTCAATTCCCGGCACCTACTTGGCTGCTCACACCTGTCTGTAACTCCAGTTCAGGGAATTCCATACCCTCACACAGACATACATGCAAACAAAGCACCAGTACACATTAAAAAAAATACTTGATTAGTATGTGTATCACTAAAAATAAAAACAAAATCAGGGCCAGCCGCTGTCTTGGACCTATTCTCAATTTCAGAGATGTTAAAATGTTAAAGCAAACATCTGGTATGTACCAGTTACTGTTTTGTGCGTTGAAGTCACAGATTAAAAAAATAAAAAATACCTAATGTCCTAATTTTAGGGAGCAGTGGAGGAGACCACACAGCAAACAAGCAAAAATTGTCTTGTGTAGTCTGAGGCATTTTGATGCTGGGGTTCCTCTGATAATCTTCCCTGAGGATACTTTTGGAGGTTTGCTACTAGGCAGTAATACTGCCACCTGGTGGGTAGTAGTTGTAAGTCACATGTTGGCTTCAGCAATGTTCAAAAGTGAAAAGAATGTAGGATTATATGTTTTAGAGCAAATGGTGTAATTTAGGTGATAACCAATGAAAGCAGAATAAAGTTGAGTACCGAAGGAATAGTACAGTCAAGACATGCCTATCTGAGAGACGGCAATTCAAAGTGTTCTTTTGAGGTGTCAACTAGCATCTTGGGTTTTTGTTTTTTAGATTTGTGCTACAGTATATATACTTGAAGTGCCAGGATTAGGTGTTATCTTCCCATTATTTGGACTCTGTCATGTCTTGTACCAGTTTTATTCCTAGGTTGTTCATTTTCTTTCTAATTAAAGAACCAAATTGCCTTCATTTCTTCAGACCTTTGTAGACATTCAATCACAATACCTGTAAAACAAATCTATGTTCTTTTTTGTTTTTGTTTTTTTCTGAGACAGGGCTTCTCTGTATAGATCAGGCTGGTCTTAAATTCATAGAGCTCCACCTGCCTCTGCCTTCCAAGAGCTGGGATTGAAGCAATGCACCACCTGGCATTGCCTGGCACAAATCTACATTCTTACCTCGAACTCTGCTGTTTGTTTAAGAAAAGGTATCACTCTATTCCTGCATGACCTGGAACTCGGAGAGCCTGCCTCTGCCTCCTAAGTGCTGGGTTCAAGGTGTGCAACACTACATCTTGCTTGGGAGCTCTGTGTTTTTATGATGTCTTGTTGGCTGCTGATACATTGGAATTTATGGTCCAGTTTTCTGGATCATATATTTTCCTTTGGTTTCTTTACTCAGTTGGAGACCACCTTTTACATAACTTATGAAGGAAGGGCGGCAGGGAATTGTCTGGGTGTCTGGGAATAACTCTTATTTGATTGGTAGTTGGGCATGATTAACGTTTTGTTTCAGTGCATAGTGTCATTTTCCTTGTCTGCTAGCATTCATTGCTGTTGGTGTTTGATGCTGTTATTTCTTGTTGGCTGTCTGCCCTAGTGTACTCTCTGTTGCTGTTATAAGACACAGACCAAAATCAGCTTGGAGGGGAGAGGGTTTGTTTCACCTTGCATGTTACAGTCCATCCTGGAGTGAAGTTAGGGGGGTGGGGATTCAAGCTGAAGCATGGCGGAGCACTGCTTGCTTGCCCGCTGGCCTGCTCTTCACCACTGGCTCAGTTCTCTTGTCCTCTTACCAGGGTGGCATGCTCCCAGTGAGCAGGGTCTTCCCACATCTGTCAGAAATCATGGAAATGCCCTCCATTGAGATGTCCCCTTCTTGGATATTTAAGTTTGTGTCAAGTTGACACAAAGAAGCCAGCACACTGTCTCCTCTGCCCCATTCTTAGAAGACTTGGACATTTTGTTGCAGTTTCTGAAATTGCCAGACCAGTGTCAGATATTTTCTCACTGGCCTTGCTGTTCAATCTTAAGTCCTTTCAGTTTGGAGGTTTGGTTTTCTTATGCTTTACTTAATGGTACTCAGCTTTGAGAAATGTGTGTTGCCTTAGCCCTTTCTGTACTCCATTTTCTCTGTTCTCCCCTCCTCCCCCCCCCCTTTTTTTTTTTTTTAAGGAATTGGCTGTGTCCCAGGTGCTGACAGACTCTATCCACTCTTTTTCCTTTTTCTTATTTTGGTTTTTTGAGACAGGGTTTCTCTGTGGCTTTGGAAGCTGTCCTGGAACTAACTTTGTAGACCAGGCTGGCCTCAAACTCACAGGGATCCACCTGCCTCTGCCTCCAAGTGCTGGGATTAAAGGCATGTGCCACCAATGCCCGGCCTTCCTTTTTCTTTTTTACTGGGAAATTACCTTAAGTCTTTCCCAGCTCAATACTAACATTAATTTTATTTTTTTGAGATAGGATCTTACTATCTACCTACCTCTACCTACCTACCTACCTACCTACCTACCTACCTACCTACCTACCTTTGGCTGGCCTGGAACTCACTGTGTAGAACAGTCTGGCTGATCTTGAATTTACATAGATCTGCCTGCCTCTGCTTCCCAAATGCTGGGATCAAACGATTGCACCATCACACTCATCCTATTATTATTAGCTGTTAACTTGTGGGTGGGGATTGTGGATGTGTATTCTAGGGCTAGTGTGTCAGAGGATAATTCTGTGGGCCCTGTTTATGTTTCCATGGGTTCTGAAGGTTCACTTTGGGTGCCAGGCTTGCTAACAATCTTTTATCATCCGAGCCATGCCACCAGCCCAGTAACCAGCTTTCCTTTTGAGATAGGGTCTCACAGGGTCACCTTGGCCGGCCTGGAACTCTGTGTAAAACAGGCTTGGATTAAAGGCCTGGGGTGCCACGGTGCCCAGTGTATACTGTCTTTATTGGTGTCCTGGGAGAGGGATGATAGGAGAGTGATCCATCATTTTTTAAATAAGTTACTTTCGAACAATAAAGGAAGTGCAATTTGGAAGATGAAAAGGAAGGATTGTTTTATTGTTGGTTCTAGTCCACTTGGTTCTTGAGCTTGTTTAAAAATAATCTGCATTTTTACTTTGAGCCAGTGTTTATGGAGTAATTACCATTTAGGCAGACATATATTAAGGAAACAGTTGTAGTGAAGTTTAAAAAAAATAATCACCTTGGTTCCTTAATATATGACATACCTTAGACAGGAATTCATGGGTCCAGGTGTTGTGGGCACCTATAAAGCTGAGCCTGGAAGTGTTCAAGTGTGAAGTCAGTGAGAGCAATTGACAGACCTTATCTCAAAAGTCTCCCAAATCAAAAAAACCAAACAATGTCCTCTCACCAAACCAAATCCCAGAAACATTCATGGAAGTTTCCAGAGCCTCAGACAGGCTAGTCTAGGTTTTAAGACAAAGTTACTTGAATTCAGTATAACTCAGACAGGTCTTTATTTAAGACATGGGCTTTGATGGCTAACCCTTTCAAACTGCAATGAAAGTCCAGGGAACAGACCCTAAGTGATTACACTGTCCAGACCCTTCCTTCCTATGCTTGCAAAGGAAGACGGAGAGAAAGATACCTGTTGGGATTATTTGTGTAATTTAGGGGATAAGACTAGGCAGTCTTTTGGCGCACTCAGTTGCAAGGAAGTCCACATGGAGTGAAGGATATGGCACAATAAAAAATATGCTGCCGAGTCCTGTTCCTCTTTGAAGTCACTGGCTTGGTGTGTTCTTTCATTTGTCTAGATATTACCTCTGATATGCGTTGAGAATGAGCCTCAGTCATTAGCTGGTGACAGGCGCCTAAGAGGGCAGCCTCATTATTTCTAGGCGTCAAATGGCTCCCAACCAGTTTACCCCTCCCTTTTAATTTTCTGTATGATAAAGAGATTATGCTTTGGCTGTCATACTTGGGGACTTAAAAGTATTTTGAGGGTTGACAAGAGGGCTCAGCAAGGAAAGGGTCTTGCTGCTCAACTCTGACCTTAGGTCAGCCCTGGGACCCACGGTTGAAGGAGAGGACCAACTCCTGAGAGCTGTCTTCTGGCCTTCACACACAGGCTGTGGCACACGAGCACCTGTGAGCATACACACATACACTAATGGAATTAAAAACTATACAAAGGGGGCTGGCTCTCTTTCTGCTGTTTTTCTTAGGAGGCATGTCTCTGTCTCTGTCTGTCCCCTCCCTTTCCCCAATAAACTTTCTACATTAAATAAACTATGCAAAAGGAATAAAAAAACAAACATAGATCAACACCAAAGTAGAACATTGAAACTACCTGTCTGTCCCCTAGAATTAAGAGTTCTGAGAGCCTGGCATGGTGGTTCATACTTGTAATCCTTGGGCTTAGACTGAGAGGCAGGAGGATCACTTGAGTTCAAGAATGGACTGCATTTGAGGATTTGTACCAGGAAAACAAACCATAGAGGTACGTACTTCCTCAGTTTGCTTCCCAGAGCCCTTGGTAAGAGAGAACAGACTCCACGTTGTCCTCTGACCTTACTCCCCCCACTCATTCCCACCCCAATAAAGCATGTTAAAAGATGGAGAAAATGTTAAAGTTCTGAAGAATTGTATGTATGACAAAAAAGTTCATGATACAGGCAAGTAGTGTTTTCTTATAACAGTTTTTTTTTTTTTTGGTGCATTTTTACATGGCAGTAAATGTGTTCAGTGCCATGAATGATCATGTTTTAAAGCTATGACAGGATAACCTGTACTGGCCCTGTTGTTAGCTATGACCAAAGAAAGAAACTTTGCACTAACCGAAGCCAGCCAATTTCTCAGAGGTCAGAGAGTGCCATAAAATCTGGGACCCTTCTGGCAAACAGTATCAGGTTACTGGTTAAATGTTGCCTAATTTGCTGGTTAAGTATTAGCCACTGGGTAAAGGCATGACAGTTTTACCAATATTTGGTCCTCACCAGTAGTGGCTAAGTTTCTGAAAAGTTGATTCTAATTCTTAGCATGTTTATGTTCATGGTGCTAACAGAGAGCCAAAGCTTTCTATCTACACTGGAATCATGTCATTTGTGCTCAGGCCTTGGTCATAAGGTCTCCTCAACTAGCCTGCTTGGGTGGTCTTTTAAAAATGTCCTGTTTATGTTGCTTTTACTTCATTTGGATCTATTGATATAGATATAATCGGGGAACTTTTGCTGCTGGATGGAGCATCTGCTCTCATCAGCTGGTCCTGTAGATAACAGACAGCCTGGGGGTGGTGGGGGCAGGCTTGCATCTCCTTCTGTTCTGGTTCTGTTCTGGTGGGCCCGTAGAAGCTTTACAGGTGCAGTGCTGTAAGCTCGGTGCTAACCCTGCTGATGTGAGGAAATGAGGCTCTGAGGTTGTTTTGTCTGGGTCACAGAGATGAATGGATGGTGGAGATGCTGTGGTAGATGCAGTCTAACAGCCGGCTCTGGGTTTTTACACGCTGTCTTATTTCATCACAGGGTTGCTGATCTGTATGATCATAGAGCATTGACATCTGACATTGAGCTAGAAATCTTAGAGGACAGCTGGCTTTCAGGGCCCCGAGGGTGCCGCTGTTGGCAGTGGTATCAGTGGTGTGGTTTCCATGGTGCTGGTAGTGTTCAAGGAGGTACTTTTGGATTCTCCAGGAGGGCACAGTGATCTAACTGCTGTTTGAAATCCTGAGGGTGTCATTTGCTAATAAGTAGGTGAAGCTGGGGCGAGAGGTAGCTCAGTGGTATGGTGATTGCTGTTCAGCAGACCCAGTTCTACTCCTAGTACCCACTTGAGGCGCCTCAACCACCCGTCACTCCACCCCAGGGAATCCAACACCTGTCTTAGTAGGCTCGCTCACTTCTGTGCTTACACTCACAGACACGTGTGATTACAAAGAAATCTTTCAAAGGTCTTAAAACTTGAAAATACTTCTATGTGTATGGGTTTTGTGCACCACATGCCTGTCTGTTGCCAGAAGAGGGTGTTGGATATCTAGGGCCTTGAGGTATAGGTTGTTGTGAGCTGCTGGGTGGGTGTTGAGAACCCTGGCCTGATCCCTGATCCCTGATCCCAGCCAGTGCTCTTCACCGCTAAGCCATTACTCTATTTCCAAATAAGGTTATTTTTTTCTTCTTCTTAAGAAATGGGTGAAAGTAAATTAGTAAGGTTTCTTTCCTCTTTCATACAAAGCTGTCTTTCTACTTTACTCAATGCCTTAATAATTGAAAAGAAATTAATACCAGTCTAAATCTTTAATCCCATGACAGAAATGTGCTTCTCAGTTTGTGTTCGGCACACACTGGGACAGATCTGTGTGCTAAGTCTTTGCAGCAGGTGGTGGGAACAGAGTAGGACACTGTCCCGTTATCATGTGCTTGTGGTCTGGAGTGGGAGCCAGAAGGCCAGCATTCTAGCACTGTGATGCAGTGCACTCTAGTACAAGCACTATGTGCTGTGACAGGACAAGGACAGCCACAAGACACTTGGAAGTAGCGAAAGTAGCCCCTGGACCCGAGGTTGTCAGGGAGGAGAGAAGGTGAATCTAAGAGACCATGGGAGGCATGGGTTTAGGAAGGAATCTAGGGTGGCCACTCTCCTAAGTAGGTCATGTCACTCAGGGTTGACACAGTTTGCAGGATCCTGCTCTGGGTAGTGCTCTGGACTGTGAGGCAGAGATGGATGTCTGCTGCCATTTAGAGTTCTGAGATGCTGGAGGTGAGGTGGAAGGCGGGAGAGACTGAGTGGAGACAATCTATAGTCATAGGAAAAGAGTTGTCACAGAACAAGATTTTTTGGTGGGGGGGGGTGGGGGTGGGAGAGTGGGAGGTTGGATAAGGACTAAAGGTATCTATTGTCTTTGGTGCCCGAGAGAGTTTTTATTGTGGGGAGAGCCTGGTGTCAGGGAAATGCATTGGAGCAAAGCTACCAGCTGCATTCCAGGCCTGTGAGAGGACACAGGCCATGGATTAAGCCACAGGAGTGTCGGCAGCAACCTGAACCAGAGCCTTGTACATAATGTGATGGCTGGGTTAGTGCTGTGTGGGAGATGTCTGCGTGTGTGTTCATTATATGATGTGTGTGGGTACCCCCCTGCTTTCCACCTCCACTCCCACCCAGCACGGTTTCTCTGTGTAGTTCTGGCTGTCCTGGAACTCACTCTGTAGACCAGGCTGGCCTTGAACTCACAGAGATCTTCCTGCCTCTGCCCCCCCACCCCCAGGATGAAGGTTATGTGTGGGTGCTCTTGTCTGTGTATGCACATACTGGCAGATACCAAGACTTGAGGTGTCCTGCTCTATCTGTTCCTGACTCCTTTTGGGACACTCTTTGGCTGAACCTGGAGCTAGGTTGGTGGCTAGCAAACCTGGTGACCTCTCCCCAGGTCTGCCCCTCCCCTACAGTACTGAGGTCACAGGTGTGTGCAGCTGTTTGCAATCTTACCCACTGAGCCATCTCTCCACCCAGCCCTCAGGAGACATTTTTTCTTTAGTGTATGAATGTTTTGTCTGCATGTGTGTATATGTACTACATACGTGCCTGGTGCCTTCAGACAGAGGCCAGAAGAGGGTGTTGTGTCCCTTGGGTTATAGATGGTTGTGAGCTGCCATGTGTGTGGGTGCTGGCACTTGAACCCTTCGAATCCTCTCGAAGTGGACAGCAAGCAACTTGAAACGGGCTTGAGCAAATCAGGACTTGTTCTAAGTAAGGCTCTTTCCTTGGTGGACTGGCTCCCTTACAGTGTGTCTCCCCCACAGTTTGTCTGTTTACCTGGTGCATACCTGACTTGATGTCACCTATCATGAGAGCGGTTCTGAAACCTTCCTTTACAAGGTTCCTCAAGGCATGGTCACTCCCTTTCTGCTTTCCTTTGGGGTCTTTCACCTTTAGCAGGTCGCACTCACTCGATTCAGTGTTGGTTTAGTTAGGGGAGTCTTCCCTGACTTCTCATTCAGACTTGTGATGTGTGCCTTGAAAACAAGCTCCTGACCATCTGGAGTGTCCGTGCATACACATATGTGTGCACGTGCTTGAGTATGAGTGCAGTTTCAGATTAGCTTCATTTTCTCTTCTGGCCTCTGCATCCACGTGTGAATTGCATTATTGACGGGGTCCTATGCAGTGGCGTTGAGCTCTTCCATTCGGCTTTCTCAGCATAGCTCCCATACTCTTAGATTCTGTAGGTCCACTTAGATCTGTTACAAATGCTTTTATGGCGGTATCTCATGTGATCAGTAGATAGAGAAATGATTTTATATATTAGTACATAGTTGGCTCTCTACACCAACAGGATTCAACTGAAAATACACAAAAATTGCTTCCATGGACTCTTGCCCTTATATAACACCAAATACAGTAGACCAGTGGTTCTCAACCTTCCTAATACTGCGATCCTTTAGTACAGTTCCTCATGTTGTGGAGACCCCAACTATAAAATTGTTTCATTTCTACTTCATAACTATAATTTTGCTACTGTTATGAATCATAATGTAAATACCTGTGTTTTCCAATGGTCTTAGGAGACCCCAAAGGGGCCATAACCCACAGGTTGAGAACCACTGCTTCATGGCATTCATATATTGTCTTTAGTGTAACGGTAACCTAGAGATGATTTGAAGTCTAGAGGATAGTTGTAGGTTTAATGTAATATATGTATGTAATAGATCAAACTACTTTAGAAGGGAGTTATTGGCTTTGGTTATTTGTATAAGGGGGTCCTGGACTGATAACTGAGGAAAGAGATGTTCTGTGGTTCAGTTCCAGCCTCACTTAGTCTTTCCTAATTTTAATTTGATTTGTTGGAGCTGGCTTGCTTCTTACTGGATTCTGCACAGTTGTCAGTGGACAGTTTATTCAACCATTAGCAGCTCTGAGTGTGTGTAGTGCGTTGTACTCTTTGAGTGTACCAGAGACCCTTGCAGTTAAATATTTGTGTATTAGACTCACTTTAATTGCAGGGGAGTTCCTTAGGTTTCCTCATGTTAATCGTTGTGTGTGGCCTATGTCCCTTTCTCCTGCTCAGTATTGAAAATTATCAGTAACGTTGGAGTAGACTTACATTGTCGTGACATTTGAGCCTATTATGAAATACGATTATTTGGTTTCAGGAAAGCAGATTTGTTTATTTTGGGAACCTGGCCTCTAGTTGGCCTTGAACTTAGAGCAATTCTCCTGCTTCAGCCTCCTTAGTGCAGGCTTATCAGCCTGACTGGGAATGAGAATTATTGCAGGCATAGAGTCTGGACTGCAGAAAATAGAGGCGTGCAGACTCTGAGCTCTGATTATGAATACATCCCTAGGACATTGTTGGTTATGTGAGTGAATACACTAGTGTCGGTGCAGCTGCCTCCAACAGCTGTTCAGAGAGCCTTGTGGTGAATTAGAGCAGAGCAGGGAGAAGGCCAGCCATTGGTGTCCAGGGATTTAGACAGTCTCTTTTGTGCTGCTGGGGGTTGTTGTGTGCATCTTTAGTCCCAGCACTGGTGGAGGGGTGAGGACACAGGCAAGTGATTTCTGAGTTCAAGGCCAGCCTGATCTACAAAGGGAGTTCCAGGACAGCCAGGGCTACAACAATGAAAATTTTTTTCTTGTGATGATTAGAAATAACATTTTTGTATAGAATGATTTGGATTATGGCTACAAGTGGAAAGTTACGTGTTTCCCTTTTATCCAGAATTGTTGAGTAAGAACAGTACTATGATATTTTTCTCATTTAGTGAATATTTTTTAATACAAATTTCTGACCTTGTCCACATTTGTGCATATATAGTATTATAAAAGTCTTAGGCTGATTTCATGTACATTTAGTATTTAGAAATAAATATTATTCCTTTTTCTTAGCTACAGATGTCTGTCTATAATTTAGGTCTTCCATGGTTGATTCTTTGGTTGGTTTTGAGATGAGGGTTCAGTATGTAGCTGTAGCAGCAGGTCCTGCATTGCTTTGTACAATATGCTGGTCGCCTTTTTAACCTGTGTCAGCTTGTTGATTGCTGGAGCGCTGGAATTACATGCCCCCACCACCCCCCATACTTGAGAAAATCATACTAGCTTAAGCTGGTCTTGAACATGCCACCCTTTTCCTTCCTCAGTCTCTTGAATATTAATGTATTAATGGTGTGTGTGTGTTCATGCGCACATGTGAGAGGCTAACCTCCAGTGTATTTTTTAAATTTATTGATTAATTTATTTATTTATCCCCCCCCCCCCCCGACAGGGTTTCTCTGTATTGCATTGGAGCCTGTCCTGGAATTCGCTCTGTAGACCAGGCTGGACGCGAACTCACAGAGATCCGCCTCTGCCTCCCAAGTGCTGGTCCCGAGTGTTGGGATTAAAGGCGTGCGCCACCAATGCCTGGCTAACCTCCAGGGTCTTAATTCAGGAGCTGTTAATGATGCTTTTGAGACAGGGTCTCTCCAGGATCTGAGGCTTGCCAAGTAGGCTAGGCTAGCTGACTAGTGAGCCCCAAGGATCTTATCCCTAGCACTGGAATTAGAAGTAACTCACTAGCCCCTTAATGTAATGTTTACACATATCTTTTGTATGTGAAAAATCAAATAACAAAGGGAAAAGTACTTGAGAAAATAAAAATCGTGACACTTGTATAGAAGAAGGATCCCAGCCCAAGCATTTTTCTAGGCCTTGGCCTAAAAGTGAATACAGACTCTGCCTACAGTAATACTGAATGATTAGAATTTGTTCATTCTTTGTTGTGTGCTGGTCAAACTAGAAATTTCACTTGGGTTAGCATTTCTGTCAGTATAACACTAGATAAGAATGTGTTAGTAGAAGGGCAATCATTTCCTAACACCTAACTAAAGCTATTCTGTAATGAGCTTCTAATTAGGGTTTTTTAAGAGGGGGCACAAAGGAATTCATATATATATATATAGTTCAGGCTGGCTTTGAACTCTGGAACCCCCACCCTCAGTGTTCTGAGTGCCACTCACTACACCTCGCTTACTATGTAGGAGTTAAGTGTTTGTTCCTGGACTTTGTTTGGTCTGTAGGTCTTTTTTTTGTTTTTCCTGTTTGTTTCATACAAAATCTTGGGGTTCTCCTTTTAATTGGCCTAAATTGTTTCAAATGTTTATTGTTATGGTTGGGTGTGACTAAGCATACCTATGATCCCAGTATTTAGCAGGTGGAGTCAGGAAGATCAGGAGTTTATAGCCAGACATTGCCTGAGTGACATTCACAGAGTGAAATGTCAAGAATGCCTTTAACCTCAACATTTGGATCTCTGTGAGTTTGAGGCCAGCCTGGTCTACAGAGTGAGTTCCAGAATAGCCAAGACTCCACAAAGAAACAAACAAACAAACAAACAAACAAACAAACAAACAAACAAACAAACAAAAAAACCCCACACACACAAAGGGGAAAAAAAAAGAAACATATATTAATGTTAACCCAACATACATTAATATATAGGAGGAAAATATTTACTGATATGATAGACTTACTAGTTCACCACTGGGTGGCTATTATTATCAGATAATAAGTCTTGAATGATTTTCTGATGGCCTGTTGAGCTGTGTGTGTGTGTGTGTGTGTGTGTGTGTGTGTGTGTGTGTGTGTGTGTGTGTGTGCTGCAGTCTGTCTGTCGGTCTTTGGTTTCTCTATAAAGTGTCTGAAGGAATGTTTTTTGTCTTGTTACAAAGGAACGTTTGATTTTGTAGCATTAGATTCATGTGCTGAATTTACTTGAGAACTCTACAATCTATTTGGAGGTAGAAATATGCTGATCAACAGCACTGAATATATATTCAGTTAGAAGGATGTATTGTGACACCTTTATTGCTACTGTCTAATAACTTTGGATTCCTATTGATCCTTGACAGGGTCAGATGTCACCTTGTGCTTAAGTGATACATGTGTTTCAGGACACCAGCCCACAGCGCTGTGCTTCTACGATGTGCTGGTAACATTAGCACTTTCCATGCCATATTTAATGAAGGAGAACTGTGAAAACAATTGGAAACCTGTGGCAAGATTATGTTCAGATTGTTAACCCACTGACTGAATGCCTCTATATGCCCTTGGCATTGGCCACTCATCTGACACAAAACTCTGATTGGTGGCTCTTATCTGGAAATGGTGTAATCTTAACTATGTTTTTGTGATTCATTGGCATTGGCAGGGTCACAGGGAAGACATTTAGGAAAGTGTATTACAGAAATGATAAAAGTATTGCTTTTTTTTTTTAAAGACATTTAACGCAGGATGAAAGACTTGGGAAGGTGCTGTTTTGGTACTATAATTGCACCCTGGGTTTTGTGTTTGGCAGGCACTCTATTACCGAGTGCCCCATGGCCTCAGTCATTTAACAAGACCATTGTTATCTACAGGGTTTCTGTATAGGGAATTCAGGAATTGTAAGAGGCCTTGCCCTTCCTTCGTTGAGTCTTTAGTTCCTTGGGTACAGGGTGGGATCTGTCCTCAGTGTGTCTCATGTGTAGGGGTGGCAGTGGGCTCTCTCTTTCCTTCGTTAAAAGGAGTAGGCATCCACATTTCATTTCCACTGTTAATGCTGTGGACTAAAGGAGGAGGGGAGAATGATACATGAACACAGAACATTTGTTTGGTGTTGAAAGGTGCTTGGGTGTCTTGGAATATTTTGATTGCATTCTGACACTCTAGAGACTTGCCAATAAAGTTAACCCTTGAATCAGGGGGTTGGAGCCAGTGGCTAGCTGACGGGAATTGACTACAGAGAAGCCAGAAATTTGGATAGAGAAGACACACTGACAGGAAAGGGCAGAGAACTGAATTTGGCACTTCTTTTTTGGTTCTGAACAAGTTAAGACAGTTGTCTGTTGCAGGGTCTCCAACCACAAAGCAAGGCCAGCCAGCTGCTACTCAACCTCTCTGAGCTAGCAGGGTTCCACTGCAGTCTTTGGCTCCCGACTCTTATTGATAGACAGGGCAACAGAGACCTAATAGTTATTTATTTACTTGGTTTTTTGAGACAGGGTTTCTCTGTAGCTTTAGAGGCTGTCCTAGAACTCGCTCAGTAGACCAGGCTGACCTCTGACTCACAGATCACCTGCTTCTGCTTCCCAAGTGATGAGAAATGAAATAAGATTCACTGGGGTACAGTATAGGTCGAATGCTATTTATTTGGGGAGAAATCACTTATACCTGAAACAGATGGCTGCCTCGGGTTCCCACTCCAAGGATACCACTCAGATATTCTCCGAAACCCAACCAGGAAGCAAGAGAGCGAGCTGGAGTTCAGGACCCAAGGGCTAGCCTCTCCACAGGTCTGCTACTGTGCCCAAGCCCCAATGGGCGTGGTCAGCTCAACAGGTGTGTGTGTGTGGGGGGGTGGATATCTCACTACAATTTCCCTTTTAGTCTAAAGGAAAGATTTAGGCTTGATACAGAACTACACAAAGACAGTAAGTATCAGGGAGAAGGAAGAGTAAGAACATACGCACTTGGCCTATTGCCAGTGAGGTAACAAGAGCAAATAGCAGGAACCACACCCAAGTGCTGGGGCTGAAGGTGTGCGCCACCACTGCCTGGCCAGAGGCTTACTTCAAACCTACATATTGCAGCTGTGGCAGGGCGCTTACTGTGGGGCTGTGGGGCCCACAGATGAAAATAAAAATGTCAGCAGATTCGTGTGCAGCTGCTAAGTGTACAGGAAAACATCACTTAGGATATTCCAACAGTACAGGGAATGTCTGCTACCAGCTTCCATCGCAGGCACATGCACAAGTCCATCTCATTGTTTTACTAAAGCACCAGGCAGCTACATTCATAAACAAAATCCACTCCACCTATCTTGCCTAACTTGCTGTTTTAAGTAGTGCATACTAAACCCTCGGTAATGTTTGCTCAGTTAAATAAATAGGTCTCCAAGTTTAGGAACTTGACTGAGTGTTTTACTTCAAGGGAAGGCCATGGTTTGTAGGACAGATCTTGATTGAGTTGGTCTCAGAGTAAGCTGGGTGCTTGCTGTAACCAGAGGGCTGTCACTTCACATTGAGGATTATTATTATTATTATTATTATTAATTTTAGTTTTATTTTATGTGGGTGGGTATTTTGCATTCCTGTAGTCTGTACACCATCGGTGTGCCATGCCTTTGGAGGCCAGCAGAGGGTTCAGATCCCTGGGACTGGAGTTACAAAGTCTGAGCTACTTACTATGTAGGTGTTGGGAATAGAACCTGTGTCCTCTGGAAAAGCAGCTAATGCTCTTACCCTCTCTGAGCCATAGGAAGATGGTAAAGGACTTTATTCGAGGCCTTTTACTTTGGAATGATAGTCTTTTTTCCCATGTGAGACAGGGTCACACTATATAGGCAGGCTGGCCTCAAACTCACAGAGATCCACTTGACTGTCTCCCGGTGCTGGGATTTGGGGTGTGCACCACTGAACCTGGTTTGGAATGATAAAATCTTAAGCCTCTGTTCTTTTGGTGAATGCCTGAAGTTTACTAATCATAGTAAGCTTCTCACAACTTTTAGCTGCAGATCTTGATGGCATTTGATGTAATTGATTTCCAGTTCAGATTCTGAGTCAGGATTTTTTTCTTTTTTTTGAGACAGGATCCCTCTCTGTAGCCCTAGCTGTGCTGGAACTAGCTTTGTAGGTCATGCTGGCCTCAAACTTCCAGAGCTCTGTCTGCCTCTGCCTCCCTAGTGCTGGGATTAAAGGTGTATGCCACCTCTGCCCATTAAGTTGATTTATTTTAACACTGTCAATATTCCAGTTTAATTAAGAGCAAGTATTCATAATCTTAATATAGTCAAGGCTTTCCTGTATAATTAATGGTAAAATTTTATTTTAATGGCAAACATCATGTCTTTTGAAATGTAATTTTTCATATACATAAGCATATTACTTTTCCAACGTAGCATTCCATGTAATTATATTTCAAATCACCATAATAGAAATAGAAGGTGTTTGCAAGCCTCTTGGCATCAATGAGCTGTTATAGATAATCAGATTTTATGTGAATGAGTGTCTTGCTGGGTGTGTGTCTGCTGCATTTGTGACTAGGGCCTGTGGAAGCTGGAGGAGGGTGTCTGATCTCATGGAACTGAAGTTAACAGGTGACTTACCATGTGGTCTCCAGTAAAAACAGCAAGTGCTCTTAACTCAGAGCCATCTCTCTAGTCCCCAGAGACTAGGTCTTCATCCCACAGTCATTAGTTAACATGTGGGGAAATTGTCATCCATCCAGAACTCTTTAATCTGATGCCCCTGGGTTAACGTCTGTAGTTTGAGTAGATCCATTCATCCATTACTTACACTGCCTTGATTTCCCCCTTAAGTGGGCAAGGAGAAGATCCCAATGCAGGGTGGTGATGTCTGTGCTTTTCTGCTATTACAGTTACGCTAAGAAGGAATCGGATCTTAATGGAGCCCAGATGAAGCTTCGAGAGTATGAGGCAGCACTAAACTCTAAGGATGCAGCACTGGCTACTGCCCTTGGTGACAAAAAGAGTTTAGAGGGAGATTTGGAGGATCTGAAAGATCAGATTGCTCAGGTAAGATTCTGCCTCTGACCCATATTGAGTCGATGAGTTGGCAGCTATGGCCCTATTTATTTATTGGCATTATTTATTTATTTATTTTTTAATGAACTCTATTTGTGTTCTTTGCTGGCTTCCCCAAAGAGCAGTCTTGGTAGCTCTGCATGATAGCTTCTCGTCACTTGTGGTCTGGGTTCTGCAGACCTTTCTGCTCTCCTGGGTACACACATCCTCTCTGCTTTCAAAGCCTGTTTCATTATTGTACGGGAACATTGAAGTGTGAAGGATTGAGCTCTCTCTCTGTTGAGGACTACAGTTTGATAGGTGATCTGAAGTGACGTCCAGAGGTAGAACCAGCAAATGACCATGAGGTTAAAATGAGAAGATCTTGTTAATTGAAATATAGGGACTCTCATACTTGATCTGATTCATATCTTTAAACCATTACCAGATGGTTACCATATAATCTTTATCATTCTTTTTCCTCCTCATAGCTGGAAGCATCCTTATCCGCCGCCAAAAAGCAGTTAGCAGACGAGACTTTACTTAAAGTGGATTTGGAGAATCGTTGTCAGAGTCTTACTGAGGACTTGGAGTTTCGTAAAAATATGTACGAAGAGGTAACTACATACAAATTTTCTTTTTAAAGGAAACACATGGAGTGTGGTGGCTCTTAACTGTTAGGATTTCAAGGTCACTTGGTGAGTTTGAGAGTAGCCTGAAAAAACAACCCGGGTTTGATCCCTGGAGCCCACGTTGTGGAAGGAGAACCTATTCCTACACAGACTGTCCTCTGCCTCTGTTGGTGTCCGTCAAAGTTGATTTATGTTTTGTTTTGCTTAGTCACAGCTGTTCCTGCTCTGCCATCATGTATTTGTCGTAATGTTAGTGGTGAAGAAACTAGAGATGTTTCTTCTGCATAAGATAATTAATTGGAAAATGGCAACAGCTACCTAATTCAGTATTTTTGTATAGTGGGAAATATGATTGAATATTTGGTGTCTTTTTTTTTTTGAACGATCTTGAAACACTACTTACTCTTCCTAGTTGTTTCCAACATTGAGGATACTGCCCAATAAACTCGTTTAACCTCTTCATTACGAAGAGTTGAGGAAAGGAAGAGGAAGGGGAAAAGTAAAGGAGGTTGACAAGGACATGGCCTTAGCCTGGGCTCAGTTTTCCTCTCACGAAGCTTTTCATCTTCAAAAAACCCTGAGCTCCAGGAGGTCGAGAGCAGAGCTGTAATGTCAACCATGAGTTTCAGTGGTTTTTTTCAAGTATATTTTTCTTTTTAGTGGTTAAGAGAACCATGAAGAAATACAAAGAAATTTGAGTTAGGACTAGGCATTGGGTAAGTGACAGAATCTGTACTTACCCTGTGAGGTCTTAGGTTCAATCCCCAGCACTATACAAAGATCCACAAACAACTTTAATGGGTTATAGTGCCCTCTTGTGGCCAACAGTGAGAAGACAAAAATTCCCTATCCTAGGTTATTTGGACAGTTTCTTGAAACAGAGCCAGGGTAACAACTGAGTTAGTCAAGTGACATTAATAAGATCCTGCATACATTGTTACTAATAGTGTAACATCAGGTTCTAAGAGAAGTCATTCATGCAAACTATCACTGTATCTAAGAAAGGAGATCATTATGTAGAAACCTTGAGGTTGTGCTGTCAGATTTGACCTAACATGTCTTTAAGAGGCATCCATAGGATTGCCAGTAAAGCAACTTGAAACATAAATCTTGGTTAGTGTTTGGTGTAGTATATTGTCTAGGTCCCTACAGTTGCTTGGCGCTTTAGTTAGTCATCAGGCCGTTCATTTCTTGACTTCAATAAAGTGAAGTAGCTGTACCCCTGAAAAGAGCGGTCGGTTCCTAGGACTTGAGGTGTCATCATTATGTCATTAGTTATACCCAGGATGTTCTGCCTGAAAACTGAAGGCAACAGTGCAATCACGTGCCTGTTCTGAGACAGAACAGGAGTGGAGGTTAGTATGTGAAGCATCAGACGGCCCTGAGGTTTCTCAGACTCGTGCTAGTATGGCCCATGTAAGTGACTTGGTTTTTTGTTGTTTCTGTCCCTGCAGGAGATCAATGAGACGAGGAGGAAGCATGAAACACGTTTGGTGGAGGTGGACTCCGGGCGGCAGATTGAGTATGAGTACAAGCTGGCGCAGGCTCTGCACGAGATGAGGGAGCAGCACGATGCTCAAGTGAGGCTGTACAAGGAAGAGCTGGAGCAGACCTACCATGCCAAGGTGAGCGCTAGCCGAGGCTTGTTTGCACACTCACCAGCATGCAAGTTACCATGAAGAATGGGGCTGTTTTGATGTAGGTTTTTTCCTTTTTCTTTAAAGATTTGTGTGTGTGTGTGTGTGTGTGTGTGTGTGTGTGTGTGTGTGTGTGTTGTTCAGCATATCAGAAGAGGGCATTGGATTCCATGGAAGTACAATCATAGACTGTTGTGAACCACCATGTGGGTGCTGGAAATTGAACCTGGGTCCTGAAGAGTACCCAAAACTATTTAGCTGCTGAATCTCTCCAGCCCCAGGAATCATTTTTGAAAACTAGACAGGGGCCTGGAGAGATGGCTCAGCGGTTCCGAGCCCTGGCTGCTCTTCCAGGGGTTATGTATTTAATTCCCAGCATCAGCATGGCAGCTCACAGTCATCTGTAATTGTAATCCATTGCATCTATTGTTCTCTCTCTGCTTCAGTGTGGTGTACAAATACACATGTATACAAAGTATCCATACACATGCAATAGTGTAAGAATTTAAAAGAAACTTTAAATAATTAGAAAAAAAGAAGAAATGATTCTCTTATTCTTTAGGAATAAACATAATGAATATATTTTCAATGCAGCTTCTTATAGACTAAACACTAAGATACAGATGAAAATGAGGTTATCCACTATTACTAGAAGTAAGGTTTATGTTTGTGTCCGTGGCCACTCATGTCACATCAGAGTAGTTAAGCCCAAAGTGGCTTAAATACTTTCCAGGCCAAGTCCTGGTGCCTTTCTACATGCTGCTACTACATACCAGTGTGTGGATATGTCACTCCCTTTGGGTTGTTGTTTTTTTATAGAAAAGACAATGGAAAACTTGACTTTGTTTCAGAATTGTGGAAACATCCCATTTTCACGAACAGATCACATGATATATCTTTTTTTTTTTTTTTTTTGCAAATGAGTTTTCTCATGTTAAATGTTATATGACTAAATTAAAAAATATTAGAGGCAGCGTTAGAAAATTGATGGAATCATTTAAAATAATTTCCATTGCTTGGTCTCATACTGTTTATGTTGAGTGTTAATTACTTAATGAAGTAGTAATGGGCATTGCATATAAGCAGCCTCAGAAAGTCCCTCCAGCCACCCAGCCCCTGCTGAGTGCTGGCAGTGAGCTGGAAGGGAAGGAGTGAAGTAAGCCCCACAGACTGGGTTAGAGAAGTTTGGGGAGCAAGGTAGAAACAAACACCTTACCATCTCTGTTTCTCTCTCACTCCTCTCTGTGAAGAAGGTGCAAGCAGCAAGTGCGCGTGCACACACACACACACACACACACACACACACACACACACACACAGACACACACACACACACAGACACACAGACACACACAGACACACACACACACACTCACACACACACAGACACACACACACACAGACACACACACACAGACACACACACACACACACACACACGCCAGTTGTGGCATCTGGAGATGTAGACATCATTTTCTGAGATGCACTTTACATCTGAAAGGACGAATATCTGGTTACAAAGTTACTTTGTGTTAGATGTGTTGTATTTGGAATATAGAACGTTTCCTTTACAAGCATAACTATAGTCAAAGTTTTTGTTACTGTTTCTTTGTTGGTACTACCCTAGATAGTAAATATTTAGTGGATGGAATACTGGAAAAATAAGCTCAGTTACTGATCCAGATACTTTGAAATTGTGTAAATTTATAGTTTTAGAAGTGTGTCCGAGAACACAGGTATGTGGTGATGTCCGTCACAGACCAGTCATGATTTTCCTGTGTTTCATCAGCCAGGAAATGTCTTGGTGACTCATCTTCCTCATTTGTCAGTTCTAACTTACTTGATAAGACTGACTGGATTCCCGTTCTTACAGCTTGAGAATGCCCGACTATCCTCAGAGATGAACACTTCCACTGTCAACAGTGCCCGGGAGGAGCTGATGGAGAGCCGCATGCGGATTGAGAGCCTCTCTTCCCAGCTCTCTAACCTGCAGAAAGAGGTAGGTGGCCGACTGCCTGTGCCATCGCTGTCTGCTTGTTACCTACCTGTGCCATTCCTCCGTCTTTGTCACAGATGAAACATTCCCTCCTGTCCTTTTTTTTTTTTTTTTTTTTTTTTTTTTAATAAATAATCCTGTAGCTTTGTGGTGATGCATACCAGTAATCGAGGGGCAGAGGTAAGGGTTGCTGCAAATTCAAGGCCAACCTGGGCTATGAAGTGAATTCCTGGCCAGCCTGGGCTACATAGTGAGATCTGTCTCAAAATTCCCCCCCCCCAAAAAAATAAAAGCCTACCTGAGTAATTAATGTCTTATTCCTAACCAGTAAGGAGGTTATGTGGAGACCTAGTGATCACTTGATGGACAGCGCTGGGCATGCTCAATGCTATCTTTGCCATGCTCATTCTTTCCCACCACACTTGCAAACCAGAATGAGGAAAAACATAAAACATGGTGGGTGCAATGCCTTCTTTCTCCTTGCAGTTGAAATTACTCATTAAAAGTCACTGGCCTCATCAACTTTCCTGTATACCTCAGTGACAAGTGACTGCATTTCTTTTTGTTGACTGGCTGCCTGCTGTGGTGGCATGGCTGCAGGTCAAGTGAAATGGGCTTGGATGTAGGTGGCTTCCAGTCAGTTTTACTGTGGGGTGATGTTGGATAAAGTGACTCGTGGAATCACACACTGATTGGGCATTGCCTCTCTTTAAATGACGTGGGAAGTAACTCCTGCCTTTATTTTCCTGAGGGGAGAAACTTGTCTAAACTTTATGCTATTTTATTGAGCAGTTCCCCCCCCATACCTTTTGCCCCCCCAAATTCTCTTTAGGTATAAAAGCATTTATTATGGGTTTTAGAAAGTAAATGAGTCAGATGAAATAGTGTAATAAAACAGTTAACAGATTTTTACATTGCTGCCTTGTATATTTTATTACTTGTGTCATAAAACTTTAAATTATTTTAGAATTAGTTTGTTCTGCTGGTATTTTGAACTTTTCATCTAACAATAGACTGTTCACTTGATCAAACCACAGACCAAAGTGAGTTTAATGACTTGCCTGGAGATTTCAGGGTAACAAGGGTTTTCTCTTCCTTCCCAGCGTTCCCTTTATATCCCACTCTTGTGGAAAGTTTTCTTTGAGGAGTTTGCTCTCTGTTGCACCATCTATCTCTTAGTTTTGTTGGGCTGCTATAACAGACTATTCTAAACTACTCACGTGCACGTGTGTGCAGGTACACTCTCCTAACTCAGGGCCTCAGGATTGCTTGCCTTGTACTTCACTGACTGAATTAGCTGCACAGACCCTTGCTCAGGATCAGGAAGGCTAAGGCCAGGGAAGACTGGTGAGATCAATTCCTTCCTTATCTTTTGATTGACTGTCTAGTGTCTTCCTGTGGGAAAGGCAAATAACTCACTACTGAGAGCCTATTTTATGAAAATACTATTTCTAGTTGAGAGAGGTCAGTGGAAAGATCTCTCTTAGTACTGCCATGTTGGAGAGTAGTATTTTCAGCACGTAACTTTTGGGGGAACATTAACTGGTATGCTTCTGGAAGTGGACCGTTGTGTTCCTACAGTGAGTTAGTACCAGCCACTCTCTCCATTAGATCTTTGTTTTACAGCTAAGGAGGCAAAGACTGTAGATAAATAGTGGTAGATTTGGGGAGTGTGGATCAGGTCTAGGTCCTGACTCAGGTCAGTCTTACCCTTGTTTTTCTTATGTAGCTACTTCCTATAAGTGCTTTCATGTTAGTGGATTTTAAATTGGCCTTCTCGGGGTTTCTAAGAGCTTGCTGCCTTAGTAGATGGGAGACCAGCAAGCCCCTGCTTCATCTAGAGTGAGTTTTAGTTTGTCAGGACAGAGGGAGTCTTTTCCTCCATCACTGATAGAAGGCTTTATATTGAGGAATAAATGAACACATTCACACATACACATGCTTGTTTCATCCCTCTTTGTAGTGTAGTCCTTGAGCTTGCCGTATAACCTGGGCAGGCCTAAGACACCCTCAAGTATTGGGATTGCTGGTGTGTGCCACTGCCCAGCTTGGTGAGAGGTTTGGGCGAGTGTTTTCACTCTTAGAAATGAGGGGAAAAGACATTGAATACTCTTTTATGGTGTGTCTGGGTGTCATCGAGTCATGGTGGTTTTGTCGTGCAGCTGTTGGGCCATAAGCAAACCTGTGAATGTGCCCTGTGGCTCCTGACTTTCTGAAATTTAAGATTGAAGCAGCCTTTCAAGAAATACTTTCATAAGTTTAAGTTTGACAGATGATAGCAATGTTGTTTTGGCATTAGGAATTGCATGCTGTTCTGTGTTTGGTCCTAGTCTGCCTGACTTAGGCAGTGAGTCTACAGTGGCACCCCAGAAGCACTCATGGCTCTGAGTGTTTTCTAACACTCAGACTCTGGGAACTGTGACTGTGTTTATATCATAAATGAATCCGTGTCACTGTGTTATGAATTATAAATAAGACCGGGGACTAATGCGATGGCTTAGTGGTGGCTAAGAACACTTAGTGTTCCCTTTGAAGATCTAGGTTTGGTTCCCAGCACCCACAGGACCATTCAAAACAGTCTAACTCCAGTCCCGGGGGTGTGCCACTCCCTTGTCAGCTTTGTGGGAACCTGGTACTCACATCACATGGTCACATACACGAATGCAGGAAAGCACTCAGATCCATAAAAATAAATCAAGTCTTAAAAAAAAAAAGTCTCTGGTCACCCAGCGTCAGGTAAAGTTGTAGTGCTGAGGCAGGATCTGGAGGAAAGCTAAGCTGGTCTGTCCCTCGCTGTGTTTGTAGTGTGTGCTGGCTTAGGCTAGCTGCAGCTGTCCAGGAGTGGACGGCGGGTCTGGGGGCCTCTGTCTGGATCTGACCTCTCTGATTCTTTCATGCCTACCCAGATATAACCAGATGTTTAATGTAAAACTTAATCATTTCCATTTAAAATAAAGAAACAACTCATAATGGCTTAAAAATAGTCTTATAACTAGATTGATTTTTCCCTGTTAATCAAAAGCAGTATACCATAGAGATACTGTCTCAGTTCTAACTTGTTGATTTTCCTTCACATTTATTATGTGTGTATGTGCACCGTGGCATACGTGGAGAGGAGGGGCTGGCTTGTGGGAGCTGAGTGTGGTCTACTCCTTCCACGTGGATTCTGGGGATTGAACTTAGGTTGTTGGGTTTCATGATGTGGGCTATTCCCAGGGCTGGCTGACCTTTGGTGTTCGTTTTCTGACTCATTCTGTCCTCACTGTCCACATGTGAAAGAAAGTGAAGAGATTGAAGACCACGCATTTTGAAATAGAAGAAAATGAGGTGTGGGCTGAATGGATGCCTCAGCATGGTCTGTAAGTGCAGTTGAGTGGTGGTGTCGGAGGCCTTCGTAGTCTCCCTCCCCTTGCTGTGTCCTCACCGGCTGGCTTGTGGAGGTCAGAGGCTACTTTCTGGAATTGGTTGGCCCCTTTCACCACGTGGGTTCCGGTCATGGAACTCTGGTTGCCAGGCTTGGTGACAAGTGCCTTTACTGGCTGAGCTGTCTTTTTTAGATTGAGAGCAAAGTAGGAATAGGCTAGTCCTCTGTCTGGCTGCTTTGCCTTGTTAGCACCTTGTGTTACCATGCAATATTGGTCAGACGCAGAAACTGGCAGCCGGGGATGGCTGTTGACTAGACTGCAGGCTGCTTGGGTTCTGCCATTGTTTCCCTTGCTGTTCTCTTTCTGTTGCAGGTACCACATACTTCCGACTTTCCCTGCTCTGACGGTTCTGTAGGACATTCTTGTCTTTTCATGACCTTACTCTTCAGTCTGGGTTTGCCTGGTGCTTGTCACAGGGCAGGCCTGCTGTGGGTTTTTCCAGTGCCTGTTTTTATCACCTTCTGTTAAGGATCATGTCACCAGGAATGTGCGATTAGGGTAGCGTTTGCCAGGTTTCATTTACGGTTGAGAATCAGTGGTCTTTTTTCATTTCCTGCTGCCTGGCCCACCCAGACAAGAATTAATAAATTCTGTGTCTTAGAGAGGGGGATCTATTACTCATTGAACAGAACCACTCTGTAAAGCTCTTAACCGAAAGCCATCTTTCCAGCTGGGCACTGTTTTAGAGGTTTTGTTTCCTTGTGTTTCTGGGGATAGAATCCAGGGCCTATTTATTTTATACACACACACACACACACACACACACACACACACACACACACACACACACCACATACCTTGTAGAGCGGGTTATTACAATCCCCCCTGCCATCATTTAGGCCTTCTCATAGAATAGGCATGGGGCGCCAGTGTACGCAGACACACACAGGATGCTTTTTGGTACTGTAGTTCTACTTTTGGGCCATCTCATAAAATAGGTTGTGCATGCATGAACCTTCTCATAGAACAGGTTACATACCCCTTGTACACACATGTACATGCTAACAGCATAGCTATAATCTGAAATTGTTTTTCAGTCTTGTCATATGGATTTATATTAAGTTCAGCAGAAATTCAGGCACTTGTCTTAAATGTGATACTGCAGGGTTCTTTTTTGGCTTCTTTTCTCACCCATTTGTAACCCTGCGTCTGGGAAATTTGTTTTTTATCATCTAGTTACTTGTGGAGCTCCATTATGTGTTTAGATTTTTGAGCCTGTACTTGTACTTGAATAAATTATAGTCGTGCAGTACTAATTAATCACAGTGTCTCCCTTCCAGATTTAAGTCTTTGCACAGTAGGTTCCTGTCTGCTGCTGATGTGGGTACTTGGGATTCTGAGGGCCTTGGCTTCCATCATTCTTTCTAGCTGACTGCCCTTGTCATTTCTGAGATGAATTCTGTCCTGGAGAAACATGGGTAAATGATTACCCAGTGAGCTACAAGGTTTTGAAGATGAACTTCATGATGTAGGATGTGTGGGTTTTTTAAAAACTATGTATGTCAAGCACAGCTTCTATATTTCTGGTAGCATTTTACACATTACCATGTACCTCGCCCAAAGAGACCATGGCACATTCTGCGTGATAGTCAGAGCCCCTTTCTTTGGCTTCAGAATGTGAATGTGCCCCAGCAGTTCTTTGGCGTCCTTTATTTAGTTGGTACTTTTGAAGTGAGGACTTTGTAGCAAAGTCAGACTTGATGACCCCACAGCTGGAGTAACACATTCATTTGCCTAATACTGAAAACTCCAAATTTTTACTTCAGAAATACTTTTTAGACTTTTTTTTTTTTTTTTTTTTTTAAAGAGCCTGTGTTCTAAGGACTTAGGGTTTAATTTCTCCTGGCCAGGATATTTTGCGCTCTGAGTTAGTGCTCCTGCAAGGCGGTGTTTGCTCTAGTTCAGGAGATTGGTTAAAATAGCTGCCTTGTCCTCGTGTTGAAATGGTCCTAGAAAGTGAATGTGCTTCTTTGACTCTGAAGTCTAGAGCCTGTTTGGAAAGGATTCAAGAATTGGAGGACATTCTGGCTAAAGAGAAAGACAACTCCCGCCGCTTGCTGTCTGACAAAGAGCGAGAGATGGCAGAGATAAGGGACCAGATGCAGCAGCAGCTGAATGACTATGAACAGCTGCTGGACGTGAAGCTGGCCTTGGACATGGAGATCAGCGCCTATAGGAAACTCTTAGAAGGCGAGGAAGAACGGTAAGGCACTGGGCCCCCAGGCCAGCCAAGCTGGGTCTGCTCACTCTTCCTCCCCCCTTTCTCTTTTTTATCCAGTATTTTAGGGCTGCCTTAGGTTGAAACCCTGCTTTCTGTCTGTTAAGACATCTACAAATGGTTCATAGTGAAGAACAGCCGAGCTAGGATTTACTGTCCTGTGCTCGGAACTCAAGCATTCCAAAGTATCTCTAAGAAACCCAGAGCTGCTGGGAGAGGGGGCACATATGCTTTTTAATCCCAGCACTCAGGAGGATCTCTGTGAGTTAAGGCCAACCTGGTATACAGAGTGAGTTCCAGGACAGCCAGGGCTACACAGAGAAACGTCCTGGAAAACAACAAAAACAAAACCCAGTGTATTCTCCAACATGGATAACACAAGCATTTTTCCAAATGTATTAAATGGAATGAGGTTGCGATATTAAATGTTCTCACTTTTAAGGAGAAGAAAACATTTTTAAAAGGGAAGAAAACTACTTTGAAATTTTCTGTCATCTAAGTAGAAATAGAATATTTTAAAAATTTATTTATTATGTGATTATGTGTATAGTGTTCTTCCTGCATATGCCTGCATGCCAGAAAAGGGCATTAGATCTCATAGACAGTTGTGAGCCACCATCTGTGTGGTTGCTGGGAATTGAACTGGGGACCTTTGGAAGAACAGCCACTGCTCTTAACCTATAAACCATCTCTCCAGCCCCTAGTAATATATTGTTACTACTTTAAATATGGAGTGGGCTCTTTGATTGGAAATTTCAAGTGTTTTAGAAATGTAGTAAGACTACCCCAGCATGAGTAAATGTTGCTTTTGGTAAGACGTTTATTGGCATTGTCTAAGTGAGTCAGTCACTTGTACTCCATCAGCAGAGTTTATTCTCTCTCTGTAGGTTAAAGCTCTCTCCAAGTCCTTCTTCCCGAGTGACAGTGTCCAGAGCGTCGTCCAGTCGCAGTGTCCGTACCACTCGAGGGAAGCGGAAGAGAGTTGACGTGGAGGAGTCCGAGGCGAGCAGTAGTGTTAGCATTTCCCACTCTGCCTCAGCCACCGGGAATGTGTGCATTGAAGAGATAGATGTTGATGGCAAGTTCATCCGCTTGAAGAACACTTCTGAACAGGTAATAGGATGGACCCATCTGCCCAGCCAGGCCTGCTTTGCATGCTGCTGTGCTGCGGTGGGTAACAGACGCTGTCCACCATCTGTGTGCTTCAGTCTTAAGGACTTTTGTGGCCTGTGGAGTTTCTTTGTTCTTTCTTAGGTTTTTTTTATTGTCGTGGTAGGGATGGTGTCCATGTATTTCAGCTGGGTGTGGGGGGGGTCAGAGGAGTCATCTACCCTTTCTCCATGTGGGGTTCTAGATTTAACTCAGGCCATCAGCCTTGGTGGCAACCACCATCACCCTTTAAACCGGCTTCTCAGCCTAAGATTTTCTTTGTGAATCTTGCTTTATAAAGCTGCTTGACCTTTGACCTAGACTTGGCCGTTTCATGGTGGCCTTTCCAAAGATGAATTAGAAGTTTTCTGTAGCCAGATTGGTGAAGTTGCAGTTATTAACAAAAGCTTTATGGAAGGATGTAGGTGCAGGCTTGGGTATGTTGAAGGGACTTTTTTCTTCTCAAAGTTAACAGAGGAACAAATGCTTGCGATCTGATTTATATAGAAGTAGTAATAACATTTTCTGTGTTGGAATACTTGATGTGAGCAGGAAGTATCCACTTAGGGACTTCTGAGGTGTAGAACCGGGACTTAAGAGCTCTGTGGCTCTGAGGGAACTGTGAGGATGTAGGGCAGTGCTAGAGGAAGCAAGAGGCCTGGTACACAGGGAGAGAAAGTCACTTGAACAGCACAGGGGTCTGCTAAAAATGGTGCGATCACACCCTTCTCACCAGACCGTTAGAACTGTTGTGCATGTTCCCAACTAAGTCAGGTAGCACTGGAGATGTCTCTGGGGCTGCTTGGCCTCAACTAGGAAAGAGTAGCGCCCATTGCTCTATGCTAGTGTTTCCAGATTCCAGAGGCACAGCCCCGGGAGTGTGAGGCTAACCTCAGCCTGGAGGGAAGGGACCCTGATGGCTTTGCTGTCCTCAAGCCTACCCACTGGGCAGGTGGGACCAGGGTTGACAGTACTCAGCCAGGTCTGACTTCTTGCTCTTTAGCTTGCTTTTAAACTTTTAGTGACAGCTTAATTTGGGTGAAACTTGGACAGATGCAGAAGACAAAAACAAAAGTCCCTCATCTTTGTCAACAATGACTGTCTAATTGAAAATGGAAAGCCGTCAAGCACTCATGTTGTTTGTGGTTTTGGTGACTCAACTGTGTTATAAATCATAGACCAGCTGGCTTAGCAGTGAACACTGCCCTTTGTTGTGTGTTCATGCCTTTCCCTGTTTTGTCCCCTTTAGAATTTAGACCCTTCCTGGTGGGGTGCAGTGGTCATGAAGATACTCTTTCAGTGTGTTTCCTGAGAAGGCCATGGGCTCATGGATGTGATTGTTTTATAGTTTTCTGTAAATGTGAAGTAACCTTGTTATATTGTGTTTTGTGACTAGGATCAACCAATGGGAGGCTGGGAGATGATCAGAAAAATTGGAGACACATCAGTCAGTTACAAGTATACCTCAAGATACGTGCTGAAGGCAGGCCAGACTGTTACAGTAAGTGAACTCGGTCATCATTTAACTTCTTTATCTTAATCACAGATAAAACAGTTAACACCAAAAACCAAAACAACAGTTTGGCTTAAAGAGCAGCATTTTAGAAGTGTTTTAAATGTCTTTACATTAGTAGGGTTATTATGTGTGCTGTTGAAGATTTAACAACCCTACCTTAAGAGAGGTGAGAAGAATTGGTGTTTGAGTATCCTTTTTCTGTTTCAGTGGGCAAAACATAGTTCATACTTGTATCTAATGCAGTCCTGGCTTATGTATGTTATGAAGAACTGTAGCGAGTTAATACCAGCATCAGCCTAAAACTGCAACTGCCTAAATTTCCTAGGACAAACGTTAACATGTGGATATCTTGGTTCTACCTTACCCTTAGCTGTTTCTGGGGTTGGAGGTGCAGGATTGGATTGCTAACAAAGCCACCACATAGAGTTGGTTGCACATGCCTGCACCTCTTCACTTGGGAGATTGAGGCCAAACATTGTGAGTTCAAAGCCACCTTGGCCTGCATAGTGCAAGACATTGTCTCATGATATCCTTGGGCTGGAGAGATGGACCAGTTGAAAACACCTTCCACAGCTCCAGCCAGGTGAAATTCCAGCATCCTGGGGAAGGGAGACTTAGTTTCTTTTAATGATGTGACTCATCATGCCCCAAGCCCAAGACTGGCTGGCAACAGGGCTTGATAGGGAAGGAAGGAAAACAAGTAATCTATAAGTTAGATGGGAGGGTAGGGCTGAGAGGGAGAGGGCGGTAGGGGAGGGGCCGGGGGTGGGGCATGAGCATGCTCAACATACTTCCATGTGAAAAATGTAAGAAATAATGGGAAGAAAAAAGCCAGGTATGGTGGTCCACGCCTTTAACCTCCTGGCCTAGGGAAGCAGAGGCAGGTATATCTCTTGAGTTTGAGGCTAGTCTGATCTATAGAGTTCCAAGATAGCCAGGGCTACATAGAAAGAAACCTGGTCATGAAAATCCAAAAACACCCAATGGCTTACTCTTCTAGAGGACTAGTTTGAGTCCCTGCACCCATATCAGGAGGCTTGAAACCACCTATGACTGAATCCAGCTCCAGGGGACCCCATACCGCCCTCTTCTGGACTCTGAAAGCACCCACACAAAAGTACAAATGCAAATAAAACAGCCCCCCCCCCCGAAAATGTCCTCCAGGCATGGATGGTATCCTGGTATCATTATCCAGAGTGCCAGGCTTTTGGCATAGCATCATCGTACGTTTATGGATTTTGAGAGGTGGGCTATAAGTGGCATTCTAATTCTTATTCCAACATGGCTTTCTATCGATATGTTCTATAACACATTTTAAACAGTATTGAGTTTTAAAGAATAAATCATATAGCAAACAAAAGATTCCTCTGTTTTTACTTAGCAAGCAAATTATGAAACAGTAAAATCTGCTAACTTTATTGATTTGAGAGAATGGATGTTACTGCTCATTGTTTTTATGGACTTCTTAGGAAAAAAAAATGACAAGTGCTGCTGAGTGTGGTGAGCATACTTATAGTTCTAGACTTCAGAAATGGAGGTAGGGGTCTAAGGTCATTCATAGCTGCACCGTGAGTTTGAGGTCAGCCTGGGCTATATGATGTCCTGTCTCAAGAAAACAAAAAGGTACCTGTTGTAGCACATTTGTCACCCTCACCCCCCTCTTTTTCCCTTGAGACAAGATTTCTGTAACCTTGGCTGTCCTGGACTTGTCCTGTAGACCAGGCTGGCCTTGCGCTCCCTTTACCTCTGCCTCCCAAATGCTGGGATTAGAGGCTGACACCACCACGCCTAGCCTCCCCTCCCTCCCTGGCTGACTTTGAAGTGATCACAATTCTATCTTAGCCTCCCACATATTTATACTTTTGATCAGTACAAACCTTAATGTTTAATATCAAAGGCTCAGTACAGGTTAGAACTTGTAAAGTGTAGAGAGCTTTGTCATCTCTCTGAAAATAACAGGTGTTAGTTTTGTAATAATAGGTGAAAATGAGAACAAATGTCCTAACTACTTTGTTCTTTAGTAATTATAATGAGAGAAGATTGTTTAAAAGAATTTGGTATTTTAGTTCAGAAGGTTTAAATTTGAATATTCCCTGTCTCATAATGTGGAGCCATTATACCATACCAATCATCTGGGTTTCCCGGAAGAATGTGCTACCCCGGGGACTAAGGAGATTGTTCCTGTAGGTGGTGTGTAGAAGAACTGTTACCACATGAGATAATGTGGTGCACCCCCCCCCCTTTAGTAGCTCACTTTAGCTGTGATCAGTGTTTTGGGACATAGTAGTGAGGGAGATTTTCCTGTGACATTGTAAAAGGCAAATGCAAGGTTCAGTCTGAAGAATCAGAACAAGATGAAAACCCTATTCATGCTTTTAAAATTTTATTGTTACATAGTAAAAACTTGCAAAGGTATAAGGTTACTTTTGAAGCTGTATTAAATCTATTTTGTTCAGAATATCATATCAAAACAGGACATTGTGGTACCCAACTTTAATCTCCGCATTAGGAAGGCAGAGGCAGGTGGATCTATGAGTTTGAGGCCAGCATTGTCTACAGTGTGAGTTATAGGACAGCCAGGGCTACACAGAGAAATCCTGTCTCAAAAAAACAACACCCCCTCCCCAACAAAACAAACACCTGTATCAATACAAAAGTTATTAGTTAAGTCTGCTAACTTTCCTCTGTGTTTCTGAGGTCTGTGATGCACAGTGTGTTTTTTAATTGATTGTTCACATCCCAGTACTTACATGTAAGCCTCACTGACATCTTATTGTTTACATTAAACCAACTGTGTGATTCTGTGTAGATTAGTGTGTCTACCTGTTTCCATTTTATTTACAAGATCAGGGCTGGTTATGTCTGCATCTGAGGGCAGTGGGGCCACAAAGTATACTTTGTCTAGGATTCATACCTGCGTTTTCTTTTGCTTTTTAAAAAGAATGTGTCTTTGCCCTTTATAAGTTTGTGTGTATCACATGCATGCATGTGCCCACAGGAGCCAGCTCTAGAACCCCTGAAAGTGGAGTTAGATGTGGCCTCAGTGGGTACTGGGAATTGAACTTGGGTTCTCTACAAGAGCAGTGCACACTTATCTGCTGAGCTCTTTCTCTCTAGTCCTCTATACTTGGGTTTTTTGACTGCTAGTGTTTTCCATTTCACCTGTTTCCTGCCAAGAAATACTAAAAAAAAAAAAGGCAGAATTTCCACATTTCATTAGCTATCATGTTTTCCCAGAACATTTCCTGTACTCTCTGTGGAGGGTAATCTGAAATGTGCTGGGGCACTGTGACACTCTCTCCAATTGGACATGAGCCACTCTACCTGAATATTCCAAATATGGAACATCACCTGTTGTTTCACACATGTGTACATGCACAAGTGTGTGTGTGTGTGTGTGTGTGTGTGTGTGTGTGTGTGTGTGTGTGTATGTCTGTGTCTGTCTGTCTGTCTGTCTGTCTGGTGACCTATGAAGCCCATAGGACAGAGGTTATCAACCTATGGATCACAACCACTGGAAAACACATTTCCGATGGTCTTAGGAATTGAGACATTTCTTAGTAGCAAAAGTCCAGTTATGAAGTAGCAACTAAAATAATATAGACAGGGTCACTACAACATAATGAACCATATTAAAGGCTCACGGCTTTAGGAAGATTGCAAACCACTGCCATAGAGCACGATTGTTAATCGTACCATTGAGTGAGTGGGCTCCTTCGTATTGGTTGTCCAGCAGCGGTCCCACCTGTTACGAGGTACCATTTATTGTTGCCCATTTTTGTTGAGGAAGACAGTAAGATAACGGCTAGGCCAGAGTGTGGCAGTTTTATTTTGGGGCTCATGTTTGCCCCATGAGGAAACTAAGGCCTGCAGAAGCTCTCAGCTGTGGTGACCATGGGCAGGGTAGCTAGGCAGAGTTCACAGCCCGTTGGTGGAAGAGTTGAAGTTCTGTTGTGTTGCTGAACTTAAAGTATGTGAGCGCTGGCCTCTGGGTGTGCTGATGTCCTTTCTCTCTTCTAGATATGGGCGGCAAATGCTGGAGTCACAGCCAGTCCTCCAACTGACCTCATCTGGAAGAACCAGAACTCTTGGGGCACTGGTGAAGATGTGAAGGTCATACTGAAAAACTCTCAGGGAGAGGTACGGCCATCTACCGCTGCCACCGTGCGTCCGTTTCACTAGCCCGTGTCTTAGCAGACCGCCCATCGAGAAGCGAAGTAGCTAAGGCTTCAGGTAGACCAAGGCGGTCAGGTGGTTGACACGGAGTACATGGATACTGCCACATGTTGATAGTGTTTGGGGGGGGGCTTGATTTATTAGCACAGACTCAAGGCTCCAATTGGCCTTGTCAGGTTCCGTCTCCACTTGGAACTGGTTTTGGGACTTTGAGTAATTTTACCTCTGAGTGTTCACATCTTATCAAAGCAGCATCTGTTAGAATGTTTACCTGGTAAATAAATGCTGTTAACCTTGTAAATGCTTACACTGTTACCTGGGAAATATGTGTGTTGTCACCCTTACTGCACTAGTTCTCAGGGCTCTGGGTGAGACAGCAGTGCCCACCTTTGTGGTATTTTTGCTGAGCCCCAGGATTCTGGCCAGAGAACTGGGGCTGCATTTGACCTGTCTCCTAAGGATTCGGTTCTGCATTCTAATGCTGTCGTTAGGTTAAGAGAGACTGATGCTTGTGCGGTGATATGTCTTTAAAGACTGACTTCACAGAACTGAGGCTGAGCATCTAGCTCCTGTGTCCTGACGTACTATTTCAAATCCACACAGATCCTGTCTGAGAGCCATGTTTTCTTTACAAAACATGACCTTGGAGATGCTTCACTTGGATGGATATACCTCATGGGAGGCTGTCTCTGTGACATTGTCTTTGTGACACTGTCTTTTGGGTCTGTTGGATTCCGGATTATTTTCTGCTGAAGTAATTCCAGTGTGGAGTTTTCTTGAGTGACCTTTGGACTTGTGCTCAGAGGCCTCTCTAGGACACATTTCCTAGATGCTGGATCATCAGGCTAGCCTTATGCTCGAATGGCAGTGTTTGCCCAGTTCAGCATTCAGAATCCCCTGCACTTGACCCTTCTATTGCACCTTTATGAACGGTCAGAGCCCTGCTTCCTACAAGGCATCCGGACCCCGGTCCCTGTTACTAGTAATTGGTGCTAATCATCCTGCTTCCCTTTCATGGTGGAATGGGAGGCGCTCTCTTTGTTTCCACTTCTCCGGTGGTCCTGCTGTCACTCACCATGGTTCCTGAGTTAGAGCAGTTGGTTTCCAGCTTCTTTTATTCAGCATTTATTTAGCACCTTTCCTTTGCTCGGAGCTAAGATCTTTAAGCAGAATTCAGTCAGGTTCAGTATGCCAAAGGCCTTGCACGGAGTTTTCAGTAACAGAATAGGATTTAAGAAAAAGCATTAGAAACTGCTCAGCAGGTATTATTTCAAATTGGATCCCAGTAGCTCCCCTCCAAGAAAAAATTGAAGATCTACTAATGGCTGCTAATTATGAAGAATTCACTAACTAAAACTGCTGATGAAAAGGCTTTGGAAGTCCTTGCTATGTAGTGGTGTTTCTTAAGCACAGGGAAGGGCTCTCTTTCCCATGGCTTCTGACTTGAAGTTTGCTGTCTCGATTTCAGGAGGTTGCTCAGAGAAGTACAGTCTTTAAGACAACCATACCTGAAGAGGAGGAGGAGGAGGAAGAGCCCATTGGAGTGGTTATTGAGGAGGAGCGTTTCCATCAGCAGGTATGACTTTGTTTTCATTTTAGTAATAGAATTGCCTGTAAACCCACTGTGTGGATTTCCTTGCTATTCCTGACCTGAGCAGGATCAGTTCACCCCCTGGGTGTGTGCTCAGTTGAGCTGTGCTCAAGGCAACAAACTTAGGTGCAATCCCCCCCCCACCCCCCGTCAACTTTTACTTTTGTTGTTTGCTTTCCCGTGTAAATAATGTGTTGTGCCGGACATACGTGTTCCTTACAAATGCATACGTTAGATTGTATGGCTTGAAGCTTATTTATTGGATTCTGAAAACATTGTGCTCCTGAGAGCAGCATTCATGTATGGGTAAACATGAAACAGGAAGCAGAATCTGGAGAGCCACACTGAGTTTCGGTGTGGAACCCATTTCATTGCTGTTACATTAAGTTGCCATTCATTAAGTAATTGCTGATGCCTGGGCTTTGTAAAAAACCTTCAAGTAAATTCCAGATTCACTTTTAACTATTAAATTTGGGGAAAAATATATTAATATAACCAATGAGCCTTCAATTTATATTCTCAAGCTGTTGAGCGTGACCATTAATTGCTCTTTTGTTGTCTCTTTATCTCCATAATTGTAATCTAAGTTGGCCTTGTTTCTTACTGTTGCTGTGAAGAGACACCATGACCAAGGCAACTCATAGGAGAGGAAAAGTTATTTGGGAACTTGCTTATAGTTTCAAAGTTTATCACCATGATGGGGAACATGGCAGCATGCACGTAGCTGTAATAGTAGCTGATAGCAACCATCCTGATCTGTAAGGAGAGCGGGAAAGAGATAGACAGACAGACTGGTTCTGGTGTAGTCTTTTGAAACACACTTCCTCCAAACACACATACACACACATACACACACACACACACACACACACACACACACACACACACACACACCCCTCCTAATCCTTCTAATCCTTTCAAATAGCACCACTCCCTGGAGAGTAAGCATTCCGTTATACGAGCCTATGGGGGTATTCTTACTCAAGCCACAGCTAGCCCTGCTCTCAGCAGACCTCACACGTATAACCCTACCTGTGTAACTTCCTGTGCTGGGGGTTTATTTAATCTGGATGCCTTGTCATTTTGCTGGCATAGTTAAGGACCATCTGTTCTCCTTGACTTTAATGAAAAATTAGCACAGGATCCATCTCCCACCATTAGTGGGGACCTGACAGGGAGTAGAAGGACAAGTGACCTGCATGAGTCCTGCCAGGCCAGACGCTGGAGAAGGCATTCCAGGCCTCTGGTGCCATTGTAAATAGCTATGGGAAATGCTGCTTGGACAGTGTTTTGAAGGATAGGACATTATTTGGATGTTAAAGAAAGGACAAATGTCAATGTTTGTACTGTCAGACACCAGATTTGGGCTTAAAAGCGGTTATTTCTGCTGGACGGTGGTGGCGCACACTTTTAATCTCAGCATTCAGGAGACAGAGGCAAGCAGATCTCTTGAGTTTGAGGTCAGCCTGGTCTACAAACTGAGTTCCAGGACAGCCAGAACTGTAGTAGAGAAACCCTGTCTCAAAAACAAAGCAAACAAACTCCAGTTGCGCCTTAGTCCTGGTGATTCTGTGGCCCGACCAGGCCTGGCTGGGGCTGGAAGGGCTCTGCCAGTATAGTTCTTGTGACCCATTAGTTCAGGCCAAGCTCCTTACATTGGCAGCTGGCAAAGATGGTGAAAAATGAACGGCAAGTCCAAGGCCTCCCAAAAGCTGGGCCCAGACCCCTTCCATTGTATTTTCTAGAAGTAAGCCAGGGCCAGCCAGCCAGCCAGCACTCAAGGGGAAGGGAGGTAGTCTTTCTCGGTGGTACGAGGGACCAAGAGTTGTGGAGTGTTTTTGTCAATTTTGTGGTTCTGTGGGTCAGACCCAGGACCTAGGACACTTCTCATGCTAGGGAAATGCTCTCCCATCAAGACATCCACCCCAGCTACTCAGGATGTGTGCCTTGATGATGCTGAGGCCATCTGTTTGTCAGTCAAACTGTTTGGGGAAGCCTCGTGGGTTCACATTGCCTAGACCTGTTCCACGAAGTCTGCAGCAAAGGAGAAATGGAAGGCAAACTAAGTTAGGGATTGACTCTAGAGCCATCGAGGAGGTAGGTACAGTTCAGACTCATTTAGATTTATGTAGACTCAGAGAAGACAGAAGAAAGGAAAAAGTTTAAGGTGTTTGAGGGTCTGTGCTTGTGATCACAGGTGGTTGTAGAGTTCCAAAGAGGGAAAACTGGGGGGGGGGGGGATCCACAAGAGGGAAAGTGCTTGGAGTTACCAAGCTCAGTGAAGATGATCCAATACCCTTTGGACGGATTCAGTTTTATTTTAATTAGCAGCAAGTCACACAAGGAGTGAGTTTTCCTAGGCAAGTGACACTGAGCAATACCTCAGCCAAACCTTTTTGTCCAATGTTTGAATATTTTGCCTGCAACACACCAAGCAGTACCTGAAGAGACCAGAAGAGGGCATACGATCCCCTGGAACTGAAGTTAGAGGGGTCTTCCAACTTAGGTATATACGAGAATTACTTTAAGATTGCAGAGCCAAGTGATAAATTCTTAATTGTTTACAGGCTTAGATCAGCTTTTTGTTTGTTTTGTTTTTTGATTTTAAAACTCTGGTGCAGTTAGTATAGAGACTCAGTTGTGGGATTCGATGAAGTAAGCCCTTAATGCTAAGAGTGAGGCATGATGGGGCTCTTTTTAAAGCAGGCAATGCAGACTGTTAGTCTCCATTTGAAAGGGTGTATGTTTAGAACATCATGATATTGTTAGTTCTCACTTTCTACTTTCCCCTCTCAGGGAGCCCCAAGAGCATCCAACAGAAGCTGTGCCATTATGTGAACATGTCAAGACAGAAGTATGGTAACCCTGTATACAGTGCAGAGCCTTCTCAGAAGCACATGATATTTTTGTATTTCCTTTATGTGAATTTTTTAAGCTGCGAATCTGATGGCCTTAATTTCCTTTTGACACTGAAAGTTTTGTAAAAGAAATCCTATCCATACACGTTGTTGCAAGATGTGAATTATTGACACTGAACTAACTGTACTGTTTGGAAAGGGGCCCTCAAGTTTTTGGCATTTTTTTTCTTTGTATGTGTGTATGTATTTTTTTTTTTTTTAAGTTCTTTTAAGGAGGGGAGGGTAAGTATACCACTGCGTGTCCGGGCATCATTGGAAGATTGCTCTGTCTAGTTGGGCAGTCTGCTCTTGTTCTCTCTCTCTGCTATATATAAAACGGTGCTGTTCGGGAGGGGGGAAAGCAACTTTTTCAATATATTGAACTTTTGTATGGAATTTTTTTGTAATAAGTGATCAAGGTTACAAATTCTTTTTAAATAGAAAAGAGAAGAACATTTTTGTAAGAAGGCAATATTAATCTAGTCATCATGTAAGCACTCTGGATAGAGGTTCCACATGTCTGGATGTTCAGCCACTTCTCTTAAATTCTGGATTCACGAGGGGGTGGGGTGGGGCAGGCAGGGATAGGGTGGGGGAGGGGATTCTCTTCAAATGCTCTAGTTGTGTTTTTTAAGATAGTGTAACATGCTTAAATTTCTTATGCAACATTAACGAATAAAAAGCTGTTTACTATTGCTCTACTGTCCTTTTTAACTCTTCAGATCTGTGGGCCTCCCCCCTTTGGGGGGGGTTGTCAAACAACCATTTCACCAGGCTTGTGCGTCAGGTATTTGCATTATGATTAATAACAGTAGCAAAATTACAGTTATAAAGTAGCAATGAAGTCATTGTGTGGTTGGGGTCACGATAACGTGAGGAACTGTATTAAAGGGTCACCCCGGCCTTAGGCAGGTTGAGAAGCACTGCTTTGGACAGACGTTGACGGGTACAAATGTTTTAGTTTTGATTGGCTTGTGTGAACTGGACTTTTCAGTGATGTGTTCACAGTTGAGGAAGGCAATAGATTCAGAGTTCAGACGCCTCAGTGTTCCCTTGTCAGCAGGAATGGAATGGTCAGCACTTACACTCAGCATGCTCTCAGATTATCACCAGTGGCTTTTAGATTTAACACAGAGGGGAAGGTGTGCATAGAGTCTGTTTTTATTCCTTTAACATAGGAAGGGGAAAGAACACATTTAAGAACCCCATCCTGGAAGAATAACCCAATAGCAGTGAATGAGGACTATGGGGGCAGGTGGCCCTTGTGTGTGGTGACCCCTGGGGCTTCACTGGTTGTGGACTTGAGGAATTCTGTCCTGTGATTGCTTCAGCAGAGCCGGTTCATCTTGTAGGAGCTGAAATGTCAGAACCCTCCCTAGAACACATGGATGATATTTCAGAAGCTAACCCAAAGCCAGTGTTTGCTCTCGTCTTAAAATATTCCTGCAGTAAGCTGTGTAAAGACTACCAGCATTCACTTGAAAATAACTCACAAAGCCCCAAATTACTGTGTTCCACAGATTTACTGCGTATACCGCTGCTGTTGCAGACACAAGATAAATGCTGGGTCAGAAATTTTGTCTGCTGAAGCAGATGAAATGATAACTTCTCAACACAGATTTATCTTCTGAATGGCGATACGGGAGACAGCCAAACAGTCGTGAAATATTTTGTCACAAGATGGGGTTCTTGTCATCAAAGTGTAGCCTGGGTTCTTTACTGCCAGATTAATTATGCTATAAAAGCCAACACTTTAGGTAGGCGTTAAGGGAGAAAATGGCAGTTGTAATACAGGAGACTATTATATGATCTGGTGAAATTTATAATAAAGATCCAGATTTAATTAACCAAAGTAGTTTGGGGCTTCTGGCTGTTGTGAGGGGTCAGCTGCTCTGAGCCTGTCCTGTGGACTTTGGGGTGCTGGGGTCACTGCACCTGCATCTCCGTTGCTGCAGGCCAGGCAGAGGGCACGCTCGAACACGCTTTGACAAGTGGGAATTCATTTCCCCCCTTGGTTTGTCTTCTATGCTGTGTTTGACCTTCATGTTTAGCTTATTTTCATTCTTCTGACTTTGGTCTCATCTCATGTTCTTATTTGTTGGAAACTGTGTTATCGTTGCCCCCCCCCAGCCCCCAGCCCTGCTAGGATTTGAAGATGAATACGGAACCTCTGCTTTCTTGCTTTTTAGACTTCTCTGTGCAGTGTTCTAGTAAGTCCTTGGTGCTTGCCTCACTAATTCTGCCCTTACCCCTGTCCACCTTGGCATTTAGCCAAGCCATTGAGTTTGCCTTTGGTTCTTTTTTAAAAAGGGGGGAGGGAGGGGGAGGGAGGGGGAGGGAGTGAGGAAGTGTAAGCAGGAGGACAACCTTGGGCATCATTCCCCTGGAGCTGCCAACCTTATTTTGAGATAGGATCTCTCCTGGAGGCTGGCAAGCCCCAGGGACCCCCCCTATATTGAGCTCTTAGCGGCGTTGCTTATTTGTATGTTGTAGGTGCATTTGCTGACTTCCTAAATAATAGGTGGTTTGCCTCTTGGGGTTTTAGGGTTCTGACTACTCCTCAGCAAGAGTGGGAAGTCCTGGGATTTTGACAGTATTAGACCTGTACCACGCCACTGAACAAGCTTTAACTGATCCTATGTTACCAGTCTTAGAGTGGAAGGGAAGGCTTGCCCATGTCATATAGTTTACTGTTACATACAAGTGTATAGAAAAGTGAGGGCTTGCCCATGCCATTGAATTTATTGTCTTACATATATGTGTGGGCTTGCCTATGCCGTTTAATTTATTGTATACATACGTGTATAGGTGTATACGTGTATCACCCTAACTTATACATCATCATTATGCTAAGGAAGTTTATTTGAATGTTCCTTTCCTTGGCCAACATGCATTTTAAAATGAGAAAGGATCTCACCCTGCACCTCTCATGAGGTAGCTTGCGCTTTGGAAGGCTGTGTGGAGGAGATTGTCTGCTCCAGTGTTGGAGGGCTTGACATTTTTATGTATGACAAAACCTAGAATTCTGACTCTGGGGCTGTTCTGCTGACTGAAGCAACGGTACTGAGGGGAGATACGATCTAGAATTCCGATTTAGAATTCCGTTTCTTCTGTTTGGCTGCCTTTCAAGGGATAATCATCCAAACTGATGGGAATGGGAAACTTCTTGGTAAAATAGAAACAATGTATCACATTGCTGGAGGATTGATGTTTCACTTTAATTGTGAAAGTGCGGGGAAGGCTATCTAATAAATACACGGGGCGGGTGTTGTGGGAGTGGAAGCTGCTGGGCTGGGCTGGTTTGGAGGGGTCAGAGAATAGTACACCCAGAAGCACCAGTTGGCCCTGGAGACCTGCAGCAGCCCAGGGTGTGAAATGCTCACTTCCTACCTCCTGCTGCTCACTTCCACAATGGTGTTTTCTCTTTCACTTTCAACAGCTCAGTAAGAAAATGGTGTCCTTGGCTGACATTTCTCCAGAGACAAAGTGGACCTCTCAGTTTTGGGAGACGGCTTGCCCCGTAGCTTAATGACTTTATGGCAATGAAAGACAGAGTCTCCTGGATTTATATGCAAGCGCCTTCCTCTACTGGTCTAAGATGGGAGTCCGGGCTTCCCTGCCAGCCGCTCTGTTCTCTTCTGCTGGCGTTTTAGGTCCATTGTGCTTCTGGGGTTGCCTGCCACAGGAGCTTGGGGCTGGCTCCTAAAGATTCCTCCTCATGGGTATTCTATTTTAAGCAAAATTGGTGTTGGTTTCTTTGATTTACATAAACCCTCTCTGAGGAGCCAGCTCAGTGGATAAAGGTGCTCACCTAAGCCGACTCTGACTTCCTGAGTTCCCACCCATGGGCAGGAAAGAAAAACTGACCCCCCCCCAAAGCTGTCCTGTGCCCTCCACACACTAGCCTTGGCGCATGAGGGCACAAACGAATAAAAACAATAAGCCCCTCTCTGAAGCTACTTTCCCAACCCCCTGCCGGCCTCCACGAGTCTGCCTTGGGGGAGACCTCACTGCAGTGTGACAGGGCAGAGGAATCTGTGCCCGAGTTTTGTTTTCCTCAGTCTTGTAATTCATCCTCAACAAGTACCCTCAAACTCTTGGAGTTGGTTGGTTGGTTTTGTTTTGAGTTTGGGTCTTACTCTGTACCTTAGGCCACTGCAAACTCCCTTTTGTGAGGTGTGGGGTCATAACATGCACTCTGTCCCCCAGCTTAAATAGTCTGAGGAATAGATACCAATCCCCTTGTGGTCCTGGGACCTAAATCTGGCCTCAAGTCTTAGTCACAGAGTGTCTTGTATGCACTGGAGGGCAGCTAACTGACGTTGGCTTTCTGGCTTAGTGGCTGGAAGTGCTATCCAGATAACAGTTCATTAGCCAGTTCCCAAACAGAGTGCCAGCTCTGGTTTTTTCTCTCTCTGCATGTGAACCGGGAGCCTCCTGGCTCGAGCTGCCTGTAACAGCATCAGGTTTTTTGACTTGGACCCTGCCATTCATATGTTCTGGCCCAGAGCCTGAGGCCACGACCCTGCCTTCCCCGTTTGGCTGCCAGTTTCCCATTCCCTTGTTCTAGAAGCTGGGGCCAAAAATTCCTGTGAGCCATTTTCCCAGATGACAAGTCAGACCATTTCTCCTTAAGTTTTTGTTAAGAGATTTGAATGCAGAGGCGGAGTGGGGTGGGCTGACAGACAGACACGGGCCCCACAGTTCAGAATGCTCATTCTTCACTATAAAACAAACAGTGGTCTGGGTTTCGCCCCAGAAGCTACCATGGAGCTTGATAGGAAAAGTGCCAGTGGCCAGTCCTGGAAGGGCCTTTTCTATGGAAAAAGAAAAACGCTGAGGGCACCAGGGTGACCTTACCCCACAATCTGGAGACAAGCCTGAAGTGGGGCCCTTGGGTTTGTGCCTTGCAGCTGGCATGGAGGGGGGACACACTTGGAGCACAGGCCCCTGATAGGTGATTTTCACATGCGGTGGGGGACAGAAAAACCACCCAGAGGAGAGGATGGTGGGTAGGAACATATTCATTGAATGTTAACTATTATTGCCACTAAATACTACCTGACTCAAACCTATACCACTTTAGCTAGTGATGTTCTTGTTTTGCAGATAGGATACTGAATGGGCCCAAAAGATGGCATTCATTCACTCATTGTCCCCCTCAGCACTCCCTGAGGATTTGGCTTCAGGACTACGGGAGCGGGGAGCCGTTTCTTTGTGACTGGCCACATCTGTCCTTGACAACTCTGCCTCTCCTGCTGTCCCAGGCAGTGGGCAGCAGACAGCTTACCCAGTTATAGTTAGCCTACTGGTGAAGCATTGCCCGCTGGCTAATGGGAATTGGGATGATTCCAGTGGCCACATAAGCCCAATGCCTGTTTTATCCAAACTTCATCAAAGCAGTGGGCACTGCACAGAGCCCTTTAGGGCTGATTCAAAGGAAGCCTGGCAGATGGGCTGAGGGGTGAAGAGGGGCTCTGTTTTCCCAGCCCGAGTTCTTGCTCAGGTCGGTAGGAACATTTTGCCTGTATAGATATCTGCGTACCATGTGTGCCTGTGGAAGTTGTACGGTCTGAAAGTGGGGTTATAGGTGGTTGTGGGCCTCATGTGGGTGCTAGGAGCCGAACCTGGGTCCTCTGGACAGTCTCTCTAAGACACGAGCCACACTCTGCAGGACTGACCTTTGCCAAGCTGGCTGTTTGGGACATGGTCTTTGTTCAGGTAGGTAATTAGTGTTCTGCTGACCTCTTCTCTGGGAGGTGGGGGTCACACAGAAAGCAGTTGAAAGTAATTGGCCTAAGTGAAGCAATGTGTTGACAGTATTTGTGAATTGTTGGCAGTGACCCAGTATGGAAGCCAATACCTCCCAGTTAGTTACTCTTGTGGGATGGGGGCTACTGAATAATAGGGATTATTGGAACTGGTGATTCAGCTGTGATTGGAATAGAAGCAAAAAGAATTTTAACAACCGGATTGGCCATTGTTTAGGACATGCTAAGTGTAGTCATGGTTATGTTCCAGATTTTCCCAGACTGGCCTCCATAGACAGGATTCAAACAGAACAACACTGATGGCCTTGGACCTAGCTCTCTGAACGGAAAACCCCTTGTAAGAATAGCAATTAATGATATCAGTTGCTGTTAGTCAGTGGCATGGCATGGTCCTGAAAAAACATACTTCCTTATATCTGTTTTATTAGGTGTGAGCTTAGATGAAAAGCCCAGGTCAGTGTTGGGGGAGAATTACATTGGGAAAACAGCTTAAGATTATTTGAGCAAGAGAATTGGGGTGAGGGTAAGGAGTCTTGGTATGGAATGGTGGGGTTCCCGCAAGCTGTTAGTGCACACAGTGTTGGTCAGAATCAACGCTTCCCATTGAATTTGTCAGTGGTTGGCAGGGAAAACCCTTTGGGAACACCAGAAGCAATGCAGTTTTTGTTTCATGAGTAAATTGCAAGCATTGTCAGTCCCTTTACTAACTGACATGCACAGCCTGAGATCCTGATAGTTCGAGGACCCTTCCCTGACCCTGACGTGTGTAGAATTGCTGCCATCCATGCTGCAGGCAGCCCTGGTCTCAGAGCCTTCAAGAGGGCTCTGTCTAGTTGGAGGCTGGTTTCAAGACCATTCCCAACTCTGATGTTCATAGTCCAGCCCCGAGTCTGTTTTGCAGAGCTGACTCCCCAGGTAGTCCTAATGGTGAAATAGACAAATAACACTGGTTCTCAACCTGTGGGTCATGGCCCCCTGGACAACCCTTTTGCAGGGGTTGCCTAAGACCATCTGAAAACAGATACTACATTACAATTCATAACAGTAGCTAAAGTCGAAGTAGCAACAAATAATTTTATGGTTTAGGGTCACCACAACAAACTGTTCAAGGTTTGCCACATTAGCAAGTTTGAGACTGTTGCAGGATCAAGGTTCAGACTACAGAGTTTTGGAAGAGGAGCCCACCGAGGTTCCAGTCTGGCATGGGCTTAAGGGTTCTCTGGGGTGTGGCTCTCTCTGCTCAGCAGATGCCATCTGGGCGTTGCTGGATAGCTTGGAGTTTGGGGACATAATGCTGTGTGAGGTTGGGCTTTGTACATTGCCTTCAAAGAGAGACTGATGAGCTCCCATTGCGCCAACACTCAGGTGGGAATCTACTACAGCAACAGCCAAGTGGCATGTGTCCCTCGCCCTGGTGGTTGAATATTCCAGGAGAGTCAGTGACCGTCCCCTTTTAGGAAAGTATAAATGTCAGCTCGTCATGGAGTACCCCGTTGTCTTTACTGTTGAGAGCATCCTCCCTGCTGAAAAGCACCTGCTTTGTTTCAGACTACCCGGTGGGGCTTCAGTGGCCCTGTTGGAATCTTGCTTTTCGGGTAGGAAGGATGCATTTATGGACACCGGCAGGGTTTGTGACAGGCCGCTCACATTGGAACCCTAAGCATTGTCATTTAAAAATGAATATGACAGTGACCTTGAAGGTACCCTGTGTGCCCACGTCTCAAGCAAAAGGTGGAGAATTTTGGAATGGTTTTGGCCATAATTTCTGAGTTGCCCACCGGGACAGTGGGCACTAAAGGTCTTTTGGGTCCTGCCGAATAGACAGCAAACCTTGGAGCACTTCAGGAGGGTGTGCGCTTGCGCACTGCTGAGCCGGAGCTGTCCTCCTTGCTGGCCCCGGAGCTTCTACCCTGAACGAAGCGGGGCATCGCTCGGCTTGGTCCACAGAAGTGAGATGACGGCAGCGCTCCTGCCCTTGATGAAAGCTGTAGTTTTATGTTGGACTGTTATTTAAACAAAACAACAACAAAAAATGTAAGGCTTTAGCCAACAGACAGCCTCAGGCATGTTGGAGCCACAGCTGCCCCATGGAGGGCTCTGCTCTGCTCCTCCAGCTGCTGAGAAGTGACGAGGTATCTTTGGCAACTGTTAAAAAAATAGTTGGGAGGTTGGGAAACACTGAATTATGAAATAAAGGGAGGATAGCCTTTTGTCATCCTTGGCACCAGGTCGCAAGCTGCAGGAATGGGACCCGCCTCCGAATTCACGTACTGCAGGCCTCCTGCTCCTAAGCAGTTTGTTTTTCCATGTGTGTTCCCACAGACTGTAGGAAAGGGCTGGCCTGGCTGAGGGACAGGATGATTGTAACCGGGGAACAAGCTAATGGCAGTGCTGCCTGGGGAAGTGAGGGCAGCCATGGCCTCGCAGGAAGGAGATTGCCGTAGGAGACAAGATGGGACAGACAGGGATGGAACACATGGGCTGCCTGTGTGCACAGCAGATTGTCCCGTCAGGGTGCGCTGCCAGGGGGACGCGAGACAGATGGTCCTCAGCTCTGGTCCCCAGTGTGGACAGGCATGGGACTACTTCATCCCTGACTTCTTGCTGGGTGACCTGCTCCTTGTCCTGCAGCAGGCCTGTTGTAGACACTTTCCTGAGTGATGCGAATGTGGCCCAGTGGTCACATCTCCCCTTGGGGAATGGGCTCCCAAAGTCCATGTGTGAACTAGGGATAAATACTAGATCCACTGTGAGAAGTCTCATAGACTGCCCAGGCCTCCTAACTGACACTCACATTCAGAGGGCTTGCTTTAGTTCACTGCTGGTTTCCCAGCTTTACAACTGAGGTTCATGTGCTCCCCCTTGTTCAGGTCAGCTGTTTCTGTAGGTTTGACCCCTTTGCTCATCACTTCTCCCTCTCTGCAACTGGATTCCAGGAGTTCGGCTCAGTGTTTAGCTGTGGGTGTCTGCTTCTGCTTCCATCGGCTACTGGATGAAGGCTTTAGGGTGGCATATAAGGTAGTCATCAATCTCATAAGGGACGGGCATTTAAGGTAGCCTCTTCACTGTTGCTTAGATTGTTAGTTGAGGTCATCCTTGTGGGTCTTTGCCATCATTAGTTCTTTGACTCCCTGTGAAAGCAGCCGATTGCCCTAGAGCTCCTCTCCTCATGCACACCCTAGAGCCCCCGCCCCATGTACGCCCACCACTGGGAAGCTAAGTGGGCTGTGTTGCCAGCTCCAGAATGCTGCAGCGTGTGTGGCTGCCCCCTGACTGCTAGTTTTACTGTTAAGCTGTTGCCTGCAGGACTGAGTCCCGGGCCCTCACACACTGCAGATGTACTGGATGGCACAGCCTCCAGCTGCCTTCCAAAGACTATCCATCTCTCTGTCTGACCAGGTCTGTCTGAGCTATCTGGGCCTCTAGCTGCATTAGACCTTGTGGTATCTTGTCATTCAGACTGGGCCACCCAGCTTTCTCAGCAGCTGAACTGGAAGCATTCATGGTGGGCCTTGCAGTTGCTAGGCAGGGGCAGTGAGAAGGAAGATCAGTGATGGAAAAAGCCCAGTGACATTTTATATATTAGCAAAGTTAATTGCAAAGTGCCATGAAGCTTGTCTGTGCCTCCCGTTGTAAAGGGGATGGGGAAAATTTACACTGTAAAAATATTGCAACTGGCGCCTCCATGGCACTGGAGACTTGGGTTTCTGGCACAGTCACCCTCACAGAAGCTGAAAATCACCACCACACACAACCATGCCGGTGGCAACAGTCGTTGAATTCCACCGGAGTAAGGCTACATGGTAGTGGGGGGGGGGCAGCTGTGGGGGAGAGTTGTGTGATCATTTTTGTACTAGACACGACACACTATTTGCTGTCCTACCAAGTACACTTAATCACCCTTGGTACCCAGTAGACTCACTCCCAAGCCAGGGAGCAGTGGAGCCCGGGGACTGCACCCAGAACGGTAAGGATTTAACATTCCAGCACTGACATGTAGCAGCTGGGTTCTTTGCTGTGAAATCTAGCCCAGATGTCCACTCTGAAGCTGGAGAGGGGTTGAACTGGGCCAGGATACTAGTTCTAGGGTTACTGGTCCGTCCCCCCCCCCCCCCGAAGCAACTCACGGCCCTGAGATGGATGTTGTGCTATTGCAGAAGGTATACCAGCTCCACCACTCAACCCCAGTCTGCTGGAAGGCCCAGTGTGAAGATGGGTTTGAGGGGAAACAAACACCAAGGAGGGTGGGAGGGTGGGGCTTGAGGTGGTCTGGCTTGAGCTCCCTTCTGGTGCAGTACTTCCCAAAAGGCAACACCACAGAAGAAGGCCGTGACAGCCTGTGCCATCAAGCGGTTGCAGTGCCTGCTTGCAAGGTAGATGCATACGATGTGTGCAGGCACACGGGTGAGCCTCGTGGGACTCCTCTTGTCAAGCTCTTCACTCTAAAAGGGCAAACTGATAACAGTCTATGGAGATGGGTCCATGCAATGCCAGAGAATCTCCTTTTGTCTCTCATGTGTCCCCCACCATCCTCAACACCTCTTACCACAGGTCCACATTACTAGCCTGGTAGTCATGATCACCGGGAGACTTTAAGAGCACAGGAAAGATGAGACATGAAGGTAGTGGAATAAAGATGAACAGAGCAGTAAATTGATGGAATTCACCAGCTCAGAGTCTTAGATTGTATCTACCAGTGTGTTGCCTACAGGAGACTTAGAAGGCTAGGGTATGCTTAGGACCGAAAAGAAGAATTTCAAGACATCGAAGTGGATAAGTGCAATATTAATATATATTTTAGTAAGAGAAACACTATATTAAGATGTGATGACAAACATCAATATCTTAAATACATAAAATAAGGCAGCAGAGAAGTAGATAACAGTAGTTAGAAATTTATTCCCTTCTTAGAAATAGGTCAAGCTAGAAGCAAGATACAACTTACAAAATAAGCTGTAGTTTTTACACACATGTAACAGTTGCTTAGTGTGTGTGTGTGTGTATGCTCATGCATGTGTAGTGTAGATGTAGGTATGTTTGCAACAATCAGCTATGTGTTAACCCACAAAAATTCCATGGTTTTAAAGAACACAGGTCACAGTTGGTCCTAATAAGGCAACTGAAACACAGAATACAACCCCACCTCTCAAATCCCTGCTTACTGATGGAAGTCAAAAACTCGCTTTTAAAGGGCTCTTAGGCCAAAGAAGGAAATGAAAAAAATCAAAAGTACTTAGCACTAACACTAAGAAACTTCAAAAATTATAGTAGTAAGCTCATACTTAGATAAAAAGAATACAAATAAAGGCTGAATTTGGAAGAAAATTTGTGAGTTTGTGCCATTCGTCCTCAGGTGACAGAGGACTGAAACCAACAGAACTAAAACAAGGGCAGAAATATAGATTAATGTAATAATAGTGGGAGAGGACAAAACAGTAAGGGAGAGAAAATTTAGGAAGGTCTAAGCTGGGTGGTGGTGGTGCACACCTTTAGACCCAGCACTCCAGAGGCAGAGGCAGGTGGATCTCTGAGTTCAAAGCCAGCCCAGTCAAGAGAGTTCTAGGACAGCCAGGGCTACACAGAGAAACCGTGTCTCTCAAAAAGAAAGAAAGAAAGAAAGAAAGAAACGACAAAAATCTACTAATTTTTCTTCAAAAAGATTGCTGAAAGCCGGGAAACATGGAGAGGTAGCCACCTGATAGAATGTAGATTAATATAAGTGGGTTAATTTAAGTTATAAGAGCTAGTTAGGAACAAGTTATAGGCCAAGCTTTCATGATTAATAAGAAGCCTCCGTGTCATTATTTGGGAGCTGGTTGGTGGGGCAGAGAAAGACTCCTTACACCAAACAGTGATGGAGAAGACAAATGAGAGGATGAGCAGCCAATGGGGGCATCACAGACTGGGGTGGTGGGGGATCCCCATGCAAAGTGGCCCAGGGTGGGGTGTGGGGCTAGAGGGGAAATGGGAGATGCCTTCCACGCAGAGGAGGTGATTTAGTAAGCAAACAGCAGGGATGATGACTGCCAGTCTCCTCTCAAGACAGGGAGCTATAAATAGGGGAATGGAAAAAAAAAGCAGACAAGGTTCTGTTCTCTGATACAGCACGGGAATGATGGTGTTAAGGTGAACTTTTGGGTTTTAACAGAACTAGAAATAGAAAACAATGCTATTAAAATATATTCAGCAGTGGAAGAATGGTGCATATTAATGTATCTTATTAGAGTGGGCTAAAATAGAAAACCATACATATTTCTCAATGTTATTATATTTAATTACTTTAATAGCTTTAAAAATATTAGAAATAGAAAAATTCAATGAGATTACATGAAGACAATTTGTAGCAATGACAGTGGATAAACTGAGTGTGTTACACTTGAGACACCAGCAGACATAAAGGTTGGGGTAGGACAAACCACAGCATTAAGATGGGAAGGCACAGGCTAGCCAAGGAAAGTGCCCAGATCAGGCAGCTAGACAAACACAGGCGTCAGCAAAAACCCAGCAAGAGAGTGTTCTCATTCGCTGGCACTAATGGAGTAGAGGGTAGCTAGCAAGTTAGGACTGGCAGTTTTATGCAAATTCCACTACAGAACACAAAAAAACCAAGCAAATGGAATGTGCAGTCACTAGAAATTGTAAAGATGTCGACTTTCATGAAATGTACAAATTCACTCTAACCCCAGAATCTTTAACTCCAACAAGACTGCCATGATTTAAAATTTCTGCGCTAATAAATAAGCCAATTTGGGGTTTGGGGTGGATTTGAAAGGCAGCAGGGAGCTGCTGTTTTCCTGGCTGATAGAAGACACTGGGAAGTCACCTGAGAAAGGTGGGAACAGACAGACTACAGCAGGAAATGGTCCCCGAAGATGATGGAGTTCACACGGGGACTGAATAGAAGCCATGGTTGACAGGCCAGGGAATGAGCAAGGGAGAGACTGCTTATTGGGAAGTGGTAGGAAAATTAACCTTCCATAAGGAGATGACCTGAACCCTTAGATCACAGACAGGTAGACTGTGCCGCGCCTCGACTCCGGGAAGATCTTCTTCATGCAGTTTTAATCAGGATCCTTGAAACATGTTTCCCATGACCCGAGAGAGCCCGGGGGACCCCTGCACAGGCTTAAATAACCTTGCGCTAACCATCCCCAGTGAGCCACGTGGACCCTGCAGATAGGCTACTCTAACACTGAAGCAGACAGGCTGAACAGACTTAACCCAATAAGGGCTTATTTACGCCAGAAAGCGCTCACCCTTGGGGAGGTGGAAGGCGGAAGCCAGCGCCACCTTTAAGGTGCGGCACTTCGAGGCTCTCTACAGTAGACTCTGTGCCTTTTTGTTTCTTTTTGTTTGTTTGTTTGTTTGTTTGTTTGTTTTTGCCTTTCAAGACAAGTTTTCAGCTGTGTAGTCCTGGCTGTCCTGGAACTCACCCTGTAAAACTAGTCTGGCCTTAAACTCACAGAGATCCACCTGTCTCTGCCTCCCGAGTGCTGGGACTAAAGGTGTGATTCTGGGACTTTTAGAAACCGAAGGGTTGTGAGGCAAAGCCATAAGGCTGGAGGAGAAAGTACAGGAAAATACTTTTGCATTTGGAATGAGATAACACTTTAAAAATAAGACCACTCATAGTTAAAGAAAACACAACCAGAGTTGACTATGAAAATTAAGCTTTCTGTCCATCGAAACACTCCACATGTCAACATTAGGAAATTAGCAGATCAAACTGACTGGGGACAGTAGAGGAGAGAGAATGCAACAAGACACAGAGAAATATAAAACTGACCCTGAACAAGAAGACAGGGTTATAAGATAGGTAAAATGAACACATATAAATAATAGTGTTGTGGCTGGAGAGATGGCTCAGTAGTTAAGAGCACTGGTATTTCTTCCAGAAAACCCTGGTTCGATTCCCAGTACTTACATAGTTGCAACTCCTCTTTCAAAGGATCTGATGCCCTCCTCCCGCCTTGGTCAGCACTGCACTCATGTGTACAGGTGTACAGACAACAGACAGGCAGGCAAACCAGCCTGCCCACACATAAAACTTAAAAATATATTGCTAAAATATAGATTACTGGGAAAGCAACCACTGCTGTGGGGGCAAACACAAAAACAGTGAGAATAACTTGCCGACCCATGACCCAGCATCCCCACCAATGGATACTAACCCACAGAAAGTCCTTTTTTGTTTGTTTGTTTGTTTGTTTGTTTTTAAAGATTTATTTATTTACTATGTATACAGTGTAGGCCAGAAGAGGGCACCGGATCTCATTATGGATGGTTGTGAGCCATCATGTGGTTGCTGGGAATTGAACTCAGGACCTTTGGGAGAGCCCCCAGTGCTCTTAACCTTTGAGCCATTTCTCCAGCTCCCAGAAAGTCCTTCTTGTGATGTTGCACGTCCCCTGTGTGCCACAACTCTGCCAGTTCCACTAAGGGAGCATAAAGTAAAATGGAATCCATGGTTCAAGACCAGCCTGGGCTACAAACAGAGTTCCAGGACAGGTTCCAAAGCTACACAGAGAAACCCTGTCTTGAAAAACAAAACAAAACAAAACAAACAAACCAATAGGAATCCAGGACAGTTACCACAAGTTACATGTACATGTAGGAACTCACACAGTAAGCAGGGGAAATAGTTATGCTTTTAATGTAAGTCTAACTATACAATCAAAACACTTTACAAAGATACACATTCAGTTTCTACACCAAACTGTGATGCTTTGGGAGGGGGGGGGGAAGAGATGAGAATTGGGATTGAGGAGAAAAGAGATTAAAGCTGGCTGACGAGAACATCATAGCATCCTGGCTAAGAGTCTGGATTGCTGAGGCTGGCTACCTGGCTTTAGACCCCCTTTGTGCCTCCTACCAGCTCTGCTGCTAAGCCTCCTTACTCACAAACAAAGCCTGAGAATCTCTCCCAAGATGGACCCCACAAAAGTTTCTCTTTTGGTCTGTAAGCTCCTCCCACAGGAGGCAGAACCTATGACTGCTTTGACCTAATGGATGACTAATAGGATGCTAAGGAAGGTCCCCCTTTTGCAGCTCTGGGAAGGATGGACAAAGGGTGACATAAAGCTAGGGTGCTGTATGGAAAGACAAGTCACGTGGAAGATTGTGCATCAGACCTTGTGAGAACACTAGAAGAGGCTTTGTGGGGGGAGTCCATGGCCCGGCCCAATCCCACACACGGTAGGAAGGCATTTAGCCGTGGTTTTAGTCTTCTAGTTGTTTTTTGTTTTTGTTTTTGTTTTTTAAAGTAAAATCAGGAGTCAGGAGACTCATTTATTTAGCAATGAGTGGAAGCTTATATACCCCCCCAACACCCAGGTGTCCCAATGCGTTGACATAGTGTAGTGAGCCCTCATTGGCTAAGCACGATCAGGATCACTGACTGACTGTTGTTGGGCCATCAGGACTACTAAGTTTTGTCATTGTGGCCATAGATAAAGTTGCAGTGAGGCTATTTTCCATTTGCTGGGTGCATGGTTCACTGGGAGTGCCTGGCACTATGTGTATTTAGCAAAAAGATCCAGGACCTATGCAGACTAACAGTGATGCTGAGTCTTGGAACTTGCAGGTATGTAATGAGGCTGTGTCCCTTAGCCGGTACTTAGCTGTATGTGCTGCTTCTAGTGTTCATGGCTATACATTGTAACCCTCTGTGTAATAGCCAATAACAAAATGCTCCCAGGCTCCAGACACAAGCTGATATTCCAGGACTAACACCCCGAACAACTCCAAGGAAGGACAATGAACACAGCACCCATGACCATGACATGGTGAAATGAGCAATTCCTCTCCTCCCAACCCAGCACCCCAACACCCCAGTGGGGGGTGGGACTAAAGAAACTGTGTCATGGACCTAAATGTATGTTTAATTTAATTCTTTGTATTTGATATTCAAAAAAAACAATAAAACCTTTGCTAGAGAAAAAAAATGTGTAGGCAAATTCATGATGGGAAAGCCCCTACACACGTAAGGTGTGGCATATGTGTGTCCAAACACATACACTCACACAGAAAACAGATAAATACATGTAAGAGTTTTTAAAATATGTTTAAAGAGATATCTCCAAGCAAAGCAAGGTTCTCCAATCCACTCTCCCCCGGTGACTTTGGCACAGAATTCTGCCTCTAAGGAAGCCCTAGCTGTGTGACCCCAGACATTCAGTCCTTCATTTCTGGGCATGCAGACATGGATGGACTTTTTGTTTTCCTCTGAAGTTTAGAACTATTGAATTCTTATCTCTAATGAGTTCTCCATTAGCTCTAGGCTCTATGAAGAAAAGCTGAGAGGAATCTACACAGGATCCAAAGATCTCAAGTCAGTGACCAGTGTCCAGGATGGCCTTTTCATACACAATGTTTAACACAGATATGTGGATTATTTTAAATGGGTTCCTTTTATTTAAAAAAAAAAAACATTTCAAAGCAATTTGTTTTTCAAATAGATTATCAAAATTATTCATCAAAATCTAGGCTAGGCCCAGTGTGGTGGTACACACCTTTAATCTCAGCACTTGGGAGGCAGAAGCAGCCAGAGCTCTGTGAGTTGGAGGTCAGCCTGGTCTACATATCAAGTTCCAGGCCAGCCAAGGTTACATAGTGAGACCTGTCTCTCTCCCTACCCCACCCCCCAAAGGAATTATAGTTAGGAAAAATGGCTCAGGAGGCCGGCCGGAATTGCTCTCTGTGGCTGTGATAAAACACTGACCAAAACCAACGTGCAAAGAAGAGTTAATTTCATCCTGCAGCTTACACCAGTGGTTTCCAACCTTTCTAATGCTTCGACCCTTTAATGCGGTTCCTCACGTTGTGGTGACCCCAAACCATAACATTATTTGCGTTTCTACTTCACAACTGTACATTTACCACTGTTATGAATCGTAAGGTAAATATCTGTGTTTTCCGATGGTCTGTAAAAGGGTCATTGGACCCCAAAGAGGTCACTACCCACAGGTTGAGAAACACTGGCCTTGAGACAGCAATTTATCCCTGAGGGAAGTTAGGGCAAGAACTCAAGGCAAGGACCTGGAGACAGAGACAATGGATGCTGCTTTCTGCTACCTGGCTTGCCCCCCATGGCTTGCCCTGTTTGCTTTATCCAAGCAGGACCCCGTGCCAGGGGTGGCACCCCCTAAAATGGTCTGGGCTCTCCCTCATCAACCATTCATTAAGAAAATGCATCACAGATGTGCCTATAGGTCAATCTGAAGGAGGCAATCCCTCCTTTGATGTTCTCTCTTACCAGGTGACTAGTTATGTCAAGGTGACATAAACTAAAGAGCACAAAGTCCCTTTTCCATAATTGTCAGCTGTGGCATTGCAGAATCAGGATCTGAATTCAGGTCATTTGATTTGATTCTTGTCTACTCTTGCGTCATTGGGAAATGGCTTCAGTCACCAAAATGGACCATAACAGCAAACAGAAAGACAGAATGTCCCCAAGCCAGCTTCTAGACACGGAGGCTGTTGCCTAGCCAATAAAAAAGCTGGCAGGGAGCCCACATGTTCCTGCTGTACTGCCGCATTTTTGAGTGGTAGCAGTTGCCCAGGTGTCACTGCCCAGTGCCAGTTTCTCATGACTCCATCACTGAAGCATCAGACTTCTGTGGAGAGGTCCTCTGTTCTCAGCCAAGAGCAACGCCATGGAAAGCAGATGGGATTCCAGTCCAGGACAAGGAAATAGTGTAGGCACACAGCTGTGTGCAGAAGGACAATGAGTGCCTGGGAAAATACGGGGCCTCCGCTGATCTCAAGTGTAGAGCAAGGGTTTCCCTTCTCTTCCTTTGATTCCTCCGTGCTCCAAATGACTTTCACTGAAAATGAGGTAGCCTTGGCTAGTTCAGGTGAACGTATGTGACAATCTGTGGCAGCGTTCTGGCAGCTGGTGTAAGGGGACTGGGACAACGGAGGACAAAATGGAGTCAGAATCGTTCCTTTTTACTTTGATTGTTGGACCTTGCAGTTCGTTGGGCACGTGCTGTAGAATTTGTGTGCATGCCCCATGTCCTCTGTTCCTTCCTCAGGCGAGGACACTCAGAAGCTCATGCAGGCACACAGGGCAGGCAAGGCCATGCTGGGTTTGTTTGTCGTCTTCCTGGCTTCCCTGTCACGCACATTTGTTTCTCTGTGACAGCCTCAAGATAAACTGCTAGGAAGAGAACATGACCAGGCGGCTGGCTGGGGCCCTTTGCTCTGCTCAGACAGAAATCATGGGTCATTGACAGCTTCTGCTTGCCTCCATATTTGGTAGCAGAGCATGATGGCAGCAGGCTTATAGAAGCAGTGGCAGTTGGATTCTTGGTCCTACAATCTTACCGTTCCTATATGGGCCCAGGAAATTGGGATTCATCGTTCCTCGACTAGCTGGCAGCGAGGCTTCCAGGCAGGCCTACGTACCAGGGTCCCTCTCAACCTGGGGTCTGAGATTCATGGCCCTAAAGACATGACAGCCCTCTGGAACGTAGGGTGAATAGAGCCTGTGGTTTCTTCTCTGATCATTGCCACCTTATACCCATCGTTTTCTGCTCTCTGACCCCTCTTCCCATCTCTCACTGCCTTTCCTGTTCACAGCTGCTACTGCTTCAGCTGTCAATCAGCCAGGCGGTGCCGCTGTCACAACTCGACTGATCAACTGTTTGGCTGCGGCTTCTGCTGCTACTCTGCTGTCTTTTTCTTTGTTAGCAGGGTCGTCCTGTACCACTAAAGTGGACAAGAAAAGGTGACTGGAGAGAAGCCTTTTATTAGACTTCCCATTGCTGGCCCAGGGGAGGCAGCACAACACTGACTTAAATGAGTCCTAGCAGCCCTGCGTAGGCTGAGGCGGGATCTTTGACCCAGCCACAGCTGGTTTTTGTTTTTAGCCAATCATAGCCTTGACTCTTGAGCATCCCTCACAGTCACGAAGATTCCTGTTTGGACCTATCACAGCATCACAGCACTCCCTCTGTTAGGCAACCCGGGGAAACACCCTCTACTGGCCAGGTTGGAAATGGTTGCAGGGTCATCTAGGAGAAGGCTGTGAAGTAAGGTTTGATACAGCCCTGGATGAGGCTGTTCCTTTTTTGTTTGTTTGTTTGTTTTTGAGACAGGGTTTCTCTGTGTATCAGCCCTAGCTGTCTTGGAACTCGCTTTGTAGACCAGGCTGGCCTTGAACTCACAGAGATCCACTTGCCTCTGCCCCCACAGTGCTGGGATTAAAGGCATGTGCCACCACAGCCCAGCTAAGCCTGTTGCTTTTGAGGCAAAGCAATCAACTGTGATTTTTGTGTAGTTGTCTCAAGGTGTCTGTGGATTGTTCAAGACAGCTGGTAACAGAATAAAGGTAGTTTGACTGACTGTTTGATGGACAATCTTTGTACTCAAGATGGCCAGGGAGCTGCCAACTAGGGAGTCATGTTGTAATCCCAGTGCTCGGGAGGCAGAGGCAGGTGGATGTCTGTGAGTTTGAGGCCAGCCTGGTCTACAGAGTGAGTTCCAGGACAGGCTTCAAATCTGAAGAGAAACTGTCTCAAAAAGCTGAGAGAGAGAGAGAGAGAGAGAGAGAGAGAGAGAGACAGAGACAGAGACACAGGGACAGAGAGAGAGAACCTGAGGTGGGTGCTGTTGCTGATGGAGGCTATGGGCCTCTCATGACCCCTGGGGATCGTCAAATGATCTTTTCACAGGGGTTACCTAAGACTATAGGAAAACACAGATATTTACGTCACAGTTCCTAACTGTAGCAACATTACAGTTATGAAGTAGCAACAAAAACACTTTTATGGTTGTGGTCACCACAGCATGAGGAACTGTGTTAAAGGGTTGCAACATTAGGAAGGTTGAGAGCCGCTTCACCACGAGGTCCAGGCACCAATGCTATTCTTGACTACAGGAGGTGCTCTTCACCACCCCACATTCAGCCTTGTGTGCATGCGGGTGTGTGTGTGTGTGTGTGTGTGTGTGTGCATGCGGGGTGTGTGTGTGTGTGTGTGTGTGTGTGTGTGTGTGTGTGTGTGTGTGTGGTGGTTCTGCTTTCTTTCCAGGGGGTGGGTTCAAGTTTGTAAGAAAGAGGCCTGGTAGAGGCATAGTACCAACGTGCTGCCCTCCCCAGAACCCCAGGAGGCACTAGTAACCGCCCTCATTTTAGTACTGTTTTTATCTCATGACCCAAGGCAGCAGGAATCCTCAGCAACCTAATGCAGCAGATCTCTCTAAGCCACCCCCCTCCCTTAACTCACAGAGGTGGCAGAAAGAGAGGGAACGGACCTTTCACGAAGGTTGTGCCATCCACTCGAGTGTCGCCACTGGTTTTCCTGACAGCTCAGGGCCCAAGGCTGGATGGACGTCATTTATCAAGTATATTGCAATGCAGCAATTCACAAGCTGGACTCTGCTGAGGAGATTTAAATGTGTGGCAGCTGCGTGCAGCCAGCGGTGTCCAGCATTTTAAAAAGGTCAATTAAGAATCTGTTGATGGTGGTGTGGCTAATGACAGCCCAGAGGCGTAAGCAGGGCCATGTAAACAGCAAAGCTGAGACCTATATTAGTGGAACTGGAGTGTTGAGGTGAATCGTGGTGGGGAGGAAACCTATTGTCATAAGCCATAAAGCACATCTGAGTTTTCCAGTGAAGATAGTACAGCTGTTTCCCTCCCTGGGCAGCACTGGGAACAGCCTGTGAGAGGATGGTTTGGCCCACAAAGGGGACAGCTGCAGCAGCTTCATCTGCAGACAAAATCGTTACCCTCCGAGCCTCTGCCTGTGACTCACTCTCGGAGCAAGGAGGCCGGTACTGGAGTGATACTCAGAATGTAGGTCATGTTCCAGAGATCCATATGTTCAAGCTGGGTCAACCTTCTCACCCTGTGTATGTCAGGAGTGGGTGGACAGTGGGAGCCACCCCAGTCTGTGCCAACCTCAAAGACATCCGCTCTTGACTTCAGTGGACACACAATGTGGGCTAGGGGTCAGACATCTACGCTGTGTCAGATAAAAGGGAGACACGAAGCCTTCAGACAAAGTCTATTTTGGCCCGTGACAGAATTGGGTCTGTGGCTGGGGAAGGGAACTGTGTGGACACCCCCCCCTCTTTTTTTTTTAATCTGACAAAGGGTCTTCAACTAAGCACTAGGCTGCTAAGACAGGCTTTATTGTCACAGCTACCTCTCAGGCAAGAAATTCAGGAGCGCAATGGGAATACTAATTGATATGCAAAACAGGTTTAGGGTTCCTAGAAGCCACCCCATCCTCAGTTCCCTGCAAAGGCGATTGAAGACATGAACTAACTGAGGGGTGGGAACAGCCATTTTGCTTGACGTTTTCATTTTGTAAACCGATTTGGGAAACTATACAGGTTTTAAGAATTAACAAAGAAAGAGCATTGCATCAGTAAGGCTTGTCTTTCACACGCCAGGTATTTATTATTAGAAAATAGCTTCTATCAGCTGTCAGTACCAAACAAGTTGAAAGGACGGAGTTTCTCCCCTTCTTTTTCCTCCTTAATAATATTTAAATAAACAGCTCACCATGTTGCTGAGTGGCCACACCTTTCTTTTCCCTTTAAAAAACTGAATAACTGAATGAGGTTTAGTACAAAACACCCTTCAAGTGTGACTTGTTCTGCAGTAATTATGCTGTCCCTTGAGTAAGGGATGGACATGAAAGTGATGAAAAAGACCACTCAGGCTATCAAGTTAGCCACCAAAGAATCCACAGTAGAAACCGGGAAAGGAATAAACGAACCCAAAGTAAACCCAATCCAAACCAAGAAACCAGTTTGTATGTTGGCTTTTAAATTTTGATTATCATCTAAATTATATATTTATGTATATATATATGTATATCTCAAATAGTAATAAAAAAGGAAGAATTGAGTTGCATCCTCAGCAGGACAACCTTCCTCATATGTTAAAGAGGTGTTCAGAAAATTCTATACAGTATCTGCTAAATAGACATGTTTGGCAGCTTAGCGAGTATCATATGAGTGCAGCATCCATGATTTTGAAGTCAAACAGCATTTGCTTCCTTCTGGCCGAGTTTGTGACTCAAGCAATGTGGTAACATGGCTCCAGACGGTCTTAGACCCACAAGATAAAGGAAGGGCGTTGGGGTGGTGGCTCAGCGCAGGGCCCCAGTGCAGAAACTTCCAGACTCCCACGATGGATCTACCAGCTGGCCACACGGACATCAAACAATGGTCTCCTTTGAGTTCCTCTTGACCGAGTGGAGCCCCAGCAAGGACTGCTGATGGGAAGGTACATTGACAGACTTTGGAATGAGGAGAATCACCCTCTGATTGGTCCGACGCCATTCATTGTACAATCGGCAGTGGTACCTAAATGACACCTGGGGCAGGAGAGGAAAAGTATGAAAGAGTCAGGTGGCAGAAGTTGACAGTCAATTCAAAAAATAAGCATGCTATTTAAAACAGTACTAGGGTGGGGCTAGGCCACTGGGTAGGGTTCTCCAGCAAGCAACCGAGTGCTGGGATGTTGGGTGTCCACCAAGTCCCCTGGACGGGCTGGCATGGCTGTTTCCTTTTCTCCTCCATGGGAAAATGAAGACCTTTCTGAGTTGGGATTTGTTTCCAGTCTGGTGGAGCCGGCTCCCAAAGGCTCAGCTGTGAGAGCTCCAGGCCCTGTCCAGCTGTGAAGCCCAGGTGATGCAGCTGTTCAGGTAGAGGGGAGGGGTCCTGGGACTCCGTGTACTCCTCAGCAGGTTAGACACTGTACAGTGTAAAAGATCCCATTCATACTGGGAAGCAAAGGACGCCTTTCGGCCTGTGCCATGACAGTCTGCAAAGCTGTGCTCTGGTCTGACCATGGTATGGGGTCCTGTGGTTAACACTATACTTGTCTCTCCTCATAGACTTCCCAGGTCTTGGAGCAGAGCTCGTGTTGGTCCAGCACTTCTCACAGTGTTAGACACTTTGGAGGATGCTGGAATGTGCTAAGATTCCCATGCTTTCTCACCAAAACACTGCTTTAAGCTTCAAGACCCAATAGGACCTTAACGTGCTTGCTTTTTATCTCAGTGCTCTGGAATGAGACATTCCAGCCTGTTTGCTTTAGGAAAGGCTGGCAGAAACGGATATCCTGCCCAGAAGAATCAGACTGTCTTTTTGAAGGTGTACTTTTGTTGTTGTTGTTGTTTTTAAAGAAAAGGCAGGGTCTCACTGTGTAGCCCTGGCTGGCTAGGAACTGGTTAGGCAGGCCTCAATCACAGGGATCTGCCTGCCTCTGCTCCCAACTGCTGGCATAAACGGTGTGCACCACTAAGGCAGCTGAAGACATACTCTTACAATTTGGGGGTGAGGGGTGAGGACTGGGAGAAGGCCTGAGGACTCCAGCTCGGTTTTTGGGACCTACATGGTGGGAGGAGCAAACACACTTCCTCTGAACCTCCTCCCCCAAAAGACAAATAAATGAATGTAGAAACAAAACAAAACACCACCAAACTGGGGGAGGTTTCAGTTTCAGTGCACCCACATTTCTTAGTTTGTGCCATTAGGAAGGTGTCCCTGAGTCTGGGCTGTTTAACAGCCCCGGATGGGGGAGTTCTGAGACCCCAGGAAAGGCCCACGGGAGTGGGCCGATCTGATGGTGAGAAAGAAGTTTCTCTGTACATAAAGGAAAGTATAAGCTTTGATCAGGAAGGCTTGTTGCCCTGCACAGCAGGACCAGGAAATCCAATGCCACCCCACCGTTGAGCATCTTGAGGTGAGGAAGCAGATGCCCAGCTGAGTGCCTCGGAGGTTTCAACTCTCACAGATGTGCTTCTTCCAAAACAACCAGGCCATGCTGGAGTGGATCCATTCCCACTACCCCCTCCACCCCAACCACCACCTCGAGGCAGGGTTTCTCTGTGTAGCCCTGGCTGTCCTGGAACTCACTCTGTATACCAGATTGCCCTGGAACTCACAGAGATCCATCTTTTTTTTTTTTTTTTTTTTTTTTTTTTTTTAAAGCTTGGTTCTCCTGTATCTATTCTATGATGTTGTAGCTGGTGCTTCCCTGGAACTTGAAAGACAGGTGGAGAAGCCTGCTGCTCAGGGCCAAGGGCAGGAAAGACAGAACACAAGCAAGTACTGAAGGAGAGTGAGCAACCCGAGAAGTCCCGAGCCTGGAGTCTGCTGATAGCTAGATCTCCCGTCAGCAGATCCTCAGTGCTCAGCACAGTCAGCCACTGGAGTTAGCACGTGAGAAGGGACTGTGGGGACAAGCAGACAGCACACAGGGCTGGAGTGACCCTCCTCCACCTCGGGGCTGCCTAGCTTTGTCACCTACAAGCTTAAGTTCTCTTGTTTGTAGACTGTGAACCTGAGGTACTCCTACAGTGCTTGGGGGAGTCTTGCCTGGACGTCACTGCTCTGGACCTGGAATTTTTTTTTTATCTGGAATTTTTTTTTTATCGATTAGAAATATGAAAAGGACGATAATAACTTTGTGACAACTTCCTAAGGTACTGGAAAACTGAGGAGAGATTGAACTGTTTCCTTTAAGCCAGCTCAGAGTAGGAGTGTTCTAGCAGGCTTGCTACAACATGAGAATTCTGGCTTCCACTCAGGCCTACAGAATCAGATATGGCCTAACAGGACCCCCAGGTGGTCTCAAGGGACACTGGAACCTGAGAGGTGCTGATCCTAGGGACAGCAGGAGTTAAGGACTTAGCAGGTTCCCTTGTTGTGACCTCTCTCTCTCTCTCTCTCTCTCTCTCTCTCTCTCTCTCTCTCTCTCTCTCTCTCTCTCTCTCTCTTCCTTGTGTAGGCAAACAGATGAGACTATATTAATCTATTTAATTACTGTTAACTTGCAAAGTCTGCAGGCGAATTCAATCAATGAGAACATCTTGAAGACGACTTCTTGGGGGAAGTAAGGGAAGCTGAACACAAGGCAGAGGAGACCACACGTCTTCAGTGGCCCCAGGCTAGTATCTGCTCCTGTTTCCAGATGCTCCAAGACACCCCCTCTTTACAGTGCAGTATTATAGTTTGCTTTAGAGAATGAAGAGAAGTGAGGAGACTGGAAAGATGCTGTGGGGACAGAGTAAAGAGCCTCATTCCCGTTTTAATCGCTCGGGCTTTCAGGAGAGGGTAGGAAGAAAGGGTATAGGATTATTATTTTAAACTACTATTGCTTATGGGTTGATTTCTGAAGTCTATTCACTCAGTCACCTAGGGACATCAAACGCCTCTGGATGGGGTCTGTTTACAGTGAACTCTGATCGCATGAAGGCTGAAGGAAGGGGATGTTAGCACCCACACCTCCTTTCAGGGAGGCAGCTGAGGTATTGAAAGCTCTTGGGGAGTTTTGGGGTGACTAAAGCATATGGATGGGTCCAGGTTTTGGGGTGTCCTTCCAGCAGTGGGCCCAGCTCTCTTGTCTGGCTGTAGCACAGAAGAGATCTGATAAGGAATAGATTGACTGTGAGAAAAGTCCCGCTTAGGCCAAATATGCTGACAAAAGCCTGATAAGATCAGGCTTTGGCTCACACCTGTAATCCCGGAACTCCAGAGGCTGAGGAATGAGGATATACAGGAATCAAGACCAGCCCAGCTCACAGAATCCAACAAGAACCTTCAACCACAAAGAACAGCCATCCCCCACCAACACAAACAAACGAACAAACAAAAAGCCCCAAGAAAATGTAATTGTGAGCCAGTCCCACAGTGAGCATGGGCTGGCAGGATGTAGGAGGCTCCTTTACATCCAGAATTTAAATGATCAAACCATGGACTAGGAGTCTAGTCAGGGATTGGTTCTTCATTCATTGGGTTGGACCTTGCAGCATCAGTAATGCGGCATATGGAGAGATGCCTGGTGCCACTGCACCCTTCAACCTGTGCAAGGCTGACACCCAGTTCACCAGTGTCTTCATGCTATGGTGGACACAGTTCTTAGCTGTCTGTCTCTTCACAGACTTAAATTCGTGAATCTTCCCCTAAGCCATGGGGAATGGAGACTCTTGAGGGCTGGGCCGCCTGTGTTCAAGGTGGGTTTCTAATCACAGCAGATTGCCTGTGGCAGGCCTCCGAGGCCACATTATGACAAGGCCCTTGTGGCCTTGAGTTACCAAAGTGCCGGTACCTTGTCACAGCACCTGGCCAGAGAGGCTCTTTCTGGAAGGGCTCCTCTGAGGAGCCAGGCCTCAACTGATGCTGCGTGTTTGTTTATCTGAGACATTTTCACAGCATATTCTCCTTAAGCTTGACAGCTTGTTTACAATGGGCTGCTGCCCGAGGGCACTTTCCAAGTGCTGTCAGCTCCTGAATTACGGCTTTTGCCAGGGCTGCTCAGTACGACATTTATCTGGGAAAGAATTATTCTATATTCAGTAACCTATTGCTGAGCTGACGGCACACTGTGTGTGTGTGTGTGTGTGTGTGTGTGTGTGTGTGTGTGTGTGTGTGAGACACACCAGTCAAGGCAGAGGAGAGTCATTCCTTCCCTCTTGTTCTCCTGGCAGAATGGGAGAAGGTAGGTGTTGGAGGAGCAGAGAAGACACAGGAAGATGACCCCAGGCCTGCCCTCTGGGGTGTACTTAGACTTACATCACCAGATCTTATGGTATTTAATCTTCATGATAAGCACAACCCAGGAGTTAGCAATTATTTCCTTCTTTTCTCTTTGGGTAAGAAGAATGAGTAGGGAAGGCTATGTCCCTTTTAAAGTTACTTAGCTGTTAGGAGGCTGAATCTCAGGTTTAAACATGGCCCCTGGATTCTAAAAGCAGATGCTACACAGAACTGCCTTGCAGTTGCATTCTGCAATGCTATACGCCATTCTAGAAAAACCTAGCATGTTGTGCATTTTCTACCCATTTCCCCCTAACTATTCATTCTCTCTCTCTCCTCGTTTCCCTGTCATCGCTCCTCCTTTCTTATCTGGCAGGGGTACATTTCACAGAGCAGGTTTTTAAGATTACACAAAACTCAACCAAACAAAAACTCCTCTGTACTTATTACTTTCCAAAGTAGTTTACTGTGTACCTTTGATTCTACCTCATGATACCCAGGGAAGTGTGTCATGACAGGGAGGATGAGGGCTCAGGGAAGGGGCTTTACAAGGTGTGCAGCTGACAGAGTGGGATGTAGCTTAGAATGCTCAACTAGTGTGTGTGTGCGTGTGCAGTGTATGTGTGTGTGTGTGGTGTATGTGTGTGTGTGTGTGGTGTATATGTGTGTGTGTGGTGTGGTGTGTGTGTGTGTGTGTGTGTGTGTGTGTGTGTGTGCATGGCATAAGTGCATGAGGCCAGAGCAAGGTATGGGGTGTCTTAATCTAACACAAGCATTATTGCTTTGACATAGGTTTTTTTGATGAACCCAAAGCTTATCTGATCAGCTAGGCTGATCAGCTGTCCCTGCCTTCCTCCCCTATAACACTGAGGTTATAGGCATGCACAACCAGCCTCCATTTTTATGTGGGGTGTTGGAGATTAGAATTCAGGTTCATTGGACTTATATACTCTTACTCACTGACCAATTTCCCCAGCCCTGATTAATTTCTTATTTCTAACCATTCTCTCATCACAGTGAAAGCCTGGGATCAGTTTCCTTGTTTGATTTATAGTGAAGCAGGACACACTTTTAAAAAAAGCATGGAACATTGTAGAAGGAAGAACTAGTTTTGTGTGGGACTTCATTATCTGGGAATTGAATTGCTTCACCAGCCAGAAGTCTCACTGAGCTCTTGGCATCAGAATGCACCCAGTTTACTACTGTTCAAGTCATGTCCCTCTTCCAGAGACTGAAATGTGTCTCCTGACTGTCTGAGCATCAATCACCATGGGAGGGGAGGGCCAGAGCCGGAAGAGCTCATGATGAGTAATAGGGAAATGAACAGAGGGTCTGATTGGCGGTGGGAGGGGGGTGAGGGAGGGAGTAGGGAGCCAGGAACACTGTGAGGCGTGGACACAGTGCTGTGGGATATGGGAAGGGTGCACTTTTGACAGGAAATACTACTGAATAACAACAGGACGTGCTCAGATTACAACTGAGCCCACACAGAAGACTCAAACCCGGAAGCAGGAGGCTGGCTGGCGCCTGGACATATTCTCAAGGGCAGCAGCCTCCCCCTTGGTCCTTCAGCTCCCACGGGACCGCACAAAGGGGGAGCAAATGGTGCGCTTTATGGGTGCCTCAACTGGTGTTCCAGCAATCAGCTTATTGCATGAAGTCAAATGAATGAAAAAGGAAATGCTTAAAAATTCATCTTCATACACAGCAGGGACACTTATTGGGAAATGGCTTTTCTTGAATGGCAGCAAAAGTCTTCTCAACTAGATAAATTAGTGCTTTTATGCGCAGCAGACTCAGTATCCCAACACATGGAATAATCATCCGAGAGGGCAGCAGCACATCCAGTAAAGACTCTGGACTGTCAGGATGCAGGGAGGAAATAGCCAGCAGGCAGGATTCATGATCTGTGCAGGAGGCTGTGGAGCAGCAATCTTTCATAACCTAGTACCGGCCCAGCAAAAGCGAGAAGCAACTGCAGAAAGCAAAAGCCATGCCTCACACCAGTTGGAAGACTAGTCCACCAGAGAGGACTCCGGGGCGTGGGTCTGACTGGTGAGGGCTGGGAACCTGGGTGTTCTTTATTGGATGTGCTTTTCCTTGTAGCGTGTTTGTACACACATTCTCACTCATATTCTCAGTGGACCCCAACGCCTCCAAACCACGCAGGTGCGCCATGCCGGCGTTTGAAGGTCAGTTCTCATTGGATAGGCAAGAGGTGCTGTAGACACGAGGGAGGTTTGTGCCTGTGGTGCCAGCTCTAGCCACCCAAACCCCGGCCAGGGACCATACTCACTAGTGTCCAGAAGAGGTAAATAGTGAAGAGTGCCACAGTGAGTGCAATCAGTCCAACGGCCTCCAGCCGACTACTAAAGTGCAGGTGATCCACGGCGCCCCGCAGGCACAGCCAGCCTGAGATGGTAGCCAGGGGTGTTATAAACAAGAAGCACACCATGTCTCCAAACAGAGTCCGCTTCTCATGCTGGGGGCCAGGGTTTCTGAGCCACTGCCAGAAAAAAAAAAAAAAAAAAAAGAAAGAAAGAAAAAAAAAGACAGAGGAAAAAAGTGTAAGGAGAGGGCTGGATGGCAGCGAGGGGTGGGGGACACACTGCTCTCAAGTTTTCTTTGCTTCAGGGTCTGAGCAAAGGCGCTCTTGACCCACCTAAGATGATAAGGAAGCGTTGAGGGCCTGTTCTCATGCCTCTATCCCTCGAATAATAATGACTACGATACTTTGTAATGTCCTTGCTGAGGATGACCTGCTTTTTGTGAAAAGAGTTCAATGGCTGCTGCTATGAATGGCAATGATCCTATGAGGGCAGAGGAGATGATTCTCTGCTGTGCTCTGTAGTGAGCGGTCCCCCAGATTTTCATATGTGAAACCCTGGTCCCAGGGCGGTGATACAAGGTACTGTGGAACTCTGGGAGGTGGTGCCTCTAAGGGGGGCAGCTACAAAGGTTATCAGGGTCATGGCCTCCAAGGAGATCATGGGATGTGGGTTTTATTCCTTTGCTCCTTTAGGATGAGACCACTTGCTCTGACCCGTGCTCTGACCCGTGATCTGACCCTGATAGGCTTCCCCATCAGAGGACCAAAGCAATATGGCTGCCAACCTTGCCCTTGCGCCTGCAGAACTGTGGGCTTGAATAAAACTTTCCTCTTAAGTACTAATTGCTTCAGGGGTTGCCTCACAGTGATGGGGAGCTGACTACTGCAGATGGTAACAGCCAAGGTCTGTGAGCTGTACAAATGCACCCTCGGCTTTCCTGTCTCAAAGAGACTTTGAGAGTGTGTGCAGAGGAGGCCCCAGTGTTCTCCCTGAGGGTCACCTCTGACTCCTTGATCATGCTGCTAGAGTGTTGAAGGACTACGAAGAAAATACGGACTGCTGTCGCCCCACTTGTTCACTGCTGAAGACCTGGATCTGCTTCCCCAAGCACAGTCTACACTGGATTACAATGCAATTCTGCATTTACATATTGGTGTCAGCATTTACCAGAGATGAAGCCCAGTGGCTTTTCTAAGATTACCATGAATGCACAACCTAGCACACTTGTCCGGTGCAGTGAAGAGGCCAATTAGGCCTGAGAAGTGAGGTTCTGTAGGACAGGGGATGGGGTAGGGCAGATTGACATTGTATACTCTGTCTTTCCTCGTATCTCCACCAAAAAACAAGTGCATGCATTGTCTGTCTGTTGGCACATTCCCAGAACTACCATTTGATGCTACCAAACAGGAGCCCCGCAGGGGGCTTAGGGGAGACCCCCAATTGGCCAGGGCAGTGATTCATACAGAAAGAACTGTGATGGGCTGACGAGGGAGATGGAATGACTGGACAGGGAAGGGAGGGAGGGCCATACATGAGGACAGAAACAAAACACAGTGGCTGCACAGAAGGAAGGCAAGTTGGAGTGGCAGAGCCCTCGAGAATAAACAGAAGGGGCAGGAGGGTAAGGCACAGAGAAAAGCCTGTGGGAGGGGTCCTTCTTCGTGGTTGCCTGGACCCCAGCACACGAGCTTCTGGTGATCACCCCCTGGGAAACTGGATGAGATGTCCAAAGAAGCCAACATCAGTCAGCTCAAAAGTGGGCATGACTTAATATTAGGACACAGACAACAGAGAGTCAGCTTGTTTGTGAATATGAATCTCATGTTATGAATACTTAACACAATTACCCAAACGATCAAATATATTAATCCTGCCATGTGCTGTCATGGCACGTCACATTTCAGAAGCTTCAAAGAGCTCTCATTAATTAACATTTTCTTGCCTAAATACTGGCACTACCCCTAAGAAGTAGAGATATACACAGGTCATGATCATCCCAATTTTACAGACTCTGTAAATGTACTGTTAAATGATTGCACCATGTGACCCAGAGGCTGCAGTGAGGAGATGACCCATCAGGCTCTCTCCATTCTCCATGTCATCCAGATCTGTTATTAGTAAAATACTTGGAACTTTAAATGGCAAGACATTACTCAGGCTCCTAAAACAATGGTGCCCAGGGTTTACCAGAGCAGTTCCTTTAGAGCTGGGTTTTCCCAGACTGGAAGTCGGTGCACTCACCTCTGTACCCGTGGTTATAGGAACATGGTCCTCAGTAAACATGCTACTGTGTGCAGAGACTGGCTCACTTTCTTGACTATAACTTCCCTTTCTTTTACTGGGGAATTCTGGACATTAACTTGCTCTGTAGACGAGGCTGGCCTTCAATGCACAGAGATCCATCAGCCCCTGCTTCCCAAACATCAGGAATAAATGTGTAATCTACTATGCCTGGCTGGCCATATTTTATTACCATTAATTTATTACTTTACTATCTATAAGTCTTCTGATAATGTCCTGTGCAATGATGGTCTGATATGGAAGGAAATAATTATGAATCTGTGTTTACTTGATAAACATGTTAGATTTCTATTTATTTATCTAATCTGTCTTTGTGTGTGTGAGTGCATGTGTGTACATACCATGGTACATATGTAGAGATCAGAGGACAGACATGAGTGTTGGTCCTTTCTTTCTACCTTGTTTGAGACAGGGTCTCTAAGTTTACACTGGTGAGTGCACCAGGCTAGCTAGTACATGAGCTACCTGGATTTTCTTGTATCTTGACTCCATCTGAAGAATGATGGGGGACAGGCATTACAGATAGATACCACTATATCTGCCTTTATGAGGTTCCAGGGATTCAAACTCTTGGTTGTTATCTGTACACATGGCAAGTGCTTTAACTATGGAACCATCTCCCCAACCCCCTATTTATGTGTTAAAACAAGCACACAGGGGCTGAGAGTCTGCTCAGTGGAAGAGGGAATGGAAAGCATGCACACGGAGTAGGTTCAATCCTCACTATGTCCCTTCCTCCATAAAAGTGAAAGCAAGTGTATGACAGACAGGGGACTCTGCAACGGCCTGTCCTTGTGTCCTGTGTTCTAATTGTTCTCTGATTTTCTGTTCCCTAGTTTAGCCCACTTTGTAAGTCTCACATGGTACTTTATTAGTACTGTTTTTGGGAGGACTTGCTTGCTTTGTTGATTATATTTTGATGAGGTGTTCTTAGTACTCTTATGCAAAGTATGTGTATTCTTGAACCCCATGAGTCACTCGCCTCTTCCCCTCTGAGCAAGAAGAGTGGCAGTAATTTGCTGTTGAGAAAAAACATGGACAAAGACCTATACACACCAATACAGAGGTATTCATTCAAATAGAGTTTGTAACAGAGTATTTGATTAGTTTAAATTTCTAACTATGAAGTTATCTAAGTCAATCATAGAATTTACTTAAAATCATAATGTCAAGTGATAAATGATAAACATGGTATACTGCTGAGCAGAAAAAACTCTTCTGGACAGAATATATACTCTGAGACTGTGACATCTACCTGAACAAAGAAGCTTGCGTTTACTTAGATATGGTATATTGCATGGACATGACTAGAGGTATACTTGACAAAATAGTAGTTATGCCTGGTGTGGAATTACGAGATAATGAGTGGCTTTAAGATTTTATGAAACATATTTTGTTTCTCTGAAGTGAACATGGGCCATATAGCTGTATCTACACATCCTTTGTACAGAATATATATACACACAAACACACATATGGGGAGAGTGGAGAAGGGAAGGAGAAGAAGAGAGGGAAAGACAGAGGGGGAGAGACAGACACAGGGAGAAACAGAGAAGGGGGAGAGGGGGGTAGAGACTGGAGAGTGGCAGACAGTGGGATAGGCAGGTGTTGAGTTAGTGCACAGCCCCAAAGCACTAAAACACTGTGTGGAGTTTTGGCTGGGGCAGGCTCAGTGCTAGGAACTTGGTGTTTATTGTGCATCTTATAGAGTCCTTACAATACAGCCATGAAATAGAGCCTGCAGGATTCCCCACTTCACAGATACAGACATGGGGGAGCAGAGGATGTCATAACCTAGCTAAGGATAGCTAGCCATTTGGGGGGGGGTTCAAACTAGCCTGCACTTTTTGATTCTTGATTTCCATATTAACATTTTCATTTTACACAAATGGTAACTGTGTGTGAGTACTTGTGTACACTAGGTGTTTTTTTCAACTTAGGTGAGACATGGTAAGTCATGCTAATTTTATGGTGTGCAAAGCAGGGTATGGGGGAATGTAAATCAAGTTGCTGAACGGTTGGCTGCCCAGGATGTGATCATGGTAATTTTACAAAATTTCCTGGGCTGCTGCTTTGATCTATGTCAATTCTTTTATCTAACAAGAATGGGGTCCAATTTCTGGGCATTTAATCTCACAACATTATCATGCACATTGGCCTAATTCACAGCAGGCAAAGGGTTGATCTCAATTACTGTGCCTTGCTTTTGTGTTCTTTGTATGGCTTCTGCTTCTCTGTCAGACACACTTACCGTATGCTGAGGGAGGTGCAAATTCTGCAGTGGTGCCTCATCTCCTGAGCATGTAGCAAATGGCAGCAGAGAAGGTACAAGCAGCCTTGCTTTTCCTGCTGGGCGTCATCTGTACTAGCAGTGCCTAGGACAGTGCTGACCGCATACAGGGTACTTAATCCTGAACCAATGATAACAGCTTGTTTCCTACGCCCTTGGTATATATGCCCAGCATTATCGTATATGTGACATGTTTTTGAAGGAGGTAAGATGTACGAGAGTGGCCTTGGCTTCTGTCTCGGGTAGTCTAGCTCTAACGAGTGTGCTCATAGCCATTCTGCCATATCCTCATTCTTAGCAAACACCGAGGTAAGAGAGAAGGATCACGTCTTAGACTCTTGCCCCAGTGTGAGACATCACCATGTTCACCAGTGCTGAACAGTTTCATCTTCCTCCTCAGCTCATACTTGGTGGTTAGCTGCATTATTTTAAAGACTAAGGTAAATGCCAAGGGGATACTAATCAGTTTGGCATCTTTCACCTGACAGGTATACCCCAGTGGCTGCCAGGGGCATTCTTCCTGCCTTGTTTTCTCTGGTATCATACAAAAATGAGGTATCCAGGTATGACTCATGTCTGTAATCCAGCATTTGGGAGGCAGCAGTCAGCTGGGGCTACCAAGTGAGATCTTGTCTCAAAAAGCCCAAACAAACAAATGAACAAACCAACCAACCCTTGAAGCAGACAAAAGCTTTGCTGTTGAAATACCCAGCAGCTAGCTGAGCTGCCTACTTTTCTACGGAAATCCCGTTTTAATCACCAACTTGTTCCTGACTCATGATGCTGATCTATTCTTGGAAATAAGTTCAACCAACAAACAAACCAAGGAGAAACCCAACTGTAATTAGCAGAGTAGGGCCGGAGATGGTCTGGGGAGTCTCACTGGCAGGGGTGAACCTTCGAGGTGGGTCAGCTGTGGGTTCAACCTAATTATAGTGTCACTGTGCTAAGTCCCTAACTGGAGGATGGGTGTGAGGAGATAGTAAACTTAGCCTTGAGGACTCCAAGTCAATCAGCTCAAGCTCCCAAACTAGGAAGGACACCTAGGTGAGTGCGCTAGAACCAGATCACATTTTGATGGTTGATAGCTCCGATCAATTGTAATCCACCCACAAATCTCCTTACTGAGAGGCCACGGTGAAAATGAAAGAAACCGGGGAAGGATATTACCACAAGCTCCTGGAGCTGGGATTGAAGCAGAGAAGGCAAAGCTGCAGAGTGCACGCTGACTTGGGATCTCATCTAATTGGTCCTTGGCAGAATTATTAACTCAGAACGCACTGTTCTTGGGATAGGTTTTTTTTTTTTTAAATGTACATTTCACATACATTGGTGTTTTGCCTGCATACATGTCTGTGTGAGGGTGTCAGATCCCCTGGAACTGTGAGCTGCCATGGTGGGTGCTGGGAATTGAACCTGGGTTCTGTGGAAGAGCAGCCAGTGCTCTTATTGGGATACTTCTGACTTCGGGAATGTACGAATTCTAGGCTGAACTTTCTCAATTTTTCTGTGGAGCTGGAGCATAGTTTGGGGGTTGTGTGATGAAAAGTGGTGCTAGGTCTGCTCTAAGTTAAAAACTGAAGATAAAACCAAATCCATGCTTTTTCATTTGCCTGCAATAAAGAAGAGGGCATGACCAAACACTCCTACCAGTGTTTGAGTCTCTGAACCCCACAGGCTGGCCGCGTGTTTCCTGGTCAGCTGGAGCTGGGCAGCAGGAAGCCTGACTCTAGAGATGCTGAGGAGGTGCTTGAGGCAGATGCTCATTAGCCAGGCCTGAAGCAGTGTACCTCACACCATACTTTATCAGAGAATTGCTCAAGCCTTGGCCTCCTTCCAAAGCTCTAGCCATACACATCCAACAGCCCACTCAACATTGCCGCTAGGATGAGTAACAGACAACTCAAATGTCATCTGTCTGACAGAGCCAGCCTGAGCCTTTATTTCCAAATCTTCTCTTTATCAGTAAATGACAACACTGCTACCCTCCTCACTGAGGAGTCCTGTTTCCATTCTGTTTCTTACCCCACTCTTGTAGCTCTTCCAGAAGTCCTGCTGGCACTACCTTAAAAGGACAGCTGTGGTCTATGCATTTCATTCCTCCCCCCTGCTACCAGGTCAGTCTTGGTCCCTATCATGTCCTGCCTGGGAACAATACCTCCTGGTTCCCTCCCTGGCCAGGCAAAATCAACAGTCATTGTCATCTGGAAATACAGAACAGAGCGTGCACTGTTGATTTACAACTCACTAGCAGTTAGGACAAAACCCAACCTGCTAGGAAATACCATGCCAGCCTCATCCTATCCTGCCGTTCTGATGGTGTCTCCCACTAACTTCCCCTTCATTTTACCCTTTACCCATACTTGCTCCCATACAGAGAACAGGGTTTAGCCATGCTCCTTACCATTTAATTCTTGACTCATTGAAAATGCTTCTTACAGTGGTGGGGAGATGGCTCAACAGCCAAGTGCCTGCTTTGTAAGCATGGGGACCTGATTTGGGATCCCCAGTATCCATGCAAAAGCCAGGCATGATGAGTGTACATTTGGCCCTAAAGCTCGGTGTGGAAGGGAAGGGGCAAAAGGCAGAGACAGGAGGATCCCTGGGGCTTACTGAAGAGACTGTGTCTGAACAAATAAGGTGGACAGCAGTAGAGGAAGTCACTTGGTGTTCACCTCTCACACCAACCCCACGGTGTTCACACACACACACACACACACACACACACACACACACACACACACATCACATACACATACCTGTGAACACCTAACATTTTCTACAGCGTACAGAATGACTGTCTGAAGAGCTATCACTCCTTTGTTACTTATCCATTTGTTGCTACTCGTTGCAATAAAGCCTTGAAGACATTCATATTGTTATATAACATAACATATTGTTACACACACACAAATGCTGAGTATATTTAGTGCAGCTTGTGTGTATATGATTTCAGGGCTGACCACTTTGTACTGGATAACCAATGGAGGGCTCATCTCTGGAAGTGGTTAATTCTCCTTCTTTTTATGTATTTCTAGTATTTATTCTATCAACACCCTAGAGGTTTATTTTTTCCTTTATTTAAAAATTGAAAATAGATTTTTTTCATACAATATATTCTGATTAAAGTTTTACAACCTCAAACTCCTCCCAGAACTTCTCCATCTCCCAAATCTATACCCTTTCCCCCAGTAGAAAACAGTCATCTAAAACAAAAGTAAATAAGACAAAATGAAAACAAACAAACCAGGATAGCACAAAACAAACAGGAAAAAAAAAAAACAAATAAAAAGAGCCAAAGGTGGGAAAAAAATCACAACAAACACATACATGTAGAGATATGTATAGGAATCCCATAAAAACACAAAATCAGAAACCATAATATATAAGCAAAAGACCTATAAGTAGTATGAGGCCCAGAGTAATATGAAACAAAAAGAAAAAAAGAACCTCCAAAAATACCCTGTTTTTGTTTTTTGTTTTTTGTAGACAGGCTTTTCTGAGGCTTTGGAGGCTGTCCTGGAACTTACTTTTGTAGACCAGGCTGGTCTTGAATTCACAGAGATCAGCCTGACCTTGCCTCCCAAGTGCTGGGATTAAAGGCATTCGCCACCACCGCCTGGCTGTTTTGTTTTGTTTTGGGCTGGGTGTGGTGGCACATGCAAAGGCAGGTGGATTTCTGAGTTTGAGATCAGTCTGGGTTTACAGAGTGAGTTCCAGGACAGCCAGGGCTACACAGAGAAGCCAGGGCTACACAGAGAATCGATGTCCTGAAACAAACAAACAAACAAACAAACAAACAAACAAACAGGCTCATTTTTAGTTTATGTGTGTGAGTCTTTGTGTGCATGTATGTCTATACATGTACCTGGTGCCCAAAGAGCCAGAGGGTAGATGCCTTGGAAGTTGTGTTATAGATGGCTGTGAGTCACCATGTGGGTGCTGGGAACCGAACCCTGGGTCCTCTAAGAGCATTCTGAACCACTGAGCCATCTCTCTGGCCCCAGGGACTTTGCTTTTGTTTATTTATACTTGGCTGGATGCAAAAGCAGTGCTGGGACACTTAATGAACATGAACCAGTATGTAAGCTGTCAGCATCCCTGACCAGAGATGATCCTATGGCATTAGCTAATTAAATTGACTGTATTTGCTGTGTGGGAACACCAAGTCATCAAGTTCATTGCTTTTAGTCATCTAGAAAGAAAATCTCACTTGATTTCTGAGACAAATGGCTACTTTGTTGTTGTAAGATGAAAAACCTTTAGTTCCTTCCTTCCTTCCATCTTCCCTCCCTCCCTCCCTCCCTCCTCCCTCCCTCCCTCCCTCCCTCCCTCCCTCCCTCCCTTCCTTCCCTCCTTTCTTTCTTTCCTTCTTTTTGGTTTTTCGAGACAGGCTGTGCTGGAACTTGCTCCATACACCAGGCTGGTCTCAAACTCACAGAGCTCTGCCTGCTGGGATTAAAGGTGTGTGCCGCCAATGCCCGGCCAAAACCTTTGGTCTCTACTCAAGATTTTTTTTTTTTTTTTTTTTTTCTAAAATGAAAATGACCACAGGTCATGAGATAGCATGAGAAACCCAGAAAAATTATTCAAGTTCCTTTGTACTCATATGGTTCCTTCCCTTCCTTCCTCTCTTTCTCCCTCCCTCCCTCCTTCAGAAACTGCCTTGAAATAATAGAGAAGTTCACAATACCAAATATCCATTTAAAAATTAAACAACTCTAGTTTAACCAGAAATATGCACCGAGTGTTTCTCATGTGCCCATAGTTTTCCTGAATGTAATAATGTTGGCTAGTGTCGTTCTTTCTGTTCTTGATAGAATATTAAGGCCCAGGAGGTCAAGTTGCCTGCTCAAGGTCAGTTGGGTGAGGAGCCTTCTTGATGCCTCAGCCTCTCCTCTCTTGGCTGCTTCTTTCCCTTAGCTTTTGCTCTACCTGAAATCTTAGTAGTCATTTTTTTATTCTTTCTTATGTGGACAGTTGTTTGAAATATTGCTATTTCAAAGATAATTACTTGGTCTGTCAGGGGATAAAATGCAGGCTTGGCAGAGGGCCTGGGATGCAGTCCATTTGTTTCCACGTAGGTTTCCCTAACACTGTGACCTTTATCAAGTTCTTTCACCTCTTAGGGAGTAAAAAGTGGGAGTCTTCCTTAGTGGGGAGTAGAAGGTGCAGCTCTTTCATGGAGAGATGAAGGTCCTCCCTACTTGTCACAGAGATGACACAGAGCTTACAGGCTCCCACTTGATTTGAAAACATCAGGCTCCACTAAAGAATGCACATCGTCCTTCACTTCCCCTCTATGAGCTCTGGGTGTGCGTGGGTGGTAGCTTACTCTACAACTCCCCATGTGTGGTGTAACTGGAGTTTTTCTTTCCCGCCAAGTCCTGCCTATCTCCAGCCCTCCAGCCCCAAATAAGCATGATTTTGGTATTTATATACAAAATATATAAATGGGGTCCATGGTAGGCTCACAGGTTCTACGGTTTTGGATGGGGGAAATCTCATTTCTAGTTTTACAAACTCTAACTGCAGAAAATTTCAGTGTCATCAGCAGTACTTGTCATCCCCAAAGCCATAGATATTTCATATCACATCACAACTGTAGCAGGTAGTTTGAAATATTGCTATTTCAAAGATAATTACTTGGTCTGTCACAAAATGTATTAATGAATAAGAATTTGCCTTTCATTGCACCACTGCCTTTTAAATATTTTGATAACTACATTTTAATGTAATTTATTTCCTTCACATTCTTATGTAATTATTCGTATGCAGTTAAAACATACAAGGCTCCAGCTGGGTGGTAGTAGTGCACATCTTTAATTCTAGTGCTCGGGAGACAGAGACAGGTGGATCTCTGTGAGTTTCAGGCTAGCCTGGTCTACAGAACGAGTTCCAGGACAGGCTCCAAAACTACAGAGAAACCCTGTCTCAAAAAACAAAACAAAAACAAACAAACAAACAAAACAAACAAAATTACAAGGCTCCAACAGTCAGCCAAAGGGTCCATGAATAAGTTCAAGCATCTCTAATCTAGCTCTGTGTATTTCTGCCTGTTTCTGCCTTGGGGGCTTTGAAGTGGCTGTCCCTCTGCCTGGAACTTCCCTATCCCTGCTGCTTCTCACAGCCGGGCTTGGGGCTTGCACTTGCAGCTCCTTATTCCCAGGACTTCCCAGACCCCCTCCCCCACACCCCCACTCCAACCATTCTGCACCATGAGCACTTGTTTCAATTCCTTTACCACGTTTCTCACCTTCAGAAATGACCTTGTTTTCATCCTGAACCTTCTATCCTAGCACACAGGCCCTCTTAGAACGTTGCACACACCTATTCTGTCTGTACCTTGATTCCTATTTCCTAGAATCCTTAACTTGTGCTTGACAAACACTAGGTGAAGAGATAAACAAACCTTGCAAACCAGAGAATTTCTCTGGGTAGAATTCAGGTGAATTCTCCCCCCCCCCCCTCTCTCTCTCTCTCTCTCTCTCTTACACACACACACACACACACACACACACACACACACACACACAGAGTAGCATAACTTGTTCCATCAAATATAGTACAGTAGGTTTTCCTAGCTACACCTGCGGAGTACAGAGACAAATATTTAGGAAGGCCTGGCTGAGTTTGCTGTTATTAGGCACACACCCGCTCAAAGAGGGCTGGAACCCTCAAGGCTCCACTTGGCTTAAATTCTCGAGCTGTGCTGGTGCTGGACAACTCTGCGCTCCAGTGTCAAGGGAGCCCCTGAAGCAAGAGTGTTTTGGGCTGCGCTGCACATCTGCATATGCACTGTGTGAGCTGCTCATGCTCTCCGCGTCCAGACATGCTCCTCACTAGGTACCTCACATAGAGACGAAGTCTCCCACTTGCAGACCCATTCTTACTGCTTCCTTAGACTTTCTGCGTATCTCCCATGGGGTTTGATGTGTACATTCTGAGAGCCAGTGAAGATGTGGCACTCCATCACCAAGTGGGGACTGTGTTATTTTGGTGGCATCACCTTATTATATCCAGTGCCTGTAGGCCACTTTGTTAAATAGAGGAACCTTCAGAGAAGACATTCTTTTTAAGACTGTTATTGATGTGTGTGTGTGTGTGTGTGTGTGTGTGTGTGTGTGTGTGTGTGTGTCTGAGGATGTCAGGAGAGGGTATCAGGTTTCCTGGAGCTAGGTTGCTGTGAGCCATCCTACACAGATACTGGGAACTGAACTCAGGACCTCTATGAAGAGCAGTGAGCATTTTTAACCACCACATCATCTTTCAGCCCCCAGAGAAGATTTTCTTAAGGGGTAAGGGTGAGAGCTGATGTGTGTAGGAGGGCATGGAGGACCCTAGCTGGATAAGTAGTTGCTGTCTGGGGGAAACATCTACTATGGCTGGGAGGTAGGCATATTTTGAGCTTCAGTACTTCTGAGACATACTCAGAGGTGTCCCTATGGCAGAACCAAGTCAACCATGGAAGAAACCAAGTAAATAATTAGTCCAGACCCTGTGTGTGCAACTGAATAGTGGACTCTCCACCTAATACTGAAAACCACCCAATCATTCAATGTGGCCTTGTGTGAGAGAAAGTTGCTGTGATGTGTGGAAAGCTGTCAGCTTTCAGACTTCCGGTATTCTATGAGTGCGGGACTCACTTTTGTAGATAGATGTTTGTGCTCTCTTTCAGTTTATACAAATTTTCAGATAAGGACCTCTGACTTGGGGTGAAGAGTTTGAGAAAAACTATCATCTCTTAGAACTTGTATTTGAAGATAAGTGCTTATCAGACTCTTGGCTACATCAGAGAACACAGAAAAGGAGAAGAAGCAGCGTTTGAGAGTATTTCCCCACATTTCCTTAAGATACTCCTTGGTCACAGTTAGGGAACCTGCAAGGGACTGACCTAGGCCCTCTGCATGTGTGTGACAGTTGTGTGCCTTTGTCTATTTGTAGCACTGCTAGCAGTGAGATCAGGACCTGTCCCTGGCACTTAGCTGGCTTTTGGGAACCTGTTCCCCATGTGTGGGAAGGAGCTTGGTCCCACCTCAACTTATGTGTCATGGTTTTTTCAAGCCCATGGGAGGCCTGCCCCTTTCTGAATGGAGCCTGGGGAGTGGGTAGGGAGGGGGTAGATGGGAGTAAGGGGAGAGGGACAGAAGGAGAGGAGGGAGGGGAAACTGTGATTGGTACTTAAAATAAATGAAAAAAGTTAATTTCATAATAATAATAATAATAATAATAATAATAATAAAAGATAGTCCTTGGTCCAGTATGATTCTCTAGGGTTTGATGAGTCGGAGATGGGCAGTAGGGTTTGCTTGCCTTTGAATCAGATTTCTCCTTAGGCCCTGAGCACCCCACATCCTCTCAAAAATTAAAAGATCAAAGAAAGGCATAAAATGTGAGGTTTTTAAGAAATGAACTCTGTAAGACAGGGCTGAAGAATAAGAAAGCGAGTAAATTGAATAAATGAACTTAAGAAAAGAGCTTGCTGAGCAAGAATGGCAAGGATTCAGATAATACATATTAAAAAAAATCAATGTCCAAATGATTTCTATGAAATGAGGAAGGATATGAGCAGGGTTTCATCATCTTAGCATAATAGTGAGAGAGCCAAACCTCGCCTGGGAGAACTGCCGCCCCTGCCCCCGCTTTCCACCTGCAAACATGGATGGCGGTGGTTGTGCCCATGAATAGGAGAGCACTGGGCGCTTAGAGCAGCAGCACAGGCCACAGCCACAGAGATAACTGTGGGGACAATGAGAATAGAAATGAGCAGCAACAAGGGGCACACTGCAGCCAGGAGGTCCAAGGGCCTCTTCCTACAAATTCAAAGCTCAATCTTGCGAACGCTGAGCCAAGAGAAAGAGGCCAACTGCAAATGGCTAAGTGACTCGTCCTGGACGCTGCGGGAGAATGACGTGTGTGACATTTCTTTGGGAGGCATTAAAAATGTTCTCAAATTGGTTGTGGAGATGGTTACGCGGCTCTGGGAAAACGCCAAATGACACTGAGTTGGTATGCTTTGAATGTGGAATCGCGTGGCATATGACTTCTAGTCCGATGTATAAAGCTGCTTAATTAAAAAAGTGGGGACATGCCAGGTGGTGGTGGCAGCGCACATCTTTAATTCCAGCACTTGGGAGGCAGAGGCAGAGGCAGGCTGATCTCCATGTGTCTGAGGACAGCTTGGTCTACAAAGTGAGTTCCAGGACTGTTTCACAAAGAAACCCTGTCTTGACCCCCCACCCCCAAGTGGAGACTTGAAAATACCCTGTTTAAAAACCCAAAGCGTCCTCCTATGGATTCCCTCAAAGAAACCCTCCATCTTGCACAATGAGCCTTGCGTGTGTATCCTGTTACCTCGTACCTTGTCACCCTTCACCTGACAGGTGTGTGTTCAGATGAACAGCAGCTGGGAATGTACTGTGACAAATGAGCGACCTCTGGGTTTCAATGCTAATGCCACAGATTTAGGAACATACTAGACCCATTTTTACTCCTATTTCTGGAGGCTTTTCTCGTGCCCACCTTTGTGCAAACAACAAGCCTTTGGAAGGGGTGGTTAATTAAGAAGGGCCACATTATTTTCATCTCCCAGTTTGTACCTTTTACTGATCTTGTTTTTCTCAGATTGAAGCCTTGTGTGTCTGTACACTCCATCTTACTCCTCTCCTGATGCTGGAAATGCCAGTATCCCCACAAACTATCTCAGCCATTTTCCTGCAGGGCCTGCAAGATTTTGGACCTCATCACTTGTTCCAGCTTCCGTTTGCTAGCGTCATGGAAAGTAAAGCCATGACACCACAGAGAGTAGACGACACACATTCTTTCTCAGTCTGATTTCCGTCTTCACAGGATCTTATACATCCTCCTAAGTGGCACAGCCCAAAGCAACATATCTTTCAGAATTGAAAACAAAAATCCTTGAAAAGCATTTCTCTGTCTTTTTTGTTAATCAAGAAAAACACAGGTTTCTTTTCACATGCTATCAGTGCACCTCTAACTCGGTAAAGACGAACGAACACAAGTCAAGCGTTCTCCTGAGAAGCTCACAGGGTCCCCGCATTTCCGTGAGGGGAAGCCGTGCAGCAGGGAGGGCAAGCATAGAAATGTATGCATGATGAGTGATGGAGAAGGAGGGCAAAGCCTGAGGACCAGGAGACCTGGCCTAGCCTCTTCTCATCTTTCCCCAAATCAGCCGTGTCTGTCAAGAAAGGGGAGCAGAGAACTGAGGCACTTACATAGTAATTCCAGGGGAAACTCAGCTGCATTTTGTAGGCTGCAAAACGAAGTTCAATGAGTGTCTTTGACAAACTAAACCTCCCTCCGTTTGGCCACCACCATGCACAGGAGGAGGGGCAAGGCTCACCGCACTGTGGAGTCTCCTGGCTTCCTAATTGCATCTGTCTTTTGGAAGTTGCCGCAGAAGAAACTGGTGATGTAATGATTCTGTGCTATGGGGACTCAAATGTGGACAAAGAGTGACTAGGTGAGGGGAGAGAGGAAAGGACAGGTAAACCCTTTGGAAACGAAGAACGGGTCTTCTGCCTTTGCATGGGGCAGCACAGCTAACATCTATTTCTCAATTAGACTAGAGTGTAAGAGACTGGTGGGGTGGGTAGCACCAACCACTGTTATCCCACTGTTATTTGTTAGTGTGTGACATGTACAGATGTACAGTTGACTGTGTTGTCATGTATGCAGTAACACATGTGTGGAGGCCAGAGGACAACTTTGAAGAATCAGTTCTCCCCTTCTATATTTACTTGGGTCTGCAGTTTGGATTCAGGTTATCGGGCTTTTGTGGCAAGTGCCTTTACCCACTGAGCTGTGTCGCTGGCCCAGGGATTATCTTTCTTTCTTCTCTCTCTCTCTCTCTCTCTCTCTCTCTCTCTCTCTCTCTCTCTCTCTCTCTCTCTCTCTCTCTCTCTCTCTTCCTTTCTCTTTCTTTCTTGCTTTCTTCTTCCTTCCTTCCTTCCTTTCTTTATCTTTCTTCCTTTCTCTTTGATTAGATACATTTTAGAGCAGTTTTTGGTTCATAGAAAAATGGAATGGAAAGTACAGAATCCCCATATATCAATGTTCCCACTCCCAGTATCCAATGAAACACCCTCCTTCACGTGTTTGAACACTTGATGCTTAGCTAATAGCACTGTTGTAAGAGATTGTAGAATGTTTGAGAAATGGAGGCCAGCTTGAGGACATGAGTTACCTGGAGGGCACAAAGGCCCTGTGGGCCATGGTCTGATCCGGTCTGGGCCTGTGCTTTCATGTGTTAGTTGGCCATGATGTGAGCAAGCAGCCTCATTCTCCTGCTGCCATGGACAGGAGCTAGCCTGTTAGTACTGCTGCCATGGACAGGAGCTAGCCTGTTAGTACTGCTGCCATGGACAGGAGCTAGCCTGTTAGTAGGCCTTCTCTACCATAATGAACTGTGTACACCAAACCAAGGCTAAATCCTTTTTCCCTTAAGTTGTTCTGTCACAGAAATGAGAAAAGGGATTAACACCTGCCACTGTCAACATCCCCTTACAGAATGGTACAGGTGTTAACCAACCTACATCAACACGTCACTGTTACTCAAAGCCAGAACTGACTCCAGAGTTTACTCTTGGCGTTGCACATTCTATGGGCTTGGCAAATGTGTGATGGCATTTCACCATGATATTGCCATACTGAATTAGTTCCACTTCCCTAAACGCTTCTGTGTTCTATCTATATATTGTCCTCTCTTGATAAGCAGCTCTGGATTTAATAGACAGACTTAGTATCAATAGGAAACGAGGGCTTTTTAAACAATGGCTTTCTTTTTCTCCCTCCTCCCTCCTCTTCTTCATGCCTCTATCCCCAGTATTAGGGGATGAACCTAATGGGCAATCTCCATTCTCCTCTTTCTAAGGGGTTTCTAGTTCTCTAGCAAGCCTGGCAGTTGAGAAGGAAGCCCCAGGCTCTGTATGTGCTGATGAGCAAAGAAAGAAAAGGCAGCAAACGGCCAGTTGGTGCTATTAGAGGCGGAGCCTTTAGGAGGTGATTGGGTCATGAGAATGGGAACTCTCATAAATGGCATTAGTGCCTTTCTAGGAGAGACCACGGAGAGTGAGATCTTCTGCCACTTGAAGATGTAACAAGAAGTCAATGAGAAAATGGCCCCTGCCAGAACCTAGTCATCCTGGCACACTGATCCTGGGCTTAAGAGACCCCATCACTGTAGAAAATAAATGTCTATTGTTTATAAGTCACCTTATTGTTGTTTTGTTACAGCAGTCCCAACTGGACTAAGACACCAGGTATGTAGAAACAGTGTGGGCTTTGGTGAGAGGGCATCTGGCTTGTTTTTCTGCCTTACTATCCCTGAGGCTAGAAGTATTTAAGATCTTGGGAGAGTGTCTTAATCTCTCTGAGTTGCAGCTTGCTTATCTACAAAGTAGGACAAAGTTTTTGTTACTGTAGGAATACAGGTAACATTGAGATAGGATAATATACAATATTTTCCCCTTGCCTGATCAATAGGAAGGGAAAAACTGAGGTGTGAATACCTTAAAGTTCAAATATAGGTGTATTCAAAGTAAATGAATGAATCCAGGACTATTCTGGAAAGTGAGGCCCTTAGCACAATAGGACACAACAGGGACTAAAGGCCTGAGCTCCCATCACATACTGAAAGCTCTTCTGCTTTGCAGAGAAGTTACCATATCTGTGCTAGCAATGCATATTGCCAATAACAGTTGTCCATTAGGCAGCACCTACCGTACTCCCAATATTTCTCAGTGGATTTCTGTAAAGCCATGCATTTCTTCAGAATGAAAAGCTAGTTGTTGACTAAAACTGCCGAGGTGCATGGGGGCTGGCAGAAGCCCTCAGCAGGGCGCATGGTGCATACTCTGACTCTGTCCCAGCAATCTGCACAGGCCTCCTACAATCTATGTCTCCCTTAGTCTCTACCAGGCATCTTGTACCTTGCACAGGTAATCCCTGAGAGTTAATTGTGCCTTGTTATTTACCAGCCATTCAGTGAACATTTTGCTGCTCCTCTCTTGGCTCCCCCTTTACGACTGTCTCCTGCCAGCAGCCCAGGGACACCTTTACCTTCATCTCCCAATTCCTGTGTAACATTTAATTGTCTGCCTTTCAAAGTTTCAACTCCTTAACAGCCGACATTTGCTGTACATACCGGCTCTTATATTGGAGTCAGCCATGGGAGTCCAGTCTCATTGTTCTTACTCTCTGTCCAGATGTGTTTAAAGACAATCTGGCTGGGTTTTCTCAAACACGTGGGAATGCATAGGGATGCATTTGTCAAGAGTGCAGATACTCCTCTGCCACTGAGAGGCTGTTCTGGGAAGGCATGCTGCTATAATATGTCTGGGCAGCAGACACACACCTGTTTGCTATGTTAGACTTTGCCTCCTCTCTGCTTTCGGAAACACAGAGAAGTGAAAACAAAGCTGCATGGAACAATTCTTGGTGTTTTCTGTCTCTGCATCTCATCCCACTGAAGTGTTCAGATGGGATGAAGAAGGGAGAGGGACCAGGTCTTGATGAGAATGTGGATTCCAAGGCGCATCTCAACCCAAGTTCACACAAGTGTCAGTACAATTTAAAATAATAGAATCCTCTCATGTAGCTCATCTTATCCTGGGAATTGGATTTCCCCCCAAATTAATCCTTTAGCATCAACAAAAGGGCTGAAAGCACAGGCGCCGAGCTCCTCGCTCGCCTCCATCTGGCAGGGCCGTGTGAACACTTCGGTTGGCTTGCCTTTTTAATGAAGTGATTTTTAATGAAGCAAGCTGTGAATTTAATAGATACCTTAAAACAGCTTCTTTGTAGCTAAGCGTTAAGTAACGAAACAACTGCCAAATTAGCCACCCAAACCAAGAGAAAATCATAAGGCCAATCTGGGGTTGCTGCAGCTTCTGGCTGTCAGACCTGCCATCTGGATGGCTGGCTGAGTCAGGATGGTGCCACAAGGACACGTGGAGGCAGATAGCCTGATGGAAGGCCTGTTAAGTGACCTTTCGAAACGTCAAGGGACTGTGTGGCTAGCATAATCGCTACTGCTATTCTCTCTGCTGTCCATGCAAGGGTGCTCTTCTAGAGGTCCATTTAATTTGTGGTTAAAGATTGTCCTCACCAGCCCTGACTGAGGACAAGAGGGAGGAAATCACTAGATTCATCTAGAAGCCCCTCAAAGCAGATGGTGGTAGTAAGACATGTACAGACAACAGCTTTAAAGGTGAAGAGATCACCCTATCTTAGTAAATAGGAGGCAGGTAACGCAAGCCAGTGGGAGGGCCGAGTGGTATAGGCAGCAGGCAAACTGGGGAACTGGAAAGAGTGGGTCTCACAAAAGTTATCCAAGCTCTTTGGTGAAAACCGAAGTTATGAACACAATAAAAAAGCATCGCATGGTCTGATTGTGGGTTACATGCCTTACTCCTGGGCTGAGCTCACAGACTGCGAGGGACAGAGAAGCTTTGCTGGTGTTCCAAAAGCAACAAGAATCACTTGGGAATTTCCTCAAATCAGTTTATACCCCCTATTGTGTTATTTCCCATATTGCCACAGGGCTTGCTGATGGATACGATATGTTAAAGCAAAGCTCTTTCCTTTTCAATTGGATGGATATTAAAAATGAAAACAAAATAAACACAGGAAGAGTGCAATATCATTTCTATCTAAGCCTGACACATATGAATAAAGGAATATAATCGCATAAATATATGTAAAAAATACAGTGTCCCACGCATACACAACTATTCAATAGTTTTGAAACATTTACTTATTTTTCTCTTGTGTGTATTGGTATTTTGCCTGCAAGTGTGTCTGTGTAACATGTGTGTAGTACATAGGCCAGAAGAGGGTGTTCTCTAGAGTTACAGACAGCTGTGATCCGCCACATGAGTGCTGAGAATTGAGCCCCTTTGGAAGAGGACTGTTGTTAACTGCTGAGCCATTCCTTCAGCCGCAGAAGTAAATCCTGAATATATTAAATAGCAAGTGGCTATGTATAAAAGTGGTTTCTCCATGTGTAGTTTTTGCTGCTCTGTGTGTAGTTTCTTCCTGCTTTGGGTGTAATACTCTGCTGTGGGTGTAGTTCTCTTTGCTCTGTATGTTCTTTCTCCCTGCTGGGTAGCTGCAAATTACACTGAATCCAGAGCACACTTTAAAAAACCATATTCCTATGATGTCTTAAAAGAAATAAAGTCACAAATAAGAAAATTGATTAAAACATCCCTAATCCTATTTCCCTAGCTTTATATTCATTTATTGTAGGTAGCTTATACATGTGAAAATACTCCTCAGTTTTAATTTAGCTAAACCTTTGACTCACAGGCATATATTTCTTATCAGTTAGCTAGGTCATTGTAAAGGAAATAGGAATATGGAAGCCTAACCATGCCCTCTCTGTCCCAGGAAGATAGGACTCAGAAAGTCTTTCTTTTTTCTTCTAACTACATTCCCACCATTTCTTGGCTTTTACACATGCATGTCCTAGGAAGCCTGTGGTGACACTCCATCCTTAGGAACTCATGTTGCCAGCAGTCTATTTGCACACACACACACACACACACACACACACACACACACACACACACACACAGAGTGATGGGCTTCCCTGGCAAAGTGGTCAATCAGAGCCACTGCCATAGAAGCATGCTGGAGCCCAGGCAATCACAGTGTGTGTGTGTGTGTGTGTGTGTGTGTGTGTGTGTGTGTGTGTGTGTGTGTGTGTAATCAGCTTGGTATATCTTACTCTTTGTTAAAAAAAAGAGAATAGTATCAGACTTCACTTTATCAAAAAACCAAGGAAAACTAAAGAGGAACAGGAAGGAGACTATGAACCTCCCAGGCTAGTGGACCCTCCTATGGTTGGTAGTGAGTATTTAGTCACTACCTTCTAGTGAGCCAATATTCTTGGGGGTGATTCATCTTATAAACTGCCTCTGGACACATTTTTATTGTCAACGAATCCACAACAGCTTGCTGAGGGCCGTACTGCTTGTGAAGGTATGGGGTGCATGTATGTTAGAACTGTCCCCTTTTATGTGTCGGATAGTTTGACCATTTTCCTTTCTTTCAAGCCATGCATGATTGGACACAGACCTCACGAGACTGCACTGGCTGGACCACAGCAGGAATTCATCCACATCTGACTAAATAAGATGACTGCTTTGTCACTCTCACGGGTTGGAACTAACTTTTGTTTTATTGGCTTGCTTTGCAGCAGCAACATACTTAGTCCATAACATCTGCAATGTGGGCAGGCAGGCAAGTTAGATAAGAAGGTGAGATGTAAGTATGTGTATTGAAAGTGTGGTTTGTTGGTTGTGTTGGGAACCCACAGCCTCCTGCATACTAAGCAAGTGCTCTGCCATTGGACATTATCTAATCCCAGAATGCATTTAAAAAAGAAATCATGGACATTTAGCTTTATAGAGACCAAAAGATGTCATGGAAAGCTCCTTGTCTACCCTCTTCCACAGTAAAGCAGAGAAACTGAGCAAACACACAGATGGCCACACAGATGGTCAGTGGCTAAGTGGGAGGGGGTGCCCAGTCTGGAGGTTCTAATAAAAACCAACTATAGGTTTGGCCATTATGAGCAGAAACTCATTCTCTGAGGGGAAAACATTTTACATCACAGCCTGTGTATACACAATAGTCCTGGGCTCTGGACCTCAAACGAATGAGTAATAACTGGCGGCAAGGTTCAGAAGAGGAGGAGAAACAGAATGCCTCAGGGATGAAGAGTAAAGGGTAGTGAAGGGTTGCGATGCGTGAAGGATGGAAGGGGCTTCCCAAAAGTGCAAATCTGAGATGCTGAAGTAACTGCAGCTAGTGTTAGCATCTCATTGCTGACAAATAAAACTTATACATGACTTCTAAAACTGCTTCCTCCAGCAACAAGAGCTGTTATTGTCACATTGATTTTAAAATTAAATGCTACAGAATTTTCTTGCTTTAATGAGAAGGCAGATCCAAGTGGTAAACAAAGTAATGATTAAAGCAATTAAGAGAATAAAAACGAGAACTAATGCGACAATACTCCTAATCCTTAACCCAAACAGGCAGCTTTGGCTGGCATACCAAGAAGATGCATGCTCATCTCTAGATGACATTATTGACAAGCACTGGCCTCTGCGAATATGCTGCGCTTTGGTAAGGCTGGGAGAAGTCAGTTAGCAATGAAAAATCTGCCTGCACCTGGTTCTCATTTGTTCTCCAGCTGAGAAACCAAAGACAACTTTTTATTGCTTTGTGGTCAAACAGCAAGTTCACTTCTCCATGGGATGATCAAACGGCCAGCCTCCCCCAGTCGGAGAGGGTTTGCCTTTCACTTTCAACTTGTTCAATCATCATTAACTCTGAAAATTGTCACATTCCATTTGTGCAATGAAAATTTCACCACTGGTGACTGTCTGGGTGAAGTTTTTGTAGGTGAGGCCCTAAATCTAGACCTCATACATTCTCAAGGTCATTTGCCTTGTTGCCTTGTTTAATGACAGCTGCCGACAATCCTGCCAGGCCTGGGACCTGACACTGGTGACTTGGAAGAGACTTCTGTATGTGTTACACTCTCTAAGACGGGAAAGGATCAGGGTGAGTTTTCAAAAACTACAAATCTTTTGGATTTTTGCCAATCATAAGATCTCAAAAGAAGACCATTGGAAATGATCCATTTAAAAGCCTGATTTCCTCACCCTGGGAAGCCAGCTCCCCTGGATAGGCTGCAATGGCAAATTGGAGAGATTCCAGAAGTTTCTGGAAAGGAGAAATAGACTTTTTCCTTTTGCTATTGGGCTTGGGAAATCTTCATGTTCTCTGTTTATCATCTCATTGTATCTGTCTCTGCAGAGGGGCTCTGACACACTAGGGTCCTGAGAACCTGGTACAGGGCCAGATCCTGACTGGCAATTTCCAAATATGAATTTCTGAAAATGGCTGTCAAGTGGCAAAATGGCCACACAAAGAGGTTACTTGATGTAGCCTTCACAACAGCGAAGTCTGTGGGGCAAGCCAAATAAATGTCGCACCACGTGGGAAGTAAGTCACGGACCAGACTAGCTCCAGTTGTAAGTCTTGATTAAAGATTCAAGGTCAAAAGCACGGGAACGTCTACACAGAGCTTTCAGTGTCTCAACATCAGCATCTACTACACAGTCTCCAGGAGGGGCTTCTTGCTTCAGCTTCTAGTTCTGGTTGCAGTTTCCCTGGGACAACCTTGACACAGAGACACTATTCTCAGCACAACTGTACTACAACCACTCTGCCTCATCATGCATTAAAACTGAATTGTTGCCAATGCTGGCACTTTTATTGACTGGCGGGATTCAGAGGTAGGAGAGAGGGCAGAAACACCCTAATAATCACTCTCCTCCAGAGATTCTAAGACCAGCCCAGTCCCTAGGTCTCAAGGAAAATCCTGCGCATCTTAAAACAGAGGAAATCAGCCTGCTATTTTGATGACTGAATTGACAGCATCACCTTTTACAAAAAGAAATCCCCGTGCAAGGCAATTCACCGAGAGGTGTCAGAAAGACCTTTGTTCATTCAAACATGTTTGTGTTTCCTGACTAATTTTTTTTTAGACTCGGTGATTGTTTAATCCTTACAGTGGTTCCAAGAAGTGAGATGACTTACCCCAGTGACAGAACTCAGAAAGTCTGGGTCTAATCCACTGTGCTATCCTTTCTCAAGATTTCCAGGGATGTTACAACCCAAAAGGTCCCTTGTGTGTTGCTTCAAGGAGGGCAGATGGTATGTGGAGAGGGGTTTTATATGTATGTTTTTATCAAGGAATTAACAAATGGAGATTCTGTCTCTCTAAAGTTTCCCTTTCTCCTTACACCGAATTCTTCTTTGTTTCCACCCTTGTGGAGGTCACTCTTGTGCTGTGGGCTCCTGAGTGAGATGGTAAACTGTCCCTCTTGGCGTCTGTCTGTCTGTCTGTCTGTCTGTCTGTCTGTCTGTCTGTCTGTCTGTCTGTGTCTCAGGGCTATTGCTGTGCTTCGGTGAAGCTCTACGGGGTTTGTGACTGGGGCATAAAAGCAGACATCATTCACTCATTGCACCTAAGTTTTCAGGACGTGCTCCATTACTGACCTCCACTAACGGCCTCGGTTTGCGCTCGACTGCAAACCTGAAGTGGCAGAGTTCACAGTAGCTGGTATTTGAGGATGACAGCCAATGCTCCAGGCAGCTTCGATGGATTGTCCCCAAGGTCCCAGTACATTCACATGGAGAGAGCAAATCCTCTTGGCTGCTGCCCTCATGGCAGATCCTGCACATTGGCCGGTCATTGAAGGGGCTGCAAGAGAAGGAGGGGCACCTGATTGTCACTGAGTAACAACCCACTGCCCTGGGGAGGGCCCTTGATTTGCATCATTTGAGCCTTCGCCAGTGGCAGCTGCTCAGAACACAAACTGCATTAAGCTGGCCTCCTTACAGATATATGTGTACCTGAATATATTTCCTCTGGACACTGGGGGACTCATGGTGTCTTTTTGTGTGTGATGTCAGAAGCCATTGAATCTTAATGACTTGACCTGTTAATTTGTTAAATAGACAAATGATGATGTGTTCATTTCTAACATTTTTCTTCCTTTATCTGTTGAAATACTTTTAGGTATAAACATTACCTTCTGCATGATTGCCTAGTGATGTGGTTTGCATAGGAATGTTAGGATTTATAATTGTTTTATGAAACAATTATACTTGTTTTGAAAAATAAAATGTGGTCCTCTTGCATCTTCAAAGTGATGAAAGACTTGGTATCCCTGTGAGTTGATAGGTTTAAATATGCCTATATGTTTTAACAATTTATAGTTTCTTTGCATATATATGTGTGTATATTTACATGTGTGCACGCACATGTATATATGGGCACACATTCACATGTGTGTATGCTAGGGGCCAGAAGTTGATGCTGAGCGTCATCATGGATGTTTCTCTCCATCTTATGTATTCAGGCAGGGCCTCTCTCAGATCTAGCAAACAGAAACTAGTCTGTTTAAGCAACTAGCTTGGTCCAGAGAGTTCTGTCTCCACCTCACAAGTGCTGGGATTACAAGTGAGCAGCCACATCTGCTGGGCTTTGATGTGGGTGCTGGGGATCCAAACTCTGGTCTGCATGCTTGTGTGGCAAGTGTACTATCCACTGAGCCATCTCCCAGCCCACTTCTCTCTTTTCTGTATTTTCCATGGTTAAGTTCACTTGTTTTTGCAGAAGACATGGGTTCAGTTCCAGAATCCACATGGTGGCTCACAGCCATCTGCAACTCCAATTCTAGGGGATTCACTATCCTCTTTTGATCTCTGCAGGCACCAGCCACATGTGGTACATATACACATACATGCATGCAGACAAAACACTCACACAAGTAAAATACAATAAATCTACAAAAATCACTCATCACCATTAAGAACAAATTCTTTCAAAAAGCTTTTAAGATCTGGGCAGTAGTAGCACATGTCTTTAATCCCAGTCCTTGAGAGGCAGAGGCAGGCGGATCTCTATGAGTTCAAGGCCAACCTGGTCTACAAAGCAAGTTCCAGGACAGCCAGAGCTGTTCCACAGAGAAACCCTGTCTCAGAAAAAAAAACAAAAAAAACCACCCCTCCAAAAGCTTTTTAGATTTTATGATTTAATTTTACAAAATGTTTTTCTGGCATGTATGTGCACCACATGCATGCTTGGTGCCCACAGAAGGAAGAAGAGGGCATTGGATCAATGAAACTGAAGTTATGGATTATTCTGAGCCACCGTGGGGTTGCCACGAACTGAACCAGGGTGCTCTGCAAGAGCAATGAGTGTTTTCTAACAACTGAGTCATCTCTCCAGCCCCAAGAAAAAATTCTTTCAAAATGACATCAGTTGTAGTTTCTAGACAACAGCATCATTTGATTCAGATGAAGGTATGCACAAGTTCCCTTCATGTCTCTCTTTTCAATACTGCAGGAGAGCGAGAACAGGAAGTACATTGGTGATGGACCCTGAAGCAGCAGACTGAGCTGGGCACAGAGCCAAGGTGTGGATGGTTCCTTGAGCTTGTGAAGACACTACACTGTAAGTGAGTGGTAAATATGCCCTACTGAGGTGGCCTTTAGAGTTCTGCATTCCTGTGGAAAAGCTACTCTCTCATACTTCTTGAAGAGGATGTGGCACCACCAATGGTTCCCAGTTCTGCAATCAGGCTGCCTGGGCTCAAACCAAAGCTCTGGATCTTATTTGTCAGCTAGCTATGAACAAGTAACTTCATCTCTCCATACTTTAGTCTCCTGATCTGTAAAATGGGCTCGAAAGTGGAGCCCTCTGTATTGATTGTGAGGATGAAGAAAAGTTGGTCTAGAGCAGTTCTTAGCTCTAAAGGACCTAGCTAATGCTAGCTACTGACACTTGCGGAATGACCCAGGCTGAGGAAAGTCAAGTAACATAGCCCTCACCTAATGGAAATTTCAAATTAGGATGGCTTTCTTTTTCAACAAGAGGGACCCACTGCCTCTACGACTGGCATTTTAAAAGAATGTTGTCAAGGCATGTGGCAACCAGCCTCCTTTCACACTTCCTGCTTTCTTTCTCCCAAGTTCTCCAGAGATGATGTTAACCTTGGTCCATGCCCCATGACTTTTTTTAACACCATCTCTAATCCAAATGGAAACAGCCTGAGACACTACAGATCCCCAAAGGCCTTTCTGGGAATGACCCTGAGAATGAATGAAAGCTAGAGGTGGCAGGATCATCCTTTCACTTATTCAAGAGACCCATTGAAGCTCTGGGGAAAGGGAGGTGAGAAGGTGACAGATGGCTTTTGTCTCTTGGCCTCCTTTGTTCCTTTTGACTCTCAACTGGGAAAAACTGTAGTGTTTTTGTGTACAGTGATGTGTGGCTCAGGAGCAGTTGAAAGAGAGACTCAGCGCACACACACACACACACACACACACACACACACACACACACACACACACCTCTCAGTTACATCAAGCAGCCTGTTCTTCTTGATCAAGCAGAGACTGATGCCTGCGAGGACCACTGGTGCACATACTGCCATCCATCCTTAGTTCACAGAAGGCCAATGACATTTACCGCCTCTTTATGTTCTGAGCCCTAGCCAATTGCTAGAAATTCTCCAAGAAGTGGAAAACATACACCACATATTTTTCTTTCTATCTTCTATGACAGCCACACATATTTTAAAGATTGACTTTTATTATTTTTATAGTGTGTGTGTGTGTGTGTGTGTGTGTGTGTGTGTGTGTGTGTGTGTATGCACATGAGTAGAATTGCCTAGGGAGGCCAAAGTTGTCAGCTCCTCCCACCCCACCCCCCAACTGGAATTATAGGAGGTTGTGAGCTACCTGGTATGGGTGCTAGAAAACTAGAAGTTTTTTTTCTTTCTGAAAAAACAAACAAACAAACAAACAAACAAACAAACAAACAAACAAACAGGAGACTCCCTGGTGCATGGTACACTGGGAGTCTGTAGCTCCTAATCTGCTATGGGCAACAGCAGCGTAAAAGGAGACCTTAGGGACAAGGAACTGGACTGAATAAGTGGTCTCCGGGCTGCTCAGAGCCCTTATTCTTCCTCATACAGGGAAATCAGGTGAGACACTAGTACTTCCCGTGTTGGAGTTCATGTGAAGAAGCAGGGATGGGGCTGTAGAGTGAAGGAAAAGATGACAGAACGAACCCCTACATGGCAAAAGCAGACTCACCCAGAGAACAGCCTGGATAGCAGTGGGTAAAGCTAAGTGGCATGTACACTGCGAATGCTGCTTTGAAAGTTTTATCCCCAAAGCCAGGCATGGAGGCACATGCCTCTAATCCCAGTATGCAAGAGGTGGAGGCAGGATCAGGCCTTCAAGGCCATCCTCAGTATGAGAATGAGGCTAGCCTGGGCTACTGAAGGACTTATTTCAGTCCCACAAATCCAATCACTGGACTCAAGTCACCTGAAATCAGGTGGCTTCTTTCTGTCTTAACAAAGTGCTAGCTTTGTTAGCTGCAAAACTAGCCACAGCAGTGTCAAAATAACAACTGCAAAGCAAGCAACCACACATCTCGTGGCAGCTCTCCCCACCTACCTCTCTATAGTGGCTTTAGGAGGAATGTGACAGCATGAATTTTAGCTTTATACTCCTGCTGCTGTGAAAACAGCAACCACAGAACTTGGGTAGTCTTTTTATTTTATTTTATTTTATTTTATTTTTGCCCAGTACTTCCCTTCTCTGACACAAAGACCTGAACACCAATTATATTTCCTTTAGCATTCTCCACTTGACAAACAGCTCTTTGGGTCAATTGCAGATGGGTTTATTTTAACTGTGGCGGTACCTCTGGGTGGCAAGAGTCCGCACTACTGTTGACAGCAGCTGCCCGTCCTTAGCTGAAACTTGCATGACATACTGTGGCTGCCCATTCACTAGGCTGCCACAATCCTCCACAGTCTTCACCACAGGCGCAGCTGAGCTGGTGCAGTCTGGCAAGACTTCGGGCAGGTGACTGCAGCGGCTGGTTGTCATGGCAACAGACAGCAATTACTCTGTTAATGGCTTCCACATTCATAGAGGATTTCCATCTAAGAGAGATCAGAAAACAGTTTACTTGGCTGGATGGTTAATGGAAACTGGAGGATTATGGGCCACCAACATCAGCATGTCATTATTTAATATAAATACTAGGGTAGCTTAGATGTGGCATGATTATCTTGTTACTATTTAACTCAAGCATACCTGCATACATTTGCACACACAGACTCATACATATACAGGCTACAAGAGTTATGAATACCTGCTTATGAACAAGACAGCAAGCATGTGTGCACACACACACATTCAGGAGACCTGCTTTCCATGAGGGGGCAGAATGATGGCTCCGAAGCCCAGATCTGAAGAGAAGATAAGCATTTCTCCTGCTCTGCACCCGAGGTGCAATAAGTCTTTGTTGACACTCTCTAAAAGTTTCTAGAGTCATTATTAAAACTGCTTGCAATGATTTTTTTTCTTGTAAGCAATTTATTCTCTATGCAGTTTTATTCAGAGATACTAAGATTAAAAACAGGGATAAAAAAGGAAGGGAAAGCAAAGAATTTGGCAAACGTACATTCTGGAACACCATTCCATCACTTTCGAAACTTGGCCGCAACTGTGTCCTGTAATACAACGATCTACCTCGAAAGCCACAGATTAACTTCCTGTAAGAAGCTAACCCATCTGAGCCAGTCTGAAATAGTTGTTCAGGTGATGGTTAGTTTGATGAACTGTTTTGTTTTTCAAATGGGTATTATAATAAATATATTAGCATTGGCATTTTGTTTGTGTACCACTGAGTCATGATGAAACTTGCAGGATATATTACACCCAAAGGTGATATGACTCAGTGCCACCACCCACTGTGCCCTGTTCACCTCATGTTCCACATGGCTCAAGCTTAATACATGGGATTGGTTGACAGATGGAGCTCTTGTCAACAAGAAGTCAGGGTCATCAAAGCTCAAATCTAGCTATTGCCAACTTTATCTTCCCTCTTCCAACTCAGAATAAGATACTTGGGATTCCTCCAGGGGTGGTTTCTTCCCAAATATTTGTCTTTACTTACTATGTTTGAGTTGATCCCTACAGGATCTTTCCAACTTTCAAAATGATGTGCATCAGGGCAAAAATACAGTGTTTTCAGATGTACTTGAGTAGATAGTTTCCCTCCTGACAGGCCCAGGTCTCACTATTTGAGACAAATGGACATGCTCCTTATCTTTGTTACTGAGGTGTGTGGCTAGCTTCCTTTTTTCTTGTTGCCTTAATCCTTCCAAGATATGTGTGTGTGTGTGTGTGTGTGTGTGTGTGTGTGTGTGTGTGTGTGTGTTCCTATCTAGCAGCCCTTTAGAATCTATGGTAGAGAAATGTCTGTGGGTACCAACCCTTGGTCAGGGGGTGATGCAGGAAGTTGGCAGTGGCTATCCATCCATGCTATTTTACAGCACTGAATACTGAAAATTTAAAGATACATAGGTAGATAGTTGGTATAGAGTATAGTTTTGTTTTTCAAAAATAGAGTTTGTTGGGGGGTCTGAGGAGATAGCTCTCTGGATAAAGTGCTTGCTGTAGAAGAATGAAGATCTGAACCCACATGCAAGCCTAGCAGATATAGTGGTTGCCTGTGATCCAGCACTCAGAAGACAGAGTCAGGGGATCACTGGAGAAATCTGGCTAGTTAGGTTGACAGGAATCAGTGAGCTCTAGGCTCAGAGAGAGACCCTGTCTCAATAAATGAAGTGGAGAGAGACTGAGGCATCACCTTAGGGCCTGAGTGACACTCATATGCACACCATGTACATGTACTCATTCATGATAACATGTATGCACATATAATAATAGGTTTTGTTGTTATAATGTATGTATGTATGCATACATGTATATAATATTCTAGAAAGCATGGAGAAACTCATGATTGCACCACTCAGAACCACAGAACTCTTACAGGGCAGGTACTGTTTTGGTTTTTGGGCAGAATTCACAGTGTGGAGATTGCTTGTAGCTGAACCAGGGAGACTATTTTCCTCCTTTTAAATGGAGTTACAGTAGCTTTCAGGCCAATAAACAAAAGGATGTGAAAAGATGGCCCTCTTCTAAAACAGTGCATAGCCCACTCCTCCAGCCTACCCTGACAAAACCTCACTGACATGATTTTAAATTCTCATAATGCCTCCAAACCACAAAGTGCAGCTTCCTGGCACAACTCTCTTGCTTCACAAAGAAGCCATAGATGAAGAGCCAGGGGTGTGTTGGCAGGAAAAGCAGACACAGTGACCTTCTGCTGCATGGAATCATTATGTCTGGGTGCACTCCGAGAGTCTATTTTTGGCTTTTGCATAACTCCAGCCCAGCGAGTGGAGCTCTCTCTCTCTCTCTCTCTCTCTCTCTCTCTCTCTCTCTCTCTCTCTCTCTCTCTCTCTCTCTCTCTCTCTCCCTCCCTCCCTCCCTCCCTCCCTCCCTCCCTCCCTCCCTCCCTCTCTCTCTCTCTCTCTCTCTCTCTCTCTCTCTCTCTCTCTGCTTGATGAACTGGAAGGGGGCAGGGAGTGGTGCACAGTGGCCAGTGGGAGCCAGGGCTAGCCCTAGTTAGGTTACGCACTTCAGGCATGGTCATTTATTAGTAACAGAATAAGTTCTCCTGAAAAGAAGCAGTGAGTGACCTATATCCCCAACAGAATGCCTTTAAAATGTTCCAGAAACAGTTTCTCTTGGACTTACTTTCATCTATGATTTAGCTTCTGAATGATATACTCCAGTTCACATCTCACAAGCAAAGACATCCCATCAGCTACTTGATCAGCGGGTGCCCTTTGCAGCGGGTTCTGGGCACTATGTTCAACACAAAGGGCCATGGGCACCTCTACCCTGCCTTGTCTCTCCTCCAAGCAGGCCTTGGCTCCTTCTCATGTACCATGTCTATAGAGCCATGCACCCCAGATCCTCTAAGCTGCCATCGAGCTTAGGAGTCAGCTGAAGAGCTATTCCAATCTAGCTCTCCTGGAAGAACAAATCAGCATGCCTGCTCTATACCACCGAATACCTTTGAGAGTAAAGACTGCCATGCTGGCAGCAAATCCCACTAGTCCTAAAGAGACTATTCTCTGGAGAAAAAGTGGGGTGGGCGGGACCACACAGAGCATGAATGTGCTTGATCACAGTGGAGATGGTGGAGTTGGTTCCAGCCCCAGATGAATGGATCCAATCACTTACTCATGCAGAGGAGGAGGGAAGACAGCACGTGGTGCCCTGATCTCAGGAAGGAGGATGTTTGGGGATTCAGATGAGGCATGGGTGGGCAGAAGCGGGCCTGAAAGCTGTATGCACCAACTGGCATGTGTATGTTGCACCTGGGGCAATGACAAATGGCCCAGTGCATTTCTCTGTCTTGGTTGGAGCCTCTTGGGAAAACAGCAGGCTGTTGCCTTGGCTGCTCAAAGGAGTCAAGCTGTGGGTTTGCAGCTAGCACTGGTCTTTACTGACCTTTCTGCAAAATCTCAAGCACTATTTGACTGCTTTCTTAGCAGTGCTTGTGCACGTCTCTATGGGGAAGGAAGGTAGCTCCCAAGCCTACCTGAGAGTTTTCATGTCTACAGTGCCAGCAAATTTGGGTATGTGTAAACTTGAAATCTCAAGCTGCACTGGTAGCATGGGTCCTTTGCTGGCTGGGTTTGACACCACATACAGATTGAGAATAAAGGATGATTTGGTACTGGGCAAACTCAGCTGTACACAGTGGGAAGAGTGGGTGTAGGTGGATAAGGGGGAGACAGTGAAAACGGACCAGGAGGCTAAGTAAATGAAAGCCTGATTAGAGAATTGTTAAAATAAAAAGGCTTGTCTGTTAAAACTGCGACCCTTGCAAAGGACAGAGTACAGGTTTTACAAAAGGAGGCCCAACCAGGCTGCAGCTAATCATTGCCGGGTTTCTGGAACAGTGTGCCACTGGTAAGTGATTTCCATGGGAACGTGGCTGGCATCATGAAGATGCAGGCTCAGGGCGTGGGGGAAGGGAAGCTTTCAGAAAGCACATCCAGACTCACCTCTCCAACCCAGTGCCTCAGCCTCTGGAGGGCTACATGCTGATCACAAAGAAAAACACCCCCACCCCAAACAAAAAAATCCCATCTCTGTTCTCAGAGGCACGACATTCAGCTGGAATATCCAATATGACATAATGTCACCCTCAATGTATTGTGCTGTATTATCCTAGTGAGTGGTGCAGCTCAGGTATGTGCAACCTGCTAGCCAGGCCACATGTGGAGCCAAGGTACACCACTCATTAGAATAAATGATGAAGACAAGATAGCCTTTTAGACTTCTCTGGACTCTCCTGAATATCTGAACATTGAGTATTCATGTTTCCTGAGCCACCTCACCTGGTGGTTTGTAAGGCCTGAAAGTAATTAGTCAATTTTCCATTGCATTGCTATAACACCATACTTGAGATTGGATAGTTTGTAAGGAAAAGAAGTTTATTAAGATCATAATTTGGAAGCTTAAACTCCAACAGCATGGCACTAACTACAATGATGGCCTCCGTGACTGCATGGCATCATGGTGGAAGTTTTCTAAGAGGAGAGGTACATGAGGAGATAGCGAACTTTAGATCTTTCACAGGGCAAGTGCTTTTTAAACACAAAGCAAAAATCCTTGCACTCAGAGTGGGGACATGGTTCAGAGGGTAAAAGTGTTTGCTAAGCAATCCTCATGGCCTGATCTCAGAACCACAGGAAACCTCAATGCAGCGGTGTGTATCTATAGTCCCATCACTACTTGGCAAGATGGGAGACAGGAAAGAGACTTGCCCAGAAGCTGCGATGCCAGCTAGCCTTGGTGTATGTGTAGCAACATAGATAAGAAGAGAGATCTCTTCTTAGGTGGAAGCTAGCTAGCCTTGGTGTATGTGTAGCAACATAGATAAGAAGAGAGATCTCTTCTTCAAGGTGGAAGAAACCAACTTCTGTGAAGTTATCCTCTGACCTCTACATGTGCCTTCATACACACATGTGCCTGTACACACACTGGCACACACACACACACACACACACACACACACACACACTCACAAGGCCATGGCATTTGTATGGAGGTCAGAAGACAACTTGCAGGAGTTGGTTCTCTCTTTCATCCACGAGAATCCTGGGGAACTTGAATTGTTGGTAGCAGGCACCTTAATCCCTCTAAGCCAGTGGTTCTCAACCTTCCTAATGTTGTGACCCTTTAATACAGTTCTTATGTTGTGGTGATCCCCAACCATAACATTATTTTCATTGCTACTTCAGAACTATAATTTTGCTACTGTTATTGAATTGTAATATAACTATCTGAAATGTATGGTATCTGATATGTGACCCATGTGAGAGTGTCATTTGGTCCCCAGAGGACATGTGGCCCACAGGTTGAGAACTGCTGCTCTAAGCCATCTACTAGCCTTAGGTTCTACTTCTTTAATGTTCAACCACCCCACCATCATTGCAACACCGAGGACCACACTTCTCCTAACATATGGTCTTTTGGGGGTACAAACTACATCCAGATAATAACACAAGATAAGAACATGTTTTAGAGTTGAGATCTAGAGAGAAGGCTCAGTGGTTAAGAGTTCTTCCTGTTCTTCTAGAAGATCCAGATTCATTTTCCCGCATCTACATGGCAGCTTACAACTATCTATAACTCCAGTTCCAGGGGATCTGGTACCCCTTTTTGACTTCCTTAGACATGAGGCCCACATGTATACATAGATATACTTGCAGGCAAAATACCAATACACACAAAATAAAAAATCTTAAAAAAAAAGGACAGAGTAAAAAGTTAAACAAACTTAATAAAGTTGAGACATGTTATGTTCCCATAATTTATGTTTTGTTCTGTGCTAACCTTTATTCCTATTCTTTTTCTAGCCTAGACGGCAACCTATTTTGTGCTATATTTTTGCACTAGAACTCTGGCATGGTGCCACTCCATGTATTGGGCAGGGAACCTTGCCCGTGTTCACTGACTGTGTAGTGATGAAAATGTAATGAAGTCTGATCAACACTGCTGTAATATTGGGGATACCTGAGTATATTTGCTATAGCAATCTCTTACTTCTACCTTAACTAATCTAGTCGTAAGAATGAACTAGAAAACAAAGCATACGCCTCCTTTGCTGGTCTGATTGTACCAGAACTGAATTTATAGTACAAAGTCAACTTCAGTCTCATGGGCACAGGTTGAGAAGCAGGAGAGGTCTGTTCAACTGACATCTCTGGGTTTCTAATTTACCTACAATTTTTAAAGGTGGGATCACAAGCCTAAGAATGTGAGTTCTGGCTATGAAGCGGTGTGTGAGAGCTGCCTCAGTGGTCTAGAGCCAGAGTAGGACTTCACAGCCAACCTTAATGCCAATTGCAGAAGTTTTAAGAAGTAATAAACTACAGCAATGACCCCTGAAAGGACTGGCTAGTTACTTGTCAATGGACATCAAGTCAAGCAAGATGAGTGTACCCCAAAGATCTGCTCTGTGATTCTGTAATCACAGTTAACAACAATGTATTCAACACTTAAAAGTTGTTAGGTGTCCAGGTCCCATGTTTACATTTTGTTACCAAAATGAAGTACAAAGATAAGAGAGTTAGGAGTTACAAGTGCAAACTTGTCCTGGAAGGGTCTTGGGTCACCTTCACAACCAGAGCTGGTCAACTGAGCAATCTAAGAAGAAAATCCACTCATTCACTCTCCCAGCTAAGTAAATCTTTAAATAGTTTTGGAGGATGTGTTAGCTAGTCCTAGGAAGTTTCTGGTACTGTAGGGTGCAGCTATCTCAAATCATACCGAACATTTCCCAAGGAGAAGTGCAGGGAACCAAACGTTCTGGAGCCCCAGGCTTCTTCCAGGTTGCAGAGATCAGCACCTTCTCATTGCTATCTGTGTCCTTGATTGTTCAAGGGATCCTGATGCCCTGAATTTCAGGGGAAAGACACTACAGAACTATAGAATGGCTGGACATCTTCTTGTTTGCAGAATTCCATGTGACCAGCGCTGGTCCTGGACTCAGAAGCCTGACTTCCACTTCCCTTCATGCACCTGCCTCAGTAAAGTATCTCCTAGCTTTCTTCAAGGATGACACTCAAGGAGCATGGCCTCCTCTAATGAGGCAAATGAGTGGGCAATGCAGGGCAGTTGGTGGTTGAGATGAGAAAGCAGCAATACTGGTCTGTCTGTGGACTTCCCTTCTGACGTTTAGCTGGGCAGATTGGATTCTAAGAGAAGTCCCAGAGAATAGAAATGCTCTTTGATGGAACATTTCCTTGACTTCCCAGGCATGTTAAAAGCAGACAGTGCACTGCATGGCTGATGAACTTAGACTATCTTGAATGTTCAGAGCAAATAAGGGGAGGCAGAAAATCACAGTGACCTTCCTTTCCAACGAAAATGCAGCAAATGACTAATTTCAAAACCATTAACGCGTAAAAGCTGCATATTTCTTCTGAGAACGGGACACAAAGGCTCTCCAAGGAGATTGCTGGGACACGATTACCAGCAACATTGAAGTTTTCAAAAACACGCCAAGGAGGCCATTCACTACGCATGTGGAGCCATAAAGTAGCTGCTTCATTACTTAAATGGCTACGGCAGGGCTGTGCTTACAGACTCATGCTTCCAAATTATACATTTCTTTCTGGATGCTTCACCGACCTCATTATGTAGAACACAGAGTATGTCATTCCAAATAAAGTGACCATCCAAGTTTTAATAAACCTGTCTGTCAGGCACTTGATGAGTCTGTAGAGGGAAACACTGGCTGACCCAGTAAGTGAAACAAAACAAAACAAAATAAAACCCCCCAAACGAGACAAACAAAACAACCCCACCCTTTTCTGTTTCATTATTTTCTGTATGTGCGTGTTGTCACACATACAGAGTATAGTAAGCAAGTGAATTGCCTGTTCCTAAGCATGATGAAGGTTTTGACTGGGGGGTAATGGTATTTTCTTGAAGAATGTGTACATATCAGTGATGAGCTACAGGGAGGAAAAGTATCTATAGAGCAGCATAAGGGAAGCTGGCACAGTAGGAATTCTGACAACACATTCCTAGTGCACTGTGTTAAAGTTATACTCAGAGTTATTTATCATTTCTCGTCCATGTAATTAATTCTGATTTGTAGGCACAAGAAGTATCAGAAGCATCAGACAAGCCTTATGTTTCTCATTAAAAATGACTATATTTTCTCTTCACTCAGGTAAAAACCTCCTCATTCTGCTGAAGGCAAATAAAGTACCAATTATCATATTTATACATATTTTTCCCCGAAGAAGTACTCATGAAATTAATTCAGATTTTGGAGGCTATCCATTTTTTCCATTTAATTTTAATTAGATAGATGAAAATGGCAATTAAAAAAAGCCCATAACAACCCTGTGTGTTCAAAGATCCAGTGACAGCTGAATTACACTTGTAAATAACAACTGGCTCCTACACTCAGGGCCCCCGCCGAGCTGAGGAGGAGGTGGGGCTCTGCAGATGAGTTTTGAGGGCAGGTCAGGAAGTTTAAAAACACCACATTAGAAAACAGTAAGGGGGACAGACAGAACAGACAGATGCTTATATGATGTCTCTTGGAAAGGAAATATACAAGCATAGTATATGATTTTAAGTGACTCTCAGAGTGCCTCGTACCAACCAAACACACTCCCTGTCCAGCATGCGAGAGAGAAGGGAGACAGAGGAAGGTGTGCTGGCAAGAAAAGAAACTCCCTAGTAACAAGGAAGCTAAACACTACAGGAGAAGCTCCTAATTTGTTGTTAGATTCATGCCGATGGTTTATCATCATGCAAGTGAGCGCCTGGCATTGAGGAAGTCCATCTGGGGCTGGTCCTCAAGCTGTCCTCGTCTTGCTATCCCTCAAGCAACCCAGCATTAGCTGTGCAGACATGCCAGCTCTTCACTTGAGCCTCCTATGTTCACTGATAGGGCAGACTACTGGCTTATGTTAAGCAAAGGTTGCGTGCAGTCTTTCCTTTCCCCTGGTGTACTGAGGCCATGGAGAAGTCCTTTTCTTGACTCTTCACAGGTCTAAGCTTCTGCGTTCCACTGGAGGTGGGTGGCTGAGGATCTGTGAGGATCAAGCAAGACATTTGGTGTCCTGCCTCCTGCACACATAATGATCCCTATAGTTTCTCAGCTTGCCCAGGAGAATAAGGAGAGGGCAGAATGAAGACCTGTTTGAATTTTGCTTTTAGACCCTGCCCTTAACATTATAGAAATGGGCTCCCCTACTTACGCTTCATATGAACCAGAGTCCTCAAAACACTAAGTTTCATATGTGATCAATAGACGTGAATCTGACTAGGTCTCCAGCTGCCTGTGTGTGTGTGTGTGTACATCAAGGCATCTGCTTTGACACTTTATTAAACATAAAGGGAAAAAAATAAAAAAAAATCACAGAAATACCTCAGGGAATTGCTTTTCTTGGTCATAGACACTGCTCTCTGCCTCTCCTCTCCCACAATTCACCTGTACTCTTTTGAGGGATAGGCAGGGTTTTGCTATGTATCTCAGGCTGGTCTCAAACTCACGATCCTCCTGCCTTACTGTACCCAGTGTTGGGATTGTGGGCATACGTCTCACATCCGTTGGACTCATAGACTCTTTTCTACTGGTTCTTTAAACTGGCTCCATTTAAAAGAAATAAGATAAAAACAAGTGCAAGTGAAGTAATAAACAGTCAAAGGATGCAGCCACCCCAGGTCATTTTATCACTTAATCACTTTGGTTTGCATCCTGGGTTCTTGTGAAGCATGAAATTGGCCAATACAGCCTCTTCCCTGATTCTGGAACTTATTTCATGCCTGCTTCGATGCAAAGCATTTGCAAATCTTTCCCCAGTCACTATTTTTTCCAGTGAGCGCTCCAGCCTCTCTTCCTCTCCCTGCATGCCATCCCTTGACCCAGAAGCCTGCAGCAGGTTCCTGTGCCTCCCTAATTCCACACCTCTGGGGTGCTGGCTCCACCTGGTCTTTTTCCCTGTGAGGCTGGGTCTGCATTCTCCCAGATCTTCCATGGAATTCACCCATTGAATCCTGGTAGAAGCGCCCTAGTGCACTGTCTTATTACACAGAGGACTGTCACTCACCAGAAGATCCCCTAAAGCCCTTCAGTTCCACAGAGGAAATGTCCTGAGTCAAACATGTGGCCTGGCCCTTTCTCTGTATATTTAGCACTATTAAAATTAATGACTAAGGCTTCTTTTCAGCCAGCTTGACAGAAAGTGAAATAACTTTATATTGATACTGAACTACGTAATCATCCCAAACAAAACAACTAAATAATGCACAGAGGCCTACATTTTAAAATGTGTATCCAAAACAGACAGAAAAATCACATTATTAATGGCAACAGTATGAGCATATTTTTCTACATTCATAACACTATTCATTTTCCTTTTTCTAAGTGCTTAATAAATACTGCAGGTCTTTACTGCCTTCTAGGGAGAAAATAACAGCCATGCCCCCACAGAGCTCATTCATTTGCTTTATAGACTAAAAAAAAATCTCTGGTGTGTCACAAATTAACACAATGTTCCTGAGGACAGTGTTTTATTCTTGAGCCTCCAATTTCGCTAATAAATGTGAAAAACACATGTAGTCAGATAAATCTCCAGGGACCAGCCACTGTGGATGCTGATGAATAGAAAGTTATTCCAGCTAAGATCAGCACTAACACCCAAGGCAGGTGTCCAAATTCTGCTTCAACTGCTTGGTGGGAAACAATGAAGTGCTTTGTAACGAAGACCCCCAAAATGAAGAGTTTATTTAAATTTATTTTTAATAAAGGTAGTTAAAAACAATAAAAACTTAACATCACCTAATCATTACATAATAACCTTTATCAAAGTCATAGGTCCTAATTTGTCTATAGGTAATGTGACCCCTACTGTTGCCCTCAGAAATATTTCAAGTTTTCAAGATTTTTATCATGAAAATATCGACTAAAACGAGCGTTACAGCAAACCCATAGATACCACATTATTTCAATGTAAAAAGTAACCAGAACTTTGCAACTCTCATTTTGCCTTTTCTCCCTCCTTCTCTCCCTCTCTCCTTTTCTATTCTACTTCTTTCCCTCCCCTCCCTTCTTTTCTATGAAGACTTCATAGCAAATTCCAGAAGTCATATCATTTCACTTTTACATCCTTCAGTATGCTTCTAAAAATATAAGCATTTCTTATTTCATCCCAGAGTAATTATAACTAACAAACTTTACAATAAATTTGCTATTATGCAATATTTATATCACATTCAAATTTCTCCAACTACCTTGAAAAAATATTCTTTATGACAGGTTTTTAAAGATGATTCAAACAATGTGTACAAATCAAATTTTGTGTGTGTGTGTGTGTGTGTGTGTGTGTGTGTGTGTGTGTGTGTGTGTGTGTATTTGCCATGGCAAGCATGTGGAGGTCAGAAGACAGCCTGCAAAAGACAGCTCCCTCCTCTCACCATGTGGGTCCTGACAATTGAACTCAGGCTAGTAAGCTTGACAGCTAATCCATTCCCCTGAATCATCTCACTGGTTCCTTCTTCCCTTTGCTGGGAATTTTTATATGTCCTCTCTATCTCAACTTGTTCAATTCTTTCCTATGACTCTCAGTCTTCAAACTGAAGAACTGGTGTTTTCCTGTAGGGATTGGTGACATACTATAGTAACTTGAGTCCTTTAGTTTATATTTATGATTATGATTATTATTATTATTATTATTTGGTTTTTCGAGACAGGGTTTTTCCGTGTAACTTTGGAGCTTGTCCTTGTAGTTGAGGATGGTCTTGAACTCACAGAGATCTGCCTGCCTGAGCCTCCCAAGTGCTGGGATTAAAGGTGCGCACCACCACCACCTGGCTAGCTTATATTATTCTTAAAGGGCTCATTTGTCTCCAGTGAAATAAATCAGATCATTTCATAGTAACAAGCTCTTCACTTTGAATGAAGAGAACAGAGGCTTGCTGAGCAATTCTGATAACTTCCATCCCTTCCTGTCTGAATCCCAGGACTGTAAGGAGGAAGGTGGAGTCAGGGGAGTCCTCCAGAAACTCTGGCCAGCTACTGTGGAACGTGTTAACAGCTCAAACAAGGTGGCAGACAAGGACTGACACACAAGGCTGTCTTCTGACCTCTACACGAATGTCAAGGCATGTGCATGCCTTCATACACAAACACCAAGATGTGTGAACATACAAACAGACTTGTGGCTTTCTGTAAAATAAACCAGGAGCCTGGTCTCATCATATCATAGCACTGTAGGCTGGAGGTCTATACATGGTTTCCTTTGCTTACTTTGGCATCCAAGACTATTTTCCTTGAGTTGCTGTTGTCTTCTCTCAAGTCCCATACTCTTTGTACACAGAGGCCTTCTGAATTTACTTCTTCCTCAGGAATAGTGAGATCAGCCCTAAAATAGCTTTTCTTTTGCTTGCTGATCTACATATCATTGGTCTCTCTTGCTCCCGAAGCCCGGCAATCTCTGAATATTTGTTATATACACCTGGAGGCACTCCAAGCCCATGGATATCATTGGGATTAGTGGAGGCCACTTTGCTTGAGTATTTAGACTGTGATCCTGCCTAATGAAGCTTGCAGGTGACAATACCTTGGCCAGTGCCATGCTGGTTAACACATTAACATGCTGGGAAAGCTCCACCAGGGGAAAAATCTGCACATGTCTGAGACACATTTCCCTTCTCTTCTAACAAGAGTGAAAATGCTTATATACTTCATAGATATCCCCCACAGAGGTATCCATACATTTTTTAAAACCACGGTTGACAAGTATCTGTAAAGCAGGAACACAGGGTCTTTCTTTTCTGTTCTCTTAGTGATCTTAGTGAAAGTGTTTTTTTTTGTTTTTTTTTTTTGCCTATTATCTCCTTGTTTTACTGACAGGCACCTGCCAGTTAGACATTAAGACCGTGATAAGATAATATGCTGGCTCTGTCCATACAGTACAAGAAGCATTTATGAAAAGCTTGTATTTTGGGAAACTTAGACACTCAACTGCCCATCGGCATTTCCAGTTAGTTGGAACTGAATGTAGGCTAGCAAAGCAGTGACAGGAGGAGTAAGAGTGTGGAATCAGACTCACTTCCTACATGGCCCTGTAGACACTACTGTGAGCTCTGCTGCTCCATAGAGGCGGGGAGGCACACCAGCATACATTCCAAGAAGGCAGGGCAGGATGGAGGAGTGTTTTCCTAGCTTCAGTGGAACTCACTAAGAGCTGTTGAACCAAGAAGAGGCAAGACACAGCTTGCCTCTGTAAGTGAAGGCTTTGCACACCTTACGAGGTGAAAGAGAAATGTGAACTTGAAAGGACCTAACAAAAGCAGTCTGCTGCTGCTGAGAAGCAGTCTAGCGAATGGCTCTGATTGGAGTGATGCTGTACCTCAGTGTTTCCATCTCCACATGGATCTGCTATAACCATATACTCTTCTACTACTACTTCATCTGCTACTATTAACCATAAACTCTTAAGCATCACAGATTTAACCACAGACCATGGGGACTGGCTGAAGTATAATCCCTATTGCAAAATCCAATATGGACACACAGGAGGGAAGCAGGTGTCAGTGGTTAGGTAGCTGGCACAGTCAACTTGACTAACATAGAAACCAGAAAACACAAGCAGCACAAGCAAGAAGGGGTACGTACCTACCTCCTTTTTCTTTCATATTTTGGACAGGGTCTTACTATGTAGCCTAGGATAGCTTTGAACTCAAGATCTTTCTTCCCCAGCTTCCAGAGTGCTGGAACTCCAAGTGTGCCACCACACCCAGGTACAATTTCCCCCTTTGAAGCATCAAGGAAAGGTTACCTGGTAGAATGATTTGACATGTGAGTCTGCAGGTTAGACACTGGGTTTGGGTCCTTTTGCTCTTCCATTTATCAGTTATTTCTCTGCAAGCCGAGGACAAAATGGTGGCCATCTCATGTGTTTGAGGATGAAGTGAAATACTGGGCATGAGGTACCTAGCACAGAGGTTGGCACAACAGCAAACACTGCTGGCTGTGATTACTGTAAAAGGCCACCTAACATCAAATATCTCTAGGGGATTCACTTGTCTTCGGTATTTCTGTTGGAGCCAACACACATATCCTGTCTGCTGACATTCATTAATATGGAATGCAAAACAGTACTTTGAGAGGCAAAGTAGATGAAGAGAAAAAATGTGGTTGGGAATGAGGCAAATGGGGCTTTTGACACCAGGTAGTAGTGCTCAATTATTTAACTCCTTCATATATTGGAGAAAAGTGAGAGTGTCCTTGCCATGAATATTTAAAGGGACTCACCTGAGTAGGTTCAGGGTGAATGCTTGCTCTCTTTACAATTAGAATAGCTGAGAAACAGCCAGAACATGCCAGGGAAACATCTGGGTAAGACCAAATGCACACATCGAGGCACACAAGAAACTTAAGGACTCTGGGTGTTGGGAGGTGAGATGTGCCGAGAATATTCCCTGACAATGTAAATGTCACCACAACTCAGGAACTTTCTCCCTTTGGTTAAGCCCTTGGGTAATAAATAGGAGGTTCTGGGAAGAGCCAGATGGGCCACTATAGTGCTTGGTACTTTCTCTTTGTTCTCCCTAAGTTTGCAAAGCACCTGTGTACCATTTTGACTTCAGACTGAGCTAGCTACTCTGAAGCACTCAGTGCAGACACACAAGAACATGTGGTCTTATGCTTTCCAGGGAAGATGTATCTGCACTTTTCTGACAACAAAGGAAAAAGAGAAGCTGAATTCAGACCTGCACTCCGACCCACCCATCCTAGCTAGCGTTTCTATACTCTGTTTGCACGGTGCTTATGCAGTAACTTACATGTTTACTAGGTATACTAGAGAGGAATGTATGGCTTCAAGAAACAAAATAGGGGCCCTGGTAACCCTTGGATCTGGGTCATAAGAATATGTACCTCTCCAAGGAGACTGGACTACACTTTATCATGATTCTTTATTAAGTTCTACTTTCAAGGCGACACAAGATAATGTGACCAAAGGTAACACCACAGCAGTGCATATGCACACAGTGGTCCTTGCTTGGCTGATTCTTCCAGCTCTGTCTATCTAAAAACTGGAGTCATTCCTCAAATTTACAAATGATGATCACCGTGGCAAATCCAATAACGGAATTTTCTGCTGTAAACATGGCATTCTCCTCAGCATCTTTTTACAGCCCTTAAGTGGTTCTGATGTACATGGAACTAAAAGCCTGGAGAATTAAAAATTACACCAATAATGAAAACGAGTTCCTAGGTGAATTACCCATTACTGTGGTGGTTTTGGAATATTTTCATTAAAAAGAGTAAAAAGGCCATCTAAAGATGTTTGTGTACAGATGATTGTGAAGTCATTTTCTTTATTTCTTTCTAACTCCCATAAGCCTCTTTTATTAGTTGTGAGGAAAAAAGCTCCAATCTGCTTCAGTAAACTACATTAGTTTTTAAACTACAGAAGCATTCCTGGTTTCCTTACATGAGCAATCTTTTTAATGGTAATGCAGTGATTGGGAAGATGGCACTAAAAGGCAGATTTCACTGGACTTTTCTCCATCTGATAGGTCCATTCTAACCCCTTTTCTTATTATATTAAGACCTATTGCTTTTTACAAGTTCCTGACATACAAATGGGCACTTAAAGGTATTTGCTGACTCAACGAATGAACAGATGAATTCACTATCTTAATAACAAAATTTGTTGTCATATAGTCATATTGGGTGACACAGTCTGCCTACTTTGGTTTATGACTTTTCTGACAACCTTAACACATTCTTGTATCCCTTCTGCTATCTGAGGGCTGTCTTATTTCTCTCTTGAACTTTGAATGGCTTTTGTATTCATTTGCACATTGGTATTTGTTCATTGAAGAAAATGAGTAGGCAGGCCATGAATTTAAACTCAACATAGTAATGGGTGGAATATCTAAAATAAATTTTTATTTTACCTCCACTTACAAAGTGTCCTTAAGTTGTCATGAAAAGAAATTGTTCACAAAAAACCAAAGAGTGCAGAGTTTGTGGCTCATGTCTGTAATACCAGCACTCCGGAGCCTGAGGCAGGAATATTATGAACTTGAGGCCAATTTTTTGAAATTAATTTTTGTATTTAAATTAAAAACAATCTTATTTCACATACAAATCCCAGTTCCCTCTCCCTCCCGTCCTACCACTCCCCCGACTATCTCCCCTTCCCACCCCGTATCCACTCCTCAGAGAGGGTAAGACCTTCCATGGAGGATCATCAAAGTCTGCCACATCATTTTGGTAGGACCAAGGCCCTCCCGCCTCTATCTAGGCTGAGAGAGTATCCTTCCATAGGGAATGGGCTCCAAAAGCCCATTCATGCAGTAGAGATAAATACTGGTTCCATTACCAGTGACTCTAAAGACTGCCCAACCCCCCCAACTGACATCCATGTTCAGAGGGCCTAGCTCTGTCTCATGCAGGTTCCCCAGTTGTCAGTCTGGAGTCTGTGAGCTCTCACTTGCTCAGGTCAGCTGTTTCTGTGGGTTTCCCCAGCATGGTCTTGACTCCCTTACTCATCTCTCCTCCCTCTCTACAACTGGATTCCAGGAGCTCGGCTCAGTGTTTAGCTGTGAGTCTCTGCTTCTGCTTCCATCAGCTACTGGATGAAGGCTCTATGATGGCATTTAAGGTAGTCATCAATCTCATTACAGAAGAAGGGCAGATAAGGTAGCCTCTCCACTATTGCTTAGATTCTTAGTTGGGGTCATCCTTGTGTATTACTGGGAATTTCCCTAGCGCCAGGTTTCTTATTTCCAGTTAAGCACATAACTTGAGACCAACTTTTGCTATACAGTAAAATCCTGTCTCAAAATCCAAGCAAGCAAGCAAGCAAGCAACCAACCAACCACTTACCAACCAAAGAATAACAGAACATGTAGATAAAGAACCAGAACACTTCAGAGGGAAAGGAATCTCCATTTTCCCACCAACTCAGAATACTGCTATAGTACAGAAAATGGGATTGCCATGCACTAAAGATCATCTCACCCTACACAAGACACAAGTCTTTTGCTGTGTGAGATGCAGTGTGAGCATAGGAGATTGGAGCTCAAGGTTACACTCTCTCACTAGGACACAATGGCTGGGGAGAGTTGGAATGGCACCACAACTGCCACGCTTAGAAACACTATTTGTGATTGGCTTTTATGAGTCAGTTTTAGTATCCAACCACTACGTAAGCCAGTCTCTTTTTTGCATCATACAGTGCCTGGTCGTGTAGGAAGGCCTGCATTCTATTTCTGAATGATGGGCAGTGGATATGGCTAAACCCACAAAAGACATTGACCATCATAAAGAAAACAAAAAACTACTGTTTCAGATAGTCACCTGTAACTGTAGGCTGGAAAGGACAGGCAGACAAAGGCAGCACAGTGCTATGATAATTTTATGTGTCATCTTGACAGGGCCACAGGTGCTCAAATATTTGACTAAACATTATCCTGGGTATTTCTGTGATGATAGTTTCTTTATGGATGAGTTTAAAGTTTAAGTTAATAGACACATCACCACCCTTAATGTGGAAATTTAGAGGCCAGAATAAAACAAAACCACGGGAGCTCCCTGAAGAAGATGGAACTCTTCCTCTTTGCCTGCTTTCTACATGGACAGAGGCCATTTCCTGCCCTTGAGCACGAAGACAAACACTGCCTCTTCTTATGTCTTCAGCCGGCTAGATTTCAGACTAATGACATCATTGGCTTTTTGGCGGTTCCAAGGGTTCTTCTCACACAGACAAACAGTCCAGAGGTATGCATCAATAGTCTTGAGATTTTAGGACAGTGTTTGAGGCCTTTCTTTAAGAAATTTATTGTAAAATCATATTCATAAATACAGAGTTGTGAATAATCAGTAGTTCCTCTTCATACTCTGCAGTATTATTTTTTTTTATAGCATGATGTGCCATAACTGCCCAACAGTTGGATAAAGGTTAAACAGAGTGCCTCCATATCATATCACAGATTATAAGTGGGACCATTGGCATGACTTTATTATAAATGTTTAATGGTACTAGGAAATAAAATATAAGACTATGTAAGAAAAAGTATGATGTGCAGCATTTAAACTTACACTTTCAAGACTGATTCATCAAAGAGAGAAAGACAGTTTATCAGTGTGTGAACTGATTCTCCCCAAGCAGTAAGTGCTTCCTAGTTCACTTCTGTTTATGCCTTTTACCTTTTAAAAATAAAACACATTTTCATTATATTTTAAAAGATGGATGAACAAATAACACCCCCCCCTTTTACGGGTCTTAGAGGGGAAGCACATCAGACTACTTCCTGGGGAAGCAGTAACTACAGAAATCAAACCAGAGCTAGCCCAACCCAAACTCAAAAAGTATACACCTCAATCAGGGATTTCCTTTATCCCTGAGGTACAAAAGGACATTAAAAATCTCTGGGGAAGAAATCCTGTAAGCTCTTTCCATGGTTGCCTGCTCCAGGAAATGCCTGAGTTAGTGAGTAGGGACAGGCTGGGTTGGGCCCCACAGGCCCCTGGCTTTTTGCTGCTGACTGGCTTCGTGACCACCAGCATGCTATTTACTGTCCCTTAGCTACAGGTCTTTCATCAAGGACACATGGACATTAAATCAGCCTCTGAGCCATAGCAGGTATTGTCAGAATAAAATGAAGTACAAGGCATTGCGGCCGTGTTAGCAAATGGCTATCAGAGTTCAGCACCATGTTCACATTATGTCCTCCTGTGGCCTCCTGCTCCTTGGTGGCAGCCACAGATGCTGGTAGGTAGAAGGACAAAAAAGGATACTCTCTCTTTTTTTTCCTTAGTACAAATACAATGTGCCTAAATTAGCATTTGGTTGACTTTTTTCTTTTCAACCAGAAATATGCCAAATTAAATTAAAAATCCATATACTTAACTGGAGTCATATTCGTGTGAGAGGAGACAAATCTATAAACAGCAGCTCGCTGCAATGATCTGCCAGGCTTTTATAAGGCCACATTTATCATTCCTCTGTGGAATTTATACATCCAAATTGCCTGGCCAGCAGATATATATTTAAATACATGGCCTCATGTGAATTGGCGGGCCTCTGTTTCATAATGAGGAAACTAAAAGCAAAGGAATTTTATGGTTTTTCTCAGCACCCTAAAGTTAGCAGAAGAACCTGATTAATTCAATTTCTGACCTCAATTTCTATGACCAGCTACCATTATTATTATTCTCAGGTATGGATTAAATAACAGGGGCCTTAGTATTTTTGTTTGGGGATGGGTAAGGGTGGGATGAAAAAGAAACAATGGGGAGAAAGGAGTCCCCCTCCCCCACCCAGTGAGCACTGTAGGTGACATCTCTAGTAATAACACTCATACTCCACTCCACAAAAATTCTCCCAAGTTTTCTAATCACACCGAGTAGGGTTGTAGACTGAAGGGAAGCACATGCTCTTTTGATAAGACTTGAATTTTGAAACAGGAAGAATCTTGGTATTTAAGGCTTGGGCAAGGCGGTGTGAAAGGTTGTGGGATGTCCTGTATAGATTCTATAAGGTGTCCTGTGGTGCTGATCACCAGCATGATGAGCACCTCTATTTCCCCCCACATTTTGGAGGAGTGTAGAACAGTCCTGTTCCACTGTTCTGGTTCTCCAGAAATCTATTTATTTGAGCTAGCAGTTCACAAACAGAGAGGGAAAACAAAAACACCCCACAAACACAAGGAAACTTCAAAGTGGACCCCGGACTCCCTCCTTAGTGTCCTCAAGGTTTTACACTGCATATTCAGCCTCTCACATCTGTGAGTCATCACTCATTTTTTTTTTTTAAAGATATCAAAACTCATTCATGTTCCATCTTCCTCAATGATTTAATTTCCCCCATAGCACTTTAGAACTGCAGGCAAGAAAGTTCTGGGAGCTGTCCTTCTGAATTACAGAAATTAGAATCTGGTTTGAGGGAAATAACTTCATATGTGCATTACAATGAAGAAAATGTAATATTTCCCCAGTTTCTCAGGGGCCCAAACAAATAATTTCCCTTCCTTCGTACGCATACCAAAGGAATGCAAGCGATCCCCTCTAGCTTTTGAAATCACATACTTTGGAAGCAGAGGAGGAAGTTGAAGGCTATTTCTCACTGGGTAAAAGTGTACCAGAAACGTGACAGATGGCTATCTTTCTTCACCTTCAGAGGCTGCCAGAGGTTTCTTTTTCTTGACTCTGTGTTATATATAATTGCACATTTACAAGCTGTTCTTACTACAGACTCACCAACAAAGGTAAACTAATGATATGGAATCAATCAATCAATCAATCAATCAATCAATCAATCAATCAATCAATCAACAGGTAATGCTCAACTTAGACCATATTATTATTATTTATGACTTGACAATACCATCTCCTTGACATGTCTTCTGTGCAGGAAAAGGTTACTAGCAACATGTCACCCACATAAACCCTACCTTTATGCCCTTTCATTGGAAAAGAAGGCATGAAGTGTGCATGAATGACAAAAGGCCTAGGAGTGGTCTGGATGAGAGCACATCACTTTAGCCTTACCCATTATTCCTATTCTTCTCATCCCTGACCCTTCCTGTAAATGAGCACCGGGTACTCACCCCTCACTCCAATTACTATTGGAGCATGGTGTAGCATTAATAAAACAGAGCACCATGGTCTCTTAGAAGAAATTTTTACAAGCACTTTTTGAAATAGTTGTAACTCAAACATCAGAGATTCTTCTGGATTAAGAATATGTGAACCTCAAATCTGAGATGAGAATACAAAGAAATCTAAGTGTTATAAATTTGTGTTATTCATCCATGGCAATTACATTCTATAAATCACAACAAACCCTGCATATTGAACCCTGAACCATCGCTTCTAGGGAAATATGGGGTTAGGTTCCTGACTAGATTATGTTCACTTACAAATCAACATACAACTTTGTTTTGTGAAGGATTAAACGTTAGTATACATTGGTGACTCTTTGGTATTGAACCCATGGGCCAAACACCGTCGGTCACCGCTGAATGAAGCTCCCCTGTCACACTATGGAGGCCACTTTAAAGAGCAAGAACATTAACTCAAAACACAAAACTGAAAAATGGGAGAAAAACAGACCACCAAAGGACATGTAAAAAAGTCTATTAAAGCTAAAACAAGAAGGCATAGCATTTATTACCTTGCTTGACCTCAGCTGGACATTGTACATAAGGGTGACTCAAACCTTTTGCCACTCCCTGTATGTCTGTGAAAGACTATGGAATTACCTTGAGTATTGATTTGGGAGCTATAAATACATTTGAGTGAATAAGGAAATTTGCATATAGGGAAGGCTTGAATGACGAAGATTGAATGTGTGAATCCTTTTATTCAATCCTGTATTCTTTGTCTTTTTTCCTAAAAAGATACCCTCAATTAATCTTTCATGCTAAGCAGAAACATTTTTATTCTATGCAGCTATCATAGTTGTGGTGCAATTGTGTCTTTTACGGATGGGAGTTAGGAGCTTGGATTTTCAAAAGTGAAAGAATAATGTGGATGGTAGAAAATACAGAGTGACAAGTTTGCAAAACTTCATTTTCCTGTTTTAGAAATTAGGCAGTGTTGTGTTTGAGATGTGTGACTAAATACAGTTTATTTAAAAAGCTATCCATGTCCTGTAACTATTTTGCTTCATAATTTTATAGAATGACAAGATATTACTAAATAGTATAGTAGCGGTAGTGCTAAAAGGAGCACCTGGCGGGGGGTGGGGCATGGGGGTTGTGTGTGTGTGGGGTAAATGAGGCCTCTGTCCCCTTAAGTACTTTGTGTGCTAAACTACAGTCAGGAGCTTTCTGATACCTGGTAAAATTAGGAGTTCAAGCCTAGTTTTTAAAAAGTTACCTTCCCTAAACCATGGAGGAAGGTTTTGACACCACCCACCCAACAAAGAAGTAGAATAAATAAAAACAAACTAACAAAAACAAGTGAGAAAATTCATACTTGTTTAGAAACAGCTTTTAAAATTGTGCTTACGTTTTCAAAGCCAAAATGCATGTTGTATGTGCTAATGGTAGCCTAAAGAATAAGCAGGGCAGACTGGTACTTTCTCCTAAGCAGCACTGAAGTCAGATGCTGTCAGAGTGATTGTTTACATTTGGCCTGAATCCCAGGAAATTGGATTCATTCATTCAGTCATTTCTTTGCTGGTTCATAGGTGAGAGCACCACAGGACTGACTGAGTGGCCATCAGATTCTGACCCTATTGCCATCCATTTCCATCAAAGATGGATGCTAGCACCTGTCCTGTGGAAGAAGGTGTAAAGGAAAGAGAGCATGTCCTGTAAGAGCATGCCCACAACTGGGCTACTGTAGCTTCTAGCAATGCAGTTTGTCTCAGTGACTCTGTAGAGTCAAACTCCAAAGTTGCACCATGCACCATTATACCTGGTTATACAACTGTGGCGCTTCTGTGCTTCTGAGACCCACGGTGCAGTCTTCCCAGTGCTTCATACCTAAAATTAACTTCATAACCCCATTACAGTTCTCTTAAAGACTGCACGGAAACCCTTGAGCATTTTGAGCTATTTAATCACATTGTGGTTTTAAAAAATGGTATCAACACTGTTCCCACCACTTCCCACATGGTTTAAGAAGCAATAAAAACCTTGAAAGCCTCAGTGTAATCACTCAGTGTAATCATTGAGGCTTTTACTAATGACATCTTAATTCTTTAGGGGATCTATCTTAGTTATTACAGCCAGGACTTAGCAAACCTTTAGAAAACACTTCAGGTCTTGCATACCGCATGGTCTTTGTCACAGACATTTTACTATGCCACAGTAGCATGGAAACAGTCACAGACATTGAACAACTCAGTACTGCTATATTTCAGTAGAATTTAATTTGGGACACTGAGATTTAAATTTCATATAAATTTCATGTCACAAAGTGTCAGTCTTTTAGTTTTGTAAAAAAAAAAAAACCTTAGAAATAGAAAAACTATTATCATAGTCTGCAAAAGCAAATATAGCCATTCCCCAATAGGGATTTACCAACCAAAGCAAAGAACAGTGATACAGCCATAAAATAGAGAAATAACTATACACACATCATGGTAAGATAATGGTGAACTATTTCTATTAGATGGTTAAAGTCTCTATGGTTTTACTGGTGACAGTATTTTGCAAGGAATGTCTTAGGCCACTTAAAGTCACAAAAAAATCATGTGGTTATTGCCTCTCATTCTGATTGGTGACTATCTTGAAATTTCAACAGAGCCCTTATTTAAGTGCTCAAGCTCAAACATTACACAGTTTGCGATCCCTCCTGTATTAACAGTACCATATTATTGGCAAGCCTTTCCTTTTTCTGGGATTTACATCAAGAAATGATGCTAAAATGTAGCAGTATCTTATAGGAAACACTGGAAGAAGAGGAAGTATTGGAGGACATAAATATAGCAGTGTTCTTTATATGCTATGCATAGTTCCAGACATCTGACTTCTGTTATCCCAGTTAACCCTGTAAAGATCCTGAAATGGGAATTTTAAAAATTGCTATTACTGTATTAGTAGAAAGGTTAAGCTCATTGTCTACAGTCACTTAGAGTCAGAACTGAACCCAGGAATGAACTCCTGCTCTCAGGGACTATTATGCCACCTCCCAATACTGAAGGATGGGTCTAATAACCAGTAAAGCTCTGTCACTTGTTTGGCATTACTTTGCCAAACTCTTTATAATATCCATTCACCATACCATCTACCTCCTGCCTCATTCTGTAGGTATAGAGTGGTTCATTTTCTAAGAGCCAGAGTCGATCTGTAAGCTCCTCCTGGAATGCTGGGAGTTGTAGTTCTTGGAAAATAACAACGCCACATGGGAAAAAATGGTGGCTGTACAGTTTTGTCCATAAAAATACCCCTACAACACAGAGTCTCAGGCTGCTTGCTGTGATTCCAGGAAGTGGACTGACCAGAGTTCATCCTGGTCAGTATTTAATTAAATTCTGCTTCAAGCTTGGCTCAAAACTGTGAAACTGTGTTCTCTCTCTTGAATCTCAGGATTAACAATTTCCCACTTGGAACAGGAATGTTGTTCATAGGAAAGGCACACTGAATAGTAAGAGCGTGGGGCTGGAACTCAGGAGACTGCTTCCTGCTTAGATGTGAGTGAATGACCCTGTTTAGATCAGTTTAACTCTGGGGATCTGATTTCTTCACGGACAAAACAACAGCTGTTCCTATGGCCATGGTCAGATGTCCCCGCATGTGTGGAAGTATTTTATCATCTCCAAGAACCCAATAGCTTTGGTAGTTATTTTTATTGCACGCACAGCTTGCACTCTTGCCCCTTCCATCCCTTCTGTATGCACTGTAAGCAAGTAATACACATTTGACTACCGCAGGATTTGGCGCAATACTTTTTCTTGGCTGACCCTTCCTTCCCTATTTCTCCTCTTTGTTCACTGAGGAAACATGACTTCTCCCCCACACGCTGACGCCTATCCCTCATTAGAGATGACCAGACAGACACATAATGGTATTCTGGAGCCAGCTTACACTACCGCCTCCAGTTCTTCCCAGCTCCAATTCAGGGAAACCATGCCTTGAAACTGGTGATGGTGGGAGTATTTACATAACAGAAATGACAAATTTCCTCCCTTTGTCCTCCCAGCTAGAAAACTACTTGCTACATACTTACATCTGCATTTAGAAGCGAAATAATAAAATCATTACAAGTGCTAAGAATGAGAGCACAGAGTTGACTTGGAAGTGGGTAGGGAATTACCAGAGCTATGAAGGATGAGCAGAGGCAGTCAGAGGAGTCCTTGAGCAATGGGTCTTAAGCTGAGACATAAAAAGGGGGTGGGCACATACAAAGGAAATGGAGAAGTCCCAGGTGGAGGTAAAGGAGAGGGTTAGAGTAACTGAAGGCAGTTCTCAATGCTTTGGTGTAAGCTGCTATGGAGAAGAATGAGGCTAACGGGGTGAAGGGTACAGCTTACCCCGAGGACTATGGTTGTCTATCAGTGGCTTTCAGCAGGTATATGAAGGTTATAAGGATGGCTCTGAGTCAGAGAGGTGGCGTGTAGATCCTGGGTCTTCTAGCTGTGTGATTTCAGAAGTACATTTGCCTCTAGTGACAGCTGAGTCTCTCCTATATGGGGGTGGGGAGTGATAGCCACAGAACTCACACCTGCTGGGCAGGACATCAAGGAGCAGGTTCAGTGCTCAGTACAAAGCTTGGCTCCTAGGAGTTGCTCTGGAGGTATCCAAGCACAGGCTGGCTGGCCAGCAAGCACAGGCGCTCGTTCTGTAGCATTCTGTCTACTACCCTCTCCTACCTAGAACATCCCGGGACAGTGTTTCTCACATTCTGGGTGCTGCCTGATTCATTTATTGAGCCACACAGCCAGTTTCCTGAGTCTTGACTAGCACTTCAAAACATACAATAGAACTACACACACACACACACACACACACACACACACACACACACACACACACACAGAGAGAGAGAGAGAGAGAGAGAGAGAGAGAGAGAGAGAGAGAGAGAGAGAGAGAGAGAGAGAGAGAACCCATTTGTGTAGCATGAATGAGATTCTGGGGTTCAAGTCCTAGCATCATAAAACTCAATCAAGCTGGAAAAGGCATTAAGGACCATCCCTCCTGCCTTGTGTTAACTAAAGTCATCTCCAGCTGTGTGTCAGTCTCAGAGACTAGAACTATCTAAGGCAAGATACTATCCAGTAACTTGGCAGATGAAGGGAGCGAGTATATGAAATTGCTTTTAGTTTGTTGTATCCCAGAAAGATAATTCTATATGTGAACTGACTTTAGAATAATTTATTTTCAACATATGTCAAAATATATCCAGTTTGCCCTTTGGAGTTACAAACGCTGTTTGGCATTTCTTTTTCCTTTTCAATTTTAAAAATGGAAAACAGTGGTGGGGGCCTGACCAGTGCTTGGCAGAAAAATAAGCACCCCATGATGATTTAGTCTCCACAGGGCTCACTCCCCAGGCATATGCAATTGGCACCAGATTAGCTGCCGACGTTTATTGACAAAGGAATTAATCTTCACCAATGATGTTTCTTAAAGCCCATTCTTTACAGGATGCAGGGACCAACATCAGGGCTCCTTTATTTATTTTCCTCTTTCTCTCCTTTTCCTCCAGATTAAAGTGGCTGAAAATAGCCCCTTAAACCCTTGATTTACCTGAGGAAGGTGCAGGAGACAAAGAACATGGTGGCAGGTGAGCAGAGCATGAATGCTTTTGTGCAGTGAAACTATTCCGCGAGGTACGGTGTGGTAGATATGCATCATTTCACATCTGTGCAAGCCCGTGAAAACGTGCTACACCTAAATGAACCCTGACCTTGGGGTGATTATGATGTGTCATGGTGGGCTTCTGAACAGATGTGCCACTCAAATGCGAGATATTGCTAATAGGTTAGGGGTGTGTGTGGGGGGATGGGGACACTTTTCAAATATTTCTGTGAAAATTTTTAGGGGCTAGTGAGATGGCTCAATGAACAAAGGCACTTGCCTGAGCCTCTGAGTTCACTTCCCAGAACCCACACGGTGATGGATGGGAGAACCAGCTTGCAAAAGTTGTAGCTTGACTCACACACATGTGCTCTGACATGTGCATGCCCCTGCCCCCACACTAAATGTAGAAAATAGAACAAAATAATTTTAAAGTTAAAAACGTTAACAAAAAAATATATATTCACAGATGACTAGCTCTTCAACTTCAAATCATCTTTTCCTTGGAGTACAATATCATATGCCCACTTCAGGCAGTCACCAAGACCACATGTATCATGACGTGTCTCTCACATGGGTTGGGACTGTGTCTGGGGTTGGACAGTGTAAGAATAGATTTCAGCATGCTAACTGTATACCTGGTCAGAGACATCCCATTGGTGACCCGTCCATGCCCAGCTCCTGAATTAAATGCCTTCTTACCAATATATTTCTCACTCAGAAAACAAGCCACACCTACTTCCCAAATCAATAATACAGCACTGAGCTGGAAAATTCCCACTTCTATCACCCAGATATCACTTGGAGCCTGTACAACCTTGAGTTTATGGACAACTGCCATGTTCCTTGGATGCCTTCAGTGGGACCACCCATTTTTGTACTCAGTGGCAAGTTTCTGCTGAACATTCATCATGTGTATCAGGCTTGTGCAGAAAAACACAGAGGAATAAGAATAGAAACCTTACCCCTGATAGCTTCCACACACTATGAAGAAAACAGTGGCAACAATATACAGAACTAAAGAATGAGTGAAGGAAACAAAAGCTGACAGCATGGTCAAGTGGACACCCTAGAGTTTCCTGGTCACATGAAGTTCTGTGTCATGATCTCTGGGCTAGCTCCTGTGTGTGGGGTTATTTCTTAAGTGCCATGAATTTGATCATGTCTGTGGTACAGGCCAGCAGCTCAGGCCAGAAGTGCAGAACTTAGCGATGGCTATAGACAGATTCTGGTGTGCAAGGAGGTCAGGGTCCCCAGGAAAATGTACCCTTGGGTGTGACACCATAGTCTTGTGCTGATGTGGTATTCAAAGGAGGACTTAAATATCCATAGCCAGCATTCTGAATGCTCAACTACATAGATGTTCAGTGAGTTGTATAGATTTTGGGTTGGTTAATTTAGGTGTGTGATGTTTTTATTTATTTATAAGGTTTTTTTTAAATAATAAACTTTACAAAGAAAATCTAGGGGCTGGATCATTGACTCAGCAGTTAAAAGCAATAGCTGTTCTGCCAGAGGTCCTGGGTTCAATTCCCAGCAACCACATGGTAGCTCATGACCGTCTATAATGGGATCTGATGCCCTCTTCTGTATTGCAGACATCCGTGCAAACAGAGCACTTGTACATAAAAATACATAAATAAAAATGTTTAATTAAAAAAACCTACAATCTGAGGAAGGTGTCATGATAAGAATGGCTTTCCCAGACAGGCATCATTGGTCCTCAGTCCTCAGCATTTTTGAGGATGTCATTGTCAGCTTACAGCTAAATTGGTGGGGGAAGGTGAATCTGTGGGCATGTAGTGAGGAGAATTCTTTTTATCTTGAAATAAAACCTGCCATGTTAATCAACAAAGCTTCTGATACAAGCATAAAAATTCTTCTGAATAGAAGTTTAACCCTATTAAAAGGAAGTCTCAGTGGAGGAAATATCTCAAAATACATTATTTAGGAGGTAAACACAATGATAAATGCCTTTGAGTCTAAATGCCAACGCCTACATGAACATATGTTAATGGAAACAAGACACTTACAGCTAATAAATAATGTGAAATCTCAAATTCATCCTTCCTAGAGGATTTAATTATCTTGTGAAACTGATTTGCCATTAACGATCAAAACACACAAATCATTTAAACCAAGAAAAACACAAGGATATCATGATAGTTAATGTTTTTATAAGTCACATTTACAGTGGCACTGATGGAACAGGAAGCATAGAATGCCTTCCAGGACAGAGTGGCAGATGGCATTCCATATTGCAAGAACGCTCTGATGGTAGAGCTACATCAGGGAAAGTCCAAACTCTTTTATCTTTGCATTCCTGGATCAGGGGTCTAGAGCCCAAGCAGTTAAAGAAAACCAACAACAACGAAAGACCCTACCTTGTTCTCTTCTAGCAGCCCTTCATCTAAGACCCAGGGGCCAGTGAGGAGGAGAGCTGCCTACAAGACCTATTAGGGACTGGCAAGACACATGCAGCAGGTTGGCTCTCACTGCCCTTGTTGATGTTGAGGGAATCACAAGGTTCCCAGCATCACCCAAGGACAGCCATCCACAGGGAACTGGGATCAGAGAGGTAAAGAAGATTAGAGAGAACAGTTAGGTTTGGGTTAGGTGGTCTGAGAAGGAAGGGATTGGACTCTGCAAAGCTTCCTGTGACCTAAGGGGGAAACACATAATTTCAAGAAATAAGAAGTAGCATTAGTAATAAATATGTGTTACTTCCATGATCCTCCTGTCATAAAGGAATCTGTAAGTGGTCAGATGAAATCCATATACTTAAAAATCTATGCATGCATATAACATGACAGCACACTATGCCTGCCTATAACAGGACACCACAGGAAGCATCCTGCTCTGGGTGTCTGCCACCTTTCCAACTCACTTCTGCTATCTCAGCACCAACTATCTTTGTCTCCCCAAGATCTGTGATGCATTAATTTTCCCTCCTTTTCACCTAATGGCCGTTGATTAGTATCTCCCTCAAAACCCAGTGTAAATAGTGCCCCATCACCAATTTACCTCTTCCATGCACATAGCTACTTTGTCTAGTCTCTGAGAAAAACAATGATCAAGCTCTTTGCTGAACCTATGCCTTCTTTTCTTTCTTTCGAGGAACATGCTAGAGAAAGATATCTGTATGAATCATCATTCTTTAGATTCATAATCAAGAGAACCCCAATGTCGGGAAGCATTCCTCACTCCATTCATTTATACTTGCTTTGGCAATTTCACATTGACCTTTCCTGCCCCAGTCTCAAATATCTTCTCACTCTTGGCTGACCTTGCCTCATATTTCATGAAGAAAACTGGAGAGATCTACAACTTCTGCAGACTCCTATTGTCCACTTAGAAGTATGGTAATGTCTGTACTGTGGATGTTGCCTCTCACCTGCCCTCACTACTGCACCAAATCCTATGACTCTATGTGCTTTTCTACTCTACAATATCACTAGCAACCTGTGGTAGAATAGTATTTTCAGGTGTGTGACTTTTGTTTATGCTGCATTTATTTAACTCTGGGAAGCTGTTACTGTGCCTGTCTAAAATACCTGGTGGTCCTAATAAAGAGCTGAATGGCCAATAGCAAGGCCGGAGCAAGGATAGGTGGAGCTGGCTGGCAGGCAGAGAGTATAAATAGAAGGGGAACCGAGTAGAAAAGGGGCAAGGGAACAAAGAGAGGAGGACGTCAGGGGCCAGTCACCCACCTACACAACAATCCATGGAGTAAGAGTAAGATTTACAGAAGTAAGAGAAAAGAAAAAGCCCAGAGGTAAAAGGTGGACAGGATAATTTAAGATAAGAAAAGCTGGCTAGATACAAGTCAAGTTGAGGCTGGAGATTCATAACTAAGAATAAGCCTCTGTGTGTGATTCATTCGGGAGTTGGGTGGTGAGGCCCCCAAAAGAGAGAGAGAGAGAAAAAAATCTTAATACAGCAACAGTCTCTCTATTCAATAGCATCAATTTATCCTTATTGCTGGACCATTCCCAATAGTATACAAGTATGTGGTCATGTCTCCCAACTAAAAACAAAAGCCTGCTTTTGTGATGTGTCTTCTGTAGCTAATCATCTCATTAATAATCTTCCCCTGCAGAAAATCTCCTTGAAAAGTTTTTCCATTTCTTCCATTCTTTTGTCTTTTCAGCTTTACCCAGGTATCACTGAAACACCAGAAGTTCACAAACTGAAAGGGTATAGTGTGATCATATGTGTGTGCTGTGAGACTTTGCCACAGTCAAGATAATGAACCTTTCCACTATGATACAGAGTGTCCTGCTGTGTCCTTCTCTGCTTTTACACCCAGTCCCACATATGTCTGCCATTTCTATCTCACCATCTTTGTCAGGGTCACAGGCTATTTATTCCCTTGTTGCTGATCCAACTGTCAACTCTGGTTCTCAATTGACCTTGTCTCAGCTTGTGTCTGGCTTAATTGTTTTGTCTTCATTTCACTTCTGAGATCACAGTAGATATTAGGATGCTGCCTCCTAATTTCTCCCCCTCTTGCTAATAATTTTTCGCTAGAAAGGTGCAGAGTTCAGTTCATGGCTTTTTTTCTTTTCTGATGTACACTCATTCCTTTGTGATCCTCAACTAATAACATGATTAACTTGGCAGTTCATAGGCATTAAGTAAAATTTTAACCAATAATATATTACCCTTTATAGTAATCATGGGGTTCAAATTGGTAGAACATGTATAGTACTATCATAGGATTTGTACTTGTGGAAGGTTTTGAATAATACTTCAACTATAGCATAGTCTTTTGAGGGAGTGATGAACTTGACTGGACAGCTTCGTCTTCATTATTATAACTCTCCCCCATCAGTATGAGCCCACTCATTTCTCTGTTGACTGCATTCACAGGACTCATCTCTTCCTTGTTGATATAGGATGACATTTGACACAACTGGCCTAAGGTTGGATAAAAATGTACATACAAGGAGCTCAAGTGGGAACTTTAAAGGGTAGTGCCTTAAAGACAGAGCTATCAGGTGCAACCTGAGATAGAGAGAGCAGGGGAATCTCTGAGTTCAAGGCCAGCATGGTTTGCAGAGTGAGTTCCAACATAGCCGGGGCTACTCAGAGAAACCCTGTCTCGAAAAGCAAAAACAAAACCACCGCCACCAACAACAAAAAAGTTGGTTCCACCAGTTGTTCAGAATCACAACACATGCTCATTTACTTCATAGTCAAACTGCACCTTTACTAAGGGGATTTTTGTCTTTCCGGTGATGCTTATTGCTTTTATTTATTTATGTTGACAAAAGCAGTATATAGTTCACTTTATTGCTAAGATCATACAGATGTTTAGTCAAATCATTATAGAAAAATCTATGTTCTTACAGACCCATTTCCTGACTTCCTGCTGTATCCAGACAGTTTTCTAAATCTGCTGCTAGCCGGAAGGTTGCCCTTATATCATACTCGTTGGGATTAGGATTAAGATTTCTTTTTCTAAAATGTGACATCTAGGTCTACAGAGCCAGGTTTTGGCATTGCACAATGAGCACTTTACCCACTGCCTCTCTCCCAGCTCCATGATTAATATTTCTTGAATGCTTTTTCTTCTCTCTTGCAAGTTCCTTGCTTCTTTTGCTAGAGACTATTTTCAGTGTTTGGAAGAAATTATTATTCCAAAGATTTCTATATTCTTTATTCTTCCTTAATACGGATGCATGTCCCAAGTGAATATAAAATATAGGTTGGAAATTATCTCTTTGAAGAACTTGGAGTTTACTACCATGTCCCTGTAAAATACACCAGTACTATTCAGTTTGATTCCTACTTTTTAATCCTTCTCAATACTATTAGCATTTTCTGTGTTCTCGATGTCTAAATTTTCCTGTGTATCTTGAGGGATCTTGTCCTTCCTTAGCTCAGGGACATATCCTATCATCTCTTACTGCTTATCCCTGCTCTGTACCTTTGTTCCCTTTTCCTGAGGGAGGCCCTTGCTAGCCAGATGCTGAACTCCTGGGACTGGGTATCAATGCCCATTAAATATCCATTGTATAGTCTATCTTTTTGTTCTACTGTTTAGAGGACTTAATTAACTTTCTTTGAAACCCAGGAAGTAAATGTTGAATTTCATTCACATTTCTATTGTTTTTATTGCTTACTTCTGTTTTTTATTTATATATTTATATTCAATTTACCTCTGAGACAAAATGTTTTATTTTTTTTTTTTAATTTAAAAAGTCTAGTAAACAGAAAAAAAAATACCAGGAGCCCACATATTTAAATTAGGATTTTCAGGTTTTATATTTTTGTCATTTGTACTTCAGCTGAGTTTTCTAGTCCTCAATATCTGAGAAACACCTTGAAATTTCTCTGTTCGTAGCATTCACTGCCAGCCTATAACTCCTTCTTTCTTACCATTCTTCCCTTCCCTTCCCAGGAGTAACCACCATTATAAATTGCCTTTTCTGGCCCAGATTTTAATATATTGGTGTGTGTATAGCAGCTATGGATAATACACAGTGGTGCTTTGTGTATTACAGTAATGTACATATTCCAAAACACCTTAGTTGACTCAGTACTCCTGAAATCTATCAATGTTGACACATAACCACATACACATTTAATTATGTTTAACTGCTCTGTACTTTAACAAAAATTAATGTGCACCAGCAGTGCTTCCCAAAGTGTTCTAGAGGCTGGGTATCCCAAAGAAACACAAAACACAGTCATTCTAATTATTTTCTGGCTTCTTCATTAAGAGGCATTGGGCTTTGGCATGGCAAGTCTACTTAGATGACTGTCCTTTTACAGGTGCTTCTAGGGGTGAACATGGTGGAAGATGTACATATTTCCAGTTTCCCAGGCATTTCCACCTTACTTTCCACATCACAGCAAGCTGGGAAAAGTCTCCATTCTGTGCATCCCAGTGGACAGCATCACTTCTTTATTTGTGTCTTTATGATGGGTGCAGAGGGTACCTTTCTGTCTTAGTGTTTCTCCTAAGTGTCAGCAAAGGCCAGCAGCTCTTCCATTCATCACTTAAATCTCCTCTCTTGTGCATTTCCTGATGATCTCCTTTGCTTCCCACTTTTGTAGCCAGTTGTTCCTCTTTTTATATTGACTCATAAGGATTCTCCAACTATACAGTATATGGAAACCAGCATAGTTTCTGTTTTATATGATAAAAAATATATTTTCTGCCCAAGGTTTGTCCTTAATTTATAGAGGTTTTTGCATAAAAGAGTTCTACCTCAATGTAATTTTTCCTTTATGAACTATTTTTTTTTGTACTGAGAAAAAAAATCCCCTCCCTGCGGTCATAAAGATATTCTTCAGCATTTCCTTCTAATAATTTTAAAGTTTTATTTTTCATATTTAGATTCATACCGTATTTGAAATATACCCATTTATATAGGCTGATACACCACTGCACTATTCTTTTTCATAATGAAAGCTAAATCATTATTAAATAATTCAGCCTCAACATTTTAATGCTTTGTCCACCATAAGCTAAGTTCCTACATACATTTGGGGGATTGCTGCGGGCATTTTTACACTCACAAATAGATCTCAGATACTTTTAAAAAGATTTTCTTCTGTTCTTCTAATCCATCACTTCCCCCAGTCTCAGCATCTCTCCACTTTGCTGGCCATATTTTAAGTCAAGTCTCAATTTACAGGGGGAGGAAGTGGAGTTACAGAGGTTTTACATTGTCATGCATCATCACACAGCAATGTCCTTACAGTGCTATGACTGGTCACTGACACTCTTTCCACTAACATTCCCCTTCCTAAAAGCTTTCACTGTCTGTCAAATTTTTGACTTCCACTAGAAGCTGAGTAAAGTTGCTCATGTCTCCAAATCTCTGCCGAATCTGTTTTTAAAATTTTTATTGTTTATTTATTTTTTACATGTCAGTGTTCTGCCTGCATATATGTATGTATATCACATGCATGGTTGATGCTTGTGGAGGTCAGAAGGTGTTGGATCCCCTGAGCCTGGAGTTGCAGATGGCTGTGAACCACCATGTGGGTGCTGGGAAATGAACCTGGATCCTCTGAAAGAACAAGTTGAGCCATCTCTCCAGCTCACAAATGGGTTTTATCATGTATAACTTCCCTTTAAACTGGCAGGTAAAGAATGGAGTTCCATTATTACGGTTTCCTGACATTAACTTTTAAACTAGTAACTATATGTAATATATAACAAAGGTTTATTGTGTATTTCTTGGCCGTACTATCTAGTCTTTATCTGTCTACTCTTGTCTTTTGTTTTCTATTCTGTTAATGCAGCTTGAGAATTCTATGCAGATTTTAGCTACTTCTCATCTGCATTTTTAGCTTTCAAAAAACCATGGCATTTGTTTTTCAACTTTTTCCCCAGTGTGAGGGATCAAGACTAGAGCCCAGTGCATGCTGGGCACATGCTCTACCACCAAGGTACATGCCAAGTACAGCCTGTGGTTTCTAAAATTGTTGAAAATCTAGCTGACATAAGGCTCAGAATTACACATATTGTCATTTTCTCTGCATCTCTTCCATTATCCCTTCAGAGAAACTGTCATCCTAAATTGTCTATAACGTTTACGATTTTATGAATTCTCCAATTCTTTTGTAGTTTATTTGGTGTGCTTTGAGATGTTAAAAGCTAATTTAATTTTCTACAAAAGGTTTATCAATCGTGTCGATTTAATTTAATTAGTAACTTCTCTTATGTTACTTTTATCTATAGTAGATTCTTAGACCACTAAAGTCTATTTCTAGATTCTGATTCATTTATCCAGATGTTCTTATGAAACAAGAGTATTGCTTGGTATTGAAAGGTATTTTTACACTTATTCCTTTAGTATGTGTGCATGTTAGAAGACAACTTGCAGGAGCTGGGGTTCTGGGCTTCTACTACTTGTGTTCTGGGGATCCAATTCAGGTGTCAAGCACCTTCCCCTGCTTAGTCATCTTGCTGGCCCTGTTTTAATATTTGGAAGAAGAATACACCTAATCATGTCATCTATAGTTTACTGATGATTGCTTTTGATTATTTTTCTTGAACATTTTTGAATCACCAATTTAAAATCAATACTGTATTTCAAGTGGATAAACCTCATAATAAGGTAAAACAATTAAACCTTGAAAATATTCTGTTTTTTTCATTTAGAAACAACTTATTTATATATTTAAAAAAATTGTTAAGTATTTGCTTTCTAAATTTAGGTACAATACTTTAAACTCCTGTAAACAGGCTTCTTCCATTGTATTCCTTAACTATTAATTGCCTAATATGCAATAAAGTTACTGACCTTAGTTTGATAGTCCAGTTGATTTATTGTTTTGAATTGTGAGTTGTTCTGAGTTTAATTTTTATGTTTAAAGCCTAATGAGGCTTTATTTCTTAATTGTTTTCATTACCCAATTCTTTATAATGTAATCTTAACTTCCTGGTTACTCCTGATCTAAGCTTTTTTTAATCTTTAAAACGATCATCCTCAAATCCAAAAAAGACCATCAGAACTGGGCAGTTTGTAGCAGAAAGAACAATGGAACTGAATAATAATCTAGTTCAATATGACATGTCCTAAAATGCTCATTTGAGTAGAAATTGATTTTTCCTTGTCATATGTAGTAAAAATTGACAACTATAATTTGTTTGATATTTTTGAGTAAAATATAAGTTTAACTTAAGACAAATAATCTTTTTTTTTTCTTAAAAAGACAAGAAATTGAACCTCACAATATGGAGTCATTACAAAGTGACATAGGATCAAGTGAAGGAGGTCATAATGATCAATAGCAGAACAATCACTGACAAAATAAGTGAGATTACATTCTTTTTTTTTTTTTTTTTTTTTTTGAGATAGGGTTTCTCTGTGAAGCTTTGGAGCCTGTCCTGGAACTTGTCTTGTAAGTCTACAAAGTGAGTTTCAGGATGGCCAGGGCTACACAGAGAAACCCTGTCTCAATTAAAAAAAAAAAAAAAAAAAAAACAAAAGCATCTGTTAGTACACACTGATTTGAGGACAGGATTGATTGATGGAATAATTTAAAGTCAGGCAAGGGAAAAATTTCTGTAGAGAAGAAACTGCAATTATTTCTGGAGACGTAGCACACACATCTCTATTTCTGAAATGTGTGCTGAACACAGTGCCTTCTTTCCAGTAAGTAGTGGAGGAAGAGGAAAAAGATTAAATATACCAGGAAGGAAGCTGACAAATACTACCTCAGCCAGGTGATTTGTCATTTGATATCATGTCCCTTTGATATGATGGGATAAAAATCCTTCCATGGTCTTCCCTTTTAAGTCTACAACCATAGTCTATATACTGCTGTGATATCAGATATATTTCAATTTGTGTGTGTTATATGCAGTTTGAATATATTTAAAATATATTAAATATATTAAAAGCTTGTTTCTCAGACAGTGAGACCTTCAGGCGCTGGGTTAAAGCTGGAGGAAGTAGTTCACTGGGTGGGGGCCTCTAGGAAGGAGGACTTTAAAAGGCATATCTTATGCTGGAGCTGTAACGTCATCTCCCCTTCCTCAAATTCTGGTCATTACGAAGTGAGAAACTTTGTCTGCCACAACCTTCTATTGTGATGTTCTATTTCGGTATGGCCAAGACACAACAGAGCCAGCTGTCATATACCATAACCTATGGAACCTTAAGTCAAAATAAATAATTCTTTTTAAGTTGTTTCTCTCACATATTGTCCCAATGATGTCAGCCTGACTAATACAACAACCTATAAAAAGTACCTGGGTACTAATTTTCACAAGTGCAAAGTCATCAAGAATAAAGACAGTCTGAGAAGCTAGTACAGCCAAGAGAAGCCCAAGCAGAAAATGTACCATTAGTTCTTCTATGGGTCCTGGAATTAAAAAGAAAGGGTATTATGGGACAAAAACTAAGGCACTTTACCTCGAGGACCATGTTTAGCTGAATTTGAATATTATGCAGTATATACAAGAAAGACAATATTACATGTTTTCTCTCACACGCAGGATCTATGTTTAAACACACACATGTGACATGAAAGTAGAAGAGTAACTATTTGAGAAGAGGATGAAAACAGTAGTGGGGAGGGCAAGTGAGGATTAGCAAATGCACATATAAAAATGTGATGAGAGCTGGGTGTGGCGCCACTCATCTTTAACCCCAGCACTCAGGGGCAGAAACAGGCAGATCTCTGCATTTGAGGCCAGTCTGGTCTAGGAGCAAGTTCCAAGACAGCCAGGGCTACACAGAGAAAACCCTATCTCAAAAAACAAAACCAACCAACCAACCAACCAACCAAACAAATAAAAGTAACGAAACCCATTTTTGTACCCTATATACTAATAACAAAAAGCACATAGCATCATATAGCACGCTAAATAATACAAGTTTCATGTTTTATGTATTAACCTAAACATTACATTTAAATCTTAAAACCCTAAGACAATTTGAATTATCATTTACTTTAAGACTCAATCTCTCTTCACTAGCTGCAACAAAACATAATACTGATGCAAGGTGTTAACAATTGAGTTAAGTCAAAAGAGTTCATTATAACCCTGTCCTCTCTTTGGATGCTTTTGTAAAGGGAAAGGTTTCTAGAATAGAGGTTGGCTTTAAAGGCCATGCCGTAAATGATCACAGCCAAGAGTTTCTATGTATTCCTTTACTTATTTATTTATTAAACTAGTGTAGGTAATTGTTTTGGCTGAATGTTTGTCTGTGCATCGCATGTGTGCCTTGAGTCCATGGAGGCCAGATGAGGGTGTCAGATGCCTTGGAAATGGAGTAAGAGATGCCTTTGAGCTGTTACGTGGGTGTTAACAATTGAACCTCAGCCTTTTGCAAGAGCAGAGTGCTTTTAACCTCTGAGCCATCTCTAGCTCTTCTGTGTATTTTAAAGCCATGATTACCAAGTCTCTATGGAAAACTACTCAGCAACTCAGCAACTAACAGGCAGCTCATCATACTTGGTACCCTGGCCAGCATCATAATCTACACTATCGATGCTTCTTGTCTCCTAGGTTACTTTGTAATTAGAGCTGCACAGGGGGCACCTGGTGATGCTTGTAAGGGTTCCTCTGAGGAAAGAGTGAGAACAAATGGACACAGATTGCTGCTGGATTTTGGTGTTCTGTGAAGTTCAGTTATCTAATATTCTTTGCTTGTGTCTTTGACAGTATGAACTGAGGAAACTCAGTGGCTTGGTCAGTCCAGCTTTAGCCCATGTTGGAGTGAATCTGGGTTTCTACAGTTTTCAGGGTATCCCAAGACTTGTAATATTTTAAGCAGTGTGTTTCAATAAACCGGAAGTTGATATAAGTGGAATAACTCACCTAGAACTGCTCGTCAAATGTTTAGTCTGCACCATTTATTCCACTGACATGTGATTTGTTAATTTTGTTCTAGAGATTTGAGTTCAAGCTGTACAAATCATGAATAAAGATTAGTTTAATAATCACAGTGCCTCCTGGGACAATACTTCAAGAAAAGAAAATTCAAAATTGTCTCAATGTAAAAATAATATGACAGTTGTATCAATATTTGCAAGTTGAAATGATATTCAATACTCTACGGAGGCAGTGAATACATCTTATTCCTGCTTATTTTATGAAAACTCTAAAACTTTCCCTTTTAATTTTATATTAATGCTTATTAACATTTTCCCAATGAAAATGTTTTAAAAAAGTAAACCTAAGCCCTCCTTAGTCTGTCTCCAGCCATTAAAAACACTTGTAACTCTTGTAACTGTTTTGATGACTTAAATTCTTCCAAAAGATAATACATTTCCAGGGCCCCAAGCAATTTACAACAATATTATTTTGTTATTTTTCACAATTAAAAAGATAATTATGTGGCAGTATCATAGTTTTAATATTCAAAATTAAATCCCACTGTGTTCACTGGCTTATTTAGCCTATCTCCTTAACCCTTAGCAAACTCTAATTTTTATATACACACATATGTAATTTAGAAAAATGACTAGACAATAAATACCCTGATTAGAAGCCAAGTACTCACAAGCATGTGTTCAAAATGGCCAAGGAACCTTAATGTTTCCATGATTTAAATTATTATTATGTAGCTATTGGTGTGGGTGGTATAGATATTATCATGTGTTGGAGGTGATTCCAGCTATGACTTCATATATTCAATGACATCTCTTGTAACATTTATTGCAAATGCCTGAATATCATATGTGCTTGATAAAGAAAAGAGAGAAATAACAAGCAGAATTAAGCAAGCCAAAATCACTTGGCTTCATACTAAATTCTATCTTGTTCACTAATAATATTTTATCAGAAAGGTTCAATTATGCTTTTTGTCAAAAATAAGGAACACTGATATTCATGTACGGCTTGGGCAGAGGTTATCAAAGTAAAATTTTAGAGAACTGGTGGGCAGAAATTAGTGTATCAAACACAGAGATGCCAAAACAGAGAACCAGGCATCTGTCTTTCAGAAGTGACCAGACATTAAGCTGAGCAAGGAGGGTTCAAGGTAAGGTCAGAAAAAGTGTCAACAGTTATACTTCCTAATATAGAAATATTTATGAGAAATGATGATTTGTTATTCTTTTGGTTCTATGTTCTCTATTCACTTATGTGACTACAGTGCTGAATTTGTTTGTTAGCTAACATTTGGGAATAAACAAAATGATTAAAATTCAAATTATATTTCTATTATGATGTTGTCTATATTAGCTTTCTCAATATCTGAAAGGAATTGTGCCTCATCAAACATATATGGTTTGGTTTGATGTGAGTAAGAGTGGGGAAGCCAAATTTATAGTCATAATAAAGTTGTCTAGGCTAGATAATTTCATTCCAGAGTGCAGTAGCATTGGGTAACCTGTCCCAGGCAATCACTGAGTCATTTATACACTCTCTGGGAGGGGTTTGCTTACATCCTATAATCACATCATTAATAGTCACTGCTAAATATAAAAACAAAGAAGAATATTACTGGTTATTTTGCAACCCTAGTGAAACCACAATACAACTTCATGGACATGCTCGTGATCAAATGCTGAAGTAACCAGGACATCCAATCACAATGTTAACCAACAGGTATCTGCAAATCGTGCACATATAATACATCTCCTTGACCTACAAAATGTGGGAAGTAGTACCATGTGAAGAAACAAACATGGGACTATGGCATTAACATGTGGTTTTGCAATGTGGGAAATAAGAGGAGGAAGTTTTGGACATGCTGCCCACATTGTGTTCATAGGAGGCACAACACACACACACACACACACACACACACACACACACACACACACACACACACATCTGCTGATTGATTCTGCATATCAATTAGCTGGCTGTGTCCCTATGGGTAAATCATCTCACTCCCATGTTCTTTAATTTTGTTTGCACCTTCCTTCTAGTCTATATTATATAAAAATAATTATGTGTGCTTATATGCATACACATAAACTATATGCTTTTACTAAGAGCAACTATAATAAAACTAATACGCACTCACAATGCTGTAACTTGGTAGAGTTCACTTTATTATTTCTTAATAATAAAGGAATTTTTCTGCTTTCTGTCAATGTAACTATAGGAAAGTTGATGCTATGTTAGTTTCTTTATGTATAAGATTTAAGTAATAATGCACCATCATTGTTTCTAGCATGTTATGAGCATTAAATAGACAACATATAGCTCAGTGCATGGTACTTGGCAAATACTCAATAGTATTTTTCTACTCTTTTCTTATAACTAGTGAACAAAGCATGAATGGTCTTGTGAGTATCTACTTCACAGGGAAACCTGTTGGAATTATTGCAATTTTTGTATATTACAGGAATAGAAGAAACACTTGAATTTTGATAATATATTTTTTTTTCAGCAAAGGGAAGAGGCCCCCAAAATTATGTAATTTTTCTTTAAAAGATAAACTAAGATTACATCTCATATTTACTTATGGGATAATTTTTTTAATTTACTCTGGAATTTTAAGATGTGAGCCAAGAATTTCCTCTGGCCCTTTGTCATACTCTGGTTGTTTCTTAAGAGAAAGAAGAGGTCCCATAGCATCACTAGTCTGGGGTCTATATGGCAGATACATTGTAATTCCTCAAACCATACATTTTATAGGTCTCCCAACGGAGTATAAAATGTTCAGACTACTTGGTAAGAGATTTTGGCAGTTTTTTAAAGATGCTTAACATCTATTTAACATTAGCATATGAGAAATCAGAAACAGCTTCTGAGAAAGAGGATGCTTCAGTGTGAGAGTAGTTGAAACAGCTGACACAGACAGCCTCATTGTGAGCCAGCTTGGATCCAAGATCTGAGTAGGAAATGAGATGGTTCTCACCTCTATCTTAAGTGCAGAGCAAGGAGGGGATGGCCTGGAAGAAGGTGGTGCTCATTAGAAGCTAATAGAATGGAGGCATCTGAAACCAGGAGAGGGGAAATGGTGCAGGTCAGAGCAAAAGGAGACAGGATTTATATTCTAGAAAACATCCCTATGTTTCTTATGATGACCTTGCTTTAATCATATTGGAAGACATCTGTTTTAGTTTCCATTGGCTGAGCAATAATTATGATTAGCAACACTGCCAAAGGTTTACGTCAATGAGATCATTGTCATCCTAATAATCGTATGAGATATGGGTAATTATCACCCCTACTCTTCAGATTATAGATGAGGTGAGCAAGGCTCTGTACGAAAGATAATTGGTCAGTGGAAAGAAGCTGAGATTCTCACGCTGATCTGACCACCTCTTCCAGCTCAAGCAATCTATCACTCTCTTTCATGAATGGAATGCGCCCAGGAGTGGTGGCACAAGGCTTTCATACTAGTCTCAGAGATGGAGACAGGTGGATCTCTGTGAAAGGCATACTGGTTTATGTAGTGAGTTACAGGCTAGCCAGGGCTATATAGTGAGACTCTGTGAAAAACAAAACAAAACAAAACAAAACAAAACAAATCAGAAAACCCTGAGGAGCCGACTTTCACAGAAAGGCAATATCAAAATGAAAAAAGTAAGCAACAAAAATTGCCAAGATGGGAAATGGCCCAGGACTCACATCCCTCCATTGCCTACCTGTTAGAGAATGACATAAATAAATGGAGTTTTAGAAACCATTTAACCATCATTGTTCAGGAAAAATTGTGTTTAAAACTTTTCCTGAGATATTAGCAGCATGCCATTTAATATTAATGATGGGATGAAGCTTAGGGAGGTTTATAACCCTACTTGGGGGGGGGGTTTACAGAACTACAAGGTGTTGCTTCTAAAGCATTAGGCAAAACAGCAAATGAGTAAGAGAAAAAAAAAAACAGAGAAGGGAAGAAAAGTCAAGGTCACAGGCTTTAACTGACACTTTCTTGCATTCTTGGGAAAAGAATTTGGTAGTTTCTTAAGAAGCTAAACATCTATTGAACATGAACATTGTGTATTCATCAGGTGAAGGAATAAGTCATTTGTGGTATATTTATATGGTGACTGCTTTTCAACAATAAAATAGAACGGCCACTAATAACATGTAAGGGCATGGGTGCAACTCAGAAATATTCAGAAATAGAGAATCCAGAAACAAGAAAACATAGCTCAGCTTCATCTAAACATCATATTCATGCACTCATGCTATCACACATGTAGTCATGGTGATGAAATCATGCCATCCGTTTCCTGGGGAAGAATAGTATTGGGACCTGACTATAAAGGGGTGCAGGAAGCCTAGGAAGGCAGGAACATGCTATATACTCATTGGGATGATGGCTATGTAAGTATGTACATTTACCAAAAGTCTTCCACCAATATGTTTAAAATATTTCATTACCTTTAATTTTATCCTAGTACTGTTGGTTTGAAGAAACATTGTGTTTTAGAAGAAAGTGAATTAAAAACCAACAATAAAACCCCTTTCTTCTCTGTTTGTCTTCCTGAAATGTTTAGTGTATCCAGTTCTTATTTTAGAGAGGCAGTTCATTTCCCATGGTTTGTCCTCAGCTGCAAGGTAGATTTTTGTTTACAAAACCAGGCAAAGGAGCTGGAGAGATGGCTCAGCAGCTAAGAGCACTTGTTCTTGTCAAGGACCTGGGTTTAATTCTCAGTAACACATGATGTCTCACAACTGTCCATTATTGCAGTTCCAGGGAACCCAATGTTCTTTTCTGACCTCCAGTGCCAGGCACAGATAGATGATGTGAGTAAAACACATACAATAAAATAAATCTTTAAAACATTTTAAAAGTCAAGCAGAAAAATCAGAAGCCTTAAAGATAAAGCTATTAGGGATTTATGAGTCAAATTACCTGGCTAATCAGATTTCCTAGATATTTGAGGTTTTAAAAATACAGCATTTTGAAAATGCTATTTTCTAAAACAACGGTTTCCCTCCATTTGCTTTAAGTAACATTTACTGAACATAATTTAACCCTTTTTGAATGTTTCCAGATCATCGTTATGGATAGAAAAATCACACCACTCTGTGAATGGTGATGGCTCCCAAGCTTGTGATGATGCACAGGTCTGTTTTCTTTTTAGTAAGTGGTCCCAACACAATGGTCTTTTAAAGTTCTTTCTTACTTATTTCTGCTATTTCTCTTGTTGAGCTGTCAGGACTTTCTGTTCTCCCTATTTATCTACTTGTTCTCTTAGTAGAGTTGCTTTCTTCTCTTCAAACCTGCTAAGGGAATCATGTTTACAGAAGTGTAGACACAACACTAGTCCCTGTGGATGTGTTTTCAAACTAGCAATTGATTGATTTCAAAAGAATAAACTGGAAGCTGGATGAGGTGGTGCATGCCAGGAACCTCTCAGCACTCGAGCTGGAGACAGGAAGAGCTGGAGGTCAGTGGGGCTGCATAGTGAATTCCAGGCCTGACTGACCTAAATGGCAAGAGCTTGTTTTCTGCCACACCACTACCAACACTAACACCACTGCCATTGGAAACAAGTTGTTAGCAAGTGAGACAAGAGAAGCCCAAGTTCTATCCTTGGGAATTTTAACATCCAACTCAGTAGAGCCTCATTCACGAGTTTTAAATTAGAGAGACATACTTTCATAAAACAAAAGTAGAGAAAATAGCATAACAAACCACCAGTCCATCATATGGCTTCAAGAATATTTAATATTCTGTCAGTCCTTTGCCATGAGAGGTAGAGTGAGAAATACCATGAAAGAATTCACATATAATTTACAAACCATAAACTTCACTTCCTTAAAGTTTACTGTTCAGTGTTTTTAACATTTCACAATGTTGTGAAATCATCATCAACAGATTTCCAAGACACTATCATCACTCCAGAGAAAACTATGCATTTACTAGCAGTCACTTATTCCCTATTCCCCAGCCCCTGGCAACCACTAATTAACTTTGCTTCTATGGTTTCGCCTAGTCTGAACATTACATGTGCATGAGACCATAAAATAAGTAGCCTTTTCTGTGTGACTTCTTTTCCTTAGCTTAATGGCTTCCTACTTCTTTCATGTTTGGAGGGATTTTGAGGCAGGCTCTCGTTAGCATACACTTACACTGAAATCAGTATGAACTTCTCATACTCTTGCTCCCACTCCCAAATACTTTGCCATTGTATGTCAGGGGTCGTGGTGTATGCTTTCTAATTCCATCATTTGGGAGACAGACACAGGAAGATTGCTGTAAGTTCAAGGCCAGTATGATCTATGTAGTGAGTTTCAGGCCAGCTAGGGCTACGAGGAAGCTCTTGCTTTTGTTTGTTTGTTTGTTTGTTAAATCTTACAATTTTTGTTTTATTTATTTATTTACTTACTTTTGTAATTTTGAGACAGGGTTTCTCTGTGTAGCCTTGGCTGTCCTGGAACTTGCTCTGTAAACCAGGCTGTCCCCTGACTCAGAGATTTTCCTGCCTCTGCTTCTCTAGTGCTGGGGGCGGGGTGTGCCATCACTGCCTGGCAAGTTTTTTGTTTTAATTGTAAGTTACAAATGTGGTGTGTGTGTGTGTGTGTGTGTGTGTGTGTGTGTGTGTGTGTGTGTGTGTGTGTGTGTGTGTGTGTGATGGATTCTGGATATTAGACTCTTTCCAGAGATACAAATATTTAAATATTTTCTTCCTCCCCATAGGCTCTGTTCTTACTTTTGTCTTGATGGTGTCCATTGAAGCACAAAAGTTTTAGATTTTATTATCTTTTTTCATGGCTTGTACTTCAGGGGATTTATCAAAGAAATCCAACTCAAGATAACAAACATTTGCATACAGATTCTTCTAGCTTTTATATTTACATTCTGTGCATCCAAAACTGAAAAAGAAATTTTTATGTACTTCTCAGGCAAAATAAGTTTTGTAAAATAAGTGAGTGGATTTTGACAAGAGTTTAGGAAAAAAAAAGAGTATAATCTTTGGTGCAGTTTTTTATTTTTAATTTTTTGAGACAGAGATTCTCTGTGTAACTTTGTTGATGAGGCTAGCCTCAAGCTCACAGAGATATGCCTGCCTCTGTGTCCAGAGTGCTGGGATTAAAAGGTGAATGTCCCTGCTGCCCCGCTCTGGGTGCAGATTTTAATATACATATTGAATGATAGGAGGCTTTTTTGCTCTCCTTTCTGTTTTTGTTTTTTCCTCCCTTGCAGATGGCTGAAGTGTTCACAGAGGCCCACAGCTAATTCTGTAATTATATAATAAATATATCAATGTTTAGATCAGTTCTTCATACCAATAAGGTATCAAACATGGTTAGGAGATGCTCATTATAGTTTCAGCTCTAAAACTACATGCTGTTATACTAAGGCAGGTTCAACATGTGACATCCCACAGTTCTGATCCATGGATTGAGAAATGAGGAGAAAAGAAAATAAAAGTCAACTGCTAAGACCTAGTTTCCTCCCAAGGGATGACCACATGGATGGCTACATTTTTGTCACTGGCAGAATGAAAGACATCTAAGCCCTAACCATCAATTACTAGTTGACAGTTTGTTAAAGGGATGCAGAGGTCAGGATCTCAGACTGCAGTGAGGATCACAACCATCTCAAGAGTTTGTAGACCAGAATCCTCCAGAGATTCTGCCTTGGAAGGCTGGGATAGGGCCATGAACTAGTATTGCCGATGGGCTTCTAGAGGCTTCTTCTGGTGATGGTCACATGTGGAACAGCACTACTTTAAATACAGTGATCCTCCTGCCCTTGTGCTTCCCAAACCTTGATCAAAAGGCATGGGGCTGGTGATCCTGCCTGGTAACAAACAACAGTATGCTAAGGAGGTCAAAAGGCTGTTAAGCGTAGCTTCCCAATTTGCTTCAACTTCCAAACCTCATTTCAATGTATAGTCAATGGTTCCTTTTCAAAAGGTATTTGGCCATGTATGGAAGTATCTTGATTTCAAGAATATTAGTATGAATTATGCAAGTGATACTTTACCTTTTCTGTTTCCGTTTAATCTTGCTTAAGATATGTGGAGATCAGCTTTGGTTAAGAATGCAATTCAGGAGAAGGCAGAGCCAAGGGGATGGGGAGTTGAGTGGGATCAGAATGCATGATGTGAGATCCACAAGGAATCAATAAGAAGTTAAAACAAACAAACAAACAAACAAAAACCAAAACAATGCTATTCAGGAACATCTTCTGTTTTTGAGATAATGCATTTGACCTGAGGCCAAATGGGATTCTGGAGCGATGTGGTTGTGACTTTGACCGAGCCAAAGTGATATTCTGATGATCTGCAAAGGGATTTTATCAGTCCCAGGGTGGCTGCCAGCTGAACTGGGTACAAGAGGGACTTTCCAAACATGTCCAGAGCAATCTACATTTATTCTGCCACCTTTACTTTCTATTAGAAGTTGGATAAGAACTTTATTTTCTGGTCTCTGTCTTTTTTTAGGATTACAGTTTAACCCTGAAAGCCAAATGTTAAGCCATGCTTCTGCCTCTTACAAATAGGCCATAACAGAGGGCCTTCCCAGCTTGCTGATATCACATGATACAGACTAGGCCCTCAGCTTACTTGAGTGAAGAAAGATAAGTGGAAAATTTGTTTGGTTGGTGAATCGAGAACTTTCAAGAACAGAGAGAAAGCCTGAGAAACAGAATAATGGTTGAGGATATTGTAATTCCTGATTTTAATAACAAAACAATGTGGCACTGGCACAGGAACAGACAAGCAGAGAAGTAGAATGGTATAGAGTGGAATGGAATAGAGTGGAATGGAATAGAGTGGAATGGTATAAAGTGGAATGGTATAGAGGACACAGAAATAACCTTTGGAACTATAGCTACCTGAGTTCTTGACAGAGAAGCCAAAAACGTATGTTGGAAAATAAAGCCTTTCCAACAAATTATGCTGGGAAAACTGGATATTCTCATGTAGAAGGATGAAACTAGGTTTAAATCTCTTGCTTTTTATAAAAATCAATTCAAAATGGAGCAAAGTTCTTAATGCAAGACCAGCAACTCTGAAACTGTTAAGGAAAAACACTTGAAGACTCAGGTATTGGCAAAGACTTTCTGAAAAGACTCCCAACAATTCAGAGAATAATACTAAGAACTGATAAGTGGATTTCAGGACATTTCAAGGTTGCATACCAATGGGAGCAACCAAGTGAAGAGGCAGCTCGAAAAATGGGAGAAAATCTTGCCCATATATTTGACAGAGTATTAATACCTAGAATTAAAAAAAAAAAAAAACCTTAAAAAAATCTAAACACTAAAGATCCCTACAACCCAATCAACAAATAGCTAATGGAATGAACAGACAGTTCTCAAAATACAAGGTACAAAAGGCTAATAAACAATTTTCTTAGCCATTACAAAAATGCAAATTAAGACTATACTGAGATTCCATCTCCTCCCAAGCAGAATGTCTTTCATAAAGAAAACAAATAACAACAAATGCTGGACAGCATGTGGGGAAATGGGAAGTCTTATCACCTGCTACTGGAATGCAAATTAGCTCAGCCACTATGAAAATCTACTTGGAAATTCCTAAAAATTGAAAACAGAGCTACCATGCGACCCAGCTTGGTACTTCTGTGTGTACACCACAGAGTTACGTGCACATGAGTGTTCATTGCATCACCATCGCAACAGCCAAGTTAGGGAGTCAGTCTGGGTGTCCATCTCAGACACACAAGGAAATGGGATATATAAACACAATGGTGTTTTGGTTAGCCATAAAGAACTATGAGATGATGTCATTTGTTGGAAAATAGATACATCCAGAGAACACTGGATTAAGTAAAATAGGCCAGATTTTGGGAAGACAGATATCAGATATTTTCTCTTATTTGTAGATCCTAGGTATGTGTATATATATATATATATATATATATATATATATATATATATATATAAATAAAACCATAGGGTTATCAAAGGGTTTGTTTATATGTATGACAGAAAGGGAAGAATACAAAGGAGTGAAAATAATAAAAACAAAAACAAATTAAGAAAAAAAAACCTCATGATATTATTGAAAGAAATTGTCTTTATGAAACTAAGCACTATGCACAACGAACACACATCAATTAAAAAAAAAAAAGAGCAGAGAGAATACAGCAGGCTAGCCACTAGAAGACAATTATGAATTTATGCTCTTAGAGTTAGCTGTACTTGAAGTCAATGAACTACGTTTGAAGAGAAGTGAATCGTTTGTTTTAAGAAGAAAACACAGTTCTCCACCAGCCCTTTCTACACCTCCCTCAGAATGTCAGACTGGACTCTCGACTATGTTCTTTCTATTTGCAGACTCTGTTCCTCTGCCTACTGTATCACCCATGGGAGGGCTTCCCATCCATCACATGGCAACCCTTATAATGCTCCAAGGTGGAAGGAAAGTTTTTTTTTTTTTTTTTTTTTTCAAATAGGCTGTAACCCAACCCAAAGGGAAGCCAGTTATCTCAGTGGCCATATGTCCACTGGGGGAAAACACATGTAGCATTTTAATCCCAGAGAGTGATATTAGTCACTGGGCTTCTCAGAAGCTGACATTGTCATTCCTCCCCCACTTTTCTAAATTACAAAGGCAATAACCCCTTTGCATGGTAATCACTCTCCCTGGCTAGCTACTTCATTAAATTACCATATGATTCCTATTTTATGGGTAGAAAATAGTTGATCTCAGTGAACTGGCAACTTAGAAACTTAGGAGGCAAATTAGAGCAATTACTAATAAATTATACATGTGGTAGCTAACAATTTGTCTATCACTGTGAACTGTGAGGGAGATCTGCCAGACTCCCTGGCTCTGCAATTTTGAACAGGTCTTTTAGATTTTTCCCCTTTCCTAGACTGGAAGCTTTCATTATCCACACTGGTTACACCATTACTGTTGCTGCTTTCATGGAGTCCAACATTTCTCATTCCAGTTAGAATACAACAGACAGGTTTGCACTCCCTTTGGAACTGAGAGCTTGAATACTTAAAAAGAAAATACTAAAAAGATTTTTTTTGTTAATAAAATCACCCCCCTCCCCATAAAACCCTAGTAAAAAGTGAGTACCAAGTCAGCTTCCTCTAAGGATGTTTATTAGTAAGAAATGGCAAGAGATAGAAGCACAATATTTCTGCATTCATAATCGCTACTGCACTTCTGACTGAGTTATTGTGATGAAATTGAAGCAAGTTCTGTGCTCTAAGGTGTGTAGTTGTAGGGCAGGAGGTGGGGTGAGGTCAGGTAAAGATAGGATCTTTCTCTTCCTGCCCTGCTTGTCTCACCTAGGCCTTGGGTGTGCCATACAGGAAGAAAGAAAGGGTTGATGCCATTCATTAACTGAGGGCCAGATTCCTCCATCTGCATATTCCTCCCACATGGGAGTGCTTTTCCTCTCTCTACACACACACACACACACACACACACACACACCGGCACTGAGCTGTGTGGCTGCTGTGACGAGCTCAGCAGAAAGAAACATAGGCTTTCTTATTGCATTTACTAGCCTCTTGTTCAAATGGAAATAAGAAGTATCTACCCACACTCCTTTAAACAACTGTTCACAGTGATCATGTAAGCAACCCTGGTTAAACTTCTTAATCACAAGAAATAAAGGCATGGAGGTAGAGGGTAGAGGGGGATTGGTTGGAAAGAGGAGAAGGATCAGAGAAAATGGGAGGACAAGAGAGGGTGATGGGTGACTATGATCCAAATGATTTAATCCATAGCTGAGAATGCCACAATGCAACTTGATGTCTAGGCTCTAGATGTTAAGATAGGTTGTTAAAAAAAAATAAATCAAATAACAAAACCTAACGATAATAACCAAAACCTTGTTTTAAAAAATAAAACAAGAAGAAACAGGGCCTCAATCTATAGTCCAGGCTACCTCACACTCACTGCAGTCCTCATGTCCCAGACTCCCAAGGACTGGGATTCAAGTATGAGTCACAACACCAGGGTCAGAGTTGAGAGTTTTGGTATTAATCCCAAGTATCCTCAAGCAATAGAAAACATTATTTTTCTTTGTAATTGACATGTGGCATTTCTCCCATAAGCACCCAACCTTATGCACCTCTTTCTCTGCATGACACAGCGATTCGTCAGGTTTAAAGTATTTTCTCTTTATCCGAATCGAATACAGATGATCCATCCCTTTGTTCGGCCTCACATTTCTGCTTTTGCTTAGAATTGAAATTTCAGAATCTCTTCCCTAGCTCTTTGGTTATTTTTGTCATACACTTGGTTACAGGGCCTACTTTCAAGCTGCCACGTTTCCCTGGGGGATCATGTCACAGGTATCTCCCCAGAGAAGCACTAGAGTTTGAGAGAATACAAATGTAATCAACACTGTTTTCTACTAGCACAACATGCATAGTTCACAACAAAACCAATCTTCCCATGACACCCAAATGCCCTTCTGAATAACTTGAGGTGCTTTCAGAACTTGACCTTTGTGTAGATCCTTTGGGATGCTTTGGGAGACGTGTCCAACCTCTGACCATATGTGTGCAAGCTTGGTTGCACTATCCTAGCAAACATATCATGAAGCATCCAGGGCTTATGGAGATCGAGGCAACTATCTTGCAATCCCTTCTCTGAGGCTTTGGCTATGTGTATCGTCTATCTCTGGGGGCTGTACTCAAAGTCCTGAGGTTATGTGCTCTTGATCATGTCATATCAGCTTCTTGCCTAGAGATGTGGTAATAAATAATTACAGGACATGGGCAAAGAGCCCAGGGTTATGCTTCTTAATTCTCACATCCCTTTGCCTAACATGCAGCATAATGAATTTCCCTTATCCTCCACAACTGGAGAAAAAAAGTTTGTATAGATTACTGCTTTGAGGGATTACAAGGCAGTGAATTATCTGTGTGAGAACACAGATAATATATCTCTTATAGTTTATCACTAAACAAACTATCTATGTGATGGCACAAAAGAACATCATTTCAAGGCATTAATTCTAATTTGGGGACAGAAGGATGACTTAGAATGATGGATACTCGGTATCTGTAATTCTAAGCAAAAGCTATTTGTCACAGCATGGTGCCCAGAAAGAGAAGCAGATGGAGGGAAACCTTTCCTTCCCTATGAGGGTCTGATGGATGGGAATGATGGCACAGGAACCTGGTTGCTACTTTCTCCTGTCAAAGTCATATCATTTGATTAAAAGGGGAAAATCCTGAAGAACACAGCACAGGAGAAAGAAGTCTCTCCAGTCTGCATGACTTCTGAGTTCTGTGCTTGCCAAAGAGCTCCTGCTCTCTTCCTCCATATTTTGGCATGGTTCTCCGGATAATCAGAGGCAGATGGAAAAACAAACCACCTCTGCCTGATAGTCTTGCCCTTGCATTTTTGTGAGACTCTCTGTTACCAGGGAAATGATTAAGAACTTGAGCTGCAGGTTTTGAAAGGAAAATCAGTAAGACGATCAAAGGTAGGACCTTGAAGCACCATTCTTCTGATGAGCTCATCTTCAAACCCAACTCAGGAAATCTTGGCCAAGATTTCAGATCATTGCATTACAATTATGAACACGATGATTGTGTAAACAATAAGAAAATGGGGTTCTTTTGGTAAGCTAAGTTTTCTTGAGTTTTTATAAATCCAATGGTGTTTGAGTATTACTTTATTCCAATAAATTAATTTTGCCTGTGACTTAAATGTCTTAATGAAAAGCTGTATAAAACACACACAACAGCTGAAGTCATCTGCCTACCATTCACTCTTAAATCTGTTTTAAAGTAGAATATGATTCTGGTGTTGAAACTTTATAACTGCAATTTTATGCTTTCCATATATAAATTCAAATTATTTTTAACTCACATAATATTTTGGTAAAACAGGCTATGCTGCTCTATATGCTATGTAAGCCAGATGCCCCAGGAAGCTCCTCATTGCCGTCTGGGAGAATGCTGAATGCAAGATGAGGAAGCTGTTCCTCCAGGCCAAGCAACAGCAGAATCCCATGGGTGGCAGCTGACTGGTAGTGGTGGTGGTGGTGGTGGGGTAGGCTTTTATGTAGTAGGTATACCAAGTCTATTTTGGAGTGCAAAACCCCAGCATTGTTCTGGCTTAAGTTGTGAGGATTCAAAACTTAAACCAAGAAAATTTAAAGTCCTTTAAATACATCAACTTCCCTACCTGGAAAATGTACCTCTTTATCTCCCCTGACCCACATCACAAGTCCAACAGGCCTGTCTTGGTGCCTCTTTTGATTTCTCTTACTCCCTCTGCAGCTGCCTGCAATCTTTTTGTCCTTCTCTTGTGGTTCCCTAGGGAGACACTCTAAAACAGTTCCTTAGATCAGATTCTGCTGTCATTTTTTCCTCTCTTACTCCCCTCCAGGAGAACAACCAAGTAGGAAGCTATTTCTCCTGTATTCATGGGGCTAACGCGCATATTCTTAACTCTTTTTCTCCTTGTTCAAAATGCATCTCTGGTGCCATGTGTTCTATGGTTCACATCTATGTGTCTACACAGTAGAATGGAGCACATAGACAGTAGTGGACTTTGAAGGCAGAGATCTCCCATGACCCAGTCACCTTTGCTCTGCATTTGTCAGCCTTGAGCTTGACTGTTTTCAATCCAGGTCCCACTCAATAGAGCTCTTTCCAGCTCTACTGCCTCTGCTTAGGACCCTGGTTTCTTTGTAGTCACCTGGCCCTCTGCCAGGACGTTTAGGCCCTTTGTAAAGCTAAGCCCCTTCCTATTTCCTTTCTATCTGAGGAGGCCTTCTTACATCCTCCACCTCTACCCTGCCTGCCCCACTTAGGGCAGCTAATCACCTCAGCCTGGCTTCTTCCTATTCCCCTGTTCTGAGGTCAGGGGCCCAAATGTTCTTGTTCTTTAAGCAGATACTCCTTAGCAACTCCAGTTCTACTGGAGGCCACACCTCCTCCCTTCTAGAGTTCTGGGCCACATAACCTTCCCTGGGCAACCAGGAGAGCATGCACCTCTGGCACTCTGCCCACATACCTGCTAGGAAGTACTGCCCTGACCTGGTTTCCATCTACTGATCCCAGATCTGCTGCTACTCCCAACTCTGAAGGAAGTTCCTAGAAGCTTTTAGGAGGGAGGAAGGCCCAAGTGCACAAGTGGCAGTACTTTCCCTGCCCACCCTGCTATCTAGTCACATTTGAGAGACAGGAGTAGGTTATCAGACTTGGCCAGACTGTTCTCCACCCAAAAGAAGCAGGTTGTACGTGAGTGAACACAGAACTCTGTGCTCAGGTAACATGTTTTGGGCTTAAGGCAAAGAGCAGAGACAGGGTTGTGGTGGGGAATCCCACTGGGATGGCTTTGTTTTTAGTAGTATATTCCGCAGTTAATCAGTTTCTCTTGCTTGCATGTGTCTTCAGAAAACTTAGTGCTTTAGAAAATAAGAAAATGAACTTACATGAATTAAAAAATTCTTAATCACCAGTCTACTTTAAGCACTTACTTTTGTTTTATATCTTTCTGCTCATTTTCTGATAATGTTTATTTCCTTGCCAATCCCCTAGTACTTTCCTAATCAAGTCAGGGTATGAATAAACAATCATATAAAATTAACTTATGGAAAATGGAATCAGTGTCTCTTCTTTACAGTAAGTTGGGATGCAAGTTTCTACAGAACAATATTGCTAATTGTTGCAGTACATATTAGTGACATAGAAATATCAATTCCAGAAATTTACCCTATAGTTGTGCTCATATCTGTTTGATCAGAGTACTGATTTTGATAAAAAGGAAAAGGAAACAAGATACATGTATAATAGTGGTCAAACAGATAATGCTGTAAGAACCTATGAGAGCATCATGCAGCTATTCAAAATTCGAGAAGAATTTGCGGGTCTTAAGATAAAGCAATCCTTCAGAGGGGTCGGTGAAGAACAAAGAAACTGGCTATGAGAGAGTGGTGGGTGTGTTTATTATTTACACATCCTCAAAACATCGCCACAAACATGGTGGGTATTCAGCAGGGCTTATTGTGTGGTATCATGACATTGTCATCCTCAGTACAGAGGCTTTCTCATAATTCAAGGCACTGTTAAATAACGGGCATGATGAAGAAGCAAATGCAAGGCAAGGGAGCTACATTCATTGAAGTAGGGAACACTAGCTAGACACTGCGGGCAGGATGGCAGGTATGGTAGAGAAGTGAAGGACTGGCTTTTGGGACAGCTCCTGGCAGTCAATGGGAACTCTGTTAGGGTTTCTGCCTAATGTGGTGAGTTTTCTTTCCCATTTTGTGTGCATTGGCACAGCAAAACATATCTAGCTGCCAGCAGTTGGGCTTGTTTTGAAGGGAATGTGATAAAGAGCTGCATTTGACCTGAAAGTTTGAGATGTGTCACCATAGATAATCAGGTTCTGCACGGATGCAGTTTTGTGCATATAGAAATCTGAAGGCTGCAGTTCAGGAAGGGACTAGGGCACATGCGGGTATGGTGAGGGAACAGCCAAAGTGGGCCTTTGGAGGTGGTTTACAAGTTCTGGGATCTCTTTTCCAGACTGGATGATGACTTAGGAAAGGGTGAATTGGCCATAGATGAGGAGACATTTCCAGAACTTAATATGCCCACAATTATACATAGAATTAGTGCTAGCTCTGACAACATTAGTTGCCAGATTATCTGCTTTACCTGAAAAAGATGCAAACAGAAAACTGCTCTCTTTAAAATTTCTCTCACAGCCCACTGCCACAGCAACACTCCCCGGTCCTCGTGAGTGGATTTGACACGCTCCTACCCACACAACTACCCAGTTGGACAGTCCCTTTGTGTGGCTTCTTTCTTTGTAAGTGACCATGTCTTCAGAACTTGGTTCCTCATTCTGTGCAATGAGCAGTTGTCATGGACTTTTAGGGATCTCAAACCCTGGAAAGATATGGAAGTTACTGTGTGTGTGCATCAACACTCCCCACTTCACCCCCTTGGGAGGCAGCTCTGATGCCACTATGAATGAGGCAATTGTCCAGATGTCATGGACTCTGCTCTTTAAGTCTAATATAGAACTGTCTTAAGAAAGAATCTTGTTGCAAACTGTCGTTACCTCTGCCATTTGTTATGTATGTGCATACCTATTTCTAAAGGTCAGTGTCATACATGAAATACTCCTTAATTTAATATGATGTTCAATAAGCTGTGACTTTACCAGTCTATTTATGCTTCAACAACAGTGTAGTAATCTTGAGATTTCTGTATGTTACTGATTTGTTAGTCTAGAATTTTCTTCTTTAGTAAGAATGAATCTTTTAAAATGTATTTTATTATCATCATCATCATCATCATCATTAGAGAGAGAGAGAGAGAGGTTTGTGTACATACAGTGTGTGATGGATCACACACACAAAGGTCAGAAGACAACTTTGTGAAGTCAGTTCTCTTACCACCTCTCCCTGACTTCTGGGGATTGAACTCAGGTGGTTAGGCTTGTTAGGTTTGCATAGCAAGTACTTCTTCCTGCTGAGTCATCTCACCTGCCCAGGACTTAATCTCTTTAGGACATGGACCACATGTTGTTGTGTTTTCTATTCCTAAAGCCCAGCACAAAGTTTGGCAAACAGTTGATATTTAATAAATAATAAAAGCCCTTAATGGGTATTCAGAGTATACCAAACTCAGAGGTATTAATTAATATGATCTTATTTTGTAGATGAGGACTCTTATTTTGTAGACTCACACTTGGAAAACTCTAAAAACCATTCAATGCCCACTACTTCCTATAACTTCTGTTGAATGAATACATGCCAAATGAGATGGTGTGTCATGATATTTACCCATCATTTAGGTGGAGAACAGGGCTGGAGATGTGCATATAGGACTCTGAAGGCTGGAGACCAGGAAGAGACTGAGGCACCTAGGGGTGTGTGGTGGGGGAACAACAAGCCAAAGCAATGGTCTGTGGAAAAGCAATGGTGTAGGCTTAAAAGTGCTGAGATCTACCATGTGTGATGGCATATAGCCATCATCAAGTGAAGAAATGGGCTGGAGATGTAGCTCAGTGAAAAAGCAACAGTCTAGCCTGCACACCCCACCACCAAGCAAGCAAAACTAAAGCACCCTGTAAGAAACTCACTATCACTTAGGAGAAAGGACTACATCAGAAGCTAGGATATATGTTTCAAACAGTCTTCATTCCTTATCAGAAAAGGAAATGCAATTCTGTAGGTCAAACTGAACTCATTTTACCTGCATCTGATTCCAAAATTCTTTTGTTTGAATGAGAATCTTGTTCCTCAGCAGATCCAACTAATATCTGATTGACAAACACTTGTCACTGTGATCATTTGTAAGGAGAGCAAAAATCTTTCTTCTGGGCTCCTTGTCTTATTGAGGACCACAAACTTAAATGTCACAGAACCCAGTAGATAATGGAATTGACACACAATGTCTTAGTGGGACCTAGGACAGCCAGGAGGCAAAGCTTGCATTCATACTGGAGAAAGAACCATCTACTGGCCTCATGGGCCTAGAGACTAGTCTTCTGAATTTTTCTATGAGAAGGCAGAAACACAGATGGTATGTGGAATGCCCGAGTTTTAGATGATCACAGCTTACATAAATGAATTTGAAAACTCATTATGGCCAAATAAAATGAACCATCAATGTCTAGGTAGACCTGTGGGGTTCCAGCTTGCAAACTAGGTTTCATCTGAGGAGTTTCCAGAACCACCTTTTGCCTACTCTGACAGATTAGGGGACTGGAGGAGGGGTTAAACTAATGCTTTCAGTTTTACTGCTTGTTAGCATGCTTGGTGAGGAAAGGGGTTGGATGAAGGGCTAAATTTTATTTTAGACTCTCTGTGGGTTTGGAATATGCTGTTTATGGCCCAGATTCCAAGTCAAGAGTGGCTGGTAACAGTTCTGTATTATTTTCTTCTTCCCAACCAGCCAGGGTTTCTGCTGCACAATGAAACTGATGTGACTCCAGCATTCTTCAAGCTGATTGTGAATGTGCAGAACTCTGCTGAACTTGCAGAAAAATCCACAACCCCAATGCACGCCTTCCTTACATTGCACATGCTTCTGAGGGACAACTCACCCTTAGCAACATACATACAATGCCTTCCTCCAGGGTGACCTGGCTAGATTTTTGTTGACTTGCCATAAACCAGGGTCAACCGGGAAGAAAGAACCTCATTTAAGAAAATGCCCCCAGCCAGGCAGTGCTGGTGCATGCCTTTAATCCTAGCACTTTAGAGGCAGAGGCAGGTGGATCTCTGTGAACTGGAGGCCAGCTTCATCTACAGAATGAGTTCTAGGACAGCTGGGGCTATACAGAGAAACCCTGTCTTGAAAAAAAAAAAATCAAAATAGAAAAGAAAATGCCTCCATTAGATGTACATTGAACAGCAGGCAAATCTATGGGGGCAGTTTCTTGATTGATGATTAATGTGGAAAGGTCCAGCCCACTGTGGGTGGAGCCAACCCTGGACAGATAGTCCTGTGTTGTAAAAGGCAAGCTTAGTAAGGCGTGGAAAGCAAGCTAGTAAGCAGTGTTCCTTCATGATCTCTGCTTCAGTTCCTGCCCTGTCTGTGTTCCTGCCATGACTTCCCTTCATTATGGACTGTAAACCACAAGAAAAAATGAACCCTTCTCTTCCCCCCAAAATTGCTTTTGACCATAGAGTTTGTCACAGCAATGAAACCCTAACTAAGACACAGAGCATTTCTGCACATCTGGTGACCCCATGAAGGGAGGAAGTTTTTCTGAAAAATGCAGCTTTCCTGACATGGCCCTACTTCCCCATTTACTCAAGAGGAGCTGTAAAAGACTCGAAACAAACCAGTCTCTTTCGGGACCAGTTTTTCTGACACAAGCCTTTCAGGTCTGCTGCCTACTCTGTGGACAGTAGTCTCTGGTTTAGATGGAGGAAGCCACATAAACTCTACAAGAGTAGACTGTAGAGACCTGTAAAAAGCTGTTCCTGGTGTGGATATAAGAACCGTATTTGGGCATAGCTTCCCAGAGCCTCACTTTCTTTAAATACATCAGTGAAACAATGCAGAATATTAATGGACTCTGCGAGGCTTGGGGGAGTAGCAGTTTCTCTTGAAACTGGAGGTGTTACATGCAGTGTTGATAGCAGACAGCTTTTTGTTAGTGCCTATACACAATTTCCCTCCCTCCACACAGTGCCAGTGGAGGACTTTCTAACCCTTTTCTCTCTAAGCATCAAAGGAAAAGTACCCATCAGGTATTTAACCCACCACCACTAGTGTCCTGCAGTGTGGGCCACATCAAACGTTCTAAGTAGAGAGTGATGTGTGTCTGCTCACAAGCTGCCAAGCAAATGTCTTTTCATTTTGTAAGGATCATGTGCTTGTCCCTTGGCTGCCATGACAGTCAAAAGCTGTGAACTGTCAAAAGTTGTTTCTAGAAAGCTCATCTACTTCTGTCAATACCTTCCTTCATCATTACATTCGCTTGGTAGGTAGCTCTGTTGGAAGATACCTTCCTTCTTCATTACATTCACTTGGCCAATAACTCTATTCTAAGATGCCTTCCTACCCCATTACATTCGCTTGGTAGGTAGCTCTATTCTAACTTTCAGGGTACCCCAGACTTTTTAATACCAATTCAATGAGTCCTAAGGACAACCAAGATATCACAAAACTGGTTTGATTGTCTGTGCATGTTGAAAAAAACTGTAGACCTGGTTCAAGTTCATCTATCAATGTAAACCCTCCTTTCACACCAAAGAAGCACATCCCACCTCTTCTACTCTACCTTTTCAACTCCCAGATATAGAAGAAACTATTCTTTAAATCCTTGTTTTGTTCAATGGACCAAACAAGGCCATTTTTTTTAAATTACTACAAATGAATGAGGATGGTTTAACTTTTCCTTAAGCTGTTCTCCACTTCCTAACTCAGTTAAGGCAATCTGCATCTCTATATGTTTCCTCTGTATGAGAAGCTCAGCTACCCACATATATACTCAAGAGCTAAAGCTTGAGTGTAAGTTGCACAGTTTACCTGGAGTTTATTTTCAGTTAAGTAAATAGCTACAATCTGAACAAGATATATGCATGTGTTTTTACTTTAAAAATTGAGAGATACATTATGAACTACATAACTCACTCACTTAAAGTGGGCTGTAGTATATTCAAAGAGCTGTGCAGCTATCACAGTAATCAGTTTGGAACACACCACTCTAAAAAGACACTCCATATTTCTCAGCCACCCTCTTGTTCCCAGCTCCTGGCGTTCCCATGAATCTACATTCAGTCTTTACAAACTTGCCTATTCAGGGCATTTTATATAATTGGCATCAACAACATGTGGTCTTTTGGGAACACTTTTTTTTTCACATTAAGTTTTCAAGACTCAACCACAATCACAAATTTAGATTAAATGCTATGGACACACAAGGGCACTGAATGTTTCATATGGACTGCAAGCACCGCCCTTGCTCTTTACCTTTGTGCCCTCTTTGGACAGTTTGCAGTACACTTTGATGCACTTAGGACACAGACAAAGCCCTGCATTTCCGAATATTTCACACACTAGTAGCTATCTCCATGGGGTAGCCCACTGCACCTCAAACTCACATATACAAAATAACCTCACCATTTCCCTCTCTACACACAATATTCCTCACCATTCACTCATTTCAATTAGCAGTACAATCATCTGCCTGAAGGAACTGTAAAACCAAGAAGTTTTTACTTCATTCAATCCCAATTTATTCAATATTGTGCCAGCAGAGTTCTCTACCCTGTGTCTTCATCACCTCTCTTCTGACTGCACACCACAAACCGCAGGCTCTGGGACACCACGTGGTCCATTTCCTCACCCAGCCCCGGTCTCTTCTGTCATGTCTGAGACATATACTGTGTGAGTGCAGCAGATGACTCTATTTTGAAGCGAGGTTGGAGAGGAAGAAGAAGGCAGCCCATGACTTTGTTCGGTTTACACGAGGGCCTGGGATGATTGATGAGTCATGCATCCCTCCAGGGCCAAAGAGAAAGCGGGCCTGCTTCAAACTCCTCTTCAGGAGGTCTGAGCCCCACCTGCACAGGTTCTGTGGAATATCCCACCTACACGATCCTAAGGGGCAGCCTTCAGGTCTCCCCGGCTGCCATGGCAGGGTGGTAGACAGGATAAGTGAGGGTCCACCAGAGGCTAGGTGGGGTCCTGCAGACACATTAGCTCTTCACCCTCCGTGGTGGTTTGAGTGAGAATGCCCTGAATAGGCTCATACATTTGAATGTTTGGTTCCCAGTTGGTGAATTGTTTAGGAGGATTAGGAGGTATGATCTTGTTAGGCTTTGCTTTGTGATTTCAAAAGCCCACACCATACCCAGTATCTGTCTATCTGTCTTCTGTCGGTCTCTCACTGACTGCTGCCTGTGGATCAGGATATAAAGCTCTCAGCTATTTCTCCAGCTCCGTGCCTTTTTCATTCCTACAGTGATGATAATGGACTAACCCACTTAAACTGTAGGCAAGTCCCCAATTAAATGTTTTTTTCTTATACTGTTGCCTTGGTTATGGTGTCTCTCCACAGCAACAGAATATTAACCAAGACACCCTTTATTTCCTGGCACATAAAGACACTTTGGAATGGAAGGTACAATTGGAGAACAGATACCTTGTCCTGGATTTTCTTTGTTACACTGCTAATATGACTGAGATGACAAACATGAATTAAGTTCCCTGTCTCCCTTAAGGACGCACATGAAGCTGACTCTTGATGGATGAGAAGAGGCTCAGGTGTCTGAGCATACTGGGGCCCCAATAACTAGTCCCGACACAGGCACGACCACCAGTTTCTTCTATGGTAAAGTACAGCAGAGTGTGGGAGTAGTGAGGTCGTCTGTCTCCTCCTTCACTATGTATGCCCTTACCTCCCCTCTGCAGAGGCTCTGGTTTAAGAAACATACCACTCTGGTACCCCCTAGGAATCCAAAGGGGAGTTCACTTCCAGCTTCCCAAGAATGTTGTTTGTTTTATGTTAATGGAGACACAGGTGATCTGTTCTGAAAAGCTTTAGGAGGGGTGGGGGAGCTGGAAGAGGTGAGGAGAAATAGAATGAACAGGAGACCTGTTTGTGATGTCTCTTTCCCTGGGACAGGAACTAGCTAGTTGTCTGCCTGTGACCAGGCTTTGCTGCAGTCTGAAGCCACAGGCTGGTCACTTCCTTAGAGCAGGATCATGTGTCACAAACCACAAAGAAGCCCCTCAGAACTCTGGCTTACAATTCAAGGATCTAAAAATGGCAGGGCTCAAATTCTCTCCTTTGAGTATCAGAAAAGGTGATGGGAAGTTTTAGCAGATCTATGGGGAGATAACTTTGGCCTGCAATGGCAGTTCATATGGAGTTTCTAATTCATACGATTTATGATCCTGGGCTCAGTCCATGGAGGCTGTAAGTAAGAAGCAAGATCCCCCACTTAATTTCCAATTGCATTGCTTTCTGCTTGATACTCTCCTTGGGAGGCAAAGCAGAAGATGTACAGGACTCAAAGGGTTCTCTCAGAAAGGCCTGAAGCAAATACTCAAAACCAAGAGAGTCTATAATTCTTTATCTTTTCCTCACCTTCAGCTCTCTTGATCTTTTCATATTTAATCAGAACTGCCTATTGTTTTTCTAACATTTAGAAGTTAACTAGAATATGTAAAACCAACTATAAAAGAACTAAGAGGAGACAAATTTAGTTTAGGTTGTAACAAGAAAAAAATCTTAGGTTTAGTTAGCTTGCAGCTAACTCTAGGTAGGGAAGGGGAGGGTTAGTCTATAAGGCTGAAAGGGGATCTTGAGATTTAAGGTTGGAAGGAGAATGGGAGGCAGGTGGAAAGAACAATGGGTGGATGTTCCAGGAGAGGGGTATGCTACTACTCTTCTAAGGTTCACTATTCTTTAAGAGAGCGATATAATGGTCTACAGGTAGCTCTGGGTGGCAGAGGCAAAGAACAGGTGGGGAAAGAAGTTCTGGTGATATTCTATTTGTAGAAAAGACCCTCGGGGTGGTGGTATGCTGTAGGATTAAATGTCTTCTACAGCGATGTGGGAAGGAGGTAAGGGCAATCAACCAAGCCAGTCTAGCCAAGGCGAAGAACTCTCTTTTAGAGGGTAGGAGGCCCCAGCCCAGTGGCCAGGGGTGTGGGTGTGTGGGTGTGTGGGTGTGGGGGTGGAGAGAGGTGCACAGGAGAATCATAAGGCAGCATGCTGCAACTCCAGGGCTTACAGGGGCAATGTCTAAGCCATGCCCAGGATCAAGCAGAAAATGAAGGAGCTGGTTAGCCAGGGCCCCCAGGGTGGGGTTCTCTAGGAACCAGTCATGTTTGGGTCACGGATTCCTTTTAGGAGATGAGAACTACAAGCCATTCCAAGAAAATGTACCAATTCCCACATAATTCTCCCTTTCACTTTTGGGGACCACAGTTCCGCAAAGCCAATGCACAGACCCAAGGTTGTAATGTCTCAGGTCCAGAGGGTGCTGCTGTGTCCTGAAAGAAGAGGGGTGATCCCAGGAAATGCCTGATAGATTGTTTAATTCTTTAAACCTCTGCCACACTGAGTGGGATAATATGAGACCCGGCCTAAACAATACATCATTTGTCCCAAAGACTAGCTCGGCACTTTAGCTGACACTGTAGGACTGACTCCAGGAAAAAGGTGAGGCCTTGAAGGACAGTAGGGAAGTCCCAGAAACAGCTCTGAATGTAAAGGAAATAAAGAAAAAATTGGGAATCAGAGGTAAGGTGTGAGGTCAGCAAATTGACCCTCTATTTAGTGCCGATATTCACAGAGAAAGTACTCCAGAACTATGATGGATAGAACTAGATGGCGGGACTTTGCATTTGGAGTCTACATGTCATGCTAGACTAAGACACATGGCATTTCCAAAATGATGAGAAAGTAACACACACACACACACACACACACACACACACACACACACACACAGAACCTGTACTAAAATGATGTCTATCCCTGAACTGAGGCATGTTCTAGATATTTACTTTTATACAAGATATATACTTTTAATCTAGACATTTATAAAAAGGTAATATGATTCTGAGAAGATGTATCTTGGAAAGTATGGGTGGAGAGGATTACAGCTCCATGTACTATTATTGGATTACGCAATGGGTTTAACGTGATATTTTTATATTAATACTAAAGCCATCTTTTTATATAGATGACTTTTCAGGGGATGAGGGAGGCTTTGGTTCTGAAAACATACAGTGATATTTTTCCTTTTATTCTTAAACATACTTGTTCTGGGAAAGAAACTGACCTTGGAAGGGTTTTTCATGCCTGACTCATTTTGGTCTCTGGGTATGTATGCAACAGTAGGGTAGATTGATTGTTCAAGGAAATTTAGCTTCGTACAAAAGAAAGTTTAAATCATTAGCAGAACATGCCCTGCATGAGTCCACAGCAAGCATATCTAGTAGTACTATCATTTATAGAAATATGCTCATTGTCAAATGCTCCCCAAGGATATGTGTAGCATACTGTAACCCATGCAAAATAAAGTGCACACAATCAGGGGTTTGAAGGCCTGAGTCTGTAGCAAGCTTGAAACTAAGGTATATGACTTTAGGCAAATTATTATGCATTTCAGACAGAGCCCAACTGTCCAAGATGAGATTAAATACATCTGCCACCACCCTATCTCAAAAGCAGCATCAACTGTGAGCAGTAAAGGGAATATCAGAGATTAATACATTTGAAATATCCAAAGTACCATATAAATTGTGCAATTATTACAAAAAGCTAGTAGTTTTAGAAAAACGTTCCATTTTTTGAGTGCCTACTTTGGATAAAGCATTTCTTGAGATGTTGTGAATTCTAGGGAAGAATAAACCCTTAAGAGATATTGGTCTATTTTAAAAATTGAACTCACATTATAAAGACTTTAAAAATATCTCAAATTGGATGGGATCATATACAAATAAATAGGCTAATAAACAGATCCATTTAGACACATGGCAAATAGAATGAATATGTGAAAAATTTGAAGTGAGTACAATACAAATGGACACCTAAGAATGCATACAGGCAAACTGGCAAATCTGTAAACCTATAAAATTTTGAGCTGAATCATGGGATATCTTTCTTTGTTTCTGTTTTTTTTTTTTTTAAAACCATTAAAAGGACTGTGGCCTGTATTGTGACTGGAAGAGATATTTGTGGGGCTGAGGATTGAGTCAATGGTAGAGTAACTGCCTAATATGCACCAGGCCATAGGATAGGGTTAAAGGGAAGATTACTATCCAGGGATTACATACACCAATTTTGGTTTCTAACGAACAATGGTGGGAATGGGTATTCAGTTTATAACTTAACCCTAATAAAATAACATTAGGGCTGGAGAGGTATCTTAGTTTGTAAAGTGCTTACTGTGCAAGCCTAAGAGCCTTGGGTTCAGATTTCTAGAACCCACATAAAAAGTTGGGAATAGTCCTAAGCTATTAGCTCTAATAGCTATTAGTATTAGTAATACTAATAGCTCTTGGGGTGAAGAGACAGGAAAATCCCTGGGGCTTATTAACCATCTGGTCTAACCAACCCATGAGTTTCAGTTTCAGTGACAGACCTTGTCCCAAATAATAAGGTGGAAAAATGACTCAGGAAGACATTGAACACTGACCTCTGGCCTCCACATGCATGTGTACCCACACATGTGTGGCTGTACACAAACTATGTATATATATATATAGTTTGTGTACATATATATATATATATGTATATATATAGTTAGGTTTACTACACACACACACACACACACACACACACACACACACACACACACACACATATATATATATATATATATACATATATATAGTTAGGTTTACTATGGCTGTGAAGAAACACCATGACTGAAGCAACTTGGGAAGGAAAGGGTTTATTTGTCTTATACTTCCACATCACTGTTCATCATTGAAGGAAGTCAGGACAGGAACTCATACAGGGCAGGACCGGAGACAGTAGCTAAGGCAGAGGCCATGGAGGGGTGCTGCTTACTGGCTTGCTTTCTTTTAGAACCCATAACCACCTTCCCAGGGAAAGCACCACCTACAATGGACTGGGTCCTCCCCCACCAATCACTAATAAAGAAAATGCTAATAGCCTAATCTCATGGAGGCATTTTCTTAATCCCCTCCTCTCAGATGACTTCAGCTTGAGTCCTGTGTGTGTGTGTGTGTGTGTGTGTGTGTGTGTGTGTGTGTGTGTGTGTGTGTGTGTGTATACACTGAAACGGGGAAACATTAACATTTAAAGAAGCTGGAATGGAAAGAATGTCAGGAGAAGAACAGGTTAAAAATTTGGGATGTTAGGAAGATTTCCTGACAGAGACCAGCAGAGGAGAACATGCAATGTATCAACTTGGATGGACTATGGAACTTAGCTATTTGATCAAACACTACTCTAGATGGTGTTGTGATGCAATTAACACTTGGAAGCAAATTATTCCTTATAATCTAGATGGGCCTTGTGCAATCAGATGATGGTTTTATAAGCAAATCTGAGGTTTACTGGAGAAAGAATTCTGCCTCAAGATTATAGCACAGAGAACAAGGAATTATTAATCAATCGGCAGAATTTTAGTTAAATAAGATAAATATGTCCTAGAGATTTTCAGCAAATGTTGTGTGTATAGTCAGCAGTGATGTATGGTGTATTTAACAACTTGTCAAGAGGGTAGCTAATGTAGTTACTACCACAACAATAATAGTGATAATGAAGAGAAAACTTAGCATCTACAGTCTTGCTGAATTTTCTGCTTGCTATGCCCTGCAGATGTGGATCTCAAGACTACAAGATTAATTCTTATTTGAGTCTGTTTACCCTGTGAATTTTGGGTTTCCCAGCTCACACAACTGGCAAGCCATAAGCAAAACAAATCAATCACCCTCCCCTCACCCCTTCTCCCTTTCCCTCTCGGCCTCTGCTCTATCATTCAGCCTTTTATTTTGACTTTCTTTCTCTGGAGAAAACTGACCAAGAGAGACAAAGTAATATAAAAGCTGAGAACATACAGGAGAAAATGAGAAACTGAGATAGTAGCAGTGAGCTGCCTAAGCCACATGCCCCAAACACTCCAAGCACCCTGGGCAGCTACAGTGGAGACTGGGGTTTTGAATTGGGGTAGAAAGAGAAAAGTGAACTGATGTCTGTTCAAGGTCTACTGGGTCTGTGGACATTCCTCACTCTTCCTTTTCCTCTTTGCCTGTCTTAGGCCCACACATTGTTTTGGAAAACAGGATTGCATTTGAGGGGGGGGAAATCAGAGAATCGTATTTATAAAGAAACTTTTTAAAAATGCCTGGAAGTTATACTGTAGATAAGACAATAATATTTAGGGAAGTTGAGTGAGGGGTGCATAGACATTTTAAATTGTTTTTGTAACTTGTCTCTAAGTCTAAAATTAGGCCAAAACACAGAATTCAATTAAACCTGGAAAAAATCAGGTGGGCCAAGGATGTAAGCACCCTTACCCCCTGATATTTGGATCATCTAAAATCCACTCTCTCAGGTTGATCCTACAGTGAAATTACTAAGATCAAAGTTCCCCCAAAGACTTCCTATTCATGGGCAGCAATAACAGAAGATCAGATCTACACACAGAATAGCAGGGGAAACCCACATCACCCATAAAGAAAAATAACCCAGACCCTTATTCTTAAATATGAATGGGGGGGGCAAAGTTTAGCACCATTAGGAAACAAAACAGAAACATCCTAAAGAAAAACCAAGTAAGTCATGAAGCAGGAGACCCCAAACAGAAAAAAACTGAAGAAAACTCATGCTCCATTTTCAAATTGCAGACTAAAGAAGAATAAGGTAGACCATATAAGTAGACAGGACAAGATTCTGAGCCGTAAAACTCTCTATTAAGGCATAAAGATGACCAGTAGAATAATTAAAATAATAATTACCAACTTAGGAAGTGCAAAACATAAAAAAACAAATGTCAAAATAGCATATGTAAGGCATTATTATTACTAACTGCATGAGACTGTAGCCACCTTCACATATCTATTATCAGAGACAAATGTCCTGGGAAAGTGGACTTTGGCTCTTGTGATGGGGTAAGAAAACAACCCATGGGAGTTGATACTCTCCTTCCACTCAGGAACTGAAGTGCATTGGCAGCAAGCGATCTCACTTACAAGCTGTCTCACCAGACACTCAATGGAAGATGCTTTTAAAATTTAACCTTGTTTTAATCAAGTAATGTAGCTGTGTGAAACAGAAAACTTTAAGGCAATTCAATAGAGCACTGGTTTAGTACCAGACTGAACAGTGTTTGAAGCCCAAGACCTCTGTTCAGCACTGAGAAGCCCTGGCTATTCCCTTTGGACTCTAAAGTTTAGAGTAGCAGCAACAGCGCTAAGAAAAAAAAAAAAAAAAAGAAAGAAAAAGGAAAAAAAAAAGTCTTACCAGCTTGACTGGTAAGGATCTAGTAAGAGGATCTCAGAAAATAGCAACAAACAGGCCAGCCATGCAGCAAAGAATTTGAAACCTAGGGGATATGTGAGTTTGCAAACTTTCTATTTGGAGTGACACAATACATCCCTTCTGGGTATGCGGCTCCTATCCTGTTCCACGATCACCAGAATGTTAAGGAGGTTTTATTTTTATCAAACACTTCTATAGTTTCAATGTGAAAAGTTTTTAAAAAACATTTGCTATTAAAGTCTTATAATTTGTGAGATGGATGACAGCATGAGTAAGATGCAAATGATAATATGAGCTAGGATGCCACACAAATTAACCACAGAAGTTCTTACTTTCTAGAATGCCTGATTGAGGAAAGGAATAATGTAGTGTTTCTGTGTGTGTGTGGTGTGTGTGTGTGTGTGTGTGTGTGTGTGGTGTGTGTGTGTGTGTGTGTGTGTGTGTGTGTGTGTGTGTTTTAAGACAGAGTCCTGACTGTCCTGGAACTCGATTTGTAGACTAGAATGGCCTGGAACTCACTGAGCTCTACCTTCCTCCTCCTCCCAAGTGCTGGGATTGATTAAAGGTGGGTGTCACCACTGCCCAGAGTGTTTCTATGCTTAAGACAAGTATTCAAGCATAGTTAGGAACCCAGATTGAGTTTACATAAGTTAGTAAGGAATAACCTTGTGTCTGAAGTCAAAGGGCCCTCGAATGGGCTGGTCAGGCTTTAGTTAACTGCACCCACTATCCATCACCCAGACTTCTGAGGTGCCCTGATATATACAATAAGAAATAAAAAAAAAAAAAAACATCTCAAGTCTTATACAAAAATACAGAAGACTCTGACTCAAAAGTATGATTTTAAACTTTCTCTTTAAGTAAGACAATAAGATATATATATATATATATATATATATATATATATATATATATATATATATATATAGAGAGAGAGAGAGAGAGAGAGGATCAAGCTTGAAACAGAGTAACACTTATTTTGGCAAGATAGCAACCAAAAATCTAAAGTCCAAGCTATATGCCAAAATGTTAAACGCACTGAAGAACAAACCTCAGTATTTTATAAAAACACACCAAACACAACCTGCTTAATTTATAATTTAACGTTCTCCTGGTTAGGTTTTTGTCAACTTGACACGGGTCTGGGTTGTGTAAGAGGATTCTCAATTGAGAAAATGCCTCCATCAGATTGATTGCCTGTAGGCAAGCCTGTAGGGGATTTTCTTGATTAATTATTGATGTGGGCGGGCCTAAGTCACTGTCAGTGCCACCCATGGTCCTGAGTGGTATAAGAAAGCAGACTGAACAGGTCATGGGGAGCAAGTCAGTAGGCAGAGTTCTTCCCCGACCTCTCCTTCAGTTCTTACCTCCATGCCAGCCTGTGTGGCTTCCCTTAGCGATGGGCCAGGATGGTACAGTGTAAGAGGAAATGGACCCTTTCCTCCCCTAGTTGCTTTCCATTATACTCCTTATCACAGCAGCAGGAAGAAAACTAAGAAAAAGGATAAGGTATTGGAAGACTATGCTCAGTTTTAGCTAGAGATTAAGTGTACCTCTTCATATTGTTTCTCAAATAAAATCATAGTTTACTGTTTAATCTCAATTTATAGCCCTTCTCTCAGGGCAAGTGACCACTATGTACACATCAAAACCTCTCTTGTAAATGTAGTCATTTTCTTGGCTCATTCAACATGCCATGCATGTGACTCCAAGAACTATACTATAAAGCCAGTGTACACAGACTGAAAAATCACAAGTTTGCTCTTAACACCATAGGACACTCAGGTTATTCTTACTTCTCACAAGGATGTCACACTGTCATTTAATCTACCTTAGTATTATAAAGACTGTCTGTTGCCAGTTTGAAGGGACGGAAAATAAAACTTTTAAAAGTATCTCTGATACTTTTAACTGTATCTCTGAATGGTTGAATAAGGTCATGACAATTGTTTGTTTACAATCTGCTATAGTTTCAGCACCAAACAGTCTATGAGGCTCAAGAACGTTATCAAGCTAAATGATGGTGCAGCATCCTAAAAAGTAGAAAATTACTTCATCATAAGCCATTCACAGCCCGAAGTCTGAAGAATAATCAAAATCAAATCTTTACTATTATAACTGTATACATGTAACTCAAATTCATCAATAATTTATTTGCCTTATTCCTCCTGATGATGGCATGGAAATCATTAGTGGATGAATATCAGTGCACTGGAAATCTAAGTGCACAAATGGACCAATAGCTGTGTACGCTGGGGCACAGAATTCATCTCTATGCCTTCCTCTGGCTGAGAGTGTGGTGAGATCTGTGGAGTGTTTAGTGAGTCTTCCTGTGATCCAGCAAACTATAAATTGCAACACATTTCAAAGAAAGGAACATTTCATTGGTACTACTAGTATGAACATTTTAATTATAATCCTTAAGGCTCATCAGTGATAATTAAGAATCACTTCCTATTGTATTATGGCCACCCCCTGGTGTCATCTACAGTCATATCAACTTGTGTTTACTGAAATGGAGTGGTACCTCGGATTCTTTAATCAATGCCTTTTTCTCCCTGTATCCATTACCACTGAACTCTTCCTTTGGCAAGTGAATTCCTTTGTGAACTTTCCACATGCCTCACAATAGTGCTCAGACATTTCTACTCTCTCACCGCTTCCTTTCTGAACTGGCCTCTACGCTCTGCCAAGTGGGTCTTCTTGAGGCCATGTGGAAAATACAAAGTTGGGCAATTCACTTGGTCTACAAACACTAGTAGTCTGAGAAAACTATTTACTGACAATAAAAGGGCATGGTGTTGTGTAGGCTTAGGTTATACCAGGTGAAGAGTTGCAAAACTCCTGGGCATTTGGTACAATAAAAAAAAAAAACTGATTTTTTTCCAACTTCTTAGTGCTTACATGCTGACATCCCTGTTCTAAAACACACACCTGCAGTGAGAACATGAGTTGAAACAAAAACAGGCCTCTCTCTTCACCTTGATAGCACAGGACACCACACTTCTTGTTCTTTACCACCCTGTCCCAAATGACATTTATGAGAATGTTAAATTAGGCAGCAGCAAAAGAACCTACCAGTGATGCCCAAGAATGACCTCTCTCCCATGGCATCTCTGAATAAGCAGGCAGGGAAGGGTGCATATAGCGCTGTGGCCAGTAGGAAGGTGTTTGAAGGGACATATTTCTGAAGCAAAATCACACAGAAAATAAGAATTTTCCATTTGTTGTCTCTACTCCTTTCTACTTGGCTAAAGCAGAGGTGTGAGACAACTATAAGACCCCCATAGAGTCCTGTGGCCTGAGTTGCACATTTGCCTTAGTCAGGATCCTTCATTAACTCTGGGATAAGTGCTGTGTTTTAGTTACATGGTCTTGGGGTTACTGCCCAGATTTCCAGGTCAGGGTGCTGATTTGGCTCCTGCAGCGCTCCGAAAGTTACCAAGGGACATGGACGGTCCATGAATCTTTATCTTTTTTTCTCCTTGTTTTTGACAGCCATCTGACTAGATTGATCAGGTCACCATGACCCACAAGCCACAGGAAGATGAGACCTCCTGCTCAAATAATTTTGAGCTGGTTTCTCTGTTTAGTATAGCAGATGCTGATTACAGCTAGCCAGAGAGTACACAGAGACATCCTTCTTGAATTAAGGTTAAAGTTCCTAGACCAGGTATAGAAACTTAAGTTCTAAGGTTAGGTGTAGAAGACATGCCCATAATTGCCTATTTCAACCATGTGATGGTTAGTGCTTTGTTAGTTTTGTCAACTTGATACATCCAGGAGGAGGGAACCTCAACTGGGGAATTGCTTCTATTAGATTGACATGTGGGTTTTAAGTCTTTGGAACTCTTTCTCTCTCTTTCTTTCTTTCTTTCTTTCTTTCTTTCTTTCTTTCTTTCTTTCTTTCATTCTTTCTTTCATCCTTCCTTCCTTCCTTCCTTTCTTCTTTCCTTCTTATTGATGTGGGAGGGCTCATCTTACTGTGGGTGTGCAGCACCTGGGTAGGTGGTTCTAGATTTTAAACAAAAGCAGGCTGAGCAAGGAGAAAGTCAGTAAGCAGCATTCCTCCATAGTTTTTGCTTCAGTTCTTGCACTGGGTTCCCGTTTTGTATTCCCTCAAAGATGGGCTATGGTGAGGAACTATAGCTGAATAAGCTCTTTCCTTCTCATGTTGGTTTTGGTCAGTGTTTTATCACAGTAACCAAGAAAGCACGTTAGAAACAACAACAACAATAACAAAAACAACAACAACATATTGAACACAGATGAAAAGGTGCCCTACAAGCAAAACATCCTCAGTGTTCAGAATGTGAAAATCCTCAGATGAGGACTTAAAAGAATTGAGTTCTCAGGCAATTGAGAATTTGAATACATCTTGGAAATACCACCCTGTTAAGAAAGGTTCATCTTCAAGTTTCTGATAGATGACATCTTTAGAGGCCAGCAATACCACAACTTTGGTGATTCTCCGAAAGACCTAGGAAATCCTAGTTTTCCTAGTTCATCTGCAAAGCTTCTCCAATCTTTCCTGAATATCAGGGCACAGTTTTACCAAGAAGTCAAAGACTCTCTTTAAATATTTCTAGGGAAGAAGTTCTGTGTATAAATAAAACCTTAAGCTATTAAGATGGGGTCAGCAACCTATTCCACATCTGTCTTCCTCTCAAAGTACCTGTAGCTGAGGCAACAAAACCCAACTAGAACTTTTAAGTGTTCTTTCTTCTCCCTAACACACAAATAGTCCTACTGAGATGTTCTAAAATAGTGTAGATGGTTCCATACATCTTAATTATAGACCTTTTGAATTCTCATGAATATTACAGAAATGCAACATACTTTAGCTACTCTAGAGGAGTCAGTAGTTTCTCCCCAACCAACCCCCATTCCTCTAATTATAGAATCTCACTTGATGCTCCTGCTCAGACTCCCTAGTATTGATTATGGGTGTGTGATAACATGCCTGGCTTTTACTATTTTGTTTTTTTTAAATAAGAGTTGAACTAGCCAAGGGTAGTGACAACTGTAAACCAGGCTACTGAGAACAAGGAGGTAGGAAGGCTGTGTGTTTGAGAGTAGCTATGGCAACTTAGATTTTATTTTCAAAATAAAAATTTAAAAAAGAACTTGGAGGGAAGCTCAGTGGTAAGATTTTGCATCTAATCCCCACTATTGAAAATAAGCAAGTTGATATTCATTTGCTAGTGTACTCAGTAAGCCCATCTCTTGGTAATTAAGAAATGCTAACATGTTCACTTGCATGCACGCATACACACAAAGGCATGCAGGGCCTCAGATATAGAGACCTCGACTTGAATTCATGAAGCCTTGGGTTTGAGTCCCAGCGCAAACTGAGTGTGACTTTGAATTCCTGCAGTCTTAAGCATTTAGGAGGTGTAGGTAGGAGGTTGGGAAGGTAAAAGTCATCCTCAGCTACACAGCTGAGTTAGGGCCCAGATTGGGCTCCAAGAGACCAAGTCTCAACAACGAAATGAAACGAAACAAAACAAAATGTTATGTGAATATTTACTGTGGCTTTATTAATAATGAGCCAGATCTGGAAACAATACAATTTCCTAAAGCTGATCACCAGAAAAAGAATAGAACCACAATGGAATATTACATAGAAATAAAAAGGAAGTAACTATTATTACACACAATAACATGGGCACACTTAAAATGAAAGGACCTTAGGAAAAAAGCCCAACTCAAACCAGGATATATATGTATGATCCCAATTATATGACTCCCTGGAAAAGGCAAACAATAGTTAGAAAAATGTGTCACATAGCTGCAGATGTAGCTCAGCACTAGAATGTTTGCTCAACATGTGTAAGACCTTGGATTTTCTCCCTTAGAGAAAACCATCACTACCATTACCACCACCCACCACCACTACCCATTACCACCACCAAACAAACAAAGAACTAGGTCAGAGTGAACAGAGGTTGCTTGTAGAAGAGGAGCAGACTCCAAAGGGAATGAGAAAATTTGGGGTTGTGATAATAGCTACACAACTGTATGTATTTGTCAAAATGCACAGCATCATACACTGAAAGGTTGAATTTTATGAAGGTAAACTATGTCTCAGTCAACCAAAGTGAAATCTCCATATAAAGGATTTGGCATGAGAGACACAGACTTCTAAACAACAGGTTAGCTTCCCACTGTCACCAAGATCTGCAGCCCCCATCTTGAGAGCTGGGGGTGGTAGCATCTCAGAGACAGACACCTCATCCCTCTCAGACACCATTTACCTAAAGCACTAACATGCAAACCTCTTAGCCAGTAGTTCTGAGGGTATTAAGTCCATCCTTCGGGAGGCTCTGGCATTCTGATACCGAGGTGCTGTTCATTTTGCAGGTTGCTGCACATGTTCCTTTGTATAGAATCTGCCTTGAAGTCAATGTTTTCACAATCACGGGAGTCAAGAGATTATTAAAGACTGAGAGGCTGAGCTTGCTCCATGTGTTTTGATGTGTGTTATGATGAAACAAATTAATCTTTATTATTTTGTCTGGACACAACACAGGGAAAGAACTCTAATTTGGTGACATTCTCATAAAATATTTCCACAGAGTTAATATTTTAGCAGAAGAATATGTCAACACCATCAGATATTGCCTCCATTTTGAATGGCTATGACTTAAATTTAAGTCTGATTTTTTTCCCTCAACCTTCCCCCAACAAATACATCAGTCAAGCATAAATGGAGAAACACCTAGACAGAGACAAATGCCAAGGGAAGACAACATGAACAACTGGCTGAAAGGCTCAGCCTTTGGCAGCTGCCAGAGCTACTCAGATACTGTAAATGTAAGCGTGGTGTGATATGTTAGGAGCAGAGGCCATGTAAACTGCCCAGACAGCATGGGGAAGCAACTGGAGCAGCCTCAGAAAGTAGAATTTGCTCCGGGTTCTTCAAGGATGGATAAAGAGTGAGACTCCAGACATTTCTGGCTGAGGGACTAGCTATGCATACCTTGAGTTCATATTTGTTTAAGCAGTCCATCATCTGTTGGGGTTGGTGGAACCTGGAGGTTATGGGTATTTAATTTTTTTTCTCTCTCAAATTCAGTGTCTTCAGGCCTCCAGCCTCCCTATTCTCCACAAATCCCAAAGACTGTACAATTAATGGGGTCAGGAAGTACTAGAGATGGGATATAAATAATTCTAAATTCTGCAGCATCGTCAAAATGGTGGCATTTGCTTTTGCAATTAAGAAATCTGATTTGGCAATTAAGAAATCATTAAGCAGCTTTAACAGGGAAACTTTTAGCAGACAATGGGTGAGGGGTCCTGATGAATCATTCTTGCTATAGTTTCACCTTTTGAGTCACCCACATTTCTCATTAGGATATTCTAGCAGGGACACAGGTGGGTGAGTACTGCTTGTGGCCTAGCATAGGGATGTGCAGAGCTGAGTGTGAGAAAAATCAGGAAAGAGAAAAGAGGACACACTGGTGGCACACTTTGAGAGAGACTGGAGCACTTGCTGTCTTTAGGGACTTTAATACCACGGGAAGGGACATCAACAAAATATCACTGATATGTAACTCAGGAGGACCTTCACTATAACATTACCATTGCAAACTAAGATGGATATTAGCTACATGTTCAACAGAGAGCTTCTAAAATCAGTCATTGATTATTTATACATGGTGAATTCAACAGAGCCAAGAAGAAAAAAGAAAGTGCGAAGAGAAATTTGCCCAGTATAAATTAGTTAAAATCCAGAGTCCAAAAGAATAAGAGTAATGGGCTCCTACTGCAGATGCATACACACTTAGAGTAAAACAGTTAAAATGCTAATATTGAGTATTGGTTTAGCTGGGAAGGAAATGAGAGGCGGGAGAGAAAACTTTATTACTCAGTTTACACCTGTCTATTACTATTTATTACTAAAACCAATTCCAGAGCATTTATTGTCATGTGTTAATAAAATAAGGGTAATTGAGACAACTTGAGCAACAATGTTGGAACTAGCCTCTCAACAAAGGGCGCCTAAAAACTGTGCTGACATCTCAACAAGTTCTCACTTCATTGAGCATCTCTGGAGACAACTTGGTTACAGAATATTATCTTCTCTGAGCATGATCTGACCAGTTGTTCTCTTGACTTTTAGAATGAATATCTTCTGCATCATTACTATGAGTTCAAGTTCCTCTCTAAACTAATAGAATAGCCCTCTGTCTGCATATTCAGGTGTACCTGTATCTGGGATCTGTTCAAGTATCTGAAGATGAGGTTAATGGGATACATTGTGGTCTTCTGCTGGTTTTCCCAGCAATAATACATGAAGGTAGAATCTTACTTTATAATGAAGAATGCTAGCCAGTACTTTCTGGGGATAGCCTAAAACACCATCTGAAAAGTAGGTGGAAAAGGGCTACTATTAGGCGATAGAAGTCAAACTTAACTTTAGTTTAAGGCTGGGGAGATGCCACAGTAAGGGGGAACACTTGCTCCCCATAAAATGAGGATCTGAGTTCAGATCCTCAGTACCCACATAAAAACCATGCATGGCTACACAGAACTGTGATCTCAGTGCTGGGGCAAGGGGTTGCAGAGACTGAAAGATCAAGATCATTGAGGACTGATGGCTAAGCAGCCTAGCTGCAAAACATCATGTTTCCAGGTTCAGTGAGAGACCCTATCTCAAGGAATACAGTGAAAAAAGGAGGAAGGACAACCAGCATCTTCCTCTGGTGTCTGTATGCATGTCTATGGCACACACACACACACACACACACACACACACACACACACACACACACTAACTGAATGAATAAGAAGCTTCATTTAATACGTGGTTACTAATATGTTACCACTCAATCCTTGAGCAACTAATGTTAAAGTATAGTGTGAAGTTTAGATACAGAGATGCAACAGACATGTCATGAATGCACAAGAGAGCTAGTCTGTCAGAGATAACTTTTTGGTAGAGTAGAGGACAGGTTTGGATTGTCACAGCAGAAGAAACACAAGTAGACAGAAGAACGAGAAGACAGGAAAAGCACACAGTTAGCTTTTCACGTGACACGGAAGGGAAGGCAGAGTGCTAGAAACTCACTCTGGAAGGGTTGGAATGCTGCCCAAGGAGACTGAATGTCCTTCTCTACTCCAGGACTACATTAAGATTTCTTGGCACAGGATTGATGGAACCACTTTGAAGCAGAAAGAGATTTTGGTGCTGGAGAACTGGATGGCTCAGTGTTAAACAGGGTGATGGACCAAAATTAAGTTAGTGACAATGACAGTTTCGACTGTGCGAGTAACTGTCCAGAGTTAGGGAATATGCATAAGTAAGACAGAGAAAAGAAATGTGTTAACAGAGGCAGACAAAGCAGCCCAGGAGATCAAATATTTACAGAGGAATACCAGTTTGTTATTTATGTGTTTGTTTAGACAGGGTTTCCTATGTAGCTCAGACTAGCCTGGGATTCTCAATCCTTCTCCTTAGCCTCTTGGGAGCTGTGATTATGGTTATGTGCCACTGTGCCTGGCTTTTGATTTTTCTCATCCCCCTGAGTTTGGGGAATAAGATATTTTCAGTGATTTGGCCAAGAGTCAGTGAATCTTCTTGACATGATCCCTGAGAAAGATTCTGGATTTTTCCATCTCATCTCTGAGGATATGATTCCAAACACACAAGATACAAGTCTATTCTCAATTCTGTTTCAGATTCAACTACTACTGGAAGAGGGGAAAGTCCCCAAATCTGAAGAATCCCAATGCTTTCCAGTCATCAGCATGTGCACTACTGGGACAAAGACTTTAAAGATGAAGTAAACTGACTCAGGGCTCATGATGCACCAGCCTTAGTGAGAGCGCACTGGTTAAGGAATCGCTCCCTTGCCCCTCTGCGGGCCTCAGTGTTCACTTTAAAGCAATTTCTGATCTTTGCTTTGTCAGAGTTAGAAAGCTTTATTGTTTTTTAGGATTTTGACGAAAGCTCCACTTTCTGTGCCTCCTTGAAAAAAAAATGACCCAACTTTTGCTGTTTATTAGGGGGAAGTTCTTCCCTAGTCAACAGGCACGTTGAGGTACCCAAAGCAGGGGAGTCCCTAGGGAAATCTGTCCTGTAGCTTTACACTTTCTTCCTTTATTTAAAGGCCTTACTTATTGTTTTATGTATATGAGTGTTTTTCCTGCACACACACACACACACACACACACACACACACACGTGCACAACATGGGTGCTTGGTACGCTGGAAGCCAGAAGGAGTTGTGGTCTCTGGAACTGGAGTTACAGGCTGTTGGTTGTTAGCTGTCCCAAGTGGGTGCTGGGAAATGAACCTATTTCCTCTATAAGAGCAGCACGTTCTTTTAACCACTGAGCATTTCTCCAGCCCTTCTACCCTGTTTCTATAGAAATGGTATAATAACCTATTTATGTTATCTTTCTGAATCCCTCAAATTGACTGAGTACTTTCTTTCTTTCTTTTTTTCTTTTATGTAAGATTATCCTTTCTCCCCCCCCAATCTCCCTTTTCTTTTTTCTCTTGGGAAATAATGTTAAGTCAGCCATAATGCCTTTGTACATTTGCTACATCAAATTGACTAAACTGACAGTGTGGGCTTGGCTCTTGGGGAATTAACTGGATTCTATTACTATCACTATCACTAAGAAGAGATGATCACAAAGATAACCTGATGATCTTTTTTTCTCTAGAGGAAGAAAATAACTTTGACTATAGAAAGCATTGAAGGCTATAGGTGGCCTAAGAGCAATTAAAAATATTAAGAGAAAAAAGCCCCACAAAGATTAGTGATTCTTCAAAACTTTCCTCGTAAAGAGCAGGAAGTAAGTCTTCATAATACAGGAGATCTTAGTTCTTGGTAGGTTTTTCCCCTTTAATTTTGTGTAAGTCACAGAGTCAATAGCAAACTCCAAGCATGAGGGGAATGGGGATTAGAGAAACACAACTCAGCAGCTTCCATGGATCCAAGTGCCAACCAGTGAGCTCCTAACCTGAAATCAACCAAGTCCATTTGCTGATCAGAAAGTAGAAAAGTGCTGATTTAAAGTGTTCAGAACTCTGCTCCAGGAGCTAAGGATAGAGTGTTGAAGCCCTGGTCCCTTTGCAAACCAGTTTGGCTTACTCTAGCTTGGAGAAGGTAGCCCATTTTGGAATGACGGTGAACTGGAGAAACAACACTAGATGGGCATTTGACCTCTCTCCAACATGCTTGTTTCTTGACTTGGCTTCATACAAACCCCATGCAAAGATTCAGCATTCTATGGCTCAAGTCCCACACAGAAGCCATCAGGTAGAAATGAGCCCAGTGTGAGAAATGTACTTTCACACACTGGGCAGAAAGACAATGAGATGAGGTGGGAGAAAGTCCAGAGCAGGCTGGAGAAGGAACTTGTATGAATGCTTTAAAGCCCAACCTAAGCAAAAGACAATTCAGATATTTGCTTTTTTCTCCCCGAATCCCTCCTTTCCTCCCTTGAGAAATTCTGTTAGGTCAGCCATAATGCCTTTGTCCATTTGATATATCAAATTAACTAATATGACTAGTATAGGCTTGACTGTTGGGGAGTTAACCAGATGCTAGCATCACTATCACCAAGAAGCACAGCCAATTGTTTTGGAAAATGATCACAATAATAATCTGCTGAAATCCATCACTTAAATGACAGAAATCTCACTTGTTCCTCTATGCCACTCCCACCCTTCTTGTCAATCCTTAGACCATGTCAGGACAAACTGAGAGACTGTCAAAATTCGTTGGGAGAGAGAGGAAAGCCCAGAGGTATCTACAGAGCTACCTGAAGAAGTGATGGAGTAGAGCAAAAACCAGGCTGGCAAGATGACCCAGGGGATGAAAGCACTTGCTGCCACCATGGCTGATGACTCTAGTTTGACCTCTAACTACACGGTAGAAGAGAAATGACTCCTGAAAGTTGTCCTCTGACCTCCACATGTGTGATACAGCACATGCATGGCTGCACACATGTGCACACTGATGACAGCAGCAACAATGACAATAAACAAATGAGTGAAAACCTTTGACAGAGAACTGAAGGAATAGTAGCCATGCCATAAGATATCAGGACTAAAGCATACATGCCAAAGTCCCAGAGGCTCCTGGCAAGCTTCTCCTTAGCAGCCCTCAAGGAGACACAGCCTACTGTACTTTTACATAATTGCTTTTCAGGTCTGCCTCCCACACAATACTTCAGTAAATACCCAAGTCAGCAAAACAACAGGAATTTTTATATTGATCCCGAAGTACTGGCAAGTCTGTAAGCTATGGGAGTCAGTTGGGACAAAACCAGAATATTGCCAACTGCATAGGAAGTCCTTATTTAATAAGATGATGCAGAAAACATGTCCCTTTTCTTCCTCTTTCCAGATGGCAGATTTCTTTCTCCTTACACAATGCCCGTTTGTGTGGCAATTATGCCCTAACCAGCTTTCACTGAATGCATTAGAGCCATATAGTCCAGCACAACTTCCTGAGTCCCTGCACCTTGGAGACCGGGAGTATGTTTACTCCTGCATCTTGTGCTCCCAGGTTTCAAACTTCATCCTTGTTACCCCAGCCCACTCTTGCCCTGATATTCTGATTTTATTCACACTTACTGATTCCAAGCCACCCATTTACCTCAATGACAGTATCACCATCCTATTCAGTCCCTACAAAAATGTCTCTCAAGCTGACCTGGTCTTTGGTACTCTGGTCCCTGGCCACTTCAAGGTGGTCTCAAAGAAAGATGTAATTTCAAAACATGTTATTTGTTTCCACATGGTAGACTTTTCTAGAGGTCACATATACGCCATAACTTAGTCATTTAAGAAATATACTGAGCATCTATTATTAGAAGACTCTCAATGTTGAGACTACAATAAATGAGGCACTGTCCTGTTGGCCTTCTTCCTAGAGCACTCACCTACTACTGATGTACTATAGCTGGTAGATAACTGTCTGTCCCAGCAAAGACAAATTATGGTAACAAAGCAAAATAGTTATAACACCTTAAAGTCAGGCTAAAGCTCAGTTTTCAAAAAACATAAAAGGGCTGTTATGTGTCTTTTAATATTTATGATCATAATTTCAATTTTCACGAGTGAGTTGGAAGAGACCTTTAATATCCTTGATTGTGCTATTCCTGCTCCCCTGTAGCATAAGTCCCTCATCAATCGTTCTTTCTCTGTAGCTTCAACACGAATCTCTTGGAAGCATGGTCCCTAGGCTTCCCATCCCCAAATGCCTGCTCTCATGCACTGCTTATCACTGATAGGAGAATCAACTTGAGGGCCAAAGTGGCATGACGGTCAGCTCTAGGCTGCAGAGTCCATTGGTCTGGGTGGACTAATTAACTTAGTCACTGAGTTCGATGTCAATAGAGTGAAAGGATCTCAGGTCTCTCAACAATTCTAAACCTCAGATAATCAGAACAGCCTCAGATCTCACATTGGAAGGAGGAACAGGAAGAATGCAGGATGCTGCTGATACAATTTGCTTCACAGGATTACTAAGCAATCAAGAGAACTTTGGCGCACCTTCACTAACAGGGCAGGACACAGGAATTTATAAGCATCCTTGAGTAAATGAGGTGCAGACTCAAGTTTGTCAAGTTGTCCTTGTATGTAATTCTATTTCAATAAAAAAGTATGAAAATAAAGTCAATTTTGTTATAAAAATACTAATACACGTTCATTGTTGAAAATATTAAAAACAAGAAAATACCAAATATATATAATATATATGTATATACATATATACACACACATATATATAATATATATGTATATACATATATATACATATATATGTATATATATATGCACACATATATGATGAGGGGTCATTTAGATGTGTTAGATGTGGAGATCTCACAGCACCACTGCATTTTGAAAAAGCAAGAATGAATCCTTTTACTTGGAACTCAAGGAGGACAGCTGTAATCATTTGGATGTAAGCCACTTAGAACACTACATAATGAATACTACACATAGCAACACATTCCAGAGGATAGAGAGTAGGAAACAGGAAGATTGAGGAGGAACTGAATAGACTTTCTGAAGAATGACACAGTACATAAGGATTTAAGGAATGAAGCTGGGAAGCCAACCCAGCCACCAGGAATATGGTAACTCTGTGACGAGTGATGAAACTGGTTAAGAATTCCAGCCATACCACATGGCCTTTAGGGGAAAAGATCTTGCATTATCTCAGCCCTAATACCATTTGTCTGCTGATTATCAGAAGACGAAGCAATGGAGATGGGAGTTATATTTAAATGCTTGTTTTCAAGTTCCTTCCTCACCACTTAAGCCTGACCTACATACATCATGCATAGTTTTTGTGACTATGAAAAACATACCTGCCTATCTCCCTTCTTGGTGGCTCTCTTACTGAGATAAGCCTGATGCTCATTACATTCACATGGGCACAGACTTGTATACATAAAACATCTAAACAAAGGAGATGGGCATAGACAAGGAAAGCTATCTCACTAGCTCCAAACTGGACCAGTTGTTGCTATGGTTAGTCAGGGTCTGTTTTCTGTAATGACTGTAAAGATGATTAGTTATTGCAGCACTCTACCACTGCATTGTCACTAAGAGGGAACTGTCAAGAGACCTGGACAGCTTTCCCTCAGGTGGAACAGCATCATTCAGGGGCTCACTGGTGGCTGGGCCCATTAGTCCCACTGTGGTATGCTTCACATTCACAGAATTCATGATGACTTGTACCTTTTTTTTTTTTCAGTCTGGGAGGGTTTTTTTCTAAAAGCCGCATTGTAAATCAGACATCATCAGGAGTTTAAGATAGAATTAACTTCTACCAGGCCCATGATTAGCTGTTGCTACAGTGGAATGTGCTGGAAGAAACTCTGTCTGGAGGGAGCAATCAATAAACAGAATAGAGAAGAGAACAGAACAATGGCAGCAAGTCCCATGAGACGGAGCAACTGGGGAGCAGAGATCCCATCTTATTTGTCTCCTTAGTCTCGGAACCTAGCAGGTGTCTAGCACTCACAAAAATGCTTGTTGAATTGAAAGGACAATTGGACTAAAAGGAAAAAAAAAGTTCCAGAGAGGGAAAGTTGGTGAGTGGGGTAGGAAACTAGATAAGAAGTTGTTAAGGGTTCTGGAGAAAAACAAAACAAAACAAAACAAAAAAACCAACCAACTCTAGTAACAGAGGAGTAGAGGGAAAAATAGAGCTATTTACAAAAAGTAAATGGAGAACTGAATGTCAAAGAAAGAGCCAAAAAAAAAAACATTACATTTGTACACAGGTTTTCATAATGTAGCATGTACACATTTATACATACATGTGTATATAAACATGGTAAATACCACCGGGGAGTTAGCATTTGCTAAATAGATGAAAGGGCAGAGGGTCCTTGGAGATGTACAAGTTAGTTTTAGCCCTTGTTTGTGGGACTGGGATAGCTGTGGGAAGCTGACTTGTAACCAATAAGGGCAAAGGACAATCAGAGGTGGCATACACTGCAGGGGGTTAGCATGTCCGCTACTAAGACCCTCAACTCTAGACTCTTAGTTCCACAGAAATGTCACTTATTCCAAAGGAGATCCCTTCTAATTCTGCTTCCTGACATAACCTCAAATCTACCTGAGGACCCACCTTGTTTTTATCATCTCTATATATATAGCAGTGAGTATCTGCTCTCTATAAATAGGTTGCCAAGCTGCGCTGTGCTTTTGCAAACATTAAAGCAGAAGCAGTCCTAACACAGATCGATGATGTTTGCCCATTTCCCCATGCTGCTCCACTTATTTTTAGCCCCTATGCAGAGCCCAATATTTATAGAAAGAAACTTCACATCACCTTCAGGAATACTACCAACTGATGACCATGGCAGCAAAAAAAAAAAAAAAAAAAAAAAATTAATGTACTTTAATCTTGTCATGTCTTTAAAAAATAGTAATAAATCCAGACTCAGTAGGCATCTGTTCCGATACCTCATCACATGGGTTTAAACCTTTGGGGCAGAAGATCATGAAGCTTATAAATTCTATCCTGATTTTAGTACTCCCTGTGTTCCCCCATCTGCCAATTTATCTAAGGTTTGATTCTTTATCCCACAGACTCATAAGCCAAAGACAGAGCTCTGAGTTGTTTGGAAAATAGGAAGAGCTATAACCCTCAGCTTTACCTTTCTTTACTAAAATATCATTTAGTGCACAGACAAATCACAGTTGTAGAACCCCAGTGAGTGGGGCCACAGGCTCAGCAATATAAAAGGTATATTAGAAACAGCACTGGATGCCCAAGCTAGTAATTGGGAGCTGACTTTAGGGAAACTTTATCATTTCTGTGTTTCCTATGGAGTTTCCAGCATAAAACTCACGTATGGCTGGTGTCAACTGATACTGGTCAACTGTAGAGAGATATTCACCTGGTCCACCTGTGGCATAGACCACGCCCATTGGGGGTGGAGACAGGGCCAGAAGTGTCCTGGGGGAACTAAGGCTGAGGAGGAGAGTTCTTGCTTGCAGCACGGGACAGGAATACATCTGGAGGCATCCTTGGGACCAGGAACCTGCTGGTGTTCATCTGTCTATGTTGTGAATTATTTCTCCCTGAATAAACATCTATTTGGCCTATTTGTTTCTCCTGATCTTTATTAAACATCAATATGGTCAAGATGAAAATAATTTTCTTTTAAACACAAATTGTATTAATGAATACTTGAGTCCCCAATAGACTTGTGAACTATATGGGTGGGTTCTTAGAATCCCATAGTATATGTGCATCTTTGGGAAACATATCAAAGCCTGCAGTAGCAAGTAGCAAACATTCTTCATTGAAAGGTTAGTTTATGCCACTCTGTGACACTACACAAGTCACATAAGTCCTTAGGACATTCATGTCCTCTTTATGTCACTCTCTGACCCTATGCAAGTCACCTAAGTCCTTAGGAAATCCCTTTCCTCATGTGAGAGGTATTAAGGGGAATCCATGACAACAGCCATCAGTGGACATATGAACACTATGAAATTCTGAACAAAATTTTATTTCTCAGAATCTGTATATAATTTTTATGAGAAGAGGGTGTACATCTTCTATTGTTCTAAAGAAATCTATGATTCTTCCCTGTCCCTAGAAGTTTAAGATCCTTTATCCTAAAGCAACAGTTTGGAAAATGATTGGATCATGAATTTCAACACTGAGAACCACTGGAATATGTGTGCTGTGTCTACATACTGATACACACCAGTCAGAAAGCATGAGGTGAATGTGAAATAAACAGTGGTCAGCCAATGTTTGGTTTAAGGGAAGGAGGTGGGGAGCTAGGAGGAGTGCAGGGGAAGAAAACTGTGGTGGGGACTATTGTATGAAGGAAGAATCTATTTTAAATAGAAAATGAAAAATATTTATTTTAATATAGCTGAACATAAAACTTTTTTTTATCATCCTAAAGGATCATTTTACCAAGAGGAAAATGACTGAATGTGCTTGGATAATCTATATTTAATTATTTAAGACATATTAATTTGGAAGTATAGCTCTAAGTTCAATTTCTTATTATATTATGTGGGCTTTAATGTTTATCATAGTTTTAAGCAAAAAAAAAAAAACAAAAAAACAAAAAAAAAAAAACAAACACATGTAAGATAAACATTTCCAGACACTGTTTTTCATAATATTCTGTCTAGAATAGTGTTTATTTTCTTGGATAGTTTTAGAAGACACAATTATCTTAAAAGGACAGATTTGCTGTCATGTCTTTCCCCCATCTCTCTGCTAGGTAACATAGTAGTAGCGTATTATCACAAAAATGCAGAGCACTTTTTTTTAAATATAAAAAGAACAAATAAATGTAACCCATCTGTAAGTTTGACCACTCTTCCAGATGTTTCAAGAGGACAACCAGCAAATCTCCATGAGGTACAAGAGACTTTCATGACTTTCAACATTGTATGGCTGTTTTTATAAAACTAACCATAGTGTCCTATGGCATTCTGTGTACTTCTACTCAACACTGGGCTGGACTTGCTGCTCATAGTGGTGCAGTGAACGACCTATCTCGTGTCACTCACTCTGGGATCTTTCTTAGAGCAGCAGCTGCTTAAGAGGAAACACCACTCAGTTGTTTTTCATAAAACATTTTTATTGACTGTGAGAGACTCTTCAGTGATGGCTTATCAACAGGAAGCTCTTAGCATATTTCATCTGTGAAACAGTAACTAGCTAGTGCGGGAGGTTAGATCGCACACCTTCCATATGTCTTTGCCCCATGTCATCTGTTCATCTACAGAGTTTGTTTCTCTGGTATCTCAGTGGCATCTTCTCTAATTCCTTCAACAGCATATTCTGACAGCCATTTTAGATATTAGTTTTCAACATCTTACTTTATCTTATATTAGGACAAGAACAAGGAGGCAACAAGTGTGTCCAAAAGGCAAGTTATTTCCCTACTTTTGCAAACAAAAGAAGGAACAGGAGAGGATTCAACCCTATCATTTAGTTTAATGAAATTGTATTAAATTCACTGTGATGGACTAAAGATTCAGCTTAGTGAGAAAGCATGTGTCTAACATGTTCAAGGCTCAGGATCAATCCACAGCACTGACACCAAATGACAACAACCAGAAGCCCCCTCAAATTATTACCTGAATTAAGCATTATTTTAAAAACTACATTAAGTTGAAAAGAGTACATGTTTTTCTAATGACACCTTAATATTATCATCAGGAAGTGCCTCAAGGCAAAGTATATATTTAATTCCAACATATTCATTCTTAATGATAGATCCATATTCCAATTAGTTATGTCAGTTTTGAGGTATGAGGATCAGCTTTTAAAATATGATTGGATTGCTATAATTTTAGCTAATAATTTAGACAACAAGCAGCTTATCTTAGATCCCTGTCATTTTCATTTTTGCATTGCTTATTGGTGCATGCAAAAAAATGTAATATCTTCAGTTATATTTTGTATTGATCCTTCCTTCCTTCCTCTATCTATCCCTTTCTCCCTCCATCCTTCCCTTCCTTCCTTCCTTCCTCCCTCCCTCCCTTCCTTCCTTCCTTCTTTTGAGACAAGACCCTACTATGTAGTCTTGGTTGGTCTGGAGCTGGATACATTTAGACCAGGTTGGCCTAGAACTCAGAGATATCATATCTACCAGTCTCTGCCTCTTGAGTGCTGGGATTAAAGGTGTGTACCACCTTACCTGGCTTTGGTTTTTATTTTTATATAATTTCCTTTTGATAGAATAAAGCTACTTGACTTGTATTACTGTTACTGTTATTACTGTTTTATACAGTTGGAGATATTTAATATTCTACAAGTTAACTTAGGTAAACTGTATCAATCCAGCAAGCAAGTAAGGGAATAACTTCAAGTTCTACATAGCCAGGCCAAGTCCTCCTTTAACACTCTCATCCTCACTTTACATATCATGGGAAAGGACATGTCAATTCACTTACATATTACTTTAATTTTCATTATTTTGGTGGACTAAAAGTGGATTGGGGGCTGGGGGGCTCTATGAGACAGATCAGTAGATAAAGGTGCCAGCCACCTTTTAAAAACAGTTTTGAACAGAAGCTTGGTGACTTGGGTTTGAGTCCCCAGAATCTATATGGTAGAATGAGAGAATGGACCTCTATACATACATTATGGCATACACACACACACACAAACACACACACACACACACACACACACACACACACACACACACACACACACACACACACACCTGTTGAATGAATGAATGAATGAATGGCTATTTAAATTCCAGTAGTTTTCCTTATGCCTTCATTGTTAACCCTTGCAAACTCTGCTCTGAAGACTTGAATCTAGGTTACCCCTGGTGTCACATCCAATCTTCAAATTACAAGAAGCAATGGGCCTGTGCTGGAAGGGCACTGGCTCTCAGTTTCTGACTGCTTGAAGAGCTCCTGGATCATCTCTAAGGTCATGTTTCCTTCCTTGTGCATTCAGAGAAGGCTTCCCTTCAGAAGGCCCCCAGTGAATAACCAAGGAGCATTACTGTCAGTTTCTGCTGTGGTTACTTAGAAGAGTGAATCCACTCTGGGAGTTGGATGAATCTGCACTATGTTAGAATTAATGCTGAGTAATGTCAGGAAGCCTGTCTCAAAGCAAAGTTACTCAGCACACACAAATCACATTAGGAAGCCTTAACAGCTACAAAGTGGAGAGATGTGATGGGGTCATGCATTTTTTTTTTAATACTCATTTTCTCTGGAAAGCTCTACTTTATATGGGAAGAAGAAACACATTGCATTTTATTAAGTGGGGAATAAAAGATTTCTAAATTTAGAGTCTTTATCACCTGGGTTCTTTGCTTTAAACATGGTTTTCCACATGTTCCAGCCTGGGGGCAGAACTCCAGTGTGTACTACCACAGGCAGCAGTGACAAAGTCATGTGCCACATAGAAGCCAGACAAGCTGGTCTGAAGATCAAAGCTGGTATCAAGAAAGGACAGTCATAAACATGTAAAAGAAATTATTTCTAGGTGGGAGTATCTGGCTATCCATATAAAACAGTTTGTGAAGTCCTTATACAACTTAGTAGGTTTTCAAATAGAGGACAATAGGAACAACAGATAACCTCCAGAATCCACACATGGGCACATTTCCCCCATCAAAACCATCTTCCCTCTTGTTTTAAGAAAACCTCAGAGATCCCAAGGCCTCTCGTTCCTTCCAGATGCTAACTGCTCCCCTAACTAGAGGCCTTCACAGAAGCCAAGGATAATTCATTCTTAGGAAATTAAGTTGGTCGGCTATGTCTGTGCAGCAGATACTGTACATAACTTTTCAGTATTTCTTTGGAAAAGGTTTTGTTAGAAAAAAGAAATATAATTAAATCTAAGTTGTGTTTCCTATTACTTTAGAGATTTCACAGATATTGCCTATCCAAAAGACTACTATAAGTCATTAAAGAGCTGTATTTCATTTGAGCTGTAATAACTGTTCCCTTAGTCCTCTAGGATAGTGATAGGGTGGCTCTTAGGGCTTCTCTGTGCTATTTCTCATACCAATGTTGGTTTATAAGCACTGGTGTTGTATTTCACACATGAAGGGACAGAAGTAGCTAACTATGTGAATCCTCACTGGGATCTGGTTACATGTTTGCATATTGAATTTCCCCTCTTCATTTTCCTATGAAACTAAACTCTCCACACCCTACCAACTCCATTCACTCAATTCAGGTGAAAAGTAGTCTTGCGTCTTCTTACATTAAAGAATGAAACTTAACAGCTGTTTTTTTTTTTTTCTATGATCAGACACATTTAATTGAGTTCTTCAATGTAAAACGGACTAAATAATGAGCATAAATGCAAATTTAAGAACCAACTAGTAACCTAGTGAATACTGCCTTTACAATTAAAAGCTACTAACCAGATACTGATGTTACACCTTCCTAACTACAGAAAGGAAGCCAGTCAATAGGTTTAAAGACATGAACAGTATTACATTGTTAGCATCAGAACATGTCCGTAGAAATAATCTAGGTTTTTGTTCCTTCCCCAGAAAGAAAACATAAGGCCTTGAAAGGAATCTGGTGGCTTCTATATCACTTCCAACCAGAGGAAAAGCCAGAGCCAGGGGTCAGGATTTTGACTAGGGTCAAGTCAGAATAGGAGACTTGACCATCTGGTCATTTATGTCAACTTTAGAAAGAAATCTCACAGTAATTTTATAAGATGATAAGTGGTTATACAAAACACATGAGAATTTAAATATCTTTCTTTTTTTTTTGTTTTTTTTGTTTTTTTGTTTGTTTGTTTCTTTTTTTGAAGCAGGGTTTCTCTGTGGTTTGGAGCCTGTCCTGGAACTAGCTCTGTAGATCAGAGTGGCCTCAAACTCACAGAGCTCCATCTGCTTCTACCTCCCCAGTATTTCAATTAAAGGTATATTCATGCATTCTTGAAACTAGAAAGAGCAACAAAAATCTAAGCTTCTATTTAAAAGTAAAACTGGCTTCCAGACACCCCTAGATCTCTTTTAGGTTATTTCCACAAACTTACTTCATGTTCTCTGCTCAGCCCTAGACAAGGAGCTGACCCTACAGCTCACAACTGATTCACACTGTGATAGCTGAGAACAGGCACATAAAGGAAGAAAAGGGCCAGGTGTCTCCAGGTGTCTATCAGTTGTCATACTTCCGGTGTTTTCTCCAATCAAAATTCAACTGCCTTTTTGTTGCTGATAAAAAACAACTCCCAGAATTTTCATTCTCGGGGGTTGTATTTCCAACCTATTCCCCAGCATACTCTTTTTGGATCAGGCATGGAGATCTAGGCTCTGTGTTTAAGCTGGAGAAGGAATATAAACTAAAAATACTGTTGCCATTTTTCTCATTTATGAATATTACTCAGCCTTAAGAGAAAGAGTCTTGTGAATAGAATAGCATTTATGGCTGCCGAGACCATTATACCAAGTGATGTCACTCAGACACACAGAAAGAAAAATACTGCATGTCCCACCTAAAATGAGATAGAGTCATCAAAAATACAGATACAGAAATAGGAAATGGTGCTTGCCAGGGTGTTGAGGAGGAAAGAATAGGTGGTTGCTGGTAAATGGGTATAGATATCTGGTTGTATAAGACAAAATGGGTTCTGGAGATAGATGACGTTAACAGTTGCACATTATAAAGCTATTTAATACCCCTGAGCTGCAAACTTTAAAAGTTGATATGGTAAATGCTGTGTTTGTATTCTACCCCATTAAAATAATAAATTAAAAAAAATACTTATTCCACTGAGATTTTCTTCTATGACTCAGCCCTCTTCAAAGTTATAACCTACACGAAATAATCCCAGCACAAAATAGCATGTTTTAATCTGCATTAATGACCTTTGAAAACACAAGCCTAGGGAGGCCTCTGAGATTTGAGGAATAAAGCTTTCCACTCAAAGTACCGTGAGTCTGTAAGCCAGGGTGTACTTGTGAAGGACTCTGTGCTGGAAGTAGATGAATAAGGCTCTAATGACAGATCCAAATTCAGTCATCACGGCATGCCTCTATGTACTTGTCCAAATAACCACAGGCTCTTTGGGCATGTATTCAACTGCTCAATGTAGCACGAAGGAGTGGCAATGCTCTGAACCTGAGGCTCCATTTTGGTGTGAGCCCTCAAAATGTAGTATTATCTCCCGCCTTTTGCTTAACATTTAGAATATCCAAGTGTCTCTGTAAAACTCAGGTATCTCCCGTGGTGAAAATTCCCACTTAAAATACTAAATGTTCCTCATATTACCCCTAAAGAGAAAGAAATGATAACTGGGTTTTCTTAAGGCACCCCTACACACTTTCAAATATGAAGACAAGGGAGGCTCTTAAGAGAATGTATGAGAACTGTTCACAATCTATTATCCTTGTTAACAATTTCAAGCATCAAGTGAACCTATTCATGTAAGTGTATACAGGTGATTATGGCTTTCTGTGTACACTTACAGAATGTAATGGCTTCTATTTTAATTGACATTCTGGTCTGTCACTATGCAAACTTAAGCAGCTCAATTATTTTGCCCAACTAGAAAAGTGCACTATCTAGAAACAAATGAGAATAAGACATTAAAAGGCTATCCTTGCTAATGCTTTCAAATTGGGCTAAAGTTAGTTACATCCTGTTGAGCCTTCTAGTTCTTTGGATGACTAGTGCAAGCATGGTGAGACATACTGCTTGGGTCTCTCATCTTAACCGTGACATTTCCTGTCTCATGTTTTACCATCAATAGTGACCTACTTGTTAGACCATGTGGTTTTCCAACCAGAGCTTTTGATGATAACACATGGGAAACACAATTATTTTTATATTTAGCACAAAGTGTAGCCATGAAACATTTAAAATGATTTCCAGCTTAAGCTATCTGCACTAATCCTGTTTTACAGTAATTTTTTTGTCATTTAGAAATGCAGAAGTTATGGTCTGCCAAAAACAAAGCAGTCATCCTTTGTTTTCTAAGCAACCTGTGAAGATACTAAGGTATGTTAGTACTTAATAAATAGGAAACTAGCAGAGTCAAAGAATCATGCCCTAGTTACTCAAAAGGAGAACTGGTAGTAAATGACTTATTGAAAACAAAAGGGAAAAATGCTACCAGTATCATTTAGAGCTGACATCTTTAAAAACATGAAGCTAACTCACTGAAACCATTAAGAAGAGTAGACAAAAATCTCAATTAGAAACACACACACACACACACACACACACACACACACACACACACACACAAAGAGCCCCAAGTTTGATAAGGGAAAACTGTGAAAAACCTAAAATCTCACTCAGAAACTATGTACTAGAGGATACAAATCCCTGGGAAGAAAGTCTTTCCATACAGTGAAAGGTATGCCTAAAGGTAACTCCACAATGTTTTACTAAACAATGCAATAGTGCTGTCCATAGCTTTCAAAATTAAGAAGAAAGCCTTCAGTACAAATTTACATTTGTATGTAACATTGCAAACACTGCTTAGAATGTAGTTTTGATATACAAACCCCAACGAAATGAACAAAGGGCCCCCATAATTCTAACAAAGAATACTTGCTCTGTGTCACTTGTGAATAAGTAGATTCCCAACATGCAACCAAATCTTCAAATGGGTGTCAGGAGTTTGCATTACATATATTTCAGTGAATTTCCAAAGCTATGGCTACCACATCAGCTGAAAAGCAGCTGCTTTTGTGAACCACAAAGGACATTTGAAATCACAGTGTTCACACATGGAAAAGCACATGTTCCACTTTATTTCTGCCAAAGAAACCTCACTGCCACCCTGCAAAGTACTTGGGAAGTACTCCAGCGATGTGTGTACCCATTATAGTTTTTTCTCATTGCTTACTGTGTTTGCTATACATTTTCTATAGCCCCATGCTGTTCCTCACCTACACAGCCTTGACAGGGAAAAAAGGAGAGAAAGAAAAAGGATTCAGTTGATTCATAAAAGGCCTAATCTATTATACTCAGAAACTACCCTGTCAAAAGCAGGTCCCCAAGATCCATAGACCATAAGCCTATAAAACTCAATAATAATAACAAAATTTAAATAATAATGATACATTAGCCCAACTCTTTAATTCTTGGTCTCATTTTCACTAAGATTCCAGTGAACACTCACAAATTTATATCTCCAACTTTACTCAGGTTATAGAGTGTGAATAAGGCAAGAAGAAAGGGCTCTCCCCCAAGACACATGGTGTATGAAGAAAGTATGATGTGAATACTAAAACACCCTCCTATCATTTCTTCTGACTTGTTTCTGAGGCTTAATATAAAAATAGTCTGCAAGAACTTGACTAAAAATTGGTCTCAAATTCAAACATATTTTACTCACCATAAAATTTAAATCTGTTTTTGGAAATCAGATGCAGGAAGTTTAGCCAGAAATGTATTTCATAGTAAATGGCTAGCAGGTTTTTTCCACAAGGGAACATCTGGTGACGACGATGACAACAATGACAACAACAACAGCAAAGCAAGTGTATTGACTCATTCTATGGGTCAAGATACCTTAGAAGAAGGGTCTAGAGAAAATGAAAAGGAATGAAGGGAATGCAAAGTTCTGTTGAACTTAAATGATGATTTATTTAATTGCATGCCAATATCACACTGCAAGCCTCAGAAAATAATGCCTTACAATGTAATTAGCATGACACAACTCACAGAACAACACAGAACAACAATGAAATTTAAAACATCTTAGCTATAAAAAATAAAAAAAACAAAAAACAAAAAAAACCCAAAAAAACTCACTCTAATGAAGAAGGGGAAGCCAGAGCAAAAGGACTTTGGTTGAAAACAATACTTCATGTACACCAATCGCTTATAAATTGACATGTGTGGTAAAGCCATTTTTCAATTTGCACCTCCATAATTACTTCGGAACAATTAAGAACACAGTTCCAAGAAAGGAGTCATTTAAGTACATATATGAGTTGAAAAATTAAGTGTGTGAGTCAATTTTAAGTGAATTTACCATTATAAATGCAACTATAATTCTCCCACTTTAAAATTCAGTGTTATAAGTAATTTCATCCTTTAACAGCTGATACCAAATTAAAAGTGTTAGTGTCAATAAACTATTCTAAATAAGAAATCCAGAATTTATTACTCAAATGCAACTAGGCACTTTAAAATTCACATGTATATAACTATAGTAAGTGTATCTTTTCTCCAAAGAACTTTGGTAAATATTTCTTTTGCCCTTGAACAGAATAAAATGTAGACTTAATTAGTTTAAATTTTTATAAGAAAAAAATTCTGAGCTTGCTATATTCAGATTCAAATGGCAATTGGCATCTTACCTTAGGGTAGCAGATAAGAGCTGATTATGGGTTACTAGAAATCAAGATTTGTAAGTACTCATTCATTAATTAATTTAGTCACTTGCTTGCTCATTCATTTTAAAAATATAGGTAGAAGACAAAAGATCAAAAGCTAGATAACCAAGTAAATTAAATGAGACGGTTGCAAGTACCATAAAGAAAACAAAAATGGAGAGGAAACAATCAGGGCCAGGGAGGACTCCTAAACAGATAGATGGGCTAGTCCTTGACTATAGTTAAAGAAGAGATGCTTCAAAGCCTGGTTAGAGAGGATGTAGCCATAGGAACGGAGGCTGTGTGATCCAAGCACACAAAGACAAAGGGGCACTGGTGGGGAAGAGACTGTCTTATTACACCAACAATGAGAGAGCCATATGTTTAGAAAATTGAGCAAGGGCCATGGTATAAATAATGAGACCACCGAGATGGGCAGTTCCAATCATTTAGAGCTCTGCTGACCGTGATGGTCCTAGGATGATCATGTTCAGTAGGAAGGGGCAAGAGCAGGTGAAGTCATGTTTGAATCCCAGCTTAGCCACTTATTAGTAGTGTGATCTCAGCAAATTACTAACCCTTCTTGGATACTAAATTCTTACTTTACAAATGGTGTGTAAGAAATCATGTCCAGTTATAAACATCCATAATTATCAACCTTGTTAGCAGAATGATATATAAAGTTAACATAATTGTTTGCATTCATATAAACCTACACTGTAAAATATACCAGATAGAATTATTGAGAAATAAGCAAATTATTTTAATCTTTTGGTTTTTTTTTTTTTTTTTTTTACTAATCAAAGACCATCTACCTCTTGAGTACAAGAAGACATAAATTAGTACATTCAAACTCATTAGGGTTTATTGTTGCATAATCAGAATAATTATTGATCTTGGCTCACTTCTCTGTCCTTAATTAGTTTGCATTGTACCTTTTTTGTTTCTGCCCATCAGTGGTACCTACCAACTACATAGTAGTCATGACAAGGAATTTCACAATTATATTTGAAGTCATAACATACAGTAGACATTTACATATGCCTCCCAGTGTCTATTGTGTACCCTGCCTCTCCCAATACCTATATCTTCCTTGTTAACAGAATGCTAGTTTTACTCACCCTTCCCCTTGAGCCACTTCTGATTAGAGCATGAGGACTCACCTGAAAATCTTCTAAAGAAAGTTCTAATCTTCAAAAGGAGACTCTGAAATGATGGAAGTAATTTCATTTTTCTGTGCTCTAGATGTTGTCATGTTTGTAAGTGACATCTGTACCGCCACAACCAAGTACAAATACAAAAAGAACTTGTCTTAGAATGAGGTGGTCCATGACAACTAAGGCAGAGAAGATGAGAAGGACCTGCCTTGAGGATACCATTGCATCACTTAATCAGCCACTCTTGCTATATGCCCTATTTTTTAAATTAGAGATTTATATTTCTTTACCATGTATATCAATTTGAATTAGATGCAGAAGATCTGCTAAGGAAAAAAGACCTTACCCATTTCTCTCTCTATCCAAGGCTAGAAGTAGGACTCTCTTAATCAGCAAGGTTTAAGAATCTTGGAACAGGCTGGGTGTTGGTGGTGCATGCCTTTAATCCCAGCACTTGAGAGGCAGAGGCAGGAGGACCTCTGTGAGTTCGAGGCTAGCCTGGTCTACAGAGCAAGTTCCAGGACAGGTTCCAAAACAATACAGAGAACCCTGTCTTGAAAAACCGAGAGAGAGAGAGAGAGAGAGAGAGAGAGAGAGAGAGAGAGAGAGAGAGAGAGAGAGAGAGAGAGAGAGAGAACCTTGAAACATAGGATAATACAGCATTTTCCTCAGCATCACTGAGACATCATATATGCAAACACATGGGTAGCCAGTACCAAATGTTCTCCCTACCTGATTCAAAAGTTTTACTTTTATCTTCCACCTGTCTGGAACATTTGTTCTCCTGAGATGTAAACAAAGCATAGTTTTCATGGATCTTTCTGTTCTATAAGGTTGACAACTAAGCCTTTATCCAATTACAAGATTTTTCAACAGAGATCACACAAGGATATCACAGATCTCAGACACAGGCCAGATGTTAAATAGCAAAAACTGCTTCATACTCTACTTAGACCAGAGGACTAACTTGAAAAAAACAACAAAACAAAACACTCCAGAGAAGATTAGGATTTCAAGTTAGAAGGTAGATTTATCTGAAAATGAAAATATCTGACAGTTTGCTGTTTTGTTTTATTCCTTTGTGTAAGAATATATAGCATATCTTTACAGGACAAGGATAACATCCAGCCTCCAAGCAAAGACCCTGTCCTGCTGTCGGCCCTGACTGGGGCCTGGCAGGTGGCCCTGGCTTCCCACCCTTCTGCTCTGAGCTGGGGGATGTGGGTAGGATCTCATCTTTTGGTTCCACAATGCTCATGTTACCAGGCAGAGACTTTTTAGGGCTGATCTTACCACTTGGGTCTCAGGGCAGCATTGTCTTTACTTTGATGCCCAGCACACCCTGTCTGGGGAGAACATGGATCATGGCAATATCAACATCGTAGTTAACAGGGTCTCCACTGTAGATTATCAGTCCACCTGCAAAGTTCATAGACACCACAACCTTGCAGCCCTTGACTCCACTCTCTTTAATGAACTGCAGCACACTATAGTGGGCTCTTTGCACAGCAAGCTCTCCTGGGAGTTTGCAACATAGAGTTGCAATGGCACACTGACCTGTCGTGGCCAACTTTTCTGTGTGAAGCTCTACACTACTCTTAGAGAAGCCGAACCTCTTCTAGATTACCACAGTCAACCCTTCTCACCAAGATCCACCTATCATATGAGATTACAGTGAAAAGGTCCCATCTATGAGGTCAAAGGCCAACACCAGATAGCTCTGGTGGGCTTGATGGCTTGAAACCAAATTAACCATTTCATCCTAATATGTACTTTCTTACAAGAAAGTTATAGAATTATAAATTTAGAACATAACTGCAAGCATAAATGTAATGAATAAGGATTTTTATAATTTCATACAGTATTTAAGGAACACTACTTGGAAAATGGGGTAAGCATTAGAATAGGTAAAAAATTGGCTAAGAGACCACAATTAAGACAGGAATACTAAATGATGCGTCAGCTTATAAAAGGAGCACTATCAGAATCCCACTTAATGTCTCCATTACTAATGTGTAGCAAAGATGGAAACACATTCAATGTGTGAATGGCATCTAAATGTGTCGATGTGGCTGGAGCAGGAAAGCTGTGGAAAAACAGATGAATGGGTTAGAAACAATACAACGCAATTAGGCAGGTCAGAGAGAGCAAACTGAAACATCAAAAAGAAAAAAAGAAGTAAGACAAATGAGGAAAATTGAAAGTTACTGTCAATACATTTTAGGGAGGGGGGAACCCAACAGATAAAGGGAAATGTCACCAGCATGGGTAGGAATGGTAAAAGCTGAGGTTGTGTGAAGCTAATTACTCCTGTGCTGTATAAGGTTCCCAGAACACTAATATCCCACCAGAAAAATGCATGGAATGCTCACAGAAGTCCTTTGAGAAGGTCACAATTGCAGTTACTCACAGGGAAGATATTAATGGTAACACTGACTGTGAAAGAGCTTTTATCAGCTAAGAGTTTTATCTGAAAATGGCAGAAAATATATAGGAAGGAAAATACTAGAGGATGGGGACTGAATTATGGAACAAGGTTGAAGTTAGGGGTGCCTAAAAGCTTAAGGGACAACAGCTTTCTGACCAAGAACATCTTGTTTGTGAGGCATACACACAAAGTGTAAGAAGAATAAGGTTCTTTAAAAAATACTTTAACCAGATTCTTCAAGAATTTCACATACACACACACACACACAGACACAGAGAGAGAGAGAGAGCGAGAGAGAGAGAGAGAGAGAGAGAGAGAGAGAGAGAGAGAGGAGGGGGGAGAGAGAGGATTTTTGTTGTTGTTGTTGTTTTTAATTTTTCTGGACAAGGATTCTCTGTGTAGCTTTGTAGACCAGGCTGGCTTTGAACTCACAGAGATCCACCTGCCTCTGCTTCCTGAGTGCTGGCTGAGTGCTGGGATTCAAGGTGTGTGCCACCACCACCTGGTCATATAATGCATTTTTATCATATCTACCCTACTCCCCCTTCCAACTCCTCCCAGACATCCACCACCATTACATCTCTGCTGCTACCACTACATACTCTGGCCGCCACTGCATCTGCTTCATCCCTCACAACTTCAAGGAGAGGAAGACATTTTCTATCTAAGATACAGGAAGAGGATTTGAGAAACTACAAAGCAAAATACAACTGGGAAGATGCTTATCTGTTACAGGAAAGAAGGTGAACTTAAATGTACCACAGATGTTGGCCTCTGCACTTTACCTGGAGATGCCCTCAAGTCTTCCAGACATCTAGAACCAAAGGTTAAACTGTAGGCCCTCCTACATTCACAGAGAAACAATCCTGGTTTATAAGATCCAAAACCAGTGTCTGAGCTCATGTTGCTCATCTCTGTGGTCTTGAATATCTAAATTCTTTTGGATTTAGACTGTTCAGCTTTCTAATGTCTTCTTGGCAGATACAAGAAGAAAGCACATACATTAAGTGAGACTCAATCTCTCAGATAAGACAGATAATCCTTGTCTGTGATCTCCTGAATCCTCTAAGGTCCCATGAGATTTAACAAGAAAGAGCTATATTAATGGCTTTATTTCAGACAGTTATGCTTAATTCACTATTGAACTATAAGTACTTGCATGGTCTATACATGACTTCAATAATGCCACTCCTTGCACTAGCTTACTTATGCCACTAAACCATTATGACTATGTTGAGGGTGCTTCCTCAAGGAAAGGAAACTTACAAATTAAAAACTATCATAAAACTTAGTCTCTAAGATAAAAATAAACTTCAATTATTATTTTTAATAGCTTTCCCTTCACAGTGAATGTGGACGACAGCAGCCTCTCAGCTCATCAGGATCTAGCTTCTCAAAGGCTCCCTAAATTTCCTCACCAATGCTACCTAGTCATTTGCACTGTACAGCAACAGGGACCAAGCCATCAGTGGCTTCATAAGACATGGGTGAGACAGTCCCAAGTGTCAAAGAGGGGTTGCCTTTCAAGATATAACAAGGGGTATGGCATAAGAACAAGAAGAGTCAGAGGGGATGGTCTACAGAGAGAGGGAACTGGAGACACCCTTGAAGAAGGCACACAAGCAGTAGTAAGAGAAGGAGGTAAGGCAGAAATGAAGCAAAGGGGCTTTGAAGGTGGAACAGGAAGAGATGAGCATTCTATGAAGTGACAAGATTGGTCCTACACTTCAGCTACTTATACTTTACTTCAGCTACACTTATACTTTAGATGGATGATTTTACGCAAATCTTTTGGAACCACAAGAACATCCATTTGTAGTTCTTTGTAGCATCTAGCACAGGTAGCCACTATATCTAACAAAGCTTTCTTGAGGTATTATAAGATGAAAAATAGGTCCCTGCCTTTAAAGGGCTTCCAGACTGAAGAGGAGACTGCAGGAAATTAAGATGAGATCATTAGTTCAAATGGGAGAATGGACAGAAAAGTTTCCCCTAAATGTTAACACTTGAAATGAATTTTAACCACTAAGCAGACAAGAGCTAAAAATCAACTGCAATTCTTTCTTTTTCTTTTTCTTTTTCTTTTTTTTAAATAATGTCTTCCCATGACATGCACTCAATTAGTATTTATTAATTGAATTTAGCTTATTTTGATTTCTAGACTAGGAGCTACTTATCATATTTGTTTTTACTGTCAACTAAAAGATAAATCTATCCATATTAGAATACAAGAACATAATCTTTAAAAAAATATTGTATCTCAGGGCTGGAGATATGGATCAGCGGTTAAGAGCCCTTGTTGCTTTGTAGAGGACTCAGATTAATTCCCAACAACCACATGTTGGCTCACAACTGTCCTGTTCTAGGGGACCTGATGCCTTCTGGCCTCACTGGGAACCATACATGCATGTGATGCACACCTGTATATGCAGGCAGAACACTCATACACATAAAATAAATCTTGGATCTTGGAACCAGACATGATGGAACATGCCTACAGTCCTCACAGTCAGGAGGCAGAGGCAGGAAGATCTCTGTGAGTTTGGGACCATCTGGTCTATTCACAGCATTCCAGTCCAGTCAGAGCTCCACAGTAAGGCCTTGTCTCAAAAGAAAAATCTTGGGATATACACTCGTAATTTTTTCCAATTATGTGGCATTTTCTTGTTCTATTTATTTCATAGCAAAATAGTTTTAAGAACCTTCAAAAAGAGCACATTTTTGTTCACTTGAAATATGTGTGTGTGTTAGCATAAAATATACTTGGCAGGTTCTAACATAATTGGATGGCTATGCCTTGCAAAAACTTGATTTCTTTTTAATCAAATTTTTAGAACCATACTCGGTTTCTTGCCAGGGCTGCAATAGTGAGCAATAAATACATCATTAGATCAATGGTGGTCTGATGATAGATTACTCGAAAGATATTTCCAGCCAAGAAGAATAAGGTCAGACGTTTCATTGTGCAAAGATTAATAAAATATTGTTTAAAGCATAGATACCAAGTTAATATAACAGGGAAGGAAACATTGCAAAACAGAACGGAACAGCCAGGGGTTTATGATGTAGTGATATTGATCATGAATTTTCCTGAGTACTTGAGACCAGCCACACTATTATATATGCCCCTGATTAGAACTTGAGGTGAGAAGGGAAAAAGTTATAAAAAAGAAACCAGGGGGAAGGCCTGCTGCTATAATAAATTATTAAAAGCAAGCCGGGTGAGTGGGTTGTAAAGACAATATAAAACAGAATCAATGCCTGCAAGAAACCCCAAACCATCCAGACTTCTATAAATTTCTTACCACTCTGTCTGGCATTTCACTGGAGGTATTTCTTTCCCACACACTCCCCACCCCACCCCTGACCCCTTCACTCTCAGCCTAGTTCTTTTTTCAGAGCTAAGCATTTGTTTTTCTTGTGTAACCCAGGCTCTGCTGTCTGCAGTCATGTCTTCAGCTTGTATTAGCAGTGTCTGTGAGGACACAGATGAGTGCATCTGTCACTTCATTCATCCGGACCTTAAATATAACACTGACACTGGAAACCGGGATACTGAGTATGAAACACACGTCAATATTACTTCAACATCATCCTTCACCAGTTTCCCTTTTCCTTATTGTCAAGCCCACAAAGCTGAAGCTACATTAAAACTTCTTTAACTCAATAATGACTTCCTACGAGAAAATACAGCTAGACTAGCAAATGGAGGGACTCAAAGGAGTATTTTGGGAGAGCAGTTAAAATGGTTAAAATTTATATATTAGGAGATGTTAAGAGAACAAATTGACTTGAAAAGTGAACCTTTTCAAGGGAAAAGGGAAAAGGGTCAAACACTTGAAAAGAGTTTGTCAAATGAAAGTTAGATGCCAAAAATGTGCCATGGTTAAAAAAAAAAAAAAAAAAAAAGAATTGTTGCATAGAAGCTTGTAATGACCTATGGCCCAGTTTTAAGAAAGGCAGCATTCTACTGCACTCGATTGCTTTTTCTTTCCTTTTTCTTTTTCTTTCCTTCCTTCCTTCCTTCCTTCCTTCCTTCCTTCCTTCTGTCTGCCTGTTTGTCTAAAGTGGGCATACGTCAATGCTGTTGTATGTCTGATATACCTCAGCTTTTTCAGCCACTCTAAATGTATCAAATCATGCAGAAGCTGGGAAAAGGGAATGTAAGTAACAATTTTGTTAGTGTAAAAAATAGTAGTATTAGTACAATATGACAACAGACAAAAATCGTGCAAGGCTAAAATATTAATCCAAAGAAATCCTCATGTAGGCTTTGTCCCCAGTTGTGCTCTGTGACCTTTAGTAAACTATTAGCCTTCCATGTCAAGGGTGGCTGGTTAAGCTCAGGATCATCTGAACAATTATCATATACACTGGCTAACTTTAGGAAAAAAAAACTTATAAAGTCAAATCTAATAAAAGGAAAGATGAAAAGAAAATGGGGGGGTGGCGGAAAGCATCCCAAAGTAAACAAAGGCAGCTCATAGTATAAGGCCAACATCTCACTTATTGCTATTATCTTTAGACATGAGAGACAGAATCCAAGTATTATCCTTTTATGACTGCTGTTTGCTCATCTGAAACTAAGTGAGGGAAAAAATCATTGTCCTCAAAAGATTGTTAAGTGACCTATCAAATGCCAAGCCTTCCTCTTAAGAGAAATTGCTCTGTAAATGTCTCTGTGATGATAATCATCTGGAACTATATAAGTTCAGTGTCTCAACCTATCTATATCCTTTTGTCATCAAGGAAGTAAATATGCACAACATTTCTGACCTCTGCAGTCTTTTTTTTTTTACTTGAATGGGAGAGAGGGCAACTTCTGATGGCCATCCATTGTCTTTCAAATCTTACCCAAGAATCTAATAGAAGAACAGAGCACAGAACACACATGATAGGATCAGACGATAAAAAACAAAACAAACAAAAAAACCAAAACTAATCAGTGATATTTATAAATAAAAACTACACTGATGTCAGTAAGAATACAGGTAGAAATCAATTTTCAACCCATATCTGTGGTGATGAGAAATTTTATCCAACTCATGGGACAGCTTAAAATACATCAAGGTAGCTTTTAGAATGTATCATGGTGGGTGGGGCTCATGGTCAATCAAGTAGCTATAGTTTCCCAAGGAAACACTTGATTCTGGTCAAGTTTGTATTATCCTTGACTTGTGTATGCTTCTGTCCATTAGAACTGTCCAAATCACCCCAGAACATCCAGGACTCAATGGTACAGAAGCAGGGAGTCAAGGAACCAAGGCTTAGGAGAACTGTTACATTATTTTGCTTCTCCAGGAAGACTTCCTTAAAATTGGGGCAAACTCAGAATAGGAGTGACTGAAGATTACAGGCCCAAGACAAAAGAGTCCCATATTTGCGAAGAGAGTTAATAACTATCAATTTCATAAGGTCAATCAATACCAAATTTCTGGATAATCAATTGTTAAGTCAACCCACACACCATGTTATTTCATATCATAGACACCATTACAGTATTTCTTGGAATATATTCAAGAGGTCCCTTGTATTAAAACTTGTCTTGGGTGCTTAGAAATGAAGATTCCTAAGCTACCCTAGGCCCCAGAACTGAATTGCTGGACAAGAACTTGATTTCCAAGGAGCCATTGAGTTCATGTAAAGCCAGGAAGATCTGTATAGCCCTTCACAGATTTAGACATACATATATACATATATATATATATGGCATTTGAGTATTTCTCCCAAATGTTTATAGTGAATACCACTATTAAAATGTAATTAGGAACATAGAATTATTGTGAAGAAGATCTTCTTGAAAGCATTCTCTTTATTGTCATTAAAAGTAACTATATTATTAAAGAAATTTATAGGTTTTTAAAGTATCAGTCACTTGCCTTCAGGAACTTAATAAGCTGTTATAATAATACTCCTCCCATAACTTTTTAGTCACCAGAAATTTTATGATAAAGCCTTTTTATTATTGTTAAACTACAAATTGTGAACCATTGTTACCGGTGATTAGGGCAAATACAAACTTATTTCTAGGGTATAAATTCCTAAATGCATGCTTCATTGGTATTACTAAGGCAGTCTTGACTTCAGCCTTGGCGATAAAGTTCTATTTACTTCTATTAAAGTGTGTGTGAGCGTGTGTGTGTGTGTGTGTGTGTGTGTGTGTGTGTGTGTGTGTGTGTGTGTGTTTCAAAACAATTTATTTTTTGTGCATTCTCCCAAGCAAAAGAAAACAGTTTGTGATGTACATGTTACTGCAAGGCTGTAAACCAGCTTTGCTGGTGACATGACAGCCACATTTCTTCTCAAGGGATTATATTTTTTTCTCCTGTAATTCACCCTCCTCAAGTTATGGTTACAGCTGTATCAGAAAATACAGTCTCCCCTTTCTAGAGACAACATCCCCTTCATCTCCATCAATAAAACTGCAACTTCAGGCCAAATAGTGGATGAAAATAGAAGAGGAAGGCTTTGTTTGTAGCATGCTGTTTTGCTAAGGGTTGCCCCCTAGCCACCATCCACCTGGTGCTCTGGCTGAAGTGTACATGCTATGTTTTAACAGATGGGCTGGCTGGTGGCTGCTGGGCTGTGAACAGGAATGTAGATCTGCACTGAGTGGTATTGAACTGAGTGCTCATAAAGTTCACGGCCATATACTGACCCAGACAGACCAGACAGATGCAGACATGCTTACACATACACAATCACATACCTCATAGCTAAGAGGGTTCATCTCTGGAATCCAGAGGAAGTTCAAGGCTCAGTTAATCCTTCATATGTTTCTACTTCATTCCCCTATCAATCCTGCACATACACCCAGACACTCAGATCTGTGTATATGTATGTGCACTCACATCTACTATGAAATCAACCTTTTACATATTTTAAATTATCGAACTGTTCCCAACTTCTGATCCAACTATCTCTAGTACTCTTAACGAGCTCTCATTTATACCAAATAAGAACGGCAAGACAATACTGCACTAAATTCTATTCGGTCCACACAGAATATAAGCTCATGCAACTCAGAAAATCAAAGCAGCCTTTTACCACAAAGAGAGGCAGGGAAGAAAAAAATGTAACCCAGGCTTAGTCACAAACCAAGTGTCAGGTTTAACCTTGAGTCCTCTGTTGTCAGTTCTTGCCACAACTTCATCACTTAAACACACAGGTGCTTAAACAAACACCACCAAACCAGGGCGGAGGACTCTCAGCCTGGCCTTAGCCTCTAGGCTCCCTGCTGCTCCTAACCAAGTTCCTCAGACACACCTTGCTGTGGATGTGGAGGTCTAAGCACCCTAGGAAGAGGGGCGCAGATCCAAGGGCTGACAGGAAGCAATTACTTCCCAAACTTTAACGTTCAGTAAGGCTGTCAGTTTCCTCGGATCTGCAGAGTACGGAAGGCTCCAGTTCTCACTCGGAACGCGACCAGCGCTTGCTGCGCACGCCGGCTCGGGCGCCGGTTTGTTTAGAAACCAGTCACAGCCATCTAGGAACTGCTGTGCGCGCACCGAGGCGTCCCTGGGAGCCGTGTCACCGCCGCAGAGGGGCAGGGGCGCGCCCCGGGTTGCCTAAGGGTGGCTACCACCAAAGTCAAGTCGGTGCCGACGCACAGCCGCGTCCCGGGCCGAGTTGGGATGGTTTGTAAACCAGAAGTTCGGAAGCCGGGACGCTGGCAGCGAGAAAAGTGTCCCCTGCCTTGCCCTCCCACAGCCGCCACGCTCCTAGCCAGCGAGCACCGACGACGCGGTCCCCTGCTCGCTGGCAAAGCGGCGCCCGGGAGTCGCTTGCACGGCGCGGCCACTCACCCTCCTGGTCCAGTCCAGACGCCAAATCCACGCCCCTGCTGCAGATCCTCAGTCCCAAGTTGCTCCGAACTGCCTACTGCTCGCGCCCCGCGAGACCCGGGCTCATTGGATCTAGTGGGCACCTGACGGGGATCGCCGCAAGCCCGGCGGCCGCCCGGCTCAGCAGTCGCCCTGAGCGCGCTGACAATTCACAGACCCGCTCAGCGAATGAGCCGGAACGCCGCGCCGCGCTGACTAGGCTCCTGGGGGGCGGGGCCGCAGGGGGCGTGGTCTGCCTCGGGACAGCCCCCGTAAAGCGGGGCGGCCACTAGCTTTTGACTGGCGTAGTCCGTACCCAATCGTCGGGGCACCAGGACTTTTGGAGGCCGTGGGAGCTGCCTACCGCGTGGTTCCGCCCCCCAGTCTCCGTCCTGTCGCTTGTGGCCAGCCGAGCGTTGGCCAGGAAACGCTCCGGCGACCTCCAAGTTGGCAGTTGTGAAGTGGTGGTGGCTGCCACCGGCTGCAGCGTGGCTTGAGGCGTTGGGATCGTCCAGGGAACGAGGCTGTGGCCAGGGAAGGCCCTTGCTGCTGACAAGCAGACGCCAGGAGCTCCCAGAGCCGTCGCGAGTGGGCACGCCGTGGAGGACACCCCTCGTACCTGGCCCAGTAGGAGGCGCGGGACTTGGCCCCAAAGACGCCCCCGCCGTCCTGAGCACTCTGAGTACCCATAGAGGGTCCCAACCCTGCTGGAAAGAGCTCTAAGCTCCGAAACAAAAATTCTGGTCCAGACAACCTCCGGGAAAGTACAAAGCAAGCAAGACACTCTTTCCCTTTCCCTCCACACCGCTAGGGACCCTTAGCAGAAGCCTGATTCTTCTCACGCCCTAAGGCTCCCCACGCATTTCCCATCCTCCACAGTAGGCTCTGCTGCAGTCGGCTTGGTCCTCCAGGAATATCGAGAGAGCAGAACCATCCATCTTCTTGGACAGAAAACCGCAGAGCAAGCTACATCTGTCGGACTCTGTATTCCCTTCGTTCCCCTTCGGAAATCCGTGATTAGGATGAAGACATGAAGCAGCTCACAGTTGCAAGTGCACTGGGAGTCTTTAGGTTACTGTCAGCTTACTTTCACTGCTGCGGTCTTGCCAGAATGGTGTTTTCGGCCAGGTTTTCGACACACACACACACACACACACACACACACACACACACACACACACACACACGGGACTGAGGTTTGAAAGGTCCAGTCAGAAGCAGGTGTTTGAGTATTGCTGTCTAACTAAGACTAAGAATATGAGCATGTCCTAGACGGTCTTCTGGTGAAGGTAGAGCCTATCTGTGCCTAGACCTGCACCTGTACACACAACTCTTGTCAGCAGGAAATCACAACAGTACAGGAAAGAACGCAAACTTGTTGCTATTCTACCACTCACATGTACCCCACCCCACCCCACCTCCATACTTTTGCTTGCAACCCAAGCACTTCGGATCACTGCCTCAGTTCTGAGAAATCCTACAGGGTTTATGTAGTCTTTCAGTACAGGTGACTATTCATGTGTGAGAGCGCTGCAGATGTCATTTCAATGGCTGCTTGGCTTCCACCAGTTCCTGCATTGTAGCTCATGTCTCTTGAGAAGACTCTGATCAAGTCAGCAGGGAGCGGGAAGGTAAAGGGCCAGCTTTCAACTGGCAAGGAATGAAAAGGCACCAGTAGCAGACGAGGTTGCACAACTCTTAGGCGAGTGAGCTCTGGCATGGTTGTCTTTAACTCTGGGGGAAGAGGTCTACAGGCAGGTTGTCAGAAGGGATGCCAAGCCTGAACCAAAAGACTGGTACAGATGCAGCAGACTTTAATGCCAGCAGTCACTTAGCAGCTGCAGAGTGACTAAGGAGAAAGGCCTTTGCCTGAAACAATTTAGAGGTAGAGATGATTAATAGAACATATGAATCTCTGCTCATGTTGCGATGGAGTGGGACTGTGGTGGGGAACAGGTCTGGGGATATCAGAGAAGACAAGAGATGGCCCAGAAGACCACTCCCAGGTTCTAGTAGTGTGACAGTCAGATTTTGTCACTGTGACAAAATACCAGAGGAAGTGTATTGTGTAAGGAGGAAGGGTTTATGTTATCTTACAACTTACAGAGGCATAAGTTCATGGTCTCTTGACCTCTTTGGACCTGTGGCAGCACAGTCTCATGGTGGAGGAACAAGGTAGAACAATGTGGTAAACTTCAGTGGTGACCAAGAAGAGGAGGATGGGCAGAGAAGGTGGATGGGTAGAAGTACCCTAATGTCCTAACTACCAGTGGAAGTTCTACCACCTCCCTGGAAACTCAACTCTCCAACCGTGGGTCTTTGATACATATTGCAGGAATCAGGAGCACTCCGATCTCCCTCTAAAACCATGCTCTTCTGTTTGCTTTCAAGACCCTCTGGAGCCCCCTCCCCTGGAGGCTGTCATGACTGGGATAAGAGGAAGCTCTCATGGAAGAAATGTATGTCTTTGGACTTTGTCTATTCACACCTGTGGATGTAACCAGAGACGTTGGCCATGACCACACCCCATGAGGGTATTTCACGGGTGCTAATTGTTATTTTAAAAATCATCTTTGAACTCATAGGATGGCTCAGACAGTAAAGGATACTTGCAACAAAGCCTGAATACCTGAGTTCTATCCCTGAGCCCCATTTAGGGGAAGAGAACTTACCTCAAATTAACCTCTGACCTCCACATGTTCATCATGACACTGGCATGCTGGCATACACACACGTACAAATGAATGTAATTTTAAAGAAATTAAAGATCATGTTAGCAGAGCTGGTGAAGCACTTGTGATATTTGGGTGAGGCCCTAGGTTTGATTAAGAGCACTAGGAAAAGCTTATATCACCTTGGTAGTAGGAGCCAAACACTGACTAATGACTCCCTGTAAAGTGATATTTACATTAGCTGCTGAAGGGGAAATAAAAGATATTTTCTTTTGTAAATAAGATGCACATAGCTAATGTCTAGATTCCCATTTCTTTCATCTATAGATATATCCATTCTTAGATTAATCACACATCTCAGTGTCTCTTTAAAAATGGATGGTATCTTTGTTAAGTATTTTATTGTGATTTGAAAAAAAAAATGACCAAAGCAACTTTGGGAGGAAAAGGTTTATTTCATTTTACAGTTTATATTTCATCATCCTTTGAAGTCAGGCCAAGAAACCAGGCAGGAACATGGAGGTAGAAACTGATGCAGGAGTCACAGAGGAGTGATGTTGAGTGGCTTGCTTTGCTCATGGCTTGCTCAGCTTGTTTTCTTAAACCAGTCCAGTGCTGGTACCACCTACAATGGGCTGAACCTTCCTACATCAAACATTAAGAAAACACCCCCCAGGCTTGCCTGCAGGCTGATTCTATCTAGATATTTTTCTCATTTAAGATTCCTTCTCAAATGACCCTAGTTTGTGTCAAATTGATATAAAACTAGCCAGCACAGATGGAATGGGAAAGACAGACCATTTGTACTATTTTCATATTTACATACTATATTTTTTAAATTATGTATTTTGAGACTACAATTTATACATTTCTCCCTTCCCTTTCCTCCCTCCAAACCCTCCCATTACCCCACCCCTTCAAATTCATCTAGTTTTTTTCACTAATTGTTATCACATGCATAAATATGTATTCCTAAATATAATCTGTTGACTCCATATAATGTTACTCATATGTATTTTTTCAGAGTTAACCATTTGACACTGGACAACCAATTGGTTCCATACCATCTTCTATGGTTTGCATTTTTCCACAGGTGCCTATCACTTGGACACAAGACAGAGCATTCCTTTGGTTGGTAGCTCCCATAACCCTATTGAGTTTGGGATACCCTGATATTCCATGAAGGGAAACGAGATCTCTTCCTATTTGAGGGTTAGCACTGCCTGTAGGAAACAAAAAGAAACTCCAAAAGTCTGAATGTGAAAGTCATTTGTTTACTTCCAGCCTATTTCATGACATTTCTTTTATTCAAAGGGCTGAGGAAGTCTGTGAATACTTTCAGTGCGAGGAAAGTGGTATAGCTGGGTTGGATGGTAGATCTACTTTTAGATTTTTGAGAATTTTCCTTGCTGATTTTAAGATGCACCAGTTTGTAATTCCACTATAAGTGAATGGAGTTTCCCCACATCCTGGCCAGCAGTTCTTGTCACTTGTTTTTTGGTTTTAGCCATTCTGACTGGATGAGATAAAAATCTCAGAGTAGTTTTAATTTGCATTTTTTCTAATTGCTAAGAATGTCAAACACTTTTAAAGCTATTTCTCAGCCATTTATAGTTCTTCTTCTGAGAACTCTGGATCTGCAATCCATTTTTAAATTAGGTTATTTGTTTTCTCAATTCACAAAAAGTTTCTTTATATATTATGAATAGTAATCTACCAGGTGATTAGATGCAAAGGCTCTGTCCCACTTTGTAGGCTTCCTCTTTGCTTGCTTATTTCTTCTGTTATATAGAACTCTTTTAATTCTATGCTGTCTGCTTTGTTCGCTGTTGGCCTTATTCCTAAGGGAATGGAGTCCTATCTTACTACACCTATACTTTTATTAATTTATTTTTTACATTCCCAATCCAAACTCCCCCTCCCTCCTCTCTTCCCATTCCCCCAACTTCCCTTCCTATCTCCCATCTGCTCCTCGGAGAGGGTAAGGCCTCCCCTAGGAAGTCTACTAAGTCTGTCCCATCATCTCATTGAGGCAGGACCTTCCCCTCCCCACACCCACACCCCTGTGGGGCTCATAATGAAATAAGCATATCCATATAGAATGGGTTCCACTAGGACAGTTTGTGCATTAGAGTTAGATCTTGGACGCTGCCAGTGGCCGCATATATTGCCCCAGCTGCATCATTGTCACCTATATTAAGGCAGTCTGGTTTTATTCAGGTTCCGTATTTGTCAGACCTGAGTCAGTGATCTCTCATTAGCTCAGGTCAGCTGATTTTGTGGGTTTCCCCCATCACGGTCGGTCTTGACTCCTTTGTTCATATCGCTCCTTCCTCATTTCGAATGTACTTCAGGAGCTCTGCTCAATGGCTAGTAGTAGATTTCTGCATCTGATTCCATCTATTTCTGAAAGAGGATTTTATCTTCTCTGGCATTTCCTACATCTGTATCTTATAGGTTACTATGTGTGTTTTCTTCTAGAAGTGTTAGCATTTCATGTTTTCCATTGAGATCTTTGATCCATTTGTAGTTGATTTTCAAGCAGGGCACCAGATATGTCTAATTTCATTCTTCTCTATGTGCACATGCAGTTTCCTCGGCACCACTTGTTGAAGATGCTATCTTTTCTCCAGTGTGCATCTTTGACATCTTTATCAAACATCATATGGCAATAGTTATGTGCACTTGTATTGGGGACTCTTATTTTGTTCCACTTGTCTACATGTCTGTTTTTGTGCCATGGTGACTTTATTACTATGGCTGTGTAATATAGCTTGTAATCACTCCAGGATTGTTCTTTTTGCTCAAGATTGCCTTGGCTATCTGTGGTCTTATATATCCATATGAATTTTAGGAAGTTTTCTATTTCTGTGAAGAACATTTTGGGGGTTTTGGTTGGGACTGCATTGAGTCTGGATTGCTTTTTGGTAAGATGGTTGCTTTCACAATATTAATCCTACCAACCCACAAACATGGATGTCTTTCCATCTTTAGTGTCTTCTACAACTTCCTTCTTCAGAGGTGTAAAGGACTTGACATTCTCTTCCAGAGACACTTGCTCTGCCATACTCATTGCTGCTCCATTCACAGTAGCTAAGGAATGGAAACAACCGAAATGTCCTTCAACTGATTAATGGGTAATGAAGACATGATGCATATACACAAGGGGATTCTATTCAGATATAAACAGAAACAAAATTACAGATTTGTGGTTAAATGGATGGAAGTAGAAAATATTATACTGAGTGAGGTAACTTAGACTCAGAAAGACAAATGTCATGTGTTCCCTCTTATTTGTCCATCCCAGATCCAAATCTTTGGATATAAGTATATAACTTGGAGTAATTCCAGAAACTAGGAAAATAAGGGGACCAGGGAGGTGGGTAGAGGAGTAATAGAGAGGGGGATAGTAGGACACAGGCACTATGAAGGGAAAGTGAGAAAAATGGAGATTTAACTAAAAAGGGGGGAGGGCAACACAGCAGGAGAAGGATGGAGAAGAGATCAATAACACTAAAGATATTTGAAAATGCCTTGGGGAAACATTATCTTATGTTTACTTTAAAATAAATGTAATATATCTTATATATTATATGTATAAATATAGTATACATTGCTATATTATATATATATATATAAAGGTAAAAATGCTCACCCTGAGAGCTAGCTAATAAAAACTAATTGGACTTAAGGCCCACTCATTAGAAGGGAATTCATGCTTAGTACTGTAAACCTATCCAACTCCCTGGGGTTGGTGAGTGTTATTGACCCTAAAAGGAACCCACTGTGCCATTTTCCCAAACCACTACAATTTCTAACTGCATTCTAAATACTAATCCTTACACACACAGATAAGTAGACCTCTTACCCTTATAAGAGGAGCTTTTTGCAGTGGATGGAGACTATTACGGGCATCCACACATGATCAAAATGCAGAGAAAAACTTGCCAGTGGATGCTCAATCCCAACTGGTACATCTCTGTCACAAATTCCACAACCAAGACTTGGGAAACATTGTAGAAGAGGGGGCAGAAAAGTTGGAAGAGTCTGAGGACCAGATAGCTGCTGTGAGATTGTTTCTTCTATATGACCGAGAGCTGTACCCATAAAATCTCAACAGCCTGCAGTGACAATGCTACTTGGCATGTCAATGTGTAGGAAGGAATCTCATTAGGCCCTACACTGATATGAAGAGTCTCAGGCAATTAGTGGCTGCATAAGAAGTAGGGTCAGTCTTCTTCGGGAATGAGTCTCATAGGTTATCCAATCCTAAGCAGTCAGCCTTAAACATGTCATGAGCAACACTAAATGGACTCAACAGGAGACATGCACACACATGTGTCATTAACAATAAGTAAGAAGTCATGAATTTAAGAGGGGCTGGGGAGAGCACAGGAGGAGCTGGCAGAGGGGTGGAAATGAAGTAAATAAAATACTCAAGCATAAAATTGTAAACCACATTGCAAAAGAATGAAAAGAGTCAGAACCACAGATGCAGGAATTTTCCATTGTGGATGGTAAGCAAATCTGTGTTTAGGCAGTGCGGTCCCTCTCTGACAAGCTGTACTTTAGAACCTTTGAATGGGCTGTGACTGGTTAGAGCCATGAGTTGCCATCTGAACTGGTGCCATGGTGAGTGCTTCTGGCAGTCACTTAACCTCTGTTTACCTTTATTTCTTGGCTGCAAAACAGCTGGCAGAATTGTCCTACTGCTTTTAGCTGCTCAAGGGGGACCCCATTATAATGGCGACTATGCACTGCAAATGCTTTGCATTTATAGTAGTACTGACTGCTGAAAAGGGGAAGAACGTGAGGCTGCAAAGGGGGAAATAGTGTGTTCTAGACAATTGCTTACATATGCAATTTCTATCTGTTTAGATCTCATTGGACTTTTGTCCTATAAGGGGGAATGAAGGGAAAGAGCCCTTTACCATCCTTCTTTGATTGACAAGTATTTAAAAAGATGTTAAAGAGAATATATAATGGTTGGTTAGGTTTTGTCAGCACAAGAGTCATCTGAGAAGAGAGAGCCTCAACTGAGAAAATGCTTCCATCAGACTGGCCTGTGGGCAAGCCTGTGGCACAATGTCTTGACTGATGATTGGTAAGGAAAGGCTCAGATTACTGTGGGCAGTGCCAGGCCTGGATAGGTGGTCCTGGGGTGTATGAGAACACAAACTGAGAAAGCCAGCAAACAGGGGAGCAAATTAGTAAGTAGTGGTCCTCTACAGTCTCTGATTCAGTTCTTGACTTCCCTCAAGGGACTGTGACTTGAGATATGTAAGCCAAATAAACTCTTTCCTCCACAGGTTGCTTTAGGTTATAGTCCTTATCACTGCAAGAGAAATGCAAACTAAGACACATTATAAGGACCGACAAGAGGGCTCATCAGGTAAAAGTCCTTGTTGCACAGCCTGATTGATAACTCAAGTCTGAGTCCCAGAAAAGCGTAGAGAACCCACTCCATAAAGTTGGCACATGTAAATGACCACACACACACACACACACACACACACACACACACACACACACACACACACACACACACACACTTTAAAAAAGGAGAGAATGCATAATTAAAATGGAAAGAGTTGAAGCAGAACTAGAGTTGAAAATTTTGCTTAACTAAAGACTATATTTCCCCTTCTTCCATTCCCACCATCCTCTTTAACACAGAAACTGTTCACATTTTTTAAAGGACCACCCAAAAGATTTTGTGAGGGAATGCATTTATAAATTCCTGCCAGAAGCTATACACTCTAAAATCATCTTTGCTTGGGAATCATTCTGAAACATTGAACACGTCATTAACTTCATTAATGAACATGTCATTAACTTCATTCCCATGAATGACAATGCAATGATATTTCTGACCAATTCCATATATATAGGAGGGATAACTAATGACAAAGCAGTCTGAGACATTAATTTTTGCATAGACTACAAAATATCATGGAGGTGGTTTTGAAAATTGGGAGTATGGTATTGGTCTGTATACATCAACTAGAAGATATTTTTTGTAAGCGATTTTGATGTCACAGCATCTTCAGCCAGTGTGTTATCACCCACAAAACAATGCAATCTTCTACTTGGATGTCAAAGCAACTTCTCCATTGGAGAGTTAGATTGGTACAGGTCCAAATGAGATAAAATGTGCCAACAGAAATGGGTAGGGAAGAGCAGTTTTGTTCCACAAACACTTGGGATTTCAACATACATTCTCAGAAGAAAAACTATGTTAAATTTCTTAAAAATTTTTATCACTGAGGACAAGCCTGATCAAAGACTCTAATGGTCTTGAAAAATGATGGCCTGGTATAAAACTACACAAGGTGGTCAAGAATCTCCCAGGGGAAATTCAAAACAAACACTTCTAGTTTTAATGAAGTCAGGCAGAGTGGCACATGCCCTTAATCCCAGCATTCAGGAGGCAGAGGCAGGTAGATCTCTGTGAGTTTGAGGTCAGCCTGGTCTACATAGTGAGCTCCAGGACAGCCAGGACTACATACTGAAAATGAGACATCTTGAAGAAAAAAAAAAAGCTGGGGGAACAAAAAATTTCATAATGAAATAAGCAACCCTGAGGGATTAGTCAGCCATTGTAAAAGGGAGGATTATGTGCTCAGGGTGGAGATGAGGAGGATGGATTCTCCTCTGTAGGGCTCTCCACAGAGTAACAGAACCAATGTGACCTATATATGCATAAACAGGCAGAAATTCATTATGAGAAATTGACTCAATTATGGAGGCCAAGAAGTCCCCTAAAATGTTTTTTCTAAACTGGAGACCCAAGAAAACCAGTGATTTAACTTTACTACCCGAGACTTGAAAATCAGGTGAGCTGGTGGTCCAGAAGCCTGTCTAAAACCAAGAAATGAGCATCTAGCTCAAGCAGACAGGTAGGAAGCAAAATGGGGATTTTTTTTTCTTGCGTTTTTCAGTCCTGCTGAAATTGGATGATGCTCGAATACACCTATTCAAATGCTACTCTCTTCCAGAAACCACTTTATTTCTTTTTACAATTGTAGTCCATCATGCAGGGAAGTCAGGGCAAGGGCTCAAGGCAGCAATCTGGAGGCAGGAACTAATGCAGAGACCACAGAGGAACACTGCTTATTGTCTTGTTCCCATGGATCACTTAGTCTGCTTCTTATACAACTCAGGACCTCTTGTCAAGGGGTGGCACTAATCATAGTGGGCTGGGTCTCTTATAGCAATCATTAATCAAGAAAATGCCCAATCACATTGCTTGTAGGCAATTGGATGGAAGTGGTTTCTCAACTGAGGTTCCTCTTCCAAGGTAACTGTAGCCTGTGTCAAACTAACTAAGACATCACCATAGAAAGATCCAGAAATAATGTTTAATCTGGCTACTCTGTTGTTTGGTGAAACTAGCACATAAAATTAACTGTCACGAACAGAATTAAAACAGGAAGAATTTCTTGCTATGTGAAGAAGTCCCATTCTTTAGAAATCCTATTGCTGAGACTGGGAGTATGGAGGTTATTAGGTTTGCCCCATTAGCTTGTTATGAAGCTGGAGTGAGAGCTAGCACAGAGCGAGGCTTATAGAAGACCCTCTATTGATGATACTTACTGATTACTTACTAAATACCACATTCTTTAACCCCTTAATATGTGAGGACTCCCTTGATCCCAAGGACAGCCTGCCACATCACTGTCATCTCCTCTAAGTTAAAAAAAAACTATTATAGGGATAATAGTAGGCTATGTACTTACAGGTCCAAAACTCTTGATAGGAACTAGATATAATATAGGGATTTTTTTTTTACCAGCAACCTCTGGAATATATCAAGGAAGAAAATAGCATCTTAAACTAGCACTGCTCTGCTTTTCTGTGGAAAGACCTAATCCATATCTTTCCTGATTCCTAGGTCATCACATTGTAATGAGAGCTTGGTGACACTCAAATCAAAAGGGGGATATTAAAACCCAAACCATTTCCAGGTCTCATTGTAAAGCTCCTAGAAGATTTAATCTTCTAAAAATTCTACATTCATCACCCAGATTTTAGACTTCATAGGAGCTAGTTCCTTGGAGGCAACCCTATTGGAATAAAATGGCCAGTCAAAGACTGAAAAAAATATGGATTATCCCTTAGAAATGAATTGTACCATTAGTTATTATGAATACCCTAAATTATGACAGATTCATGTGTAAGTGTGCCAAGGAAAAGTAGCCGTGATCTATAATACACAAAATTGTTCATTACCCAGGAGAATCTAGGTACTAATGTGAATGGTATTGCATCTGTAAAATCCTGAAACCCACAAAGGATTTGAAGATATAAAGCCAAATAAAACATAATACAGAAGGAAAGGATTTTGATTATGTAACATTTATATATAGCATCTCATTTTACAATTTTAAATTGCTTTTCAGTCATTGGTTTATTCTTCCTGCACACCTGGGGAGTATGCCTGTGCTGTTATCCTCTGTTCATAGCAGAGACATCTGAGACTGAAAGAGGCAAGGGGTTTTATCCAAAAGCACAATAGGGGCAGGGTGAGAAATTGTTCATTCAATCAGATGCCTATTCAGTACTACTTACTCTTGGCAAGGCACCAACGTCTGTGTAGTAGTGGTGCACAAACATGGGTACCTTATATGTGGCCTCTGTCTTGTAGGAACTTGCATTCTGATGGACCAGGAAGTGATCTGTCAAGCAGGAGTGCCCTGTTGAGACAGGACCATAGTTTAGAGGAGGAGGAAGTGACAGTTTGCTAGGATTCCTGGAGTCAGTGGGATTCAAAGCCACTGAAGGTTGTGTCAGTTTTGACAAATGGGAACTGTGGGTTGTGGGAATGGTACAGAGACATGAAGATGGACAAAATATTTAATACAATGCAGGTGAATGCCCAGCTGTAGCACAGTCATTGTGGGGAAGGGGCCAGAGGGTAGAAAAGGAATAGGTTTTCCAGGTCAGTTAAATGCCCAGATAAAACATACGAATTTCAAGCCTGTTGGTAGGTGTAAGGAACTGGACTTGACTCATCTCAGACTTCTCTTATTTTCTGATCAGATTCTAAAAGCTGTCACAGGGTGAAAAATGAAAACTACATTAAACTTGCCTATTGTCAAAGGTTAGTTTAGGAATCCCCATAAAACTGGCACATCAGCTAACCAAATCCTGGGGCTGTCTGTGGGAGGCTGGTGTTCTTGTAAGTGAAGCTCACCAAATTACAGGAACACTGAGGCATCTCAAAGAACTCCCAATAGCTTCCACAGCAAGGACTGTGGTATTGCCCACAGATGTTAGGATTCAAAAATATTTATTACATAAAATTTAATTGTTACAAATCTTGACATTAACCAAAGAAACCAACTGTCCTCAGGAATTCAACCTAAATTCAAGGACCCAAAGAGGTAAGAGTGAGATCAAGCTCAAGTGGCAGGAAGGCCCGGCTCCTGGATCATCTTAGCTAGTGTGGGAGTCACAGAAAACATTCAGTTGTGGATTAAATAGCATGCAAAGTAAACCTGGACCTTTAAATGTTGACCTTTTCAAGGCAAAATGTAGAAAAAAATTAAAATACAGGTTAAAACCCAGGTTTGCTTTCTGCCTCCTTCTGAGAAGCTGAACATGCACAAATGAGCTCTTAGCTGTGGGCCAACATGTTTATAAAACCTACCTGGATTCCAGGGCTACAGAATCCTGTCTCATTCACACCCGGTCCTATTGTGAAATAGAGGTGAAGGTCTCATTTGACCACACATTCTTTCTGTCACCTGGGAGAAATGAGGCTAAATGTTGCTATATATCAGTAAAGAAGAATACAACTTCCAGCTTAACATCAACAAGGAGTAAGAAGTACCACCTGAAGGACCTATTCGAACATGCTTAAATATTTTCTGAGAATAGTTTTTTCCCTTAGGAATGTTTTTATAGATATAACATCTAATTGCATCTTAAACTGATATGAGACAGTTAGCAAACTGATCTCAGTGCTTCTTTCTAAATGTATTTACTACATTGTCTGTCTTCCTGTGACCATAATTTGTGTCTGCTTGTTAGTTTTTGGTAGTGAGAAGAATTGCTAAATGTTGTTGCTGGGAAATGATCTTTCAAATGATGATGAAGGTTTCAGGGAGGCCTACTTAAGTGTTTCTATGCTATTTGTCTCATTTTAAAAGGCTGTGACTAGACTTCATACCTGACTAATAAGCATGCATGGAACATTCTTGTGTTTGGCGACTGCTTTATAGGCCTCCATTAGTCTCCACAGTACCCCTCCAGGGTGGGTCAGTATTACCACCTACAGTTTACATATGAGGAAATTTAAGACACAAAAGGATTATGTGATTTGTACAAGGTCACACAGCATGTGAGTCTAGCTAATAAAAGATGACTGCAAACTCTTTCCAAATAAAAAGGGCTTACAAATGGGAGGCAGCCTTAGCAGTAGCATCATCTCAGGATGAGTAAAGTACTGTCCAGGACTATGGTGCTTGCACTCTGTGAGATGAAGTTTTTAAACTGTAAGCTGGCTTTCAGACAGTTATTCTCAAACCAGAAATGTCTACATGTCTACATTTTAAAGAGCATGTGAATACCCGGCCCTTTCTCAGCTTCTAGACTCATAAACTGGGGAAGGGATGGGAGTTAGATTATCCGTACCTGGAGTTTCAGGGAGAAGTCTGATGTTCAGCCAGAATGAAGAACCACCGCTCTAGAATTCAATCATAAGCTAAGTCTAAGCACAGAACACTATGGTTCAATTCAGGGAAGGACATCTGGTGTCTCTAGACTCCCAGCCATCCAGATCACAAGTATGATCAGCAAAGGAACCACATACATGAAATAACTATGACACATGTTGCTCCAGGAAGTCATGTAGAGATTAAGGTTTATTTGAGAACCACCAGTCTTTGGGATTTATAATTTACTAGGTAATTATACCAGTGCAGTCTTTAGTTATTATTTGGTTCATTTTAATGTTTTAACTCTAAGTACCTTGTGTTTCTTCAGAAATCTACATAAGGAGAACTGACAATACCTGTTCAGACACCTTCTTGTCAAACATGTATTGAATGCCTACTATTGTTATAGGTAAAACCAAATTAAAGAAAAGAAAACAAACAAACAAACAAACAAAAAACTAGGACACAAAACACCCCAGAATACCAAGCCACACATTAAATGTTAATAAGAAGTAAAACCACAAGTGTTAGGTAGGCATTCTCCATAACTGCTTAAAGAAGAAACAACTCAAATGTCTATAATCTAGTAATGCATAAATAAATGTAATGAACTATCATCCAACAATAAAAAGGGGCTGCAGATATAAATCCATGGTAGAGTTACACATGTGTAGCTTGTGTAAGATTTGATCCCAAGCACAAACCATGCCCACCAAAAGCCATAGTAAGGTCTAATCATGTAAGTTTACGTGCTACAACATGGGTGGTCCTGGAAGACATTATGCTAAGTAAAAAAACAGCCATAAGGAGTGTAAAGAAAAGACACAAGGAGTACATATTATCAATGCCATTTGTATGAAATGTCCAGAATAAGCAAAGATATGGTTGTTTCAGGCTGGAAAAGGAAGAATCTACACTGGCATCTAATGGATATGGGCTTTTTAAAGGTGATGAAAAAAACTTCAAAATAAATTGTAATAGTTGTACAAATGTGTTGATTATACTACAGCTACTAATTTTGATACTTTAAATGAGTGAATTATGTAGTTTTAGAATATCTCAATGAGGGAGGGAGAAGGGTAAGAAGGAGGAGGGAGGGGGAGAGAGAGAGGCAGACAGACAGAGAGAGAGAGAGAGAGAGAGAGAGAGAGAGAGAGAGAGAGAGAGAGAGAGAGAGAGAGAGAGAGAGGGCTCCTAAAGGAAAGAGTCATTAATAATTAATATGTATTAAAAGGAAGGAAGCAGAGCCAGGTGTTGGTGGCGCTCACCTTTAATCCCAGCAGAGGCAGGTGGATCTCCGCCTAATTTACAGAACTAGTTCCAGGGCAGGCTCCAAAACAGTACAGAGAAATCCTGTCTTGGAAAACAAAAAACAAAGCAAAAACCCTAAAACAAAAAACAAACAAACACAAACCCCAAGACCAAAAAAAAAAAAAAAAAAAAAATGGACAGTAAAGGAAGCAGGAATACTCGGAAGGGAGCAGCATTTGAGCTGGGTCAAAAGGTGACTTTGTAAGGTATATTGGGTAGAGTGAGTCATGCTCATACTCAAAGTGACATAAAAGTGGTAGGTGGTGTGTCATGCAAAGGCAAATTAGCTGGAATAAATGGAGTTAGGACACACGAAGGGGACAGTAGGTGGGCTCTTGACGACATCCTGAACCTCAGAATTTAGTTTCCTCTTCTCTTCTTTCTCTTTTGGCCATAAGTTTATCAACAGCAGCCAAGATTTTGAAAGGACTTTTGGGGTGAGAGATCAGTGAGAGAGGAAAACTATTTAGGAAGGAAGCTTATTGAAAGGTGTGACTGAGAGATGGATTGAAGGAAGGAGACAGATGTGACAAGACAGTTAAGAAGCAGAATTATAAAACCCATCGACACTGGGGACCAGGAGAAAAGCCCAGGTATATACATACCTCACTGTCTCCACGTTGGTTTGTTATTTAGAACCATAGTTCAAAAAAATATTGTTCAAGTGACACCCAGCAACCAAACTGTAGCTGTTTAACGCCTTGTCAATAAAGGTTTGATTATAGAAACCTTTATTCTTTTAAACAAGAATGCATCAAGGGTGGGCTGAAGGGGACAATAGCATCCTACCATTTTGTGAGCACTTTTTTTTTTTTTTAAACAACCTTCTCTTGTTGATGAACTGGTCATTTTCAGCCTGTCCTAAATGACTAAGTATTTATCACTTACCCACATAGCTTCCTTAGAAACACTGCCTTTGGTGTGAGCAACTCGGATTTACTGCCCAGGCAACGCCTCCCATCCACCACCCACACTGCTGCTACTTGGCTCCGTCCTCATCAACAGGTGCTCCTAAGTCTCATTTTGTTTTGTTTCTCATAAGGGTGTGAAAAGCATGGGCTGTGGATCACGCATTTAAACTTTCCCTTACAAGTGTTCAGCGGGGAAGATTGAAAATCAAGCTGTCTCAAGGTTGGGGAGAAAAGGGCTGCTGTTTGTCTAATCACCTCAGGCCTTACCTGTGTTTTCCATCAGGAGAAGAGGCAGCCAGATGACAGCAACACTAGGGGTAGTTTCTTCCGGTGAATGCTGGTGTGCCCCCTGGGGATCTGTCAAGGCATCCCTTGTGGGCTTTGGAAGGTGTTGCAAGGGCACTGCCTGCTGTCTGTAGAATCTGAGAACTGTGTTCCTGAGAGATGCCTTACCAGAGTTTACCAAGCAGGTTGCACCATTTGGGACACCACTCAGTGAGATGTGCTCACCTGAGCCTGTCAGTGAACGGTGATTACAGGTCACGCACAATGACAGTTGCCAGCAGAGTTAAATGATGGCAGTCTCAGATGAGAAGAATATATGTAAGCAGTCACCTTTGAGGGCTGGTGTCACAGCTTCAAACCGGGGAGTCTCAACATAAGCAGTGGCATTCTTCCAACCAAAGACTGCCGTGGGAACAAAGAGTGAAAGGACCAAAAGGGTCAGATAAAGGTTTAAATAACATGCCGCTGGTATAGATATCTGGAATGAGTTAGTTAAAATGGCTGCCACTAGCTGTGTGGGGAACAATGAGTAAACAATTAACTCGACTGTCATGTAATTTGTTGTGTAATTAGTTTTGGCAAGAGGCCACTTTTGTATGATTTTTGCACAAATGTCCTTGGTACTGAGGGCACATTCCTTTTCCAGTTGTTGCATCAGCCAGTGGCATGACCCATCTTCTTTAATTTCTCAGCTCTTTGAGACCCTCAGACTTAGGCAGTTTCATCAGGGAGAACTTCAAGCTTTGTTTTCCATTGATTCTGAATGGTTCTATGATTTGCTAATATGTTAAAGGTTTGCTTCCTAGCTCATAGTACATTGGGAATTAATGAAACTTTTTAAGGGGTAGGGCCTAGTGGGAGGGAGTTAAGTCCTTGGGGACGTGTTCTTGAGAGTCCATTATGAACTTAGACTCCTGTGTTTTTGTTTCTGGGCCACTGTGAGGCGAGAGCTTTGCTATGCACACCCTATTTCTGTATAGTAGTACCTTGCTGTGAGCCCAAATGTAGTAGAGCCAACTAACAATGTATTAAAACCTCCAAAATTATGGGCCAAAATTAGCCCTTCATCTTTTAAGAGTGTTATTTCAGATGTGCTGTTACTGTAACAGAAAGCTAATTACCGCACTCATCTTTGGATTTGTCTTTCCTTCCCTGGTTAGTTACTTACTTGAGACTGGATGTAGCCCTGGCTGGTCTGGCACTCAAGAGGTCTACCTGCCTCTGCCTTGTGAGTGCTGAAACTAAAGGAGTATACCACCACAAAGGACTGAAGCACCCTTTTAAATGTAAATTCATTTCCACTATAAGGTGTGGACGAAGTCTCTAGAAATCAGAAAAGGCCAAGACCCTGTGCTATGGTTGGAATGTGAAATGCCCCTTATAGGTATGTGTTTGAATCTTCAGTCCCCAGATGCTGGTGCCATTTTGGGAGGTTGTGAAAACTTTAGAGGAGCTGGAGTCTATCTAGGCATTATGTGTTAGAGCCTAGCCTCACCTATTCTATTCTTTCTGATCTACTGAAGTATATGTAGGAGGTCTGCCCCAAGTTTCTGTGTGGATGGAGTCCCTCAGCTATGCTGTCCTCACCATTAATTAAGTCTTCCCTCCTTGACTTGCTTTTTTCAGGTATTTGGACATGGATGGAAAGAGTGATAACTACCTCTATAACCATCATGTCTCCTGTTTCTGTGTCTCTCTTTTCTATGAAACACTTGACTTGGCCACCAGAAAGCACCCCCTTTGTTAATCTGGGGTTTTAGAGGACATTTCCCAAACAGAATCAAAGAAAGTCTATAACGATCTATGCTGAACATGTCTTAACTGAGACCTACAACTACATTCCTAGTCCTGATGAAAATCACAGTATGCTTCTAACTGGGCAGGGCATGTTCTCTTATCTGCTAGTGCCATGTCAGGAATAGGAAACAACCATGCTATGGGTTTGGTGAGAAAAAACAGGTCTAGGTCCAAGGTTTGAAGATTTATCTTTTTCAGAGAGCAAAAAAAGTCAGAGCATTAAAAAGATATCAATAAAAAACAATCATGCTTTGTGAACAGAAGGAACCAGTCTTGATTTCAAAATAATAATGAAGCTTTAGAAGAATTACAAACCCATGGTTTAAGGATGAAGATTTGATAACAGTATGTCAGTGGGATGACCAGACCCTTAGCTGCTCCCTTCTGGTAAGGGCAATGTCTCTACTTAAGTGAACATCTTGTATCGAGTGCTTAAAACTGCTTTCTTTTCTCCTCCCTGTTATTTAGTTTTTTTTTCCCCCTCCATGTTCAGCATAACTAAAGAGTCTTAAGCAGGGAATTGCACATAATTACAGGTTCTGTACCAGCGGCAAAGTGATGTATCTTCTTAAGTATTCGGAATCATCAACTTTACTCTTCTTCCCTCAACTGGATAATTTAGTTAAAGTGGCAATAGTATCCTCTATTACCATTGAAGACATCATTTGGCCTCACACTGTACATGACAAAACCTATCAAGAACTGTACAATATAGTCTCCACATGTACAAAAACAGGGTAAAGGGGGACTATCTGACCTTTTATCTATTAATAAGGTGAGATTTAAGACTATCTAATTCCAAGTCCCTGACTCTGCTGGACAGGTGGTGATCCCCATCTTCCAGCTAAGAGGTTATCATGCTTTGAGAACGTTATAGTGCCCTTACTCTCTCCACCCTTTCTCTATTAGGGGCTTTGAGAAATCTGACATTGTTAAAACCCCTAACTTGAAAATGCTTCACAGAGCAGGATCCTTGCCAAATTCAGGGATCTTGCTAGTTTGCAAGGCAAGAGATGTCACACAGAACAAAAGACTGATACTACAAGCCAGTAGTCACAATGGGAATACATCCTCCAATCTGTAGTTTCTGAATGTCTTCATTTCTCCATCCTTCAGAGCAAGACTGGCTATATTTTTGTTAAGTTTCGAGCCCCCAGACAAATGTCTGAGGTGTCTACTTAACATATCAAAAAGGATCTGACCTCCAGGCTCTCCCAGCATCCCTCAGTCCCTACCTGTTACAGGGTATGGCTGGCATATCCCGCAATCTACCCTGAACTCTCCAGCCCAGGGGCTGGGCTGCCCGTCTCCCAAAGGCTCTTCTCTATATAATCCAGACATTTTGGTTACCCACCCCTTTTTCTACCTCTGGCCTCCTGGCTGCTGCACCTGGTTCCCCTTTCTCTCTCTCCCCCCCCCCCAGCCTAGCTCAGTCTGGTCATGTCCACTCAGAATTCTTCCAGATGTCCCTGTCCTTGCCTCTACCTATGTCCTCCCTTTTATCTATAATAAACTTTCTCCTCCACCATACCTAGAAGCAGTCATGACCTTTCCTTTCCTTTTTATTTCTTTTTTTTTTTAATTTAATTTTGAGAATACACTTACAAAGTAATACTGGATGAGATAGTTAAGTCCTAAACCTCAGCTCCTCTGGCAATTCTTTTTCAATTCTGCCTCCCTCCCCCAATCTCTGTCAGTATCCATTTTCTTCTTTCGGCATTGAATTCATAACAAAGCACACAGAGCAATGCTTAACTTACCAAGCCAAGGAATAAGCTCTTCCATGTAAGGGAGCTTTCCAACTGATAGCCAGCTTAGTGCCATTACGTATTTGAACACTTGTGACTCGTTGTTTTCCTTTATTTATTTCTCTACCTGTATGCACATGTGTGTCATGCCTATGGAGTCAAAAGATAACTTGTAGGAAAGGGTTCTGTTTCACTGTGAGTCCCAGATATTGGATCCAGGACATTAGGCTTGACAGCAAGTAGGTTTATTCACAAGCCACTACACTGGCCCCTTTATTCATTTTTTGAGGACGTTTTAAAAATAAAATGTTTCTCTTGCCTCAGTGGCCAGAGTATATGGGTTGACCTTGTTATGGGGACTTGGGATGGCTGGGATCTTCTGTTTAACCCTGCCCTTTTGTCAGACCTCTTCTGGAGGGGAGTTATAACATGCATTAGCTTTGGCCATAGACTCAACTTGACTTTAGCTCATATCATCTCCATATCCTGCTGTTAGAGGCTCACTAGAGAGTCTCTACGATACCAGACTACCCTGATTCTAGGGACAGAAGGCTTTCTATCACTAATACTGTATGTAAAACATTTCAATATGCTCTTCATTCTCCTATGAGACCCTGGCTGGACTTGTTTCTATTCCATTGACTGGCATTGTGTTTTGGTGTTAATATTCTCCATCTTTTGAGTGACTCTAATATTTCTCCCTTTTCCTGAAGGTTTACATTTCAGGTTTTCCAATTCAGAATCTTATCATTGGTAGTTATTTTCTTTGAACCAGAGGGGTGGTAACATGCAAACCATCAGTGCCCAAAGGCCAGTCTTTGTTGGCTCTGCCTCTAAGGTCAACATGTATTTTTGCTTTCATAGGCTGAGAAGATCTGTAGCATGTATAGGATTTAGGGTCATAGTGTAATGTATCCCGGTCTCCATGGTGAACAAGAGCCATGTATCTGTGGACCAAGAAGGGTTATCATAGTTTACTTTCCAGAGCTAGGGCCACCCTGAGGACTCTTGAACTCCACTGCTGAGCAGTAACCTTTCCAAAGGAAGGCTGAGAAGAAGGCTGCCTGTCTTGGTACTGCCTGGGACTGCAGAGATAATTAGCCTTTCAGATCTTTTCTGAATGCTTTTTCTTAGAGGCTCAAATGAGGTTATTTGCTCAAATGGGGTTTTCTGTGAAACTTCTAAGAGATGGATACCTTCTGAAGCTTTGCTGCATTCTACTATAATTCCTTCCACTCTACCTCTTCCTTCCCACAAAACTGTTCTTACAATGTCAACAACTGCATCTATTTCCTATTGCTATGGTAACAATTGAGCACAATTTTGGTGGCTTAAAAGAGCACAGGTGTATGCTTGTATACTGCTTGTTAAGTTATTTTTCTGTAGTTGTGATAAAATAGTAGATCAAAAGCAACTTAGAGAACTTAGAGGTTTATTTAGGATTATAGTCCCAGTGTGTGTGTGGGGTGTCCATAATGGCAAAGAAGACACGACAGCAGGCAGTTAGAATAGAGGCTGAGAGATCACATATCAAACACACACAGGAAGCAGAAAACGTGGCAGTACAAAGTGGAAGAGGGCTGCTGACCTCCTAAACCTGCCCTCAGTGATAAACGCCCTCCAGCAAGGCTGCACCTCCTAAAGGCTCCTTAACACCACTACCAAATATGTGAGCCCGTAGACACCATTTTTCATTCAAATCACCTCTGTAGATTGCAAGTCAAAAATAACTTTCAGTGGACTTGAGTTGTTAACAGAGTTGTTCACTCGGAAGGCTTTTTGGCACTAGTTCTCAGCCTCCCTAATGCTGTGACCTAGTTCGTCATGTTGTGGTGACCCCCAACCATAAAATTACTTTTCTTGCTACTTCTTAAATGTGACTTTGCTACTGTTATGAATAGTAGTGTAAATATCTGCATTTTCGGATGGTCCTAGGAGACTTGTGAAAGGGTTGTTCGACCCCCAAAGGTTGAAAACCACTGCTCTAGGGAGAATGCTGACCTTTGGCTTTTTCTACCATCTGGAAGCCACTAGGATTCCTAAGCTCATGACCCCTTTCTTGTATGAGGTTCTTGCTTCTGTTTCCACATTTTCTCCTTTTCTGCAGTCAAACCTCCTTTGTCCTTCTTATACAGACACATGATTAAATGTGGATAATAGGATTTTTCTATGTTGACATTCACCACACTTTCAATGTTCCTTTTCACTATAAGAAACATCCCCAAGTCTGGGGACAAGGACCCAAGTATCTTGAAAAATGTTTGGTTTGTTTATGGTAGCACTGATTCCCCTGTTTTAAATCTGAAGTCTCTTCAGCCCCTGTCATGATTCTCTTGACATTTGATGTGTATAGGTGATTTGCCTACATGTATGTATCTGGGCCCAATGTGCATGCAGTAAACCCAGAAACCAGAAGAGGATGTTGGGTCTCCAGAACTGGTGTATAGTTGGTTGTTAGCTACTATGTGCATTCTGGGGATTGAATTTAGGTCCCCTGGCGAAGCACTGGTGTTCTTAACCACTCAGCCATTTCTTCAACCTCTTTTGACATGTAAAGTTCAGTATTTGGAAAGCTCCTCTTCCGAGGAGAGTTATTTCAATGTGGTGCTTTCCTTCTTGAATGTAAGCCCCTTGGAGAAGGATCTCTGGTTATCGGGTTTGTGTCCTATCTTCAGTGCTTGAAGCAGTGCAGGCACTATTAAATCACAGCTATCATATAACAGTAAATGGACCAGCTCCTACTGTTTCCCGGTCTATCACCTCTCATCCCTTCTCTGGCAACTTCCTCTATTTTGTGTATTCTCCAGGTCTTGCTTACTTTCCTCCTAACATGCCAAGTGGATAAAATTCGAACCATACCCTGAGGCTCTTAAATACCTGCATCTCAAACCTAGACCTCTGTTTCGCACTTTGGATTTTAATCTTTACCAGGATAATCCACAGCCTGGCAAATTCACCATGTTCCATTTTCCCTAGCCATCAAACACAACCAAAACTTTCTCATCCTCTTACACCTTCTGTCTCAAGGAAAAATGTACTAGGTTTGACCCAACAGCCACAGCAAAAACACTGGTCATCAACTGAGACCTCACAGCTGTGTTTCCCACAACTTCTCCATTACCACCTTCCCAACAATTCAATCAGCCATAGATTTCTGTCATCCTGCCTTAAATTCTTGGTAGTTTTTCTGCTTAATGTTCTGGTTCAAGTCTTCTTCATTTCTACCAAGTGGATGGTGAGAACTCACCATCCTCTTGACTTCTAATGAGTATTATATATATATATATATATATAAAAACACATTTAAATGATGCATACCAGTTACCGATCACTATTGTCTGCCCTGCTTCCATTCTGATGCATGGACAAGGACTATGGCCATGATCTGCATTGGTTACCACAACCAACTGGGCCAGGGACTGGGCCAGGGAGTCCCAAAGGTGGCTCATAGTTTCAGTTCTCTTGCAGTTTCAATCACCTTAAAATTTAGATGGCTGACTGTAAGATATGAATAAAATTTCTACTGAGATTCCAAAATAGAGCTGAGGGAAGATGGCCCCGAGCTGCTTAGAGCATTGTACTGTGGAATCTCTGAAGGAATTATGGACATGGGCAGGCTGCAGCTTTGTGGAAGGAGGTCTAGTGTATGAGCAGGGGAGCTCAGAGCCTGGAGAGAATAAAAGAAAAGGAAGCCAGGGCGAGTGCAAGGGCAGTATCTGTTTCCCATGTCTCGTAATGCCGCATTGTGATTTCTGTTATGCCGCATTGTGATTTCTGTTGAAGATGTTCATGAAGTTGTTACATTATTAAACCAAAACCCTCTGAGTGAATCCTGTTTTCTCAAAAGAACTCCCAAACAGTATGATTTCCAGAAAGTCCTTAAGCTATTACAATGAGGCATCTGTAAAGAAACTGCATGACCATTTAAGAGCAGCAACAGAAGACCCAAACTCCATGTTCCTTCTAATCCTTCTTAATGTATTAGCTTAAAGGAAGGGAGGGGGCGCTGCATCCTGCATCACTTTTGAGGGTAGACATTGACCTTATGGTATAAATCTTTACATAGGAAAAATCAGTCTCCAAGAACTGTACCTCCAAGACAAGTACCTGCAGCCACAAATATTACAGGAAAACCACTATGACATTTTGATACCTTTCAACAGTATCATAACTAAATTGTTTTTTAGATACCACATTTCCAGGTATCTGCTTTTCTCTTTGCCATCTACTGGGATTTTGCTGAAGAGTTCCAGGAATATTCATCACATAACCACCGCTCTCTCAAATGAGAAGTGAGTTTGTTGACATTTGTAAGTAAGAAACATTAGGCCTATGTAATCAATGTTCAGATTATGGGATAGCTATAGTGAGCTTATATATGCTATAGTATATAAACAATATATATATATATATATGTATATATTATACTGAAGGTGCTTTATACTAACCTTTCATGCTTGGCCCACATTTGGTCAGGGAAGACAGACAGGCACACAGACATACAAACATACACACACACACACACACACACACACACACACACACACACACACACACACCACCATACACCTCTGAACAAACAAAATTGTAGCTTCCTTCATAACAACAAACATGCTTGCCAAATCATCTCTCAAATGACCGCCAAAGACACAGTTAGACCACTCTGTTCTGACTACTCTTGCAGCCCTCTCTCTTGATAGCAGGTAACACCATATCTTTGCTTTTGGTGAAAACCAAGTGAGAGCCCACCTTTTTTAACTTTTTTTTTTCCAAACCTTTCAATATCCTCCCCTTAATCTCCTGCAATCCTGGATGTGACCTAATAGTTTCTGAAATTGGTATTATTGTTTTTTAATGCTTTAGCCAATACCTTAGGTTAAATATCTTGAAAATAAGTACAATGTAGATTTTTGTTTGTTTGAACAAAGGGTATTGCTATGTAATTCTGGCTGTCCTGGAACTTACTATGTCTAGGCTGGTCTCGCACTCAAAGATTTGCCTGCCTCTGCCTCCTGAGTAATGGAAGTAAAGGAGTGCACAATCCCACACAGCCATATTGTTGAATCAAGGCTTGAAAAAATTTCTGTTGAAACTATTTTACCCTTAGCCTCTGCACTTCTCATATACCATAATACTCAGCAGGATAATGCTTTATTGCCAGCCCTACTGTTGGAGGGTCTGCTGTGCAGTATTTGGGTTCTGTGAGCAGAGACTCACTGAGCTGAAGTCAAGGTGCTATCTAGGGCAGATTTCCCTCATGGCTAGGTTCTCTTTGAGTTCATTGATTACGGCAGAGCCTACTTCCTTGAAATTATAAGACTGATGTCTCCATTCTCCTGTTGGTGTTGTCCCAGGAACTATTTACTTCCTAGAGACTTTCCCAGGCTTCTTGGTATGTGGATCCAAACAGGCAGTTTACAAGACTGATATTTTCTTACTTCCAGGATAGCTAGAAATGACCTCTTTGACTTCTCTGAAGCTTTTCAATGGCTTATCTAATTAAAGCAGGAACACCCAGGATAATCTCTCCTTTGCCATATAATATCACACAGCTATACCAAAGACATTTCTATTCACTCATGGGGGAAGAAATTAAACAAGGGGAAGACACTAGTGTCCTCTAGAAGTCTATCTACTAAAGGGCTTGTGTAAAGCATGAACACCGCTCTTCAGTTACAAGGCTTTTTTAATTTTAATTTTTTAGATTTACTTATTTTACTCTATGTGTATGAATGTTTTGCTTGCATACATGAACATGCACAACATGGGTGCTTGTTGGATCCCCTGGAACAGTGGTTATAGATGGTTGTGTGCCAGCATATGGGTGCTGGGGAATGAACCTAGGTCCTGGAAGAGCAGCATGTGCTCTCAACCAATGAGCCATCTCTCCAGCCAGCCACTGTAAGCCTTTTCTTTTCTTTCTTTCTTTTTTTTTTTCAAATTGTGACAGTGTGACTTTGGACAACTTACGTTGAATCCACAATGGCTAGAGATGCTATATTTTGAATAATATAATTGAACAATTACAGTAAGTCCAGAGAACATTATAAATGCCATGGTTCTGGCAAGAAGTGGCCTAGTGGCTGAGTAGCTTGGTGACTATGAACTAAGTCACCCAAATTCCCTAAACTTTAGATTCTTCCTCATGTATAAGGACAATGTCTAAGGTTAGTGGGCTATAATATTCTATTATTCCAAGACAAATCACACTGATTATTTACAGACCTAGTGGCTCATGGTATTCAAACAGTTCAGTTCACAGAAGAACTTTATAGCAATGTGATTTAAGAGAAAATAGTTTTGTTTTTAAGTGAATCCATGTTTAACAAATCTAACAAAATACAAATAAGGGTAAAAAAACTACATCTTTAGTCCTTTATATAAAATAGTACTTTATGTTTAGATGTTACATACAAGCAGCTATGATTAAAAGTGGATTTTCTCAAGATATCAAAATTTGACAGTTATAATCTTACAATTAGTTGAATTAATTTAATTAATGATAATTTAAGGCAGTCCTCAACATCACAAATCAATTCCACAGTGACTTGTACAGCTGAGTCTGTGATATACATTGTGGAGAATTAAGGTTCCTTTGTCTTTCTGAAGTGAAGCCTCTTTGGCTAGAATAATTATTCTCTTCTACTCAACAACAGTGAATGCTAATTTTAAACAGGTATTATTAAATTCCACTGAAATAGGCTGCATGCAGAAGTGTTCGTTGAAAAACCCCTTTATTGACTGTGCACAGTTATTAACAATTCACATTTCACTTTACTGAGGGGGAAAGCATTTACTCCAGTACAGTTAGGCTCCACGACTGCTTAGCGGCAGACTGCAGTGCCTTCTTCCATCATGGCACTGTGCAGGCATGGCAAGTGCTTTCATAGTATGCAAGGAAAGAATAAAGTCAACAAATAGACCCCTCCCTCCCAGAGCTTCCCCCTCCACACAATGCACTCCAAGTTTATAAAATGTCCATAAGTAAACTGTTCTCATGTGGGTACTTGAATCAATCAGAAGAGTAATGGCAACATATTTATGTGATACCATCATAAGGGCACTGTGACAGAGACAAGGAAATTCAAGACCCTAGCCATACCCTCAGGCAGATGCCTTCTGACAGAGAAGGTGGAAATCATGAGGCATCATTTTGTGTCCAGCACCTGCTGCTCAAGTTTCAGAAGCTGTTTTTCAAGCTTTGAGGTATTTACTCGATGCATCATCAGAAACTGGCCATTCAAATGGAAGACGGGGATGTCAAATTTATACCTTTCATACCAAGTAGAATTTTCTGGAAGTGTGATGTCCACCTCCTGTAAAATAAACTAAAACACAGATAGGTTAACACACTGTGTTTTATAGGTCATGTAGCTTTGCAGCAACTGTAACGATGTGCCAAGCCCAGACTTTGTAAAGGAAAAAACACATAGCTTTCCTCTTGTTTGTTGTAGGCCTCCAATAATCCAATGGCCTACATTTCCAAAGCCTGACTGGTTTCATTACCTTTACTCTACCTCCTGATTTCCCTACTTTTCTGTTATACCTGCTCCATCCATCAGCAGAGCTCTGCCCTGTTCCCAATGAAGTTACCTAGAAATAAGGATGTAAATGTCTTGGTGTAAGAATGGCTCAGCTACAATGGTTTGCTAAAGGAAAATACATAGAAGTTACAAGGTAAGATAAAAGGAATGGGGCTGAAATTTAAAGTAAGCATGAACACTGATAGTTAGTAACTCTGAATCACAGCAAGAATCAGAGAGGAAAAAAGTTCAGTAACATTTAGAGAAAGCCACTTAGGGGTAATGAGGTTCATGAAAATCAGTCAGTACTAAACTCGCTGATGAATACAAACAAACTCTAAATGAAATCTCTTTTCCTAAAGAAAGGATCTAAGGAGATACTTTATACAGTAAACTCCATCCACCCCAAATATATGAAAGTTACCCTGTCTTTATAGGGCTGGAGGACTTCTTTGGCTTCATCACAGAGTGGGCATGGATCCTAGAGGAAAGACAAAAGCTGTTAAACCCAAAGGCAGGTATTTGGTATAATACCCCCTACCCAAGAAAAAAAAAAAACAAAACAAAACACCAAACATACACCACAGGCATGTTGCCTTTCTTCAAAGGATTGTTTTCTTCTAGGTAGATCACATGGTTTTATTTCCAAAACAAAACATTACCACAGACTCTCCTAAACAGCCACTATTTCATGATAGATACTCTCTGCACTTTTTGGTTGTTGTTTTTATTTTCCCTCTCTCCCTCCCTCCCTCTCTCTCTCTCTCTCTCTCTCTCTCTCTCTCTCTCTCTCTCTCTCTCTCTCTCTCTCTCTCTCTCTCTCTCTCTCTCTCTCTCTCTCTCGGTTGTTGGTTTTATTCCCCCCTCTCTCCTCCTCCTCCTCCTCTCTCTCTGTCTCTCTCCTCTCCTCTCCTCTCCTCTCCTCTCCTCTCCTCTCCTCTCCTCTCCTCTCCTCTCCCCCTCTCTCTCTCTCTCTCTCTCTCTCTCTCTCTCTCTCTCTCTCTCTCTCTCTCTCTCTCTCTCTCTCTCTGATGGCCTGTCTGAGGATTCTCCGCAGACCTGTTACTCACTCTGTTCTTGAACTGTTGAATAGCCATCTATCACCCACCCATCCATTCTTGTAGCAAGAAGGTTATAGTTTTGTTCCACAGGAACTTCTCTCAGCATGTGGCTAATTCTGTCTCTAAGCAAGAAAGGGAGAATGCTTGACACAGGTGCAAACATTCAGGGCATCCTATCTCTTTTGCCTATGATTGGTTCAGGGATAGGCCAATCAGAGCCATGAATAGCCATGGGCCTTCTGTTGCTGTTTCCACAGATATCTGAGATGTGAGATCTTGGCTTAGGGTTGCTGCAGTCATAAAGGAGAAGAGCCAAAATGAAGATGAATTTAATCCAGAAGATTACAAAACTGAAGAGATTGGCAACCTTGTTTCCTGAATCAAGCACTCTCTGGAAACAGAAACCAAAACAACCCCCAAACCCTTTGTTATAAATTCAATGTGGAAAGTACACTCTATTACTTGCCTTAGACAAAGAACAAATTCTTGAATTTTATACTTCTTTTACTGGACTGTGCATTATTTATATCTTGTTATGTACTTCGCAGGGTTCAGTATACATATTAAGATGAATGGAAGATTGGGTTTTTGTTTGTTTGATTATTTTCTGCAAATGTTCTTGGCTAGCTCAACTGCTGCTGGAACCAAAAAACAGTGCATGGCTAAGTGAGTATAACTAGTTTTATGGGGCTATTGTCTCAGATAATGGAATATTCTCGACTCTATAATTTCTAACAGTACAATACATACTGATGACATAAAATTTAGATGAAATATTCTCAATTAGAAGTTTAATTTTGCATTTTTGGGGGGATGGGTTGAGGTTTAGATAAGGCCTTATTATGTAAGCCCTGGCTGATTTGGTATTTGCTAGGTAGCCTCAGCTGGTATTGAACCTTCTCCTGCCTTACTCTGACTGCCAAATGCTGGGAAACACGGGTGTGGAACATCACAACTAGCCAGACTTGGTTATCAGACAACTGTCAGAACATTTTTTTTTTAATTGTCAAACAGCTAAAATTTGAAAATCATAAAGATTTTTTTTATTTAAATTGCTATGTTTAAAAAAGTAACTTCTGTTGTCTTCATGTTTCTTTTTGATTATAAATTCTACAAAGTGGTGTTAACTAGGAAGAAGACATTACTGATCCTTGAACTACAGAATTATAGGGTGAAAACTTACAAAGGCAGGGAAGAGATGGCTCAGTAGTTAAACACTTGCTGTACAAGCTTGGGAACTGTGATTCAGATCCCTAGAGCCCATGGAAATGCTGGGTGGACATGTTAGCTTGCTTGGAAGTCCAGTGCTTGTAAGGCACAGATAGGAGATCCCCAGGGCAGGTGAGTTAGCTAGATTAGCTATCTTACTTAAGTCTGAGAGATCTTGCCTTAAAGAATAAGGTTGAGAGTGACTGTTGGAAGACTCCTGATATCAACCTTAGGCCTCCATTCACCTGCACACTCATGTGTACTCACACGGACAGAAAAAAGAAAAATACACGCATGCATGCACCCGGCGCGCGCGCGCGCGCGCACACACACACACACACACACACACACACGTGTGTTAACAGTAATGCTAGGCATAAGAAAACAAGTATAATCAGTCTTCATTATTCATAGGTTCTTTATTTGTGAACTTACCTACTTGATAAAATTTGTAACCACCCAAATAATACTGGAAGCATTTTTATAGTCAGTCACCAACATGCTAATGCACAATACTAGAACAAGTCTGAGTTGCTAGAAGTATTCATTTCTAAAGTAAGGTCTGATAAGGTAATGTCTTGCCTTCTTGTTTTAGCCCCCATACTATAAACATAAATTAGTTTCATTACAGGTAGTCCCATGGGTGTGACTGTATAGGTAATGCCATTATTTTGTCTTGTGATTTTTGTTGGTGATAAAAACAAAACGAAACAAAACAAACAACAAAAACCAGCCCCTAAGCATGGTGCTAAAAGAAAGCTTTGATTGCCTCATGGAGAAAATACAAATGTCAGACAAGCTTCATTTAGGCATAAGTTGCAGTGTTGTTGGCCATGAGCAAAATGCTAATGACAAAACAATATGCACTTATGCACTAAATAAGACATCTTTAAACAGAAACACATATACACTAAGGTTATATACAGTTGATTCACAAAAATACTGTGGCCAGAGGCTTACTGGAGTGCAATCCAGTGCTTTTCTTAGGTTTAGTATTTGCTATTTCAATATTTATAGTGTTTTTAGGACATAACTACCACAAATAACAAGAACTGACTTATTTCTAAATAGCACAGCTTTACACATCATAATTATAATTTATGGTTCTTTTTTAAATGTGGGGTAAAAAAGACCAATGTATATATTAGTGTACCTTCAATAATAGAAAGAATGAGATGTTTGGGGAGGAAAATCTGAAGAACAAGTCTGAAGAAATTTTTTTCCACTGATTTTCTTTATAGATTTGACCCTTTTTCATGGATATGTAACTTTTTTCACCCAACAATGATAATACTTTATTTTTAAGTGAAATTTTAGTTTTTTACTCAGTACCTTTGTGAATAAGGTCAGTACAGGCAGATGGGTGTTAGAGGCAGAGAGATTTCGCAAGAGTCCAAAGGAGGATTTGGCAATCTGCAGGTTATTTCCTTGAAACCAGAGCATTTTAATCCTGCCAAAAGAAAAATAAGCCAGTAAACTTATGCATCATCAACTCTACTTGTAGAATACAAGCAGTAACTTGCAAGCTTATGATTGTATCTGAAAGTTTCAGAATTGTATCTTTGAGTCCAAGAGAGTCAGAGAGGTCCAGATGTTTGGCAAATGTCCACAATAAATTCACTGTACTCCAGGCAAAACAGAACTTAGAATTAAAAAAAGAAAAAGAAAAAATCCAAACCCTATTTATGGATTAGTTTTGAGTCTAATCACTTGGTTTCTGTAAGCAAACTGCATGAGTTTGTTATTTGCATATGAAATTAAATTTCAGCTGCAGATTTTGCCAGCATCCTGATAACTCCCTAAAAGTGGAGGTGTCCTGAGATGGTTTTTAGTCTCAAGGACAGTTTAATCTTACTGGCAAGCATCCACCACCATCCAGCCCTTCCATGGTAAGAGAGACAGTAAGTAAATGGCATACGATTCCCAGCTGACAGTGTGAGCTATCTCTGAGATTTCTGCTCCTACACTGTAAGTTGCAGGTGGAGGAACCATAAGAGAGATGCAGTCTGAGTTAACTTGTCAGGAGAGAAGTCTGTTCAACACCCTAAGAAATGTTTTAAAAGGAGAGTGCCATGATTTTCAAAAGCTTCATACATCAATGCACTGGTGTTTTTATTGGAGAGATTCCAGAAGGAACAGTTTAATAGCAGCATGTCAAACTTTGGGCTTTGAAGCTTCCCCATTCTGCTCCTCTGCTTGACTAACACCCTATTATTCCTAGTTATTCCACTGAGCCTCCAGCTTTGTCTTTAAATTTCTAAATGTTACAATTTCACTTCTAAAATACATGTGTATGGTTACCTTTACCATTTACCGCTATTCTCAAGATGAACTCATTCCTGGGATGATTATAATTTCTTAGTTTCTTTACCTCTCTAACTCTACCATGTTCTCCTCCTTTATGTTGGCAAGTGGCACCTGTGACAATTCTCTTTCTAGTCTTTGAACACCCAGAGACCATTTCTTCACCAGTAGCAAGCACTGCACTTGCCTCTCTTTCTCCACATGAGGACATGTAGCTTCTCCTCATTTGGCCCCGGGACTCAAACTACCTCCTTGAAGGGTCTCCTGATCACCTTACCAATGTAGGCTAACCTGTAATTCTCTATCCTCATAGTCACAATACTTTTGTAAATCAACCCAATGCATAACCTCATTCTATGTGTTTCCATTTCAGGGTGCCCCTGACTACTTATAGTTATTTATGTCTCTTCTATTACAGTACAGCTCTATAAGAACAAGTATTGTTCACACCAGTACTTCTCAGCATACACAATCAATGAACAATGAACACATAATAGGTAGTTAAATAGTTTCTCAAGTGTTAAAATACTAGAGTGAGCCTTTCCCTCCTTCTACAATCTCACATCTGCTCAATCACTCAGTGTGGACAGCAGGCATTTTTTAGGTCTGTCTTTAAACTAACAGTTACTGCTCTTCAGGGTATCTACTAACTTTGGACTGAGGCACTGCCACCACTTCAAATCTCCTGTGCTCGACTTCACAGAGCATTACTTTATTAAGAGCTACTCTGGCAACTAGGCTTCTTGGTGTAAATTAGCCTTAAATTTACTTCAGACAGAAGTAAATATGACTTCAGATATGACTTCAGAAAAACTACCAACTCATACCAAACCACAGTCAAGACCACAGGACAAAAAGCTCAGATACTGATCCATAAAAGCAATGACCTTTCCTCTACCCATTTCATAATCCTCTGCCTTTCCACTTCTATCCAGATTTCCCTGCTAACTAAATGACCTGGCAATCCAAGGAAAAGGAATGTAAAATGAATTTTGCACACATCTGCTATTTAGAAAGTGAATGTAAAGAATGCTATAGCAGTCTGTGAGACTCTCAACTAAGTGTTAAGCTTTGATATCCACATAAAATATAATATTAGCTTTATAAACAGTGGAGATATAGGCCTTGGAAATGAGAAGTATGGGACCTGCTATAGCAGTGTACCAAGACTGACCAGGATGGTGAACTACAGCTACAAGTATTTTGGGGAAGATTTATTGATGTTTGGCTGAGATGGAAAGGAAAACTTATTGCTTCTACCTAGCTAACTTGATACTGAGGTGTTAAGGCTTTTTTTTTTTTTTTTTTAAATTCACATCCACAATGAAAATTGGCTTCAGTATTTCCAACATGACAAAACACAGCCTGTGGTCTTGGCTGTACCCAAGATAAATAAAGGTTGCCATAGTAAACAGAGCTGCTGTTCATTTCAAAATTGCTAGAATATTTGTTCAATCAACCAGAGAACTAAGTAAAATCTTCAGTGATGTTACTGTCACTCTGCTTACAACTACTGCTACTTTCTACTCTCTCTTTCTACTTTCCCACACATTTTTAATTACTTAAACCTGGCATGTATTTACTGAGAAAGGCATCAATGCTATGCAGTTTTACATCTAAGGTACATGCATTTTATATTGTTCAATTTATTTCCTTCACAGTAGTGTATTATAAATTTATATTAGAGCCCAATATAAAGAAAAAGCTCCTTATTCTTCACCTAGACAGACATTAAAACTAAAATTCCTTAATTCTTGAAGTTCACTTATAGCTGTAAAAAATTAAATGTAAAATGATATACTCCAATGGACTACTTGAATACTCTTCTGAGATCATTTTACCAACTTTGTAAACCCTAACAAAATCACATTCAGCAAATTATGTCTTTCTGAAGTAAAATCTTTATGTGGGCTACTCTACCAATGTGACATTTTCATTAGTTTGATTATTTTTGAACCGTATCTTAGTACGATTAAAAAACATCCTGAAAAGTGCTCTCTGCCCATTAGCTCCTATTGTGAGCTGACAAAATTCCACCCCAATTCCCTGTAGTGGGGACTGAACCTAGGGACTCACAAATGCTGGGCAAAAGTGTGGTAGAATATTATTTTAAGCTGTTTATGATGCATTTGTTTAACTCTGTGAAGCTGTGTTATTGTGCCTGTCTAAAACACCTGGTGGTCCTAATAAAGAGCTGGTTGGCCAATACTGAGGCAGGAGAAAGGATAGGAGGGTCTGACAGGCAGAGATTATAAATAGAAGGAGAAATTAGGAAGAGGAGGAGCAACAAGAGAACAAAGAGAGGAGGATGTCAGGGGCAGCCACCCAGACAGCCAAACAGCCACAGAATGAAAAGAAAAGTAAGGTACAGAGAAGTAAGAAAGATAAAAGCCCAGAAGGAAAAGGCAGACTGGTTAAGTTAAGAAAAGCTGGCTAGCAACAAGTCACGCTAAGGCCAGGCATTCATAAGTAATAATAAGACTCTGTGTGTGATTTATTTGGGAGCTGGGTGGTGGGCCCCTCAAAAAGCCAAGAGTAAAAAACATATTTCACACAACACAAAGCTCTTAGAGTCTCACTAAATAGCTCAGGCTGTCCTTGAAACTCACTCTGTAGTGCAGAGTGGCCTTGAACCTGCACTCCTCCTGCCTTGGCCTTCTAATCGGCTGAAATTAGAAACCTGTAACACTAGGCATTACTGACAACATTGTTTTAAAATTATGTTACTTTAGTCATGAAATAAGTATTCCTATTAGACAGACAGATACAATTTTATCCTTTGTATTCTGTTATATGTCTCTGTGACAGGAACACAAAGAACTGTGCTCATAATATCAAAGAAGCACAATTGGGTCACCTTTGTCACAGACTGAAGGAAGTAGAAAAAGCATGAAACTGGATTTAGAATGTGCTTAAAGAAAATTCTGAAGCCTAACAATACAGACAGTGACTCCTGCTGTTTCAAGTCTAGTGCTACTCAGAGGCCCTGAAAGAGAAAGGGAAACTGGCCTTCCAACACAACCAAGGCAGGCTTTATTGGTCTTTATGGCAGAATCAAATACAACATGGGGGAGAACTGATTGGACCAATTCAGCCTTCCTTGAAGCAAGAGAGTGAAGATAACTTAACTTTATAGCACTTCCCCATGAAGCACTAAAGGGCATACCATGAAAGCAATTGATTATAGTACAGGAAGGCGCTATGGTTGTTTGAGCCTTTATTAAGGATTATTCATTTCAGCATGATGAGCTGCCCTGGCTATGGCTGCACATCACTTATGTGGGTCTCCTGGATTTTCAAACATGGTGTGCATCTGATTAGGAGGGAAACAACATTGTTCTCGCTTGAGTAGAGAAACTGACCTTCACCGACCAGAATTTTATTCATTCAAAGAGTCCTTTGGCACACCAAAGCTCTAAGCTCACATGATCATTCATCAGCAAGCTGCAGTGTTAGCTCATGTGTAACATCAAGAAGTCTACATAAGCCCAGGTACCGCCTTGGTTATTAACAGATAATGCTGGTGCTTCTGCACAAGACTATAATGTAAATTTAATGCTGAGCTGACATTAACCAAACACTATTATCACAGCTCTTGTAGAACCTGTGTTCTATAAAGTGAGCAAAGGCTTCCGTTTAGTCATTTGTGTCATGTGAGAAGTTAAGTGCTCCACTTCCTATGCATTACCATCTAAGTATAACATTCCTATTTTTACCCAAATGAAAAGAAACACACACACCCTTTGGGGGGATAAACCCTATATTTTAGCATACTGAAAGTTCATGTAATTAGGTAAGGTTGCTGAGGTGATAACTCAGGTCACTGGGTTCTACCTAGCCTAGGAATGCAGGCACTTCACTTTGAGTTTGCAAACTGTTGTATTTGAACCCCCACTTCCTTCAACCTAACATAAGATCTTGGATGCAAGAACAGGAGAGGGAGAGGGAGGGGCCCTTGTGCAACTTGAAGTGATGAGGAAAGACACTGCACAGGAACAAAACCTAAATTTCTCAGTAAGCAGACATTGATGTGTCAGTTCGAAGGGGTTAAAGGAGAATATGGAGTGTGGGAGGCAGATGGAATCGCAGGTACTTTTCCAGTGTCTCAGCCCCACAGGCATGGGACCTGACCTGGGGAACTAAGAAGGTAGCATCAAATCAGACAACAATGATCCCTGCATCTACTTGTGGACCACTGTACACAGCATGCTGCTCAGCTTCACTCTGACTGTGCAGTTTGAGGTGATGATTTGCCTGCCAGTTTTCCATGCACTGAGGCATTTGTCTTTGACATGATGTGAACAACACACATTCACATAGGACTTCATCTGCTCTTTACACATTCACTCAAGGATTCACTGGCTCCCACAGAGCACAGAATAAAGATCTGGATATTTCTGTTTCAATGGTCAGACTCCACAGGTGCCACATTCAATTGCATTTACACATAATCAGTTTGCAATAACTTTCTGAAAATGTTCTTTAGCTGTTTCAAGGTAAGGACTTATCTATACAGTAGGACTATTATTTCATTAAAATTATAATTTACATACCTACCATTTAATTCATGAACATCCTTTCTAATTCCCAGTAAAATTAAGCCATTATATTTTCCCTTCATCTATCCTGGTATTTAGTTTATTTCTCTCCAAATAAAGCTTACATCAACTTCATACACTATATATAAGCAACAAGAATTCTAGTGGATTCAGAAGGGTGATTCTTAATTAAGACAAAAGTTATATCACGTTTTATAGTATTAGCAAACTAATGACCTACTCATTAGTTCCCCATTGGTGAGGAAAGGAAAGGTTGGAAAGTAAGTAAGAGATGATCCTCATTCATGAATAGCCAAAATTTGGTCAGAATATAAACATACAGAGACAGGTAAACTAGAAAGACAGAAAGTATAACAATAGGAACATGCAAAATGCTGTGAGAGAAAGGAAAAAAACGAGTATTGTGGGCTGAGACTGGAGATACTGTCCCAAGAGAAGGGCTTCAACTCATTTAGGATTTATGGATATACAGACAACAGGAAGCACTCCAAATCATGGGTTGGATATTGATGGTGGGAAAAACATGAGCTAAGCAAAGAGAAAACATAGTGGAAAATCACCTAGGAAGGAGGAATAGTATAGGACTTGAGAGAGAATCTGTTAATAGTTGTCAAGCCACGTGCAATTCTACATGTATGTCTTGGAAATCACGGATGGGTTTGAACAGTGTTTTGCTTCCAATATTTTGGAAGATTAATGTGTTAGTAGTTACAGAAATGTTGAGATTCAAGCGAACAGTGACATATATAGGTTTGGTACTCATGTAAAAAATCAGGGCTAAAGGCAAAATTTAGAGTTTTTGTTGGTATAAAGATTGTATCTGCAGCTGTGAAACTAGATGAGAAAATCTCAGCGGTACAGAAAAGGAGGGCTCAAGGTAGATCTTTAAGGTGACCCAACTTCTAGTGATGTGGCAAAGAGAAGCCAGGACAAGCAGCATAACTGGAGGTAGGAGGAAAGCCAGAAAGTTTGTCACCATAGAAGCTGTAGAAAAGGGTGTTTCCAAATGGGAGCAGTTCATCGCCTAGCAGTGATGAGGGTTTGTCTACAATAGGACAGTGAAATGACATCTATGAGCCAGAAGAGATGTATCTGGTGTTGCTCCAAAGGCATTAATCCCATAACAAACGCCTGCTACTAACACACACCCATGGTTGGTTCTTGCCTGATTTAAAAATGTAAAAGGAGGAAAGAGTAGAGAAAAATATTACCTATCTTAAAAGAAGCTATGTAAATAAAAACAGAACATAGAACCAAAGCTTAATAGTTGGTTATGGAATAATTCTAAGAGTCATTTTATAAATAATGACAATGATTTTTTTTTTTTTTTAAATCTGGAACTTTGCTTTTACTGGCCACAGACAACAGACTTACATTCCTAGCAACAGTGGTTTCAGAAGTGAGAAACTGCAGGACTGAAAAATACTTTGGATAGAGCTCAACATTTCAGACAGCGAACACTACTTAAATGGACAGTACTGCGTCTATGCAAGACTGGATAGTAAATAGTCTGGCATGAGGTCAGGGTTTAATTCACTGAAAAATTTTCAGAAATTCAAACCAGGACACCCAAACTGAGCTAGCTTTTCAAGAATCATTTTTTCCACTGACAGGTTTTAAACAAAGGATAATCCCCCTCCAGTGGTTCTTTTTCTGAACTTGTCCTTAATTTTTACAGATGGAAAAAAATAGTCATTATTATAATACTAATGATTTCCTCAAACCATGTATATCAGAACAGAAGCCCCCTAAGGAAAGTGTTAAGTTGGAATTATTATCTTTAAAGAAAAAACTTGTCCTAAGCAAAACTATTTTAAATAAACACAATTCACACTTAAACTTATCAGAGGAAGTAAGCATAAATAGTATAATTGTTCATTTAGAGCTGAAAGTTCATTTTCAGTTTACATTGTTTACATTGTAAACTGTTTATTTCAGTTTACTGTAGAGTTTACATTGGAATTATCTGTCTGAATTCCCTGAATACATTCTTTGGGGGTAGGATTCCATAGACATAGATCCCAAAGAGAAGTACAACTGCCACGAAGTTCTGAGATGCAGGAAACTCTTCATCTCTTTGGGCCTTAGTTTTGCCAACTGTGAAATGGAAATTCTACTACTTGGCCTTGATCTCTCATTTTTTCAGAAACCCAAGAGAAGCATACAGGCTTTGGGTCTCAAATGTCCTTGTAACCCAAGAAAGGGCAATCCCATACTGATGAAATGGCCCACACTTGCATAAGCGTTGATGGCCCACACTTGCATAAGCGTTGAACACATTTTTAACTATGGAAGCTAGAAAAAAAAATGCAGAATTCACTTTGCAATCCATACACAAGTGTCAACACACTTGCTTACTATCAATTGCTTTCTCTCATTCTTTACTCATAACTGGGAGGCAGTGGTTTAAGAAAGCACTAAGCTGGGAAATGGGGAGGGGGCTGACATCAGAGAGGCCAGGCACTTGTCTAGAAAGTGTTTAACCATGGGAGTTGGGCATACTATTGGACATACTTAAAATGTTATTTTTAATGACACATCCTCTTCACCTTGGCATTCTTTCCCCAAATCTAGAAGCACTGTTGCCCTTGCCTTGGCCTGTAGTCAGCTGACAGCCATGCACCAGGAAAATAATCTTCAGTGCATGCATGCAAGAGTGTTTAAAAATCTTTAGACCTTAGCAGTCACTACTGCTAGATTATTATGTCAGAGGAGTCTACTCTGAAATGGGATGTTGCATATGACAACAGTAAGGGTCAAGGAAAGGGTCCCTTGGAAATGTTCAACTGAGAAAAAATAAAACAATGTTAATCAAGTAAAGTCATGGGCTCCACAGAACATGTCTCATAGTATCTAGAAGTTCTCTAGAGGGAATTCTGGACTAATTAACACAATGGGGTCTTCACATGCTGCCCTCCTCCTTCTATACTCAACCCCAAACGTACTGACTCAGCAACTGGCCTAGAGTCAGAGCAGCACAGTGCAATTTGAGAGTATGCAACAATATTTAGTTCAATTATGACATAATGGTTGTAAACCCATTCCTAAAGTCAAGCAAACCTGAACAATGTGGTTAGCTTATCTCAGATATGAGGGCTCAACAGAGTTTAAAAGCAAATTTGAAACTTCCATCCTCCAATAAAGATAGTGTTAAGATTGAGGGCAAAACCATCTAGTTCAAGGAATGTGAACAAAGTGCATAAAGAGTTATGCAGCCTCCTTTTGAGATTATCCTTCTTAACCAACATGACCCAGTCATGATATTTAATACTGACCCAGAGAAAAGACAATTTCATTAAAACATTTTAGTCACATTATGTCCAGATAGTAATACTAATTTCGCTGCTAAAAGTAAGTTTGCAATTCAAAATATCTTCCAACTGTCACTATTCTATTTATTTCTAATTCACCTTTCCAAAGACAACAATAGAAGATCTGGAAGGTGTTTTGTTGCAAATCCAGCAATTCATTGGATTTTTTAAATATCATTAAGTCATAAGCATAATATCAATAAGTACAAAGCAGAGTTTAATCCGAATGTTAATGTAGAGAACTATCCACCCTATGACCAGGCCCTGGCAACTCTGAGTTGTATAAGAGTCTATAATCTCCTGAGTCTTACATTTGTTCTCCCACAGCTATCATTAATAAAATATTTTGAAAATTTGCAATTTGGAAGTGACTTTAGATAAGGAAACTATGTTCAATTCTTTTGTATGTTTTATGTTTTGTTTATTCCTAGTTTTTCCTTGAACAAGGGCATATGTTTTGTTTAACACTACTTTAGGGTTCATGAGAAGAAAGAACTACATTTCAGGCACAAAATTCTCTTAGTATAATACAGGGTTCTTATCTATAAATCTAACAAGATCGACATTAGTTTCTATTTGAAGATGGAAAGCTCTTTTTCCACAGTATATTTCAGATGGCCTCAGCTGACTTTCTATTAAGTAATATAGCTGTTCTTTTTCTTAGCTTATAAAAACCATATATTTTAAGAAGTAAAAAAATCAAATAATTCAATGTCACATCCTTTCTTCATGACTGAACTAAAACCCATTTTCCTATTATGTCATTATTAATATGAGAAAGTACTGGAACAATAAGAGGAAGTTCATTTGTTTATAACTATAACATTCTAGTTTTGGTTGTAATCATGTAAACAGAAGGAAGGTGTGTGTGTGTGTGTGTGTGTGTGTGTGTGTGTGTGTGTGTGTGTGTGTGTGTATGTGTACAACGAACTTTGAACTCCACTGGGATACTGTTATTTAAGTAATTTAGCTTAAAATAGTAATGTGACAGGTCCTTTCCCCTTGAGACAGGATCAAATTAAGATGCTGATGGCTAGGTAAGTTAGTAATTTAGCATACCTTCACAGATAATTCTTTAGATATTTGGGTAAAGGGTTGAGTATGGTAAACCTAGAAGGAGTGTAGATACAGAACTGTTGGGCTTTCAGCCTGCATAGTCAACTCAACACAACAAATGCTCTTACAATTCACCAGGCATATCTGCTTAGAGGGCAGTTTGGTGACAATCTGTGGATTTTCAAACATACCCTTCTCTGGTTCAAGCTGTTAATGAGAGAATTACTTCTAACTGCATTTAGTCACTCTGTGGAAGGTGATTCTTGTTTTCCTCTTTTCTCTCTGCTGCTTTCCCAGTGGTGTTTTCATATTCTTTATAGGAGTAGCCTTCCTCCAAGGACATTGCCTTTTGTCTATAACATGAAGTGAGTGTATAAAGTGTCAGGTACTAGACACATAGCAGTGATAAGACCCTGTCCCTGCCCTTAAGTAACTTAGGGTAGAGGAAGATTGACAACACAACAGAATAGTAATGAAGGCTAGCGAAGTAAATCAGTCATTACTGGATATTACTGATGTTATGTGTTGGATACAATTTAAGCAAGTTTAAGTGCTGGAAGCTCTACCCCCAATACTGCAATGGCAAGGTGACAAAACCTTTAAGAAGTAGAGCCTAGAAGATATTTGGTCATAGAAGATTATGGTGAAAAGGAGGGGAGTGGTTAATGTTGTTCCCTCTGACTGAAAAGGAGCCCTTTCTGTACATGGTTGATCCCCTTTCTAGTTTTCTACTGTGATAGGCCATAGCTGGGGGACCCTTGCCAAACCTTCAGCATCAGTGTATTCTAGCCTCTAGAATCGTAAGCCAAAGACTGACACTTTCTAAAAACATCAGACATTTTAAGTTTTGTTTACATCTCTGGGAAGTTAACTTTTGGATAAGAACTAGAAAAAGAAGAGAGGTACTATCTTTATAGTTTCTGATCCCTGTGCCTACCTGTACAGGAATTGATCAATGGTGTGGAATCATGTATTTGTGTGAATTAGCCACAACATTTCATTTTATATATCCCCCCCCCGAAAGAATTTGTCCCTAAAGCTTGCTAGATATACAAAGAGCTGGAGAAGCTTACTTAGTCCTGCTATATGTATAGCTACATACCTTAGCCAGAGGCTATCCCTCTTCAAAACAACTGCAAACAGAAATAAAATCTCACTCAGGAACTATTCCAGGTGGCTCTTGGTTCTTTCTTATGTATATCCCTTGAATAAAACAGTGCAAAAAAAAATTGCATTTAAAGTAAGGATCATAAAAACCTTACTATATCTCACCACATCACCTCAACATCTTACTATATTTAAAGTCCCAAGCATGAGACTTAGTAACTAAATATATTGGTCAGCTAGAGTACATATATGATATGAAATAAAAAAAACTTTAATTAAAACAAACTTATTTTGAAGGCATTTCTTTATAGTGCCTCTCAGTACAGTGCCCCTGTGAGTACAATACTGTACTGGAACAAAGTAGAAACACAGCTCAATAAATTCTCAAGTTAGAAAAAATATCTATTCCTATTACTTACCTGTCAATAGTCTGTCTAAATAAAACTGCATATTCCTCTAGCAAAAAATAAGTAAGTCAGTAAATAAATAAATTAGTAACTGATCCTTCTCTGATTGGTAGCTTCAAGTGGACCATAGCAAACATGGAGGAAAATTTGGAGCCTGTTTAAAGTACCCCATACATTTTAATTTTTACAACTGCACCTTTCTGGTTCGAGGCAATTCCTCAGTACAGCAGGACCTCCAAGTTATTAGGTTTCAATATTTCTTACAGAGCCATGATTAGTTCTGCCTTATCTCAGGAAAACAATAACTCAGCATTTTCCAGGACATAAGCGTTTCCATGCTTTATGCCTGCTACTGGTGGCAGCAGTTCAAACAAGGTCTCACTATGTCTCCAGGCTGGTCTAGAACTTAAGATCTGCCAGCCTAAACTATAGTGCTGGGATTGTAGATAAGCACCCCCACCAGGCTGTTTCCCTTGCATTTTATTCTCTGCTGTTTACCTGTTATACACCTCGTGCTACGTATTGGTAGAGTGCATCATGTGCATGTTTATAAGCTATTCCACAGAATGTTACTGAATGAGGTAACTGTGGGCTCCGAGAGCAATCTCAACTTGTTCAATGTTCTACTGAGATAGCCAGAGTGGCTAATTGACCAAGGCAATTAATGTGCAGTTACAGGAGTCCATCTTAGGTTGGAAATGAACTACTGAAGTCTGGATATAACCGATTCTAAGTACCATTTAAGGAACTGGGAATCTTCAGGTCATGCTAGACCATAGCGTATTTTTTTTTTTCTATAAGAACACTAGAAATCCGTTTTATATAAACATGATTAATAAGAATAAGGCAAACTCCAATTAAAGGGACCCTTAGAAACAATCAGATACTTATTCATGTTAGTGACAACTGTCAGAGACTTTCTACCCTTGGACTCATTAAAAAATTGTATTAGTTGGTATTTGTCAGGGGTGAGCGACAGTTCTCAACATTGTTGAGAACCGCAATGTCTGATTTATTCTTCTATTGTCCACAGCCCAGAGGGCTGCTTCTGCCCAATAAAGCAAAGATAGGGTCCAGACAGCCAGGTCCTGAGGGGCACAATGTTCCTCCTGCACTTTTCAACCTTTTCACCCCAATTAAAGGTCAACACAGCTGCTCCAAAACATTTATTTAAAGAGGCAGTCAACTCAGCAGGCTGTCAAGTGTGATATTGCCACTTCATAGAATTCAATTAAACCCGGGACCAGGGCGTTTGTGAATCACTGGAAGAAGCATGAGTTGAGACATTTTCTGCTTTCCTCCAAAAGCTGTATTTCTTCCTCCCGTCCCTTATTCAGTTCCCAGAGCGCCATCCCAAGCGCGCGTTTACATTCTGCCCCCAGTGGCTCAGGGATTTATAGCTCTCGACTTAATTAAATCCCAGCTAACTGCAATGGAGCGCGGTAGCGCGCCGCACTGCGAAGGGTTCGCGGCCTCCTCCAGCCGCCGACCAAGCGCTCGCCGCAACGCCAGAGCCATTACCCACCTCAGCCTCGGGCCTCCTAGCCGCCGCTTCCGCCCGCCGCACTTCCGGCCACGCGCCGCACTTCCGGCCCGCGGGCGCCGCCCTGCCGCCTGGGCTCCTTCCCCTTGGTCCTTCTTCTCTTCTGTTGCCAGGGCTGTGGGCGTCTGAGTCAGGAGAAGAGAAAGCCAAGCCAAAACAGTATTGAAAAGGGAGAAAAGAGGAAGGGCAAGATGGAAGAAGTAAGAAGAGACACTGGCTGTGTGTTAAGGAAACAGCCTGGGGGCTGAGGCAGCATTTTGAGACTGGCCATTTTAGCCTCTCCCTGTGTGCGTTTATTAATGTAGTATTTACTGTCTTCCTCCCTCTTCCCTTCAGTTGGGGCTGGACTGGGTTATAAGGAACAGGAGGAGCAAAACTGGGAGCTGTACCTTTCAATGTTTACAACCTTATAACCTTGGAGGCAAGGCAGACATGAGGAAAATGATCCCTTAAACAGGCAACACATTTGTCAGGCTAAGCGTTTTGAAGAGAAGGAATATGGCTTGTGGAAAGATAGGAGTGTCAGCTAGAGAAGTAGCTTTTGAACTAGCATATGACAGCCACAGGACAGGGACAGAACTCTCTAAAAGAGCACAGCGTGGGGCCGTGCACAGACAACTGCCTAAAGCTTAAAGGGGACTAAAGGGGATTGGGGATGAGAGGTGAAAAGAGGCATGAGAGAATAGTCAGGCCAGGTAGCCAGGGCGTGCTAATGCTATGGGCAGCTGGGATACTTTGTGATTGACTATGTCTGTATGTAGAAAGGGGAATTGGAATAATTGTTTTTGTCTTCGAAAAGGATCTCTCATCTTTGGGAAGATATGGCTTAGTATAGGTGGAAGAAACAGGGACATCAGGAAATGACTAAGTAGTATAGACTTTAGGTGTGGTAGAATTGTAAGTAATAAGAAAATGATGGGTAATAAGTATAATAACTCAAATTAATATTATTGATGGCTCATCCAAAGCTTGGTACTCATTAGCATGTTTAATCCTGTGAATGGTCTTCTTAAGTACCATTTTGCAGATGATGAAATGGAGGCTTAATAATTTGCCCATATCCTCATAGATAGGAAATAGCATGTTAGAATTTCATTTCTGCTACCAGTACCTGTGGGCTCATCACTGAAAAAAAGGCAAAATAGGTCAGAAATGAATCCCTTAAACAAATCATATTGATTATGTGATGTTGGCAGAGGACACAATTTGAAAGTCCATGCTTTATCACTTTAGCATTTGTTAGCAGCCAAAAGAGGATTTGGGGCCTGTAAACAGACCTATGATTTTTTTTTTCTTTGTTGATATACTCTGGTAAGTCCTAATCTTTCTGAGCAGGAAAATGTCACTCTATAACAGTTATAAATAGAATATTTCTTAAGAGCTAATGCTGTGTCTGGCTATAAGCATCCTGGTAGAGCATGCATATTATACATTTTGTGGAGTGATAGAAAGATCTTCCTGGAAGTGCAACTTCAGGTCAGCTTCCAAATTTCATTTCTATTTCGTTGGAAAATGAAGCTTTGTGTAGTCATTGGATTTATGAAATTTGATTTTACAAACTGAAGATGAATGGTTTTTCCCAAAGGTCACACGAAAGCTTTGCAGCGTTGGTTACAGGTAAATTTCCCCAAGGAGTCAAAGTTCATTTCTAAAGTTTGCATTTAATTAGTAAGATTTGTGTGTGTGTGTGTGTGTGTGTGTGTGTGTGTGTGTGGTTATACTGTTTTTAAGTGGTAGCACAGGATTTGAAATGCATACAATTTCATTTCACTTGAGAGTGGGAATTCCACAAAGTGGCTGTGAGTCGCTGTTGCTTCGGATTTCAGTGCCCAGTAACCTTGGGAATGAATGTCTATGTTAGGGCCTTTATCCCAGAAGAACAGTTTGGCCTCTATGTCCAGGTTTCCCACCTCCCTGTGCCAAGAAAAGAACCTCTGTTTGAGAGAATTTTGGAGTTTGAACAGGGAAAATGACTATCTCAAAGAAAAAAAAAATGGCCAAAGCAAAATTATAAACTTTTATTCAAGGGTAACAAAGTAGGACATGTGTGGTGTTACTAAGGACTGGATTTGGCACTCATTGAAAACACTCAGAGTCACGTGACAGTGGCTTGACAGGCAGCTTCTGATAAGCAACTGAACTGCAGGGACATCTGGTCCCAAGCTGGAGCCATGTGGGTCTGCTGAGACATGGAGACTGATCCTGTGAGAGAAAGGGGTTCATCATGGCAGATGATCTAAAGCGGTCCCTGCACAAAAAGTTGCCAAGCGTTGAATGGCTCCCCACAGTTGTGTCAGATAGAGGCTGGGTGCCTGTCATTAAAGTGGCTAACACAGTGCTCCAGAGCACGCCCCGAGGCCTGGTTTCTTATCCACGCTTGCCCTTGAAACAGACCAAGGCTGTAAACTCAGACTTTCAAAAAATAAAGGTATCACCTGTTACTATAATACCTACCAGGTGAAGAGATTGATTTTCAGTCATTTACCTCTGATGGTGAGTTTCACAGCCAGCAGTAACACCAACGCAGGACTAATTGTCAGCCTAGAAAAGGAACTGGCTTCGTTATTTAAGAACTGATAAAAGTTGTAGAAGTGTCTTAATCTAACAGTGGTTTTGATGTATACCGTGCCTTCATTTCAGCAACACTGTACCAGCAATCTTTAGACCACAGTAATATGGTATTTATCTATGTATTCATAGCGCTGCTTTTCCACATCACACTAAAGAAGAGCCTATAGCTACAATTTATAAAAGATTCAATTGTTATATTTACCTGTATAAAGTTGTTCCTTACTTAGTGATATCTGGGCATGCCACAAAAATGGTTCGTTATAGTGCAGTGGAGTTAGTGTGGATGCCTGATAATGGATGGTATTCTGTCCAGTGCATCAGGATCAGAACAGAACCCTGATGCTCTGGGGCCAGCAAGCACACTTGCTGAACGTGCTCCCCACACCTGCTGCACAGTGTTCCCGCTCCACAAGTCACAGAGACTCTTTTCCTAAGAATAATAATGAGGACACATTTTTCTTAAGATTATATTTCATTTCTCTGCATTGAGTGTGGGGAAGATGAACGGCTTAGTGAAAACAAAGTTAGTACAATCACCAACTCTCCTCTGTATATGAACTCAGTGTAGATTTTGCATTTTTAAAAATACAAAAAAGAAAACAGTGCTCTATTGAGACAGTTTAGATACACAGGAGCTACTACAATGTGATGGATACTGAGACATATACTGAATTTGATGGGGACTCTAGCTAAATAATTTCAAAAACATTACAAATTTACTTTTATATTAAATAGAAATGATTCACGGGTTTTAGTGGGTTTCAAATGATGTGAAGGTAAGATTAAACATCTTGAGACAGCACTGGGTCAGTATATTTTGTTTATTGAAAATATTCTTTTGGTAGGCCTTTTGCCTATGAATTGTTCTCTATGGACTCCAATCATTGTGCTTGTCCTAAGAACTGGAGCAGCAGTCTGTATTCTGACTGCTTTAGGACATTAGTTCTATACTTAGACCTCATGACTGTTATCTCAGTGGTTATGTCTGAGGCTTCAGCCTAACTCTAGAAACAGCCTGCTTAGAAGGGCTGGTCTGTAACTCCTGAGATAACTCCAGAGTACTTTAGACGATACCCTATCTGTTCTTCCAGAAATGACTTGGAGTCAGGCCTTTCGTTTAAGGCTTCATGAAGGCTAGACCTGTGGGCATGGGAAGTGATGGCATCACTTTTTCCCTTTGGCTTTGCCTCTGAGAAAACCAAAGTAAAGGAATGGCTGTTGGTATGAAAGTGTTTCCTTCAGAATGCTTTAAAAAAATAATGCCTTGGCAGGGAGTGATTGTCATGCCTGCACTATTTTACTATAACCTGGATTTGTGCTGCCACTCAAAGAACATGTAACCTGGACTTTGACTAGGAGGGGCTATCTCTGTAATTGCCACAGTTGGGTGATACGATGGGAGAAACATTCAGAAACCTGGGAGGAGTTCCCTGGTGTTTTCCTGGTCTTTATGATGAGCATATTTGTTTATCTCATCAGTCACTCTCTGTAGGTACTGCCAACTGCAGGAAATGATCTGAAAGGGCCAGATATTAGGTTATGTTTACGGTCATGGAGAAAAACAGTGGCAACCTCCCAAAGAAAAGATGTGTTTCTGAGTCTGGGATATATTGGGTCATTGGGTCACTGTTGACTATCGCCAGGCCAACCATTTTAAGAGGAGACAGAATTATGAGCCTGTTCCACCAGGAAAGAATGGATCACAGAAACCTGATTTTTTATATCCTCAAAACAAAAGAAAAAACAAAAAGAAGCCAAAAAACAATTCTGCTCTTGTTCCAGACATTTAGAGGAGAAAAAAAAAATCAAAGGGGAAAAATGTTTATTTGTTTTAAGGCTTGCTCAAGTAATCCACTTATGCCATTTACATTAGTTAAACAACCTTTCCATGTAAACACCATTAATAATGTAGTATAAGAGTCAAATAAAAGTGCTAAAAAATAAAAGTAATTGTAGAATAAATTAGTGTAGCTTGAGTGCCCATACATTATAGAGAAACTGTAGATTTTTACAGGGATGGGTGTGTGATTTTTCTATTGTTTGAGCTATGAGATGAAACCAACAGAAATGACATTTTACAGATGGATACCAGTGCTGTTAAAGTTTAAACTCATATTGGCAGTGAAATTGCCATTTTCACATGGGCCTGGACTCCAGCCTATTTATTTAGCCATCTTTAAAAGACTGTGAGGTGAGATGGGGTCTGAGTGTCCTGTGGATCTCCCCAGAAGATCTGTGAGGACCAGACCATTGTTGTCAAGTCCAGAATGAGTAGCCTCCACCTCCTATCAAGTGTAAACACAGCAATCTTGCTGTGTTTGTGCTGAAGAAAATGAACTATTGTCCTGCCTACTAGCCACAAACGGAGGTCAGGGGCTGGCACTACTGAAAGAGTGGGGTGTTGGAGATACTGCAGTGACAATAGTAGTGTAGACTCATGTTTGTTAATTGATTGCTTACAATTCCTCAAGACAGGATTACATATTTGTCATCCCATTTTACAGATGAGGAAATCTAAGCTTAGAGAAGACCACAGATGAAACAGGGATTGGAAAGCATTTTCTCCAGCTGTATTTTCTACTACCTCATTTATGTTTTTAAATGTGAATGAAAACTATGGCTTATTTCAAAAGAATATTTTGTGCTACGTAGGATCTTTTAAAAATATTTGAGCACATATCCATCATTCCTCAGGGAAAGGTTTGTTTTACCTCAGAAGGCAGGAAAAGTTTTTCATTTTTATTGATTAAGCCCATCATTTGTCATTATCACTAAAGCTGGATCCCAGAAGAGCAGAAGGTCCTCACAGCATGAAGAGAAGGGTACGAAGCTTTCTCTGACTTCTTGGTGCATAGCTGCACCATCCAGGGAGGCCTGTTCAGACACACAGGATGGCTAGCTACCAGGATGAGCTGCCCTGCAAACACACTCTGACATGCTATTCGTAAACATGTCTAACAACTTACTGCTTCGAAGAACTTTGAGGTACATTTTTCCCCAAATCTTGAGAATTTGATCTTCCTTCAGAGAAATATAATAAAATACTTAGCCATACCATCTGCTATGTATTTACAGCATAATCTAAAGGGAAATTGTCTTTATTTATTCAAAATAATGCTTCCTGTGCCAGCAGTAAGCACTGAAACCCTAGTAATAAAATAAACATGCATGCTTCTTCTAGTAGAACTCACGGTCTAGTGGAGAAGAGCAATGTTAGCTAAATGACCACGTTAATAAATATTTACTACTGGCTTGGTGGAAGGCGCTAGTGATCTCAGCACTTAAGAGGCTGAGGCAAGAATGAAGAGGTAGAGGCCAGCCTGGACCACAAAGCAAGAATGTGTCTCAAAATAAAACAAAATATTTATTGTAACTATCCCTTTCTCCAATGAGGGTAATACTTGAAACTAACTTACTAGAAAAAGACAGTAGACATATATATTATAACTATACATATTTTATTTTTTATTTAAAACACATAAACATATACTCGCCAAGGACTGGTCTAGTATAAAGCCCACTCAAAATTACATGTGTACAATTTTCAGTTTCAGCTACTTTAAAATGGAAGGCATGGAGACACTGGTGAGGTAAATGTTATCCATTTAGATTTTATTACCCTCCCAATCTTTTACACTTCTCTTGCTTACAACTAATTTAGAAACCATCCCCCACCCACTTCCCAGACTTTGAATGTCTTTCCAAAGTGTTTAACTTAGCTTTCATAGAAACAACAGCTCTCTCTTTATGCTCATATTTGAACAGTTTATGTGATACTTAATTAAACCATATAATTATAGTAATCAAGTACAACTGTCATAAACAGGTTTAGAACAAAAACAAGCTACTCTGAGTAAGCCTGGCACTCAGCTGGTAGGAGCAACAGTGGTAGGGACAGCAGGCAGGCAGAGGTCACAAGCATCTGCCTCACTCCAGACGATCAGTCAATACATCTGACAAAGGGATTTGAAAACATCAGTTAAGTCCCAGAGGAGCTCAATTAAAAGCGTTTCTATTGTAATTAAAACCTAATAAATATTTCAAGGAAAAGCAGTGGGTGCCAGCCATAAAGGTCTGTACTGGGGAGGTGTGCTCTTGCCTTGGGAAGCCAGGAAAGACCTTAGAGGACCACCTGCTTGGGCTGAGATGGAAGCCCCTTAGAATTATCTCAGAGAGGGGCTGAGGAACTCTGAGGGAGAGTACAGCAGCTTAGTAGCAGCTGTAGGAGGACTGAGGGAGTGTGTGTTGAAAACGAGGGACTGAAAGAAGCTCGTTGTATGAAGAGCAGAGGTGGACGATTTGTACAGTACAAGGTAGTGAAAGGACCAAGACAACTTCATGATAGCTCTTAGGTCAGTGGTTCTCAACCTTCCTAATGCTGAGACCCTTTGATTCTGTTCCTCATGTTGTGGTGACTGCCAACCGTAAAATCATTTTTTTGTTGCTGTCTCATGGCTGTAATTTTGCTACTTTTGTGAACTGTCATGCTCTTAGGCAACCCCTGTGAAAGGGTGGTTTGCTCTCCAAAGCATCACGATCCCACAGGTTGAGAACTGCTGTCTTAGGGCATTGACAAACTTAGATATCTTCATTCTACACACAGTGTAGAAGTTGCCAATACAGCTGAAACAAAGGTCTGCTTATTTTTATAAAGGATAACATCCAATTTATAGAGTCTAGACCTTCAAGTCTAATTTGGGAACTTTGATTTTTTTTCCATTGTAAAAACATCATGGCGATACTTTGTGAACAACAACAACAACAACAACAGCAACAACAAAAGTAAAATAAAAAAGTTTAAAAAAAGAAAAAAATCTTAACCTCTGGTTCCAGGATTTTTGTTAGGGAGGTAGCTGTGCTTATTGAGGAAATTGCATTCACCAGCAGCTTGTGGGTCAAAGAGGAGCATCTAAGGATAAATGTCAAGACAAGAAAAGGAATGCTAAATATCTTTGCTGAGAAAATAAGAGGGAGGGAGAGAGGGAGAGAGGGAGGGAGAGAGGAAGGGAGGGAAAGAAGAAGGGAGGGAGAGAATTTATTTTCTAGAGCTTCCACAGCCAAGTACCGCTAAGTGGGTAGCTTAAAACAACAGATACTTATTAAATTCTCTCATTTTGGAGGTTAGAAGTTGGAAATCAAAGTGTCACTAGTCCTGCACACCCTCTATGAGGTTCTTTCTTTATGTTTTTGTAGACAGCAGTCCTGCCATCCCTGGTTTACAGCTTTGCCCAGGCCACTCTGCCTCTGTTGTCACATGGCATCCTCCCTGCACCTTGATATCTTTCTTATAAAGAATATTGCTATGTTGGATTAACATCTGCTTTTTAATACTTTTACCTTAAGTTTTTATGTTTCTAAATGCTGTGTTTTACATTTTCAGCTTTTGGGATTCAGGGCTTTAAGGTTAAAACCCTGGAACTTATAACAGACTTGAAGGAAAGGAGAATTATGTGAAGTTAGGTAACTGGGGTGCTATAACAAGAATTTGCTAGTGGTAGGGTTAAGGAAAGGATTAATAAGGGGTTTTAAACTACCTTTTCTTTCAGAGTAAGGTACAAAACTGTTTCTTTACAGTACTCATGGTGCTGATGTACTGTGTCAGCTATAGATGTGTTAATAGTGTCTTGACAGCAGAGACGAGAAGGCAAATGGCAAGTAGAGACCCAGAGAAGTTCTTGGTCCCCATGTTGGAGCCTCTGGCATGAAGAGTGTAATCATGGAGAGTCTCTAGAAAGCAATTTAGTACAGATAGGAAATCTGGGGGGAAAAGAACATTGAACATCTGTGTTGCAGTTTGAAAGAAAATGCCCCCCCAAAGGGAGTGGCACTATTAGGAGGCATGACCTTGTTGAAGTAGACATGGCCTTGCTGGAGAAAGTGTAACACTGTGAGGGCAAGCTTTGAGGTCTCCTGTGCTCAAGATACTGCCTACTATCATTGTCCATTTCCTGTTGCCTTTTGATCAAGATGTAGCCACCGCCATGTCTGCCTGAATACTGCCATGTTTCCCACCATGATGACAAGGGATTGAACCTCTGAAACAGTAAGCAAACTACACCAATTAAATACTTCTTGTTATGAGTTGCTGTGGTAATGGTGTATCTTCACAGCAACATCAACCCTAACTAAGGCAATCTGAATTACCCCTCTGCACCTTCAGATACACTCTCTCTCTCTCTCTCTCTCTCTCTCTCTCTCTCTCTCTCTCTCTCTCTCTCTCTCTCTCTCTCTCTCTCTCTCTCTCTCTCTCTCTCTAAACACGCACACACACACACACACACACACACACACACATATATATATATATATATATATATATGTCTGGGACTTTGGCAACTTTCTTTGGTTGGACTTGGCTTACAATGTTCAATATAATTATGAAAATAATCTTTCCGGTCACTTGGTACTATTAGCCTCTTTAGGATGAATGAAATGAAGGATTTTAGCTATCTTAGGAACATTTGTAAGATACTTTAAGACAAAACAAAAACCTCTTATAGTCTGCTTTTCTTTCCATGATATTTTGTAAATATAAAAACTGCAAGGTGATTGCAGCTTGAATGGACAAAGAATGATCTATGAAGTTCTGTGTCTGTTCTTGTCACTGCCTCCTCTTCACAGCAAATCTTTGTGTTTTGTTTCTGCGTTGGAAACCGAGGCACTGAAGTTCTTCTACTCCCTTCACTCAGGTGGGTCCCTAACTCACAATGAAGGAAATGATTTCCTGTAGTGAGTCCAGATGCTTGTGTTCAGCATTATTGCTACTAGCCATCCAGTCTGAATTGTACAAAATTAAATCTGTCCTTGAGGCCTGAAGGGAAGGCAATCTTAATAATGGTTTAATGTCCTTAGAGTGAAATAGCCTGACGTGGGGGAGGGCCTACCATCTCTGTGAACACAACCCAGCCCAACAGCATTTCTGATCATTTCTGTGGCTCATTTACATTGGTATTTAACACAAATGTTGTTTTAAAGCACATAACACACTCCTTAAAACCTAAGTAACTAGCAAATGGTTAGAATAATTAAAAAGCAATTGTTCAAATTCCTGTAAGCAGCTCACGGTGAATGGCAAATATTCAATGAGCAAAGGTGTTAGTGCCTTTGTAGGAATTTTTACTCCCCCCCCATTATAGGTTCTTCATGAGCACTGAGCTTGCTCAGGAAAAAGAAGCAAAAATAAAACAAAAACTAACAAACCAGCAGCTATCTAGAGATTGAGAGACTGTTAACTAGTATGAGACCATGTTTGGATATTTAGGCAAAAGGCCTCTTGTGTCTTCCCCTACTCTGTGAGTTTTCAATGCATTGCTCATTGGAATGTTTACACAATGCTCTTCCCTAACCTACCATCCCAGACATCACATCCAAGCTAATCATGTCATCTGCTTGTGGAGGAGAGAGGCAGTTATTTTGATGAAGTTTGTCTTCCTTTCCAGCTTTTGAAAACCCATGGGTCTCTTCCTTACAAGAAGTCCTTTCTGGGTACCACCTGCAGCCTGGAAAGGTGTTCTAGAAAAGGCACTGGTGTTAAAGCTGAAGGTCTTGGAGGAATGGCTCCAAGAGCCCCTTTGGTTCAGTCCTATATCTTGGGCCAGGCTCCATAGTTCTGTGTCTGGTTCTCTCCCTCCCTCCCTCCCTCCCTCCCTCCCTCCCTCCCTCCCTCCCTCCCTCCCTCCCTCCCTCCTTCCCTCTCTCTCTCTCTCTCTCTCTCTCTCTCTCTCTCTCTCTCTCTCTCTCTCTCGTGCACGCATGCACACACATATGTATGTGTGCTATATGTATGCTTGCTGCCTGTAGAGATGGAAGAAGGTGTTGGATTCCCCTGGACCTGGAGTTTACAAGTGACTGTGAGCCATTGTGTGGGTGCCAGGAACCACATAGTGAACCCAAGTCCTTTTCAAGAACATCAAGCATTCTTAACAGCTGCCCTCTCTCTTCTGCAACCTGTGAATGGCTCTTTATCATAGTCTCTTTTCCATCCTTATTAGTCCCTTTGACAACCTTCTAAAAGAGTTGTCCAGTCAGTGTAAAGACTGTTAGGCTTCTGTGGCACCCTTACTTGGGTCATATTCCAAGTCAACGATCATCTTCTCATATTTCAGGTCAAAGTCTCCAAAGCTACCACACACTAAAAAGATTAAAATACCAAGAAAAAAATTTCAGTTCAAACTAGTCACACAGCTGTCCCTTGGTGCTCATTACCCTGCAGACATGAAGTGTTCTTGAGTTTTAAACATTTCTTCTTTTTACATTTTTTTTTTTTAGTAACAGCAAGAGAAATTGGCCAGGATTCAGGAAGGGGGAAAAAAACCCCAAATGGCATAAATTTTAAAAGGTTCTTTATAAACTCAAGAGTGGCAACTGCTTTCTGGGAAAAAGCAGGAAGGATGAATGATAATAATATGCTGGCAGAGATGAATGATAGAAAGAAACAGGGGGGTCAGTTTCAGTTATTCTCATTAGTCAAAGAGACAAGACAAGAAGAATTGGCCTAAGGTTGGTGGAAGAAAAGAAATGTAAGCAAGAACTCATTGTGAGTACAAAGAAACTGTGTTGCTCTCCTGAACTGCTGGTGATAATCACAGTGTGGCCATTTTCTTATTTTGTAACTTAATTACTTAAGGACTTTCCATGCTATTTCCTTCTCTTCCTAAGAATGTATGTATGTATGCATGTTCACATTGTCATTTGTATGTGCATGCATGTGCCTTTGTGTGTGTGTGTGTGTGTGTGTGTAATTGAAGAAAAGGAGACAATAGTAGAGACATGTTGTTACCAGCTCCATTCATCAAAGAAGGCTGAAAACCCGGAGTTCCTCTTTCTGCTGCAGCTTGTCTGCTATGTTGATGTGAACGGTCACTTTGAAGATTCCTACTTATAGGTTTTTATTTTTTGTCACAGCACTCCCAGTTTAAGGTTATTTGTAGCTTCCTGTTATGGTACTTTTCCCCTTTTGATCACCATTGACTTTAATATAGGCAGATAAGAGCAAAGTCTAGCCCAGTGGAATAGTTCGTATTTGCTCTATCTAATCCTATATTATCTTTCATAGGTTGTCTAATTGTATATTGTTTCTCAAAGCTCACATGAACTCATCTTTCTGCCTTGGTCGGGGAGGAGAGGATCTCAAGTTACTTTGTCATCTAATGTCTGTGCCCCTGCAGATAATTTACAGGTCGCACAGTCTCTACCTTCTGTGTTCTGCAACTCAGTGGTAGTTTGACCTTCAGCAGCTGCTGAACCTTTAAGTAGGACAGAGAAAGGAAATAGCATGTGGCTTCCCAAACTGCATGAAACCTATCTATTGTGACTAGATGAATTACATATTCATGAACATTGCAAACCGAAGACCATTTCCCTTGCCAAGCACTCACCTTGGCTGAGCACAACACCTGGCAAACAATGCAAAGCTCTGGCTCTCTCACCTGTTTACTTGGCCAGGCAGCCGTGTTGCACGATTTGCAGTTTCTACAGCATGTTGTGGGAGGAAAACTGGGTAGAGACATGTATTTCCAAAGAAAACCAAATTCCATCATTATTGCAATTTTATTTGATATCAGCTAGTCTTTGTTGACTAGCCACTGCTCTCAAATTATCCTAACAGATTTTGGTACTGTATTATTGGGAAAGGAATTTTCTGGTTGCAAAGAAAGTCTCTACACAATACTATGAAGATCTTCCTTTACCTCATTAAGTAGACTGTTTAGTTGTGTGTACAACTACTTACAAGATGATAAGCTATGATGATTCTATTTCTTATTAAGTCCTGTTAGCAGAGGATAATGGAAACTGTCCTTATTTTGCTAATGGGAAAACTAAAGCCAGAGATGTTAAGTAACTTCCCCGGGACATTACTGGTGGAAACACCAGGGACAACAGCTGCACTGCACTTTCTCAACTCTTTGTTCATATTTATTTCACTGGGACACCAAACTCGTGGCTTTAACTTAGTTTTCCAGTGTCAGGACTAATGATGACCAAAAATAATTGAACTTTTAAAATGGGGTATTAGGTTCTGTTCAAGCTCATCAGAGCTCCCAATTCCTCCTGTCTTTGACTTATTGCCTTTCTCTATCAAAAGCTTTCATCATTGTACTGTCTTCTGCTGATCAAGTGAATATAATGGCTCATTACAACCATAACTCTTAACAACTCTTCCCGAGTTCCTTTATTGCAGATGTTGGAAAGAGACGCCTTTGCAGCTAGGTTTCTGGATGTGGCATTGGGCTCTTCTAAGCAGTTGCATTCTCATAAGACAATTTCAGACCTGAAATAATAGCGAAACAGTGGTAATCTGTTAGCCTTTATTCCCACTTCCTACTCCTAAGTGAGAAAGTAATGAGGACTAACTTTTACAACCCATGGACAGTTGTAAATGAAGTGTGTTCCTGGAACCACTGGTTGCATTGGCAAACATCTTGATACCCAGGCCTCCTAATGATGCCTAGAAGACAGCTACCATTGAGTTGTTCTTTTTTTTTTTTTCTTATTCCATATTTTATTTATTTATTTATTTTTCTTATTATACATATCGATCCCAGTTCGCTCTCTGTCTCTCCCTCCCTCCCTCCCACCCTCTCTTCCACCTTTCCATGCCCCCCCACCCTCCCATCCCATTTCTCTCCCCACTCCACATGTAGGGTGATGCCTTCCTAGAGGGCTCATCTAAATCTGTCAAGTCATTTGGAGTAGGGACTAGGCCCTCCCTCCTGCCTCTTGGTTAAGGGAGTATCCCTCCATGGGGAACGTGTTCCCAAAGTCCTTTTGTGCACCAGAGATACATCCTGGTTCCACTGTCAGAAGTCCCTTAGACTGCCCAGGAGGTCTAACTGAGACCCATGTTCAGGCGGTCTGAGTCAGTCCAATGCTGGATTCCAAGCTATCAGTCTTGGGGCCCATTAGCACCTCTTTGTTCAGGTCAGCTGTCTCTGTGGGTTTCTGTGGCCTGGTCTTGTCCTCCCTCTCTGCATCTGGATTCAACTCTAGTAGCACAGACACTGAGATATACAATTAATAAATGGGGCCTCCTCAAACTGAGAAGCTCCTGTAAGGCAAAGGACACGGTTGACAAACCAAACAGCAGCCCACAGACTGGGAAAAGATCTTCACCAATCCTACATTTGACAGAGGGCTGATCTCCAAAATATATAAAGAACTCAAGAAACTAGTCACCAAAACACCAAATAACCCTATTAAAAAATGGGGTACAGAACTGAAGAAAGAATACTCAATAGAGGAAATCAAAAAGGCTGAAAGTCACTTAATAAAGTGCTCAACATCCTTAGCTATCAGGGAAATGCAAATCAAAACAGCTTTGAGATACCATCTTACTCCTGCCAGAATGACTAAAATTACAAACACCAATGACAACTTATGCTGGAGAGGATGCGGAGAAAGGGGAACACTCCTACACTGCTGGTGGGAGTGCAAACTTGTACAGCCATTTTGGAGATCATTATGATGGTTCCTCAGAAAAATGGTAATCAGTCTACCACAGAACCCAGCAATCCTCCTCTTAGGCATATACCCAAATGATCCACATCCATGCAACAAAGACATGTGTTCAACTATGTTCGTAGCAGCATTACTTATAATTGCAAGGACCTGGAAGCAGCCTAGATGCCCCTCAACTGAAGAATGGATAAAGAAGATGTGGCATGTTTACACAATGGAATACTACTCCATAGGGGTTGGGGTGGGAGAATCTTGAAATTCTCAGGCAAATGGATGGAACTTGAAAAAACCATCCTGAATGAGGTAACCCAGTCACAAGAGTTACTCTTAAGTATTGTTTTAGGAATCACTTCTTTGGAGTCTTAGCAGAGGCTTCTTCCTCTGATCTTAAGATTTCATTAGCATTTAATCCACTTAATCCTATTCTACTGAAATTTGCTGGAGTGATTTCTCAGAGCTGTTACATGGTCATGACTGATAGATAACCGGTCACAATACCCTGAGTTGTCAATCTGTGATCTAACATATATTTATGCTTTTAAATATTGACCCCAATCTCCCACACCTAGCCTACAAGGTTATTCATCTTAGTTCTGCTGTAGCTCAGATAATGCCTAACACAGGCAATTCACTTTTTTTTTATTTTCCTTTTCCTTCCTTCCTTCCTTCCTTCCTTCCTTCCTTCCTTCCTTCCTTCCTCTCTCTCTCTCTCTCTCTCTCTCTCTCTCTCTCTCTCTCTCTCTCTCTCTCTCTCTCTCTCTCTTTCTTTCTTAGATGATGACTAAATGTATAGGTATAAGAATCCTGTGATGCTTATTTCATGTGAGAATGAAAAACTTGGTAAAATATAATTGTAATTCATATATACGCCATTAGCGTATTTTATGTAACAAAGTGTGGAATGGCACACACTTTTAGCCTGATATTAATCATTACTTTTTACTTTAAACAGTCAAATGGGATTTTCTGCTTGGCAGTTAAATATTTTGCTGTCACTGGAAGACTAGAAATATGCATTGATGAATGTGAACCTCTTCTCCTGACTCTGCCTCTTACTCATTACATTTCTTCCTGAGCAAATTTTGAACAGGTGCTACTAGATGCCTCATTAACTGCGCAGAGCTGTAGAAACTGTGGGTAAGACAATTCCTTTCCAGAAAGTAAGCCTTGCATTCTTAAAACACTGCACTGGACCAAAAACATTGTGATTCATCTGGTGTTGCCACTGGCGACAGATACTGGCTTAAGATGCCAAGAGCTTGAATTTATGTTATATCTTACCTTTTTTTTCTGATCTCTCTTTCTTGTCATTATTCAGCATGTTCTCTGTCATTTATCTGCATGTTTATATGTTTAATTTTCCCATTAATATTTATTAAGTGCCTGCATGCCTACAGGTTGAATTGTAAGCACACACACATACACACACACACACACACACACACACACACACACACACACACGCTCCTCTTAAGGACTCATTTGCAACTCATTTAATTCAGTTTTTATTTTGAGGATGGGTCCCAGTTGTAGACCAGGCTAGTGCTGAGGTTACTGTTTACCTACCGTAGGCTGGTCTGGAATCTTCGTGATCCTCCCAAGCACTCCCCAGTTCTGAGTACTAGAATTACAAGTATGATCCACCACACCCAACTTGTTCATCTAATTATCTTTAAAACTTCCTGAGACCTAGAGGATAATCACTAATATTGTCATCTTAATTGGGAGGGGGTATTGAGGAGATGGATCAGTCTCTCTTGAAGGTCATAGAGCAGTGTTGGACCTTCACTAATACCAATTGATGTGTAATCCTAGCTTTAGTGTTTGTTTGAATGCCCTGTTTTCTATGGTAACACTAAGGTTGAGACAACAAGCAAACAGCATGTCATTAGGACTGGGCACCAGTACATTACATCCGTGTTGACAGCAGGAGTGTCTTGAAGAGACTAACAAAATCCTTCAACTTGATTATGAAAGATATTTCTGCATAAAACACCCACACAGAGAGCACAGGCAAACCCAATCTGGTGATGAGGAATCTCTTTGGAATTAACAAAGCCACTGCAGCAGTCAGAAGAGGTCACACACTCACAGCTCTCCGACTTGACCTGATGGCATATATAGGCAGGATACAGGACAGCATGTCTAAGTAGAGCAGACAGGAGAAGGGGATGGGAATGGGACAAACACTGTAGAAACCAAACAAATTGGCATTGATTTAAGGGTCTAGGGAGGATAGAGACTGTCTTAGTTACGGTTACTATTGCTGTGATAAAACACCATGACTAAAGGCAACTTGGAGAGGAAAGGGCTTATTTGGCTTATGTATCCTGAATCACAGTCCATTGAGGGAAGCCAAGGCAGGAAGTCAAATTGGGTGAGAACCTGGAGGCAAAAGCTGATACAGAGGCCTTGGAGGAATGCTACTTACTGACTTACTCTCCTCCATGTCTTGTTCACCCTGCTTTCTTATAGAACCCAGGATCACCAACCCAGGGGTGTTCCCACCCACAATGGGCAAGGCCCTCCCTATCAACCACTAATTAAGAAAAATGCCCTAAAGGCTTGCCTGCCTCCAGCCTGACTTTATAGAGGCATTTTTCAATTGAGGTTCCCACCTCTCAGATGACTTTAGCCCATCATTTTGACATATAACTATCCAGGACAGGGGGAGATAGGAAATAGGATAGTGGCAAGCTGGTTTCTTTGTGGCACCAGAGAGTAAAGTAATTCAGCAGCACATAAAACTACAGGGAAGGAGAACATGCTTTCTGACAACCACAGCCGTATAATAATGAGGTGGATTGCAAGGGAAGGTCACTAGCTCTTTGTCTTCAGAGATTCTTTTTAAAAATGCCCATGCATATGGGAAGTGCAGATAACTATCAAATTGTCAGGCTAACACATGCTGGATGGAGCCTCAGGCTGCACCCAAGAAATCTGGTGTAGAATCCAGAGAAGCTTTTTTGTAAATTGCTGGAACAGAGCAGCAGACTTCATAGTGGAAGGGAGAAAAGAAATGTTATCTCTTGTGTACTTATCTATATTTATCTAAAGGGGAAGAAAGGAAGGACGGAATGGAGAGAGAGAGAGAGAGAGAGAGAGAGAGAGAGAGAGAGAGAGAGAGAGAGAGAGAATGTGTGTGTGTGAGAGAGAGAGAGACAGAGAGACAGAGAGACAGAGAGAGAGAGAGAGAAACTACTTTTTAAATGCTTAGTGAATCGTATAGTATATAGCCTAGGATGCCCTAGCAAGGGCTTGAGTTCTCTAACACCAAAGGCTGTAACAATATCTTCATTTATTTCATTTATAACATTATGTTTCCATGCAAATTTGGGCTCTTAACACACATTATGAACTATATCATCTTAAATAGCAGAATTACAAATATAATCTTCATGATATTTTTTCCACATTTTTCTTTAAAGTTTACTCAACACAACATATCTCCAACTTCACTGAAGTGGCTGACCATGTCCAAGACCAAAGCCAACTCTAAACTGGAATTCAGTTGCTAAGCCAGTCCCAGCCTCAGCTTTCTGTCAGCACCAGGGGGCCCAGCACTCCTTCCCTAGGTGTCTCTATCTGCCTCCCTTCTTGTTAATCTTGCAGGTCACTCATCCTCTGGGCCTTTGGGCTGAAGTGTGTATGGTGGCAGGCATGATCCCCAGAGGTAGGTAGAGGTCATCTCTGAGACATTGGATGCACTCATTTGTAAGGTACCAATAGAAAAGTCTCCAGGCAAACTTCCTTCACATTGCCTTTAGTCTTCAGAAACTGCACAGCCTTCATTACATGAAGGGTGAGCATATTCTTGTCTGCCAACTAGGGGTGTTTGGGCATATGGACATCTTTCTTGGCAACCATCATTCCTTCCTTAAAAAAGGAGGTCATAGATGGCAATCTGGTTCTTCTTAGGCATCAACGTCGCAGAGTCTAAAGGGACCTTTACGATTATTTTAAAGCAGGTATAACTGTTTCATCTTTTTACTGGGTCACAAAGAGTTTTGTAAATCACATTGGGGTAAGATAAGGTAGTCAAAATTGTACTTCATTTTTTTTTGACAAAAGACATGTATAATTATGCTATTTTCCTGTGACAACAACTGGCTATTGGTAGTAGCAATCCTAGAAAACTTTAAAACCAAACAAAGCCTTACTCTTCCCAGGTTCCATTTTTATGTATGAGCCAGGCCTATTCTACTTAAAGTCAGTTCAGTTATTGCTTGTCACAAGAGCTTCCACAAGCAGAAGCAGACAACTAACTCCATGGATAGATGAGCAAATAGAAGCCCACAAGATGGAAGAGGCAGTCCACAACCACTAAATAGGTTAGGACAAGAAGGGTAGGCTTTAAATGAATGCTTTTAATTAGTCAATTAAACTGTCATTGCTTTTTAAAGGGAAGAAATAATTAAAAAAGAAAACAAATTTTGTACTATGTATTTTGATCATAATGGCCAAAAAAAGTTTCAAACCTGAATGTTATTTTTGTTGCCAAGGCTAATTACAAATCTTTTAAAATCATGATGTTGTAGACTTATAAAATGCAATAATCAATTTTCAAAACTGACTTCAAAGTAGTTTTCAGAGAACTTCAATGTATTTCAAATAACTCACTTATTAAATAAATAAAAAGCAGTGCGTTCTAATTTGTTGGAGAAAAAGCAAGTGGTAGGAAAGGAAAAGAAATAAAGCCTACTAGTGAATTTTGACAAAAACTTTTCCAAAACTGGTGGGTAGAATGTAGAAGTTTCATGATGTATGAAGGCAACCAAGACTGCCTTTTTCCCCTAGTATTTGGATGGACATATTTTTTGTGAAGCATCCTTCACAGCAATGACAGCCATGAAAGCTTCACTGGACTTTCAGATCCTCCTAGCCCCTAAATACCAAGCCAAGATCAAATCAAATCTTCTTTGTTCCCAATAGCACAGTCAAACAAAAATCATCTTAAAACATTTTACCACTATGCCATCTGTACTGTTTCTCCTTTGAATGCATTATAATGACCGCAATTGATCATTTCAGTACTGTATGTATATAGTTTGCAAGTGATCATGTGAAATTGAGTGCTTTTTCAAATACCTTACTAAAATGGGGGTTTATTCAGATTTGGAGATTATTAGATGTGAATTTTTCAGGGTCCCCTCCATAGTTTTCAGTTTTTGATTTATAGGTAATCTGACCAGTAGGTGAGGAAATACAGATGTTAGGTAGACATTCTGTCAAAGGCAAGGAACATTCCATTATCCAGCTCATTTCCCAAGATCACACTAAGCATGCATGCATGTGCACACACACACACACACACACACACACACACACACACACACACACCCCTCCAAAACAACATTGCTAAAGAGCCACATTTTCAAGTGAGCTAGTTTGATTTAAGATATGTAGCTGTCTGTGATGCAGACATTTAATGCACTGTTGATGCTCAATAAATAACAAATTGAGATATTAATAATTAAGAATTTATGGTGCTACTCCTGTGAGATGATTTTCAGAAGAATTATCCCCCTTTCACTCATAAAGAAAAATGCGAGGAAGAGACAGAACAATAGCTTTTACGGGGCTTTAGCTGGAGCTGCTTTGTGTGTGGATGGTGTTTTCCCTCTTCCTTTCTGGCAAATTTGATGAATCACTGAGCAAGACAAGACCTCCACCCAGCCGAGGCAGCTCTCTCCACTATCGCTTTGTCTTGCTATCTTTGGGTAGGAATGTTTAGGTTGTTGGATTATATGATTTTAAAGTTCTTGACAAACATTGATTAGCTGAGGGTTGTTCTTTGTTTGAAGAGTTTTGTCTAATTGTGAACATGTCTCCTGTCACCTGCTCTTCTTTTTGAACTATATTGTTATTTGAAATGTGTAGTATCTGGCTAGTTTGCAGCCTTTTTAAAATAGGTGGGAACCATGAAAAAAAAAGGTATACACTGTTTACCTTAACATGAAACACAACAATTATGAGATTTATGTTTATGTTCCTGTATATCACACACATTTATATTTCATCCACACATACTTATGTCCCTGATTCTGGCTCAAACCACACTCTTTTTTTTTTTTTTTTTTGAAGTCATAGATTTTGACAATTTGATCAGCCATACTGAGCTAGAGTCTGTTCCTGCTGAGCTAAGGGGATTGTTGAGATTGGGTTTTTAATAGCAGAAAACTAGAAAACTCTCCAGAAAAGTGAATTAATCCTCCTGCAAAAACAAGTGTAATTAATCACAAGAGAAAACTGGCCATGCATGTCAACAGAGTCCAGGGACTTGACTGAGTGTTTATTGATTCATCACTCACCATGAACCCCTCCTTCTACCAGCTCCTCCCATCACCAAAAAAGAAGGTAGGTAGTTTTGGGGACAGCAGCCATATCTGACACTAGTATGTGGGCCTGGAGACCAGATGGATTACAAACTGTTAGAGATGCTGGGCTCATGTTCTGGCATAGGCCACACACACTGTTAATTAGGAGCACTTCTTTGAACGATGTCTTAAATAATTAGCCAGGGCAGCTATATGCCTGTGCAGGAGTGGACTGCAGATTTTTCAGTTGATTAGAGAGATTTTCTATAGTAACAAAGGAACAAATGTAGATTGGTCCACAGGGCCTATGCTTATTACACGTTTTGAAGCAGTTTTCTAAGCAAACCATTCACCAAGACCCTTCTGTACATGTTACTAACCTGTAAATACTGACGGTTGTCACTCAGCCTACTGCCTTTGCACAATTCATCAGCTTTTAGAGGCAGTGTTATATAGTGATGGTGATAGACTTGCATGCCAAACAGGAATTGTGGTGGTTTCGGTGAGAAATGCCCCCTACAGGTGCAGGCGGTTTAGCACTTCCTCTCTAGTTGGTGCTGCAGATTGGAGAGGTTATAGAACTGTTAGGAGGTAGAGCCTGGCTGGAGGGAGTATGTCACTGGGGACAGGCTTTGAGAGTTTCCAGCCTTGCCCCACATCTAATCCACTGTCTTTGCTTCATGTTTGAGGTTGAAGCTGTCATCTCTCAGCCCAGCTTCAGATATCCGGTGCCATGTCTCCCCTGCCATTATGGAATCTCCCTCTGAAATTGTAAGCCCAAATAAACTCTTTCTTCCTGAATTTGCCTTTGCTCAGGGTACTCTATCACAGCAACAGAAAATGACTAATAGAGACTTCAGTTGAAATCTTTCCCTCACCATTTCTGTACATAGGAGACTTTAGGATTCTTACCATTAACATGGAAGCCATAGTGCCAGCTGCAGGTAAATTGTGGCAAGCCATTATTCATATAATAAACCCCTGACATTGGGCTGGGGAGATGACTTGCTCTGCAAGCCTGGTGTCCTGAGTTTGATTCCCCAGAACTGACATAAAAGTGAATTACAGTGGCATTCATCTATAATCCCAGCACTCCTACATTGTGATAGGGGTGGAGACAGAAAGTCATCGAGAAGCTCATGGACTAGCTAGTCTGGAGTATGTAGCAGTGCAGCAACATAAACAAGAGAGACCATGCCTCAGAGTAGAAGGAGGGAATGGATTCCAGAAGAGTTTTCCTATTATCTTTATATTGGTTCATGCCTTTAATCCCAGTACTCTGAAGGCAGAGGCAGGCAGATCTCAATGAGTTCGAGGCCAGTCTACAGAGTGAGTTCCAGTACAGCCAGGGCTACACAGAGAAACTATATATATCGATGGGGATTGTTCTTCTGTACATATATGTTTCTCTATTAGTTAATGAATAAAACACTGTTCAGCCAATAAGGCAAGAAGATAGGCAGGGCTAGGAGACAAGGAGAATTCTGGGTAAGGTAGACAAAGAGGGCTGGCCAGAACAGTTGCCATGTAAGGACCATGAAGAAATGACTCACCAGGCGTTCTCCAGTAATATAAGACCATGTGGAAATACATGGATTAATAGAAATGGGTTAATAATTAAGACAGAGCTAGCCAATAAGAAGCCCACACCGCAGGCCAACAGTTTTATAACTAATATAGAATCTGTGTGTTCATTTTGGGCTGAAGGGTGGCAGGACCAGCTGGGACAAAGTGTGTGTGTGTGTGTGTGTGTGTGTGTGTGTGTGTGTGTGTGTGCTGTATGACATTCTTTTTTTTAAATTATTTTAATTTAGATTTGAAACAAGCTTGTTTTACATGTCAATTCCAGTTCCCTCACCCTTTCCTCTTCTCCTGTCCCTCATCAACCCCCATCCCATCCCCTTTCTGTTCTCCAGGGAGGGTGAGGCCTTCCATGGGGAATCTTCAAAGTTTGTCATATCATTTGGGGCAAGGCTTAGGTCCTCCCCCATATGTCTAGGCTGAGGGAATATACCTCTATGTGGAATGTGCTCACAAAGTCCATTTGTATACTAAAGATAAATACTGATCCACTACCAGAGACCCCATAGACTGCTCACTCCTCCTAACTAATACCCATGGTAAGGGGATCTGGGTTGGTCCTATGTTGGTTTCCCAGCTATCAGACTGTTGTCCTTAAGCTCCCCCTTGTTTATTTCAGCTGTTTCTGTGTGTTGTATGACATTCTTTTTATGCCTAGCCATGGTGCAAGAATTTCTTTTTTCCCTTGGGAGAAGGGGTGCCAGATGGATGTCAACTAAGGGCACATAAGTGCTAGGTGAAGGCTACCTCCGAGTTACATCTACAGTCTTTTACTCACTTTTACTTTTTATTTTGAGATAGAATATCCCTAAATTCATGGGTTGGCCTTGAACTTTCTCTGTAGCTCAGGCAAGAATTCTTCCAGAAAGATCTCAGGAATGTTCTCTCCTTTCTATGAATGGAATAGCTTGTTGGACACACCCTTTGTATATTCATTAGTTTAACCACTATTTATTAATGCCCTCTGAGGACAAATCCCTGAAGTACTTTCTGAAGAGCATAATAATAATTAATGTTTTATTATGTCAAAGTCCAGCCCCTTTATGCATTAGTGTTGAATTTATTTCGTGGAAGTCGTTGGATGTCTGCCAAGCAGCACAGACAGCTCTGTAGTTAACAGGCATTTTTGCAGCACTTCATGGGGGAGGTTCTCACATCTCCATTTCACAGATGAGAAAACCAAGGTTCAGAGTCTCAAAGCTGATAAAAGCTTAAGCCAGGAGTAAAGCTGGAGTTGTTCTTGTCTTAAAGTGCAAGCTTTCTTTACTTGCACAGAAGACAGGAGAGAGAGAAAGAGAGAGAGAGAGAGAGAGAGAGAGAGAGAGAGAGAGAGAGAGAGAGAGGAGAGAGAGAGAGACAGAGAGACAGACAGAGAGAGACACAGAGAGAGATTGTGTCATAGTTGAGAGCCTTTCTGTTCAGTATGGGAAGTCAGTCTTTCTGAAGAGCAAGACTCTTCACAAACTGTGCTTACTTTAACTCCAGGCCTGGAATATTTAAATCAGCATTCCACCATTCACAACTCACTTTCCAGAGATTTGAGAGACTCCTGGTTACAGCTGTGCCCTGTTGACCTTCTTGTGAATGTGTTTTCCATAGTCTTACTCAGGAGTTGCTGGGGAGTTGGTTCAGTCCAGGTCTGGCTGGGAGGGTGGGGACAATTAAGGCTACTGGCTGTCTGAGAGATGGGAGTTAGAGGTCCCTCTTAGGTGGCCTGGCTGCTTTGTGTCTTTGGGAGCTTGGCTTTCCTGAAGCTCAAGGCGCTGTTTTCAAATCTTGGATGGAGATGTTAGTGAACAAGCAGATACAGGTTTCTTGGTGGATTAAAAAGACCCTCCCCCATTTCCCTGAGTTTCTATTTAATGTTGTTCTTTTGTATCCACCCACATGTACAGCATGGAATTCTATGAGCCCAATTTAATGGAAACATGATTCTTTCTGTTTAACTACTGCGGATGTTGCTAATAGCATGTATTCATACACCAACATCCATTTTCAAAGTACTTTAACAGGTGTCACCTTGTTGCTTATTTCAGTAAATTCTGGGGTAGATAATTTTCTTTCCTTTCCTGCTAAGGGACCTGAGGTTCACAGGGTTTATGACTTTCCCAGAACACAGTGGCAGAGGCATGGGAAGTACATTTCATCTTGAGGTTGAAAAGGCTGAGGTACCCTGGCCACATCACATCTAGCTGCCTCCTCCATAACATATTCCATAGAAACTTGGAAATGCCAGGCTCCAAACTCACAGCTCATTTTCACTGAAAGGCTGCGTGCCTTTCTACCCTTCCCAGGTATAGACTGTGAGTCAGAAGCCCAGTTAGGAAGGCTCCCTCTAATTTTCTTCAAGGACTGCAGCTGACTGTGGTCCAGATCTGCTGTTGAATGGGCTCTTTTGGACAATAGCAGTACTTTGGGCAGACCCATCAGATCCCTTTTGCTCTTATGTTTCAGTGGGTTTGGTGCTTTGAAAGTACAGGTGGATGTTTCTTATAACTGACAGGTGTGAAAATATTTTTGCTTGAAAAGCTCTGAGGTGTAATTTGTCCCTGCCTCTCTCCCCAACACCAGGCTCCCCGACAAGATCTGGGCATCACTTCTTGGTTATTTTCTTCCTGGGATCTCATACTTGACTCTCTTGACTTTTCCCATTCACTTATTAGTGATCCTGGGAGGACGTCCTCACTAAGTCAATCCATGGGAGCCATCATCCCATATACAATTTTAGGGAAGCTGACTTCAGAGAAAGAGTATTAAAGGAAGAGCATCAGAGATAGCTCCCCAAGTCTATGGGCCATTCTACTTTAATATTCATTTTCCATGTCTTCAGATGAGGGGTTGCAATGCTTATTAGTCAATACCTTACATTATTTAAATCTTTGAACTTTGTGCATATCTAAAATAAGATAGAGAATTATAGCACCCGGAAGATGAAGGCTAGAGGAGCATGAGTTCTAGGCCAGCCGGGGCTAAATAAAAAGAAAGAGAGGAGGAGAGGGGAGGAAGGGAGAAACAAAAAAGGGGAGTACAACTACTTCTTCTTAGGACAATGCTAGGGATTTAATAAGATAAGGTGGTAAAGCATTTAATCTAACAACCACAGCCATTATTTGGATATTATTACCCATGTTGCTTGCAATAGTTTACATGGAAATTTCTCTCATAGCATCTTGGAAAACACTGCCAGTAGAATGAGTTAAAGTCACAGAATAATTCCATAGCAGTGAAACCTTGTGTCTCTGTACATTTTATGGACTTAGAGACAAAAGCCATTTATAGTAATGTAATTCAAATATCTCAGGATTTGGCAGCTGCTGATTGCAAATGCAGTCACATCATATTAAACCTGAATGTCAACAGCAGCCAGCAAACCCCCAGTTGACTCAGGCTTCTTGTTGACTCAAGGAAACACAAACTTTTACAGAGCCCTCTCTAAAGGGTGCTCACACCATCCATAATTATTCCTCTTGCTGAGCCCAGATTTTTAGCCATATGCCTCTTTGCTTCCACAGAGTTGTTGATCCTAGCCTACCAGACTGTTTCTACTGTCCCTTCTGTTGGGCTACTATGATGAAGGTGGATATTCCCATACCTAATGTCTTCATAACAAATGGAACAGCACCACTGGTCAAGGCTTAAGTTTCTCTCTGCTGCCTTTGTGATGATGGAGGATAATTTTTTTTTTATTCTTTTGCACCCATCTGTGATAGCTCTAGGTTCCTTGAGTTGTCAGTAATTGCTGACAAGAGTTCTTAATCTCCAGGTACCAATGAGGCCAGGTTCAATAATTCAACAGACTGTGTGGCGCTAAAGCCCTTTTCCCATTTCCTGCATTCTCAATGCATAAGTCTTCATAAAAATGGAAAGCCACTGGCTCCTGCTGAATCAGGACTAGCTCCATTGTGTGTCAATATTAGGGAGACTGATGGCCACCATATCTCATGGCTACCAAAGGAAGAGTGTTTCAATGCCTGTGTGTGTGTGTGTGTGTGTGTGTGTGTGTGTGTGTGTGTGTGTGTGTGTGTGTGTGTGTGTGTGTGTGTGTGTGTGTGTGTGTGTGTGTAGAAAAAGGGACTCATGTTGACTTATTAGACCCAGAATTTTAATGCTGTTTCAATCAGTGCACCCTTTTCTGTCAGTCCTTGAGAGTCAGGAGCTCTGACACCTGCTACCATTCTGTAGCTATAGTCACGCCTCCACTCCAAATCAAACCCTGTTGCTGCAACTTATGACCAAGATAAAGCAATTACTATTTAAACCACGAGTGACTGTGGCAGCTATAGCCTGGAAGGAAGTAGCATAATTTCTCTCTGGAGTAAATAGCCTTTTATTTAGCAAAGATGATGCCCCCAGGGCATGATTTGAAAGGAGCACTGAAACACAGCAACAACCAAACCAATCAGCATAAAAAGTAAACGAGGATTTTCTGGATGAGAAGGCAAAGAAAGCTAGATCGAGAAGCAGGAAAAAACTAGGGAAAACCACACAGCGGAAGGCTGTCAGTCCGTGGGAGCAGCACAGGTTAGACATCATCAATTACCTGCAGAGGACATTCAAAGACAAAGGATGCTTGTGTCCCAGTTCAGGGGCAACTCCATGCTGAAAGGTAATGGCCTGCTCTGGGAGTGTTTCAAGGAGAGTCTCTCTTTTGGGAATTTGCAGTAATATTTGGGAGGAGACTGTCAGCTAATTTTATGTTATTCTCTCAGGATGAGATGAGCTCAGCTGATACAGAATGACAGTTCCCTTCTGCTTGTGCTTCTTTTTGCCCACTTTGTGAGTGTTTACCCATGAGGCGAAGTCTGAATCATAGCACTTTTGTTTATTTGTTGTTGTTTTCATCTCCCGCCAAGGATGTTCCTCAGATCCATGGAAATCTTTTCAGGCAATGGATAAAAGGGAGGAACAGTGTGTGCAATTGACACGGTGAACCCACCAGTCCTGGATAAAAATTTCACATGGGTACCCAACCAAGGAAAATTCAACTGCATTTGGGAGGCAGAGGCAGGAAAGAGGGAGAAAGTGGAGTAGTAAAAGTGAAAGAAAGCGGAGAAGGAGGTTGGAAGCTGGGGAAATGTGGTGACATTTTGTTTGTGCTGTAACAAATAAGCTTGTCTGAAGATCAGAGTATGGATTTAGCAAGACTAGTTAGCCATAGAGGCCAGGCAGTAGTGTTGCACACCTTTTATCCCAGCACTTGGGAGGCAGAGGCAGGTGGATCTCTATGAGTTCAAGGTCACCCTGGGGTACAGGAGATTGATCCAGTCTAAAAGAGAAACAGAGCCGGGTGGTGGTGGTGGCTCACACCTTTAATCCCCAGCACTTGGGAGTCACACATCTTTAATCCTAAAGAGGTGGAGACAGGAGTGATATGGCTGGGAAGAGAGAGGAATATAAGGTGGGAGTAGACAGGAGCTCTTTGAGTTCAATCTGAGGATTCGTAGGGACAGAATCACCCATTTGATCTGAGAATTCTGCAGAGGTAAGAACTAGTGGCTGGCTTCTCTTCTCTGATCTTTCAGCATTTACCCCTATATTTGACTCCAGGTTTTTATTATTAAGACCTATTAGAATTTGTGCTACAGCTGGACTATGAGTCCAGCTTGGTGTGGTGGTATACATCTATAAAAACAGCATTCATGAAGCTGAGGCAGAAGACCTTGAATTCCAGGACAACCTAGGGCACTGCAATGTGGCCCTGGTACAAACTAGCAAACAAACAAACAGAAAAAAATTTAAGTTGGAAAGTAATATTTCTTTAGCAAGTACAGCTAATAAACTATCAGTAGTTCAAAGGTGATTTAAAACCAAATTTCTCCCTCAGTTAAGATCCCACACAATGGTGTAAACACACACACACACACACACACACACACAATTTAAAGTTGTTAAAATGCAGTTTTTACTCAGCAAGTCCAGTTCACAGAATGTCAACACTTCAAAGTCAACTTAAAATCAGATCCTCTCTCCCTCCGTTAAACCTCTCACAGGGACCAGTGGGGAAGCAGCCCAGACAGTGGGTGGAGTCAGGCTTCTTCTTCAGGCTTGGGGTGGAGCAGGGAAAGAAAACTTAAAAGGTGGGGCAGGGATTTCTTACTTGACAGACACTGTCTTAGATGGGTTTATGGTCTGTGGGTCTGACAGGTGTTTGGTCAGGCCTCTCTATTAGGGCTATAGATCTTAGATAGCTGGTGATGCCCTCAGCTTCTTTCCACCAAGGCCTCTTTGTCCCTCTGGGAAGTCTGGTTGGAAAGGGCAGAAAGCCAGCCATAGTATTTCTTTGTTATATAACCGTGTCTGCATGTGGGAAATACTATTGTTTTTCCTTTTGCAAACTGAGAGTATAGGTTGTCCCGTAAGAGGTAGTCCTTGGTTTATTCATCAGCTCAACTTATCTTTTAAAATGAGAGTCAGACACGAGCCTACATGCTCCTTAAGCATACATAGTTGGTCACTGGACTTGAGATCAAGGATAGACAGCACCCTCCCTGCTGTGGGGGGGGCACACTGGTCACAGCAGAGTTCTTTTCACACATGGCAGATTGCAGCTCCTCTGAATCCAGGTATCTATGTGTTCAGTTGTCACCAACTGAAGTTTCTACATAGCAGTATGAAACCATTTGGGTTATGATATATACCAACTTTTAGCTGTAGCTGATATCCCTCAGAAGCACTATGATTCCCCTTAGAATGTGGCTTTCACTAAGGCAACCCCACTCCTCAGATATGAAGGTGTAAGTCTGCATTCCTATAGTACAATGGTGATATATTGTGTCTTTCTTGAAAAGATTTATTTCTAATGACAGTAAGTGGGTGCCAGACTAAGTGGGGAGAAAGCTATTTGCTCTGTAAACTGTCCAGTGGGCTTCTGATGTATGGTGTTGTTGGCCAGGTAGTAGCTGAAATCCCTGGAGGCATAGAGATTAGTGCCAGCAAATCAGTGTCTCAGTCTGCTCATGCACCCACTGGATGTATTGACACAGCCCAAAGCTAAGGGCAGATTGAGGATGATTTGTTTAATTTGATTGATTGGACTGCAAAACTGGGCCATTCTGCCTGTAAAATATCTAGGCTGTAATGATCTGGTATTGGCTGTCTACATTCATCAAACTAAGTAGATAATCATCAAAACACCATTTGACTTTGTGATGTACAAACCATAATTGTGGCTCACCCAAAGTCATGGCTTTGGTGGTCACATCTGTGCAGATGTTTTCAATCTTTATTTCTACTTCTAGCTTTGAAACTTTTTAAACAGGCGATATTATTTTCCAACAGTCATCAGGAATCTTTAATAGCCTCTCCCACTCACATTTTCCCTTCTGAATGTCTCACCCTGTAATTCTCATTTCCCGTCCCAATCAGTCAGGCTTAAACTCTCAGGTCAACTTTGACTGCTTCCTCCTCTTCACTTTTCCTCCACAGACCACCAGATAGCAAGTCCTATCAATTTCAATTTCAAAATGTCTTTGAAACCTTCCTCCTCCTCTCTAATTCTCCAGTCATGCTACCCTATAACTTCAAGATGCATCCTACCATTATTATACATACTGTGTAGTTGACCTTGGCATTCTAGAATTGCCTCATTCCAAACCTTCCCTTTCCTCTGCCAACCATCCCTGAAGGATTCTCACTGGTGTAGACTTCCTTATGGTAGTCTAGCATTGCAAGGCTTGGCTTTAACATGCCTTTCCATTTGATCTCTGCTCACATGCCTTCTTGTGTCCTATGGAACCATACAATCTTTTGTTATCTGCATTGACTCATTTCCTTTCTATATACATGCTACTCCTGCTCTGGCAACTCCACTCTCATCACTCTAGTCTTCCAACCTCTCGCCAAATCCATCCTTTTTCTCACGAGCCAGTTAACTACCATGTGCCCATAGCCTTTCTTTCAGGCTCTTGCCAGCAAGAACCTTTCCCCAGTCTATGCACCATTGTACCTTAACAGGTACTGATGTACTCTTCTCTCTCCTCTAGAGTGCAAGTTCTTTCAGAACAAGATTTGTGTTCTATACTCTACAAGCCCCATATAGTTTATATATAATAGCTATATTTTATTTGTCTGTTTCTCTTTTAAATTAATTTTTAAAGTTAGCACAAAATATAATGAGTTTCATTGTGGCATATTTATACATATGTATTATTATACTTTGTTGTTATTTATCTCACTTTCCTATAGTATCTGTTCCTAAAATAATTGTTGAATAAACAAATGCTTGTCAAGAATGCAGGTTTTTCAATATGGTTGTTTCTTCTCCTCTTGTGTGAAATACAACTTCTTATTTGATTATATTAACTGATGTGATGAAAAATTTCCTTCCAGAACATGGAATATGCTCTTATGCTTTCTGTTCTCTGGTAGCATTGATCTTTTTACCAATGTTTGTGGCAGGAATTATGAGGAGAGAGGGAAGTCTTGGAAAGGAGTTCATTGCAGAGGAAATGAACATGAAAATTCTAGCTATACAAGGACATTATGAAAGGCAATAGTCTTCTTTGGCAGTGTTGTTTACAAGAAGAGTCTGTTTTTCAAAGTATCATCTTATATTTTTTTAAGAGCAGAAACTGAACTTGTAGGAACTTTGGGATAATCAAATCATTGTGAAATCTGGCCAGAATTTTCCTGGAATTTCATGACCTACTGGATTTTATGAGATTAGACAAGAGAGGTAAAAATGACTACTACACTAGAGGAAAGGACTAGTAGTGACAGATTACAGGAGGGCAGTGGTTTAGCAGAGGACTGTGCCCTGCAGATGTTGAGCTGCTCTCACTCCTACCTGCCTGCCAAGTGAATGAAAGTACAAGGCCAAAGCAAAGCTGGATACTCAATGCAAAGGAACATGTGGGAGGTGGATGAAAACCCAAGGGTAGGAGCAGGATTTTCTTTGGGCACATTTCATAGGAATAAAATGAAACCATCATTTAAGGGTTTAGTGTCAAGTTCAACTAGAGTCTGAAGTCATCAAAGTATCCTATACTGATATCTCCCTGAAAGATTTAAATTAGAGCCTTTTCGTGGTATGGTGTAATAGGTCATAGAGGGATATGAACTTAGAGAATGAATTTCAACATATTATGGTACCATATAAATAACAGCTGTTAGGTTAAATGCTATTAGATTAAAGGCCAGAAGTAGCTTATGTAGTCAATATTCCTTTATGTAGTTAAATATTCATACAGGTCCAAATATGCTTCTGCCTAACAGCAAGCACATGAACTCTGTGCAGTCATCACTTGTTCCAAGAATGGCTATCTACCATTTTCTTTTGAGATAGGGTCTTTCACTGGCCTGAGTTCAACTATTAGATTAGACTGACTGATCCGAGTGAGTCATGGGAATTTGTCTGTCTGTGCCTCCCCAGAGCTGGGGTTACAAGTGAGTAACAGGAATTTAAAAATTATTTTGAAAAATTATTCTTTTACAATTCCATATATGTATACACTATACCTCTTATCATATCAACCCCCAACTATTCCTACCAATTCTCCCCTAACCTATCTCCACATGACTCTGACTTCATATCTTTTTACCCCCTCATCATTCTTTTGACACATTACTAAATATGACTAGTGCTACCTACATGAGCAAGGACAGTCTACTACCCTCTATACCCCTGAATAAAAAAGGCTTCCCCTTCCCCAGAAGTTATCAGTTGTAAATAGCTGCTCAGCTAGAGATGCATACCCCATGAGACTTACTAGATTTCTGCTAGAATGTCGACTGGCTTGACTTTGTTCAAGTCTTGTGCAGGTAACCATGGGGAACTATGAGTTTTTGAGTGTAGGGGCCATGCTATGTCTATAAGACAGCATTTCACAACATTTCTGCCCATTCTTCAGCTCTTACATTCTTTGTGGTCACTCTTCTGTGAATACCCAAAGCTTTGGAATGATTAATATATTGTGTGGGTATAAACATAAATATTTAGAAGGCAGCTTGACAACATTCCTGTTTAGAAAAACAACAGTAGTTGGTTCTTTCCCCTGTATCTCAAGGGCTTGTGATCTCCCTAGCCATGGGCTTTTGACCATACTTACAGTACCAGACATCAATTCCCTCTTATGGATATCAAATCAAATCTGATAATTGTTGTGTTACTTCCATAACAATCATGCCATTATTGCACTTTTGGGTGCACTCTGCTTGGCAGGTCAGCATTGGAGTGTTCAGGGTTCACTGCTATATAAGTTCATGGTCATCTTTCTCCTTCAGTGGCCTGGATAGCACCTTGGGTGCAATGAAATCTAGCCATCATGGAAGAAGTTTTCAGGTCAGTTCCATCTTGATTTCTCTTTGTGCTAAAACCAGAGTATGTTGTATCTTCAGCAATGGAAACTTACCATCTAATTATGATTGACAGCCAAAAGCAACAGCAATAGCCTATGTTATTTTGAGAACCTCTGGGGCCTCATTGACCAAAAATATCATAGGAGGTTTCCCACACCTGGTATTTTCACTTAATAATCTTTGTCTTCTGGGAGAAACAGCATCTATCCATGAAGGGTACCTCTGGTAAAACTCCTTTTTAACAATTACATTTAAAATTATGAAGGTTATATGCCTAAGAGTGGAATTGCTGGATTTTGAGGTAGACTGATCTTGGAAAGTAGCAGGTTTCTATAAGACTTTTTCATAATCCTTAGTTTTGGTTAACCCACTCATTCTCTTCCTTATTTCTTCTTCTTCTATCCCTAATTAAGCTTTTAAACTCTATTGCTTTTCTCCAATTTCATATCATGTGTGTTCTTATATCCCCTTCTCCTTGAAGGCCTTTCCCATTCCTTTAGATCCTAGACCATTTCTAGCTTCCTGAGCTCTGCAGACACTCCAAATCGAATATACATGTAAATGTGAACATTTGAAGCTAGAATGCACACATGAGAGAAAACATGTGGTGTTTTCCCTTCTGGGCCCTCACCAGGCATATTTTTTCCCACACAAGTTCAGAGGATTGAATGCAGGTTCTTGTGCTTATAGGGCAAATGACTGAACCATCTCCACAGCCTCACACTCTTTTTGTATGTATGGTTTTCAAACATAGGTGATTCCCTGGACATAGTTAAACTTATTCTCTCTACTCATCAATATTTCTGTGATTCAAAGTGATCTGGTGACTGATGACTCCAAAACATCCAACTTCAGCCTCATCACTTTCTCAAACTACTGACATGCCTGCCATCTCCTTTTGGGTACTAACAGACATCCCTAGGCCCAAAGCACAGCACCCAGTCATCCTCTGTAAACCCACCTGTCCTGTGGAATTCTCCAGGCTAGCAAGCAGCATCCAGTATCCTAAGTGGCCTGGTGAAAAACTACAGATGGCATCTCTGCCCTTCTTCATCCATTCTCAATCCTGTTCAGTCAGCATTACCTTTGAACTGCATACAACCGCCCACCCAAGTTATACTCTTCCTTCCTTGTTTCTCACTCCTGTCCTAACTCTAACCTCTTCATAGACAATACAGTTAACTTTTTGAAGGTGAATCAAGTCATGTTTCCCATCCTCACAGATGTTGCATGTGTATTCCCGGCTCTCAGATGTTACATGTATATTGCCATCTGAAATTCTCTCTACCTCTGTGCTCCTTGACACTTTATCCTTCATCATCAAGTTCCCCAATAAATATCTCCAGTATTTAATTCTGTCTTGGTGTCTGCTTCTCAGAAAACCTGAGTTGTTGCAAGAGGTTCCAGCAGCAGTGGTCCAGGAAAACATTCATGAGAAGGGATCCAGGGACTGGCTCACTTTTGCCTTGTTGACAAGAAGAATTACACCCTGAAAGGAATATGGGATACAGCTGTTCTGCAGTCCATTTGATAAAGAATTTACCTGTGATGACAGTGGAAAATGTCTAGATGGAGAATAACATCTTTACCAGTGTGATGATTCAGGTATTTGTAAGCTATGGGAATAGTATTTATAAAAGCTACAGGGTTGTCTGGTTGTTACTAGATTGGTTGTATTAATGCTTCCAGGGGTGGGGTGAGGAATACTTCAATAAAACAACAGCAACAACAAAGAACAACACTCAGCTTGTTAATAATCAATGAAAAGCCTGTGAGAGATAGAAGCCCTCAGTGCCTGAGAGAGAGGTCTTTATCCTGCACTCAGTTCCCAGTGAAAAGCTCTTCATCCTCTGTAGTTGGAGGTAAGACACAGATAGGAAGCAGCCTTAGTATAATAGGATTTCAGAGTTTGGGGTACAGGTAAGTGCTTAGCAAAGGTAGACATGTTACACTGATCCCACCTGAGATTTGGGATAGAATTGTATCCATGGATGTTCCTGAGTATTGTGTCTTCACTGGGATCTTCACAGTGAAGAAGATCTGGGACTGCATCTATGACCATGTGGTCTGGCAGTCATGTCACAAATTACTTCATCTGGAAGAAACTGGCTTCATGCAGTTAGAAACTAAAGGCTGCCTTAAGTGTTGGATTGGAAGTTATATTGTAAAGTAAACCAGAGACTTTATATGGCACTAGGTCTCCAGGGAAGCAACCTGGAGTCAATATCCTCACTGGCTACTTTTCTCAATGATCCTTCGGGGAAGCCATGTTTCCCATGTTTGTGACTATGGCCCTTTTAAAGGTGAGGTCTTTGCCCCCAAAAGTGTATTCTCACCAGAGGATACAGGAAGGATCTGAATGAACTATGTCATTATTGCTTGTGACACTTTGAAGTCTCTGTGTTAAGAAAGTAAGCAGAAAAGAAGTCATCATCTTGGCAGGGACAATGGTCCCTCATCATCAGATGGGTGCTTTGGTGCAGTGAGGGAAAGAAGGAACACCTATCAAACCAAATTTACTTAGTTTGTGCCTCTTCACATTTATTGTTTAATTATGACCGTAAGCAGATACCCACAGCTACTGTGACCAACAAAAGTGTGGTTACCAGCAGCTCAGATGCCTCTGAGCAAACTTGGATCATGTAATCAGGAAAGACACCAAGACCAGCCCATGTACTAGCTGAACAAGGAAGGCTAGAGTGCGTGGAAGAGGGACACCATGGGGGCAGCTGTAGCTTCAAGTTCAAATGCAACCACACAACCATACTTCTTCCTATTGCAAGCCTACCTCTATGTTCCCCCCCTGCATCCCCAGAGAATGAGACCAATGGACCATGCCAGTTCAGCATAAAGAGCTGCCACAGGGCTTCATTTTGATCTGCACTGCTTGTTTTCACAATTTTATGTCTATATCATAGCTGCTATCATCTTTCAACATTTTCTCAGAGTTCTTACATATACTTCAGCTACTTTTACTTCCCCTGTAACTTTTATAAACATTGAAACATATTAAATGTTTGGAAGCACATACAATTACCAGGATACTTAACTATAGCTCCTTAAATTCAAGTGGTGTTTTGTGTAACCATACACATTGCAGAAAGTGTGAATCCAAGTTTCAGAAGATTAAGTAAACAATCAAAAGCTGATATCATTCTTAAAAATAGTCACTACCCATCTCTTTCTGTCAATACTGACAAGTAAATAAATGAGTAGGTGTACAATGTCAGTAGTTTAGAGAAGTTGGTCTCAACCTGGAGGGAGGTCACATGTCAGATAACCTACATATCAGATATTTATGTTATGATTCATAACAGCAGAACTACAGTTAGGAAATAGCAATGAAATAATTTTGTGGTTGGGGGTCACCACAGCATAAGGAACTGTATTAAAGGGTTTCAACATTAGGAAGGTTAAGAACCACTGAGTCAGAGTACACAAAACTGGAGCCAACTGGAACTTGATAGAGTTTGTTATATAGGGGTGACAATTTATATTTATATAGGTTTCTCAAAGTTGGTTTTAAAAATTGAATTATTTGAGATGCACTGAAAGCTCTGAGTCAATTAAGGCAAGCATAATTTTTATCCTGCTAAATATTGAAGTTCAAACACTCTTGGTAATCTGTCTAAATCACAAACTACAAATGTTAGCTAGAGTTGGTGTTTGAACCCTGGGTCATCTGATCCCAATAATGTATGTAACTTCTTTCCGATGGCTAATCTTGGTTGCCAATTTGACCACATCTGAGATTAACTGAAAATCAAACATCTGCACATGACTATAAGGAATTTTCTTGACTGGATAATTTGACGTGGGAAGACCATCCTAAATCAGGGCTACACCTTCTTATGGCAGCCTACATAAAAGGACACAGAAAAAGGAAGCTTTTGATTTTTGCCCACTTACCCTTACTCTCAGTGGCAAATTCATCTATCCTGTTGCTAAGGTATTTCTTCTCTGGTATTAGAACTTTCTTCAAGATTCCAGTGTAGGCGAAAGACCAGCTGAGAGACACAGTCTGGTAGACTGAACAGCTAACTGCTGGATTCATGGTCTTTCCTTTAAGAGACAGAAATTGTTAGACTGGCCAGACCACAGCTTGTAAGCCACTCTAATAAATGCCCTTTTAGTCTGTTCCTCTATAGAACCCTGACCAACACTCATCTTCAGATCCATAGTGTTTTTCAGATTAAACATATAGCAAAGTCAGAAGAAAGGCCAGTTCTTGTATTTCTAATTGCCAATGATTGTCCATTCATTGAGAAAATTACAGCCTGCTTGTGACCTTTCCCAGGTTAAGAAACCTTCATTAGAGGCCCCATCATGTTGGTGTTTCCTACTTCAAAATATCCTTAATTATCTAAAAGATAAAAAAAAATATATGAAACATAGAAACAGCATTAATTTTCAAATCAACATTCTAATGGAAAAAGAATGATTTCTCTACACCTCTGGGGTTATATTCTGTGATATGCAGCGGACCAATGCTCAGACTCATGCTGTTTTTCTGAAGCCCCTTTATTTATTTTTCATTAATCTGTCTCCCTTGTGTGCCTGGCACTCAGTAATCTGCTCATCTCTAGCATGATCTATACTATAATCCATCGTTTCTCTCTTCATGCATTTTAATGAAGCAATTTTTGCCTCCTTTACATAACGGCTGTCCTGATTTCAAACTACAACATAACCATTTATTGTCACATCACTGAAAGCAAATCTTTAAAGGGAATATGTCAGAACAGGATAGATACAGATTTTTCACTCTTTTAATTTTTCTTTTTTAAGAAGAGGCTTTTGTGAACTCAGTAGCATTTTTATCATTTAATTTCCAGTAGCTGCTCAGGCTCGGAAATAGATATCCCTGAGACACCAACCCAAGTGGGACAAATGCTGGCAGTCAGAGTCCTTTGTCCCCTCCAGGCCTCATCTGTTGACAGAATTCTTTGAATTGTTGTATTCTCCGAACTGCTCTTGCAGGTTGGTTGTGTCGACAAAGAGCTGTAGAACAGCTGTGCAGGAAGTGGCTGCTCACTGTTGCCTTTGTGTGTGTGTGTGTGTGTGTGTGTGTGTGTGTGTGTGTGTGTGTGTGTGTGTGTCTGGTATTGTCTATCTCTTGTGTTTTCTTGGCCATTGTCCTGGCCTGTTTTCCCCATTCTGCTTACTAGTAGTTGTACATCAGGTCTGTGTTTATCTGACTGCTTTCTGACCTTTGCTATCTGTATGATATGTGATCCACCACTGTGCTCTTTTTTTCAGGAATCCTAGACCATGTCCTCCTGGCTATTCTTAGGAACTAGGTCATCTTGGTGTGTTCCTGATTTCCCATCTTGCTGTGCCCTGAACCACTGTTGGACTTTTTAATCCTTGCCAACCTTGAAGTAGATTTATCTTTCATTCATTTATTCATTCTTTCAACAAACAATATATATATTAAATGCATATATATGTATATATATATACATATATATATGTATTTGGCAGAAAGAAAAATAAGTGTTCTTCCCAGTCACAAATCATTGACTAGAAGATGAAAAGACCTAAAAGGGAGAGAGAACCGGGGGGGGGGGGTTTGAAAGGCTCTTCCACACATTTGGGAGATCGCACTAAGAAAAAATATGCAATAGTATGGAGAGACGGAGAGACGTTTAGACAAGGGTTTTGGAAGGGGTTATGGCATAGGTGGCCCTATAATGCTCCATTAGCTTCTATTCCAAGTCATGGAGTAAAAATTTGAAGAGTAGTATTATGAAGGCACGAAGACAAGGCAAGCAAATAATCTCAGTGTCAAGGATGGCTTCCTGGACTAAGTTGGTCCTGATCTACTTCAAAACCTAACTTCTATTTTAGTAGATGAAGGAGATGGGAAAGAAGGTGGCATCAGGCACAGTGTTTTCAAGTGTCCTACATATGGGTGTCGACCACGATAGGAAGGTTTGGGTGCTGCCAGCAGCTGCATTTTGCTGGAATAGGGGAGCCATGACAAAAAGGAGAGGTAATAGAGGTGATATTGGAGACAGAAGTGAAGGCCAAACCACTGGGAAGTTCTGTGCCACAATATAGATCTTAGGTTTCATCTTGGATAAACCACCTTGGTAGAAAATGTGCATGTGTGGATTTCAGTTAGGAGCCGTAGCAGTCAGAGAAGCAGGGGATGGCAAGTTATGAACTAAAGACATTCCAGCAAGAATCAAAATAAGAGAAGGAATGAAGATTAAATGTAGGGTTACTGGAGAGTAAACTCCTGGCTTTCTACCTTAGGTATGCGATTCAAAGAAACATCACATGTAGAATAGGTGGGAGAGGGGTTGATCTGGGGGATTTTTTAAGTTTTAAGAAAACTTAGCTTTCAGGAAAAAAATGGCATCCAAGTCTGAAATTAGGGAAAAGTCTAGCAGGAGGTAAACCCCGAGAAAACATGAGCACCCAGGGAACAGGTGGCAAGGGGAAGAAGCAGCTAACCCGGGGAAGTGTGAAGGGAGCCAGAAAGGGAGCTCTGGAAGGTGTTAGAACAAATCACAAGAGAGAGTGAGGGGGCCGCAGAGTCTGGTACCAACACAGAGGAAAATGTTGTAACAAGCCAAAGGCTCAGTACTGTAATACAAAGAATGAAACATCTTCTTTGGGGTTTCAGCAGGAAGCAAGCAGAGACCAGGATGAAGACTATGCTGAAAGCAGAGATGGGAGCAAGTCTGTTTCCAGAGGCTGAGCAAGCAGGTGTATGGCAAGAGAGGGATGTTATATGGAGAGTTTTAAGTGATAGAGATGTGAAAAGTAGTGAGTATAGAAACTAGAATCTAGAACCTTCCTAATGCTGTGACCCTTTCGTTCCTCGTGTTGTGGTGACTCCCAAACCATAACTTCATTGCTGCTTCATAACTGTAACTTTGCTACTGTAAATATCTATGTTTTCCATTGGTCTTGGTTGACCCCTGTGAAAGGGTTGCTTAACTCCCAAAGGGATTGAGACCCACAGGTTGAGACCTATTGCTCTAGATGATATATATATATGTATATATATATACATATATATATATGTATGTATATAATATATCTTTTAAGATGGGAGACAATTAAACATTTTTTTTATAGTCTAAGAGGTTTAATGTTCAGAAGATGAGATGGGAAATGAGTTGGAACAATGTTCCAACCATGTGATATGATTTGGGTCTTCAATGTGCCCCAAGGCTCACATATTAAAGATTACTAGCTTGTAGTGCTTTTGGTGAAGGTGATGGAAGCTTCAGGAGATGAAGCCTAGTATTCTCTACCCAAGTACGATAAGTGCCAGGTGACAATGACCTGAAACATATGAAATCATGAGCCTTTAAAATTTTTAAGTTACATTTTATTTTATTTTTCCTGTCTGTCTGTGCAGGTGTTTGCCTGTACCATGGCAGATGTGCATTGTTATGAGCAGGTTTTCCTGCCGGCCTGGTCTCACAACTGCATCAGCCCCAAATAACACACAGAGATGCTGTATTAGATATAATGCCATTGGCATGTTACTAGTATTACTTATTGGCTAGCTTTGTCTTAAACATTAACACATTTCTATCAATCTAAATATTTCCACGTGGTCTTATCTTACCAGAGAAGAGGGTTAGCCATTCTGCTCTCTTGGCCCTACATGTTGAATCTTTCTCCTACTTCCTCTCGAAACCTCCTTGTCTCCTAGTCCCACCTATCTTGCTTTTCTATTGGCCAACAGTGCTTTATTCATCAACCATTAAGAGAAACATATTTACAGAATGATATCTCCCATCAGTGCATACCTGTCAGAAGTACAATTTGTGGTAGTTGGTTCTCTTCATCCATCATGTGGATTCCAAGGATCAAACTCACGTCACCAGGCTTGGAGGCAAGCACTCTTACCCAATGAAGGATTTTGATGACTCACATTTTCTCCTTGCAGTTGATGTTTTCACAGCGATGAGGAAACTGTCCCATGCATGTGGGCTCCCATCATTTCCCAATTTCCTAAACTCCAGGTTCTTCTGTTCCTTTTAGGACATTACATCTGTCTTTCTAGAAGTTAGCTAGTGCAACCTGGCTGTGTGGAATTTTGATCTTGATGCTTTCTGTCATCTCTGAAGTCCAGTGATTCATATATTGATGGCCCGATGAAACATAAATATCTTGTTCCCCAACAAAGAGAGTAGTGGTATGTTGACTTGGGTTTCATGAAAGGTGAATTGGGGGAAAGGATCAATGGTGGCAGCAGGATGGATTTATCCTTTCCTTCCAGTTCCCAGCCCTCTCCTATGATTCTCATCCCCTTCCTGACTTGCCCTGGCAGGGAGCTATCAGCTTCAAAGGGAACAGAATTACTTGCAAGTAGAAAGAAGAACAGGAAGTGTCAGTGTGCCCTGGCTTCTAGAAACCCATGATTTAGGATAGTATTAAAACCATCATATCCATTCTAGAGGCAAAAAGATCAAGTGCTATGTCCAGAGACTGCCTCAAAGCTATACAACCAGGATTCCTGTTTGTTAGCAGTTTAGGGCAGAGGAGGTAGGCCCTGACAGTGAATGTGAAGATGCTTTTTAGTCCAGAACATGTTCTTCAGATGCCAGCTATTACCATCATTTTTAAAAAGCCATTTGCAGGAGTGTTTGCCTGAAGGCCTCATAGTACACAGATGAAGTAGCAGTAGCTCAGAGGTGACTCATTTCAGAGCATGTGCCTTATTGCAGCAGGGAGAAGAGACCTATATGCCCAGCTCAGGCCCATCTGACAGTCTTGGTGGGATAAAAAGCCACCCACCATCTCTCCTGCGCCACACCGGTATGTGCTCAAATGGCCTGTCCCTGAGCTGCCACAGAACAAATCGTAAAGCGCTTTGCCACTGAGCCTTCCTGACTGCTTCATGAGTGACAGACATCCATGGGAAGCACTGGGCACTGAAGGCCAATTAGTATTAGTGTTAAAAAGACTTTCACCTGTTTCAAAGAGGAAGAGAAAAGTATTGCACTGCATAATTGTGATCAGGAACCAAGGAGTTGTATACAAATAAAAAAAGGAAAATTAGGATTCATACATAATTAGTGCTTAGAAACACACCAAAATTAAATTAACACACACACACACACACACACACACACACACACACACATGCACACACAGAGGCACGTTGTATTGTCCAAATATATCTGTCAGGCATGTGATTGCCTGTAGTGTACCATGGCAGAAATATGTCTTGTTTTCAGGTAGTCCGTAATCTGTGATAGATCATGCAGACAAAGGCACAATAAATATTTGAAAAATAATAACTACAAAAGACAAGAATACTAGGATTTTTTGGAAAGAATATAAACAGTGATAGAATGTCTATCTGGAAGGATTATTGCACAAGGAATTTTGCATGGCAGCTCACATATCATGTGAGAACAAAATAAACAGGGACAGTCCTGAAACAGCAAAGAGTCTACAGTGAATTTTGGGTGTTCAGAGGTGGGTTTGGTTGGGAAGACAATACAACTGTCCTTCAGTGCCCTTCATTTGCACATACTTTCTTCCCATAACTGCAAGGTTGTGTTAGACATAGACTTTTCAGTTCTGTTTTAGTAAAAAAAAAAATTATACATTTTAACATGGTTAGTTTGCATCACTGTTTCTTTCCAGACCAACTTCCTGGGCCACATTTCTTCATGTAACAGCTGCAGATGCATTTAGGATTTATGTAAGGTGAATTTAGGATGCCCTTCACTTGCATTTAGTGGGATATAGCTAGGAGGGTCATAGTCACCTCTATATATAGTTGTTCCCAATTGTCTAGTGTAGGAATGACTTGCACTCATATTCCTGCTGTCCACCTTTGCAGGATGGTGTGGTTCTAGTGGTTGCATAGTGAAATGACCACTGTCCCTCAATACCTGATGCTGGAAGATATGGATAGTGTAAGAGAAGCAGGTTGGAAATGCACACGTGTACAAGTTACTCTGGAACATCCTTTTGATTATCTGGCATGTAATACCTTTTAATTTTTAAATTCATGATAAAATAGATTCAGCATAAAGCTAACACTATTACTAGCTATTTTTGACATAATGACCAGTAGTATTAAATACACGTACATTGTTGTGCTACTGTTACCATCATCCACAAATAGAAATCTTTCACAATTGAAACTCAGTACCCACTAAACAATAATTCCAATTTATTCTTTTTTTGAAGATCCAATAACTAATATTCTGCTTTCTATTTCTATAAATTTGACTATTCAAAATAAATAAATATTAAAAAATTTACTATTCCAGGAACTTTATTATATAAATAGGACCATGCCATATTTGTCTTTTGTGACTGGCATATTTCACTTGGCATGATGTCCTCGGGGCTCATCCATGTTGCCACCAATCAGAATTGCCTTCTCCCTTAAAGTTTGAATTTCTTCCATTGTCTACATGAATTGAGTTTTGTTCCAGAGATAATCTATTTAGGGACACTTGGGTTGCTTCTACCTTTCAGATATTGAAAGGAAAGTGCTGAAATGAACATGAGGATACAGTATCTCTTGAATTCTCTCCTGCTTTCAAATTTTCAAGTACACCTGATGTGTACAATTTTAAGAGGAGAATTAGATTGCCATTGATGCCTAGTTAAAATGGAAATTCTTGTCTAGTACAAATACTTTTTAATGAGATGAGTAGTGGTGGTGCGTGCCTTTAATCCTAGCACTCAGGAGGCAGAGACAGGTAAATCTATCAGTTTGAAACCAGGCTGGTCTACCCTGTCTCATAAAGTACTTTTTATGATGTAGCAATGCAGTCAGAAATGTAACACAGAAATATAGCACTTTAATTTTTATGTTGGTTAGGCTTTTGTCAACTTTACATAAGCTGTAGGTATTTGGGATAAGGAGCCTCATTGAGAACATGCCTCTATCAGATTGCCTGCAGACAACTCTGGAGGACATTTTCTTGATTAATGATCTATGTAAGAGAGAGCACTCAGCTTAGTGGAGGCAATGCAACCACTGGGCAGGTGGTTCTGGCTGGTATAAGGAGGCAGGGTGACTAAACCATTGAGAGAAAGCCAATAGGTAACATCTCTCCATAGCCTCTGTTTCAGTTCATGCCTCCAGGTTCCTGCCCCGAGTTCCTGCCCTGACTTCCCTTCATGGTGGGAAGCTGTAAGATGAAACAAACCCTTCTCCCTCAAGTTGCCTTTGGCCGTGTGTTCACCATAACAATAGAAAGCAAACTAAGACAATATGTTTAATGCAAAATTGCACCAAGTAGAATCTGTCTGAATGTGTGTACTTACAGCACAATTCTATTACATATTTGGAGGTTCTGTGATATTTCTTTTTAATTTAAGCATTCATAGCAATAAGTGTCTTCTTAAAACTGCCTTGACCCTTCAACCAAGATTCTAGTAAGTTCTATTTTCATTTGATTCCACAAAGTCCTAAGTTTCCTCAATGATTTCAATTTTATTCATCATTCAAGAAGTATATTGTTTAGTCTCCAGGTATTTGTATAGTTTCTATAGTTTTTCTTGCTGTTGATTTCTAGTTTTATTGTACTTTGAATAAGAGAGATTACTCCATTTCTTTTGTATTTGGTAATCTTTGATTTGTAGCCTAAGATGTGGTCTATTTAGAGAAAGTTCCACAGCTGCTAAAAATATGTATTGTTTCTGTTGCATGGAATATTCTGTAGATAATCTGTTAAAACATTTGACAGACTTTGATGATCCCTCATGGGAGGCCTCACCCTCCTTGGGGAATGGATGGGGGATGGGATTGGGGAGGTCTGTGGGGGACATAGGAGGATGGGCGGGAGAGGGAACTGGGATCCATATGTAAAATAAAACAAATATTTTAATAATGAACTTTTCAGAAACAACAAAACAACAAAAAACATTTGATCTGATACAGACTAACTCCGAAGGTCTTTGTTGGGTTTTAGTTTGGATGCTTTATCAAAGGTGACAGCAGGGCACTGTAGTTACTTGATTAGGATTCATAGGAATTTTTATGTTCATTAGTGTTTGTCCTATGAAATTAGGACCTCTAATACTTGGTATATAATTTATAATTATTGTATCTTCTTGATTAATTGCTTCTTATATGTAGCAGCAGACTTCTTTATCTATTCCAACTTTGATCTTATTTTATCATCAGAATGTTGGGAGTGGGGAAAGCAGTCCCAGGCCTGAGCGCTGTACAGGGAGATGATCTGTCTTCCTACTTTCAAGACTGCCTAAGTGTTAGGCAGTGACTGACTGTCACCGTGCTGGAAAGACACTGCTGTGAATATCAAGTAAACCACTGGAGTTTCAGAGTTCATGGTGTCTGCAGTGAATGGCAGACACCATGGTTCCAAAGGTTGATCCACCAAATGAGCTCAGGTTCAAGGCTCTCAAACACTAGGGTTGTTTACAGTTGTTGATATTCACCCAGACTACTTAGGGCAGGGCTACCTTTCACTAACCACTGTATCACCTGAGAAAAAGCCCTGTTAACTGCAGTTTTAGCTTAAAGGGGCCTAACTTTTCTGTTCCCACAGTTGCCCTATAGGGGCTGTTTCTTATGGGGCCATGGACAATTGAGGTCAGGCTCCCTGGCTGTTCCCTGTTTCCAGGCTCTCAGGGCATCTCAGATATGAACAATAATTTCCCTTTGAAGAGGGTGCCCACCCATTGCCCTCTGAGTCTTAAAGTTTCAAAATGAGATTCTTTTCCATTGCTGTCCTATCTGCCAGTGGAATCAGTTTCTCACCAAAACCTGCAATTAGATTTGAGGCTTCTGAGGATTAGGGCTTGTCCTGAGGACAGCTTGTTGGTCTCACCAGAGTCATTTGGAATCCAGGGCTTCTGCTTCCCCTGTCCTTTCTAGGGGCCGCACAGCTTTAGCTGTGGTGGGCTTGGCTCATTTCCTTCTATTTCACTACACATGTTCACCTCTATGCTTTTCCTGCATCTGCCTTTATGAATTTCCAAAGCTCTCCCTATCTTTGAAATGGAGTCTGTATTTTCTTATTCCGACTCTTCTCCTTCAACAGGTCACATCCTTTGTTGGAAGTGCCTGTGATCACTTCATTATTATGATCATTATTAAGACAAGGTCTCAGTATGTAAGTTTAGACCTCACTGTGTATACCAGCATGGTCCCAAACTCATAGGGATCCACCTACCTCTACCTCCTGAACACCGCAATAAGGGCTTGTATCACCACACCCACCACCTGTGGTCACTTCTTATAGAGAACTTCAAATCTCTGATGTTTTGGATCTCTCCTGCTCTTTGGAGTTTTACTGCCAGCCTCAGTGTCCCAGCTGGAGGTTTCCGTTTCTATTCCTCCTCCATTTTGTAAGTTCACCCTCTTCCTTTCTTGTGTTTGTGGGTTTCCCAGTGCGCAGTGTGGGAGCTTTCCGCAGAGGGTATAACATTAGTTATAAGATGCTGGCAGCCACGGGGAGTTCTCTTGAGGTAACAGGTGATCAGCGGGGAGGGCTTTGCTGCAGTATTGGGAGCTTTGTGCCTAATAGGACATTGCTATTTTTCTATAGCTATAGGTGAGTAACAGTTTAGCTCTCACACGCTTTTCTGAACTTAGTTGTCATTGGTTTGTGGGCAGCTTCCTCACACTAAATTTATAGTTTCCTTTATGCCACTCCTTCTACCCCACATCATTCTTACCATCTTGATTTCTCTTTGTTGGAAGGAAATCCGCTATCAGAGGTACTCTTTAAGTTCTGAACATCTTTTCTTTTGTTCCCTAAAAATAGATTTAAGCACTGGATTCATTAACAGCCAAAAATCTAATTCCTGCTTCCCAGGGTGGCAAGAGAGGATGGTAATCTTTAATTATTCCCAGCAAAACAAGAGGATGCTTTCTGTTATATACTTTCAAAACAAGAGAGCAAAAGAACACCGTAGAGTTAATGAGCTTAATGAAAGACAGCCTCATCCATTATGTCTCGACATAAGTGATGAGAATTAAAAAGATTTTAGAGGTGGAAGCCAACTTAAAGGTGCTTTGGTCAACCCTAGAGATGTTACAGAGGAATAAGGAAAATCCAAGTAGAGTGAATGATGCTGCTAATGTCAATCCTGTGGGCTCAGGACCGGGCCATCTAGATCCTGGCTCAGAGAGATTTTGTTCTGTCATATGCAGGTTTCATGTTTTGAAGTAATTTTAAAAGAAGTTTCTGAATATTGCACTAATATTATTTTTACATATTGAGGTCACACAAATTGAACAGTCTCTCCCCTCCCTCTGTTTTTGAGCTGACATTAATATGGCCCACTTGAAAAGGCTGGATGAGTTGAATGAGCTTTCAAAATGTTTTAGCCTTAGGAGTGTATGGTTAAGAGCATACCATGTTGATAAAGATACTACCACATGGCAGAGAATAAATAAGGAATAAGGATTAACTTAACATGTAAAATGTAAGAGTAGTTAGTAATAAGCCTGAGCAATTGACCGAGCACTTAAAAGTAATATTAAGTCTGTTTATTTGGATGTTGCTGGTGGAACAGAAACTTCTGTTTACAGCCAACAAATTCAGGGTATGAGTACCCAAACTGCTTTTTGGTCCCTGTTATGTAAGTTTCTTGGGAGATTAAAACATTCTATCCTGCAAGAAACTCCTTAAGCAGAAGACTAACAACTCAGAATATCTTCAGGAAGTCCTTGAAACTGACCAGATTCACTAGGCCCCTCCTACCATAAAAGCTGGGTGTCACTCTCAGAAGGTCTGAGTCACGCTGCAAAGAAGACTGGCACCTCCACCCCCACAGCTGTGTTTCAAAGACTCTGAGACCAGACCAGCTGTCTGGAAGAAGCAGAGGCCAGTGGAATTGCCTGGAAGAGGCTGAGACCAACTGAGGCGCCTGGAAAGGACACTCTCCAACCCATTGAGCTACCCCTGCAGGCTGTGCATGCAGTGTGCTCCAGGTTCCAAACTTTGTAAGCTGTCACTTGTGCTGGGGTTGATTCCAGTGATGCAGCTGTCTTTGAGTCATTACTGCTCCTGTAAATAACCCCTCACCCATATTCCTGTAATTAACCTCCATAAAACTCATTAATTAACCAAATTGAAAACAACAGTGTATGACTTTCATATATGTATGTACATGCATACATACATACATACAAACATACATACAGCCATCTCTCAGGAAACTTTTTTTTAATGTATGTGTAGGTTTTTGCCTACATGTATGTATGTGCACCAGTTGCATGCCTGGTGCCTGTGGAGAACAGAAGAAAGAAGGTATCTCCTAGAACTAGACTAACAGACAGTTGTGGGATGCCATGTGGATGCTGGGACTTTAACCCAGATCCTCTAGAAGAGCAGCCAGAGCCAAAGCACCATTGTCCTCACAGAAGAAAATGATGGGAGAAACAATAGACTGTAAAACAAGGTCCACACCTTCTGGAAACATCATGTTCAGTTGGGGACCAGATATTGCAACCATAACATGCAAATGCATACATATTTAATAATTGTACATGGCAATAGAGTTTATCTAAGTTATGATACAGACATCTAAGTTCATTGCATTCTGTGTGGTTCTTCTTAAAGAGGTGTGTCAGGAGAGTTTTGCACATATTAAAGTGACACAAACCATAGCTTTTAATATCTTCCCAGGAATGGGCATCTCCATTCATCATGTTGATATTTGAGGGACATGTGAGCAGGAGTCCTAAGCAGCAATGCATCTTCTGATTAAAGCTTACAACAAAGGGAGATAACACAAAGACGAGGCTTAGGAGGATGTCAATGTCCCAGTTCTGGAAAGAAGTAGCACAATAACCTGAAACCTGGTGCAGCCTCTTGTTTAGGAATCACCAACTTTTTGTATGCTTGTAGATCTGGAGGTAAGCAGCAAGCAATACCCACTACTCTAATCTTCAATCTTCAAAGAAACAAAGGAAATAACATTTAAATGATATACCAACTTCCCCTCATTTCTTTTTATCATTTACCCCATAGAGGGTTGTGGATGGCTTTAGGATCCCACTGGAAGACTTTCCTTAGCTGGGCAATTGTCTGTGGGCCTCAGGGGGGAGGATGTAAGTGGAAAGAGATAAAGGGAAGTCGATATGTGAGGAGAGTTGCTTTCTCACTGCTTTCTGAGCAGAGTCCTGGGGAGGCAGAAAGACCTCAGAGTGGGATGTTTGCACCAAGTCTAGATTACTGGGTGTGGATAGCTTTGGAGGCTCTTATGTCCTAGCTGAACAGAGAATTGGAAAAATTGTTATGACATCATCATGGAAGTAGTAGATGTGTCAAGAGGTAACACCTGATCTCTTACTCATGCCTTTGTGGACTTCCCTTCCAGAAACTCAGTGTAACATTGACCTTCTGACACTTAGATACAACCAGAGAAAAGGTCATATTTAAGAGCACATCCTGCTACCTGAAGCGACAGGCCTTCAAAAAGAAGTTATTTTCTCTTCAGAAGAATTTAGTTTTATTTCTGGTATTTCAATATGCCAATTTATTTCTTTCCCTAAATATGCTTTGAACTCTTGTCATTGTTTAAACTATTGATGTTTCACAGGCAGGGTTCAAATTTTAAAAAGCATTTAGCTCTCCCTAAAAAAGTGTGGCTTCCAACCAACTTTCTGGAACATGCACAAAGTTCAGAAACTTCAGCACAAAAATTTGATATGACACTTGGAAGAAATAAACCATTAGCAAACTCCACCAGAGCTGTCCTTCAAATGACTTTGGACTCCCTGCTGGATATACTCCAGGCCAGTTTTTGTACAACCGAAACATTGGAACCCTGCTGGAATTTGTAAAATGTGCAACTGGAATTTAGCAGTATGTTATTAGCTAAACTCATATGCACTGAGAATGGAAGCTTCTCCATGGAAGGTAGAAAAAAAGCAGTAGAATATGTCCCAAGCCAAACATGCCAACTCTCCATTTGCTGAAGGGAGGGGATGTAACGAGGAAGAAAGGAGTCATTAGAGGTCAAGTCCTGTGCAGCTACCTAGTGAGATTGTCTAGACTTGGGCTTGAGCAGAGAAACCACTTCCTGCACAGATCACGTGCTTCAAGTGTCGAACCACAAAAGATGTCATTGGACCTCTTTGGGTTTTTACTGAAAGATCCAGGTTTCTATACTGTTTAAGTCTTGCATAGTAGCTAGAGCTCCCTCCCTCTCCCTGCTCCCCCCCCCCGTGTGTGTGTTAAAATTTATCTAACATAAAATTAGTCATTTAAAATGTACATTTCAGGGTACTTAATATAACCCAACATTTGCCTATATAAAATTCCAAAATGTTTTCATCAACCCTACCCTGATTCCAAACAATCCCACACCATGTGGCTGTCACCTTTCCCTTCATCCCCTTCTCTAACAGCCACCATTTTGCTTTGTCTCTCTGAAACTACCTTTTCTGGGTACTCATATGAGCAGAGCTATATAATACACAAATGGGCATCTGGCTTCTTTCTTTTAGTACAAACTGTTAGCTAATGTTTGTCCCCATTGAACACAAAGGAGTTACTATTTCGTTTGCTGTTTTTATTTTTTAGCATTTCTTTTTCACTTTGTGTGAGAGTGTGTGGGTGATGTGCATGTGTGGGTGTGCACGTGTGGAGGTCAGGTGACAAATGATGGGAGTTTTTAACTCTCCCTCTGTTATGCAAATTCTGTGGGTGGAATTCACTTATCAGGCTTGGCAGCAAGTCCTTTGGCTGCAGAGCCATCTCTCCAGCCCCTGATGTACTTACTGCTTTTGATGTGCTAGAAGCAGAGTAGAAGTGATGTATGTTGTCACTCACAGCTTCACTTCCACAAGAATGTATACCTTTCTTTTTTATGCTCTCTCTTCTCATTCAATATGTTTCATGGTTGTTTCTGTCTACCTCATCTCCTAATCTCTGGTGACAGGGTAGTTTGCCTTTGGAGTTCAGAAGATGCTGACCCAACCTGCCCCTTTTGGAGAGGACACTAACCGTGGCTCTGTCTACTAAAGCCCTTCCTCTCCTAGGCCACCAATCAAGGATGGGTCCCTATGTGTTTGCAGGCTTCCTTCTAGGATCTGCAGGAATATGCTTGCTTTCCTTTGTGCTGCCTGTCTTCATGTGGATAGCCACTCAACACCGAACAAAGCAAAGGGCAATGAAGGTTCCAGGGTTGAACCCTACGGACACGTGGAGTCACTTTATTCAGCCATATTTAATTAATCATATTTCTAATTATTATCAAGTTTTTTTTCTTTTCTAGAGTTTGCTTTGATGCCTATCTTTTACATGCTGTCACTGCTAGGCCCAAATTGACTGCACATTCATGGGGCCAAGGCAGGTAAATGGATCTTTCTCAGTCCTGGGAAATGCCTGGTATTCTTTGGAAGTGAGGACTCTGATTCGCTGCAACAACCAATCTGTCTGATTGTGCTTTGAACATTATTATTCTGTCAAGAGTCATGGGAAAGCAAATACCATTTGTTTCCCTACTTGCCTATTTATATTTTTAGCCTTAAGGATTTGTTGTATAAGTTTATGTGAAAAGAGAAAATAAGTTAAAATTCTTTCTCTTTGGTCTTGTGACATTAGATCTTTGATAGTGGTATTTTGTTTTGGCTCAATAGCCTGAATTGTATATAGTAGCATAGAAAATCATGTAGATCATTTTACCAATAGAAAACCTTGAGGAATAATACTGTATATTATCAAGGTCTTTCTGATTCAAACTGTCTTAAGTATTGCAAACAGGAAGAAGGGCTTTCAAAAATTAGAGTGACTTTCTGTCCTCATTCTTTTTAGAGTCTGGTGTTTTGTTAATAAATATAGAGACTTTCATATTCCCTAATGACATTCTCCTCTCTAGCAACATGACTCAAGGCTTTCAGAAGGGCTGCTAACTAAAAGTTGATAAAAAAAAAAAAAAGGAACTAGAAGTGAAATTTCCCTTCATATTTCTCTTTTGAAATAATGGAAAAAAAGATAAATTTTAGAAAAGTGGTCCCGGGGCCTATTCTTTGAGGTAAGAATTTCTTTTATTAACACGAAGATTCCTTTCATCTTTGGACCTTTTGCAAACAGTGCTGAAACATGGTCTTATTAAAGGTTATTTTGGCATGCAGGCATTAATGGAGAAACTCAACTAAAAATTTAGTTCAGTATATTTCTTAAAAGATTCTAAATAATTTAGTCAGATATTGCAATGAGTGAATTGCTCTGGCAGTCTCCATGATGCCTGGACCTCTAACACCTCAACTCATTTAGAATTGGGATTATTGTGGATATAACTAGACAAGATGAGGTCATTCTGAAACAGACAGGGCTCCCAAACAATATGACCAGTGTCTTTATGAGAAGATGGACCATTTGAAGAAACAGGGACACAGTGAGAATGCCAAGTGTCAGCAAAGGCAGAGACTGGAGGCACACAGCTGTGAACCAAGGACAGCTAGTGAGCAACCAGAAGCTAAGAGAAAGCAAAAAAGGATTCATCCCCCATGAATAAGGCAAGCAACTTATTCATCTGAAGAGTGAAAGTTCACGCACATTGCTTAACAACTTCCCATTTCCTCTGTCTCCAGCCTTGGCAAATATCATTCTACTCCCTGAGTCTGAAAATTTAAATATTTGAGATTCCATATAGAGGAAAAAATTAGTAGTACTTCTCTTTCTGTGTCTGACTTATTTCACTGGGAATGAATAATCGTTGACTCCAGTGTCAGGATGTCCTATTTTGTGTGTGTGTGTGGGGGGGGGGGCTGAATAATATTCCGTTATTGTTGTACACCACATTGTCTTTACCTATTCATTTCTCGATGGATAACCAAACTATTTCCACATTTGGCTATTGTTAACCAAGTTGTAATGATCCTTTCCTGGAAGGAAAACTGCTGGGTAATATGGTAGTTCTCTTTTTAAAACTTACAGGAAAATCCATGCAGTTTTTGTTAATGGCTGTACCCTTGTGGCCATTTATACATCTTTACATCTTTATTTGATAAATGTCTCATTAGGTTCTCTTTTACATTTTAAAATCAGATATTTGTAGTTTTGCTATTAAGTTTTTAGACATCATTAATGTTAGTATTCACGCATCTGTACTGGCCTGTCTTTGGGGTTCTGACAGGATTCATCCTCAGCTGCAGCCACTAAGAGCATTACCTGTGCACATTCACTATGTTCCTCTTTAAAGGGCCCTGCCCACCTTCCATCTGTGTCCCCCCCCCCTTTTCTCTATCTGGCCCTCCTCCCCCCTTCTTTCTTCTCTTTGGCTGCTTCTGTCCCTAAAGGTGGGTCTCCCCACTCCTCTCTCTCCTTTCTCATTCACTTTCTCCCAATTAAAAAAGAAAAAACAAAAAACAAAATACCTCCACCCAAGCTCTGTCACATGGCATCTTTCTCTCATGAAAGCAAGAGTATAAAGAGTTCACTAGACCCAAGATAAGTGGGTGGTTATTGGGGAACACTTACACAGATAGTAATAGAGAACCACTGACCCAAGAAAGAGAGGGCACCAACCAAGGCCATGCCTCATGCTTTCCTCTTTCCACTTCAGTCTGCCTGGAGACACACCCAAAGGAGTGTGGCCACTGTTACAGGTTCATTGGCAAGACACCACTACAATTCCCCTTTTAGTCTAAGAAGAAGGTTTTAAGCCTGATGCAAAAACTATATACAATAACAAATGCCAAATATATTCCAGGAAAAGGAAAGGTAAACATACACAAATTAAAACCTACTACCAGGAAGACCAATATTGAGCAATAATACATACTATATGTCAGCCCTAATCTGGAAAGTCTAAGTCTTGTCTATCTGAGATAAGAGAGGATATAGCTATGACTGTCTAGTCTTCAACCTCATCAAAGACCTGAGAAGGAAAATAACAATGCTAGGGTAGGCAGGAAGTACAAGCGTATGACTTCTTGCAAGTGAAGACAGAAACAGCAGGCTACCTGGATAGTTGCCCAAGGTCTCACAGCAACCTCGGGGTGACCAACATTGGCTAAGGCCTAGAGTATCAGACAGACCATCTCAGAACCAGGGAAATTGAAAAACTGTCTTACCCTGACTTGGAAAGCTTCAGCAGTCTGCTTTAAGTTCTTCTCCTGCAAGCTCAGTCAGTAGTCGAGGTGGGGGCAGTTCTTTACCCAAGAGGCCAGTAGAGAAGGAGTGTTATTGGTGCCCAACATACTCTTGGGAATAGCTTACACTCCCATTTGCCACTTTTTAAAATTACAGCAACCATACTTTATTTTATCATTGATGTCTATCAGTTATATAGTTTATAAATATTTTCACCCAGTAACTAATTTTCTTTTAATGTGCCAATGTTCGTATTTTTTGCCAAACCCATGAAAGAATCCAAACCTGTAAAAATCTAACTGCAGCCACTTGGAGGATGTGGCATATTTTAAAAAATTAATTATCTTTATTTATACATATGCTTGCCTGTCTGTTGGTGTCATGCATGATCAGGTGCCCATGGAAGCCTTCAGATCCTCTGGAACTGGAGATACAGGCAGTTGTAAGTCACTCTATGTAGGTGCTGGGAACTAAACTTAGGTCTTCTAAGAGCAATAAATACTCTTAACCACTGAACCATCTCTCAAGCCCTAGATCCTGCTTCTTCGAATAGTCCCATGACCTTGGGAACTGTAGTGATAATCACCTAATGTGTGCTTCTTAATCCTGTTTGCACATCAGAATTGTCTAGGAAGCTGTTAAAGCCTTCTCACTCCACACCAATTAAGCCAGCAACTCCAGAGACAGGATCTAAGCACTGGAATGTTTAAAAAGCTCCTTAGGTGATTCTAACATGCAGCCAGGGTTGGAGACCAGTGGCACGTGTCACGTGTTAGTGTTGAGTCAGAATGTTCTGGTAACAAGATGCAGAGGTGAACACCCACACAGGCCCACAGTCCTCTGCTTTTCATCTGATTAGAATTCTAGAAAGCCAAAGTGGAACTAAGACCCAGCCTGGTAATTTCATGGCGATGCCCTAGATTTTTCTATCAAATCCAATCTCATTTGCAATGGGAGAGACACAGCAGCTTTAGTGAAGTTTCTGCCCCGATTTAGAATATTCAGCAGTAAAGTCAACAGAATTTTGTCCTGAAGTTTCAAATACTGAAACTTTTTTGAAATAGCAGGTCTCACCTGTGCCAGAGAGTTTAACATTAATTGTAAAGTTTCTTGGTCACAGGGAATTACCGAAGCAATGAATGTCCTGCAATAGTTTTTAATGTCTTCTTCTGCTGAGAAGTCTTGCATATAAGGATCACAACCCTTCAGATTTCTCTGTTTATGCCTCACCACCCCATTATTTGAATATAAAAGCAGAACTTGAAAACTGTGGAGCTGGGAGGGAATGTAGGAAACTGTCCACCTGCCTTTATACTTGGATGTTTGATTTGCTAGGACAGCCAGGCTTCCTGGTACCCACTGAAGTCACAAAGTGTCTAGCATGGACAACTAAAGCGTCCTTGGCTGCCCCCCATGCTTTCTCTCTTCACATTACTGCTAAGATCTTTAGAAACTCAGGTCCAATCTAGTCACTCGATTCCTTGCTTCATACTTTTTGACAGCTCCATGTTGGCCTCAAGTCAAAAAGCAGACTCCTTGTGTTTATATATAATGTCTGTGAGCTGATCTGACCTTATCTCCCTCTGAGGACTCATCCCCTTGAGCTCCTATTTCTCACTCTAAATTGCAGTTGGCCCAGGGTTAAATGTTTTAAATGCAGTTCTCCAATGTGTCCTGAATGCCATTGCGGATTTACACATGGCGTTCCTGTCTTTCACGGTGTAAGAAACCCTGCTATTTATTCTCCCATAGGCTTAGCTCAATGCAGATTATAATGACAGAGAAAGCTTCAGATCTGTAGCACAAGGTGAAAAGTGGGAGGGACTTCTTGAACTTGGAATAGAGATTGGATGTGGGCGTTTATGTTATGAAATAAGAAACCTTTGTATTTTGTATAAAAAACTCCAAAATTAAAGATAAGAAAAAGGTCAAATTGAAAATAGAACTGTTCGGGGTTCATGGTGGTAGTGGTGGTACTTCAATATCATGATTTCTTTTATCTATTTTTCTATCTCCTTCTTTATATGTCTTTATGTATATTTATTTATGTTGTTTATTATCTATATCAATTATTTCTATCAAATGTATCAATTATCTAGCTTTGTGTCAATCACCTATTTATATATCTATCATCTATTTATCTTCTGTCATCTATTCACCTACTATGTATCTATGTACTATCTATCTATCTATCTATCTATCTATCTATCTATCTATCTATCTATCATGTTTCATCCATCCATCATCTTTCTCATTAGTTAGACCTCAGATTCAGAAGCATATGCTAATGACACTCCTTACTTTATGTCATATCTTTATTTTTGATCCACATGAAGTAGCCATTTAACTTTAATTTTAAAAAACTTTATGGAAATTTCTATGTATATTTCACATTGTTTTCCCCTCTCAACATGGTAACCTATTCCCATGCATCCAAGTACAGTCTTTCATTTGTATGTGGTGTGGTCCTTATTATTACACATTTCATTTTAGTATCTCTGTATATCTTTCTGTGTCTTACTTTTTTCACTGTCTTAAATATCATGTACATTAGCATGTGTATATCAAGTGTGTTTTTTTTTTACCTGCTATAACCATCATACTTTACCCATTCATGCTCCCTTCTCCCTTCACCTATAACTTCCAACTCTTTGTCCCTCTTTATGCCTCCTTTAGATGCGGGAGATATTTAGGCTAGGTACTTAGGAATGGATGGGTCCTATGTGCACAGCCTGGCCTAATACACTGTGGGCATCACATTGTGTATAGCATGTGTAGCTATCTGCAACCTCTCAGCTGTGGGTGTTGTTCTTACCCCTCACTAACACTCAGCACTATGTAGCTTTTTCATATCTGTTCAAACTGTTAAAGTAAAGTGATACTTCATTTTTTCTTTTAAATGAATATCACTCAAAGAACAATTGTAATAGCTAGAGAGAAGGCCTGTGTTTAAGAGCACTTGATGCTCTTGTAGAAGACCTGGATTCTGTCCCCAGCATCCACATGGTGGCTCACAACTGATATAACTTTAGTTTCAGGACTTCTCATGCATTCTTCTAGCCACCATGACACAGGCACACAAGTGGTGCACAGACATACATGCAGACAAATTATTATGCATTCACAGCAAAATTAAGCAGAAATTACAGTTTCCTACACTATTTCCTACAGATCCCCATGTCACCACCTTCTATAACTAGTATCTTGCACTAGAGTAGTGTTTTTTTTTAAGCAATGAACCTGCTTGAATTGACTTTACCATCATTACCCAGATGTCCAGAGTTTGTTGTCACTTGCTCTTGGAGTTATAGCCCCTTCTCCTATTCCTTCTCCTTCTCCTTTTTCTTTTGTTGTCCATTCTATAACGTATACTGGCATATATCTACCATTATAGCATCATGCATAATGATTCAATGCTTGGCTGCATGCTTAGCCAAGTCACTCTTGCTTTCCTTCTTCTCTTTGACAACCACTAATGTTTTTACTGTTTCTATAACTGCCCTCAGATTGTTATATAACACAAGATAGTATATAGTCTTTCTCAGAGTGGTCCTTCACCTAATAATATGTAAGTTCAGTAATTAAGCTTTCAGAAAGGAACACTTAAGGCTCTTCCTAATCTTTCCATGGCTTGTTTTATTATTTTTTGGGATTGTTATGTATATCACAGTCTTCCTCCTCAACTGTTGCTGCATTTGGGCAATTATGATAAAGGAACTCTAGGTATGTGGTGCAGGACTTTGTGTAGACATAAATTTCAGTTCTTCTTGATTTTACATAAGGACAAAGAAACATGGCTGCTGTATCACAATGGAGGGGCATGCTTAACTTTGCAGCACATTCCCAAATTGCCTCATAATGTAGCTGTACCATTTTTCATTCTCACTAACAATGAGTCTGATTTCTCTTGCTTCACACCCTCTCTAGCATGTGATAATTGTCAGTCTTCTGGATTGCCTGTCCTCATAGGTGTATGGGTGTGTTATAGTATCTCACTATTGTTTTTAGCTTGCAGCTTCTTTTTATTTTAATTAATTAATTATTATATTTATTTAGCTTGGGTTTTCAAGACAAGGTTTCTCTGTGTCTCCCTGATTGTCCTGGAACTCTTTCTGTAGACCAGTCTGGTCTCAAACTTAAGAGATCCACTTGCCTTTGTCTCCCTAGTGTTTGGGATTAAAGGTATGCACCATAACTACCTTCTTCATCTTCTTAATGGCATATGAATTAAACCACCTCTCTATGCATTTATTTGCTACTGCATATATATGCTGCTAAAGGCTTTTGCTAATACTGAAATCTAACTGGTTGCTTTCTTGTGAGTGTTTGTATGTGTGTCCCCATGCTATAGTGTGCAACATGTGGTCCCAGTGCAACATGTGGGAGTTAGTTCTCTCCACTCTGAGGGCCTGAGGACTGAGCACAGGTCAGCAGGTACCTTTACCTGTTGAGTCATCCACTGGCCCCGGATATCTTATCCCTAACACACAACTTGATCCCCTTTTGTATGTTTTCTTCTTGTTTCATCTTGTTGTTATTGTCTTAACACAGTTATCATTTGAGTTTCCTTGTCCATGTCTTCTCATAGTTCTAATTAGGAAGTTGTTGAGATTTTTGAGATCTAATTAGATTGTTGAGATTGTTATCTTTATAATAGCTGTGTTCTTTTAATGTTTTTTGTTTTGTTTTTGTTTGTTTAGGCTATGTTGTGCTAAGAACACCTCTCCCTGGGACCATCAGTTACTAGACATGGCCATGTGTTGAGAAAGGGCTCACTCAAACCCAGCATTCATTTACCATCAGGTGAATTAAAGCCAAGGAGAAAAGCTCAGGGAGTCTCAGGTCTACAGAACTGATGACTATTATCTCTGCTGGTCACAAACTATTTCTCTCCTTTAGATTTATCTTTGTTTATGTATAGTTGTGCATCTGTGTGAGTGAATTCTATGTGTTCCTTCAGAGGCTAGAATAGGCCTGAAGGTCCGCTGAGGCTTCAGTTGCAGATGTTGTGAGCTATCTGAAGTGCATGGTGGGACAGAACTTTCATACTCTGGAGAAGCAGCCAGTACTTCTAACTGCTGAGTCATCTCTCCAGCTCCTACAAATACTCTCTTGTTTCTATTTGAAAACCGTAAGGAGTCTTCACAGGTTGAAATCCCCTGCCTGGGATAATGCTCATGTGCAATTGGTCAGTACACACTGGTGACCTTGGTCACTCCTCACTCCTAGAGGGCTTTGCCCTGCTCTGTTGTCTCCTCCTGACACTCTCAGCCTAGGCTTAGATAGCTGTTTCAGGCTAGCATCAGGCTGAGGAGGTCCCCATAGCAGAACAGGAACTCTGTTGCCCTTTGACCTCCTTGAAGCCACCACTTCCGCTGTCCCCTGAGACCTGTGCTCCTCTCACCACTCCTATCAACTCCCCAGACTGATCCCTTCCCAGTGTTGATTTGTTTTGTAGTTGTTGTTATTACTTCTTTAGCTCTCTTTCCCTCTGGCTTCTCATTTCTCTGGGGTTGATTTCTGGAAAGTTGCCAGTGGTCAGTGTAGTTTTTCATCTTGACAGGATGAAAAAAAAATGGCTTTCAGGATGAGCAGGTGAATTGTAGCATTGGAACTGGAGACAGGAGGGACTACCAATGTGCCATAAGAAATGCCTTGCTCTCTCTCATGTAGTTTTTATTTTAATTAATGTGTTTACTATATAAACATGAAATATGTGGGGGAAGTATAAGGAAAAATGAATACAGAACTGAAATAAGACTTCAAAAGTAAACTAATACCATCAGGTTTATATGCAAACAGCAGTCCCAACCACCTCAGACCGCATTTATGTCTCCCGAGGCAATAATTTGGCACCCCAAGATTCACACACCTGGCATTTACCCCCTGCCACACTCCAGCCTCTCCCTGTAGTTATGTCTGTTTCCTTTAGTATTCAGTGTTAACTCTTTCACCCATGTGAATCCAGTGAATGCCTGAGACATCCAGCACACTAAATATGCATGTTATTTTCTTATGGCTAGTACTTGCCCCTCCCTTGAGTTGTTGAGGGATCGCTGTATGGACCACGCCTCTCTGAAAGTGTAGGATACTTGCAGTGGGGTTTGCATGACACCTTCTGAGTGGCAGCCCCCTACCTCTTCAGAGTGAGCTCCCCTTCATACTTTGCCCTCGTTAGCTTTGTACACTTTTGCTTCATCATCATCTTAGGGATTTTCTTTGCCTTCCTCCCAAGTTAGATCATCAGTTTCCCAGTTTGTATCTCCTTTCTTAATTCATTCCTTTGTTTGGTGTAAAAAGCAGTACTTCTACCTTCATTTCTTGTTGCCTTTCTTTCTCTGAACACCTGCAATAAATAATGTCGGATGAAACCACATATGCACCAAAGCTCCCCAAATCATTAAAGAAAAAAAAAAGAAATAAAGAAAAAGAAAAAGAGAAAAGCCTAAAGCAGAAACATCTAATAGATCACAAGATCTGTGTACCAGGGCAATAATCCAGCTTTAACAAATACTCATAAGCCTGATGGGAAACCTAGTAGTGTTGGTCACTGGAGCTTCTCCAGGAACAAAAGGAGGCCAACAGCTGGAGCCACCCCACACCCATGCTTCTCACTAAGTGACCTGTCTGCTCCATGGCAGCTGTTTGCAAGGTCCTGGAAATCGGTTTTCTGGCTTAATCCAATGTGAGTTGGACCCATGAACTCTTTCAATCACACTCAATTCTGCCTGAGCCACATATGCAGCGCATGGTGGTGTCAGCTGTTCCGATTCCTTGGGCACCGTGGGGCTGCAGCTATGACCAAGACTAATGCAAGACACATTTGTCCTTTGTGGTAGGCAGAAAGGATACTAAGGAAGCATTCCATATATGAAATGAATGCATAGGTAAGAAATGAACAAACTAATTCCAGTAAGATAAGGGAGATTACTTAGGTGTGATAGCAACTGGCTGAAACTTGAAGAAATCCAAATATGAGCGGTTATAGTCAAGCATTTTTTCCCCCTAGAAAAATCTGATCTCTAAAGTAAGCAAAAGTAATCAGAATGTATCAATTCAAGAGAGAATAAGATATGGCGCTTGGAAAGGAGAGGTAATAACTGCAATAATAATGTTCAGGCTCTAGTACTTTCTGAGGCCAGTTCAATAAAATGTAACATTAACAATTTCTTAGGAAAAATCTAATCAACTGTTCCTTCCTCCCACTCTACCTCCTTCCCCCCTCCCTGCCCATGACTTTATCTTCTGCATGGATTAGTCACTGCTGTGGCTACTCCCTTTCACCCAGTGTATCCCCAGGAAATTCTGGAATGTTAAATAACAACAAAGTAACATCTGTAGTAGTCATTTAAGAGTAAATACTATTAAAGCTTTACTGGTGAAAGATTATCCTCCCTTTTTCCAAAAGCAAATGACTCCCCATTGTCGGAGATTGATTTGACTCCATTCCAATGTATGTTTCTTACTTCATATGCTACAGATGATTATGTCACACTTTCATTTTAACCTTAATGGCTCTATGGACAGACAGAGAATTTCCCCCTCGTTGTTTGATAGACTTTGAGGGATGGCTGTGTCACATGTCATGCACTGAATGGAAGACAGCTGCAGGAACTGTTTCCTGAGTCCCTCTGTTTACTCAGGTTGGGTGCTAGATTCCATAACCTTTGGCTTGGGCATACCTGATCATCTTGAGGGTCTCTTGAACTACAGCTTTATGAAGACAATAAAATGTCCTGGGACAAACCCTGGAACTATGACTGGTGCTCCAGGTAACATGAAAACTGGATGTAAGAGGATGCAGGTGGCAGTCAAGTGTATGAGGGAGAATCAATAAGAATTTTGTTTGAAAATTGCTGCTGAAACAGAACCCAGTGTGTTGTATGCTAATTAAAATATTCTTCATCTGTTAAAAAAAACCTATTGCTCAACTTTAGCATTGACAAAATCTGCAAGTACAAATGATCATCAAATAGGACCTGGTCTTGGTTCCCAGTTCTCCCGCACCTGTGCAAGCATGTTATTTTTCTATTAGCATCTTGTCTAAAGTCTCTACTCCAATATCCCAGGCTGTCTGTGTGGTGATGAGCCTCTATTACTCATTTCAGACTGTCCTCTTGTTTTGTTGCTAAACATTGTTTCAAGTCTATGCTTCTATAAAATGATAGAGGACCAGTTCCTCTGTGGGATATCCTGAACAATTCTGACATTTACTCCGCACCGTTGCAGCGTATATGCCCCTTTCTTTCCTGTATGAATAAGGCAGCTGATGAAAGAAAGTGTTTAGCTGGAGGTGTGCTGAATAGTCTTACGTCAACTTGACACAAGCTAATGTCATCTAAGAGGTGAGATACTCATTTGAGAAAATACTTCCAGAAGATTGTGCTGCAGGAAAGTCTGTAGGGCATTTTCTTAATTAGTGATCGATGGGGGAGGGCTCAGCCCACTGTGGGTGGTGTCATCCCTGGACTGGTGGTCCTGGGTTCTATAAGAAAGCAGGCTGAACAAGCCATGAGAAACAAGCCAGTAAGCATTCCCACCCCATGGCTTCTGCATCAGCTCCTGCCTTCAGGTCCTGTTCTGCTTGAGTTTGTATTCTGGTTTTTTTTTTTTTTTTTTTTTTTTTTTTTGATAATGAAATTTGATATTCTGGAATCATAAGCTGAAGAACTCTTTCCTCTCCAAGTTGCTTTCATCATGGTGTTTCATCACAACAATAGTAACCCTAACTAAAACAGATGACTTGCTGACTGTTTCTGAGGGTGAGTCTATGACCATCACATCAGGCATGCAGGCAGGGAGGCATGGTGGTGGAGCAGTAGCTGAAAGCTTGCACTGTATCCACAAGCACACAGCAGGAAAGAGAGTGAGGTAGGGGCCTACTATGTTTGAGACACTGATCGTATTGGAGCAAGTTTAGTTTGGCTCTCTCCTTGATGACCTGGTTGGTGGGAAGCAGCACGTTGAGAGAAATTTGTTATATCAGATTGATAAGACTCAGACCCTGAGTGTTTTATCAAACATATTATGTAATCTTTTCAGATTTCAGTTTATCCTGCTATGAAACATGTATTAAATCCAGTACATATTTCATAGCACTGTTGGATAAATAAGCTGGTACCTGACATTTGGTAAAGTCTGAGCAGACAGAGCCAATAATATATTAGCATGGACATCACAGGGGTCTCACGGAGTTTGAAAGGACTTTGCAAGGTCTGTTCTCAGATACTTGCTATGATCATCATTTTACAGCTCTTGAATGATATGATTCAAAATGAAAATAGCTATAATAATATTAATAATTAGTAGTACTGGCTGTATGGTTTACTACATGTCAAACACAATAGTAAGTGTTTGATTTACATTATATTAGCTCACTATTTTCTAACATTTCATATGCCCATATGTTACCTGGGGATGCAAACAAATAGGTCTGATTCCAATGGTCTAGACTAGAACTCCAGACTCTGTAATACATTTCTAACAAGTTGGAGGTAATGCTGCTGGTCTCAGACTCACACTTGGAATAACATGGGTTAAATGTCCTAATTATAAACCTATTTACTATGGACTGTTTTTGTCCATACTTGCATAGCAGAAGTTGTAGGAATAAATAGTATTTCTAGGTCTATTGTATTTCTCTCATGATCCTGCCAATGAATTATTTGGTAGAATTTAAACGTTACCAATTATATACTGCCTATTAGGGTCATTGGGTGCTGCCTTATGTGACTACAATGACATAAACAACTGTCACCAAAATGGTTTGACCAGCCATAGCTAAAGAAAATTAAACAAGCAAGTAAGCAAACAAACAAACAAAAAAACAGTGGCTATGTGTTGTGGAATATGAATTTAAAGCATACTATATTCATTTATTCTGTGGAATATTTGTTTAATGATGCAAAGATGTGTTGCATTTGTTTAACTCTGAAGCTGTGTTACTTTGCCTGCTTAAAACACCTGACTGGTCTAATAAAGATCTGAATGGCCAATAGTTAGGCAGGAGAAAGGAAGGTGGGGCTGTCAGGTAGAGAGAATAGATAGAAGGAGAAAAAGAGAAGAAAGAGGACCACGAAAAGGGGAAAGAGCAATAAAAAGAAGACAGGAGGATGATGCCCAGGGCCAGCTACCTAGCCGCCCAGCTACACAGCCACACTTGGAACAAAGGGGAAAGAAAAGATATATAGAAATAGAGAAAAGTAAAAGCCCAGAGGCAAAACAGTAGACAGGATAACTTTAGAAAAGCTGGCTAGAAATAAGTCAAGCTAAGGCCAGGCTTTCATAAAAAAGAACAAGTCTCATTGTGATTATCTGGGAGCTGGGTAGTGGGTCCCCAAAGAGCAGAGAGTTAAAGAAAACCAGCTACAGATGTGAGTCAGCAATATGGAATTAGACTTTACAGAGTGAGTTAAATACCAGATTTGGAAATTGAACATAGAGGTCAGACTGAGGTTTGCCCTTTTCTAGTGTTTAATACAGCACAAGTCTTAGTTATAATTCAAACAAGAGAAAAAGAAGTTGTTAGCGCCACTTGATTTGATGATCCCTCAAGAAAGCTCCCATGCATCTGCCCATCAGTCTATGGATGTTTTGAAGAGGGACACAGAAAGAAGAGGGAATTGTAGAACGTTTTGAACAGGGGGAAGTTACACTGACACACAGGCCTGAATGCCTGGTGTTTGAGTAAGTGTGGCTGATGGTGCAGAGAAGTGGAAAACAGACGGCCTCACCTGGAGGGCAAAATGAGAACCATTGGTCACTGGAGAATTAGAATGGCCTGAGATGAGAATAGCAGTGTAAGGGGAATAAGTAAAAGACAAGCCCAGTTTCAGTTAGAGCAGATCCAAGGTGCCAGACTACATGTGGAGAAACCAGAAGGAAGTCGTAATGTGGAGCGCTGCACAACGTCTGGGAGGTGAGCAGTAAGGTCTGGAAAAATGCATTATTGGGGCAAAAAAGAGAAGTTAGGCACCGAGAAAAACCACAAGCTATTCTCTGGGAAACAGGCTTTGTTTGCTGCAAAGGTTATATCTAAAGTAGACTTTCTGGCCAATCAAGATTGACACCATAAATTAACAAGGGAGGTCGACTGAAGGTAGCTCCAGCACAGCCCTGCATGAGGTCAAGAAAATAAGGAACAAAAATCATGTTTGAAGCCTGCTAGCCTTGCAAGTCTCTGATTTCTGAGAAAATTAATGTTTTTATCTTTCTACTTCTCCGATATCTGACACGAGTGCAGTAAAGGCCCAAGTGGGCTTTACTGAACACCCAGCTTAGGGACCCATCAGAGCACATGCACAGTGAGGTTGACTATCACCCATGGTGCTGCCAAAACGACATCAATAAATCATGGGATACATCCAAGGGGGGCACTGTAAATCATTCAGAACTGCTATTAATATTTTAGACATGTTCATTTTTAGCAGTGTGTTAAATTTTAGTGTTTACACTTCATTTTAATTCAACACTTGATAAAAGAAGAACGGGACTGTTAAAAATGATCTTCGATTTTTTAAAATCATTTAAATACTAAATAGAATAAGGCAACTGAAAGCTGCTAAATTCATCTTTGTCTCCAAACTGGCACTTTGTACACCTGGTCTCTTGGCAAGCAGGAAGAGAGTGAGCACTGGTCTTTCTTGGTACACTAAAATGCAAATCCCCATCCCTGGCTGAGGAGCTCTCGCTTTATGTGACATCATAATGGGCCAGTAGGACTGAGAGTGGGTCTTGGAGGCCTTATGCAAAGGCAGAGAAGGCAGCAGTAGATGGCACCCGGCTAGGACTAGCTGGAGCTCCGGGTTTAGGCACAGGTCATCGTTCATTATTGGTGCTAAAATGCACACCCTTGTGTGGAGATTTAAGATGATAATGAGATATGGTGCATGGCCTTGTAAAAAAACATGAGCAAGAAAGCCTGCCCTGCAAAAGACTCTGTGTATTATATGGCATTTAAGTCCCCATCCTTTGGACAACATTGCCTGTCTCTGCTCTGGCTTGCTTCTTCTCGTGGATGTGTGTTCTTTCTTAATCAATTTGCTTGCTCCGCCTATTATTATCCCCATGCTGTCTAATTCCCTGTTTGGGGACGTAAGAACTGAACCCCAATATCTGCCAATATTAGTAGTGTGGTAGCTGAGAAAGTGAGCGGTCCATCCTGATTTGCACAGGACCCCATTGGCTTCAGCTAACTGGCCGGGCCTCAAACGTCTTCATTGACAGTGCTGGCTCCAGGAGAAAATGGTGGATTCCTGTAGTGACTTTCCATCTATTTCTGTGACCTGTTTTCTGGTTTGTCAGTTTCAGGAGAAGCCCATAATATAGTCTTTAGGACCATTACCACACCTGTTTGTCCCTGAACAATCATGTGGTCTCAGAATTAGAATGTACTTATTGCCCCAGCCTCCGATGTGGACATGGGATAAAATTATTGTCATTTGACTTAAGAAGGAGTGGGAAAGGTACCTCATCAAAAGAAGAAGAAAGTTTGTTACTCTAAGAGAAGTAGGGGAAATGGATTCAGAGCAGGGAAAATTAGAGAGGGACACTTGAAATGGCTGTTTAAATTGAGTTGGCTTGAAGATAAAAATGCATTTTATAAACTAAAAGGCACTGTGCAATTTTTTAAAAAACCACTATCCCTTTATTAATTGATGAATTGCTTCACTCAGAATCTAGAAATGAAAGGCTTTGAAAGCCAGCACTCTGATTTGATTAGTGGAACATCCAACATAATCTCATGCAAATGAAACCAGTACAGACTTTCTGAGAAAGCCAGGCTCGGGTACATTCTGTCTGTCTGCCTGTTTTCATTGACATTATGGAGGAGAGGACCATGGTGATGGGGGTGGTAGGGATGAGGGTGGGAGTGCTGTTGGTGGCAGTGAGGAGGAGGGTACTAGTGGTGGGGATGGGGTTGCTGTTGTTGTGGTGGTGGGGATGCTGCTGGTGGGGGATGGAAATATTGGTCTTTACTGCTGGTATTGTTTGTGGAGGTCGGGTGCTGCTGCTGGGGGGATGGTGGGGATTTGGGGGTGGGAGATTGGGAGGATGCAGGTGCTGTTGGTGGTGGTGGGGTTCGGGGGTGAGGGAAAGGGAATGTAGGTGGTAGAAAGGATGGAGTTATGGTGGTGGTGGGGATGGTGGCGGTAGAAACGGGGGATGAGTGCTGTTGTTGGTGCTCTGGGATTTGGGGGTGGGAGCTAGGGGGATGCAGGTGATGGTGGTGGTGGTGCTGATGGTAATAATGGGGTAATAATTGGTGATGATGTGGGAATGGGGGTGGTGGTAGGGAATTTTGGGGGTGGAGAGCTGGAGGGATATAGGCTGTGGTAGGATGGTCAGGAAAGGAAAATGCAGATCAGGAAAACCTATGAATAGCTAAATGTGCTCTACTCCTTCAAGCATATTTCTTTATTTTGTAAAACAATATTGATTCTTTTAATAGAAATGAAATTTATATGCAATTTAGTCTATGTATAATGTGGTAAGTTTATCATATAAACATCATCTTTAAGTGATTGCTACTTAACGTAATCCTCCTTCCCCTTTTGTTTCCTGGAGACAATATTCTCCTTAGTATTTTTATTGCTGAAAAAATCCACACAAATACTAACTTTAGCAAGATGCTGAAGGAAATGTCCTGGACCTTCCACTCCCTTACAAATAAACCTTTTCAGCAGTAATTAGGGAGCAAATCCTCCTTGTGAATTCCTTAGCGCTCATCTGTCTAAGGAAGCTTTTGTCCTTCATTGTGAAGGATAACCGACTGACAAAAGCCAATGAAGCTTGTCACTACAAGCTCCGCCTTGCAAGAAACCCATAGGAAGTTCCTGAAGTTGAAATGAAGAGATACTAAGCAACATGATGACTAAGGAAGTATGGAATGCATTGGTCAAGGTAAGTACGTAAACAAATACAACATTTTGTTTTATTATAATGTTGATTGGATATGCACTTTCAATTTTAGCCTCAAAGTTAAGGATAAACATATTAAAATACAAAAAATTCAAGATGGTGGATTGAATTTTTTATTGTGTTATGTGGTGCATGTGCACACATGTGTGTGAGGGCCAGAGGTCCACTTTTTGTGTCTTCTTCAATTGTTTCCTGCTCTATGGGGAAGAGAAGATGAACCAGGAAGTAAAAAGAAAGGCTGTGATCAGCTGACATCTTGAACAGTGAAGGCCATTTGGATTTTAATTATTGATTGAGCTCACTGATCAAATAGGTGAAAGGTTAGCACAAAGGAAAGCCTACAATGAACCCATTGGCTTATGACTGTGCAGGCCTTTATTTGGAGCGGGGGCGGGGGCACTTCCAGGGGGAGTCTCTGTAGGAGTCAGAGCCTGATGTTGGCTTATGAGGAGGAGTTGTAGGGTAGAAGTTGAGGAGGAGAAGGAGGTGGGAAAACTTCCTGTTTGGCCTGAGATTGGTCAGAGTGGCCAAGCTAAGATTGCCAGTGAGTAACAGAATGTTCAGGTGGGTGAGACACATCTCTCATGGTCAGCCGTTGTCTGGGATCTTGGTGGTGACAGTACTCTAGGAAAACTTATTAATGCCAATTATGATGCTTCAAAGGAATTGTCCACACTTAACCAATAGTGAAGGCAAAGAGAAAATAACTAACCATGTCAGACATGTAGATGACCAAATGAGGACCAGGAAAGAATCAAGCATTAAGCTTTTGAGCTCTAAAAGTAACAGGGGAGAAAGGAATGAATGTGGATTATTCAAAACAAGCATAAGAAAAAAGCCAGAAAATAACAGGAAATAGTGCATGCCTTTCAATAATAACCCCAAATGTAAATTTGTTCAACTAAAGGATACAGACTGGCTAGCTGGATTTAAAACAAGACCCAACAATTTATTGACTGTAGGAAACACAACTCACCAGCAAAGACAAGCTGAAGAGGATCACACTGAAAGTGAAAGGATGTAAAATTGTATCCTTTTTAGTTTTTAAAGATTTATGTTAGTATTTTTAATGACACGCATGCGTGTGGGTCTTTGTACAAGTAAGTACATGTGAGTGTCTGTGACCATTGGGACTAGAGGTGTCAGATCCTCCAAGCTCCTGTCACAGGAAATGATGAGTTACCTATTGGGGTGCTGGAAATTGAACGTTGGTGCTCTGTAAGAACCATCTTTCCAGCCCATAAACAGACCCAAAAAGCAAGCAAGAGTAAATATACTTCTACCTGGTAAAGCAGACAGCAAGGCACAATCTATCAGAAAAGACAAAGACTCAATACATACTGGTAAAAGGAACGGTCCAGCAGGAATATGTACAGAATATGAATAAATGCACACCGAATATCGAAGCTTCTAAAATTTTATAGAAGAAGATACTGGACAGAAATAAGATATATTGTTAAAACAGTGGGTTTCTTCAATACCTAACTTTCACCAACAGATCATTGCAATAATAAGCCAGAATAGGAATATTAAACGTAGACTAAACCATATGAACCTAATTCAGTCTACAGGATATACTATCTGACAGCTGCAGAAAATACATTCTTTTCTTTATCTTGTGGCACTTTATTCAAAATGTGTAAATCTAGAGAACATAAAGCTTGCTTTGCAAATTAAAAAAAAAAATCCTGTACCTTATCAGATCATAGTAGAATGAAGCTGGAAATCAACAAGGAAACCACAGAGGAAGGAATCCCTTGAAAGAGTTCTTTGAATATGACATGGCCATTGTGATCCTAAACACAGAACAACAGTGGCTACCTGCAGATGACCTGCACAAAACCAACAAAAGCCATGAAGGTGCGATGGGGACTAGGTTGGAAGAAGGGGCTTGGCTTAACTGAGAAAGGGATTAAACTGTTAATAAGAAAGGAAGATAACCCAACCACATACACACAAAAATACCACAGTGATAGGAAAGCCACACATGAAAAGCCCAGACTCATATACTCAACTGTGAAAACTTAGAAGCTTTTCCTGTGAGATGAAGAGGAAGGCAAGGATGCCTGTTCTCAGCATTTGCATTCAACACAACTAGAAATCCCAGCCAGAGCAATTGAGAAAGAAGAAACAAAAGGCATCTAAATTACAAAGGGACAAATAAAAGTGCCGCTGCTTGAAAACGTTATATACTTGTAAAACTCTAAAGACTCCATTGGAAAAAAACAAACAAACAAACAAACAAAAAAGACCAAAAAAACAACATAACTGCTAGGAACCACTGAGTGACTTCAGGTGGATGGAGGATCCAAAACCAACATATAAAATCAGTTGCACTTGTATACTAAAACGCATCAAAATGAATTGTCTTAAAAGGGAATTAGGAAAACATTTTACTCTACAATATTGCCCCAAAGCATAAAATACCTGAAATAAGCTAAGGAGGTGGATACTCATACACCAAGACTATAAAATATTGATGAAATGGAAGGAGATACATACCTTGGAGCCAAGTGTTCTGTGTTCCTAGACTGGAAGACTTCCTATTACCAAAACGTCTAAATTACCTACAGTAACCAACAGGCCCAGTACAATCCCTATAAAATTTCAATGGAAATTGTGTAGAAGTAGAAAAAAAAAACCCCTGTAATTCATACAGAGTCAAAATCAAAAAACTAAACTTTTCCAGCTTGATTTTGAGAAAGAAGAACAAAGCTAGAGGTATATTTCAAAAAGTGTTACAAAATGGCAGCAGCCAACAGCCTGAAGTCCTGTAAAGATGATGTGTAGGCCAGTGGGGAAAAGGGAACTCTCAGACGTTGATAGATGAGCCAACTACTCATCAATGGTGGTGCCAGGGGTACACAACAGGGAAAGGACAGTTTTGACAAATGACAAAGGGAAAACTATATCCTCGTGCAAAAGTACAACTAAGACCTTATATGATATTACACCACACACAAATCCGCTCAAAGGGATAAAGGCCAACAGAAGACCTGAAGCACAGAGTTCATTAAAGGAAACTGAGGAGAAGCTTGTTAATGCTGCTCTTGCAACTGAGTCCATGGATCTAAAGGTAAAAGCATGAGGAGAGCAAAGAAAGCACGTGGGGTTAGATCAAATGAAAAGTTCTGCTAATAGGAGGAGAGATAGCTTATGGAATGAAAGAGGAGATCTGTAAACCACACATTGAAAACCCTGTGACCCCGTGACATGAAGTTACCTACAAAGTTCATACCCAAGAACCACATAATTGAGTTATCAAAAATGTAGCAAAATGCTTTCTAATGTTTTAAGTAAGTCTATGATTTTGTGTTGTGCTGCATTCATAGATATCCTAGGGTACATACAGACACATGTATCCTGTGGGCCTCGGGTTGGACACACCTGAATTAGAGGTTACTCTCCGAAACACATAAGGAAATTACAACTTAGTAGAACAAACAAACCCTAATTGTACCAATTTAAAAAAAATGGGGGGGCTGAAATTAAGAACACTTTTTTTTTCCACATGGAAAGTTTAGGGGAAGGGAGAGGGGAGAGAGGAGGCAGTGGGGGAGAGGGAGGAGAGGAGAGAAGAAGAGACATGCCTACCTCTACAAAGAAACAGCAGAAAGAGAGACAAGAATGGGTTTGATTTTTGTTGTTGTTGTTGTTGTTTTGTTTTACTTTTTGTTTTTTTTAAAGGATACACACAAATGACTAGCAGGTATAGAAAAAAAATACTAAATGTCACTGTTATGGACATGAAAATCAAAACCACGAAGAGATGTCATATCTCATCTGCTAAGAGGACTTTTATCAAAAAGATAAGAATAAGGACGTGGAGAAATTGGAATCCATTTGTATCACTTGCAGGAAAGAAAAATGGTCCAGTGCTAGGGAAAACTGATGCGTGTGCTACAAGAACAGACTGTTCCATGGTTCTGCAAGCTCACTTCTTGGCATTCATCCAAAATTAAAATTATATTCCCAAAGAAATAGATTCACCTCAAGGTTCATCTCAGTACTGTTCACAACACTTAGTGAATGGAACCAACTTAAATGTTCATCATCAGATGGGATAAAGATGTGGTGTCCTTGCACACAAAGGAACATCATTCAGCCTTTAGAAAGAAACCCTATAATGTGCAAAAGCGTGGATGACTCGGGTCGTGATGCAAAATGAAATCAGCTTGCCCCAGGACAACAAATAATTCTCCTTGTAAAATGTTTTCTTAATCTGAAATAGTCAAGTTTCATAGTCAAGGTCAAAAAGTGGAGTGCTGATGAGCGGCTAGGAGGAGAGAGATGGAGCTGCTAATCCACAGATGTACAGGGTTAGTGGAGATGCAGTTCCTCCGGAGATTGGCTGAGTGACACTGCTCTCACTGCCAGTGTTGTTTGCTTCCTTAGACACTGGTGGGCAGCCTCAGGTTGAGTGTTGTTTTTACCAGCATTAGTTGCTCCCAGGACTCAGAAAGTCAAATGTCAAAACTCAGGGAGACAAGGTCTCTCCAGCTTTGTTACTTTTACCGAGTTCTGCCAGAACTCGAGAAGAAAAAGAGGTGTGCCCACAGATTGCACGCATTCCCAGGGCCTTTGCTGCTCCTTCTGGCTATTCTGAATCTCATTTGGCTCAGAGTGAAAAAAAAAATCCCTTAGGTCACATGGTTCAGCTCTTGGGAGCTAAAGTGTCTGTAGAACACACCCATTCTTCCTTTCAATCCCATTTATCCATTCTCCTCCACATTAAATGCTCATCTCCATTGAGGATATGCTGTAATTAAACCAGAAACATAGGAAATGGAAAAATCAGGTTCCCAAAAAGAGAAAGAAAAGTACACAAATGCATACGTATAAAATTATCCATTCTATGGATATCTTCTTATTACAGAGATGTATTCTCATGAAAAATTGAAACAAAGAAGCAGGTCAAAGGATTTAAAAATTCACCACAAACCCTGTGAAATCTATAGTTCCAGCACACAGGGAACAGAAGCTTGGCATGCGGGTATTTTCGTATTTACAAAGATGGGATAATGCTTTGTTATAGTGTGGATTTAAAATCTGCTTTTTTTTTTTCATATGACAACATTCAAATTAATAGTATCATAACAATTCCTTCTGAAAGCTTTATATCCTATTCTTCTTTCTTCTTAAAAATATACTTTGAAATATTTTTTAACAGAGTAGCAATTGATAAACACAAATGTAGAGAGATTTTTTTCCTCCTTCTGTTTCTTCTTCCCCTGCTAAGAGAAAGATTTATATGTTAACATCACCCTTCTCTAGACAATACCTTGGTGTAAGGAAATAAATCTATCAGCTGGTCCCATGGGTTAAATTTACAAACAGAACCTCCTCATGTTTCTATTTGCCCATCTATTTGCCCATGTGTATGACTATACTAGAAATAGTCTTCTTACTACCTTCCCCGCCAGTATCTTCATAGAGGGAAGGGAGAAATCAGTCTCATATTCATGTGACTCGGTATCTATCTGCTTGTGATTGACACTTATTATCAATGTCAATTTTGCCCTTGAATGTGATGCAGCACTGGTATACTTACCAGCTTACTGTGGTTCTATCTGAAAATGTGTTGTTTCTCTGTTTAATTTTCTGTGGCACGCAGTATTGCTGCATGTTGCAGTGAGACAAGAGGGCATTCTACATGAAAGTATTTCTATCTCTGTGTTAGTCTGAACATACCTTACTGAGCAAATGTTATCTTTTTCCTGGGCCAGTATCTTTGTAGAGAGATAAATGGCAACCCACCAACTAGACAGCACCACTCTGCTACATTAGAACTGAGGAGATATTTTTGATATGGATAAAGTAATGAAAGGGAAGGTGTTGGGGGAGGGGCTGCTGACTGTGAGACAGGAAAGTCTAACATCATCAAACTGCAAGTAGACCAGATGGTTAACTTTTAGAACCAGGGGGTGAGCCTGTGGTCACAGCAGGACAGGGCAAGAGGAGTCAAAATGTTCTCTCGGAAGCATTTCTATATGACTAGCCTTTAATATGCCATGCAATGTGGACTGCAAAGGCCACAGCAAAGCAGGGTCAGATATGGTGTCAAGCACACGGAACCAGCAGGACAACTTCCACCACACGTTAAGAATGAAGAATGACAAAGTGAGTTTTTTCTTTTTCTTTTTTTATGGATTTAAAAGTCTTGGTGGCTGGGTTAATCAGCAAGATAACAGATGAAAAGCAAGCAGTTAGATGTGGCTCTATTGGAAGGTCCATAATCAGAACTAAAGGTCAAACCTAACATCACCACTAACACATCCAACAAGACCCTAGAAAAATAAAGTCAGATGATGCAGGCACCAGAACATGAGTAACTAGAAACACCACGATGTCTGCATTAGCATGGGCAGTAAATCAATTAGGTGGAGAGTGATGGGAGGAAAGACTTGATAGACAGATGAAACATGATGGGAGATTTCTACCTCCCAAGGGATTCTGATGGACAGTGAGACCTTTGCAGATGGCATAACATAGAAGTGAGACAAGGCCAGTCTTATTGAATAGATAAACTTCTTCCAGGAATGTAGATTAGGAAGCTCCAGAGTATTACTATGGAAAGCAAGGGGTTCGTTAATTGTCATACCAAATAATAATAATAATATAAAAGACAAAGATACATGGTGCAATATCAATTACAAGAGAGCATTAGAAATAGCAGACAATAAAAAATGGAGCCTGCTGTTGTGAAGGAAAGGGGTTCTCTTTATGTAGTGATGTGGGGTATTCTCCAAGGTATAAGTGGAAGGAGCAGAACTATGTGGATGCTGTTCTAAATAATAGCATGAATGAGGGGGATAAATGTTTGGGTATGCATGTAATCTAGTATTAATATTGATTTTGGAGGGGAGGTGCGGTAGGAAGCGAGGCTTACGATTCACTGTGCAGTCTTTTGTTTTTATTATATTTTTGCATGTAAAATAATTACAATGTTTGAAAATTAATTTTTTTACATGTGACTGTTTCCCTGCATGAATGTGAATCTATTCCACCTCATTGAGCAGCGGCTCAACCATCGTGTTCACTGGAAGAGGCCTCTCTGCCATCACGCAGATATTTTCTGTTCCACATGGGTAATGACTTATGGAATTGGGAAATGAGAGGAGTACACTGGAACTGTGACAATTCTATGATACAGAATCCCACCTACTGGATACCAATAATGGATGGAGAATGTAACTCTTTGTTGTTATGACAATTACAGCTAACGCTAGGGTCTTCTTTTTTTCTCTTGAGACAGGGTTTCTCTGCAGGTTTGGAGCCTGACCTGGAAGCTCTGTAGGCAAGGCTATCCTTGAACTCACAGAGATCTGCCTGTCTCTGTCTCCCAGCCAACACTGGGGTCTTATACTGACAAGGTAGGGAAGAAGAGTGCACTCTCGGGCCACCCTAGCCACTCTTTCAAACAGGTTAGCTATTTGCAGTTTTTTTGTTTTGTTTTGTTTTTAATGTAAACTTCTGGATATAATGTGCAAATACAAAAAAGGCTGAGATCTCTCTCCCAGTGAGAGAGACTACTCTTATCTAAAATATGCCCATTTTCTCATGCAGTTTCAAGGCTTGAAACAAAACAACAAAAAATGCCTAGAACTATATATTCCTCAGTTTCCTTGAAGCACCTAGAATTGTTTTTTCCTCTCTTCTTCTGAATTCCGGGAATGGGTCTTTAACACAGCTCTATGCACACGCCATTAAGCTGATTTACTGTATTATGCACCACTGTCGGCTTAGCCATCATGGCTTTCTCCCACTGAGGGAACAAAACAATTGTTCACAGCCTGCTATAATGAGAGTATTTTGCCCAGTTCTGAAAGCACTAGGCACCAGGGATTTCTCTAAAAGTCCTAATTGTATTAAGGTTCACCAGTGGGGTGGATGTGAAGAGATACAAGTTGAGAAATTATGAACACAAATAGAATTTGAGCTTCAAAGTAAGAGCTTGTGGCCAGGTGTTTTACATGCTGACCCAAAACACTTCTGAGGGGTAGAATTTTTCTGGCAGTTTTGTATAGCATTATAATGTCTTAGAAGATATTTTATTTTGGTTGGTTTTAAATCTGTTTTTGGAAGGAGACTCCAGGTTTACCCTCTTAAATATACATGCACATTACAAACATACATACACTCATAATGAAAGCTATACATGCACATTACACAAGCACACACACTGACAATGAAAGGTAAACATGCATATGATGGGAGATGTTATTCTGTAAATATGTTTCTCATACTGGTTAATTAATAAAGCCTGTGGCCAATAGGAAACAAGATAGGTGGGGCTAGGAGACCAGGAGGAGGAAAGAGGAAGTAGTTGGGAGGAGTCAAGATATAGACCAGGGAGGAAGGAAGATGCCAGCCGTGGCTCCCCGATAAGATGAGCCACGTGGAAATAATTAGATAAGTAGAAATGGGTTAATAATTAAGACAGAGCTAGCCCATAAACAATAATGGTAACTGGCCAACAGGATTGTATCAAATACGGAGTCTCTGAGTGTTATTTGGGGCTCACATGGTGGCGGGACCATGGCAGCAGGACCGGCAGTAGCCGGCGGGAAAAACCTGCCGTAACATGCGTATTATACACACACACATACACACACACTGGCAATGAAAGGTATGCATTCACGTCATACACACACACACACACACACACTCACAGTGAATTCTCCACTTTAAAAGGTCTGTCTCACTGGGCGTTGGTGGTGCACGCCTTTATTCCCAGCACTCTGGAGGCAGAGGCAGGCAGATCTCTGTGGCAGGCCAGCTGGTCTACAGAGCTAGTTCCAGGACAGCTTCCAAAACAATACAGAGAAACCCTGTCTTGAACCCCCCCCCAAAAGTCTGTCTCTCTCTAACACAATAAAGAGAAGAATAGAGAGTGATTATTCACAATCATTTGGCTCCCAGAGGCAAGATCATATCTGATCAAAATCAGGGACCATGTAGCTCAGTTGAGAGAGAGATCAGTAAACAAGAAACCATTACAGCCTGTTGTGAATAGTCACCTGGAAGTTGAAACCATGGCATGTCCTAATCAGAAAAGGGAATGGCCAACTGCCGAGTTTAAAAGGTCATCATTCAAGAAGTTCCCTGGAAAGCAACTGAAGTTGGCATTAACTACAGACTCATTTACAAGGCTGGTTAGCATCTCCCTACTTGACATCACCTTGTACGTAGGTCCAAAGTGTGCAGGCTATGCTCATAAAAAGACAAAGAAAAAAGATGAAAACCAACAGGGTTTTGCCAAATGGTGTTTGGACGCAGAGACACAGTGAGGGGGAGACTGGAACTGTCAGAGGGTTTATATGCCCTGGTCTCTGTCTGCCAGGCCCATCTGTATCAACTGCCACTAGCTTCACTTTCTGTCCTGACCTTGATTTGCTTCTCTGCTCTTTGAAAGGGAACTAAGTGAGTGGAGTTTTGTTGATATTTAAATAACCATGCAGCTTGTCCTGGACACTTCATGAATCAGTCACAAAATGAGAAGCCTGTCTTACAAATGGCTAAGTGGGGAATGTGAAAGCCTCTCTCAGATAAAGAATGATCCAATGGGTCAGATGTCTGGTTTCAACATGTCCCTCGTGAGGGGACACAAGTTAGGATTATACTAGAGAAAACCTTTAGATGCAACAGATAAACATACTCTACCACAGAAGGTTTATATATATTCCCCTGAGAAGTCCTCAGAGGAAGGCAGCATGCTAAAGAACTTATTCTGTTCTATGGATTCACCGATCTGATTGAACATTGATGCTAACGAGGCATCTTATGAATTTTTCCTGTTTTGGTGTTTACCAGAGTGAATGCAATATCCCTTAGCAGTTAACATGGCATTCCTCATCATATTGCTCAGAAATCCCCAAAGACAATAAACTCTAATGGTCTCCCATGTTTAAGAGTTCCTAAGATTTGTGCTATGTGGTGTCTCTCTAAATCCATGAATCAAATGCTGATTATGTCATAGGAAATGACAAATAAGACTAGTAGATGACAGAGCTGGCTTTAAATAGAAAAGACACTAAGAGAAAATACGCTAACTAGAAGGAATTCAGTAAGAAAAAGTCCATTAGCAATCAGAGAAGCAGACATCCAGTACTTGGCAAGAACCCAATTCAACATTCAGTGACTTGGAATATTATTATCATCAGTGTCAGACTGAATGGATTGAATACATGGCCAACCAATGCCTGATCCGTTAGAATCATTTTTCCAGCTTGACAATGTTCCTTCCTTCCAAAGCAGTCATGATTGTGGTGGGGTGTCCTGAGCATTAATTTATAGATTATGCATAAATATAAACAGATAAGGATTTCTAAGAGCCAAAGGAAGAGTGCTTGTTGTTAGGTGGTAATCAGGAGAGAGTTCCTTTGGATAGTTCATAACTTTCCAGTTAAAGTAGATACAAAGGAGCCGGTGAGACGTCTTAGTGAGTAAAGGCACTTGTTGCTTTCACAGAGGATCTGGGTTTGGTTCCTAGTACCCACACAAGGCTCACAAACATCCATAACTCCTGTTCCAGGGCATCCAATCACTTCTGACCTCCTCAGGCACTTGGTATGCACATGGTATGCATACATAGATGCAGGCCAAGTACTCATACACATAAAACAAAACAAATAATCTAAGGTATAGAAGAAGTGGGTGAAACACACAGAGAATCAAAATACCCTTAATAGTTAAAAGCTCAGTAAGTGCTCTTTGGATCTGGTATCTATTCATGTTTTCGGTTCGTGACTGTACCTGTATTTGTTTAGCTATTGCCTAAAGAACTATTGTCTATCGAGGAAGTTCACAGGAAAAGAATAATGTGAGAAAATCCAGAAAGGATAGGTGCTCACACAGGAGATACTTCAGCCTAGTACCTCCTAGAGAGACTCAGTGTAGCCCTCAGTTAACTTTACTCTATTAGAATGATGATCCCTTGCTTCTTGATTTGAAGATGGGGAGCTTAATTTTGCTATGGGGCAGGTTCCCAGGGAAGTGATGGGATGACCTCAAAGAAACAACTGACCTTACTTTGCTGGAAGTGCTAACCAAATTCTTTTGACAATCTCTTTGGACTCTGATACTTGGTTTCATCTCCCGGAAAATGGACATTTAGTTGAGCCCCAGGGACAAGTCTACTACAGTTCTCTAGAGTTATCCAGGAGGTGGAGAGGAATGGGTTCTGTTTGCTCCCCAAAGCAAGGCTAGGATGGTTTTATGAGTACAAATGGTCACTGACTCAAGTTCACGAATAACCCTGGACTGTGGAGAGTTGATATGATTCAAAAGGTTGCATTATCTAGAATAAAAAAGAATGAAATGAATTTATAACAAGTGGACCTGAATTAAGGTCCACTGAATTAAGGGTTTAAAAAACATGAAAAATGTTATGAGACAACTAAACAAATTAGAAGCATAAAGGCTTTTTAGAAAGCTGAAAATTAATAATGACAAAATAAGTGTGATTAAAAAGAGGGGCTAAGGCTTGTCTTGTGGGGAGGTATGTCTTTTGCCTCTGACACAGGGAAGGAGAATCTTTCCTTTTCATTGGGTGCATCCAGAAGGTGATAAATGCTTGCTTTATCATAGCATCCTCCCAGCAGGGTGGTAGGAGTGGTTATCTAAAGTTTCAGCTCATCTATCAGCTGCTGTTGCTGCCACTGCCTATAAGACTGACTTAGAACTGGGGATCAGAAGAGGTCCCAGCCTACAGCCCACAGTGACCCTGCAGCAGCTTCTTTAGGTGGCTCAGGGTTTTTGTTTTTCTTCTGTCACTTGTCCACCCTGGTGTCCCAGTACTTGGGACAGAGACACTTAGAAGGCAGAGGCAGTATGTCATTGATCTGCCTGCCTCTTCCTCTCAAGCACTGGGACTAAAAGTATGGGTTACCACTGCCCAACTTGAAATATAATATTTTAAGAAAGATTGTTATCTGTATCTCACATGAAAGAAACTTATAGGTAAGGCCAAGCAGGACTGCTATGACAGCAGCAGTGTCAGAACTAAAAAAAAAAAAAAAAAAAAAAAACCACTAAATTTTTTTTGCCATATTCTGTGTGTGGCATCTAGGCTGATGACCTTCTTGAAATCCATGCCTACCTCATGGTTCAAGATGGCTGCTTTGATCTACCATGAGGGTAGAGAAGTGGGAAAGGAGAAGTGTATTTATTCCTTAGCACAAACCTCCTCTTCATTCAATTCCATTGGCCAAGATTATTCACATCCTAAGCTGACTGAAAGGGAGGCAGGGAAACACTATCTTGCAACAGGATAATAGTCTATCTTGTTCAAATCAGATGAGGGTTCCTGTTTCAAGGAAGTATCATGCAAAAGACTGAGGCAGACAACTGATAGTCTCTGCTATAACAAGCCAATACTAGTATCCCACCTCATGTCACAGCCTTATGGATTAAAGTTCACTTTACTTTTTAGCTTATGAGTAGGTTGGATTAGAAGTCCCCATGGCCAGGTAGTCCACCCTGATTTCAGACTCACACTTTGTTTTCCTTGATTTTGAGATCAGGCCTATCTCTGCTCTACTGGGTTCTCTTGAGCTCAATCGCAATTTGCTACCGATCTGATCATCCATATATTAGCAGAATCTTGTGCTAAAGCCTAGAGTCTTGGAAATGAGATGTCACATCACAGCTATAGCATTCTTTCACAGAATTCAACATTTGGTTTTCCTTAATAACCTTGTCCCAGAGTGCTTAAAATTCAAGTGGTCACATAGAAGAACAGACACAGATTTTTTTTCTGCCTCACTTTGATAGTTCTTGAAATCAGGCCGCTGAGCTGTCATCGTGTTTATCTTTCAGACCTCTGCTTCTGCCATGAACAGAGTCTACCTCTGTGGAGCCATGCATTGCATGGTTGATTGGTGTGTTCCACTACAATTGTTTTGGTGGACTATCTAGCTCTCCAGGTAAAAGGTTCCTCCAGGCCAAAGTTTCCTCTAGACCAAAGGTTCCTCCAGACCAAAGGTCCCTCCAGACCAAAGGTCCCTCCAGACCAAAGGTTCCTTCAGGCAAAAGGTTGTAATCTCTCTTGATTCTTATTGAATGGTTTAAGCATATAAATCTCGTCTCAGGTGTTTTGGAGTCAGCCTTGGAAAGGGTGGGAAAAATAAAATGCCACATGGGAAAAATACAAGGTCTAGGCTAGAGGGGAGGGAACTGGGATGCTAGATTCTTTCTGGAAGGAAAAGTAAGACTGATTGTGCAAGAAAGCAGTCTGTACCTGCTGTGGAGGTGGGAATGACCTCAAGGTGTCCTGTTTCCAAGTGCAGGTCTGAGCATCAGCTGGGTAGCTATTTGTCTGTTGTCTGCTTGCCCTCCATGGTCATTTCTTTAATGATCAAAAAACAAAAACAAAACCCCCCCCAAACAAAAAACAAAACAAAACAACAAAAACAAAATCCACATAGGGTTGTAAATGTGCTTCTGGGAATTTCACAAAAGCCTTAACTGTACCTAATGATGCTTATACAGACATTATGTCTAAGTATGGTACACAAGAAAGGTTGGGAATCATAAGCATGGAGAATGATAGTAATCTTTCTTTGAATTTTTTAAAATTTATTTATTTAATTTAGAAACAATCTTACTTTATATATCAACACAGTTCCCTCTCTCTCCCATCCTCCCATGATGCTCAATGACCCCTCCACCACACTACCCATCTACTCTCCAGGAAGAGTGATGTTACCACCTTGAACGTGCCTGATCTCATCTTTCTTTGAATTTGATCAAGACTCTTGACTAACTTGCCTGTGATAGTCTTGAAGCTGTGTGTGTGTGTGGGGGGGGGGGTGAAGGGGTGTAACATTTAAAAACTTGATTGAATTAGCCTGTCCAATGGGTACCAATTAGTGGGGCAGGGTATCTAATGGGGTCACTCAGCTCTATCTTTGTCTAATGATGATATAAGAAGTATGCTAGTTAAGTTTTTAGATACCACTCAGTTGGCGGTGGTAGCTCATGGGCTAAAGAATGTGTGGGAGGATTAAGGTCTAAGAGCATCCCAACAATCTGAAGTGATGGACAGGACCTGGTGGCAGGAAGGTTCATGGTGGACAAATGGCTAACCTGTGCTGGCCTCACAGAGGCCAGGTACTGCCACTACCAGGATTTAACTGCCATTGTTTTCTTTCTTCCATTTATTTGTTTAACATATAGTTTCAAACTCTCCCTTTGTTCCATGCTGGAGACTTACAGATGAGCAAGAAATAATTCCTTGCTTTATGGAAATAATTAGGATGTTACAATAAAGGACGACACAGACAGTGGTAGAATAAATTAGTGTCCACCGCAATGTGTCATGTTCACAATTAGGGAAGCTTACCTCGGGAAGCTGACAGAGGCTGAAATTCAGAGGGTGGATGTGAGTTAGCTCACCCAGCCTTGGGGAGAGAAAAGAATTTTCCAGGAAGAGGGAGCACCTGTACAGCTCTCCAGGTAACACCAACTTAACCACTGCAGGAACAGGAGTAGGTTTATTTAAATTGTGCTGTGGAGGGTGTGGGGTAAACAATGAGGCTAAAATTGGAGAGGGAGGAGTGGTTGATGTTGGAAGGTTTTGCAGTTCATTTGAAGCTTGGATATTGTTTTTGTGGGATGGCAAACCCACATTTGAATATAGGTGTAGGCAAAGGTTCAAAGGGACAGTTGAGTAGAAATGAAGCCATCTTGTGTTTTGTGTGTGGGGGGGGGCATATGTTTGGGAAGGAATAGATGCGTTCATTTTTAGATTTGTTGAAATTAAAGTAATTAGAGATTGTCTATGTGGCTGATGTCTGGTAGCCAGTTGGGTATAAGAATCTAGGAATCAAAAGAGAAGTTTGAGCTGATGATAAAGATTTGGGGAGCCAACAACGGAGCAAATTTGGCCTTTATTTTCATAAAAATGAAGAAATTATTGTTCTAGATTCAGATGCAGAATGACATAGGGGCTAAAAGCTCTGGCTTTGACCAGTCCTGACCCTGCACCATTCGAGCCACAGGAACAGAAGGTTCTGGTTTATGTCTTTGAGTTTCAAATTCTTCATCCTTAAGTTGTGGATATAATAATGTTATAGCACAGTAGTTTGTTAATTGAGTGTGTGTGTGTGTGTGTGTGTGTGTGTGTGTGTGTGTGTGTATGTGTGTGTGTGTGTGTGTGCGCGCGCGCGTGCGTGCGCCAACGCATGCCCATTGAGGCTAGAAGAGTTTGTTGGGTCCCCTGGAACTGAGTTCCAGGTGGTTATGAGTGGCATGATGTAGGTGCTGGGAATTGAACTTGGGTCCTCTGAAAGAGCAGCAAGTGCACTGCACCACTGAGCGGCTCCCCCGCTCCTCCATAGCACCTAGGTAAGAATAAAATTCACCCATGGCTATAAGAGATCAAGCACTGCTATCTGGGCTGCGTTTTACTTGTGTTTGTATGAACTCTCTTTAAGAGGGCCAGAAATACTGTTTTGCTCTGAGGAGGGCCTGAAGCTGAAGCTCCTGGGATCAATCAGCTTCATATATAGCAGCTTCAGATACAACTCTCAAATGCTTGAAGAACTTCCAGAAGAAAAAGGGAGTTAGAATTATCTCTCGTGGTCCCAGGGGGAGAAATGGGTTAAAGTGGCTGAAGTTGCAGAAAGACTTCAGCCCAGTATCCTGGGAAGCTTCTAACAAGTAGAATTCTCTAAGGATAGAAAAGCATGGCTCTTTTTTTTTTTTCCGGTTCTTTTTTTTCCCCCAGTAAGTAGGGATTTCACACCTAAATCCAAGACCCCATGACTGCAATGGGGGGAGGCATGCTCATTGCTGGAGTTGGAGACAGATGTTGTCTTACAAACTGCTGGGTCCAGCTGATCTGAATAGGATGTATTTTTAAGCCCTAGGGATTCCAACAAAGCTCATAGATGTCAGTTTATGAATGTTACACTGTAACATTCATGCTCACACTTGTTCTCTAGCCATAAAAGTGATCATTCTTTTTTCCTTTGGGTAGTCAAGGCTAAGATGTTTTAGAGAAAACACCTCTCACATGGAGTGGTATTCTACAACGGCCTAGCCTCTGTGTCCCAAAGGCACAGAGCACAGGTCCACAGATAAAGGGACCACACTTTTGGAGAGAGGTGATGTGAGGTTTTGTTTTCCATTGACCCCTCTGCTTCCCTCAAAGCACCACTCTCCCCCATCCCAACAGCTGAGAACCCAGGCCCAACCCCCAGCCTTCCCTTCCGGTGCAACTTCAGGCAAGACACGATGCTAAGAAATAAATTAGAGGAGGGCAAGGTTTTTAAAGTCTTCCCCAGCCTGGGTTTATTTCCTGGTAGTAAAATGGAAGGAAAGCAGAATGCACCACTGTGATTTACAGATGCCCTTCCCTTCCGAGGTTTGCTAGTTGCATCTTTGTGCTGCGCTTGACATTTATGATGTAAGGTATTAATATCTCGGAAGAGGAGATGTTGTGCTAATTATTCAGACCTGCTCTGACAGTGAGCTGGTGAGCAGCCCTCGTATGTCAGAGCCCATCTACACATTAAGTCCTTCACCTAAAGGAGGTGCGAATTAACGAGGCACAGCGGGCTTGAGCTGTAGAGATTTCACAGATTGTCTATGGGGCATGTTAGTAAATCAGTCCTGATGAGGCAGCTGAGAAGCAAGCAGTACCTCCCTGATAAATAGAATGCCCAGGAAGCCTTTGAATCAAGCTCTGAATCAAACAAGAAGAGGGGAAATGCCCATCTAAGAACTAACTTTCCTTAGTCTAGACAGGAAAACACTTGAATCCTCTTTTAATTCTTCAGATGTCAGATGTGCCTTGTTTCCAGTAGCTATTTGTAATATTAATCATTCTAACAGTATCAAACAGACTGGATTTTTACACTTGATAAATTTTTGATGTTGGACCTTTGAAAAATGCAGTGGAACGATTTTCAGCCCCCCTCCGGTTTCTCCCCAGGAGCCAGTGTTAATTTGCAGATGCCAACACATGACTAACGATTTTATCTCGGAAGATTAATACACATTAAATGAACATGGGACAGTAGACTCAAGGCTAGATAGCCTTTCTGCATAAGAGTCTGGGCTGTGTGAGTCTGAGAGACAGGCTGTGGTATCCTCACAGGGATGGGGTTGGCTGTTAATTGGTCAGTGAGTCAGCCTGGAGAAACTGTCTGCCCACAATTCTGTTCCTTCTTCCTTGCCAAAGAGAACTGTGCTCAGTCCCAGCTATTTAACTGTGATTGGCTGACAGTAATGGTAAACTAAATTCTCTTGCCTGTGATTGGCTTAGAAGAAAAAAGTAACAGCTCTGGCCCAAGCAGTATAGGGGTAGGGAAGGAGGGTTGGAGAGGGAACAATGGGCTCTGAAAAAGAAGTTAAAGGAGACCACCATGTGGGAATTACTCCTTCTGGTTTCTGCTAATTTCTTTCCTGATGTTGGATATGGTAGTGTAAAACCTGACACCTGGAGCCCGCAGGTATGTTAGCCTCCAAGGGAGACCATAGCCGGTGCTTGCCCAGCAGACAGAGATGGAAAGAGCTTAGGATCTCAGTGGCACCATCAAGCCACCAGTTTTTCCTGTTGCATTTTTGTTGAGAGTGGAGTGTAACATCACCAAGACCATCAGCTTCTTAATCGTAGCATTTGCTGAAGAGTTTTCTTAAAGCTATTATTCTAATGGCTTCTCTCATCAACTGTTTGTCTTTCTGTGGCCTCAGTTAACCACAGTCAACTGTGCTGTGAAAATATTATAGTAAACACTTCCAAAAAATAAATACAAAGTGAAAAATTCCCCCCAAAACAATTCCTAAGTTTTATATTTCATGCCATTCTGAGTAGGTTATGAAATCCCACGATGACACACTTCAGATGTGACTCACACTTCTGCCCAGCATACTTCAGGGAAACAGTCATTGAACATGTGCCTTTCTGTCTGGTTCCTCCACGCTGCTCCATGCTGTAGTATGTACCAGTCAGTACTCCATTCACGATTACGGGTGGACAATATTTCACATGCATTTTCATTGATTTCATGAATGCATATTACATGCTTCAGTACTCTCAAAAAAGATATATTTAAAATTGAGTAGATTTATGTGTCTGTATGTGAGTATGTATTTGTGAGTGCAGTGCCCTGGGAGGCCAGAAGAGGTTGTTGGCTCCCCTGGATCTAGAGTTACAGTGGTTGAGAGATGCCTGACATGGGTACTGGAACTAGAACTTGGATTCTCTCCAAGAGCAGTGTACAGGTAATTGGAAGTCATCTCTCCAGCCCCAAAACATTAAAAAAGAAAAGAATGTGTTTGAGGAAGTGGCGCTTGAGCCATGGTACCTGTGTGGAGGTCAGAGGGAAACTTGTAGGGTTGATTCTCTTCTACCCTGTGGGCTCTGGAGATTGAATTCAGGCCATCAGGCAGCCATTATTATGAGATACCTCCCCCCCACCCCAACGCACACTTTTTCTGAGACAAGGTGTCACCATGTAACTCATGTTGGACTTGAACTTACGATTCCCCTGCTTTAGCCTCCCAAGGGCTGGAACTCTAGTGTGTGTCATCATACCCAGCTGTAAATAACTGTGCATTTTTTCCCAAGTCCCCTTCAATGCTTACATTAGGTGGATCTAGGACTGTAGAGATTCTTCAATTTTAGTTTTTCCTTCACATATTTTTTGTTTCCTTTTGCTTGATTTTGGTAGATTTTCTTGATTATATATTTTTATCCCTTTTGTTTCTTTGTTTTGTTTTCTGGTTTTTTTTTTTTTGTTTGTTTGTTTTTATAAACTGCCCTTTCTATCTCTAGTAACTTTCTTGTCTTCAGGTTGTTCCTTTTTAAAAATAATGGCTGTTTTGTTGTACTTTGTTTTCGTGCCATTTAGTTCACATTTAATAAGCATCTATTTAGAGACTTTAGGCTGATGTACGATATCTCCAAATGTCCTGCCAAGGAGATGCTGGTGCCTCCTCACGTACACATATCTATTGTGTTTTGAATTAACTACAACCATGTTCTTATTGGATGCCCGGCTCTGTGTGTCCAAGGCTTATGTCAGGACTATTCCTGGCTGTGAGTCAGCCAGCTTAGCGTGCTGTCCTTGCTGGGGTGGAGTCATTCTTTGTGTTGGATACTCTGCTCTCTGACACAGCCTGTTGGACGCTGCATAACAGGGCAGATGACAACCCAAGTGAACTTTCCTTTCATGGGTTGTACTTCTTTAAGAAGTTTGGATTTTCTGAATTTACAGACAAGATTTGCCCTGCTAAGGCATTTAGATGGATGATTTTTTTTTTTTTTGATAAACACATATGGGCATATTCTTGCCACCATGATCAAGACAGGACAGTTTCACCAACCTCTCAAGTTTCCTTGACTCCTTTCTATTATGTCCCAACTTGGCTGATGATTCCCTCAGGTATTTAGCATCAATCTGTGGAGTATTATCAAGGGTGCCTGACCCATCCCTTCTCCCCACCCCTGCTGCTACAACCTGTTTGAACTTCCCTGGAGAGGGATGACAGGAGCTCTGTGGGTGGGACTGTGCTTTAGGACTATGGGCGTGGAGTAGGAAGGCAGCTTGTTTAGCAGGTCAAATTCCACAGTCTCTAATTGCTTTGATGCAAGGGCATTGGAATGCAGTGGGAGGGGCTACCTGGACCAGGTATTTCATAAAGTATCCCTTGATTAATTAATTACACTGAGCACTGCTCCTCATCCTATTATTTCTGACTTGTTTTCTGTCTTTTACAAGTCTAGCATCTTTTGACACTCTCCCGAGGTAGAGAAATGGTTCTACCTACACTGTAGGCTTTACAAAGCTGGGCCCCTTGCCCTGGGTTAGCCAATAATCCATCCCATCTTCTTTATTGTTGCCAAGATATTCATCACAAAGTATTTCTCACTGTTGGCTTTCTTCCTGGTTAAAATGCTATCCTGCCTTATTTCTTTACAGTCAATGCCGTATGACTGAATGAGTAGAGGTGAACACACAAGCTCCTGTGCTGCCCAGGAGCATAAGACTCAACACCCAGTTCACATAAGAATATGGCCCCATTACTTGCTGTTAGCTCAGATGAAACATTTCTTCAGGAAGATGTGTGTGTGGTACCCGTGAACAAGCTCCATGACTCATGCTTCTAATGGCATGTACCTGGACTCTACTCAAGTTACTTAGCCTTTTACACTTCAGAGTAAAGGAAAGTTCTTAGTACACGAAAGCCAGACTCCCACAAGGAGTTTTGGGAAGTGTCTCAAAGACACTTGGTGATGGCTTACAGAAGTTCAGTGAAGCTCTAGGTGTTCTGTGAAATGGTCTTCTGGTAGCTTCCCTCAGCAACTTCACATAACAGTTGTGACACATATGAAAGCTACAATTTTGCCAAGATAGAACCTGGAGCGAGGCAACTTGACATGGGTAATAGGTAAATTCAAGACGAGTCAAACATACCAAACCAACTAATCTGGTGAGCTGACTCATCATCCTTGACCACACCCTTGTGCACCTCGATGCCCTGCTATTTCCATTCTCCTTCGTTCCTGCCCATGGGTGGACAGCAGGGTGCACACAGATTTGCTATTAAAACAAGAGCTTGTGCATGCCACCTCTCATGAGATCTTTCCAAGTAATTTTCCATATGAAGTCTGAAGAGGAGGGGGTAGACTTGGTGTCTAGTAGGCTAGATCCATGAAGCACAGCCCCAGGTTCTTCTCTTTAGATAAGGATTTTCACAAGATCAACAGTGGGCCTGGGGCCTGGCATTTAAATCTTTTTCATATCACACACACACACATACACACACACACACACACACACACACACACACACACACACACACACAGAGAGAGAGAGAGAGAGAGAGAGATAGCCAGAGAATATTTCAAAGGTCAAAGGTGTCAAATTTTATACACCCTCTTGTGTGAGTTTACTCATTGCTATAGTAGTGCTCAGTTAAAGGTGTCAACAAACAAGGTGCTTAAGCCAATATCTTCAGTCTTCCTCCTAATATGAGTGTCTGCTTGACTCTACTTGTTACTTCTCTTAAATTTTGTATATTGTACTTAAAAATGGGCAAAAGTGGCCAGATGTGATAACACATGCCTTCGTCTTAGCACGGCAAAGGTACACAATTCTCAGCCAGACAGGGGTATATAGTGAGGCCCTATGTAAACATGAAAATAAAAAAATCTAGAGCCGGGAAAGATGGAGGAGCAGAGATGGCTTTTGTTTGTTTTTTTGTTTTTGTTTGTTTGATTGTTTTTGTTTGATTTTTTAAAAAACGTTCTTTTGTGGGGAGGCACTGCAGGGGTGAGGGGAAGATATGCAAGGCCTGGGAGCAGAATTAGGGTACATGATGTGACATTCCCAAAGGTCCAATAAAGAAATTATGTTAAATAAAACAACAAATCTACTAAGGTGGATATGAAGTAGAGAATATATAATGGTCTACCTTGATGCAATAATTTGTATATTTTTGTTATTCTTCATTGAGAATTTCATGTATGTCTATAGAATATTTGGAACATAACAACTCCCAGCTTCTCCCAAACCCTCCTCTTCCACATCCCTGACAAGCTCATGTCTTTCCTGAGTCTAATTAGAGTGGTCTATAGATACAATAACATTAACCTTTGAACAGAATTCTTTAAAAGAGGACAGTTTATTTAAAAACAAAACAAACACCCATTTCTTATTGCAAACTGTAGGTTGTTGATAAGACATATCCACATTTGATCTTTTCTTTCTCTTCCCATCCTTAAAAATTGAAGTAGGGGTGGTCAGGTGTGGTGTGGTGTGCTTGTAATCCCAGAAATGGGGAAGCTAAGAGGGTGGCAAGTTCAAGACTAGCCTAAATTTCTTGAGAGTCCCTTTTTTCAATGAGAGAAAAAAAAAAAAAAAAGAAAGGTGAGTGAATGAATAGATGAATGTGGGCAAAATTCTCTATTGTGTGGGCAGTTGTCTCTTCCACAGTGGTGGGACAGGGACTCTGTCCTTGGAGAGGGAGGGGAGAGAATGGCTACCAAGCCTCTTTCTTGTAAAAGGCGGACCTAACTGGCCTGTGGTAGGAGGGTGTCAGAGCCCTCAGGATCCCACCACCCTTTGCTTTTTGTATGCTCTTTGTGCTCTCTCTCTCTCTCTCTCTCTCTCTCTCTCTCTCTCTCTCTCTCTCTCTCTCTCTCTCTCTCCTCCCTCCCTCCCTCCCTCCCTCCCTCCCTCCCTCCCTCCCTCCCTCCCTCCCTCCCTCCCTCCCTCCCTCTCTCTCTCTCTCTCTCTCTCTCTCTCTCTCTCTCTCTCTCTCTCTCTCTCTCCCTCCTTCCCTCTCTTTTCCATAACATTCAGACATGATGCAGAAGGTAACTTGACCTCCCTCTTGCTGATGGCGGGTTTTATTCAGAACTTCCGTCTTTGGGTTATCCGCTCACCCTCACACTGGAGTCTAGCTTAGCTCTGTTGTTAATGTCTGTTGACAGAAACAGGCTGCCAAACCCTTTTACCAGTTGAGTTTTCTCACCTGTTACAGGCGCAAAAACCCTAATGTTCCCCCTCTTTATGTGAAGTAACAGACAAGCCACATATATATTTAATTTTGGAAATCATAAAACTCGCTGCAATCATAAGATGAAGTCATTGCCGTTTCTCTAACCCTGGCTCAAGTTCCACACCTGGCCCTGCCCACCAAACCAGCTGCCCCTGTTTCGTTTATGACTCATGATGGCACCTTGGACACCCATGCATTGGGCTCTGCACTGGGCATTGCTGGTTACTCCTCAATGACTCCTCCCTGCCCTTGGCGATGCTTGGAAGCTTTCCAGCGGCCACTCGCTAAGGAATTAGGTTCTGCCGGCCCAGCCGGCCCTGTGATTGCACACTAAGTAGCCTTGTCCAACCAGGACCGTGAAGTCTCAAGTCAACACTGGGCAAACTGGTAGAAGAGTCCAGGACGCTGCTGCTTGTGATATTCAGGGAGGTGCCCAATGAGTTTGTGAGTAAGAGGAAAGGGTGGGGCTGACAGGTAGAGAATTGTGGAATGGGAATAGGGAGATGGTACCTACGTAAGTCAATGAAAGTCGAGGCTGCTGGAGGCCGAGCATTAAGGCAGCCACATGAACCAGGAGGATGTAAGCAACGCAAAAAGGGCTGTTCGTGACTGCAGAGAAATTATGTCTTTCTCCCATTGTGTCTCCTCCCTTCTGTCCTTGTCCCAGAAGAGTGTGCAAGTCTAAGGGAGGGTAGAGAGACCTGCAGTGCCCTCTAGTAGCCAAAGCAGAAAGTGCAGCAACAACCCATTAATGACTTGGGGATAGTGGATAAACCTTTTAATATTTGGTTCTGCTGTTGAAAGGGGTTCAAACAGAGGCCAGCAAGATAAATGAGAACATATGCAAAATGAAAAGAAACAATTCCCCAATTTTGGCATCTTAACACATACTGTAGGCCGCAGACGAGTCTATTTTATTTCTTGTTTTTCTCATCATCAAAGTGTCAAGCAACTTGGCCAGCGGATGCAGAAGGAGAGGAGATTTTTTTTTCCTTCCTTGTGACAGAAGCCCAAAGTGTTCCTTCCTATTTTCTTCTAAAACACCAGTTGTCTATGTTGGTGTTCTCCTGTTGGAAGCTTCACCCACTAGGGTGTGGGATGGAGCCGGAAGGCAAGGCAAGGTGAAACAGTCAAATCTGGGCTCCAATGTTGAAAGCTAAGTACTGACACCTTTCTGCCCCTAGGCTTGAAGCTGGCTGCATTGCCTCTCTAGGGATGCTTTTGCACCCAGGTGGGATGGTGTATGTGGAGGTCCAACATGGAGAGAAATTCTTCACAGAGACTCTTTAGGAAGATGCCACTGAGTCAAGAGGTTTACAGAGTATGGGGGGCTGTGGAGGAGGAGATCAAATAAAGTAGTTGCTATGAGCATGTGAGGGCATGAATTCAGATTTCCACATAAGCCAGTTTGGATAACATGTTTGCAATCCTAGCATTCCTACATTGAGATGGGAGGTGAGAGGGGGGGGGCCCACCAGAAGCCCCTGGATCCCTGGGTCAGCTAGCCTGCTTTTTATTGAACAAGAGACCCTGTCTCAAACAAGGTGGAAAGCGAAATTTTAATACCTTATCTTCTGACTTACACACACACACACACACACACACACACACACACACACCATGGCCCTGTGTGCTGCATTGTCACACACACAAGATGCATGTGCATGCACACCTACAAAGATTAAAAAAAAAAAAAAGAAAAATTACAAAGTGAAGCGAGTAATAGTAGAGAAGAAATAATATTGAGCTGATCAAGGACAAAAAGCTTGTGGTGAACTGAGTGCTGCTACATTCCAGGGACCTCACATGGTTACATCCCTCTCCCTCCCAGCAGCCCAACAAGGCATGCCTCTTTTGATTCTTTTCCACAGAGGGCATAAGCATTGCCAAAGTCGTATGGTTTGTGAAGCTGAGATTTAAATCCTAGCCTCTGCCATTCCAAAGCTTGCGGTTTTCCTTCTAGTGGAAAGCAACAACCAACTGGTTCCACACCCTGAAGAGAGAGCCAGGCTTTTTTACTGCTAAAGAATTGTGTGGAGCCCTATTCCTTTACTGCCAGTGCCCCTATTTCTTGGTTGTAGACACCAATATTTTCAGAGTAGTACCATGTAGACTTGGGATGGTTACTTGTTACAGTAAACATAACCCACAAAGGTCTTCAAGCCAACATCTGCTTTGGTGTTGGTGACTCTTCACATTTGTTAGTTCTTGTCACTGTGACATAAACTAGAGACATCTGGGAAGAGGGGACCTAGAGATTGCCTCCATCAGATTGGGCTGGGACATCTCTCTCTCTCTCTCTCTCTCTCTCTCTCTCTCTCTCTCTCTCTCTCTCTGTGTGTGTGTATGTGTGTATGTGCGTGTGTGTGTGTGTGTGCGTGCATGCGTGCGTGTGTGTGTGTGTGTGTGTGTGTGTGTGTGTGTGTGTGTGTATGTGTGTTACTCATTAATGACTGATATGGAACAACAGAACACTTTCAGTGGAACCATCCCTGGGTTGTATAAGAAAGCAGGCTGAGCAAATCATGGGGACAAGTCAGTAAGCAGCACCCCTCCTGAGCTCCTGCTTTGACTTCCCTTCATGATGTACCTATAAGCTGAAACAAACCCTTTCTTTGGAAAGTTGCTTTTGGTCAGTGTTTTATCACAGCAAGAAAACCAACCAAGAGCACTAACATAGGCCAAATCTGTAAGATCTGTAAGTTCAATCTCAAAGAATTGAGCCCTCCCCCTACTCTGTCTTGAACTTACACAATGGTCCCCTCATTGATCTTTCTAACTCACTGCTACACACAGTATTCAGTGACCTTTATTAAATAAAACTGTCCCATGGGGCTGCTTAACACACATCAAATAGATCCCATGCTTTTAGACTAATGTCTGAGCTCATCAGTAGGGGCAGCAGGTCCTCCATGAGTGAACCCACTTCTAATGACCTCACTGGGATCCTGTTTTTTTTTTTTTTTTTTTTTTTGCTGGCCCCTACTCTTGCCACACTGGACTCAGTTGGCTCACTCCGTGGGCTTCCTAGAGCTGTCTCTAGCATAACTGTGTCACATGGTCATTCACAGGGGCAAAGGGAGCTGGGAAAATGTATTTCCAACTGGACATGTGTTTACTATGGGCTTCACTATCTATGTAGACCAGGCTGGCCTCAAACTCACAGAGATTTGTCTCTGCCTCTAGAGTGCTGGAATAAAGATGTGAGCTACCACACCCGGCTAACAAATCCCTTTTTGTTACTGGTTTCCTTCCTTCCTTCCTTCCTTCTTTCCTTCCTTCCGTCCTCCTTTCCTTCCTTCCTTCCTTCCTTCCTTCCTTCCTTCCTTCCTTCCTTCCTTCCTTCCTTCCTTCCTTCCCTCCTTTCATTTTGTTTTTTGAGACAGAGTTTCTCTGGATAGCCCTGGCTGTTCTGGAACTTGCTTTATAGACCAGGCTGGCCTCAGACTTGGAGATTTGCCTGCCTTTGCCTACTGAGTCCTGGGATTAAAGGAATGTGACATCATGCCTGTCTCACAGCATATCTATCTATCTATCTATCTATCTATCTATCTATCTATCTATCTATCTTTCCAGTTAAAAGTAATTATGTTTACTTTTTTTCATGTTTTTTTGTGAGCATCTTTGTAACTGTGTGGAGGTACAGGGTACCTCATGTGCCACAGTGTGCTTGAAGAGACCAGAGGACAACCTCTGGGAGCCCATTTTCTCCCTGTGGATCTTGGGGTTTGAACACAGATCAACAAGCTTGCTGCCAGCACTTTTAGCCATGGTGCCATCTTGGGGACATGCTTCCCATTTTGACTTCTTGATAAGGACCAACATCTCATTGGTATGGAGTAGTTCAGTAGGCACTTACTTCTCTCAGATCCTTTTATCTGGGTCAGTCCCCACTCATGACTGTGTACATATCTGAGTTACATATCTCCAACTTCATTCAGAACAAAGGGTTTCACAGATGCCATCATTGAGCATGTTCAACAAGTGAAGCTACTGTCCCAACTGTCACTCCCCATGTTGGCGTACCTCTGTGAGCACAAGCTCAGGGAGTAACCTAGGGGTTTTGAACATTCGGATGTGTTCCCTTCTCAAATCCTTTGCAGTTTCCTGGCTTCATCTGCTTTTCAACTGGCTGTTTTCAGCTGAGTTGTTGTCTCATGACTATCTGTTAGGTTCCTTCAATCACTGCCTGTGATCTAGGATTTGCAGCTCTTTGAGATGGAAACATAAGTTATTATGTTTCCATTTGTATGATATGGTAGTTTGAATGTAACTGGTCCCCATAGGCTCATTGGGAGTGGCACCATTAGAAGGTGTGGCTTTGTTGGAGGGAGTGTGTCACTGTGGGGGTGAGCTCAGATACCCCCAGTGTCTCAGTTCACTTCCTGTGGCCTGCAGAACCAGATGTAGACTTCTCCGCTCCTTCTTCAGCACCATGTCTGCCTGCATGCTTCCATGTTCCACCATGATGATAATGGACTGAACCTCTGAACTGTAAGCTTCCCAATAAATGGTCATGGTGTCTCTTCACAGCAGTAGAAACCCTAACTAGACAGATGACATTTGAAAGAAAAAACGTAAGCAATCATACCTCCCCCAAGGGACTCACTACCTTATAACTGAGTACTGGAAATAACTCAGTGACTGCATATGCTTGTGTTTTCATTGTTCTATTGCTATAATATTAATAGCTCACAAAAAAGAAGCAGAAGAATTTACCACCCTCAAATGAGGCATTTGAAATAAACTCCTGGGAAGTCACTGTCGCTTGTCACATTAACAAAGGTTTCATCTGAACTCAGGTCATGTTGTCCAGGTGGTCTAAACTGCAGAACTGAAAAAACCCAGTACTGTCACAATTACTGTTCAAGGCCAAGAGGGGACATTTGTTTCTATATAAATGTTACATTGATTCTAACACCATTAATCTGAATGTTATTTTTCTGTTAGTTTAAATTTATTTTTCACGTTTTATATTTGTTAAAACTATAAGCATAAGATACCTCTACCCTAGTTGTACAATTGTACATAGTTAGAGAAGAAGGGCCTGGGGAGATAGTCCAGTCGGTAAAGCATGTGAAAGCATATATTCCTGAGTTTGGATCCCTAGCACCCATGTGAAAACCAGGCATGATGGCATGCCTCTGTAATCTTCATACTGGGGAGCAATAACACACACCTCCCCTAGAGCTCCCTGGCTGTCCAGCCTCATTGAGTCAGTGAGCTCAGTGTCCAGTGAGACCCTGAAAAAAAATGGAGAGCAACTGAGGAAGACACTTTGCCTCCACAAACACATGTACATAGGAGCCTGGCCTTTGTGTATACATGCACACACACACACACACACACACACACACACACACACACACACACACACACACCTCATACACACACAACGTAAAAATAAAAAATATGTGAAAAATATCTATGTGGTACTTTAGGACTATTAGGATTTTTCATTTTGAAGAAATTTTGTGATATTGGACTCATTTCATTATTAAGATCACAGTTTGCTACTTGGAAAATATTAGTATTGATTGTCTGATTTTCAGGATGCAATTCATAGGCAAGGGACATGCTCAGTGGCATAGTGCCTGTCTATAAAGCTTGATACCCTTGGTTAGATCCTCAGCCCTGCCTATGAAAAAGACCAAATCCTGGGCCTGAAGTAGCTGTCATTAGAAAGGATGTAAATGGCTGTGCAAGCATGTTGGAATTTTTGCATATTAGATTTAATTTTTCTGCATGTGGTATGCGTACATGCATTTGTGAGTATGTGTGTGTGCACAAGCATGTCTGTGTTCGTGTGCATGTGGAGGTGTAAATTTGGTGATGTAAGTCTTCATTGACCAGTCTCTGCCTTGAACCCAGTGCTGACTAATACAGCTAGTCTAGCTAACTGGATTACTTTGGAGATTCTTTCTCTATTTCCTGAGTTCTGGCATTTAAGGCAGGCCACCACATCCACTCAGCACTTATGTGGGTCCTGGGAGTCTGAATTCTGTCACTTAAATCTGGTGGTTAATGCAGCAAGTACTTTAATTGCTGAACATTTCTAAGCCCATGCATTGTATAGTCTGAAGAAAGTCAACACTTGAGATGGTGTTGTTTTTGAATGTCTTCTTTTTTTTTTGTCACCTTTCATGAGTATGTGCTTGCCATATGTGTATGTGTTTCCATGGGTATGGGTGCACACATGTTGATATTTGGAATCTTTCTCCATTGCTTTTCCGCCTTTTTCATCAATTATTCTCTTAGTCAAACCCAGAGCTCACTGATCCAGCCAGTCTTGTCAGCCATTTTGTTTGGGCAGCTGTCTCTGCCTTCTGAAGATAGAGTTACAGGGAAGCTGCTGTGCCCACCTGCCATCTATGTGGGTTCTGGAGACCAGAACTCATTCCTGTTGCATACCAGCAGAGCACTTTAGTCACCAGGCCATCTCTCCAGTGCCCCAGGGTCTTATACCAGTCATCTTCATCATCATCACAGCACCAAAAGCCTGCCACATGCCAGGCGTTACACTTATCTACTCAGTGTTCATTCCAACCATGAGTTCCATAATTATCCATATTACAGATAGGAAGCACAAGCAGAGATGCTAACAGACTCACTCAGATTTACAGGTAGCAAGCAGTAGGTCCATGATAAATTCCCTGGTTCCCAAGGCCATGCAGCTCACCCCCAGGCTACATTTCCTGGCAAAATTCTAATTCCTAAGTGTATCAACCCCTCCCCCATTTTTTTTTTTGCAGGCTATGTATCCTTTATCAGTGTTGGATTTATGATCTATAACCCTTCTCCTGAATAAAACCAGTAAAGCTTTGTCTATATAAATGACCTATGTAAATGTCTCTTGGCATGACCATGGCTGGTGAGGAAATAGAAATTACATTTTGCTGTCCTTGTCTGGTTTTCTCAGTAATGGATTATGTCTACAGGATATGAATTCAATCAGCTGAAAAAGTGCAAGAATCACCATTAATGATTATACCGCTGACATCATACGGCTGCTGGTGTAACACAGGAGGACACAGCATCACCTATGTGATAGCACTTCCAAAAAGGTTTCACCTAAATTTAATCACAAGGAAACAATCAGACAAACATACATTAAAGGGCATTCTGCAAAGTGACTGCCTGGACTCTTCGAAGACATCAATGTCACCAAAGACAAAGAGGCTGGTGAACCCTCTAAGATTGATGGAGACTAAAGAGACAGTGCAACAGAAGGCAATGTATCATGTCTGCTTTGATCCTGAATCAGGTATAAAGTAGCTATAAAGGACATTTTGGGGACAAATGGAAAATTTTTAATGTGAACTGTTGACTGATGTTGAATGTTGATGATGATGTAATGGTTTTATGGACTAACATCTTTTCACTTTGGAGATAGATGATAAAATAAATAATTCATAACTTTGAACATATATTCTAAGTAATATGAAGTTAGCCAGATAGCAACAATGAATAAATATAGATAAATGATAAAAAAGTGATTCTTACATTATCTTACCACTTGGATGTTCAGATTTTTTTAAAAATGCAAATTAAAATGGTTGGAATATAGCAGGCCTCTTCATGGGTAGCTAGAGCTCTGGGAGATTCCTCTGGGATTTGTAGTTCCTGGTGACTGAATTAAACACTTGCATTCTCACTAGGCTCCTAGCTATCTGGTGAATATATTTTTATCACCTATGTGTTTACAGTGGGCCTTTGAGACTGATATATATTTCACACATTTTCACTAATAAGTCACTAATATTTTTCATTTAAATATTTAGAAGTTTTTTTTCTTTACATCTCTTTTAAAAGAATTAGAGATAGTTGCTTGGAGTTTAATCTCCATTCTTAAATTGATGTAATCTCCTTTCACAATGTAGAACTAGGATTATCATATTGCTCCTTGAAAAACCAGTGAAATCACTCTGCTTCTGTTTGCCTTCATTATTGATATGACCATGCAAAGTGATGCAGCCATTCATATCATTCTGTCAGCCCCATCAAGGAAATATTGTCTTCCAAAATTAAAATTGTGAATCAACTCGCGGGACAATGTTGTCAAATAAACAAAGAATCATCACTTATATTACATTGCCAATTTTTTGATAAACTTAATTCCTTTAAATGCATTTAGCTTTAATGAAGAGTAATACAATTTCATAAGAACATGAAATGGAATCGTTTATCTTCCTGATCTCGGCACTGGGCAGATGTCTTCTGCTTAATGCATGGCTTCAAGATGCAGAAGTTTGTTCTTGTTTCCCCAGTTTTGTCCTTCCTTTGTGTGTGTGTGTGTGTGTGTGTGTGTGTGTGTGTGTGTGTGTGTGTGTGTGTAGGTGGCATGGGGCATAATCTACACCTACATGCTTAATTAAATCACTCATCAAACCAGAGTCTTTCTGGTGGAAAGTTTCTGAGATTTGTTTCTAGTTCTTATGGCAGTGGTATTTATGTAATCTAATAAAACTGGCAATTATTAATATGTTAGCCACAGTTGTTTCATTGGTTAGTGATGTAAATCCAAATTCGAAATGAATTAAGCAAAAAAAGAAGGAAAGAAAGAAAGAAACAAACAAAGAAAGAAGAGGAGTTTGTTGCTATAAACAATGAGGGAAGCATTGGGTCAGGGGTTCAGGTGACTGGGCGGGGCTGAGGCCTCTCTATTTCTTGCCTAGCTTCATTCTCATATTGGAGGAAATGTTCTTTGAGACACACACTACTATTTTGGGATATTTCCAAATGGGCAAGGGGTTCCAGCTGACCCTGTACTTGGATTTAGAATATGCCTATGTTCATTTTGGTGATCTGCTTAGTTTGTTTTAAATGGGGTTTTCTTTTGGTTTTGTTAGTGCTTAAGGGGAAGTTGTGTCCCTGGGAAGGAGCAGAGCCAAGCGATTAGTTGTTAGTGCCATGTCTTTCAGGTGGCTCCAGGAGAGGTTGTTTGAGTGCCTGTAGAAAGTCCGGTAATAAGGGGTGAAACAGCAGCTTCTTGTGAAGAGTTTCATAAATTAGGGGGATTGTAGCACACTTTGGTTATGTTAGAGTGTGAGAGAATTGAAATGTCAGAGTCTATTGGTGCCACTTGAGACTCCCTATCTCTTCAGCTTCATGTCTTCTGTTTTGTTTATTTTTTTTTGGGGGGGGAGTTGGTGGGTGGGATTTTTTTGTTTGGTTTTTGTTTTCTTCTTTCTTCCTTCCTTCCTTCCTTCCTTCCTTCCTTCCTTCCTTCCTTCCTTCCTTCCTTTCTTTCTTTCTTTCTTGCTTTTTTTTTTTCCCAGAGTCTCTAGAGATAGCCCAAACTGCCCTGGTCTTGCAATCCGTTTGCCTTAACCTCCTGAGTGCTGGATTATGGGCATGAGCCACTGAACACATATGGTGCATTTCAGGCCTGGGACACCCTCTGGAGGGCTACTCAAGTCCCTGGGGCTCAGAGTCAGAGTAAGACAGCTAGAAAAACAGCGCACTAAACTCTTCGTTATTTATTATTTACGTGTGTGTGTGTGTGTGTGTGTGTGTATGGGTGTGTGTGTGTTTTTACAAATGGACGTGCACGCCGGAGGTTGATGGTAGCATGTCTTCCTCAATCTCTTCTTCACTTTCTTCCTTTCATTCTTTCTTTTTTTTTTTCTTTCTTTCTTCCTTCCTTCCTTCCTTCCTTCCTTCCTTCCTTCCTTCCTTCCTTTTTTCCTTCCTTTCTTTCTTTGATAATTTTTTTAAATTTAAATTTACAACAAGCCTGTTTTACATGTCAATTCCAGTTCCCTCACCCTCCCATCCTCCCCTGTCCCCTCATAATTCCCATCCCATTCCCTTTCTGCTCCCCAGGGAGTATGAGGCCTCCCATGGAGAGTCTTCAAGATTGTCATATCATTTGGAACAGAACCTAGGCCCTCCCCCATGTGTCTAGGCTGAGAGAGTATCCCTCTGTGTGTAATGGGCTCCCAAAGTCCATTTGTATACTAGGATGAATACTGATCCACTACTTGAGGTCTAATAGACTGCCCAGTCTTCCTAATTAGCACACAGGTTCATGGTGTCTCTGCTGGTCCTAAGCTGGTTTCCCAGCTATCAGACTGGGGCCCGTGAGCACCCCCTTGTTCAGGTCAGCTGTTTCTGTGGGTTTCTCCAGCCTGGTCTTGACCCCTTTGCTAATCACTCCTCCCTCTCTGCAACTGAATTCCACGAGTTCAGCTCAGTGTTTAGCTGTGATTGTCTGGTTCTGCTTCCATCAACTACTGGATGAAGGCTCTAGATGGAATATAAGGTAGTCATCAGTCTCATTATGGGGGAAGGGCATTTAAGGTAGCCTCTCCACTATTGCTTAGATTCTTAGTTGGGATCATCCTTGTAGATCTCTGGACATTTCCTTAGTGCCAGATTTCTTTTTATGCCTCTAATGGCTCCTTCTATTATAGTATCTCTTTTCTTGCTCTCCACTATCCTTTCCCTGACTCAATTTTCCTGCTCCTTCATGTCCTCCTCTCCCCTTCTCTTTCTCCTAGCTCCCTCTCCCTTCCCCCCATTCTCCCTTTTCTGGGGGGCCATGTAAGTCTTTCTTAGGGTCCTCCTTGTTTCCTAGCTTTTCTGGCGGTATGAACTGTAGGCTGGTAATCCTTTACTGTATGTCTAAATTCCATATATGAGTGAGTACATACCGGGTTTGTCTTTTGTGACTGGGTTATCTCACTCAGGATGGTTTCTTCTAGTTCCATCCATTTGCCTGTGAATTTCAAGATTCTGTTGGGTTTTTTTTCTCTTCTGCTGAATAGTACTCCATTGTGTAAATGTACCACATTTTCTTTATCTATTCTTCAGTTGAGGAGCATTTAAGTTGCTTCCAGGTTCTGGCTATTACAAATAATGCTGCTATGAACATAGTTGAACAGATGTCCTTGTTGTATAAATGTGCATCTTTTGGGTATATGCCTAAGAGTGGAATTTTTGGATCTTGTGATAGACTGATTCCCATTTTTCTAAGAAACTGCCATACTGATTTCCAAAGTGACTGTATGAGTTTTCACTCCCACCAGCAGTGGAGGAGTTTACCCCATTTCCTAATCCTCTCCAGCATAAACGGTCTTTAGTATTTTTTGATTTTAGCCATTCTGACAGAAGATGGTATCTCAGAGTTGTTTTGATTTGCATTTCCCTGATGGCTAAGGATGTTGAGCACTTTCTTATGTGTCCTTCAGCCATTTTAGATTCCTCCATTGAGAATTCTCTATTTAGTTCTGTACCTCACTTTTTAATTGGATTATTTGGTGTTTTGGTAACTAGCTTCTTATGTTCTTTGTATATTTTAGAGATCAGCCTTCTGCCAGGTGTGGGGTTGGTGAAGATCTTTTCTCATTCTGTGGGCTGCCATTTTGTCTCATTGGCTGTGTCCTTTGTCTTACAGAAGCTTTTCAATTTCAGGATGTCCCATTTATTAATCATTGGTCTCAGTATCTGTGCTACTGGTGTTACGTTCAGGAAGTGGTCTTCTGTATCAATTCGTTCAAGGTTGCCTCCTACTTTCTCTTCTAAGAGGTTCAGTGTGGCTGGATTTATGTTGAAGTCTTTGATCCATTTGGACTTAAGTTTTGTGCATGGTGATAGATATGTATCCATGGCGATGATATGGATCTATCTGCAGTCTTCAACACATTAGCATCCAGTTATGCCAGCACCATTTGTTGAAGATGCTTTCTTTTTTCCATTTATAATTTTAGCTTCTTTGTCAAAAATCAGGGTTTTTAATTCAATTCCATTGGTTTTCCTGTCTATTTTGTGCTGTTTTCAGGCTATGGCTCTATTCTAGAACTTAAAGCCAGGGATGGTGATGCCTCTGGAAGTTCATTTATTATGCAGAGATGTTTTGGCTATCCTGCGTCTTTTTTTCCATATAAAGTTGAGTATTGTTCTTTCAAGATCTGTGAAAAATTGTGCCAGGATTTTGATGGGGATTGCACTGAATCTGTAGATTGATTTTGGCAAAATCTTTCCATTTTCTGGTATCTTCTTTAATTTCTTTCTTGAAAGACTCAAAGTTCTTATTATATAGGCCTTTCACTTGTATGGTTAGCATTACTCCAAGATATTTTATGTTGTTTGTGGTTATTGTAAAAGGTGATGTTTCTTTGATTTCTTTCTCAGCTGCTCCTTTATTGTCTGTATATAGCAAGGCTACTGGTTTTTTTTTTTTTTTTTTTTTTTTTTTGGTTAATCTTGTATCCCAGCACTTTTCTGATGGTGTTTATCAGCTGTAGGAGTTCCCTGGTAGAGTTTTTTGGTTACTTACTTAAGCTACCTTATCATCTGCAAATAGTAAGAGTTTAACTTCTTCCTTTCCAATTTGTATTCCCTTGATCTCTTTTTGTTTTCTTATTGCTCTAGCTTGAACTTCAAGTACAATATTGAAGAGATATGGAGAGAGTGGACAGCCTTGTCTTGTTCTTGACTTTAAAGGAATCACATTGAGTTTCTCTCCATTTGGTTTGATATTGGCTATTAGTTTGCTGTATATTGCTTTTATTATGTTTGGGTATGTTCCTGTTATCCCTGATCTCTCTAAGACCTTAATCATGAAGGGATGTTGGATTTTGTCAAAGGCTTTCTCAGCATCTAGAGAAATGATCATGTGATTTTTCTTTTTCAGTTTGTTTATATAGTGGATTACACTGATGGATTTTTGTATGTTGAACCATCCCTGCATCCCTGGGATGAAGCATACTTCATCTTGGTAGATGATTTCTCTAATGTGTTCTTAGAATCAATTTGCCATTATTTTATTGAGTATTTTTGCATCAATGTTCATGAGGGATATTGATCTTTATTTCTCTTTCTTAATTGTGTCCTTGTGTGGCTTGAGTACTAATGTAATTGTAGCCAGGTAAAAAGAGTTTAGCAACGATAGCTGTTCTTTGAATTTTTGGTAGAATTCTGCACTGAAACCATCTGGCCTGGGTTTTTTTCTTTTTTTATTTGGGAGACTTTTTATGACTGCTTATAGGTCTATTTAAATTACTTATCTGTTCTTGATTTAATTTTGGTAAGTGATATCTATCCAGAAAATTGTCCATGTCTGTTGAATTTTTGAATTTTGTGGAGTACAGGTTTTCAAAGTATGACCTGAAGATTCTCTGGATCTCCTCAGTGCCCATTGCTATGTCCCCTAACTTTAACTTTTCTTTTTTCTTAAAAATTTTTATTTATTTTTTAAATTTCATTTTACATTCCAACCAAAGTTCTCCATCTCACCCTTCCTCCTCCCCCACCTCCCACTCCTCCTCCCAATCTCTCCCCAGCCCACCTATCATCCATTCCTCCCAAAGGTAAGGGCTCTCATGGAGTGTTGACACAGTTTGGCACATTAAGTTGGGGGAGGACCAAACCCCTCCCTCTTTGTCAATGCTGAGCTTGCATCCCTTCGTAGGGAATGGGCTTCCTAAAGCTATCTCATGCACGAGGGATAGGTCCTGGTCCTACTGCCAGGGGCTCCTCAGATGCTCAGATAGACCAAGCTTCACAACTGTCTCCCACATGCAGAGGCTCTAATTAAGTCCCAGGGAGGCACCACAGCTGTCAGTCTAGAGTTCATGAGTTTCCACGAGCTTGGTTTAGCTATCTCTGTAGATTTCTCCATGATCTTGACCTCCCTGGCTCACGCATTCCCTCCTTCCTCTTCAACTGGATTCCTGGATGTGGATCTCTGCATGTGGTTCCACCAAATACTGGAAGAAGCTCTAGATTCTCTGGAGCTGAGGAATTCACTTAGTTTTTCATTTCAGGGTCTCACTGAACCTGAGGTTTCATTTAAGCTAGGGTGGCTGGCTTGTAAGACCTGGGGATCTGCCTCTAACTGCACTCCAGCACTGTGGTATAGACATCCACTGCCAAGCTTGGATTTTAATTTGAATACTGGGGATCCCAACTCAAGGAAACTCAGTCTCATGACTTCACAGCAAGAACTTTACCCACAGAGCCATCTCAGCCCATTAGCTCTCTCTTTCTTTTTTAATAGAGGGCATTTTAATTAGTTTTACAGAGATACATTACACGACCCTAAAAAGTTTCTTCTATGGAGAATTGAGGAAGAAAACATCAATATTCTATGAGGGTAAGTGAATGTGCTAATAGAAAGAAACAGGGTAATGTGCTTTGGTCATGATTTCAATTTGATAGGATATTAAAATAGGTAATTCATATAGAAAGCCGGTGTCGTTACTACAGAATGGTTCTCATTTCCATCAGTAAGGAAGTCTGTAGTTGTTTGTTTGTTTTAGTCTTTGGTTCTTTGCTCTTTTGGGGGTTCACCACCCAGCTCCCAAATAAATACACAGAAGTCTTATTTATGAATGTCTGGCCCTAGCTTGGCTTGCTTCTCACCAGCTTTTCTTAACTAATTATTTTATCTACCATTTGCCTCTGGGCTTTCACCTTTTTCTATTCTATATACCTTTCTTTACTTCTTATTCCTTAACTGGCCATGTAGCTGGGTAGCTAGCACCTCATGTCCTTCTCTCCTCCATTTTTCATTCTTTGATCTCCTCTTCCTAAATTTCTCCTCCTATTTATTCTCTCTGCTAGGAAGCCCTCCTATCCTTTCTCCTGCCTTGCTATTGGCCCTTCAGCTCTTTATTAGACCAATCAGGTGTTTTAGGCAGGCAATGTAACACAGCTTTACAGAGTTAAACAAATCCAACATAAAAGAATACAACACATCTTTGCAACATTAAAAAACAAATGTTCCACAGCATAAGCAAATGTAACACATCCTAGATAATATTCCACAGCAGAAGTTCTATTCTTGACATGGGCTTCCAAAGACTTCAGTGCCCTAGCACCTGGATAAGCATTCAGAGGCTTGTTAATAAGTCAGCAGTGTTGAGAACTGGCTTCCAGTGTTGAGAACTGGCTTCTTATATAACCTCTTCTTTGAGAAAGAACATTTAGGAAGTTTAAGAAGCATCTAATATAAGATTGTGGGGATACATATATTCAAACCAGTCATGCCGTCTACAAACGGGTGCTATGAATTTTTATCTAGGGAAAAGAAGAGCCTCTATTGCTTTTATTTCTGTAAGCTCTTAGCCTGAATAAAAGGCCTGCTAGCAGCAGAATACTCATTAATGTGGATTTAAATTTCAAATGAAAGTTATTGACTTCCAAAAAAGCAAGCATAGTTAAGCACCTAGAACCATCTGAAGTTATTAAATTACAAACTTACCTACTGTTATTTCTTTAATATTTTGTTTGTTAGCTAAACTATAAAACATAATGCTGAAAATGTAACAGCAAGGTATTTGCCAGCAGCAACTTTCCACAGACATTTAAAATTTAATGGTCTGCTGAAAAATGGTGATGGATTTTAGTCTCCTTTGCCCCAAAGTCCTGGCTCTCATAAAAAATGTAGCCTACTTCATATCTCTAGGAAGGAAGGATTAGGATAGGAGATCAGATGATAAATTGTTTGCCATCAGTATCTGGCCAGAAGAACTTAGCTTAGCCCTATCACATTTCCATGTTTATTTATGCACTGCACTATTTGGGTATTATAATAAAATTTTTATCTGTCCCTGGAGGCAAAATTGAGTTATATATTAAATGGATATTTTCTTTGTCTTCTGCTTAGGTATGCATGCAATGTGGTGGCCTGGTATATTCTCCACACTTGTTTCATTCCTGCAGAGAGAACATTTTTGCAGCTGACAGGGTAAAGATGTCCCATGCTTCCAGACTAAGAAAGAACACATTGGCAAGATAAAATACAGATGTTCGCTGTGTTTTCTCTACTTCGTGATTATTTTTCAGTGGTGGTTAACTTTCATGGGTATATTTCCCTGACCTTGTTTGGGCAGTTGGACATAGAATTTCACAGTAAAATCAAGATGGTAAAAGATGGTTCCAAGGTAAGCATTTCAAAAATATTTTTAGTGTGGGGGGGAAACAACTTAAAGATCCTCTTTTCACCTCAAACTCTCTCTTCAGACGTCCACTGAAATAAAAATTAAATTTCCAGTAGGGAGACACTGGAAGTATATCTAAATTCTTCCCAAACACTTTTATTCTTAAGTTAGAAATAGATACCTGCCACAACAGATACCTGTCTCAGAAAAATGGGAACTTCTGTGCAACCCAAACTATGATTTTCTAAATATGTTTATATTCTTCTCTTTCTGATTCCAGGGGAATAACCAGAAAGCAATGAAAATCAAAATATTAAGAACAGGCCAACAAATAGCAAAAGGATGTCACTAGATCACGTGTGACTCCTTGGAAGCAGTGCGTACCTCCATCCACAGAACTGCAGAGAGGGGTGTGGATGGGGCACTGTGAGCTATTTTTCACATTTTGACTCTTCCATTGGAAAAAATTTATTCCTATGTAATAACAAGGGAAAAATTGCCCGCTAAATTTAGTGGTTGAAATGAAGTGGATCAAATATGTGCACTCAGATTAAACAATGTCTATTAAATGCAGTTATTGCAGGAAAAGAATTGGTCAGGGAAGCTAATTTTCTTAGTTGGGTTCAAAAGGATCGAATGCTAATCTTCAAAGTGTAGACTTCCATAAAAAGTCAAGATCCAGAAAAGCACATACAATGAATAAGTCTTGGAAGTAAAGAATAAATATGGAACCTTTTCCCAGAATGCTGAGTTCTAAAGGCCAGACATGTAAAAGTCAAGTAGGAAAATTGGACAGAGGGGCAGCAGTAATGCTACCATAGGTATCCAGAAAGAAAGAATGGATGAAAAACAAACAAACAAACAAACAAACCAAACTGGCAGACCAAGCTGAAAAAAATCAATAACACAAGAAGTAAAGGACTAAGTTTGAAGTGTTCATCCTGCACAACACCGCAGGTGTAATAAAATGGAGTCATTTTCAGGCAGTCACCAAGTCCTGTACAAAGAACAAGTGGCAGACTGGCAAGGGCAAAAAGGGTCCTGGTAGCGTCAGACTTCTTATTTGCAACACAAAGGCTAGAAAACTTCAGAGGAAGCATGTAGGAAGAATTTATCCTCTAAGAATCACAGTCCAACTTTGGGGGCACATCCCCCATGGAGGGATACTCCCTTAACCTAGAGTGAAGGCCTAGTCCCTACTCCGAACGACTTGACAGATTTAGATGACCCCTCCTGGAGGGCATCACTCTATATGTGGAGGGGGGGGAAGAGAGGGTGGTCGGGGGGCATGAGAGGGTGGGGGAGAGGGAACTAGGACCAATATGTAAAATAAAAATAAAAAAATAAATTAATTAAAAAAAAAAAGAATCACAGTCCAAGCCAAGCTATTATCTATATGCAGAGGCAAATGAAATCTGAATTCAGATTTGTAAGAATTCAAAAATTATCTGACTCAGACTCATGTATGCTTTTCAAACAATATAACAAAGTAAGACCTTTGAGCACAAGCAATTTAAAACATTAGGGTTAAGCACAGTAAAACCACCATTTGGAAGAAATAGCAGTGAACAATAAACTCAGTTATACATCTAAAGAATTTGGAGGTTATGGTTATGGAGTAGTATAAGTTTTAGCTAGAATGTCAATTATTTAGTTTGAATGTCAATTATCTGTCAATCAATCGGAGAATTAAATACTTTAAAAGATTTAAAGGTCCCTAGAGGTGTTAAGAGTGGGCCCCTCAAATTTTATCATGGGTGTGTGATGGGCCCATGAGGTCATACCCTTCTGTAAGGACAATGAACTCTTGTGTGGGATATTTTAAGTTGGATTACCCATAGAAGCCAGGAAACTAGTTAGGGGTAGGTGCTTTCAACAGAGGGGAGATTGCACTGAGTGATGTAACTGGTAAGAGGAATAATGGGACTGGTACCACAGTGTCACAAATTCACAAAACTAAGCACTTTCTGGTTAACTCAAACCCACTACCATGAACCTGGGCTCAGGAGGTCATAGGCTTTAGGAGAGAACCTAATACTATTATTCTATTAAACAGATGTAACAACAACAAATCCAAACAACAACAACAAAACACACACACACATATTGCCAAACACACATATATGTATGTATGTATATGTATGTATGTATGCAGTAATGATTAAGTAATAAAGAGTCCATGAATTTGAAAGAAAGCAAGGAAAGGTATATGGGAGAGTTTGAAGGGAAGAAAGGGAAGGGAGAAATTTGTAATTATATTATAATCTCAAAAATAAAAAATAAAAAATACTCTTTAATGTCACATAAATAGATGGAAAGACATGAAAATAGTTGCCATACAAAAAAATACAAATGTAAGATATAAAATGTTCATAGCCATGTAAATATTTAAAAGCTAAACAGGAAATTTCTGTATTAAAAAGACTTCAGACATCATAAATAAAATCAGTAGACAATCTTTAGCCTAGAAAAATATTAGCTTTATATTAGCAAAGGGCTAATATCACTGTGAGTCAGTAGGAAAACAATAAATAGAAAACAATAAATAGAAAAACAGGTAAGTATTAAAGGTGAATTTATAGGAAAATTGCAAATGTTCAATAAACCTTAGAGAATGATCTACATCATTGATAGTCTTAGAAACATATGTGGTAAATTAACATGGCAACATTTTAATTAACTTTCACTCATTTGATTAGGAAAGATTTCAAAACTCAGTAGCAGGATGCATTGAGATACTGATGGGAAGCAGATAAAGCGCAAAGTTTCAGGATGGTTCTCCAATTTATAATTTTACGAGTGCATGTATGTGCATGCGTGTTCATGCAATGTCTACACTGAAATACATGAACTGATTTGGAAGCAAGCACTAAGTTGCTAACCCTGGTTAACTCTGGGGTCTTGTTGGAGTAGAGGAGGGGAGGGAGTCTCTAGCATTTTTAATTTTTACACTTACCTATCAGTTTAACTTTTTAGAATAAAACCTGCCCTTGCACCTCATGTACTATAAAGGTCCCTTGCACCTCATGTACAATAAAGGTCAACAAAACATAATAGAGTATCTGCTAAAGATATCAAAGCAACACCAGGAGGCAGGGGGATTCCTTAAAAAGTATCCCTGGATGCCATAAGCTGCCTCCTGTGAATTTTAAAGCTGTTTTTAGAGCCAACACATGCAACATTTTTATTTAGTCAACATGTTCAATGCAAGTCCCCAGCCAAACCTGATGAATGTAACACACAAAAAACCTACAATTCATACTTAGAAGCACAAATGTAAAAACTTAAAGTAAAGCATTGGAAATCTAGCTAATAACAAAGTAACACCCATGGCTCCAAAGCCAAAAGTTGTCTAACACTGTGACAGTGAATACACTTTTCATAGTCAAGTAGAGATGATGTCACCCACAGATCCATTTGTTCAATGTGTTATTAGTGATGCAGTGGGTATTTTAATTCTTCTATGAAACGAAGGGCCAATATGACAGAGGATGTTTAGGTAGGAGAAGTTCTGGCTGTTGGGAGAAATACATGGTCAAGTTTTCGATTTGGCATTGTGAAACAACTGTGTGTTTTGGAAGACTAGAAATATTTTTGTGTTATTTAGGGACAACTCAACAAATCATTTCCATTACTAAGTAGTATTCAGCAAGTACTAATCAATACAATAGGATGCATTAGTGAGTGAGCGATAGCATGGGAAAAGAAAGTTACAATGCACCATTATAACTCCTTGTACATTTACTGGATTGTCTACTGAGAAAATTGAAGATGGGTGGCTGAAAATTAGAAGATGGGCATTCATCAAGGTGTCCATTTATAAATACCGGATTTTCCTACAGACTGACAACATTTGGTTATATTACAAAAAAATGGAAATAGCACGAAATACAACATAATTGCACAGAACACAATATGCCTCAAAAATAGGAGGTGTATCAGAATCACAACAAGAAGTCCACAGAACACTATTTGAGGACAGAAAAGGTGTTAACCATATTTCTAAAGGAAATAATCAGGATGATAAAGGTGCTACTTCTCCATCAACTTTGTTTTTGAAAACTCAACAGAATTTTAATGAAAAAAGAATGTAACTGGGGGAATGGTTAGTAGTGATTGGTGTCTAAATCTTTTTAATCAAAAATTATTTTGCTAGGTATAGTGGTGCTTGTGTACAATCAGCGCCCTGAAGACTGCGGCAGCAGGATTGTGGTTTCAGACTCAGCCTGGCTGACTTAGTGAGTTTTATACCAGCCTACACTGCCTAGCAAGACCCTATCCCAATGCTCCAATAATAATCACAAACCATTATAGGATACAGCATGTTCTGATAAACTTGACACTTGGTAATCATGACGTATCAGCATTGACACACTGACCATTTCTTGTGACATGCACAAGTTTTTGCCATCTTTAAATATGTAATTCCTGCTGTCCTGTGGCAATCACCTTAAAGAGGTGTACTCTTTCAGGCTTTTAATTGTCACACCCATCATTAGTGGCTCCCAGCTGTGATAATTTTACTGACATGCCAGGACTTTCAAGCACATGGACTGCTGGTTGCATACATTTGGTTTTCCTATTTTTCCCTTTTGAATGTTATCTGATTTCTTAATATGGAAGATAGGATTTGATTCGCCTTTCTTCTGAAACACCAACCAGTCCCCCTCCTCCAGTTCAGATGTTTACCTCCCAATGCACAGACATCTGCCTCTCTTCACCCAATTGATACTTCTTAGTCCAGGAACATTCAGTTAAGTTAACCCGGGAAGCCTAGGAAGATACTATCCACAGGTGAGTGTGACAGTTTCTGCAATTTTCTTTCACATGTGACTTGCTTCCTCAGGAGTCAATGATTGTTGCTTTTCTTGTGTTTACACATAAAAAATGTTCACATTTATTGGATACAAAGTGATGATTTGATATGTATATAATTATGCAATAATCAAGTCAGGGCAATACTGTAATTCTCATTTTGTGCATTTAATGCTTTTCTGTGCTTTTCTATTTTGGAATCTCTGTTGCTGTTTGCCACAGTTTGCACTGCTGGGCCCTAGAAGTCCGCATGGCGCACAAGGGGGTCTAAGAAAGACAGACACAAGGATTGTAAAGCTGGTTAGGGTGGACTGTGTGTTTGGATGGAGATACATCAGCAGCATAGGTACACAGTGTGCTTATTAAATACGGTATGGACAAGGATGCTAGTTAGTTAATCATGGTGGGCATCTCTGCAGGCAAGAGGTAAGTGTGGGGTGGTTATATAGTCATCCAGGACAAGGAAGCTTTTATTGGTACATTTTTGCATTTTGCAGTCACTATTTTAGGTAAATGTCAACCTTTTGTCAACATCCATACTCAGATCAAGAGAAGGCCTGGTCATTCCCCTGAGCCTCACCCAGGGAAGATCTAGCTATTTCCCTGGTGCCTTGGTCATGTTAACAATACATAGCCACTCGGGACTTCTGTCAATATCCACACTACTAACTATAGTCTCTCTACTATGCAGTAAAGCAGATGCCCTGATTCCCTTTCTGCTTGTTACTGTACCTGCCAATAATTTTTTATTTTCAAAGTTTCTTTGTTATTGATAATAGAGCAAGGAAGAGGGAGAGGGAATGATATTGATATAGTTACATACTTGGGAAAAAAAAAAAACAAATTCTAGCCTGGGTTCATCCTTCCATGGGACCTGCTGCTTTCTAGATTTGCTCTCTCCATTTGCTTTGGGGCCCAGTCTGATCATATTGGGGGCATAGCTTCTCCCATTTGCCAATCTCACATCTCCTCTTTCATGACTTATAGTCTGGAATGGAGAAATACTTTATCTAGAAAGTTCCAAGACTGTGGCATTGGACTGGCCTGTGGAGGAAGTGCTCTCACCAGTGCTTAGCAGGTAACAGACAAAATTGCTGTCATTCCTGGGTCCTTCACCTCAAACTCATCACTGCTACCCTGTGGGGGACCCTGTGCCCCCATTGCTGCCCCTGCTGAGGTCCTGAAGCTCTGCCACTGTTTACACCCTCACTGTATTTTATGCTTAACCTGCCTGGCTCCTTTCTTTAAATACATCTTTCCAAGTCAATTTCTATGTTAAGACACACACACTTATGAAAGTCAGCTCCTCTCTTTACAGTTTGTAATTTTAGCATACCTACCACTGGTGGTTTTCTTCTCCTTCTCCTCCTTCTCCTCTTCCTCTTCCTCTTCCTCCTTCTCCTTGTTTCACCACATTGCCTAAGCTAGCCTTGAACCTTATAATTCTCCTTCCTATACTTTCTGAGTGCTGGGGTTGTGGGTGTACTACCAGCTTTTGATTTTTAATTTTTCCTCAATAATCACATCAGTAAGGGTTGTGATGAGTTCTTTCTTTTTGTTAAAATTTGGACAAGCTGCTAAGTCCTTTGTTGGAATCAGTTTGATCACGGGCTTCTTTCCTGTCCCTGAGGAATCCATGTTATGCAAAAGTTCTATTATTTTAGGGGCAAATTCTTCCTACTTGGTATCTGACCCCTCACAAGACTTAGCCTCATCTTTTTCCAGCAACAATCCTGTTAAATCAGCTCACCAGCCACGTACAGATCCTTCTCAGTAATTTCCCATCCATGGACACCTTTTTTCCTTGCTTATGAAGCCCTTGTTGGAGTTGAGATTGAATGCATTCTCCCAAATTACTGCAAGATCCTGGTGCAGGAGTTTCTATGGCAACTGTCCTGGCTACTTCTCTGATGAAAGTCAGCTTCACTACCTTTAATGAGTCACAGGTGAGTTTTCTTTAGTAACACCAACCCACAACACGTGGTCACAAGGTGAATTTGTAAGTCAACATTTCTTTAAAATATTTAAAATAAACCCCCAAATATTTCAAGAAAAAATTGTCCTTGGAATGAAAACCAAAGCAGAAATAGCTTTTTGATGAAAGATACAAAACAGTTACAATTTTACTCCTTCCTTCCTTCCTTCCTTCCTTCCTTCCTTCCTTCCTTCCTTCCTTTCCTTTCCTTTTGTTTTTGAGACAGGATCTGACTGTCAGTATGCAGCTCAGGCTTACCTCAAACTCTTATCCTCTTGCCTCAGCCTCTGGAGTGCCAGGATTACAGGTGTGTACAACATTATGCAGTGCCTAGCTCTAAATGTACTTCTGTGTGTCTGTTTCTCTCCACCCAAGTTCTCCCTCCCTCCTTTATTTCCTTTCATGAACCAGATACAAGGCCATGTGCATGCTAGGCAAGTACACCACCACTGAGCTATTGTTAAATGTAAATTGCCTGGTGAAGGTACATGCACAACTGCTAAGCACTTACCTGCTTATAAAGTGGTAAGAAGTAAACAGGCACTAGTTTCCCAAATTTATTAAAAATTGATCTGTTTCTATACTCCAGTAACACTTTCCAGCAAGTGTTTAGATAAATGTTATCTGTAACTTGGTGGTAAAACACAAAGACAAAATTGTTTCTGTATTTGGTTTTACATTTCTATAGAAGTTTAACAGTAGGACGCAGAGAGAGCCCCCATCAATCTGATAGCTATCTTTATTTTTCCATTCTATTCTGGATTTTTGCTTTCACAGCAAATTCTCCTTTTCCTAGAATGAAAATGTGGAAAGCTTTTCTTGTCATCAGAACTGAGATATTTGTGCAAACGTCGGTTAGCCTGTCCTTTGGGTAATCTAAAGCAATGGGAAGAAATGGGATTTGTTTTAAGATGTTGTAATAATAAGACAGATGAAAGGCAAGAAAGAGGAATTACCCACTGATAGCACTTGCATCAAGCACCACACCACTTAAAGTCTACATTAATTAGTGAAGATGCTGGTAAATCCTTTCATGTTCCAAATTAGAGCAGCGTTGAGGTGAATAGCATCCATCAGCAGTTATTAAGATGTGTTCTTCATATCAGGTTTGGGACAGTGACTTGGGAGACATAAGGAAAAATGATGAGATTAGAGAACAGAATTTGTGGGCATCTACATTTCTCTTACCCAATTCTGTGGTTTGCTGCTCCCAAACTCACGCTGAAGTTTAACTGCCATTGTGATGGCGTTGGGAAGTGGAGGTGTTTCACTCATGGAACTGCCCTTCTCGGCAATGAACTGATGCTGCTGAAAGAGTGGATTCACTCTCTCTTGTCTTCTCTTTGGTTTGTCTTCTACCACATATAACATAGGAAACAAAAGGAGACACTCAAAAAGTTGCCAGCCTCTTGATCCCCAACTTCTCAGCATCATCTGTGAATGAGAAATTTCTGCTTCTTATAAACTATTCACTGATATCTGAGAGGACATCTCAAAGCAGAATGAGGTACCAAGGTACACAATTATAATCAGATGACCACAGTGGTGAGGATTACTGGATAGTGGTACAGAGGTGCCTTCTACAGTGATTGTGGCTATGCCCTAAAGCCAATTGCAATACAAATCTCATTAGTGGGGCTGTTTGATTTTGAAGCATGAACAATTCTAGATGAGACTATGCAGTGGGGGAGTTTGCAGCTGGCTGACTGTGACCTTTCTAGAGAAAACTAGTCAACCCAGGATGAGATCATCTGCTGCAGATGACCAAGATAAGCATGGATCCCCAGCACTCACTGACTGAAGGAGTTCTACTTCATTGGAATGTATAACTCTAGTGTCCCAATTTTCTCAACCTGAAACTTCACTAAGTGGTCTGACAACCTCTATTTTAGGCCCCCCTGTATGTGGTAGAGGGTAATTAGGAGAGTCCATTTTTCATCCTTCCTAAGTCCAAGGGATGGAGTCTTGAGTTACATTGAAGTGTCAGGTAGGGAGAGTGTGGTCCCAGAATATCATCTATCCTGTATGCATTTTCTGTGATGTTGGGGCCACCTGGTTCTTAGTCACTAACCTTTTCCTGTGGAGTCAGCTGTGACACTGACACTCCCATAAAGTCAGGTTTTCCTGTGGCTCAAGCTGCCATGTCTCCTTCTCATGGCTCTGGTTCCCCTTTAGGTGTACCTCCCCACCACTCACCCAATGAAATTTCCCAGCCATTATGAGTAACTTGGGACATTCTCTTGATCTATTGTGGGGCTGTGAGATATTGTAAAGCTGTCCCAAGCACTTTGCTTAGAGAGACTCCCAAACCGATGTGGCTAAAGGCAGCAGTTAAGGTATTTCTAGATGTAGCAGGAAGATCCCTTTAGTCTCCTTAAAACAAGGCATAGAAGATGAAAGGAGAGGTGCTGATCCAATGGAATTCGCTACTGTAGTTACAGACTGAAACTCTCTGGACCCTCTGTCCCGGTTCTGTACTGTCACCCATTTTTGCTTTGGTTGCATGACAGCTGCCAGTAGAGATCACAAATTTCCTTACCTAATGTGTCGCTCATGGTTTTTCCTTAAGCATTTTTAAGAATTTTCCTTACAAATTATTCACAGAAATGTCTAGGAAAGATTTTTCTTTAATTGGTGTAGCTGGGCCACATTTTAGTTTCTAAATCACCTGTTGTTAAAGGAAAATGAGATTCCCTACCTTTAGACTGCAACCAGGCTGAAGGGCAGAGCTCAGGGTGGAGTAACTGCTTCCTAAGGTTCCTGGCTCTGTGGGGAGAGACGAGTATCTGAACAAATGGAAGATGAGTCAGGCCGAGAATGAGCAAGAGGATGGGTGTGCTCTAGGCAACAATATTCAGAATCTACTTGAGGAAACAAGGCACTCTGGGTAATGTGAATGGGATTTAACCCAATGAATTAAAGCAGAATGCTACTGGAGAGAGTGGGAGAATAAAAAAGAAGGAGTGGGGTGATGTTAGTCCATTGTCAGGAACGTCAACAAGCTGCTGCCACTGCCTCAGTACCATATCCATCCAATCTGTACTACCCCAAGCCTCTCTGCCCTGACACAGTGCAGGTCCTTCGGGGGCCCCAAACTGCCATAGCGACTAGTGGAGCACGAGACTCTGCCCTCCTTCTTCCCTTTGGTCTTTCTACACAAAAGCTGAGTCGGTACAGAATTCATCCATTTAAAATACAGTTCACCATTTTTTTGTGTATCCACAGGTTATCATTCATTTCCACAGTAAGTTCTAGAACATTTTCATTACAACAGAAAGAAACCCTCTCTGCTTAGATAGCATCCAGAATTCCTATCCCCCACCTGCTAGGCTACCCATTAGCTCCCACTGACTTACCTTTTACCCCCATAATGTTTTCTATTCTACCTATGTAATTTACATAGATTCTTAGGTCCTTGAGGGAGGCAGAGACTGGCAGTTGACCTGAGGTTCTCACACATGCTCAGTGTCTTTGAACTACTTTCCTGTTTCTTTTTTTTTCTAACCTTTTACTTTGAGATATGGTATCAATAAATTGCCCTTGTTAACCTGGAACTCACTTATAGCCTGACAGGTCCCCAGATTTCTAATTCTCCCATCTCAGCTTCCCAGGTATCTTGGCTATATGCTTGTTGCACCAGGGTTGGCTTAGATTCATTCATATAATGCTTTTAACATTGGCGTTAGTTCATGTTGTAGTATATGTCAGCATTTCATTCATTTTTATTGCTGAATAATATACTCTTACATTGTTATGTCACGTTTTATTACCCATTCATCAGTCAATAGACATTTTGGTTGCTTCTACTTTCCTGCTACTGTGGAGAAGTCTTTGTCAGGTTCATGAAACTTGGTACCTGGGAAGAGGGAACCTCAAATCAGGAGTTGTCACTATCAGACCGGCCTATGGGCATGTCTGTAGGCATTTTCTTGACTAATAATGGATGTGGGCAGGCTAAGCCCACTGTGGCAGTGCTGTTCCTAGGCAGGTGAGCCTGAGCTGTGGAAAAATGGTAGCAAGCCAAAGGAATTAGGCAACTCCCCTCCATGGCCTCTATTCAGTTCTTGCCTGAACTCCTGCTATGATTTTCCTCAGTGATGGGCTGCAGTGTGGAACTATGAGCTGAAATAAACTCTTTTCTCTCTAAAATTGCTCTTGGTACACAGTGTTTATTATAGCAACAGAAAGCAAATGAGAATAGACTATTAACATATTGGTTCTTGTGTGAATGTCTGTGTTGGATATATGTATATAGTCTTCATAATGGATCTGCTGAGTCATATGGTAACTCTGATTTTAACCCTTTGAAGAACTGATAAGCTGATTTCCACAGTAGCCCCAGTGGTATTGCCAAAGGACTATATGAGGGTACCAGGTATCAGCTTCTTCCCATTCTCTTCCCAGCTTCTTCCCATTCTCACTCATATTTGTTGATGGTTCCTTAAAAGCCTATTTGTGTTACTGTAGCTTACTTTGTGGGTATGAGGTGCTACTCCAACATGACTTTGATTTGCTGTTACCTGATAGCTAATGGTGCTGAGAGTTTTTTTTTCTTGTGTTTATCGGCTCTTTGTATATCTTTGCCAAATATTTCTGTAGATGTTCAGCTTGCCTCTTGATTGTGCAACTTACTTTTTAAAAACATCACGTATTGTAAGAGTTCTCTGTATAGTCTAAATGCATGTATTTTATCAAATATATGGTGTAAAAATGTGTCTTTTTCTGATATGTGAGTTTGTACTTCTTTTTCTCTAAAGACAGATATTTACTATTTTTCCTAGGATAGCTTTGAACTTGTGACTCTTCTGCTTCAACTAGAGTAACTGGAGTTACAGACAGGTGTGAACTGCCATGTAGGTACTGGGATTTGAACCCAAGTTCGTCTTCTGGAAGAGTAGCCAGTGATCTCAACTGCTGAGCCATCTCCCCAGCCCAACAGTTTTTAATTTTGATGAAATACACTTTTTCTCAAATTTGTTTTCTTCTTAAGATTTTAGAGTTCTATCTATGAATCTAGTGACAAATCTAAGATTACAAAGAGTTACTTGTATGTTTTCTTCATATCCATTTGTATGTGGTGTGAGGTAGGGGGTCCAACCTTTATTCTTTTGTAGGTAGCTATGCAGTTATCCCTATGTTCCTCTTAAATCCTGAGAAAGTTTTAAATTGAAATATGCCAAGGAGACTGGGAAGTAGAGGTCCAGTCTTTCAGCCCCTGTAATACAATGGCGAGCTTCAAAAAGTAGAAGGCAGCACACTGCATCAGTGTACTACTGATGCAGACACCAGGATTTGCCAAGAGGATTTGACTTCTGCCGAGGTGTAGACAGAAAGCTGTCCAGAGAGAGGTTTCTGCTTATTCAAAGATCCAAAACCCATCAAAGGTCATTTTCTCACTCCCAACATTTGTTTGGAGGAGTAAGGAGAGCCCAACTTACTTTATTACATTTCTCCCTCCTCTGCCCCTCCCACCCCAATCCAGAGACATCCTACAAGTCTCCGAGGGAAGGTGCTGTATCTTTTTGGATGTTTCTGATTGACACAACTCTGTGGTCACCTCTAGCACTCCTAAAACCAGATCTTTAAGTGAAACTGCCTGAACTGAAAAGGAGAGACTTGGAAAAGACAGGGAAATTTTGCTTCAATGAATGCTTTTAAGTTTGATCCTGCTGTACGTAAGTGATGACAAGAGATGAGATGGGTACATAAACTGTTCCAGTATTGGCTGAAAGTTACAATAAGAGCAATGCTAAGACACAACAACAATAACAACAACAACAACAAACAACAAATTACTACTGGTGAGCTAAGTGTGTGGCCCTGTAGTATAGTGTGTGCTTAACATGTTCAAGGCCCTGGGTTCAAATTCCAGCACCCTCTCCCTACTCCAACTCCTACTGATTTAAGAAATGAGAAGTAGCTGCACATGTCTCAAGACACTGCATTGGTTTTATCAATTCTGGAGCAATTTGAAACATTATGATGAACTTTTAAAGGAATGAAAGATGCTCTTACAGGTACAGGAGATCACTGCAGACAGGTCATTAGACAGTGGACAGCAGCCCTTTACCTGACATTGGGAAGGTGGTTTCTTGAATGTGGAGCAGTACATCAGAGATGAGATGTAACTTTGGGAAAGGAAAATGAATAATTATAGATAAGGAGCTGAAATTAATAGATGGGCAGGACTTTCATCCTTTGCTGGAAATTTCTAGTATGACTGAGCGGGTATTAGGGGTAATTTGGCAATGATTTTGCTACTGTGTTTTATAATGAACCACGCCATACTAATATAGACTGAACTGTTTAAACATCTTAGAGACTTTAATTTATTCAGCTTAAAAGCTTAGTTGAAGCAAAAAATGAGGGAAAGTAAGCTGTGGGATTGCTTTTCCTGAATTCTAAATGTAGCTTAAACACATTTATAATCCTTTCTACCAACGATACTTTTTGGGAAATGTATTTTGAGTTGTATGACCTGACCACCTTTATTAACACAGGGATTTAGATGGGCAGAAACATGGTTACTTTATTTTACTGTGTCGATTTTTAGCCCAAGTAATCCTGTAAATTATTAGTTAATTATATTCAGTCTTCACATTAAGCTACTTAGCTTAAATCCAGTGTGATTCTAAAATGTGAGTGAATCTTCAGTACCAGTAAAGGAGAGACCATGCTGTGTCTACATTTGCAAAGGCCAAATGAACGACACCATGTGACCAAAGGCTACACACTGTGATTCTCATGCACTAAAGACAGAAGAAGAAAAAAAAGAAAAAAAAAAAAGAGCAGGACGGTTCTCTATGACTTCCTATTAGCATGAAATGGTCTCTTCTATTTTAAATGTAGGCTCTAGTGATCTCCCATTACATATGGGTATAAGAAACCTTGTTAATGAGCAACAGAAAGGGAACAGAGTAGGAAAACTCAATGGTGTGGATTCAATATGGTTTACAAGGGAAATTCAAAAGATGACCTAGCACGTGAAGGGTTTCACCAACATGTGGAACATACTGTCTCACTTTGTCCTCTTGAAGGCATCGCCACTGGCAGGAAGAGAAGTTAGAGCTAGAGTACATCAGGACCCAGGGTGACTGGTTCTAACTTCTACAGGCTTCTGTGTACTACATTTTTGATAGGTGCTTTTCAGGCAGAAACACTGGAACATAACTCAAATTAGCCTAGGAAAACCAAGAAATGTGTGGCTTACAAAACTGGAAAGCAGAAGCCAGGTGTGGTGGCTCAGGCCAGCAATCCCATCACTTGGGAGTCTGAGGCAGGAATACTTATTGCCTGTAATTTGAGAACAGCTTAAACTAGAGTGAGTTTCAGGTCAGTCATGACAAGGTGTGAGGTCTGTCACAACACAGATGAACAAACACAAGATTCCCCAAACAAAGCCAAACCATCCCCTTCTCAAGCCCCCAAACTAATAGATGGAAAGCATAAACACGATCATGATAGTTAGTATTACTGTTTCTCTTATGACAGAGGTAGGGAACACAGCAGGGCTGGATCCAAGAGATGAATCGGAACTCTTTCTGTGTCCAGGTTCGACTTTTCTCGGCTGTGTTATTCTGTAGTCACCATCAGGCTGAGGCTTCAGTTTTAACTTTCCCAGACTTGGTTCTATTGGAAATGAGAATGTTTATTTTTTTCTATACTGGACTGGAAAACTTTCATTGAATCTCACTGTAATAATTTGATCCAACGTAACTGAACAATAGGCTCTGAGGCAGTTTAAAGAAAAAGTTAACATGCAGATATGTATGTTGCAGAAGAAGTAAATTCTAACTCCTAAGACTTATGCATATATGTCAAAAATATAGCCTGCAGAAGCACTGCCATCGTTTATGAGATACTTCTAGTGTGCATCATGAATCCAGATATTTATGGTGATTGGTGCTGACCATGGGGACTCCCAAGCAGACAGGAGATCTTCTCTGCAGCCGAATAGGTCTTAATCATGCATCAAGGTCAAACATACAGCTTAATTTGCATTTCTGTGATAATATATTTTTCCAGCACATTTTCTTAAAAGCAAATTTGGACTGGAAAAGAACTATCATTTATCGAGCATATATTCACATGCAGGATAGCAGAATGCAGGTACTTTATATTCTATTAACATTTTATTAGTTTTTTTTTAAGTTAACATTCAAAGCAATGGGTTTCATTTGTGCATTTCCTTACATACTTGGTTTGTATTTGTCTCTTCCCTCATCTCTCTCCCCATCCTGTGGTTCTCTCTTGACATGTATTCATTTTCTTCTTCTTTTCATCCTCTTTGCTTATGATCCATTCCTCCCCTTTCCAGTCCCCACTCTAGCTTCATGACCTCTTACCCCCAAATACCACACACACACACACACACACACACACACACACACACACACACACGCACGAATTTTTGCACAGGAAATAAAACCCACAATATTTCTGTTTCTGAATCAGTGTGTCTGTTTTGTGACAGTACCCCGCATGACACCTGAAGTATCACCAATAGCCTTGTAGTGTAATTTGAAGTCAGGTATTGCCATGCCTCCAGCATTGTTTTTTCCTTATGATTTTCAGAACTCTGTGAAGAGTATCATTGGAGTTTTTCTGGAGATTGCATTGAATCTGTTGATTATTTCCCATACCGCAGCCATTCTCACACCATCCTTCCGGTCTGTGTGCATGGAAGGGTTTTCTATCATCTAATTTTCTGCAGTTCCTTTTCTTGGTGTCTTAAAGTTCTCATTGTAGAGGTCTTTTCATTTCTTGGTCAGGGTTGTTAGTCATTTTGTTACTTTCTGTGACACTATTGTGATTGGGATATTTTTCCAAATTTATTTCTTGGCACATTTGTTATCATATATAGAAAAGCTACTGAATTTTATATGTTAAGTTTTGTATCCTGATACTTTGTTGAAAATGTTTATCAAATATAAGAGTTTTAAGATGAAGTCTTTGGGGACTTTTAAATATAGGAACATGTTCTCTCCAAAGTGGGATAATTTGACTTCTCCTTTTGCTATTTTATACTCCCCCTTACATTATATAAATGATTCAATTAACACTAGCTGTGTGTGGCTACTTAAGATTAAAAATTAAAATAATTAAAATTACATTAAATTCAGTTCCTCAGCTGCACAAGCTATATTTCAAGGACTGAATGACCAGGTGCCAGTGGCTAATGTGCTAGGATAGATGTAAAACACTTCTGTTCTCACAGAGCACCCCATTGGATTTCTCCAGATTCCTGCCTCAAGTCTTTACTTTTAAAAGAATTGTCAAGAAATCTTAGATCCTCTAAAATAACATAATGAAGGAACAACTAGCCCAGAATGTAGCATTTTCTTAAACAGTGGTTTTCAACCTTTCTAATGTTGTCACCCTTTAATACAGTTCTTCATGTTTAAGTGACTCCCCAACCATAAAATTATTTCATTGCTACTTTATAACTAATTTTGCTACTGTTATAAATAATAATATAAATATTTGATGTGAAACTCCAAAGGGATTGGGACTCACAGAACTGCTGGCTCTTTTGCACTTAGAAAAGTCAATGTCATGGAGGAAGAAGGTGTCAGTATAGGGGTGTGTTCTAGATACTTAGAGGTCTAAGTGAGCTTATTAGTTTTATATTAACTTGACACAAGCTAGAGTTATCTGAGAGGAGGGAGCCTCAATTGAGAAAATGCCTCAGTAAGATCCAGCTGTAGAGTATTTTCTTAATTAGTGATTAATAGGTGAGAGCCCAACCCATCATGGATGGTGTCATCCCTAAGCTGTTGGTCCTGGATTCTATAGCAAAGCAGGCTGAGCAAGCCATGAGGAGCAAGCCAGTAAGCAGCACTCCTCCATGACCTCTGCACCAGCTCCTGCCTCCAGGTTCCTGCCTTGCTTGAGTTCTGACCCTCACTGCTTTTGATAAGCACTGTTATATATAGACTTTGCGTGAAATAAACCCTTTCCTCCCCAAGTTGCTCCTGGTCATGGTGTTTCATCACAGCAATATTAACCCTAATTAAGACAGTAAGAAAACTAACAGCTAAATATAATGTTTGACCCCAGTCTAAATAAATACTATGCTTGCTGCCTAGTGTTTACTTGCTAACTCATCACAATCTAGAATGACCGGCTGGCCTGTGGACATGTCTGTGTGGAGCTTGTCTTACTGGGTAACTGTGTAGGAAGACTCACCCTAAATGAGGGTAGCACCATTCCATGAGCTGAGCCTTCAACTAAAAAAGAGTGCAGAGAACTAGTTTAATGCCACAGCAACAAGCAGGCAGCATGGGTGTGTTCCTTTCTCTAGACTGTGTTCTTGATGTGGTATAACCAACTTTTTCAAGAGTCTGCCTCTGTGACCTCCCTGTAAAGATGGACCACAATCAGTGACTATACACTGAAACAAACCTTCCCCTTCTATATTGCTTTTGGCCAGGGCACTCTTCCCTTTCTTAGTTTTTATAACAGAGAGTCAGAGAGAAAATCCTGCTTCTGTTGAGAGAGGGGTATGTGGACAAGTTTGTGGTTTGTGCATTAAGTGAATTAAATGAATTCATGTTCTGAAGGCTCTGATCTTAAAAGTAGTTTCTGTCTTAGAAAAGATAATTTTCAAATGGAAAACAAGAATCCTGAGTTATAAAACTTTTGCCTAAAATATATTCATTGTATTTGAGAATTATAGTGCATTCGGGTATGACATGGTGCCTGAGATGTATCAGCAGCTCCAGCAGAGGTTAGGACTTGAGAAGGATGGATGTAGCAGGCAATATAAAGAAGTTGCACCAGACAGCAAGTTGAATCTTTTCTGAACCTCTGGGAATATATTATTTGTTACTGTATTAAGGAGTCAGTCGACAGGAGAGGATATCTGTATATATCTCTCTTCCAAGGCCACAGAGTTTATTTTTATATCTTACAACAATGACTACATCAATCTACATTTGAATTTCAAAAATATTTAATATGTGACTATTTTCCCAACATGAATCAAAACATCCTTGAAAAGTCATAGTCATAAAATTCAATGATCACAGATCCGGGAACAAGTAGACAAAGTTTAACTAAGTAGAGGAGGAGAGGCCCTTAACATTTCCTCATGGTCACCATTGCCAGACAATTTATAATCAAGAAGGCAAATTCTTAACTTGTAATAAGCAAAGCAAAAATTCTTACCAAATTTTATTATAATCTATTTTAAACCATTGTATATGTCCTTATTTATATATCAAATATATTTTCTGCAAAATTCCTATCTTCCTTATATTATAATCTAATGATTAACTTACAATGTGAAATCATATCTTTTTTCTTGATTCTTGGTTTTCAAATTTGCATTTTATATCTATAAAAGCGTTAATACCTTCACTACAAAGCAAGCAGAAAATGTTCCCAAACTCATTTGTGGATTTTTATGTACTTTCCCAATCTCCGGAGACTAGTTAGAACATCCTGTTCAGCCATTTCATCAATATTTATACTTTCAAATGTGTAGGTTTTATACTACCCTTTTCAATAAGTTTTTTCATCTTATTTCCTTTCCCAAACCATCTCAGACCATTGATAGTCTGAGGGCAAAAGGGAACAAATAATGAATCCAAAGACCACTATACAAATGATTTTATTTTTAAGTAATAGAACTAAAAGAGGAAGCTGGGCTGTAACCCCTCAGCCGGGAACGGGAACTTTGTCACACAGTTTCTTTAGCCAAGCAACAATCATACAGTTTCCTTAGCTAAGTTTCTGAGAACTGGAGCTTTGTCACAGTCTCCTTAGACAAACAAAAATCACAGCCTCTTTAGCGGAATGGTGAGTGGTGCCACCAAGTAGACACAGGTGCTCACAGGACCTTCTTGGGAAGTTTATGTTCCAGCCAGGGCAAGACAGTGACCAAATAGGTAAATCATGCAGGGTGTCAGAAGGTGAAAATGGATATGGAAAAAAGATGGAGGCAATGATAAAAATGTAGATCGTGGAAGAGAGAATGAACTTATGCTGGAAAGGTGGGATTGTCTGTAAATGGAAAGCTGCACTGAGAAAATGGGTGGCATGGGGTGGGTCTTAGGTGACTCCCCCGCAGACATGTGATGAAGATTTGGTCACTAACATAGGCTTCTTCAGAGGTAGGGCCTTTGGGAGGTGATGAGGTCACTGTCTTTGTGTCAGATAAACTCACGGAATCAGAACTCGATTGTGGGTAGGGCTTTGTCAAGGAAGCAAGCGGTCTCCCTCTGCCTGGCTCTGCCACAAAGCGAGCAACTCTGCACTGCAAGTATTCCCTGTCACGATGTCTTGCATTGCCACAGGCCTAGACACAGCAGAGCCAAGGGACCCTGGACCAGAACCTTGGAAAGCACAGGCCAAAACGAACCTCTCTTCCTTTGGGTCGAACTATTTGAGATTCCTTTTCACAGTAACAGAAATCCAACACTATAAGGCATGGAAGAAGTCAGGTGACAGGCTTCACGCTCCAGGCCCAGAACAGCAAGAGCTCAAAGGAGGAAGTGAGCTTAGTGTACTTGAACAGAAGCCCAGAAACTACAGTGTTCAAAGCAGAGAGCAAGAGGAAGAGAATGGGAGGGGAAACCAGAGAAGTTTTGAGAGTGAATGGATATGATGACACTGTTCGGGACCAAACTAGCACACGCATTTCTCCTCTACAGAGGACACTGACCATAGATGGCTTCTCATCTGGAATGCCCCCCTTCACCTGGCTACATATTTTCCCTGGGAGCATCCCACATCCAATGAATACCTCATGAGGATGTCTAAAATTGGATACCCTTGTTTCCATTGCAGGCCCACCCAGAAGGGTCTAATATAAGTGTATCACAGTCGACTTCCTTCTGCCCAGTTCTGCTTCTTGGTCCCTAACCCAGACCACTTTTTCCATTGTGGTTTGAGCTCTCTCCTGATAAGCTTACAACGCTCAGCTCATCTGTAGAAACTCCAGCTATCACATCTGTAATGTCAAGTAGCCGAGATACATTAAATACAGTAGAATGGGCCACATTCAATGGTGGTTGGACAACTGAGTCAAATCTTTGTTTCCCACCAATTAGACAATATCGAATGCTCTCATCAATCCATTTATCTTTTCTATAGTTACAATTTTAGAATGAAAATAGTAACAACTTAATAGTGTTTACTTGAATCAATAATACACATATGGATAAATGATTATCGATTACTATTCAGCATTAAAAGTAAATTCTACTCTTTTCTTTCTCAAACACTTAGACAAATTATTTTACTTGGGAAGAAATGATATTAATTTTAACAAGAAAATATATGAAACTTTTCATATATCTTCCTCATTAAACATAGGGCAATTATTTTCTGAACCAGGAAGGGAGTTGCAGGTCTTAACACAGAGCACTGGTCCCAGGTGACCAGTTAGTCAATGTGCCCATACTCTTTCAGCCCCACAGATGCACTAATCCGTTGAAAGCCACGCTCCACATGATTTGTGAGCAGGCCTACCTTACCATGAAGGGTCAGTTACACCTTAACTATGTGGAATGTGGAAGCTCAGTTTTTGTTCCTGCCTTTCCTCTGCCAGACAGCCCAAACTTGTTCTGGCTTCATAATAACACTTCTCCACTGGTCTTCATCAAGTCACACACTCATGTGTCCACTGTATTTTCTTTTAAGTCTGACATGTTCCTCTTATGATATATTTGTTATTTCAGCCGCATCATGTAGTGAGATATTCACCTTGTCCGCAGGGCTGGACGTGACCTGGGGGAATAGGCTGAGGAGGGGGTCAGAGGCTCTCTGGCTGGCCGGATGCTGAGAGGAGAGGATCCTGTGGAACCTGCCGGCGTTTATCTGCCTATGTTGTGAGTTATTTCTCCCTGAATAAACATCTATTTGGCCTAATTGTTTATCCTGATCCTTATTAAACCACAATAGCATCATTTATTTGTACTAAAAAAAAAAAGTCGAGAGAAAATGTTCACCATATAAGCATGGCCACTGCATATAGCTGTTCGGTTTACATTGAGCACATACTCCCAACAGAGGAGGACATGAGGGCATAATTCAGGTATGCCATGTCCTTAGAATCTACACAGTGACCTATAACCACTGGCAAATAGGAAACACACCTGCTATCATAGCCAACAGAGACATGCATTTTTCTTGTTTGGCACAAAGTGCTGTATAGCTGATAGCAGCCCTCTTTATGAAATGTGATGGGAAGACCATCCTTCTTCAAAAGCAACAACAAAGAACAGATACTTGCTTTGTCCTGTGGCCTTGGGGACATGCCAGGATCTTTCAACTAGGTATATCTACCACAGACTTTGATTTCAGATCTTGGGCAATGGAGAATTCCTCTTGTCAGCTTAGTGAAGGCTAGGGTTGCCTTAGGGTCAGTGTCTAGGGCTGGAAAAACTGATGGAAAGAACTCCAGACTAGTTTCAGGGAGGAATTTCATTTCTGCTGAAAAACCTAGCTGTGTTCCTGGTTATTTTCCTTCCTGGTGTTACTATATATACCCAGGAGCTTATGCTATGGCTTCTCTTGTTTCCTCCATAGTTACCTCTCACAGGGAAGGAAGAATTATTCCCTTTCTTTCTTTTATTGGGGGAGGGAAAGCCTTAAAGTGGATAACAACTTCCACATAGCTGGAAATCTGATGACTTAGGATCCCGTAGCTTTTCCCTATAGCAGTAAAGAGATTAGGTTGTGATAGGGTAGTGACAGTGCTTGCTGGCACTAAGAGAGTTGGTATTCTCATGTCCTTTAGTAAGTTCTGAAAGGGCTGAGTTTGAAGCTGCTCCCTAGGGTTGTTCACTGTCCTTGGCTTTGAGATGATAGCTGGAGTTCTCAGAGAACTAGAAAGTCTCCTTCTCCATCCTTCTGTGCTGACAGTAAGTGCCCCAGCTGGTTCCCAGTCCAGCGGTCACAGGCCAGAACTTTCCTAAGTGTATTTTACAGATGGCTCAGCATTCATTTCCTCTTCCCAAGGGGACTCTTATTTTCTTCAGAGCATTTCACCTCCGCACTTGTCTGTACTCTTGAAGGAATCAAATACAGGCATCTGGCCCATTGTGGATGTTTGAAGAGCCAAATTGTTTTTGTTTTCCCAAGGTATTCAGGATATAATGAGAAACCCAAGTTCAGGCAGATGAATTGTCTCTCCTGAGACTTTGATCTTGGGAAAGACATGGTTCAAGTTCATTAATGTCAGCAGGCACAGACTGCCCAGTCTGTTTCTGCTCTGAGGTCATGGCGTGGATGCTTCTTTCTAGTCCTCTAGAGGTGGCCTTGCTCATTTTCAATCCGTGTCTCACAGCTGTCTACTCTTCTGGAACCCTTCAATCATCTCTCTTGGTTTTGTTTTTATTTGGTCAGACAGAGCTGGCCTCTGTTACTGAGAAACAAGAACACTAGCTGACACAGGAAACATTCATACTGCAGACTAAGGGAGATGATGCTCCAGGAACTGTTTTTCTTTCCATTGCCATAGACACCCTCAACCATCTTCTATATGCTTTTCACATAAGTGTCCACATTATGCAGAATACTTAGGCTTGTTTAGTCCAAATTGTAATAGATCTGTTGTGATGACGAGGTGATGAAGAGAACATATGTCAAAAGGCCTCTTTCCTTTTCCTCCGCCATGTTTCAGCCTTCTTAACTACTCCCAACTATGTTGCCACTCTACAGGAAGCCCACTTTTGCAAGAATGTCCCGGATAGCTGTGCTGTCTGTTCAGAGACGCTTGATGCAGTATCACACCTAGACACACAACAGCTGCTAGTCCAGATGCACTTGAAACTCACTGGAGTAAGTGAGCACTGAAGCTGACTGGAACTTTGCTACTTAGGATGCAGTTCTAGGAACAGAAGCATCTATCTAGGAGCTTGATAAATACAGGCCCCTCCCCAGATACAGTTGCTAGTTAACAAGCATATTAAAATTCCAGAGTCATTGGTGGAGAGAAGCATCACAGAACATTGTGATAGAATAAGCATTGTTTCATGAAATTGTTTCTAATTATATACACAGGAAATTACAAATTTGGTTATGATGATAAATGTACTTCTTGCCATGGATCACATTAATTTTGCTTAAAGCCCTGAGCTAGAGGAAATGGCTACATCTAGATGGAATCCTGTTGCCCTTCTTTATAAGAACAATCAGGAGTCACTCACTGCTGCGGAGACATGCTGCTATGATGGATGCAGAAAACTCCTCTAACTCAGAGGACCAGGCTCCAGGGCTACGGATGTGATTTTCTCATGCATCGTCTTATTCTTTATGTCCTCTTCCAATACCTTTGAAGAGAGAGAAGTCCTGTAAAAAGCAAAACAAAACAACAAAGGGCAAACATCATCTTTAAGAAGGGCACGAACAATAAAATCTACAGTAGAGGAAAACCACTAATATGAAATGGTTAAGGGGACACTCATGGGCCAAGCACTCCATTTCACCAATTCTTTCCATCTAGTAAAGATACAACCATTTCCCCTACCGCCTAATTTTGTGCTGCAGGAGGAAGTCCATCTGTATTTACTTAGGAGCCTCTAGGTTCCTGAGGCTCTCTCAAACTCTGCAATGCAGATTTTAAATGCTCCTGGGGGAAGTGTTTAAATGTAGCACCTGGATGAACTTTGAAGAACCATGGCAGGTATCAGAAGATGAGGAGGCTTGTTAAGCTTGGGGTCAGTTATTCTCCTGCCAGTCATCAGCTTGGTGACCATGGCTAAGTCAGTTTCCCTCTCTGAGCCTTCATTTTTTTCTATCTGTTAAACAAAAATAAGGATGCATATTTCTTTCTATTGTCAGGACTGAATCAGGCAAAGACATGTTAATCTTGTGCCATGTTTCTAAATATAAACTCTCCAACTCCCTTTGCAATCATTTTTCAATTTTAATTAATTTTTTTGAAGTTAAAATATAGTCACATTATTTCTTCCTTCCCTTTCCTCTCTCTTAACACCTTCCATGTCTTCCCCTTGCTCCTTCTCTAAGTCATGGTCTCTTTTTCTTATACATATCATATACATATATCACATATATACATTTTATAAATATATGCATATATATTCACAAATATATAAATACAACTTTCTCAGTATGTTTTGTGTTACTTGTATGTATATTATTGCAGGGCTGATCACTTTGTATCAGGTAATCAATTAGGGGGCTTATCCCTGGGGGAAGACTATTTTCTGGTCTTAGCACATCTTAGTTTCCTATAGCTTTTTGTCTAGGAGTAGGGCCCTGGAACTTTCCCTCTTGCACATTGGAATGTCTTCTGGTCGTTTACTTGTTCAGGTCTTGTTTAGGCAGCCATATTGTTGAGGTATCATGGGGCAAAGCTTCTCTGTCATTTCTAGGAGTCAAAATTTCATAGCCTCTTGGGCTCTCACAATCTTTCTGACCCTACTTGTGGGATGCCCCTTAAGCCTTGGATACAGCAATTTTGTTATAAAAAGATGGGGTGAAAGCCACATTTACCTGTGCAGCTAAAGGTAAGTATGTATAATGTAGTTAGTAATTATGCTGGTTTAAGTGGCAAGAGAAAGTTTCTTCTAAAATCCATGACCTCACTAGCCTTTGGAAGTAAGGTAGGTTTCTAGTACCAGGCATGATGTCCTTTCTGTCAGCAGGACTTAAGTCCAATTAGACTGCTGTTGTTGACCCCCCCCCAAGATATGAGGGCCACTATTGCACTCTTAGGGATATCTTGTCATGCTGGTCACTGTTGTGTCAAAGGTGTCACAACTGAGTAGCACTATTAGCCAGCATTAGCTAGTCTTTTTTTCATTGATGTTGGAAAAAGAGTTATGGGAACTCTGGCCTATTTTTGTAGCTTTTAAATATGATTTTAAATCATAATTGCAAAAACATTGTTTGAAACCACTACAAAAAGGAATTTATAGCTAGAAGATGCCAATCTTGTTCAAGGTGATAAGTCACCTTGATTTCTTTTAACAGACATATTTCCAGACAGGTAAATTGAAAGACTGAAACTAATCTGGAATTTTTAAGGTAATGAAAAAAAATCCTTATAGATTAGATGAATACAAAGGGATGAATGTAATAGAGTCGTAGACTTTAAAATTGGCTACATGACCAGAGCAAAGACTGTGTATAAACAAAGAAGAAAGTGTGTATCCAAACAATGATTTCAGCTTCTGTTTTCTTCACATTTAATACTTATATGTTCAAAAGCAGTGACAATTGTTGACAAATTTTCAAATATCCCAATCTTTATCTGACCACTGAATACACTTGAATACAAATTAATTTCACTGAGCTCTTAAACAAGTTCTAAAGATAGATTGTACATAGCAAAGTAAAATTTTTATAAGACTAAACAAATAATTTTATACAAGTACTCTGAAAATCTCAACTAGAAGTTGTTTTTAAAAGTCAAAATGAGAAGGATGTGGTAGCACATGCCTTCAATCCCAGCACTCAGGAGGCAGAGGCAGGCAGATCTCTATGAGTTCAAGGCTAGCCTGGTGTACAAACCCAATTCCAGGACAGCTAGAGCCGTTACACAAAGAAACCCTGTCCAAGAAAAAAACAAAACAAACAAACAAACAACAACAACAACAACACACACACAAAAAACAAATGTCAAAGTGAATGGTAAATTTGTAGACAACCAGAAGTTTGTTAGATTATAAATTCTGTTACCAGAATAGAATATTTCCCATCAACAAATTAGCATTTCTAATTTAGATTATACATATATTTAAGAGATTTATTTATTATTTTATGTGTCTGTGTGTGGGCCTGAGTGTATGTAAGTACACTCTGTGTGTGTGTGTGTGTGTGTGTGTGTGTGTGTGTGTGTGTGTGTGTGTGTAGGTACCTGTGAAGGTCAAAAGAGGGGCGAGGGCACCAGATCAACTGGAACTAAAGTTATAGGCAGTTGATTGTGAATTACCTAATGTGGGTATTGAGAACTGGACTCAGGTGTTCTTCAAGAACAAATGCTCTTAGCCACAGAACCATCTTTCCAGCCCCAAAATTGCTTTGATAATACAGTTTTCATAATAAAGATAGGGCAAATCAGTAATGAGACACAACTAGAAGTTTTAGACCCTTCTTTCAAAGATCAGCACCAGCTGTATATGATTTTCAGGTCCACATGGACCATTCACTAAGAAGGACCACATTTTCATCATATAGTAAGGAAGTACATGTAAAAGGGTTTCAGTTTAATGAAGTATGCTCTCTTATCACAATAAAATTAAATTAAAAATCAGGAACAAGAACACATCTGAACTGGGACAGGAGAGACAGGACATGCTTAAGAGCACATACTGCCCTTTTGGAGGTCATGAGCTCAGTCCTCAGCATCTGTGTCAGGCAGTTCACAAATGCTTGTCACTCCAGCTCCAGCAGACCTGACATCCTCTTTAATTAATCTCCATGATCAAACTTAAAACACATCTGGGAAATCCTCAAACATGTATAAATTAAATAATTCAGTCCCAGGTAATTCATAAAATTAAAGAAAAATACTTGTAACTATATAAAAAAGCTATAAAAATTGTGAGACATAGTCAAAGTTGTTCTTCAACAATAGCTTAAAAACCAAGATCTGAAAACCAATGACCTAAAAATTGACTTCAAGAAACCAAAGAGAAGAGCTAAGGATGTAGCTCCATGGGTGTTTGGGTGCCTAGCATGTACAAAGTTGTGAGTTCAATTCCCAGCACCATGTAAGTCAGGAATGGTGGCCCACACCTTTAAACCAGAACTGGGGAGGTAGAAGCAGGAAATTCATAAATTCAAGCTCATTCTTGGCTATATAGCAATTCTGAGGGTAGTATGGGATACATGTGACCCTGCCTCAAACAAAAAAAAAAAAAAAAAAAAAAAAAAGAAAGGAAAAAAATAAATTATGGGAAGAAAAAAAACTAAATAATTCTATATGTATAACTAACTGGAAGAAAAAAATGATGAAAGTAAGAATTAAAATCAATAAAATAGAAATGTTCAAGAAAAACCAGGCGTGGTGGCTTGTTTCTCTAATCGAAGCACAAGGGAGTCTAAAACAAGAGAACCACCAAGAGTTTGGGGCTAGCCTGGGGCTACATAGTGAGTTTCAGGCCAGCTTGAGCTATAGTGTAAGGCTACCAAGAAAGAAAGGAAGAAAAGAGAAAGGAGAGGAAATGTATAAGCAATAGAAAGAATACCAACAAAAATATAGGGCCAGGCAATGGTGGTGCATGCCTTTAATTCCAGCACTTGGGAGGCAGAGGTTGGTGGATCTTTCTGAGTTTGAGGCCAGCCTGGTCTACAAAGTGAGTTCCAGGACAGTCAGAACTAAACAGTGAAACTTGGTCTTGGAAAAACAAAAAAACAAAAACAAAAACAAACAAACAAACAAATGAAAAAACAACATCAATCAATATTATGCCAAATATAGGTAGCAATCTTGAACAAAATTTTGGCAAAAAAAAATCCAGCAGTATATAAAAAGTACAATTTATAGTCAGGCAGTGGTGGTGCCTGCTTTTAATCCCAGTACTTGAGAGGCAGAGGCAGGTGAATATCTGTGAGTTTGAGGCCAGCCTGGTCTACAGAGAGAGTTCCAGGATAGCCAAGGCTATACAGAGAAACCCTGTCTCAAATCCCATCCCGATCAAAAGCACAATTTATATCAGTCAGGTAGGCTTCAGTGGAAGTGATAATGAAACCCAAGAAAGGTTAAACAGTTAATATTGTCAGCTAGCTGAGGAGAAAACATATGTGATAATGTTAATTGGTACAGAAAAGTATCAAAACTCAGAAGTCACTTATGGTAAAACAAGGGAAGAACTGTTAGCAAAGTATGAATAGTAGGCAGCTTCCTCAGCTTATAACAGGTATTCATGAACCTCAAACACTGTATTTAACAATAAAAGACCATGCGGACCTCTGGCCATTTGAATGAGAATGACCCCCATAGGCTCATATGTTTGGTTCCCAGTTGGTGGAACTGTTTGGGAAGGATTAGGAGGTGTGACCTTGTTGGAGAAGGTGACCACTGGTATGGGTTTTGAGGTTTCAGAAACCCATGCCAGGCTGCTTCTCTCTCTCTCACCCCCTCTCTCCTTCCTTCCCTCCCTCCCTTTGTTCCCCTCCCTCCATTCTTCTCTCCCCTCCCTCCATTTTTCCCTCCCTTTGTTCCCCCTCCCTCTATTCCTCTCTCCGCCTCCCTCCCTCCCTCCCATTTTTGGATCAGCTATAAGCTTCCAGTTACTATTACAACCCTATGCCTGCCTGCCACCATGCTTCCTACCATGATAGCCATGCATTCACTCTCTGGAACTGTAAGCAAGCCCTCATTTAAATACTTTCTTTTATAAGTCCCTTGGTGATAGTGTCTCTTCACAGCAATAGAATAGTGACTAGGACATGACTTAAGGTATGTAAAGGTCCTGGCCTAGTAACTTCTTCTGCATTTGTTTAGTGGTGTCTTGGGTATCCTACCCAGTAGAATAGGTAAGAAATTAAAGAAGAAAAACTGAATTTATTTGTTTGTAGAAAATGCAAATTAAAATAAAAACAGAAGCCAAAACTGCTGGAATTAATAAGTTTAATCAAGTTGTGCAATATGAAACTACCCCCAACAGTTATTTCTTTATACCAGCAATAAACAATTGGAAATTAGAATTTCAAAATATTTTTGTTTACACTAGCATCACAAATTGCTAAAACACTTCCAAAATATTTTAAAATATATGCAAATTCCCCATGCTGAAAGCTATAAAACATTCATGGGAGAAATTAAAGAGTACTTAAGTTAATGAAGATATAGATGTTTGCAGGTTGGAGGATTCAGTGTTGTCCACATATCAATTCTCTTTAAGTTAATCAGTGAGCAAACTACCAGAAGAAAAGGAAATTGTTCAGTTGGCTCAAGGCACTCTCAGTTCTAAAAGTAACAAGCTAACTCTGAAGTCTATGTGGAAAATATAACTAACCACCTCCCCCAAAAGTAGGAGAGCTAAACAAAGTTTGAAACAAAAGGGAATAAAGTTTGAAGACTTATTTTACTTAAACTAGATAGCCACCAACACTTACTAAGTAGGGAAAGGTTTTGTGGTATCCGTACAACTAAACACAACTCAAGAATAATGAAGGAACAAAGGCTGGGTTTGGGTAACAAAAGTGATGGATTTTAAAGACATGCTGAGTTAAGGAAGTCAAACATGAAGAGCCTGTACCATATAATGCCAGATACACACAATGCTGGAAAAGATGTACACAGCATGAGGCTGCAGAACTTATCTCAGAGGGGCTGGCAAGATGCTTCAGGAAGTATAGCTGATTGATGCCACACTCAGTGACCTGAATCCGATTCCCTGGACAGACAAGGCAGAAGGAGAGAGCAGACTTGGACAAGTTGTCACTGACCTCCACACCAACACCCCCAACTCCAATAAGATATATAAAAATACAATAAAACTTTTAAAAAGACCTCACTGGACAAAATAGGGACCAGTTTGTTAAATTTTGGAGGTAGGATGGGGTGTGGGTAGAATTATTGGTTATCTCACTTGGTAATGGCTACCTAGATGTTCATATTGTTCAAAAATCAGTCTGCACACCAAACATGACATAATATACTAAATGAAAATTTGAACTGCTAAAAACAGAAGGAAAAGTAGAAATTTTCTAAAAAGGCAAGCTTTGGGGAACACACAGTGTGAACTGGTATTATAAGTCTCAGAGCGGTTAAAAGCTACCATATGCATTAGTCACTTTGAGGCTTATCTATCCTGTGCATCACAGTTCAGATTCTGGTCAAGGAGGGTCTGGGGTTCTGGCTCAGTTCAGGGCCTGCTTGTGAGCAGGGCCTGAATGACCTTCCCACTGGGATTGTAGTGCTTTCGGCCAAGTCAGTCTTCCAAAGATAAGTGAAGATCATACCTAGTTAACTAATTAACCACACAGCTGGACGGACGGACAGATGGACAGACATAGAGACAAGCAACCAGACAGCGCAAAGGAGGTCTCCCAAAGGTAAGTGAAGGTATTACCAGAGTCCAACAACGATACCTAGTTAACCAGAGACAGCCAGACAAGTAACCACCCACCTCACAACAAATGGCCCTCTCTAGTGATTTCAGTGAAGGGCAAAGACGATGGGCTCATGTGCGATTCAAACATTTTCACTTCGTTTCAGCATGATTCCGGATTATCTGTGAAGAAAGTAAACTTGCACGCCTGGAAACTTGGGAGGTTTTTCTAGCAAGAATTTCTGTTACTCGAGGAAGAGAAGCGTGTAAGGAGAAGGTTGTCTGGATGACTGGCTTTGGAAATGGGACCCTCCTCTGCTTTCCTGTGTGTTTGGAAGTGAGCAGAATTAAGAAACTACTGCTTAGTAACTAGAAAGCTTTGTAAGTTCCCGGGGTTGTTGGGATGCTGCGTTCAGGTCTATTCCCGGGTCTCCCGGGCCTCCTGGGTGGTCGGCAGAGGGAGCTATTCCCCAAGAAATCGCCGCAAGGGGACCTGGAAGCGACCCGCTGAGAGTTAGGAGATGGGGGAAGCTGTCCCTCCACCCGCCCCGCAAGGCTGGCGGGTCACCCTCCAATCGCCTCCCTCCTTCCTCCCCACCTTCCCAGTCACTTAGCTGTGACTCCACGCACCGTGGCCCAGTCTGGTCCCCATCCCTCCCCGCTCCTACTTTTGCGCTCCCTCACACGGGGGCGCGCTGCCCAGTCCACTTGGCGGGCACCAATCCTGTCTCCCAAATCCTTAAAGATCTCCCCTCTTGGGGTACTTTATCGCGGGGTTAACACTGGCACTGTGTGGGGCACCGCGCCCAGCTATCACTTCTCTCAAGTCGCGCAGTGACTCCAAGTTTGCCAACTTTGAGACTAGGTCTCCAGCAGTCCAGCCAGAAGGACACTACAGATTTGGAGGGACCGCGAGCAAGCGACAGCCCTCCCACCTCCCCAGAGGCCACTGTCCCCGAGGCAGCAGCTGCAGCAACTGCAACTGCTGGCATCCCAGCCCGGCTCCGGTTACTGCTTTCCTCCTCCAGCATCTCCAGCCAGACAGCGAAAAGCTTGTTCAAGTTTGCAGCAGGACTTGGTCCCTGTGTGAATCTGGGGCTCCAGGACCGGACTCCTTCCCGGGGGCCCCCATCTTCCGAGCCTAAACAAGAGCTGCAAACATCGCTTTCTCCTGGGACTCTGCTTGGAGGCCAGTGGCGCTGCTGGGAACAGATTTTGAATCCGGGCTGGAGTGGGTGAAGACCAAAGGAAAGCAGGTTGCGATTGCCAATCGCAATATCCCAGGACTGGGTAAGAGTTAAGCAAACTCAACTCTGGAGGCTATTGGGCTTGGTGTCTGCTGGGAGGCTTCTTAGGGGCTAGAGGGCACGTTTCTCCTTTAGCCAGGATACCTTAGTGCAGCTATGGTTTGTCTGCCTCCCAGGGACTTATTGTGGTTGTTTGTGTTTGGTTTTGTTATCTGGGACAGCAGGGAATTCCAGGGAATAGCTCTTCATTATGCATTTTATTTTGGGTATTTTTGTGCCTCTGTGTTGCTTTGCCTGTGTTTGTTCCACGTTGATTGTGACATTGTGGGTGCAGGGATATTTTAGGGGACATCTGAGAGTGAAATGCAGCTTCGGCCGGGCCTTCCATTGAGGTCTGCCTAGTACTACTCTGGGACCTTAACTTGTTTCCTAAACTTTTCTTTCTTTAGTACTTGATATTCAGATTGTGTTTGCAGGCTGGGGTTCTCTTCCTGCCTTTAGGGGTGTCAGGGTCCAGGAAGGTTCACAGACCTTAGAGTCCTTGTCAGAATGCTTGGATCCTTGGGGAACGCTGGAAGGGACAGTTCTTCGAGTCACACTTATTTGAGGAAAATGTGTCCGGGTCAGGTCGGTCACTTTCCTTTAAATCTCTTCACTCTGGGACTTTCACACACCCGGTTTGGGACTTTTTTTTTTTTTTTTTTTTTTTTTTTATCTTTATTGTTTTCTTTCTGCAAGTATTTTCCTGAATGACCCTACTGAATAAAAGAAACAGGGGGAGTGAATGTGCTGCTGCTTTCACACATAACCTCACACGAATCCCCACATTTTTTTTAAAAAAGAGACAGTGAAAGCCTGGAATTTTCTTGGTCTGAATGAGGCATCGTTTCTGCTATTGGGCAACAATAGCCATGCTGTGCCGAGGCAGAGAATGACATCCTTGGTTTCTTTATGCCAGGTCTTACTTTGTATACAGTCTTCTCAAATAAAACCCTTCATTCCTGTTCCTTATGGATAAAAAGAGCAGGCCACACGACATTACTCAGAAATGCCCTCAGCCTGACTGGCATGCTCCATGGAGTCAGCTTACATGGTACTTTTGTTTTGCTTTTCAAGGCCATGGAATTCCTTTAGTAAACTAGGATCAGGTGATCGAGGTTCAAGGCCCTATTCTGATACTTTGCAGTTGTGTGATTTGGTGTAGCTTACTAACACACCTTTATGTGTCTATAATATCAGGGTGAAATAATAGTGCTTACTCTAGAGCTGAAGGAGTTAGTGCATGGGAAGCTCCACACAGGGGAGGGGTTAGCTATTACTATTATCTTACTGTTGAGACAGCATTAATGGTTGTATGGCTTTTATTGTCCCCCTTGTTAGCTATTGGCAAGCGTTAGTTGCTACTGCTTTTGAGAAGGACTTTGATGGCTGATCTCATCTTCAAGTTTTGCCACTGCCTAGAATATGATGGTTTGCTCAGCTTAGTTCACGAATGTTCCTGGCAGTGTTTTCTGCTGGGTACTTTCAGTAGAGAGGAAGGTGTGTGTGGTGGGGCTGGGATCTGAAAAGCTAGTCCATGATTGGCTACCACAGGGTGTGGAAAGTGATGTCCTGTACACTTCCTTAGAAACTTTTGTGGCATTGGCATAGTCTCTTTATCTTGCATTTCAGAGGTCAATCAGTCATTAGGTGAACGTTTATGAAGCATCTACATTTCGATGGGGTTTGCACTTATTTCTCTGGCTTTATTTTCAAAATGAACATGTGTAGTTTCTTTATGACCTTCTCTGTCCTAGTTCATTTTAAATTTGCCAACAGTGTCTTCATGAGGCAGTAGCCTTCCAAACGTTTTAGCCACAAATGTCAACACCTGATTAAATACACACACAAGCATGTAAAACTGAGAATGTCCATGGAGTTTTCAGTGTGGCCTTACAGAGGTTGCTTCTCTCTTTTGGTACCAGTTTGATGATGCATGAATTTGTGTGTGTGTGTGTGTGTGTGTGTGTGTGTGTGTGTGTGTGTGTGTGTGTGGCGGGGGTTGGGGGTGGGGAGGTAGGGTGCCTTGTGGCTCTAAAAGCCTTTATATGAGTTACTTTACTTCATTGTTAGCTGTGTTTGACCCCCCTTTCCATTTTTAGCATTTGCTTGGGGTGCATAAATTATGGAACTTCCATATTTGCAGGTTAACTCATGATAAATAGGAAGGGGAATACATTAAGCCTGCTGAATTCTACCAGCTGCCTTCAGACTTGAGTATATCAGAAGCATGGGGGAAATTTGTTTAAAAATATTAGATTTTTTATCATGAAAAATTACCAACACTTGACCATTTTATAAATCTAAACAAATGACAGTTTCTCATGGTTCCTATGGCGTGTAAACCGTGGCTCCTCCCTGATTCAGAAAGTCTTGGGTGAAGTTGAGCACGTCTATAAAGTCCTGAAGTTAGTTGTGATGCCGGAGTCACTTGCTCATTGTACAGCAGTAGGTCTACCCTCTTCAGACTGCTGCTTCAGTCTGATGAGACATTTCTAAGATACAATCCTGATCATGTGATATCCTTGCTTAAGTCCTTGGCAGATCACTAGGTGGCTGGTGACCGTCAGCGTCTTGTATGGGCTGTTGAAAATGCAGTTCCCCACATCAGGCTTGGAGGAGTACCATATTCTAGCACAAACCCTCTGCCAGCCTCATTACTTTCCTCCAAAGACCACCTCTGTACCCTCTCCTGTGCTGTGCTCTGTATTCTTGCTCCCCAAGCCCCCCAGTTTCTGCAGATCTCATTAAGTCCCCAAATACACAGCACCCACTTCTTTCTCCATGCCCTCACTATGTAGATGGTTCTTTCTGTTGGAAATTCTGTAGTCTTCTTTTGTGTGCAAGCAGCTGTGTGTTATCCATTTATCTTTGAAGATGCAACTCAAATCAGTCATCCCCCTCCCCCCTTGATCTTTCTATTTCTCCTATGAGCAGTTCGTATCACGTGAGTTGCCATTCATCTCTGTGGACATCTTTTTGGTTACCTTGTTATCTGAATGACATTCCCAGCAAGTTGGTGAGTTCATCATTCCTTGATGAAATGCCTTACTCAGGTGGCTGGAATGTAGAAGTTACATAATAAATGCCCCTCAAAATGTGGGAGAAGAATGAATGAATGAATGAATGAATGAATGAATGAATGAACACTAGCTGGTGTTTTACTGTGGCACAAAATGTTAGGGCTCATTCTTGCGTATCTATTAAGAGTGGTGCAGAAGCCAGTACAGAATTTACTACTTGTCTATATGATCAATGAAGTTACTAGGGAAGAAAATACTCTATCATCCCTATGCTTCTCAACCTTCCTAAGGCTGCAATCCTTTAATACAGTCCCTCATGTTGTGGTGACCCCAACAATAAAGTTATTTCATTGCTACTTCCTAATTAGAATTTTGCTATTGTTATGAATTGTTACTTAAATATCTGACATGCAGAATATCTGATATGCAACCCCAATGGATCATGTCCCGTAGGTTGAGAACCACTACTCTAAGTGGGCTTACAAAACACCACATAATACTAAATTCATGCTTACATGCTCAACACCACAGTAGGTGCTATGTGTGACAGAGAGATACAATTAGACTCTGGGATGGTTTGCTTGTGGTTAGCAGTATGCCAGTGTGGAAGAGGAGATGCCAATAACAATAAAAGTTAGCCAACATTGCCTCATGTTTTTCAGTGTATGGGCCACTCTGGCATCTGAGTGGTAATTAGTTCAGTACTTTCGCACACTAACACATTCCTGAAATCAGGTTAAACACAGGGCCGGGGCTTTGCAATATGAGGGATGCTGACTGAAAGAGGCCGAAACTTTCTACTTCTTCTGTGTTGTCCAGACATAGCATCCAGTGTGTCCTCCTTGCTTGAGCTCTCCTTTTCTTAAACATCATTTGCTTTGGTTATTTCCTCCTCGTGTAAGCAAACGTTAGCCCATTCAAGGTCAATCAACATTCGACTCTGTTGAAAGCTTTGCCTATTTTAGCATCTGTGATAATTTCCGCCTCTGTCTCACATTAAGTTTATGTGAACAATCCTTCTTATAATTGCAGGAGAGTTTTTATTTTTCCTGTTTCCACTCATTTTTTCCCTTAAGAATGAGTTATGTAAATGGGAGCAAATGCTGCTTCAGCAAAGCTGAACCCATTGCCTCATGGCAATCCTACATGAAGCAAATATGGAGGGAGTCTACTTATGGGTGGGAGATATCAGCATTGATGAGTGAGTACAGATACCTGGGGCTGCTGGATAGACCGTGAACACAGCAGCCACATGCATTGCTGGACTCCTCTGTTCTCAAGAACATGGACCGTGTATTTAATTTCAAAGCTTAGTTTTAAGAATTGATGTAAGACTCATTGAGTCCTAGGGACTCACCATTCACAATTCTTTCCCCCAAGTGACCTATTTCTGCCTCAGTACATCCCTGCCTCACGTCTTGCCTGGACTTCTGTCTGTCTGCACTGCCTCACTTACTCATTCAACCATTCTCCAAATCTGAAGTTTTCTGTTTATCTCTTGTCCATATGCAACTCTGAAAGTTAATTTCATTGTGATCATTCTTACTGCTTTTTAACACAGGTGTGTGTGTGTGTGTGTGTGTGTGTGTGTGTGTGTGTGTGTGTCTGTGTGTGTGTGTGCATGCATGTAAAGGGTTCATTCAGGGAGCTTAAAGGGTTGTACAGGAAAGCACAATATCCACACCAGTGGTGTTTTATTTTATTGAACATTCTGTGCACAATTGTTAGTGCCATGAGACTGTTCTTTGATGATAGATGCTATGCCCCAAGCCAGTCTGGAAGAGTGGCTGTGATTCTATATCCTGCAGTTAGCACTATTAATGTCTATTGATTTCTCCACTATTTCATTTTTAATGATTTATTCTCCCAGATAAAGAAACTATGTAAAGCATCCTAACCACCTCAATTTCCTCTTCAGAGAGCAATAAATCATTTCCCACTCCCCATAAGAGAAGGGAAATAGAATTTCAGTGTGGAGCACCTCATCTTCCTAGGTGCATGTACAGGACATTAGCATCTGTTAAAACCATCAGATCTTTAGGAGCCAGGAGGCCTCATTGTGAGGGTAGCCAAATACCATGTTGTTATAATATCATGTCCAACCCAGATGAACTGTGCAGATATGACTAGCTCCAAAACATAGCTGCAGGTGGTAGCTCCTATAATGGGTATTTAACAAATCTTCTGCATGCTTTTCTGTTTTGTTTTTCTTAAGGCAGGGTCTCATGTAGCTCAGACTTACATCAGACATGTACCACCATATGTAGGTTTTAAAAAACAGTTTATTTTAGATGAGGAATTGATGACAAGACATGACTGTTTTTTATGATTAGTTGGTTTAAGTTTTATTTTCCTTTTTATCATATGTTTATGAGGTGTATAGTATGAAATGATAAACATTACAATTGCAAAGAAAGAGTTAACATCTAAAAAAAACTGTGTGTGTACATACGAACGTACATACATACATATATATCCAGCCAGGTAAAGCTGAGTGTAGTCATGGTCAAATAGCAGGTCTGAGAGTGGCTCTGGGCTCATGCCAAGAAGAGGGCTGTGTGTATCATGGAGAATGTTCTGCTAAGAGAGGTTTTATTTAGAGGGGAACACAGCAGGTCAGGCAATAGGTTCAGCAGACACAATTTCAGTAGAAGCATGATGGGCCATTTCAAAGGAACTGAGAATCATTTTTATGACAGCTATTTATGGAGTCACAGGACTGGTTCTGTCTGTCCCTCCCAGTACTGAGTTTGAAAGGAATCTTTCACATTTTACAGCTATTATTTGGTCATAGAGACCAGATGTGGGCACCCTCTGAGATTCAAATAAAAGTTGATTTAGAAGTCTCCCTTATTCATGAGAAGGCATTCCTGGAAAGTTTTTACCTTTGCACCGTGGAGGGAGTTCACAGGAAGGGGATGGCCAGGATTCACACTTTCTCTAGTCTCACCAGGGGAAGTATTCCGATTTCCTCCTGACCCTTAAGGATTGTTTTGCTACATGATAGTACAGCCTCAGTCTGAAGCTCCTTACCTAAACATGAGCATTGCTCTGTGCAGTAAAGGGCTCTGAGAGGTTGACATTTAAGGTTTGTGGAAAAAGTTTATATTTTAATATCTAAAACAAAATGTTAAAGATAATCTTTGTCAAAAAATTTTTGAGGGGTTGGCAAGATATATTCCCACCAAGCTTTCACACAAACTAAAACACTGAAAAAGACGTTTTAAAATTGTGTGTGTGTGTGTGTGTGTGTGTGTGTGTGTGTGTGTGTGTCTGGAGAGCAAACCCAATGTGTGTGTTATGTTAGATGCTCACTCAGGCTCTGAGCTGCATTCCAGCCTAACATGTTTGTGTTGTTGTTGTTGGTGGTGGTGGTGATAGTGGTGGTAATAGTTTTCTTTGGTTCATTCTGCCATCGGAAACTGGCCTGGCCTGTCACTTTCTGATGATCTCAGACTCCGTGGTCTGTTCTTGCACCCTCCTCCTACTCTTCTGGTCCAGTCACTTTCTCTCAAATTCCCATTGTCTTCTGGACAGCCATTAGTGCTTTAAGTGTCCCTGTTCCATGTTCTCTGGTACCCTCATTATTGCATCTTTTGCCTCCTATACTAATATTAATAACCTCAGCACAGCATTCGATGTAAAGCCCTGTCAATATCCTCTTGCCTTTAGTTTATCCCTTATACAGATGCACAAATGCCATCAGTGAGGCTGGAAATGCTTGACACATCTATCTGGCCCATGTTCCTAAGCTTCAGAGGCTTGAGAACAAACTGCAGAGCTGATGGTCCTCTGGATTTAAATTTGGTAGGTGTGCTGGACCTAGGAATGTACATTCTGGGCAAGGTAGGATGTTGCAGATAGCCTAGGAATGCACTAGAATTCTTGTTTGGGGTTACAGTACCCCATTCAAATAGCATGCCAGTTTTTTTCTTTCTTTTTGGTTTTTAATTTTGGTGATGGCTGGAGTGGGTCATGGAGAATAGTTGGCCTGTGAGAAGCTGTGCCTTTCCTCCCTACTTGGAGGAACAATGGCTGTAATACAACACTGTTCATGTGACAACTAGAGAAAGACACCCATTGTTTTGGGGTTGGCTGATATTCCACTAGGCTCTGGCTTGCTATTCGATTAAGCCTGGTATCCCTGAGGAAGCAGACACACTTAAATCAGAGAGGAAAAAGAAAAGAGGTCAAGGCCTTCCACAGTTAAACTACATGTGTCAGAGGTAGGGCTTGGGAAGGGAAAATGTAATTCTAGGGAAGACTCATTCATTCATCTGCCGCTTGAAGCTGCAGACACAGCACAAGGAAAACATAAATTTGAACTGTAGTGTGTATTTGACCAAGAAAGAATTGGTTTCTACCTTTGTCTCACTGACTTATTATAGAAATTTATTATTTATTTTAGAAGCACAAAGATCTCCCTCCATTATAGGCAAAGACATATTTTTTGGCTTCTTTCTCCAGATTCATTGAGGATAGATATCTTAGCTAGGGGACGATAGAATGCTTATCCAGAATGAGCAAAGACCTGGGCTCAGCTCTCCCCATCACATACACTGGGCATGCTCACAGAGGCCTGTAATCTCAGCATTTAGGAAGTAGAGTCAGGAGGATTAGGAGTTCAAGGTCATCTTCAGATCCACAGTGAGTTCCAGGCCAGTCTGGGGTTGTTTAACAAATATCACCTCTACCAACCCCTCATTCCAACCACCCAAGTGTCAGATCTCAAAACCTCCTGGATTATGGTCTAATGTTTTAGAGGAAAATTTCTTGGGTAATGATCATTATTGTATTTGAAGTGTTAATAATTGCCATCCAAATTGTATTTCATAGCAATCTTGCATTTGAGAGTTACATTTTTAATTCAAAATGTAATTAAATTCATCAGAAAGTTACCCATATGTTTGGAAAGCTATGATGCTATTTAGATCCCTCACTCCCAACTCCCAATACAGGAGTTCCATGCTGCATAGAAAGGGTTACAAACTTCCTGTAAAGATCTAATTGTGAGGTCAACAACCAGACACTTTCTTTGGGTCAGAAGAGGATGCAAATTCAAGGTCACATCTTTGCAAAGGTCACAGACTTTCCAACAGGGTTGTTCTTTTAGCCTGATTACCCCCTTTATGAAAAGTATGTCATTCATCCAGACTTTGCCTCTGGGTTCCTTTCAAAAGGACACCCTGTCCCTAGTTCTTGTGTATATTTGTGGGTAGTTATTCTTCTTAAGTCTTTCTTAATTTTTTTTCTTTTCAATTTGGCAAAGGATACAGACCTGAGGGAAGGGGAAGGAGGGAAGCCTTGCTGGATGTAATGGGTTCTAGAGAGTACGTGTGTGTGTATGGAGTGCTGAAGCAGCTGGTGCCTTGGACCAGTAGGAATCCTTTCTCCTCTGAGATAAGAGGTTTCTTGGCTGGGAGCATTTGCCTTAAGTACAGCAGTCCCCAGGAGTGGGCAATACATGACTTGCTTCAAGTCACTTAGGGCTCCTCATTAAGTCTGTATTTGGGCCTTGATTATAGATTATCATTGCAAATCCATTAGAGAAGAAGAGACAAGTGGGTTGTGGAGAGGCAAGTGTCTTTATTTTCATTAGTTCTCCATTCTCCTCTCTCCTCTAGTTTGTTTATCCTTTACTAAGTGGGACTTTGGTTTTGCCAGTGATATGTATGCCTTTAATGCAGATACAGTGAAGCAGAAACATAACAGAGCAAAATGATCATGTTAAGCAGTAGTCCAATAAGTTAATTAATTTTCAATTCATTGTCATTAGGCCAGCTCTTTGGCTCTGTTTGTGTGAGGTAGGGAAATGCTCTCTCCTCAGTGCTCAGAGGGAAGACTACTGTGTTATACTTGACATTTCGTAAAGTTGAAGTGTTTGCTGAAAACAGTAGGGACCTTGCATGCTGTCTCTTTGTTGTTTGTTATACATGGTCTTCTATCAGAAGACTTGGTTGAGACTTGGTTTTCTATCAGAATCAATGTTTTGTCCACTGAGGGCTTGGGTTCAGTCAGCTACTGCTTATATGGATGTGTTCAGTTTGCCAGAAATCCTTGAGTACTTAACCCTTTTGGAGTGCATTTTTCTATACTTGATGAAAAGTTTAAAAAAAAATCAAAGTCCCATGTTTACTGTGGAATTAAATTCTCGAAGTGATAGGAAAATACAAACTCTAGGAACCCCAATTGCCTCATAATGTGTTGGGTATGTAGAATTTTAATGTCCAGGGAGTTAACCCTCTCATAGCAGAAAGAGCCAAGCAACTACGTAAAGCAACAACGAGCCCACCCAGGCATTATGTTTGTCTAGGCAGGAAATCCGGTACCTAAGAGGTTAACATTTTAGCAACACTCTATTATTTAGACTCTAACCTCAATATAGCCAAATATTTCAGTTGTCAACTCTAAATGTCTACAGCCTCCATATTCATAATAATTTGCTATGAAAAAGCAGGCAGGAATGGGCAGTGTGGATCCTGGGTGCTTTTCTGACTCTTTAGATGACTGTTGTCCTAAATTCTGCTATTGGAATGCTTCCAGCACACACACACACACACACACACACACACACACACACACACACACACACACACACACACACAGAGTGATCAGCATGTTTCTACTTCTTTCCTCTCACCTGTCTCAACTAGTTAAAGTTCACAGTTTTAGTGGATGAGGCAGAGTAGCATAAGCAGCTGTCATTCTCCACTTCAGCAGTTTATCCTCCTGTTTTCTATTATCTATCAGTGTTGGCCTGTCTAGATTGTACCAGAAAGATGTTCCATTGCATTTGTGGGACACCCAACTCTGTACTCCTAATATGGGATGATAGATTCAACTGGAAAAAAAATAGGGGTGATTTATTTTCCAAAGGAGAGTTTGGACCCTTGGCGTGGACATGGGTATCCCTCTGTGAGAGATCTGAGTTTCTAGCTTGTATCCTTCATTTTGGATATTGATTTTTAAAAGTTAAATATTGATTTATGCAAACATGAGGTTATAGTTGTGGGATAAAAAGACAAGATTTTGGTAGTCTTGGTCTGCGCCTGGCCTTGTCATTTAATGTAGGAAATGTGACAATCTAGTCTGAGAGTCGATCTCTATTCCTAAATCTTTGTGACTTTGAGCAAATAGCAAACACTGAGTACCTACCTGTTCATGACCTGTGACATGATAATAGTGTGTAACTCATTTGCATGTAGCACAGAGATGAACACACAGTAAGCAACCAATATCCACCCACATCATGATTCAACACCAGGTCATATGAAAGCAAGGAAGGTCTGCTTATGTTTCAATTGGTGACTCCTTCATGTGCTTAAGTCAGATTCTGCTAATTATCATATAATTTAAAATGCGTAGTCTCTGATATAAATGCAAATTATAAGGAATCTTAAAATATTCTGGATTACAAAATAGTTAAATTTACTAATGAGCATATACATTTAATTACAGTATTTTGCTAAAAGAAATATTATCTTGACTATAGGATTGGACAAAGCTTTCAGTAACTGACCTTGTTTTGAGGTAACAGTGAATTTACACTTGTATACACATGCTCATGGAAGCATTATCAGGGACAATATAGATATGCATTGGAAAATTCTCCAGTCACTAAAAGAGGATGAAGCACAGCACATGTTCCAACATGGGTAACTATACTACATGGAGGAAGGTAGACATAAGACTCTGCGTGGTGTATTATTCCTTTCATATGAGGCATCTGGACTTGGAAAAGACAATAGTCTCAGAATGTAGACTGGTGGTTTTTAGGGTTTGGGAAGGGAATAATGGGTGAGACATAAATATTTGGTGTTTTGTTGAAGTGATGGGAACACTCTGGAAGTGGGTAGTCATTGTGATGGTGGTTGTACAACATGGTTAAAATGATGAATTTTAGGTTATATGAACTTCATCTCTACTTTTTTCTCATATTTAAAAATATTCAGATGTTTTGTGTCTGGATAAGATGTGTCTGTCTGCATAGACTGGACAACCCATGCTCACTTTGTGTCGCCTATGGCTAAAGCTTTCCTGCTTAAAAGATATCGCATTGTATTTATGAATTTGGGAGAGGATGAGGGCACAGGAAATAGTCTGCAAATAAACCTACTTCAGATCCCTGAATCTGGTGACCAGACAAAGGTTTTTGACAGATAGGTGAGCTTTTATGTCATAGAGTGAAGGAAAAGAGAATTCCATCTGGTAGGAATGTATGTGACTATGTGTGTGCAGAGGGGGAAGTGGAAAGGACAGGCAGGGCAGGCAGTCAGAGGGCAGCAGAGTGAGAGTTTATTCAATCAAATATTGAGAAATAAGCATGGAATTGTACAATGGAGACAAGGGTTGACGTCTTAGAAGTTGTCTGCTAATGTTCAACCTTGAGAGGAGCTACAGAGGAGACTAGTCACATTCTAGTCCCTAGGGAGATAACTTGCAGGTGGGGGGTATGGTGTCTGGAGAGTGATTCTCAAGCTGCCTAACCCTGATAATACATTTTCCAACAGGTTAGATGAGTTTTTAAAGGATGAAGGAATGATCTTAGGTGAGTTGATCTGAGTTTGTGAACACAGGAATGACCCTCCTGATCTCAATGACTGGTCCTTGGAATGTTGGGTACATGTTATTAGGCATTAGATGAGGTTCCTCAACATACCCTGCTTTCCCAAGTAATAAAAAGCTGAGTGTATTCTCTGTTGGCGATCTTCTAGACCAGGTGAAGTAGAGGTTCATACTTCTTAGATGATGAAGGTCTGACAGGTTTCAGATATGGAAAGTAGGAGAGGCCTGGTGTCTGATATTTATATCCTCAAGATGAATAACCCTTTGATTATAGTCACAGAATGCAGGATCATGAGGCAGTATTTAATGTTATTGAGACCCTACCTTCTTATCAGGAGGTTGACTGAAAGTTGTTTACTTATGTTCCAAGGTTGGACCATCTGTTACAGAATAGAACAATTGAGTAAGACGGTATGACTCAGAATAGCATCAACCAAATCTTTGCTTGGGCAGTCCAAAAGGAAATTTAAAGACAGCGTGGACACTCGGATGACGGTCCAGTCTCAGGCTTGCTGCACTTACTAAAACTGACAAAGGATATTGTATTAAGGTTTCTATTGTCACAATGAAATACCATGACCAAAAAGCAAGTTGAGGAGGAAAGTGTTTACTTGGTTTACACTTCAGCATTGCTGTTCATCAATGAAGGAAGTCACGACAGAGACTCAAACAGGGCAGGATCTTGGTGGCAGGAGCTGATGCAGAGATCATGGAGGGGTGTTGCTTACTGGCTTGCTCTGCCTGGTTTCTTATAGAACCCAGGACCACCATCTCAGAGATGGCACCACCCACGATGAGCTGGGCCCTCCCCACTTAGTTATGAATTGAGAAAATGGTTACAGCTGGATCTCATGGAGGCATTTCTGCAAATGAGGCTCCTTCCTCTGATGACTCCAGCTGTGTCAAGTTGATACACAAAACCAGCCTGTATGGATATGGAGGAAGGGGCCCTTCTCCAGGCAGGCTTAGGAAGGTGTTTCACCCAACTCAGGAAATCAGCAAGAATATCTGGTCACAAGCAGAGTAGACTGATCAACATCAGTGATCAACATCAACCAGCCACTATATTGTGCTGCCATGTCAGTCACTACATTTCCCTGGATAAATCCTTTGTCATGTCTACACCTATTAGATGGATGTTTTCCAAATGTGTCCCCAAGCAGGAGATATGTCATTCTGCATTGGTAATTATTGAAATCCATCTCTTTGGATTTTTTTTGAGACTATGTAGCCCTGGCTGGCCTGGGATTTGCTATGTACACTAGGAGAGCCTCAGTTCCACAGAGATCCACCTGTTGTCTGTGTCTCTCAAGCGTTGGGATTAAAGGCATGCACCACCATACTGGAACACCCCTCCCAAGGTTATTGTCATTGTTGTTGGTTTGTTGTTTAGGTGCATGAATGGCCCAGAACTCACAGAGACATCAGCTGGTTTGGTTCAGATGTAGGTATAAGAGTCACATGAGACCATATTGTTATTCCAGGTGTGCATTGTCTGTATTTATGATGAATACCCTGAGCTATGGCTAAGGTATTTATTTATATGGAAATTTACAAGTGATTCCATGCAATCTAAACAAAAGGCACAATTGAATTCTGGGGTTGACAACCATGTTTACGTTTTTGATGAATCTTGTCCTGTCTCTTTCATAGTGGGTCTATGATTATGTTTATTAAGTATGAACATATAAAATAAGTAAATGCAAATGAAGGAAAAACAAAGGAAGAGATATTCAGACCCTCTCAGTGTTCCATAAGAGGATGCAGCAATAATGTAGCCATCTACAAGGCAGGACGAAGACTCTTGCTTGAGACCAAGCAGACTGTCATTTTGACTTTTAGCTTCCAGCACCTTCAATCCTAAGATACAAATGTCTGCTGTTTAAACCCCCTGGTCTGTGGTATTTTCTTATAGCAACCCCAGCAAACCAACACAAGCAGAAAATGTTAAAAATATTTTTTGTGGGCCCTTACTAATTTTAAGATTAACACATGAATAAGATGAAAATCTAAGCTAACCAATAATTTTAATACTCATTTAAGTGGTTAGCTTTGACTTGTCTCCTACCACACACTGGTGAGGGAAAATCGCAGATTTTAAAGCAGCTTCAGCTCCATCTTGCCTCTGTAAGAACCATCATCAGGAGGGTAGCAGATGAGAAAAGAGCCTGGAAGGCTGAATAATCGGCTTCATAGTGATTCTTTTACTGGATGGAACCTGTGGTGAGATGGCAAGCCAGAACAACCAGCCCAAGAGGCAGCATTGCATGAGGCAGGAGTCAGAGGGAGCCTCTTGTGGTGGGGAGAAGGCACCATCCTCCTGGAAGATTGACACCTATGCTTTTGCTTAGCCATGGATGCAGGCACAGGGAGTTCATCAAGCTTAGATGAGCCAGATGGTCGCCTTTTATTTCAGGGAAGACCAACCTGGAGCAAAGGCACTTTTCTCCTGCCATTAAAAAAACAACAAAACCAAAACAAAAGGCTTGTGATGTGGAGCTCTGCCAGGCTTGGGCTGGGGATAAGGTCTTCGCTTTTCTTTCCAGGCTGTAGGTAAATAATGCTTTGTACTGTTGTTTGTGCCATCCCTGAGGGTTGTTCAAAGAACCTCACTGCAGCTCCATACTGCTGTGCAGTTTAATTTTTATGAAAGTGTCATCTCATAGGAGCATTCTCCAACTCCCATTGTCCCCTCCCAGCACAATTGTCTTTGGTTGAGGCTATGGCACTGAAGTCCAAAGACCTGAAAGTGAACATCCACGAATATGTCTCTAAAGGACAGGGGTGTGACTTCTCTGGATTTTTAAGAGATGGCAGGCAGAGGTGGTGACTCTCTCCAGCCAAGGAGGATTTCTAGTGGCATGACCTGAGGAACTGCCTGCCAAGTTGGAGATTTCAGAAGAATGTATTTTGCTTCTTGGTCAGGTTGTACTGTTTGTGAAAACGAGGCCACACAATTAAGGCAATCATGGCATGTGTGTTCATTCATTGGCACCAAAGGAGACTTTGGTGGTTCTAAGGGCTAGTGGCTAAGCATGCCTTCTCTGTTTCTTCTGAGGGTAAGTTATGCCACTCCTGAAAAGGATGGCAACCAAGTCTTGCCAGTAGTTTATCAGAACAAAATGCAGTGAGTGAAGAAAGGGCTGAGAGCTGGCTTTGTGATGAGTTCTAAGAACTGGCTCTTTAAACACAAGCAGCTTCCCAGAGTGTGTACATGGGACCCATCACAAGTATACTCTTCTGATCCTTAGTCAGACGCATTATCCATTGTGCCACTGGTCCGCCATTCAAGCCATGCAAGTATACTCTTAACTAGAGGGAAACTCTGCGGATGTTCTGAAGACTCTGTTCATCTGTGATGTTCTCCCAAGTGTGATAAGGAGACTGGGCTTCACTGTCTGGCATCCATCACTGAGCTCAAGAAAAAATGACACAGTGGCTGTAGGACACACTCATTTGGAGCCAGCAGTTGTTGGTAGCTAAGCTGTGATAGAGAGTGAAGACGTTTGACGCTGGGTGGTGTGATTTTTGTATTCATGACTGAAGGTCAACAGAGGACTAAGGGTTCTAGTAGAAGGCCAGGTTAAGCAAGGTGTGTGGGAGGGCCTTCCCTTTAGGACATTTTTACTTCATTGACTCAGTGTAAATTTTATCTTCAATAGACTCTAGGGCAAGTTGTGGGTAACAGAATCAATTCAGTTTGCGAATGCCAGTGTGGATCACCAGTGTGGCTGCCACTTTAGAACTATGTCAGTTGGAGGCCACGTTTTGGTTTTCTAATGTTTGTACAGTGAAAGCCCTGATTGGCTGCAGGTCTCAAAGCTGAGATCACTGATTCACTAAAATGTTTGTCTTGCTTTACTTTGGCATGGCCTTGAATGAAACTAGAAAATGCTTCTTGAGTAAGGGAAGCCTATGTTTCATCCACTGCTCAACTGGCTAATCAGAGTGATAGAATTCCTTGTGTATGCTACAAGGAGCACAAAGAGTTGGCACTGCATCCTAGCTCTACCCCATGCTAGGTGTAAGCACCTCTCACTCTTCTACAAGGAATCTACAGCAAGATCAAGAAGATGCTTTCTGACCTCATGAGCTTGCCTGAGAGACTGCTGTCTGGACCATGGGGTGCAGCTAATGGGCTGTGGGGATGGGATAGCAAGGGGTCCTGTTGAACCAAGCCTAACCTTGGACCCTGGCTTGGTGATGGAACTCGACACTAAATGGAGGAGCAACAACCTTGTGCTTTGGGACAGCTCTCCCTGCCCCTTCTGTGCCTAGGAGAAGCTGAAATCAGTTACTATGGCTGCTTTCCTGGGGACTCTTTTTCATGTTGCTTTCTGGTCTAGCCTACAGCCTATGCATGTCTGCAGATGCCTTCCCTGTTACAGTATGTGTTTCACTGAGCCTCAAGAATCAAGCAGCTGCAGACCCAATCCAAACCTCCTGCCCACGGCACACATCGTTTCTCCCACCCAACCATGATGGGCCTTGGGGAAAATGTGCAAAAAATGAATCATGTTCTCTTTTCATTGAACTTGTATACCATTTCTTTAGTAAAATAAATGGTTGGCATTAAAATATTTCTAAGCTTGATCTCTGCTTCTATTCCTCAAGAGGCCCTGCAATGCAAACACCAGGTGATGTCACAGAGCCCTGGTTCCAGGATGCCATCTGCAAAGCTGGTCTCACTGGATATTAGGGCTCGGGACTCCCTAATCCATGCCACATGCCATGACCTCAGCAGACCTTGTCGAAAGACAGAGTCTTGCTGTCTCTTCATGGAGCAGTTGCTCCGAGTCCCCGCTACAGCTGTGCCCTGCTTTGTTGGCAAGTGCTGGGTGACTTATCTTTTAAGCTCTTTTTTTGTCTATAGATATTATAAATAACAACTGGTCTGGGAGAGTACTGGCCAGGAACACTTGTTATTAGCCTTCTAGAGTCAAAAAGCAGTGTTTTGTGTAATCCCGACACCATGGGCAGTTGTGGGTGAGGAAGATATGAAACTCCAAAACTTTTTTGACTCAGAAAAATAAATCCAAACCGAGAAAGTTAAGAACTGTAGGGAGGCAAGTTCTTTTAAAATCTTAAATTCCATAGAACTGAGGAGGCAAAAAGCATCATAGGCCATGGTTGCTAAGACAGACTAAGCTTGACAGTGATGTCAGAGGGGCAGGTTAGGTAGGCAGCAGCCAGGGTCTAGAATTCCAGTGTGGTACTCTCCTTTCACACCTTTGATGTACATTTGGTTTCCATTCCCTTAAAGTTAAGAAAAGACTAAAATACTTTCTTTGGGATTCTCTGCCTGGGCTCAGGAGAGACTACTATAGGGGTTTAGAGCTCCCTAACACCGAGGAAGAGATCCTGTGGGGTGAAGACAGTGGTGGTTCCGTGCTCACCATGGGAGGCTGTTTTGCTTCCTTTCTTGTTTTGCATTCTCAGATTGTAGCATCTCCATTACCAGGCCATGTGCAATCCATGGAGGGATGCAGAATGTCTGTCTTCACATAGCTGTACAGCCAAAGGAGACAGACAAGGACCACTCTGGGGAGGCATCATTGACCCCTAGGCCTGGTCTTGATTATAGGCTTTTTGTTTGTTTTGTTTTGTTTTTCATTTTAGTACGGTGTACACATACACCCATTTTATTTATTTTTGTGTATTTTTAATCTATTTAAGTGTTCTCTCTCCACCTTTTAATTAGTTTTTCAAAGAATCATGAGGTTGTTTTGATTATACTCAACCCTTCCCAAACCGCCAGTTTCAAATGTTTGACTCCGCAGTATCTTAAAAGCACTCATGCCGGTGTGGAACCATCAGTCCTGTCCTCTCCTCAGAAGGTTCCACGCTTCCCAACTCCCCACTTCCATCCCACTCACCCCTGGAAACTACCACTACTCCACTTTCTGCCTGGATGCCTTTTGACATTTGTAGGCCCATGCAGGCTGGATCACTTGGCAGCCGCTACCTCATATGACATCTTACAGTTCCTGCACATATCGGCATGTATGAACCTTTTCAAGGACATCCATACTCTGGCGATTGTACATGCTTCTTCTGCTCATCCGTCAGCAGACATTTGTGCTATTTTCACCCTCTGAGTGCTATGAATGAACCAGCAGGGTGGAAGGTTTGTCTGAGTCTGAAGTGAATACCCAGAGATGAAATTGTTCTAGGGTAATTCCAAGATGTTTTGTTTTCGTTTTTGTTGTTGTTTGTTTTCTTTTTGAGGCGCTCCCACTGTTTTCCCACAGAGGCAGCTCTGTGAGACAGCTCCACCAGCAGTCGGGAAGGGTTCGTTTCTCCACATATTCACATATTTATAGTCCTGAGCTCCAAGAACTGGGCCAATACACTCAGCTATTGCTTTCTTCTTGAGATGCTGTTTTTCTTTGTAAAAGTTCAGGCTAAACTTACATGCCTGGGCTCAAGCGATCCTCTCACCTCAGCCTCTACAGTAGCTGAGATGAAAGGCACAGGCTGGCACAGTGTCTGGTTTAAAAATTAGAAGTATACATTGATATTCAAAAATAATTCCTATTTATATGACACAAACTGGTGCATTTTTCAGCTTTATTGAGGAGTAATTGATAAATGAAATTGGATATATTTTGGGTCTACAAGGTGATGATTTTCTCTCTCTCTCTCTCTCTCTCTCTCTCTCTCTCTCTCACACACACACACACACACACACACACACACACACACACACACACACACAGGTTCTTAGCAGTTGCTTTTTCTCTTTTGTGAGACTGCTTAGGGATGTTCCTTGGCAAGTTTCAAGTTTGTCACATGGTGTCATAACTGTAGATGGGGTCCAGTGCCTAGTGTCTTCAGAACCCTGACCCCTGGCAGCCACCCTATAAACTATAGCAACAACACTGACTTGAATTCCACTTAGTGGAGAAGGGAGCATTATAAAGAGTAAAGCCATGCACTTTTAATGTTGCTGCATTAAAAGTATCCCATGTATGATATATAGGCAAGACATTATGCAATTTGCTTTTATATGAAATGTCTCGATAATTAACAACAAGATCTGGTACTAAAATGCCCGCATGGTTAAGCAATTTTTGAATGTTTTTCAAACATTCAATGTTTGAATGTTTTTAGTTTTAAATTAGGTGGGTCTATTTGATGAGGTTTGGAAGTTCACTTTATAATCTGAATACTGACTCTGTTTCATATTATGCCTTCCATGATTTGTTGTCTTTTTTTGTGTTAGTGATGGCATTTTTAATACATGGTTAAAAACGATGAACTCATATTCATCTGTTTCTCTTTTATTGCCCGTGTTTTTAGAATCATCTCTGAAGTATCACCACCAATTTTCTTCTAGCCCTTTGCTCTATATACCACAAACATTGCATTGCTTTTGAAAATTCTTTTGAAGGAATTCTGCCTTAAGATCCACCTCTCTTTTATTTTGATTGTTTGAGGAGAGACCTTTATGTTATTTAAGCATTATTAGCTTTCATTTTACCACACTCTACCACCCCTTTCTCTCAGGGGGATAAGGAAGTATAAAGAGGAAAGAGAGAGAGAGGGATGTACTTATTGGGAAGTCAACCACATAGAGAAAGAGTTCTTCCATACCAGAATCTTCTCAGAGTATATAGGCAATGACTCTTGGAAGTACAAATTTCTTTCTAGACAATGCCACATACTGCTTTTACCATAAAAGTAATTATCAGCACCAATAGCAGCTATATGTTCAATCCACTATAGATAGTCCTGTGGTTAAGTTAAACAATTAAGGGTTTATAAACGCACACAGTCTCTCTCCCCTGAAAGAGCAAATCATGCTGGATGGTTCTAGAAGAATGCATTTAAATATAATGCATGCTTTTGTCTTTCCTCGTAACTCATTTTGTGCCAAGAACTCTGAACTGCTGCTGTTGGCTTTAGTCATGTGAGAATTTGTGTCTTTCTCCATCCAGTGTATGCCACACTGGAATGTTGCTTGCTTTGCCTTTTAGACTGTCATAGTCTGGTCTAAAATACAACTCTGGGCCAATAACTAACCCCGTGATGATGCCTGAGTATAAACTTCATCTAGGGCTACAGAGAAACAGGATTAGCAAGGTGAATGATAGCATTCTGTAACCGATGACCCTTTGTGAAGGAACTGCAGTTTACTTAGGAAATCACCCACTTGTCTGTGTAACAGGCTTGAAGGACTTGTTGACTAGAGTTACTGAGCACAACAAATGGTGGCATTAAGTTTGTCTAGTATGCAGGAAACATTAATTTTCCAGAATTTTATTTGCATGTTGTACTTCAGAAATAATCCTCCTTGTAGATCCTAAGGTATACACATAACCCAGGTTTCTTGATGTTTTATGAACATTGTGAGGTCACTGTTCCCTAGGGAGCTAGAAAATGTTTTAGTGCTTAAAAATTACATGTGTTTATTTATTTATTGTGTATGTGTGTATATGTGTGGGTGCATTGGCTATGACATACATGTGGAGGTCAGAGCTCTACTTGAGGGAGTGGGGTCTCTATCTCCATCATGAGTCCCTAGAATTGAAGTCAGCTTACTAGAGTTAGTGGCAAGTACCTTTATCCACTGAGCTACCTTAGCTGGCCCTAGGAAATGCTTTTAACTTTCAGCATCCCCCCTAACATTTAACTTAATGCTCCCAAGGATGCATTTCACAAATGTATGGCCCAGCTACTCCTGGTCTCTCCCTGCCTCACCTCTTACCCTGTATCTCTTTATTGTCAGCTGCTCCATGTGCCTATGAGTGAGACTGAAAGAGGGAGACAGCAATGTAAGCACCCACACCCAGTTTCCATCTTAGCAGCTCCAGGGGAAGAATGCCTTCAGTCTGCCCAGGGGCTTGTGGGTACCAGCAGTGCTTATTTACCATGTAAATCCTGGCCGTGACAGAGCCGGATGGTATTCAGGCAGGCAGTAGGAAACTGTTGTCATGGGGAAGGTTTTGGCACCGTGTCTGACACATACACTCCAGTCAATCATGGTAAAGTGCCCAATAACAGATGCGGTAATTAAGCCTGAGGAACAATCTCTTTTTTTTCCATTTTATTTCAGAGAGTAACAAAGTGCCTTATGAGACTCCTTTTTGAACTAGTTGTACCGATGTCATGAAAAAAAATGATGCTTGGGCAAGAATTTTCTCCTGAAGCCCCTCAAAAAGTCAAGGATGTTGTCAGGGGAGGTTGCACATCTTTGGGCTGGGATGCTTTTGCTCTTTCTGGGTTTGCCTTGCACTCCAATGCCAAGCCCTGTGTAGATTCCTAAGCATGGCTGGATTCCTTTAAGAACCTTGGGTGTAAATGGACAATTTCATTTTTATGTGCCTTATTCTACTAGGTTCAAATTACATTGCTCATAGCAAGACATTAGCATTAGCCTTCACTCTTAGAAAGGTTTCAGATAATCTGAAACAGCAAATTACCATATTTTAATATGATGAATTATCTTAGAAAAATTAATTATGTTTGAAAGGTCTGGCTTTGATTGTAGCAGTATTGAAAGGCAAGTGTCTTCATTAGGGTTGTTTTGCTGTCTTTTAAAATGATAAACATGACTCTAGTCTGTCTTGTCATTAAAGGAAATTAAAAAAGATGTAATTACTTGGGACAGGTAGAAAGAGTGTGTGTTTTTAATAGTAAGAGTGTTTGGCTGCAAACATTTTCTTGAACTCTTCTGGAGCCACTGAGAGGCAGTTCTATGACCTTAGGACTCTTGAGGAAGGCAGAGTTCTTTCTGGCCATTTCTGACTTGTTCCTGTTCTGTGGAATAGGGTAGATTTGGAAACAATATGCACACCATGAAGATGGTTTTATTCTTACTGGTAGCCCAGTGTAGCCATGCATCCATTCTGTGAAATTATTGGCTGATTGTCCTGTTTCTAAAGGCAAATTTTGCATTTTTATGATATCTCCAGGATAATTTCTGACTGGCTATATTCTCTACTTCTTAGCCTGGCCTGTGGAATAGATGACTCAGAGTAGGATTAAGATTTAATTTTAATTTTTATGTGAATAAAGCATGTAGTTACCCCTCTGGTCCAATCAACATAAAGAAATCACTTGCGTGATTTTACATTATCACACATTCACGGGCTCATACATATAAAAGTCATACCTTCTTAATGGCACTTTTATACTTGCTCTCCCATCTGAAAACTAATTTTTATAATTCCCATTTTACTAACTTCATTTGTTCAGACAATATTGTTTTCATTGATGTCAAACCTACTTCTTGTTAAACATGAAATCGGTCATGGATGCAATAACATCTTGCCATATTCAGTTTTAAGAAATAATTCTTATGCACATAGAGACTGAATCTAACAGTGGTATCTCTTAGGTGCCCTTACAAATATGCAAAGATCAGGCAGAAATAATGTCCTCAGTTTTGTTGGTTGGTTGAGAAACTTTCCTTTAAATTGGCTTCAGAATGGTGTCCTTATGTCACCATGAACAGCAAGATCTGCAATGATGAGGTCGTATTTTAGCTGTAAGATGAGCTCTTTAGGATTTCAGCTTCCCACCTGCTTAGTACACTGGCACGTGTTTGGAAATCACATGTCACATTTCAAGGGAAGAATCCCAGAAAATCGACTATGTTCTAGAGATTTCCCAACACTGCTTTTTTTCTTTAATGAAATTTGAGAAAGAAAACAAAACCAAAACCAATGCCAAAACCAAACCTATGTTTCTGGGAGGAGTTTTAACCAGCACCCCATATAGTAGGACACTTCTACTCAAACCCTTTCTTTTCTATAATTTTTAGTGAGTTTAGGCTTCTATAATCTTATTGACAGTTAGCCCTCTGTTAACCTCTCCTCTACTAGGGATTTCCATGTAGTTTCTAGCAAAACACCAAGAAATATTTTGACTTCTGCACGAAACACATTGTTACCTAGATATGGAATGTGAAAATAAATGATTGCAATGAGAACACAAAGTTGGCAGCAGCTTATGTGAAGGTTTGAGTTTCATATAACCAAGAAGGTGTATGTGCCAGCCTGAGAGAATCTCAGACATGGACCACAGATTTTCCAAGTTAGCAGTGAAGGAAGACTGTATTCCAAGGAAGCTCTTCAGCCTTCACAGGTTTTCTGTTGAGAGAGGCTTTATGTATGGTTTTAATGCATGATTTTATTTCCTCCTTTTGAGTCGAATGATTATGGAATTTAAAGTCTTGAACAAATGATGGCCATCTAGCTTATTGGGATGCGTCTTTATAACGTGGGGAGGAACGCACTCACTGTGGGGTGTCATTTAAGTTACCTGTAGTTTCCAATGTGTGTGAAAAAGCATAGCTCTGCTATGAGAAATTTTTAAAATTAAATAAATGTGGGAGAGAGCTTGCGATGATGGCAAAAAGACAATAGTTGAAGGGGACAGGGACAGAGGAGATTAAGGAAAATGTCAGTGGCTACAATGCCAGAAGCTGGACGAACTCAGAGCTCACAGCTTTAGTTCAGATACCTTTAGCTTACTTAGCTCCAATTTCCTTAGTTACCAATCAGAGTCTACCTAAAAGTGAAAGTGAGTTGTTTTCCCCATGAAAATTGTAATCACTTTATCATTAATCTAACAGGGTTTTCATCATGAATGTTGTATTTGTACATTTATGTCTTGTGCCTAAAGAAAACTTTGTTTTATTTGAATATTGTAAAGGTGTTTATATTTGTTCTTAGGGCCCATCAAAATATTCTTTTATTTTAGCCATAATGTGACTTTCTTTGGTCTTTGAAGACCAAAGCTTAATTACTTCTCAAAATTAAGATTTACTAGGTTATTGAATAAAATCGTTTTCTGCCATGCTTGACATCCTGAGTTCAATTCCCAGAACCTATAAGATGGAAGGAGAGAACAAATTCCCACAAGGTGTTCTCTGGTCTCCATACCCATGCCATGGCACAGCTCAAATTCTTTTCTTTTGATTAAATCCCATTTATCTGTTTTTCTTTTGTTATTGTTACATGCACATGTATATAATAAACAAATAAATGTAATTTTAAAAATTAAGATAAGATATATGAATTTCATAAAGTTATGTCTGACTTAGTAATATAAAATTATATATGACTATTGTACATGTATAATGTATATATAGCACCATAAAACATGCATATAAAATTTTCTTTTTCTGTCTATATTTTGTTACTCCATTATAAAATGTTTTCTTTTTATAAAACAGTTGCAAACCTTTTGATAAATAAAGGAAACAGACAGCTGCTATAGGCTAATAACCTGCTAATTCTTGAAGGGTCCCAGGAAGGTGTTTTCAGACATTGCTTTTTTGGGTGAAATTAACTGAAGTGGGGTTCTATGCCAGCTCAACCAAGCAGGTGCCAGGAATTTGCTTCCTGGCAATGAGGGTGAAATTCTTTGTTGTAAGTTTTTTCCTTTTTTTTTCTTTTTGAGTTAAATCATTGGTTCTCAACCTGTGAATCATGACTCCTCTGAAGGGGATCAAGCCATCAAAAACACTCATAACAGTAATAAAACTACAGTTGTGAAGTAGTAACAAAAATAATTTTGTGGTTGGGAGTCACCACAGCACAAAGAACTGTATTAAAGAATGGCAGCATTAGGAAGGTTGCAAAGCACTGAGTTAAATGAATAGGAAGTTGGAAGCCTTGAACAAAAGACAGTAATGTCATTTATGGGCCGCGGACTTCTTTATAAGAAGGAAGTGAACATACTTGGTCTGTTGAGGTCATACTTTTGGCTACCTATAGTTTCCAATATGTGCAGCTCAGTGGACTTCATACATGGAGGCTGCCATCTGGTTCCATTCCTTGCCTCTTACATTTTGTTACTTCTTGGGTGCTTCTGTTTCTCCACTGCCAGACTGTAGATACTTCTTTATGTGATCCTAAATGTTCCCACAAGATTCATGGCTGTGGTCATGATCACAAACCCAGGCACATTTGATAAAGGAGTACAAAAAGAAGAGGAGTTGGGGCTCTTAAATGATTTTATGGAATGATTGGGTATGAATTAAACTCTTGTAAGTGCCTATTGATTCTCTTCAAAGACCATTTTTTTCTCTAATTTAAATAATATTCCTTAGGAAAAAAATCTTCATTGTTAAGATGTGTGTATAATCACTGGCATTATAATAATTTTGTTTCAACTGCAGGATTCCGGCTGGGGTAGTTAATGTAACTCTCAAATAAGGCTAATGTCAACTTTTCATCCCCCCTTTTTGTTTTGAGGGTATTTTTGGTCCAGAACAACTTCCTAGCATATTCTAAGTGGCATTTTGTTGTTGTTGTTGTTCTGTTCATTCAGTCAGCTGATCAGTGGTTAAGACATGGTTGACATGTGCCAAGAAAATGTAGAGATTTGTGGTGTACTGTTTGGACACTAAGAGTTTGCCAGCTAGTAGAGTGATGAGCACATGAGTGGTGAAAAGATGGATGTGGGAGTGGAGCAACCAGGGCCTCTGATAAGCTGATGTTTGATCCTTGAAGAATGGCTGAGAATTAAACTGAAGCAATAGTTAGGGGCATTCTAAGCAGAAGGAATGGTTTGAGGGAAGAGCGGGGAGTAAGGACCTCTACCGTATGGGGGAAATTCAAGTGTCCACCAACTGCTCAAGTGATAGATGTGGCATCTTGAATACCAAGTGCCACTTTGGAGTTAACCTTAAAGGCATGCCCTCCACAGTGTTTATGCAGGGGATGTGTTTCTCTGTATGTTTCTGGAGCTTTGAGGGCAATATGGAGAATGGTGTGGATTAAGCTGGAAGCTAGTCAAAGCTAGTGTTTCTAGACACTGCTGTGACAACTTTGCTGTCAGTAAAGGCTCAGTAAGAGCAATTAGGACCCCAGAGAGCTGCATGCCCCTTTACCATGTAAGGACCTACATAGAAGACACCATCTGTGAGCTAGGAAGCAGGCCCTCATTGAACACTAGCTCTGTGGGCACTTCAATCAGATTTTCCAGCTCCAAGAACTCCTTCCTTCCTTCCTTCCTTCCTTCCTTCCTTCCTTCCTTCCTTCCTCACTTCTTGCCTTCCTGCCTTCCTGCCTTCCTGTCTTCCTTCTTCTCTTCCTTTTGTGTCCTCCTGTTCCGAGTAGGTTCTTCCATGCCAGTCAGTCCCACCACCATGCCAGCCCCCAAGTAACATACAGAGACCCTGTATTTGATACAATGCTGTTGGCCAGTTACTATCATTGCTTATTGGCTCTGTCTTAATGATTAACCCATTTCTACTAATCTAAGTATTTCCACGTGGTCTCATCTTACTGGCCAGAGCAGCTGGCGTTCTACCTCTCTGGTCTCTCCATGTTGACTCCGCCTCACTACTTCCTCTTTCTTCCTAGTCTCCTAGCCCCGCCTATCTTGCTTTTCTATTGGCCAACTGTGCTTTATTCGTTAACCAATATGAGAAACATAGTTACAGAATAACATCTCCCATCATCCTCCCTCTTCCTCTCCCTTTCTTTCTTTCCTCTCACTCCAGTTATCAAGGATACTGCTGGGAACTGATGTGGCCTCACTGCTCTGAGGAGACTGGGAAGCAACAGTCCCCCCCTTCACAAGTTCCTTCTAGTGATATGAGTGACTCTTCTATCACGCCTATAAATCTTGTCTGCTACTTTGATCTCCACTCAAAAATAAAAAGGAACATTCATCAGTTGCCTCATTAAAGAGGATTTTAGTGTTAAATTTTTATAAACCCCCTAGGGCCTATTATTCTATATTCATACTCTTTTAAGGGTAGTGTTAGCCACACGTAACACAATAATCATATCTTTATGATCTTTGTGTGTAGCAATTTGTACTATTACTTAAAACAACTGTCAGGATCATAAATTTTGGCCCAGGTTTAGCACAAGGAGGAAATATTTAGAAAACAGCTTTGTGGCCTGTGTTTACACTGAACTTGTCTGGACCACAGCATCACTGCCCGAGAATCAGATTACTGGGCCAGCTCTATTGTAATGTCTATGTTCACACAAGTGTCTATGAATATGGGCTGGACACATGGCTCAGTGGTTAAGAGCACACCCGTTCCTTCAGAGGAACCTAGTTTGGTTCTCAGCGCCCCTATAGTGGCTCACCACCTTCTGTAACTCTAATTCTGTGGGTACCACACACACATAGTACCCATACATACATATCCATATATACATATATATAATAAATAAAAACAAATATTTAAAATAATGGCAAAGGAAAATATAACTTTCATAAATTTGATTGCTGTCCAAGCTATGGACAAGGCTGGTGTTTCTGAAAAGGAAATAGAGATGATAGCTATCAATAGCTTGATATTGAGCTGGGCTATTATTCTATCTTCCTGCCTCTACCAAACCAGAGTCCATATTGCACCACAAATACACAGTGGGCAAACTGGGAGTCACAGGGTAATCAGAAGTGAGAATTACAGATAATGTAAATGAAGGAAGTGTCCAGAAAAATGGCTCTTAATTTTCCTGTCAATATGATACTGTTCTCTGACTATTACGCAGGGTTACTCAGGGTCACTTCTTGAATGAAAGGTCTGTCTGGACACCACAGGAAGTGGTGTTGATGATTCAGTTTGTGGCACTTTATCTCTTGAGACAAAGCCTTTTTTTAAGAGCCGTCAAGTTGGGGGTTTGGGCTGTGGCTTTTTATATTTGTGTGTATATGTATTTGGTGAGGAAGCCATGGAAAGTAGGCTGCAATAATTTTCTTCTGGAGTCCTGACCAGACACAGCTTTGGTCAATGACTTTTTCCACCCGCTACCCTTCCTCAGCTGTCTATCCACATTCTGTCTGAAATCTTCAAAGATTTTGAACATGTGGGTTTTAAAAACTACTGGGGAAAATTACCAACACTTTCGGTAATGCTTGAAGCAAGAGATCCCTGTGGTCACTCTATATCCTGTTCTGGGTTAGTGGTTTAGTACTGTGTCCTGAGGGCAGAATGGCCACCAATATCACTGGTTGCTTGAGACATCTGCACAGCATAGATGTGGGAATGCATTGTGTTCTTTCTAATTCTCATTCTTAGTTCAGACTGGTAAGTGGCTTAGTCACATGGAGAGCTTGACATTTGCAGGAAGCATTCTGATGCTCTAGCAACACAAACAGGCTGTTATTTTAGAATGACTGCTTCTGCTAATGGGCAGATGACAAAACTGGAAATTGGTAGACCAAGAGTCTGGGTTCCAGTGCATTCTATCCACAGACTAGCATTGTGATTTTGGTGAATTGTGTTCACTTGGGGCCTCGGTTATTTCGTCCAGGTATTAAGGGGGTCCATTAAGATTTTCTACTCTAACCTTCTGCTCTACTATTTCTTAGCAGAAGGTTTTGCAAAACTCAGTATGCATGGCATACTTTAAAACTGTTTTGGAGCCAAATAGATATGAAAAACCTTAAAGGGATGTGTGTGTGTGTGTGTGTGTGTGTGTGTGTGTGTGTGTGACAGAGAGAGAGAGAGAGAGAGAGAGAGAGAGAGAGAGAGAGAGAGAGAGAGAGAGAGAGAGAGAGAGAGAGAGAGAAGTGAGTGAGTGAGCATTCTTATGTATTCACATATTCCCAATTGTTTGTGATTGTGCCAAAGGCTTCACTTGAGTCCTCCACTGAGCCTTAATTACAAGAATCTCAGTAGTTAGAGGCTAACTTGTGACTAGAAGGGATCTGACCTTCTAGTCTGTCACCCCATGGTGTCTGGAGTCAATTCTACTGATCTGGCCAGCTCAGTGGGTGTCCCTTCCTTCCCTCATGGCTCCACATGAGTCCTTCTTGAAACTGTGCTCATTTGAAAAGGGCAAACTTTTCTTCAGTTGGGCTCTTATGCTAGAAACACCAAACAAGCTCCCAACACAGCTTACTTATCCAGATGTAGGAGAGCAGGTAACACACAGTGCTCTTGGTCATAGTGTTGATGGAGGGAGAATGGCTGATATCACTCTAGGAGGATGTTATTCGAGTTTCAAGCTCACTCCCCTAAGTAGGAAGCTTCTCTCTTCACATTGGGCTGCATTTGGGGGTTGTGGCCGGACCAGAAGGCATATACTTTATACTATTCAGTGTACTCTTACCATGTGAAAACACATAAGATGTAGACAACACTCAAGTATCCTGCTTAACACAAAAGATTCTTAAGTCTCCTCTCTCTCCTAAAGAGAGACACTGCCTTCTTCCATCATTCCTTTTTGTCATTTGTGACAGTTTCATTGAGTCTAGTCTGGCCTCATGCTGTGCACATAGGATGAATTTGGACTCCTGGTCCTACTGTCTCCACCCCCTGTCCAGGCTGGAAGTGGGCCTGGATCACCACCCTCTGTGTAGTGCTGGGGTTAAAATCCAGGACATCCTTCATGATGTTGGCACTGATACTACAAACTGAGCTACATTCTCCAATGTCCATGTCATTCTGCTGGGACTAAATGTTTCATGTAAAATTGTGTTAGTGAGTCCATCAAAAATGAAATGTTTTAGCTTCCCCAAAGTACACTTTTTAGTTGACTGGGGAAAATTAGCCTTTTTTTTGGTAGGTTAAGTTCTATGTTTGGGTTAATTTTTTTTTTTTTTAAATATCCTTCACTCTTGGATAACTGAGGTTTCATATTTGAGTGTTTTCCTCCAGTAAAACTTCAGCAACATCTTCGGTGCCTTTTCTGATAATTAGATCTCACATTTCCCCTCCCACTTCCTTCACCCAGTGTGCCAAAACACCTAGCTTCTCTCTAAGAAGCTGTTTTGTTTTGTCCTGTGTTTGCTCTTTCTGGTTCCTCTGCCCATGATCTGTTCTGCTCTATCTGGTCAACCTAGGGCTCTCCAAAGCTTTTTCTTTCTCCCTGTTTTTTTTTTTTGTTGTTGTTTTTTTTGGTTTTTTTTTTTTTTTTTTTTTTTGGATCTTTAACAAGGCTATCCATTATCCTTCCCAGGACTTGCAAGTTTATACTCACATATGTATTTTGTAACCTTTTTTGTTCATCCCAACCATGTTACATTACCTTGTCACTAGAGTCTACCAGATATTATGCTCATATTAGCTTGTAAAGTCCTAGAGTATCTGAAGATAGCCTTTACCAAGATTGAATTCAACATTAAATATTAATTAATAGTTAATATTGTCAATTAATAAATCAATTAGTTGATATTTATCACTAACTAAAATGACAAATATTTATTCATTACTAAAGGCTTTGAAAAGTTTCTACTGTCTTTGGTATATGTGAGGTGGTATTGAGGATTGAACCTAGAGCCTTCTGCATGCTGGCCAATGTTCTACCACTGTATCTCTAGCCCTAAAATCTTGTTGAAATAATTATGCTATTAGGACAATTGAAATTTGGATTAAGTTTACATCTTTTCTGGCATTATTGTCTAACTATATGATTTACTCATTTAGGTGACTGATCTCATTGAACTATGTGGACAGTTTGCTGACATTGTCACTGTCCTGTGGATTGTCTCCACACTATAATTGTTATTCACCACCTTTTAGTTTGCTGAGACTTCATTGGTCTACTTTAACTTTTCTTTCCTGTAACCTTTATGGGCTTGTCTAAAAACCAAACCACACACATTTTTAATCCATTCAGCTGACGAATATTTCTGTTATAAAGTACATCTTGTCCGAATTGCATGATGAAACAGCCTTGCATTCTTGGGCACATTTCAACCTTTGTCAGATGCATCTCTCTAGGAACCCCTTATTTCTCCTAGGTCAGGAAATTTGTTGGCACGTGACTATCCATAGTAGTCTCTAGTGACCCTCTGAATTCTGTGGTGTCAGCTGTAGTTATTCTTAAAAAAGATTTCTTTTTCTTGGTCTAGCTTTTAAGAGGCATTTGCCTCTGAACTCCGGATCTTTCTAAAGAACCAGACCTTTGTTTTGTTTATTTTTCTGTTGTTTTCAATATCTCATTAGTTTCAGTTTCAGCTCTGATTTTTATCATTTTCTTCCATCATTTCCCTCCTTTCCCAGTTTCTTTCTTTCTTAATCATTTTTGTTATTATTAATATTGTTATTTTACATCTCAATCTCAGTTTCACCTCCCCCCTCTCCTCTCAGTTGCTCCCCATACCTATCCATTCCTCCTTTCTTTTCAGAAAAGGGCGGGCCTCCCATGGATGTCAACCAAACAGGCACCTCCCCTCAAGGATGGACTAGGCAACCAAGTAGGAGACCCACAAGAATTTTAACATGCATGCAGAGGGTCTTGGTCAGTCCCACACAGGCTCCTTGGGGTTGTTGGTTCACTCTCTGTGAGCCCCTATAAGCCCAGGTTAGTTGATTCTACGGATTTTCTTGTGGTTTCCTCAACTGCTCTGCCTCTTTTCACCCTTCCTTCCCCTGTTCTGCAGTTTTGCCTCATGTGTGGTTGTGGGCCTCTGCAACTCTTTCCATCAGTTCCTGGATGAATCCTCTCTGATGTCAACTGTGAGGATAGCAGATTATAATTTGGCATCATCACGTTGACATTTGTTGTTGTTGTCGGCCAGTTGTATTGGTTCCCTTCTAGGTCTCTGAGCTATCTAGCCTCTGGGTCCTGATACTTCAGGCAGTGTCAGGGGTGGGCTTTCTCTGGTGGCATGGGTTTCAGTCTGAACCAAACATTGGTTAGCCACTCCCACAGTTTCTATAGCATAACTTATGCCTTTTCCTAGTTTCTTAAGGTGCAATGATAACTTGTTTATCTGTAATCTTTCCATCTTTTTGTTTTGTTTTGTTTTCAAGACATGGTTTCACTATGTAGCTCTGGCTGTCCTGGAAGTTACTGTGTACACCAGGTTGGCCTTAACTCATAGAGATCTGCCTGCCTCTGCCTCTCAAGTGCCAGGATTAAAGTTGTATTCCCTATGACCAGCTACTTTTTTGATGTTGTTATAAATTTCCCTCTTAGTTTTGCCGTGTCTCATATATTTTAGTGTGTCAGGTTATTGTTTGTATTTATTTCTTAAAACTCTAATCTTCATATTAATTTCTTCCTTGATCCATTGATTCTTTAAAAATGGGTTGAATACATTTAATTTTTTTACTTCTAATTATTGTTTTGTTGTCAGAGAAGGCACTGCATTTCTTTTTAGGATTGAAATAATGCTTAAGGCTTCATGCATGTCTGGCAAGTGCTTTACCATTGAGCTATATCTCTAGTCAATGATTTCAGCTTTTAGAAATCTTTGAAGCTTGTTTTGTGGACTAGGCTTTGTTCTATGTAGAGAATTTTTGTTATATGTGCTGCTGAGAAGAAAATGTGTTCTTCAGTGTTGGTGGATGCTATATGGATATGGGTAAAGTCCATTTGCTCTAGGATACAATGTAACTACAATTATTTTGTGTGTGTGTGTGTGTGTGTGTGTGTGTGTGTGTGTGTGTGTGTGTGTGTGTGATTTATTCATTGCTAAGAGTGGGGTGTCAAAATTCCTTATTATTCCAAGTTTTATATATGCTCCATCAAGGACTGCTAATACGACGACTACTACAATTAGTAGATGATTACTTCAAACTCAGGAAAATAAAAGCAGCATTATTGTATAGATCAAATATAAGAACTTGGAACCTATTATTCAGTGTTCTATAAGTAATCTATAGTACAGAAAACGTGATGAACTCTCCAAGTTATTGTAAGTTGTGTCAGTAATTGTTTTTTTGTATCAACACATTTTAAATGGTCATGTTAAATGGTTGAGTAATCTGGGACAGTGATTTGTGTTACAAAACAGCAGATGTGCCTCAAAACATAGTCATTGGTGAGGTCATCCCTGTGGGCACAAAAATAACAGATCATAATTAGAAGATGATGGACCTTTGCCAGGAGTTAGAAAAATTTCTAGAACCATCCGGGATAGTTTCTTCTGTTCAGTACTGCTTCTAAAGATGTTGGCAACATGGCAGGCAATATTAGGAAGTATTTTAAACACAAACTAAAGCAATTTTAGTATAGAAATACTTTTAAAAAAATCTTCATATTGGTTAACTCTTACAACATAACATTACCTCAGACTCAATAGCTTAAATTAACAAACATTAATGAACTCTGAGCTTCTAAAGGCCAGGAATTTGGAGGTAGTTGAGGTGGTAGTTCTGGTTCAGGGTCTCATGATGTTGTAGTCAGTATGTAGGCAGGGGCTAGAGTCATGTGAGGGCCCAATGAGGGGTGCCATATCCTGGGTGGATATGCAAGATGCTATTTGCAGGAGCCCTGCATTCTGTTGTGGGGTACCCACCAAAGAAGACTACTTGGACATGGATTTCAGCAAATGGAAAGTCTATACTAGCTGACTGGTGACTACACTGGGAGTTCAGGATCCCAGGATAGCACCAACCCTTTCTCACAATGAGTTTTTAAGCACACAATCCATGTTTTGGGTTGACATACTTCAGTTAACAAGGTCAGCCAGAAGTAGAACTGCAAAAGCCATAAAGAAATGTTAGTAGTACAGTTAGAGACTTTCTCAGAACTGTGAAGTCTGATGGATTATGTCTTTGTTTTCATTTTGGCAGGTGGTACATGCTGAGTTTTATGGCTAGAATGGTACTTCCATCATGAAATCAGTTGTGCTAAGGTCTGGGGGCTTGTTACACATTCCTTACCATGTCAGTGTTCCTCCAGCCTGCTTGAGTGTCTTGAAGATGAGACTACTGGTTTCCCAGAGGAACTGAGATCCAGGAAGCAAGATGAAAGGGCAGTTTTTTTGTATCATATATTTCAAAGGTGTGTGTGTGTGTGTGTGTGTGTGTGTGTGTGGTGGGGGTTTATTCAAGGCAGGTACCATTGAGGGGCACCACGGAGGCAAGCCATAATAACAAGTTATGATTACATTTAGCAGAGCACAGTTGAAAGAAAAGGAGTTACATTATAAAGCAATAGGAAATATTTTTCTTTCTTTCTTTTTTATTTTTTTTTTAGTGTATAAAAGTAATGACTCAAGTTGAGAAGAATGGGTAGGAATGTCATTGAGGTATATTAGATTATGGGAAGTTTGAGAAAATAAGTTTGATTTTGTTTACTAGATTCTAGAATGAGAACTAATATTTGAAATTGCCTTTTCTAATAAAAAAAAATGCATTCTGTTTGTTAGCATAAGATAGATTGAATCCTGGAATATAGCCAGGATTCAGAATGGTTAAAACCTCAAAATAACTCCCTGTAATATTGACTGTAATTTCATTATTTCCCATGGCCATGCTTTCTTTCTTTCACTATTTTCTTACTTTCTGTCCTGGAGGCTTACCCCAGGAAGGTCATTTCACCTCACACTGATGTAGTAACCTCCATCCATTCCTCACCTCCAGTGGACTTGCTTCCTTTGTTAGGTCTACCAGTACTCACTATCCACTCCTCTAACACCTCTGTCTTTGACTATTCCTGCTCAAAAACCTCAAGTGAATTATCCAAAACAGAATAACAGGAACTGGTTAACAGCTCAACACTGTTCCCTACCCAGCATTGCCCCCTTCCAAGCTCTCTACAAATCCCTTACAAAACCTTCTCTTTTATACCCCCAAGAATTGTCTCTCACCTTTCTCTTTGCCCTGTGACCCCTCCTGGGCTTTTCATTTATCCAAAGGATCCTTTTACCGAGTGTGATGTTGAAGACTGGTCATAGGTGTTGCAGTCATCTCTGCTCTGTCTTCAGTGTCTGGCTTCCATGGAAGACATTTAATCTCAGCACTCTCCTTATAGATGTATCAGACCCACCCCAGAGCCAGTGAGACTGTTTGAGGTACCACCCAAGGATTCCTAGTTTCTTTTCCTTCTAAAGCCCATGTTCAGTTTGACCTCTCTCATGAACCTTCACAGCTTACATTGATTTACACTCCCTTTTTAAGTTCTGGGAAGCCACTTCTGACTTGATTTGTTTGGCAAATAGCCATATACTCCTTATCAATTTCCTCTTTAATGAATTTGAGGTCTCAAGGGTAGAGGTCATGACTTCCTTACAGGTCACAAAAGTTCCCATACTTTCCTGAATATGTGCCTGAAAGGATTATTGTTTATGAATTACCCCCATGTATTGTGAGTGAAGGGTTCCTAGGAACACTGTAGAAGGCTTCCTAAGGTTGATAATTGGAGGGCCACCGGGATCTCCTCCAAACTATTCCTCAATTGTGCGGTTGTCTGGTTAAGAAGATGGAGCTGCAGCCTGTGGTTCCCATAACAGCCTATTTATGTCCTAACCACAGCAGGCATCAGGTTGTGCTGTTCAATTTGTGGCATTTTCCATGTGGGTTGTGAGCTGCACCACAACCTGTGTCATCAACGCCTTGGCCAGTTTTGCTCAAAGTCCTTAAGAAATACTGAAACCATGGTTAAATACTTCTTTTGTACTAATATAGGGGCTCAAGGGTACTTTATATTGAATTATGTTTATAAAATAGGTTTAATAATGATGGTTTTCTTTTATTAATGTTGGTAGCTATAAAAATTTAGCTGCTTTCTAAGTATACTGTGTGACTACTATAGATAATCTTATTTAGAATATCTGTATTATGTCACAGGATTGGATTTCAGCAAGCTAATACAAATAATAACCCCTTCCCCACAAAAGAAAAAAGAAAAGTATTAGACATAGCAAATACAGAACTTAAAAGAGTGGTTATCCTTGGGCAACAGAAAACTGTTAGCATAACTAGCTTTGTGTTATAGTTTCGATCTTAGATCTTAAATGCCCATGTCAAAGGCTTATTCTTAAATGGAACACTACAATGAAGCAGCAGAACTTTTGTTGGATGAGGCCTCACTATTGAGGGTGTGTCCTTGAGATAAATGTGGGACCCTGACATCTCTCCCTTTCATGCCATGCTATGAGCTGAGTAACCTCTGTCCATGTTCCAGCCATGAGGTACTATACTGCCTAAGGCTTAAGAGGTTATTAATCAGTTATTAACTAAAGCATCTAAAACTGGAGCCAGAGCCATCCTTACCTTTGCTTGTTGATCAACCTTGATGGTGAAAATAGAACTCAGGGCAGTGACTCTCATATTCCTTTTTGCCTGCCCAGTTGTGTTCCCATGGAGGTCCTCATCTGTGCTTATTCTCAGCACAACCAGCAAACATTACTGGCTTAATATCAACACACTGAAGCTGGTCCTCGGATACTCTGTCCACTGGCTCACGGGCCATGAGAGACAATACCCATCTCCATCTGAGCCATATGAGTGCCAACTGCAGACAACTGGTAAAGAAAACACTTGAAAGGCCAAGCGAAATAAGTGGCAAAATCTTAGTTTGGGGAAGTTGGCGATGGGGGCAACTGATGGTGGGAAAACAGACATAATCAAGAAATTAGTTTAGGATAAGAAGCTTGGCATGAGAGCACCAAAGTTATCACTACATGCAAACTTAATGATTCTAGGATGGTAATGGATTTTAGAGTCACAACGGTTATCTAGAATCATTTATTCCTCTGTTGTTGCAAACATAAATTAGTAAGTCAACACCCCATTATTTATTTCTCCTTGACACACTGATAAAGAAATAGCCTATTATTAGAACCCACATGCCTTCAGTGTATGGTTTTTATTCACCCTGATTATTTATAACGGCATCTATGTTTGAACAAGCAAAGCTCCAAGGCAGCAAGAGTTAACTCTGAAGACTATTTCTTCACCCTAATAGCAGCGTTTTAGCAAGGCTAATCAGCTGCACTGATTTTCTGTTTTGATTTTTCCAGAATAATTAAGTGAATGATCTGAGATGCAATCAAGTTTGGCACTAGGGGGTTCATGCAAATGACTTATTTTTTTTTCTACTTTTAAAATTTTGTTAAATGAAATTGTAAAGAAAGTTATTTGAAAATGAAGGCAAAGTGGGTGAGGGTAACTTAACACCCAATTTAGAGTTTTAAATATATTCAAAATATCTATTCTAATGAGCCAACCCACCACTTTGTTACCCTTATCAATGAAAATAATGCTTTTTATAAAATGTACTTTTTCAATTTTGAAAGAGAAAATATTGGAAAGTTTTAATATAACATGATGACATGAAATAGGAAAAAGAAGGAGAGAATGCACTGACTTTTCCTCCTTCAAACTAGGAAGGGAAGACATGCTCATAGCCTTCCCAAATCAAAGAAAATGAATAAAATATAGAAAACATATGAAATGCTCTATTATCATTTTATTCAGATTGCAGATCAGTGCTTTCAGTAAACAAGTTAGAACATAGAAAAAAACAGGCTTCTGACTATAGTAAAATCTCATGTTTCTATAGCAATCTATAGTTTATTAGCATATTTATGAGATCTCCTCTCCCCTCGCTGCACACAAAACAGCTGAATGATTTTCTCAAACAGTTTTAACCAGCTAGGTGCGTTTGTGCAGTTACTGCATCCTGATCCAGCAATTGTTCTGGCTTTAGACCTTTTATTCTAGGACACTCATCCTGGAAGTCAGTGGTGTTCTAGTGTTAATTAGGAAAATACTTTGGGATGAAAAGACCATGTTTTTATGTACATAAACACAGAGACACAAGCAAACCTTTTTTAAAAATGATATTTTAATTTTATATATTTAGTTTTAATAAACTCACATGTCATGCTTTTTGTGATATCATTCTTAAATATTTGTTATCTTTTTAATCTCTTTTAGATAAGTTTTTAATTGTCACGTGTATGTATGTGTGTGTGTGCCCGTGTCTGCATACAAACCTCTTAATATACTGATATTTTCCCTTGCACAAATGCCACCTGCAACCTGCTTTTCATAATCTGGATGCTGAATTTTAAAAGCAAGGAGAAACTGAGACAACAGCTTGATTGGTGAAGCAGTTACTGTTCAGACACAAAGACCCGAGTAAACCATCCTAGCATCCAGACCCAGCTGCTGCTGAGGACCACGTCTGTGTCTGTGGTCCTACCAAGCCTAGGGTCTGTGTTGAAGTTCAAGGCTGGTGTTGCCTGCAAAGGTCACATGAAGCCCAGGGTTGGGGCCACAACCTGAAGCCTTGGTGGCATCTTGGGGCCATGCTGTGGCCAATGCTCCCACCCAGAGCCAGGATGTCATCTGGCCCAAATTGCTGCCAAAGTCATGTCTGGGTCCACAGTCTAGCTGCAGTTGGAGTCTATAAAGATGTCTGTGGCCCATGTCACCATAAGGGGCCATAGGCACCATGATGTCTGATGAAATTAGAGGGCCATGCTGACCTGCCCCTGCCCTTTCATTGGCCTTGAGAAAACTGGCACTTCCTCTTGCTGGACTATGTAGCAATAGCCCTCGCTCAGGAGAGATGGCCCCACCCTTCAGCATGGGTGTGGGAGAACTGACTCCGATGGCATGGGCATAGGGGAGCTGGCTTCACTCCCTTGTCTGAAGCAGGTGGCCCCAGTGTCCAGTACTGACAAGCTCAGCTAACACCCAAGCCCACTGCAAGGCCTTGGGTTGGCCTACCCTAAGAGCTGCCCCATCTAAGACAGGATCTCCATGACTTGGGGTGGCCGTGGGATATCCCAGAGAAGTTTCTGTGAGGATCCAGCGATACTGGTGTACCAGAAACTAGAGGCCTTGAATCTGACTAGTGACTCATTGCAATGAACATTTGCTAGTACAGCTGATTGGACGAAAGGGTATACTATGTGACACACCACTCTCAGTGCCATCAGGACAAATGAAGGGGTGTAGGAGGGGCAGGACAGAAGGAAAAGCAACAAAGTTTTTTGGGGGGGTTGTTTTGTTCTTGTTTTTATTTGATCACTTTGTTTTGTTTTTGTTTGGTTATTTTTAAATTTTCTTTTGGGGAGGTCATTGCAGGAGTGAGGGGAGGATGTGTAGAGACTGGCAGGTAAATGGAATTAGAGGTCATGATGTGAAATTCCCAAAGAATCAATAAAGAAATTATGTTAAAACAGCAGCAGCAGCAGCAGCAGCAACAACAACAACAACAACAACAACAACAAAACCAATCCTAGCACCAAGATAGTGTTTGCTTGTAATCCCACTTCCAGGAGGCAGAGACAGGTGGATGGCTAGGACTCACTGACCAGTCAGCCAGCCTAGCCGAGTCCTAGGGAGAGACCCTGTCTATAAAAACAAGGCAGAAGTCTCCTAAGGAAGGACACTTGAGGTTGACCTATAGACACACACACACACACACACACACACACACACACACACACACACACACACACACACACACACGAATAGTAAACAATGACAAAATAACTTAAAGAGGCCAAAGCAAGGAGGAGGTAACTGTGGTTTGTCTTGTTGGCCAGCCTCCCCCAGGGGATATTTGCCTCAGGTGCCAAGGACAGAAACTGGACAATTCATGACACAAGTTACCACTGAAAGAGAACACACAGAGGCTCATTTTTTTACTTGGTAGTTCAGTTAGCACGAAGCAATTTCTAACTTTACAGACTAAACAGTTCTAATTGGGAAATGGATGATTTGATTTGAGATGGTGGCTCGTGAGACAAACTTCCCAATTTGGTGTAATTGTTTATGAGTCATTGGCAGATTACCATTAACCACCCTTCATATGGTTTTGGGCGGGGGGAAGTAAAATTGAGTGTGCATGTTTCACACGTCGTTGAAGGGAAATACTTATTGTGACAAAGAGAAGCTATGGGGCAGAGAAGGATCCTTTCTGCTTATTTGTTTCAACTGTCTAGACTCAAGGCTTTCTTTTTCTGGTGGGTGAGGGAAAGGATAATCACATAGTACATGCCTTCAGCTGTTAAATGAGAACCTAGGAAAATTGACATGAAGATGCAGTCATTGGCATACAGGCCTCAGTGCTGTGTGTAGCCTATGGAGGCTGAGAGGAAATGGTGGGCCCCTGTCCTCCTCAGCATGAGTCATCATTCCATTCTCCATAGAAGAGCTTCTCATATTACATGACAGTTAGCTGCAAGGGCTACAGCTTCATAATGGGAGACAACGCACTGATTTATAAGTCATAGTTTGGCTACCTAATTAGGCTTCAAATATTGGAATTATTTAGTGGCTACCCTTTAAAAAGATTTCACAGCCTCTCTTAATGACTTATACCATGTTTAATTATCCTGAAAACTCATGATGTTTTCCTTCAGCCTTAAACACTTCCCCTCAATTTCTCTCTTGTGGAGTCAGACAGAAATGGGTAACTTGTTAGAACAGGATGTGCTTAAAGCATTTGCCTTTGTGGCCCATCTTGATCTTGAAGAATTTAATGTTTCTATTTGTCCTCCTGAATCTGAAGGCTCTATCCTAGCCTAACTTTTCAGGTTTTCTGCTATGTTTATTACTGTTGTTATTTATTTATTTAATAACCGTGGTGACTCAAGTCTGCAATTTCAGCTACTTGGGAGGCTAGGGCAGGAAGGTTGCCGGTTCAAAGCCTGTCTAGGCTTCGGAAGTAGGTCAAGACCAGTCTAGGCACTTTATCAGGAGCCTTTCACATTTTTTTTTAAAGTTAAAACATGCTGGGAGTGTAGCTTAGGGGCAGAGCACTTACCTAGTATGCGTGATATGCCGGCTACAACCTCCAGAATCATAAAACAAGCTAAAGACAAGCAACAAAATCATGTAATCTTTTCATGCCACCAAGTTATTATTGAGTACATCTGGTTCCCCATAGGAAAACTTTTTGTGATGTGAAAGGTAGCATAACTTTTCAAGATGCCAACTCTCATCTAGAAAATAACTGCTCTAGCCAGGCAATCTTGCCCATTGTTGCTAGTTTTTCACAGGCAAGGCATGGTTTATTTTCCTTGTAATCTGTAACTTTTTCTACTACGTGTTGATGGCATAGTGGGCCAAGGAAGCGTTTTGTATTGGGTACCTGCAAGTGAAGGAGTGCATGTGACTTCCTATTGCATATCATTACAGCTCTGAAACACTCATGCCTGGGATAGTCTCTGTACAGAGTGAGAGGTTGATAAATGCTCATTGGTTGGCTTTGCTTGAATACCTAATAGGAACCTCAGTTTTAAGATATCCAAGATGAACTCAGTGGTAGACTGACCAGTTCCCCCAGGAGGGCCAAATCCCAAGTCTTTCTCCTTGATTATTTCTACATACAGATTGCAAAGACATGTTGATTCCATCTGCTAAACCATTTCCACTCATGTCCCCAGTAACCAATGTTGCTTTCTAGTTCACTGCTGGTGGTCTATCTGCTCTCTCCCTGCCAGATGTGGATAAAGTCACTCTTTCTGCACATTTTCGTAGTGTATAAAGTGAGGATATGACCTCTCTGAGGTATTGTTGAGGAGAAGGTTTTTATTTAAGATATGAGGTAGTGTACAGCCAGAGACATCTGGAAGAGTTCAGAGCAGGGAGAGAAATCAGTAGACTAAACATGGCCAGTAGGCTGGACCATGCCATGGGAGAGGGGCGGGGCAATGAGAGAGGAAGACAGTGTGTGTGGACAAAGGAGACCAAGAGAGAGGGCCAAGAGGGAAAGTTGAAGGGAAGACCAAGAAAGCACATGACCAAAATGACAGGGTTATATGGGAATGCGAAACCGAGAGGGAAGGAAGCCAATGAGCCAGGATGCCAGCATTGACTCTGTAATAGGTATTTGCGATGCTCAGAGAGCCTGGGGGTCAGCTTGCATCTTGGTATGCTAATAGGTATCACAGTTAGTCATTTTTTCAGACTTTCTGTTGGCCATGACAGGTAGCTCCTTGTGCTCGAACAAAGCCTCATACTTCACAATACTTACAAAACCACTGTGATATGTCCATAGCCTCTCTCTCCAGCTGTTGTCTTTCTCCTACACAAATTTACTGAGCTCCCTAAATGCATCCAGCCCTCCCTCATCTCTTCACCCCTTGCTTGGAACTTCTGTCTTTGCCTGCCTCCTGCCTGAGTCTCTGCTTTCCAGACTTCCAAGTATGTTGCTATCATAGACCCAAGCTTCATTTCTTCAACACCTTGTCTAAACAGGTCTAGCCTTTCCCAAGGTATTTGGAGTTTTAGAAACTGCTGTAAGATAGTTGATTTAGTTTTTATTTAAAAGGTGGAAAAACCAAAGGACTATGTGGGAAACAAAAGGCTTGTGCCATGTGCTGTAGCATGTATGTTTTCTGCCAGCCCGCCCGCCACCGGTCTGGGCCCACAGCCACGCTAGCCCCAAATAACACACTGAGACTCTGTGTTTGATACAATCCTGTTGGCCAGTTACCATTATTGTTTATGGACTAGCTCTGCCTTAATTATTAACCCATTTCTACTTATCTAAGTATTTCCACCTGGTCATCTTATCGGGGAGCGGCGGGCCAGCATCTTGCTTCCTCTAGCTCTACATGCTGACTCCTCCTGCTACTTCCTCTTTCCTCCTCCTAGTCTCCTAGCCCCGCCTATCTAGTTTCCTATTGGCCAACAGGGCTTTATTAATTAACCAGTATGAGAAACATATTTACAGAATAACATCTCCCATCAATGTGCCATGTCACCAAGTGTCTCAACGGGCCGGGAAGGGTACTAACTGTGCAATTTTGGATATCCACACTTTTGTCATGCCTAGGGTTGAGTGACGCTCCTTGCACATGGAATGAATTGCTTTGTGAATCTCAGCCTGAGGCTGAGATGCCTTTTACTGTATTCAAACCTTTTTCAATACTCAAAGGAGTCTCTGTTTCATCATGCATTCTTGGGACAGATGAGGCCAGATCCCTCTGTAGGCACTCTTCTTCCAGAAGGAAATAAACCTCGCTAGAGAAGCTGTGTTGCTCTGGTGCGTCTCTGTAATGTCAGTTGGCATGGATCAGAAGAGCTTTTGTCATGGTGGCCATTAATGATGATCTACACATTTTAGTCACATGCAAAATGACTGGCACCCTGCACAACAAGAGAAATGCCTCTCTCTCTTGGCATGAGAAATCTGGTGACCCAGCTGTTTCAATAGGTGGCTTGTGTGAGCTTTAGCCCTAGTGGCAACTGGTGCCTAGTGCCCTGCTCTACTGGAATTGATTCTGCTTGGTGATTTTAATGAAGCAACTTCATTGTTTTCCTTCCTGCAGATTGCTCTTAAAAGAAAATGGCCATTTCTTCAAACTCATTCCTGGGCCTCATCTGCTCCTTGTTGTGTTTTTGGATGAGGACAGCATCCCCTCTGAATCTGGAAGACCCCAATGTGTGTAGCCACTGGGAAAGGTAACTGTTCCGAAAGCAACCAGAGCCTTCTATTCCCTTATCACCACAGGCCCGATGCATAGAATGGAAATTTGAGAAGCCACTTTGAAATCACTTTCCTGTGAAAAATAAATTTAATACATTGAGTCATGTTACTGCCCTTGGAATGAATATATTGTATGTGGGGTGGAAACATCTGGTTCTAACACAGGTACCGTTGTAAGATGGAGGGAAACACTAGGAACTCAACTAGAGTTTGTAAGCACTTATCCAAATGTGGTGATTGGAGGAGCTGGACCCATGCTTGAGAATGTTGAGTCATCACTAACACATTGAACTATATGGGATGAAAACGGTTATGTCATGGGCAGCTTGGTGGCCTGAGTCAGGCCTGGTCCAGGACTTGTGTGACACAGTACTGCAATCCCAGGTCCTCAGGTGGCTGAGGAAGCAAGATCACAAGCTCAAGAAAGATCTGTCACCATTATAGTCAGAGTTGGTAATTTAGCAAGACCTTGTCACAAAATGGGAGTGCACTTAACATAGGGCAGGACTGTTACTCATAGAGCACTTGCCTTGGGTTAAATCCGAAACATTAAGACAATTGAGGCCTGATTTTTGGATGAACATGGAAGGCCAAATAGAATCATGGATGTATTGTCCCTAGAGGCAGGTGCTCTGGAAGATGTGAGTGGATGGCAGTTGGGGTGGCGGTGAGGGTTCTCCTACAGATGAAAGATAGCTTGAAGTCGGTGTCTTGCGGATCACCCAGAATTGCAATCAGAACAGTCAGTGGGTACTGGAGAAGGCAACATCGTGTAAATCATGTGCCGACAGAAGCTGGAGTATCCTGGTAGGCAATTCACAGTAGGAAATATGCAAAACATACAAAGCAAGAGGCCACCTTTAGGGGTCCCTTAGTTCCTGTTGAATCAGAAAACTCCAGGCCAAGCATGCCCTGTGCTGGTGTAGGGTTAGCATGTGCAGGTTGCATGGCTCTGAGAAGCTGCCTGGGCGTCTCACGAATGATCTCAATCGTTACCCCAAAGTAGCAGTTCATTAAATGTTTTAACCAAGTAGATGGTATTTGGTTCTTAGACATTGGAGTGCATTTCTACTGACTGAAGTACAATCACCCCAGTGCTCGGTGGTATTTATGTGCCACTCTCAGCTCCATGATTAAGAGGTCACAGTGCTGGGGACACACAGCTCTCTTCCACCTCACATTACATTTTGGAACCAGAGCTTTTGGTCACTTGTGTTGGAAGCGTAGAAGCTGGGTAACAAAACAGGTTTATTTGATCAATTAATGAAGTTATAGATCACAAATCTTGGTGCTGTAGAGAAAATAGGTAATACAAGGTTTCATCAATTTACGGTAGTAACAGTGTGATTTAGAATGAAAGGAACAGGCACCTACTAATTAACCTTATCATCTTAATAACACCTCCCCTAAGATATTTCAGTGAAAAAGTGTGCAATAAATATTTACTAAAATAGTAGGAAAAAGTCTGGTGTGCAGGAACATGTGTGTGTGTGTGTGTGTGTGTGTGTGTGTGTGTGTGTGTGTGTGTGTGTGAATGTGCATTGCATCAAATTGGACCAACAGGCAGTTAAGCAGCCTAGTGGTTGGTAGCTTTAGGCATGAGGAATAGTTAAACTTGTGAGATGCTGAGAGGTACAAATCAATGGAAAATGTCTTGACTGTGATGTGAAGCTGGTCCATCAGAACTTAGAGCCTGCAATGTATATCATTGCTCATGTGGAGAAAAACAGCAGAAGGGAGTTTAGTGAAGAGTGCATGAGTTCATGCAGTTCGAAAGCATGGGCTTAGGAATCAGGCAGAAACACGTGCCTGGGAATAGCTGGGAACTTAGCACTGATATGTTTAGCATGAGAGATATGAAGTTGCTGATGGGATGACCAAAGGGAATGTGGGATCTTCCAGCCAGAACCTTTTGGAAGACCAGATTTGACTTGATTCCTTTCCCACATTTAAGCAATTCTGTCAGCATGCCATTGTCTTATCTTGTTGACCTGGTGGGGGGTGTGTGGAAGGGGGGCAATTCCTACTGTCTGGGACCTTGCATGTGGCATCTATTCAGACAATTATTGGAAAGTAGACCTACTTTCTGATAGTGATTGAGATGGCCAAATATGAGAGATACAGGCCACTGTAATCTCTACAATGAATAAAATCTGGAGTCAACCCTGTAATAATCACTAAGAGGGAAGGAGACATTAGGAGCACCTGGGTACATGGGTTTTCTATGCACTACTAGAAAGAAGGGACAATAGCCACACCCTCCTTGTTGATAAAGGTTTTTTTTTTTTTTTTTTTTTTTTTTTAAAGATGATGATTCCTAGAAAATGTATTTTTAAAAGTGTGTTGATAAAAATAAAAAAGGTTAGGTCAATTAAAATGACCAAATAAAGGGCTTTTGGGGTGGCTTAGTGGCTAAAGGTACTTGTGCCAAGCTTGAAGACCCAGTGTCAATCCCTAGAATCCATATGGTGAAAGGAGAAAACCAATCCCTACAGTCTGTCACAAGAACTCCATATTACCATGTACACACACACACACACACACACACACACACTTATATACACATGTACACACACACATACATACACACACTCACTCATACACACAGACTCACACATGTACACACACATACATACATACATACACACAGACACTCATGCACACACATACACCTACTCACACAGTGCACACACACATATATACACACACAAACATTCGCACACATCCACATTCACACATCCATACATTCTACATATAGACGTACTTGTAAAAATAATTGTGAAGACACAGGTAGTACATATATTTTTTAAAAAAATGAAATGAGGAGACTAGTTCCAAGGACATGTTCTTGGGAGCAGGGCTTTAGTGGGGCTCATGGTAGTCTGTTTTGTAGAGCAAACCACTTGTACTCTGAGGTTTCGAGCCAGGAAATGGAGCCTGCTTGCTCGGTGTGTCCTTGTGGAAGATGCCCTTTCAGGCTCCACCAGCCCTATGGGGTCAACACCTGTTTCTTAACAAGATCCCCTGGTGTGTGTGTAGACCTTCACCCTGGAGAAGCACAAACACAAACCCTCTGTCAGGCCCTGCTAACTGCGTCTCCATTGATCTCTGAAGGTTTACTTTCAGACAGCGCCAAGCCCTGCTTTACTACAGCAACGGTGTTAGGGCATTGCATGTAAAGCAAAGGGGAGAAGATTAAATCCTGAAAACCATGAGTGAAGGAATCCTGCACCGCATCTGTTGGACAGGGGGTAACTCTGAAGCCCTGGTCCCCCTCCTGCGCCTGTGCTTCAATCCCAGCCTCTCCGTCCGGATTCTTATCAAGATGGCATGAAGGAGGAGCAATGGCTCCTTTCCCAAAGTCCCAATCAGTAACCCAGAAGTGGTAGTAATTGAATCAGCAGTCCTGAAGTGAGCTGAGAGAAGAAATGAGGATTATTACCATATCTGATTAAAGTAACAAGATAATTCAGGCAGATAAAATGTAATTAAGCACTTTGGAATGTGCCCAAGTGGTGATGGCTTGCCCCCTCCTGTTCTGTGACCTTAAATTAATTCCTGCCGGGGTTTCTCCCTTGTGATGCCTAATAGGTTAAAATCATGATGATATGTTTCTGTGTGTTTGAGGAGGTTAAACAAACAAGCCACGGAAAGCAGTGGGCTGCAATTCCTAAAGCAGAAGGGCTTCTGCTCACCACTTGGGTTTGAAGCCTGGAGTGCTCTGGGCTGGTATCTGAGAAGGGACAATGTGAGGTTAGGGTTTGTCAAGGCTTGGTGTCAGTTGTTAGTTGACTGGCTCACAAGTATTGGGAGCTCCTGTTTCCTGTGATGGGAAGTAGTCTAGATGGACATGTTCTAGACAATGCAGACTCGGCCTTCCTCACCTTTCAGGCCTTTTCAGAGCAGTTTCTGGTTAGTGTGGTGACTGGCCTGCTAGCAGAGGAGATAACATGATTCAAACAGCAGCCAGACATTGAGCAAGGCACAGTGATGAGGGGGGTGTTGGGAGAGGTGGGCCATTTTGCAGACATTCTCCTTCCTGAGGTCAACATACAACTTCCAGCCAGTGTGCCCATTGAGAAGTAGCAGCCTAATTGTTCGATGACAGATACCAAGAGGGTGAGGTGTAGTCACTGGCAAAGACTATTTGTGAACATGGGGAAAAGCTTACAACATGATCTCAGGTTTTATATATGTATGCACTGTGTGACTATAATGTAAGGAAATCCAAAACCTTCAAACTAACCCGCAAAGACCATAAAGAATAGCAACATGGTGTCCATAGACACATGGTTGTTACAGGATTCTCCCATTCTCATTTTAAAAGTTTGTTTTTCCAATTTCATAGTGTGCTCTAGAATTTCTTTAAAACTGGAAAGCAAATGAGTAGAGAGATAGTCCAGTCAGCAGAGGGCTTGCTGCGCATGCCTGAGTCCATCCCAGCACCTGTGTGAAAAGCACAGCATAGTGGGCATACTTGTGTCCACACAAAACACAGCTTTTGCCTCAGATGGAATAAAAGTTTATTTTGGACCCAGAACTGAGTGATCATGGCCCAGGAACACACATCAAGTTCCCACATTTCATTGTTCCAAGGTGGAAGCAGTTTCATGAAGTTTCTTATTGCAATAGAACAAAATAAACCACAAATCAGGCATTTAAAAAAATACATCGGTAGAAATATCAGAGAAGCAGGTTATGACCAGGTGGAGGAATATTAACTACAGGTGTCAGATGTTATAGAAAACATTCTTAGCTCTTCCACGGGGAGAAAGTAGGATTTTGTTAAATGACTTAATCTCAACAGTTTTGTTTGTTTTGTTTTTTATCTGACAGAGGTGGGCAATGAATGGCTTTGAACGGGGCTACTGGTAGCCCAAGAGAAGTTGTATTTAGGTTCTTCAACTGCAGCCTTGCAGCCTCTCTATAGTCAGCCAGGGTTTAATCAGCCAATCAGTCCATTTAGACAGCTTCCTTCTGGGAAGGCTTGTTCACAATCCTAAGCCCAGCGCTGGGGAGGTAGAGACAAGAGGATCCCTGGGCTCACTGGCTAGCCAGCCCAGCCTAATTAGGGATCCCTAAGCCAATGAGAGACCCTTTCTTAAGGGACAACATAGATGGATCTTGAGAAGCAAGCCCTTACATTAACCTCTGATTCTACACACAGGCACACACACAAGTGCACTGGAACGCAAGCTCACCCTCGCACAAATGATCGCCGTTGCTCTTCAGTGTATACAAAACGGAATTTCACAGCATGTCCTTTGCAATTGTCTGGGAACCCTGTGTCATGTCTAACTCCATCAGACCAATTTTGTTCAATAATATCTGTATTGTAGAGCCTGCTAGAGCAAGGATGTGCTGTGTTTTGGTTTGTATTCTTTTCTTTTCTGTTCCAAAACACATATGGGAAGTGGTTTATTTTCCTTGTAGCTGAAGCAGATCTGTAGCTATGGGATAGGTCTGTCCCTAGAGGGATGGGGCAGAGTCATAATAACGTGGTGTCAAGATTCAGTTATTTACAAATAACTGGCTAGGAAGCAGACAGACTAGCAAGAAACTCTCAGCATTTGCACCTGTGTGGACCTCAAGATGCTAATGGGGGTAGCTCAGTGTGAAATGTCATTTTGAGAGTGTTGATATTTTAGCAGAGGTCTCTTGCTTTGCACAAAATGAATCACCTTATGCCAACAGGGGCTTGCTTGCACCCGAACTTGTGCCTTTGGGAAGTAATAGGGCCTCTCTGATGGTACAGAAAAGAAATGGTCACCTACATGTATGTTAGAGATTCTGAGAAGTCACCGTGTCAGTCCCGATTACCTGTTTAAAATGGGACAGTTGAGGCCCAGGGCAGCAAGATGACCTGAGGGAGGTCATCTGCTTTCTCAGATTACAACCTTGCCTTTGTCTAACCCAGTGATCTTCTCAGAGGGCCTGCAGTTTCTGCCTAATGTTCCTTGAGGATCCTTGAATATCCCTAGATACTACATTGCAGTATGCCCAAACTGATATATATATATCATATATATATATACATATATATATATATATATCAAACATTATGATTACCCCATGTATCTCCCATTGATGTATCTCCCATTGACCTGCAGGTATAAAACCATCACCAAGACCAGTTTCAGACTTACTGTTTGTGAGGTGGTCATTCTGCAGCCTTCCCAACCAGCTCTCTATTGTCTACATTGAATTCATGTTAGAACTTCAAGTGAGAAGTTAGAACTTCTTCCTCTTGTCCATTCTCATATTGATAATTCTTGTCAATGAACTTTTGATTATCCTGTATGTAAGTCAGTGATGCTGAACCATTTTGTTTTTTGTGTAGATTTTAATGGAGATTTAAAGCAAATGGAGCAAACCTTCTGAAAAAGAAAATTCTCCTGATTTTCTTGTAGGCAGACATTATTCTCTGGAACATGCAAAAGGGTTCAAAAGCACAAGTATAGAACCGAGTGTCCAGTGTTCTTTATATTATTTCCCAGACCACAGGTTTCTAATCTCCCAAGAAGCCATTAGTGGAGTGTAAAGGAGAACAGAGCATTTAGAAGGTAGCATGCTGCTGGCCTGACTGTCTCAGGCTGATTATCTCTGCTTTTTTATATATTTAAAACTGAATGTAAAGGACTCATGATAGCCTTCATTTCTGTGTCCTTACAGTCTTCTGCTGCCTGGGAAGCTAGGCCAGCATATGAAAGCCAAGTGCTCCAATTGTCCTGATTTTTTCAAAACAATCAGTGAAATGTGGTTGGTTCTGAATACTGGGATTGTATGTCTGCTTATTAACCTTGTTGTTTGTCTGCTGATTTACGGTGAGAACTTTTTATGAAAGGTTTTTGTTGTGCATGAATCCTGGGATGAGAGCAGTGAATTATGTACAGAAAAACACAAGGATATGTTTTGAAGTTTTGGGCACATTATCGTAATGTGGACAGGAAAAGGATTTCCATTGCAATGTCTTATGTGGACACTTGACATTTTCTTTATTGCTAATATTTGTCTTTGGGTTGTACTGGTTCAATCAAAAACCTCTATAAACACAAATATTCTGTTAAAAGCCGGTGAGAGCTGAACAAGCAGGTTGAAGGCATGAATTCAGTCTTTAGCACTGAAAAAGGAAAAATCTGTGTGGGGCTGTAAGCAATGATAGTTTAGCCTCTTTTTTGTTTGTTTTGTTTTTGGCTTTTTTTTTAATGCGGGGATCATATCACTAATGTAAAAGTAGAGGAATACTGATTCCTGTTTATTTTTTCCTTTTTTTCAGCTACTCAGTGACCGTACAGGAGTCGTACCCACATCCCTTCGATCAGATTTACTACACGAGTTGTACTGACATCCTGAACTGGTTTAAATGCACGCGGCACAGGTAATGAAAGCTTGGATTTGTGTATGAGCTTGACTGTGTGGGAATGGAATCTGATGCAATCAGAGATATCACGTAGTTTAGAAAGTGTGTCCATGCATCCAGAGAACAGTTGTTGAGGGCTTTGATTCCAAACCCAGAGGACAGCGAAAGGCTGATAGAGTCCATGACTGCCTAACTGTAGGTGATACATCTACTGTCTTTCCTGTGATTAGAAAAACCGTATCCAACTCCTGTATAGAGGATGACTGTGGCTGACACTCTTTTTTTCTCACTTTATTTATATTTTGAGAATTTTATATAGCATTTTTATCATATTTTTCCATCCCCCATTTCTCTTCAGATCTCACCTATCCAACTTCATGTTAATTCTCTCTCTTAAAACAAATAAACAAAATACATCAAACAAGCAAACAAATAAAAAAAAAAAACAGAAGGAAGAAAAAGAGATCCTCTAAGAAAACATGGAGTCCCATGGTCGTGCAGAAGACCTCATGGGCTCACACCAGATGAATTCCCAGTAAAGGGGAGAGAATGGCCACAACATCTCACCCCAAACAAGCTGTTTTCAAATAGCTGCTGAGAGGGGAAATCAGTTGTCTTAAATGCATTGACACCGGGTGTGTCAACTCTACTCCAGGACAGGCCAATGCTCTAGAGAAGTTTGCCAGCACAAATTAGAGACATTTTTCTCTTAGCCATCACCAGATACCAAGAAATGCGTGCCTCAGTATCTGTTTCTAGTTGGGTATTTAATTTAGTTTATGTTGAAATTATGTTAAATAAGATAGGGTATCTACAACCCATGAGAACACAGAGCCCAAAACATTAGTACTTGTAATAAAGGAGACTCTGATACTTTACTTCTTTTAGTTAAGTATTTATATTGTCATAAGTTATGGATCGAGTGTGGTACATGTCATTTTATAATTTAGTTGTTTAATATGTTTCTTTAAAAAACACTCCAATTCTACTAGACGTATAAGTTCTAGTAAGAGAAATATAAAGTCTTTATACTATTTTACTTGCTTCAATTCATTCCTTGGTTCCTAAAATAGCCTGCAATGTGCTAAATGATTATGAAACACATGTACTTTTTGAATCAGTGAATGAGTGGATCTTCAGTTAAATCAGATGATAAAATGAGTCTTCTCTTTCATAGTGTCATAGTATAACACTATGTTGAATATTAAAAGAAAGTCTGTGAATTCTTCCTTTGAAATATAAGTGAACTAGATATCTATCACATATTAAATTAATTGATACTTTGCACATTATTTCCAGGTAGTTAAAGTAGGAAAATCACAATATTTCTGATGCTTTAAAATAAAGTTCAGATTGGCTGGAGTGGAGAATCCTACTTAGCACTGTAATAACTTGATCAAACCTACATTTTGTGTTCTTTCTTGTTTTGACACACTTTACTTTTTGTACCTTTATTATGGCTGGTAGCTATTTTTATTAAAGTAAAAGTAATTCCTTGTTAGCTTGTCAACCAGAGCTAACGGCACAATCTTTTTCCTTCATATAGAATCAGTTACCGGACAGCTTACCGCCACGGGGAGAAAACCATGTATAGACGCAAATCACAGTGCTGCCCCGGGTTTTATGAAAGCCGGGACATGTGTGTCCGTAAGTAAGGTGTCCATCCTTTGTGCTGTTCTTACATGTCCAGTGTAGCCTCTGGGAGTGACAGCTGAGCTGGGAACCTTGGGAATGGGGTGGGTGGAATGCTCCTCTTTGCTCTTGGCTGTTGGGCTCTTGGCATATGTCCTGCAAAACGCATTAACTCTGTCCCCAGGTCCTATCAAAATTCTCCAGATGAGTATGGCTTGAGGAGAAAACAGCTGTACAGAGGATGATGCAAGGCCGGATGTGGCCTTGTCAAACTGTCATTTCAGCTGGAAATTGGTTAGGAGTTACTGGGCTGAGGTCACAGAAGAGAGCAGGAACATGGCTTTCCTGCTGCAGCTAGCTTCTGAGGGGCCAGTGTGCTTTTTTTCTTTTCTTTCTTTTCTCTTTTTTTTTTTTTTTATGATCACAGAAAGATGAATGGATGGGTCCAGGGCACAAAGCACAAGTGCATTTTCACTGGCATCTTCCTTCCCTGAAGCATAACCCCCACTTGGTTCTGAGGCATCTTGGGATAAGGCTTAGCTTCTAACATATTCAGAAGGCTCTAGCTCTCATGGATGCTGTTACAGTGGAGATTTTGTCGTATTATTTTACATACGTCACTTAAAAGAGAGATCATGAAAAACTATTTAATTCTAGTATTGTGGTTCAACACACCGCTGTTTGGCAGCCCCCACTTCTGAGCTGAGACACTGATACGGGGGAGGGCAGAGATAAGGTTCTGCTATAAACTGGAAGCAATGGAGATGCCTAATGGATCTGAATTGACAGTACTAGCTACACCAACCACTCATCTGGGTGGCTTCAGATTTATCATTTCTACCTCTAGGAGGCTCAGGGGCTGGGAGTGGGGAAGTTAAAGCTGTGCCTGCCAATCTTCATGCAGACATCAGCAGCTCAGGGCTACTGACAGACACTCATAGAAAACAAAAGTACAATATAGAATTAACAAAAAGGAAACCAAAGTACATAGTGCATGGCTTGTGCAGGCAGCAAATGACATCTGAGAACACCAGGCCATTGTTGTACCTTAGCTATTTCCCAATTAAACTCGTGTGAATATGTACACAATCTCTATTTGTCTGTTATGAACTGCTCCACAAGCTGTCCTTGTGCTTAAACAATTGTTCACTTCCTAAATCAGTTAATTCTAAATTCCTACAAGTAGAATTGCTAGGCCAGAGGTGTGCACATCTGGAGGGTTTCCAGTGTATAGGGACTGTCAGGAAGTGAGAATGCCTGTTGACCTATACCCCGTGACAAGTTTTGTTCTTAATTGGCAAGTCTTTGATTAATGAGGATGGTGCATAAGAAAAATTACATGTTTGAAATCAAACAGAATAATCAGGAACTGATGTCATTGGCCTCAGCTGATGAGAAGCTGTCAGAAGAAATAAAGAATACAGTGTTGGGATGGAGGCCTCACTGGCTGGACTGGCCATCCTCCAGGGGTGTGGGTGACATGATTTTGATGCCCTTTGCTAGAGTTCAGCCTAGGAAACACAATTGCCAACCCACACTGTGAGTGTACTTTGGTCCCCAGAACACAGGACTCATGAATGCAGACACAATAGCTTGGGGTTGTTCAGGCCTTGTCTCTGGTCATACGGCCCCCCTCCTGAAATTCCTGCATGGAGGAAATGAGATCCAATAGGCCAGTTAGTGTGGGAAGTATGGACCCAAGCAGGAGCAGGTAGAAAGTGCAATTCAGTGTTGCATGACCACAGTTGCAAACCTACTAGTTCATCTTGCTTGGAATTATGTTGGCAAAATACCAATCCATTCCTTCCATTAGACTCATGTAATGTGCTCCCCAGGCTATGTGAATGACACCTTTAGCAATTGCTTCTAAAATTTTGTTTCTAGGCCTTCTTAGCTTACCTGCTGTAGGCAGAAAAAGGTTTTTTTTTTCTTTTTAGGCATGTTAATGTATTTAACCAGCTCACTGTCTGCTCTCACCAGCCTGGAAGTTATTTGGCTTTTTTAGGGCAGTTTGCATTTATCAGCTGTGATGTCTTACTTCTTTGTTGAATGCCCTGAAAAGAGCTGACTTCTCTCTTGATTGTGATGGAGGATGCCTTTCAGGAACTGGTCTGCATCCATAACCCCGGGCTAGCTAGTTACTACTGTGGAGACAGCAGGCAGACAGAAAATAATATTCTTGGTGCTGCTTTTGTGATCTCTTCCCAACAGGTTTTGCTGCCAAACAGGTAGCATAGTCATCATTTTCAACTGTTTCCAGAAAGGAGCAAAATAGGGATGGGTCCTTAGTTCAAGTCAATCCAGATTTCCTGGAAGTCAGAAAAGGATGTTTCCTTCTGCATTTGCAATCAAATTTCTTTCAGGTAGCTGAAAAAAAAATCTCTTCCAGGAGAAATGGTCTCAGCTAACCCAGGGTGGCATTGATTTTGCCATGAAGCCTAGGATGGCCTTGAATTTCAGATCCTCCTGAATGCTGGGGTTACAGGCTTTGTGCTACCAGTTTATGTGGTTTCTAAAGTGTTAGGTATCAAAACCAGGGCTTCTACAGCCAGGCATTGGTGGCACACACCTTTAATCCAGCATTCGGGAGGCAGAGGCAGGTGAATCTCGAGGCCAGCCTGGTCTACAGAGCGAGTTTCAGGACAGGCTCCAAAACAATACAGAGAAACCCTGTCAAAACAAAAGCAAAAACAAAACACAAAACAACAAAATCAGGGCTTCACAGATGGTAAATCATCACTCTGTTAACTGAGCTACATCTGCAGTCCTTAAAGGACATTTTGTATTCTACTCTTTCATGTGAAGAAATTCATTGTTTTTTGTTTGTTTTTTCCCCTAAATGATTTCTTCTTCATAGGAAAAAATTTAGGTTCAGTAGAGAGGGTTCATTGCAATAAAAGTTAACATACACTGATTGTCTGTGGTATAGAATCTAAGGGCTGAGCTTTGTGATTACATTGCTTACCTGAGAGAGCTGCACTCCTTTCTCCTAAGGAGTTTGCCCTAAGTAGTTTTTAATGTCTTCAAAACAACAACACATTAGTAGTTATCTTCACCAAGTGTTTATTCTATGCCAGGCACATACATGATCACACAAATTCCCCCAAAACTCACGGTGAGGCAGATATGATCATATGCATTTTTAGATGAGGAAACCAATCAGGTGGTGGTGGGTGGTAAGGGATGATGCTGCATATATTTTGAATGTGGAATGAGCTACTTTATCCAAGCAGAAGAAAGTGGCAGAACAGCTGATAGATGGAGGACAGTCACCCAAGAGTGGCTCAGCACATTGTGATTACACAGCCTTGGAGATACCAAAGGAGCTGATGGGGCTGTTTTGCTTTTGAAAACAGTCTCTTCATTCAATTCACAAATTCGATTCTGTTTCTATGCTCATCTTTTTTTAAGGTGACTAAGATGGGCAAACATTTTCTCTTTTGAACTTGACCTTTGAAAAGGTTTCTGAAAACAAAGAGCACCTATAGATATTGTTTAGACGAATAGCAAATGTGGTGATCTGTGTGCATGAGCTGGATGGATACAGAGGTGAGGTGTGCCCAGGGGTCGGGCGGGGGTGGGGAGATGCTGGACCTTTCAGCTAGTGAGGGAGCCTTGGCTGCAGCTCCTTCTGTTTAATACTTTGGGGGTTCTGAGGATAAGAACAGAATTCAGAAAGACCCAGAAACTATTAAATTTCATATTCAAAGCAGGGGAGGTCTGGAGGTCAGGCATTGTGGGGATTCTCACAAAAGGTCCCCCAAGATGTGTTTACTGACAATGGAGGATGCAGAGGATGCTGAAATATACTTCTTATTCTGCTCTAAGGGAAGAGATCCTTGGGGAACAACACCTCCTTCTTCTTGTGTTTGGAGCACCATGGAGAGACAGGAATGAGGGCACAGCCTCTGGCGAGGTGGTGAAATGCAGACCCCCAGCACAGTGGGCTAGGCTGGGCTGGGCTGGGCACCGACCTATGTGTTTCTACTGAAGGTTCAAGGCTGTGCAGAAGCTGTGGGTTCACAGAGCACACTTTGAGTAGCTAGGCTTCTGCTGGGTGACTGATGGATGTTACTGGGCAGGAAGAGGGTGGGAGAGAATAAGTAGAAGCCTTTGCTGAGAGTCTGTTTGGGAGAAAAGTAGAGATAGGCAAAAGTTTCACAAACCAAGTGTCACTAGGACATCAAGATTATTTGTGACACTGAGATTTTACTCTGCTCATGAATCATGATGAACCCTAAGTCCATTCATTCTTGGACTGGGTTTGCCAGATCTGATATCTTTAGTTAGTTTTCATATGGAAAAATCTTCATCTTAGTGAAGAAATGCCCAGGGGACAAAAATAGGTTTAGTGTATGTGTGTGTGTGTGTGTGTGTGTGTGTGTGTGTGTGTGTGTGTGTGTGTGTTTGCATATGTATGTAAATACATATTTTTTTAAAGTCACATAATTGATCTCTTAAAAATGCTATTGATTAAAGTGTCAGGTTCTTGTACCTAACTACATGGTCACTCAAACATATGCCAATATATTGTTATTAACACGCACCAATATTCATGCTAGGATTACTGTTGTATTCTGTTGTTCTTTACAGTACGTTGGTTAACAGGCTGGTTTCATGCACTGGTACTAATGAATGTGCAGGCATTATAATTATGAACCACAAGGTTCATCCGTGTTGCGTCACACATCAGGATTTCCTTCTTCTCCCTAAGGCTACATCTTTACTTGTCATTGTTTGCTCAAGTTTTTAAACTCCAGAGAGCATGGTCCATGTTGCTACCTTGATGGAGCATGCTAAGTCCATTGTCTTCACTGTTGTCTATCTCAGATGCCTTAGAATGTTTCAAATGGTATACATCAGTTATTTCAGCTCTTTGAATTTTGTAATTCCTTCATAAGAGACAGAAATTGGTTTTTGTCTAATAACCATGATAAATGACTCAATCATGGATTCTTCTCATTAATTTTGTGTCTTCTGTGGCCACACATGCCTTGTGAATGTTAAAATGATATCAGTTCCATTTTGAAAACTCAGCTTTTGAGCTGTTCTGTTAGAGACAGAAGAAACAGCAAATCACTGTTGATGTCCTTCAGGACTTTGTCTATGGTAAAGGTAGCAGCATGGTACAGACTGGAGAAAGGACAGACAGACCATTAGGTCCTCTCTTCTCAACTGAACTATTTTGTTTACTAGAAATAAAAGACCCAAACTATTTCACAGACAGTAATTTTTTGTGTCTCTAATTTTTTTCTCAAATTATTTTTGTCTTTATAAAATACTAGAGGGAAAATAAACAGACACTTATATGTTGCCATTTTTAGTGTAGAACACTATAGATATTTTTGCTGAACTTTTAAATTCAAAACAAATGTATAGATTTATACCATGTAAACACCTTTTTTGTGAGTAGTTTTATTCATCTGAATTATATCATGGATATATTTCCTATAAGCAAATTAATATAGTAGTTTAGCAACTAATTTACATGACTAATAAGTTAATCATTTTATGTCTGGGTAATGTTACATTGATATCTACCAGTGTTAGCTGCTAAAATAAATAAGCACCATTTCATAAATCTTTCTGCAGATGTGAGTGATTCATAACACAAATTTTATTGAGTATAATTTCTAGGACAAAGTTCATAGAGTCTATTTTGTGTTATTATGAAATGCCCCAGTCAGCTGGTTTTTAAAGAAAAGAGACATAGTTAACTCAAGGTTCTGCAGGAACAAGAGTATGACGTTGTTTCTGTCTTGGTAAGTAATCTCTTGGCTGTGTTACCAGATATCAGAGATACTGAGCATTTATAACAATTGGGATATATATGTATGTATATGTATGCATATATGTGTATACATATATATCTGAGCATCACAAGATGCTCCTATTAAGCATTATAGCTTCAAGATCTACATCATCATCAAGAACTGACATCTTTAGGATCAGACTTCCACCATGAAGCCTCTTTGGGGGAGAATACACAATTACCATAATCCAAAGCACAGCAAAAGGTATGCATATTGCCTGGCTCGGGATTTAAGGTACCCGAAGGTGGCCAAACCAATAGTGGACAAAATAATTTCCACCTTTCCTATCTACTGTCTCTAGGGGGAGTGGTTTTTATTTTTATATACCACAAATGAGTTCCACATATCAAAAAGCCACTGGAAGAGGCAGAAGGAAATCACATGGCAATGCAGCTACCGTCTAAGGTCATGCTAGAAGCGATCATGCCCCATTTCTTCTCACATACTTATGGTTAGACCTTAGTGATATGGTTTCATCAAGCTGCAAGGACATCTGTGGGGAGAGGATAATGGGTTTTGAGAGACAAAGACAAGAATGATCTTATCCATACATTAAATACTAATGTGTCTTCATATATTCTGCTAAATTGCCACCTGGACGAGCTTTCTGGTTTACATGCCTCCTCAACCTCAACCTAGCAATGCATGAGGGTGCCCACTTTCCTATAACACTGACATTAACTATTAGTTTTTTAAAATTAATTTTGTTGGGTGAAAAACATTAGGACCTTGCTTTATTTTGCATTTCCAAATTACCAATGACTCTAATCTTTTAAAGTTAATTTTTATTATTTATTTGTTTTCTGACTTAAAGGATGAGAGCAGAGTGGGATATAGAGACTTTGTCTTTCAGAGAATCACAGAAAGTGAAATTAGCACAGCGGGGGATGGTACAAAAGGAAAGAAGACTAGGATGTTTTGGGAACTGGTGAAAGTGACAGCTTGAGACTAAGAATTGACAAGCACATGCCCAGAGCTGAAGCCAGCAGAAGTCCTGGGACCCTCCGAAGTCCTTTAATCTCATCAGCTTAAAGGACATACATTGTCTGTGCACCCCAACCTTCCATAAGACCTCCCTTCCCAACAGCACTGTTTGCTGCTTCTCTAGCAATGGAGTTCTCAGGGCTGTCTCCTCCCTATGCTCACTTTCCTGAGGGGAGGGATGATCTACAATCCCAGGGCTGTGAGGGGAGGGGAGCTCTTGGTTCAGCAGAAACACATGTGAAGGAATCCGGAGTTGTGATCCCCTGAGTACTGTAGCTCTTTCAGGAACATTTTGGAGTAAGGAAACCTTTGGAACTATACTAAAGACCTAACCGTTATCTACATGATACTTCTATGAAAATTTGCTTGTTGCTACATACAACTGATTCCCAAACACTTTTTTGGGATCTGGCATTTAGTAAACTGGGGATTGTGTATGAATTTGGTTACATGAGACTTGGAGAAACTCACGTGTCCGGCATTGGCAGCTACCCCACAGTGGGAGGGAAGAGTAAACTCAGGCATACATCCTTCAGATGTTGTCTTGGCTTCGTTTCGGCTAATGACAGAAAGCAGATCATTGTAAGGCCAGCAGCCTGCAGCAGCCTGCAGCAGGCTCACAAGGAAATACACAGGACTCTTTCCAGTTCACTTCCCATTCTCTGTGTTCCAAATGCCTTGCATTCCCCTGCTGGGTACTGCTGCAAAGGGAGGGACCCTTCCTGGATCCTTTCCTCTCCAGGGATCTTAAAGGCAGCTAGCTATCCTATCCTCGGTAGATGGAAGTCCAATGTTAACTTGAGTTAAGCTCTACTAGGGAGCCCACAGGCTTGCAGGGAATTCAGAAGGGAAAGGCCTGAGGTCTGGCTTCTCCCCCCTTTAGCTTGCAGGCCAGCTCTGGAGGACCAGTTCCCATGGATGTGCCCTCTTGTCTTTGGCACTTGTTAAGAGAACCTGGGAACCGTAAATAAAAAGCCCAACTCCCACACACTGATCTCTATATGATTTCCTGTTCTTAGCTGAGAGGACTGTGACAATTGATTACCAGAGCAGCGAATAAACATTCACAGCTGATTTTAACTTGGCCAACTTTATGTAAAACTGAACCGGCTGTAGGCAAACAGGGAGCTGGAACTGTTGTTGGTGTTTGTATGAGAAAATTACTCTGAAGATGAGAACTCTGCTCTAGTTTAAATGTCATGCTTTAAAAAAAGGAAACAAAAATAATCAATCAAATACACATTTTAAATTGTTCGGTACTTTCTACATGCATGCTTTTTTTTAAAATGATGAATTACCTTTTTTTTTTTTTTAAATACAGAACCTAAGTAAAACATTTTATGTTTAGAGAATACGAAGGTAAAAGATAGTTCATACTTTGAGTGGGAAAATAAAACCATATTTTATGTGAAGTAAAATAAAATAGGCAATGGACTTTAACCTGAAATACTGGGGCAAGGGCTACAAACATCTTCAGCTTACTTACTCAGGATTCATTTCCTTTAAAGAGACAGATGTAGTGTATTTTGGAGGGCCACATGAGGCTATTTGTCCTGTGACACACAATTCTCTCTCATATGCCCCCAGCCTCTTCCTTTGTCTTTGGAGATTAAGTTATGCTAGACTAGAATTAACAAAAATGTTTCTCCTTGGGAGAATAGGTGCATCCTTTAGAAGCTGCCCAGGAAATGTTATTTAAAAAGAGTCTGAAGCTAAGCCTGGGATGACAGGAAGTATGGGTAGTCAATGGGTGATACAGGGTGGCTTATATGTTCCCATATTTTCTGTCCTGAAACTATCCAACATCCTAAGGGGTTTTTTGATCTCTTGGAGAGATGTCATGGAGATATCGGTTGTCCCAATTAATCATCATGGTCCCTAAATCACCCCTTTCAGGCCCCCATTAGACCTATGTATGCCACTTAACTGACGGTCATGTCATCTACTACACGAGCTCTTGTCTCCAGGACAAACTGGCTGCTTCTGAGAAAGTCAGAATTTTTGCCAGCCTAACTCAGGAGAAAACTATCTTCTATTTTGTCAATGAAGACATCCACATTCTGTCTCACTGTCAGCCTAAAGAGGATTTCACTGGGAGAGAGACAGCAAGCTTTATGTTGGCCAACTGGGTAAGGCTTGGGGAAAGAGCTGTCACCTCCCACCACCCCTTTTATCCTATCACCTTTTATCCAAGTTTTCTGTGACTCCTCTTTTTTTTTTTTTTTTTTTAAACCAGATGTTTTTAGACAGTGAGTTGATGGTGAGATCTCTCATTTAGGACTGTAAAGACTCAGCGTTTGGCAGAGCGCTGTGTAGGCGAGAGAAGAGCTTCCCTGATTGGTAGGCAAGAGCTAAGGGAAAGTGGGAAGGCCTGTCTTTGAAGATCAAGGCAGCCAGAGTTTCCTACTCCAAGTTTGTCTGAGTCCCACAGGCTTGTTTAATTTGCAGTTACGATCTTGTCAAGCATTTCCCAAAAAAAATCTGTTGTCTTTTAGACTCTTGAGCACACCCTTTTGAGTGGAGTAAAAGTGAGACAATCCCGTTAGGCTGGCCAGAGACAACAATGAGATGGTATATCTCTCAGTGTAACTAACCAATCGTGCCCCTCCTAAGCAGGCACTGGATTTTTTTCATGTTTCCATAGGGACCCTGTTCTCCGTTGCTATGGAGTCCTACTTGTTTCAGAGGCACCTACCAGAAAATGTGGGCAGAAGCCTTTTGTCCATATGCTGCACCAGCAGAAATTCCAATTTTCCCACACGCCCTCTGGAAACTACTCTTGGGTTTTCTAGTTGGGGATGTTGGGCTCTGCTAGGAGTGAAGATTTAATAAATAATGCAGTAGGCCTTTGTTGTCTTCCTGGTTGTTGGTACTTCCCTGTTACTTAGAATGTTATAAATAGAAACTATGAATTTAATGTTAAAGAATTCCACTATGAATTTAAGAAAGACTCAATGCAATTCTGATGGAAATCTTGCCTGCTGTTCTTTCTGCCAAAGCGGGCCCAGTTTTAGAATCCCAGAGAGACTAGGCTAACAGAAACAATGGAAGCTTGCCTCACCTCCAGGAAGTGAGTTTCTGAAATTGAAATCCTTTTGGGATAGTTAGAATGTTCACAGGTTTAATAATTAATACAGTATCCTTGCAGAGACAAATAATTGCCACTTTCCTGGAACTGAGAAGCAATTTTAACTGGGCTACTGATCAAGTCTTTTTTTTGTTTTGTTTTGTTTTTAGGAAAAAGTAATTTAAAATAATAGGAATAAAAACCACATTTTGATCTAAGTGAACAACATTGACATGGCCAGGTAATAGGCTTGGGTTTCTCCCCCTTCCCCCCAGTCTGACTTAGTGACTTCTATCGTTTTCTACAGACAATCTAGTGGTAAACCTAAGGCATCCATCTAAGCTACACACTGCACAGTCAGTTTTGTTTTCTTCAGCTATAGCATTAAGAATATCTGAAGTTCTAGACTTTGTTTTCAAGATAAATGAGTCTACAAAAGGCTTGAGACAACCCAGAGCTCCCAAAGAATTTTTACTCAGTAGAAGAAACTTCGCTACCTGGTCCCCAAGGACCCCTTATCCTGAGATGGGTCTTCCTAACCTGGTGGGCCACAGGACAGTTGAATGAGGACAGAGGTCCAGTGGATGCTTATCCTTCAAAACAGCTGCTGAGTTCATCTGGCATACTTGTGTGGAAGTATCGGGGGCATAAAAGAGGGAAGGCACCAGAGATGGAACTATTCTAGGAGGAGACTGGCTTCCCCAAATCAGGTCTTGGATACCATCCACAGTTGCATGGCCCTCATGATGAATGATGAGATGTTCCTCCTGTAGAGGTCATTGCTACATTATGAAGGTATTTTGGGAAATGCCATTGGTTCAAAACCCCTTCTCTCTACCATTTGGTGTAACTTTTATTAAATTTGTTCTCTGACAATTTCATACATGTATATAGATTATTCTGGTCTCGGTCACTCTGCCTTTGTACTCTTTCAGCTCCTCCCCTCCCTCTAACCTCATCCCTACACTCATGTCTTTTGTTTTGTGACCTGTTCTGTTTGACAAGAACCATCTGTTATTTAGTGCTATCTATTGGAGCTTTGTGAGTTCATCAGCAGGTACACAACTAAGGACAACAGCTGGTTCTCCCCTAGAACTCATCAGGAGCCAGTAGTTCAGTAGGCAGTGGTAGATTTCCATGAACCCTTCCACGATCCATGATTGACTATTGACAGGCTCAGTTTGGGACCATGTCAGTTTAGCCAAACAGCCATGATAAAATCTCTCCTAGACCACTAGTCCTCCTAGGTCATGGGTTTTTAACTAGCTTTACATTACCAGGAATGAATTCCCTCTTGTGGAATGGGCTGAAAATCCAATCAGAGGGCAGTGTATTACTCTCACAATAGTCATGCCATGATTGTACCAGTGTGTACATTTTTCCAGATAGGTTAGTATATGCTTTCTTAGTGCCTACATTAGCTTATTAGATGCTCTGGGATTGCTTGGAGTAAAAGACATTTCTCAAACTTATTTGCCGTGGACCTTCCTCCCCCATTAAACAATTCAAGAAAGTGAACGTTTTAGCTAAATTCACCAGTGTAGCAGACATATTCTTTCTACAGCATGGAGAAGGGGTCTATTATACTGACCTCGTAGGTGGGAACAGTGTTGTATGCATCTTTCTTTCAAATTTTTAACTGTTATCACTGGAGGTATGTTATGGTCAACAGTTATTTACCAAGAAGATATCAGCTCATATGCATATAAAAAGTAAAAATCTGAATAGGACATATAAATGACAGATATGTCAGGGTTAAATTCAAACTTAAGGGGGAAATAGCAGTTAAGTTTAAAATGTGACCTTCAAAGGACATAAAATCTCCTTTATTTGTTCTTTTTGGACCTTTTTTGATGTTCTGTAAAGTTGTCTGAGTAACAAGTTTTGATGGTCTGACATATATTCAAGTTTTAATCTTGTTCATATTTATTTACTTTTATATTTGGTGTGTGTGTGTGTGTGTGTGTGTGTGTGTGTGTGTGAGGTTGCCATAGTGTGCATGTGATGTGGCTCTTATGTGGAGGTCAGAGGACAACTTTTGGGAGTTGATTCTTTCCTTCCCATATGGGTTCTGGGATCAGACTTAGGTCCCCGGGCTTCTATCGCAAGAGCCTTTATTTCCCTACTGGCCAGCCCCTATTTTATTTTTTAAGATAGGGTCTCGATGTGTTTCCTAGTCTGGCCTTGAGCTCACACTTGATCAACCTCCTGCCTCAGCCTCTTGGGTTGACTACAGGGATATACCACCATACTTAGCTTGTGTTGTATAATCAAGTCTGGTTAAGTCCATACTTTGTCTTTGATTGTAACACGTTTTAGTACCAACTTGGAAAAGCCAGGGGATTAGTAACACTGGCTTGTGTTCCTAAGTGAGGAAGGATATTGAAGACTACTGTAGCTCCCAAGTTCCCTGAATACTACTGACTTGAAGTAGTATTCCTCTAATATATCTGATCTGATCCCCACCTATTTACTCTCCAGGGCATTTTAATTGGTGTTCTATGAATTTACTTTATTTTTCTTTCTTCCTTTCTTTTCTTTCTTTCTTTTTTTTTTTTTTTTTTGGAACATTCTAGTAACCAAGGCCCTACAGCTTGATTGTTTCCTCCTTTTTGAATCAATTAAATTGCTTTCCTTTAGGTGTCCATACTGTGAAACAAAGGGTCCAGACAAGGAAAGCAACCAGGTGCCACTATTAGTCCTTGACTCCTGGGCATGAGGAATTGATTTGTTCTTAAGCAGGTGTAGATGTAAAAGGAGAGTCAAAAGACTGCATGGGTCTCAGAGCCTGAAAGGAAGTATCTATAGATCACCACCAAAGTGGGAAGAGGCCAAAGGCATAGAGCAGAAGAAGTGTAAGCCTAACCATGGCCTCACTTCCCTCTTAGCTTTCCTCTGGACTGGCTTTAATTATAAATATGTGATCCCAAAACAAGGGCAAATGCCATGTGGTGGGAAACAGTTCTGAAATGACCCCATGGCCCTATAGTGAGGGGTCAGGCCAGGAGAGATGCCTTTCTAAGAACAAGAGAGGCTGGTGTGCCCTTCCTGTGGCATTGCCACACTTTACTTATAGATATAGATGAGACCAGGCCAGCAGGAACTGATCCATCTCAAGTGAACAGCAGCTTCCTTCTGGCCCCTTCTCCAAATTGTCAATGAAGAAATATCAAATCCTATTCAGAGTGAGTCAGCATGGGGTTGTGTCATCAGACATACCAGAGACTGAATTTATTCTGGCGCCTTTGTCATTCTGAAATGGTGGCTTATCAGGATCACATTACTGGAGTTCCTTAAATCTGATTGAACCTAAAGAGACCAATGTGAGAGTTGGGGCCAAAATCCATAATGCCTGTGTAAGTTCAGAATTAGACAAAAACTTCACTTTCAAGCAATGAATAGGATTATGTGTTCCCCGGATGGCATTTCTAGTCCTTATATGGGCTCCATTGCAACTGTCTATTTCCACGCTGAATTTTGCCTCTGTTTTTCTGATTTAAATTATTTACTTCACTGAAGAGAAGCTCAGGAGAGCATCCCATTGTGAATTTTTAAATGTATTGACACTTCCACGAATACATTTCTTCAAAGAAGTCAAAGCCAATGCCTTCAAAAGCATTTACAGATCCCACAGACTCTTACTGAAGCTGTAAGCCTGGGAAGGTAGCTCACTGTCAGAATGCTTGCCTAAATGAGTCAGTGTCGGAGTGCTTGCCTAGCATATGTAAAGTCCCGAGTTCAAACCTTGGCATCACAGAAAAAGGAAACTTAAATAATCTTGTAAAGAATGAACAGTATTTTAATGGCAGTTCAGATGTTTTATTCTTCCCCATCCCCTTGGTATATGAAGTTATTTATCTCTAGGAGGTTATCTTCATATTGTAATTTTATTTTTAAACAGCTCAGTGTACATAAAATGAACTGCACATATTTTAAGCGTACAGATGGTTAAGAATTAGCATATGCACAAAACCGTGACACCCTCACCCCATTCATGATAGTGAGCTGTAACGAGTATGTTTTCCCCGCCAGCCACCTGGTCACATCACCACGCCAGCCCCAAATAACACACTGAGACTCTGTATTTGATATAAATACTGTTGACCAGTTACTAGTTTTTTATCGGCTAGCTCTATCTTAATGATTAACCCATCTAACTAAGCTAAGTATTTCCACTTGGTCATCTTACTGGACAGCAGGCTGGCGTGCTGTTCTCTTTAGGCTCTCCATGCTCACTCTTTCTTACTCCTTCCTCTTTCCTCCTAGTCTCCTAGCCCCGCCTATCTTGCTTTCCTATTGGCCAACAGTGCTTTATTCATTAACCAGTATGAGAACCATATTTACAGAATGACATCTCCTATCAGTGAGCCTACTCATAACTTCCTCTATTCACTCTTCCCTTTCCAATGAGCCTACTCATAACTTCATCCATTCACTCTCCCCTTTCCATTCTTCCTCAGGCAAGCATCACTCTGATTCTGTGGCTCTAGGTTTCGGTGCATTTCTTTCATGAAGCGTAATGAATTTGAGATTCATTTGAGATGTAAACATTATTAGTTAGCTTCTGTTTATTTCTGAGTGATAGTTTTCAAATGTATAGTCCACAATTTATTTACACTTTCACATAATTATAGACACAATATGTTCCATTTTACCACTATAAAGAAAAAAGGCTGCTGGAAAATTGATGTCCTTGTGTTTGTATGGTATCCACTTCTTTTAGGCAGTATCTGGAATGGAGTGGAAGATGGTTTGACATTTGGACACAGGTGTTTAAATCTGCATTCCTTATGACAGCACAAAACATGCAAATGTCCACAAACATTTTCAGATAGTTCTGTCTTATTTTGATGCATACATTGTCATTATTATATGATCTTCATCACCTCTAAAAACAATCTTTCCCCTGAAATGATCACCATAGTATTATTACTGCAAGTTTTTGATTGGTGTTAGCATCTTGACTGGTTTTGGGTCAACTTGACATGAGCTAGAGTAATCTGGGGGTAAGAAACTAAGTCAAGAAAGCGTCTTCATTAGATTGCTTATAGGCAAACCTGTAGGGCATCTTCTTCATTAATGACTGATGTGGCAGAGCTCAGCCCACAGTGAATGGTGCCCCCAATGACGAGTGGTCCTGACTTGTCATTGAAAGTAGACTGGGAAAGTCATGGAGAGCAAGCTGATACATAGCACTCCTTTATGTCTTCTCCCTCCATTCCTGCTTCCAGGGTCCTGCTTTGCTTCACTCAGTGATGGAGTGTGCCCTGAGAGCTGCAAGCTGAAATACAACCATTCCTCCCCAAGTTGCCTGTGGTCATGGTGTTTTATCATGGCAATAGAGACATGTCTAAGGAAGTTAGTGTGTCTTTTAAAACTGCTATATATTTAATGTGTCTTGTTATTATATCTCACATGTAACATTTGTAAACATAATAGTTTCTTGCTGTTTTGAAAGCTTCAGCCTGTGAAGTGAGATGTTTAGGCCACTTCACCTAATGTAATTACTGGTATTATTAGGTTTTCTTTCTGTGTTCCACAGCTTCCTTTTTGTTGGACACTCTCCAATAGTCTATCCTCAGTTTTGGTTCATTAATTACAGCAGTTTTGCTGTTTTGTTTGTTTTAAGGCTGACCGCATCCATATTATTTAACTTTTCTTACACTGTGAGTTAAAGTTATGCTTCAGAGAAAGAGGCATTGTTTTTAGTTTTCCTCACATCATTTGATGGTCCTACTTAGGCCGGTGTGATCAATTTGCTTCAAAGTCTAATAGAAACTCTGAGCTCTTGCGTATCTAACAGAAATGGGCCTTCATTCTGCTAATGAAGGGACACTTTATAACACTCACCTAGCAGATCTCTCAAAGGTCCAATGCACTAGTTTGGAATCATGTTGAGAAGAAAACATACAGAACAGAAACCCAAGCAGGTCGAGTTTATAAGTGTCTTGCATGTGGCTGATGGCATTCATTCACCTTCGGGAAAAATTCAAAGTAAAGAGTTCCATAGTCTACTTGCTTCTTTTCCTAGGGTTGTCAGTGGCATACTGAAAATCTTGCTATTTGTCTCTCAAGGTATTAGGGAAGATGGGCTGACCATTGGGTCTGTTTGTGTGGTTGTCCACATGGACACATCATTCTAGATAGAAAGCCAAGAAATGTCATTGATTGCTGGCTACTCTAGTGTCCCTGGCATGACTGGAACTCTGCTAATAAGACAGGGAGGAGGATTAATTTTCAATGTCTGCCAAACATACTGTTAGTAATAACTGTATCTGTCCTTAAGAGTCATGAATCCCCTTTAAGAATGGAAAGAAAGAAATTTTGCATATGGATGTTTTCCCATTATATTTACTGCATCCACAGATCTGCTTGCCTAGTGTGCTCTTGTTCTTTCCATGATGGCTATCAGGGCCATTATGCATAATGTCTTTTGATAACTGTGAAGTAAGTGTTCCTGAACCCTAAAAATAAGTTTTGCGGTTGGGGATGGGGTAGGAGGAGGATGGAATGAGAGACAGTTACTTCCAGCCACTTTTGCATGTAATTGTCCTGAAAGTTTCCACTTTATTAGCTCAGATGTCTTCCCTGTCATGAGATCTTCCTTGATCTCACCCAAATTGGAGTTAATCAATATCTTCCTTCAATTCCCACAGTATTTTTCATGATAGCCTTTGGAGTTATAATTCACATACTATAATTCACACACAGTTAAATTGTGGCATTCAGTCTAGTTTTAGTATAATCAGAGTTGTGCAAAACCACAGGGACAAATTTTAAGTATTTTCTTCATCTCAAAAAAATCTTCATTATTCCACATTTATGTCACCCATTAATATATTTTTTTTTGTATGGAGTGTCCTATTTGGACATTTCCTATGAGTAAATGATCCAATATCCCCTCACAGTCTCTTACTCATACCTTCCTCTCCAGACTGAGTTCCTAGTTTGACAGATCTATTCTGTTTTTAGGATTACAAACATTATACAGTGTCCTGTTCGTCTGTGCTTGTTTATAGAAAAAGGGACATGAAGATGGTAAGTTATTGGGCAGTTATTTTTAAGAGATACATTTTCTTAGTTTAAATGAATCCATTGCATCATCGCCTTTAGAACAATGGGTGCATTGACTGGACAGACATATTTGGGTTATGTAGGCGTCTTTAGTCTGCCCACTCTTTCTTTCACCTTTCTCCATCCCTAAGAGTCAATGGGAAATGTATGTGGCAGAAGAGAAAACACTTGATTACAGCTAATGTCCCTCAGCATTTACAAGTGAAAGGAATGAGGCCCATGGCATTAGTAATGGGATTTAAGTGGATTTAGGAACTGAGGCTGAAACAGGAGCCTAATTAGAAGATTCCAAGGTCATCATGTCAGTCTTCACCTGTCCACCATCAGACAGGCTGTCCACAGCTCTCACTTCAAAGACTCGGCCCGTTTGTCTCATCTGTATTTCTTGCCTCCACTCTGGAGGGAAAAGTTGCCTTGGCTGTGCCTTGTAGCTTAATGTATCTCCAGCTGGGTACAGATTGTGGGTAAAGGTTCAGTTTATATCTGGCCTCAGAGAAAGGCTACTAAAAATATAGTACATGTGTTTAATTATTTCCTTTAAAGGGATGAGGAAAAAACTCGTGTTGGGTAGAAAGTTTGTGCTAGGGTTCTCTCTCTCTCTCTCTCTCTCTCTCTCTCTCTCTCTCTCTCTCTCTCTCTCTCTCTCGTGTGTCTCTGTGTGTGTGTGTGTGTGTGTGTGCGCAGAGACTATTTAGGTGTCATTCCTCAAGGGCCATCCACCTTGTCTTTTGAGGCAGGGTCTTTATTGGCCTGAAGCCCACTGGTCCAGCTAGCCTTACAGGCCAGCAAGCTCCAGGGATCTGCCTTTTCCTGTCTCCCCATAGCCAGGATTACAAGTGAATGCCATTACATCCTCCTCTTTTTCCAACTTCATTTCATCATCATTGGTTGTTGTCTTTGTTGCATCATTGTTGTCCTCCTCTTCTAACTTGGATTCTGTAGGTTGAACTCAGGTCCTCATACTTACTCTTTGCTTACTGAGCTATTCTACCAGCTCCATGTTAACTTAGTTCTAACTGCTCCTTTAAAGATAAGAAGGAAAGATGTGGATAAGTAATAAAAAGACTTCTTCTTCCTATGAGTGAGATCTTATGATGATTCTTTTCTCCATATGCTTGGGACCCAAGTCGTTGAATACTTGCTAAACTGGATGCTCTCCCCTTTGGCAGGACTTGCATGGCTAATTCCCATCTTTAACCTACTTGGTTTTCCATACGGGTCTAGTCCTGTACACTCAGCACATAGAGTAGTGACATCTAAAACTGTCCGGGGAAACTGAGGGCAGGTTAGGATCTAATTCAGATATCACCCAGAGTCAGTTGCTGTCACTGCATCACAAGCTGGCACACTTAGTGTCTCTGTAGGCTGTGGCATCCCAGGTCACAGAGTGTTTTGTAGCAGCTCCACTGCTATCCTTTGTCCCTGACCATCTGTGGGCGTGTGTGCAGAGCTATTACTGGATTTGGGGAGTCAGGGATGGTGGGAAAGAACACAGAGTACAGATGGAATTTGGGTGCTAAGAGTCAAATGCTGTGTGAGTCTTCTACACATGGAATGGGGTCTTGTGTTCTCTGTGGTCTCTAGACCATTGTTTTCATCACTCGGATCATTATTTCAGGAGGCATTACTCAAAAGTGATTTTGTTAGATTGAGTTTTAAGACCCACACACTCTAAATTCGCTTTCAGATGAATTTGTTTTGATGCTAGTAACCCATTCACATTTTGGTTCAGACTTTGGTGTAATGTTAGCTTAAGAAATTTCTTTAAGTAACCCAGATTTTAAAATTGCCACCACAGGATCCCTTTTTCTTCATTTATGACAAAGAATCCCTGTTTCACCTTAAAAGTAAATAGTATCTCATTTCTAAAATGTCTCAAGATATTAAAAACATGATTTTAAATAGCTTTCATACCCTGAAGGAGGAAAAATAGCTAAGCAACGATGAGCTTCAAACCTAAATGCCACCACTCCATGAGGCAGGTATGACAAAGCCTTCTCAAGGCGGCATGCTCATGATGGGCACCAGTGCTCTGGGAAAGTCAGAGTCCTTTGGACATGCTACCCTGTGACACAGCCTGTGCAATATAGAGCTTACTCAGCACTGCCACCCCACCTCCTATTGCATTTAACTGGATCTTGTGTGTTTGAGTATGGCAAGTTGTTGGCTTCAAGTATGTCCATGCCTAAATTTAAACAGATAACCAGAGAGAGCTATGTGGCCTTTCAAATGAACACCATCTGCAAGGTCATACAGATGCATAGAGATGGAAGGAGATTGAATTCTAGGACACATTGACTTAATGTGACAGTATAAGTGACATACTGTAGGGCTGGTGTATTCATAAGCTATGGTAGTTTCTGCTCTTAAGTACAGTTAAAGGTGTAATATGCTGAGTCAAACATTACAAGATTACCAAGTGCTTCCTTGAAATTCTCATGTCAGGAAACTGCATTGTAGGCAAACTCTCATACTCAACAGGCCTGGTATCCCAGCCACTGAGTTGCTATCATGTTAAAACTTCTGCTGGTGGTAGCAAGTCCCTCTGTGGTCTTCTGTCTACAGGTTCGAATTTCACTTGGACTTTTCCTTGCTGATTCTCAGAGTGAGGGGCAGACACTTCAGCTTGATTCAAGGTCTTGCTCTGTCTGTCCTGTTGCCCCAGATCCCTCAACAAACAACAGTCATTCCCATTGGATTTTGTTTTGATCACAGGTGTTTGCTTTCTCTTCATCCCAAATAAGTTTCCCTGTGTCTCTTCATGCCTAAGGTCAAGATTTTCTGAGTGACCATCATTGTGAATCTTATATATTCATAATGGTTATCTATTATAGATTCCTAATTATATACATAGATATGTATATATAGACATATATACATATATTAGATACATTATACCAATAATGGTGATGAAAGCACATAAAAGAGTATTTGATGACATGATCTTCATTATTTTGGGTGGAAAAACACTTTAAAAATTACTATGGTTCTATTTTTTTTTATGAAGAAAACATACATAGTACAAAAAAAGTAAAAAACTGAAAACAACCACAAAAATGCTACTAGTGTGTGCAACTGGGGGTGAGGCTTACTTATGTACTGGTATTGTATGAGCTTGGGCAGTTAATGTGTTTCACATTTTTAATAAGCACAGACTAATAAAAGCACATCTAAGTCAGCATACTCTACTCCAGTCTTAAGTAAAATGTTGAAACTCCAGGCTCTTTCAGTTAAGCTTTCACAAGTAACTTACATATCCAGGTATTTTCGAAGACATGTAACATGTGCGTGAGGCATTGAGGTCCAGCCTGATGTATTTTGGGCTCTGTTGTGTATTAACATGAATGCATTCTCAAACAAAGGTGGCCGTTTGTTCCTGGTGAATATATCATCTACAGGAAATGACCTCTTGATCTATGCTGTCACTGTGGGGTCCTCATATCTTGCTTTGTGGTTTGTTTCACCATATGCACTCTTCTCAGCAAAAAGAGGATGTGTTTGGGACCCACTGAAACCGTTTTAAAGTGTGAATTAGACAATTCTCCTTGACACTGCTTCCTTAATTTAGTGTGAAGTGGAATTAAACAGTAGAGATGGAGGGATTTACTTGGAAATATCAAAATAAGAGGGGAATTGTTTGGTTATACAGCAGACTCTAAAAGGGGCCGAGGAGAGGATTGAAGACAATTATGAGGCATGCATGTTGTTTTTAAGTGATATGTGAGCCCAGGGAGTGCAACAGCTGTGTTGTTGTTGTTTTTTTTCTCGTGCCAACTTTCTTGGTTTGATTGATTTTTTTCTCTCTGACAGCTCACTGTGCTGATAAATGTGTCCATGGTCGCTGCATTGCTCCAAACACCTGTCAGTGTGAGCCTGGCTGGGGAGGGACCAACTGCTCCAGTGGTAAGTTCCCATCTGCTATTGTCTGTCTCTGGGTGTTGTTGTAAAGGCCCCTTGTCTGTGGGTCACTCTAAGCCAAAGTTCCCGTCTCCATTCCAAGCAGAGGGCAGTGTGGATTGCAATCTAACTCATTCATACGGTTCTTCCTAATTCTATGCATGTATTACAGAGAGCACTGCTGTTGAGTAAATAAGGAGGAAAGTTCTTGGAATGGAGAGTTGGAAAGTCCAATACTCACACCTCTGCCACTATCAGAGTAGGAACCAGAGTCTAGTATCTTCACTGAGTGAAGGCCATTGTGGTAACGTGGCTATGGTGTTCTAACTTCTGTTTTTAATTTGATTTAAGCCAGCTACTTTCTTGTGTCACATGTTGAATTTAATTTAGAAATAGAATGGTGTGATGTTTACATGTCCTTTTGCCTCTGAACTCAGAGATAAATGATGAGTACATTCTCAGATAACTTCAGGGAGATAAATCTGCAATAAAAATTCGTGAACATTTTGATGCTTGTTTAACAAAACCACAACACACCGTATGTCTGTTTTCATTATGAGAGAGTTAAAATTCTAAAAGGATGTTTTCTAGATTCTAAGAAGGCTTCACTTAAGTTCCCTATTTTCAGGATCATGAAGTTGGAATGATGACTGTCATAGAACACAGTTACTTCGTGCATTTTGTAGCTAAAATTTCAGTGTTCTGAAACTTGTTGGGAATACAAAATTGTGCATTTTTCTTTATGACCTTTAAAGTATGAGAGGAAAGGGAAATATTTCCATACTATATTTTAACAAATAAATAATTAAGCTCATGTTTTGCAAAACTGAGCCAGTTCCTCTGATAGCCCAAATAGTCTCCAATGCTACCAACTGCATTTTTGGGGAAAATTGGAAGATTCTTATTTTGCTAAGAATACCTTTAGACTTAGGATTTCTTGGCTGCCTCTGAAGCTGCATTTCCCAGGGGAAGCCTTTGGGCACAGAATATTTAGTTAAGAGCCTACTTATTGTGACTGTGAGGTGTGTGTGTATAAGAGTGTGAGAATATATGAATGTGTGAGTATGTGTGTGTATGAGGGTATGAGGGCATATGTGAATGTGTGTGTGTTTGTGTGTGTGTGTGTGTGTCTGTGTGTGTGTGTTTGAGGGTATATGTGAATGTGTGTGTGTGTGTGTGTGTGTCTGTGTGTTTGAGGGCATATGTGAATGTGTGTGTGTGTATGTGTGTGTGTGAGGGTGTGTGTGTGAGAGTGTGAGGGCATATATGAATACATGTACCTGTGTTCCTGTTACAAGTCACCTCTATTCCAATGGGTAACTGTGTTTCAGAGTTTTGTTTCCCTTTTGTTAGAGAGCAGGGAGTGGAGGTGGGCATTTTGTTCACATGCTATTGAGGCAGAATGTTTGGGATGTGTGATTTGGCTTGTGTCCATTTTCCTGGCTGACTGACCACAAATATGACACAGCTTTAATTAAATTTTCTAACTTTAAAACCAGTTGTACCCAGACATTTGAAGAAAAATATTGTCAAGTGGGAAAGGGGAAATGGATTATTCTTTATTTGAAAATGGGTTTCTTACTCATTTTGGAGCAAGAGGCTGTGGAATGATTTCAGCTGTATTATTCGTACTTTGTGTACTAAAACTTGGAGACCACCTCAAGTTCAGGGCTCAGACTAGAGGGCATTTGTGAATGAAACAAAAGCCTACAAGGACTTTAGACATTTCAAAGCTAATTTGGGCCTTTGAGAAAGTAAACAGTTGCTCTCTGTATTAGAGTTTTCTGACGTCTATGAAGACTCCAATATTCTGAGATCATATATTCCAACAACAATAGAATATGATAATTAAGCAACTTTTAGTTTATTCTGTACAATTCATGTTTGGGCTTTGTAACAAATAAAAAAGTATAAATAAACTTGAACAGATTTCTCAAGTCTCCAAGGATGTTCCAACGATGACATTCCTGATGCTTTTTAAACTCACATCATAAAGAGGCAAGACCATGTACTGCTCTGCCAGAAGGCCTCAGTTTGGGTCATAGAACCCATCTTACAGGTACCAGTAACCACAGCTCCAGAGGATATGATGTCCTCTTGTGGCCTCTATGGACACCTGCACTCGAATGCACAAACCCCACATACGCACGCATCCACATACGCATGCTGATTTGGGAAGACCATGCCAACTCTGAAGCCTATGTGTGACAGAACAGCAGGGCATACAACTGGGACCTAGACAGCCTCAGATCCTCTATTCTTAACCCCTTAAATACCTGGTGAGTTCGGTAGGACTGAGAAACCGACATTAGCACATCGGTATCAAGCAAGTCCCAGATGTCCCCTTGTCAGTCTCCTCGCTTCCCATGTGTCTTAGGAAAATTGAAAAAGATAGCGGTGTGTGATAGTGAAGCGTTTTTGTTCTCTTTCTGCTCTAGATTCTTTTGGTGCTACACTGCACTTTGTTGTCGCCTCTCCCCACCCTCTTCTGTCTGGATTTCTTAGTCATTCCTTGTTTGTGTAGAGGAGGGTAGTGAGGATCCCATAGGAGATCCCGCCCCCATTCTATGTCCTTGGTGTTTTGTTACACATAACTGTAGTCCACTCAAAGCTGTGCATTGAGCAATGTCTTACCTCTGTTCTGTTACAAAAGGGAAGTAGTCGGCCGCTGGCTGTTGTCAGTCAGTGTCCTGCAGGCTCTCGATGTCAAGGAAGCTGGCCATGCTACAAGAGCTTATTGTTGCTGAAGTCCCCATGATTCTGAAGAAGCTGCAGGTGCTAGAGAAGTCGCTGAGGGGGACAGCTGAACTAACACCCCAGGGCCAAGAGCCAAAACCTCCTTCCCCTCTTCAGTGTCTCCCCAGTGCCCTCTACTGAAAATGCTTAATTTCATCCAGAGGGCAAAGGAAAAGTAGTTATAAGACTCACACATGTTTTTGTGGATTAGGCAGTGAGGGATACATTTTAAATGGGGAGATGATGCATTGCTATTATTCAGTTATTGTATTCACTGTTCTGCACACTTGAATTCCTCTATGGCAACACATTGTTTCTGTCCTCCCTAGGAATATGACAGAGCCCCCATTTCACAAACAAGAATGCCTGCTTCCTCCTCCAAAGAAGGGGAGTGTTGTATCCATTGCTACTCCCTCCATACCTTTCCAAAGTTAGTCATAGTTCTGCCGAGGGTCCTCTACATATTACAGTTAACTTGCAACACTTTGTACCTAAAATAATGGATAGCTTGAAAATAGACATGTGGACAGGGATACATCAAACGGAAACATATCGAAAGCTGCTACACATTTTTTTCTCAGCAATTGGTCACTAGCCCCAGCTGTGGTGCTCTCCTCTCCTGTTCTTTGTTTCTATCTCTCTCAACCACAACCTCAACTGCTCCAGGTTCGGCTTCACCTCTGAGATGCAGTCAGTGTGCCCAGTTCCCAATACAGGCAAGTCAGAGGTCTGTGCAAAGTTGGTTTCCTCCGAATGAAATCATGATTTATTTGACTAGATTCTCCTTTTAAAACTTGATTAAAATGATCTTTTTTGAAAAAGCCCACACATATTTCTCTTTTATTGGCACCTGAATGTGACCCCCTTGCCTAGATGACTGAGTGAAACTAATCCATTGTACCTGCCTTCACCTTCCCTTCTTCCCCCATCACTCTTTGTCCTAGGATCAACCCTCTGTTTCTCTGCCCCTCCCACTGGGTGGTAACTTCTGGAGGGTGGGGTCCAGGTGTTATAAATATGTTAATCTCCATTATACTTGGCATGTGGCTGAAACTGCGACGGAATGAATTCTGTGATTCTGAGAAGGTCATTTATGGGTTCATTTTAATGACTTTCTGAATGGTTACAGTGAGCAGAGCATTGTACTGGATGCTGGGGATAAAGGAAAATGATTCTGTATGATTACTAATCTCACAGACATCATAGCTTGGGAGAACAGTAAAATAATAGGCCAAGGAAAGATGACTGGGGTTGGGTAAAACAGGAAGATTCTCAAAAGACAAGGGCAGGAAGGATTAAAAGCTTTGCCAGGAACAGAGAACAGGTTGCCATAGAACATGACTAGTTATAAAGTACTCTCCCAGAAACTTCCCAGAGAAGTCATAGAGAAGGCACAAAGGAACAAAGAAGTAATTTTAAGTTAAAGAAGAGACTTTGTTGACTTTCCCAGGGACTTGGAGGCTGGGGACTCAGTTGAGAAAGGAAATCAAGTAGCTGGGGGAAGATAACTCCAGATGGCAGTTAGGACTGGGACGGGACCCCATCTCTGGTGTGTGTGTGTATGTGTGAATGTGTGTGTGTATGTGTGTGTGTGTGTGTGTGTGTGTGTGTGTGTGTGTGACACATGTGACTACATATGCCAGCAGAGGGTAGCTGTGAGCCACCTGTCATGGGTGCTGAGAACTGAACTTAAGACCTTGACAAGAAATCTGCTCTTAGTTGCCCAGCTCTCTCCCCAAGCTCTAAGTGAATATGCTTAGTGCAGTTTCCGAAGCATTTGTGTTGTCAACCTTTAGCTTTACGATTAGGAATGACCACACATTTGTTTCCCAAACCTATGGAATCTTCTTTATAAGTTTTAAACAACTATTGAGAAATTTATTTCTCCATTGGCTACAAGGTACACATGAAAGTCCCAAATGCGCCAGCAGCCAGCAAATAGATACAAAAGCTTGCCCCTCAAGCTCTTTAATTTCAAGATTAGAGTTAAACAGAGACAAAACTGGAAATTAATTTTGGTCCTGAAAACCCACAAGGGGTTTTGTTTAGTCACTAATGGCATTTCTGGTATTTGTAAATAGTGAAAATATGCCTTGGAGGCAAGGCTGGCGCCAACATTTCCAGGTGCGATGCTAGGAACACTAAGGACCTTTTGAATTAGGTAGGCGTGCTGTGCAGCAGGGACCAGTAAGATGCAGCCTGCAGGGTATTTGAATGGAGGAGTCTGTCTGAAAGATATTACAAGGCAGAATTTGTAAAGTACACAAAGCTGACACGTTCCACAGCAAAGTTGTGGTATAGATCTATCACCCAGACAATGGTGGGATCGATGTTGTCTGAGCAGAGGAAGCCCTAGCCCACAGCCAGTAGTTAACATGCCCATTAGCACAGTCAGAATCACTTTAGCAATCAGTTTGATGCGGCAGCCAGAGCATGAGATCACTAGGTTCACTAAAGTGAGGGGGTGGATGCCAATGAGAGGTGGGAAGGGAAGAATGGCTCATCAGGACCGCCTGCAGGCGGCTCACTGATGGACCATCTGAGTTGCACACAGAAACTGCTAATTTTGTCTTTCTAATGGAGCCCCTACCTGAACTGAGAATCGCCACCAAGCTCTCCCAGTCCCACCCTAGGTTTTAGCCTTTCTTTGTTTCCAGATGTTGCTTCCTTAATGCTTAAACTAAGAATAAGGTTATCTACTCCATAGTCATGTGAGGATTAAACAATGAAAAGAATGCACTGTCTTCAGCACTGTGCCCAGCATCATATTAAAGGCAAGACAAGGATGCTAACGATGCTTTCTTGACAGTCAACACTGTAATTCTCAGTTGGTCTTAGGACCATCAAAGGTAGATCAGCCCTTTCTGACAGCTCATCTTGCTCTGTAAGCCATGCCTCCCCTTAGCAGTATTCTCCTGTTAACATGGCTTGCCAGGACATTCCCAATACAGACACCCTAGAGAGGTGGTGGTTTTTTTGTTTGGTTTCTTTAAAACACATTGTTTTATTTGCCTTATTTTCATCCTCTGCTAAAGGTCATCTGTATGAGATATGTGCACATCTGGTTTGTCCTATTTGGGACACAGGACTACTACAGATGCTCGTATTGCTTGTGCTAGCTGAGCTCATATGCAATGGCTGCAAGATAAGGCTGGGCTGTCATGCTATTTAACTCAGCTCCATGTGATTTATTAATTAAAAAAAAAACTTTGTGCAGTATCCATTTACCAGCAAATCTTGTTGGCTTAGCTACAAAAATTTGATGTGTGTCCTCTGTATCTGTTGCTGCCCCTCCCTTCCAAGGCATCATCCTCTTTTCATGGATAACTGCAATTATGTCTTTGCTGACCTCCCCACTTCTCCCTCAGGCCTATTAAGAATCAATTCTCTGTCTTGAGACTACAGAGACCTTGTGCAAACATGCTTCAGAGCAGGCTGCTCCCATCCCTGAGTTCCATGCTTCTCGGTATAATTCAAATACGCTCTGTGATCCACCAAGCCTGCATTATCTGTCCTATTCCCAACTTCTCATTTATATACACCATCCTAGGTCTCAACACTGCTTAACACTTGCCTTCCAGTTCTAGAACATCCTGGTTTAATCTCTGCTTTTGCATTTGCTGTTTGCATACTCAAAGCATGTCTCTTATTATCATCGCATTTCCTTTTCAAGCTTTAAAAAACAATGGCTATCCCTGAGAATGCCTGCCTTGTTTACTTGTTGGTTGTTGTTTGGTCTATCTTTCCTTCTATGATGTAAGCCTCATTTAAAAAAAATAAAGGTTTAGAGAATCCAAAAATACAGGTTTTTGTTAAATTCACTGTTGTCTAGTTTTGTTCTGGGCATTCTGTAATGTTCAATAAATATTTGTAGATGGAGGAAATAAAGATATAAGTGTTCCAGAGCAATAGTGGATAAACACGATTATTGGATATGACACTCTGTGTCTTTCAAGGCACTTTCAACCTGGTAGAAGAATAGAAGGCCATGAACCGACAAAGCATCTTCAGGAGTCAAGAACGAAATGGCTAAAGGTCTGCCAGAGATAGAGCATGACCTGGAACCATACATTCTGCTTTCTTAGAGGGTACAGACTCCTGTGGCTTCAGGACTCACTGTTGGTTGTGTGCTATGTAAACTGGTCTTCAGAGACACCAGGGGATTCCTCCTGCAACCTGAAAGCCGAAATAAAACTGTAGAAGTCAGACCGAGGTATACCAGATTTATGGATCTGGGAGTTTCACTTTCACCAAAGACAGATGACTACACACTGATGTACTATAAGCACCAGGGATTCCTGATATGGGGATGTGACTAAGAAAACTGGCTAAGTCAGCCTTCGTGTGAATGGAGAATGTCTACTAATTTCCCCTTCTAAATTTTTGTCATTTCTTCCTCATGGGGAAGATTCCGTAAGGTGATAGAATTTAGCTGTTAATCTGTATTCAATTTGAGTATAAATAGCAAGAAATTAGGCAAAGACATTCAGACCACAAATTATTCCAAAGCACATGGCAATGAAAAGAATTTCATTGACCTCTTTAGACTCCCCTCTTATCAAATAAATAGCTTAGTCCATTAAAAAAAACAGTCAGATAGAGAGCAGAAGTATTAGTTCATCACAGATCTTAGTAATTTCCTTTTAAACCTATAAGAAGCATAATGTGTTAGTGTTATGTGTTATTGCAGTAATGTGTTCTGCTTTGGGTGAAGTGATGATGTATACTACATGTCTCTATGGATTCTATTCTTACCCCCTGCTATTGTCTAGGCCACTACTGATTCAGGTAGATCCACATATATTCACACATGTATTGTAAGTTGACTGAAATAATATGTTCTTGATAATTTTACAACATAATGAACTTTCTGCCTAAAACCATTGTCTTGTTTGTGATTGTGTCAAATAATTTTTGTTTAAATATTCATTGTCTAAAAGCAAACTTTAAAAAATAATCACTCCTTTTTTTGATAGAAAAAAATATTTAGGTTTGTGGAAAACCTACTTTATTTCATAGTCTAAACATTTGTGGTGATGCCTAGAACAAAGTAGGAACACTTGAGATTAAAAAAAAACTAATGAAGGTAGGACATAACAAAGTGAGAATATTTATCTTTCTTACAGAGATTAGTCCAGTGGGCTATGTAATAGACATTATAGGAACATAGTTATTTGTTGATGAGTAAATCATTTTAGCTTAGGATCCTGTAAAAACTGGATGGTTTCATCATTCATTACTGATTCATAAAATTAACAAAGGCAACATCAAAGAAAGTTATATTTTCATGTACTAATATTTCCTCTCTCTAGTAGTCAGAAATTAAGTTTTCTTGAGGAAACAGTATTAAAACTTTCAAGCCATCTAGTCAGTATGGACAACTTGGGCCTAGTTTCTCACTGTAGCATTTCAGACAAATCATTTAGAACCTCTACTGCTTAGCATCATATCTAAAATAAGAATGGTATTTGCACAACGGTGAGCCTGCATATTTAATCCTTCAATCTCTTCTCAAGCTCCACCTTCTCTGTGTAACCCTTTCTTCCCTTCCATTCTCTCTTTGACCAAGGGCACCATGAAAAGAAGTGCAGATGGAAGCAAGCCTTCTCTTCAGTACCCTGTGCTCTTTATCACCAATCATATATATATATTCTTACATGACAAATATCATCGTGGTCTAGCCTCTTTTAACATATAATAAATTTTGCCTATACGTTTTGTCTTAGTCAGGAACAAATAGCATGGGCTCAATAACAAGAACTTGGTAGCTACAGAAGATGCTCAAGGACATCTTAATTTTACACGCACACACACACACACACACACACACACACGCACACGCATGCATGCACGCTCGCACACACACACACACACACATACACACACACACACAGAGAGAGAGAGAGAGAGAGAGAGAGAGAGAGAGAGAGAGAGAGAGAGAGTTTATAGTACAAGCTCCCATGTAATAGCTCTCATGGTTATTACTCTCTTGACATCAGGGAATATGTGTAATCTCCTCCAATCTTTACACTACCCCCAATTTATATCCTTGAGATTTGCCTGCACTGTAGATGCAGTCATTAAGATGTTCTCACATGAACACCAACATTTTTATTCATATACATTAAGGTTCCAGCATCTCACACCCTTTCTTTCTGGTTTGTGATGTCAGATAATTCTACAAATGAACTTATGAAATCACAGCCTAACCTTTAGCAAACATCTTTAAGAAGAATGAAGATTCTTTCTCAGCCAGAGAATAGAATTAATGTGAGAGGCAGTGGGTGGCTGTCCACACTGATGCATTCTGTCAGCCCTTGGAGAGTCCTCTTGCAGAGTGAGGGGCACAGGGTTTAGCACTTTCCAGGGACCTGGAAAATGCATTTCCATTGTTCTTTCTCATGGTTGGAGACTCTCTACGAAGTTGTTTTATTGTTAAAGCCTCTTGATGTTTTGTATGAGGATCTTTTCTTCTCCATTAACAAAGGGAATGATGCACCACAGTCATGTTAGCCTGGAGCACAAGGGATGAAATCACAGGATGATGAAAGCCTGGGACGGAGGAGGCTTAAGAAGAAAGGGTGTGTGTTTCTGCAAGAGCCCTGCTCTTCTGTCCTTTGAGACAGAGGGAAACTATTTTGGTCTCTTCTGAAAAATATTCCACAGTGATAGTTCCTTGAAAGTGACTTATTTGTACTCTGCCTCTACATTAGATGTGCGTGTGGGAGGAGGGGGCTTGGTGAATTTTCTTCCCTATTAACTTCTATTTTGGCCATACTTTTTCTCATGTTTAAAGGCATCCTCAGTCAATCCTCACGCACAACCATTTAAGTCATGGTGCTGATCTATGCCTTAATAGACACTTGACATTTCCCTGTTAAGAGTCCTTAGAGCCTCCTTACTTCAAGCAGTAATCCTGGTGTGGTTGCTTAAGTAGCACAAGCTAACATCTTTCAGTTTGGTGAGCTGGAGCACTAACACTGAGTGCCAATATGTTGTTACACACACACACACACATACACACACACACACACACACACACACACAGAGTGTGTGGTAGAAACTTGTCTCCAAGGCTGTTTACCCCATGCAATTCTACAACTACACTTAGATCCAAGAAGCATTAAAATAAGATTTAAAAAGTAATCCTAGCCCAGGGCTGAGGAAATAGGTCAGTTGGTAAAGTGTTTGTTTACCTTGCCGCACATGGAATTGAGTTCAGTCCCCAGAATCTGCACAAAAGGAGGCAAGCATGAAGGGGAATGCTTGGAAACCCAGGGTTGGGGATATGGAGACAGCTAGTCCCAAGTTCACTAGTAACCAACTAGCCCACTTAATACATTTTAGGTCAATAAGAAATCTTGGCTCCAAAGAAAAAATGTACAAGACACCTGAGGTGACACCTACAGCTGTCCTCTGGCCTTCACACACGTGCACAATCACACCACAAATTTAAGTTGTTTCTGTTCATTTGGGGTTGTTGGATACAACACAAGCTCACAGAATGGGATGCTTCTGCTAGAGTATAATTCTGAACCAATTTCCTCAGGGAAGGCCCTTATAGGTCAAGATGTGTTTCAAAGTCTCTTCTGCAGTCTTAGTTAGCGATAAAGAGGTTAAATCAAGTCAGTAGAATTGTCTGGTACCTGTCAATTTGATGAGGTTGTCTAGATTTTATTTAGGATAATTTGCTTCTTTGTGCTGGGATGGATATTACAATGGAATTTGCCTCTTTCTCCCCTTATATTTATGGAACCTTTATAGGACTCTACATTGGTGTACATATAATCACCAAGTAAGAAGTGTCTAAATGTAGGACTTTTGTTTGTTTTGGGTGTGTGATGTTTATTTTTTCATAGTTTTTTTTTTCAGTTTTACACATGTATTTAATGTGTTTCAGTCACTTTACCCCTATTGGTCTGTCTCGTTCTCATCTCACATTGAAAGTCCTCTTCTCAGCAAGTCCCCCTCCTTTCATGACTTCTTTTTGCATGTGACCCACCTAATGTAATTAGAGCTGCTTGTTGAGATATGTGTGTGTGAAGTCATTGGAGAATGAGCGACTTATCAGCAGCTGTGCCACTGAAGAAAATGCATCCCTTGCCCGTTAACTGCCGATAGTCTGTCTATGAGGATATGTTTACAACACAGGTGTTGTATTGGCAACTACAGATACAGTGAGTTTGTTGTGGTGCAACAAGTATATCATGTCCAACAAAACATCTTTTTGCTGCATATCTCCTTTTCCTTTGGCCATTATATTCTTTCCACCCCCTCTTCTGTGACAGTCTCTGAACCTTTGGGAAGGTGAAAGATGTCCCACCTAAGAACAGGTGTCCCATTAGTCATGGGCATCTGCATTAATTTCTACTCACTTTAGTAAGACACTTCCCTGATAAAGGTGGAGGACAGAATTAACCTATGGGTAAAAACATGAGTGTTTAGAAGGCCGTTTGACATCATGACCATTTAGCAAAACATTACTAGTAGGTTCCTCGCCTATGACTTTTGAATGCACCAGTCATGGTCTCTTGACCAGGTTTACAGTACCAGGTATGAGCTTCCTCTTGTGGAGTGGTAAACCCAGTTTTTAATGAGCAGTTATAAATAAGACATAAGGCAGTACTTATTTTTCCTTATAGTCCTGAATGCTTGCAGGATGATTTATGTTTGAAATTTACATTATGAGAGTCAAGTTGACCTTTGGGGTGTGCCTGATTCCTGCAAAACAATAGAAACCAGGGCAAGGGGAGTGCTACTCTAGCTTCATAGACAGCAGGGGATGCTGCCCTAAAGCACTCACATCCCTAGGGTCAGGTATCCCAATGTATGGCATCAGATAACTACTACTAGAATCTGGGCAGTGTCACACTTAACTTTTCTGTGAAAAGAAAATTAGATGAAACAAGAGTTGAAGACGTGCCCAAGATTCCGTGGCTGTAAGTAGATGTGGGCATCAGGCACACTGATATAAAGTGGTTATAACCACTCCACATGCCAGCCAGTGATTGAAGAATTCTGTAATAAGGTGAACTTGATGGTAAACATCACCTAAGGACAAAACTATTTCATCCTGTCCTCCCTGTTCCCAGCAGCAGAAATCCTGAGCTCCGACAATGCTTATTGTATTATTCCTTCTGTAGGCCTCTTAGTTTGGTATTTCTGTTTGTCCCTAATTGTATTCTTTCATTTTTTTTATCTACATGAAGACAAGAGATGTAGTACAGTATCTCCATTTGCTCAAAGACTTTTTTTTAATGCATGAGAGATTGTGTACATGGTGGGTAGTTCTTATAAAAACCAATCAGATGAACCTGGTGCTGTAGGTCTGAAGTCTGAAAACTGTCATTCTAGGCAAAGTCAAGTATTATTTCTCAGGTAAAAAGCTGTGAGGCCTTTGTCCTGAGATGCTGGTTTCACAATAGGTGCCCCTTGCTTGTGTGGGATGATGTGACAGAAGCCTGAAGCTTTCGAAGCACTGGCTTGAGTTGAGCCCTTGCTTGCAGTCCAGTGCCAATGACTTTGGGCAAACTTCTGTCTGAGTCCATGCTACACATGGAAACACTGGGAGAATTCCACCTATTAATTAAGTTATTGCAAGGTTTAAGTAAAATGTCTTCATAATGTTCCTAGTAATTTAGCCTGGCACCTGTTAAGAACTTGGAGCTCCTTTCTTTCCCTAACACCATATCCATCTCTTATGCATGAAGACTGAGTTGACAGTTCCAGGTAGCTTAGGGAGAATAAAGTACTTAGAATTTGTTTTAATGGTTTAATGGCCACCTCATCTTGGAAGTTGTAGCTCTTTGTATTCACAATCATTTTCATTCATTCCCCAACTAGTTTTTGAGCATGGTCTATATGTTAGCCACTATGCAGACCTAGTTAGTAGCCATGTTTATGTATTCCTAAATATGAGTGCCAAAGTGGGTTTTTTTGTTTTTAAAATACTCACTAATTAGTATCAGTTAGTGTACAAAGCAATGGCTTTCCTACTGACATTTTCATGCACATATAATTGTATTTTGCTTTTTCGTCTCTCCATCCTGATGATAGTAACCTCTTTATTTCCATGGCACACATGTCAATACTCTTTCACAATGAGTTTTCCAATTTCTTATTTGTGTGAAATGATTATCATCTTATAGGTTATCCTCAAATTGCATTTTATATTGAGAAATGTTCTACATTCTCAATGTGTAGGCGGTCACCTAGCAAAAGACTAAGTTATTGATTAACCCCAAAGAATTTCTTGAACAATGGCTATCAGTGATCTGCCCTACTGCAATGGATCAATTAAATAAAATGTAATTGTGGGGTATTCTATGCACCTAAAAAAAAGCACCATTTTAAGTTCACAGGCACCTCATGAAAGGTGCTTGTAGCTGGCGTACAGGAATCCCTGGTAGGGCCTGCAAATTGATGTCACATCTTACTATTAGGGTGTTTTTAGACATTTTATTTGAGTGCACTAATCCTTGGTGTGCTAAATGCAAAAGGCTTACTGTGGTGGTAAAGTGCACAGCAAATAAAATACACCTTAAAATACGGCATATTGTTGCTTGCTTTTGTCAAGATGACATGTATTAGAAAATGTGGGCTACCTAGCTAAATTAGAATTAAAAAGAAAACATGCATCATCTCAGGCCCCCGGGGTGCCCAGTGGTGACTGTTTACTGCAGAGTCCACAATGTTCTCTGGCTCTCCTGTTCTCCCCTGCCCTCCATATCCCAGACATTACATCCAGCCAAATGCTTCCACTGATACTTTGCATTTTAAACTTAAATTAATGGAAGTTTCATCTAGTTCACTGTGAAAATTGAATCACATGATTTATGCTGTCTTTAATCTACTTTTCATAATTATGATATTGCCAAGATTCTAGTTCATTAACTATTCTCTGTATCATTTTTAATTGTGCACAGTATTCTGAAGTATAATTATAGCTGTTTGGTTTTTTTTAAACCAGTCTCCTGTTCTAGGATAATTAGATTATTCTCATTTTTTTTTATTATAGAGAGTGCTGAGATAAACATCATTATAATTTGGAAAAAGTAAAATGTAATGATTTAGGGCACAGGTTCTGGAGATAAGCGCTCTGTGCTCAAAGCCTCATGGCCTGTAACTTTGAACAAGCCACCTGGATCTCAAGTTGGTCATGTATGAAATAGGAACAAGAGTGGTACTTATTCTTCGGAATCTCTAAGCTAACCCATCTCGAGTCTGTAGAGACTGTGGACACATTTAGGTATATTTTTGTTAATATACCTTCCCAAAATGCTGTGATCAAATGAAGTTCTTGAACGAAAGATAATTTGTCAAATTCTGCATCAATGTAAGAAACATCTGTTTCTTTCTAGACACTATCAGCATACTCTAGACGATGTAGAAGAAAGCTGGCTTTTGTGTTGTAAACTGCATGACTCAACGGAACACATCAGCAGCAAATGCACTGACAAAAACAGTAGAACACAATTTAGAAAGGAAATCACAATCGTGTTTATGCTTCTGTGCTCTATTCATCCTACTTGTCTGCCTTCAGACTGCTGTATATAGGCTCTGCCCTCATCCGCAGCTCATGTTGACACAGTGTCCACACTGTGGGGTCTGTGTAGCAGTGGCTTTGTAGGAAAATATAGCCCAAAGCAGGGAAGCTATTGCTTCAAAGCATGCCACAGTGATTAAACATAGCCAGGAAATTAACCATGCTGGTGTGACAATATTTCTTTGAAATCTTGCAACTCTTTATTTTTTCTCTGTGATATTATCAATATCTATTATAAACTCATTTCTATTATAAGGGAATATCTTAAGCCCCCTCCTCCCCCATTTTTTCTGTTTTTGGTCAAATCCTGAGAAATTAGAGCTGGTTTCTTTTTGTCCACTTTTCTAGGAAAATGTTGCATGGATTGTGGGGAGGCTCATGGAGAGAAGGGATGGATCCTGTGTCCTCAACATCTCTCTTTTACTTCATCACCATTGTGCTTTTATAAAAATACATTCTGTGATGCGCATGGGTTCATCCCCACACTTACAACAGCATCACAGTGGGGGAAAAGGCCCAACAATAACTTATCATAGCTTTCAAATTTTTTCAAAATACAACCTTGCTGTCTTTGTCAACAGAATAGTATAAGATGAAATTGCCTTTTGTGTCTGCCAGCTCCTTTTCCTTGGAGCATGAGAAGGGGCAGGTATTTAGCCCCTCGGTTATCTGAGGCTGCCACAATGTAAGAGCTATGGAAACTGTGGAGAGGGTTTAACAAGGAAAAACAAAAAGTTCTGAAGAATTGCTGTGAGTATCTGAGATACAACATGTAATTTACTAATGTGAGGACCCGAATTCAGATCCCTAGCCCCATGAAAGAAGTCAGACATGGCAGCAAATGGCTATATTCCCAAGGCTGGGGTCACACGGAGATGATCTGGGGGCTCACTGGTCAGTCAATCTAGTCAAAACCTGAGCTTCAGGTTCAGTGAGAGATACTGTCAGAAACTAAGGTAGCACAATAGAAAGTGACCCCAGTGTACAGACATGGGTGCCCTACTGGACAGAACCCAGAACAGGGTCAAGGTCACCTTCATGAGTCAGGAATAAGATCGCTTGTGACAGAATAGGGATCAAGTAGACTGACTACCCAGGATTAAGGCAGAGGAAATGGATTAGAAAAAGGGATGGTGGATTTGTCTCGGGTAGAATGATGACTTCCCTCTCTACTGATGATTGATGAGACAAGGAGTGAGTTACACACAGCCACATACCTTACTTTGGTAAAGGTACAGGATACACTTGTCTCCACCGAGGATAACTATGAGGGTAAGGCGTGTATGTACAGTTTTAAAATGGTATGGTTTTCTTTTAAGACTAAAAGTTGCAATTTTAAAAATGCAGGGTCCTAAATTACAGGCAACAGACGAAAGAACTGATATGAATAATAATTAGGTTTGGATCTCATTTTAGAGTTACCACCTAATCTTATTTTGTGAAAGAAGATTGTGAGCTCCTGGGTAATTGCTTCCCTCATCTGCTTTAAGTTCAATAACTTTCGCTCATTGTTTTTAATTCTGTTAAAGAGTGTTTATTAAAATACTAATGAGACCAAAGCCGTGCTGATTAAAAATGGAATTATTCCTTTAAACCTTGTGCTATTATGAAATCCACGGTAGGTTATACGGTTGGAAGATGGAGCCCGCACCTCTGTCGAGTTGCTTGCCATGTGCTTAGGATTTTGTTTTCTTCCCAGCATTACTTCTTGTCTATTGAACATACAGTTTTTATACACAAACGCACTTTGCCCTAAGAGTTCTTGATGGGGCACATACTCCTGGTGATGGTAGCTAATAAACAAGTGAACACGGGTGTTTACCAAGCAAGGTGTGTTTTTGCCCCTCTTGATGGGTTTCAGGATGGTTGGGGTTGGGATTTTTTTTCTTCCACTGCCCCACCACCACTGACTTCTATCTAACAGCCATTCTAATTATTCAAAGCCTCACTTTGAATACATCTTTCAGTTTCTATTCTTTCCTTTTGTATTGTTTCCTGTGCCTAATACCTTTTTGCTAGTTGTCTGTTTTCAGTCTTAGGTTGGATGTGCTTTTTAAATAGGCCACTATATTTATTCTGCTTTTCCTGTGGGCAGTCCTTAGGCTTACCCACTGACATGCATTTTGATTGGTATCTTGCAAACCTTGCTAAAGGGCCAGTCAGAGATCTTTAACAACCCAATTCCTGATCACCTCTTCCTTTCCCTGTTACTGGCTGGGTTCCAGTGCCTTTTACTGATCTGAGCAGTTGGCCTTCATCCTGCTCTGTGTCTGTCTTGCAGTCTTTTTCTAACACCAAGGATGACTCCATCTTTCCTTGCCTAAAATCTTCCAACTTCAGTCCCTTGTACAAAATATCCTGTGTATGAACTGCTCCTTCCCAGCTTCCCTCCTGGCATCCTTTCCCTTAGCAACTTCCACTAGCTCTCTCATTACTATGGCCACATCAAACTCCATATTTGTGGTTTAGGGAACAGGAAGCTGGAAAATAATATGGTGATGCTTAAGCAGTGGAGTGAAACCACGAATGGTGCCTGGTTGGTGTCAGGTACCCTGTGCAGCAGCTGGTGCCGTGCAGCTGTTGGTGCTAGAGCCTGGATGCTCAGCGTAAGAATGGCGACCAGGATGGAGAGGGAACATAGTTGGCAGAGTGGTTGCCTAGCATTTAGGAAGCTCCGAGTTCAGTCTCCAGCATGGCATAAATCTGGTGTCATGGCTCACACCACAAATCTCGGCACTCAGGAGATAGAGTCAGGAGAATCAGAAGTTCAAGGGCATCTTTTACTACAGAGCTGGTTTGAGACCACCCTGGGATACAAGGAACCTTATCTAAGAAATTAGAAAGGTGGTATCATGATGAAGGCTTACCTCTCTCACAAAGGAAAGCAGAACGAAGAACTGCACAATCCACCCTCACACTCTGATGTCTCCTCTTTTTCTCATCCTAGCTTGTGATGGTGATCACTGGGGGCCTCACTGCAGTAGTAGGTGTCAGTGCAAAAACAGAGCTTTGTGCAACCCTATCACTGGGGCTTGCCACTGTGCTGCAGGCTACCGGGGGTGGCGCTGCGAGGACCGGTGTGAACAGGGCACCTACGGTAACGACTGTCACCAAAGATGTCAGTGCCAGAACGGAGCGACCTGCGACCATGTCACTGGGGAATGCCGCTGTTCTCCAGGATACACTGGAGCCTTGTAAGTGTGGTGCACCTCGATTTCTACTGCTCCCTCAATAGCCACAGCCGGGTCCAGGGTCCAGACACCACTGTGATGGCCACTAAGGCCTGCTGCTGCTTGACTTTTGAATGTCGGAGTTCAGTCAGCCAAGATATACAGACCTGCCTCCAGGCTCACCCGATGGTGTGGGTGTGAATGAGTATATTTTGGGGTTACCACGACAGCTGTGGGTTTCTATTGCAAATCTCCCACAATTCCATTCACTGTCTAGTTCACTGGCAATGAGTTGGATACATCCAGGTGGAGACTGAAATGTTTGCACACAATGAAAGACAATATGAAATAATATGAAAGATCATGAGTCGTATGGTGCTCATGGTTACGTGCATTTCTTTATGAAATAAAAGTGCACATAGCACATCAGTTAGGATGCATTGCACACTAAAAGTTTATTTTTTTTTTCTGGAGGACACTGAAATAAGTTCTCGATCACCATGATGACTTTATTTTGGGAATGGCATTCTTTGGTTTGCTTCTGTTAACAGAGTAAAAGGCAGAATTTGGGGAGAGAGGGAAGGAGAGAGAGAAAAAGAGAGATCTTGTTCTTTACTTGGAAAATTACACACATAAATCACAGAACTAATAGTCGGGGAAATGTAGCTCATTAGGTAAATACGTCCTGCTGACAGTGCTAATGTCTAAAGTAGAATTAAGGGGGGAAAATACACGCTAGCCTAGAAAGTCCTGGTTTTCAGAATAGATGTTTGTTTCAAACTGTTTTATTGTTAATATCACTTAAATAGGGCTGTGGAAAACTTGGAGGCATTTTATCAGGGCAAAAATGAAGGTGTTTCAGTGGGGAAGGTCAGAGGACAGTAGGGTTAATGAGTGGGGGCTTGCCGTTCAGGAGACGAGAATGCTGAAAACTGTGACTAGCACACAGAAAGAGCGTGTGAACATCAGATCTTCCTTCATGATAGGATGAACTCCCAAAAAGCAGTGGATTTCACTCCAGCACAAGAGCTTAGAAGACTACCCTGGACTACTTCTGTCACCAGTATGTGGTCACTCTCCTTCCTGGAGCTCTAGAATGGAGAGATTTTCCCCCAAACCAAGGTCAGGTAGATGACTTGGTGGGAGTTCATGCTGTGCAAGCCTAGGGATCTGAGTTCAGATCCCTAGCACCCACAAAAAAAACCAGGTGTGGTCTTCAGTCCCTATAATTCTAGTGCTGAGAATCAAGGGCAGGAAGAGACAGGTGACCCCTGGAGCTTGCTGGACACCAGCTGAGCTATAGTCAGTGACCTCCAAGTTCAGTGAGAGACCCTGTCTAAGGGAGTAAGTGGAGACTGGTACAGGACACCCTCCTCTGGCATCCTCCTCTGGCCTCTGTATGCATGCATATGGGCAACCATACCTACACACAGAGAGACCACACACACACACACACACACACACACACACACACACACACACCATAGCACACAGATACACACAGATACACACATGAAAGAGAGAAAGAGAGGCAGGTCTCAAACCAAAAGAAGGACTGAAAGAAGGACCTAAAGGCCCATCAAGACACTTACAGCCATTGTGAGTGATGTCTGAAAGCCGATTAAGTTAATAATTTTTGAATGAGGAGGAAAGGTTGTATATTTTAGGGTTCTGGATAATGGTATGTCTGGGACTCTGAGGATCATGTACTTGGATAAATACCGGTATCTTATGTCTCACTTAAATCCCTTAGTTGTGAAGATCTTTGTCCCCCTGGCAAACACGGCCCACAGTGTGAGCAGAGATGTCCCTGCCAAAATGGAGGTGTGTGCCATCATGTAACTGGAGAGTGCTCTTGCCCTTCAGGCTGGATGGTAAGTGTCCCTTTTGCTCCCAATAATCACACATTCCAGGACACACAAGAGAATATCATAAGGAGACTTTAGTACAAAAGAAAGTAGCAATGGTGGCTATGATTCCTGCACTCAGATACACGGTCATTTAAAAACAAATCCTTCAGATCAGAGAAGTCAGAGGTAACTTTGTCTTGCATTTGTCCATGAAGTGTATTAAGAACTCTCATGGAAATAATAATGACCATGGATCTGCATGTTCCTCAAAGAGAAAAAGATGCAAATATATGATCTCACACATAACAACAGCAGCTGATAAATACTGAAACTGTTTAATAACTGCATTCACAATTGCATTCATGATGGAGGATATCCTTCTGTATGCTGTGCATATATGTTTCTTTTATTGGTTGATGAACAAAGTTGTTTTGGCCAATGGACAGGCAGGAGTTAGCCAGGCCAGGTGGGAAATCAAAACAGGGATAGAGAAAAAGGTAGTAGGCGGAGTCAAGGAGATGCCATGTAGCTACCAGGAAGGCAGGATGCCTGGGTGTTCTCGGTAAGATAAGGCCATGTGGAGATAAATAGATTAATAGTTATGGGTTAATAATTAAGAGAGAGCTGGCCAGTTAAAAAGCCTGAGCCATGGGCCAAACAGTTTATTATTTGGGACTAAATGGCTTCGGGACTTGGCTGAACAGAAACTTCCGTCACACATCCATGTCATGGCTACTGTCTATGACAACAAACTTCTTAATGGAGTAAATGTCACATGAAGGTATTATGTTGTTATAAAAATCTGAAGGAACATGGGTAAATCCAGAAGACCAGAAATTGTAGGCTTTTACTGAGAATGTACCATTAAGCCAGACTTAAAGAGCTTCTCACACATTGACCATGATGCTTTTGTTTTATGTGGAAATTATATATGCTTACTGCTGTGTGGAATACAGGGTTAAAGCATTATTAATTATCCATGTGAAGCCAGGAAACAGTATTCTTGTTTCTCTGAGGTGGTTTTTGCATGTATGCTTGAAGAAAACAAAATCTTACAAGAGCAGATTTATCCTTCTGTTACCAGGAACAGCTTCTTAATAGTCTGTGGTGACTTCTTTATTGTCAGAGCCACTAAGACCCTTCTGCTCTTATTCTGATTTGTTTCTCCAAAGCTTTTACTTGCTTGACCGTCCACCACTCTGTCTAAATCTTTTTTGTCCTTCACTTCTTCAATGGTCTTGTTGTCTTACTAAAGGACTCTTCCTGATCCCATTGAAGCATTTCCCAGATTTTGGTCTTCTCCCCCTCTCCTCTCTCTATAAACACTCTCTGGGAATTTAATTCCAATATCTTTAGCAGTCTTCTGCTGATTTCCTGAGATCTTTCCCTTCCCTGAGTCCTAATGTGACACAACTATCCTATTAGTTACTCCAACTTAGGTAGCCTGAAGTCACAATGTCACTGACAATTTAGACTCCACCTAAGCTATACTTTCTATAGCCAGATGTGGCAAAGAACATAGGCATGGGCCTTATGACATAAGGGAGAGGTGTTTTTTTTTCCTTTCAAGACCACTGTGGCAAGCATGCAGCAAACTGATCAGACCCTTGGTAAAGGTCAGAAACTGGCCAGACAAAGTCTGATTCTTGAAACAAAGTATCAGAACTAGGTAAGGAATGGAGTTAGGTGGTACAGCCTTTTGTTGAGGGCCTGGGGGTGGAAGGAAGCTGTATATGCCTCGGCCCTTTGGAGTACAAGCCAATGTTTCCTAGAAGCCTGAGTAGAAGTGTTGGATTATCTTGGTCTCCTTCTCATCTCCCAGCTCCTTCATCAGCCTCTTCTACCAACACTGGCCGTTGCTGGGTTTGTGGCAAGGGAAGAGTCTTGTTGTAGTGCAGTGTCCAGGGAGCCCCAAGATCTCTGAGTGAAGAACTGTGGGTATTTCACCTTAAGGCTGAAATGTTCCCTTGTCACCTGGAGGTCACAATGTGGGAAGGTGGTGGCCACAGCCTGGCACGAAGAGTCCAGGAAGCAGACAGATGGACCCACTCTGTTGGTCCCCTGGAATCTACCCTCAACCACTTCCTCTAGGCCACAACAGATGTTTCTTAATAGAAGCTTCCAGATGCTCTTTCCTCTGTGGATAACTGAGCTCCCAACTTAAATTTCTCCTTTGCAACATCTTATTTGTATCGTTATTTTAGATGTTTCCAAAGGCATTGCGTGAGCGCACACACACACACACACACACACACACACACACACACACACACACACACACACCTCAGCCAATAGCAACATTGTCATCTTTCCACTGCTTGTTTACAATGAACTTTATCCATAGCCAACATTTCAACAGCATCCCTGGAAATTATGAGGGACCATGATAGGTCTTTAGATTGAGACCCGGAGTAAATGAGCACTTGCAGCAGACCCCACCACCCACTGAACCTTGGTCAATTGTTAGCTGGCCCTCGGTCCACCATTCCTTTGGGAATGTTATATTCCACTAAGTGCGGTAAGATGTCCTAGCACAGAGTAATTAGAGCTATTTTTGTATCTGTGCTCCTCGTCACCCATAAACAGGCCAGGCAAAGGCAGCTTATCCTTGAATCTCAGTGCTTAGCGAAATGCCTGGCATGAGAACCATTCTCGGTTAAGCACTAATCTGAATAGTCTCTAAAGGGCTTTTATGGTTCCAGGAGCCTGTAGGAGAATCCTTCCTGTTGGTGGTTAGCTTGAAACCACCAGAGACTTAATTAGCTCACCAACCGCCTTTAGGGATAGCCAGTAGTTAGAGAAAATGTATTTCTTACACTATCCAGAATAAACATTTAGAAAACCATCTGGTATTCTAGCTAGGATCCAATTTCAGAGTACTCAGTCTGTCTCTTTGCAGAGAGAGAAGAATGAAAAACATGAGGGAAATCCCATTATGTAGGGTGTGCTGTTTATACTAATTATGACTCCAATAAATATTCTAATGATTATAACTCCAATAAATTAGAGGCTGTAAGCCCAAGTTACATAGCTATGTGGAATAGAAAACAGTGGTGTATTTCACTGATATTAAGATCTCCAGATCATGTCTTCATTTCACACACTCAGGATTAGAATATACATGACTGCACTTGCTAAGGTCAGCTCCTAGGGTGAGGAGAAATGTCCTAGCAACTATCTTGGGTTCTCCTCGGGAAATAAGTTTGCCTCAGAAATGTTTATTGAACTTGCTTGAAAATATGTCTTTTCTTCTGAAACAAATGTTAATTCCTGTAGAAATCTTTTTAGGTGATGTTATTGTTAATTCAAGCACACCAAGTTTCAACCTTATGAGCTGTTGCATCTTTCTGCAATTTTACTTATTTATTAAATTTTTAAAAATTTGTAAAATTTATTTTACATACCAACCTCAGTTTCCCCTCCATCCCCTGTGGCATCTTAAGAAAAGAAGCTAGAGATAGCTCCCAGCATCTGGGAAAGAATTTGGTGTTTTGTATGCATCAGATGTTGCTACTTATATAGGGAATGCTCAGTGAGCAGTATTGACTTCCGGTGGGAGGAAGGCTCAGGGAAGAACACTTAGGAGTATTCATAGATCCCATAGGTTGCCATAATAATTTTATGTAACTTAATCTTAGGGTTCAGTTTTTCTTAGGATCACTATTCTGCTGTCTTTGAATGTATCTTGAGATTTGGGCTTATCAAGTCAATAATTCAGTCTGAAATTCTTCCTATTTTAACAATGAACATTTTGTGTTCTAAAATGACCTTAATCTAATTTTCTCACAGCCCTGTCCCCCAAATCTCTCCCTCCCTTTGTGTTGTCTTCCTTTTCTTCCTCTGCCTTTCACGGTTCTGGCTGGTGGCCCATCTAATTTTCTAAGTCTCTTTGAATTCAGGGCACAGTGTGTGGCCAGCCCTGCCCTGAGGGTCGCTTTGGAAAGAACTGTTCCCAAGAATGCCAGTGCCACAACGGAGGAACGTGTGATGCTGCCACAGGACAATGTCACTGCAGCCCAGGATACACAGGGGAACGGTAAGGACACAGTTGTATTACTCTGACTGTGCATAATAAATTAGGACAGTTTGAAGAGTCTAGGGAGCATGCTCAGTATTGTGCAACTATAACTACTACATAATATACCAGAGGTATCTAGAAAGTCTAACGATGTTCGAAAAATTATTCTTGTTGGATGAATAGAAGCACAGTCACAGAACAGCAACATTGAATTGGAGGAAATGAGAGAAAACACTAGAAAAAGGACAATAGAAGTTGAGCTATTCAGAACCCATGATGAATGTGTTATTCTGAAATGTTGAGTATTTAGAACGGCCACTCTACATATCTTTAGATAGATTTGAGGTAACACAGACTAATGAGGGAAGGGATGGGGCATTGTCAGATTAATTTTCAAATGGGACATGTACTTCGGAACTTACATGTAGTATAATTTCCTTCTCATTACCCAGAATATCTTAAGAATACTTTTTATTTCCAAAATTCTGCTCTAATTTATGACTTTCGATTAGATATTATGAGCTTCTCCATCTCTCCAGGCAGTATCTATATTTTCTTATTAAGTGCATTTTAAGTATTTTATACATTTTAAAAAAATATTTTTTCAGTTTCTAACTGGGTATTTTCTAGATAAAGAAAAACTTTCTTTCATGTTTCTACTTATTTACTCCTTATCTTACTAATTCTAAAAATAAGTATTTTAAGCAAGTACAAGGACTGTTGAATTTTGCAATGATAGTACCCACCACTAAAAATGAATCTGTTGGTTTAAAAATGTATCTAATCACTTGCTCGTTTTCTTAGTAGACCAATTTGAAGTTCTGAATTGATTCTGATGAGTAGTATGTCAATGTTTATTCTGCTTTATGGGACATAGCTTTGAGGAATTTTCTGTCTACAATTTCTGGTTACTACATTATCTCCTTTCCAGTCCTTTGTTTTGTTAAGGTCTTTTGTTAGAAATATCTGCTAAATTCAATTAAAAGTCATTTTGTTGTTTACTTAATGTTTTGATGTAGGAATTGCAGATATCTCTATTATTTTCTCTACAATATGGAACAGGGCTAGTCTGTGATACTTTGTGACCCATAGCCTAGTTCTAAGCTGTGCTTTGGACAGATGAGGTCATTAGATGATCAGTTGACAGGGTCAGGGAATGAAAAGACACACAAAACCAAGCAGGATTCTAAGTGATCATTTCTATAATGGTTTGGGTTCTAGAAAGACTTTAGTGCACTTAGAGATTGAAGTTTAAAAGCAACACAAAACATCACACCCACCAGGCCAGTGAGCTTGTGCTCACTGACTTGGAATTCAGGGGAAGAGAATAATAGCTAATTTTCAAATCAACTTTTGAAACTCAAAGGTAAGGGGATAAAAGTGAAGTGGGGTGGGGGCGATTGCTCTTCTGCCCATACTTTGGTAAGGAATCAGTGGTGACCTGTGGTTGCTATCTGCCATCGCTATCCTCATCTCTGTTTTACGTTGTTAACATACACAATTCATGGGATGACAGAAAGCTCATTTCTCCCTCTATGAAAGAACACAGTGAGTATCTGTGAGGAAGTTTGTGTCAGGAGGTGGGGAGGAGACCCAAGGGTGGGGATTGCAAGTGTCCCTTCACTTGTCCTGAGACATCAGTGTGCCTGGAACACTGTGATTAGAAGGGCTGCTCCACACTGGTTGCCACCACAGGCAGCTGTCAGAAAATATACCCAGGATGTGGGGACGCCAGCCACCCCACCACAGGGAAACAACTGGCATACTCAACAGGCTTGCAGGACTACACAAAGGATGACAAATAAGAGGCTTTGAGGTTTGTGGAGAGACCCAAAGGGTACTGTGCTAAAACGATGCAGTACAGTGAAGTGAACAAGAAACGAAGCGAAGACATTTCTGGGATGCTCACAGAGCTCTGCCTGAAGATGCCTTAAGAGGTGCTAACGGCGTGGCAGAATTACTCGGAGGTCCTTTGATGGCAGGGCATGGGTCCGTGCCTATAAACAGTGCTCAGTGAGTGTTCACGACTCAGTAATGGAGTCTGTTATTATGAATTCCAAGATAGCCTGCCAGGTCTGTGTTCTGTATGACTCTGAAAGTGAAGAAAGACAAGTAATGGCACAAAGTCGGGAACGGCAGCTTGGCACTGGAGGAACGCAGCACTGGTCTTCAAGGAAGGGGCATTCTCCTGTCGCTGTGACTGTGGAAGAATTGGCTCCTTCTCAGTGTCTTTGACTTTCCCCCAGGACAGCAGCTCCAGATGTTACAAAGGCAGGCTGCAGGAAGAGGGGAAGTCTTTCACAAGCAATCACAATTTGACTCAACTATTCTGGTCACTCTGGGAACTGAGGTGCTTTAAAAGACAAGGAGTCGCCACCCCCACTTACTTCCGCTTCCTTAAATTTACAGCCAGATGCAAAGTAGTGATCAGGATGGCATGGATGTAAGGATATACCCCATTAATTAGTGTTTTATCAGCTTATTTCTACTTAATGATTATCCTTTCTCCTAGATCCAGAACACTACTAGAAATTCCTTTCTTCTTTATTTTTAATAGAAATCCATAATTTCTCCCTTTCTTCTCTGGCAAATGTTTATTACTCTCTGTTACTCCTCTGCCATCTTTCTTAAGAAAGTGCATTACTGACTCCTGAGACAGCCTTTCTTGTTTCTCGTAGGAGCACAAAAATCAACCCTAAGGGTATGAAAGAAAAATAGTCTTAAGCTAGAGACCAACTGGAAAGACAACACTCCATGACGTTTAAGACAGAAAATGTTCTGAATTCACACATTGAATTATCACACTGTATCTTATACATCTATACATACTTAAAACAGCGATTTAAAAAAAAACACTGGAAAAGTCTCTCCTAGAAAGCTGCTCCCATGTTTGGGTTTGGAGGTAGAAATGCACAGTGATTACTGACAGAAGGCTTGGCACTGACAGAAGAACCAGCTCCCACAGTGACAGCCTGGGCAGCAAATCCAAGTGTACTTGTTCTGAATTGACACTAGAAACTACTAGATGTTAAATTAGAGGCTCATAAGGTGAATACAGGCCGAGATCAGCTATTATACATGTTACCTTCTAAGAAGAAAATACTGTGCCAACACACAATGAGCTCTCACGTGCTGCTAGTTCATGTAATGGGGTGACATTACTTTCCCAGCCGCATCTAAATTGTGCAGATAATTCAAAGTTCAGCTTTTCCTAATCAATATTTATTTACTATGTGTGTTGGTGGTGGGGTGGTGCATTGAACCTATGTGAGGGTCAGAGAGCAACTCGTGGAAAACAGTTACTCTTTTAGTCATGTGGCTTCTGGGATCCATCTGAGGACACTAAGTGTCTTTACCCCAAAGTCATCTCACCAATCCAAAGTTTAGCATTTTATTTTGTTTATCAGTTCATAGACGAGAGTGAGGAAGTGGTATTTTCTTTTCTATTTTATTCATTAGCATTGAGTTGCAAGGACATCCCATTAGGCATATTGAGAAGCTCTCTTGCCAGCCTTTAGCAAAAGTTTAGGTTAGGTTCAATTACTGAGTCTTTCTTTAAAGTGCACACTTTCAAAGAACAAATTGGATGACTTGGTTTGTTAAAGATCTTGAAGGTTAAAAATATTGAGGACCTTTATAAAAATATTCCAGTCTAAAAATAGCTATATGCGTTCATATGTAGCTCTAAAGTCTACGTTTTGGATTTATTTGAAGTATTCACTCAGCGGCTAGAGAAGTTCTTTTGCGGTTAAGCAGTTAGTGATGGCATGCTGACAAGTGCACTTGGAGATGTCCAGAAGCAGTGAAACCTTCTACTAGATGGCCCTTTCCCTTTTCTCCATCACATTTAATGCATGCTAGAGCCAGCATCAACCAGCAAAATGTCAGAAGACTCCAAAGGTTTTGCCTCTATACTTAGACTCCCAGTATTGACACTCAACACACCTTATCACTGAAATTATGCCAAGCCTGGAGGAAAGGCTGTTTCTCTTGGAACTGTTTCCATGTCATTACTCTTAAGTATGCCTTGCTGCTCGCATTGTTCAGATCTGAAAAATGCAATGTTGACCTACATTTTTTTAAATTAGAGTCTGGCATGAGTAGAAAGCCACATGGGAAGTGGTTGCTGAGACAGTGTCCCCTACCATGATGAGCACTCCCCTAGGTGTGACTTCATCTGTGTATTTTTGGCTGAATTCTCTCCATCACCTGACCTCACCAAAAAGAGATTTGGCTAGCCCCAATAACCACTCATGCTTCTCAAGAACAGTCAAGACCCCTTCCATTCCTCCAGCATCCGCATAAGCACCCCACCTCATCCAACTTACCTAAGCATCTCTACCCTCCACACCACTTCTTTTTGTTAAAAAGACACTAAGGTGTTTGTTGTTGTTTTTTGTTTTGTTTTGTTTTTTTTTCTGTTTCCATTTGGCCATGCTTCCCAACAGAGGACAATATCTCACTTGCCAAAAGAAAAAAAAATCGTTAGGAAACTCAAAGCCTTCATATAGACTACAAACCGGGGTGGAGGTCAACTCATGTTGGAAGTTCCGAATGCCTCGAGTTTTTGTATTTAGTTCTCCCTTTTTCATGATTACTACTGTTAATGCTATTATCCGGAGTAATCCATTTCTTTGCTTTTCTGCCTATAATGGAGCAAACATGAAATACTATGGATTCGAAAAGCATTTCAACGTGTGCATGGTTAGGCTCCTTTGAACGGATTGTTGGCCTCTCGTTTGAATAGGTGTCAGGAGCAATGTTCGGTTGGGACCTATGGAGTTCGCTGCGCAGAGACCTGCAAGTGTGTTAACGGAGGGAAGTGTTACCACGTGAGCGGGGCATGCCTATGTGAAGCAGGCTTTGCAGGCGATCTTTGTGAGGTGCGCCTGTGTCCCGAGGGGCTGTATGGCATCAAGTGTGACAAGCGGTGCCCCTGCCATCTGGACAACACTCACAGGTGAGTGCCAGCTGCCCTGGGAAACATTTTCTATTAAAGCTCTAACTTTAGTGTCCCAGGGCTGGCAAAAATGGCCTCTCACTGACAGAAATCATCAAATTGAAGGACATTTTTTTTTTCACTTAGTGACTGAAAGCTCCTGTTCAAAGGGCTAAGGTTATTGGTTGTTGGTGGGTATTGAGTAATTTTTTTCCCCATTGATGGGGACTGGTAAAAATGGTTTTGCTGAAATGTACAGAACTTTTCCCTAAGAGAAGAATTGTGTGGCACTCCTTTAGAAGCAAAGATACCATGGAGAGAAAGGGGTTAAGCCAGGTTCAGGATGTGAAAACATCAGACTCACTGCAGCATCTTTTACTTGACAACACATCTGTGGGAGACAAGAAAGATGATGACTGAGAGGAAGTGGGCGAGGGTTGTGAAAGTGCTTCACATGTGGAATAGCTTTCAGAACTGATTGCTCTGACCAAAAAAAAAAAAAAAAAAAAACCAAACAAACAAACAAAACAAAACAAAACCCTCACAGGGGTCTTTCAGCTCAAAAACGTAGGATCAGGAAACCATGCTCCTGTTCACCCTACTGTGCCTTGTCTGTCTCTGAAAACTATCTTCCCATCTATTCTTTTCTTTTCCCCTTCTCTGCGGACCAGATACATATAACTTAGAATTCCCAGGCATTTGCAGACTTCTGGAAAATATAACATGGACAAAAGTGTAGTGCAGTGGACAACAGTTCAGCTGTTAGTAGAAGGACTTCTTTCTGCAGTGGCACAGATGGTCCTTCATTTATATTTAGCCAGATCAAATCTCAAACACATAAGCATTAGAGGGGAACAGAGGTGTGTGGTAGGCTTATTCTTTAAGCCATTATTATGAACAGAAGAGAAATGAACTTTATATTGTAGTGGTGTGTGTGTGTGTGTGTGTGTGTGTGTGTGTGTGTGTGTGTGTGTGTGTGTGTAAGAAGAGTACTCTCCAAGTGATTCAAGCAACTTTGCTATGGTCTACTTTGTGTTTCCTTCACTGGAACATTGCTATCTCTTACATGAAATATTGGATAAGTATGCAGGTAATAAATGTTCCACAAAGGTTTATTTTCAACTTTTGCTGTGTAAGGGGCTGGTACGGTTAAATACAAATCATGAATTTGGCTTCCTCTACAGTAAGGCAAGCCTTATGTAGCACCATCACTGGTGGGTTGTTTTCTTGCTGTGGACACAACTGAAACACAATAGCAGAAAACCACATAGAGTAAACCTCTATTCTGAGATGAACTGGAGAAGCATGGGGACTTGGTTTTGGTGGAACTGGGTTTCTAGATGCAGGTGGAGGATGTTTTTTTCCCCTTGATCAAAGGACTGTGGTGCTCTTGACACAGGCCTCTTTGGATTAAATGTATATGCTCCAATAAAGAAGTGGATGAAATTGTTTGATAATTACATGGACCAAGACAATACTGAAGTGACATCTATTGAATATTAACAATTTAAATGCCCTTACTCATGAAAACTAGTTTTAAAAATTAGCTTGTGCACATTCCTGTTAAAGCTAGTTAAATGTGAATTACATGAATCTATAACACTGGCTACACAGCTGGAGTCATTTATGAATTCTTCTATCTTGAACATCCCTGTAAAATGCAGGGCACTTTAGAGATAAAAAGGACTCAGAATCATTGTTTTAATTGAAAGCCTAATTTGTTCACTTATCATCTAATAAAGAAAGTAGAGATTTGCCATTATATATAATTCATGCAGTAAATTTATCCAAGCCTTTCTGTGTAATTAGTAAAATACATATAGTGCAATGAAAGTTACTAGTTTCCATAGCATTTAGGTTATGTGAATATAAATATTGACATATGAGAGCCACACATTTGAGGAGGGGTTAGTATAGTCTAGCATTAGTAACAATACAACAAATAAACACATGATGCCAAATTGAACAGCCTTAGTAGCTGATGACTTTTTACTTTGTGAGTTAGGTTCAGCCTCAGCCTGGAGGCCTTTTGCTATTTTCTGTGTTTGCCTGGCAGATGCATTGGAAGCTGACTGGTCCTCGAAATCCTCACTCCATTTCTGGCACTTGGCTGAATGACAAAAGTGATTAGGCACATGGAGTCTCTGGAAGGGTAGTCTGGGCTCATTTTAGCCAACTGGCTTCTAAAGGCAACAGCCAGCAAGTCAGGTTCTAACATCTAAGTACATTTAAGCATTTGGTTATGTTGTGTTGCCCAATATTCATTTATAAGATGAAGAACACTCACAAATGGACCCAGATTCAATACGCTCTACTTTATTTTATTTTGAGACAAGGTCTCATTGTGTATCCCTGGTAGACTTGGAATTTGCTATGTAGACTAGACTGACCTTGAACTTGGCCTCCACTTCTTTAGGAGAGGTATCACTCCAAAACTGTAGCCATTTTATTTTGTAATCCATTATTTAGTTGAAACCGAAATTAATTTAAATATATTTACAAGTAATATTAATACTTTAAATATTAATAAACCCAAAGGCATTTTTATTGAGCCGGACTTTCAGGTGGAAAACTAATGTTCATAGTAGAAATTATTTATAGCAAGAATATAAAATGTATTTAGTTAGATTGGGCATAGCATATGTATATTAGTCCTTGTTAAGAAGGACATCCAGTAGCTGTTAGCAAGTCAGTATGTGCCTTATTTTGCAAATGCCACCTGTTCTAATTTGCTCTCCTGTTGTTATAAATACCATAACTAAAAGCAACTTTGGGAGGAAGAGGTTTGTTTCAGCTTCCACTTCCAGGTAAAAGTCTGTCACTGAGGAATGTCAGGAGCAGAAATGATGAAGAAAGGGTGCTTACTAGCCCCATCTCTTCATGCCTACCTAACTCTGTTATATAGTACGTACCTATTTGCCTAAGGATGATGCCACCCAGAGTGGGCTGGTCCCTCCCATATCAGTCACCAATCAAGAGAATCCCTCACAGATGTAGCCATAGGCCAATCTGATTGAGTCAACACTTCCAAGTGACATTCCCTCTTTCCAGGTTGTGTCAAGGCCACAATCAGAACTAATCAGGAGACCACCCAATTGTCATTGCATTTGAGTGCAGACCTCATATAAGGAAATGAATAATAAAAGGAAGTTCAATGACTCCTATGATTTAGTAAATATGTCTTTTGGGGGTCAAACCCAGGACCTCAAACATGCTAGGCAAGTACTTTATTACTGGTAAAGTCCTAGCTAGCTCTTCTCAAGATAAAAAATATATATCTTGAGACAGAGTCTCACTAAGTGCCCAGGCTGACTTTGAATTTACAGTATGATCCAAGCAGTCCTTGAACCTACCCTCCTCCTGCCTCAGACTCCTAGTAGCTGGGATCAAAGGACCCTGCCACTAGCCTCAGCCAATATTATGTACAACTGGATTCTTGTTACAAGTTAGCTATTAAAATGAAAACCTGGGTTTTTTTTTAAAAAAAAAAAGTAGCAGTAATTCTACACATGTACAAAATGACAAATATTTCCATAGGTGCATAATTATATTTTCATGTATAAAGTAATTTGTTCTTTAGGTAGAAAATGGATATGAAGTATATTACCCTTTCACCTCCAACCTTCCACATATAGGTCTCATTGCCCATTAACTGCATGAATGAGAGCCCATTGAGTACCTCCAAACCACTATGATGTCCTACATTAATTACAAATTGGAGAATTCTAATCCTGGTGTCAATCATTCTGAGAACCAGTAGGTTGTGCTGTCACTCACGGGGCCCCTTGAATATCATTTTCCCTGTCTGCCCCTCAGTTCACATTCATATAGTAATATCTATTTTGTTCAGCATTAATGCCTATATTATGAATAACATTTCTGATTTTTTAGTATAAGCTACTTTCTACCAAAGATTGTCATTTCCTTTATAGCAGGTTAAGATAAAGTAAAATATTTTGTTTCCTTTTGCTTTTCTCAAATACAAGGTTTTACTCATATAAATTTGTCTTGTTTTCACAGTCTTGCTGACTCTATATCACAGTGTTAAATCCTAAATTTTAGCAATTCCTTTTCGCATTGGGTCTTTCCCAAGGCTGCTAGCAAATTTGCTTTCCTTTCAGTTTCAAAACTGATACTATATATTTCTCTGGGGTTGGAGGCAATTCCCTTTCATTTAAGACTAACACTTTAGAAACAAAGTTTCAGGGAAGCCCTACCTTTGGGTAGGGGCTCAGTGATGTGAGAGAGAAGCAGGTACTGTATGAAAACCAGATCTGGAAGTGGGTATGTCCTTTTGACCATTCACTCTGCCGTCATTACTGGGAGACTACTGTGTGCTGCAGACGGGCAGTAAAAGTGACTGAACTCCTGGCTTCATAGATCTTGTGGTGTGGTGGGGAAGAAAGAAGTGAGTTGAGGAAGGGTAAGATGCAGGGAGAGGGAACCAGAGAGATCTACTTAAGTCTTGGTGGTTGGAGAGGGGCAGTTTCAGCAGAGACTGAGGACAAGATGGAGAGAGAGAGAGACAGATGACGAGTAGAGAAAGTGCTCTCTAGGACATTGGATTAGCTCCCTGTGGAAGCTTGTTGAGAAATCTGGATGCTTTTGCAAGCTGAAAGAAATGCAATATGGCTGAGCATAATAATAAAGTGAGAACCATAATGGCAGGCCTTTCTTGGTGGGTTTGGATCAGGCACAGACATGGTAGTGGCCAATGTGGAGGCTTTGTGGCTATTTTAGGGTGACTCTATATCTGGCTCACAAGGACAAGCTAGTTAAGGCTATTGTCCTAGGATAAGTTTTATTCTCTCCATCTCCATTCTTAACAGGTCCTGGTTTAGGTAACAAATAGAACAATCGTGTCAGCATGGGCTTTATCACAAGTGTTGTTTAGTAGGGAATCTTTGACAAGCCTAAGGAGGAGCTATGGTGTGATTGACACTTTAGGTAACAAGGCAGGTATAGGTGCAGGGAGGAGTGTTACGGCAGGTTTTTCCCAAATAACACTCAGAGACTCTGTATTTGATAGAATCCTGTTGGCCAATGACTATCATTGTTAATGGGCTAGCTCTGTCTTAATTATTAACCCATTTCTACTTATCTAAGTATTTCCACGTGGTCATCTTATCAGGGAGCCGCAGCTGGCGTCTTCCTTCCTCCCTGGTCTACATCTTGACTCCTCCCAACTACTTCCTCTTTCCTCCTCCTGGTCTCCTAGCCCTACCTATCTTGTTTCCTGTTGGCCAACGGGGCTTTATTAATTAACCAGTATGAGAAACATATTTACAGAATAACATCTCTCATCAGAGGAGGACTTTTTAGTTCAGTTAACAAGTTATAGAACAAGATAGAGGATATATATGTAGTTTTGAGTTGGAATGGTTAAATCCTAGTAGTGATTAGTGATGGAAGATGAGGCTGAAGGAGAGATCAAGAACTATTCTTTGCTCTCATCAGAGAACTTTCTTCTTGCTGTAGATGGGAAGTAACATAGAGTGTTACACACACACCACTGGATAGTGTGCGGAGTGAGAGACTTTGGAGCACTTAGTCCTAAATGAGATGTTTCATCAAGTTCCTACCCTCAAGGATCAAGGAGATATTAAAACCAGGAAAAGGGTAGGAGTGTAAGAGCCAGAGGTTTTTTCCCACGAAACTGTATCTTCCAGACACAACAGGACTGATGCACGTATGAACTCACAGAGTCCGTGGCAGAACACACAAGATCTGTGCGGGTTCAAAACAGATGGGTTCCCACACTGAGAGGGACATGGAGTGCCATCCTTAACCGAGAAAGTGGATGCAATCGATACCTTCTAGCAAAGGAAAAATAAAGCCAGTTTTCTCCAGTGGAATTTCACTGGGCCTACTCACCACATTCTGGGTCAGGCCCCATGCCCAGGAGTAATTGACTAACAAAAATTGAACTCAATTGTATTTTTGTAAACATTTTGTCTAATTTTGCTTTGTGTGTGTGTGTGTGTGTGTGTGTGTGTGTGTGTGTGTGTGTGTGTGTGCGCGCGCACACGCGCACGCACACGCATTTCTTTTCTATTTATTTTAAAGACAAGAAAAAACCCCCATAGAGTTGGGTGGGTAGGGAGGTGAGTAGGATCTGTAACTCTAGTTCTAGGGTATTCAAAGCCATTTGCTGACCTCTGGGGGCACAAGGCATGCATACAGTGCTCTTCTACTTTTTAAAAAATAAGGTTATGGGGTGTGGCTGAGACCTCATTCAGTAGGGTATTTCAGATAGGAGGCTTTGTAGCTTCCCTAAGGTCATTCAGGTAAATGGAGAACTAGGACATTCTGGCTCCACCTCTACAAGTCTCCCCTGTCCCCCAGAGTACACATTCTACGACTAGTTCCTTTAGAAAGGCCATTTAGCAAGTGTCTAGTTGGAAATTAGATTTTGTTGTTTTCCTATTTAAGGAAAGGATTTGGGCTTCACGGGGGGAGGGGCATCTCTACACAGTTTTTCTGTTGCTAGCAGAGTTTGATAAGTTTTTCTTGTGTCAGGAAGCACACATGTTTTAGGCCAGCATGCCACAGAGAGTCTTATTGTGTCCACTCACTTGCATGAACATCTTAGCACAGCTGATGTGTGCATTTGTTTTGGGGCAACAGCTGGCTGCCTGGCCTCTCAATGTGGCTACTGTTCCAGGTAACAGCTGCTGCTATATCACCAGGTAGATGGCTTGGGAGGAGAGGCTTGTTGGCAAGGCTGCTGCTTTTGGAATTCCTTGGATATTGCACAGCGGAGTTGGTGTTGCATGGAGCTCTTCATTTTGTCTGATAGTGCTGCCTTCTTACTGAGTTATGCTTTCAATTTAAGACAATTAAAAACTTTAGACAAAAGGGTCTGGTTGTTGTAGTCACTTGACTAGGGCAAGTCAGCCAATCAATTGAACACACTCCCATAGGAATTAAAGTTTTAATTATGTGCATGGAATTGCCTGCACATTTAGTGATTATTGATAAAGCAACGTTTGCACAAAGCTGAAGTGTCTTGTTTATCCCAGAATGACTTGTCCCTTTCATCTGTGTCTCTCAGCTGTCATCCCATGTCTGGAGAGTGTGGCTGTAAGCCAGGCTGGTCCGGACTCTACTGTAATGAAACATGTTCTCCTGGATTCTATGGGGAAGCTTGCCAACAGATCTGCAGCTGCCAAAATGGGGCTGACTGTGACAGTGTGACAGGAAGGTGTGCCTGTGCCCCTGGATTCAAAGTGAGTAACTTGGGCTCTGGTGGCAGGAGAGGGATACACAGTGTAGAACAGACCAACAGCACAATTTATGTGAGCTGCCATGAAGTACAGTAAACATGATTAAACCATTCATAGCATTCATGAGAGAACAACTATCCATTGATGACTGAGAACACTAATAAAACCATCAAGGTGCCTCTAATGTTTAATATTAGAACTCACCAGGAAGTCTGACCCATTATAATTATTTCTTATGTAGTTGTTTTATTGTTACATACAGGCAATAAAGAAACTGTTTTTCAATATGGTTATTATTAGTTATTATTTTCTTGTTTTTCCTTTGTGGAACAGCCCAGGCTTTCCTGGAACTTGCTTTGTAGACCAGGCTGTCCTAGAACTCACAGAGATCTGCCTGCCTCTGCCTCCCAAGTGCTGGGATTAAAGGCGTGCACCATCACTGCCCAGACTAGTTATTATTTTCAACAGTTTCTATTTTAATTCCACTGAATGTAAAGACACAGCATGCTTCAGTGAGCATATATGGTATATTTGCACTCTACAGTCAGTTGCACAGTTTTGAAGTCCCTTTGAGAGTATAGATTCTGCAAATGCCCCTGTATGAGAGAACAGAATTGGGCGTGGGGTCCTGGGACTTTCTTAGCTATTGAAAAGGGCAAGTGGTGGCTTGTGCTTTGCTTTCTCCCATTGTAAAGATAGTATTGAACTCTGCTGAATGTTGACTATCATCCCAGGGTACATAATGGAGAAAGAGTGGGTGGTGAAGTCTTAGGGCCCAGAGAACCTTCCCAGAGTGTTCTGATCAGAGTCACAGTCCTTTGGCTGACACCTGAATTAACCTCCTCTTAAGAGTCTTTTGTATTTTTGAAAAGAGATGTCCCTCGGTCACTTTTGGTAGCTTAGTTCTGTGTTCAGTATCTACTGCTGGAAAATTGAATCATACCACTGGCTGAGTATTGCTTTGATTCAACCATTAACAACATATATAGTGTACAAGGAGGTCCATGAAGCACTTAGAAATGATGTACAGTTCATGTTTATGTTTTTGTTGGTAATAATTGTACAGTTGTTATCATTCATTTTTGTATACCTACTTGCATAACCAAAGGAGAAAGGTTTGCTTTGTTGTTCTGCCATGAAGACAAATGTAAAGAAGTCAGCAGGCTTTGGATGTGTCCTATTTAATAATTTTATCATAATCATGGATTAGCCAGTGTTGCACTTGAGTATGTACCATTTATATAAAGAATAGGATTATAGCAACTCTCAAAAGTATAGAGTGTCAAAATTAGAAAACACAATTAGCATTGCCACAGTATATCTTTGTTTGTGCTAGCATGGTGTCAGTTGGAAAAAAATAGCTGTGCTTTGCTGTTTATGTTCATCTAGGGAAGTGACTGCTCTACTCCATGTCCTCTGGGAAGCTATGGGATAAACTGTTCCTCTCACTGTGGCTGTAAAAATGACGCAGTTTGTTCTCCTGTGGATGGGTCTTGTGTCTGTAAGGCAGGTAAGAGTATTATGTCTTAATCTTTTATTAGACCCTGGTCCTGTCCCCTCCTAGAGTCACTGGAAGGACACACAGACAAGGGCTCTAGCTTTAAATCCAATGAAATCAGTGTGACCTCATCATCCCTCATCCTTTCTGAGTCCAGGAAAGAACCTCATATTTGGTCATCTCTGAAGTTGCTGCCAGCTTTCGAAGTCTGAGTCCATCGTTTTGGGAAGGGTAAACAAGCAGACGTGTCTATGCCCCCAAATGGCCTGACTTGGAGCCGTGACAAGAAATGCTGCCAGCACAGATTTTATGTGTGGCCCAGAGTGTGTCCTCTGTAGATGCAGCCAGGATCTTGGAAACACATTTTTCATGGTTAATGACTATCGCTTCAAAGATGGGGTTATTCTTCCAAGAACAAACCTTCTACTTCCTCCCATAGAAATAAACAAAGCTTATCTTTCTATCTGAGCATCGCAGCACATTAAAGGTGACCTCACTCCACATCCCTTCCCAGGAGCCCAGGGGTGCTTCTCAGCTTTGGCATCCCTGACTGATCACACGGCACAGTTAGCTGCTTGGTTCCTGGGGGTTCCTTTTTATTTCTGGTGGAGGCCTTTTGTGGCAGAGCCAAGGCTGTCTGCCACTGCTGTGACTGGGACTGGGCAGCACTGTTATGCATTTTTAAGATGTCTCTAAAGGGAGATGTGGCTTGGAAGGGCTCAGCAAACCTCCGGTCGCCTTTGTATTCTCACACTCTCTGACGTTCTTGTCATACAGGCTGGCATGGGGTAGACTGTTCCATCAGCTGCCCCAGTGGCACTTGGGGCTTTGGCTGTAACCTAACATGTCAGTGCCTCAATGGGGGCGCCTGCAACACCCTGGATGGGACCTGTACCTGTGCTCCTGGATGGCGAGGGAAGAAATGTGAACTTCCCTGCCAGGTATGTGTGCTCTGGGTAGCCATGCCTGGAAAACAATGCAGGAGGGTTGGCCTCTTTGTTTTTTCTTGCTGGAGGTGGAGGAATGTGACCCAGTAACTATTAAAAGAGTGGAAGTAGACAGAGGCTCAGAAAAGAGTAGAGTGGAAATCAGTTAGGCAGGCTTTAAAGCATTTTTTCCTTCCTTCCTTTTATGCTTATACTGCTTTTCCAGCCCCCCACTCCAGCATTTTCCATTTCTTATACACTCATCTCTTGGGTGCAGCCAGGCAGCAGCACTGGTCAAACACCCAGTGTATGCCTGTCAACTCTCCACATATTTTGTTTCCATTATAATGGAAATCTGCAAGCTTTGGGGTGGGAAGTGACAGGGGCCTGAAAAGGGGGCGGTGGCTGGTGTCACAGGAATGTGCATTGAAGTGATGAAAGGAGGTTTGGAAACAGCCTAGGTTGATGTAAATATTTCTGGAGGCACAGAAGTCTCCTCAGCACTCTGTTCCCCTGACCTAATTTGGAGACATGCATCATGGGAAATCCTCCTCTTTAGGTGCTGCAGACTAGCTGAGGGTGAAATGGGAAGGGAATTCTATCGTGACCTGTTGCATGCTTGCTTTCCAAGGCTCTTTTCCTGTTTGCATTATGCTTTCTTCTTGACCCATCAAGCATTCTATCAATGGTGGTAGGTTCTCTTCACCCAATACATTATCAGATAACAGTGTGACCCCCCTGAATTGGGCCATTCCAGAGACAGAGCTTTCACAGGGCCTTTTTTCTCCTCTGGGCATCCTTCTTGTTAACTACAACCCATTTCCGACAGAGAAAGGATTCCTGCCCTGTGTTATTCTGTGCTCCCCAAGGCCCTTGGAGCTAAGCTATCTTTGCTGTCTCTCTTCAGACCAATGGGCAGATTAACAAAGCTCCCCTGGGCTGTTATGTTAGGTGGTCTTTTACCTCCCCCTCATAGACAAAGTGGAAACCCCAGTGTGCGCTGTCCATTGCTTTGTATTAGATGTGTTAGTAAATCAGGGTACACTGATTTGCTTCTGTTAAAGCAGAGCTAAGTGCTGTGCAATCCTGTCAAATATTAGTGAGGCCTAAGGAGTAGGCTAGTTGGTTTCTTTGCTTAATAAATTCTAGATAAATGATTACATCATCTAACACCCGTTGCCTGATAACGCTGTTTCCATGACCCCATCCTCAGTTACTGGGCTCTTTTCCTTAGTATTTGGGTGACATAGAGAGGGTTGTATTACCCTATACCATTTCCTAGGATCTGGGGTCAAAAATAAGTTTTTTCTACAAATAAAAACATTTCCATTCTTCTTCATGAAGAATTGATCATGCCCATCTACCAAGGGCCCCCTCTTTATTGGACCATTCAACAGTAGCAATAGATTTTCAGTTTTCTTTACTATGCCATGTATTCCACTGAAAACAGCTTATGGAAATGAGCTTAATTTAATTGTTTATATAATTATGTAGAATATAGATATTGTACATAATGTATATGTAATTATATATAACATACAGTGCATATTATAGTTATGTATATATAGTTATATATACAATTAAATTAAGTTCATTTCATATATATGTGTGTGTGTATAACATCTATATGTCCATATCTATGCATCTCCATACTTGTCATCTATTTAATCTATCTATCTATTTATCTATCATCTATCTATCTATCTAGTGTGTGTGTGTGTGTGTGTGTGTGTGTGTGTGTGTGTGTGTGCATGTGTATCTTTTTGTGTGGACAAAGACTTCTCTTTTCTCTAAGGAAGAGAATTATAGGGAACACTGCACTATGTTGTAGGAATAATTAGAGACAAATGAACATATTTTTATGTGTGTGGTAATGATAGGAAAAGGTTCTTTTAGTCAATTGGAATGCTAATATTATTGTCTGTATAGTTCTTATATACATGTTGACATAATTAGTTTCACCATGCACATCTCCCAACTATTGCATCAAACTTAAGTTAGAGTTGAGGTGATTTGAAAATGCTGCCCCTCAAGCTTGTATTTTGCATCATGGGAGAGGTCATGTGACGCTTGTTCACAGGAAGCATTTCTGGGCCCTTGTTGTTTATTGTCGTGGGAATACTTAGATTTGTCATTGGTGGCTATGATGTTCTCTTCCTTGCAGGACGGCACATATGGACTAAACTGTGCTGAGCGCTGTGACTGTAGCCATGCAGATGGCTGCCACCCTACCACAGGCCACTGCCGCTGCCTCCCTGGATGGTCAGGTACGAGCTTAGAGACAGTGTTTGAAAGAAATAACCAATGCTTTAGCATCCAGTGGTGTTGCTTACTCCTTCAAAGAAACACAGCATGTCATTTTTCTTTCAGGAAAAAATAAAATAAAATACAATAAAGTCCCTAGCAAGTGGACACATTTTTGTCCATGAAATGTTATGTGTTTGATGTGTTTAATCAGTAACCAAGGGCTGTCAGTTTCATTGAACTTAATACAAGATTCCATTGATAGAAGGTAAGCCAGCAAGATTTCCTGTGGCATGTTTTGAGTATTGAGAGAGAGAATTTAAAGAAAGTTCCAAGGCTATAATTAGAGTCATCACGGAGATAAAACCATTAACTACTACTGATATGATTCATATACAAATATTAAATCTCTTTCCCAAAAGTAAAAGTTTAAAAACCTTATCTTCCTTAAAAGTTTGAGTCATAGCCAATCAATGTTACAGTTGAGCACAAAATTTCTAACCATGGGGCAGAAACTCCTCCATATTTATGTGGCTTCATGAGTTCAGCCAGGAAGCTTATTAGGTGAATCATGGTCCCGGAAGAAGAAAGATGTTTTTACTCATGATATACAGGTTTGCTTGGGCATTTAGTGCCGTCTTCAAAGTCTGTAAATCATGAGCAAGAACAGCGTTCTTCTTCTTGCAGGACCAGTTTACATCCCCAACAGCAGCATCTGAGCACATCTTTATCTCTGCCACACATCTATCTTTCGGGTGACATCCGTCTCCGTTGCTGTGAAGTGGTACCTTTTTGAGATTTTGCTTTGTGGTCCTCTGGTGGCTGATGATGCTGAGGACATATTATCTGTTTATTTGCCACCTGTAAATCTTCTTGCTAGAAATATCTATTTAGGTCCTTCATTAATTTTTAACTGAGTTTTTCTTTATATCATTGCATTCTAAGATTACATCATATAAATTTTCTTTATCAGACGTGATTTGCAAGCATTACTTCCCATGTCCTGTTATTTATCCCTGCTCTTTTCATTGCATTTCTTCTCAGCAGAAGTTTGTATTCTGATAAAGTCTACCTTGTCTAATTTAAAAATGTTGTTCCCTTGTGCTTTTTGTATTAATGCTAAGAAATCATTGCTTAATTGAGGATTGCAGAGATTTATTCCTATATTACCTTCTAAAGTTTGCAAAACTTTTATAGTTAGGTTTTTGACTCACTTTGAGTTAATCTTTTATGTATTACTATATATTATGATCAGGGGGTCAAACTTCATCTATAACCAGTGGTCTCAGCATGGTATTTTGAAGACTATTCTTTCCCCCATTGACTATCTTAACTGCCTAGCCAAAAGTCAATTTCCCATAGGTGGGAAGCTTATTTCTGGATGTTCTAGTCAATTCCATTGTTCTGTACACTTGCCTTCACACCAGTACAATTCTTGCTTGATTATGATGGCTGTGTGAGAGGCTTTAAATTGGGAGAAGGGTGAGCATTCCACTCTTGCTACGTTCTGTGTTTGTCTCAACCATGTTGGATCTCTTGAATTTCCATATGACATTTAGCATTGATATACCAGTTTCTGCAAATAAGCAAGATGGAAATGTAGTGGAATTTAGCTGATAGATTAATTTGGGAAGCACTAGCAACTTAGCTACACTAAGTCTTCAGATTCACAAACATGGCCTATCACCAGCAACCCTCAGAGGGAATCTGTTGCTACCACTACCCTGAATTTATTTGCTGAGCGCTTCTTTGATTGTGGGTAGAAGAAAACAGCGATGGACTGTCACTTATTAGTGTATTAGAGTCAACCTGTCCAATAGGCCAAGTTGATACAATGACTTCATTTGCTGTCAGTGGGAGTGACCCAATGGATTCAAAGTTCCTGTCCCTGTGGTTCCCTCTTGACTTGTGAACTTGGCTTTAGAGTATAAAAGTTCATCTTCCCATGTCCCTGTCACCTCTCAATTACTATTTGTTGATGCTGGATCATGTCAGAAATTAAATCACATCTGTGATTTCATCAGGGCTCCAGAGTTCTGCAAATGGATGGACTCCTACTAAATTCTCAATGACCTCAGTGAGAAAAAAAGCAGTTTTACTCTGGTAAATTCAGATCAGCCCTAACAGAGAGACCATATTATATAACTTGGGCCCTACTCTACCAATCCTACTTTTGTCTTATAAATCCATAGAGAGTCAGTAGTATCCCTGGATATACCAGTTACCGCTCAAGTGTCAACCTACTCTGATGATTTAGAACCAGCCTGTGAATGGGACACCCTAGGATACATGAGAAAAGCAAGAGATGACTTGGCTTAAAGCCAGTCAGAAAATGTGTTCCTGGCATTCCACAGTCTGGGTCATGGGGTAAGACAAATTATCCCATCTGGCCTTAGACCTACCAGGCTCCTTCGGGAATGCAATGGTTTTGCCACACAATGTGATCTTGTAATTCCCTGCCCAACTGTGACTGGCCTGCTTCCTGCCTCATAGCTCGTGTCTCTCCCCACACCCCTGCCCTCTGCCTCTTTGCTTTGAGCCTGTACTTATGTCTCTGTTGCTCTTAGACCAGCCCAGTAGTCCCCCAATGCCTCATTTCTCTAGGTCCTCCATGGGTGTAGGTGCGTAAATAGTTGTCTCTGAGCCTGCAGAGAGGTTGTCCCTCCACACTCATAGAACACATCTGAGATAAATGAACATGTGGGGTAAAATAGACAGTAATAGAAAATTTAAAAACAGATCACAATTGAAATGAGAGCCGGATTACTTTTTCTAAACAGGAAGAACAGATTCTGGGTAATATTTATAAGGACATCATTTCATCACCAGTCATGAACAGACTCACATTTTTTTCACTGATAAATTTGTTTTGATTAAGTTCCTTGTTAAGACTTTTCACAACAGGAAGAAGACTTTGCTAAAGAGCCATAACTTTCAGCCAAACATTGCCATAAGCCCAGGGAAGCACGAGAATCAGCCCTTTTTTCTCTGTTGCTGAAACTGCTCTAGGTAACATGTTAGGGATCTATTGTTGGAGAGGATACAGTCTGGTATTATAACAGGGGCATGTCCTCAGTGAACTGCAATCCTGGGTCTAGGCTCTTCCCCTGGCCACAGTGACAAAAATGGTAGAAAGTGTTCAGCCAATGAGGACATGGACAGAGGTGGCAGTGACAGGAGGCCATTGGGGTTCTTAGACTGAGCACCTGTCATCTCATCTCTGAAGGAATTCTGGTTTCTTAACCACTCAAAACTTCACAGTATTTCCTAGGATTGTATCTCTCTAAAGGAGCTGAGATTTTTAAAATAAGTCTATAGTCCATGGTTCTTGACCCTGGTATGCAGAGAGGTCATTGTCAACTCAAGTGACATGACTTCATTCAATTTATGTGTATATGTATACCCATAATAGCAATTAAATCAAAAGAGGCTGTGAATTTGAGAGGAAGCAATGGACATAAAGAGGGTTTGAAGGAGGGAAGGGAAAGCAATAAAATGTTATAATTATATATAATTTCAAATTTTGTTTTTAAATTGGAGAAAATAGGTCTACAAATGTCAGCATGTTTTACTTATGTAGAAAATGCAACACTGTGGCCAATCAGTAGTGACACACGCTTGTAATCCCAGTACTCAGGAGGCAGAGACAGATGGATTTCTCTGAGTTCTAGGCTAGCCTGGTCTACAGAGTGAGTTCCAAGATAGCCAGAGCTGTTACACAGAGCAATCTTTCCTTGAAAACAAACAAACAAAACAAAAAATACTGTGAAAGTTAATCAAAACCTGAAGTCATTCTGTATTCCAACGTCTCTTTCTGGAGTTAATGTAGTACCATTTTCTCAATGAAAGGATAAAGCATTTACCATATTCATGTATTTAAAGCCTTAGTTTATTGACATTTTCAATCAATGGACTGTTTTATCTGAAAGAGACAGACATCATGAGAAAACTGGGGGACATGAAATGTCATTGTACCTGGAATACATATTTTAATTCTTTAGGATCTCTGGGGTCCGTGTTACTCTGTCACACCATAAGGATGTCTTGGGCTTTGTACACATGCGTACACACCGTACACACTCATGTGCACTCATGTAGCATATACAGTGTGTGTGCAGACACATTCCATACAGTTTTAAACTGAAACTGGCTTTTTAGGAATGGCTGAGAAATTCCAGGTGAGATATAATTAGTTTTACATGCATAGGTATGTACATGTATGTGCAGTTGTACAGAGTAGGAGTGGAGTGATGGGCTTTGCAAAGTATTTCCTAAAAAACAGTAGGAACAGGTTGGTGGTTCAGCTCTGGGCAGAAAAATCTATTCACTGAAATTACAGGTAATCACCATTTCATTCCAGCAGTCTGTGACTCGGTTCCCAGCTCTGACTGAGATCATTGTCACCTGGGAACTATTCCATTTGCATATTCCTGGTCACCATCTATACCCACTGAATGGGAATTTGGAGGGTGGAAGGGGAAGGGGGTGGGGAAGGGGTCTATGAAGCATTTTTGGGGGGGTACAAATTTTGCAAAGATTTGGAAATTTCTCAGCATGCTCTCCATGGCGTACAGGGTGAGCTACATGTTTGCCAAGGGCATTTCTCTGAGTATTCTACTTGCATATCATTACTTGATGGTCCTTTCTGTCATTTAAAAAATAAAAACAGCATTTTCCTAGTAGCCCAGACAGTGGCACTCTCCAGTCTGTTTAACGAAATCTGGTACATCTTATCATCCTAATTATTGAAGATAATGGGGCCCAGGGGCTACTTCTTGACAAAAGTCTCATGCCAGTGGTCAAAGAAAAGAGAAAAAAAAGTCTTCATACTAGAAAAATGAAATTAAATACTGTCTTAGTTAGGGTTTCTGTGAAGAGACACCATGACTACGGAAACTCTTAAAAAGGAAAACATTTAATGGAGGTGGCTTAGAGTTCACAGATTTAATCCATTATCATCATGGCAGGAAGCATGGCAGTGTACTGGCAGACATGGTGCTGGAGAAGGAGCTGAGAGTCCTACATCTTGACTCACTGGCAACAGAAAGAGAGAGACAGGATTTGGCTTGAGCATCTGAAACCTCAAAGCCCACCCCCAGTGACGCACTTCCTCCAACAAGACCACACCTCCTGATGGTGCTACTCCCTATGGGGGTCTTTTTCTTTCAAACCACCATAAATACTAAACTGGTGGAAAGGGAGTTAGGATATCACAGAGGCCCTTGAGTCCTTTAGTAAAACAAATGGGATGAACAACACATAGTATAACAGGGAGATCAGAAGAGCAGAATGGAATCAGAGTTAGGGTACTCACCTGAGCCCAGACAGGAGTGTGGGACTTGGAAAGCAAGCCCCATAGTCTCTTGATGACAAGAGATCAGCTTCCCCATAACCAGCAGGAAGCAGCCTCTCTGTCCCAAACACCCACTGTGACCAGTGGTGCAGAGGAAAACTACCTTCAGGGCCTCCTTTATCCCAATGTATCAGCTCTCTGGTACCTTTAGCACCTCAATGATGCTTAAATGGTTACCACGTTAGCCTTGGGAGAGTGGCATCACAGAGTCACCTAAGTGGAAATCCAAGTTCAAGTCGATAACTGCATGAAAGTGTTTAATAAACATATGAGTGTGCAGTTAACCACAAATGCACATGACCCACTTCTGGGACCTTCTGGGCCTGGACATGGAGTGTGTGTGTGTGTGTGTGTGTGTGTGTGTGTGTGTGTGTGTGTGCACGTGCGCGCACATGTGCGTGCGCAGGTATTTGTCTGTTCCTTTCTTGTCGGACAGAAGGCTGAGTGTCTGAAGTGAGAATGGCTACAGAAAAGTCCCCTGTTTTTCTCTCTGCCCTGCAGCCTGCTGTTGGCTTTTACCCAGGGCTGTACTTAGGCAGACAGTGCTTGCCAGCTTCTTGGTCTTGCAGCTACAGATATGAACCTCCCTAGTTTCTATGACTAAGACTTTTTTTGTTGTTAACATCCAATGAAAAGTTGTGATCTAAGAACCATAAAGTAGGCGTCTCCATGGTCTCTGCTGATATTGTGGTTGGGCCCCGGGAGTGAATGAAGAGATAACATAGTGCCAATACCTTCTCTGTTCTGTCAGGATAGATGGCATATGGACAGAGGTGGCACACTGGTGAATAATTTGCCTATATTGTCTGTGCCATCGCTTTGAGGGTGATGTTAGAGATGAGAAAACTAGCAAATTTATGACTAGACACCATGGTTCTTCTCCTACAATCACCTACCCCAATTATCCATAACAAATACCTCTTTTTTTACTCTAACATGTATTTAATAGATTGCTGTGCAAGGTCAAGACATTGAATCAAAATCATTTTATTTTTCATTATCCCAGATATTGCAATATTGGCATGCTGAGTATAAATGAAATGGGGTTTTGGGGGCTACATCTTTGAGAGGGGAAATAATGACATCCTCAATGATTTATTTTCTACATTCATGAAATCACAAACGCCCAGTGAATGCTGGTTTCACATTGAGGCCCCTGGCTTAATGCATCAGGCATTAAATGCACGAACATTTCTTTAGTGCTGCTTAGCTGAGGTTTATCACGGTCATTCAGCCATTGCCTAGCAACTTGAGAAGGCTATCAATGGGCTCTTTGTCCCCAGTCCTGGCAAAAACAATCTCTCGAAGATCTCCTTATCAGCATTGGAAAATTTATCAGGAAGAAGTGCTCCTTTGAGCAAAACTGCCTGCAAATAGAAACCCACCCTCTTCCCAATTGCCCCCCTTTCCAAATATATTAGGAATCATCTCTAAAAACAACTAGTTTTGAAGTTTTAATCTGTTCCTTGGTGGATATCCAAAAGAAATTGTCTTAGGGTATCTCATTATTTTATTATTTCTCATAAGTTGGGGGTAACAGTTCCCAGCCCCCACATATATGGCCCTATGTGTTGGCTTCTTCCTGCTCTAGCTTCTATACTTCTGGGCTCTCACATTCAGGATAAGTGTTCTTCCACTGCTCACTGTCCCATGTCCTCTCTGCCCCCACAGACACACACACTGAAGTGTCACTTCTCTTTATCCAGGCACATTGGCACCCAAGGTCAATCATTACATTCAGTGTGTGTTAGTTCCCAGACAGCACAGTCAGGCTGTCCCACTTTCCCAGATGACAGGATGAGTTGTTTGGGGGTAGGGTAAGGGACAAAGGAACTTTTCACCTGCATATTCTCCACTGGTCTCTAGAATTCCTCTTCCCTGCATTTGTCTCAACTTGTCATTCGATTTTTTTTGTCTTCAAGACTCATTTTTCACACCTTCGTCCACCTTTCTATAAAGCATGAATGCATCTATGCCATCCCTCATCGGGTCTGTGCTAACACGGCATGGTGTGCATGGAAGGTCTCTTCCCCCACAGCATGGGGCTCTTAGCTATTCTATATGAGCCCATGGCTATCTACATGCTTCACTTGGTGTTTCTAGTTCTAAAGTCCCAGGTGTTCCCAACTCTGGTAATTCCTGAAGGATTTCTGAATGCTTATTGGGACTCTGAATCTTGTAGCCACTGGTTCCTCAGCCTAGATCTATTTTCTCTCCTTCCTCAGTCACTGGATAGAGCTGGGCTGGGGGGCCTGTCCCATGGCTTTATCACTTGGAGTTTTGGAAAATGTCTTTTTTTTTTTTTTTTTTTTTTTTTTTTTTGAGAATGTCTCATCAACAAGTCAACACTGGCTAGACTCCTGGAAGACATATTGACTTAAATTATTTTTCATCTTTGGCACACAAGGACACAAAAATAAGTTTTATAGGATTTTCTTAGAGTGGGCAAATATGAGATCAGTAGAAATAACGAGATGAGGGGGAGTTAAAGCAAGCTTAGAGCTCTTTCAACCACCTCTTCATCTTGGGGCATTGTTTCACTGCAAAGCTCTCCTCACTCAGCTCACATCCCCAACCTGATGCCAGGATGTGACTCAAAGAAACACTTAGCTAGGACTCAATTGTGATCCTCATGGCCTGAAATTTTACAATTATTTACTTCTTAGATTCTCAAAATGTGTGCCTTCTTGCAATATTAATACTCCCTAGAGAAAGATCCCAGGAGTGATAGGTTTTTCATGCCATTCCCTGAATATATAATGAAAGAAGAGATGACAAGAGGCACAGAGGGTCTGAGGAGAGGCTAGAATGTGGGATACAGGATGCTACAGAGGGGAGATAACATCCTTCTTTTCTATGGACTTGTCTCATCTCTGATACTTGTTCTGAAATAGATTAGGCATTAATATGTGCAAATGATAAATCTTTTACTGTATACAATAATAGAAGAGAGCTTAAATTTCAAAGAAAGAATAGGAACTGGAATGTTTATAATTTTCATTTGAAGGAAAGATTCCTTCCCAATACTAAAACTAAAGAAACCAACATTATTTAAAAAGCAATTTTGTTTCTGCTAAAATATGTTTATATGACTGGAGGCAGGTAGTCTCTGGAACAAAATGATGGGTAAATCACACAAAGCATAGTGTTTCTTTGTTTGTTTGCTTTTCTTTTCCAATGGATTTCTTGGCTGTTCTATGGTACTTTTTATTAACTTGAAAAATCACCTTGATCATGACAGATGGGTATGCTGGCCAGCTGGACGAACCTCTTGAAGGAAGAGAAATCAAATACCAAGCATAGGATCACTTAATTTAGGTTGCCAACCTGGCCTTCTGTTTTTTTTTTTCCATAACTAGCGTTGTGTGCTTATCCACTAATCATGATAAACTAGAATATACAAAGCCAACGGGATGGCTATTCTTAGTCATCAACTTGACTACATCTGGAATCAATCTAAAACTATAATGGCTAGGTACACCTGCCAGGAACTTTTTTTAGTTAAATAATTTGAAGTGAGAAGACCCATCTTTCATCTGAGCCCCACCTTCTGGTAACTGCTTGTATAAAGGACATGGTAGAAAGAAGGGCTAACTCTTTGCCTGTTTGCTGACACTCTAACCAGCAAGTTCATTCCTTCACTGGTATTACAGCCCACTTCTTTCAGATTCAGTTGTATACTGAGACAGTCACATTTGCAGACTGAACAACTACTGAATTCTTAACTTTCTGTTGGTAGATAGTCGTTGTTAGAGGAGCTGGGCTACAGTCTGTAAGCCACTCTAACAACCCCATATATGTGTATGTATAACACACACACACACACACACACACACACACACACACACACACACATACACACACACACACACAAATACACACACACACACACACACACACACACACACACACACGGATTCATTCTATTAGTTCTATCCCCTAGAGAACCATGACTAATACCTGAAGTGTATGCCATTCCATTATGGCTAAATTTAAGTATAATGTGATTTGGGCAATAGCTGATAAATCAAGTCACCTTAAACGGCCAAGTCTCATGCTTCAAACCCCACTCCACATTTTTAAAAATGTATTAAAAATCAGAATTAATTTTCAGGATGATTATAAGGTTAGCTGAGTAATTATTCGGGCTCTGATTCCTCAGGCTTCTTATTGAGATTAGCCTGAATGGATCTGGATCAAAATGCTTAGGGACATCTGAATCTATGAAGCAGGTGGTCCCTTACCATCTTGGCTGTCAAACAGGAGCCTTGGCTTACAGTGAGGATGGAAAACCTGAAATCCAATCAGGAGGGAGACCCCAGGCCGGGTACCCTTGATAGTACTCTCTTTAGACACAAAGCAAAGCTTACATTTGCAGACTGCTCCAGAATTCGCCGCTGCTCTGAATGCCGCAGCTTCTGTGTGGTATAGGTACTGACTTAAAGAAAACCAGCCGAGACTCCGTGGCAGGTGCTTCATACTCAGAGAGTGTCGGATTTGCTGGTCTCAGCTATCCGAAAGGCTTGAGAAGTCAGATGTGTATGAACACCGTAAAGACTAGCAGGCCTGCGTTTTACTTACTCATCTTGTAGGGGATGCCTAGCCCCCATCAATTTATATCCAGAACTGGTTTCCTCTGGAATAAAATTTTGTGGTAAGCTGAGTTGGACACGGTGGGGCTGTGCCTCATTGGCCAGTCTTTGCCAAACTAAGGACTTTCTAGAGGATAGACATGGGACAGGCAAAAGCAGAGATTACCTTACAGAAATGGCTTTATACCAGCTGGTGGCATATTTGTGTTCATCTACAATGGCTTCCATATTAGGTTCAGGGCACAATAACTTTTCTCCAAAAGCACAGGTAAAATATGGGGTGGTCTACCCAGCATTACCCAGGCAGGGTCGCTGGGAACTTTCTGGAATACCAGCTTGACCATGTTCTCCCTTGTTGAGAGGCCAGCGGTCACCAGTGCAGCCCTAGTTGTATCTTTGCAGGTGAAGGGCTCTGTGAGGTCTGACGTAACAGGGAGATCCCTGTTGTCTTTCAAATACTTTTGTACATTTTCACAAAACCCTCTTTTGCCTCCAGTAATGCCCGCCTTTATTTCCATTCTTACAGACTCAGCTCCCTGTAGGCATTTGTTTATTGGGTCATGACTGATTTAAGGTTTCATCATTTCCCAAATAAAAAATAAAGTAGTGCCTCACATTTTCATAACAGAGACTTAGACATTAGCACATCCACGGTATTGTCTGAGGGTGGCCTGCCTCTATCCATCCAAAGTAAAATGAAAATTTTAAGGACAAAGTTGGTGATGTGTATGAGTGCATCAGCATATCCAGCACAATAGATGATTGAAATACTTTAGGATTGTGTTTCCTTGTCTTCTCCCCAGTAGAGCTTCCTTCATGTAAAAGAATTTAATCATTTTGTACTTGGCCTGATCATTGTACTCTTTGTTCGTGTCTCTGTAAAAGCAAAGAATGGGAGGGGAGATAAATAGGAAATCAATAATTTTTTCTTTTTTTTGATAAATTTTGCTTTCAATAGACAGAGCCCCTAGGCTTCCTGTTGTTCCTTTGTGTTAAAGAAGAAAAATCAATGTAGTGAAAGTGTTCTCTCCTTGACAGCATAGGGGGAATTCTGTGTATTTGTTAGCGTTAGGATGATTTTGCGTGTTGATCTATACCAGCAGTGATAAGTGGATTTTAAGCCTGGTATCATCTCTGTTCAATGTTGTCTGCAACACTTGCTTTTACACCATCCTTGAGCCTCGTGGTTGTGTTAGCAACCTCAGAAGGCCACACTGCACTCCACCCACCTCAGCCCCGCCCTGTGTGTGTTGTTCCAGGTGTGCACTGTGACAGTGTGTGCGCCGAGGGACGCTGGGGTCCTAACTGCTCGCTGCCCTGCTACTGTAAAAATGGGGCTTCTTGTTCTCCTGACGATGGCATCTGTGAATGTGCGCCCGGATTCCGAGGCACGTCATGCCAGAGAAGTAAGTGTCTCATAGGTGATGGTCTCTGTCCCCCTCTTCCTGGGAATTACATGTAGAACAATCTGGGCTCTGTCCCTTAGTTTCTAGTGATGTTTTGTGGCAGTCAAGGGCAGAGCAGTCCTTGAAAAACAGTCCTCAAATGACACTTCCTCAAGAACTTTGTTCTTTTCAACCTCTAACTTATCGGATGGGGTGTTAACCCTTTTTTTTTTTTTTTTTTTTTTTTGGTGATGATTTCGTTACCTCATGGGCACCATCATCACGACGCGATTCTCATTTACTCCATAGAGTGTGCAATTGGTGTTCCAGAAATCCACTGACCTGTAAATATTTTATTCAGCAATTTGGCATCAGCCTTACCTCAATTACCAGAAGTTAACATCAGCCAAACCCCGAGGCAATCTCATATCTCACTAGCAAGCTGAAAGTCAGTGCTGTGAGCAAATCAGAATTGAAAGTTTAAAATGGGGATTGTTGATGATGCGCCATAGAAACCTCGAACTAAGAAATGATCTGTGTGGTTTTACTAAATATTTGGGTAAACATAATAAATAAGAAAAGTTATTGTTCTCAGATCAATTTCATTTTTCTTCAATGCAATCACTTCTATATTTAAATTCAAATAAAATATTACAAATGTGCAAATATACAGTTTTGTTTATTTGCTCTCTCTAATCACAACCATCAACCTGGAGGAAGATCTTCAAATTTTGAGCATTCATTTTTTTTTTCCCAATTATGGTTCTTGAAGAATAAAGGACCAACAAATGGCTTGAAAATGCTTAATTGTGACATTGACATTTAAAGTTTTATTTTCTCCATTTCCTTACTCGTTCAACAAATGTCTTTGAGCCTCTGGTCTAGATGTGGCCCGAGTCAACCACAGGAGGGCAGTGAGGTCTACTGAGCCGTTCCCTCGTGTCAGCGAAATCCAGAGTTCAGTGTTTTCTTTCCTTGTTAAAAGTTACCCTTCTTGTTTTGTGCCTGAAAAATTCTTGCTATCATTTTTTTAAGCCTTCTTATTCCTTCACTTTAACTAGACCTCTGAGTGGAACAGGAGATAAACCCAACTCAGAAAGGTAACTACGAGTTTCCGTTCTGTTTGCAGTCTGCTCCCCGGGTTTCTACGGGCATCGCTGTAGCCAGACATGTCCACAGTGTGTGCACAGCAGCGGCCCCTGCCACCACATCACAGGTCTGTGTGACTGCTTGCCTGGCTTCACGGGAGCCCTGTGCAATGAAGGTAAGCACCCGAGCACCCTGGAGAGCCATAGGGAGGATCAAGCTTCCTGAAGTCTGCTCTCAGACTTCCCCAAGGCCACCTGTCCCGCCATCAGCTCTAGAAAGTTCTGAAAGTAACACAAGCATTGGGAGAACCACCTTGTCACGATGCTCCCTTGGTTGTATCTTACATTTCATTGGAACCACCGTCTCCCGAAAAGTCAAGGGAGGAAGGATTTTGACTCCATGGAGGAGAAAGTACATCAGATTCCTACAGACACCCACAGGCCTTTGGTTTAATGTGTTTATAAAAATGAGTCCATCTGGGATTAGGGTATGTGCTGTCTTAAGTGGAGGCAGGCAGGTGGTGGGTGGCTGGGTGTGACCCTGGAATTTGTTTCCCATTCTCAGCGTTCTGGGAGATGGGTTCCAACTCTAGCTGACTGAACTTTGGTTTATTCGCAGTGTGTCCCAGTGGCAGATTTGGGAAAAACTGTGCAGGTGTTTGCACCTGCACCAACAATGGCACCTGTAACCCAATCGACAGGTCTTGTCAGTGCTACCCAGGCTGGATTGGCAGTGACTGCTCTCAGCGTAAGTCTTGTTGGAGAACAACCAATTAGTTTCCTATGTCTTAGGATTGAATGATGACAGTTTATATGATCAAGAAAAAATAAATAACCATGACCATCTATTAAAAGAAAGTATTATAGCTTGAAAATTGTGAACTCTGTACAATGACCTTTCAATATCTACCAATAAATTGATGTGACTCTTTGGAAAAAAACCTAAATTCATATTTTTTTTCTTATTCACCGCTCAGTGACTCTCCATCCATTCAGTTGTTTGTTTGTTTGTTTGTTTGCTATAAGACTCCACATAGCCAAGAATGGGCTTAAACTCACTATATAGTCTAAGATGACCTTGAACTTTTGCTTTTTTGCCCCCACTTCCCAAATGCTGGCATCACAGGTGTTCATAGCCATATTTGGTTTTGTGCAGTGCTGGGATTGAACCCAGGGCTTCAGGGATGGTAGGCAAGCACTCTACCAGCTGAGCTACATCGCTCTCCCTAGTATCCATCCATCTGAAACATTTAGTGATCTGTCTTTTTGCTGCATATTCATCAGAAGATTTAATTAAGGACCCATGAAGAAGTAGAATCAAGATGATATGGATCTTAGCTTTCTGGGTAGACTGGCTACCTCACTGCCCCTCACATCTTGTCCTCTACCCTAGCCCCTCAGGTGTCTCTCATTCTGCTTTTCAGATGTAGTATAACCCTAAGAGGAATTGTGTTGATGAAAAGAGGACAGTGGCCACAAGCCAGACTTTGAAAGGCCCAGTTAGTACATGTTCACAAAGCATTCAGCTTTGGACCAAGGACAGCACGTGTTTGTCCTTCTACTCTTCATTACAGCTTACACGAGCCATGGTTAGTTCATATCAATTCCAACATGGTACACATACAGTAGGTCAAGGAATGACTCTGTTACTACGTGATGGTTTGCGGGCCATTGAATTCGGACTATAGGGTTATCAATCTGTAAATATCAATTGATGAGGGATAGATCTATTTTCAGTCACTCAGGTTGCTCCCCATTTCTGAGATAAGAAGAAAACCTTTGGTGAAAGGAATGTTTGTTGTTATAGATAATTTCATTGTAGGTGCTTTTAATCTTTTTTGGGGGGGGGACGTAGACCTTCAGAAATAATTGCCATCTGTTCAAGCTTGTGCATGGCAGGGCTCTGACTGATTCAGACTGGCCCAGTAGCAGGTTGTGGAATAGGTACTCAAAATGAATGGCAGGGCTTAGGAGAGAAAACAAAGACGCAATGTCATTGCTGGAACATGATTGGTATAATTTGCTTCTTTAACGCGTATTCTTTATTTTGGAAGTTGGTCACTTCCTCATTTGGAGGAGGAATGTGCTGGAAGGAACAAAAATGGGGACAGCACTGTGAATGGAGACAATAGCATGGCCTGTCCCCATAATCACTCCAGAGGAAACTGATTTATTTGGCAAACCTTGCCTCTCCTGGGGACCATTGGTTTCATTGATTCTCTACAGGCAAATCTTAATATTTCTTCTTGGCTGATTATCGGCCAGTTTCAAAAGAGGAAAGTCCTTCACCATGCACACAGAGACTTTGAAAACGAATGGAGTGCATTTAAAGGGGCAAGTGTCCTTGGCAAAATGACTATCGGAAGCCTTGTCTCTGCATTTACCTTTGGGAATGGAAGACTTAAATGATCTTTATTTCCAATCCCTGACCACAGCTGGCATAAGGAGTAAAGCCTGCTACAAGTGGCCAACTTAGAAACATATGCTCTGGGCAGAAGACAGTTCATAAAAGTTTATTAGCCATCATTGGAAGGAGCCTGTGTGGGGCTTGTGAGAATACTCTGTGGTTTAAAGGTCTCAGTGTTGAATCATGAGGACCAGGGTTTGGATCCCAGCACCCTGAAAGCAAGCTGGGGGGGGATGTCCCATAAACACCTGTAACTCCACCCCAGTATCCTCTTCTGATATCCATGTACACACGGGTGTGCATGCCTGCACACATATCACACACACACACACACACACACACACACACACACACACACACACACACAATCCAGCTAAAGTAAGTAAATATGAAAACAAAAGAAATGGTATTAGGGAGATTGGGTGAAAGAGAACAAAGCTGGGTGTTTCTTTGTTTAGAAATGGGTTGTTAGAGTAGAGAGTGATATATGCAGAATAGGACGGGGTGGACATTTTTGTTTTCTTCACCTGAGCTTTACTGTGTCCTTGAGGGTGAAGCTACACTTATGTGCCAAATAACCAGTGTCACTGGGAACCTGTGTGACCTTGCACAAGATCCCATTACCCATGACTGAGCCAAAGTTTCTCATCTGTAAAGCAAGCCTTCTTAGAAAACACATCTGCACATTCCTACAATTGTGAATGTCAACTGTTATTTTTCTCTTCCTCTTGCATAAAAATGGCACATGTGTTTATGGGAAATACTTCTCATTTTAAAACTACTTCAGGTGCATTAATTTTCTTTAGTGCTCCACATTTTCAATCAGATAACAAGATAGAAATTATAAGTAGCCACCCTTTAAATATTTTCTTGAAGCTGTAGTATAAATAAAACTATTTGGGAGGGGGGAATTGAATTATTTTGCCCATACTTGGTGTGGCTTTCTGATAGCTCTTCCACAGACAGTAGCTGCTGATGATTTAGTTGTGTTATCATCTACGTCTTCCAATCAAAATTTTCTATGAACAAACTGATTCTTCTAGCAGGTCATTTTGGCACACAAAGTGAGATTCTAAGGGCAACTCTGTATCCTAGAGACCAGAACAGGATTGGAAAAATTGAAAATCAGAGCCCTGAGCCCATGACTTGGGAGTCATATGGACTGCCCATCCCGATCTAATCCTTACTCAGCGTCCCCTCTCCAGGAGACTGGGTTTTAGGAGAAGCCTTCATCATTCTCATCATTGAACCTGAATTTACCACAGCTCTTCCCTGGTAGTTGTGCTACCTGGCAAAACAGAAGTGTTCAGAGCATAGTTCAGACTCCCATTTTTATACTCTGTTCTTCCTTGAGTCTAGAACAGTGCTGGGTATACAGTTGGTGTCAAGTGAGATCTGCCTAACAATTGAATCTTTAAAGTAAGCCATGTCAATAGTTATTGCAATCAGCATTGTCTGGTGGCTTTAGCACAGAATTCAGTCTATCAAATAAATCATGAGCCTATTGTCCATATTAGTGGCATTAATCTAGCGCATGGAAGGAGATGGGGAGATGGTGGATGGAGTATTCTGTTTGGTGCTGACCTGGAGACTCCAACTCATCTCTGCACACTTGTTGTGGTTTTCAGCCTGTCCGCCTGCCCACTGGGGTCCAAACTGCATCCATACCTGCAACTGCCACAACGGGGCCTTTTGCAGCGCCTATGATGGGGAATGTAAATGCACTCCTGGCTGGACAGGGCTCTACTGTACTCAGAGTAAGTAAGGAGCCTTTTGAGGCTCACGGGGGGGGGGGAGGGCACACCCTCAGAGGAAACATCCTCCCTGTTGTGTGTATCATGTTAGGTCAGTGAGAGCTCCTCCCAAATGTATGTCATCTACCAATGACCTTTAGATAGGTCCCTTTCTCTGAGTGTTTCAGAACCCCACATACCAGTGATCCTTCTGCTATCTTATATGAGGGTACTGAGATGGACCAAGCAGTGTGTGTAATTCATTTCTAATGTGTGACTGATTTCCCTCCTCTCTCTCTCTCTCTCTCTCTCTCTCTCTCTCTCTCTCTCTCTCTCTCTCTCTCTCTCTCTCTCTCTCTTTTAAACCAGACTGTATTTCTGTGCATGAGTGCCTTTATTTCTTCTGACTATACAAATGTGAGAGTAAATGATAGGGGATAGGAAGTAAGTAGAGACACACAACCCACAGATTAACCTGCTGTGTGCCCACATAGGAAATGGGGTATACCTACATAAATCAACCAACTCCACATTCCCAGCCCACCTCCCGCGGTGTCTGATTCCGTGTGTCTGGACCAGGACCTGTGAATCTGCATTTCTGTGCACTGGTGATAATATCAGTCTAGGATCATGTTTTTTTTAAAACATTTCTCTAGTTCTTACTCCTAGCCCGAGTCTCATACTGCCCTTTTGTTTTACCCGTGTGGATTTTAGTGTCATAAGATAAATGCGTATGAATCTCCCGATGAACACATCGTGGAGAAATACCCTACGGCTTTCAGCTGAGTGAAGTGACAAGCCAAGAAGCCATGGATTATGGCCATTACCAACAGTAACATAACTTGAAAGAATAGCCGGGTTGAGGGAAAAAGACGAGTTAAAAGTAGGTAATTCCTATTAAGTACTAATTTGTAAGTATAATAGAGAATAGCTGAAAGAAGACTTCTAGAAATTTCTAGGAAGAGAGGGGGCTATTGACTCAAGATTTGCAAGACAGAATTGGCAAGGGGAAATTTGAAAGCATTTCTCTAATTACAGTGTATTCATAAAGATGTTTGAAGTCCTTAGGAAAAAAAAAACATTGAAATCATTTATAATCCTAAAAATAGGGTGACTTTAAACAGAGGACACTGTTAAATGAACAAAGCATTACATAGTGGTGCCTGCATGGGTCTGGTCTTACCATAGCCCTGCCAGCCATTTATCTGCTGGGATCCTCAAGGCTTAGTTCTCATCTGTAGCTTACGAAGGCCCGCTTTCTGTATTTTTAGGCCACTAACAATCAAATGACAGAACAAATGAACAGGATCTGGTGCAGAGCGGGTGTCAAATAAATAGAGGGTTCAGGGGTATCATCTGAGACCTGTGTCTCATTCCCACTTCTGAAAATTCTAAATTCTAGCTCTCCTTAAATGGCAGAATAAAAGGCATGTGCAGTATTTGGAAACAACTGGGGAATCTGCCTGTACTGACGCTTTCATTGTGCCTAAAGCAGTGCTACAGAGCAGCTGCTGATGCATGTAAGCCGAGAGAGAGAGAGAGAGAGAGAGAGAGAGAGAGAGAGAGAGGGGGGGGGGGAGGGAGAGAACTGCCCCAGGCTCCTGGTGTGTGTGTGTGTGTGTGTGTCTGTGTGTGTGTGTGTCTGTGTGTGTGTCTCTGTGTGTGTGTGTCTCTGTGTGTGTGTGTGTGTGTGTGTGTGTGTGTGTGTGTCTGTGTGTGTCTCTGTGTGTCTCTGTGTATTCTGCCCCAGCTCCTGGTGGTGGAAGCTTTTGAAGCTATGTAGCAGTGCAAAAACCTAAAGGACATTCCAAAGCATCATGAAACACAGTTGTTTTCTTCTGAGGCACTCTACCACATATATTTGATAATGGTGATAATATGATTTAAGTTAAAGACAGTCACAGTGGACAGGACTGGTACAAGAATTTGTGTCATTTTGTATTAAAGGTAAAAGCATACAGCCAACCGAAATACAAAATACTCACTTTTGTCTGGAAAACACAAATCCAGAGTTCTAGAAACTGAGTAGAGAATTAAAGGGAATACGACACCCTTTAAGGTCTCCAAGGAGCTTTGTAGGAAGACATCAGTGATGATTACATTGACAGCCAGGGAACTCTCCTGCCTCCTACTTGTGGATTACAACAATCTCATTGTAAGAGCCCAGACCTGAGGCTTCTAGGCAGCCCGAGAAGCTGAGATGCATGGAAATGCCTTTACTTTCCAACAGTATTGGAAGTCCTTCAGGTTCAACCCACGAAGGTGGGAGCCTTGTTTCTCAGGCAGCCTTCTGACTGCCACTGTCTTCCTTTCTCACACAGGATGCCCTCTGGGGTTTTATGGCAAGGACTGTGCACTGATATGCCAGTGTCAAAATGGGGCTGACTGCGACCACATCTCAGGGCAGTGTACCTGCCGCACGGGATTCATGGGCCGGCACTGTGAACAGAGTGAGTACACTACACGGCATCACCGGGCACCTGCATCACCCTTCTCAAGTGCCCAGAGTTGTGAAGGCAGTATGACTGCAGCTTTTTCACCTTCTCAGGACTTCCCCGCTGTCTTTTCTCTGAATTCTGAGTGACTCCACCCAGTACTCTGGGTGGAAGGGGAGAGGCTGTAAGGATGCAGGCAAGCTCTACTTTCCCATCATGTCTGTCCTGGATTTCCCTCCCTCTCTTATTTTTGGAACACGGTGGCTCAGAGGCCTAACAGAGATGGCTGGCCCCCCTTCATGGCAACAGTGAACCCAGACTTAACATCAGAGGACAGAACACTGGTTAGGGACAAGTGATGGGGCCTGAGACCAGCCCCAGAAACTTGGGTGGGAATGAGTCAAGGCAAATGTTGCCACCCCTTTGACAATGACTTTTACTCTTTACACTAACACATTTTCATCCAAGTCTTAATCTTCAAGAGGACACACAGTTTTTTCTTAGTCTCACTCAGGGAGAATATACTGTAGGAATCACTGGTCTTTCTTGTTTCAGTCTCCACCCCCCATGAACTACGCCTCTACTCACAAGGTTACAAGACCGTTAGCCTTAAATGGAGTATGTAAGAAGAGCATACCATCCTTTTCCTCTGTGACTTTTGTTCAGTACTAAAGAGGAAGCAATAAAGGCCAAAGCTGCGTGCAGCACACTCTCTGATACTAAAAGCCTGGAGGCAGAGCAAAATGAGAGCTCACCACTGACCCGTGCATGTATTCTGGGAAAGGTGGCTCCAAAGATGTTTCAGTCTAGAGATGGACAGGTGGACAGAATTGGCATTCCTCCTTTCCATTGCAACTTTACAGACCCATGCAGCTCAGAGATCTCAGCCTTAAGTACCAATGCAGGGCATGTCTGTGCAGAACATCCCTCCTGCAAATATAGCAAGAGCCACCCAGAGCCAGTTTAAGACAAAGACAGCATAATGGAACTTTGCATCACTGTTCCAGTGATCATAAAACAGATACGGAATCACAGCAAGTCAAATGCTCCGCTCCTAGACCTACAAAGCAGCACAGGCTCTTAACGAACTTGCATGAAATGCCAGGCAACCAGTTAAAGTCTTATTAAGAAAATCCTCTTCAGTTCTCCCATGATTTCTCTGAATATGGAATTAAAGTGATTAAAGTGTCCGTATTTTTGAAGCTTGTTCCCAATGCTCCTTAAAAACAGGAATCCTTTTGCCAGACTCAGTAGCGATGGTACATCGCCCCCTGCTGTCAACTTTGCAAACAGCATCGGCATTGAAGATTATCAGTTTTAAATTCCATCCCCCTATACTGTTTTAAAATTATAGTATATAGTAAGAATCGTACTGCGTTAGTCTCTGAGACTATACTGGGTCATTCTATGTCAAGTGAAACCCTTACCTAGAATATAACCCAAACTGCTCCTAATTCCAGCTAATCCAAGTGAGAACATGTCTTCAAGAGGGATTCCAGAGACGATATAACTAGTTTGCCCTGCTCTGCCCAGTTCCCTCTGACCCACAGATCTGACCGTAGGAGTCCCATCAATTTATTTTTCATGTTTCCATTGTTCCACGAGGATCCCACAGACCCTCTACAGACGCATCAGAGCTGTTAGGAGCTGAGCCATGTTGACTGACTCAGTCCTGAGCAGCAGGACTGTGAACCCTACCATGGCTCAAGTCCACTGTCGAGCTTCCCACACCTCAGGCAGCACAGTTCTGTCTAAGTAGGAACCCATGAGTAGGGCTCAGCACCTGATACACAGAATGCACCGAAGAATACAGTCTCAGTCTGGGTCCCCAAGACGTGGGAATTATAGTGACTTTATTTCCTCTCCAGAATGCCCCGCAGGAACATACGGCTATGGCTGTCGCCAGATTTGTGACTGTCTGAACAATTCCACCTGTGACCACATCACTGGCACCTGTTACTGTAGTCCAGGGTGGAAAGGAGCACGATGCGACCAAGGTAAGTACTAGGAAATAACAAGTATTGCCTCTTTGTGTGCAGCCACTGTGTACACTCAGTATTGAGTACTTTCATGTGAAACTCATTAGGGCTACCTGGTTGTTTATGTGGTTGCTGGGTGGATGTTTTGTTTTGCTGTCTTTAATAGGTAAGGAAACTGGCTCAAAGTTACAGAAGTTAGACAATGTTCCCAGGGTCACCTAGCTGGTATTTAGAATGTCACAGCTTTGATGCCGTGCTTTTCTTACTCTAAAATTCATGAACTCTCTAGGTTTTGTTTTTAGATTTATTGAGGTATAACTGACACATAGAGCACAGACATCTATCTCCAGTTTTCTGAAATCTGTATATATCCCAGTGACCACCACAATAAAGATAATACCCACCAGCCTGTGTTCTCATGCTCTTCTTTGTTACCTCTTCACTAGTTTGCAGACCATCACTGATCTTTCTGTCATTATTTATATTTTCCCCACAATTCCATGTGAAAAGAATCACATTGTGCTCTTTTTACACCTGGTTTTGTTTAGTCACAATAAATATTTGGAAGTTAAAAATGTGTTTTTAAGCAGATCAATAGTCCAGTTATTTTGTTGCTGTGTAGTAGTCCACTAAATAGATATACCACAACTGGTAGACATTTCAATGGCTTTCAGTGTTTGCTATCACCAAGTGAGCGCCCATCATCACATGGACATGCTTTCCAGCAAAGAATTATTCCCAATTGGTCTGTTTGGAGGAGCGAGCCCATGACCTTGGCATTATCAGCAACATGCTTAACTTACTGAGCTGACCCGCCAACTGACTTGTGCTTTCATTTCTCTTGGGTTAAACACTCGGGAAGAGAGTGACTGAATTGGAAAACAGGATTTTACTTAACTTTTAAAGAAAGGTGTGTCTATATTGCTTTAACTGGGGTATGTGTCATAATCTTCTAGAATTATTTGTCAAATCTATTTCTCATGAAGGCATTTGGGCAGCTCTGGCTCTCTCTGAGGATGCTCCCCTTGTGGTTCTAAACATGACTTCCACCAGGAATTTTGAGTTTAATTACTAAAGATCCAGGTGTCATTATCAGGCACTGTATCATGAGAAATCTCTCTGCTATTTGAAATAGTTTTTCAGAGAAGAGTATCTCTAGCAATAAGAGGCTCATGGGGCCAGGTTTGTATCAGAGCTATGCTTGTTTAGAAGGCAAACCACTCTTAACAATGCTGAGTATAAATGAAAGATTGAGTTAGATGGGCTTTTGGGATTTATCCCTATGTATAGTCAGTACTAGATAATACATAAAGCAAAACAAAAATTAGAAAAATTATTATCCAAGCTTAATTGCTGGTCTGTATTTAGTCTGAAATACATGAGTAGCTCTTAACCCCACTCTTGAATCTCAGGGTTTATAACCTGTCTCCTAGGGACTTAGAGTTGGGAACAGAGGCACTAGCAACATCGGAAAATGAAGAATGTCTGGTTTTTTCCCTGCTCTGTTTCCAAATTAGTGTTTCATGGAGTGAAAATGCCTAGGCATTAGGCCAGTGGGAGTGTTTATGTTTTGTTTTGTTTTAAATCAAGATCAAACCTTTACATGGCCCATAGTCATCCACATTCAGCCTGTTTCCACCCTCTCCTAGCTGGTGTCATCATCGTGGGCAATCTGAACAGCTTAAGTCGGACCAGCACTGCCCTGCCTACTGATTCCTATCAGATCGGCGCCATTGCGGGCATCATCATCCTTGTCCTTGTTGTGCTCTTCCTGCTGGCACTGTTTATTATCTATAGACACAAGCAGAAGAGGAAGGAATCAAGCATGCCAGCGGTGACCTATACCCCTGCCATGAGGGTCATCAATGCAGATTATACCATCACAGGTAGGGCCAAAGTGCAGGGAGGCATGTCCTTCCCTGCAAATCTAGGCTTCCCTGGCTTCTTAGGGATTTGGTGTTTGGCTGTGTGTCCATTGTGTCTGGCAGTTTTCCATAAGGTGACCACACATTCGGAAGAGGTGCATGTGCCTAGAGATGTGATTTACAATACAGCAGTAATAAAATTATCACTTTCATTTTTTTCAGAGGCTTTGAAAAAATGTGTGTGTGTGTGTGTGTGTGTGTGTGTGTGTGTGTGTGTGTGTGTGCCTGCATGTGTTGCTTATGTGTATTCAGGTGCCTGTGGAAGCCAGAAGAAGTTGTCAGATCCCCTGGGGAACTGGAGTTACAGATGGTTGTGAGCTGCCCAACATGGGTGCTTAGAATTTTGGAATTGAACCTGGATCCTCTGGAAGAGCAGCAAGCACTCTTAACCACTAAGCCACCTTTCCAGCCCTTCTGTGAGGATTTTTAAATTGGGTCAATGAATGATTGCTTTATATTTAGGCAATTTCATTTATGCATAGAATCTTCCCTGATAGCCAATCCCAAATCCTCTCACATACAAGTGGGGAGGAGAAAAAGAGACAGTGCAATCTGTGGTGTGTATTCTTCAGCTGGCATCCTCTGTCACTGTGCCTGTACTCAACAGTAACTACAGAGAGCCAGTTATGCAGGAGACGAGCCTGAGATATTAGCAAGAGCCAAGGCAGTCCATTATAAAACCTCTTTGAATCCATTCATCCTTCAAAGGAAGTAAACTCTTAAAGTGAGGAAACTGAAAATCTTATTCATTTTTGAGCAATTACTGAAGGGCCCTGGCTATATGCTTATAAATATTATGACTCTGGGAGAATATGCAAAATAGGCAATTTACGTAAGAGTGTATTTTCAGTGCAGAATTACTATGTCAAGAAACCAAGTGCTCTTAAAGAAGCAGATGGGTATAGCTGCTGGAGTTTCAAGTGATGCTGTCTGTGTTCTTACAGGTCCCCAAGCTAAGAGCAGTCTTCTGAGGATGCGTTCAGTTTCCAAAGAGGCAGTAGCTGGTGCCCACTCGTCTGGGGGCTTTGAGGAGTAGGCTGGGTAGGAGAGGAAATCATCTGTGCTATCATCTTGATTAAATCTTCTCTCTTTTTGCAGAAACCCTGCCTCACAGCAATAGTGGAAATGCCAACAGCCACTACTTCACTAATCCCAGTTACCACACACTGAGCCAATGTGCCACATCCCCTCATGTCAATAACAGGGACAGGATGACCATTGCCAAGGTGAGAAAAAAAACACATCAAGAATCTGACAGTGGAGAGGGGAGAGAGACAAGGTGCATACATCCACGAGGGCTGCAGCTTTTGCTGCTGCTCTTGCTACTTCATGCATCTTGCACACTTGTTTCCTCTTAAACTATTTTCTGAGTGTGTTTAAGCACCTCCAGGAACCTCGCCAGGTGCTAAACAGTAATGGCTTCCCGTCTGTCCCAAGGCTGCTGTGCGCATTAAGGTCTTCCTGTCAACAGCAACTGTGTTGCTAATTTTACGGGAGCTGAAAACAGGGTATCGTGATGATGCTGATAAGAACATAAATTCCTATTGTGAAATCATCAGGTTCATCTTTTCTGACCATCTGGATTACTGTGTCCTCCCCAGGATGCTCTTCGTTCCAAGCTCACCTTCCCTCTGTCCCCAATCTCCATCATCTGTCTCACCACTGTCCAGCTCTCTATTCGGGAAAGAAGGAACAGAACAAAAGAGGGGAGGGGATCAAAGTTGATTAATTTAATCCACTGTCATTATTGACCCTGCTGGTTTTTCATCGTGGCATCTGAGAGTTAGTGATGCACATTGCCCAGATAACATATCCACCCCATCTGGTACAGGTTCCATGCTTGTGTTTATGCCTACCGGCATAGCCAAGGCACTGGGGACCCACGGCATCGTGGAGACTTTGATAGAACCTAGACCCACAATTCTTTTTTCAACTTAAAACTATTTGTTTATAACCCAAATGAAGTCTAATTGGTAAGAGGTGACAGTGTGAAATGAAGCACTTCAGGTCCTGGGGACTGAAGGACGTTCAGTTTGTACGCCAGGAATGGGTCACCTCACCGCTTTCTCACCCTGCTAGAAGGGAAAGCCTGGCCATCAACCCTGGAATTGCTTTTGCCCTGTGTGGTCTCCTCTTAAATCTTATTTTTTCTTTCCTAGTCGAAAAATAATCAGCTCTTTGTGAATCTTAAAAATGTGAATCCTGGGAAGAGAAGTGCCTTGGTGGACTGCACTGGGACGTTGCCAGCTGACTGGAAGCAAGGTGGCTACCTCAATGAGCTTGGTGAGGCCCATGAGCGCATGAGCATTCTGGACAGTCTAAGCGCTCACTCTGCTGTGTGAGCGCTGTAGTCATCAAGCAGAAACACGCACCGAACCCAAATAATGGAACTAAGTATAACACCTCTATAGGCTTACTAACTAGCCTCAATGTCTTATTTGTTCAATGAACACATACTGAAGTATTGCCTTGCTCCAGAATTGACAGGCAAGCATCTCTGCCCTCTAGTTGCTTCATCCACGTTAACTCCGTTCTCATCAGAGCTCTACTAGGTACACCCCCCTCAGCTCCATGTTACACAAATGAGCCATTAAAAGCTGACGTGACATAATTCCCAGGAGCTTGTTTTAAAAACCTGTTAGAACTGGTCTTTGAACCTGTCAGCCTTAGCCACGGTGTGGGATCCTCTTTGTTCCCTCTTGCTACTGAATACCACGTTCAGCATCTTTCCACTTTTTCAGGTGTGAAAACAGTCATGAGATTAGTGGTCCTCAACCTATTTGCAATCAGGATGGATTTATATTCTTAGTGAATACCCCAAATCCCCCCCTGCTGATATGGACTATGTCTACTTGATAGCATATTGCAAAGTAAAATTTAAGAAACTTGAAAAAATAGTTATAATTTTAGCTGATTTACAATAAGAATCTCATTTCATAACACTAAGAGTATATTGTGGAAGTACATTCTCTTTATTGAAATAACAGTGTAAAAAAAAAACTACACCTCTCACTGTCCCCCCTCCCCCCCCCCCGATTAAAAACATGAATGGCTCTGGTTTATAGCTTTGTTTCCTGTCTGGCTTAAGAGCAAATAGCCAAATTCTCACATCTGCTTTTCAGTCACTTAGTCAGTTGTGGAGCTCATACTGTATGGCTTCAGGGAAACCACACTGCACACTTGAAAGAGAATTAAAATGACAAGCACGTAATACAATTTTACTAGAAAATCATTTTAATTTTTTAGGACCTGATTGGGAATTGAGGGGGCCAGCTTCCTGGACCCACCAGCCAGCACATGGTACAGTTTGCTCATTAGCCTAAGGAAGATTAGTGATCAGTAATGAGCATGGGTTCACTCCTTTGTGTCTGACTCGTTCTGTTGCCGTGATTAAAAACCTTTAGCCAAAAGCGCTTCTAGGAGACCATCCATTATAGAAGTCAGGGCAGGAACCTGAGGCAGAAGCCATGGAGGAATGTTTCCCCACTCTCGCTCTCTCTCCATTCCCTTCTCTTCCTTCCCCATTTCTCTCCCCTCCCCCCACATCACCACCCTCTGCTTTTAACTAAGTCCTTAACATTGCTTTGAAAAATTAAAACAAACATTTCCTGCAATGCTTACAGAAGGACTGATGCAGATGGTGTTATGACAACTTAAGTGTTAGGGTAATTGAAGTTCCATTCATTTCTATGGTGCTTCAAAGTCTGCAAGGTGTGTGTGTGTGTGTGTGTGTGTGTGTGTGTGTTAGATTTCACTTAATAGTGAGAACAGCTACATAAGGCTGGAGTGAAGGTTTTGGAAAAGAGAAAACGGACATTTGGAGCTAAGCTCTAAAGTTAGGCACCTAGGGAGCAATGGGAGCTAAGTGCTTTGGTCCCTAGGGTCTGTCTGCTCCTCTAGCCCCTGACGGCTACATGCAATCTTTATTTCCTCTTCAGCACTGGATCTGCAGTGTAGCATTTACATAAGGTGGCATACAATGGACTAGAGGGGACTTCTTGTCTTCTCAGGAACGAGAGTGCTATGGGTTGGTGATTACAGTCGGATGCTCTATCGAAGGTTCTTATAGCTGTTAGGAAGAGCTTCCACAACATAAGTGACCCTCTTTCTATTTGAAAACAAGACAACTACTTGTTTTGTCTAGGTAGATTCATCTAGAAATGTCACCCTCTCAACAACAACAACAAAAACTGGAAAAGTCATCAGCTTCAAATAACAGTTAATAAAGATGGCCAAGTTCCAGACTCCACTGACAAACTGTTAAGTCAACACACTTATGGTGGAGAAAACTGTGAAAACCATCAGACCCTTAAAGGAGCTGTTAGAGTGTGAACTCTCAGGTCTAGCCTTGACTACATTCTATGTCTTAGCCTTGATTCAGGGTTACTGTTCCTCTCTGCTTGTCCCTTTTTTCTTACATAAGTTTGCCAGCCTTTTCCACACACGTCATGCAAACAAGCAGGTGAATGATGAGACGAGTGTGTCCGTGTGTACTGCGCCCTTGGGTCCAGCCCTTGGCATGATTGGTTTAAAGATGCTGGGACAGAGCCATGGTGGCTCACTTTGGAGCAGCCATCTGCTGCGATTTGAGATGCGAGGCATGTTTCCTTTGACTTTCGATCCTAATGGGCTGGTTTCCCCTTCTTAATCACAGGTGCTTTCGGGCTTGACAGAAGTTACATGGGAAAGTCCTTAAAAGGTACGGTGTAAACTTGAAGAAGTATCTCAGAGACTGAAATAATTTTTAAAACCACCAACTGTGGAATTACCACGATAACCTAGAATTTTTCAATGTGACAAGTCACTGTACTATGACACCAACATGCTTGATGGACATAGAAAGAATGAGCATAGGCGGATCTAGTTTATGGGGGACAAACGTTCCAGTTTTCTGAGGGAACGCTCATATTTTCTTGAAATGAAACAGTGTGGAAAGAGAATTGTGGACTGTGAAATAGCTGGAAATAAGAAGAGAACAGTAATTAACACTGGCCCTTCATAGTGAATTTGAGCAATAAAGCTATCTAGTACCGAAGTGTTAGGAAGAGCTTCCACAACATAAGTGACCCTCTTTCCATGATACTAGAAATACTCTGTGTTTCTGGGGCCATCAGCTCCTGGTTTATTGATTTAATTAGTAAATCTTCTCATAGTATCAGGACAGAATTGATTGTATTTGAATGTGATCATCAAAATAAAATCAGATCCATGGCGTTTTTCTTGGCAGTCCCTTAGAGAGGAGCTAAATTTACTTTATAGATAGGCAGTCTTATAGCAAATTATCTTCAAAGTAAGTAGGAAGTGCACATTGTTTTCATAAAATGCCATTAGAGAAACCGACCCATAAAGAAAAAGAAGTGATCTGCCCAAGGAAATTATCACCAAGAAATAATGTTGCCTGTGAATTGCACTTATACCTTCATTTTCATTTCTCTTTTCAGATCTGGGAAAGAACTCTGAATATAATTCCAGTAACTGCTCCCTAAGCAGCTCTGAAAACCCATATGCCACCATTAAAGACCCACCTGCACTCTTGCCTAAAAGCTCCGAGTGTGGCTATGTAGAGATGAAGTCACCAGCGCGGAGAGACTCCCCATATGCAGAGATCAATAACTCCACTTCAGCCAACAGGAATGTCTATGAAGTTGGTGAGTTCTCTATCCATATACAGAACCTTGGCCCAAGACTGTGTCTGAAACAGTTCTAAGTAAGCCCATGTTTTGTATGTAATTATGTTTTACAGAGATCGTATTAATTGATGTGAAATGATTTTTTTCAGGGAAACAGCAATTAGCAAATTAAAAATAATTTTCCTTATCTTCCACATGGCCATCATCTTTTGTTTTATAACCATGATAAATATTTTAGCACACATGTGGAGGAGCATATGTATCCTATTAGTTAAGACAGCAGGTAAGTCAAAACAAATGGCTCAAGTGGACTAAACAGGTGGCCCCATTTCCTGGCTGTATCCATGATATTTAACATAATGCTTTTAGCAGAATTGGAACATTTTTATTTTAAACTTACTTAATACATCAGATGGTTCTCTTATTAATCTGTTATGAATTAGGAATAATTAAATATAAAACTATACTTATTTTGAATGCCTTCTGTGAATGCCATTTGGGAAAAAATAAAACATACCTCAGCCAATGCTGACTAGATAGCAGATCTACATATTTTAGTCTGTCCATCCACATGCACAGTATAAAAATACCTCATTAATGGGGAAACTATAATGAACATATTTATTTATTTATAATAAGTAATAGCATCCCCCAACTGTTCTTTCAGCCCACCACATTAAGATGAGAACTTAGCTCAGTGTTGAAGGCTAAACTTGTAAACATGTCGAGTATTTGCATAAGTTGAGACAACCTCTAAGAACACTTTTACCTGTAGGGTCAGGGGCTTGGACTAGGTTATTCCCAGGGTGTTTTGAAACACTGATTCATATTCATGGTTTCTGCACATCTTGATTTCTTCAGCCTTTTCTCTGAATACTATTTCTGGGTTCCAGTTAGTTTAACAACTATAGAGTTCTCTTCCCTGTAAAGTTACAACAGATACTGTTTTGTTTTGTTTTTAAAAATAACTATATCCCTAGATTTTTATGAAGTACTTCTTTTGTGTTTTATATTTGAAAGAAATAGCGTCATCTTTAAAAGTTTTCACCTTGCTGATCTATTTCTGTTGTTGGTTGCTGGTTATCACAGAACCTACAGTGAGTGTTGTCCAAGGAGTACTCAGCAATAATGGTCATCTCTCCCAAGATCCATATGACCTTCCAAAGAACAGTCACATCCCTTGCCATTATGACCTGCTGCCAGTAAGGGATGGTTCATCCTCTCCCAAGAGAGAAGATGGTGGTGGTGGCAGCAGCAGCAGCAACAGTAGCAGCAACAGCAGCAGCAGCAGCAGCAGCAGCAGTAGCAGTGAATGACATCAAAGGGTTACTGGATGAGCGCTGGAACTCTTTCCATGCCCACTGTTCAGGTCTCCATCTTCCAGACGATGCTGCAGATGAAGTGAACTAATCAAATAAGCAGTTGTTGAACACATACCAGAAAGCTCCAAGCTGAGGTTGATGCCCATCACGGTGTGCTGTCAACAGATGTTTGGAAGGAGGGAGCTTCACGATTTCTCATTGCTGTTAAGTCAGGAACTGCAAAACCAGTGACTTGTTATAAGATGTTGGATGATGGGGAGAATTTGGTAGAACCTTTCAGAGACACAGGCTTGAGGGGACACTGTAATTATCCCCTGAAAAAATTAAAATCTATTTGTTGTCCATAACATCATGGAGACACCCCTAGCTAGGATTATTCAGGTTACCACACATTTACTTAAGGAAAAAGGAAATTACTAAACATGTAGAAGACAAAGAATATAATCCCGAGTTCTTCTTGCATAATATTCTCCCATTTGGACTCAGGATCGTAGGAACTGTATGATCATGGGAAGAAGCAGTCTGTCAGGTGGTAGAATTGCATAAACTTCGAATAAACCCTAGCAATGGGAGCAAATCTAAACACGAAACTGTTTTTAGAGTGAGAAATGTACAATTAAAATTATTTTAGATATAGTGTAAGTATTGCAGAAATCAGTACATAAATGTGGTATTTCTGTTTGACCTTTGGCCCATGTAAGATTCACGACATCATTCTAATTGATGTCTCCATCATACATATTTACCACTTCAGGTTCATAACTTACCAGTTATTCATAAATACAAAGATGCAATCGTTTTATTTTTGATTGAGTGAGTGTGTGATGAGTGGCAAAGGATGTACATTTAAAGTGTATGATGCTTGGGTATGATAAACCTTTAGTTTAGTAATACATGCTGTAATATAGACGTAGAGGAATGTTCTCCTTAATTTTTTCCTAGAAGTGATCGAAATATTTTTGTGCATATTTGGGGAAGGGGCACTTTCCTTATTAACTGTTGATGTAGAGAAACTATGCTTAAGCTGGCCTTTTGCATTGCTAATGTGACATGCACCCATCCTTTTAGCTGGTATGTCCATTAAGTCGAATATTCTGTGTTTTGTAATGTTTGGATTGTTAATGCAAAAATATTATATGTCAATTGTTTGCTGCATCATTGCCATTCATCTTTTGCTTGATAAAGATGCATTGTTTTTCTCTGGTAGGGAGGAAATGAAAATATACAATTTGAACCTATTAAACCGATTGTTATGAAAATATATTAGTAGCCATAGGTGCATAGCTGATCACTGGAATGGAACGTTCTTGAGTCCATAATGGAGCTCTTCTTTGGATGTTAGTTCCCTGAGTCTTGGTTAAACTCAGGAAGGAGGAGCAGTGGGTACTACAGGTGATTTACTGAAGACTTCCATCATGGTTATCAAAGACTGACCATCTAAGCAGGGATACTTTTAATAGTAAATGAGGGCATTACTAATAGTCATTCTGCATTGGATTCAAATATGGACTCTGTTCCAAGCAGACTAGAACAGAGGCTTTCCCACTGCATACTATAACAGACACATCTGTACCCATGGCTTTTACCTCATGACAATGCCAATCTGATACAAAAAGGCATTGCTATACACGAGCATGCTGAGGAGATGAGGGAATGTGAGGGAATGTAGCATCATAAGAATGCAGCAGTCATTGATGTTCTAAAGATATGAAATCCTACTTGGTAATCTGCTGGAATTCATTTATAATTATCTACTCCACACCCATCTACTGCGGTAGCCATAAAGTATTGACCTACTTCGCCTTTGCAGTGGAATATTTAGTCAGTTTGCATTTTACACCTGAGCTTGCCATGATAGGTTAATTTGGTCAGGTGAATAATTCTGCAAATGTACTTAGGGCAATTGCTCTTTTATTATCTGGAATAGACTTCAGAAACAATTGATTTTTTTCCCCAGTAGTTAAGCATTGGCTGATCCCTAGAGAGCAAACATCAAACAGACACATGAGTTAGCAGCCACAGGAGTCCTTCCTGTGTTAAAAAAAAAAAAAAAAGAAGATTGAGCAGTTGTCCTTTTTCTCCTTTAATATTATCACTTACTGTCTGTGTACAGCATTACATCTGAACTTGCCCATATACTTGCTTTTATTAGGATAATATATTATTTCTGGTTAATTCTATGATAAGGAAATGTTTATGATTATTCAATGTTAGACACAAGCCCCTCCTGGTAGAGTACTAGACTAGTAGCAGACAGAATTCAATGTGTCTAGCATTGCTTATTGGATATTGATCAAGTACAGAAAAAACTGACCTTGGAAGTTTATAACAGAGCAGCATAGGGTGTCACAGCCAAATCTATTAACATAATAACTGCTGGCCATGAGAAATGCAGACTACTTCATGGAACTATGATCATTTGGACCTCAGTGGGTCGTAACAGCAGTCAGTCTTAGAGAACTTTGCAACCAAATATAAGTTGAAGCCAAGCAAAAGCATCATAATACCATTGATATTAGAAGTCTACAGTTCAAGTAAGACAAAAATCACAGAAATTAATTTGGGGGTTTTGGTTTTCATCTCTGGGTAACATGTTCTAATTATTCCAGTGAAACATTTAAGGGCTGTTTTGATTTTGAGGTCTTAATGCCATGGACGTGCCCAGAGGCTTGCTGTGGAGTGGTTGTTTATGAGGCATGGGATGACACACCGCAAGCAGTCCCATAGAGTCCTGCTCATTATTTTGTGTCAGCTTTGTTTTGATATGACCAAATTGCAATGTATCTATCTATATATTTTAAAAGGAACAATTCACATGCAGTATGGTTTACTTGGTAATAGCAAACAAAATTTAACTCTTTGAGTGTCAAACTGTCTCTCTTTTCCAAAGATGACACACCCTCGTCAGCATTAGTATCATTGTCATTTATACTGCCAAGTAGCTTTATAGATGAATACAATAAACTTTCTGATAAAAAAAAAACAAAATCTCTAAAGCAGTATTTCTTTCATGTGACTCTGTTGATCAAGGAGAGAAAGTTTATGATGCTACTAGAATTGAACACTTTGTCATGCATGGCTCCAGAGTGTAGCACTTTGCTATATTTAATTGCTCTTGTGTATGCCTTTCCTTTAGATTAGATCAGCAGTTCTCAACCTTCCTAATGCTGTGATCCTTTAATACAGTTCTTCATGTTGTGGTGATTCCCAAACCATATAATTGTTTTCGTTGATACTTCAAAACTATAATTTTCCTGCTGTTATGAGTTGTCATGTAAACAATCTTTGGAGACAGAGGTTTCCCAAAGGGGTCTCCACCCACAGGTTGAGAGCTGTTTTTTTTTCCAAGACCAGATGTTATGTAGGCCAGAGTGGCTGAAGATGACCCGAAATTCTGACATTCCTGCTTCTGTCTCCAGAGGGCACCACCGTGTCCCCAGCCCAAGATTACTTGTTCTTAAAACATAAGAGCCTCATTTTATTCACATGTAGACTTGCTTACAGTTTCAGAGGGTGAGTTCCATGACCATCATGGTGGGAAGTGTGGCAGCAGGTAGGCAGGCATGGTTCTGAGAGCTTACGCCCCAATCTGCAGGCAGCAGGCAAAGAGACACTGGGCCTACTGGGCTTTTGAAACCTCAAATCCTGACCCTAGTGACACATCTATTAAAACAAAGCCATACCTCCTCCAACAAGGCCACACCTATTAATCCTTCCCAAATAGTTCCACTAACTGGGCACCAAGCATCCTAACATAGTAGCTCTACAACCTTACCATCAGCCTTCCACTGTCTGTTCATATAGATGCTGTGTTCAATTTCAGCACCTCTGTAGATCTCTCTGGTCCTTTGCATACTGCAACAAGTGCCCTTAGCAGATGGCCACTGGCTAGCGGCTAGTCATGAAAGCACTAGTCCTTTTCAACACAGCACTGGCATAAGGCTTTCAATTTGAAAATCCAAGTAGGAAACATGAGTGTGACATTGCAGTTGCTGTGAGCTGATGACAGGGAATTATCGAGGAAGTACCCAGTGAGAGCCAGCTGACTTGGGAGGGTACACAGGGAGAAAGTAAGGGAGGGATGTCTCCATAGTCACATTCACAGCGGTGGCAGAAGCTAGCAGTGTTGGGTTCCCTTAAAGAAAGAAGAATAATTCTCAGGTTGGGTTGAGAACATCTATCTGTACTTGGATTTCCAAACAGTAGCTATCTGTTAAGGCCACTTGTTGCACTATGCCAAGGACAAGAGAGATCTACAGCGGTGCTGAAATGCACTATTTATAGAAGCAGACAGGTGGGAATGTTGTAGCACAGTTAGAAGGGAAAAACGAAAGTAGACAATTAAGTGAGCATCTATTATGGAGATGGAGGTAATGGGGGGTTTAGTATTAAAGCTCTAAGGAAATATAATCGTAAGAGCAGAGAGAGTTTCCTGGAACTAAAATTACTTATTTCTTTAAAAAATAGACTAGTAGAATGTAAAAATAAGAAAAATATATTAACTGAGAAGTTTGAATCCCTGTTTTCAAAGATGAGATGAATTAAATAGTAAGTCTCTCTAATTTGCATGGGTTGTATGTGTATCTGTGTGTATCCATGAAGAGGTAGGAAGAGGATGTCAGGGGTCTTCCTCTATTGCTTCCCACATTAGTTTTTGAGTAAGGGTCTCTCACTGGGCCTGAAGTTCAGTATGTTGGCTAGACTGGTTAGCTAGCATGCTCTGGGGATCCTTTTGTCTCTGCCACCATGCCTGACTATTGTTCAGTGGTACAGAGGATTTGAGTCTGTGTCCTCTTGTTTATATAGCAAGTTCTATCTCACCAACCGAGCCATCTCCTCAGCCCAAGAATAAAATCTTAAAGATGGAACTCATAGGTGCAAAGACTGGTCCAAAGGTCCTACTATGTAAGAAGTTGCAGGTCCAGAGGAAAAGGGGGACTGTTAAGTGTAGCAGAAGGTTCTTCCTGCCAGTCTGGTCCCACAGCTGCGTCAGCCCCAAATAAACACAGACTCTATACTAATTATGAAATTGTTGGCCAATGACTAGGGCTTCTTATTGGCTAGCTCTGTCTTAATTATTTAATGTATTTCTAGCAATCTATGTATTTCCACATGGTCTTATCCTACTGGAGAAGGGTCTGGACCTCTAACTCCTTTGGCAGCTCACACGACAATTGCTATGTGTCTTTGCAGAGAAGAGAGCTATTTCCTGTTTGTCCCTGCTTATATCCTGATTCTACCCAGCCAGGTCACTTCCTGTCCGGCCAATCAGTCAATTAGTGTTTTTAACCTCTGAGCCATCTCTCTAGCCCCAAGGATGTAGACCCTGCTACCATGATGCTCTCTGAGATCTGAAGGGGCTTTCCGGCCCCAATTCAATCCTTTTAACTGGTCAGCACTACAGGTGAGGGGTTGAAATATCTCACTACTGTGAGATATTCACTAAATATTCACTATAGTGAAGTAATAAAAGCTCCCATGGGTTTGCACAAAATAAAATAAAAAAATAGGTTAAAAAAAATAATAGGAGAAAATTTTGACAATGTGACCCAGGCGTCCCGATCTTCCTTTTGGATGTGACCTGTCCTTTCAGATAAGTCAGTGAAACTGTATGGAAGAAGGCACATCCTGGTGAAATCTCTTAATGATAGACACAAGAAGACTTAATGAACTATTTACAAAGGAAAGAAAATTTGAAAATCTGAACAAACAGAGACAGAGTGATTTGGAAGAAGAATGGGGAAGAGGCCACAGTAGGCAAGGACAGTAAAGAGTAAACAAGTTGAGTAGTGCAACTGCCTGCTATTCTTCCTTCTTCCAGAGCAAGAAGGCCACCTGTCAGCAGGACGCTTAAAATCCCCCCATCAGATTTTGGTTCTAATGTTTGACCCAAACTAGTATAGACCAAGAAGAAACAACGGGCAATGGAAGCATAGAAGACGCTGTGCTGTGGGTGGCACAGGGAGGAAGTCGGACATACAGAAGCACCTGTTTATCATTAACTTGCTATTAAGGAACCAGCAGAAATAAAACTCTGAGGTCAGAATGAGCCAAAACCTGCTAGCTCTTGGCATACGGCATGTTACAGTTCACCCAGTCTTAATGATTTAGAATCCATTCCTGATTATCGTGTGGTAAATAAATATCAAAATGGGCCACAAACTGGCCATGCAGCCATACCATATTTAACAATTTAGCAATATATGCAGAGAATTATAGAACAAATGCCCTTTAGACACCTGCAAACAGGACTCGAAATCCATTAACCTGTTGCAACCTCCATTTTACTCACCCCAAAGCAGAGACTATGTTGCTGACCTAACAACAAACCTCTCTGTTTTCTAAATTTCTAGCTGGCTGTCAGACTGTTTTTCTCTTTTATGCATGGTTTGGGATGTATGTGTTTGAATGAGTGTGCATACATGTGCACATAATTGTGTGTGTGTGTGTGTGTGTGTGTGTGTGTGTGTGTGTGTGCAAATAGAGGCCCAAGGCTGATGTTAGATGTCTTCCTTGATGGCTCTCCACGTTCTTTTACTTTTCTCTTCTTTTACTTTTTTTCTTCTACAGTAAAACTTATCATTGAATCTGGAGCTCATCAATTAAGGTAGACCAGCTGACCAATGAATCTGCCTGTTTCTGCCTCCCTTAGTGCTAGAGTTACAGACAGGTACTACCTCATTCAGCTTTTATATAGGGCTATTAGGAATCCAAGCATAGATTCTCACACTAACTGAGACAACTCCTAGGCTAATTTTTCTTTAGCTGCTTAATGGTCATTAGTTCAAGTGGAGAACAGACATGGACACAATTCTCTCTAGATGTCTTAAGACATTGCTTCCAATGTGCTCAGTAGAGACCCATAGATACCATGCTAAAACTAAGGCAAGGATAAGAACTATCAACAAAAGCCAAAGTGCATTGCCAAATTAGTTTAGAAGCTCAACACTGACTTCTCACCTCAGAGGTAAGGGTTGCACTTGACATTATACTCTAATGCTCAAGTCCATAAGGTAGGGTAAATGGCTGATACATATGACTTGAAGCTTGTGGGTTTAAGTCAGAGGTGAGCATAGACCTAGTATAGCAAAGGCCCTGAGTTCAAATTTCAAATTTGAGAGAGCCTTGACAGTGATAATGTAATCAGTATATCAACAAGTAAATGAAATAACAGGAACCAGAGCCCAGGATTAACTGGATTCACTACCTATGTTTATGTATGCATGTTTTGTCTACATGTGTGTCTATGGATCACATGCTTGCAGCATTCACAGAGGCCAGAAGAGGTTATTGGATCCCCCTAGGACTGGAATTAGACAGTTATGAGCCACCATATGGGTGTTGAGAAATGAACTCAGACATTCTGAGCCAGTGCTCTTAATGGTCGAGCCATCTCTCTAGTACTGAGTCCCCTAATTTTTGGCAAAGCCATGTGCACACACAAGTGTGTGTGTGTGTGTGTGTGTGTGTGTGTGTGTGTGTGTGTTATGCATGAGCACACTCGCACGTGAGTATGCATGTATTCATTTACATCTGTTTGTAGAGAGCAAAGGTTGGCATCAGGTGTCTTCCACAATTGCTCTCCCCCTTATATTTTGAGAACTAGCCGTGTCACTGAATTCAGAGCTTCCCAGTTAGATGTGCTGTGCTGCGCTTCACTGGCCGGTGAACTTCAGGGGTCCACTTGTCTCTGCACCTCAGTGCTGAGATCATAGCTGTGCCCTGCTGCTCTCAGTTTTTATATTTTCTGAGTGTGAATGTTGGAAATTCAAATACTGGTCCTCATGCTTGCACAGTAAAACATTGTACCAACTGAGCCATCCCCCCAGCTCGACAAAGCTTTTTTCCCCAACAGGGTCCTAGGAAAAGTGGGGTGTTCACATGTAGAAGAATTAAATTAGACCTCTATATACCACCATTACACACATGCACGCGTGGGCACGCACAAACACACACTCAAAATAGATCAAAGATGTGCATGTCCTGTGAGCAGTTCCCAAATAAACCCACAGAGGCTTTATATAAATTATAAATGCTCAGCCGATAGCTCAGGCTTGTTACTAACTCATACATTTTAAATGGACCCATATTCCCTATTTACACTCTGCACTCATCTCCTGCTCCCTTTGCGTCTGTGTTTTTATGGGATTCCTGAGTGTGCAAACCTGTGTGTTTCTGCATTTCTATGTGTTTCTTGACTTTTTCTTTGGGATATTGTCTTATTTTGATGTCTTATCATATTCTAATTTCCTTGTTAATTGGTTTATATTTTATTTTATTTTTTTTCTTCAATGCCTGTTAGTTTTTCCCCCCTAATGGGAGACAGAAAGGGAATGGATCCAGGTAGGAGGGGAGGTAGGGGAGTAAAGGGAGTGGAAAACCATATTTGGAATATAGTGTGTGAAAACAAAATACTGTTTTCAATAAAAGAAAGGGGGAAAAAAACAGAAAAAAAGAATAGGATCCTGGAAGGAGCATCCTTCCCTGAGTGGGACACCTGACTGGTCTGTGAGCTGTGCACTGGGCACATAATAAATGAGCTTCATTAAACATTGATTAGATGAACACATATTAGGACATTATTCATTTCCTTACATAGATGATTTTAAGGCATAAGATAGTACTAAATAACAAATACTGAAAAGCTAAATGCCATTAAACAAAACTGAACAATGACTCATGATGCATAAGCTGTTCAAACATCATGTATTTATATTTCTGACTATGAGCCTAGCCTTTAACAGCTAAGCCATGAGGCTTGATGAGCAAAGGGGTCAACACCATGCTTCAGAAACCCACAGAAAAAGCTGACCTGAGCAAGTGGGAGTTCATAGACCCCAGCCTTACTGCTGGGGAACCAGCATAAGACCAACCCAAGCCCCCTGAATGTGGGTGTCAGTTAGGAGGCCTGGGCAGTCTATGGGGCCTATGACAGTGGAACCAGTATTTATCCCTAGTGCATGAATGGACTTTGAGAGCCTGTTCCCTATGGAGGGACATTCTTTCAGCCTAGATACATGGGGAAGGCCTAGGTCCTGCCCAAATGATGTGACAGACTTTGATGGTCTTCCATGGGAGGCCTCACCCTCCCTGAGGAGTTGACGGGGGAGCGGGGTGGGGGATTTTGGGGGGAATGGGAAGAAGAGGGAACTGGTATTGGTATGTAAAATAAGATTGTTTTTAACTTAAATAAATTTTTTAAAAAATGTTAAAAAAAAACAGTGTGTACTTAATACAGGACAGATTCACTTAGTGTCTGTATTGTTGGTGGTGGTGGTCAGATGGGGTGGTGATGGAATGGTGGTGATGGGGTGGTAGTGATGGGGTGGTGATGGAGTGGTAGTGATGGGGTGGTAGTGATGATAGAGTGGTGGTGATGGGGTGGTGGTGATGGGATGATAGTGATGGGGTGGTGATGGAGTGGTGGTGATGGGGTGGTATTGATGGGGTGGTGATGGAGTGGTGGTGATGGGGTGGTAGTGATGATAGAGTGGTGGTGATGGGGTGATGGTGATGGTGATGGGGTGATGGTGATGGTGATGGGGTGGTGGTGATGGTGATGGGGTGGTGGTGATGAGGTGGTGATGATGGGGTGGTGGTGATGGGGTGATGATGGTGATGGGGTGGTAGTGATAGTGATGGGGTGGTGGTGATGATGGGGTGGTGATGATGGGGTAGTGGTGATGGGGTGGTAGTGATGGTGATGGGGTGGTGGTGATGGTGATGGGGTGATGATGGTGATGGGGTGGTGGTGATGGGATGATAGTGATGGGGTGGTAGTGATGGGGTGGTGGTGATGGTGATGGGTTGTGGTGATGAGGTGGTGATGATGGGGTGGTGGTGATGGGGTGATGGTGGTGATGGGGTGGTAGTGATAGTGATGGGGTGGTGGTGATGGGGTGATGGTGGTGATGGGGTGATGGTGATGGGGTGGTAGTGATGGTGATGGGGTGGTGGTGATGGTGATGGTGTGATGATGGTGATGGGGTGGTGGTGATGGGATGATAGTGATGGGGTGGTGGTGATGGGATGATAGTGATGGGGTGGTAGTGATAGGGTGGTGGTGATGGGGTGGTAGTGATAGTGATGGGGTGGTGGTGATGGGGTGATGGTGGTGATGGAGTGGTAGTAACAGTGATGAGGTGATGGTGTGATGATGGTGATGGGGTGGTGGTGATGGGATGATAGTGATGATGGGGTGATGGTGATGGGGTGGTGGTGATGGTGATGATGATGGGGTGGTGGTGATGGGGTGATAGTGATGATGGGGTGATGGTGATGGTGATGGGGTGGTGATGATGGTAAATAAAGAGCTCTTTCTTTCATCAAAAGGGATTACCCAAGGGGTGACCTCAAGGAAAGCTTTTGTTTGCTTGTGTACATATTAAATTCTCCATTGACAGAAACAGGTCTGCCCCAAATATCCTTAGATGCGTGGTCCTCCACTGAAGTACGATTGACATGCCAGGGACCAGACTCTTAGAGAACACTGTCTCCCTCATCCACAGGCCATTAACTGCAATAGCTCCATGTTTAGGAATGTCATTTTTGTACCCAGCTCCCTCTCCATATTGAGATTTGGTCTGGCTTAGGCTTGCACAGATCTTGTGCATGCTGTCATCACCATTCTGAGTTCTTATGTGTGTTTGCCCTGTTGTGTTCAGAAGACACAGTTTCCTTGTAGTCATTTACCTCTTGCTTTTACACTCTTTCTTTCCCCTCTTCCACGATCAGAATCTTGTCACACCATGCAGAAGTGGAGGGTAACACTGAAACACACATTGCTCTCTTTATTGGCATAGGTGACTCACAAAGAATGTGATAATGTTAACTTGACTTCCACCTGGTCTAGACCATCTTTTTCTTTTCTTGATCTCCCCTTTCTTGTCACCACACCACAAGCAAGCCACAACTCTGATGGGATATGTTATTCTCATACTGGTTAATGAATAAAGCACTGTTGGGCCAATGGGAAAGCAAGATAGGCGGGGCTAGGAGACAAGGAGGAAAGAGGAAGTAGTTAAGAGAGCATGGAGTAGTTAGGAAGTCAGCATGGAGAGCCCAGAGAGATAGGACGAGCGCCACTCTGGCCAGTAAGATGAGCCACGTGGAAATACTTAGAATAGTAGAAATGGGTTAATTATTAAGAAAGAGTTAGCTGATAAGGAATTAGGAACTGGCCAACAGATTTATCTCAAATACAGAGTCTCAGCATGTTATTGGCGGGACCAGACTGGCGGCGGCGAGGGAAAACGTGCCCATAACACAACTCTTCTTCAGGTGAGATTGCTTTATGATGCAGAGATTTTGTTATTGTAGTTAAGGAATTCTCTTTTCAGTTTAGTGGATAGTTACTGTGGTGGTTTGAATAGGAATGACCCCCATAGGCTCATATATTTGAATGCTTGATCATTAGGGATTGGCTTTGCTTGATCCAGGTTAGGAGGTGTGGCCTTATTGGAGTGGCTGTGGCCTTTTTGGAGGAAGTCTGTCACTGTGGATGAGTTTTGGGGTTTCAAATGCTTAATCCAGACACAGCATCTCTCTTCTTACTGTCTGCCAATCTAGATGTAGAACTCTCAGCTGCCTCTCCAGCACCATGTCTGCCTGCATGTTGCCATGCTTCCCTCTGTGACAATAATAGACTAAAACTCTGAACCTGTAAGTAAACTCCAACTAAATGTTTTCTGTTATAAGAGATGCCATGATCCTGGTGTCTCTTCATAGAAATAGAACATCGACTAAGACAGTCATAGCAATAATTTAGGTCTGATGTTTATTATTTTACCTATGTTATCTTTCCCCTAAATAACTTGCTCTCTTTGTAGTCTGTTTTTAAGGTGCTGTAGGAACAGTTTTCAGTGTCTTGTTCAAATTCTTTTATGGACTGAGAGGCTTGTGATCACTGACTTACTCTCCGAATGACAGAAACAAGAGGGAATGTGGAACTGGCTGGCAGTTGAAATAATTTTTTCAGTGTTGATACCTTGTATGCTCTTGATCAGAATATTTCACCTCATATAACAATAGCTACTCATCTTAGGAGAGAAGCTATTGACTGTTTTCTATAGAATTGCTATAATATATAAAGTACGTATTTTATAACTCCAAATGAATGAGCTACCTGATTTGAAATAGCACAAAATTGTTTGAGGAGTCAGAAAGGCTAATATTAGTAGCACTCAATCCTGGCTTAACTTCTCAGCTAAAAGATGAACTTTCTTGGTAGCCTGCTTAGATGGCTTCACATCGTGCCTTGGGGGGTGTGTATGTTATTCTTAGCTTTCAATAACACTATAAACGCAAGACTAGAAATGGTACGTGTCCTTGAGAAATAATGAAAGAGCAAGTATTTTTTTAAAGCAGAGGTATTAAGTAATATGTCACTTTAAAATAAATTAGTAAACTTTGTTGTTTAGAGAGGTCATAGGGTCACAGTCAATGATGAATAGAAAGTGAAGACTTCATATATAATCATATCCTCTCACACACATGGTTTCTCCATCTGTTGGCATTCCTTCCCAGTGACATGTGTCACTATCAATCAGTCTTCTTTATGGTGAGTTAGCAGTAAGTCTGAAAGTTGGGTAGCATTAGTCCTTTAACTTATTCTTCTTCAGTACAATGTTGGCTATTGTTGCACTGTCTTTCCATTTTTGAATTTCCTAGATCTGATATTTAGGGTCTGCCATTCATTTGGAGGATTTTCGATCATCATTGCTTTCAGCACTGTATTTAATCCCTGTCTTTCTTCCAATGTTCTTCCTATGTTTGTGTTACATTGTCTAGAGTGGTCCCATGGGACCTGGCCATTCTCTCTTCTTCCTCCTTTTCTTCCTTCTCTGGAATTCTCAGTTTTGGAAGTGTCTATTGTCATATTCTCAAGTTCAGAAATAGCTGTCCTCAGTAGCGTTCACCCACCAGATGAAGTCTTTACTTCTGTGAAGGAGTTTCGGTCTCTATCACTTCTTTTTGATCTCTACTTCATATTCTCCACTATTTTGGATTTTATTTGCTTTTTATAATACAACACTTAGAATATTTGTGATCTAGGAATTCTTTTATCTGACTATAGTACTGTCCCAGATCCCATCAATTCAATCTGAGCATTTGTTTGTTTTTTAGTTTGCCTTATGATTTTTATTTTGAAAGGTGGAATGAGGCTTGTTATAAATATGCCTTCATCATGCAACATTAAATTTGAGGGAAGGGAAGCATCCTGAAGTCCTATGATTTCTCTCTCTCTCTCTCTCTCTCTCTCTCTCTCTCTCTCTCTCTCTCTCTCTCTAGGCTGTATATGTTGCATAACTGAGCCTGGCCTCACTTTTGATGGGACAAGGTAAGTCATGCAGCAGATGCTGGAACCAGGTATATCCTTTCTGTTTTTGGAAGGTTAGAGGGTGCTGAACTTCTCAAAATACACAAAATATTATTCTTACCAAAATATGTATATAATTGCTTTGCCACAATAAATACTGTATATATTCTTCTTAAATATGAAAACTAGCAGAGAATCCAAAGAGTCTATCTACTCTATGTTACTAGAAATTTACAGTGGTTAATACTTTATCTCCCCCCACCTCCTTGGTATGACTATATATGTAATTTGAAAGCTTCATTCCTTCTTGTCATCTCATATAACAGCTTTCATAAATATGATGTTGAGTAGAGTAGTATGTATTAAAACACATATAGCATTACCTGTTTGATGTTTCTCCTGAAAACTGTATTCTTGGCCTTGGATGTGAGGGCAAACAGAAGAGAAACAACGGCTAATGTGTTTTATCTTTCCTTGGAACCTGCTGGCCCCAGAACTCATCAGAAGTTTCAAAATGCTAAAATTCAACTTAAGTAGCCTAAGAATGAGTTTCCTGAGACTAATTCAAACAATCATTAAAATAACTCCATGTATTGTACTGCCCTAGTCAGACTGCTGGGTTTTGTAGGAAAACATCTAAAGCTCAAGCACACTGCCCAGCTATATACAAGCTTTCCTCCCTTTGCTCTTCTCAGCCAGGCATGTAGAGAGTAATAGCTGAATCCTTTCATGCCAAGATGCTGCAGGGCAATAAATCACTTCCTGTTTGAAACAATACACAATTTCATTTTATATCTGACCAAAGCATCTAAGGGTTCTCTAAGCTGGTAAAACAGGCAAACTCAGTAGCAACAAGGGCTGGATACCATTTGTTAAGCTTTTTTTTTTTTTTTTTTTTGTCATTATTTCTAATACCTTGATCAGTGGCCTCATTACTTTTTAATCCTTGCTGCCTCCGCTTCTATTATCTAAGAGTGTTTTGCACAGATTGAACATCATATGTGATCTATTCTGAGTTGGTTTGCAAAACGTATTGCCATGGCTTAAATTAAAAAGGGAACATGGTCATTTATCACTTTTGAGAGGTAGAATTTTCTTTTTTCACAATCATTTGGCACATCAACGAGAAGGGACTAGGCCTTTTAACTGGTTCTCAAGTGAATGTGTATGATGGTGTGCAAGGCAGTACCATGTCCACACAGATATAAATGGCTTCCTGTTTGTTTCCTCTTCTCATCTCTGTGAGGTGTGCAGAGGACTGACATCTACGGTGAGCTGGTGTTTTCCACCACAGAGCTTTGAGTTTGGCTAGTTCAAAGCTACACTCCGAAAATACGAAAATACGCATTACAAAGAAAGTTCCTAGCGGGAGACCTGGGAGGAAGGTAGACTTCAAAGCTGAAGTGAAGACTCTAAATCCCCTGCCGAGGATTCATCCAATCAGAGGATGCACTCAGACTTCAGAGCTATCCCAGCAACATCTGCTGGGTGTTCTCTAGCCAGCAGAGTGTCTGTACCCATTCAAGTCAGGGAAGATGTATAGAGCTAAACAACACTTGATTTGAGCCTCAGCCTCTTGCATCAGAACACTTTAATTCTGGCCTAGTTGCAAAAGCAATGTCAGAACAGGGATGTGCTATTTAAAAAATTCTTGGGCTTGTGAGAAGGCCCAGTGGGTCACATGACTGTTAAACGAATCTGACAACCTGTATTTGATGCCCCGAACCCACAAAAAGGTGAAAGAAGAGAAAGAACTCGATAAAGGTGTTTCATTACCTTCACACACACCATGCCATGTTCACACTGCACTCACATGGACACATACACACACACACACACACACACACACACACACACACACACACACACAAACACATATATACATACATGCATATACACACATACATGCATACATACGCATGTATACACACATAACACACACTCACACACATACATGCATGCATACACATATACACACATACACTTACTTATATACACACACATGTATACATGTATGCACATGCACACTCACAAAGAAATAATAAATAAAAAATAAAAAATTTTAAAGAAAAAAAAGAAATACCTGAATTAGAAGTTTCTTAGATTTTTGCCTTTACAAAATCTCTAAAAATGTTTTATGAAGGGCAATCAGTTTGCAAGTTTCCAACATCTACTGTTTTAAAATAAAGGATTGGAGTTTGGACATCTCAGAATATGCCAGAATGTAAAAGTATACATACATTTCTGAAACTACTAAATGAGTATCCTTAGGGAATCAACCCTAGGGACCAGCATGTAAGCCACAGAGCAAGTCTCGGAGACATTCATTCTATGGACTGGACAATTTAATTCATCTCTCAAGAAGGCAATGGCAGGGTCAGGTAAACATGGAACCTTAGACCATTGAAAGAAGAGTAACAGCTCCCAAGAGCTTAGAGAAACACATTCCGCATCCCAGTGACTCTACAACCAGAGATATGCCACAGAACTTATGGTTTTGAGAATGTCCCTTTACATAGCTTGTTGTGAGAAGGATGTTCATTTGCTGCTGCTAATAAACTGACAGAATAGGGAACATTTAGCACTGATCTTTGCATGCTTTAACCTTAATAAAAGAGGGTGCATGTTGTTAGTAGAGTCCAATTCTAGTAATAAAAAGTGTGTCCTTTTCTGATTTAAAGGGGGAAGGGTGGAGAATATGCAGGCCCATATGTTCCATGATGGAGGTCAGAGGACAACTTCAGGTGTATGTCTTTTGTCTTATTTGAGAAAGGTTTTCTTTGCTGTTTTTCACTGCAAACATCAGGTTGCATGGCCTGCCTGCTTCCAGCATTCATCCTGTCTCCAATTCCACCTCCCCATCAAAGCATGCTAAGCATCCAAACTTACACTCTGGGGGCTTGAACTTATGTCCTCATGCTTGTACTGCTTGTACTCACTGAGGAGGTCTTCTCTCCATCCTTGGCTGGAACAATTTAAGCATTTAGTGGTACATATAATAAAAGATGCCACCCTTGTTCTTTCTCTGAAACTAACTGTATTTGTGTATGTACATTACCAGAAAGTAAAATGATATTATAAATGGCTCAGGCAGAAGATCGAGAGTATTTCATAACTGGTTATAGTGGGCTCTGAAATGCAGACCTCTGAGGAGAGAAGATCAACATACCAGAAAAGGCTCTGAGGACTACTTTCCTGGCTGTGGAGTTGATTCTTGTATTTCATTATTAGTTAACACATAGTTTACACCAAAAAGAAAACCAAAGACAGCCAAGAAAAGAATGAGGAAAGACCATTGAAGGGTACCATTGAAGGATCTTTTCCCTTATTTCCCAGGTATCCATATACTCAAAAAGACCCATTTGCCTGCCCAGTTTTGAGATGCTATGTGTGGCTAAAGGAATAGATGCTTTTAGAGAAAAATAGGGGTTTTTTTGTGACAAGGCTTGGGTAGGACATAGGTGTGTGAGAATTGCATGCTTAGCAAGAAAATAAACTTTCTTCTCTTGCCTCCTTTGAGAGAAGGTCTTAGCATGCAGCTCAAGCTTGCTTTGAACTCAGGAACTCTTGTCTCCCAAGTAGTGAGAATACAAATGTGTGCAGAATCAACGTAATTGCATTAAATTAGCTGTTCTCTATATTACTACAATCTCACAAGTAGACTTTTACATGAGTGTTGATGTGCAATAAATGAGGTCAGATATGAAAAACAATATTTAAAAAGTATTTTCTTATACTTTTTCTTCTTTAATCTAGATGTCTTCTTTATAAAACCCATGATATTCTACTTGTCACAAATGTCAACTCTGATCTTAAAGATGAAAAACAGAGAGAGAATTCCAGAAACATCACTATAAGTCCTTGGTACATGGCAATTGACATTTACTATGCCAAGAAAGAGTATAAGAATTACTTATTGAAAAGAATAAACTATAAAGCTGCCCTTACAACTTTCATGAATAGGAAGGTTATTGACTGGTGCGTAAAACTGTACAAGATGTAATAGTATGGAAAAAACAACAATGCTATACCTCCCGGCTTAAGTTTCTCTGCGGCTTGAGGTGCCTGCATTCGGCTTCAGTGTGAAACTACTCAGTGGGAAATTTCAAGTGAATGCTATTCTGAGTAGCAGTGGGACACCCACTCGGAACAGTCAGATCACACTCCTGTCCGTGGGCCATCATGTTCGCTGTTTATTTTGAAGTAATTCTGATGTAGGGACAGAATAGTGTCTTGAGGCCTGTCTTACTCACTGCACTTGTGTTACTGTAGGTTTCCCCGCCGGCTGCCGCCGGTTCTGCCGCCATTGTCCTGCAACCACATGTGCCCCAAATAACACTCAGAGACTCTGTATTTGATACAATCCTGTTGGCCAATTACCATTACTGTTAATGGGCTAGCTCTGTCTTAATTATTAACCCATTTCTACTTATCTAAGTATTTCCACGTGGTCGTCTTATCAGGGAGCTGCGCGGCAGGCGTCCTGCGTCTTCCCTGGGCTACATCTTGACTCCACCTACTACTTCCTCTTCCTCCTCCTAGTCTCCTAGCCCCACCTATCTAGTTTTCTATTGGCCACAGGGCTTTATTAACAGTATGAGAAACATATATACAGAATCACATCTCCCATCACACTTGTTGGGCTGTATTATCACATCGTTACAAGGTAAGTGAGTACAATTTGATAGGATGCTTTGCAAAGTCCTAGTCACTTCTACTGGAGTACACTGTCATCACTATTCTATTGTTAACCTTTATTGTCACAAATTCCTAAGTTGTGCTTTATCATGTGCATGTGTGTGTTAGGACAAGCACGAGACATATAACATGTGATGCTATCTGTGTTTCCCAAATACACCGGTGCTCTTAAGATGTATCCTCAGTAGATAATGAAGGGCTAGCATGCACACACTCATAAACACACACGAAACTCCCTGAACGTGCCACATGTTCAGAAATCAATGGTAGCTACTTATAATGAAAAAACAATCACTGTGAAGAGGAAGGGGCATTGCTTTCACTGTAAGTAACTTTGTGCTGATTTTAGTAACTGTGCCAACATTTTGCAAATGTTTTGAAGGTGTGTGTGTGTGTGTGTGTGTGTGTGTGTGTGTGTGTGTGTATGAGAGAGAGAGAGAGAGAGAGAGAGAGAGAGAGAGAGAGAGAGAGAGAGAGAGAGAGAGAGAGAGAGAGAGAGAGAGAGAGAGAGAGAGAGAGAGAGAGAGAGAGAGAGCATACACAAAGCATTTACAGGCTGGTAGAGCATGCTGCATTTACACCAAAATTACAATGCCGTGTAAGGAATGCTCAGATAGTTATGCAGATAGATCCAGAGGGAGCGACTCACTGCACACATTTTCTTATAGAAGTAGGAGATATTGTGCATGGTGATAGATGGTAATAGTTCCCTTGTTCTTCCTGTTAGCAGCCAAGTTGCTTTGGAAAATGAAACTCACAAACTTTATACAAGTTGAAATTGACAGATTCTCATGAAAGGATGCAGATGGAAGATGGAAGTTTTCTGGGGTTTTAACCTCAAAGGAAGTAGACAATCTAAGTAGACTGTGTTTCCCACTGTGGGGAAGAACGGTGATTTAATACAGTCCCTCCAACGACTTCCTTATTTGCTCTTTTATTTCTAGTCAGCTCTCATCGTGCAGTGTTGAGATTCACGTTCACGGATGCCTCCATCATTAGTTAAAGTTCCATGAATGAGGTCATAGGCCAGGTTTGCATTTTAACCGAATCCTCCCATTCAGGGTGATGGACTGACTGGATAGCATGGGCCAGACTTTGGACACTTGGACACAATGGTAACTGTACCATGGCAGTCAGTCTGAGGGCCATTCGCACAGTGTGACATGTCTCCAGTTGCTTTGATGATGTGATCGTCAAATAGTGCATTGTTGGAAACAAAAGACCACTTCATCTTGACATGGACAAAAAGGGCGAGTGCCTGAAAAGCTTGAAGAGTTAAGTTTCTCACCATAAACACCATCCTTTAAACAGATATTCTAATTTCTGTGTATTGTTTCCTGGAATTCTGTATTCCGTGCTTCTGGGAGAATAGAATGGTGGAATGTTTAAATGTGTGAAACACAATGGTTCCTCAATGGTGAAAATACTGTGCCCATTGGTCTCCCTTTGTCAGATTTCTCTCAAAGCTTGCAGAAATCTCATGGTGAATTTTGAACTGAGCCACACGTCAAATGCAGCACTGCTCTAGTCCTGCCCGTCCTCAAAGGGTTGCCTGCTTGGATATTATGTCTCAGCATGCTTTTTTTGTCCTTTCCTTTCTTGCAGCCTGTCATTTAGTATCAACAGAACTATTGAAATAGGAATTATTTCCTCTATTTAGGAATATATTGCTGTTCCTAAGAAAATGATTCCAGGAATTAACATAGTCAGTGTAAATAGAAGGGGTCTGCTGTCTACTAGACAGACAATCAGATGGCTCCTTTAAGTGTCTGATGGTCAAAGTGAAAAATAGCAGTACAGGTGACTCAATCACGCTTCACTCTTAGATGACAGCCAACAGCAACAAAAGTCAAAGAAAAGAAGAAAGTAAAATTATTAAGATAGAGAGTTGCCATCATTCAACAAAGTCCAGGATAAATCTACATTAAATTCTGAAATGACTTTTCACCTAAAGGTTATAGCAATGGCAAAGTTTCACCTAAAGTTTATTATAAAATATAACATAGTTTCTTAAGATTTTACATTTTAATAATATCACTGATATTTAAACAGTAGAAATACTGAAAATTTCTGTTTCTGTATGAAACTACTTCTAATTCTGGACTTCATGCCAAACAATTTAGATGGTACTAAAACGGCAACATTTTTAATTTTCATCTCAACTATCTAATAAAAGCAACTATTTCAACAATAGTGCAAAAAAATGCTACCAAAACTGTGTCAAAAATGGATGATAGCCTTATTCATACAAAGAATCCAATTTCTGAGCTAGGGATGGTTTAGTGGTTAAGAACACTTACATGCTAAACTAGACAACTCTGCCATTGTCACTCATGTTAACACACACACACACACAACACACACACACACACACAATTAAAAATAAATTATTTAAAAAAAAGAAATCAGTTTCCTACAGTGATAGGATAGGTTCTTAGATGTTGTCTCCTCTTTCTCAATAATAATATATAAAAAATGCCTTCACACTGAAGTCAGATAACTGTTCTAGGGACTTTACTAAATGCTTGTTTTCTTGTCTGCTTATTTACTTTGAAGATTTTCTATAGAGAGTCAATGATCCAATTGTTTTTCACAGCCATGCTTCATGCCATTCCCTTCTCCCACAGACTGGAGTTTTTGTACAATAAAAAGCTATTTTAAAATTGACTTGGTAAGATCAACTTAGACAAGCCATCCCTTGAATGATACCATAATGCTTCCTAAAGAGGAGCAAAAATGAATATAAGAGCAAGCATCTTCTTCTGTGATAGTGGAACCCAGGCTCCTCACATTACTACAGGCAACAAGAGCTCATTTAACTTTCCATAAATACATCAAAGGTGGTTTGATGGTTTACAGGAAGGCTTTTCCCGTTGTGCTGATTTGTCCTCTGCTCCTACCTGGCACATACTCTTTGACAAATGCTCAGTTTAAAGTCACTTTTGTACCTTCCTGTTTCATGAGCTCAGCTCAGTTTAGCATTCCAGATGTTCTGTAGAATGTTAAAGATGTGTTACATTTGTTTATGCTGTGGGACATTTGTTTTAGAGATTGAAAGATGTGTTGCATTCTTTTATGTTGCGTTTGTTTACCTCTGTGAAGCTGTGTTACTTTGCCTGTCTAAAACACCTGATTGGCTTAATAAAGACCTGAATGGCCAAGAGCAAGGCAAGAGAAAGGATAGGCGGGGCTGGCAGACAAGGAGAATAAATAGAAGGAGAAATCTGGGAAAGGAGGAGCAAGGAAGAAGAGAGAAGAGAAAGTGAGAAAAGCCACACAGCCAGACATGGAATAAGAAAGGAAAAAAGAAAGAAGGGAGGAAGGAGGGAGGGAGAGAGGATAGAAAGACAGGAAGACAGAAAGAAAGAAAGAAAGAAAGAAAGAAAGAAAGAAAGAAAGAAAGAAAGGAAAGGAAAGAAAAGAAAAGATATACAGAATTAGAGAAAGGTAAAAGCCCAAAGGCAAAAGGTAGAAGGGATGATTTAAATTAAGAAAATCTGGCAAAGAATAAGCCAGGCAAAGGCCGGGCATTCATAAGAAATAATAAGCCTCTGCGTGTATTTATTTGGGAGCTGGGTGGCAGGCCCCCAAACGAACAGAGTATGAGTAAAGAACCAACACCCCGAGCTATGTCACCAGCACACAGTTGTCTCTCCACACCTTGTAGTTCCAAATTCACATACTCAACCAACTGCTGACCAAAATACTTCGAGAACAACTATGTCTGTACTGAAGATACACAAAATTTTCTTCTAGTCACTATTCTGTTGTTTTTCTGTTGGCTTAGTGGTTACACCCAAATCTACTGATATTTTAACTACACTCTGCTCCTACAGCCCCACAGTCAGTACCCTCCCACTCAGACCATGGTCTGACAGGCTTTCTGGTCCCACCGGCACCAGCTCACTTATGGCCGCCAAATTTAGTCTCTATTTCACTACGTCTCTATTGTTTTATTTGCCAATAAAGACTTGGGAGTCAGATGTTGGGGTAAAAACATACTAAGTCAAATAAGCCAAGAGAAACCAGCTGATACTCCTTTTTATCTGAAGACCCAGCAAGAGAAGCATCTCTCCTCTTGTCCCCACCAAAAAGACCTTGAATCTCTAAGTTCCCCATACTTCTTCCTTTGTATTTCTCTATCCCTATTCCTGTCTCCTCCATCCTCTCTATGGCTAATTCCTGTCAACTAACCACTGGCTCCACCCCCGATCCAAGGTTAATTTTACTAACACAATCTCAGAGTTTCACAGTGTGACCAAATATTCTGCAATACTGATCTACAAATAATGTGACACCAACTATTTCCACGGCATACAGAATTCGGAATTATAAGTAGTCAGTAGCTGGCTTCCAGAACATGGGAGGATGCGCATAGGTTCTATACAAATAGTATGCTGTCTTACATAAAGGAAGTGAACATCTGGAGTCTTCTGTGTCCTCATGAGCCTTGGAGCCCACTTTCTCTGAACAGAAAGAAACAATTTACAGTGTCGACTATTAACACATGTAATGTGGCAGCTATTATACATGTTACACGCTGTTCTAAGCTCTACATACATCAAGTCACTTAATACTCAAAACTAGGAACATTATCCCTGTTTTACACTTGACAAAACAGAACTTAACTTGTGTGGTGTCATATAACTAGTAAGTGAAGGATGCAAGCATTAGGTTTGTGCTGGTTGTTGATTTATTAGACTATTTTTATTATTTCTAAATGTATGTACTTTTGTGTTTGTATATGAGCATGTGCATGTGAGTACTGGTGCCCACAGGGGCCTGGAGCTGGAGTTATAGGCAGGTATGATCTCTCTGACACAGGTATTGCAAACTGAACCCTGGGCTTCTGCGAGAGCAAAAATGGTTGTAACCATTAGGCCATCTCTCCCAGACTCCTGTTGGTTAATCTCGACTGTCAACTTGATACAAGCCAGTTACTTGGGAAGAAGGTACATCACTGAGAAATTGCCTCCATCGGACTAACCTGTAGGAATGCATTGGGGCGTGGTCTTGATTGCTGATTGATTTAGAAGGGATCCAGCCCATTAACTTTGTATATATTTATTACATTTATTCATTCTTTCATTTCTGTTCCTCGAGAGAACCCTGAGCGATACACCTCCTCTAAGTTGCTTTTGGTGAGAGTACTTTAGGACAGAAACAGAAACAGAAATATTTTTGCCACCATGCTGAAGGTTAGAGGAGGAAAGAACACACTTGGCTAATGAGGACTTAACAGATATCGTAGCTGGATTCTTTTCTCAGTCACTTTCTATGTTCCATGGTGCTTTATTTTTATTTCATATGTGTATGTGAATGTTTGCCTGTACACTATGTACATGCCTGATGCACGGGGAGCCCATAGCTGGGGTTATGGACAGTCATGAGCCACCGTGTGGGTGCTGGGAATTGACTCCAGGTCCTCTGGAAGAGCAGGCAGTGCTCTTACCCATTGAGCCATCATTATTCCAGCTTTTGCCTGTGGTACTTTAAATGAATGTGGTGGGCCTGTTTTGTATGCATAAGAAAGACTCCATCTATGAGTTCTGGAAATCATCAGCAATTTAAATTTGCTACTTCATCACTTAAGTTTATTTCTCCTCAAAGGGAAGATTCACTTGTATTAATATGCAAGTCACTCCCACTTCAAACATGCTTCCCCTCATTTCCATGAAAGAGTTAACATATATCCATTTAAATGTTTTTATCCTCTCTCTGACGGAATATCAAATAAAAGTATCTTAGGTTTCTATAATATACTTAATACAGTCTTTCTGTGTACACATATTTTAGTTTACGGCACCTCTACAAAGTAAGCAGGGTGAGTATTGTAGTTCATTTTATAACTAAATGGAGCAGACAGACATTAAGTCACTAACAAGTGTATGATAGTCATTGCAGCATACTCCATCACACTGTGTGTTTGCAGCTGATGCTGCGTTAGGTGCATGGCTGTGGATACACACTCTTTCTATCTGAAACTGTGGATGAAACAAAACTATTATGAAAGCCAGGGATAGTATATAACGTGATATTTCTGTTCAGAAGGGGATTATTATTTCTGGTCTTTGGATACCTGAGACCACCAGACCACAGTCCCAAGATAGGCAATGAAAGATGGGTAGAGCTTTGGAATCTTAAAAGATGCAGACAGGATACAGGGAGATGGCAAAAGATACGCAGGCACAGATTGCTAGGATCTCCAACTGGGAGTAGTTAGATAGACGGCTACAAATAGAAGGGAGTGGGAGCAGGAAAGCTATAGTTTCCAAAGCAAAGCAAAACAAGAAAGCTTGGAGAGAAAACAGGAAGTCCAGTGTGTGTCCCAGAGGGACAGGAGTGAGAGAGTGACTGCAGAAGCCAGGACCACAGTTCAAGAAGGAGCTCTAGCAGCAGAACTGTAACTAATTAACAGAGGTCTGAAAGAATAACTAGGGCGAGGGAGACAGTGAGAGTGGTGGTAGGAAGGTGGGGATGGAGAGAGATGGAGAGGGACAAATGTAGCAGCTGAGGAACAGAGGCTCTGGGAGAGCAGAGGGAAGAAACCATTCTTAAAAGTTTCTTACAGTGCCCTTGGCTTGGTGACTCTAAAGGAAAAAGATGCTACCTGACCACACATTTGGAAACCCAGAGCAAGTATTGTGAGACTTTACCTGACTATATCAAACAATCCCTGAGTCAGAACTGGCCTGAGCTACAGTCTAGAATGGATGACAGACACCAATCCCCAACACATGCCCTGACATCAGGACACTCACTTCTCCAAAGCATGACCAGTACCAACAAGCCCAACAGCAAGGACCTTTAAGTACGTAACTGGCATCCATGTCCTGAGGATGCTCAGAAGTGAGAGTCCAGAGTCAGACTCTGCACCCCAACAAACTGTACTTTCAGACTGTCTTTAGTCAATGCCTGAGCTAATTGGGCAAGCCGTCTTTGTCCTACTCTGTTGTTACCTTCTCCCCCTCTTTCCCCCCACTTTTCTTTGGATAGGCTATTGCAAGTCTTCAGAGTGGCTTGGGACTGGAGATCCCCAGTCTTGCCTCTCTAGAGCGTGACTAGGGTCATCTGATTGTGTTTCTTGCTTCTTTCTCTGTTCATCCTCCCATTAGCCACAGCTGCCTCATCCTTTCCCTTCATCTAGACTGTTTCCCTCTCAGTGTATTTTCCCTCCATTATTTTCCTATTATCTTATCGTCAGTCATATTCTGCTTGTTTACTTTCTGTTTATACCATCAGTAACTAACATCTTACTACATACAGAATTTTAGAGTAAGCTCTCTTCCTGAAACAATTACAGTTGACAGAGGAATTGCTTTTTAATTGAGCCTATGCTGTGGGAGTTACTATTCCTGAAGATAGTGTTTTACTCTTGGAATAGTAATAGAGATCCAAGCCCCGTGCCCTAAACACACAGACTGAGGTTCTAATTACTGAGCCAGCCCCCAGTGCAGCTGGAACACCATCTCAACCTTATTACAACCTACTCCATCTTGAACATTGCAAATATTTCTACTAAAAGAATGAGTCATTCAAAAAAAAAATCGTACCAGTGACCTAATTTCAGATGTATTAGTCTTTATGCACAGAAACGTAGGAAGCATTCATCAGCAGAAGCCCTGTTTTATATCCATACCCAATTTCTAGTTCTTTCTTTTAAAAGCCACTGTAATTGAAAAAAAAAATCCCATGGTTTCTTATGAGTACAGCTTGCAACTTCCCAACTTCGCCACTGGCCTTCAGCAGTCCCTATGCTACTGTAGCTGCTTTATCCTTTCTCAGCTGTGGTGTAGGATGGGGTCTCCTAGAGCATCTGTACAACACTGAGAGCTTCAGCCAGGCTCTTGACTTCAGAGCATTTATGAGTCAGATACCAGCTGCTGTGTCCTCGAGTTCTAGGGACACCTGTCCAGTTCTTTGATTGGTTCTTTCAAGTGTCCCCCTCGCTTTGACTAAACTAAGAATGGCATGAGTTCCACATCTAGATGGAGAAGAGAAACTTCACGGCTGTCCGGGTATTTTTTGTGTGTGTGTGTGTGTGTGTGTGTGTGTGTGTGTGTGTGTGTGTGTGTGTGTTTTCTAACTTTGTTTTTCTTTTAAGACAGAGTTTCTCTGTGTAACCCTGGAATTAGCTCTGGAGGCCAGAATGGCTTGAAACTCACTGAGGTCCACCTGCCTCTGACTCCTAAGCACTGGGATTAAAGGCGTGTGCCACCACTACCCACATGCTCTTCAAGTTTTTAATTTAAAAGAACACTTGCTTAACTACTTCACCCTCTTTCATTCAGTGTCTGGTTTTGAAGTGAATGTTGATTTAAAGATCATAAAAAGTCTCACAATCTCATGCAGTATACACGAGCAAGGCCTTGGCTGAAACTCTGATTCAATAAGTAAAGTCACTGTTAATGTCTTTCTACATACACCTCTCTGTATTCACAATATGAACCCATTAAAAACAACAAAAGAAACAAACAAACAGCAAGTCTCAACACCTATCCAGGAACTGGCACGATTCATGCCATGATTTTTATTCCAATTCAATAAAACTGTACATAAGCAAATAAAAATATAAATAATGTTTCTGTGGTTAGAAAGTTTTAAATAACGCAAAGTATAGTGCAACCTAGAAAATAATTGGAATTGAATTATAAAAACATCTATGTGTCTTAGTTACTATCATGGCCAAGGCAACTTGTGGAAGGAAGCATTTAAGGGCTTACAATTTCACAGGGTGAATGCACGAATGGCCAGGAAGCATGGTAACAGGAAGTCAGGCATGGTGTCAGAGCAGCAGCTGAGAGCTTACATCTGATCCAAAAGCCCACCCAAATGACACACCTCCTCCAACAAGGCCACTCCTCCTAACCCTTCCCAAACAGTTCCACCACTGGGAAACAAGCATTCAGTTCTGTGAGCCTCTGGGAGCCGTTCTCACCCACTGCACTAGGTATCAGTTTATACACTTGTAATTTCACTTAAAGGAAAACTTAAATGTGTATACATATGTGGTACACAGACATGCATGCAGACAAAATATATACTGGACAAAATCACCTTTGTACAATAATAATTTGTTTAATGTGTGCGTGTACTTGTGTGGAGGCCACAGATCCACATAGGAAAATTACTGTCCATAAAGAACAAACTGCAGTCCCTCGCTGAACACAGTACTTGCAATTCACCAAATTGACTGAGCAGCAAACGCAGATGATCTGCTTGTTCTGCCACTCCATCCTTAAGGTCACACAAGAATGTTACCATGTGTGGCTTTTATGTGGATACTAGGGATCAGAATTCAAAGCTGCATGTTTGTTTATGTGACAGGCATTTTATCAACTGAGCCATCCTCCCAGATCCTCAACTGAATGCTTCTTACAAATAAAGAAAGAAAAAGGAATCTAGGAAAATCACATCTCTTCTCTAAAGTTAAAATGTCATGACAGGAGAGATGGCTCAGCAGTTAGGTGTTCTCAGGGGACCTGGGTTCAGTTCCCAGCACCCAAACGGCAGCTCACAACTGTCTGTGACTCTAGTTTCAAGAGATGCCCAACTTTGGCCTCTACAGACACCAGGTACACATGTGGTGCACAGACATACAGAAAAAAAAAATAAAAAATGCACATTAAAAAAAAAAAAAATAACGTGCCAACAATAAGGATCAAAGCAGTCAGGAGGTGAAAAATTTTGAGCTTTGAGCGCCCTCTACTGGCTCAAAGAAAAAGTTCCCAGAAATAATTAAAACCCGAACCACAAATTAGTAATTAAGTAACTCTTGTCTATCACAGATCTTTAAAAGTTATCCGAGTTAGCCTAGTGGCTCGGCACTGATGAGGCTGAGGCAGAAGAATTGTCGTAAGTTTAAGGACAGCCAGGGCTGCAAAGGGAAAAAGCTCTACATCTCTGTAGCCTTGCCCTGTATCTTTACATGAGAAGATTCTGGATTACAGCTCCCTTGAGCTGGAGACCGAGGCCATCTCCTGACTTTCCACAATGTATGTCCTGAGCATGTTTACAGTTAGAATGTTTTCAAACCTCACTTATTATAGGCATAGAATTCATATAGCCAAGAATAAGGTTTAGTCCATTTTTTTGGATTTGGAGGAAAAGACAAAGCAATGACAAGATAAACATGTTCTATGAACAGATGAGGATTGACATTTAGAGTTAAAAATCTTTATGTATCCAAATTGATTCAGAATGCTTATCTAGTCGGCATTTATTTTATCAATATGTTAAGGCAGTCTTTGTTTCAATGTACGTTTAAAGGCATGTGATTGTTGACAAATACCATAACCTCATTCATTTTAAGTCAACAATATTTACTGAGTGTGCAGACTTTGCACTGTGACAATAAATGCAACCACAGCAACCAAAAAGAGTCTGCAAAGTTTACCATGTGGTAGAATGACACATCGTTTTTCACTTATTCAAAAATAGCATAAAAAGCAATAGGGTAACTAAAACTGACATTTCATTGCCTGGGTTCTAGTACTGCTCTCTTTACCAATAACTTGCTCACACCAAAAATATTATCAAAGTTAACTGTTGATTCAGAGAATTTGGTTGAGTCAGGAGACTGTCGCACTCTGATGACACCACCACTTGCCTCTTTCTGGAGCAGGTGTTATTTTTACAGCTGCTCCAGAGTGCTCATTATATAATATAGGTGGAATGCTTGAATCAGTGCCCAGAGAAGTACGCAACAGATACGGCTGTAGCGATGACATAATTGTGATTTGAGTGTTCTCATGACCATGTTAGCTCACAAAATTTTTACTAGGGGCTGAAATCGGAACAGGAAAACAATGAATACATATGAAAGCCTAATTATAAAGGTGGTTGTGCTGTGGTCCTGTGTCCTGTCCTCGCCACTGGGAAAGATGGAGAAAACTGAACTTAAAATTTTCTCCTGGAGACAATGCAGCCTTGAAGACCACTACAGCCAGGGATTTCTGCATCTTCTTAGGATTCCCCCATGACAGCGCCCCCTACCAGCAGGAAGCAGTTTGGAAAGAACGACACCCAAATTCCCAAATATTGTTTATAAATGTTTGTTTTCATTAAAAAAAGGCATGTATAATTATGTCCAGTATAAAATTAATAAATAAAAAAATTCTCCTAGATTAGAGAACAGAAGCAGTCACCTTTTAGGACCACTGACCACCCCAAAAGATGGAGAAAAAAAGAGTGCACAGATTCCTAGTCCCACAAAAGCAACACCTGAAGAGCCAAGACTGGAGGGAAATTAAGCTGCAGGTGTGAACTGCTGGCAGCCCAGAGTAAAAAATTTTACCTAAGGCAAGGGAAGCATATCCTCAAATTATGAATCATAAATTAATCCAGTCATGAGTTCAGACCTCTTACTGACTTTGTCAATGCCCCATCTCTGAACACTGCGTACCGAGCCTTCTCTATACATGGGCCTCTCAAGAGGACACTTTATATCCAAATCACAATACTTACCTGGTAAGAAATGTTGTCATAAATATATGTGCATGCATGCATCATTAACGGTGACTGACATACAATGGAATATTATAGAAGGAACGAATGGAAGTAGAATGTTTTGCCTTTCCACTCTTGCTTTAAGAAAATAACACTTTCCTCGAAAGAATGATAAACGATAGCAGAAATAGACTTGCTGATCGTGTCTTGTGAACGAGTGAAGCAAATGGCGTCGGTGTTGTAAGAGTGGGAAGGAGGAATTGTTGATTCTCCAGCATCAAGAATGCATATTATCTGCAAATGGTGTGATGCTAGATGACACTGCTCTTGGATTGGTTATAGCTATCCATTCTAACTCTAGGGCAACCACTAAAACTGTTTTAAATAAGGGTATAACTGATAAGATGAGAGGAGAGAGAAATGGAACCAAATATATGTTCAGCCAAAATCACAGAAGAAAATGGTGGAAGACAAACAGTAAGTAAAAACAAGAACAATGAATAGTAATACCGCCAATCATAAAATACACTCATTTCAGTTGTAGCAATAATTATATTAAACATCACAACATTAACATACTGCTTAAGACACAATAATATGACATCAGGTTAAAGAAAAGGTGCAACTACATGTCTTTGCATGAAATCTACTTTGGACATAAACACATTGATGAATTAGTGTTGAGAGGCATCGTGAATTTTGTCCTAGAAGATAGTTTACTGGTAGATGCATGTGTTATGCTTGTTTCATTTACTGGTGATTCTACCTTGTTCTCCAACCTTTATCTTCACAGCAATATTGAAGTTATGCCTCTTAATGGCAGTGGCATCTAAGTGTTCAGGTATTTAAATCTAAAGTTAGAAATGATTAAACTCTGCCAAACACTGGGCCTCCCACACTAAACAGCCAATAACACAAAGGGAAAGTTCTGGAAGGAAATAAGTAGTTATTCCAGTAAGCATACACATGAAATCACCTTGTTTCTAATTTGAAGAAAGCTTTAGTGTCTAATTAGAAAAAAATGGCCATGGTGGTCTATGGGCATGGCAAGTCCTGAGTGAATGTGTGTTGCTGACATGAGCATGGCCCCAACGCCTCTGTTGTATGATGGGACATTTCCTAAGGAGATGAAACACACTTGTCTATTCACCCCAATAGGAAGCCCACTACAGACCAAAGTATGGATACCACCCAAGTCCAACTTGGTACTCAATGAGTTTTATTGGGGTAACTTATAGGAATATGGGTCAGAGGTGACTTATAGAAGCAGAAATGACTCAAAGACAGCTACATTACCAAAGCCCACCCCAGCTTGGGTGACAGCTCACAAAAGGTGGGAACCCAGAGCACACTACAAAGCCTGCAGGCAGCTCAACAAGGTGGCAAGTGCCCTTTCCAAGTGACTCAGTTGGTCTAAGCCTCTTGCAGGCAGCTCTGATGTTTATGCTTCTCCCAGGCAGTTGGTCTAGTTTCAAAGTCTTCTTGGTAGCTTGGTTTCTCTGACCATGACTCTCAGCAGCTTGATTTGTTTATGCTTGAGAAAACAACAACAACAAAGAGTAAAATGAGCCAAGTGAAAAAAAAAAATAAACAAAAGAGCCAAGTGAATCTGGTCAGTTTCATGAACTTCCTGAAGCCATTTTGAATTGTTTATCTTCTGACTTAAGAGACATCTCAATAGATTGGAATTTTTCAATCTCTGGAGGAACTATATATAGTCTCAAACCCATGAAAATGGTAAAGGCTTCCTCCAGTCCAAGAATGAGTGTTTACTACCAATTAATAAAGCTGAACAAACCTAGCAATCACAGATTACTTCCCCCATGTGTTTACAGCTTGACGCTGCTCCCCTACAGAGCCTCCCCAACCAGTAGTATGCTGGATAGTTTTAGATCAACTCGACACAAGCAAAAGCTATGGGAGAGGAGGTAACCTCAATTTTAAAAAGTGCCTTCATAAGATGGGGCTGTAGAACATTTTTTAATTAGTGGTTGATGGGGCAGGTCCTGATCATTGTGGGCCTAGGCTGGCTGTCCTGGGTCCTATAAGAAAGCAGGCTGAAGACTGAAGGGATGGCTCAGCAGTTAAAGGCTACACTCACAACCAAAAATATAAGAGAGCAAGCTGAGTCATCCATGAGGAGTAAGCCAGAAAGCAGCTCTCCTCCGTGGCCTCTGCATCGGCTCCTGCCTCCTGGTTCCTACCCTGATTGAGTTCCTGTCCTCACTGCTTTTGAGGGTGAACTGTTACATGGTACTGTGAATGAAATAAACCCTTTCTTCTCCAAGTTTCTTTTGGCCATGATGTTTCATCACAGCAACAGAAACCCTAACTAAGACACGGCATTTCTGGGTTTCATAGTAGGTCCTATCCATCAAACAGAGTGCAACACACCGGATCCCAGCTTTTCTGTTTATGCATCTACAGTTTCTTCAGTGTCAGGTCATTTCTTCATTCCCACGTTGCTCCAATCAGGGCAAGCCCCAAAGCCAGGAAGATCAAGGCAGCACTCTCTTAAGCAAGGCCCCAGATGCCTTCAATTCTATGAAAGGGGCAAAGTGAGACGCTTAAGAGAAAACATTTGAAGCTAGCTTGACTTTGTTCATAAAGTTTAAAGTGAAGATGCCCTCTCCATAACATAAAAGGAAAAAAGAATGGTGGTGAGACACTATTGCTGAAAATACAAGATACTTTAGTCATGGACCATGGAGGAAAGAGCTTACATAGGTGCTATGCAACCCAGTAGAGGAGCAAAGTAATCATCAACCTTACTCAATCATGTTCTTCAGGCTGCAATAATGACCAGCCAAAAAGGATATGTCCACCAGTACAAGAGTGGCAAGAATGTTATAGGAGTAAATAACTACTTTCCAATTGTTTTTAGGATCCACTTCACCAGAATTCACTCCTGGCACTATTATCAGAGACAATAATGGTACTGGGTAGTTTTGTGTGTCAGCTTAACTCTTGCTAGAGTCATCAGAGGAAGGAGCCTCAGCTGAGGAAATGCCTCCTTGAGATCCAGCTGTAGGGTGCTTTCTCATTTAGTGATCAATGGGGGAGTGTCCAGCCCATGGTGGTGGTGCTGGTCCTGGGTTATATAAGAAGATGGGTTGAGCAAGACATGGGAAGCAAGCCAGTAAGCAGCTCCCCTCCATAGCCTCTACATCAGCTCTTGCTCTGGGATCATGCCTATCTTCCTTCACAGATGAACAGCAATGCTGAAGTGTAAGCCAAATAAATCCTTTCCTCCCCAACTTGCCTTTGGTCATGGTGTTTTATAACTAAAACAATAACCTATGGCTAGGCTTGTCATAGACCCCAGGGGAGAACATTATCTTTGCCGTGATAAATGTATATAGTATTTATCTAACTCATTAGGAGTATTAACTAACTCCTAATGACTCATATCCATATATCAGTGTATCACTTAGCCTTCATTAGAGAAGCTTCCTTATGCAATAAATGGTGTCTGTTTTGAAATAGACCCACAACTGGTCAAGTTGTAGAGAATTAAGAGACAGTGGACTGCGCAGCCCTAAATGGTACATCTACACCACAGTACTCCTCCAAATGTCTATGAACCATCCCTGACAAGATGTGGTAGACGGCTACAATAAAACAGTATTTTCAGGACAAAACAAGGCAGTTACACATATGAATTCACATATGACCTGCAGGATAATTGCACAAACTCAAGCCAGACAAAGATCTCAGCTTGGAGTGGAGAGGTGGTAATAAAGTCCTCCCCTCCGCCGACGAGCTGTTGGGAGAGAGAGAGAGCAGGTTTTCTTCAATGAGGCAGCTCCTGAGATGCCATTCATGCTACATCCATGCACATCCAGGCAGCCCTGAGAGGACTCAGGGGAGGAAAAACAAAAAGGACACATGAAGTTAGAAGAGAATGGTCTGAAAGATGGGAGAGGAACTGGAGTGGAGAGAATAGGGGCTGGACTAGACCAAAACACATTGTAAGCATGGGCAGAAGTCTTAAACAATAACGCAACGATTAAAGGAGAGAGAGAGAGTGAGAGCGAGAGAGAGAGAGAGAGAGAGAGAGAGAGAGAGAGAGAGAGAGAGACAGAGAGACAGAGAGAGACACAGAGAGAGAGAGAGAGAGAGAGAGAGAGAGAGAGACAGAGACAGAGACAGAGAACAAAGCAGAACAGAAAGTGCCCATGTAAGAACTGCATCCAGATAGTCACTGAGAGAGAACTTGGTTACTACAAAGCTCAGAGGAAGATGTACAGTAAGACCAATGTTGTTCTACAGCTGTGACACACCCATTCTGCAGCCCATAATCATGGAGTCATCGGACTTGAGAGTGAAATATGTGTGTGTGTGTGTGTGTGTGTGTGTGTGTGTGTGTGTGTGTGAATTCTGATTTTACAGTGCTGTATGTATGTATGTATGCATGTATGTATGTGTGTATGCATGAACACACACACAAACACAAAATACCTAATTTTTTTGAGAGAGGTCCTTGCTGTGGAGACCTTGGCTGACTTCAAACTTGCAGTGACTTCCTGCCTCTGTTTCTTGAGTCCTTTACACCACACCTGGCAAGCCTTATTATCTAAGAAATTAAAAACTTGGTAAGGTAATAGTTGGCATAGATAGCAAGTCCTCTGGTGGATACGGGCAAAGTATGTTAGAAACCTGGAAAGGATTCCAGGTGCCACTACGAGCATGTGTGATTGACAGGAAATCAGACTATCAACATCAGCAGGCATTTGAAAGAAGTTGATCCCAACCTTCACAGATGAGTTTGGGGATTTCAAGTTGTGTCAAGTGCAGATGTAGTGGAAACAGTGAGAGTACCACAACTAGAATCAAAGTTGAAAAGCATCCATCCTTGTGGGTGAGCACAAGTGGCACACCTCTTAGAGTTCCAGGAGCACCTGTTGGAGGATGCACACTGACCCCTGGACTTCATCTCATGCAATGAAATGTTGACACTGCTTGTGAGACTGGACAAGTATACTCAATTGAGAACAGATAAACGAAGGCCAGGAGTTTGCTGGATTCTCTGGGGGAAGGCTGCCACGGTGAAAAAGATTGTGTTTTTGGTTTGAAAAGAACAAACAGATTTGATGGAACCTACCGTTCAGAACCTACCATGAGAGCAGAGCTGATGGAACCAGCGCCATATACTGTACTGTTTTGTCAAGAGAATTAGCCTTCAACCTCATGCTTTCCCCAAATGCTACCTATTGTGGTTAGAACTATCTTGAAGATCAGAATAATCCTTCCAGACAGGAAAACCAGTCAGGCAGCTTTGCTAGCTCTGCTGGAGAAGGAGCTAATGGACTGATTTGGTGTGGAGACCAAAGTATGCTCTGTCCTCATAGAGCTTATTGTCCTGCCTAGCAATGACGACATGATGGCAGAGGCTGTGGCTATAAGGTGCAAGATGCTCCCATGGATGGGAAGGATATTGTAGCATCTTGTCATCCCTTTTGTGAGCTATGCCATGACTGTAGAATGAAGGGGAGTTGGCCAGCAAGCTACCAAGGAAAGGCTGCTGCCCAGGTTTTTCTGGTTATGTTCTGATAATGTGTGGGAATCCAAAAGGCCTATGATGAGTGCTTCATGACTGTTTCATGTGGAACGTGTTGGAAAACCTAATGAAAGAAGTTACCACTTCGATTGTGTTGGTTGAATTCACCATAGGTTCATGTATGTGAGTGTTTGTTCCTGCAGTTGGAACTGTTTGGGAAGGATCAGAAGGTGTGGCCTCATTGAAGGAGGTGTGTCACTGTGGGTCAACTCTGAAGTTTCAAAAGCCAAAACTATCCCCATTCTTTCTGTGTGTCTGTCTGTCTGTGTGTCTGTCTGTCTGTCTGTCTGTCACTTTCCTCCTGCCTCTTATTTGTGGATCATATGAAACCACTCAGCTACTGCTCCAGTGCTATGCCTGCAACCTGCCATGCCCCATCCCCAACCATGACAGTCATGAACTTATCACTCTCTGAAACTGTAACTCCCAGTGAAATGCTTCCATCTATAAGTTGCCTTGGTCATGGTGTCCTATCATAGCAACAGAAAAGTAACTAAGACGGCTGTTAATTAACTTTATCAGAGTGATCCTTCAGGCTAGGTTGGCCAAACAGCCTTTTCTCTCTCTCTCTCTCTCTCTCTCTCTCTCTCTCTCTCTCTCTCTCTCTCTCTCTCATCTCTCAGGGTTTTTCATGTCTCCTTTTATTAAAAGTCAGGAGATTTATCAGCTGATACATACAGGATCAACGACCACATGCTGTACAAGAGCAGATTAAGCCAGAGGATGCTCCTCCAGATCTCAGCATCCTTTCTCAGTGCTAGACTGAAAAGCACACTGGACGACTGCTTCTATGACCTCTAGGAGCTCTCCAGGGAGCATAGATATTCCAGTATCAATATACAGTGCCTTCCTATCTGTGCTTTGTCCTCTGTGTCACATCAGGAAGCAGCCTTCTTTTCAAGCACAAGTCTATTCCTGCCAGAGGTTGGCACCAGCTCCCCAGATTTGCCTCTTTTAGATCAGGAATTGTTCAATGCTTTCCATTTCTGGAGAGACTCATCTACCTGAAATAGGTATAGACATAGAGCTTGAACAGGACTGCAAGAAGAGACTCTCTCCAGAGAGCATGATCCCCATGTGGGGCTCTCCTAATGTCACCATGGCCACTGGGAAGACACCTGAAGAGATGACAAAGAATTAGAGCCCCACATGGATGAGCCAGATATTAAAGAACGGGTGGGAGATATTGTCAGCTGAAGTGCAGGCTTCCAGCCTAGATTCTCACAAAGAGGCTGCAGTCAGTGTAGAACAGTGTAGAAAGTGAAGAAAAGTGGGTATAAACAAGCTATCAGACTTTAACAAACCAAAAGAACCAGATTTTGATAAATCACATGACTCCATGCCTTTAGTCAGTGCTGCTGTTAAGAATTTGGATGCCATTCTTAACTGTTTGTGAAGATGTGGTCATGAGCACCAATGGGGTTTCAATTGTTGTAACCCCAATGAGAAAAGGAAATGGGCAAGATGTCATGCCACAAGCTTTATTAGATCAGTGCTTGTCAATGACTGATTCCCTTTGAGCATAGCTGACACTGAGATCATTCAGCACTGGGCATACATCCTGCCAGGTGTGGCCCTGACACTCAGCGGGCAGAGCTGGCACTGCCTAAGAGAGATTCAGGAGTCTCTGGCATCAGACATACAGTGGCGAGTGCCAAGAACTTTAGCATTCTCCATCCACAAGCTTGAAGTTATTCTTGGAAAACAATTGACAGCTACAGATCTGGTTCCAGTATTTAATGGACTTTTAAAAGACCTCAGTGAAGTCAGGATAGATATTCTTAAACGTGTACATGATTTTCTGTAGTTTCTTCATATTGACAAAAGTAAAGAGTATGTGTGTTAACTTCAGGAGATTTGGGTGACAGATAATGGTAGAACTTGATATTTTTGAACTGAACTAGCTCAATAGCTATTTTATATTGAGAATTATATAGTTCTAAATGTGTTTATCCTTATGTCTGGTTCTGAACCTATGTGCAGACTAAGTTTCTTCCATTCACTGGGTTTCCTACAAGGAAGACAACAAAATTTCCAGGAAGCTCTCCACAGTAATACCCACGACCTTCAAAGTGGACCTCATCAATGAGCTAGTAGAGAATTTTGGCAAGTGTCTGAAATGGGTGGTCTGGTTAGCAAGCCCTTGTCTTTGTCTGCCCAGTGAGAAAGGCTTGGGCACACCTACTGGTGGAGTTTCTTGCCATTCCATCTCTCCCAAATCCTCTCATTGTGAGGAACAGAAGTAACTATCCAGCTGTCTGTGAGATCACATGTTCCTCGAAGTTAGGCATCTCAGCAGACTGAGATGGTGAGCCAGAGAGATGCCTAACTTTGAGGAGCATGTGATCTCACAAACAGCTGGATAGTTACTTCTGTTCCTCATACTGACATACTCAAGCCATATGCACACACTGCATGTGCCATGTGTGCACACACCATGCATAAATACCACAGTGCCCACTAGAATGAAGTTTGGAGATGAAGATATAGACTAGCAGTCTTGGGTTTCTGCAGAGAAGTTGAAAACTTCCCTGGAAGCCATGCATGGTGGCATTCACCTGTTATCTCGGCATGTAAGAGGAGAATCATGAGTTCAAGACCAGTCCTAGTTAGCTTAAATGACCTAAATAGAAGGGGGAGATCGTCAGCCCTACATGACACAAAGAAGATTCCTGCTTTTGCCACCACTGTCAAAACATAGAAAACAAACAAACAAAAACCTACAAACATTTTGAGTAGACATAAAACCTGTTTATCTCTATTGGAACATGATGCATGTCTACCTGAGGTACTGAAGCATCATGTGGTAACTGAAGTAATATATACAATATGTAAGTGCTTTTGGTTTAGTTGGGGTATTATTTTTGTGTTTCCATGTGACTGAAATTCTGGTCTAAATGTATAAAAATCTATTCCTCCTAAGTTGTTGCTCAGGGTTCTGTCCTCTGTATGAAAGTTTGGGTGCTGGCCTGATAGAGTTGCAGCACTTGCTTCTTTCCACGTAGACTGTCACTGAAGACCAGTTTGTTGTACGCCTGACACCACATTTGCTTACTTTGGCAAATGACGAGCCTCAAAATTTTAGTGTGCTCCTCATAAAACAAAAAACCACTATGACAGACACTACTATAGAAAGGGTACTTCTTAGCCTTTGCTGTCATCAAGCAGCCCTGAAACAGACCATCATGGCCCTCAAGATGGATGGAGACACAGACATAAAGTACTTTGCAAGCATCCACCCTTCCAGTACCAAAGCTTCTGAAGATGCAATGAGTCCTACTTCCTTCACCTATTAGAAAACATGAACCATGGTGTTCTTCCTGCTTCTGCAAGAACCACGGTCCAACTGCCCTAACCCAGTCTGGAACAGGTGTGGGAGTGTCTTCCTCATGCTGGCTCAGTTACAGGTACTAGTTACTATTCCCAAGTCTGGGGATTTTTAAGAGAAAAGAGAAAGCCCTGTAACCACTGTTATTTTTCCTTGACATAAGAGAAAGTAATTTTTCAGAGGATTATATTACCACAAAAGCCTTAACTCATTACTTCATCTTCCCGACTGAAGGAAGCCTGAACTGGCAGAGTATTTCTTTTAGGAAGGAATGAGGTTCCCAGAGACATGCCTTACTTTTTCCTGGGTTTACAAAATGACTGATAAGTGAAATTCTTATGGCTAGAAGGCTGGATAGAAAAGACCTGCAGTATCAGCCTAAGCATTCCTTCTAGGTGCAGACTCTGCTCAAGGCCATTGCTGCTCATCCCAACCCTGAGTGTAAATAATTCTTCATGTGCATAACTGCCAAAAGAGATTTTGTTTTGTTTTAAATTTCTCCTAAGAGCTTTATGTTGACTCCTATCATCATTGCACACATTTATACAATATTTGCAAAATCTCTCTCTCTACTAATTTTTTTCATGCTGGCTATAACCTGGAGGAAATTTCTTAGAATAATGTATATAAGGATATTGTAATTTGATCACGGTCATCTCTGAGGTATAACTTTTCCTGTGCTTCACATGGGTGCCATTCTGGAGCAGGCAGTCTTAATTGTGCTATTAGAACTATAATGGCACAAGAATCTGAAGATAGAGCTGAATTGCTGAAGCTGGGGAAAATGTTTAGTGCATGAAGAGATGTTCCTCACTGATGAGCAAAGAAAGTAGGAGTTACTTGAAATGTGCTTTTAGAGGGGATGCTGTGAACATCGTTCAAATGACAGCAAAGGACTTAGACAATTGTGTAAGCTTAGTTGATAAAGTAGCTGCAGGAGTGAGAAGATTTGCTCCGGTTTTTACAAAGGCTCTACTGTGGGTAAAATGATATTAAGAAAGAAGCATGGAGTTACAGAGACATCTATTGTGAAAGGGACAATCAGCTAGTGAAGCAAACATCATTGCACTTGTACATTGTTTTAAACATGATTCTATTGCATGCCATATACATAGCTTTTAAATGTGATGGGAAAAAAGAAATTCATATTATTTGCTCTGTTGTGACATTACACTTATTGTAGTGTTTTGCAAATGAACCTTCAATATCTTTAAGGTATGACTGTAATAGGATGATGAAATATACATAAATCATAAGGTACTGGGGATAGCTATATTAATGTCATACAAAGAAGAACTCAAACATAGAGAAATTATCAGCGAAAAGTGGGGTTGTTATGAGCAGTTTCTCACCAGCCTGGTCCCACAGCCATGTCAGCCCTAAATAATTCACAGAGACGGTATATTAGATATAAAGTTGTTGACCATTTACAAGAGTTTCTTGTTGGCTAGCTTTGTCTTAAATATTAACCCATTTCTATCTATCTAAGCATTTCCACATGGTCTTATCTTACCAGAGAGAGGGTCCGGACCTCTTCCTCTCAAATCCCTATATCTTGACTCTCCTCTCCTATATCTCCCAGAATCCTCCTTGTCACCTTGTCCTGCCTATCTTGCTTTCCTATTGGCCAACAGGGCTTTATTCATTACCCAATAAAAGAAACATATTTACAGAATGACATCTCCCATCATGGGATATTACAAAATGGTAAAGGAATTGTGTGTCCAGAATGATACAGCAGCCCCTAATGTATATGAGCCAACAACCCAACAACAAAACGCATGAGCCCAAAGCAAATGGGACTTCAGAGAGAAAGGAATGAATCTGTCATTCTAATGAGAGAGTTCAGTGTTCCTCTCTCAGTAATTGGTGGAGCCAGAAAACAGAAAATCATTAATGACAGTGTTCAACTGAAGAAGAATCATCAGTCAGCTGAATCTAATTGACATTTATAGAATGTTTCAATGAACAGAATGAAGAACAGTTGCCAAAAGAAAGCATATTGTGGGGCCATACACAGCACCTCGGCAAATTTTCAGAAAAGGAAATCTGAAAAAGCAAACTCTTAGGACTAGAGAGATGTCTGGCTCAGCAGTTAAGATCACATCGGGTCGCTTGTAAATGCTTGTGTCTAGGAGATCCAACACTCCTTTTGGCCTCCACATGCACCTGCACACACACACACACACACTCTCACAGACATAAATAAATATAAATTTATTTTTAAAGTATTATCTTATACCATACTGGAATTAAGGTAAACACCAATAGCAGAAAAATACCAAGAAAATCTCAAAATGTTCATCATGAAATAGTGCATGCCTAGATAATTGAAAGACCATATAAGTCCAAAGGTTAGAAAATGTTTTAACAAAACAAAAGTAATCAGGAAATAAGACTTGTAGAAACCTGTGGGCATTGGCATAGGCTTTGATTCAAGAGAAATTTATAGCTTTGTGTATGTATATCAGAAGGAAGCTCCAAAAATCAATAATCTAAGATTCTATTTTAAGAAAATAGGAAAAGAAGTGCAAATTAACTCAAAGCAAAAAGAGAAATACTGAAAACCAGAAATTGATGCAATTTAAAATATCAAGAAAGAAAATCAGTAAATTCTAACACCAGCTCTTTGAAAATATCAATGAAGTGATAAATATCTGCTTAAGATATTAAGAATGGAAGAAGATTCCAGCTAGTAATATCACAAATGAGAGAGGGGCCATCACTACTTATTTCATGGATATTAACTGGTGACCAAAGGGATCCTGGGAGCAATCCTGTGCCCATAAATCTCATATGTTAGCTAATAAGGGACAATGCATGGAAAGATGTGGCATCTGTTAGAGCCAGGGAGGATCTGAGAATGTCACCTTTCATTCCTGCACAAAAGTCCCTATGTATTCTTTTTAACCCTTCTATCTATTAATAGTCTCTATTCTTGCTGTGTATCTCATGATGGTTTAGCTTTTGTTTGCATACTTGTCGGTTAGGGTTTAGATTTTTGTGTGTGTTCCTTCTCCCAGTCTACCCCAAGACATTCTCTCCTGTACTCTTCAGCCACATCTCACACACTTGAACTCACACTTCTTGTATCTTTTCTTCTTTCCTTCACCTTATTCCCTCTTCTTTTTATTTCTGAAATATAACTTTCCATAGTGTCAACACTAGAATCTGTGGATCCTAGAAATATCTTAACTTTCCCCTCCTAGCTTCCTAGCTACCTCCTCATTTTGTTAATGTTTTCTTGTCAAATCTAGTCTAGTACTCCTTATTCTTAGCTATATTATTTTGACTCATCTATCCTCTCTCTCTCTCTCTCTCTCTCTCTCTCTCTCTCTCTCTCTCTCTCTCTCTCTCTCTCTCTCACACACTCACACACGTTGTACATGTAAAATAACATAATTTTAGGTAAACAGAAATAATATGATTCCTTAGGTTTTGACCTTGATGTTATTTGTCCCTACTCCTTCCTTCTCCTTCTTTATTGACCTTTATCCCCTTTCCCACTTTGAGCCCCCTTCACTATTTTAACCACAATTGGAAAGGATACAGAAATTGACAGATTAAATGGTGGAGAGCCTAGACCCAACAGATATATACAATACAACTCTTGCACCTAAGGCTTAGGCGGAAGAAGGGGCAGAAAGATTGTGAGAACAAGAGAACCAGGAAGCCTTCTGAGAAATTGTGTCTTCTAGAAATGACTGCTTAAGAAATACCTAAACAATTATAATATTAATAAATATGCTAATGAGGGAGAAAAAATTCATGAGACCCAATCCCTAGACAAAGAACTAAAGGCAACTAGTGACTTCTGAGAGTTAGGCTCCTCATTTGTTATATAATACAAAGAGGTCCCTGAGATCATACACATTAACAACAAACACATACTCAGCAGGTTATTTTTATTTACTTATGTATCTCTCTATTTATAACAACAATAATCAGAGAAAAGGGGAGCATCAGATTGAGAGGGAATAGGGATTTACAGGGCAATACAGGAGGAATATGAGGAAAATGACGTGGAAGGCGTTACAGGAAAGAAAGAGAAGGGATGAAGTGCTGTAATTATATTTTCATAAAAATATTTCTTAAAAAATAAATTTAAAAACACATTGCAATAGGAAATATGCCAGATAACAAGCACATACACATTTTAAAATGGTAAATCTGTAAATTCCTGTTTTGAAGCCTCTACTGTATCATGAAGCAAAACTCAAGTATACCTTCAAATGTAAAAAAGCATACCTCAGATAGAATACTTTCAAAGCAAAAACAGACCCATGGCTATTAGGCAAACATGAAAACATGCTGAATGGTGTAATCTACACAGATGGTTGTTTCATTATGAAAATTTATGAGCAAATAAACTTATATCAACATACTTTAAAAAACTGTAGGAAATATTACAGGAAATGGAAACATATTAGAGGAGATTTTAATTCCATGCTCTCTGTTCCTAGCTTATTAGTGGATAACTAATACAAATAATAGGGTAGTTCTAATTGATTTTCAATAAATTAAATTTCATTTATTTGCATTTTTTTTACATACTCATAACTGGATTTAGGGGCTGGAGATATGACTCTGGCTAAGATCACTTCCTGCCCTTTAGTACCACAATTTGTCTCTCAGAACCCATGGCAGGTAGCTCACAACTGTCTGTAACCTCAGCTCTAGGCTCATTCAATAGCCTCTCCTGGTCTCCATTAAAATGTCACCCACCTACTCACTCATCCTATACACACACACACACACACACACACACACACACACACACACACACAAAGAAAGAAAGAAAATATAACTTTTTTAAAAAGCCTGGACCAAACAAATCCTATTTTAGGCCATAAATAATTAATTAAAAATTTATATTAGGTGATATAGACAATAAACATAAATATAAGAGTAGATGGGTACATGATAGCAAGCAATTCATTCCTTACTAAAAACCAGGCAGTTCAGAAGACAAGGTTATATAATTAATATGACAAAATAAATATCTTTGCTATATATGAGCAATAGAAAAAAAAACTTTAACAATGGTAAGAAAAATTATAAAATACCTAAGAAAATATTTTAAAAAGAAACTAAGATGTATGTTATTTCAGAAGCTAAACAGTGTTTTTGGTGATACAAGGGTCTTAAACAGTGTCATAAACATGTCGGATCTCTCTAACACAATCTGTTTACATAGTTGGATCCCCATAAAATATTATCTGAACTTAATTTTAATAAAGATGGACTGATTGTAAATATCTAATATTTTAAGTACAGAAAGATAAAGACAATTTGTACATGGAATTACACAGAAGCATCATGTACAAACCCTCAGCATAATTCTATAGCATCAAAATAAAAACATAAAGACAGAAATAGATACATGTATTACATATAAAAGTATGCTTTCCTTTTGTCATGTAATGACTCCATATATATTAATTTTAAAAGCAGTATTATAACGGAGGTCATAAAAAGTGTGGTGGTTTGAAAGACAATGGCCCAATGGCTCATATATTTGAATGTTTGGTTCCAATTTGGTAGAATTGTCTGAGAAGGATTAGGGGGTGTGGCTTCATTGGAGGAGGTGTATCACTAGTAGTGGGCTTTGAGGTTCAAAAGCCCAAGTAATTCCTAATTTAGCTTTCTCTGTCTCTCTCTGTGCCTCTGTCTCTCCCTGCCTCTTGCTTGTGGATCAACATGCAAACACTCAGCTATTGCTCCAATGATATGCCTACCTGCCTACTACATGATGGTCACAGACTCAGCCTCTGAAAGTGTAAGCCCCAAATAGACCCTTCTTTCTAAGTTTCCTTCATCATGGTGCCTCCTCACAGCAAGAAAGAATCGCTAAGACCATTTAAAAAGTAAATACTTTTTTAAGCTCAGAGCTACTGAGCCTCACGCTTCATGAGATAAATACAAAGAAAGGTATTTTCGCTTATAAACCAGCAGACTCAGATGCCCAACAACAAGCTACTGCTGCTGGAGAAGTAAGGAAACTGACAGCTACGTGTCACTCACAAGGGTATGCCTAATACATCTTCCATGGACAGCCATTGGTAGCTTTTATTAAAACGTTCCAAGCTCACATATGCTTGGTCAAGCAACCCCACTTTTGAGAACTTACTCTAGAAATCTGTATGCACACACATAAAATGGCACATAACATAGCTGAACCAAAACAGTACAAAGACCGTGTCCTGGGGAGAAGAGGACAAATACCTATTCACCCCATGTAGGACAATACAGATAAAAATAAAGTGATTCTACCTGTGAGCCATAGGGCTACTTACAGGAATCTGGGTGGAGGTTACTTAAACAAGCATTGTGACCCAAAGATAGCTGCATCTCCTAAAAGCCTACTGGACTGTGGGTAACGGCCCATGAAAGCTATTTCCCTAGAGTTCCCTGAAGAAAAGTTCACTTGGTCCCAGCACTCAGTATCTCTTCTCCCCAGAAGCTGGTAGCACTTACATAACCTTGTGAGGGGCTTATGAATCTTACAACTTTCAGAACTCTCTGAGCCTTGTTTCTTAGGCCTGGCAAGGTTTAGACACTTTTCTCCATCCTCAGGAGGGGAAGTTTCGATATTTGTGAGAAACAGTTATAACAGGGGTAAATAAAGACATTCAGAAATTGATAGAGGTTCATCGGGAATCGATGCTCTATTGAGTAGAACAACTTGGATGGGTCTTTTTATCAGTGAAGCTCTTAATGAGGTAGACTGAACTCCAGTATGTGTACATGTGTGTTTGTGTATGTGTGTGTGTACATACATACAAACATTATTTAATATAGTGTATATATATATATATATATCTTTTTTCAAAGAATTACAAAAGTACAATGTTGTATACAGGAGGTATATAAGACAGGGAAGAACTGACATTTATAAGATTTTCAGAAATTGGTATGTAATTTTGTTCTGGAGTCCAGAACAAATTGAAAAAGTGAGAGGTTTCTTGTTTAAAATAAAGGTTCTCAGTATGGTAAAAGAGAGTATTGTGCCAAGTGGCGGGTCCTTCTGTAGTGGGACCGTGCACTACCACATGGACCACACACCTGTGAGGCTCATAGTTCCTGCAATGATTCTGCACTGAAACCTAGCTCTGTCCTGCAGAGCCAGTGTTAAAGTGTGGCTAGAGCTGTCAAGTTGTTACTGATCCATTAGATCACCCATCAGTGATTTGTTCATTGATGATTTAGGCATAATGAGGACTGTGCCTAAAGAGCCCTCACGTCTTTTCTCAAATATAGAGTACATGGACTTTTTAATTGAAAAACATCAGCTTGGTTTGAACTTAACCTGCTTGCAGATCACTCAGATAACATGAAACAAAACTGGAGTTTGAGTTCCTTCTCTGGGAGTCATTTTTGGTAGTGAACCTGTGAGGCACAAAATATCACAGTACATATTAAACAATGTTAGGGGAAAATAATTCTGGCTACTATGAAATTCTGATGTTATTGTGGTAGTTTGAATGTAATTGGCCCCATAATCTCACAAGGAGTGGCACTATTAGGAGGTTTGGCTTTGTCAGAGTGGGTATGGCCTTGTTGGAGGAAGTGTGTCATTGTGGGGGTGAGCTTTGAGGTTTCCTATGTTCAGGATACCGCCCAGTGTCTCAATCGACTTTCTATTGCCTGAAAGATGCAGGATACTCAGCTACTATCTCAGCAACACATCTACCTGCATGCCACCATGTTCCCCGTCATGATGATAATGAACTGAACCTCTGAAACTATAAGCAAGCCACCACAATTAAATGTTTACTTTATAAGAGTTGCTGTGATCATGGTGTTTCTTCACAGCAATAGAAACCTTAACTAAGACAGTCATATAGGGAGGCAAAGTGAGTGTACTCTATTGCAATATGCACACAGTTCACATGCTCATTAACTCTAGTTAGAAATCCTTGATAGAACCAGTGTGTTGCTAGGCAGAGACAATAAAACGAACATTAGAAAGGGCAATGAGAAATCAAAGTTTTAAGGGAGAGCAGACACCATGTACACAAAACCTTGAGCAACAGAAAATGTTGAAAACAAATAAAATAGGACTTACATTAGGCTCTAGGTAAGGAGCTGGCAACAGTTATTGTTGAAATTGAATGAGGCATATTGACAATGCAGCAGCAGGATCTCTGTAGGTAGTAAGGGAAGAGTCCCACAGTAAAAACAGAAAGTTGTTCATAGTGAGAACAGAGGCTGGCTTCCATAAAAGAATAAGGGTTAAACAGCAGAGTCCAAAGTATTGAGGAAGGTAAAAACGGTTTGCAGCTGGATATGAGATAAACAAATTAAACAAACAAGAAGCAGGGCAAGGCTCTTGGCCACTGACAGCAGGCTGGCTTGCAGCCAGGCCCCTTGAGGGACATATCAAAAGCTCTATTGCCCTTGCTGAAGTTCTTGGTTTTGGTACCCTGATTCTAATGCAGAGAAAGTTGTAAGTAAGGATGGCTTCTAACAACATACTGTTATCTAGGAGACCATCTCAGACCACCAAAAGACAAGCAGCTAAATAGGTAATCAAAAGAATGCAGCTACATCATGATGGCTATGAGTAGATTAGTTGTCTATCATGGCCAAACTTGTACTCTCACTGGTAACGTGACTGTGAGAACAGAAAGAGTTTAGTATAATTAAGAGCACTTGGGACACCTTCAAGGTTGAAGGTAGCAACATGAACCAGTAACTAACAACTAGCAGATAGTCTAGGCCAAAGTTGGAGTCAGAGAGGCACAAATGGGTCTTCGACTTCCCCTAACAAGCTAGACATCTCATGGAAAGTGCATGATCATCTCCCTTGTTGGGGTTTTATTTAGCCAGAAGTGTTCACCTCATTAATTGTCTTTGGTATGACACATTGAACTAAAAGCTACTGTCTCAGTTGGATCTTTGATGTTTGTGAGTGTGTGGCATCTTAGGGTCTTGGTTCAAACACAACTGGGCCAGGAAAAGTCTACTGTTCTTAAAAATCCTACATCATTAGTACAGTGGCAAATCAGGGCTAAAAGATTTGGACTTTATTCTCATACTGGGGGGGGGTGTAGGAAAGCAAGTCCATCTGATTAACATGGTGGTGGTGTGCAGAAATTCATGTCTATGCCACGATTTCAGCCTTGTAACTTAAACTAGTACCAGAACAGTGGCAAAGGCACGATCAGGAGACAATAGAAAACCCCATCATGCTTGGAGTTTTGATTAATAGAGTTGATGGAGAGGGAATAGCTTTCAGAAATTATTTCTTAATGTTTAATGATACTATTGATGAAATAGAAAATGTATAATCTGAAAATAGCTTCATAAATGCTTCATGAATAAAGTGATGAATTTATCCTCGAACTGTTTGCATTTGGGAAGATCCTGAGTCAGGCATACAGGCACAGAAGTTGTAACAGTTGATTCTTTCTCTTTCCTGTAAGGGGTCTGCATGTTGAGACTGATAGTCTTTAAAAGCAATGTACCAACACACTGGGAGATTTCTCGTCTGGTAAAGTGTGGGTCTTGCAAGCATAAAGACTTGAGTTTAATCACCAGAACTTATATAAAATACCAGCTGTGGGGATTGGGTGGATGACTCCACAGATAAAGTACCTATTGCAGAAACATGAGGAGGACCCAAGTTCAGGTCCCCTGGGCCTATGAGTATGGTGGCATGTATCTATAACCCCAGTATTCTGAGGGCAGAGAAAGGTATATTCCTGAATTCACTGACTAGCCAATGTAGCCAATTGTTGGGCTCCACATTCAGTGAGAGTTCCTGTCTCAAAATACAACATGGTGAGCAATAGACAAAGGCACCAAGCATAAACCTCTGGTTTGTGTGTAACTCATACACACACACACACACACACACACACACACACACACACACACACACCGGGCAGGGGAGGAAAGAAAGCACATGTGGTGAGGTGCATTTGTAGACATAGAGAGAACCAGATCTCTAGGGACTTGCTGGCCAGCAGCCAAGCCTAGCAGCATGTTTGTTGATTGTTGATTTTCAGATCAATGAGAAACCCTGTCTCAAAAAAAAAAAAAAAAAGAAAGAAAGAAAGAAAGAAAGAAAGAAAAAGAAAAAGTAAAGTAAAAAGACTGAGCAGTTCCTGAGGAACAACACCTGACACTTTCTCTGGCTATACAAGCATGCACACACAACCAATGCATCAGAAGTCTGAGCTTTTTTGACTGGTATTGCGGGAGTTAGGGTTGGGAGTATGGAGAAAGATGGCAGTAGTGACTGCAGGCAGTGGACAGTGACTCCTGCAACCCCAGAGGCTCATGATTTGCTGAGTACAGGCTGGTTCCTACCCTTCTCTGATGGAAGATGTGATGTTAGGCCTGGTGTTGTTTCTCATGTGTGCTATTGGATGGAAGGAATAAAATGAGCCATATTTGCCCTTGTTAAAGACACTTTTCATGATGGCCATAAGAAATAGGAACTTCTCAAAGAAGAACCTAAAAGAAAAAAGCACATTTTGTAAGAGAAAATAGTAATGAGAAGGAAGGGGAGATTGGTGCGTCATTATGCATACAAGGTAAGAAGGAATCTTGCAGGAAAATTATCCTGCATGAATAAACATGGTGGGGACTGTCACCTGCCCCTCTGCTTACTGCCACTGCAATTATTCCCAGAACTGTATTAAAAGGTGGAGAGTTCTTCATGCACTACAGCTATGAAACACTGAATTCTCTCACACTTGTGTGCATGTCTGTGATGTCATGAAGATGTTTATGCATTGAGCACATACCTTTCACACTACATACCACTTTCTTAAGGATAGGAAGTAGGACTGAACACCCTACAGTCCCTTATTCTCTGCATCTTCCCAGTTATGGGTCTCTTTCTTGACAATCATCTACTGCAGACAAAAACTTCTCTGGTAAGGGCTGGGAGATTCCTTAATCTACAGGTATAAATGTAAGTCATTAGGAGTTTTGTTTAATACAGCGTCCACTTAGCAGAATAATAGCAGTACTAAATTCTCTCTTAGCAGAAATAGTTGTATATAATAATTGTAGGTACTCTACTTACAGATTGTTACCTCTGGTGATGTTGCTAGGTATGAGTTTCATCATGTGGAGCAGACCTTAACCCAATCAGAAAGTAGTTGGTTGCTTATATGACATTCATGCCTCTACTGCACCATGGACATGTCTTGCCTGGTCAGTCATTATTTTCGCTCACAGAGTTCACATCTGGGTATGGCTTATGATTAATTTTTCTCCTCTTGAAGCTTGCATACATAGTGCCTTCCAGCTCAATGAAATCTAGTCAAAAGGAATGCAGCTTTTCAGATCCACACTAGTAGACTGTTCGGTCTTAAACAGAACATATATACTGTACCCCCTTCTTTAAAGACTCAGGGATAACTGTGGAAGAGGGGTTAGGGTTGGGGTTAGGGTTAGGGTTAGGGTTAGGGTTAGGGTTAGGGTTAGGGTTAGGGTTACAAAGAGTGTAAGAGTCAGAGAAGTTGATAGTTATAAGGAAACCCTGTCTTTGGGGCACAGCAGGACAGCTGCCTATATGAACTCACAGTAGCTGTGACAGCACCCACAAGACCTGTGCAAGCCCAAGCCATACCAAGTTCTAACATGGAGAGAGAAGCTGCAGAGTTCTACCCAGCTAGGAGCTACCAACAAACAGGAGAAGGGGTAGCTTTCTCTAAGAGTGTAGCCCCTGATGAGTTGACCATGATTCAGTGGAAGGCCACACATCTAAGAATACTGGTAGTACAAACTGGCCTTGGTAGGGTAACAAAAGAAAGGGCTGAGTGGGAAGGGAAGAGGGCTTTGTGAAGAGTTGGAGGAGATAAGGTGAATATGATCAAAACACATTGTATGAAATTCTCAACCAATAAAATTTTTAGAAAACCAATGAGAAAGGGGAAGAGAAAGGAGTTATGTTGTGCTATTGCTGGCCTTGCCTTCTAGCATAGAGCTTTACTAAATACACAATGGGTTGTGTGAATATTTTGAAATATTTCCAGTAAGTGTGGCATCTAAAACTTCACCTGTACACAAGCCACTTATCTATGCTGACAAATTATGCAAGGAATCTTAACGTCCATCACAGGTCACGTTTCTGAGGCCAAGTTTAACGGCTTCACACTGAGTGACAAGAATGTTATGTATATGAAGAAAATGGGGAAGTAAACTGCCTCTGAAGTCATGGTTTTCATCAGCCTTAATCACAATTGTGAGCCTTTGGAAAGAATAGAAAGAGCAGCTTGCAGGACTCTCTTGATGCAGTTTCCTAATCCCTAGCATGCTCAGACACACTCACTCCTTTAACAAAGAGTGCCTGCTGAGTGTGGGGACTAAGTTTGGGAACACAATGGGGGACAAAACAGAAAAACATGCCCATGAAGCTCGTTTTCACAATGGGCAAGAACAGCAAATAGTTATCTTGTCATATTGGGAGGAGCTGAGTGTTCAAGGACAGTCTCTCTGGGACTGGGGGATGGGGACTTGAAAACTGAGAGCTGCCTGTTAGCAAAAGATACAAAAGGAAATACACATTTTGGGTGAAGGGATTCAGAGTAGGTCAGACACATGGCTTCAGGCTCAGGAGAACAGGTCCTTGGGGCTGGTTCCTGAGATGGGGAAGATGGAGCAAGATGTACAAGAGAAGAGTCTAGAACATAAGGTGAGACTGTCTTTACATTTTTTTCCCCCACATGGAAAACAAACGGTCTGTTAGAGTTTGGATTCAAAATGTCATTCAATGGTCATGTGCTAAAGTGAGTTTGGTTGGCAATCTGGGATGCAATGGGAGGTGGAACAATTTGTTACAGAGCAGGGGCTTATTGAAGGGAGCAAGACAGGGCAGGGTGCCTTTGAATGGGATATTAGAGCCTACCATTCCCACCCTACCCTCACCCCACCCCACCCCACCCCATCACTGCTTCACCCCTGCATCTCACCTACCCTCTGTCCCAGGCCCAGGAACAATAGAGCCAACTGACCCTGAAATGCCTTCTCTGAAACCACGGGCCCAAATAAATCTTGTCTCCTCTAGGTTTATTTTCTTGATTATTTTCTGATAGTCACAGCTAAGGAATGATCGTAAAAATCTTATGAATATGTATTCTATAGAGATAAATTATTTTGTCTTTCAAGGCAAATAGAGTGAAACTGTGATGATGATGGCCCTTTGTACGTGTGTGTATGTGGGGGGGGGCAAATAGGTATTGACACTTTCACAGTATAGCTCACCTTCACAGAACACAACACTTAACCTTTACAGCTAAAATAATACAATTTACTGGTGAGGCTGGGGCATGGCTCAGTCTATAAAATGCATGCCTCAAAATCAAAGACCTAGCATCTGTAAAACCCACGTTAAAAACCAAACAAACAAAAACAAATCAGCTTGGTGTGGTGGTGCACAGCAGTAATCTTAGTGTTGGGGAGGAGGACTAAGTGGATATCCAGGCTCACGGAGGCCTCTCCCCTTCCCCAATTCAAAAAAAAAAACAAAACCAAACCAAACCAACCAACCAAACAAAAAAACAAAAACACAAAAAAATCTCCACCCAATCTCTGCCTCATGGCATCTTTCTCTCACTACTACCTTTTTAAATGACAACAAATAGACCTAATTGTAATATTTTTAGGACTGTTCTGAATGTTTGTAATGTTCATATGAGTATGGGGGGGCATTCACAGGTGGATGGTAGACAAGGCTGACTGGGCATCTGCAGCATAGCTGAGACATTGTCGATCCTGGTTGCGAGTGATGGGATCCGCTGAGAACACACCTCATGAGCTGCACAGCCAGGCAGGACAGACACTTCAGACGCTGTAGGGGTATGGTCAAGATGCAGAGGTATGCACACATGTGGATACAGTGTGCAAGCTGTTTGGGCAACGTTGCTCTCGTGTTGTCTTGTTGATTTTCTAGCTCATGGGCTTCTTCTTATTCAAAGGGAAGCTACTCACTAAGACCTTGCCTGTCTCGTTCATTGCAGCATACCAGCACACCGAAGCCATTAATTAATATTTGCTAAATGAATGAAGAAATCAACATACCTTATAACTATTAAGGGTGTGAGCCAAAGGGATGGAGATGGGATCTGCTTCCAGCACCACCCCAAACAGAGCTGTTTAAAGAGTAACCCAGCCAGCCGGCCACCTACACACATTCTGAGTGAGTAAGGTAACAAAGGGAACAGCCCACTGTAGCTGTAGTGTCATATCTACAGTCAGGAAACTGCTAAATAATATTAGTTTTCAGTGAAAAATTGTAGAGCGCTCAAAGCTGCCAAGTACAAGAGATGCATCAATTCAAATCTATGAGTAAATTCCTGAATGAAAATGTCCAACTAAAACAAAAGCTGTAATCCTTCTCATAGTGAACAGTAGGCGGCTTAAAAAGCCCTTTCATTCATCTTGTTTTATTTGACTTTGCTACCTACCTGAGTGAGTGCTGGACAATATTATTCCCATTTTATGGATGGGAATAAGGAGGATTAGAGGAGGATTAGGTGGTTCGCATAAGAGGGTGCTGCAGAGAAAGGGGTCTTCATATCCAAACTAGGGTTTCTGATTTGAAATTCTTTTCTCCCCCCCCCCACCTTTACGCTTCATTCATTGGTTTCTTTAACATACATACATCGTTGGGTTATTGCACACTAATTGTTTCAGGTGCCTATAAAATAAGGCAGTTGCTCCCGGACCCTAGATTTTTAAAAAATATATTATTCTTAAGAAGAAAATCGGCAAGTAACTTGCTACCTTCCTAGTTTAGTGCCTAGTACAGCTCTCGGGAGACAACCTCTTGCTACGTGGAAGGTTTTGATCACTGCCCTGCCGGGAGGTGGGACTGAGCGACGTGGGCGGAGGTGCACCCGGGCCGGTTCTGGGTGGGTGTGGGGCGGCGCGGCGGAGGCCGGCCGAGGGGCGTGGCGGGGCGTGGCGGCGACGTGGCAGCGGGGCGGCGCGGAGGCCATCTTGGCGCGGGACGCGCGCTGCTCGGGTCTTCCTCGTCCTCAGCAAGGCGGATCTCTGCGCCGGACACCCGGGATCCCGACCCGGACCCGACCCCGACCCGCGTGTGCAGCTTCCGCGTAGGCGCTTGCTCGGACCCAGGTGAGCGCGGCCTGGCGGTGACCGGCGCGGCGGCGACAGGAACGGGCGAGCCCCAGGTGGGCGGGCCGGCGGCGGAGTGTGGGGGCTCGGGGCGGCGGGGACGCCGTCGGGAGAGCGGGGTTCATTCCCGCATCTCTCCGGCCTCGACCCCGGCTCCCGGGCCTGCACCTTCCCCCGCGTGCACAGGTGTCCAGGCCCGCGGACCTTCGCCCGGCCCTGCCCGGCCTGCAGACGTGGCACAGGCTGCCCAGGCCGCCCGCCCTGATGGGGCGCAGCGTCTTCTCCTGGATCCCAGCGCCGCCCTGCAAGGCCCTTCAACCCAGACATACTTCAGTCATATTTTCATGATTGCTTATTCCCTACACGGCAGGGTCTCACGTCCGAGAGTTTTTGTCGCAGTAGTTGATTTGAGAGGCAGCTCCGACTCTGTCCGCGATCCTGACACTTTTTGGCACTCCAGTGCTGTGTGAGCACTGTTTGAATCACTGAGTGTTTAGGAAAGTTTATTTTGGGCTCCACACAGAATGACAGATTGCTGACCTCCGACTGGTGGTATTCGAAGCAAACCTAAGACATCACTAAGGTCAATAGGAACAGCTTCCGACGCTCTGAATCTATCAAAAGTCCACTCTTAAAAGTAGCCATCTAGTTTCTAAAAGCAGACCAGAGTAGGTGCAAGCAGATTCGAAGATCGGTTTGATCAGAGCCTGAGGACTAATTTTCTAAGCTATTCCATCTCTTTTCCCGTAATGTTGATGCATTCAGACTACTTTTGTTCCTCAAAAGTTCTGTCAACTGATGCCTCTGTATTGTTTATCCTACTAGCCTTCTTCATCGTCTTCTTCTTTTTTTAAAAGAAGGTATGTTTATATCTGCAAAACTTATTAATTTATTTCAGTATTGTATTTAAGTCATTGCTCAAACAGTAAAGCTTTTAAGGACTGAAAGAAATTGATCATACATCTCAGGTGAGCTCTTTTCCCCATGCATGTGATGAGAGATCAGGTTCATCTTTAAATAGGATCTAGCTGTGACAAGGATTAGATAGCTTCTGCCTCAAGAATGTGAGTGACAAATTATGAAGGAAGGAACCTTGGTAGAAAGTGATGCAATCTGTTGAGGAGCCATTATCCCAGGTTATCTGTCTTTGTCCAGGTAGGGAATATGCCTGAATTTAGCCTCTTGAATGCCTTATCTTTCCTGTCTTCACAGCCAGGCTTTGGTGGCATTCATACTTGTTTCTCTTCCTACTCCTCTGTTTGATCCTAGCCACCCCGTAGTCTCCCATCTCTGGAGACAGCTCTGAGATGGTCTGTAGTATAGCAAACCCATGGAACCATCCACAGCTCCCCTTCTAGCTTCTCCGCAGTATTTAGCCCTACCTTGAAAATGCTGACTTTTGAGTGTCATGATGCCCTCATTTCTCCCTGTGACTCTGCTGGTCTTATTTTCTGCAGGTTAGTTGGCCACATAACTGAAAGAAGGTTTGGCGTTGAGTAGTAGTCCCTTTATCCTGGTATGCCCTTGGGAGAGACAGCGCAGACACAGTATCAGAAACTGTTGGGGCAGTGATGACACTGGACTGGTGGTTTGTGAACTCCAGACCCAGTTGGTGTCCCTACTCAGGTGTTTCAAGGAACTTGACCCTGCTGAATTAGAGGGGAAGTACTTTATGATCTCCCCAAAGATACCATCAAACTCCTTGGCCTCTTAAAGAGCTCTCTGTTCTACCTGTTGGCGCCATCATATGTCTGACCAAATGTGTATCTCATGCCTCCCCACTCTTATCCTTTATGGGCACTCACCAAGTCTTACCCCTAAATGCTTCTCAAGTCTGTCTCCTTTCTCATCTCCATCCTAATCTTAGTTTAGGTGGCAGAGTCTCAGCCTGTCGTTATGGATGCCTGGGAACATACGATTCTTGTGGGTTGTGGGATGTGTATTATGGGAATTTGAGCCCCTACCTGATACATACCAGAAGTACCCTGTGACAACCAGAAGTTGTCATGGAAATCCTAGGGGATATGAGGTTATGGTTACCCCTAGGGTAGGGTATTGGCAGACTTTATTTGAACTTCTTCTGTATGCCGAGTAGTGCTGTCTCTGCCCAGTGGTCCATCGTACGTATTTCAGCCAAAGGAATCCATTTTCATTTTTCCCTAATGGTACTGGTGGTTGAATTCAGGACCCTTGCATTTGTTAGGTCCACCACTGAGTTATGGTCCCGGCCCAAAGGAGCCTTCAAAACACAAACAGGGATTGTGAGTAACTGGGGTCAGCCTGAGTCTTCCAGTGGGTAGTGGGTGGCCTGATAGCGTCTGGGAGGTAGGAGGGCATTTTTCTGTGTGGAGGAAAAAAAAACAAATACTAAGGGTTTACTGAGGAGTGTAATTTTATTTACTTTACCTTTACGTAGTGAGAAAAAAAGAGAGAGAGAGAGAAAACAAGTGAATGCTTTGTTACCAGTTTTATGCTTGGAGAGAGGATATGACATTAGGAGTGATGGTATGGTTGTGTGTCCTAACTGTGCTAATGATGGGCAGCTGTGTATATGATTCAGCTTTACAGGACTGTTCACACCTCAGACACACAAATGACTTATTAACAGCTGAAGTCTGGGTGGGGTGGGGGCTGGGGGTCTACAGAGTGGTTAGTAGTGCTATACCATAGTCAGTTTCCTGTGTTTGGTATTTGCAGATTTTTGTAAGTGGCTGTGACAGAGGTCAGTGTGCATAGAGCACTGTGCTATATTTGCATCTTACAGATTTAAAATCTCAGAAGAGTTGGAATAAAACCACAGATGCTTCCTCCAGCTCGAGTGCCTTTCTGTTCTTCAAAGGGCCAGCTCCTTACCTCAGTCAGGAAGGCCGGGCATCTGGGCCCCTGGCTGTCCCTCAGTCTTATTCTTCCCCTCGGATTTTTTGTGACTGTGTCTTCCTCCCTGCAGTGTGCCCACTTTTCTTCTGGAAGCTTCCCCTTTCCCTATGTAAGTTCTTTCTTTCCTTGGCTTATAGAAATTGGGTTTATCCTTCAGAACCAAGTTCATCTGTGAGTTGGGAACGCTCCCCAGAGTTGTAGTCAGATTCCTTTTCTGTAAGCCTCAGCTTATAGAATCCAACCTTGGGGTGTTTTGCTGTTACTGTATTGAATTGTACCAGCATCCTTGGGTATTGTTACTGTTACTTGGTTGTGTCCTGTACATGCCTCTAAGTTAACTGGATTTTGCTTAGTTGGTTTTGGTACTTGGTAAACAATTTGCCTTCGATGAACATTTGTAAAAGGAGTAAAAACATCAAAAGCCAATTTGACATATTTACAGTTGGTTTTGTACTGTCTGAGTTTCTTTTCCTGTTGCTGTATAAAACAACAAACAACACAAGCCACTTCAGAGAGAAAAGGGTTTATCTGTTTCATAGTTCAAGGGCATAGCCTTCAGACTTCAGGCTTCATGCAGGAGCTTGAAGGTCACGTGGCATCCAGAATCAGGAAGCAGAGATTGATGGATGAGTACATGCTGCCACCGCTCGGTAGTCATGGTCACACCAGTTTGAAAAGTTTCTGTTTTGGTTAAGTGATGGCTTTTCCCCAAGCTACAGTAACCAACCTTCAGATTTGTTTTCCTACTGTGCCCCTCCCACCCGTTCAGGCCCTTGACAGTTGCTGGTCAGAGAGATAGTTATGATCACCCTTAGTCTACAGTGTCTCACTTGCCAGTCCTTGGTCATCCTTGACAATGGATGCTTTTGACCCCCCCCTCCCACTTATGCCCCTGTAACTATTTCTACTCCAAGTGGACAATGGCCTGTCTGCTTTCCCAATCTACAGGCCTCCCTTCCATGGGTTTTCTCAGACTGAATCTCTTCTGTTCTAGTTGTCCCTCCACCCCAGCAGTCTCCACAGGGATCGTATCCATTGATTTCCCATCGGCCAATGGCTGATTCAACCGTGGGTGAGTTTTTTAGATTTTTCTCATTGGAGACTCCTTCTTTGTGACCCTCAGCCAGATGGACCCCTCAGATCTTCTCCAGAGGATCTGAAGAGATGCTCCAGTTCTTTTGAAGGTGTTCCTGTTAAGTAGGATCCCGCAAGGAAAGGATGCTCCTTCTTTCGAAAGCCTGCTTATTGTTTGGGAAGATCTCTTGTGTCATCTCTCCTCATGACCATGGGCCAACATGTTTCTAAATCGCTGAGAGCAGTATCAGTTCCCAACCTGGGGGTTAAACAACCCTCCCTCCTACAGAGGTCTCCTAAGACCATCAGAAATACAGATGGTTACATTAAGATTCATATCAGTAGCAAAATTACAATTATGAAGTAGCAACAAAATGTTATGGTTGGGGGTCACCACAGCATGAGGAACTATATAAAAGGGTTGCAGCATTAGGAAGGTTGAGAACCACTGGCCTGGAGGGTCTTCTGTCTCCTTTGTCTAGAAAGATGGCTCAGTGGTTAAGAGTACTGACTGCTCTTCCAGAGGACCGACCAAGGTTAGATACCCAACACCCTCATGGTGGCTGACAACTAACTGTAACTCCAGTTCCAGGGGTTCTGACACCCTCTTCTGTCATCTGTGGGTACCAACCACCAACATAATAACACAGACAGATATGTGGGCAAAACACTTATAAACATAAAATGGTCTGCCCTGGAACTAAACACTTCTATTAAGCTAAATGCTTGTAATTTTACCAAAACATGGCCTGGCCGCACTGCCCCGTGACAGTGGTTGTTCCTGGACAAAGGACAACACATTGTACTACTGCATTGGGAGATACCTAACTAGATGGATTATAGTCCAAAGTTTCCCACATTGTAGCCGTTCCTTATCTTCCTGGCCTCTGCCCTGCTCCCTGCTTATCCCACTCCACCTCTCAGGTTCTCTTGCATAGACATCATCTGTGTGCGAGTCACTGAGCGGAAGGTGAGCAAGAAGGAAAGACAGGCCAGGGGACGAGACTTGTGACAGTGTAAGCCCGTCCTTATTCAGGGAGAAGAGCATGCAGACGGGTCTCTGCAACACTCAGAGACCACCATCAGCTTTCTCACCGGGTAGTTAGAAGGCAGGGCTGGGGACAGAACGTTGAAAAGCTTCTGACTAGAGAAAGATGAGCAGTGATGAAAAGAATGTGATCAAGAAACATCTTTCCTACGGCCCACAGGGCAGGGAGTTAATTTACTTCTAGAAATCAAATTACTGTAGTTACTGGAGTTGTTACCAACCAACAAAAACGAGGTTTACAAAATGGCATGACCCAGGTGCTGCTGAACTCCCATTTTCCAGTTTTACAGTCTGGGAGCCCAACCAGGGTGGACAGATCTTCCCCTTTCAGTAAACAGTCAAGATAATGCCCACAGCCATGCCCAGCGTCTACTCTTCCCAGGTGATTCCAGAGTCTGTCAAGTTGACTAAGGTTAACACTATTATATACTTACTATGAATTTTAAGATTTGCAATTGTTTTTATAGAATAGTATCACCTTCATCCAGTCACACCTCCTCCAAATAGTGCTTTGTGTGTGTGTGTGTATGTGTAGGTAGGTAGGTAGGTAGGTGTGAGACCTACTGTGGGACATATCACTGAAGAACATGGACCCTCCCTCCCAACTGTCTCAGCCCCTCAGCTATGGCTGGATTTTGTGAGCCCCTCCTCCTTCCATGCTGGAAATTTGACTGGCTTGATTTTGTGCAGGTATTATGGCCCTGTCATGTCTAGAAAACACTGTTTTGTAACAGTTCAAGCTCTGACTGTTACAGTCTTCCCACCCCTTCTTCCATGATATTCCGGAGTCTTGGTGGGAGGGAGGTTTCTTAGATGTTCCTTTTAGTTACTCCACAGTAACTTACCTGCTGTGTTTTGAGTACTTATGAGTCTCTCTGTTAACCATCCATTACCAAAAGACATTCTCTGATGAGGATATAAAGCAAAGTGCTTAGAAGGAAGTTTGACTTGTAAGGTATGCACCATCATTTGTTAGGACCTTGCTTTCTTGTGGATTGTTTTTTTACAGTCAACTTCTAACATCTGAGCCACACCAGTGCACTTTACAAAGCTGCTAGCTATAGACCAGGAGACTGGAAGCTAACTGTTTATAAAGCTGAACACATTTTGATTTTTGTTTTGTGTGTGTGTGTGTGTGTGTGTGTGTGTGTGTATTAATAAGCATAGCTGACAAGGAATGTATTGAGGGAAGAGTGCATTTGTAAAGTCAAGCAAATTTAATATTTAAAAAGAAATGTTAACAGAATAGTCCACATAGAATGTTCTGTGAGGGAGAAGAGGCGTTTCAGAGGTAAATTAGATGTCTCTGTTTGAAGCATCTTGACTGAAACCTGCATGTGACTCTTAGTGGGATTCAAGTGGCCAAAATTGGCTTGGCACTTACGATTTGAAATATATAGTTTCATTTATGAGATGGTTTTCGTAAAATTATTCCCATGTTGTAAAATATGTATATGGAAATGTCACAGGCTATTTGTATATTGAATAGTTTCATAGACTTTTTAAATTTATTTAAACTGTTATAAAAATTGTTACAAATAAAAAAATTATACACAGAAATGAATCAGATCCAAAGACTATACAGAATTTTTTTCAGATACTAAAAATATTTTTTAAATATTGTATGTGTGCCATATGTATGTGGATCCCTTTGGAGGCTAGAAGAGGGAGTCTGAAGCTCCAGTGCAGGTAGTTGTAAGCTGTCTGATTGGACACTGGCATCTGAACTCCAGGACCTGGCGGGTCATCTCTCCAGCCTTGCAGGAGTTTTGCCAAGCCTGGTCCAGACGTGGTTGTGTTATGAGTACTAAAGGCAGACTTGCCTCTTTGTGGTCATTCTCAATTGTTCTCTAACTGTGTGAGCAGCTGCCCCAGTTTGAAGCTTATCCCATTTTTATATCTTTGCAGAGCACCGTAACTGAGGAAAAATGATGGAAGAAAGTGGAATAGAGACAACCCCACCTGGAACCCCTCCCCTGAATCCTGCAGGCCTAGCTGCCGCTGCCATGCCCTCCACCGAGGTTCACTTAGGTGGGCTGGAGGCTGGGGAAGACACTGGTCTCTCTGAATCAATTAGAAGAATATGTTGTTAATGCTTCCTTAATTTTGCCAGGGTGCAAAGAAATAGCCCTTTTAAGTTTAAACAGCAACACAGAAATAATCTTGCTTTTTACAAGTAAGGAAGAGTAATGTATTGTTATCAGGTTCACTCTCTGTTCATACTCACTATAACCCACCTAGCAAGCCTTCAAAGCATTGTTGTCTAATGTTCTATGACTTTGGGAATTAATCTTTGTGAGGTTTTAGTGTCTAGATTTTTGTGTTCAAATCAGGGATGAAAAATGACCTTCTTGCCTTAGAAACAAACAAACAAATAGAAAGGAAGATTTGCCCTGGGACAGTGCCGTCCTTGAGTTGTGCTGTTTCTCCAGCCGAATCACAGGGCCTGTACTCATGTACAATAGTCATGCGTTGGAAATCACACCTTTAAAATTATTAAGATTTGGCTTACCACATTAGGAATTTCCCAAGCAGCGGAAATTTGAAAATGAGATTAAAAAGCTTTTTCAACTTTGTGTGTTTACCCTCCCTACTTTTTTTTTTTTTTTTTTCTAGCTGCAACCAGTTCCTTCTCATCTCCCAGTGTGTCCGGGATGGAGTCCTTGCCACCGCATGCGTACTCCACGCCTCAGCCATCCCTGCCCCCTGTGCAGCCATCAGCACCGCCCCCTTTTGTGCCACTGTCTCCAGCTCCTTCGGTTCCCCTGAGTGTCCCTTCAGTGCCACCCTCAGTGTCTTCATCACCTGCCACCGCCTTCAGCAGCCCCCCTTTACCCCACTTCCCGCCCGCCACTTCCGCCTCAGGTGCTCTTTTATCTGGGGCACCGCCTTCAGGACCTCCTATATCGGGATTTTCTGTTGGTGCAGCTTACGATATCACGAGGGGCCATGCCGGGAGAGCACCCCAGACACCTTTGATGCCGTCGTTTTCTGCACCCCCAGTCACAGGTGATTGTCTCTTACTGCTCCTCAGTACGCAGCTGTATTTGACAGTTAATGACTGTGTGCCAGGTCTGAGTCATGTTGCTGTGATTTGTGTACTAGACAGTATTTGAGGTGGACCGTGTGTACATACTGTAGTAAGGATAGACTTGGCCATCTGCTGCTCTTAGGGTTTGCTTTCTCCACATTGATTTTCTAGTCTGACTCTGACTTCCAGCATTTCCCAAGCTCATCTCTTTGCCATTTAAAGTATTAGCAATAAAGCTAGTGTAACTTGCTGTATAGTTTTTGTGTGGTATGAAAATTGAGGTATGATTGACATTTGAGGTGTGAGAAAGAATTCCCATATCCCATATCCATGCTAATACTTACTGTATGCTGCAGGTCATAATCCAAGAGTACATTATAGTTTGCTTTTTTTTTTTTTTTTTTTTATCAGAACCAACTTCCCGAAGGAATAAAGTTTGCCTAGCCAGTCCCATGTGCCAGAAGTGGGTGATACTAGGCCATTTCTTTTCTTAGGCCAACTACACCATCTCAGTCACCTTCTCTACTATGTTTGTTGTTGGAAGCAACTTATCAAGGCCTAATCTTCATTGTCTTCTGTCTATGGTTTTTGGACAGAGGAGCACTTTAGCTGTAGATATTATCCAACTTGGCCTATCTATCTTCACAAGTAAAATTATGGAGAATAGGTATTACATGCTTATCTGTGTAAACCTATGTAAAGAGGAAAATACCTTTTGAGGGATTTTTACATTTGTATTTATAAAGGTTTGAGTTAATAACTATCTTTACATGCTCAAGTAGTTTTGTGATTGAATTTGTTTTGAGTTTCTCATATGATACATCTTCTTATAGAAAAATATTTGTGGAATAAATTACTCAACCAAATTTTTGCCCTTGACTAGGTATTTTGCCAGGCCCCATCACTCAGCAAGCCAGTATGACACCACTGGCACAGGGACCTGGAACCACGTCAGCCATTACTTTCCCAGAGGAACAGGAAGATCCTAGAATTACTAGAGGCCAGGATGATGCACCTGCTGGTGGGATCTGGGGTTTTATCAAGGTAAGGGTGTTTGCCTTTCAAGTTACTGTCCAGATGTAAAACTAACAGGGATCCATAGAGAAACACGGCACAGGGCAGGGAAGACAGTGTTCTGAGAACACTGTATAGAGTTAGAGAAAGCAAACCCCTATGGCCAGATTTCTGTAGTTGGCGCTTGCCATTGTCTGTGCATCTCTGTACACATGTCCTTATTCTCTTAATTAGAATCCAGCTGGATTAGTGACGTGGGCATTGTGTCCTTTGTCTTTTCTAGAAGACTTCAATAATGTCCTTCCAGCTGTAAAATTGTCTGCCTGTCTTTGATTCTTTTGTGTTTGGGGCCTGCATATGTTTGTATGGATGGATGTGTTTAGGGGCCTGTGTGTGTGTGTGTGTGTGTGTGTGTGTGTGTGTGTGTGTGTGTGTGTGTGTGTAGGTCCAGAATTGATACAGTGTCCTTATGAATGGTCTCTGCTTTATATATTGAGATCTGCTTTCTTTCTGTACCAAGAGCTCGTGGTTTGGACTAGTCTGGCTTGCCAGTTTGCTCCGTCTCTACATCCTGAGCATGGGGATTACATATGGACACCACACCACCAAGTTCTTTGTGTGGGCTCTGGGAATCTCAGCTCTCGTCCTCATTTGACACTAGCCAAACCCCCAAACTTAAAACCATGTTTTTATTTTCTTTTCTTTGCTTTTAGATTTGGCCTTTCTTTCCCATGAGATTGTTTTTTGTATTCTTTGTTCATCTTTGCCCAACTTAAGGTTGGGAGGTTTGTTTTCCTAAATGAGTTTATTAAGCAGTGCTATTTTATGATGTATACACTATGGCCTTTTCAGTTTTAATCTGCATTTTAACTTATGCTTTTTTCTCACCGAAGTTCTTAGGTGTTGAGAGTCATTTCTGTGGATCTCTCTCAGTTCTGTATCCTGACAGAGCAACTTTACATTCCAGCTAGAGTGTCTAACCATTTCGGTTCTCACCCTGAGCAGTTTAATGTATCCGGTGTGTTTCAATACACCGTGTTCAGTGCACCGTGCAAGAAAGAGGAATGTAAGCGTTTTCCAGCCTCTTAATGGAGTATTTTGAGGTCATCCTCTCAGTGACCCGATGTCTCCTTATTTTATTTATTAAATTACACATTAGTGCCAGTCTCTGGATTTGCTTCTCTGCCACAGCAGCACATGATTTAAACTGCAGCTAGGTGTGGTTATTCCACTGATGGGTACTGAAAGCACTCTGTGCCCAGGTGGGTATGCAGAGCATTCCATGATGAAAAGGAAAGTGTGAATTAGCAGGGTGCGGCAGTTGCTAATGGTTCCAGTTCCATGAGCCCTGGTTCTGATGCTGTGAGCCTCTGGTTTCTCTTGAGGTTTGCTTTCCTGGTCTTCCCCACTTTCTTAAGGAAAAAGGATTTTGAACTCATTCTGCTAACTTCCAATGTTCTGCTGAGAAGCTGCTCAGTTTCATTCCATATATTAAACATAGTTTTAAACTAAGTGGTTGATGTGGTTATATTTCAGCAATCTGGTCTTCTTACACTTGCTTTTATAGCTCTCTGTTCTGTGAAATCTACAGCCTTCTTCCTACTTTGTAAAGAGATTGCTGGTTGCTAGTTGTAATAGCCGGTTCAGCTCTCTGGGGCTCGTTAGAGCAGTAACTTAAGTTTTTATCTTGAGGTTGTCTGGCAGTTTTAAACTTAATCCTTTTGGACTCACTGATCCTCAGTCATCTTGGTGAGTTGAGGGGGGGGGAGGAATCAAAGTCTGTTGGACACCTCTTAGGGGTGCTATCCCCTTGATTTTGGAAGATGGAAGTTTAGGCATGCAAGAAGGAAAGCTGGGGTGGAAAGCTCATGGTGCTGTTGGCCTGAGGAATCAAAAAGGGAGAGCTGCCTAAAGGAGAGGTTGAGAAAAGGAGCTTAAGTTGGACATGTGAAGGACAGAGTTATCCATTAAGGCAATCAGGAGCTGTTCTGGGGAATAAAGGTGAGAAGTATTTTTTCTGTCTTTATCTTTTTAGAAACTAAATATGGACTTATATAGACACATGGTTACAGTCCTTATTTGGGACAATAACTGAAGGACAAGTTGTTGTGAGCATTCTTCCTGCCAGCCTGGTCCCTGAACTGTGTCAGCCCCAAGTGAACACACAGACGCTATACACAGACGCTATATTAATTATGAAACTGTTGGCTGTCTTGGGCATTTTATTGGCTAGCTCTGTCTTAATTATTTAATCTATTTATATTAATCTGTGTATTTCCATGTGGTTTTATCTTACTGGAGAAAGAGGCTGAACCTATTACTCTTCTCAAGTCCTACATGATGACTGACTCTGCCTATGTTCCCCAGAATGCGCCTTGTCTCCTAGGCCCACCTATCATCCTGCCTCATTGGCCACAGTGCTTTATTCATCAACTAATAAGAGACACATATGTACAGAAGACATCCCCATCAACAAGTTTCTCCTATAAATGTATTCTCCTATAACTGAAACACACTTTTCAGACTGTTTTTAAACAGTATTATTCCAGAACCCTCCACAGGCCACCGCTGGCCTAATTTCTGCATGTGAAGGGAAGATGCCAAGAATACCACTTGAATCATAGTAGGAATTTGACATCGATTGACCTCATTTTAATTATAGATTCCAAAAGTACCATTTTACAGTTTTTAAAAGTAGTGGTCCACCGATGCAAGGGAAACTTAAAATGAAAAGTTCCCTGTGTAGGTCTTGCAGGTAGCTACAACCGTTGTGAGCTCATGATTCCAGCAGCCGTCCATGTTTGGGAGGCCCTGTTTCATAGTGCTCTTCCCCATCCTGTGGCTTTCATGATTTTCCCACCTCCTGTGATGTCCCCTGAATCTTGGTTGTAGTGCGGTCAATACAGGTGTTCCATTTAGGGCTGAGCACTCTTATTCTCAGTGCTATGACCAGCTCTGCATGTCTTTGGTGACAAAAACTTAAGCATAGATGAGGTAGATGATCTCTAGGCACTACCTGTTAGTGAGGAGCCATTGACAACCAACCATTGCTGAGGGAAGGGAATCACTTTTGCACATATGGGCAGCACTAACTGGGCTTAGTTGGTTAACAAAGAAAAGACATGATGTTGGGACGGGTATGTTGTGACATAGGGAACATTGGAGAAGGAAATGGGGTAGGATGACCATACTTAATTGTTTTCATGTATGAAGTTCTCAAAGTTTTAAAAACTTCTTTCATGCTTAGGAAAGTCAAGATGTTCTTTGCTTGAACTGAACATTTGCATCTTGCTTTGTGCAGGGCGTGGCTGGGAATCCTATGGTGAGATCTGTGCTTGACAAGACCAAGCATTCGGTGGAGAGCATGATTACAACACTGGACCCTGGCATGGCTCCTTACATCAGTATGTAGATACATGAGCCTACTGTTAGCCGTGTGTTCTTAGAAGCACTCAGTGGCGGTTCAGTTCATTTCTGCTGGCCATGTAATTGATAGAAATTCTTCCTGTGCTTTTAAATCAAATTCATTCTCAACCTGAATTTATCTTTTCTTAGTCGCCATTATGTAAGTTTTAGGACTTTGGAAGAGGGAAAGATTAATTTGATAGTAAATTTTGTATCTTTTTAGTGGTTTATGTGGATTTTTTTTCTTTATTCACTGTTAGCTTTCAAGTCATACTTTGTTTATATGTGTTTATGCTTAACCAGGAATAATATTTTTAGAGAAAGTTAAATCTAGCAATTAATAAGACTTGATTATAAGTTTAACTGCTTTTGAGCCCTGTTTAGATATCCTTAGATAGTTGACATAGGCATATTGCTCTTTAATTTTCATGTACATTTCTGGTGAATAAATAGGGATTAGCTAGGTCAGCACTAGTCAATAATCCTATAAATCCTTAAAATGCAAGGGAGGTTGGTAGTTGGGTTCTGAGCACATGTTGGAATAGCATACTCCGAGCTTAGAGGGTGGGAGTATGTGTGGTGGTATCAGATGGTATGATGAGAAGAGGATTTGCGTCCAACCTGGGTTTGAGTCCTGACAGTAGTGCTTAGCAGCTGTGTTATGGTGGGTAAGGTTCTGCCAGTCTAGCTCACATGTATGAGGCTAGTAACAATTAGTGATACAGTGTAAGCCCATGGTGTGGTAGTAATTATTAGAAAGTTACCACTTATATTTGGAATTGAAATTCTTTTTGGTTTCTGTAGAATCTGGAGGTGAACTGGATATTGTTGTAACCTCTAATAAAGAAGTGAAAGTGGCTGCTGTCCGAGATGCTTTCCAGGAGGTCTTTGGCCTAGCTGTGGTTGTGGGGGAAGCTGGGCAGTCCAATATTGCCCCACAGCCAGTAGGCTATGCAGCGGGATTAAAGGTAAGTAATAAAAGCTTTTGTAGAGTTTGGGACCTGCAGTTTATTTGCCTATAATTGTGATAACAATCCTGTGGTCTGTGTGGGACTACTGTATATTTATATATTGAAAATAGTAGCTCTGTCATTAGTCAACACTGTCATATGCTGTGAGGATAGAAAGGAGTTGTAATTGAATAAAATCTCAATTAGGTTTTGGTTATTAGAGGAGGTTACTGCAAGATGGCAGCGTCATTAAGAAGGAATCAGACAGATGTTCTTGAAAGGAATCTTTGTAACATAGTATTGATTTTCAAGTCAGTTATTGAAATTATAATATCTGTTGGATCCCAGTAGACACACAAATATACACCTACACAGATACACACACACACACACACACACACACACACACACACACACACACATTATTATTTATTACACTGTTACAGAGACACAATCATGCAATAACAAAGTTGATTGCAATCAAACATTTTCCTATCCTAAAGCAAGGGAAGCAAATTTTTTGACCTCACTTTCCTGTATCGTTTGTTGATCTCTTCCTCTATATTATTCTGACATGCTTGCTTCCTTCTTCACTGAAACTCCTGTAAGAATTTTGAACATTTTTCTCTAATTCTTTGTGGTTTCCCGACTAGCTACACTTCTGCATTTCCCTGTCCTAATAAGAGTGCACTCAAAGCCAACAAAAAGACTTGCTGTTTATTTGGTTGATCAGGGCCTTTCCAGGCAGGTGGTCATCCTCTCTGTTGCTTAGAGTTTTGTATAGCCAGGATGGCCTCAGACTTGCTCTGGAGCCAACACTGGCCTTGAACTCCTGATTCTGCTTCCACCTCCAGAGTTCTGGGATTATAGGTGTGCAACACTATGCCTGACTTTTACTTCAGTCTTTTTTTCTCCCTCGTGGCTTTTCCAGTGCACACCTGGATTTTTTCTGAGTTCATCTATTGTTCTTTGCGTTTGTGCTTCCCCTGTGGGTCCCTCCTTTTCTCCACAGCTTCCTCTTGATCTCTGTCTCCATGTACTCCTTTGCTGACCTCATGTCCCTGGCCTTAGCCAGCATCTCATGCTGACACTTGCAGCTTCATATTGTCACTGAGATGGCTCATAAATTCTTAATTTATGTAAAAGTTGCCTTTTTGACAACTGTACTTGAATATCCCAAGCTAAGTATGTGTAGAATGAAACTTTTTCTTTCTCTTACACTTAGTTCCTACTTCATCTCAGTCAGTGGATGAAGGAGAAACTTGACAGCAGCTGTAGAGAAGCCTCTTGTTTCTTTTCCCATTTTTCTGTCTTCTTTCTTCTTTACAAGACAGATTCAAGTTTGCTGAGGTTTTTTTTTTGTTGTTGTTTTTTTTATTCTGTTTTATATAGCTTTATATTTTATATGTTCAAACAGATATTGGTATGTATATCCATTATAGTAAAGTCATAGCCAGCAGTCCTGTAACTCCTGATTGGATGCAGCTTATTTAATACACATACACACATTTCCCTGCTAAAGTATTTTAGAGCCCTGCTATGCTTAGGAACCTCAGACAGCTCTTCAATGTTAGACTTGGGACCATTTGGAATGGTGGCAACTTTTAACAACACAGGCATGTAGAAGATGGCACCAAATATGCCAGCTCCTACTTGTTTCAATGTGTGAGCTTAAACAAGATGGTAGTGGCATTTGTTTGACCTGGCTGGAGATGTGCAGGGCATACAACTGATTTTGTAGCGTTGTACACATCTGATGTTGAGATTACCAATAAATTTTAATAATTATCGAATTCACCAAGACAGATTTCAAATTTATTGAGGATCAACTGTATTTATATTAAAAAACTTTGAATAAAGGAGCATGTGATTTTGACTTTGACACCAGTGTACGCTTATTAAAACAGTCTTTATGCCATATGGTAAAGGTAACTGATGTCTGTAGGGTTTGAATTCAGTATAATCTAGAAACAAACATTGTAAATTGGAAAAATAAATGTGTACCCGCCATAACTATAAACGTTAAGATACATCGCAAGAGTTATATGGATGAGTTTTGTTTGAAAGGTGGGGACAAATCTATTGCCTGAACTGAGTCTCCACTTGTCACCATTTCAAGATTGGCTTTTGCCATTGTTTGGTTTTTCACATGGCAAGTTCTTACTGAATACTTATTTGCTTATGCCTAATGTCAAGCCGAGGGGATAAAATTGATCATAAAATAGACAGCATTTACTCTCCTATTGAATCTATCATCATTCTTTTTCCTGAGCTAGTATTTGGACCTCCCATTCCTGCCGTGTTTGTGTCTCTCAAGTGCTGGGATTGCAGGCCCGCTACCCAACCTTTGAACATTTTTTTCTCATGTCATTTGTAATCACTATTTATGAGGTGATGCAGGTAACAGTTGGATACAGCAGCAGCCCTCATATCCTGGCATTGACTTCTCTACTCTCAGATACATACATACCCTTAGCTTTGTGTTCTTTGTGCAGGTTTCATACGCTGTTTGTTTTCGTTAATGACAATTACTCTCTGAGTCAGCTTCAGTGTACCACATACATGTAACTGTACATGTAGTATACATGTAACTGTACTTGTACATGTTGCTGTGTGTATTTAAAAGGGAATTAGAAAAACTTGGAAGACACATGTTCAGTATGTGATCACAAGCCCAAAGTCAAGAGCAAAGCATCCAAGCAGATAGCAGGGCTGAAAAAGTTATTCTGGAAGATGACCTCTTGCTAAATGAACATTTGAAAATAAGGCTTCCTTATATGAATAGTCAGTTAGAAATTATAATTTTGAAGTAATCAATCAAATAAATTAAACACAATACTGCATGAGGGAATAATTTGGAAAAATGTACCCTTAAGTTAATACCAAGGGAATGCCATTGGATATTTTCACTCTAGACCAGTGGTTTCCAACCTTCCTGACGCTGCTGCCCTTTAATACAGTTCATCATGTGTGGTGACCCCCAACTGTAAATTGTTTTTGTTGCTACCTCATAACTGTAATTTTGCTACTGTTAAGAATGGTAGTGTAAATTTCTTTGTTTTCCAATGGTCTTAAGCAACATCTGTGAAAGGGTCTCTTGACTCGCAAAGGGGTCACAGCCCATATGGTGAGAATCACTGCTCTGAACCTTTGTATTGTTGGAACATTTACAGTGAGTGGATATGTTAGATATGTGTGTGTATTATATAACTAAGAATCAGTATATTTACTATTAATACTGTTTTTAAGAACTGGTTTCCAACCTGTGCTGCTTTTTCTTAGGGTGCCCAGGAACGCATAGATAGCCTCCGGAGGTCTGGCACTATCCATGAAAAACAGACTGCTGTGTCAGTAGAAAACTTCATCGCTGAGCTGCTGCCTGACAAGTAAGAGGTGCAGGGTACCCTGGGGATCAACGCAGCTGTGTCCAGAGTTCACATGAACACCTAGAAAAGGTGTCTCCTGTTTTAAAGCCAGAGTGGAGTGTCAGCTCTTGTGGTGTGACTGTCCTGTGCTTAGCTGCCACTTCTGTCCTCTCTGTTCTTTTGTAACTGAGCAGTGCAGAGCCATGCCTGCGCTGACAACCACTTGCTACAATAGGACCCCATGTAAGAAATACTCTGCATGTTAGCTGGGGTAGGTGTGATGGAACACTGGGGTTAAGCACACTGCTTCCTATGGTGACTCACAGAGGTGGAAGGTGGACAAGCATCTTGATGGCACTTAATAGGAGTTACATAGGGCTGTGTGTGTAGCTTGAAAAAGCCTCTGGGAATTACAGTTTAGCATTGTTTTTGAGGGCTTTGTGTTTGGACTCGCTGAGTTACTTTATAATAAACAACCATGCTTTGATGAAATCTTCTTTTATTTATAATTGCATGGTGGTTTCATTTTTGCCTTACTTTTTTGTTTACTTGTGACCTAGCATTTTGTAACCATAACTTGCAAAATGTGGCCTTCACTGAGCTGGAAAACACCTGTCAGGGAGAGCAATCAGCTAAAAGGGAAATCATCTCCAAATGTGCTTGTCAGGTAAAATGAGTAGAACCATGTAGACCAAGTTAGTACTCCTCAGTTATCCATTCATGCTGAGTTGGAAAAATGAGTCTATTGTCTTTTTCCATATACAGAATATCACCAGTGTAAGTATTCTGGGATGAACAGATCTAGATTTTGGTGTTAGTTTTGGATTAGTGTTAAGTACACAAAAATGTTCTTATACTTTGTGAAGCATCTCCCTTGTTGTGACTTGATTGGTGATGTAGCCAGTATCTTTATGGCTTCTGAATCGAGTGTGAACCGTTTTCCACTCTGGGAAATAGAATTGCCTGGGAACCACAGTCCATCATACTCTTCTCACCTTGCTTATACTCAGAAAGGAAAGATGGAGATCCCTAGTGACCAGCTGAGAATCTCCCCACCCCTGGCCGGGTTGTGATTCTGCTGAAGGACTTTATGAATGAGAGGGAAACCTGAAAGTTCCCTTAGCCAGCAGGACCAGGGACCGAGATGGAAGGGCCTTGGGTACATGGCAGTGATTGCAGGTTCACGGAGAAGGGGATGGGGGGTCAGGTTCCAGGTTGCAGTGCCTGGTGGAGGTGGTGCTCCTTAGAACAGAGGTTGATGGAGTTCTCATGTATCTCAGGATGCAAAGGCACATGTTTCCAGTTGAGTTAGCGCAGGACCCTGGTGGTCACCATGCTCACAGTAGGCAAAGTCAGGCAAAACAAGGTTTAGCTAAGCTTGGCTATACTTTCTTGAATGAGAAACTCTGTTAAAACAAAATATGAAATTTTGATTAGTAGTCAAGTAGAATAAATATTATTCAGTATTCATGAGTTGAAACATTTTTAAGATATGAATGCAAAAGACATAATACCATTTTAATATTCTGCAGTTGCTTATGCTGTTCTTTATTCATTTTGTAGTTCTTTGGGCTTATAAAAGGTACTTAGTTTTTAAAAGATGGAGACATTGAACATAGATAGCCTTGGTCATATTCCCTTAGTACTTAAATTCATTTCAGGGTTGTTTGCTATTTCTGGTAGCTGGAATTCAGTTACGTTAAGTATGTTTATGATGCCTCCTTTTCTTTAATCTAAGTATCTTTCCATGGAAAAGTACCTTGATTTCATGAGTGTGTTTTCAAAGGCCAACTCCTACCTTGGAACATGTGACTCGAAGGCTCATGTTTATGAGGATCAAGCACGTGGTTATTTCCTCTAAATGAGCTGATTTCTTGATTAACTAGTGACATTGTTAGATTGCTGTGTGCTGGTAAGGATCGTATTAAAATTATCCCCCTGTTTTAGCAAGTGTCATTTAAAAATATTATCTACAAGGCGCTCTTTGCATGTTCAAATAGATGTGATTTTTGCATGTTCAAATAGCTGTGTATTTGACTGCCCCTTTCCCATTTTCCCCCTATCTTAGCAAGAAGGAAATTTCCCATGGCTGGTAATTTCAATTTCCTTTTTTATTACTCTCTTCCTGTCTCTTCTTGGAATTAAGACAAAGAGTAATTTTATTTTTGCATTTATGGATTGTCCACTTGCAAACTAATTAGAAACACATTTTCTTTCTGAGAACTGTGGTTCTTTAATCTAAACAGTAGGTAGGACTTGCTTTGTCCTTTTGTCTCTTCATTCTCATTTTATCTACCATGTACACAGTATGCTGTTCCTATTTCTGTTCTAGATGGTTTGACATCGGCTGCTTGGTGGTTGAAGACCCTGTGCATGGCATTCGCTTGGAAGCCTTTACTCAGGCCACGCCGGTGCCTTTGGAATTTGTGCAGCAGGTTGGTTTCTTTGCCTTTTCATGATGCTCCATATTCATTGTGAGGATTATGCCCTTGATTCTATCTTTCCCTTTTGCTGCACTTGCCAGTTTCCTGATTTCTTCCATGTTGTTTTTTTCCTTCTTTATGTTCGTGGCACTGACATGAGAAGAAAATTGGCCTTTATGTCTGTTTCCCATGTACTTTGCATTTTCATTTGTTTTTATTCGTCTGTAGTTGTCTGGTATGGATGCAGGTGCAGAAGTGTGTGCGTGTATGGAAACCAGAGGACAGACAGCCTCCGGTGCCACTCCTTAGGAGCTGTCCACCCTGCTTTGTGTTTTTTAAGACAAGTCTCTCATAGACCTGAAACTCAGCAGTTAGGCGAGGCTGGCTGGCTAATTAGTCATCCCAGCAACTCTCCTGTCTCCACTTCCTTTGCTCTGGGGTTTCAGTCAGGGATGTCATGTTTGGCTTCTCCTAAGTGGGCACTTGGGTCCTTGTCTTGAACCATAGTCATTTTACCAATTGAGCCATGTCCTCAGCCCCTGTTTATCTCATCTTTATTCCTACTATTTTATCTATTTCCCTTCTCTTTGATCAAATCATCTGTTTTAGTTGTTGACTTTAGTAACAAATCAGTATTTAAAAAGTTAAGTGAATGCTGGTGAGATGTGCACACCTTTTAATCCCAGCACTTAGGAAGCAGAGGCGGGGAGGTCTCTGTGAGCTTAAGGCCAGCCTGACCTACAAAGAAAATTCCAGGCCAGTCAGGGCTACATAGGGAAACCTTACCTCAAAAAAACTGAACTAACAAACAAAATTTAGAGATGTTTAGCAGTTAAGAACACTGGCTGCTCAGATGACTTTGGTTCAATTCCCAGCATGCCATGGCAGTTCAAACTGTTTGTGACTACAGTTCCAGGGGATCTGATGGCCTCTGCAGACACCAGTTGTGCATGTGCTGTGCACCAGCATACAGGCAGGCAAAATACCCATACACATTAAATAAAAATAAAAACATGTAGTGGTTAGAAATTTGTCTTTAGATTTGCTGACTGAAAAATGGACCTAATGATCTACTCATGGATTGTTTCCAAACTGATTCATACTTACACATATTTTATGTAAATGTTCTCTTAATTCTCTAATGAACAAAATGGAGTGTGCCTGTCGTTGGGATCTCTCTACGGTTAACTGGTTAACTGATGGTTGTTGCCTTTTCCTTGATTTCTACAATTATTTGGAGTGTATAGACGTGTGACAATATGGGAAAACGTTTGACACTCTCTGAGAAGATGCATGTGCAGTTACATTTCAGTTTAAAGTGTGGCCATAACTTTGCTAAAGGGGCTAGTGATTCTTTCTTAACGTTTGCAGTGTACAAAGACGCTTGGAGTTTTGATATTTCTCTGATACTATTTTATTACAGCATGTTTTTCCTACCCACCAGTGCCATCCCGCTTGCTGCCAGTCTGGGCCCACAGCCGCACCAGCCCCAAATAACACTCAGAGACTCTGTATTTGATACAATCCTGTTGGCCAATGACTATCATTGTTAATGGGCTAGCTCTGCCTTAATTATTAACTCATTTCTACTTATCTAAGTATTTCCACGTGGGAGCCACAGCCGGCATCTTCTTTCTTTCAGGTCTCCATCTCGACTCCTCCCTACTACTTCCTCTTTCCTCCTCCTGGTCTCCTAGCCCCGCCTATCTTGTTTCCTATTGGCCACAGTGCCTTATTAACCAGTATGAGAAACATATATACAGAATAACATCTCCCATCACTATTTATACCTAAGTTCTCTTCAGAAGGTCAGGCAAACCCGTCCTGTAGCTCTCACGTAAGGACAGTCAGACGCTTTAAGCTGATGCTGTGTATATAGTTATGCCAATAACTTACAAATGGATATAACATGACAGGTTTTTTAGGAACATAGAAGTTTTACCACTGTCGATTCAAAGGTATTAGACCTAGCCATGTAGACTTGCTGTCTTTAATAGCTGAGGAGTCACTACTGTCATGTTCATGTGACTTAGCATAAGCACTGCCATTAGCCCTACAGGGAATGTTTGCTACTCAGCAGTAAGTCACTGACGAGCACTGGAGGAGCACGTGGCTGTTGATGTTCAGTGGCAGTGGGGCAGCAGAACGCTGTGCAGTCCCTTCCCTAAGGCCTCCACGCACTGCTCAGAGCAGACTCACTGTTAAGCCCACCAAGCCCAGAACACCCCAGAGCACCATGTCCTGACCCAAGAGCTGAAGATGGGTTCACAAAGCAGCTGTGCAGTTACATGAACAGACTAAAGAAAAGGGCTTCAACAGTACTGAGAAACTTGCTCAAAGTAACAAACTTGCAGTTGAAGAGTTCTAATGAGGATTGGAAGTATGTGTGTGTGCTGGAAAGTCAGCCGATCCCCAGTCTGTTGGAAGAGCGGCAGGATAACTGTCTCCACATTGTAGATGGTGAGGTAGATCCAGGGTCAGCACCCAGTGACCCATGGCCAGCTCTGCCTATTGCCCATTTCTGTTTTTCTTGTTTGTCCCTGCTGATCTGCTTATAAACTGTTTATAGATAGTTGCTTTTGTACCAAAAGGACAAAATGGAGGAGTTTTGGTGAAGACTGCCTTCAAAACCTAAAATCTTAGCTCTTCAGCCTGTTTGAAAAAAGGGTTGTTGGCCCCTGTGTTGGATGTTTGACCACTTTTAATTTTAATTTAGTTTTAGGACTAGTTAGTTGGACATGTTGCTCTGACAGTCAATTAGGTTAGGCCTATGCGTACACATGCATCTAATCCCACTAGCTGCTCAGGGTTTTTCTTAACATTATCAGGTCTCTCAGACGTATGATCTTTGGCCCAGCATGGTAGGTATCACTTACACATTTGACTTAACAAACAAAAAAACAAATAAATAAAAAGCTTCTCAACCCCTGTGCCGAGCTATTGAGTCAGGACCTGCACTATAACAAGATTCTCATGGACTTCTGTGGTGTGTTAGTAGCAGGCTCCCGGGGACCTGTGTGGTGTGTGAGGGGCAGGCTCCGGGGACCTGTGTGGTGGGTGAGGAGCAGGCTCCAGGGGACCTGTGTGGTGGGAGGGGCAGGCTCCAGGGGTCTTTGAAGACCCAGTGTCTCTTTTGAAGCCTACTGCAATGCTGGTAGTGCAAAGACTGCCTCTGTCAGTCAGGGTTTCTGGGAAGCTATTTGAGGCAACTCTTGACTATTTGTCTTGTAATGAATTATAGTGTTTCTAATTTTGGTGTCCTAAGGCAACTAATTTGAGCCTAGCAAATTGTTTTCTTCGAGGTGAAAAGAAAGCCCCTCGGATGATGGTGAAGCAGCAAGTTGGGGATCTGTGCACAGTGCAGTTCCATTCTGCATGCATATATTCTCCAGCCTGTGTAGCACTCTAAACAAAACACTGGCTTGAATCCATTTGCCTTTCCCTGCTGTGTGTGTGAAAAGTGATTTTTAAAGAAGCTGGGTAAGGGTAGTGAGCGACAGCACTGGTAGGTACTGTTTGCAAGCTACTGACTCACTGTAGTCATATCTGCAGACTGTTTCTACAAATTAATCAATCCCTTCTTAAATGGGCTAAAGTCTCAGTGTGCAGGCTGTCTCTGCTGGGAATTTTGTGACTCTATGAAAATCATTTTAACATAAACTTACTATTATTGACATGAAGTGAGTGACCCTGAATGTAGAACAAGAGTTTAAGCCCTCAGAGTGAGCTGTGAGCAGGTGGACTTTGAAGACTTGGACATGCACCCAGCCCTGTGTTTCAGCCTCAGCATCTCTAAAAATGTAAATTACCAGGAGACTAGATTATATTTGAACAGTGTGATGGGCTCTTAATAACACAGTAGGGTGTGTGCAGTATTGCTAGGTTTCTTTGACCCTTGTAACTTTATACAGTTGTTGGCAGCAGAGCTGAGTTTCTGAGGGTTTGTCATAATCTATATTAAAAATAAGCTGAGTCAAGATGTTGAAGTGTCATTTCTCACATAGCGAGTTCCAATGTTGCTTTGGCATGAGACAAGTAATTCATGTTCCTTTTCCCATAGGCACAAAGCCTGACTCCCCAGGACTACAATCTGAGATGGTCAGGCCTTTTGGTGACAGTGGGTGAAGTCCTGGAAAAAAGCTTGCTAAATGTCAGCCGGACTGATTGGCACCTCGCTTTCACTGGCATGTCTCGACGGCAGATGATCTACAGCGCAGCCAAGGCAGTGGCGGGCATGTACAAGCAGCGCCTGCCACCCAGGCCCATGTGAGACCCACTGCTGGGACATGGAGACCTGCTGTCACCTTTGGCTCTCTGTTAGAGGAGACTGGATAGCTTCAGAGAATCCAACAGCTTTTACAATTTTCCTATAGTCTGCAGTCCTTTTAAAAGGTATTTTTTTTGTTTTGTTTTTGTTTTTTTTTAAATAAAGGCACAGTGTCATTCCAGTAAAACAAAAGAAGTAGGTCCTCTTTTTACTGTCATGATTATGATTTCATACATCCTGGTTCTAAAAAGATACACAATATCTACAGCACAATTCAGTAGACCAACTTATAAAGTGGAAATCTACCTTCATATATTCGATGATTGTCCTTGGCTCTTCTGGTTTCTTAATATGTAATGAGTCTCTGTGTTAACTGTCTTGCTAAGGCTTGTTTCCTGTTGTCACTGTGTGTGCACATGATACCAGGTTTGATGGTGAGCAGTGCACATGCTCAACAATGGACCTGCATGTTTGCGCTGTGTGTGTGTGTGTGTGTGTGTGTGTGTGTATCTATATATATGTGTGTGTGTGTGTTTATGTATACAGTTTCATGTGTTTTATAGGATATGGGCCAAATTAACAGAATGGAGATTTTTTTGTCATTATGTGCATGTATAGTTTGAAGTTATATTTGTTTCTTTTTTGTTTTAAATTTTCTTATTTTACAGATTTATACTATGAACATCAGAAAATTACACTTTATTTTCTTCATTGCTATGTGAGAATTATATTTGTGGGTTTTTTTTTGAGATTTTAAAAAGTTTGTGTATTGGTGTTTTGCCTGCATGTATGTCTATACACCATGTGTGTACAGTGCCCAGGGAGGCCAGAAGAGAGCATCAGAAACCTAAAAGTGCAGTCATGGTTGTGAGCAACCTTGTGGGTGCTGGAAATCGAACCTGGCTCTCCTAGAGCAGCAGTCAATGTCCTTAACCACTGGACCATCTTCCCAGCCCACTTTTTTACTTTTGTACAGTGGTGTTAGAATTTCCACAAAGCAGTTTTCACGACAGCTGTTGCTCCTGTATTCACTCACAAACTGTAAGAAGCCTCCAAACTGGAAGAAGGGAGCCCCTTCTTTTGGGATGCAGTGTGTTTCTTTATTTAAAGTTACCTGTTTTATTATGTAAGAAGTTCATTCAGTATGCTCTAGTAACAGTCACCTCCCACCCCTCCCTAACTCTTCCATGCCCATCATACGCTCCCCTTCTTGACCTCCTTTTTTTTAAACATCCCGCCAAGTCCAATTTGTACTGCCCAATAGGTGTGAGGCTAGCAACCAGTTGACCTACAAGGAACTACACCCTTGAAAATTTACTGCCCCTCAGAGTCCATCAACTGCCAATAGCTCCCCAGTTTGGGGAGGATGGGGAGTCCCGAGCTGGGTGTTGACTGGCTGGACCTTGTGTAGGTTTAATGTGGTTTCTTGGTTTGCCTTAAGCACAGCTTGACTTTTCTAACTGTGCCCTTCTGCCTTCATTCTTATGGATGTTTTTAAGGGATTGGTTTTATATTCAATGTAGTTTATTTAATCCATTGCATTTAGTGGATGCTTTTTCCTCCCTGAAATTATATGTTTTACCATTTGGGGATTTACATAAGTCAAAATTAAGTAAAATTGTTTCTTACATAGTTGAACTCTATATATGCAAATATCTTCCTGAAGACAATTTGGTACAGAAATGTAATTTAACTTTCTTTTCCTTGTCAATACAGTTCTGTAGGTGTCAGTTAGTAGACTCTGCACTCGTCCTTCTCTGTCCTCACATGTATAGTGTACTGTTCCACGATGCTTTGTGGCAATGATGTCATTGCTGTTACTTTTGCAGAAGGAAGAGAATTACTACTTTTGAGGTGGGTCTCTGTTAATCTCCAAGCACTGTGTGTATTTCTTAGTTAGACAGGAAGGAAGTCTGGCTGTGGTGATGTACCTGGCCCAGGGTAATCCAGCCACAGTACTTCTCATTGCTTCTTCATGCATAAAGAGTAGGGCCTTCTGTCACTTGCTGCTGTGCAGTTTTTAAAAGCTGTCCTTTGGGTCTAGGGGTATAGTTCTGTGATGGAACACTAACTAATGTTATACCCCAGGGTTAGTCCCCAGAAAACACACACACACACACACACACACACACACACACACACACACACACACACACACACACACACACACACACCACAGAGGAGACTGGGGGAACTGTTTTTGTTTAATAGTATTTGATGGGGGCATTGCCTGGATGGTAGTGTTTTATTATACTCTAGGCAAGTTTTACAGATCCTGAGGGTACAGTATTTCTTCCCTTCCTTGTTTTATTGAGTCTGTGTTACCTTACTTACTGTTTCAGAGGGTCGTTCCCGTAGAATCAGTGTGGGTCACTGGCATCTCATTGGGTGACGGTTTTACTTGAGTCCTACATAAGGCAGACTTACACCATGTTTTGGTTGAAGCTGGATAGTTGTAGTTACCTAGTCTGCCTTCTGCGAGGAGGAGAGGGACCGGCAGGTGGAAGTGAGCAGATTGATCAAATCTGATCCTCTGTAGCTGCTTTCATCTGGCCCAGAGTTCTGTCTGGAGGGTGTGAGCAGGCCTGACTCCACCGGCTCTTCCCTAACCCTGCTCAGTCTGCATGGTGCCATTTAGACCTGGACATCCCAAGGCCTGGTTCCCTTCCCAGCCCTTCTGTTTTTGTGCCCTTTGTGAAACTTCCCCACTGTCATTTTTAGGGGGGTTGTAGGTGGCTGCTACATTTTTCAAGCCTTTCAGGAAAAAAACAAAAACGCATCCATTGTCACAGTGGTGGCTTTTGTGTTCTTTTTTCCCCCTCCAGATTATTGAACGTTTACTTTTATCAGTAGGAAAAATATTTAAGGTCAGCTCCACAAACTGCTCAACTGTTTAGTTCTAAGGTCCCCCTATTCTGTATTGTTGCTTTTCTTGTTTTGCTCTGGCTTGGTTTGTTTGTAACAATGGTGGGTGGGAGCTGAGAGCCTCATTTACTCCAGGCCAGCACTCTGCACTGCTCAAGAGCCCCAGCCCAGCTCCTACCCCTATCCCCACCCCGGCCAGGCCCTGCCCCAGGTCCCTACTCAATTTTTGAGACAAACCTGTACTGAAGCTCTCCCACAGACATCTGCAGTTAGAGAAGTTTTAGAATCTGGGAGTTCGCTCTCTGATTCCCTTGTCTTTGTTTTCCAGTCTTCCTTCCTCAGTCTTTAGGGGTAAGATACTGCCATCTTAAGTGTGGGTATACAGGAAAACAAATGAAAGCACACGTGTACATCTACTCTGAATTGTGCAAATTAGCAGTTACTCAGGGTCAACTAAAATTACTCCTCCTTCCTTTAGTTTACTCTTGGTATTTGGCAGAAAGAAAACAAACACTAAGGATTTTGTGATTTATGAAGCCAAATTGATAATCTATTGTAAAAGTTGTTGAGTTAAACATAAATTATTATGAAGTGTAGATTTTTCCTAGGATATTGTATTCATTTTGTGATATTATGTAGAGTGATGTATTAGATAAAATCAATTTTGTAAGTATGTAAATATCTCATAAATAAATACTTTGACTTATTTCTCAGAGGTATGCAGTGATTTAAATGCTAATTTGTATTAATATATCAGAAGGCCACATTCTCCTATTTGGCTCTAAATTGGTTATCTACTCCCACAAATTACCAGACTTCAAGCACCTTCTTTCTGGAAAATTTTAACATTTCCATTTCCAACTGTTCTGGAGAACTCAAAAGAGAGAGAAGACCCATTGGAGATAAAGGTAATGGTGGGAAGGCAGGGTCTCCCAAAGAGCGCTCCGATTCCTGGGTGTGACTTCTCCTTCTCTCTATATCTGTCCTTTTAACCTTTAGGAATAGCTTTAGGATCAGCAATATTAGCTGGAGAGAGAAAGGTAGGAGGTTTGAATTTCACCCATCTCTAAAGTACTTATCCTTACCAGTGGTCAGCATCTACCATAGCAGTTCATGAAGGTCATTAACATGGTGTCATCACCCATAATTTGCATTTAGACTCATTGCCTTAGGTAAATATGTATGGCATTATTACAATGTTACACACAGTATTGCTGATGCTCTGAAAAATCTACTTCTTTGCCTATTGAGCCCCAGCTCTTTACCCACTGGCAAGTGTGAAAATTATAGTGTCCCGAGCATTTCTTTTGCTGGGATGTCATAGTTGAAATCCCATGCTCCGGATTGGCTGCTGCTATGAGTAATCCTCATTTAGGGCTACCAGCATGCATGTTCATGGTTTGGTTTTCTCATTTCTGTTTAGCTCTGTTCTATCTGGATGCTCCAAAGTTGCTTTTCTGTTTCTCTGAGTTTTGGCAGCTGTCAGTAAGGTTGCTGTCAATATCTTTAGGTTTTGTGTGGACTGTTTCCAAGTCTTGTTATGATACAGTTACAGTTCGTTTTGTAAAATCTCAGCTGCTTCTGTTGAAGAGTTTGCCCTTATTAGACTTGCTGTGAGCTGGGATCCTCAGCAGCGCATTGTTTTATGTTGACCAGGTGGGAATAGGACAGCTGGGTGGGAGACCAGTGGGGAATCTTGCCAGAAGACAATAGACATATCGATCATGCTTTTTATTTTCGTTACCAAGGGTCAACAATATAATCCTTAATAGACAAGAACATCAGCACTCTGCCCAGGAAAAGCTGCATTAAATTTATACTTATTTCAGAAGTAAGTAGTGGCGGGAAAAGCTTTCACAACAGAAGTGAAGCTGGCAAGACAAAGCATCAGGGGAGTTAAAGCTACAGATGAAGGAAATTGTAAATGAGGCTTCAACTTGTTTTAGGAATTCAGTTTTTCTGTGAAAACTAAAACACCGAAACTGCTGGAAGAAAATGGGCAGTGCCCTCAGGATACGGGTACGGGTGTACAAGGCCTTTCTGAATAGGACTCCATTTGCCCAAGAATTGAGGCTTACAGCTGACAATGGGATTTAATGAAACTAAGGAAACAATCAGTGAGTGAGGAGGAAGCCCACAGGATGGGGAGGAGGATCTTGGCTGTTCATCTGGCAGCAAGGCAGGATAGTCCTGTGCAAGGTGTGTTTCCCAGTAAGCATCAGAAGGGAACTTAAACTCCACCATGCTACTGTGGCCTCTGATGTTACTGATCCCACTTTCATATATAGTGGCCAAAACATTTTTATTATAATTTTAATTTTTACTGATAATAGATATTTTTATGTACTATATTCTGATCACAGTTTCCCCTCTTCTAATAACTCCTAGATTCTCCCCACCAACCCACTCACCCAAATCTACACCATTTTTTTTTCTCCCAGCAGAAAATGAACAGGCTAAACTACAAAAACCCAAAAGGTCAAAACAGAAAAATAAAGCCAAAGAAAAAGCACAAGAAACACACACACACATACAAACACAACACACACACACACACACACACACACACACACACACACACACACACCTACCTCATCAAAACACAAAATTATAAACCATAATATAACTAAGCAAAGATCTGTAAGGTTAAAAAAATTATCCAAAGTTATAAGACAACCCCCCTCCCAAACCACCATTGAGTTATTTTTCTGTCGGCTGTCTTCTACTGGTGGGATATGCCATTAAGTATGGTTTGTATACCCAGTGAGACTTCATTGGAGAAACCTAACTTCTTCCTTTGAGAGCAGTTGCCTGTTGAAGGTAGCTTCATGACCAGTAGAAGTTTCTTAAAATTTTTACATCTATGAAAGAAATCTAAATGGACTCACCAAGTAACTGGGGAGACCATTTAGACCCAGTTAGATACCTCTCACCACCAAGTGAAACATCCAGTGTCAGGAATGGGTTACATCTTACTGAGTTGTTGGTCAAAGGGGTCCCATGGGAACCTTCAAACAATCCAGATTATTGTCAAGGCTGTGACTCTACATAGACTGATGGTGAGGCTCTATTACTGATGACATCTATGTAACTCATTGAACACAGAGTTGATCTGGTACCTACTTAGCGCCTCCATCCCTACTGAATAGTATGGTACTGAAAGGTACTCTACAGGCTACCAAAGGAAAACAGTAAACATCAACCTAGCTACAAACGCTTCAGTCTACAATGGTGACCTGCCTGTATGATATGACAGAGAAATAATGGCACAAGTGTGGATGGAAGTAACCAGCCGCTGAGTGGATCTAAGGCCCTCTCCATGAGACAGAACCTATGCCACACTGCTTGAATACCCAAGACCCTGAGACTAGATAGACCACAGACCTAGGAGGAAACAAGATACTGTTCTGCTAATGGAATATAGCAGTAAAATGACTCCTAATGACATTCTACAGTAGCCATAGATCAGTGTCTTGCTCAGCCATCATCAGAGAAGTTTCTTGCAGTAGATGGGAACCAATTCAGAGACCAACATCTGACAATATGCAGAGAGTGGGAGGCTGTTGGTGGCAGTTTCTGTCCCCTCAAATGTACACGGAGAATGATATTAAATGTAAATGCTCTGCTGATGGCCCAGGCTTGTTACTAAGTAACTCTTATATTTAAACCAACTCCTATTTCCTATCTATGCTTTGTCTTGTGGGTTGTGGCTCTTGGCTTTACCTGTCCCCCATCATGTCTTGCTCCCTCCGCATCTCCTGGCAGCTCCACTAACCCCACCCTTCATCTTCCCTTCCCAGCATTCTGGGTTTGGCTGCCCTGCCTATACTAACTGTCCGGCTACTGGCCAATCAGCTTTTTTGTTGACAATGAGAGCAACACATTTTCACAGGCTTTGGAAAATTCAGTCCTAAGTGGGGTGTTTCCATCAAACCCCTTTGATATGAGCACTGGGAAGTCTGAGTAAGAGGAGGCAGAAAGATAGTAAGAGCTGGGAGGGATAGAAAACATCAAGGGAACAAGCCCTTCTATACAAAGCAGGGATGATGCACTCAGACTGGGGCAGCACGTGGGCCTTTACTGGTGGTCCTAGCCAGATGGGGGCCCGGGGCTGACAAGGGGAAGTGGACACAAACTTCCATCACTAACCCTGAAGGAACTTTACCTTTAACTGGTTTTGAAGTGAAGTCCTGGATACGTATTCTTTAAAATACATTTTTTTCTATTTATTTTATTTTTCTTGTTTTACATATCAATCCCAGTTCTCTTTCCCTCCCTTCCTACCTCTCCTCCACCCTCCCATGCCCCTGACCTCCCTCCCATCCCATTATCCCCCCACTCCACATGTAAAATACCTTTTAAATAACTTATAGACATTTAAAAGAGAAAAGGCTGTTCATGTCTGCTTTCTCCCAGAGCAAAAAGGTAAGTTCAGTTTCCCTTTTGGAAGTGGACTTCCCCATATTCATTTTGACACCTGAAGCTAAATGAAAAGCCTGAAATTCTTCTAGACGTTCCCCCCTTTCAATGGTTTCTTTAATACGAAGGACTGTGGCACACACAAAAAATGTTGGAAGTATCTTCCCCTGATAAACACAGCTAATTGGGTTTTTAATTCTTAAATACTTTGCATAGCATAAAACCTGAACTAGCTTTGCAGTTGAAGCACTAATTAGAAGGCTGATCATAGAAAGAACACAGGGTTAGAGTTCATACCGCATTTTTACGTTTTCATAATGGTTTGCTGGCAGGCCAGGTCATTTAATCTGTTCTTTTACCTGTAGCAAATGCTCTAGAAGGGTGTAAGCAATGGTCTCATCAGCCAGGGCTTGATGGCTAATCTTCTTGGCTCCCCTGTCCCCCCTGTGCCCCTTTTCATCCTCAAGACAGTGAATTGCCCAGTCAGGCATTGCACCCTGAACCTGATGCTATGGAAGAAGGCAGCGTGTGTTTTGTGGGGGGACTGGTAGTTGATGAAGCCCTGTACTTTCACAACACTCCACGCTGGGTAGATGAGATGTGTGTTGGCAGCAGGAGCTTCGGAGACGGGATGAGAAAGTGGCACTTTGCTTATGCACTCTCTTTTCAGCTGACTTGGCTCTGATACACATACAGGAGGTAAGAGGGAAAAATGATGAAATGGCCTATTACTAAAACCACACTTCCCCATGCTTTTCACTGTGAAACTGAGGCACGGTGGACATGTTTCTGTGAAAATACTTGGCTACTAAATAAGCTTCCATTATCTTTTTTAAATTAATTTTTATTTAAATTAAAAAACAACCTCATTTTACATACCAATCCCAATCCCCTCTCCCTCCAGCCCTCCCACTCCCCTCACTAAACTGCAAGCTTTCATTATTTAAAAAGAAAACATCAGTTTATGTCAAATGCAGGTGAAAACGAACCAGTGTATAAGGACTGTGGAGCAAAGAGCAGATCTTTCCAGTGTGAGCTTGGAGCTGGATTTGCTGAACCTTATTTTTACAGGAAGACTAAATCCTCTTTATCATAGATACATGTTTATTGTATATCAGATGGATGGGTAGATAGGTAGATGGATACAGGTGTACAACAGTTAACTAGGTGGCCCTGTCTCTCACCAGCTGCAGCACTGGGCATAGTGGCTCCAACACCTCGCCTAGGCAACACAGTGTCATAGGTGGTGTAGGTGTGGGAGAGCTGACCAGGGCAAGAGACCAGGGGAAGCAGCTCTGCCCCTTGCTGCTCACTACACAGGGTGAGCTAGCCTAGCCAGGCCGGCCCTTGAGAGCTCACTCTGTTGTCAAAGATGACAGAGAAACCAAGGACCTTGAAACAGACTGACCACTCATTTCAGTGAACACTTGTAAGTAAAGATATATGGGCTGAATGGCGGTGACTCACTCTGTCACACTATGACTTCCATAATGGGAGATGTTTCTTCTTTCTCTTTTTTCCCCCCTTTGATCTTTCGTATCCTGGGAGGGTGGTTTGCAAGGGTAAAGGGTGGTTGGGAGGGGTTAGGGAGATGAGTGGGACTGAGATGCATGATGTGAAGTCCACAGAGTCAATACAAAGTTAAATTTACACACACACACACACACACACACACACACACACACACACACACACACACACACACACGCACATCTAATTAGAACTGTACTCAGTGGCATTATGCAGTGTTTGAGAACTGCTTCTTCATGCCAAAATTTCAGGTACTCAAGAACTTTACATAGTGTCTTATTTAGTTTCACCTTACATGGGTGCTAAATACAACCGAAAACCAAGCTGAGTTACACAACTAGAAAGTGGTGGCAGGAAGATACAGTGTCCTGTTGGATCCTGAGTCATAGGCTCTTCCAACATGTGTTTTGACTGTAAATGAAATGACTTAAAGATTAGGTACATATATCTCAACCTGTGTGTATGTATTTTGCTACATTACTCTGTGTGCATGGATAGGGGCTGCACACCAGGAACTGTGGGAAATATGCAAAAAAAAACTCAGGTGATTTGCTGTGAAGCAGACTAAGTGACACAGGTGTTGGCAACTCTCCCTTAGTGGTGCTATGAGCATGTTCTGGAGGCTGACGGGATATCTGTGGGATCAGAATGCTTCCTGGAGATGACATTGTATGTCTTATAGAAGGACAGGGAATCTCTACATAGAGGCAAATTGTGTGCTGCTGTAGGGCAGGATGGACAGTGCATTGAAGGAGCAGAGGAAATGCGGAATGTAACCCATTGGATCATGTCTTTTGGAAGGTGGATAGACAGCAGGACAGGCTGTAGCAATTTGACAGATGATGGCAGGGGAGAGAGAATCCAGTTTGGGAGAGGAAAAGAAAATCACCTCTGTGGGAAGTGGCTAAAATAGATTGGAGCAATTGTGTCTAGACTGACAAATGGAAGCCAGTTTGGGAGTAATGCCCCAGAGAGAGAAGGAATAGGGAGCACAGCAGGGCCTCTGCCCGAGGATGGTGGCGGTCATCAACACAGGTGCACACACAGCTCAAGGAAGGTGAGAGGAACTTGCAGTGTTTCCGGTGGAGAGTATATCTGTGTTGATCCTTCCTGGTTCTCCGCTGGCCTAGAAAGGATCTGTTCTGGCTGGCATTGTGGGATGTTGGAGAATTGTTCTAATGCCTAGTATCCAGGAGCTCAGAGCGTTGGGTGATTTTGGGAGCAGATCTGAGTTGCCCGAGGCAGTCTGGAAATCCTGAACTCCAAGTCAGGGGGCTCCACAGAGACACAGGGAAGAAAGTCCCTTTTCTTTTTAAGAAAAGTGAAACTTCAAAACATGGTGTCTCCTAATCTGTGAAGCCCAGGATGCAAGCTGGAACCCAGCCAACCTAACTAGAAAGACTTAGAAAGGCGTTCCAACATGTGCCTCTCTGCCCCTCCACTGCTGTAGAAATAATGGGCGCTTCAATTTTAATGTAGCTGAAGTCCCTGATGCTGTCACTAGAGGGCGCAAGGTGCACGTAAAATATCTAGGCATCCTAGCCAACCTTCGTCAACAATGGGAATGACTTAAAAGGTGACCAGGCTGTAGAAACCTACAGAAACAGATGACCTGAACAAGGGGGATCTGAACAAGCTCATGGACCCCAATCTGATAGCTGGGAAACCAGCATAGGACTGAACCAGCCCCCCCCCCCGAACAAGGGTCTCAGTTAAGAGGCCTGGGCAGTCTATGGGGCCTCTAGTAGTGGATCAGTATTTATCCCTAGTATATGAATGGACTTTGGGAGCCCATTCCACATAGAGGATACTCCCTCAACCTAAACACATGGGGGAGGGCCTCGGCCCTGCTCCAAATGATATGACAGACTTTAATGATCCTCCATGGAAGGCCTTACCCTCCCTGGGGAGCAGAAAGGGAATGGGATGAAGTTTGGTGGGGGACAGAGGAGGAGGAGGGGAGGGAGAGGGAACTGGGATTGACATGTTAAAATGCTTGTTTCTAATTTAAATTTTAAAAGGTGACTCCCCACTTCTATCTATAGTCACCCCACTTCTGTCACAGAAGGAGAGGAGTGCTCTGGTTGTTCTTAGGACCTAATAGGTTGGAGACTTGAAGGCATGGTTTTCACAAGATCACAATACTATACATTACTTTCTCTGCTGTTTTCCTGACTCTTATTATATACTCATCTAATGTGTGTGCTGCTATTATTTTATTATTGTTGTTGCTATTATTTGTCAGCTGACACAGGCCACATTATACAGGGAAAGGGAACTTCAGTTGAGAAAATGTCTCCATACAATTCAGCTGGAGGCAAACCTGCAGAGCATTTCCTTAATTAACGGTTGGGGTGAGATGGCCAGCTCCTTGTGGGTAGTGCCATGCCCTAGGCTGGTGTCCTGGGTTGTACAAGAAAGGAGGCTGAGCAAGCCAGTAAACAGTGTCCCCCATGGCCTCTGCTGCAATTTCTGTCCCCATGTCCCTTCCTGAAGAGCTGTGTCAGCTGGAAGCTGAAATAAACCCTTCCCTCCCACATTGCTGTTTTATTGTAGTATTTATCAGTCATTTCAAACTAGGGCAGTATGACTCTCTGTAAATAGACACTATGTGTCACCACCTCCAGAGCATTATGGGCTGGAATGCAAGGTTGTAGGGTCCATATGAATGCAGATTTTGAACAGCATGTGAGAATTGTAGGCAAGGCGTGGGATTCAGGGAAAGACAAGGACTCTCCATTACCCAGCTGTCCACCTCCCAGCTCCGGTTTATTAGGTGTATGTCCTAGCAATCTGTGCCCCAGCCACCTCATAAATGGAGGCCATAGCAGCTCCTCCCTCTTAGGTGCATATTCAGGAGTTCAAGTGCCAGAAGTTGTGGGTCTCAGTGGCCAACAGGTGTGGGGTGGTAGACCCAGGAGATGAGGGCTGCAGACTTGGGGGAGTTTGGCTTGGGGCTGCTCGGCAGAAACTCTGCTTCCCTACAAGCCAGTCTGCAGGCAATATTGGACTCCTCTGTAGGAGGCATAGGCTGCACCTGCATCAAGTACCAAGAGGACTGGGCCTGTGGATAAGGAAATGGGTCCAATAAGGGACATTTCCTATCCCACATGTCCTAGTTTGCTATTGCTATGACAAATACCGTGACCAAAACAACTTGGGAAGGAAAGGGTTTATTTCATTTATAGGTTAAAGTCCATCATTGAGGAAAGCCAAAACCTGAGCTCACAGCAAAAGCCACAGAGGAACACTATGTCAGGCTCATGTTCTTATACAGCCCAAGCCTGACTGTCTAGGGGATAGGGGCACCCCACAGTGGGCTGGTTCCCCCTACATCAATTAGCAACCACGAAGATGTCCCAGTCATGTCTACAGACCAGTTTGATGGAAATAATTCTTCAATTGAGATTCCTTCTTCCATGGTATGTAAAATTGATAACCAAAATTAGCCATTGTATCTTCTAAATAAATCGGGCCTGTTTCCATGGGTGTAGCTGTGTCCTTCTCCAGATGATTAAACTGAAGAATTTATGCCTTCCTTTGAAAAGCACTGAGCAACGAGAGGACTCCTCATTGCCTCTCTCCTCAGCTACAGTTGCCAGGTAGCTGTTCAGATACTAGTTGTCTAGAAGGGTGGGGTTATTGGGGAGGACCACCCCATAATAAGCATATTGCAAAAACAGGAACTGAAGCTTCAAGGATCTTGACTAGTGATCATAAGAACAGGATTTGAGTCATGTCTTTGGTCTAGGGAAGAGAAATGGCATATTAAACTGTCCCCCAAAGAACATAGGGTTACTATCTAACAGGAAGCTTTCTGGTTGATAAAACTTTTTATGTCCTCTCACATAGGAATTTATTCAAATGAGCCTGTCTACCACTCAGACAGGAAAAGACTCACCAGGAAAGCTGTCTGTTCCAGGGACTTTGAGAAATAGTAAAAAGCTACTGAAGCATGTGAGTTGGCACAATGGTCCCTTCGGCCATCGTCCATTCCTACCTCTTGAGACAGTACCATGTCCAATGCTTTCTCTGGCTGTTGTCAAGTCTTGCCCTGTCAGAGTATTTTCCTCTGCAGTGGCCCTTTTGGCTATTGCCACAATCATTTCTCTAGGATGCCCCCTCTACTCTGTAATATACCCTGTCTCTCTTTTAAACTATTCTGCCAAAGTGCTGTGTGGATTGGTTTCATGGAGATTAAAAGGACCAGAAGGCTGAGGGGAGATCACAGCAGATCTTGGTGATAGTACCCAATACAAGCTTAGAGCCAGGAAGAACTGAGCTAGGCAAAGGAGGGTGGTGAGGAGGTGACAAGTGGTAGATGGTGACAGAGGAACCATTGGTTAGGAATGGCTGGAAATCAGTATGTCATTTGGAAAGGTGCAGGAAGTCTTCTCTCCAGATGTAGTAGCTGCACCTGCCACCAAGGAGGCCAAGGCCTTGGAGGCTAGAGGGGAGGTGACAGGTCAGCCCATGAGACCTAATGTTCAGGTCACAGGATGAAAAGGAAAGATGTGTCTCAGATTTGTGTGTGTGTGTGTGTGTGTGTGTGTGTGTGTGTGTGTGTGTGTGTGTGTGTGTGTTAAAGACAGAAACTGTGCTCCACAGAGCACACGGGGAGGGCAGATTTTTAATACATTGGACATATTGAGGACTTTTATGTCTGAAAATAGAGTACTTAATAAATGGCCTTTGCTGCTTTAAAAAGTTTATTAAAACTATTTCCATTGGGAGCATGCCAAGATTCTTTCTCAGATTAAATCAATGGAAGGAATGAGTAAATTAATACTTAGAAACCCCTTGTCTCAGAAGTGGGTGCCTAATAAATGTTCCTTTCCCTTCCCCCTCTTTTCCTTGAGTTAAGGACAAGAGATGAAGTAAAACAAAGACAGGCAAAAAGCAGCACAAAATGCGGGAAGTGGGAGAAAAAATAGAAAGTAAAGAAGTACAAGAAGAAAACCCTCAGGAGTCTTTATGCCAGAGAGGGCTTTCTGGGCATTTACACAGTGGCCACTTGAGTGGCCTTCTCCAGTTCTCCATAGTATCTTCTCCAGGCAGTGTGTGTGGGGCAATCTGAGTGGACACTTTATCTACTTCTGTAGATAACACAAAAGGCCTAATCTGAAAGAGATAGAAGCACCAATTGCATTTGACATTTCCTCTTGTGCTGGTTTCTTATCTCCCAGTGTTTGTTTAAAGGGACCAAAATGTATCTTTAGCAGCAGTTGTGAAACACACTTAAAAATCAGTCTGTGATCAAACTGGCTGTGATCCTTAGCCAGCCTGAGTTGGTTTGCTGTGTCTTTCTGAAGCCATAGGCAAGTAGGCTTTGTTTACAGATTCACATAAGTAGATTCAACTTCCTTTCCAGGAAAAAGAGCACTGGGGGATAAGGCACTTTTAACTTTTGACACAGGCTCTTGGAAGCTCGGGGATTCACTAGCTGGCCAGTAGCCTGGCTCTCAACTGCCTACTTAGAGTAGACTGACTGGGAAAGAAAGCTTCCTGGCCTATAGGTGGCAGGGAACATTTGGACAGAAGAATTTCTGGAGCAAGACTAGACCACTGAAAAGGTTTTGTAAACCTCAGGGTATCTGCATTTTATTTTTTCTGACTGTTTGTGTTAGCTTTTTCTTGTTTTAGTCACTTCCTGTTTGGTGTTTGGGGGTATGGGTTGTTCTTTTGCCTAGAAATCCTAACTACTGGGTTATCAGATATGTGTGGCTTTATTTACTTTTTTTCTTGATAAGATTATATTACAAATGAGGTTGATTGAGTCCATCCCAACTGGGGAAACAGTTTCATTTTGTAAACAAAATCTACACTTAACTGTTAGAGAGTTGGCTTGGCAAAGGTCAGCAAGCCTGGCAGAGCTGGTGAGTCGTGCTTAAGCTCTGAGCTCCCCATTCCAGGCAGCCTCCGGCCTGTTTTGATGGCGACAATGAGGAGCTGAAGGTCACAGCATCCCTCAGAACAGCTCAGGGAAATCATTGCATGGTGATGGGTAGAATTCTAGGACCAGGGAAATGTCTGGGGCTCAGAGAGGACATAGGAGAGCCCTGCATATTTGTCCTTTGTTCCCTCACAGCTTCAGGATACAAAGAGGGTTCTGTTCTCTGTTGGTCGGTCTCTGTGGAGATGTCTGCTCTCTTCCTTTCCTAAGGCCAACCCTGTGACCGGAAGCTGCTAAAAGAAACACATTTCAAGTAGTGAAAACAAGTGTCCAGGAAGGAGATTTCAGCTGCTTATAACAAATGAGAGATTCATGTTTCTCCACCTGGATGTGGAATGTTCTAGAGAGAATCCGCACTGAGCTGTGAGCTGCTGTCAGCAGGAGCCCTGGGCCAGACGACCTGCTCAGCGCAGCCCTAGTTAGCAGCCAGGTGGCCATTATTTGGGCTTTTTCTCCAGTTATAAGCCTGTTCTTCCCAGCCTTCCCTCTCTATGTCTTTTCCTCCCCGCTGTTTTTCTTTCCCCTCCCCTTCCTTCCTTTTCGTTTATCTCTTCAGTTTTTATTTTTCACACAGGTCTCATGTAGCCCAGGCCAGCCTTGAATGAACCACATAGGTGAGGTTGCCCTTGAGTTCCAGATCCTTCTGCCTGTACCTCCTGGCTTGAGGAGTCACCAAGCCCAGTTTATTCAGTGTTGGGGAGCAAACCCAGACCTTTTCCCGTGTAGATAAGCACCTTCCCAACTGAGCAGTAGCTCCAGTATCTTGTCATCCTTATCTTTCCTTAAAACTCTGTTTCAGATAGGGTCTCGCTGTAGAGACCATATTGGCTTTCAATTCATGACCTTCCCAGTTCAGCCTCTCTAGTGTTATGATGGCCACTGTGAACCACAGCACTGGGCTAGCTGGCTTTCTTTGCTGTTCTTCTCCTGGTGTGCTCAAAATTGTTACTACTCCTGTTATTGTGAGTTCTGATCTCATTTTCCCACTCAGCAAATCCCCTCTAGTTCTACCTGTGTGTGTGTGTGTGTGTGTGTGTGTGTGTGTGTGTGTTTTCACCGTCCTTGTATCAAGGCAATGATAGCAATAATGGCTGTTGGATATTGTGAGGGTTTCACGTTCTCATTGTGTCTCCACTCAGCCTCTGAGACCGAGGTACATTAATCATGATAGGCTGATGGTTGCAAACAGGAGTTTCAGAGTTGCTATGAGCCTGTTTTGTTTTCTCATTCAGGGATGCTCCCTTGGGCAGCCCATTAATGCAGGATTCTAAGAGCCCTTCACAACACAGCTGAAAAATCTACGTTACTCTGGGTTGAATAAAAATGGTCCCCATAGGCTCATATATTTGAATGGTTGGTCTCCAGGTAGTGGAACTTTGGGGGATTAGGAGATGTGGCCTTGTTGGAAGAGGTGTGTCACCGTTTCAAAAACCCCCACTAGGCCCAGTCTCTCTCTGGGCCTCCCAGATCCTCCCCCCATCTGTCTCTCCCCCCTCTCTCTCCTCTCTCTCTCTCTCTCTGTTCCTGTTGCCTTTAGATGAGGATATAGCTCTCAGCTACTTCCGTACCATGCCTGCCTGCCTGCCTGCCTTCCTGTTTATCTTCCAAGGCTTTTCCTGCCATGATGATAATAGACTAATCCTCTGAAGCTATAAGTCAGTCCCCAGTTAATTTTTTTCTTTTATAAGAGTTGCCTTGGTCATGATGTCTCTTCATAGCAATAGAACAGTGATTGAGAGATCAGTCTTTTGTATAGAGGGTACACAGCATGTAAATGGTCATCTGGTGTTTGGGGTGGAGCCTATGACTGGTATCACAACGCTTTACCCACGTTTTATGGTCCATGGTGTGATGCATCATCCCTTCTAGTTGCAATGGAGATGTATTCAAGAAGAAAACAAAATTCTGTGATGTGGGCAGCATTGTCTGTGCTGTACTTTGGCCTTATCATCATCTTCAGATGAGGGAAATGATGTGAAAATATTCTGTCATTGGCTAGGATTCCAGGCCTATGAATATGACTCTATAACTACACTCTCGGCTTTGTTCTTTGTTTTCTAATGAGAATGGTGGGTCCTTCCTTTGTGTTAAAACTCTATGACCTTTCATAGACTTTATTCCCAAGCTCAGGGCATACTTTGCACCTGCACCTGTTAGAACAGTTACACCTGCCTGCCCCAGGGAAAGAGAAAATTCTTTTTCCTATCTGTATCAATCAGTAGACAGCTGCCTGGGACGCAGTGAGACTGGACAAAAGCTTTATGAACGAAGATGACTCTGGTGGTTTAGTCAGGGTACCCTGAGGTATTTTGTAATGGTTATGTCATTGAAAACATTTCCCAGAGTAAAGATAAGGAGTCTGGGACATTTCAGCAATGACCCCTGTGTAGCTCTTCAACCAAGCAACAAGCCTGAGCCTTTGAATTTCTGTGTTAGAAGTGATGGCCAGATGACACAGTAACAGCTTCCTACCATATCCTTCTGCATGAGGGCTGTGCACTGCGCCAGTTACTCACAGATAAGACTGCATGCATGGGAGACAATAAACACAGCAGAGAAACTGAAGGACCCTGTGGGAAGAAAATAACCTTCCACCCTCATACCCGAAGCTCTACAGAAGGTCAAAACACTTCCATTCTCAGTGCCAAGAAATCCATCCACAGCCAATGTTCCCACCCATGGAGAATGGGAGGAGAGAGAGAGAGAGAGAGAGAGACAGCGCAACAAGTCCATGTGTTCCTTACCCTTCCCAGATTTTATGGATAATGACTTGAGTGGATGAATGGCTGCCAGAGGCTGGAGTAGGCAAGGGAAGAGGACCTATGGGCCCCACAGAAAGGCCCCGATAGCAGCTCTGTCTGCTACCAACCAGCCTGTGGGTATGATTCATGATCTTCAAGCCTCAGCCCCACCCACAGGCTAGGTACCTGAGTGTGTACACACCTGCAGACCACAGTATGAGTGTAAACATGGAGTGTGCACAGCTGGCTTTACTTGAACACTTCAGAGAAGGCACCAGCCTTGGGAAAACAAATGGGAGGCTTCCAGCACCCAGCTTGGCTTTGTAAAAATCAAGAGAGAACACACAGTGTTAGGAACTATTCCCAAGGGGGACAAGAGGTGTGGAATAGGCTTATCCAGAAGAACATATGTGAACACAATCTTCAGAATCACCCACTGGTTGTCTAGTGAAAATGTCTCTACTGGAGTTAATAGAAGCCAGAAGAGGTGAGTGCTAATTCAGTCGCAAGGGCAGCATATAAAAGACTTTCAAAGAAGAGAAGCATGAATAAAAACCTTATCACTGAATTAGTCCAGCAACTAACTTTAAGGAATTGGATATATATAGCTTCCCTAACAAAAAATTCAAAATCACTATTTTTAAGGCTGTCCAATTCTACAAGAGAATATAGAAAAGGTAAGAACATCACAAAATAAATTAACAAAATTAGAAGTTCAATAAACAGGAAATTTCAAATATAAATAAAATTCTTGATCTTGAAATGAAAACATGTCATAAAAACTGTCAACAGCAGGCTTGATCAAGTGGGAATAAATGACCCGTGAAAATATCCCATCAGAGATGAAAAAAGAACAGAATATTCAAGAAAACTAATACTAACATTTTAGGGATTTATGAAGATAAGATATAGGAAGAGAGAAGAAGGCTTCTCTGAAGAAATAAACTCTAAAATTCCAAATCTAAGGAAAACTGATGTTATTTACAGAGATGTTATTCTGTAAATATGTTTCTCATACTAGTTAATGAATAAAGCACTGTTGGCCAATAGCGGGGCTAGGAGACGAGGAGGAAAGAGGCAGGAGTAAGGAAGAGCCAGCATGGAGAGCAGAGAGAGATCAGCACCTGAAGTTCTTCTATAAAGTTCCATCTTCAGCCCATAGGCCATAGTGTGTCTGGCAGACTCTTCCACGAAGCAGGAATCCTGTACCGATGTCCATCCTGTTTTAGCAGTCACTTTCTGTGGGTCCTGCACGTCCAGTTTATACAGCATATAGTCAAACAGTCTAGACAAGAGGAGTATCTTGCCCATATGGCTAGTCTTGCCATATTGAAAGCAAACTTCGTAACAAGTTTCTTCAATATCCATCTTCCTTTCTGACACAGGTGGTGTTACCAGGAGCAGTTGTGCCTCACTGTCAAGAAAAACCCTAAACCATTTTAAATGCTATATCTTTGAAAGATTTGAAGAATGCCTATTCATCTCAAATACATCTCTGCATATCTAGAAATCCTAACTAACTTAACTCCAAGATTTTACTATCATAGGTAATTATTTATAATATGTGTTAAATTATACATTACATTTCTAACTGAGCTATATAAACACAATACCTAAACAAGAGGAGAAATATACATATCACAAAATTGACCTTAAATTTGTATCAATAAATGAAAATCCATTTCAAAACAAAGTATTCATATCTATACCATAGAAAACTATGGATACATGAAGTTCAAAGTTCACCAAAGAATTTTAACCTAAAATTTCACTAATGAGAAAGCGTGGTAGTACACACGAGAAATCCGTGCTACCGAAAGCATTATTTATTCTAGTCATACCTAGGCAACATAGCTAGCTGAATCAAAAACAACAACAACAACAAAAGACTCAGCAGGACATATTAGAATGAAGCTGTCAAAAATCAAGGACAGATAGAGTTTTATAAGCCAGAGGAAGGAGGCATGTCTTGCAAAAGTGGTAATAGAAAAAAGAAAAAAAAAAAAGAAAATATAGGTTACCCAGCAAAAAGTTTCATCAGAAAGGACAGACAAACAGAAGGTTAGAGAGTTCGTTGCTACTGGACATTTTACGAGAAATGACAAAGGGAGCTCTTCAAACAGAAGTGAAAGGAAAGAAGTTAGCAGTGGTATGGAAACAATGGACCGAATAAAGCTCACTGGTGAAGTTCACAGCCACATTCAGAATATTCTAATCCTGTAATGGTCTGTGTAGAGAGGTAAAAGTGCAGAAATTTTACACATGGTCAAGGTTAAATTGATTATCTCTATTATAATGATGGTTATAGGGCTGGAAAAACAAACTACTCAGTAAAGTGCTTGCTTTGTAAACATCAGTGTCTAAGTTTGGTCCCCAGAACCTATATAAAAAATGGTGGGTGTGGTGGCATACACTTGCAATGCCAGCCCTGGGGAGGCAGAGACTGTTGGCTTCCTGGAGCTGACCAGCCAGTCTATCATACTTGGTAAGTTCCAAAACAGTGAGAGATCCTGCCCTGAAACAAAGAAAAAGGTAGACAACACTTGTTCCAGATAGCATTGGCTGTCAACTTGACACGGCTTTGAGGGATTTGAGAGTAAAGCCCAGACTGAGGAGTTATCTTGATCAGATTTATCCGTAGGCATATCTGTTAGAGTTATCTTAATTTCAGTGAAGCCCACTTTGATTGGCACCACATTTCTCATCAGGCGGTCCTAGGCTATAGAAGGAAGGTAGTGAGCAAGCCAGAGAGTTTTGGTGGTTGTCACAGCCACAGAAACACAACTAGAGTGGTATCTGGGGAACAATACCTGAGTTTTCCCTCTAATCGCCCCCCCCACACACACGTGCACATTCACATGCTCACACACACACACACACACACACACACACACACACACACACACACACTCATGTGCACATTCACACACATGTGCACATTCACACACACGGGGACTCACACACACACAGACACACACACACACATACACTCACACTAGACTGCTATAACTGTAAGATATGTTACACACGCTTTATCTAAAGACAACAAAAGATGATGAGAAAGCAAGCCAGGACCCAACATTGACGAAACCAGCAAACCACCAAAGAGGACAGCAAGAGAGAAAAAAAGGACAAAAGAGCCAGGAGAAAATTAACAAGATAGGAATATAATCTAATTCACCAATAATTACTTGAAATGTAAATGAATTAAATGCTATAATTTGAAAAGCACACATCAACTGACCCCAAATCATCCACGTGTGTGCTACTTACAAGGCACCTCAGCTTTAAGGACAGATATTCACTGAAAGTAGAGGTGTGGAACCAATGGAAAACAAAAGAGAACAGACATCTCTTTGCAGGTATTGGGGAAAAGTAGAGTTTAAACTCGAAACTGTGACAGAAGATATCAGTGTCAACATATAGTCATAAAGAGTCAATTCATAGAGAGGGTAAAATCCCAAATGCACATACACCTCACATGATAGCAACAAAATACATGAAGAACATTTTTTTTAAAATAACAGGAGAAATAAATCCTACTACAGTAGTAGCAGTGGACTTCAAAATCATATTCTAAACAATGGATGGATCATCAAGATAGGAGATCTATAAGGAAACATATACAATGGCAAAGGGATAGTCTCTTCAACAAATATGTTTAGGAAAACTGAATGTCTATATAAGCAAAGGGATCTGACCTCTACCTCTTACAAAAATCATGGTCAAAAATCAGCTCAAAATGGACTAAAGAATTAATGTAAGACATGGAATTGTAAAACTTGTTGAATACAGTTGTGCATATTGGTGTAAACTTGCAATCTCAGCACTTGGGAGGTGGAGGCAGGGCAATCAGGAGTTAAAATTACATAATGATATTACATTACATTTAGCTACATAGCAAGTTCTAGGACAGCCGGAGCTGCAGTAGACCCTGATTTTAAAATCTAAAATAACAACTCTCAAGGAACCCCCAAACAAGCTCTTTACAGAATGAAGGGGCAAATGTGCTGAGCATTCCTTCTGGTAGTGGAGTGGATCAGGGCAGGGTGGGTTGGTATTCTGAGGGGAGCATCCTGGGAAGTCAGGACCATGGATCCATGAATCTGTGCTGCTTTTTGTGTGCAAGACTTGGAGGAGTGGGATATTGTTATTACCTCAAAGCATGGGTTCTCAACTTATGGGTTGTCCCTCTTTTGGTGATCGAAGGACCCTTTCACATGGGGTCTACTAAGGCCACAAGGGAACACAGATATTTATATTATGATTAATAACAACAACAAAATTAGGGTTATGGAGTAGCAACAAAGATTATTTACAGTTTGGGGTCACCACAGCATGAGGAATTGTATTAAAGGGTTGCAGCATTAGGAAGGTTGAGAACCACTGCCTTAAAGGATGTCCTCCAGAATTTTTGTTAATTGCACTTTTGTTTCAACTTATGTACATAAATTCTTTGATACTTCTCACACCAACATGCGGGACTGACCCCTCCTTCCCTTGAGTATAGCCTGGATTTATGACCCACTTATTATGAAAAGAGTACAAGCTTTATAAATGAGAAAACTGGCAACCCTGGCTAAGGTTAACACCTCTTGAACTAAGGCATCTATGGTGGTGATGACCTGTGACATGGGTTAAACAGAAAGGTATTTCATCTTTGCTATTCTCTTCCCAAAGTCATCACTGAGTAATTGAGACCACATCCGAGAAACCACACTGAGGAACAGAGCATCCCATAAATGCTTAACTGATGCCCCTTGAAAGTGTCAAAGCCATGGAAAACAAGCAAAGCAGGTTTAGCTGCAGACCCTTACAGCAGGGCACCCTGGGTCAGATGGAAGACTAATAGAGGAAGGTAGCAAAAGGTGACGCAGTGATGTCTGGAGAGTGCCTGTGTGGTTCTGTACCAGTGCGAGATGGTTCTAATGAATATGTCCCAGGTACAGACAATGTGAACAGAAACTCTTTGGATTATAATCTTAAGTCTCCTGAAATCATTTAAAGAAAAAAAAAAGCAAATCAAAAACAAAACAAAAAAAAACCAAAAACCAACCAACCAAACAAACAAAAAAACCCCAAAATGTTAAAAAAAAAAAAAAAAAAAAACAAAAAACTAACTCCTCCATGCTCAGTAAAATGCAAAGTCCTTGTTGGTAACCTGTACCTGTCATGTGAGGCCCAGCATCTTCTTTGTGTTCTGCTCCTCTCTCAGTCCCTTCTTGTGTGACTTTAGCTGCAGCTCCTCCCAGCTCCTCCAATACTCCCAGCACACCTGCTCCTTAGGCCTTGACACGCAGCATCACCTTGCATGGAAAAGTTCCCTCACAGATGGCTTCACTGCATTTTTCTTAACTTTCAGCATTTGTTGTTAGGTTCTAATCTTGAGAAAGAACTTCACTCTATAGCCAAGGCTGGCCAAAAACTCCCAGTGTAATCCAGGCTAGCTTTGAACTCTCTTTGCAATCCTCCTGCCTCAACCTCCCAAGTGCTGAGGATAAAAGAGGGAACCACCTTGCCTGGCATCTTAAGGGACTTTACTCACTTGTCCCTGAGTCTTGAGGACATGTGTCGATTGTGCCCTATTTCCTGCATCTTCACTTTTCTTTTCCACATGCCATCACTGACCTGCCATCCAATACATTTTATCAGTCCTTATTTTCTTTCTTTGTAGAGTGTAGAGCAATGCCCACAAAGAGGCTTGTGGCCTGATCCCTGGAATCCAAGGATCCGTGTGGCAGAGGGCTATTAAACTTGCTGATGGAATTAAAGTTGTCAAGCAACTGACCTTGAGAGCAGAAGATTATCCTGAATTATCCAGATGAGTCCAGTGAAATCCAAAGGAACCTGAAAAATGAAAGAGGGTGGCAGGAAAGAAGTCAGAGTTGTTAGTCCAGGTGACAAATGACTTAAACTCCCAGGGCTGACACTAGAGACAAAAGGAGCCATGGAACAAAGGCTGAACATCTTGCCAGTGTCAGAAAAGATGCAGCATTCTTCTCCAGGGCTTCTAGACAGAAGAGAGCTATGCTGGTCATTGAGTCTACATCCATGAGGCCCGAGTCAGAGTTCTTACTGAATGTGGAGATGTTAAGTTCACTCAGTTTTGCTGATGACGTCTTCAGCAATGGGAAACTAACTCACAGCATAAGCCAATCCCCACTGCTAATGGCCAAGTTGGGACTTCAGGTCAACAGGGATACTCAGTGCTAGAGGTACTTTTTACCCAACTTTCCAGCAGGGATCAGCAAGTCAGAGAGAAGCTGTGAACACAGGAGTGTGGGAGAGAGGGACTGTGTCTGTTGTGTGAAGTGTCCATGCTGTTACATGCTGCAAGCACGTCTTTATTTTCTTTAGTATCTACAGTTCCAATCTTGGGGGTTGGGAGATGTCTGAGTGAATAAGATACCTGCTGTGTGAGCATGAGGACCTGAATTTAGATCCCTAGTCCACATGTTAAAAAAGAATGTGGGTGTGCCGGTGTACTGCCCTGAGGTGTGTTAGCCTGCATTCAAAGGAGAGGGCTGAAGAGAGCTGGGACAAAGCTATATAGAGCAGAATAGTATGCGATTCTATTCTTCTATGCTAGAAGAGGAATGCAACTGGAAAATATTATCTATAGTGAGATAACTCAGGCCCAGAAAGACAAATGCTGCAAGTCTCTCATATGTGAATCTTGCTTCGTATATATGTGTATGTGTATGTGAGTGTGCGTGTGTGCGTGAGTGCATGCGTGTGTGCATGCATGTGTGTGTGTGTGTGTGTGTGTGTGTGTGTGTGTGTGTGTATGCATATACAGTCCAGGAAATCTGCAAGGGACTGTGAGCAGGGAAAGAGAAGCTTTAAGGGACCGTGTGAAGAGGGCAGCAGAGTACACTTAATAACAAAGTGGGCAGGTGGATCATGTGTGAAGAAATGTAAAGCCAGGGACAGGAAGCAGGGAGATGGAGGGAGAAGAACTCGAGGCAGTCAACCCAAACTAAGTATGTGTAAAAACACGCTACAGGGAGACCTAGTACTTTATGTGAAGGCATAAACTAAAAATTAGAAAAAACAAAACAAAACAAAAAATCCAGAGGGTGTGTGGCTTCCATCCAACTGATAACAAGGAAACAGTGTTGATTTTTGAACAGGGCAGAGTGTGTGGTGTTTGGCATATATCCAGTTCCTCAGATTGGCAGGGAGGAAGCTGAGACACCACTCTGTTTATTAAGGAGAAGGAACAGAGCCAGACTTGGGTGCTCACACCTGTAATCTCATCACTTGGGAGGCAGAGGCAAGAAAGTTGTCATGAGTTCAAAGCCACCCTGGGTTTGTGGTAAGCTATAGGTTAGCTTGGGCTGCAGAATGAGGCTCTGTCTCAAACAATAACCAACCCAAAGGAAAAAAAAGAAAGAAAGAAAAAAGCAACAATAGGAAGGGACAGCTAGAAACAATTCAGTGTAGGTCCAAAGAAGGCTGTCTTTCAAAGTAGCAATGTCAGTCATTGGTTTCATATTTTAGAACCGCCCAGAGACATTGATTCCACAAGAAACTGCATGGGTCTAATCGTTAAGCCATGACAGAGTTAGAAAGCAAATTTATTTGCTTTCTTTTAAAATACATGCACATCAAGAGAATCTAACTACCTGGTAATCACTTTGCACAGCACACCTGAAACCAGATGTGTGTTGTTTTCCACACCAAACACTTCTCCAGCTCTCCAGACACCAGCTGGGTATCCTATAACTTAGTCAATTTTGCCACCACCTGGAATCAGCATTGGTCCCACAAGTAAAACTCCCAGCCACACGAGACTGCTCTGTCTTCCAAAGGCACTGAGAAGGCTGAGGCTCTGGTGATTCTGACTGGTCAGTTCTTAACCAGGGACTCTCATGACTTACCCTTGCCCCATTTAGGGGATAATTTGCTGGCACAATTCACAAAACTTAGGGAAAGCCTTCTGTGCACTGGATTATTATGAAGGACATGACTAAGGAAGCAGCAAGCAGAGAGGCAATGTACCCAGGGAACCCAGAGCTTCCATGTCCTTTTAGTGTAGGCTCCTTCCCAACATCCCCAGGCTCATCCAATCATGTTGTTCCATGGCCTCTATGGAGACTTGGCTCCCCACCCCTTTTGCCTGTGTCCTGGTGGAACAGTCTTGGTACATTGTGATAATTCCAGCTCTGTCCCATTGTTTTTCAGGTTACCCACCTCATCTGGAGGGTTTTCTAGGTGCTACCTATGTTACTTCAGTCTCCTGGAGAGAATAAACTAAGATGTGATTGAAATATTCCGCATGAATAATAGTGATATTTGTCCTTTCATGACATCCATTCAGGGTTTTAATAGTTCTGGAACTCAAGAAGATAAAATGCATATATTTTTATGTCTACAGTCATCTACATGATTCACGTATCATGGCACATTTGAGAAACACAGAAGCATCTAAGGAAGACCATGTCTCATGGATGATTTCAGAAATAGTCGTATTTGGGACTATGTCCTCCTGGAATTAATATGGTGAGAATGTGTGCAAAGTGGCTGTGACGGCAGATATGGCATCTCAGTAACCATGCCTGGTAGAAGCACCAGACTTCAGCTTAAGGGACAGGAGCAGAGAGGTTGGAGTGTGGGCAAGTAGAATTCCAGTGGTCCTGCTGGTCAACCTGTGCTGTTGGCATTACCGGCCCTTGTCAAGTTTAATGCCATTACAGTGACTTCTCTTTCTCAGACACTGCCTCTAATGATGCCACCTCCTTATGTAAGTTTTCAAATGCCACTCAGGCCCTTTAACATTGCTTTATTGTCCAGGTGAAGACAAAAGCATGTAAGAAAGAACCAGCTCTTCCATTGTGTTTCCTGTCAGCACAATGTGAAGTCTTCACTGACATCATTATAAGCAGAGTTGCATCACAGGACATACAGGTGAGCAGCCCTGAAGACACCTAGCAGCTCCTGTTCTCTACCCTGCCCAGCTCATGGCCAGAGGCTCAGGATTTCCAGGAACACTGCCTCCTTCCCAGTGTTCATGACTCATCCCCTCTTCTTCATTGCCAGTGTGATGGGTCAAAGCACACTGCCTGGCTGGTGAGTGTTGTAATTTAAAAAATGTGGCATGAGAGAGAAGATGCCATGTGATAGAATTCAAGCAGAGGTTTTTTTATTTTAATTAAGGGGAAAGGAGAGACCTGCCTCTGGAGAGAAGAAAGAGAAGCGGGGGAGAGGGGAGAGAGAGAGAGAGAGAGAGAGAGAGAGAGAGAGAGAGAGAGAGAGAGAGAGAGAGAGAGAGAGGAGGGAGAGAGGAGGGAGAGAGGAAAGAGAGGCAGAGAGAAAGGAAGGAGAGGGAGACAGAGGAAGAGAGGGAGAGAGGGAGAGAGGGAGAGAGGAAAGAGAGGCAGAGAGGAAGAGACAGAGAGAGGGAGAGAGGAAAGAGAGGCAGAGAGGAAGAGAGAGAAAGAGATGGAGGTGGGCAGGGCCCCTCCCCTCTAAAAGGGAACATATTGAATATGCACAGGTGGTGCTCTTGGTGGCAGCAGCTGAGGGCACATCCTGTGAGAACTCCAAGGGAAGGCCAGTACTAATGCTTAAATACATCGAGAAAGCTTCTAGATTGGATCACCGTGGATGTGAAGATCCACTCTAACTGTGAGCAACCCCATTCCATGGCTTGGGGTCCTGGACTGAATAAAAAGGAGAAAAGGAATCAAGCATCTGCCCCTCTCTGTTCCCCATAGTGACGTGTCTGTGAGCCACACTGTGGACACAGTATGACTGGCTACCTCAAGCCCAGGCTGCCTTCCTCCCCATGATCAACTATGTATTCAAACTGTGAGCCGAAGTAATCATTCCTTTAACTAAGGTGATTTTTCTCAGGTATTTTGTGACAAGAAAATTTATTAACTCAGGCTTTTACTAGGGGGAACAAATATTAACTGGATGTGATGGTATACGCCTGTCATCCTAGCACATGGAAAACTGAGGCAGGAGGGTCATGACCTGAAGGCATGCTTGCATTGCACTGTCAGGCCAAGTCTTAACACCCTCCAGTCTCTAGGCATAAATGAATAAACATCATATTTCTGTGTATTTCCATCTTCCTCACTCTGCTTGGTAGTCATCAATGAGAGATTGGGGAGGCTAGGCACTCAGCCCTACTAGGAAAAGTTTTCTGTGCCTGTGGGAGGTAAAAAAAAAAAAACCAAAACAAAAAACAAACAAACAAACAAAAAAACCACAGTGTTCTTTTAAGCCTGGAGGTGGGGTGAGCGGCATGAAGAGGTTGGAACTCCTTAATTCCAGTTATCTACTGATTAGCTCCAGGTAAGATGACCTCTGCAAAGGAGAAAGCTGACCATGGTTAGTGAACAGACTCTGAACTCAAATACCACTTACAAAGTCAAGGCCCTTAGCTCCTTGCTGGGCTCCCCTTCCCAAATCAGTGAGTGTCCAGACATGCTGACTGACAAGCTATCCTACTCCCTGATGGGGAGAGCCACTCTGCTTCACACACTTGTGTTCTTTGAAAGACTTTGGTAATGCTTGGGTGTTATCTCACGGCTGAAATGATGGCTTTTCGGTCATGTTCCCAGAATGGTTATTGTAATCAATCACAAAGAACTTACTTCAATACATGAAATCTATAAACACATTTATAGAAAAGTAAAACTACACAAATATGAACAGTTAATGTTAGCATTGGTATATTAGTGCCACAAAGGATGGCGGTCTCTTGTAGTCAAGTGGAACTCTAGTGGCGCCTGTGATATGAGTAACTTGTCTGAGAGGCCTGTGGTGAACAGTTGGAGCTTGATTTATTATGTTTCTGCTATGCCATCTCTTAGTCTATCTAGGTCTACAAATAAGATCAGTCTCTCCACTCCCTTAGAGTTTCAGCATCAGTGTGGAGGTAAAGAGCGAATAACAAATGAACAAGATTAATTGCTATTGTATTGCAATTATGTAAATGGGGGTATATGTATGAGTGTGTCGGTGCCTCCCGAAGCCAGAAAAGACTATAACTCCTGAAGCTGGAGTTAGGCTCAGTTGTGGCAACCAAACACCGCTCTTAATGGACGAGCCATCTCAATTTCACGATCATTTTAAAAACTCATGTGTACTTTGATGTTCCTGAGTAAGGGAATGTGATTTGAGATGAACGGGGTTTCTGACAAGGGACCCCTGAAGAGGTTGCTGTGGTGACAGCCAGTGCTGCGACACTGTGTAACCTGAACGCACGGGGGCACCACAGTCCTTCCAAGCTCCCTGCAGAGGAGGCACTATGGTCTCTTTGTCTGCTCCATGGACAGCCTACCATCTTGGCATGCTTACAGAAAGAAAAGTGAACACGCTTTAGCGGTTTCCTGTAAACAAGCTCCATTTTTCAGAAGCTGCCATACACAGTGCTTTAGCTGGGGGTTTGTTAAATAAAAATATTTGCAGCATCAAAAGGTAGATGGACAATTACTGCTTGGTAAACAGCTTCTCACTGTCGAGACAATCCCCTGAATAGTCACAATTTCTCCGAAGCCTACTGGGAGAGAGAAAGGAGGCAGGTAATATGACATAATGAGGGCTCTGGTCAAGATCTTGGCCTCTTCTGAAAGAGCTTTTGGCTACCCATATCTAGAGCATTTGTTTAATACATTATGTATAATACACATTGTTTTTTCATTACATTGTTATGCATATACAATGAAAAGTCTACATGTATATCCAGAATATTGCCTCTAAGATGTATGTATATTAATCCCTGGAGATAAATGAGAGTGGCAAAAGGAATTTCAGCATGCAACTGTCTATCGGTGAAATTAGTTTTCCTTTTAAAAATAAAATTGAGCTGATTTTGTTGGACTGACTATCAAGAACTTGAGATAGAAGCTTACCGTTCTTCTCTTGTGCTGATGCAGAGAAGCCATGATGAGATAGGGTCATCTAGACACATTGCTGAGAGTAACGAGAAAATCAAGTTCCAGAAATATTACTTCTTATTCTCATTGAAAATAATTTACTAGGTTCCTGAGTGTACAATCTTGGTCAAGATGGAAAAAAACACCCTTAGGTGGTTAAAAACAAACAAACAAACAAACAAAAAACAAAACATGAACAAAAGCAACTGGGGAAGAAATGGGTTTATTTGGTCTACACATTCCAATTACATTCTCTGAGGGAAGTCAGACCTCGACTTGAGGCACAAACTGAAACAGAGAGCATTGAGAGCTGCCGTCTGCTTTGCTGGCTTGTTTCTCCTTGACTCTCCTGCCTGGCTCTAAACTGGGAGCTTTGGGATGGACATACACTGCATGACTGTAATGTCTCCATAGGGCAGGTATCCTCAGCAGAGAAACTCACACCCATGGACTTGACAGAAGTGTTTCATCCCGAACACACCCCTATAGCAGAAGGTATTGATGCTGTTCAAGGTGAGGATAAAAATAAAAGGAAGTAAAAGATGAACATGTAACAAAGAGGAGTTTCGAGGAATGAAAGATGAAAAGAGAAGTCACAAACTCAACGCCTGTGATTGTCCTTGACCGCCCTGTCTTCCTTGCCTGCTCCTTAATACCCATTTCTGTTCAATCAGCACACTGCTACTTTCCACAAAGCTGCCAGGTGCTAATACAGGTGAAAAGAGGTCAAACAGAAATGAGCATTCATGCTCTTTAATTTGAAACTGGCATTTGGAGGTGTTTGTGGGGACTTAAGTTTAATTCATCGACTCCCTGGGAATAAAGCTAGCAGGTTCTCTTCCCTGGACTTTTAGAAAGTTGAGTGCCCCCCCCTCAACTTTTGGAAACTTGCAGTTCCCTGAATGCCCTGGCCTGTGGAGGAGGCTATCTTTAAATAGATGGATTGTTTCCTAGGAGTCTCTTCCCACAGATGGAGTGTTGTTTAGCCCATTTACCTTGCAGGAGGATGGACAGAAGTCCTGCAAAGAGCTATTTTGTGGGGAAATGGGATGGAACTAGAAATTTTATAACTGAGCTATACTTTAAACCTTTCTTCTCCTTCTTAGGAAAGACCCCACTGGCTTCTCGTCTCATCACATTGAAATCCAGGGAATGGCTTTAGTCTTGGTCGACAAGTTTCAGCTCCTACCCCTTCTCAATGTCTCTCCAGAACTTCCAAGCTCAGAGCCATCAGGCCACATGCTAATCATGTGTAGAAGATCATAGTAGATGTAAGGAAGGTCATCAGGAGCAGATCGAGTGGTGCTGGTCTCAGGCAAACACTTGCTGGTCTAGAGGACAGTGTGAGCCTGTCAAAGCTCAGAGGCCATGGATGACTGGGATGCCTGCTAGGCAAGAAGATGCCCTCATGTCAGAATGAGTCATGGTGTACAAATTTTACAAAGTGAATTCTGGGAAAGTGCTATGCCTGTGTAACTGTCTCCAGGTGTGTTGGCCTGCACCCAAAGGAGAAGACTGAAGAGAGATGGGGGGAAGCTTATGAGTTCCTGAAGATGATACACCATCAATTCAGGCTTCTGGACATGGAACAAATGAGAAAACTATCTCTCTGGGTGTGGCAATGCTTGAAGTGTCATTGCTGGGATTCTCTAGTAGCCTCATCTCATGTGAGTTCCTGGCCAGGTAGAGGCTCACAGTATCACATCTTGGGTGGCCATCATCTGTGACAGCCAGCATTGCCCAATAGTTGGAAGCTTTGGTGGGGGACATGAGAGGAGATAGCTGTACCCTCAACTCCTGTAATAGCTGTGACAAATGTGAATATTAAGGAAAGTATTCCAGATGTGAAAGACCTCTTTTGGGAATCATCATGTCATGTACCATTGGCAGAGGAGTAAGAGTCCCTCCAAACCCAGCAGAGACTAAATCAGATGAACTTTGTGTATTGGCCTAGTTGATAAATGGTGGGAAATAAAGCCTATGTGTGTTAGGATAATAGGACTATATTTTGATTATTGAGGGAGAATGTGGATGAGAATGTTGGGCTGCTAGGAATTATATAACATGGACCCTAGGAGAGGTGATAGGTGATTTAGTGAAGCCCAGGCCCTTGCATTGGTTTGGAGGAGCCTGGCCTATCAGCCCCAGGGCTGATTGTTGGACCTTACCTCCCTGTGCTACTAGAGTGTTGTGTGTTTCACATTCACCTTCCTAAGAGTGGCTTTATTCATACTTAGCAGGAAGTAGAGTGTGGATGAGGGGATGCAATTCTGGGCAGAACATGTGTTAGAATAGTGGTCTAGGGATGATGACTGAGTGTGAACTATGGCTCTGTGTCTCAAGAATGTTGTAGGTCTGAGAGTAGCCTTGTTTTATAACAAATGTATTTATGCATTTTAAAAGTTAATTACCTCAGTTGTGGAAGATCTTGAGGTATAATTTGCCACAGATGTACAATATATGTTAATCAAATTGGGGTAGTTATCACTTCCATTTCAACCTTTTTTCATTAATATATGATAATTATATGTATTTATGACAGAAACAAACTTAACTGAAAGAGGAAATGTTGCTCTCTCCTGAGCAGAGTCAGTATTGGCAAAACTGCTGTAGCCTTGTAGGCATGGCTCTATAGCTATACTAACCCGGAGGGCTGGCCAAGGAGGGTTCTCCATTCTCACTAATGGAGGTTATGGTCGTCAAATCTGAACCCCTTCAGCTTAGTACCTACCTCTGAGTTTAGGGATTTCTTTTAGGATGGAAGACCCCAGAAAGGTAAAAATCTTTTCCTTTCACAAATGAACTGGTGGCCTGAAGAAACTTAATTGTAGAAGGAATGGAGTTTTACTTTGTAGGATAAGACAGCGCTTTATTTCATTGTACAGCTAGTAAGTGTGAATTCTCATTTGTTTCTGATTTTCTGCCATGCTGGCATAATGGGCTCAAGTAGACTTTGGAAATTTGGAGGAATCAGTAGCTCCCACTGGTAGATGGGTTTGCGTGAAGATTCAGAAGAGGCTGCAAACAGAATAGACAAGGGGGGAAAAGCTTGAAGCTCAACTTCATGAATTAATTATGAAATGCCTGAAGTAGAAAATAGGACCTGGCTTGAGAACTAAAAATGTCCTGTGGTTTAAATTACTGAACATGACCATCAGTCATCAGCTACATTCTCTGAACTCTTTCTCATGCCTTGAAGATGGCTGGTGGATCAGATGAGAGAGGGGCCTCTCACTTCCAGGAAAACAGAACCAAGCTCATCAAGTCTCCTAAGTTTTGTTGAAAAAAAAAAAACCTTCCTGCAGAAATTTCATTAAATAATCATTTAAATTATGCTTCATATTCAAGATTTAAAGATGGCGTGTGCTCTTCTTTCCAGTGTTTTATTACTGATGCAGATCCACAAAATGATGGCTTTTAAAAAACACACTGTTTTCTGAAACATCAGGTGAACCAGCTCCTAAGACCAAAGCATATGTTTTATCAGGACAAATTAGATTATATCCAGCAGGTTTTAGAACAAGCAAAAGATGCTTTAGGGACCCTCAGTGATAGTCAGTTGATCGTAGACTTTGTTCATGTCACTGCAAGGATCAGTGTTTATTACTATTTCTGCGTACTGTGAAAACCAGGGACGATCATATTTCTGATCCTCAGTATGCCATGCTGAGTTTGTTCTCCATTGAAATTAAAATCTGACTCATACTAGCCTCGGTTAAGGTTATCAGAAAAAGCCACTGAGTGGAGCTTTGTGTGCAGTGGGCTACCTCCGAAGGAGTAAAAGGTGTATGTAGTGGGATATTCACTTTGTCTGCTTCTGTGGCACTGACCACACCCATTGAGGGGTGGAGCCAGTGGCGGAAGTGACCCATGGTACTAAGTCTGAGGAGGAGCCCAGAACACTCTCTTTCTGGCGGGACAGGAGAGAGGAGCATCTGGTTCCAACTGCTGCGTTCATCTGTCTGTGTTGTGAGTTGTTTCTCCCTTAATAAACATCTATTCAGCCTATTTGTTTATTCTGACCCTTATTAAACCGCAATAGCTGTAGGCTGAGTGAATGAAGAAGTTGAAAGGGGCATCCAAGTCTTCAACCTGTCCCTCAAAGATCTCTAGGTCTGCCATGACCCCCATGCTCAATCCGAATCTGGCCAACATGAGAGATAATCTCCATAGTCAATCTGCTTGTTTTACAAGACTGGCCTCTGAGCTCTTCGGTGACAGCATTTCTGGGAAGGATTCGCTAGGGGAGGAGACCCTCCCCTACCAGAGTGGGTGGCACCTTCGGGCTACACCCCACATACAAAGAGGCCCAGGGGAAAGCAGCCCTGCTTGCTTGCCTTCACTTCCTGCTGGAGAACGCAGCTATTTTAGCCACTGCTGCTACATCACTGCCATCAGAACTCAACTTCTTTAGACTCCAAGGGGGACTGAATTTACCAGTGACTCTCAGAGTCTTCATGGCTTTCAGAATCAGATTAGCTCTGTTAAGGCATCCATTTTCCTTCATGGACCGAGGCTCCCCCTCCAGTTCGCAGAGAGCTGTTGTTGCATTTTCCAGCTCCTACTGGTCGTAAGCCATTCTAGTAAACAGTCTTTATAAGAATACACACATTCTATTGGTCTGCTCCTCTATTGGTCTGGAGGGCTCAGACTAACACAAAGAGGACAGATGTTCGAATACTGCACCACTCAGTCAAATATGGTTTCTCCACAGGAAAAGGTGCACCCAGCACAAGCCTTCACTTTGGCGGAAGGCACACAGGAAGGAACACAGCTGCAAATCCCCAGCATTCCTCTTACCTGGTGAAAACTGTGTCTCTTGGTGATGGAAGGCACACAGAATGGTCTACAGATCTTCTGTATGACCCTTTATTGAATAAGTCCCTTAACTTAAGACAAAATGTAGGAGCCTGTTTCTGATATCTAATATGTATCATGTCATGCCAGCCAAAATTCAGTGGTTTAAAACAGCTATAATCTACTATTACTCTTTGTCTCTGTGTGTCAAGGACTCACAAATAGCTTGCCTGGAAGTTCTTTGAAGCAGTTGAATGGTAGCTGATACAGCTCGAGGACTTCCCCAGAAACTTTTGCTTTCTCTCCTTGGAGTCTTAGGGCCTTTATAGGTGATTTTTGTGTGTTCCTCATAAGCACAGTGCCCTAAAATTTCTTACATGGAAATGTAGAGCATCACAGCTTGATGAGATACTGGAAAAAAAGTGAATGGCATTTTCCAACCTAGGCTCAGATGTCATACAGCATCACGAGGCCAACATCCTGCTTCCAACATTGTGTCTGGTGCCATCCCAGTTTCAAGGTAAACCGATTTCTCATCTTTGGGAGAAGTGACAAGTTCCATAAGAATGTGTATAATGGGGCAATTTTGATAGTACAAAAGCTGAAGTTTAATGATAGCAATGAACCCAATGAAAAGATGTAAAAATAATGGCATGGTGAAAACCTTTTGATTCTTTTCATCATATGCCTGCACAGACATCTTAGCATTAGCTGTTGTAATCTAGGAGATTGTCAAGTTTTCTCCCAGGGATGGACAAAGAATTAAACCACTCGGAAGAACTGAAGAGCAAACTTGGAAGGAAGGGGAAATAACAGCTCCATTACTTTGGGATGGGGAAGTGCCTAAAGATGGACACTGGATTGGTTATTTTCTAGGGCCCCTGGGCTCTCCCCTTTTGCCTGTTGGTCGTGTTTAGAAACCAGCCCCCATCTCTGCATCTTTTTATTTAATGTCTTCTAGGAGCAAGAGGCTGCCATTTCAGCTTTCCCTTCACTTGCCTACCTACATCCCTCTAATACTCCTTCGCAGCTATTGCCTTTGCTCAAAGTGTCTCAGCTCTTTCTTTGGAGCTGTGGCATCACTGGGTATCATGGTGGCGAATGACTAGTCACAGACAGGTAGGGGCCAGGCTTCCCTTTGAGATCATGTTGTCAATGACATGGCTTCTTTCCAGAAGCCTCTACCTCTCGGAGTCCTGTCACTTCCAATAGCACCATGAGCTGAGGACAAAGTCTTCAACACTCAGGCTTTTGGGGGAAATTCAAGATCTAAACTATAATAACACTCAATGTTTAAGTTTATTTCAGAATATTCCACCAGAGGTGAGAAACTAATATAGATATAAAATTTGGCATTTATGCTTTAATGAAGTATTACATGGGACTACAGAAAATGTCAGTTAAGACATTTTAATGACAAAGTTATTCTTATGTCACAACAACCAAATGAGTAAATTCTAGCATTTTTATGTTATCTTCCCATACTTTTATATCCGAGAACACACTGAACTAAGCAGTCAATACTCTCTTCCATTTGCAGCAGAACTAGGATTGGATGAGAAGAATATGTATATCTTCCAATACCTCTAACCTCAGTTTTGGACCACAGAGACACTGCTGGATTTCCTCCTCTTACTTGGCTGAAGAAATGTCAAATTCCTGGAAACGTGTACTAAACTGGCATTAACTTTGCCACCAGGCAGATTGGGTTAGCTCTGAACAGGTCAGATCTTTGGATTAGTTTTGTCATGACTAATAGGTTTACATCTCTGAAGTGTATTCCATGTGTCCCAGGAGGGAAACACAGACACCTCAATCACATGAAATGTGGGAAACTAAAACCATTCCTTAAGCCTCGGGGCTTTGTTCCTAGGTGATGATTCAGACACTTTTAGCATCCCTGTCATCTCATTTAATCTTTCAATGATACTCTAACGGTCTGAGATGATTAAACTTTACCCCCCCCCCCTTTTACAAGAATGTATACATTTGCCTACAGGCCAAGAAAAAGATTAGTTTTAGATTAGGGAGCCACCAAAACATGGTTTTCAAAAGAGCATCAGAATTGTTTTATTGTGATACCTTTGGTTTAACTTCAGTCTGTTTCTATCAAGTATACCATTTATAATTTAAATGATAACAAATGGGGCTCCAGGTTCTTTTATGGTGCAGAACACTCTTTAGCAATGCCTGGCGGTAGAATCAATGTGTTTTCACAACTTAAAGCACAAAGTGCTTGATGGAAAACGGCTGTTCCAGAACGACATTGTATTCTAGGGCTTTCATCCAAAGTGGATGTCTTTGAAAGGAACTCTTAAAAGCAGTGATTAAAAACTTCAAAGCGGTAACATTAAAGTAGCTAAGTGATGAACATCTGTGTGTTTCAAACTCTATTCTGAATTCGAAGGTGTTAAAAGCAAAGCATTTTTTTGCTGTTGCACACGTTTTACACATTTAACTTATAACAAAGGAGCTTTCCAATTGCCATCTTACCGAAGCTAGGGTGATCGCTGGGAAGATATGGTCAAATATTTACCTGAACAGCTTCAGATTATTCTCAGTTCGGTGTCCGGGTGACTCAAATATGGTGCTCTGGTTAGAGCTTGTGTGTTATTTTCTTACAAAGCTCAAACTCACAATAAAGCATACGTCTTGGGAATCCCTTAAATCTTTGACTTTAGAAGCAGTGTTAATGCACATTTTGAATGTTCCCCCTAGTACCTTAAAGACTTCAATGGGAGGGAAAAGGAGAAAGGGAAAGAAAAAGGACTAGGGAGGAGGTCAGGATGATAGCTGTGGTCTGCCAGAGCCTACATTTCTGGCCCTGCCATCCTTGGCAGCAATAGTTGTCATAGAAGTACATGTTCTTTCAAGGGACTTGCTACTGCGCTTTACCAGCTTTTCTTCTTTTGCTGTCCTCCTCCTTGATTTTCCCAGGATACCACTGGAGCTCTGCAGGGCAGGGGAACGCATTTGTTTTCCACCCCAAGAATGACTTCTCTATTTTCTCAATATCTATATGAGGCCCAGAAACAGGATGCTCACAGCTTCCAGGATGTACGTGGGCAGGAGGCAGCTGGATCCTAGCTTTCCATTGTCACCATAGATGAACCCTTACTTCACCAGGTCGTGTGGAGTCTGTGTGGTACCATGTTCTATATTTTCATTTTATTTTTACATCATCTCTTAATTATTCTGTACTTGTCAAACAGATGTATGGACGTCTGTTACAGCCTTCCATCTCTTCATGTCCTGCCACTGTCTTGGGAGAGTGTCTTTGGAGCACTAAGAAAGCACACCAAGCCAAGGTTTGATCTCTTTGATCTTTGCTTTTCCATATTTCAACAACCCCCACTCACCTCTAAATCTCATTGATTATGGCTATAATTTTGAACACTAAGTTACCTAGAACTCCCTGGTCCTATTTTCTAACCAAAGCCTTCAATCCTGCTGGCTCTTTCTTGATTATGCCAATATGCTTTTTATGTTACAACAGAGATGCCCTGCTGTTTATGGCCCTTATTTCAGCTTCCTCCCATTCGTTCTTCCCTCCTTCTATATTCTGGCTTTCATAGGTATTATCCAAGCCATTCTCACAAATACTTTATAGTCTTTGCCAGCTCAACTCCAGTAGACATTGGCATAGTTTCCTGTTACCTGCTTTTGTTCCTCACACTTGAGGGCTATGGGGGGGGGGAAACTTAGCTCTATAGACAACATTATGGTCTCCATGGGGATGTCCAGATTCCCCACACTCTTTTTGCTTGTTCCCATCTCAATGTCTCTCCCATTCTCAGCAGTGATCTAAAAATGTTAGCATCCTTCCCACACCTCCTGTCCACCTGTCTCCCTCTTCCCAGGAGGTCTTGCCTCTAGCCTCATCAAGAAAGGAGGCATCATGTTGCCATCTTCCTCCATGTTTCAACTTTAAAGAAATCATCCCCTTCTTCCATTTCTGTATCTGAAATGGTGATGGATCCCTCCTACTGACTTAAGTCTTCACCCCCATTTTTCTCGATTTGATCATTGACTTTGGTACTTGTCCTAGATCAGAAGTGTAGTTAGGTCACTCTCATTATTTGACATCCTCCTCTTTGCCCCATCGCTTCTTCTGAGCCATGTGTGTTGAATGGATAAGTGTCAAACTTATCCAAATGGATAATTAGCTGCCATACTAGCAATTAAAATTCAGCTCACCCAGGAGTAAATTATTCCTGCTTCCCATCTTACCTTGTCCTGTGCTAGCTTGATTTCTAGCTGCTTCAAATCAATAAATTGTATTATTATTTGGATGACCACAGTAGCCATTTTTTTTCATTTCACCTCTCCATATTATCACCAAGTCCAGGCAATCTTTTGCATGTTTCTCAAGCCTGCTCTCATTGCTCTCATTATGTCTCAGATTCTCGACCTCTCCCATCTTCTGTTATACACACTTCTCATTCACTCATGCTTTATAGTCATGGCTTGTGATCATTGGGTGCCCATCTGGAGATGCCTGAATTTGTCTCTCCCTCAGACTTTCCATGACTCCTCATCTTTTAAAAGGCCGTTATCCAGTATAGGAGTCACTAGTCCCCGGAAACTTACTGGGCACTTAATGTGGTGAGACAAATTCAACATTTTGAAAAACACATCTGAATATATTGGTTTAATAAAAATACTAATAATGTGGATTTTACTTTTTACTTCTTCATTTTAAAAATGAAGCTGTTTGAAAATTTCCAGTGATCTGCATGCCCTCCATTATCTTTCTGTCATGTTTCTGCTAGAGGTCTCAGCCCCATGGCCTCTGCATCGGCTCCTGACTTGAGTTCCTGCCCCACATTTCCTGGAACCACAAGCTGTGAACTGAAATAAACTCCTTTCTCTCCAAGTTGCTTTTGATCATGATGTTTTATCTCAGCAATAACTAGGACAGTTCTTATGATGGCAGGGTCTCTCTGTCTCTGTCTCTATCTCTGTCTCTCTCTCTCTCTCTCTCTCTCTCTCTCTCCTCTCTTTCTCTGTGTGTGTGCCTGAGAGAGAGAGAGAGAGAGAGAGAGAGAGAGGCTTGCTCATTATTACTCAGGAGATCATCATGACACATCTTTGCATTTTATTTTTAATGCTGAAGAAAAATTCCTCAAGGAGCTAGGCGATAGTACTGGGACCAGCAGCTGGCAGCTTAGAAAGCCGTGTTTAGGCATTCCTATCTTTGCCTTCCAGAAGCAGGCTCTTGTCCACAGTTAACAATGACCTTGGAGCCCAGGCTTCTCCCTGGTTTGTTTACAGGAGCATGCCCAAGGTTTTCCTGAGAAATGACCTTCAGTGTGGTTTCTCAAAGGAAGAAGGCAGGTAGATCTATTCTATGTTATTAGTCCATCCTCTCATCTCTGAAATTTGTCACTTTGGTCATTTCCTCTTCAGACAGTGCCAGTTCCCTGGAGATTTTTCACTCTGAATCATCTATTGACCTTTCTCTGAAAGGTCATTTCTCATTTCTCCGCCAGCTTGCTACATTGCCCTTTTCACTTGCAGGTTTTGGGGTGAGCTCTTTCTTGTGTGAGCTCTGCACCCTGGGCTGTATTTTACCCTGAGGCCAAGTCTCCCTTGTGAAAGAGAATCTTACAGCTAGGATAAGATGAAATAATAACCTCCTAGGTTGTCCTGCGAGTTCTTGAGTTCAATGATTCTTGTATTTCAAGTCTCGTACAGTTTCACCTTTCAAGACTTCTCTTTCTGTTTTGCAAGCATTTTCTCGAAAACTGGAGAAATACATCTGCTGCACTGAAATTCCCACAGAAATGTCAATTGGCATTCTGTGTCCTCCTTAAAGTGGTCCCTCCCTTTGGATGGTGCCTTGGAAGCCCAGTATTGATATTCGAAGCTATGTAGCATTTATGGTTTATTCTCAGTTTGAAAGAGCACTGAAATAAGTGGATAAGAAGTTAAGGAAGAGTCCTGTGAGTGATAAAGCAAAAATAAGAAGGAAAAATAGTATAGAAAAAAATTTGCCTCTGAAGTTTGACCTTGAAGATTTGACCTTGAAGTTTTAAAGCTACCAGACATTATTTACCAAGTTATAATTCCCATAGTTGTTTTAGATTTCACCGGAATACCCAATTCAGCACAAAGTAAACAGCAAAACGTGTCTGATATGGAAAATAAATATAGTAAATGTCTAAACAGGAAGATAAAGAAGTTGAATGAATTAATTTCCTTTATTTTTTTCTTGTGTTAGAAATTTCTATTCAAATCAAGGGAAGAAGAAAAAAAGGAGAAATGCTGAAAATTACAATCGCATCTGTAAGGTGCTGGAGTGATGACTTAGCAGGTGACAGAAATTACTGCTTCTGTAGAAGACCAGTGCTTGCTTGCTAGCACCCACATCTAGCTGGTCACAACTACCTGTAACTCCAGCTACAGGGGATCTGATGCCCTCTCCTAGTCTCTTTGGGTACCTGCACCCATGAAATGCACATAAATTCACAAGGCACACATACATGCAAATGAACGAGCAATTAAATAAAGGAAAGATAACATTTCAAGATCCTAGTGATTTATAAACTGGTAATTTGCATGTACCCTAGAGGCTGTGCTACTTGTATGTAACCATCAGGTTGAGAGTAGTCTTTCAGTCTTTAACTGTATTTTTATTCTGAAATATTATCCCAAAAATTTTACATTATGTTAGTTTTTAGATTATTTGAGAAAGTAAGGCACACTATCAACATACACTTATGTTTATTATAAAATTAATATAATTTCATGAGTATGATGAAGTATGATCAAACTAGGATGTGTGTGGAACTCCATACCTGTTCTCAGAACGAAATACACTCATCCCAAAGTAAAGTGATACATGGGCTTTGGTCTGGGTGTATTTTGTTTGTTTGTTTTGAGAGAAGCACATGAAAATGGAGCACATCCCCTTACTTTTGTACAAATTGCCAGAAACCATGGTTTAGACAACATAGGTTTGTTCTGTCATTGTTTGGGATACCAGAAGAAAGGACTCCGTCGGTCTACTGGTTAAATTCAGGCTGCAGCCAGGCTGCTGCTGCTAGAGGCTCTGTGGGTGGGACAGTCCCTCTTGTTTTCCAGCTCCGAGAGGCCACCTCTTTTCTGGGTTCCATCTCCAGAAGCAGCACATCTGTGCTGTCTCACCTCTGAATCAATCTTCATTTCTGTTTCTTGGACTTTTCCTCTGTGCGTCCATCTTAAGCGAATCAGATCTGTCACAGAAGGTAACATATTCACAGGGTCTACAGATCTACAGATGAGAGTGTGGGTGTCTTTGGGACCAGGTATTTTGAACACCTTAGAAAGCAAATGCTCAATAGTCTTTAAAATTCTTCAAGCTGTGCTTCTTGCTTTTTTTTTTTTTGAATGCTAAACAATAACACGAGCTGTAACTTGTCATATCCAACCCAAAAGGCACACACAATGAAAGGTAACTATGAATGGCTCCCAACACAAAATCATAAACTCAAAACATTAGAGTATATTAAAAAACTTTTATTTATTTGTTTATTTTGTAACCTGATTGTGTATTCTCTAGTGTGAATTTTCCAGATTAGCACCTGGGTGTCATGATGTTCAAAGCATGGCTGGGCCCACTAGGGTTAGCAGATTCAATTCTCATGCATGAAGAAGGAGATTTGAGAGAGAGGATGAAAAGTTTAGGTTGGTAATTCTAACACCTCACCCCATACCACAGTGGTCTCTATCCTAAAAGGCTTATCTATGGAGTTTGGACTTAGAACTTTGGCTTTTAAACTTATACTACTGCTTGCAAAAGAAAATGAAGGCAGAAAAATCTAGATGCTGGGGAATAAATCTTAAGAGTGTTTTACTTTTTTCTGGACTTATTCCCAGCAAAAACATTTTCCATTTATAGTCTGTGCCATTTTGAAAATGACTTGTCAAGGTTTCTTGGGGCTGGTCAATGAATTTCAAATATTCTTACTGGTTGACTAGATTAATTTTATGCCTACCTTTCCAGATGCATTAAATTAAGGTTCAATTCTTACCCAGACCCACATTCTATACTGATGTTTTATTCTAAGGAAAAGAGAAAGGGAAAAATTTAAAAAGTGGTGGGTTTCTGGAATAAATGATTTCCTGAAACTGAGGCAAACACTAGTTTGCAAAGAATGGAACAGTCTGAATGGATATGTTATGGGCCACTCTGTGTCCCAGACAGTGCATGGATAATGACACCACCCCTATTATACAACATTACTTTTGTAAAATAATATTTTTATTATTTTTTTGAAAAATTCATGTATTTGTGTAATGTATTTTGATTATATCTATCCACTACTACCTCCCTCCCACTTACTCTAATTTCCTGGCCTTGACTCCTAACTTCACCTCCTCCATTATTTTGTTGTTAATAACCTTGAGTTCTATTGGTGCTGCTCACAAGCCCATGGCAACAGGGGCCATCAATGGGGTGTGAGCAACCTATTAGTGCTGTATCCCAAAGGAGAGTAACTTTCCCTCTATAAACTGCCAATAACTCCTCTGCCAAGGGTGGGGCCATGGGGACCCGCCTTCCATTCATTCATGTTGAAATCTCCATTGGCTTGCTCTTATTCCAGTCTTGTGCAGGTAACCACAGCTGCTGTGAGTTGGTGTGTGCAGCAGCCATATCAAGTCTAGAGTCAGTGTCTCACTGTTCTCCCCATCTGCTGAAAGATCTGAGAGAAGGAGCAAGCCAGAGCATTCTTTCTGCTCCCCTCTTCTGAAATGCTCTCTGACCTTGGATTTGGGGAGGTTGTTATAGATGGCTTACCCACAGCTACACACTTATGTATACTTGCCATTTTGACCAGTTATAAATCTCTGTGTTAACCACAAACAGAAAATTCCCTGACCAAAGTTGACAGCAATACAAATCGATGACCATAAACAATTTAGAAGGTGTTTTGACAATGTAGCTTCTTAGCAAAACAATGATAGTAGGTATAAGGCTGTCTTTTGCTGTCTAGGGATGATGTTGGGGAGCATAAAGAAGAACAATCAGCCATCACTGGCTCCAGAGAGCTCCATGTTGTACCTTCCTAGATTGTCATTGAACCTGTATTTTTTTTCTAGACTTTAATTCCACATGTGTGCACCTGAGCTTCTCTCCTTCCACAGCCTGACTATAGAGTCGTAACAGATAACCACTGACATCTTCAGAACAGGTAACCAACTACTGACATCTTCAGAATAAAAATACAGGCTATGACAATATTTGCTCATTAAGATCCCAAAGTAGCTGCCCTTACCCCTGAATACATCATACTTTCTGTCATAATGAAATAAGCCTTGGGAAAGTCTCTTGTAAGAATTTTAGTTCTTAATACATATGTCAAAATTTTCATTCATATAAACCGTCTTCAAATTAGTCACCAAATTTCTCATACAAATCAAATAAGCCTAAGTCCTTATTTAAAAGTTTAAGGCAAATAAGATTTTTATTTTGTAATGATTCATTGTTTTTCCCCTTTTAGCATGTGAAAGAAGATAGCAATGTAGTTTTATAAATTATTTATTCTTTTATATTTTAATGTGTATTTAATGTACTTTGAAAATACCTCCCTATTATCCCCTTATTCCACTCTTTCCATTCTAGGCAAATCTGTTATTCTTCAAAGTCCCCTTCATTGTGTGTGTGTGTGTGTGTGTGTGTGTGTGTGTGTGTGTGTGTACTCACATATGTGTGCATTTAATTAGTGCTGCTTGCACAGATATGGAATGAATTTATTCACTTAGGCAAGAGTAACTTACCAGTGTCTACATTACTGAGAAATGTTACTCCTTCTCCCCCAACAATCACTAACTGCCTATAGATTCTCAGGAAGGCTGAATGAGTCCCTCAACTCATCCATGATGGGTCTGCTCTTGAACAGGTAATGTGCTGTTGACCTCCTTTTCTGGGAGTCCATAGTTGTGGCAGGATGTCATATCCAACAGACAGTTTTTTATAGCCTTCTTCCCTATCTCTGCCTCTTTCTGCTCCCCCCTCCTGGGTGATCCCTGAGTCATGGAAAGGGTTGCTGTAGATACCCCATTTAGGGCTTTGAAGGAATGTACATTTTAAGTTGAACCATTTTATCCTTGTAATACATTTGTTTCCTGACTACCATTAATGTTTTTTGAATGTCTACTCTGACATGGTTCTACCTGAATAGAAGTGTTTCCATTTTAGTGAGCATAAGAATTCTATTTCACCTGATTTTTATCAGTGTTTGCTATTTTTAAAAATTTATTTATTCAATCAAATGGTATTGGTTTTGTGTGAATCTAACAGAAATACATACAGTAGATATATATTTATGTTTTTAAACACAATTTTTATGAAAGCTAGTTTTTCTTCCTATAGCTATAGATTATTGTCCATCTTTTTATTGGAGTTCATTAAGGAATTAGTTATTGGGGGGCAGAGAAATGGCTCATTGGTTAAGAGTACTTTCTGTAAATGGAGTTTTCAGTTGGTCTAGATAATTAAAAACCAGAGTCAGATATAGAGGGAAATGCTGAAAGATCTGAGAGAAGGAGCAAGCCAGAGCATACTTTACCTCCTTAGGGCCTTAGCAGACAAGGGAGGGATTTCCTGTCTCTCCCTGCTGTATCCTGTTTCTGTCTAGCTACCTTATTCCCTGTCTGTCTGTACAGACCTCCAGACATCTATGGTTAGATAGTGGCAAGCTCCATCCTCTGACCCTCAGACAGACTTTATTTGTACAAGTAAGATATCACTACAACTTTCTGCTCTTGTAGAGGAACTAAGTTCAGTTCCCAGCACCCGCATGGCAACTAAAAGGGCTCTATCGCCCTCTTTGATTTCCACTGGCACTGTACACAGGTGGTCCACTTACAAATACGTGGGCAAAATACTCATGCATATTAAATTAAGTAAGTCTTTCAAAAGAAGTAACTGTTTATTAGTATCCACTAATTTTATTTCATGACCAGCAATATGAATACATATAACAAACAACATAAAAACCTATTTTTTTAATATGGGAGGAGAAAATACGATATAGAAAACTGATTTTATTTCATATGAGAAAAAGAACACATAGACAACCCAAATTAATTGCTTGAACATATTCAATTATAAAAAGATTATAAGTTAAATCATTGGATCATGAAGAACATAGCTCAAGTTTCTGTGAAACTTTACCACGCCTTTTAGAGTAACAACGTTTGATAATTCATTTTACCAGTAGGAATCAGATTTTCTAAGAAATGCTCAGATGGCTCACCTCTCCCTTATGGATGGACTTCCCTTGTGTCTGCTGCATTGCTTCTTGTTGCTACACTCCTCCTCACCACCTACCCTCCACCTTCCCCATCCCTACTCCCAATCCCTGTGCCTAGATGAGGCACACAGAGATTTACATCAAGGACACACATAGATTTACATGGAAGGTATCAATGCAAGCTAAATTCATGTGTTCAAAGATGTCTAATGTCTGTACCCTTTCCATGTCCTTTGTGACCAGAAGGAAAAAGAAGCTTCAAGGGCTGAAGAGTTTTTGTTTTGGTGCTTGAGTGAGAGACGAAGATATTAGTGGGAGAGGTAAAGTTTTCAGCAATGAAAGATGGAGTTGACATGTGCAGATGTGCTGAGGGTCAGCTATAGGTACATAAGCCCAGACAGGATCTAGATGATTCTTAACACTATAATCCAAATGTAAAACAAGGCTAAATTATCAAAACAGGCACAACAATCTAATTACACTCATCCCTTCCCATTGGTTACCACTTTGTGGCCACATCTGAGTAACAAAGTGTAGAGCAGTGGCTCTCAACCTGTGTGTCATGGTCCTGCTGGGGTTGTATATCAGATGTTTACATTACAATTCATAACTAGCAAAATCACAGTTATGAAGTAGCAACAAAATAATTTTTTAGTTGGTTGTTACCACTGCATGAGGAACTACTGTATTAAAGGTTGCAGCACTAGGAAGGTTTGAGAACTTGACTTACCCCTACCACTTTGGTGCCCGTGTTTTGAGAGTATCCCAGGCATCTTGCATCTGCCCACAGCCTGGCCCAGCCACTTGGAAGAAGTGAGTCATGTTGGTTGATGGTTTATGCCCATGGGCATTCCTTAACCATGTATAAAGCATTCTTTCTTCGGACACACATTTTTCTTACCTCATTCCTCAACACATTTTTCCTGAATATAAATAACTTCAATTCATCTTCACTTTTATACTGCTTTAGTTACTGCTTCTAAATGCATTTCACTAAACTGAGCAGCATGTTAAGTGGGTGACCTTCATGTCCTTGGACAGGAAAAGCTCCAGAATGAGACTTGGAATTGCCCTTTAAGTGAGGAGCTGAAGCAGGAAAATGGTTGTAATTCCTTAGACACATGGCACAGGCCTGGGGTACCTCTCAGCATGGGTGCACTCAGTTTCTTTTTACTTACATATTTATTCTCATTTTATTGTTTCGTTTATATTCTGGATCATCATGTGAAACCTTTCTCTGTGTCTCCTAACTACTCCCTAACATTTCCTATTTTGTGAATCATTTTTTTTCTTAATTTTTAATTTATATTACAGTCTTGTTTTACATGTCAATCCCAGTTCCCTCTCCTTTCCCTCCTCCCCTGCCCCCCACTGATCCCCTGTCTCATCTCCTTTATGCTCCCCAGGGAGAGTGAGGCCTTCCATGGGGGAATCTTCAAAGTCTGTCACATCATTGGGAGTAGGTCCTAGGCCCTCCCCCATGTGTCTAAGCTTAGAGAGTTTCCCTCTGTGTGGAATGAGCTCCCAAAGTCCATTTGTACACTAGAGATAAATACTGATCCACTACCAGAGTCCCAGTAGACTGCCCAGTCCTCCTAACTAATACCCACATTCAGGGAAGCTGGCTCGATCCTATGCTGGTTTCCCAGCTATCAGACTGGAATCCATGAGTTCCCCCTTGTTCAAGTCAGCTGATTCTGTGGGTTTCTCCAGCCTGGTCTTGACCCCTTTGCTCATCACTCCTTCCTCTCTGCAACTGGATTCCAGGACTTCGGCTCAGTGTTTAGCTGTGGGTGTCTGCTTCTGCTTCCATCAGCTATTGGGTGAAGGCTCTAAGATGGCATATAAGGTGGTCATCAATATTATTACCAGGGAAGGGCATGAAAGGTAGCCTCTCCATTATTGCTTAGATTGTTAGTTGGGGTCATCCTTGTAGGTCTCTGGACATTTCCCTAGTGCCAGATTTCTCTTTAAACCTATAATGGCTCCCTCTATTATAGTATCTCTTTTCTTGTTTTCCTGTATTCTTTCCCTGACTCCCTCATGTCCTCCTCTTCTTTTCTTTTCTTTCCTCTTCTCTTCTCTTCTCTTCTCTTCTCTTCTCTTCTCTTCTCTTCTCTTCTCTTCTCTTCTCCTCTCCTCTCATCTCCCCTCCCCTCCCCTCCCCTCCTCTCCTCTCTTCCTAACTCCCTCTCCCCCGTTTCTATGCTCCTAATTTGCTTGGGAGATCTTGTCCCTTTCTCCTTTTCTGGGGGACCATGTATGTATCTCTTAGGGTTCTCCTTGCTTCCTAGCTTCTCTGGTGGTGGATTATAGGCTGGTAATTCTTTGCTCTATGTCTAACATCCATATATGAGTGAGTACATACCATGTTTGTCCTTTAGTGACTGGGTTACCTCACTGAGGATGGTTTTTTTCTAGTTCCATACATTTGCCTGAGAACTTCAAGATTACATTGTTTGGGGTTTTTGTTTGTTTATTTGTTTGTTTTGTTTTGTTTTCCCTCTGAGTAGTACTCCATTGTGTAACTGTAGCACATTTTCTCTATCCATTCTTCAGTTGAGGGACATCGAGGTTGCTTCCAGGTTCTGGCTATTACAAATAACGCTGCCATGAACATAATTGAACATATATTCTTATTGTATGAGTGTGCATCTTTTGTGTATATGCCTAAGAATGGAATTGTTGGATCTCAAGGTAGAATGATTCCCATTTTCCTGAGGAACTGTCATACTGATTTCCAAAGTGACTGTACAAGTTTGCACTCCACTCACACCAGTGGAGGAGTTTTCCCCTTTCTCTACATCCTCTCCAGCATAAATTGTCTTTGGTCTTTTTGATTTTAGCCATTCTGAGAGAAGTAAGATGGTATCTCAGAGTTGTTTTGATTGGCATTTCCCTGATGGCTAAGGATGCTGAGCACTTTCTTAAGTCTTTCAGCCATTTTAGATTCCTCCATTGAGAATTTCCTAATTCTGTGCCCCCTTTTTAATTGGATTATTCGGTGTTTTGGTGACTAACTTCTTGAGTTCTTTGTATACTTTGGAAATCAGCCCTCTGTCAGGTGTGGGGTTGGTGAGTATCTTTTTCATTCTGTGGGCTGACATTTTGTCTTGTTGACTGTCCTTTGCCTTACAGAAGCTTCTCAGTTTCAGGAGATCCCATTTATTAATTGTTGATCTCAGTGTCTGTGCTATTGGAGTTATGTTCAGTGGTCTCCTGTACCAATTAGTTCAACAGTAACTCCCACATTCTCTTGTAAGAGGTTCAGTGTGGCTGGATTTATGTTGCTGTCTTGAGTTTTGTGCATAGGGATAGATATGGATCTGTCTGCAGTCTTCTACATGGCAGCATTCAGTTATGCCAGCACCATTTATTGAAAATGCCTTCATTTTTTCCATTGTATAATTTTAGCTTCTTTGTAAAAAATCAGGTGTTCATAGGTGTGTGGGTTAATATTAGGGTTTTCAATTCCATTGGTCTATCTGTCATTTTTGTGCCAATAGCAAGCTGTTTTCGGGATTATAGCTCTATAGTGGAGCTTGAAGTCAGAATTGGTGATGCTTCCAGAAGTTCCTTTATTGTACAGGGTTGTTTTGGCTATCCTGGGTCTTTTGTTTTTCCATGTAAAGTTGCCACTCAGTTTCTTAACTTGCCTTAGAGTTCAGTCTTTGCAAAGGAGGTTCCCTGAGTGTATGAGTGAGGGGTGAACATAACATTTACTGTGTGTTAGGAATCGTGTTTCCATACTCCTCCTTATGACACAAGCAACACCTTTCCTCCACTCATCAAATCCCTACTGTGATATGCTCTCTCATATATATTTTCTTCTCTTCCAACACATTTGTCCCACAGTATTCATGGAGAATCAGTTTTGAGCATCCCCAACTCCTGTGAATACAAAAATCTGGAGATGCTCAAGTCCCTGATACAGAATAGTACCGTGAGCACGAATTCTGTATATCTGCCAAGAACTTTAAATCACCCTTAACACCTAAACCCACAATAACCAATACATGAAAAATGCTCCTAAAACAAATGTTTCTGTATTGTTTAGGGAAAAATGAAAAGAAATAAGCTTTTTATTTTATTTTTAAAATATTTTGATTTATTCTGAGAATTTCATACATGAACACTGGATTTTGATCATATTTACTCTCTACTTCCACCCCTCCCACCCTCCATCTCCTACCAGATCCCCTCTCCCTTCCAACATCATGTCTTTTTTATTTTCTTATAAGCCTTGTGTCCATGTAGTACTGCCCTGAGCACATGGGTGTGGGGCCATCCAACAGAGTTGGCCACACAGTTCAAGAAAAACAGATTGTCCCTCAGTTATTTATTTTTTTTAATGTGTCTGGTAGAGATACTATTGTTTAAAAAATACTTTCCATGTGAGGATGATTGAATCCCCTGTGAGAATCCCACAGGAATGACGAGTTTTTTTAAAATATATTTTCTATATTCAACTTCAGGGAAAGCAAAAATAATATATAAGTGAGCAACATGGAATGTGATGGACCAATGAGGCCTCTTAGGATGACCTTTGAGCCTTGAGGTGGGAGCTGAAGGGTCCAGATCAGAAGCAGTAGGCAGGGCTATGAGGTGGAGCTGAGAATGCAGCATCACCAGAAGAGCCCGCAAGAGTGAGAAGATGTGGTGGGACTTGGGGAATAAGCCTGGGGTAAATTTATCATTTAGACTACTGAAGACTGAGTTTGTCTGTGCACTGTGTGTTTCTACTTCTTTTCTTGCTGTGTCTGCCAGTGCTGTTCTCCCCTCTTCCCCTTTCCTTTGCCTCTCCCTCTTCCCTTCACTCTATCCTGCCCTCCCCTCCTTTTCCCTTTCCCTTTGGTTGTGTTCATTTGACAGCAGTTATGCTCATCTGATCCCGTTTACCTCTGTTCCAGACTTTCTCTCTTATCCTAATGAGTTTAATTTTTAATCTTGAGTATGTAAGCTATTATTATACTTCCCACAGTCAAGAACAGACAAAAGAATATATGCCGAAGAAGGCTGAACTCCTGTATCTCTCCCAACCTCTACCATTGTTGGACTACTCCATTTTCTGGATTCTCTGCTTTTGGGAGTAAGATTTGTTTGATTGCTTTGTGATGACAAGAATACAGATTTTTCTTACTTTTCTCTTCATTGTGCAAATTTAGACACTAAAGAAATATTTTTTATTTTTCCCTCTCCTCCACTAAATATCAGTGCAGAGTGAGCTCACTATTTATTTGTGAAGCATTCATCTAAATCATTCTATTATCAATAAAAACTTGAGGTCAAATATCTGGGTGAAAAACTGATAGATCAAAAAAAAAAAAAAAAAAAAAACCAGTGAATGAGTGACCAGCCAACTTCCCCTCTACACTTCCTAGATTGAAGAAAGAGATGGGAAGTCCAAGTCCCACCCTCCTCCTTCCTGTGCATCTTCTCTGTCCATATTCCTGACTTCTCTATGGCTAATTCTGATCGGCTAGCCACTGTCTCTGCCCCCTCCCAAAAGGTTCAGGGTTAACTTTACTAACACAGTCTCAGAGAGTCACAGTGCTATCAAACATCCCACAACATAGTTGTATAGTGTTTCATTGTGTATGGAGATATATAGTGCTAGAAATGGTGCAGGGGACACCCCTCTGCACATGTATTCTTATGTTGGTTGATGGAAGCTTCCTGGGAAGAGGATGCTATAGACTAGATTTATGTGGCCTTTTGTTAGATGTGGACAAATCACCCTTTGAGCAGCAAGTGCTTTCAGGAAAGCCCGAGCACATTAGGGTTCTCTGTTCCTTACCAAGCAGGTGTCAGGTCGGACTTTTAAATTTTCAATAACCTGAGCCATGGGGAATGTTATGACAATAGTCTTCTTGTTTGTAGTAAGTTGTTCTGAGGTGGTCTGTCATTCACATGTTTAAGGGATACTTTTATACACTTTTCTTGTTAATACCCCATTCATGTTTTTGCCTGGTTTTCAGTGGCATTTGTCCTTTACAATTGGAATAAAGTCCGTTGTATATTATATGTACTCGCTGTATAGATGAAATATATGCTGCAAATATTATCATTTCTCTTTTAATTTTATTCATAATTTCTTTTCCAAGGAGAAAGATTTATTTCAACTTATCTCTTAGTGCAGAGCTAGGGTTCAGTGTGCCCCCACAACCCAGTTCTTTTCGTTTGCTCCTTTCAGCCATTCCTTCTAGATCATTCCATTCCTTTGTTACTTCTCACTGACACAAAGATCTCTCTATAAGGGACCACAGCTGCCACACTTGGCTGGTACTCAGGGTCTCCACAGCCACACTTGGTTAGAACTCAAAGTGGGCAATAGTAACCAAAGAGAAGAAGAAAGGTGAGATCTGTTATCCAGTTATCCATACCAACTGATTCAGTTATCCATTGAAAAACCCAAATATGAATGACCAAGACAATATGCCTCTTCCAGAAACCAGCAACCCTATTGTGTTAGGCCCCGAGAAAAGCAATTTAGCCAAAGCAAGACAAGAACTTCAAAAATAGCAATTATGAATATGTCCAAAGACCATAAAGAGGATATGAACAAATGCCTTAATGAAGAGAGTGAAAAACAAACAGTTGAATGAAACAATAAAAACAGGTAAAGTCATAAAAGTAGAATTCAATAAAGAAACGGAATCACTAAAGAAAACACACACAGAAATAAAAGTATACATGGAAAACTCAGGACGTCAAACAAAAACCTCAAAGGTAAGCCTCACTCACAGATTGAAAGATATGGAAGAGAGAATTCCAGGTCCTGAAGTCAAGACAGAAGAAACTGATATCTTAGTCAAAGAAAATGTTCAATCTAAAAAAGAAAAACAAAACAAAACAAAACAAAACAAACAAACAAAAAAAAAAACAACCAACCAACAAAAAACCTAGGAACAAAACATTCAAGAAACCCAAGACATCATGAAAAGACCAAACCTACAAATAATAGGTATCGAGGAAGAATAAAGGTCAAAGGCAAAGAGAATGTATTTTGTTTTAAATTGTAGAAAACTTCCCCAATAGAAGGAAACAGATGGCTATCAAGGTACAAGGAGCATACAAAACACAAAATAGAAAGGACCAGAAAATATTCCCCCATAACACATTAAAAAGGATTTATTTTCATGTAGCCACATTTATAAATTTTCTTATTGCTCTGGATTTACAGGCACAGTTAGAATGTCCCTTGCCACTCTGAGGTTGAAGAAATACCCATATTTTCTAGCTCTATTCTTTATCCTTTTCTCATTTAGACTTGAAATCATTTGAAGTTCACACTCATGTATAGCTTTGTAATTTTTAATTGATTAATTTGCCAAATGACTATCCACTCAGGTCCCCTAACATGATTTAAGAGCTTAAGATAGTATTTTTGTTATATACTAAATTGTTATGCAAAATTATCCCATTCCCAAACTTCCTACTCCATTCTATGAACCCTGAAGATTATGTACTGTCTTAGTCACCATTCTATTGCTGTGAGGAGACACCATGACCAAGACAACTCCTAATGAGAGCATTTGATTATAGTTTCGGAGGTTTAGTCCATGCATGGGTGTATGCATGAAGCTGGAGCAGTAGCTGACAGATGTATCATGATCCATACAGACAGACAGAGACAGAGAGACAGAGACAGAGAGACAGAGACAGAGAGACACAGAGACAGAGAGGCACAGAGAGAGAATCACTGGGCCCATATGGGCTTTTGACACTTCAAGTCCACCCCCAGTGACACACTACTTCCAAGGCCTCACCTACTTCACCAAGGTCACATATTCTAAACCTTCTCAAAAAGTGCCACCCCCTGATGACTAAGTGTTCAAATATATGAATCTTTGGGAACCATTCTAGTCAAACTTCCACATATTCCTGGATTTGTTTTGAAGGTGGATCTTGCAGGTGCTGGTAATTAAAGGATCACATGACATAAACAAGAACAAACAAATCCTTAAGAATTTTGGTCTTGGTAATGAGATTGTTGGAGTTGCTACTTGCTGAGAAGATGGAGTTCTGAGGGAAAATATGAGGCTTCCCAGTTTGACCATATTAGATTTGAGATAATGCCTTAAACTTATTAGTAAGGAAAATAATGAATTGGGGTGAGGCCTGAATCCTCACTGCTAATGTGAGACAAATTTTTGAGCAGGTAAAGGTTGCCCCCTAAGGTGACCAGCCTACTTTGCAGGATGCCTTGGTGCGGCAGTCTGCCCAACCCCCTAAAGAAAGTCAGAAAGTTAAAAGGAAATTATTTGAGATAAAATGTAGACCTCCTGGTGGAGATTAGAAAGAAGGAAGGGGACTTTGAGAGTGGGTTTAGGGAATTATCCATTAAGTGGTGGCCAAGCAGATGATGTTAAAACCGTAAGGCTATCAATAGTTTTTCATTGAAAATGTAGCTTCACCTGAAGGGTCCAGATCAGAATGTCAGCAGAGTCCCTTTCACCTGAAGCCTGTCTTCTTGAGTTGCAGATGTTTGCCTCCTCCCTCTATGTCTACACAAGTTTCCCTGTATGTTATCCACCATGTATGGGCTAAGTCTAAGTGGTCTGTAAAGACCCAATTTTAATGTATAAAAGGATCAAGACCCTATTTCTAAATCTAGCCACATTCTAAAGTACTAAAGGTTAGGCACTGAGTGCTTGGATTTGGCAGTGGACAAAGTCCAGCTACAAATATCTTCTTTAATTTACCAGTTGAGTGGAAGCAGGAATTTGCAGTCTGAAACATCATGCTGCTTTGTCAAATGATCAGCAAGATTACTGCTTCAACACTCAGAGGTTAATATTTCTCCTTTCTTTGAAAGATATTTGTGAGGAAGCTAAGCAATTGAAGAGGTCACAATCCTTGGATCTGACCCAGAGAAAGGCTGTTTTTGGGGGGGAAGCATGGGATCTCAAAAGGTTCAAGATGCAAGTTAAGTAGAAAATCTGGCCTTTGGGCCAGGGGGAAATATTGTAATATCTAGAGTTGGGGTTAGAGACTCCCTCAGTGGTATAGAGCTTACATGAGTCCCTGGGTTTGAGCTCTAGTTTAGAGGAAAAGAAAGGGACAAAGAACACTAATATATTATCAAAGCTGATCTTAGAGAAGTCATTTATTTTGGCCATTAGCATGAACTAATTAAAGTAAATCTGAAATATTTTTCAGTTAAAGAACTATTCCAGACTCCCATTAATATACTTTCAGTTTGAAAGAATCCCAATATCACCTTTAAGACATAGCCTTTAGTTATATATGGAAACTAAGAGCCACAACTTACAAATTACTATAAATAATTCATTAAATTTTTTTCAGTTGTAACTACATTTAAAAAAATAATTCAACTCCCCTGGCTTTATAGTAAGATCCCACAACTTCTCTACGTTGCTTTCAGTTCAAGAACCTCTAGGAGATTACTTGGTAATCCATTTTTTAAATATTTCTGCTACTTGGATATTAATCACCAACGTACTGTGTCCTGCTGTGGGAAACACCTTCATAAATTACACCGGAAATGTACTGAGTGTCCATAGCACATTCTATGGGAAGAAAATTACTTTTAGTCTTCCTTCCTCAGATTGATGTCTTTGTCATTTCTTGGTAACTTCTGTGGCGACTTTCTGAAATTGGAATGCTGCATTAACATGGCTACTCAACAAATGATCTGAACCAAGTACACTTTGCTTGGAGGCATTCGGCTGAAATGGTGGCTGAGGCATTCAAATTTTATCTAGGAGGTTTTAACACATTTTAAGATTTAATATTGGATTTCCCAGGGGTGGTGGCACTGTGTGCATGGATAAAGGAAGTTGTGAACATGAGATCATTTGTGCATTGAGAGAAAGAAAAGAAACCCCCATAGACATTAAAAAATGAAACAAAGATCATACAAAAATGCCAGTGTTGATCTCACAGTAGTCTGCCTGTGAAGGGTTTAATTCGTCCTCACTGTTTGTTTGTGGGGCATGATCTCATGTATCCTAGACTGGCATTGAGGTCTGAGTGGTGCCAATGATGAGGATCTCCTTGGACTGATGATCACCCTCCTGCCATCCCCTCCTTAAGATGGGTGTAACAGTTGTGTGCCACTGGGACTGGTTTATGAGGTTCTGAGGATAGACCTAGAGATTTCTTTGTCCCTACTAGGGAAGCTTTCTACCAACTGACCTACATTTCCGGCTGCCACACTATATACATACATATATATATATATATTCATTAAAAAGATTATATATAATCATTAAAAAGATTATATATATAATATATATATATAACCATTAAAAAGATAACTCCTAAATATAAACACAGACTACCCCTCCTCTTGGTCATTGGGTCAGTGGGACTCTCATCTAGGGAAGCTTTACTGCTACTCTTTGTCCAAGGTCCAGCCTTCTTTTACCACACATTACTTCTAAATGGGGCTGTTTTGGAAGCAAAGATTCATAGACAGGTCTGAACTATAATCCACTTACAGCCCACTTCAGCATTTCTTGCTTTCTCTAATAAACAAAAGTGAATTGTACCTCTTTAGACCTTGGATAGTCTTTACAAATGCCAGCATCTGAGCATCAGCTGCACTAGCACTGACTATCATATGATCAGTATAGCACATTCTCCTAATGTGTGGTTCTACAGGGTATCTCCCATGGTGCTGACACTGTTGCCCATCTTCACTCCCTGGGTTTCGAGGAAGGTCTTTCAGGTGTTTGTGGCTCTTCTCTGTCAGTGGGGGCTGTAGTCTGGCACATTTGGGAACACACAAAAGCCAAACCACCTTGAACCTCTTGCTCATTAGCTTCTTGTTTTTAAAAACAGGCACTGATTAGTCCAGCTTATGGCTTGCCTTAGACTGTGAAATGTCAAAGAAGTGTATGCATCAAGCTATTGGATCAGGAGAGAGAGAGAGAGAGAGAGAGAGAGAGAGAGAGAGAGAGAGAGAGAGAGAGAGAGAGAGAGAGAGAGAGAGAGAGAGCCAATTCCCTACACCATAGTTTGGGGTTATATTATAAGTTAGATGTGGTTTAGATTGTTCCCAAAGGTTTGCATGTTTAAATGTAGTTCCTATTCTGTATCTAAAAGGTAGAAAAGGAAGACTTTGGAAATTGAGTAGACTTAAAGTTAAATGAGGTCATCTGGAGAGATCTAGGGAGGGAGAGAGAGGGAGGACAGCCAACCATATGTGCTCTATTATTTGCTGTGTTGTGTCTTGTACCACTTCAGGACTCCACCAGTAAAAAGATAATTATCAGAGGTTGCTCCTTGGCATTGGACCCCCTTAATTATCAGTCAAAAGGAACCATAGTTTATTGCTTAGTTATAGTGAAACCATATGGATGGATACAGGCTATGTTTGAGAGGATCCACAATGATCATTAGAACTGTAACATTGGTGTTAATGGTAGCAAATTCAGCGGAACACAACACAAAGTCCCAGGCCCTTCTTAAAACAATACATATGTATTGATATCTGTCATTACTGTCTTCCATCCCTACTTGTTGTGTGCCATCAGGAACTCAAATCCTTGCTTCATGAGTGGATTTAACATTGTAGAAACAAGTACAGGCTGCTTAACTGAGAATAAGTAAGTCTATTTATCCAGAACTTGCTGTAGTGAGAGACTGGGTACCTAATATAACTGCGTTTGCCAAACAGGTTGATGCAGGCCAAAAAGATTTTCATTGGGGAAAATGGGAATCCTTTGATGTGTCCCATTGAGGTTGTTGACATGGAGAAATTGTAGGTAGCCTCACTGGAACTGGGACATCTTCTGTCACCCATTAGGGGTGTGCATCTGGTTTGTTCTGGTTAGTTTCGAACTGGGGCAGCTATGAGCTGCTAATCAAGTTATGACAGGATAGGAGAGATACAGGTCCTTGGCTAGCTTCTTAGGCTGGTTGTTGTGTGTTATGGGTCAGGGTTCTATTTTTATTTGTGATTTGATCATTTAGGTTGAATATTCAGGCTCTCACCATAGGTATTTATTTATTTATTTATAGACTCTTTGCATGGTATGAATAATAACCTACTCACCATTTCGTACTACAAAGTGGATTTTCCGCGTAGGTAAAATTTCCTGTTGAAGTTATAGTTTTACATGGTCAAGTCTGTTTTTCTCTGTAATTTCAGGGACTTAGGGTTTTCCTTTAAAAGGACAGTCTTTTTATGGCACTATAAAACATGCCTCCTGAGTTTCCTCTTAATGTCACTGTAGTTAGGCATAGAACTTCAATCTAGATCAATTTCTACATACAGTGTAAAAGGAACTACGGTTTTACTTCCTTCTCCAGATGGACAGCTGCTGAGGAGCATAGGTTCTCCCTGACTTAGAAGGCCATGTTCAATGAACACTCATCTGTGCCATGCACTTGTGCTTGCCCTGGCCTATACTGCTTGATCTGTTTTTCTGCTCAATCACCAGAGCACATCACTGTTTTGGGAGCAACAGTCCCTCCGCTGCCATCTTTCTCTATTTCTTTATGTCGTGAGAAAAGGGCTTTTCAAAGCTTTGTGTTCACAGACAAAGTAGAAACTGTCTCATGTAGTTGTTGCATCATTGGGCAAGAGTGTGATCTGTATAGTTTGTGCTTTTTGATTGTTGAGAATATTTTTAAAATTAATATATCTATCTAAGCATGTTTTATCAAACCTCAAGTCTCAAGTGTTTCATGCCATATTTTAGACAGTTAGTAAAGTCATAAGTTCTCTTAGCATGATTCTAGATTTGCCTGTGTTTCTTGTCTTCTAACATTCTTGGTTTACATTAAAAGAATATTATTAGTTATGTAAATGTTCATGACTATTAATAGTGCCTTGGTGGATGTTATATCTAACATTCTGGAAGCCTTCTTGCTAGTGTTGGGAGGAAAATCCTCAGATGTGAGATAACTGGAAATCAGAACATATGCCGACTAAAGAATTTGTTCCCGATGTTACAGTTGGAAATCATAGTTTTCCTAACAAAGAAAACCTCTAGTGCTCAAGCCATTCTGTTGTGGAGAAGTAACCACCCTATTCTTTGAACAGATCTGTGTCAATGGAGTAGAACCATGACCCTTGCACTTTCTTCTGTCTCCCTGGCCATGGTAAAGGTAGTCACTGTACATGAGATATGGAAGTGCATTCACTGGAGACCATCCTGCTCACAGGGTTTTTTTTTTGTTGTTGTTGTTGTTTTGCCATGGTGATGGTCTTTGCTTTATGTTCTGATGACTGTATTGATAACCAGGCGAGGCTGCCATGGTTTGCACTCCTCTCTGCTATGCACGGCTTACATCAGTTCTCTAGGAGAATGTTAAGATTACAAAGAAAGAGGGCTTATCAAAGTGCTGTTATAGGCCTCTTTGAGTTAAAATTCCTTGGTGGTTATTTCATTGAATTATCATTTGACAATTAAGCATTGTGTAAAAAGAAAAAGGAAAATGAAGTATTGATTGATAGGTGCTAATTAAAATGATACCTTTGAATAATTGAGCAAGGGCTAACCATGAATTTCATTCTTGACTCTAAAGACCTCTGGTGGCCAAATTTCCCAGGTGACTGTCTAACAACAGTTGTTCCTTCTCCCTGTCACAAGGTCTTAAATGAGAACACAGGAAAGTGAGGAGAAAATGGGGACCAGGTAGTGAATGCCAAGCTTTTCTTTCTTTCTTTTTTTTTTTTTCTAAACCGATTACAGGAGATGTCTTGTCATTTCCACACTAATTTTATTAGAGTGATGTGTGTAATTTCAATTTGTAACGGTTAGCTGGTTAATGAGAAGACACAAAATCTGTCTTGAGAATTTGCTGAGGTTCTTCACCTAACTAGAGATAAATAAACGTGGGAATGACAGATTCTTTGCCAAGGATGCTATGATGAGGGATGGGACTTCACCTGTGGTTCTCAAACACATAGCGAAATAGTTGAACATTTATTTTTAAGGACTAAAAGCTCTGCTGACAGTAGATTCTGGATGGATGTTCTAGGAAGCACAAATCACAAGAAAAGCATGAAGCAAAGCAGAGACTAATAAAAGAAAATGAAGGGCTCTCTGGCAGTTCTAAACATTGTAAACATGATGCTAGCAGGTACCCCTGCCCCCTCCCCCCCCGCCTTTGCTAAACTGTTAGATTACATTACTAAAGCTAACCCCCAAGATCTAGTGCCTTATCTGACTACTTCCTTATACCCCACTAAAACCCCATGGTCCAACTATCAAAACATAAAGGTCCAACCATCAAAATTTATTATTTGGCTACACTGGCTAACCTGTCCAATCAGGACTTAGCAAGTTATCCTAACAGACACTTCCATTTTCTCCTTAAAAACCCACTTCTGCTGACACACTTGTTGCTATCTTTGCCTGGTCTGGAGGCAGCACCCCTACCTACTGCCTTCTCTCCTCTCAACTTGTTCCTTTGAGTAATAAATCTCCTTTATGCTGAAAATTCGGTGGATGCTATGTTCTGTGCCTACTCAGAGGCACATTTTTAAGTCAAGATATGCAAAAAACAAAACAAAACAAAGCAAACTGTGCATTCCATCTCTAGGATAGCAAATTATCATTGTGCTCTGGACCTGTTTCGTCATCGTCAGCAAGCATCACATATTTAACCCACTGTTACTTAGGAAGTATGAGAATGCTAAGCTGATGGCAACTTAAGACCACCTGATCCAGCTCCTGTCAGAGTAGAGATTAGTGGTAATTCCACTTTTGGCTTAATGGAGAGAGGAAGACAATAGGGTGGGCATGGAGGAATGAATGTTTGCTTATATCTTGTTAGCTAATTGCTGTATGGATTCCATGAGCTTGAAAAATCAACCATTCAAGTGTCCCATGATGTGAATTTTCCCTTAATCTTTCCTTAGAGTTTTTGTGATTACACCATGAAGTCAACTCACTTATTTTTCTCTTAATATCACCCATGAGCTAGCTTCTGTGGGAAAGGCCCTTTCTAGTGCCAGAGGGAAGATGAGAGAACTGTGTTCTCCACATCCAGAAGAACCTCTACAGGCTGTCTTGTAGACAGAAGTTTCTGTTCTTATTGGCTTGGTCTATTTTAAGTATTAACCCATTTCTATTCTATGTATCTCCACATGGTCTTGGCTTACCAGTGAAGCCCAGGTCTCTTTCTTCCTCAGCAAATACATGGCGTCTCTCTGAAGTCTCCTCTCTGTTTCTCATCCCAGAATTCTCCTAGTCTGGTAGACCCACCTATACTTCCTGCCTGGCTACATCCTTCCTGTCCATTGGTCAAAACAGCTTTATACATCAACCAATAGGAGTAACATGTATTCGCAGCATACAGAAGGACCTCTTCCCTCACTGTCTCTGCTTCAGCTGATAGCCAATTTGCAATATCATTTAGCACTTATTACATGTCAGAGAATAAATTAAATTCTGCATCATGATTGGTGTGAGTGTTAACAAAAGGCACGATGGACATACAGGGAAATCGACTGATGCCATCCATTAAAACAACTCACATTTACTAAAACTCCATTAACCACTTCAGAGCCTTGCTATGGTTTCCTCTGGCTTCCTTTTCTTCTTTCTCCCTAACCTTTTCTTTCTTGTGGAGTAATCTCCCTTCCCTGTCCTCCTCCTTTAACTTTCTAGATTAGCACTGTTCTCATCCTGAGCAAGCAACAAGCCTATGTACAGTGGACTCCATCTCCTTGGAAAGCTGACCTGCCACTGCTGTGACCTTGGAAACACCCTGGGGGAGGTTCTTGTCCCCTACACATTGAGGCTTTGCAGACAATCATCAGACAGAGAGACTTTTTCCTTTTTGGTAAAGGGATTCAGGATTGGCCCTTGGTGACTCTTCCTTCTTAATAGTCACAGCTAGTTGAGACCCCCTCCAGTGAGTTATTATGAAACTGTGTGACAAGGAGGATATGCTGGAGGTGACTGGGTGGAGTGGTTTTAAATAGACTGTGAAAAGTGTGGCAATTTCCAACTTGGTGTCTTCTGTAATTTGTTTTGGGGGGGGGGAAAGCCTTGACAACATTCAAGCCATTCTATAGCAGGCCTTGTAGAAGGAAGCAGAGATTTCTTAAAAACGATTGACAGTCACATGACTGAGCTGTCTTGAGGCACGTTCCCAGTCATGGCTAAGCTTCAGGCAACTGTTGTCTTGATTGACAGACTGTTGCTCATTAGAGGTCCAGGCTCACAATGACCCCGCAAAGTCAGTCCCGAATTCTTCACTCACAGCAATGGTGAGGGGAAAAAAAATGTTATTATTTTAAGATGGTTTGGGTGGCAACTTGCTATGTTTTATTTTTGTTTATTTGTGTGTGTGTGTGTGTGTGTGTGTGTGTGTGCGTGTGCATGTGTCTGGGAGAATATGGCACTTGTAAGTGGGTTCCCACAGAGGTCCTGGACTGGGAGTAACAGGCAGTTGTGAACTTTCCAATATGGGTGCTGGGAACCAAACTCTGATCCTCTGCAAGACCAGCAAATGTTCTTGACCACTGAGTCATTTCTCCAGTGCTATTAACACATTCTTGATTGAAGAAGTGATTCTTATTTTTTTCATTTTTTAAATTTAAATTAGAAGCAAACTTGTTTTACATGTTAACCCTCTCCCTCCCATCCTCCCTTGCTCCCCCACTGACTCCCTATCCCATCCCCTTTCTGTTCCCCAGGGAGAGTGAGGCCTTCCATGGGGGATCTTTAAAGTCTGTTTCATCATTTGGAGCAGGACCTAGATTCTTCAGTCATGTGTCTAGGCTCCCAAAGTCCATTTGTAGACTAGGGATAAATACTGATCCACTACCAGAGGCCCCATAGACTGCCCAGGCCTCTTAACTGAGACCCTTGTTCAGGGCGTCTGGACATTTCCCTAGTGCCAGATTTCTCTTTAGACCAATAATAGCTTTCTCTATTATGGTATATCTTTTCTGCTCTCCTTTATTCTTCCTCCTACTCAATCTTCCTGCTCCCTCATATCCTCCTCTCCCCTCCCCTTCTCACCTTCTCTTTCCCCTAACACCCCAAAGAAGTGATTCTAAGGCTACTAAGTTGTACTGTTAATAATGCTACAGGGTAGTAATCCTGATTGGCCCTTCCTCCCTCTCTCTCTCCTTCTGTCCCTCTCTCCCTCCCTCCCTCCTTCCCTCCCTCCATCCCTTCATTATTGTTTTATGATACAAAGTCTCACTTTGTATCAGACTGGGCTGGAACTCCAGGCTGGCATAAAATTCATGTCAATCCTCCTGCCTCAGCTACCAAGTACTGGGCTGACGGTGTGAGCCACCATGCCTGGGATTGACTTCTACATTTCTCATGTGTGGTCATTTTTTCTTAACAAAACAACACTCATGGAACTCATTTAACTAGTATTTTAAGTTTTCAGTAGAATAATTTATTAATTACAAATTTAAAATGAACTCTATTATTAAAAAACCCTGCTAATAAATAAAAAATAAAATGGATACAGATAATACACACAAGTTGTTAAAGAGGTTATAAAATTTATGGTTGTTCTAGTTCTGACTCTGCCGTGGATATTTTTGGTTTTTGTGGTGTACAAGTGCATAAAATAGATACTGAAAGAGTATAATTTAGTGTGAACTGCCATAGTTTCTGTCTTGAATGCTTGTTCTAACTGTATAGAGGGTTGTTGAGTTATAGAGACTTTAGAGCTTTTTAATATTTATTTGAACTAATTTTTAAAGGCATTTACTCAATATTGAGGATAATAAAACAGAACATGGACCCTAGAGTCATGAGACCTAGATACTATGATTTTGTATCTGTGTGCCCTTGGGCACAATGTTAATCGGAGATCTACTTTTCCCATTTGTGAAATATGCAGAGTAGTTCTAAGCACCTCACAGAGAGTTGAAGAAATGAAATATGATAATGTGTGTTCCTTATGCATTGCATGGTTTGGAGTGAATGCTCAATAAATGTCAGCTATTACTGACGTGCTTATACTTCAAAGGTATGTCTGTTCTGATTACATTTAAAATGGAAATTTGGCGGTTAAAAGGCAGAAGTTCAAACTCCAATCTATCCAGCATTGTACCTGTTAATAATATTAATAGCATTAGAATGACATTGTATTCAGTAACATGCTGATACTGTGAACTTGTATGTCAAGGAAAGCTAATCATCCCAAACAATGGCGATGTCAGGGCAAAGCACCAGCTGTAGAAAATTTAATCAGGGAAATATCTTCCACTTTTAAATGTTGTATTTTATGTATATTTAAAGTGTAGTGCATAGGAAAATCTGGCAGTTGTAGAATATTCATGAAAATGACTTTTTATATTTCTCATGCTGTACTTCCTGGATTTGCCCATTCTTCCATCCTACATCCATGCACACCCACACACCCACACAAGCACAGGCATGCTCACACACACATGCTCAGTCTCCTCAAAGGTTGACTTACTATTAAATATCAGTTGGATAAGTACTTTGATCTTAAGGTTCCATGTAAATAAGAATGGAATCTTAGAGAAAAATAGTTTGGAAAATAACAGACTAAAGATAATTAGAAATCAGTAATAGAAAATTCCAAGGACAGAAGAAAAATCATAGTAAATGAAAAATTGCAGAACAGACCAAACCATAAGAAAACGAGCATTTGTTTGTGGCAAGGAATCAGAGCACAGACTCTTCAAGGACAGTCATTTACTTAGAACTCCTAAGCACCCCAGCTGGCTTTTATATTGCATCTTGCTTTCCTCATCTCATTTCTTTAAGGACAAAAAGGCTACTATTAAGTAAGAACACTGAGAAGAAGGGTGTTTGGTTTAAGTGTTTACTGTGAACTCATGTGCTAAATTTTACAACCACAAGCTTAGTTCTAGTTTCTTAGCTCCAATTTTTGAGACATTGGAATCAGAAAAGAGTAAAATTTTGAGTAGTAGGTTGCTTGTCTTGGTTCCTTGTATAAAGGAAACATTTTGCGTAAGAGGGTCTAGGGCCTCGATGAGACTTGGCATTTTCATCTAAATAAAGAAATAATAACATGTATTCTTTACCATATCTGAGCATTGAGTCAATGACTTCTCTAGCTAGGCAGTAGTGTTTAATATACAGGTGGATGGGGAGGCAGTAGAAAGGGAGGGGTATGAATGGGGACTAGTATACCAATAAATAGATACATACATAAATGCATATATATCCAATAAATGTGTGTATTGTTATAAAGCTAACTTTATATGCTAACTTTAAAAATTAGCAGTTATTAACAGTTCAGTACAGTTCTCTGAACTGAAACATTCTTCCAAAAAGAGAGGCCCATTAAGGATAATAATATACAGGAAGTAAAGAAAATTCACAAGTCTCAGGAATTCCCTGAAATTTAGGACATTAACAAAGACTCATCATGGGAGTAGACAAACAGTAAGCAATTTCTGGAGAGAGGAGCCCTGACTCACTGGGTAGCCTGCAAGTTGTACAAAGAGCTCCAAGTATGCTCTCTTGAAGAGATGCTCATGTTGGGATAGCTTGTCTGGTGTTACAATGTCTTGAGTCATCCATGCTTCAGTAAGAACCCCTCACTTATGCTCCTGTAAGATAATCCATGCCTTAGGTATGGTTTCTATTGCTGTGATGAAACACTATGACCAAAAGTAACTTGGAAAAGAAAGGGTTTATTTCAGTTTCCATGTCTCAGCCATACTTCATCATGAAGGAAAGTCAGGGCAGAAACTTCAGGCAGGGACTTAGAAGCAAGAACTGATGCAGAGGCCATGAAAGACTGCTGCTTGCTGGCTTGCTTGTTATGGCTTGCTCAGCCTGATTTCTCATAGAATCCTGAACCACAAATACAGGGGTGGCTCCACCCTTAATGGACTGGGCCATCATATATCAATCATTAATTAAGAAAATATCTTTAGAGGCTTATCTACAGATGAATCTTTTGAGAAATTTTCTCAGTTGAGTTTTCCTCCACTTGGATGACTCTAGCTTATGTCAAGTTGACATAAAACTAGCCTGCATGCTCCATGACATTCATAGGCCCATTAAGCTAGACTTACAAGTAATCCTTAGTTTGGTCTGACATTGGTTCCCTATCTGGGATGAATAGATGTTTGTTTTTGTCTCCCAAGGAAAAGTCACACAACAATGATTATAATTTTAAAAGAAATTTCGAGTGGATTTTACAACATAGTAAGGAAATCAGGAAAGGGGCAGACACAAGCATCCATGTTAGCAAATCCCTAATGGAGATGATATTATTAACAATGACAGCTGTAGCATGAGTTCTACTTAGGTCTTCATAATAAAAGCCCAGAGTCAGATATTGGGGTAAATGCTGAAAGGTCAGAGAAGTAAAGGAGCCAGCCACAAGAGAGACCTCTTACCTCTACTCAATCCTCAGACCAAAGGGGCAATCCTGTCCCTACAAATCTTCAGATCAGACTGAATGCCATGAGTCCCTGTCTCCTCCCATCTCCCCAGTGCTGGAATTAGAGGTGTGAGCCACCACTGCCTAGCTCTGCGTCTCTTTTAGACTGGAGCAATCTCATGTAGTTCAGGATGGTCTTGAATTCACAGAGATCCTCCTGCCTCTGCCTTCTGAGTGCTGGGATTAAAGGTGTGTGCCATCATTTGCTGGTGTCTATGGCAAACTAGTGTGGTTAGCTCCAAACTCTGATATTCAGGCAAGATTTATTTGTTAGATCACAAACAAATTATCAGCACATCCCCCACCCCTTTTTATTGTCTAAAATAAAAAGGTAATAACTAATATAAGAAAAACTACATAGAATAAGTACAACAATTATACATAATGTAAACAGGCAAAATTACATCAATAATGTCTTAGTCTATTTGCATTTGTCAATTTCAGAGAAAATGCCTCATATCTATCCTATCTTGGTGAGTCCAAGGTTGTACGTTATTCACGTTCTTATCTAATTTGCATTATCAAAATTTTCTTTTAATGTCTCTCAACCTTATATACTTTACACTTCTTTAGTGAGTTTCTTTTCTGAGTCTGATAAACAAGAAAACTGTAACTATCTAGTCTTCAACTCCCTCAAAGACCTGAGAAGGAAACAATATTAACTGAGTAAGCAGGAAGTGCAAGCAAGCAACTACTAAAAAATGTTAGAAATGACAGAAACAGCTTGATGCTTGGACAGTCACACAAAGTTCCTCTGTTACGTTGGGGCATCCATTTCAGCCTACAGGCCTATAATATTTGACAGACAGGATTTTTGAAGGACTACCTCTCTTTGTCTTGGCGAGGTTTGGTAGTCCTTCTAGTTTGTGTTCTTCTTGTGCAATTTGGACAGCATTCTGTCAGCAGTTGTGGGCAAAGAGTTCAGTGGCTTACTTTAGCCACAAGAGAGTACATTTCCTGTGGGATTTCTTCAATGCACATCAGCTTCTCAGATGTAGACTGGTGCTATTAGGAGCAGATATGTCTCACTGTAATAAAAAAAGAACTGTATGCTATTAAAACACCTTAAAAGTCATATTCTATAGATCTCTGAAGTGTTTGAAGATGACCTGTCTATCTAAAATATGTCTCTGCTTGACCTTGAAAGCATACCTAATATGACTACAAGTTTGATTGTAATAGGTGACTAACTACTAACCTGCATTTCTTTATTATTCTAAATTGTAATAATAATTTTCAAGGACTAGAAATTTGCATTATGTTGTTAAATGGGCTGTATAGGTACAATACTTTAAACAAGATTAAAAATGTGTTTGCAGTATGTTCTAACAAAAATAATTTTAAATTTGTATCTACTCATATCAATGTAAAATATTTAAAACTAGTAGTTGCTTTCTAAAAGCAAATCCAATAATCTATCTTTTTATTTTATCAGACAACAGGCTTAGGTGAGTTCATGCTTGTCCTTGTTAGTTTTAGTTTTTTGTCAACTTGACACACACACATACTCAGGTAATTTGAAAGGAAGAAACCTCAATTAAGCAAACACCTCTGTCAGATTGGCTTGAGGGCAAGTCTATGGAAGCATTTTCTTGATTAATGACTGTTGTGGGAGGTGCCAGCCCTTTGTGGGCAGTGCCTTGCCTAGGCAGATGGTTCAGTAGTATAAGAAAGCAAGCTAAGCAAACCACAAATTGCAAGCCAGTAACAAGCATTCCTTCAGTTCTTGTTCCTGCTTGGACTTCTCTTCATAGTGGACTACAGCAGTAAGCTGAAATTAACCCTTTTCTCCCTGAGTATCTCTTGGTCCCGATGCTTTATCACAATAGGAAGCAAACTAAACACTTGTTGAACACTAAATACTTAGATGACCATGTTGGCTGCTATATCATCCATGAGGATGATCAGAAGATTTTCCCTTGGGGACCAGTGTAGCCTAAGAGGAGAAGCAGAGTGAAGTAACTGCCCCCAGCAAACAGCCCATGTGGATCACCTATGTGGAAGTTCAGTGTTGACCAGCCTCACACACATATTCAGGTGTTTCAACCATGAATGACCTTAGCGATGGAAGAAGATAGAACTATCAAACACAGCAAAACAATTAGGCAGGCAAAGACACTACTGAGGAAAAAGAAATTTTCCAAAGCTCATCATGAATATCTAGGAAGTTTGGGAAAATACTGTACTCATGAACTGAGAAGAGGAATCTGCGGAGAAGTCATTCAGAAAACACAGAAGAATAAAGTAGAACAAAAAGATTTTAAAAATAGATTAGAGGAAATAAGCAGCTTGAGAAACAGTCTGAAAAAAATTTAATACATAATAATGGGAGTTCAAAAAGAGAAGACTGGAGAAAATTGAGTATAGGAAATCATCATGAAGATAATTTTTAAGCCATTTCCCCAGACCGAAGGCCATGAGTTTTTAGATTGAATGGGTTCACAGGAAACATAAACAATGAATGAAAATAGACTCCTGGAGGGCAGAACTTCAGAGCTAGGTTACAAAGAGATGATTCTGAAAGCTTCTGGATGGAATACACAAAGCACTGAAAATCAAAGTCACTCTGTAAGCTAGGGGAATGGATGATTCATTTAAAATTAAAGGGAAGAGTTCTATGTGAAATTCCATATAGATCCAAATTATCAGCCAGATAGAAAGATAAAATATACATATTATTAAATAAGGAAGATTTAACACCCTGACAGATATAACCCACTGTGCTGGGCAGTTTTGTGTCAACTTGACATAAGCTAGAGTCATCTGGGAAGAGAGAAAATGTTTCCACCAGGTTGGCTTGTGGGTGTTTTCTTGATTAATGGTTGATGTGAGAGAGCCCTTTGACTGATGGTCCTTGGTGCTATAAGAAAGCAGTCTGAGCAATCTTTGAGGAGAGAGACAGCAAACAGTTTCCTCCATGGCCTCTGCTTCAGTTCCTGCCTCCAGCTTCCTGCTCTGAGTGGCTGTGTGGCTCTGTGACTTTCCTTGCTGATGGAGCATGACCTGATAGATGAAAACAGAATAATCCCTTTTCTCCACCTGAGAGATGTAAACAGAATAATTCTTTTCTTCCCACAAGTTGCTTTTGGTCGTGGTGCTTTGTCACAGAAATAGAAACACTAAGACACCTTCCAAATGGATGGAACAAACCAGGGAGAAACATGTGGGGCATGGGAAAGCAGAAGTCCAATACAGGAGAGAGGCACAAAGAATTCCTCTAATGATAGCAAGTTGGAATTAAAGATGGCCGTCATTCATGACCACAGAGGATGAATAACCCATGGTATGAGCAAGAAAATATGCAGCCAAAAGCAGAGTAAGGGTCCCTCTGTGGTCTGCCTCTTCCCATAATGAATAGAAAGGTTTGGTGTAAGAAAAAGGAACCACTGCAGTTATTGATAAGGGACAAAGGCATATGGCTAAGAATAGATGGAGTTTAAAAGTACAGTTATATTAAAGACTTCCCTCCCTCCCTCCTCCCTTCCTCCCTCCTTTTCCTCCCTTCCTTCCTTTCTTCCTTATGTGACTAAGAAAACATGGCTGCCCACAGGAGAGCTCTACTTTGCTTTGTAAACAGTCACTCAGGATCTCCTCTTTCTACTAGTGGGAGCTAGTGTTTTCTAGTTACCCTTTATTTTACAAAAGATCCCAATAACTATCCATCATGGACACTTGGACTATGAGAGGCTCAGCAGGAGATGAGTTCTTTTCCTCCCTCCTTGAGTAGTGGAGGGGAGCCAGGCCTTGTAGGACAAGGGTTGCTAGGTTGTGTTTACTGGGCACAACAGGATGCAGAGCTTTGTTGAATGCCAAACCTTTGTTTTACACTGTAACAGCCCAGGGCTTTGTATATGGATCTGTGATTCTCTGTCCAGTCACTGGAGTTTTATGCAGTGGAACATATCTACAAAAGGGAATTTGTGCATGCCAAAGTATGTGCCTATATGTATAAATCTGCTTAGGTACACTATAAAAGAAAAACACAGCCACTAGATTGTTTTTGGAATGATTTTAATATAAATAAATGCTTAGCTTAACTATGGCCAATTATTTCGAGTATATAAGTACTTTAACAGGAGCAGCATTGAAGAGTGTCTTATAGAATGTCATGGAAGACATATTCTGTCTACACCCATGACAAATCCCTGGTGAAGCTAGTCTTAGTGGATGTGGTTCCATCTCACCCACATGGATATCATCTTTTTCCCCCTAATTATGATATTTGCCATCCCTCAAGAAAATTTTGCACATTATTGTCAAAGTAAATATTGTATATTTATGTGTGTGTGTGTGTGTGTGTGTGTGTGTGTGTGTGTGTGTGTGTGCGTGCATGAGCATATGTGTGTATACATGTGGGAGCCAGAGTTCTACCTAGGTGTAGTCTCTCAGACTGTATCAGCTTTGTTTGTTGAGGCATTGACCAGGGTTTGCCAATGATGCTAGACTAGCTGTAAGCAAGTCCCAGATGTCTCCCACTCAATAGAATTTGCATTACAACATCACCACCACGTCAAGTTTCTTAGGTAGGTGCTGGGGTTTGAACTCTGGTCTAGCACATCAAGCATCATTTTACTGACTAAGCAATCTTTCCAACACAGAATTTTTTTTTGTCTATTAAAATCATCCCATGTCAGTTTTATAGTGAGATTTGACAGACAGATGATAATAACTGGTGAAAAGGAAATAGATTCCTCTACATCAAAAATATTTCATATTACTAGAATTGTTTCTGCAGAGAACATGTATTTCCCCTATGACAAAGTAATTCCTCTGTTTTTCCCCCTGTACGTCCCAATCCTAATATCAGGTTTAAAAATGAATTTCTTAGCTGGTGTTACTTGTGGTTTATCCTTAAGAAAAATTATTTGTCATAAATGGTTCTATATTGTCTTGTTGATTTGTCTAGAAAAAATTCCCTAATTCTTTTATTTACTCAGAAATAAACAATACAGGCAAGATTATTATGGTGCTGCCAGAAAGGAACTTATTCAAGAATAGAAACTTCAGTATACATCTAACTTTGGTTTAAAAAGCGTAAACAGTATTAGTGTAGCCTTCTTTACACTAAAAAGTTGTTCAGTTTTCCTTTTAGGGATGAATTATCCCAGCAAAAAAATCCTACACTAAGAGCAACTCAGTAATTTCACTATCATTTTGTATTCCTAGGGTTTCTTTTTTAAATTATATGCTGTAAGTGATATTAGAAATCACAGAGTTGGCCTGTGTAATTAATAGCCATAAACCCAGGGGTATATAAAAATAAATGCTATTTTTATTTAGTTTTCAACTCTGAAGTCAGAATACAATGACTTCTGGTTTGCATTCTGATAGTAGGAAGAAGCCAGCCACTGCTAACAGTCTATGGCACTTAGAGATTTGCCACCACTCTCTTTTGGAGTAATAATACACTCCCTGCCATACTCCCCACCCTGCCACTCACCATCTCACCTCCAATTTCTTCCAGACTGAGCTTTGCAGCAGCGAGGATTTTCACTGCTGGTGAGGAAAGGAAGGCCCTTGAGCGTGCTCTAAATTGAGTGGGTATCAGTCTGTGATTACTCCCAGGGACCAGAGCACCCTTGCTTACTAACTGTGGTGTCAGCAGCTGCACTCTGCACTGCTGATACCAACTGCGTCAATTTGAAAAGGCGATTGATGACATGGTGCATCTTAGAATACAAATTCAGAACGTTACAAAACAAAACAAAACACAAAAAGGAGGTTGAGAAGATTTGAAGTTCTCAATTGTTGTCGGAGCACTTCATATATATTAAATATAAATATATGCGTAGTTCATGCAGTATTTCAGATACTTGAACTTACAGTATTTTTCCGTGTATTCAAATATGTTTAGAATTTTATAAGATGGTTTTTATGTGTGCACACGTCTCACAGCACACAGGTCACTAAGACAACCCGTTTTGACGTCTCAATGATCATCCAACTTGCTTAGGAGGACTGACCTTGGAGCACTGATTGTGGGGGGGGGGGGGGGGTTGCCAGACTCCTGTGAACAGTGTTTTGCGTTCACATAGCAGGGCTGTGAAACCCACAAATGAAGTGTTGTTACAGCAGTCTCATCTGAATTACTGGACCCACCCTGGCCAGGCTGAGGTGTTTCAGATGGAGGCTGCAATGTGAGGTGTGACTACTGGGTCCTTCCACTGCCCTTGGCAGCCACACTCTCACCCTTGGCGTCCTCTGCGAACCTGCAGCGCACTTCAGCTCTCTGTGTCTTAATTTGCACAAACAGGAACACATTTTTGTGGACCTCTCTATTGTCGTGTGTGCCAATGAAGCCAGAGGGACAAAAGAGCAACAGAACCCCGTGTGACCCAACCACAGTGCAAGAGTGACAGTCGGCTGCAGTGGAAAATTTCCTGCATAGCAGTCCCGTTTTCTTCTAACCTAAGCCCAGCTTGTGGCGCGTGGAGAGGTGACACGCTCTCCCCAGGATCCCTGGCTTCCTTCTCCGATTTTATACAGTCAGGAGAAAGAGCACTTTCGACAATGCCCTGGCTTGGTGGGCATTCCAAACACCCAATTTAGACTAGTAGCTGACTTACAAGCTTACATGGTGTCCCCAGACAGACTAACAGCATTCTTCAGAGGACAGACTGACTTCCAGCTGTGTGTAATTCACAGGTGTGAACAGGACTTTTGCTGTTTCCCCTTAAAAAGACTAGTAAGAGTCTTTCGTTGTTATTAAAACAATAGAGATTTGGACATTTAATCAAGTTAGCCAGTCATTCTTGCTAGTATAATCTGCTTCATGGGGCTCTACAAGAGAATGGGTTTGTGTACCCCAAGAAAACACACCATGTCTGATATGCATGCCTTGTTGCTCATGTGTCATGGTCCTTGAAGGCATCTAAAGCTGCTTGTGGGTTCCAGCCTTTGACTCCCTCTCAGGTGCAAGGTCTCTCTGAGGAGGAATGGGGGCATGTTAAAGACTGCACTCTTTCTCTCTCTCTGATCTCTATGCACTTGGTTTTCCATCTGCAAGTGCAGCCACTGACAAGAAACAGCACATCTAAGTGGCCACATGGCCCCCAAGAACAGGGCACAAGGCAAGATATGCTTCTTGGCAGATTTTAGTATGGCGTTGCCTTGTGCAGAAAGCCTGGGTTTCCTTCTTTGCACTTGCCAGTTGTCTTGCTTTGTTATAGAGGGAGAGGAAGGGAGGGAAGGAGGGAGGGAGGAAGAGGGGAAGGAAGGAAGCGAACTTTTTCATTTTTAGTACCTTGAGCTATAAAATGATTACTAAAACAATTACTTCCTAAATTAGTCTGAAAATGAATGAAACAAGTAATAAATAGTGAATCCTGGCAGAAATAGCTTCACTAATCAGTGAGTAAAATTAAAAATGTGAGGAACCATCTCCTTTAAATATTGTGCTATATTGAAATATATGTATGGTTATGATTGTACTTTTTTTCTGAAGACATTTCTATGTTTTTCTTAAAGATTGATACTAACAGCTGTATGTTTATGTCAAGGGAGAAAGAAAATAAATTTCTTTACTTGGACTTAGAAAATATTATAACACTTTTTGAATTATGGTTCATTTATTGTCTATTATTTTTTTACTGCTAATCATTTGTTTATTTAATGGATTCATTAAAATGTTCTGCATTCTTTAAATCTTGAATGTTCATGGTTATTTAATAGTTGTGACCCAAGCAAGGTTAATACTCTGAAATACTTATCCCTGCAATGAAGGCAAATGGTTTCATTAACCTGAACATTATTCACTTTTTTTTTTAACCACAGGAAGACACACTGGGCACTGATTTATGAATTTCTGGCTGCTTTTCTCTCACGGGTCCTTGCTCCTGGATTTTTTAAGCTGCAGCATGTATTTAAAAGCATTTGTTTCTGCTTTTACTGAAGATCAAGGGCAGAAACCTATTGGTAAAATACCAGCTACTGGAATTGCAAACATTTCTTTTCTCAATGTATCTTGTTGCACAATTATGGTTGAGCTGTTGGAGTAAGAAAGTTAAATTGTTTTGATGTTAGTAGTATAAATAGGCTGCAGTTCACAAGCTGACTAACTAATCATGTTACTAAACATGCAACGAGATGGAATTTGATCATGATATTGTTTGAATAAATTCCATGTGTATCACAGATTTCTGATTATCTACCATCATGATTTAAGTCCATTTCTAATCAGAATCCTAAACATTTTTTCATCTACTCTCTCTATGACATTCACGATCAGTATGTATGAGCAACATACAGTGTCAAGGTTCTGTATAAGTAACTCTTTAGGTTATGCTATTTGGGTTAGCTTTGGTGGGAGGGAATGCTTTGAGTTTAGCTATCAGGTCAAAAAATCCATGGCTAGAAATTTCAGCCCCAATATGAATTAATTCCTGATATTCTGTTGTGTTTCTCTATCTTGATTAAAGTACAGTATCCCTAAGAAAGTGCTTTTTATCATTAATTCTCATTAATGTCACTGAACTCAACCATACCTCTTTCTGAATTGAGTTTGGGAGAAATAGGATTTAAGTTGCTACATTTTTGTTGCAGAGAAATACAGAAGATTCTCTTTGGAAGAGTCATGCTGGAGAACAACTCAGGGACACAAAATAAATTAAATGCAAGATCTGCCTTACAGTACATTTCAATCTAAGATACATATAAAAAAATCTATCCAGATAAATACATTTAACACTTCCATAAAACAAATGGTTCACATTTATCAACAGATGTGAGCTAATGTACCATTTTCAGCAGATACTTGCCTGCTGCTTCAAGTAAAGTCAAGATCAGGAGAGAACACCTTCAGGCAGCCCCACCCACCCACCCACCCACCCACCAACAGCAGGCAAAGCTATATGGAGCAGGTGTCCTCTTAAAGGGACTGTTTGCTGGGAAAGAGGAAATAGAGTTGTTTGGTTTGGGGCTGGGAAAGTAAGAGCTATCTTTGTAAGAGGAAAAACTTGAGCTGTGATGAACAAAACACCAGAGGTACAAAATGACATCAAGCAAACAAAATTTGTTTTCCCTTTTACTGTGTGGATTAAAGGAGTGTCTCAGGAACAGGCTTTCTGATTGGTTCTTTATGAGTCATCTTCATAGCTTTCCTTAGCATGCCCCTTCCTCCAGCCTTTTGATAATAGCCAGAGCAGAAGGTACATGATTTCTACAGGCACATCAACATTTCCACAGACCCTCAAATATTGGGATTGTAAACTGATATACTTATCAGTGGGATTCCTGAAAGATAGAAAGTGATAACAGGCTAACAGCATCCCACAATATAGATAAGACACAAAGATTTGATGTGTGTTAGGGGGACCACATGTAGTAGGGTATGAGATTTTGTCTCTACTCTTGGAGGATGCCAGATTATGCCAACATGGTGGTTCTAAGATCCCTGTCTGCACTGAAACTACTTCACAGTTTACACCTGGTTGTTTTTTTTTTTGTTGTTGTTTGTTTGTTTTGTTTTTTGCTCAAGATCTGGAGGCCTGGAGAATTGCAAGTCGACACTCATTTTTCTTAATACCTTCTTCATGCTGTGCTCTGAAAGTGAGATGGCTGGATTTATGTTTTGTGTTAGCTTTTCCAGGGGTTTTGCTATTTGAAAAGAAAGTGAGTGTGGTGATCATGGATGATGTAACATGTTGGAAACTTTCAGACCTGCCGCTGAGACTCTTTCTCCCTTGGGCACCAGAAACACTCAGCAGTGGTTATTAGCACATAACTGCTTGTGGTTAGAGTTGTGCAACTGGGCCTTCGTTCCAAGGTGTTTCCTAGGTTACAGAAGATACAGCTGTCTATGACTCTGAAAATGCTCCTCATCAGTAAGGCTTGCATCAAATGCATAGAAGACATGAGCTATCTTCCTCTCTCTGTTTGGATCCATCTTTTTGCCACTCAGAGCAATAGCAGAGGGAAACAGTTGCTTCCATTAACAATCATGGCTCATGCTTTGGTTCCTGATGCTAATCCCAGAAAAGCCCTAGCATCCTCTTGAAAATCTACTGAGCAAGCCAACCTCAACTGTGACCCAAACTGTAAAAGTGAAAATTAAAGGCAATGTTTCCAAATAGCTTACCAAGAAATGTTTTTTGCAGATAGTAGAGCCCAATTTTAGACGATCCTGCACGATATGTTAGTTACATCTTTATTCTTCCTCCCTTTCTCCTTTCTTGTACTCATACATGGTTCCACAGCCCTGTGATCCCATAATTTACTGATGTTACAAGTGTCCAATTAGTTCCCCCTTTTTATAGCAAATGTGCATCTTCTCAAAGATTTCATAGATGGATAAAAGCAAATAGAGAGACTTGTGACCTGTGAGATACTCTCAGTCTACATCTTCCCATGTGGCCAATAGATGGGTTGTCTTTTTAAATAGAAGAAAAAAAGGGAAATTGTTGAGTAAGACATAAACAAGCATATTTTATATGAAATACTAAGCAGGCTGTGGTGGCATAAGGCTGGAAACTTTCAAGTTGAGAGGTAGAGGTGGGAGAACTATGAGTTCAAGGCCAGCCTGAGTTATATTGTTCCCCCAAATCATATTTAATGTAATTATATATGTATGAAATTATATATTAGTGCCCATAAATAAAGCTTCATTGGAACACAAACACAAGTTTGTTCATTTGCTTATATATTATTTATGACTCTCATGCCATAACAAAGCTGAGTAGAACAGAGGTCACTTAGCCACAAAGCTTTTTACAGGAAAAATTTATTGATCTCTGAATTAGAATCATACATTTTTAAATGTAGATATGAAGAAAGACTCATCCTGATTTACTGCCTTTGTAAGTTACATTTTATATAATCTATTAATAGTACTTAATAATTTGAAGATATCTCATATTGATAGGGTTCTTTTTCATTTCTTGTGTTTGCCTATCCCAACCAGGGAAAGCTAAGATTATTCCACAATTACAGTGAGTCAGACAGAAATTGCTTTTCCCACAGTGAACAAGGCTTAAGGAGAAAACAGAATCCACTGAAGAGGAAAAAATTGCTTTATGTCTAAAGCCCTTTTCCAAGTTTCAACAATTATAAATACTCTGCAAATTGACTAGGGAGTTGGTTCTCTAGGTATGGGGGAACTTGGGAAGTCTCTGAGATGGTAGAGCCTGGGCCTAGGACTTGCACCTATGAAAGACAATAGGCAGGGAGAAAATACTTCTCCAAGACTCCTCCATGTGGCAAGCTTACCTGTGCCACCTCAGCTATTGAGAGTATAAGCCTCCCCTTGGCTCCAGGCTGGCTCAATGGGGGCCCAAGCTGGCTCTGTCAGGGTCCAAGCTGCCTCACCCAGGAGGTCCAAGCTGCCTCATCTCTGAGACTGAGGAAACTGTTGATCAATGCTATTACTCTTATTGTGTTATTTTCATTGATAGGGCCCTGATCATTTAGTAGGATTATCTGATTTTAGATGAGAATGTTCCATGATCTACTTCTTTGTAATGTTCCCAAATATTCAGGCTCGCTAAGTGAGGAGAAATGCAGAGAAGAGTCATTTTTTCCATGGAAGCGCTCTGACTCTTCATTCTTTCCTCACAGTACTGTACGCCTTTTAGGAGGAATGGAGGAATGCAGAAGTGTTAAAGTGCTTCCTGGAACAGCAATAGAAATAAAAGCATACACACACACACACACACACACACACACACACACACACACACACAGAAGGTGTGGGGAGAAGGATAGCACAGCTACCTTAATTTTGTATCTGAACACACGAAGGCTCACAGAGATTTGCAGAAACTCAAGTTTATAGAATGAAAGTATGCTAACACGGAATTTCACCATTTAGTAGAAATCCTAGGCTATTCAGCTGATTTTTTCAGCTGCCTCTGTGCTATAGAATATAATAAAAGTTTCATATTTTGCTGTGGAACAATCTTTGTATACTGTAAATATGTATTACTCTCATTGGTTAATAAAGAAATAAGAAATATGGGTTTATTTAAGTTGTAACAGCTAGTTAGTAATAAGCCTTAGCTATAGTGGTAGAGCATTTATAATTAATATTAAGTCTCTGTGTGTTTATTTGGGAGCTGGCTGGTGGTCCTGATGAAAAACTCTGCCTACAATGCTTTGATTTAGGCGGACTTGTTTTAATACATTAAACTTGTTCCATTGTGTCCCAGCAAGGAAGTGCCTTGAGACCCGACTGTGACCCACATCACCCACACAAGGACACCTTGCAAGTTCATCTCATTTTGTGCCTGACTTTGATTTAAAATTGCCTGGAGATTCCCATGTCTATGTAAAAAGTGAGAGGTAAGATAAGGGCAGATGGCTCTGAGAAGATGGTAGACAAAACCTTGCCAGGTGGGGTACTTCAGCAAACTCAGGGAAGACTTGTTGGAATGCGTGGGGCAGGGAGATGTTGAAACAGAAAAAACAAAACAAAATAAAACAAACCAACAAAAACAAGTGTTAGATCAGAGTGAAAGAAAATCTCATTTCAACTGAATCCTGTGATGTTTATCATCCAGCAGGGTGGTGCTGCACGCATCCAAGCACTTACAGAACCTTTGTATGTGCCCTTATCAGTTGTCGATCTTTGGACTGGTATAAGAGGTTAAAATATAGTTAGGGAACTAGGACACAGGGTATGCGAATGGTTGTTTATTGAGCAAATGGTATGTGAAAGGCTATTTATTGAGCAAAATCATGCCCTCTGTGAATAATCTAAACTTGGGTGGTTTTCTGAGTTAGAAATGGCAAAAATTAAATAGTCACATGTGCATCATTGGAAAATGGCAGCTGCCAGCTCAACAATTTAAACGTGGAATTTTCTGTGTACGTGAAGTAAACGTCACACAGAGAGTAAACAAGTAGTCTCTTACCAGCCTCTCAGTCCTCCATTCATCACTCTCTACTTTTTTGTTTTTGTGTTTTGAGTCAGAGTCTTTCTGTGTAGCCATGACTGGCCTGGAACTCACCATGTAAAATCAGGTTTGCCTCAAATTCTGCCTCAGGAATGCAAGATTAAAGGTGTTTGCCAATGGCCTCAGGAAAGTTTTATAACCAAACTTTGGCTCAGTTTTGATAGTTATAAGATTATGAAAATAGTATCCAATATATTTCTGAGAATAATTCAAATTATATGTCAAATGTCTTAAGTGGATTGGAGCATAAATAGGAATTCAGTGGAAGTCATGATAATACATACGAGCATGATCCAAAACAGACCCTTGTTCATGGCTCCAATCCTAATTCCAGCAGAGGCAGTAGTCTTCCGAATTTTATTTTCTCAACAAACAACAATGAATTCTGGTGAGGATGTGGGGTGTGCTTACTGTATCACTATTCACAACAGTCAAGTCATGATACCAAACTGGGTGTCCATCAGCAGGCTAACAGACATAGAAACCATGGGATATGCACATAGTAGAGCATTCACTCTCAAAGGATGAAATACACACACAGGGGTATTCACTCTCAAGGGATGAAAGTATGCCACTTGCTGGGAGAGCATCAGCGGGAGATCATCACAATATGTAGACTGAATCAGACACAGAAAAATAAATGCCACATACTTTCTTTCATTTATAGAAATGAAAGTTCTTTATAGATTCATAAACATTCATGTGTGTATATATATATGTTTCTTATATAAATATATATTACATATATTCATGTATGAGTATATCACCCCAAAACAGAAGGGAGACAGGAAGGGAGAAGACTGGTAGCAGGGGGCAAAAGGGTAGAAAACTAAAGGAAGGGAATGGTAGAAAGTAGATATATTCAAAGTTGATGGTGTACTTGAAATAATTTTGTGTGTAAGAAACCCAACACTGTATAATAGTTATACATCAATACAAATATTAAAATTATATTTTCTCTAGAGTTTTTGTTGGATTTATGCAGAATTCAAAAAGAATAATTCTCTTAGTCACGGGAAGTTATGCTATGATTATTGGTGCCATAAGAATAAAAAATAAAATTAATATGCGTGGTTTTAAAGTAGCATACAATTTGATATAAAAGGAATGGGTCTAAGACCTCTGTAGGAATTTAACTAAGTCTTACAACAGCCCTAGGGCATCAGTAAACACCATTATGGTTCTTTGTCTCATTTCATATATGCAAGAATACAGACACAGAGATGCTAGAAAGAGGAGGGAGGGAATTAGGTTTTCTAGGTTGCTTTACAGCTTATGTTGATGGTAGTATGGACTCCTGACCTTCCATTAAGTCTCATCCTTTTATGTGTTTATAACCCAGCCACTTCATTTTAAAATAAGTTTTCTTGTATGAATTATTTATATTAAGTTTTTGCTGATTGTGTATTCTATGGAGGGTCATTTTGGGACGGGGCCAAGCTGGTTGAGGAATGGACTGCAGTGGTTGAGTGGGGTCTGTGAACTAGCCATCACCAATGACAGTTGCTGACAATAGGCATACTTTATAAATTACATTATCATTGAATATGAACAAAATCCAAATGCTACCTATCCAGGCCTTTAATCATCTCTTGTCTGGTGAAACCCCAATGGCAAAACTTTATGCAGCAAAACACAATGAGGAACTTTCCATTGGAAACCCTCAGGAAAGTTGGGTAGTTTATAATTACTCCTGAAATCATTCCTGATTTAAATCTTCATGTATGCCTCGAGATCCATTAAATTCATTTTCAAACAGGGAAATTAACCCGTCCTATTACCAGCCACTGTGTTTGGCTCAAACCAGATACTCAGATCACAGTAGGATCTGAATTAGGGTTTTATTTGCGTGTGTGTTTGTGAAAATATGTAGAACGGTGTTTGTCTTTTCTGTCATTCATCAGTATGAAGATACTCAAGTATGTTAGGATAGCCACACAATTACCCATGGATGCTTGAAAGTATTTGATGGTTTTTAGTTTGAAAGATGAAAGATGGGATTGTGTAAGAAACTTCCTTTCATGTTTCGTCCACGGTCCTGCCTCTTCCTTAGATCTGAGTGGGAAGCATACGCATTAGAGCTAAGTGGAAGTTCCGACAAGGAAAGGATGCTGACTGTGCTTATCAGACTGAGGAGTCTTCTCACCTCCATTGGCCATAGCTGACAGCCTCTGAGGGTGAAGTTGAGGAAATAATGTTGTAGTCAGTCTCATCTCCTTTTCCCTTGGAGAGAAACAGACAGTACTGCGAAATATTTTCTGAAATATTTCCAAGTGAGCACAAGAGAACAGTCTTCTAATTTTCCTCAGTAAGTAGTACTCCTGGAACATTCTAGCCTGACAAGTTGGAGTTGTCAGAGGGTGTGCTTTCTCTCTCATTGTCCTGATGGATGTGGTGAGCATTTTGGAAAACTTATTCAAGCATGGGTAGAGAAGGGCGGTATTTTCTTGTGGGTATATTCTAGGACTGAAATTACAGAATTTTGGATTTATTCGGGGCTGCCTTCTTTGTGTTAACAGGTAGAGAAAGAGGGAGTCTTAGGATGGAGTTGTCTCACCACCAGCGGGAGAAGTCAGATCTCTAGGATCCTCCCATCACTTTGCTTCCCATAGAGTATATCCCCAAAGTCCTAAAACATGTGTTACTATCAACCCTCCTAGTAAGTCACTCCTCCAGACGAGTTACGTGCAAAACTGAATATTTCCTTTAGATTTTTAGCCAGTATGCCTTCCAGTTATAACTGGAGACTCCAAAACATCCTGGAATAAAGGAACTCTTATTTTTCAAGTAGCAAAACACTGATTGCCTTGTTTATCAATGCCCCCTACAGTTCAACATCATAGAGAGGGAGTGTAAAGCTCTCTGGGTTCCACACTAATTAGAGTACAGTTGAGAGAAGTGATTTTATAATGGAAAATATAAACATGGAAAATATTGATAGAATTCTCTCCTATCAAGTTGCATTGATTTTTGTGGGCTTAAAAGTTAGACAACTTATTTCCCAAGCAACCACTGACCCAACATTAGGTTTAGTTAAGTAAGATATTGCTTTGATAGCACTTTAGTCAAAAGAAACTTCAACTGTCATATTGTAAGAGGTAGGTAGTGAGGGACCAAGGACAGATAGTTGTCTGTCCATTGTGTTAGTGATTTTGGCAAATGGTGGCCACTTCAAGAAAGGCAATAACCTTAGGATGCAGAAGTCCTTCTAGCACCAAGAGGAGGCCAGTCCTATTCTAATTTCTGTGCAGGGGTTTTTTCGTTTTACTTTTCACTTATTTACTTTTATTTTCTTTGGTGTAGATATATTTGTCCTCTCTGCCCCAAGGAAAGCTTCAGCAACTGTTCTCAGAGGACAGCGAGGAAGGAAAAACCTAAACAATGTTTATGTCTCTTGCATCCCCCAGGAGTCTAAATTAACACTCACATCTTACTAGAAATATTACTTTTTTAATATCTGATTTTTACATGTGTCTAGGGAAGTTGATTAAAGTCACACCAGAAAAAGAGTTTACAGTCACTGTCTTATCAGACTGACAAGCCAGAAAAACAACAGAAAAAAAATGGCAAGAGAGAACAGACAAAAACAAACGGAAATAATCCAATTAAGACACAAGTTATTCTCCAGTTCTTGCAAGCAGGTCAAAATCTGGGGGAGGTAGGCATGACTCTTCTTTTCTCTAAGGTCTCACACTTGAGGAGTGGTTGATTGGCTCACTGTGCAGGACCTGCTCCCTTGCAGCCACCCACTTACTTCTCAGCTCTCAAACTCTACACTTTGACCATCTACTGGAGCAAGATGGTCTGGCAGATCAGGGGCTCAGTCCTCAAACTCCACATCTGATGAAGTCTCTTGTAGTATTACAGTCACATTCTTCTCTTGCAGAGGTCCTTATCAGTCATTTTCTTACATCCTGCTATGCTTATTATCTCCAACACTGCAGAACAGTGAGACAGTGCACAGAAATGTTTTGAGTGTGATCATTGTGTCACTGAGCAAATAACTTGACCTCTCCAAAGCTTGTCAACATGATTATAAAGTCAGAATAATAATATTATGAGTTCCAGTGTGATATGTCTTCTGTAAGGTACTCGACAGGATAGCTTAGTTATTATGGTTGGCTCCAAGCTCTAGGAGTGCATCCAGAAGTGTGTGCTTTCTCCCAGTGAGAAAAGCCTAGAGTTCTGGGGCAATGTCAGAAGGTCAATAGACTAACTTGTCAGCTTCTTTCTGTTGAGCTACAAAGGTAGGGAGATATACTCCAAAGGAAGAGCTACTAGACTGGGACTAAAGAAATGAAGTTAATCAAAGTATCAACAACCAAGATGAAGTTGAAAAGCAGAGGGGAGGCTGGGAGCCTGTTGCAGGAGATCCAGCCAATAGAAGGGAGAGATGAAGGACAGGATGAAGGACAGGAAGCTCAAGGATGCTGAGATGGGGGTTATGCTGAAAAAATACTTTAACAGACATTGTTTAGGTAGGAGCTCTCTGTAGTGACACTCTTGCCAAATGCAGTGGTAGGCTGTTTGACTAGTCAGCAGCATTCCATGTCCTCCTTTCTAGGGAACAATGGTCATTGTCTTTGTAACATTCAGGCAAGGTCTCATGCCTTGCTCTGTTGGGTACTGAACTACTTGAGAAATCTTCCCATTTCTATCTGTATCTGTGTCTGGTAGCATGTCTAGCTAGCCCTTAGTCTGGATATGACTGAGAATGAGGATGGGAATGACACAGGAGCAGAATCTCCCAGTGACCTTTAAGGAACATAAAACAAGAAATAAACTTTGGCTATTTTTTTTTGCCACTAAAATTGCCTATTTAAAAATCATCACAGAATTGTGTAGCTTAACTTGTTTGATACAGATAAAAATTGCTGGTTAGAAGTTAGTAATTAACTGTTGGGCCTCCTTAGACTTATTTTTTACTATGACAGGCAAAGTATGACAGTGATATTGCAAGAGGGGAAATTTGGGAGAAAAATCCAATTACAGGGTTCATTTAGGAGAATTTATAACAGAGAATGGAGTCTGCAGATATGTTCACTACTTCTCCTAAAACCATTACCAGTGAAGTGAAAAAATAAATTAATAGTAGACTCAAGTCTTTTATTCTCATTTATTTTTATATCTAAACTGGAGGTCAGAACAAATGTAGCCCACCCACAACTTTGGCTTAATAAATCATCTAAAAGTTGTGAGAGCTCAAAGTCTGAGAAGAACAGAGTTCTGTGTTCTTTGTTATTCTGATAACTATTAGACTACTGTTTATATATCAGGAAGATATAAAAAGAATAGTTGTTTATTGAAGCTAAAAAACTATGCTTCATTCTTCTTGTTCATGTTTTGTTTCCTCAGCCAGGTAGGTTTTGAATAGATAATCCTTGAGGAGAGAAAGGCAATTCATTATTTTGATCCAACAGATGGCTTGGGGAACAGTGTAATTCTGGGTTGATGAAATAAAGGAAGATTTTGCTTTTGTTTGGTTTCTCAAGATGCAAGGGATTGTATTCACATAGGCAGATAGATACATCAGAGACTTGCTGTTGCCTTTTTCAATTGCAAACTTAAATTTTATATGTATAAACCACTATATTTGTTTATATTTATTTTCTTCTTTCCCTGCTCCATGCCCCTGTCATTATTCACCACCCAACCGTTCTCCTGCATGAGTCTCACATGGATATACTTATACACATAAACAGTTGAATCCAGACTCTTCACACAAGTGACAAAAAATGGAACTGGCAGCCTTCCCCATTATCCTATTCTTGGCCTTGTTGAATTAAGTTACCTAGACATAGACTTTACCAAATATTCATGTCTAAAAACTTTATGAGGTAATTTAATACATGATATATATATGTATATATATAATAGTATAAGTAATAATGCTTGTACTTATAACATATAAATACTACTTACGATATTTATATATCCCATCTATAAATACATAATTGATATTATTTACTGACAAAATTACACTTGTGAGCCTCCTGCCCAAATCTGTAAAACAGCCTGAAGGTAAGAGGTACTGCTTAAAGGTGTGTTCCTTAACTGAAATTCACTCTTCTTGCTATAATATCGAGACACGTGTAAACTCAGCATTTTTCAGGGAGTCTCTAAGCACTCCACTGTAGGCTCCAGCATTCAGGCAGGTGAAATTCCCATCCAGGGACTGCCCATCTATTTACCTCACCTTCCTCCACCTCCTCTCCCACCATTTCCACAAGTCGGAGGATCAGAAGCAGAGATTGGTTTTTCACAATTTCTTTTTAACAAGCATTTCTTTTTAAGTGCTCTAGCTGACACCCACCCCCAACCCTCCAGGTATTTTCAAATTGATTTGTTCGGTGAAATGACTTTCACATCTAGATTTTTGTCAGGCATTAAAGGCAAACTAGTCAGTCAGTTGCTCCTGGGGTCGTGGTATTTCACTTTCTCAGTCATCTTAATGCCCCAGGCTTTTCAGTGTGCTCACTGTTCTAGCAGTAGAACTTCTGTTCCAAAATGCAGCTGCCAGGCATCAGGAAAGCACAGCTCCAAAAGGGTGGCATGGAAATACAGATGGGGAGTTAGGAGGAAACCTCAACTGGCACTTTATATGACATTTCGAAGCCATTAAATACTTCAAAGCTATTTACCATAAGACATTTGAACACTGGCTAGTCCGTAGTGCTAGCCCTAACACCTAAAATGTTTCGGATGTTGTCTGCAAATAGAGCTGTTGTTGCATACTTTGTGAAGCTGTTCCACGGGGTAGCAGCGCAGCTTTCTCATTAGCATATTGCGGCACCTTCCCGTATGCGTCCTTCGTGTGGTTTATATAGGGAAGGGAAGAACAAATGTAATGTCTCTGAGCAGTCAGGGTTTTATTTCTATTAGGTCCATTTCCGCTGAGTTACAGTGCCATTTGGTCCTCATCTTCGTCTAGATTCATACTCAGCAGTGGATGCACCAGTTGTCAACTGAACACACAGTGTAATACAGGTGTGGTGTGCCCAGTACAAACCACATTCAGGAAAACATCAGACCACGAGGCTGCCAGTGTGAGCTGACTGCTCTTACTAGCGCTCACAGATGCAGATGAACCCTAATTCATAAGAATGGAGTGCTCGCCTTTGAACACTTACAGAGTTGTGCAGACAGATGAATGACTGCATAAGCTCACACTTCAACTTGAGCAAATCAAACAAGTATTAGAAACTACACTAAACTAGCTTCTTAAAAAATAAAATTATTTATACCATGCAGTATACTTATTTATTTTGCTATTTTTAACCAAGGAGACAGAGAAATGAATAATAGCATTCATAAACTGGCCTGTTTCTCTTGTGTGGGTTAAAAGAAGTGGAGTGATGAGCCCGTGTCCCAGCCTGTCTGCTTTTCCATCTTCACACCTTATTTACTGTAGTTGCTTGAGGCATACTTGGCTTGAGTACCAGAAGGCAAAAGAGAGGCTAGGGATAGAGGGATTACCAAAACAGAAAACCCCAGGGACCCAGGCATCGAATATTGTCAGGCGATTTAGCCTGTGTCTTTAAATGAGTGGTTGGGCATGTCCAGAGCAGCCATGAGCAAAGAACACTAACGGAGTTCATTTGCTTGAGGCAATGAAGAACCCTGTGATCCCATGAAATCGGGGTTGGCAGAGATGTGAGGACAGAATGCCAATGTCTGTGGGATCAGCACTGAAAGGCGAGGTTAGAAAATGGAATTTGGTTGAAGTGGTCTTGTCAGCCTGGAAGCTCAGGGAGCACAGCTAGACGTTGGCTTCCTCTGATTAGTTAGCCTCCCTCCCAGAGTCTAGTGTATATTTTAGGAAGCTTCAGCAGGAACCTAGAACCCTTGCCTCAGCATCCAGAGACCAGTGGTTACTCATATGCACCATCACACTCGGCTGCAAAAACATTATTTTTTAAATGAAGAAATTAATAAGAACAATGATTATGTTTGGAAGCTTTTGAAGAAAAAGCAACAGTTTACTCAATGCTTTAAAAATGTAATCAAAGTCAGGAGGAAGCAGAATAATAACCAGTGTGCATGTGATGGCTCATGAAGCCTCTTTTCTCATATCTGTTGTCTAGATCTTTATGGAAAAATGATGTGTAGGACAGAGAGAAGAGAACTAGGATTGAAGACCCTCCAGGACGATGCTTGAAATCAGGATCTGGGCCATGTCCTTAAAGCAGATTTCTAATTAACAGGAGTCTATGATCTTCGTGGTTATTAAGGGACTGGATTTAAATCTCAGGCAGGTGGTTAAATGGAAGTATAACAGATACAATATTTTGTGTATCAGGAAATCAGACTATCACACTGCAATCCCACATGGTTGTACAGCGCCCTGATGTCCCTACTTGAAAACTATACTAGGGAACATAGTGTCTGGAACATATTCAGAGAAGAGCTTAGGGCCTGCTGTGAACTATTTAAGTGGCACTGGGTAAGATCTTACTGTTTCAGCATTCGTGATGATTCATATAACATAGCCGCATGGAGAAAGGAAGAGCTAATTCTGTCATTCAAATTGTGCTTGTCTTCCCAAAGAAACAGTGAGATTTGACTCTAAGTAGAAGCCCAGAACTTGAGCTTCTGTCCTTTGACTAGTGCCTGACTTTTTGTAGCAATAACAGAGGGAAAAGAAATATATCAACCCACTTAGACTAAGTAAGGGGTGAAGGAGTTAGCTTACACAGAGGTTGTCCTGGGGTGGGAGGAACTTCCACGGAGAGTTGTAAACACAGGCCAAGGCTCATCTCTCTAAGACGTGCAGGTGGTTTCAGCCTGTGGAGTTGCTAAAGCACAGGCCTTGGTCCTTTCAGACTCTATCTCTCTGTCTGTAGGCTGTAACAGTATCTGATGACAAGGCCTCTTGGGCAGGGCAAGCCACAGCAGAGCAGGCTGTTTCTGATCCATTACTCTTGACCACATGGAATGATAAGTACTTGCATGAGGGTGGGTCAGAATGTTCCCTGCATCGTACTGCTGGCACTGCCAAGACAGACCGTACCCTCATCACCCAGTGTCAGTGGGCAGAAGCACAGAAACTGCCAGTATGGAATTGTAGCTCTCTGTTAGATTTTATCCTATTGTTTTATACTGAGAGAAGAAGGGAGGGGAGAAGAGAAGGAGGGAGGGAGGGAGGGAGGGAGGGAAAGAGAGAGAGAAAGAGATGTGAAAAGAGGGTAAAAGAAAAAAGGTTACAATCAGGAGAAAGATTTTGTTTTCTTGAGGTGACACTCAGCCCACACAGGACTCTGGTGTTGGGCCCTAAAATGCAGCCTGAGATTCTGAGAGCCTTAGGGTCCTGGGCATCCTCAGGTGATTGCCTGATGTTCATAGATAAGGCTGTCTTCCTAGGCAATAGCTTCATCTCAGCCACCTGGGACTGCTTAGTAATGGCGTTGTCTCCCCCAGGGATGAGGCGGCAAAACAGACAGGCACAGAGTTGGCTTTGCTAGCCTGCAGCCATCGTCACTTGGTGGCCGGGCATGGTGTTGCTGACTGCGCCTCCACTTCAACGCAGAAAGTGGTGAGTTACCAAAAAAAGCCTACCAAACCAAACCAAATCATGGATGTTCCTCCTTAAGAGTTACACTGAAGTATTTCCAGAGAAGTGATTTGGGGTTCTTTGTTTTGGTTTTTTTCCCTTAAAAATGAGAATTTCACCCTAAAATATGAAGGGAAATAACTTGAGGCTTGTACCATGCAGTACAGTCTAACTTGACTATAGCTCTCTCCATGGAACTCTGTTTTATTCACCAAGTGGCTTCAGGTGGCCTGTTTGGGGGTGGAGGTGGAGCTGTCAAAGTCACAGTTGTCCTGGTTAGCCAAAGAGATCTGATACCTGGCCACCTCTAGAATAGCAAATTTATGGAGATGATGAAAATATGATTTGCTGTTTTTTAAGCCTTTCTTTTCTCTCTCTCCCACAGGCTGTTTTCTGTAAGTCATTTTATTTTCTTCAGGGTCTTAGTGTCTCAAATGCTGTGTGATGCCCTTGCCTAAAAGTCTTTCCATTAACTTGAGTTGGCCTGAAGGTCATAAACCATAATCAATAGGAGGGCTGGTTGCTGCAAGGTGCTAATTGGCATACCCTAAGAGGAGCAGTGTCAACAATCAATAGAGGAGACAGGCATAGGTAGATTTATGGCTTTGATTTTGAAAGGGTGCGGGGAATGCCCAGTGATGCTCTCTGCTCTCGCTTCTTTTGAATGTTAATGTTTTTCTTGAGGATGATTTTCAGACTCACTGCCAGGAGGATACTGCCTTTACTCACTGAAGCAGAAGCCTCTGAAGAGTTGCTGAAGCAGAACCGAATCCATGGCTTGCCTCAAAGACGCAGCTGTAGTGGCCGCTAACGATGCCTCACTCAGGAGGAAGATGCCCCTTTAACTCAGGGCTTTAACGGGAAGTTTCTAAGCCTGAGACAACAGCTTTTGAGCTGGGGTGTGCCCTCAGCTGCTAGCAGCTACCTCTGTCTACTGCTTGAACTCAGCCCGGCCAGCTGGGAAGAATGGGAAGGAGACAGGCTTCTAACTACCTGTAACTGTTTCACCAGGAGATGGATCAAGCGTCTGCCCAGCCAGATCCAGGTATTTGGTCAGAACTGTGTCTTTAAGCTAATTAGATGATTGTTTTTCCTGTAACTTTGTAATTTATGCATGAGCAGTAATCACAGATACCTTTTGAGTCTAAGTTCTGAATTTAAATTGAACTATTAAAATCTAATTAATTAATGGCTAAGGAAAGTTAGCCCAAGAGGTTAAATGTAACAGTGCCTCACCTATAAAAGCCTGCTTAAGTTTATCATGGTTCTGAGACTGCATACAAAAGTAGGAAAATAGGCTTCCCCCTTTCTTAGCTGCAGTATATTCTTCTTGCAAATTGTTTGCTCATTACATTTCCCCCACCATTTGATAAGCGCAACCTTCTGAAAGGTAGCAAGAATATTTTGATTTGTTTACGAGAGCTCTCAACTCAGTGATATACTCGGTGCTGACTGCCCCCAGGCAGCCTTTTGAGGTGTCTCTTAATACTTCTATTCTACTAGAAAGCACACAAGGAAGGAGACAGAAATCAAGAAGGGCAGGAGGGCTCATTATTTGAAGTTACAGCACCCACTCTGCTAATGGTGCCTTCCGATTGCCCAGTTAAGGTCTGGGTACGGCATGGTTGCTCTCTGATGTTCTGGCTGGGCTGCAGCTTTGCCTTACAGTCTCTTTAACACTCTCAGCAGGTGTTAGGAGGAAGATGATGTTAAGAAAGAGCTACAGAAGAGTCTGGGGCTCTGGCTTAAGAGCCATGTCCTCTGATGACCCAGAGGTGACAGCAGCAGTGACAGGGTCCATTCTCAAATCCAAACAGTCGTGTCTGCAAATTGACTCAGCAGGGAGGAGCAGAGAAGAACCCTTCCAGTACAGCAGTGTGGAAAGGCACTCTGCAGACACTGCCTGTTGACATTTGGAGCTGAGCGGTTTTGCATTTTTTTTTTTTTAATATTGCTTGTGCGCTTTCTAGTATCCTTGAGTATAAAATAATATTCACCCTCAGCTGTCCTGTGAGTTTTCAAGCTGGTGGGGATTGTATTGAAACAGGAGGGCTATATTTAGGGGAAACAATGTTGCCTTGTGTTTGTGTCACTGAAAGTAAAGGTGGACTGGGAGGATTTCGTATGGAGCACCCACAGGTCCCAGGCCTTGTTTACCTGGGGTTCTTGGATGATTACCTGGACCATGAATTACCTGAGTTTGTATGCATCAGTGTGTGTATACACAAAGATGTGTATACTATCCCCTGGGGGTAATACGCAGGGTCTCTAAAAGATTCCCATGACAGTGACTGGATCACAGGGCACTCTCATAGTCACAGATCCCATGGCTTGAGAAGCTGTTAGCTGTTTGGTCTTAACTGAGTTAAGGAGAAGGCTTGCTCACGGCTGTAAGAGGTGATGGGCAGTAGACTCGCCTGGGAGGTTCATACACCTGGAGTAGGTGAATGTGTCAGAGAGAGGGACAGGGGAGAAACATCAGCTCTGCGAGTGAGAATGTGGCTGAAACTTTTGCATAAAAAGTAGAGATTGAGTTCACTCAGTCCTTGCAAGTCACGGTCCTCTTTCAGTAGTTAGTGCTGGGCCTTCAGCAGAATACTGCAACACTTTAGATTAAGTTTGTCTCTGCCAGACAACCGCAAACAAATCCAGCCCTGCCTATCTAGCCAGCTCCCTTCCTGTTTGTCTAAACAGCTGTCTCCCAACTCTGCCAGGTAAACAGAAATGAAGTACAGGGAGCTTTTCATGGAACAGGCTGTCCTGTCCATGCACACTGGACAAGCCCATGATTGCTCTTGTTCAATGGATGGGCTATGTTTACTACACCTAGTTTTAAAAACAGGTCAACTCATGAAATTAGATTTCTGGCCTAGAAGTTGTAAAAACTGAGCACGGCAATTATGTGGTTTAGGAGAACCCAGCACACAGACAGCATCGCTTAACTGGGTGACTATTAACAGCAAGAGAGATGAGGCTTTCAACTCATTCTAGAACATCATTGTGGGGGGAGGGGAGATGCTTTAACTGGACAGTTTATCCAAACCTCTCCGTGCCTTTTTGTGCTATATTTACATAACAGAAACTAGAAAGAAATCTCACTTTGCACAAAAACAAAAACAAACAAACAAACAAAAAAGGTAAAGAGAGAAAACACTATTTCCCTACTGCTTATTTATTGAACATCCAGAATGTGCCAGGAAGAGCTGAGAACAGACTACAGCTGGGGTACCCACCACCACAGTGCCTTCCAGGGGGAAGCATTTGAGCCCTAGGTGGAAGGCTCTAGAGTCAAGGGTCTGGATGCATTTCTGCAGAACAAGGTAACAAATGCACTTGGCTAACATGTGTCTCTGCCACTTTAACAATAAGAAATGTATCGTGGCTCTGAGATATACTTTGCTCATAAAAAAAAAAAATTTTCCTTTTTTGTGAAATTGCATAATGAGATGCAAATTAGATAAAATGTCCAAGGGCTTCCAGCCTTAGAAGGGTGCCTGTTGACATTAATAGTCTCCATGTAAGACATTAGGTTTCAGTATATTGTAACAGGCTGAAATTCTTCAAGAGGCAGATTATGTAAGAATGACCTCTTTAGTAGAAGGGTAGTTGCCTATGCCTGGCTGATTGTTTTATTATATTTTTGACCCCACCCATCAGTACTGTAGCCAAGAGAAACCAAAGAGCCAAGTAACTACCAGTTTTTCATAGCAGGAGATCTACAACTATTAACTTGTCATGGTGACTTGAACTGTCTGTGATTCTTTGAAACAAGATCTGTTTTTAACACAATGATCTCATATCTCAGCTCAGCTGAATGACATGTTTTTTAATCCCTTCATTGACTCAGTTAGCAGGAACCCTGCATTTTGACTTCCTAAATTATAAAGAGGCCAGGAACTTGATCCAGTCTATACTCAAAACAGGCAATGATCCCAGAGGGGGGCAGGCAAGGAATTCCTCAGGTGCTTGTTGCCTACTAGGGAAGGAGGACTTGTGCTGGGAAGTGTCTGGAGGCAGAGCAGGGAGTGCCATTTTTGGTAAAGTAGAGCTGTGAGGTCTTAGCTGATGAAGACCCTGAGAACAGAGAGATTAATTACCCTGTTGCAAACAGGAAGAGGATTGTGTACAGTGAACAGAACCAGGAGATGTTGGGGGAGTGCTAGGTGAACGGGCAAAATCAGAACATTGTCCCCTAGACTCTAGCACCTGAGACTTATTTTGACAAGCCTGTTGGTCATTTTGCTAGCCCTCATATGTGATTTGATGTTTGTTCCATTTTTAAAAAGGAAAATAAGTCAATATCATAGAAGAGTCCATTGCTGTATCATTTACTGCTCTGTGGTCCAGGAAACAGCAGAACATCACATCCACCCAGAGTCAATGCCCCGTGAACACTAGGGTACCCTGGTCTCTGGGAGAAGGAGTGGTTAGATTCAGGATGGACAGGATGCAGTGTATAAGAAGGGTAGATAAACAAAAAGAAGGACACTTTGTGATTACTAAGATGAAAGAGCCTGATTCCACTGGGCTCTGCCAGAGTAAGTCAGCATACTTCCTACTTGGTCAGTTTCAGGATTCCATGGAGATTGACTTGAGAAAAGGGGTGTGTTATATAATTTCCCATGGCATCTTTGAGCTGAGGTCGTGTTGCTTCAGTATTAAAACTAGACTTTATTTCTTGAGCACACACAATTGGACCTGGCAGAGAGACAACACAGATGCTCCAAATGATGGGGAGAGTCCACCAGGGCCAGACACCGCTGTGAGTAACCACAGTCCTTCTTTATACTGAAAATAACTACCATGTGCTATTAGTAAGAATTACGATGGCCATGCCAAAATCTTCTGGAATGATTTGCTGCCTCATATGTCTCTGTTCACTTAAAGAAAAAAAAAGATTTCACTATTTCTGTTCTTAAAAGAAAGATTTTATTATTTAGCTAAAAATAATACTGGACATTTTGTAAGAATACTTGTTACTGAAACAGACACATTTTCCTTTAAGATGGGCTTTTGAAAATTTAGGTGTGTGAATATTTGTGAGTTGTGGTAGTTAATTTGAAGAAGTTTACTTCTTCACCCTCTGTCTTTTGTCCCATGTTTCATTCACTTTAAATATGCTGCTGAACATTTTAAATCTGTAAATTACTAATTAGCTGATTGCAGGCTTCAAATTAAGCATCCTCTTAGAGAGATTTCAATTGATTCCAAGTGAATTTGTGAAGTAGTTGGCATTTGTTTCCGGTTCTCTCTGTCCCCTGATCCCTTTGTAGAATCTCCTTCTATCCACCATTTATCCATCTGCTACCGCACCCATGGCTGCTCTCCCTGCCCTTGCCTGTGCACATTGTCCTCTGGGGGAATCTTTGTCCCATCCTCTGCTTTTCTTCCCTCCTTCATCCTATTGCTTGCATCTCTTTCTCTTCCTAGTGAGGACAGTTCTCATAGGAAAACTATTGCTCAGGGGGTTAATGTGTTATTTTCCTTGCAGAAATATTAACCAAGTAAGAAGATTTGGCTATTTGACCAAAATATGTTATTTAATAAGAATTTGCTCACTGTGGTATTCTGGAAGAGGAGAGATTTACAATTCACAATGTGCTATAAGATTTTCAAAATTCTTTCATTTGCATTTTCTTATCGAATTGACATTGATCTGCCTGTTCTCATCATCATTGTCCATCTATACAGAGCATTCTCAAAGCAAAAATTAACTGGGTTTTGCCTCTTGACTATTCCTTCCTCCATTCATCTACCCATCCATCCGTCCATCCGTCTGTCTGTCCATCCAGCCATCCATCCATCCATCCATCCATCCATCCATCCATCCACCCACCGGTCTCTCCCTTCCTCCCTCCTTTTTCCCTCCCTCTCTCACTCCCTTTCTTCCTTCCTTTTCACCCTCTTTCTTCTTCCTGGGAGAGGGGTGAGGTTCTAGGGATGAACCGGGCCTGACTAGGTGATCTGCCACTGAACTTTATCAGCATTTTGCCCTGTAACCTTCAAAAGGTAGTGAAACCACAAATTAAAATTCATAAACCACTGTAAGTCGTCTGAGAAGAAGTGAAGTATTAGAGTGTTTTATGAGGAGGCTGAGGGGCATGAGGGGCAGGCAAGCTGAGGAGGAATGAGGCTAGATCCTATGGGTTCCCGTGGGCTGCTCCTACTGCAGACACTGAATAAGCAATGTGTTCATGGTCTTGAGTTACAGGTAGAGCCTGAGAAGTATGGAACACTGACCTGGAGGAAATGGTTGCCATTTGCCCCATTTGGCCATTTGGAGACAGTCAAAGAAAATAGATCCTGAGTGTCAAGATGGCTCCCCGTCATTAAGACTCCAGCAGTGGAAAAAGGAATGGGCCCTAAAGTTTGCTTTGCAGCTCTGGTCAGCCATAGCCTGGGCTTCATCTCCTGGGCCTATGAGTTCTCTCTCTGGTTCTCTCTGATTTGATTTAAGGTCACAGATCCCAGATATCTTTATTTGTAGATTTATATAATTAGTTATCTTCTCTTTTTCTACATTTACCTTTTGAATTGTGCATTGTTTTCATAAAAAGGAATTCAATAAACACATGCACATTTTGCTCTGTTGAGAACAAAGGAAATGACTATGACTTCATTTGGCCAGAGGAACACTGGACACAGACTGGGATTCTAGCAAATAGCAAGGACAGCAGGGGGCACAGGGAGGGGAGCCCATAGGACAGGAAAAGGTGAGACAGAATATGGCAGAGACAGTTGAGACATACGCTCACCCACCATCAGATGGCTCTCTCAATGCCTGACCCTGGATAATTTTATGTTTAGAGTGATTAGATCCAATGTAGATTTTTTTTTGGTGGCTAGAGATGGCCCTAGTCTGTTATGAATAGGAAATTGCATCTGAGGCTCTAGCTACCATCCTGCTCTCTTCCTCCCCAGACCCAGGGAGAATTAACATGAGAGGCTGGGGGGGGGGATGCTTTAAAAACAAGCGGATTTAAGACAAACCCAATCCATCAATATCCCCTGAGTTTCCAACGGGCTCATTTCTTTTTAAAATACAGTTACTTTTTATCTCAACCTTTCTTCAGAAGAAGCATAAATCATGAATGAGATGAGATTCCCAACTATTCCAACATTCAAGACCAAAAAAAAATATTAAAGGGATAGAGCTACAAAAGAGTCTATTACCCCCAATCTGGTAACTTCTTTCTCCCAGACTCAGGTAGTTATCCCCTTTGTAAGCCTGTTTTTAAACAGGGATTTTGCTTTATATTTGTTGATATGTCAAATCACATGAAGTCTGTTATTCCAATGACTAAGGGGGTACCAAAGGGTATGATTGAAAGTAAACTGAAGAAGTATTGTGTTGATGCTTTAGATACTAATTTCTCTTTTTATTTGGTGGCTACTTTTATTGAGGATAATTTCTATGGAATCGTATTAACGTCTATGACCAGCCCAGCCATATTGTTATATATTTTATGTTATAGAAACAAATCATAAGCAGTATGTCATATCACTTTCAATATGGTCTTGTCTAGTATGTATGCTTTTCTTTGCAAAATGTAAGTTGATTTAGCATAGTACCTGAAGGTTTTAATGACCTTTCTGTATTCTGTTATTTGAATTTAAAAGCAAATAGCAATATCTAAATGCCTCAGTTTTTAAACAGTGAAATGTAATGGCTTTCTCTTTGTGTCTCTCTGTTTCTCTCTCTCCATGAAATGGCATCAAGTGACAGGAAGTCACCAATGAGGAAGCTGCCCTTTTAGCTGTAGTTGATGAAATTCATTTCCCCTTGCTTAGTTCTCTAGGTTGTCCCCAAGGTCAAGTATTGACCCTGTCTTTGCTTTTTGAAGAACAAAGATAAAACACTTTCGTTGATGATTTAGGAATCTACAGTATCCCTTTTCCCTCAGCTCAGGCAGCAGAAAGCAGAGTCTCTCCCTTAGTCCTGTCTGAAGAGAAGCAACACCTAGTCCCTTTTTCTTCTTTGTATGCTTTTCACAGATGCTCCTCGGCTTTATCACAGTACTGAGAGTTATGCAGGCCATTCTGAATGCATTTTCACAACTCACTAGTCTCTCTGAGGTTCCACATTCATTTAACAGCAAAGAGGAAACCAGAATCTAAACCCCAAGTCCATGCTTCCTTCAAGACTCTCTGTATTAAACACCTTTTCTGGTTTCAGATACCTCACACTGGAGTTGTAGGGGGTCCCTGCTTTTATGACACATGGATGTCAAGTGTATCACGGTGCTGGCACGCAGATATTGCTCAACCATTGATTATTGATTATCATAATGGTATGAGAGTAACTTACTGGATGAAACTGAAGGAGTCCTGGACAGAGAAGCTGTACATCAAATTAAAGTCACAAGTTGAAGCCAATGTTGTTTTGCATACTTATATTCTTTGTTGTATATGCATTCCATGCCCAGCCCTCCTGGCCCCAGGTGGCCATTGTAAGGACAATCTGGTAATTTTGTGCAAAGGAGATATATTGTTTTCTATAATTATATAGAATTAAGTCTCTCTTGTATAAAGGAAAGTTGACTTATAGATTCAATCTGAGAAGTGTGGCTATGACTCAAGAAAAGGGGGTTCCATTTTGATAGTTACTTCCTGTTTCCTTTCTTTCTCCCTGAAGATAACACAGCCTCTCCAGGGAGCAGTCACCATGGTCTCTGCAAACTGAGGATGGAAGAGAGGGGACCCAGGAAACCCTGTGCTCTGGAGTCCCTGGATGATGGATGGAGGACAGCCCATTCCTTCACCCCTGGTGCCCACTGGGAACTTATCAGATTCTAGCATGTCTCTGGAACAGAAAACAACATTTGTCTTTGTGATTTTGTTGTTTATCTTTCTGGGCATCCTCATTGTCAGGTGCTTCCGGATTCTCCTAGACCCATACCGGAGCATGCCAACCTCAACCTGGGCTGATGGGCTTGAAGGCCTAGAGAAAGGACAGTTTGATCATGCCCTGGCTTAGCAGGGGACAGAATAGGCTGTCCTCCTGAAGGGGCAAAGAGCTTTATGTTTAAGCAGAGCTTTTTTTTTGTTAACATTCTCAACAAGTCAAATTTTAACCATATCTGGCCCTAGGACAACAATCCATTATTTCATAAACATGCTATTGTGCTAAAGGTGTCTTATTTGCCGATAAGGGAAACTTTATATTACCAACGTCTGAGTAGGAAGGTACAGACATTCTTGTTTACTCAGTGAATGAATATTGTTGCAGATGTGATTATGAAACCAAGAACACCAACACTAGACTTCTTTATCAACTGAAGCGATCTCTGATCAGAACAGAGAACAGACAACTAGAGAAAATGTGATGTGAGTCAGAGGACCAAGCCAAGGGGAGACCACCTTGCTCAAATGGTGCCTCTATTTTATTCTGTGTATATTTAAGTCATGGGCAGAGTGACACAGCTGATGTATAGACAACCGCAGGGGCTCTAAGAAGCAGTGGTAGGCTTAGGAAAGATAGCTTTTTACTTGGTAACACAGGATGAGAATGCTATCGTTTTCATTTTTATGTAACAGTAAACCCAGAAATTTACAGTTTTGAAATGCCTAGTCCTCATCTAATCTCTGTGTCCCTATGACCAACCCATGTAGATGCACTGATGTATAATCTGAATTTGTTGTCCTTACATTTCTGAAGGAATGAATGGGTTACAAGTGCAGCTTTGAGGTTTTGTTTTTGAAGGAAGTTGGCCGCTTAGTGAGATGACAATGGTTGCAAGAGGAGTATGTGTTTATATCTGTATATGGTTGTCAAATAAAAATTTTCAAAGTGCAGCAATATAGCCTCTCATTTTGCTGAGCCAAATATGCTGGTGGTGGCGTGTGCTAGTGAATGGACAACATCTTCCCAAAAGAGAAGAGGGAGCAGGAAAGTTAAACCATTCACCCCACTTTCATGAAGGGTAGCTACAGATTATCTGGCATGATGCAGCCTATCCTAAAGAGGGATGTAGGAGAAAGGAAGGGGCAGGAGCATGGCATCCAAGAGAGGGAGAGGAATACTATCAATGGACATGCACGGAAATGTTATAAGCGTGGAGAGTAGTTAAGTAGGAAAAGTCTATGATACCTCAGAATCATCTGGGGGCACTTAATATATATCCCTGTTTGTATTCTAAATGTCCCACATGACCAAGTAAGAATCTGTCAAACAATATAGATGAGTATAAGAATAATAGCAGTTTGGGGTACACAGTAAGTCCGAAGTCAGCCTGGACTACATGATACCCTATATGAAATAACAAACAAATAAAGAGTAACTCTCCAAATCCTATCTGAGATTCTCCTACCTCCTCAGTTCCTCCTTTGGATACACTGCAGTCTTCTCTCCTAGGGCTTGATTCTGTAGATTTAATGATCTGAACAATGACCCAGGAGAGAAAGCATGAGTAGTGATGGGTGTGAGGTGAAACAGACAATGAAGACAGCGTTCCAAGAGACAGTTTCTCTGGTGTGGTAGTTCACATCTGTGCTGTTGGTACAAAAATTTTGACAGAACCTACAACTCGACCTATGAGGCATCATGGATGTATTCAAAGAAGGGGAAGAGAGCAGGCTGCAGAATAAGGAGATGATGGTATGAGTGAGGAAGTTTGGCTAGGAGGTCCTGGCTGGAGGAGACAGTAGAGAAATAGCTATCTTCATCAAAGACAAAGGGAGGGCTGGAAGCCCACTGGTAGGGGGAGTCACTGTAGATTCATGACAAGGAAAACAGCATGAAGAACCTAGTGATAATTCTGGTTTCTGTCCCCCTTCTTTGGGGGCAACCCCAACTTCTATTTCTATAAGAGAAATAGTCAGAAATATCCACCCACCCTGTCTGATGCCTCTGAGTCCAGGCATTGCCTGTAAGCTCCCTGAGCCGGCACAAACCTGCTCTTTTAGCTTTTCTCTCTTTCTTACCCACTCTATTTTTTTTTTCATTAGATTACCACTTTTTATTCTATTGCCCTCACTGAATCCCCATCCCCATCCCCTGTCCAAAGCAAGAGTACCACAAGTGATTAAAAAGCTTTGGGCTCCTCAGAGTAAATTGCTCTCCCCTGAGACATGCTCACTCACCATTACTCTTAGCTCCTTGGGATAAGAGGCACATCCTTGAAATGTCAGCCAAGTCCCGCCCCCTCCTACCTTTCTGCTTACAGGAGTTACAGGGCAGCAATGCTTATCCAACCAGATATTTATAATGAGCTGACCTTTATCATGTAGATCTGCATCTCAGGATGGGAAAAAATGTTTCCCGAGGTCACTCCAGATATGCTTCTTGATTCAGAAAGAAGCATGGCAACACCATTTTTAGTCTGAGCTCTAAATCATGAGTTCATGCTCTTTGTTTTTCAAGACACCCCAAGTTTTAGATCAACATCTCTTCCTCCAAGAACGCTCTTAAAATATAAACAGACATAAAACAAGTTTAACTTAGGGTATGAAGGAAATGAACCCAACTCCTGCTGTTGGGCTCATATGCATGCCAGTATGGGGAATTCTATTTTCAAGAGTTAAAGTAGAGGGAAAATACATACTTTTAGGAGGCAGAAGCTAGATCCTGAAGATATTTATATATGTACAAAAATATAAAGCTATTCAACTTTCCTTTTTATTGTCCTGTAGGTATGACACTCACTAGAAAGATTTCAGATTTTAAGTATATTGATGCACTTGCTATGCTGAAAAAATATTCTCCATAAATAATTAAAACATGTGCCTGGTAGTCTCTGGATGTCAATTTTCAGAATTGATGTGTAAAACATTTGGAAACCTGATTATTTTTTGGAAGAATTGTAAGCCCTGGAGCACCGTGCAACGTCTGAGGTGGGTGTCTCATTTATTGACTTTAATGAAGTTTCCAGAAATGGTACCTAAGGCACTGGGCACACAATCCAGGGTCAAACTGGCCTGTGCCTGAGGGTTATTTGCCTGAAAAAGTAATCCTCTAAGCCTTGTCCATACATCTTGTTTCTCCTGAAAAAGGAGAAATGAAACTTCCAGGCAAATGTCCATTCTGCAGACACGAGCCCTTCCTATCCTACAGTTGCTTTGGCTGGAAGAACCAGGACCCAGCAGGCTGGGGTTCTTTCCAAAGCTGCTCGCTATTTATTTTTTATTAATTTATTAATTTACTTATTAATTAATTAATTAATTTGTGTGTGTGTGTGTGTGTGTGTGTGTGTGTGTGTGTGTGTGTGAAGTATTAGAGTGCCCAGCTAGATTTATCATAGAGCAGAAACTCATTCCAGTTTCCTGCTACACATCAATACTCATGCCACAACCCAAAGAGTCACAAAATCTTCTAAGGTCCTCTATCCCATAGGCTTTCACAATATCCAGATGGATGGCCTTTATGTATGTGTGTATGTATGTATGTATGTATGTATGTATGTATGTATGTACGTACCTATGTATATATGCATACACACATGCACACGCACACACACACACACATACACACAAATATATGAGAAAAAGGACTTTCACTTAAAGCCTGTTTCAATAGAAATTTCCCCTTCATTCCCGAGCGCTATCACTAACCCCAGAAAGCTAACTTATTCCTGTTTTAAAGGAAGCAAATTTTCATGGGTTCTTGGGAACTCCAAGAACCATGAAGAAAAATGCTGTTGCCTATGCTGGGTGTCCCACTTTACCCATGAAGAGGCAGAGGAACAGGTCCTATGACAGGGCCACAAGGATAGCATGTAAAGATGACCTTGTCTCCCATTTCTCTTCCTTCATTTTTGCTTATGCATCTGGTTCTGTCATTCTCCACTGCCTAGCATTACATCCCTTAGTCTGTGTGTTATCTGGAGCCATTCAGACAAAAGGACCAGCTAATAAGTCCATGCATAAGAATATCCATTTGCTGGTTGACCCGAATGTTACAATATTATTTTCTTTTCATAGCATGGAAATATTTGTTTTGGAAAAAGAAGTCCCTTAGCTGATGTATTATTTTTAAATATCCTAAGATTGGGTGTCAGCATCCTTTCTGGTTAGATTTCAAGAGATCCTTTAGCAAAGGATTCTTTCTTAAAATACAGGCTAATCAATCTAGTATAACACTTCAAGGCTTCTTTGATCCAGACTTCTGAGCTGTTTTTCTTAGTAGAAGGGGCATGACAGACAAGGAAGACTCTATCAGTGCTCACAGGGACTGTGGCTACTGTCCTGTCCTTGGGTCATCAAAGGGAAGCCTGAGCACTCTGGGGACCTGGCCAGAGCTTCAGAACGCTTCCATCCAAGAAGTAGCTGGAGTTTGAAAGCAGACTTTATCCTTCTCTGTTCTGCCTTTTTTCTTTGCCGCAGCTGAAGTTTGCTTTCAGCAGTTGAGTGGCAAGTGATCAACTGCAGTCTGAAAGTATTACATGGAAAATTCCAGAAGTAAACAGAGAGATAACGTTCACATCATTTTTTTAAAAGCCATATGTCATTATAATTATTCTATCTTTGTTGACCCCTTAATGACCCTAATTTATAAATTAGAATTTATCATAGGTATGCAAGCAGAGGAAAAATCTTCGTTACATGTAGGAGGCAGGCTGGAGCCTTACGCTTCTATTGTGTGTGTGTGTGTGGGGGGTCTTTCTTTAATATGGGATGCTGCTGGACTTGCTCCCTTCTCTTTTCTGCTAATTTGAGTGCAGGAAGAAGCCTACAAAACTGTTAAATTTCTCTATTACATGCATTTTACCCCTTAATAACGAGTGTCAGAGGAAAGGCTGGTTTCTTCTGGACCTCACCTAACTTCATAAGGCATCCATTGCTTTTTCTTTCTTCCTCTTGTATAAAGTACACTGTTATCAGCTGGCGAGTCTCTTCCTATACTTTTTCATCAGTGGATGATGGGGATTTCTATGATGCTTCCACATGAGAGCCTACTCTCTGAAGGCCTGTATTTCTAGTGTTTTCTGGCAAAGGGCAAGATGCTCTTCTGTATGAAGAGGTTTGCTTTGAGATGGTATCTGCTCCTCCAAGAAAAATGATTGAGCAGGGTTACTGCAGCCCATTATGAAAGACTGATATCCCCCAAACTCAAGATTTCTCTGTGATCCAGCAACCCACTCTATGCGCATGCATAAATGTCATGGAGTTGTCCTGTGGCAATGGAGCAAGGGGCAGGAAGATGCTGCTATTTCATGTCCTTTGTGTCTGACCCAGGAGTTACAGCATGTCCACATCTATGAAACTATATCAGGATGACTGAGGAGTCTGCAATTGCAATTACTGAAAGTTCTGGTTCTGGTTCACCAGAACAAATACATCCAGTTTCTTCAACAATGCTTCATATTGTGGAATATTTTCAAGCCATTTCTTATTCTTATCAAACTTTGGACACTCATTAGATTCATGGTGACTCTGGTATCAAGAAAGGAAAAGTCCATACATAGTAAGTTAGAACTAGTTGAATCAAAACAGGCAGGTTTTATTTTATTTTTTCTAATTGGAGAGGTGATAGTTCATGAGAATGATGTCATATAGCAACTATTATAACAAGCTTCAAACAAAAGAAAACAAAACCACACAATCAAGATAGTATAGGAAAAAACAACTTCTCTGAAAGTGGCTATTAAACTCTATTAAACTGGTGTAAATCCCTATTGCACTTCTGTTTGGGTCTTTTTGAATTCAAAGTCTTTGGGTTATTTTTACTGATAAGCTGAACTGGATATCTTTCTCAACAAAGTGAAAATCTTCTTAAAAATGAATTTGTTCCTTGACAAGTTCACATGAATGTGTAGTATAATACACTCAAATTATGGTCACCCATCCTATAACACCCTGTCCCCCTCCCACCATATTTTTTTTCTCAGAAAATCACTTGCACAGTTGCCTATGATAAAGGATCCTTGGGGCAGTCACATATTGACTGGCATAGATAGAATACCACAAGCCCTTAAGCATTTTCTCCCTCTCTGAAGTAGACATTTATGCCCCCAACATACAAGATTACACTGTCACCCTGCTCAACACCAAACCTTATCCAATAGCTCCTCACTATTCCTGTGCAGAGTTGTGCAACCAAGTCCAAGAACTGAAAATCCCCCTCCCTAAATTTAATTACATCCCTCTTGCTCCATTGCCTGAACCACATCATAACTTGGTTTGCGCTGGCTGGTATATTCATTCATTATGCCTTTATCTGTACATCTTCTCTAGGTTTAGCTCAGCAAGCCATCTATATACTTATTCACATTACTGATTAAATCCCAAAAGAAGGAGAGATAAAGAGAGAGAGAGTTTCCATGTGGAAAATTCCAAGAAGATGTTCATAGAGGGAACCCCAAGGAGCATGAAGATTTGCCTCTTATGCTTGGAGCCAGCATAAGACGACAAGAAAACCATCTAAGTGACATTTATGTACTTTCTTAGAGATTTTATTGCCGTGAAGAGATACTATAACTACAACTCTTACAAAGAAGACACTACCAGTGAGGCTTACTCACATTTTCAGAAGTTCAGTCCATTATCATCATGATGGCAAACAGGGCACATTCAGGCAGACACAGTGCTGGAGCTGAGAGTCCTACTTGTTTCAGGCAACAGGAAGTTACCTGAGACACTGGGTGGTTCCTGAGTACAGGAAACCTCAAAGCTTGCCACCACAGTGACTCACTCATACCCACTCCAACAAAGGCACACCTCCTAATAGCACTATGAGATTATGGGGTCAGTTACATTCAAACTAACACATACACCTTTCAGAGCTTAGATAAAATGTTATGGATTCAAACTGAATAGTGGGAAACAGCATGGGTGACAACTATCTGACCACACTATCTCCCCCCACCCTCACCATCTCCCCCCACCCCCACCCACATCTCACTGTAACTCTGCTTAAACATGGGAAAATGCTGGTGACAGAGGCTATCAGTCACATGTGAATCAGCTTGAGCTAGCTCAGGCAGGCACTGAGCTTATGCATAGGACTCCTGTAACCTGAGTTCACTAGGTTGCTTAACATTCTGTGTGGAATTAGGTGGCAGGCTTCTTAAATTCATTTACAGACTGGGGTGTGTGGTTCAGCAAGGCCCTGAGTTCAATCTGGAGGAAAAAAAAATAATCAATTCCTCTCAGGCCCACTTTCATAAGTTGTAAATTGAGAAGTTTGGGCTGATTTCCAAAATCCTTTTCCTTTCTGACAAAGAGTTCATAGTGAGGACCTTGGGGACCATTTACAGAAATTGGTGTGAAAGAGGCTTGAAGAATTACACCTGTGCCCTCATCAAATACTGTGTGAAGTAGGGTGAGGATTTGAATTCACTTTGCTGACAATGCCTTCCAAGCTTATAGAACAGCCCCAGAGATCCGGCCAATGGAAATAAGGAAAACTCAAGAAATAAAAACTAACATGGAATTGAGTCAACATTCTGTTGAAGGCGTTGCCATCATTGTTATGCGCAATAAACTCCCCAGAAAAGCAGTTTTTGGAGACTGAAAAGCAGCCTTTGACAAAGGCTGTGGGCTTGAGTAGCATGAGGCCCTGTTGTATCTTGTCTTGTACAAGTGCGCAGCTTGTTGGCGTTTAGCTTCTAACCCTCACTAGTTTTGTGATCTTGGGAAATCGATTAACATTTTTTATATCTCATTTCTTCATTCCTGACATGGGCACAGTGTGGGCTATACAGATGCCTCAGTGGTTAAGAGCCTTTGTTCCTCAAATGGGGGGGGGCTGAGTTATAATCTCCACATTCATGTAAGCTCGGCTTAGCCTCATATTCATCTGTAACCCCATGTAGGAGGAACTGTGGCCAGCCTACCAAAGCCACAGGTGCCCAGGCCCAGCCTGCATGAGCATTTGAGGCAGGTACTTCCTCCCTGAGCCAAGCTTGCCTCTACCCCAGAGACTGCTGACAAAGAGACACCTGACCCAGAGACCCCAATGAGGAAAGGAGAATGCAGTAGAGTCAGCCGCCTGAACCAATAGGACCTTGGGAGGGGGTATAAAGGCAGGGCTATCTTCCTTAATAAACGAGTCTGCAGCATGCTCTACTACTCACTGACTACTAGTGCCTAAGCTGTTGGTACTGAGTTTCTCATCCCCCTCCGGCAAGGGGTGTCTGAGCCGGGTTATCCACAACAACCCCAGCCTCTGGGGTCAGGGCAGAAGATCTCTGGGGCTTGCCGGCTGCCAGACAAGTTACCAGGTTCAAGGAGAGCCTTCCTCAAAGGAATAAGACAAAGGACGAGAGAGCAGGGTGCCCAGTATCATCTCTAGGCCTTTTCATACGTGTATAAGAATGTGTTCTGCGTAGACTTCTATGTGTATAGCACATACATGAACCACATAATACATGCTTATACAGAATAAATAAACTGAACTGAGTATCAGTAACATCTTCTGCTACGGTGGTTTATAAGGATTAACTGTGACCAGCCTAACAGTTAACGAGCTTTCAGTAAAAGCACTATAATGCAGAACGTACCTCTTAATGCATATACCTCACAGAAACACTGCTACTTAGGTATGATGTCAAATCATGATGCCCCCTTTAACAAATTAGACTCATATAAGTAAATGTGACAAAGCTGTGCTTTTGTGATTGCTCCATTGTAATTCTGCAAGTTCAGAATGTAACTAGGAAACAAGTGAAGATTATACTTTAAGCTCTCTGCCTAAAACAAAATCTTCATCTTTGGAGCTCGCTCGAACAAACCTCTGGGCATTGAAAGACAAGGCTTCTCTTTTTCATGCCCAAAGCTATCTTTCATCACACTTTTTTTTTCTTTACATAAGCCAACTTTTAAAACACTTAGAAGCAGAAAGCATTCAATCTGAGGCTCCTCGCTGATTCGCTGATGACCTTGGCAATGTCAATTAAATCCCAGCGTTTCCCACACAAAACGTTGGTAATAAACGGGACTTTTCAGCTCATGATTCAGTGACCTTTGAAGTGCTTTAAGCCCTTCGAACGTATTAAATGCCAGAGTATGAATACTTGAAAGTAGAAAACTCCTGTTTGTTGCTCCAAGAGTCAACTAATCACACCTTTTATTGCTAAACTGAGACACTCTGTCCAAGGAACAAACACTGCCCTGGTAGTCCTCACCTCCCATGGCAACCCCACAGGCCGTATGGTGACTGCACTTTAGTAGTCTAATCCCTGCCCTTTATGGCCTCAAGCTCTGGGATAAGTAGAGGCGGTTGCTGCTATTTTTAGAGGAAATCTGTTTTAAATGGGGAAAATATTCATCTTGAGATTACCCTCCTCAAAGAGCTGCAAGCTGGAGCTTTTGTGGAGATTACACGACTCTTGTGACTGATTCGTAACTGAAGTTTCAAACAATTCCGAGCCAGTGAGTCCAGGACTGGACTACGTGTTTATTTAAACCTCTCACTGAGGAGGGCAGGCTATAAGAATGACATGTCCTCTAACGTTTGCAAAGGAATCTTTGGCAATAAATCCCGTTGACTCTTTGGAATCAGATAGCTGTGCTTGGAACACTGGACAGATTTCCCTGGTGTCAAGTTATTGGCCAACAGCTCTTAGGGGTGTGGTTTCCGCGCAGGGAGCACCTCTGAGAGATGCCTACAATGGCAGCATCCCGTAGGAAATAATTTGAGTTGAATTTTTAATGTGGTAGCCTTATGGGCAGCTGCTCTTCGGTGTTAGTTTTCCATTGCTGCGATAAAATAACTGAGGAAATGAGTTTATAAAGAGAAAAGATAATTTTTGGCTTATGATTCTGGAGTTTTTAGTCAATGGTGGCTTGGCTGCGTTCCTCCGAGCCTGGGACAGTATAGTACAGTGAGGTGGGTACAGGTGACAAACACGAGACCTGTAGCCAGAAAGCAAAGACACAGAGAGAAGGAGGTGAGAGTGTGCATTGTGATTATCTAATTTCTTCTGTTTAGGTCCCACCTTTTAATGGTTCCACCTCCTCTCAATAGCTTCACAGGACGTTTCATATCCAAACGATGACACCTTCCCACCAAGCTCACTCCCGCAACCCCACCCCCCACCTTGGATTCTACATTATGGGGTCATTCCCCAGCATTGTAGACCATTTAACAGACAAATTTCCATGCAGTGAGGACACATTTTTTTTCTTTCACTTCATCCACTCGCTCGCTCATTCATTCATTCATTCATTCATTCATTCATCAGCATGCATAATGAACACCTAATGGGCACCATAATGGGCCTTATAAAGTTTACCAAGCTTGTAAACACACTTCTTCCTCTCAGAGTTCGCATTTAAGTTGGAGGCAAAAGAAGCTCAAATACCAGCTATTTGCTGCTAATAACTTTTGAAGAAATGAACATCCTGATAAAAATTTGCCTGAGATGCCTTCAAGTTTGCCTTAGGCTTCAATTGACCTTCTAGGAACACTAGTTTTTGTTCAGCTAGTTTTATAGTAAGTATAGTGTCAAATAAATGTGATTGAAATGTGTCAACGTTTTGAGCAGGGCTCAAACTACCCAAAGTTTCACTTCATGCAATGTTTTGAGAATGAATTTAAAGAAAATCCATGCATTTAGGTCAAATTAAAAACCTAACTTAGAAAAATAAATGATATGACCACAGGAAAGTGGCCCTGGTAATTCAGACCCTGTCTTCCCCCTCAGAGGAGCCAGCACTGAGACATCTAGAGATTCAGAGTCACCGATCAGGGACCATTTATACTACCTGAACCCATGCTCTTGGAGAGGAGAGGAATGATTTGTAACCAACTTTAATCCCCTTCTATTTCCAAGCTGGGGTAACATGTCAAAGATTTAGTAGTTACATTTCTCACAGAGTAAATGAACTGGCTTTTGTAAGATGTCTAAATATCTACTCATCCCTAAGGCCACAAAATGCTGGCTATGCTAAACATCCAGGTTGTGAGTCTTTATCCTAAAAAATGGGAGGCTCATTGCTCTCTTTTTCGTCTTTTATGTTCTTTAAATTAAAAATTTGGGGAGGGAGGTAGCTGTGTGGGTGTGTGGTAAAGAAGTATGCATGCACGCTCATGCCTCGTGTGTGTGTGTGTGTGTGTGTGTGTGTGTGTGTGTGTGTGTGTGTGTGTGTGTGTAAAGACAGAGGAGGACACTTTGTCGTATCTCTCTGTCACTGTATATACAGATATGCTGGCAGTCAGCAAGCCCTGGGCATCCTTCTGGAGATACCAACCACAGTGCTGGAGTTACCAACCACAGTGCTGGAGTTACCAACCACAGTGCTGGAGTTACCAGTGTGTTTGCTCATGCCCACATTTTATGTGGTGCTGGGATCTGAGCTCAGGGCCTCACACTCTCACATGTGATGAGCAGACACTGATGTGGTGAGCAGAGTCATACCTGAAGATCCCTTTAACTGTCCTTTCTTTTTACCTACCCTTTCTCATTTTAAAAATTACTAGTGATCCCCTATAGAGTAATTATCTTTGGATTAGTTTTTTTTTCTTTCAGACTAAATTTTACTTTTTAATCCTATATAAATATATTTAAAATGGAAAGATTTTTTTTGTCTCTTTTAACATAATCCCTTATATGAGAGATATGTGAAATTTTTGCTTTTCTAGAGGCACAGTCTTCTCTTTTCTTCCTCTTTAATTTGAAATGGAATTCAGTATAATAAACATTTACTTAATAAGCAGAAGAATTGGACTGATGGATTGTTCTACATTCAAACATGCACTAACAAAGACTGGCCAACTCCTTTTCAGTTTAAGTGACTAGTTCTACAAAGCCAGAAGCCGTTCTGAACTCTACTGTATGTGTGCTTATATTTTAAAGGGAGACAAGGGGTCCCAAACTCAATCGTTTAAGCCCCCATTCACTGGTCTCTACAGTGATTCAGCAAGTCCATGTTCTGAAGAGGTGAAATGGATTTTTTTTAAAAAAAGCAACAATTGAAATCTATACAGAGGCATTTTGTTCAATGTCAGAACACATTGCAATGTGGAAGATGGGTTTTAGTGCTTTTAGGCAGCTGTCTTCTCATATTGTGAATTTATGATGAATTGTGAATGATGAATTGTTCAGATTGTTACTACCACCTTCCTAACTGGGGCAACAGGGAATGAAGAATACACACAGAAAAGCTGGGCTAGGGTGGGTAGAGGGCTCTGATGGAGACACAGCAGCCAGAAAACTCAGCAGCTGATGGAAGTTAACCCCCACAGGAGGTCTCTGTAGGGAGCTCGCTCACAGAGCAGTCATCTTGGAGAAAAAAGGAAGCTAAGGTTGACACTTTCTGTACATACAGGGGTTTTACCTGAAGGGCAGTATTAGGGGATCCTTTACCATTCCTCTGAGCCTGGGCAGGGAAGGTCTTGCCATTCCCATGGATTTGGGGCATTGAGGTAGGTACTTAGCATGGCCATGTTCATGTTAATAATAATATAATTCACTCAGGACTTCATCTGCTCTCCAAAGATCACTGCATCTTTTCTTTAGTGGGGTCTGGTATCTTACACTGATGGTCAGAGGGCTTCCTATTTGGAAGGACATTTCTTGGAACATGCTGCTAGAACTTTGTTACCTTTTAGCCTGCTGGAAAGGTTACTGACTGAGCACTGACAAGCTGCTATACTGAGTCTTACATTGTTGCTGTTTGGGAATCACGGAGCAGGTACTATTTGTGTTAGGTCTTGATAACTGAGAAGGATTTTCAATATGTAAATAAGGGGAGAAAGAAAACCAACAATTTGGTAGAGAGTGATAGATCTTCATTCTATTCATTTTCAGAAATTCACTTCATAAGCTCCCAATCTCAGGGTCTCACTTATAGAAGGAGGTGTCAGGGTAAATGGTGACCAAGTTTCTTCCTAGCTCTGCACCCCTGTGACTAGTATTTCAATGCAATGGCACTGTCCTGAGTGGTGAAGGTGGTTGTCCTTCTGTGTATATGTTTCTCTTATTGGTTAATGAATAAAACACTATTTAGCCAATGAGGCAAGAAGATAGGCAGGTTAAGGAGACAAAGAGAATTCTGGGAAAGGTAGGCAGAATTAGCCCACTGGACAGAGTGGAGATGCTACCAGAGGAGTAACACCATGCTGGGCTATTACTGGGTAAGTCACAGCCTCATGGCAATGCATAGATTGATAGAAATGGATAAATAACTAATACAGAGCTACCCAATAAGAAACCCTAGTCATTGGCCAACAGATTTACAACTAATATAGCATCTGTATGTTTATTTGGGGCTCAAGGGCCATGGAACTAGCCAGGAAAGAAAGCTCATGTCACACTTGAGCGAAGGCATGGAAAGAGAAGTAATGGTGTCAGTGTGAGCAGGAACCAAGGGGGGAGGGGTGAAGAATGCACAAGAAATAACAAGAGTTGGTGTTGCATACCAAGTTTAGTAAATTACTCTATGAGTTACAATAACAAGCATAGCAACGTCTAATAAAAATATATTATTCAAATTGAGTTGGAAGAGCTGCATTGTCTAAGGTTCAGGAAATGTTTCTGAATAGCTGGGTGTGTACAAGGAGTTGTTCCTCTTCCTTCTGCATTTCTAGTTGCTCCAATAAGTTTCACTAGGAACCTCTGATGACTTATATATTCTTCAGTCAGAAAAATAAGGTTTCACCCTCTCTGAGGAGTGGATAGGAGCTGGGTGGGGAGAAAGTGGGGGAGCAAGAAGATGGAAGGGAGAAGGAAATGAGATTGCTATGTAAAATAAGATTGTTTTAAAAATAAAAAATTAAAATTAAAAGAAAACACCTTTCACAAAACAAAAAGTAATGAACATTTTTATAGAAAACTGGGTAAAAGTTATGAATAGGAAATTCTCCGAAGAAACACAAACTATTGACAATGATATGAAGTGATTTCATCATCAATAAAAAAGAAACACAAATAACCAAAAGAAAAGAAAAAATCACGTCTCAATGGACTGTGTGGATTTTTGAGACATTATGCAATCTGTCTCGGCATCTTAGGGGAAAGCCAAGATCCTCCTTCAACAGCATTAGGACCAACTATGTCTCCAAATACCAGTTGTTGCTTTTATTTTATTTTTTAATGGGTTGAAAATGCATAGAAGAATATATCTTCTTTTGGTCTGTGGATTCATTTTGAAGAACAACTTTCTCTGAGCCAGACTGAATGAGGTGAAAAAAATCACCTCACCGAAGCCCTGGAAGCAATGCCTTCATCACACACACACACACACACACACACACACACACACACACACACACACACGCGCACGCACGCACGCATGCACGCACGCACGCACGCACTGCACGCACACAGTGCACACACAAGCATATGTGCATACACCCACACATATGCACATATATGTATGTACACATTTAGAAACAGGAAAAAGACTTTTCCACCCAACAGAACTTTATCTTGCTTTCATTTTTTTCTGCTATCCTTAAAGCATTATGGATAATATGTAAAAGAGAAAAAACTTTTCTTTCATAAGCATAGAGAAGAAATTTATTTTATTTTTGACTGGATAGTAGCTTGTTTCAAAACTTCCATTTTTTCAGTACTAAAGATCAAATCCAGTGCTTGGCACATGCCAGGCAAGTACTTTGCTATTGAGCTACATCTTAAGGTCCTTATACAAGTTCTTTTTCTTATTTAAAACTTTCTAATCAAATGATAAGCAAATAATTCCATCTATCTAACTTAAAGATGCCAGTATAATATCTATTGTACAATATGTAGCAGGCAGTACAGAACCAAGAATGGGAACACAGCCTTGGGAGCTGGCTTTTGGCAGTAAGGTAGCATTTAAGGAGTTCAAGTGAATAGGGCAGAGAAAGGTGCACAGAACACTGCAAACCCAGAGTGAAAAACAGAGTTTCACAACCAGGGAGTAGACAAAGAACCAGGCCTTGCAGCATTAAGTGGGAGACCACTGAGCTGCTACCAAACCAGGATTCAGAAGAAACAAAACAAAACAAACAAACAAACAAAAAACAAAAAAAAAAAAAAAAAAAGGAAGGGAAACAGAAGCTCAAGAAGAAAAGTATGTAAATGAATGGGTGGTTCACAGTAGCCAAGGAATAGCATCATCATCATTGTATGTCACCACATGAGTGGATACAGTAGGATTGGCATGTGTGTGTGTGTGTGTGTGTGTGTGTGTGTGTATAGATGATAGAGAGTGTGTATATATATATATGTAGAGAGAGTAATAAGACTCATAGCATTATTCAGTGAAGAATGAAATTACGTTGACTGTTAGATAATGTATGGAACTGGAGATTATGATGCTCAGCAAAATAAAGCAGACTCAGAAGTACAACTCTTCATGTTTCATCTTAAAGAATCTAGATTTAAAAATGAAAATCAGATGGGAACTAATTTGAAGAAGACTTCCAACAGGAGGAGATAAGGAGCAAGAGAAGATGATGGAGGGGACACATGCTTGAAATGCATAGAATATATATATATATATATATATATATATCTGTCATAATGAATTCCATTATCCTGTTCAATTAATAATAAAAAGCAGAAATGAATAGATGAATGGCTCAACTTTGTTTTGTTTTGCCACTCACTAAATAAGCTTTACAGAAATGACTTCCTAATTTTGAGTCTTCATTTTGTAATTATAAGACTAAAACAGGTGAAATTAATACACGCCATTAATAACACACGAAGTTAATACATGCTTGCTTTTGTATATCAGATACATGCTAAGTATCCTTTATAAAATATACTTCAGGGTTACATTAAGAAAGGATATTAAATTATGGTACAGCATATTTGTAACTGAGTATAAATACCCTGGCTTCTAAGGAGGCTCTCATGACATCAACAGATGGATAAGGAATATGTGCAATATTAGATAATGTGACCTTTGTATTAACTGGGTCTCTCTCCTGGAACCCCATTTCAGGGTTCTTCTAATTGAAAGCCTGGAAATGGTGAGCTGTTCTGTTCTTTCTCTGGAGAAGATTGTTTGAGTGGAAGCTCAACAATGCAGTGGTAGAATTCAAGTTCAAAACAGGCCTGCATGATTCTTAAGTCTCTTAATAGATGAACGAAGCCATTCCTCCACAAAAACTTGTCCCTGAAAATCTGTTATTAGAAAGTGGAATTTCTACTAATATATTCAGGGTTTAAAAATCCTATTGTGTTGGTTACACTTCACTCTTCATGACGACTCCATTTCAGCCAAGCAAACCGGTTTGGTCCAATCACCTTGATGCCAAAACTCGGAGAGCAATCACAGGGCAATGTTGCACTGTCTTCAGAAAGGATATTATTACTTCCACATCTAGATCCAGTTTTCATTTTTGTTATTTTATTCCAAATTTCAAATATACAAGCAGATATTTTACCCTTTATATGTCAATAATTTTATGACTTTACTAATATACACAATTACACACTGTGTATAAATGTACACATATAGGCTTACTATGTATGTTTTCCCAGTATAAGCTACATTTCAGTCAGCTTAACAACACACTGTTTTAGGCTATTAGATTAACTCCAGAACACTGGCTTATATTTCAGGGTGAGTGCTCATATAATCAACTTGACCCTTTAAAATCTGATATAAACTTTTACAGTTAGTATCTGAAAGAAAATCTAGAATTTAGAAAGGATATTACATATTGGGCTTTTGGCATTGTCTAACCTTAACCACCTTTGGTCTGTGTCCCTTTAAATTCCCAGTTATCTCAGACAGATTACACAACTTCTAGAAGCTGACCTTAAAAGGACTTAAATCTCTTTAAACTAATGATAGCCAGCTTTATGTGGGAGATGCTACCTTGGTCACCTAAGCTATGATTTCTATCCATATCAAAATAGTCATCATCTGTAGCCTGACTTCTATGTACCAAACATTGGACATAATGTTCACAAATCTAATCTATTTAATTATCACAGCAATCTGTGTGTGAAATGTCACAATTGCCCTTGTTGCCTACAGGTAATAAATCTGTAGTCAACGTTTTGGTTCTGCCTGTCCCACCATCCTTAGTCCCAGATAAATATACAGAGACATATTAATTATAAACGGTTTGGACAATAGCTCAGGTTTCTTATTGGTTAGATCTCTCTTAATTATTAACCCATAACTATTAATCTATGTATTTCTATCTGGCTTTACCTTACTGGAGAATACATGGACCTGTTACTCCTTTGGCAGCTACATGGTCTCTTTCTGGCCACTCTCCCTGTGTCCTCTTTTCAGAATTCTCATCTGCTAGTCCAGCCTATACTTCCTGCCTGGCTACTGGCAAATCAGTGTTTTATTCATCAGCCAATAAGAGAAACACATATACACTAGGCAGAGGATACTTGTTCAAGATCACATGACTGGAGAACTAGGGATCTCTAATTCAGAAACAGTGTGGCATCAACCGTTAAACTGTGGTGTATTTCATATAGACAGCATGGGTGTCCGGAAGGCACAGAAACATTCTAAGAATTTTAGGCTACAGTTTTGAGACTTAGTTGGAATTTGTTACTTAAAGTGACAAAGTAAGTGAAAATGCTGTGTCTTAATTGCTTTTCTATTGTTGTGATGAAACACCATGACTAAGGCAACTTAGATAAGAAAGTGCTTAATTGGGCTTACAGTTTCAGAGAGGTAAATGTCCATCCTGGTGGGGCAGCATGGAAGCCACAGCAGGCATGTTGGCTAGAGCAGCTGAGAGCTCCTATTTTGGTACAACTATAGGGGGTCATGGCATGAGTTTTTTGAAACCTCATCACTCACTTCCAGTGACTGCCTTCCTCCAACAATGCCACATTTCTTAATCCTCCTCTCCCAAACAGTTCTAATAACTGGGAACCAAGTATTCAAATATGTTAGCTTTGGAGGGGTCATTCTCCTTTAGACCACCACACTTGTAATTTCAATCTCCCATTGTCCTATAATTTAGAATCTGTGAGAGAAATAGCAAAGGAAGACATGATAATGTGTAAGGATACTTGAGAGTCCTTGCCCTTGTATCATTTAGTTTGCAGAGACAAAACTGACAGGTGGGACATTCAGAGAGTGACAAAAATGTGTAGTTAAAGGCTAAGTCATGTGGTGCATTAAATTCCACTCCAGAAGGACAGCAGAGGAAAAGGAGGGCTAGTAGAGTAGAGAAGGAAGGAACTTAAACGTTAGGAAGAAAATAGATAAGAAGTGGGAACATGAAGATTTTCTAATTAACATGTCCAAGATGAGGATGGTCCAAAGCTCAGAGAGATGGACACACACGATGTGACCATTGTGCTTTTCATCTTTTCTCTTCTGCTCTTCCTCATCTCCTTTGACCTTCTCTCCCCTTTATACATGCACACATATTTCTATAACCTACACTTTCGCATCATGCATACATGCTTGTGACTGTATAACTATAGATATCGAGTTATTACTCAATTTACTTTCATAGTGTTTATCATACGTCAGTATTAAGTTGTTTCTGCTAGATTCAAAAATGATTGGAAGCTGGGAGTTAATGGGAATTGCAGATTCCTAACTTTTAAATTGGCAATTACTAATTTATGAAGGGAACAAGGTATTGGCTGACTTAGGACAAAACCCACCGAAATTCCTGATTCTGGAAACCAAGAGTAGGTTAATACTTATTTCAGGGAGCCATATCACTATTACTAGAAAAAGGAATTCTGTAGACTATAAAGTTGGCTGTTTTTTGACAGATACTACCTTACTCTTGCCTTTCCATACTTTTGGTTTGTCATTGCTGTGGGAAGCAGAGAGGAAATTGCTCTGTAATATTGTCACTCTGCATTTGGCAATAAAATTTAAGATGTGAGCTAGTGATGGAAACAAAAATTCCCAGTTTTATAAGCAGAAGGTGTAGTTCTGAATCACGCGTGCTGTTATGGGAAAAGCCAGGTTTCTTAAACCATGATACAGAACTGGTATATAAAACAGCATTGTTCTCTGAAGCTTAGGTTGTATAAATAAAAGAACCATAGTTCCTGGGCTTTAAAAATAATTTGAGTCAATGTAAGTTGGATGTATTTATTATTATGGGGCTTTGTAACTTGCAGAAGTCGTATTACTTCATGACAACTCTCACTTAGCTGGAAACCTCTGTAATCCACAAGCTGAGACCAACACTCTCCTTCCTATGCTAACTGAATACAATATTCTTTGTCCACTATTGTACTGTTAATAGTATTCCATAAACAATTTGTGGGTAAATGACCATAGCTATATTCTGTCAATATATAAAATAGGTACTATCATATCTGAGGGTTCACTAATACAATAAAGCCAGTTCTAAAGTTTATAATCTCCTCTGTTCCTCTACAAACATCATCAAAATCTTATAGATATTTCTAACAGGCTTTAGTAGTTGCATTGTCCTTGATTATAGTACAGCAAGTATGGATTAATCTTCTTTCTGATACTATAATGAAATACTTGAGTATACATGCTATATACATAAAGGTCTACGTTCAATCCTTATACCAGCTCTGCTCAGTGTAAGAACTCAGGCATTCATTACCCTGGCCTGCCCCTGTCACCTGGCAGAATGCACTCAGGTACAAAGCCCAGGGTTCCATGGTTTTGTAGTCTGCACACAGGTACAAAGGACCCCTTTAAAAGACAGACCCTGCCCACTGATGCTCTCTCTTTTAGCTCTCTTCCCTCCCTCTGTTCCTGCTTCTCTCTCTTCCCCACTCTCTTTTCTACTGTTTCCCTGGGGCAGACAGGATTTCCTCTGTCTCCCTATTCTCTTCTGTCCTCTCTCTGTCTCTGTGTCTCTTTACTTCTTTTCTATTCCCTTACCCCTCCCTCCCATTTCAAATAAAGCTTCTCACTTAAGCTCTGTCTGCCTGGTATGCTTGTCCCTCCACCTTGGTCACCCTCACCTGCTATGGAATCCATCAAAGTTCCTCATGTTTTATCAATAACACTGGGGGAGGTCCAAGGAGATGACATCTAGTAGTAAAAGTGTGGGGGAAGGAAGACGAGATCACAAGACCACTCTGTCAATCCCATTTGACTGCACAAGCCTTATTGCCAGAAGATTCTTCACTAGACTTTAACTCTTGAAAGCCCCATCACTTCACATTGTCACATTTGGACCCAGAATATGACGTGGGAAGTTTACGGGTGGGGGGGTCACACTCGCATCATATATGTCTATGGATCGTGTATATGAACAAACAAGCCTCTTCATTGTAAATATCATCATACAAACTTTTGATTCCCAAAGTCACCTTCCCTTGTATATTAAAGCAAAAAAGTTTGTTGACCCCTCTTCTCACATATTGTTGGAAGCCTGGCATTTCTACCAATGGCTACATTGATTCCTGCTGGGGATGGAGGTTGGCAGGGAGGATGTCACTTCCATTTTGATGAATACTGGCTTCTCATTCTTGCTCTATTGGATTCTCAGGTTCTTCTCAGCTCTCACTTCCTATCTGTCAGACCATTTTTTTTCTGCACTATTTCACCATGTTTTATGCTGTTCAAACTCTTCACTCCCTAGGAGAGTTTTCAGAAGGACTTGGGGACCTGAAGGAGAGTTACATAAAACACACAGTGCATTTGATGTCATCTAACCTTCACTGTTGGAAAGCTTGCTTTTAAAAGTCACTTGGTGTCGATGCACCAATGGTGAGTAACACACACACACACACACACACACACACACACACACACACACACACACCTGGGAAGGACAGAGAGAGGGGTAGATATGAAGTGATGAAGCATATTGACCAAATGATTTTATGTCAGTGTTCACCGTGAGTATTAAAGCTGAGTGATGGGTACAGGGGGCACTTGCATTTTCCACTCTACTTTTGTGTATAACCAAAACACTATAATAAGCTAAGTTTTCTCTTTGATGTATATGATATACAAATAATTAATTTAGATTATATTAACAAGAATTGTACAAATCATAGATATATTTACTTTTAATTCATGTAAGAGGTGAGTTGACTAAAATATGAAAAAATAAATATTAGTTAAAAGGTGCATTTAGGACACATTGGAGATATTTTAGAGAAGAGATACAGCGAGGACAAATGCCTGAGTTATTTTTTGGAGCACAAGAAATTAAACCAAAGCTTGGTGCCCACACACACCAAACATTCATTATCCCAAAGTCATGAGTCAAAAATCCAGGTGAAGTCAGGTGGATTTTTCTGGATCAAGATTTTTCATAAGGCTGCAATGAAGTTGTTGGCTGGGGTTCAGATCATCTCAGGGCTTGTACAATTGAATGCCTGCCTCCAAGTCCATTTATGTAGTGGCTGGCAGAGCTCTGATCCTCAGTGGCTATTAATCAAGGACATCAGTTACTGCCACATGTTTTTTTTCCCAATATGTGACTCCACAAACTGGAAGAGACTATCTTCAAGTCACTGAGGGTCAAAAGCTCAAGATAGAAGCCATGCTCTTCTTGTCATTTAATTTCAGGTAAATGTGAGATTTGTCCATGTGCAATTTATCAGCAGCGTGACAAGAAACACAGCCATCTAAGGAGAGAGTTATACAAATGTAAGGCTCTCAAAATCAGGGAATCATTGGCTGCCCACCACAATATGCCCTCTGAGCCCTGGTAATCTACCTCCCTCCAACATCCAAAGTGGATCCATTGCCCACTAAAGTCCACTATTGTATTAGCTGCAAAATCAGAACACCAGCATCTGAGTCAGGTGAAACTCAGGTCTGTATGTGCAGTGTCTCTCAAGATTTGGACCCTGGTAACTAAGGATCCAGATTCATGTCTTCTCATATGTCAACTTACAATGGTGGAGGAGAAGCACTCTACATGTTTCTTGTCAGAGTGAGGATCTGAAAGGTGAGGGAGGTTAAAAGCATTTCATCCATAGTACTTTTGAAATCTGTTTGTAAACTTTGACTATTTCTCCATTATTTTGGAGGCTTTTTGATATTTTCCCAGGACTATTGGCTCTGTCCTTTGGCTTCAATTGGCTGGCTCTGGCTGCTACAATAAAATACCATAGGCTAAGCAGTTTACAAACCAGACAGACATTTATCTTCTTATAATTCTGGAGGCCAGAGGCCTTTCTTTCTGGCTTGCAGATAGCTACCTTTTCTTTCTTTCTTTTTTCCTTCTTTCCTTCCTTTCTTTTTGAATAGAATATCTTTTGTGTATTCTTTGACAATTTCACATATGTAAACTGTGTAATTCTGAAGATATGTTTTTATTTTTTTTTATTTATGTGTGTCTGTGTGCGTACATGCCATATGTGTACGGGTGCCCACAGGGGCCAGAAGAGGGTGCTGGGTTTCCTGGAACTGGAATGGGTGCTGGAATTGAACGCGGGTCTTCTGGAAGAGCAGCAAGCACTCTTCATCCCCGAGTCCAACCTCCTTAGCAATGATAAAAGTAGCCCATCTCCTTTTCTACTCACCTCGGACACCTCAATGTGCCCCCATGTCAGGTCCTCTCTTTTTGGTGTGTTATTTTAACCCACTCACTGATTTTTGTTGGAATGTTGGCTGATTTATGGGCTTGATTCTGTGCAGATCTTTACGCAGGAAGCATAGCTGCAGTGAGTTCGTGAGCTGCTCCGGAAGTGAGCACTCCACAGCCTTTCTCCTCATCCTCTGTGTCTCAGTCTTCATACAACCCCTTCTCCAGTGTTGCCCAAGCCTTGGGTCAGGACCGTTGATGTAACTGTCCCATTTAGGGCTGAAAAATCAAGAATCACTTATTCTCAGCAACTTGACCAGTTGTGAGTCTCGTGTACTAACTGCTGACCATTGCAGAAAGCCCCTTCTCTTGCCAAGCTAAGGGCAGCAACTAATCTATGGGCATGAAGTTAAATGTTTAAAGGCTTTTTGACAACATGTAGTCAACAGCAGTAGTAGTAGAATTCCCCTTAGAGCCTATGATTGCCTAAGGCATGGACTTTTGTTCAGGATAACAGTACCAGGCATGAATTCCTTCCCATGGAGAAGGCCTCAAATCCAACCAAGTGTTGTTGGTACTTTGTACCACACAAACTTTGTACCATATGGCTGACATGTGTGGGTACTACTTTGAAGTTTTAGATTTCTGTGTTTAATTTGTAGTGCGTATAGAGCTGAGGTAGCTAGAAAGAGCTTATGAGAAGAGGAAGGGTTAGCAGAACATATATGTTGTGAAAGGGATACTTGTGTGTGTGTGTGTGTGTGTGTGTGTGTGTTGTGGGGGGTGGGGTTAAGTTAAAAACCTAGTGTCCTAGTCACAGCCGGGAAAGCAGGAAATGTAATTGTTGAACTGGGTGTTCTCCTATGATATTTTCAGGCAAAAATACTAAGCTGCCTCCTGGTTTCTTCTTGTTATAAGATTAAAGCCTAAGATGAACCATGAAGGTGAGGCCTGGTAAGCTATGCAGAGCTAGAACTTTCTGGTTTTCAAAATGGCAAATGGTAGGAAATGGCTTCAAAGCAAAACACCAAACTGACAGCAACATCAGAAGAACAAGAGACAGAGCTGGGGTCTCTGCAAAACCAGTCCTTAATCCTCAGAAAGATCAAAGGGTGCATCAGACAGCTAGCCACTCAGTCATAGCAGAGGCCTTTGAGATCAGAGATGTTCACAAGGACAGGCAGGAAAGAATAGAACCCTGCTGGACTCCCCATATGTCAGAAGCTCACCCATCTCTAACGTGAGAAAGGAAGGGGAGTCTCACAGGAAGGGCCAAGGGGCTTGTTTGGATGTGTTCTTTCTTGGAAGGGCTCCTGCCTTCCATTGGGCTCCACTTGGAGCTAGGACCCGTAAAGCATATACACATTGGGTCACAATCCTTCCCTCTTCTGCCTAGTCCCCATTTCCCAGGACACTGCCACTTTTCAGGTACTTACTATAAAGCCTTCACTTTAAAACACAAAAATTCTGAAATGGGCGAAGTAGTAGCAGAATGTATGCTGTGTGTGCATGAGTAGGCACAGTTTGACCTTGAGCAGCTGTGAGCACTCCCTAGTCGGTGTGAGGTTTGCTGCCTTACTACAGAACACTAGAGTTTGTTGGGCATCAGGTTGGAGACAAGGACTGAAGGGACACAGGGTGGGGTTGGGCATAAAAACAGGGGTAGAACTCATGCCAGGTTTTGTTAAAGCTCACCTAGATAATGTGAGTGATTTACAAAAGTCAGGACTCCTCATCATACAGCAAAACACATACATGCAAGTCAGGACATAGATACAAGCCAGGACATAGATGCAAGCCGGGATGATCGGAGCTGAAGACCGAGCATGCACTGGTCAGCACTGCCTTGCCTTTGACTGGTGCAACAGCTTGTGAGCTGAAAATTAGCTGTTTACTTTCGCCTGCAGAATCTCACTCAAGGATCCTTCTTAGAGCCTGCCCAACTACACTGCAGGGCTATTCAGAAAAGGTAACTCTGAGGTATTTTATTCAATCTAGACAAGTAGACACATTATGAAACCTTCACAAGAAAAGTCTTTTGTTGGTTTGTTTCTTTTAAGACATACTGAGATAATAAAGAGCTTAGGAGAATACAATTTCTGTTAGAGAACAAGAGGATGCCTGAGACTTTAACCACAGTAAATAGAGATTTGTCTGGTCAGACTATAAGCTGATGCTGAAGCAAGACTCACCTCCTCTACAAGGAATTCTGACTTAGTCTCAGAAACTAATGGAGAGTGAGTAGTGATGATTCCATCTTCCTCTGGAAAAAGAGATAGTCAGAGGAACTTGTTTCTGATAACTGAATAAAGAGAGAAAAACCTAAATAAACACTTCAAAGTTAGAATGAGAGGGAAAAATCAGAACCATGGCATTGAATATTTAATGTCAACCAGAATACGTCTATGGGTTGCATGGGACTCAAAAGGGAACACTAATAACAAAGTAATATAAAAGTGTTATAAATGAATGGGTTAGAAGTAAGATCCAACCTAAGTAACTTTGAACTACAGTACCTTTTTCTATATTCTCTAGCCTAGAGGCAAAAAGCACTTTGCACAGTCATATTGTAGCTAGGTGAACTCATTTCCAATGGAATGTGCACTCAAAATTCTGAAGCTATCCCTCCAACCCATGTAAACCATAGGCTTGAGCAAATGAGCAAACACGCTCTGAATAGTGTGTGTCAGTGTCTTCTCAGATAGCAAAAAGAATTAAAGTGATAAGAGCAGGTGAGATAATGAATGATGCTGTGGTATTAGAATCAGCGATGTGTGTGTGATGTGTACAGCAAGTACATACATACAGTTATGTTTTGTATAGACATTTGCATGCTTGTGCTCATGTCTTTGCTCCATTTCCTGAGATGACACGGAAGCAATGACACTTTAATGACATGAACACATGTGGTGCCTGGCGTCTCTGCTTTTTTTGATGCAGTTCTCCAGTAAAAGAAACCATGGCTGCAGAAAACATAAGAGAAGCCTCCTCAAGGGAGCCTCTTCCACGAGGTCATGTTAAAAAGTTGATGGAGGCAGGTTAAGAGGGCACAGGCATTTTCTGGCCAAATAGTGAACAGCTTGCAAAAGAAAATTTAAAAACATAATAGTAATGAACTATAACCCACAGAATAAAATATGCCCAGAAATTTGGGGAAAATTAGTCACTTGTAGAACACTTGTTTTTACTATTTGTAAGTAAGAATCTGGTAACTAAGCAGCATTGCATACCCCAAAATTCTGTAATAACATGGCTAAAGGTTATCCCTGTGACCTTGGACACTGGAATGTTAATATGTAAGCAGAGTACCAATACCTTGGTATTCCATGAAATGAGATAAAACTTTAAAATGTGCATACATCTGGTAACAGAGATTATAAATCTAGGTTTAAGGCAGAATAGAGAGAGCAAAAACTCTTGCAAAGTATGGTTTGGAGACAAGAAAGGGAAATAGAAGCAGATACCCACAGGTAAACACTAAGTCGAACTCCTGCAGAGAGGGAGAAGTGATGGGCAAAGGGGTCAATACCAGGCTGCAGAAACCCACAGAGATAGCTGACCTGATCAAGGGGGAGCTCATGAACTCCAGACTGATATCTGGGAAACCAGCATAGGACTTACCCAGACCCCCCGAACATGGGTCTCAGTTAGAAGGCCTGGGCAGTCTAAGGGACCTCTGACAGTGGAACCAGGATGTATCCCTGGTGCATGAAAGGTCTTCGGGAGGACATTCCCCATGGAGAGATACTCCCTTAGCCTAGAGGCAGGAGGTAGGGCCTAGGCCCTACCACAAATGACTTGACAAATTTTGATGATCCCTCCTGGAAGGCCTCACCCTCCCTGGGGAGGGCATGGGGCATGGGGGATGGGACAGGGGGGGCAGGGGAGTGACATGAAAGGATGGGAGGGAGAGGGAACTGGTATCTGTATGTAAAATAAGAAAAAAATTGTGAAGGGAATGTGTAAACTGGAGTATAATTGGGGTTTTGATTGATATCCAAGAACACATTTGTCTTCTATCTTACTAAGTCTGAAAACACCCAAATATTTCTGAACAATGCAGATTGAAAACTGGAAATAGAGCAGACTTGGAGCAATGTGTTTTTTCATCTGGTTTGACAATGAACTTAGCTAGTCAGGAGGGCATGGTACATAGAATAGACTCATCCCTGGAGATAAACAGTTGAAAAATGAAAAGAAAAATCCAGGATAGCAGATACAACATACTCTATTAGTTCATTCCCTGTTGTAACAAAATACCCAGCTCATTGCTGTACAGGGAAGTTAGTTTAGCTCACAGTTTTGAAGAGGGAGGGGCCAAGATGTGGCAGCTCCATCCTCTTGATCTCTAATGAAGACTCTTTTTGATGAATCACATGGAAAATGAAAACGGAAAATAGCCGTGTGCAGAAGGAACGAAGTTCATGGGTGCCCTTACTTCATAGCAATTCACTTTTGAGGGGATTTATTCATCCTATAAGACTAACGCTAATCTTGTCCTGGAGTAATGCCTTCATGATACATGACATTACTGTAGGCTCCACTTTTTTTAAATTAATTTACTTTTTTACATATTGATCCCAGTTCCCTCTTCCTCCCTCCCTTTCTCCCTCCCTCTTTCCCTCTCTCCCCCCTCACATGCACCCCGACCACCCTCCTCTCGCCTCCTCCCACTCCACATATAGGGTGATGCCATGGGGGGTGGTCATCTAAATCTGTCAAGTCATTTGAAGTAGGGACTAGGACTTTTCTCCTGTCTCTAGGTTAAGGGGGTATCCCTCCATGGGGGATGTGCCCACAAGGTCATTTTGTGCACCAGGAATACATCCTGATTCCACTGTCTGAGGACCCTCAGACTGCTCTGGCCTTCTAGCTGAGACCCATGTTCAGGGGTCTGAGTCAGTCGCATGCAGGATTCCCAGCTATCAGTCTGGGGGCCCGTTAACTCCTCCTTGTTCAGGTTATCTCTGTGGGTTTTTGCAGTGCAGTCTTGTCCTCCCTCTCTGCATCTGGATTCTAGTTCAGCTCAGTGTTTAGTTGTGGGTGTCTGCTTCTGTTTCAGCTACTAGATGAGGGCTTCATGATGGCGGATAAGTTAGTCATCAATCTTATTATCAGGGAAGGGCATTTATGGAAGCCTTTCCACTGTTGCTCAAATTGTTAGTTGGAGTCAGTCTTGTAGGTATCTGGACATTTCTTTAGGTTCAGTTTTCTCTTCAATCCTATAATGGTTCCATCTTTTATGTTCTCTCTCTCTCTCTCTCTCTCTCTCTCTCTCTCTCTCTCTCTCTCTCTCTCTCTCTCTCTCTCCCTCTCTCCTCTTTTCTGTCTTCTATTCCTCCCCTAACTCAATCTTCCTAGTCCCACATGCTTTCCTCTCCTTCCCTTCTCTTTCTCCTGGCTCCCTCTCCACTCACTCCCCCCCCTGTGCTCAGGAGAACTTGTCCCTTTCTCCTTCTGTGAGGGACCTTATATGAATCTCTTAGAATCCACCATGTATCCTAGCTCCTCTGGTGGTGTGAATTATAGGCTGGTGATCCTTTATTCTAGTCTAAAATCCATATATGAGCGAGTGTATACCATGTTCCTCTTTTTGTGACTGAGTTACCTCATTCAGGATGATTTCTTCAAGTTCCATCCACTTGCCTGCGAATTTCAAGATTCCATTGTTTTTTTTCCCCGCAGAGTAGTACTCCACTGTGTAGATGTGCCCCATCTTCTTTATCCATTCTTCAGTTGAGGGGCATCTAGGTTGCTTCCAGGTTCTTGATATTCAAATAATGCTGCTATGAACATAGTTGAACAGATGTCTTTGTTGCATGGATGTGGATCATTTGGGAGTATGCCTAAGAGGGGGATTGCCGGGTCCTGTGGTAGACTGATTCCCATTCTCCTGAGGATCCGGTAGGCTCCACTTTTTAAAGGTTCTGTTGTCTCAGCCCCATCACTCTGAGGGACACATTATAGCAAACAGTCACAGGGACATCGCTGGTCATCAGCTGGTTACTGCCCCTTGTCCATAATATGAGATTCAGAAACATGACTACTGCCCATTTTCAGCTTCAGTATAATAAAACCTACCTTACAGGATTGTCATGTAGAGTAAATGAAGACATATGTAAGGTCATGTCATGCTAGCTTTGTTTACATCAAGAGCACTATGACTATCATGTTGTACTACCTCCAGGAAGAATGGTAATTTGGATAAACTTGTTCCACAAAAATACTATAATAAAGCAGTTTTTTTTTTTAAGTTGGAAGAACAATTGTGGCAATTTGTCAACATTCCTTGGATGAATGGGCAACTGGTTGTTTGTTGGCCTTTAGACATTTCAGAGTTCCAGTTGGACACTGGAGAGCTTTGACTGCATCTGGAAATATTAATTTGATTCTCCCTAAATGGGTGTTAGTGAACCCAACATGTTTATTTTGTAGTTCAAGAATGGAAACTCATTTGGTTATGGTGATATCTGTCAACATCAATACTGCTAGTATTCTAGGTAAGACCACTCTGAGTCAAGGCCTCCAGAAGACAAATGTATCAGGAATTCATGTCAAGGATATGGGACATGTAGGCCTATTTTCTGTAATAAAAATTTATTCATGACTTTTGAGTCTTTTGTTCATACACACCATATTTTATTAGGTGTAAATAGTTAAAGTAGAATGATTTCTCAGAGAGTGCTTGTTTCTAATCCAGCTGTGTGGGCAGAAAGTTTCCTCATTGGCTTGCCCCTCTTTCCTTCTCCCAGGGGTGGGTGTAAGTCTGTTGGAGGAATGGGGTAAGGGGTAAAGATACAGTTCTGCTGGGAGTGGAACCATTCACTTTCAGGTTTTGATGCCATTTCATCCTATGCTGACATTTTTTGAACTTTGGTGATTTCATTTAACTTTTAAACACATGTTCTTTGTGTTGTTTAACCAGGACAAATGAAAAAATGCAGAGTCTGCCTCTATTAGCATCAGCCTCCATCCACTGTTGGGAGGGATAAAGGACAAGAGTAGAGGGTATACTTCACTAGACTGTTTCTGTCAAATATCTTTGCTCATATAGTATCCATGCATCAGTGGTCTTGACATTAAATGCCAAGAATGTTGAATCATTCATCTCCATCCTCATTGGAAGAAGGTAGTCCCATGGTTGAACAGCAATCCTTCTAAGACACACTGATGAAGAGGTTGAGGCCTTCATCTCAAGATGCACTGTAGAGTGAGCATGGGAAGCAGAAAAGGCGAACTGATACCTCAGATCAATTACCTGACAAGTGAATATCTTTTGTGTCTAATGTATTGCTAACAACCATCTCAAGGGCCTGGGGTGGCCTTTTACAAAGGATTCTGGGGTCAGATACATTCTGATCAAGCACCACCCATTGTTGAAGGACCAGTGGCTCATGCTGCCTGCACTCTGCTCTCTATTCTCTCACTGAGCTACATGCATGCCCTCTCCTTCTCTCCTTCTGGATCCTTCCCAAAGAATGTAAGTTAGTCTTTTCATGAAATCCTTTCCTAATTGTCTTTCTGTTCCTAAATAACCAGGACCCAATTCTTTCTGTTTTGACTTCTTATTAATTGTCTCACAATTGCTGGTTATATTTTTTCCTATAAGAAAAATGTTACTGGAATGTAATGGCCATAACATAATTTATTTTATATTCTGTAAAGAATCTGAATGGTGCTTAATATATAGTATATATCAAATACTGACTCATAAGTATTCTACATCAGTATGAAAATATAGAAATTCAAGCACAGATGTAAATTCTTTTCTAAGAGTCACAACAGTTTTGATGCATGAAGGGATTCTGAGAGACAAAGAACAAGTGAAGTTGATTTTTCTAAATTTTTATGATGTCATTTGTAATGAATGCTGGTCATGGGTACGAGGAAAGCACCTGATTGCTTCATCTTCCATATGTTCACAGGTATCTACAAACACACATGCACACACACACAAGCACACATGCACGCACACATCACCATCACTAACACCACCATCACCACTAACAATAACAACAACAACGAAATCAAGAGTACAACATGAATACAGAGATTAGAGGAACCGGGTCATTTAGTGTAACTACCAACTAAAAAAATATTAAAACAATCATTTTCCAGAATTATGTTAGTGGATGAAAATAAATCCTCTAAACTTTCCACTGGATAAAACAAAATTAAATTTTTCTCATCTGCTGATGTAGAACCCTTTGATTTTCTTGTTATTATATTGGTTTCTTTTCTTTTTACCCAGCATTCATTTATTCAACAAATAATTTATTATGTACTAGTATGGAGATTTAAGTGACCTCCATCATAAAATCTCATGCATTTAGGGCTGTCTGGATGACTCAGTGAGTAAATGTGTTTGCCACCAAGTCCGACAGCATGAATTCAGTTCCTAGTCCTACACAGTAGAAACAGAGAATTGACTTTCACAAGTTGCACATACATGCACACAAAACAAACAAATAAAAAGAACCAAAAATGTTAAAATATTTTGAGTTTCTATTTCTATTTAGGATTTGAATACCTAGTAAACATACCTCAAATCAAATAAGAGTTCTTTTGAACAACTCAGAAGCCCCCTAAAATGACTCCATTTTTGTTGTTGTTGTTATTTTGTTGTGTTTGTTTTTCAAGACAGGGCTTCTCTGTATTGTTTGGCTATCCTGGAATTCACTCTGTAAACCAGGCTGGTCTCACACTCACAGAGATCCACCTGCCTCTGCCTCCTGAGTGCTGGAATTAAAGGCACCACCACTGCCCAGAATTACTCTATTTTTATAAACTTTGTTTTCATAAATAAATACATTTGAAAAATTTAAAGGGAATTTGATTTTCTGAACATCTGGAAAATGTATTTGCATTTTAAATTTCTCTTTGCCTTTTCATTTGGGGCTGAGAAAGTACTAGTGATTATATGGAAAGAGGGAGCAGGGTGATTGGCACCTTGAGAGGTGACTGTCCCACACCAGCTCTGCATGAACAGGGCAATGCTGAACAAAGTATGACTCATGGAGCCCGAATAGAGGGTTGCATCTTAGTATCAGCACTTAGAAGACAGCTAAACACAGCAGCCTCCAAGATCAGTGATCCTTTCTGGCTATCATCTGACCACAAGTGCAAGGCCAGGGAAACCACTGAGCTGTTGACAAGTGGAGGAAAATAAATATTTACTCCAGGAACTTGGACGCTTCTCACAGCAGCACTGCTCTGCTAGGCAAGTAGAAATGTGAGAGTCCTCCCTGGAATGCTGCTTGTAGGATAGTCTATTGTTTCCAGCATCTTTCAGTAAGGTATTAAAGAGAATTTCTGTTTCTTCACAGACGAACATACCAGATAGTAATCCTTCCTTAGCTAACCTGTCAAAGCCACACCCAATGTTCTCTGCTGTCATTTGACCTGACTGAAGTCTGGCCAGCACCCTTGAGCTTGCCAGCGTGCTCTACTCAGTAAATGGTTGCTACAGAGCAGTACTCTGTTGAACTGGAATGAAGTTAGTCCCTATGCAGAGTGACTTGATAGCTGATGTTCATTTTGGTAAATGAATTACAGTCCTAAAGGAAAGAGTTAGCCTTATGCAGTTCCACCTCCCAAGATGTTGTTGAAGACATGATGACATGATGTGCAGAAACAGTTACCTCCCTCTTTTCTTGCTGGAGACAGAGTGTAGAGTGTAAAATGAGCAGCCATAAACTCACAATCCGAAAGTGACCCAACAATTAAAATACACCTTTTTCCACCCCCCAGAAATCAAGGACCCCTTGTGCCTCAGCAATTCCTCATTTCAAAGCTGAACACTGTATGTTCGAACAATTTTTCATTAAAGGGGATATTTATTTAAAGCTTTCTTTGTTTCATTGCCTTTGGTCCTTTGACTTCTCTGCCGGGCCTTGGATAGTTTAATTTGTTTAGTAAAGCCCACTTTATTTTTTTCCTGGGGCAGATAAAATGTCCTACTTAATTGCAGCAGAAAATTCATCTATTTCAATTATTTTTGAGATGTGATAAAATAACAAATCCTCATTTAAAAATCACATTAAAAGAGTCAGACCTGAATACTAAGCCACTTTCAATATAACTCACATCAGAGAAAATATGTTGCCAGAAGGGGGCTGGAAAAGAGAGGATTTTCTTGAACTGATAACCACTTATTAGGCTGTTTCTTGGGGAGTATTAAAATATCAAACTATGAGTACTTTCATGTGGCTAAGAATTCTAAGAACCAGTCACTGCAGTCTCAAGAACAAAACAAGTGTGATGCATGTGTGAGCTGAGTCCTTGTTCATGTGTATGTACACGTGCTCATGTTGGATTAGGGACTTTTCCTGGGGTGAAACAACACTTTGACAAGTCTACTCACCCCAGAAAGAAACACATGCAGATTGAAGTAAAGATTGCACTGGAGTTCAACTTGATGAAGCAATGAGTTTAATTGGAATTATTAATAGGTAATTCCAATATGGGTGAGGGGCTACTTACAGGAATAAGGATAACTCCAAAGCAGTTGTGTCACAAAAAAAAAATGTCCACCCACAGCTGGGTGACAACTGGACCTCTCTGCATAACTTGAAGGCAGACCAACAGACCCTTGAATCTCTTCTCAGAAACGTGGCTGGTGAGTCTCTTCCCCCTAGAGAGTCTCACATGTGTCCCCTTCCCAGACATGAGACTCTAAAGTCTCACAAGCCTTCATCTCCTGAGTAGTTTTGCTGAGTTGCTAGAAAATAAAAAGATACAGATGTCCCAATTCAGAGAAGACTGAAGACAGCAGTGTGCATCTTTACCTGTGGAGGCTAGAGCTCTGCATCCTGTTTGGGGGGACAAGGTGTCTTACTGAACCCGAAGCTTGTTGGTTTGACTAGGCTGGGGCTCTCTAATGAGCTTGGAGATCTGCTTGTCTGTAACACTGGGATTGTAACAGCACATTCAATGCTTTTATTTCCATCTACATGGAAATATCCAAACTCAAGTTTCCATGCTTATACAACAGCTACTTTACTGACTGAGCCATATGTCTGGTTTCCAAAGGAGATTATTTCTCTTTAAATTGCTCATGAACTTTGTACATGGGCAATGTGTCTATATCACTTCCACCCCTTCCTCCCTCATCAGATTCCTCCTTTCCCCCTCCAAGTCTTCCTGGTCGCCCTCTTAACTCATGGTCTCTTCATTATTATTCACACACACACACACACACACACACACACACACACACACACACTCCAAAGTCTGTTTAACAATGCACATATGCGTATCTGTCCAGACTGACCACTTGAACTGGACATCCTGTGCAGGAGGAACTCATTCCTAGAAGAAATTAATTCTCCCTCTCATGGGGGCCATTGATCCCTGTAGCTATTTATCCAGATGGGACCTACAACACTTCCAGGCACAGGTGCCATAGTTACAAACAAGGAGAGGCCAACACCATAAGAGGGTCTATGTTAAGTGTAAGCCTAGCTTAATGCCATAGGAGGTCTGGGAAATCATCAAAGAAGACAGTTACTATATCTAGTTTGTAGAGACTCTGGTGGGACTTGTAGACATCCACAGCCTTACAATCTCCTTTCTCCTTCCTCTGTCACAAATTCCCTTCCTGAAACTTTTAGAGAAACACACATTCAAGGACAAGGCACTGTGTAACAAGATTTAATTAAGGACCCAGGAGGTGGTGAAGATTTAGCGTTATGCAATCAAATGAAATATTCTTCTGCAGTGTTTTGTTTTCTTAACAAATTACCAAAGTTACTTGGGAACAAATCTAATGGAGAATAAACCCAAGTGATTAAATCAAGGGTGGCAAAGTCTGTGACCTTTGCAGAGGGCACCTGCTTTTCTGGTTTTGGTGTTGTTGTTGTTGTTGTTGTTGTTGTTGTTGTTGTTGTTTTCCTGAATACATTTCAAGTACAACTAACTTCAAAAATAACACAGAGGGGCTGTGAGCGGTGGCACTCAGGAGGCACAGGCAGGTGGATCTCTCTGAGTTCTAGATAAGCCTAGTCTACATAGCAAACTCCAGGCCAGCTGTATAGTAACACTCTGCCACAATCAAAGGGGCCTGAGAGGAAGAAGAGCCCGGAGGTGTATACACCTAATCTCCACCCTAAGGAGGTGGAGGCAGGAGGATTTCAAGATCAGTTCAGCCTGAGCTACATACTGAATTCTGGGACAGTTTGAGATTTCTTTCTTTCTCCCTTCCTTCCTTCCTTCCTTTTCTCCTTCCTTCCTTCCTTCCTTCCTTCCTTCCTTCCTTCCTTCCTTCCTTTCTTCCTTCCTTTTTTTCAAGTGGAAATTCAGAATTTTTCAGGATCAAATCTTACTGATATTCACTCATACAGCAAATTAGATCTAAGTGAGCCCATTGCTTTTACAACTTTCAGGTATCTATTCTGCAAGAGCTCAGAAAGCCCTAGTTTCCCGTTCCGGTGTTAGTCATTCATTCCTCAGCTCGATCACTTTCTCAGTCTTCCCACAAGTGAATCCCAAACTGTGTTCTAGGGCTGTGTGAGACACTAGGGAGCAAGGGTTGACCCCAAGCAGACATGTTTACAGGGCCAGTGAAGAGGATGCTCAGTGCTGTAGGATCAGGCTAAAGCTAGTCTAGGCCCCTAGAGTAGCTTTCTTGATGAAAGTTGAAGTCTAAGGATGAGTAGAAAACATTTGCTATGTGAGGAGGAGGGAAGGGCATTCTGGGTGGAAGGAAAGGTATACACAGAAGTCACAAGGCTCCACACAGCACAGAGTTTGGAGTTTAGAAAACAAGTTCAGTGTGGGTTAAGAGCAATACCCCTGTAAGAGCAACATCCCTGTAAAAGCTCTACCCCTGTAAGAGCTCTGAGTAAATAAACCAATGTCCAGATCTCTGCTTCAAACATAACAGTAAAGGCTGAATTCTCCAGAAGAGATGTGAGATGTGTCAAGATTGAAGACAATCCAGCTCAAAGGAATTACTTTTAGGTGATAATGACAGTTCATAAAATAACAAAATAAGAAACCATTAGTATATGATTATTTAATTATTATATTTAATTATCATACATAAATACATTTAGAGTTTGGTGGCAGATTAGACATTCATGTAGTTTTAAATTACCTCCCTACAAAATAGCTGTCAATTAAAAATTCAAAGGGTATAGTTGTTCATAGATCCCTGTACTGTATTAGAGAGTCAACGAGAACAGAAAGACACTTCCTTAACTAGTCTACCAAAGTGCACCTGTGCCATAATGAGAACTCAGGCCCATAACTGAAGCACATGTTCATAGTTACTAGCCTGTGAGCATAAAAGTTTAAGATCACAAAAGTCAATGGAAAAATGAAAACCTCGCTCTAGGCCAGAGCCTAAGTAGATGTGGTAACTGAAGACAAGGCTCTGCCTGGGTCTTTGGCTGCAAAGAACATTGTTTGGGCATGTTTCATAAAACTTGAGTGGTGTCTGAGAAATGAATTGATGTGAAGTTCTTTCATATGATGGCTATAGTATATGCAAGTTAGAGAATGCTCTAATTTAAAACAATCCCTCTCAAGTATTTGAGGATAATGGTGGTTGTATCCATAATATGTACATGAAAGTGATTCAGGAGAAAATTTTTCTTTGTATTATGTTTCCAAAAATTTTCTAAAAAAGAAATGGGGCTAGAGAGATGACTCAGCACTTAAGAATGGTTGCAGCACAATCTTGCAGGGTGGGCACCCCATCTCAGCACCCACTTAACAAGCCCAAAGTCCAGAACATGCCTCTGACTCTAATTTGGAGGGATCTGAGGCTGTCTTCTTACTTCTATGCGTGTGTAGGCTTCTCCACCCATACACACACACATACACACACACATACACACACACACACACACACACACACACACACAACATATGCCCACATACATAAATGATAGCTTTTTTTAAAAAATAATGACAGGGCTAATATGACTAAAACTTGGACTTGGATGTCCCTGTCTGCATAAGAAGGGCCAAACAGTTCTGCTCCAGTTAGACTGTAGTGTGATGGTAGTCCTTGGGGGTGATATACAAATTAAAAAAAAAAGAATGTGCATTAATTTTTGTTGCTGTGTGACAGACGACTGACAGTGGTAGGTGAAATACTCAGTTTATCATCTTGCAGTATCTAGACTGGAGACTGGATGTGGGTGAGTTCTCTGAGGAAGGCTGGATGCCAGCTCACTGTGTTTTCCTCTGTAGCCCAGAGTCCTCCTCAAGCTCACTCCTGTTGTAAGTGGAGTTCAGTTCAATGTCATGAAGAGCCATTCTACCCTTTCAGGCTGTCATTGGGACAGCTCTTGGCCAGAGAGATGCTTACCCATGGTGCCTCCATCAGAGCACAGATAACTTCCTTCACGTCGAATCTTCATGTTTTGAATCTCTTCCGTTAACTTCTACAGAAATCTCTGCTTTTAAAGTTCATGTGATCAGACCATCCTCAAAATACCTGTATCTTGTCATTACTAGAGATTGACCTCAGGCCTCCTGTTAGGCAAACATTCTACCAATGAGTGATATTCCCTGCCCAAATCCCCTGTCTGTAAAGACAGACTGATAAATAATCTCTTTGCTGTACAACATGATCATGGAAATAACACCTGGCAAATGTTGGGAGGCCATCTCAGAACTGAAGACAGACAGGAGAAGTGCTTTGGAGTCCACTGTTAAGTAATGCAGGTGACAAAAGTGTGACAGTCTGGGTCTTCCATCCCTGATCTGGAAGTTGAGGCATTTGGGGGCTATGATCTGAGACTGTCAAGAGTGACTGGCCCTGACTTACCTCTACTATACTACAGGAGCGGTTGGAGAGCTTCTGGCTTATGCTGCATCTCTACTGCAGAGGTCAACACCTGTCACATCGTGGATGCTCCAAAGAGAAGGCATGGGCAATAAATAGCTAACCAAAGACTGATTTCTCATTCAAGTAATCAGAATCCCAGGGCTGGTCTCTCTGAGTAATTCCTCTAGAATAAAGCAGGTTAGGGTAGAAAACCGACAGTTAATTTCCAGTTTCCTTTTGATTAATGTTATCTCTGTATTTATAGAACCCAGAAGCACAATTTTAGGGCATAATTTGCCAAGATGGCTTGGAATATAGCCATTTATCAGTAGAAGCCTTTAATACATTTAGCAAATAGATCTTACAGTGGTATGCTGTTGCAATTATTAAATTATGACAAGCTTAAACAGTGTCTGTAAAAGGAGGGGACTGTTTTGAAAATTATTCTATCAGTATAAAATTTGAATCTGCCTGTTCCAGTTAGCTTTTGTTGCTGTGATAAGCACTCAGAGAAAACATAACTTGGAAGAAAGAGTTTATTTGGCTTACAGGTTATAGTGAAGCAGAAACCGTGTAGGAACACTGTTTACTGGTTTGTTTCCTCTGGATTGTCGAGCTACTTCTCTTCTGTAACACAAGCCCACCTGTATAAGGAATGGTGCCACTCACAGTGGACTGAGCACATCAATCAGCAACCAAGAAAACACTCCACGGTCATGACCACAGGCCAGTCTGATGTAGACAGGTACTCAGTTGAGATTCCCTCTTCTTCAGTACATCTAGATTTGTATCAAGTTGGCAGAAAACTATGACAATGACTGAGGATTTGGGTTCTTTTGTTTGTGTTTGTTTGTTTTTTATGAAGCCCTCATAAGAAAAGAATCCATAATCCTAAAAATTGAAAGTGATCATATTTTGAAAGATGTCTGTGCAATAATCTTCTGTAACCTCAGCCAGTAATATACAGCTTTATATATATGGTTCTGTAGTTTGCCTGCTTTATTTGAAAATATATCAAAGGCATTTTTTCATGGCAATAAATATAAATTGGAATTATCATTTGAGGAACTACATGGTGCCTTCCATTGTGTTGTTTACAGAGTATCTCACTTAGGCAGTCTTTCCTGGGGGGACCACTACTAAAATATTCCCAGTCACTCTAGCAAGACACACATCATGTTAGTCAGCATCCTGCTGTATCAGCCTTTGAATTCCACTCTAAGTATTTCTTAAAATAAATATCTAGCAGTATTATGAATGCCAATGGGTAGCAAATTTTAGTATTGCCAGGTTGCATTCAGAAATGTCTAACCCCACAATTATAAAGCAAGTATTTACCCATGAACAAAGTATAAGCAGTTGAATATTTTATGTTTCCCAAATACATAAAATATATGTTGTTTTATTTGCATTTATTTTTATATAGTATTATGCATCTTTATGTCTCTTTGAAGGTGAACTTATTAAAATGGCTTATAGACATTATTTTCTTTCTCATCTGCTTAGAAAGGTGCTATCCATCCTAGAATAAAAACATTTGTCTCTAAACATTCTGTTCAAATAGAGATTTAAGTTGTCTTACTAATATAAGAAAGTCACTGTATATCTGGTTTGACTCTCTGCTTGGATATGGTCAAGGATCTAAAAATTATAATTTGTGCCAGACAGTGGTGAGTGGCACATGCCTTTAATCATAGGACTTGGAAGGCAGAGGCAGGCAGATTGCTGTGAATTGGGGACCAGCCTGGTCTACAAAGTGAATTCCAAGACAGCCATGGCCACACAGAGAAACCCTTAAAAAACTTGAAAAACCAACAAATTAAATAAATAAATAAATAATTTAGGAATAAAGAAGAACCCTTTATCCCCTTCCCACAATCCTTGAGTGTATTAGTTCTGTGACTCTTACCCATCCTGGGTTAAGTATCACCTCAGGAGAAAATGCAGTATTTAATGTATTATGGAATATTGTTTAGCCATGATGAAGAATGGAATCCTGTCAGTTGTAGCAAGATGGATGGAAATGTTAAGTATTATACTCAATGTAATCAACCAGATACGGAAAGACAAGCAATTTATGTTTTATTCTCATGTATAGAAATCCTTTAAAAAAACAAAAAAAGAATCTACCTGTGTGTGCTGTGTGTGCTGTGTGTGGAGTGGATAAACTACTGAGGAAATGTGTGTTGTTGACATGGGCATGGCTATGTCACATACCCCAGTACTTCAGACCCATGATAGGGTAAACCCTCCTGCACCATGGGATTCAGAGAGATGGCAAAGCCTTCCTTTAGTGCAAGTGTTGGCGTTGACAATTGACCCGTGCATGCACAAGCTAACAACCATGACTTCCTCCTGCAGAATGACTGCAGCCTGAGACAATTGCCCTTCAGAGACGCACTACTGAGAGAATAGCTACACCCACCTCCTCTTTGTTACCCAGGAAAATGGCCTCCTTGATGGCGATGTATAAAATAAATGCACCAACTTTCTGGATTGCATAGTTGGTGCCCTCCATCAAATAAGCACAACCTGACTAATCCCAGCCTTTCGGTCCTTGTGTCTGTCATTGCTTCATTCTCTGATCTCCTGAGTCAGGTTTCCAGGACCAAGTCATACAGATTGAAGCAAACCTAGATTTAAACAGTGACTAACAGAGTCTGAGAAAGTGTGTGTGTAGGTAAAATCAGGCTAAATTCGATCAGTCCATCCTGTGTGCATGTGTTGCAGTGTCACACTGAACACCATCAATACAAGCATTTAATGCATGTCAATGAGAAACTTTAAGAAATTTAAAACACAATTACATTACTGTTACAAACTTTCACTGTCACGTTTTCATTAGGAGAAATCTCAAACTTGGCACTAAAGGCCAAGAAATTCCCGGCTCAGACAGTTCAAACAAAAGCAAGCATAAGATGTCTTCTGTGGGGTACAATCTACTCCAGACTAATCCCCTTCTGTGACTACAAAGAGGAACGCCGACGCCAGCATCCCCGGAAGATACCAGCTGTCCTCAGAGAAGTTGCACACCACATGCGCAGAGTGGCGATAGTAAGAAAAAAATTCAACGTCAGGTCAGACCACCTTCTGGGATGTTCCCCGAGTGGTAGGTAAAGCTTAAGAAGGGACAGCTTAGAAGTTTCACCTCAGCCTTCTCTTTTGGAGCTTTCCGAGTGGCCAGGTGTACTGTGCTGCTCCATGGAGTCAGGATAATCTGAACCCTTGGACTTCATTCACCAGAGATGCCTGCCACCTGTGTGAGAGGCAGTAACATCTGTTTCAACCTCACTTTCCTTGTAACATTCTCATGAGGCTGTTTGAAATTCACTGAGATAGAAAGTATAAAATATGCCTTGCCACACATTGTTACACTTGTGGTTTTATTGCTGTATGTGTGTGTAAATTTCATTACATTTTGAGAGAAGCTACATGACATAGTTGTCCAAACACAGATGCTCTGACAGAAATGTAGTTCTGTGACTGCTAAGTACCATTAGGAGATGTCTCTTTATCTTGTTTCTTTAGGGCACATTCAAGGTATGTTTAGATGTCTACAGTGACCATGGAAAGTCACTCTTAATTGGCATAAAGTTTTTTGTTTTCTTTTCGTTGTTGAGATTAGTTTAATTACAAAATTTGAAAGAATTCAACTAAAATTATATATATATATATAAACTATATATGCATGTATGTATGCATGCATGCATGCATGTGTATATGTTTGTATATCCACAACAAAATGTGTCTGGCCAGTCTTGCTATATAAGTGACAGTTTAATATAATATAAAGAGAAACCTATTTTTTTCTATATTTTTCTTTTTCTTTTTATTTTACATATCGATCCCAGTTCCATCTCACTCCCTCCCTTCCTCTTTTTCTCTCTCCCACCCTTCCATGCCCCCTGACCACCCTCCCCCCCCACAACTCCTGGCCATCCCCGCCCCCTGCTCCACATGTAGGGTGTTGCCTTCCAGGAGGGATCATCTAAATCTGTCAAGTCATTTGAAGTAGGGACTAGGCTTTCCCTCCTGCTTCTAGGTTAAGGGAGTATCCCTCCATGGGAATGTGCCTCCGAAGCCTTTTTATGCACCAGGGATACATCCTGGTTCCACTCTTCGAGGTCCTTTAGACTGCCCAGGCCTTCTAACTGAGACCCATGTTCAGGGGGTCTGAGTCAGTCCAATGCTGGATTTCCAGCTATCAGTCTGGGGGCCCATTAGCTCCTCCTTGTTCAGGTCAACTGTCTCTGTGGGTTTCTGTAGCCTGGTCTTGTCCTCTCTCTCTGCATCTAGATTCCAATTGGGCTCAGTGTTTAGCTGTGGGTGTCTGCTTCTGTTTCTATCAGCTACTAGATGAGGGCTCTATGATGGATAAGTTAGTCCTCAATCTCATTATCAGGGAAGGGTATTTATGGTAGCCTTTCTACTGTTGCTCAAATTGTTAGTTGGGGTCAGTCTTGTAGGTCTCTGGACATTTCTCTAGAGTCAGTTTTCTCTTCAAACCTATTGTGGCTCCCTTTTTATGCTCTCTCTCTCTCTCTCTCTCTCTCTCTCTCTCTCTCTCTCTCTCTCTCTCTCTCTCTCTCTCTCTCTCATCTATTCCTTCCCTGACTCAATCTTCCTAGTCTCATGTGCTTTCCTCTCCTCCCCTTCTCTTTCTCCTAGTTCCCTCTCCATTCACTGCCCCCACCTCCCAATATGCTCAGGAGATCTTGTCCCTTTCCCCTTCTGTGAGGGACCTTGTATGAATCCCTTAGAATCATTCTTGTATCCTAATTTCTCTGGAGGTATAAATTATAGGCTAGTGATCTTTTGCTCTAGGTCTAAAATCCATATATGAGTGAGTAATACCATGTTCCTCTTTTTGTGACTGGGTTACCTCATTCAGGATGGTTTCTTCAAGTTCCATCCATTTGCCTGTGAATTTCAAGATCCCATTTTTTTTCCCTGCAGAATAGTATTCCATTGTGTAAATGTGCTACATCTTCTTTACTCATTCTTCAGTTGAGGGGCATCTAGGTTGCTTCCAGGTTCTTGCTATTATAAATAATGCTGCTATGAACATAGTTGAACAGACGTCTTTGTTGCATGGATGCGGATCATTTGGGTATATGCCTAAGTGGGGGATTGCCGGGTCCTGTGGTAGACTGATTCCCATTTTCCTGAGGAACCACCATACTGATCTCCACAATGGCTGTATAAGTTTGCACTCCCACCAGCAGTGGAGGAGTGTTCCCCTTTCTCCATATCCTCTCCAGCATAAGTTGTCATTGGTGTTTCTAATTTTAGCCATTCTGGCAGGAGTAAGATGGAGAAACCTATTTTTTTAACCTTACATTCAGATTAAGTAGCTACCACTTCGACATTCCTCTGACAGACAATGAACCACAAGGGCTGGAGTGGCACTGCTGATCCCTGTTCTGGAAAGACATCAAGAAGTGGCATACAATGGAAGGCACACTTTCTAGAAGGACAGATTCTGGCCATTGATTCAGTGAATTAATCTGAGTACTATAACTTGCAATAGTCAAATACTACTTTGAGCAATGATAAGATACAGGAAACAGGTGTAGCACAGTAGCAGAAAGTGCCAGTTTTAGTTTCCAAAAGACATGTATCTGACCATTAGATTACAACTGCTTCCTAGTTGTAAGATCATGTGAAAATGATATATTTATCTGATTTGTTTGGAGGAGGTAGTGATCAAAAAGCAGTTGTCCCCGGAGTTATGAATTAGGCAAAACAATATCAACAGTGCACCACGGCTCGCACTGCCTGGTGCTCAGAAAATCATAGCTCTGTGTCACTGCTCCATCTATGAGCTTGTAAGTTCCAGATGAAGTGGATGCAGCCAGATCCCTTGTGGTGTCCCCCAGGCTCCGAGTCCATCCATCCTCAGGCTCATCACACCTGTGGATTTTTACTTTCATGGTGTCTCTTTTCTAATTCTTTCCTTTGAAAGTCAAACATTTCCTGACAAATTAAGCAGTCTTTGGAACTTAATCAAATCTTACTAGATGGTGAGTGATGGGCATTACTCCAGAGAAATAAGAATTATTCTAGTGAAATATTGTTTCAATGCTTTGAAGCATGTATTATTTTTAACAATCTCATGAAATGTATTTATCTGTCTTCTGTCAAAATATACAAACCTTCACATATTTCAAATTTCATTTCTAAAAGAGTAAATCAATCTTGAAATGTTTCAACTAATATAATGAACAAAATTTTAATTTTGAAAAGTAATCCAATCCTTATTTTACCTTCAACATATATTTGGATTTATATGCAGTGAATTTTAATGACAGGCCCTATATATGCTTTGATATTTAATATGACCAGAAATACATTCAGAGGCCACAAAGTTTTCCATTACAATTATTTTTAGCCTAAACTTATGAACTCTGATGTCTCTAACAGTTGTATATCAAGTGAATAAACCGTCACTGGTGTCCCAGGAGCACTGGTACCAGACGATAACATCTAATAAGACCATGTGATTAATTAATTTATGCTTTTTCTGCAACAAAGAACCAACAAACATATTTTTTCCCTTAGAACACAACTCTTTCAGATTCTAACTTTTCATTGAGCATCTATTGGACATGTTTACAAAGTAGTTAATTTCCCATCAAAGTCTACTGGAAGTAAATAGACATTTGCACCTTAAGTGATCCAATAGGATAGTAAGTTTACCATGGATGTTTAGTCTCATCCCTGTATGTGGTACCAAGTCTTCAAGTAAACGCAGTGTAATGGTGTGTATTTTAGAGTAACAAATGGGTAATAGACTCTAAAGGTTTCCTTGCTGGCAAAAATTGGTATCTGTACTAATAAAAAGAAATCACACTTCCTTTCACATGTATGTTTAAAGATCAGTTTCAAAAGACATGAAAAGTCTGAAGGCAATGAAGTTTAGCTGTTAGAAAACTTTGCCATTTAATTTCTAAAGTGAGAAATTGTGCGGAAAAGTAACTGCTTCAAGGGAAAGCTGGTGACCTGGGGAAACCTACATCACCATCATTTCATTTGTGATTTTGATCTGTGTGTCGCCAACATTCTACTGATTGAAACTGTTCGACGCCCCTCCCCCTTCAAGTGGGGGTATTGTAGGAATCCGTTGTCTGTGATTACTCCATGTGAGATTGATGTTTGGGGGTTGGTTTTAATGTCATTGGGCGAAGCAGGAATCAAAAAGCAGACAGTTTTTATAGTGGAAGTGAGAAACAGCCTGCACTGGCTGTCTGGTTGCCAGGCTGATGCATCTGCCATGTGCAAAATGACAGCGGGATCATTGAGGAAATTCAATATACTCACAGCAAGAAGCCAAATGAGATGGCTTATTTTGGGAGCATTCTGACATGAGGATGTGTTTGTTCTTGGAACAGCCTCAGAAAGCCTTTTATTGAACTTTCTCTTGATTAAAGGGAAAGCTGATACGTATCATAGAGAATGAAAAGCTGTCTTTATTACTGTCAATAAGCATTTGCTTATCATCTGTTTGGAGCAGCAAACACTTAAAAATGGTTCCTGGAAGACTGGATACTTTCCTCCCTCCCTCCCTCCCTCCCTCCCTCCCTCCCTCCCTCCCTCCCTCCCTCCCTCCCTCCCTCTCTCCCTCCCTCCCTCCTCCCTCCCTCTCTCCCTCCCTCTCCCCTCTCCCTCCCTCTCTCCCTCTCTCTCTCTCTCTCTCTCTCCTCCCTCCCTCTCTCTCTCTCTCTCTCTCTCTCTCTCTCTCTCTCTCTCTCCCCTTTTTGTTGTTTTGAGATAGGGTTTCACTGTGTGGCCCTGGCTGTCCTGGAACTTACTCTGTAGACCAGGCTGGTCTTGAACTCACAGAGATCCACCTGCTTCTGCCTCTCAAGTGCTGGGATTAAAGGAGTGTGCCACCACTGCCAAGCAAAGTCTGGATACTTTTCAAGGGAAAAGCACCATTCACAGTGATACCCATGGCACTTCCATTACATAGACAGGAGTCCTGGCATTGTAACTATTAATTTTCATATTTTAAGATCTGAACTTTTGGTACTTGTAACATAGTTCACCAAAAGTTTTCAATAGTGAAAATTGAAAGATTAAGTTCCAAAGTTATTATGTGTTGTTAACCAGGATACTTAGGCGACAGCAAATAGCACCTTATTTACTTAATTTAATTGATAATTGTGATTATCAATTATACATGGCATTTTTTTTAGGACACATTATCATGACTTTTATTTTTCCTTCCCTTGATTTATGTTCTTTCCTTTAAGTGTAATTTCTATTCAGGACTAGGATTTTTCATTCATGTAACCTGCTTTGCTAAAGAGAGTTGGAATGGTCAAAGCAATTATCTATAGATGATAAGTGACAACTGTGATGTATTGAAAGTCGATGGCTGCCTCGACCTCCCCCACTGTCTAGAGCTTCACACCTATGCTGCAGAATAATAAAATAAATATAATAAAATAATAAAATAAATAATAAAATAAAGATCAATAGTAATCATGGACATATAAAATGATAAAATAATGGCTATCAGCTTGCAAGGGTGAGTAATAATTCACTGGTTGAATTGTTTGGGGTAGGGTACAGGCCGCTTTTCCCTGTGTGATATAGCATGCCTCACGAACACCAAGGACTCCAACAAAAAACATCTCTTTGCCTTAATCTATTTTTAAAATACCTTTTTTCTTCTTCTTCCTATCTGCCACACATTAAACCTCTCTGAGATCAAAGTTCCTTCCTTTGGGTTAGATTGTGGGCACTAAGTCATTTACTCCCCCAAGTTATAAATACCAAGACAATATTTCTTAGCATTTTGCAGTTGTTTTAAACCAAGTTATTACAGTAGTCTCTTGTAATGGTATCTTGCTTTGCCAGTGAACTTGTGGTGATGGGCACATCCTATGGGCGTGGCTTCAGTGTGTGCAGATGTGACCCCTTATAAGGAAGAAGAGGGGCTGGCTTGCTTTCTTGGGGTATACTACAGTTGATAGTATTACAAGAGCAGGGACTGCATCTTCTGGAGAAGGAAAACTGAGGTGATTATTTACTTCATCTGTGTAAGTGCTTCCCTAATAAATACCTGCTTATCATTTATCTTGGGTCTGGCCGAAGCATTTGAGCCCTGCTTTCATGCCATTCTTCCAAAATTGACATCTTCTTACTGTTTTGCTCTTTATTAACATAGTGTGCTATTTGGTTTATGATGCCAGGTACTAAATTACATCATTTCTGAGCATCACCACTTTGTCAGCAGCAGCAACCCCTTGCTGTGGATATAGTTCTTACATTTGGCAGGAGCATCCTAGTTTATAATCAAAGACACTTGCTTCATTTAGATCTCACAAACCAGCAAGCCAGTAGAGACAGTTTTGGATTCACTGCTCACTGTTGCTACACAGGCAATCACAAGCTGCCCTGCACCATTGGGGGATATTAGAATCTTGTACCAGTGCTTGTAATAGACGTTAACTGCAGGTTCTGATGGAAGCCTTCAGTACTGAACTCTTGAAGAAAGGCACTGACTGTTGGAATGGATATAAAAGAGGGGTTGCAAAATTTCTCTCTAGAAAGATTCTGTAGAAATGTTTATAGTAAATTTTCCCTATCATTAAATAACATGGTGTGAACTAAAAAATGTAAATGCCAATTATAATAAACTAGCATATCTAGTTGTATTTATCATTAGCCCAAATAGAAAGGCCTTTAAAACCAGTGACTTTGGAAAATAGATGAGTCCATACCACCATGAACACACCCAATGTCTCTTAGCAATCATTTGAACTCATTTTGTTGGGTATTTATTTTTTAAAGTATTGATATAACATAAAGAATATATATATATATATACATATATATATGTGTGTGGCAATAATCTACTGTATTATATAATCATGATTACTTTTATGAGTATAAGCAGCTGATAAAACTGTATAAATTGTATATAGATTCTGTGAAAGTGGTATCCTTTGCTGGATGGTGGTTGGATTTTCCTCAGTGTATTTAAACCTTCCCAGCTGCATGTTAGCCACAGAACTTGAGTGAAATTTATCCTACTTCTAAATTTGGGTTCTGTTACCCTACCTATACAATTAAATTTGGGTTCTGTTTACTAAATTTGGGTTCTGTTTACCCTACCAATACAATAATTGGTTGGGAGTGGGCATATATTTCAGGTTAAAGAAAATGAACATTGCCTCAGTAGTGAGGTTATAGCTATTTCAGATTGCTAAATTAGTACACAATATAGGTTGTCACTTCTACAGTTATATGGGAGACAATCCCCTCTCTGTCTTGGGCTATGAACAAAACTACTTGTAGTCCTAGCTACAGATAATAGCTAGCTGCTAGTCCCCGAAGAACAGAAGCCTGCAGAATAAGACATTGTTCTCCTCAGAACAGCAACATGGAACAATGTTGCTTGATAACAACATCATAGCTGAGAAAACCTGAGCATTTAATTTAACTTCTAGCTATGTGAGTAAGATAATTCCCCTCTGAGTTAATTATCATGAGTTGTCTGTTCTGTTACTTTTGGATTACAGTGTCTTTTGTGTACAAAGTCCATTACGGCATCTTTATCCATCTGGTTGTGTGTAGTGATGTTTTATAATCTAACAAATAAAGCTTGCCTGAAGATCAGAATGCAGAGCTAAGCCACTAGTTAGCACCACCCCCTCCACAAAACCACCAGTTAGCCACACACATAAACCACTAGTTAGCCATAGAGGCTGGGCAGTGGTGGCCACAACTTTAATTCCAGCACTTGGGAGACAGAGGCAAATCGATCTTTGTGACTTCAAGGTTACCTGGGCTACATGAGAGTGAATCAGTCTAAAAGAGAAACAGAACTCATATCTTTGATCCCAGTACTTGGGATGACATGCCTTTAATGACACTAGGAAGGTGAAAACAGGAGTGATATATGGCCAGGAAGAGAGAGGAATATTAAGTGGAAGGAGACAGGGTTTATTTCATACAGTCTGAGGTTTTGTAGGGACATTCAGTCCAAGGATTCACAGGGACAGGATTGCCTTTGGTCTGAGAATTCAGTGGAGGTAAGAACCAGTGGCTGGCTTCTCTATGTCCCTGGATCCTTTAGCTTTTACCATCTGTCTTTGGGTTTTTACTATTAAGACCAGAATTCACACTACTTCCAAGTACCTTTCAGGTACGAGAAGGTTTTGTTTGGGGTAATATGCTTTATCTCTTCCTTTCTTCCTTCCTTTCTTCCTTCCTTTCTTCCTTCCTTTCTTTCTTTCTTTCTTTTTCTTTCTTTCTTTCTTCCTTTCTTCCTGTGTGTGTAGGCCAGAGAAAATAGGTGATAGGGGTTGTCCTTCCGTACATATGTTCCTCTTATTGGTTAATGAATAAAGCACTGATTGGCTGATTGTTCAAGTAGGAAGTATAGGCATGGCTAGGAGATGAGGAGAATTCTGGGAAACGTAGGCAGATGGAGTCATCATTTAGAGCCCAGGCATTTTCCAATAATACCACGTGGAAATACTTAAATTAATAGAAATGGGTTAATAATTAAGACAGAGCCAGCCAATAAGAAGCCCTAGTCATTGGACAACAGCTTTATAATTAATATGTCTTATGTGCTTATTTGGGGATCAAAGGCAGCAGGACCTGCCAGGCAAAGCAGGCAAAGAAACTCCTGCAACAAATAGGGACCCATACTTCCTAATAAGTTCTACAGACTCAGAACGTCAAAAGCAAGGCAATTTATTTTATAATCTTGAAAGATTGGGCACAAGTCTAGACAGAGAAGCCCATTAGGGTCAAAATGGCATCAGAATCACAAGCCCTTTCCCCCTCTTTGTCACTGGCTAGCTCTTCAGGGAGGTACATTCTGTCCTGTATATTGCCTTGTTTTTCTCATCTCACACCTTTTTGACTTGTACACCTAATCACATAACACACAGCCTCTTGTCTTCCATTCTGAGATAAGCTTTTGGTTTGATTAAAGAGTAGAGTAGCCAAAAGACCTTGACAAGAAAGAGTTAGTATGGTGACAAGGTACACTGTGTCTCCTACTCCTCTTAAACCTAAACCCAACAGAAGGCTCATGAGGGTTGGGTGCGCACAGACCCAAGACCAGTCCAGCCTCTGGTTGGGTTGAAAGGCTGTTTAGGGAGCAAGATGAGGGATGGTGATGGACCTGACAAAGGACATGTTAGTGGACTCTATAGAACAAGGGAAATGTTTAAGACAAACTCTTCTTCTTCAGAGCATTTCAATTTTTTTTTCTGTTAAAGAAGCACAAGAAGATGCAAAGCCAAGAGAGCCTTGTGTGCCTGCTTCAGATGCTGGAACTCACTGGATGGTCTTCCCTGCAAGTGTCCAATGACTGTTCACTTCCCATCCTACATGCTCCAGATCTCGTCACCTTCTGGTTATTTTCTCATTACATTGTTTTATATTCTTTCTGGTGCTTGTCCCTCTAGAATGACTCTCTATATGCACTTGTCTGTACCATGTAAAGAAAGGACTTCAGGAGGGCAGCAACTTTGTCTTGCATGAACCACTAAAACACTAGCACAGACCCATAAGTCTGTACAAGTCACACCCAGAACCTCTGGGCTTTCAAGGCAAAGGAAAAAAACACTTTAAACCTAGCACTATGTGTTTTGAGGCTTCAGATTCCGTGCTTGGATTCTGTGATGCACAGCAAGGCCCTGGTGTGTGTGTGTGTGTGTGTGTGTGTGTGTGTGTGTGTGTGTGTGTGTGTGAGTCTTCACCTGTTTCTCCTTAGCTTAGGTGATGGGGACCAGGGTCCTGAATTATTGTCCCTGCAAAGCTAAATCATAGAGCATAAGGAAGACATTATTGCTAGGGTTCTCTGACGCCAAAGCTCACTGGCTTTGGTGAGGGAGAATGAGCATGCCTTTCCTGCTGCACCCAGAAAGCGCAAGTTTACATCTTTGCTTCATAATAAAAGCTTTCATGTTTATTGCTGCTTTTCCCAGGCAAAGAGTTTAGGACCAAACGGGTAGAGAAAAGTCTCTGCTCACATAGATAAACATTCCTCTCTGTGAAAACAGATGGGAGCCTGGAGGTAATTAGACCCACTGTGTCAAGCAATCAGTTTCATGGGGCAGAGGGCCAGACAATGATGACAAGAGAGCCAGCTCTCACAGGGACAGACAGCAAGCCTTTTTTTAGTCAGTAGGCGATGTCTCCATTGTGCTAGCACTGGTCTGGGCCTGTTTAGAGGCTGTCACTCTGGCTTCTCTCTTCCCTTATTCTCCATAAACACAAATTCACCGATCTGAATGGAGCCTCAAGTCTAGTCTTGCCATGTGACTTCACACGGAGAGCACAGATAACTTCTCTAGAAATGGGACCACTCTTCAGGATTGCACCTCCATAGGGGATACCTCTCAAGTGACTTCAGTTTGCTCTCTTACTTACTCATACCTCTGCTGAGTTAGAAGAGCATTTTTGGAATCCCAAACCCACTTTATGCATTAATTTTATAATAAGACATTTGTTGCTAGTTGCCTGAGTCCTAAGCTCTAAGAGAACTGGGGCAGGATTGATTTTGTTCACACTACCTCCATGTATAGCACACAGGACTTTCTGTAACTATTTGGTAAATAACAAATAAATGAACTAAAGATGAATGGACATAGCAGACTCTAAAGACTGCTACTATTATAAAATAGAGTGCCAATATCATATCACTATAATTCATTCTTGTTCTGCCTCATCATTTTCTCATTGCTGTTTTTCTTTCCTCCTGTTTTCTGGCCCTATTAAAACCTAGCCATTTAACTCTAATTAGCAGCAAAGTATATGAAGTATATATACTCCACAAGCATACAAACATACATATGTGATTTCTCATTGTCAGAAAAAGATACATATTTGCAGCCAGCAAGATGGTTCAGTGGGTAACGGGGCTTGCTGCTAACTCTGATATCCTGAGTTTCATCCTCTGGACTCATCATGTTAGAAGGAGAGAAATGAATCTTGCAAGTTGTCCTCTAACCTCCTCACCATGGTGTGTGCCCATTCTTGTCCCCCAACATAAAATAAAATTTTAAAAAACATGAAGAATGATATGTAGTAGATAGGCTACAAGGTAAGATTTTAATTATAGATAGCAGTCTATAGCAGCTGTCCTGAGCTTACATCGATTTTAGCTTCAAACAGTATTAATGATAATAATAGATGTTGGTTATGAAGTATTTTATTCTTTAGACTTAGGGAAAATGTGGGGTTCCTTAAAATGTAGTTCAGACTTTAAAAATAGATTTTTTTTCAGGATTTCAACTTAATTATGATAGGGTGCTATATTTGATTTTAGTAGCCTGGTTATTCTAGAATTCTGAGAATAAATACCTTCAGAAAACTTGAACACTTCTTAGCCATCTCGCCAAGGCCTTCCTATACAGTGTTCTTTTGAGGGATGAGAATGCAAAACTCAGGTTTCTTGTCAAGGGTTTTAAAAATCTGTTTTGTACCAGCCATATCTTTGTGCCTTTCTTTTTGATCAGCGTTATATAATGAAATTAATAAGCATTATAAGTAATCAGTGCTCACAGCACCTCTCACTAGACATTTCCGAGTTGACCTTCCTTTCATACAATGTTATGGACATTCTTACCTGTAGGCACCTGCCCATATCTCTAAACTGCACGGACATACAACCTACTCTCAGGGCTTCCATGAGATGGGGTAAGGGAACAACTGAATGTTAGAGCCGGAGGATACCCAAGCAGTTCAAGTGGTACTTTTGAAAATGGGAAAGTCAAAGCATGGAGGAAGGTGATGTATTTCTAATCCCCCAAAGGCTGTGGACTAGTTGTATGTCAGCCAATGTCAGCCCATGTCAGCTTCTTTACCTGGCCCAACAAGTGCTCAATTCATTTTAATCTTTATTCATAGGGTTAGAAAATAGTTCTCACACTAACCTAGTATATTTTACTATGAGCTCAGAGGGCAGTTCGCATGCAGAACACAGATCAATAATTCAGGGCCCTTATGTGTAACCTATCAAAGCAGGATGTGGGGCGTGCAAACACCTCTGTGGAAAGGTGAGCAAGTGACCGGGAGGAAGGGACTTCTGAGAAGCAGGAACCAGACATACCGAAATGAATTACCTGCTCCAGCCTGTGTTGGGGAAGGACCTTGAATGTGTTCCTCAGCCAGATGAGACTTCCCTGTGTGAAGGCACAGGGACGGCAGACCAGCACGGCTCAAACCAATCTGTTTCTGAGTGTGTGCCTCTGTCAGACAGCAGAGTGACAACTGTGTCCTTGGCATTGGAACTGGAGTTTAAATATCCTCTACTTTGAGTGTTAACCCAGTGTTCCTCTTTACACTTTGAGAAGGTTTCCAGAAATGATGGCTCTGTGACTGTCCTCCATCTGTCCTCATGCCTGGATCTGGTTTGTGAGGTGTTTTGAGGAAAGCCTATGGCTCTGTAACTCATTCTTCTTTAGCTTCAGGCAGTTAACGGTCCTTACTGCAGTCATTGTGGTTGCCTAGCAACAATGGGCAGCAGAGTGGTGCCTGGGATTCCAAAACTCTAAGGAATGGGATTAGTTGGTGTCTGTCCATGGACAGAGGATCCCAATGGTCCTGGCCTGAGATGGGAGGGTGCCACAGCAAGAAAGTTGTAATCCCAGACTTTGAAACCCCAGTGAGATGCAGGTGAGTGTCCAGTTCCTTCTGTCCAAAAAAAAAAAAAAAAAAAAAAAAGAAAGAAAGAAAGAAAGAAAAAACTAATCCATGGAAATTTCTAGATAAAGTATCCTTCACTCCAGACTTCAAAGATAACCTTTCTTTAAAGTCTGGGAGAAAACATCAAAGAGACTTTTTTCTTTTATTGATAAATGATCTTTTTCTAGGGATGGTTCTATCTTCCCAAATCACAGGACAAGGCCTAACGTGGCACAAGGTTCAACAAGTGCTCTTGTAAATGAGTAAAAACGTTCTTGATGTGCATTTTTCAGAATTATACACTCACCCATGCCAAGTGTCTTAATAGTGTGCGAGGGAGAGCACTGAAGCAGACAGCCCTCTTTTCAGAAGTACAGGGACACAGCAACACTATCCCTGCTCTCCAGCCAGCATGCTCACAGATAAACAGGGGCATTCTTTCTCCATTCCTTTTCCAAGTAGAAATTACCAGCCAACCTTGACCACAGGAATGGACATAGAGATGGCCTCTATCATCAATCTGCAGTCAGTCACTGGAAAAATTCCATGTGGGCTCGATACACATTTCCCCTTCAAATATGGAAATAGCTTTTGGTTAGGATTGCCTTTCAAATCTGGAGATAATTGTGCCCTTTTTGTAGAGGAAGCTGTCTTCTGAAGGGCAGTTTCCTGGGTGGGAATCTTATAGCCCTTATGCACTTATAGCCCTGGTTTCTCCCTCATTTGACTTTAAACTGTGTCTTCCTCTTAGTGACTGTGTGAGCTTTGCTTTTTACATGAACCCAAGGTTCATGACTAATAGGGAGAACTCATTAAGATCTTAAGCTTTTATGTTAAAAAAAAAAAACCTTGTTTCCGTGTGTAATCTACGAACCTCAAAAGATGCACAACATCATTTTGTTTTCCACTTTGAAACAATGAAACCTAGCAAGCATTCATTTTCTCTTAATTTCCCTGAAATCACTTGACAGATTGATATTTCCATATGAAGACAATTAAAAAGGTGAACAAAGTGTTCCAAATGGAGGCAAAAATGTCCTGTAATTATCAGCTGTGACATGAATAACCCAGTGTGAAGCAACAGTGATGCCCAGGGCAAAACAGAACAGTGCTCTCATTGTCAAGTGTCCCGTGGGCTCTTGTTCTAATACACAGAGCCAACTGTGGGGTGCAGGTACCAATCAGGACTTCTGGGGTAAAGACAGGGAAGTACTCTACTGCCTTCTCGATCCTCAGGTGGGTTCAATTTAACAATTTCTCTTCAAGACTGGTACAAACTGGTCTCCTGATTTACCTGCCCTTCTCCCTTTCCCTCTCCCCATTCCCTTGAGACAGCCCCTCTCCAGCATTTTTACAAGCCAAATGGGAATTTGATTCTAACTTCTCTAAACAAAGGAGTATGAGACCCTGGATGGTCCAAATCCAAGGATCAGAAAAGCATTTTCTCAGGACCTCCTCTCCTGTGAGAACAGGGAGCTCACCTGATGTCCAGCCAAACTAATTGTGCTGAAATCATGTATTCCACAGCCACTAATTACTACTCCAAAGTAAAAAGTGTAGATGAAAAGCCTAGCAATAAGACACATTTTATTAAATGGAAAGAAATGTGTATGCTCTGGTAAAGCATTGAGGGAAAATAAACTACTCCCAGCCTATCCTGATATCACTATACTCCATGCCACAGATGCTTAATGGAGGTTTTCAGTTTTCCCATGATGAATCCTGAAGCAAGAAAACATTGTTAGGAAAAAAGGCACAGAAATAGATTGTTAATTCCACTTTGTTTTATCTCAAGGCTAGTAGACTTTCCAAAGCTTTTGTTTAGTTATTATACACGTCTCCGCTGTGCATGCTGAGTTACTATGATTACGCTGAGGCCATGACTCATGACCTTTACATGTTTAAATGTCAGGTGGCCAAGGTTCTCTTGTTTTGAAGTCAGTAGTTTTGTTTCATGCTTTATTAAAATTGGGTGGGTTTTGTTGTGCATTCGTGGCTCATCTGAGTAAACCCATTGAGTATGCTCTGGTTCCAAAAGCTAAACATGTTATTGAGTAAATATAGCACAGTACTTGTTCCATATAATGCCACTAAGAAATGTTTTAAAAACCCACAGGTACAAGTATATACACCCTTAAAAACAGTAAGGGCTATACGAGATATCTGAAAACAGATTGTGAAATACAATGGGTCCAAAAGGCTGCTGGAAAAGGTAGTGTTGAGTGTGGTATAAACCTTCAGCAAGATAAGGGAACTCAAATATTTTATTAAGAAGAAATGACTGAAACATAGTCTATAAAATAGTTTGTGAGTACATCAGCTATGTGAATCACACCAATCAAAGATAAAGAGAGATGAAAAGTAGAAATCCTAGGTCATTGTGTTGATTTTCCTAACAACCATAAAGAAGAGGCTACTCTTCTCTCTGTGATAAAGAGGAACTGTCTGCTAGGAAGCACGAAAATACTATGTTTTACTAAAATACAGGGAACTCAAGAAAAGCAATTCAATTTTTTAGAACTCATGTGTCTTCTTCCATTAATTTTACCCTTTAGTCACTGATTGCATCGTGAACCTTTTTAAGCAGTGCTAATATCTTTGAAAAGTAAGCAGTAAACATTCATATAAATGTGAAGTGAAAAAAAAGTGAACATTTACTTCTTGGGGTAGAAATTGAGTAGGTTGGGGTTTTAAAGGGCAGTTCCTCGATCAACTGTGCAATTGAATGTACAAATTTGGTGAAGCTTATTAAATCACCCAACTACCCATTGGTTCTTTCCACCAATATTAGCCAGGCTGTCCCTCTTCAAGATGCTAAGTATTGGGGCTGGAAGGCAACTCAGGTGGCTCATCAATTGATTAGCATGTGCAAGGTTCCTAAATTTGATCCCCAACACTTGAATACATGGAGAAGTTGCCAAGGACAGAGTAACAAAGAGAAGAGGAAAAGATATCCTATACATTTAAGGAATGTTCCTGGCCAGTTGTTATGTAACACACTATAATAAACAAACAAACAAACCATGTAGAATGTCAGGAAGTAGTGACAACAGCAGGGAAAAATCAAGCACAGTGAGATGAGAGCTTTGACTATAAATTGGATGCCCATGGGTAGGTTCATGGAGAAGGTGGTATTTGGGCAGAGACGGGAAGTAAAGACTAACAAGCCACATGAACCCATGTATATTCTACGAATGAGGGTTGCTTTGGGAGCCAGGTGAAGAAAACGTTTCTAAGAAGAGATGATGAATCATGCACAAAGCTATTAAGGTGAATTGTCACAGGACCAGTGCAGATAGCAACAAGGGTACCCTGGTGACAAGCTGCATTACCATGGACCAGTGCTAGGGAAAGCCTGACAGGAGGGGCTTTAGCAAAAGAAAAAGAGCAGTTGGAGGCAATGGAAAAATAGTTCTTTCCTGGAAGGGGGTTAGAGGAATCCAGCTGAAACTAAAAAGCCAAGAAGGCTCAAGCTGAAGTAAATAGCACATTTGTAAGCCTGCCATGATAGGGGAGAGAGGATGAGGGAAAGGAAGAGTGAGGGGGAAGGGAGGGGCGACTGCCCTGCCTGCTTAGGCACAGAGAGGATGTAGGATGTGCCTTTTCCCCTTTTCCTTTTCTAGTTGAAATAGATTTCACAGGTTTTCAGAACATATCGTACCATTCACTGTTCAGTCTGCTTATTCTCAAGGGAGCCTTGAAGGGCTATTTATCTTCCAAGTAAAGTTTACGTTCTCTTACTTTTACTTCCTTCTGAAATGATCAGAACATTTGGGGGAAATACTCATAACTTTTTATTTTACATGTTACAGTGTAAAGACCTTTTCAGTGTGATCTCTCTCTCTCTCTCTCTCTCTCTCTCTCTCTCTCTCTCTCTCTCTCTCTCCTCCATATGTGTGTATATGTGCAGCTATCTAAAATAAAATTTTAGACATCTAAACTCTTAAACCCTTTTGTCATGTCATCCAGGTCAACGTGTAGGTCGATGTTTGGAAGTTATCAGTCGGATATACGATCACAAAACCGAACAGTGGTAAGAAATAAACTGGTTTATGTTTTAAAATGTAATTTAATTTAATATTGAGGTTTTCTTGATAAAACTGAGCTTTCACATCCTATGAGTAAGTATTCTTAAACAAACAGTGGAACGTGCTTTCCCAAGTAGAATTCTGAAAGGAAGGGAATGGGGGTGTTTTAGGGGAAGAAGATGGGTGAAGAGATGGCAGATAAAGGTGATGTGGTATGGCCTTTCCCATTTTAACACATCATAGATGTCACATTGTCTTTGTGGCCCTACAATAGCTTAGATGTCCTGGGCTATTTCAAACATTTGTTTATACATAACCAGGTCCTGAGTTGAGACATGACATAAATCTAGCAGAGTGGATTATTTGGTTTAGTTAACCTTGGGTTTAAAGCACAGTCTATTCCAGATATATCCAGTTTGGGTCTCTTTCAAGGCTATTGAAATAACTGATTCTGGCTTCAGCAGTCTTCCACAGTTCTGTCATACACTGGGAACACTGGCTCTTTCTTCCCCAACTCCATTGCATCACTGTCTGGCCTTTGAATAAATCTAGGTGGTGATCAAGAGTGGAAGCTTGGTGAGGCTTGGGGTGCTGGGTATAGTGATTATCTTTATCTAAGTGTAAACATTTTCCTCAGTCTCTCTTGGTTCAGTTTCACAACTCTCTAGACTCTACTCAAAAGTATTTCCCAAACTATCCAAGCTCTGATTTTGTTACAAAGTGTGGTGTAGTGTAAAAGTTCATAAAACCAGGATTCAAACAGATCCAGGTTCAGTTTTTGCCTCTAAGCTGTGTGGTTGTAGCCAATTCCTTTCACATCTGTGAGTCTCACTTTTCACCTGCCGTGTTGATGATAACGTGGCTTGAGTAGTCAACCTCAGATGAGATGGTCAGGGCATGAAATCACCTTGGGAAACTACAAGGATGCTCCTGAACTGACAGTACTCAACAGATTGTGTGCTTCCTTCCTACTATGTGCTTTCCCAGGATTTGCCCTGTGGTCTGCTTTCCCCTAGCATCATGAATTAGAACAGACAATTTCCTTGAGAGATACATATCCAGGACATCACCTTTACACAAGTGACTTAGTTCATAAAATGCTAACCTTTGGGCCTGGAGAGATGGCTCAGTGGTTAAAAGTGCTTGCTACTCTTGTAGAGAACCCTGGTCCAGTTCCTAGCATCCATATTGTGGCCCTCAAACACTGTGACCCCAGTTCTAAAGGATCTGATGCCCTCTTCTGGCCTTCATGGGCACCAGGAATGTACATAGTGCACACGCATACATATAGACTATGCACTCACACACATGAAATAAAAAAAATAAAATTCACCTTTAAAAAAACAGAATTAACACACCTCTATTCTCTAGTGTAGTACTAGTTCTAGACAAATTGAGCATAGCTCGCAAATCTATAAACAATTTTCAGAAGGAAGGATGTTGTTAGAAAAAAATGTTAAGTGGAAACCCAATTCAACTTATTAAATGATTTTAATTAAAAATGTAGTCTACCTACATTGCTTTTTTTCATTTAGGTAGAAGAAATATAATAATAAATTTTGATTTTATTTAATGAAGCTATTTATTAATCTATGGCCTAAAAATGTCTTCCCTATTACCTTTCTGTTTGATGGCAATCCCTGAGTCTGAGAAATGGGACACTTAATGGACCCACTGCCCTTTCCTCTAAATGTGTACATCCATCAGTATCTCCTTGGTGGCATCCACACTGATGAGGACAATGCCCGTGTTAGAATTCTGCCTGGGGCTCCCAATTAACTTCCCAGAGCTCAGAATCTGTCCCTTTTCAATTTACAGTTGTCGTAACTGGGATGTCTGGGGCTTAGAGAAGCCAGATCAGCTTTCCTTTCTGTATTTTTACATCTCTAGAAAATTACACATTTAGCTGGAGGAAGTCAGGCTCAGAGACCACAGAGGCTATGGCATATCCATAGTTACTGCTGCCCCCTCTGATGCACAATCAGTCCTATTAAGTCATGGAAATTTTAGTACAAAATTCTTCAGAACACTTATGTAGCATGAGGCACAAAAACATGAGTGATGCATCTTTTAAATCATTGGTTTTAGCTTGGGCAGGACATGGGTGTTGTGAAGGATGTAATTGTTTTCAGTTGTGTGAGATCCTCTTGGCTGTGCAAGCATATTGGCACACCTTCTACCTGTTGGTCACACTGCCATAGAGATGGGGCTCTTCTCTGCCTTTAGCGAAGTGTCCCTCTTAAATATTTTAAGTTCCACATCCTTTGAGAAGCTGTGAATTATTAGAAAGTTGGACTTTGTTTATTAGTCTCCATGGATATATAACCAAATTTCAGAAACCCAAATGGCCCTCTATCAGTATCATTTGAAATAAAAAATATGGGCTGAGATACAAGCATTGAGTGGAATATGCCCCCCATATTGTCATAGTAGCACATGAGTTGGGTTCAAAACCATCACCACTATATTGATGGTTTTCTTCTTTGTGCTCTTAACTGCTAAGACTTAATGATTCAGGGAGGCTCAAGAAGCTTTCAGATATGAGTGATGAAGTAGAATGTTTTCACATTTGATAGGGACATTATAGCACAATCTGATGAGAGATTCACTTTTAGGATACGAGGAGGCCCCCATTTATCTCAAACCATTCCTTTGAGTCAGTTGGAGAATCAAGATGTATGGAGAGAAAAAAAAAGAGAAGCCAAATAGCTTTGTTCCATTTTATCACCCCACAGAAAACACCAGTGTCTATAGATCATCTCATTTGAAGCTATTTAAGAAATAAAAATTCTATTGTACAGAAGGTTGACATAAAAGATGACCAGGATTGTTCTCCCCAAGTTAGCCTTGAGAATCCTGGCAATGGGGAATACTAATTACCTAAGTTTCAAGGAGAGGAACACTCAAAAGCCAGAATATGACTAGAGGTTTAAGATTATCACAAAGCTACTCACTTCCCAGTTGTAATTTAGTAACAGCTTCATTAAAGAATTGTTAGTTTTGTGTCAAAGATACAAAAGTTCTTTGGGGTTTTTAATTTCTACAAATGGGTTTTCAAGATGACCCAAGGTTAGCTAAAGGAAGGCTCATTAAGTAAAGATAGAGACAGACACTGTAAGTCATGTTAAGTCATTGGCTCCGCTCTTCCTGTAGCATCTGGTCTGAGAGCTTGACTTCCACTTCCTCTAAATTTTAACATTCTACAATGGCTTTTAGAAGATCCCTCCCTTTGATGAGCAGAAGTTCAAATCATTAACGAATCAAGGTGTCAACAGGACACTGCGCTTTAAAGGAACATTTCAAGGGATTTCAATGCCCTTTTATTCTTCAAATGAGAGTAACATAGACCTGGATTTGGATGTATATTTAAATAGAAGGATTTGTGAGGATTCCAGAAAATGGGTTAGATTTCAGAGTTTACCACTTTAACAAGGAAGAAGTGACAACTCAGAACGCTTGCTCTGCCTGCCTTCTGCCTTTCTCCCTTCCGGTTTCCAGTTTCCCTTCTAGAGTCATAATGGACAAATTTAAAGTACACAAGTTTTGGAGCACGGCTAGCCATGTGAGGTCATATTCTCAGTTAGTATAATAGAGCTATCTATCAACCCTAAAACTCTGTGTCTAGTGGAAACTGGCTCCCCCCTCCAGAGTTTCCCTGAGCTTCATAGACATGGAGCCACACAGTAGGTCCCTTTTCCATTTGGACTATTTGACTCAGAAAAAATGTTCTTTTGTGGTCCACTCATGTTTCAGAATGACAGCTGTTCATCCTCACTGTGGACTCGGATTCCTTTGTGTGGGGGGTATATCTTTGTTTATCTTTTTGCCTCTTGACTGATGTTTGGGTTATTCCTAGGTTTGAGTTCTTACATATGAAGCTAGGGATGCTCATAGTTGGGTATTTGTATGCACATATGGTTTCATTTCTTTTGGGTAAACGCCTAGGACTGGAATGGTTGAATCATATGGCAAGTGTTCCAATCTTTGTATGGAAATGATCCCCCGCCACTGGCTTGGGTAAATAGCTAGGAGCAGAATAGTTGAGTCATATGTTGTAGCTCTGACTTTTTTGTTTATTTGCTCAATTGTTTTGAGTATTTTTGTGCCTTTACCGGAGGCATGAGGAATTTCAGTCCCTGAACACTGTTCCCAAAACGTGGTAAAGCTAACCCTTTTGACTTTTGTTTTTCAGATATTGTTAATTATACTAATTGTGGTTTTTAATTTGCATTTACTTGTAACAAACGATGCCAATCATTTTACATGTCATCCTTCTGTCTGATACTTAAATATCTTAAATATTTTGTTCCCTTGTATGTTGCATTGCTTGTTTTTTTTTATTTGGTATTGAGAGTTCTTTTGAAAATATATTTGGGATATGAGTAATTTTTTGTATTTTGTCATTCTGACAGTTCTTTCTTTGTTTTTGTTCTCTTTGCTCAATTAATAGTGTTTTCAGAAGAACAAAAGTTTTTCATTTGCTGAAATCTAATTTAATAACAGCTACTTTCATGGCTCATGCTCCTGGTATCTCATCTAAGAGATCTTTGCTCAAGGACACAGATATTTGTTTCCAAGATTTTGTCTAAGAGTTTCATGGTTTGGGGTTTTATAATAGGTCTAAGATCCATATTTAGTTCATTTGACTGATAGCCAAATTTCTCTTCAGGAATTCCCTTCAGTTGCAAGCATTCAACTCAAGTTCAGAGACAGGTTTCCCATGATGACTTGATGCAGGACCTCTGGGTTGTGAATTGGACCATTTAGGAGAGATGGCCAACTTGCCAAGCTGCCCTTTGAAATGAGCTGGGACTTTATAGCCTTCCTTCATAGCTTCCTGCTATGGGATTCTACCCAGTCATCTCACTTCCTGTCTGTCTGTACTGACCTCCAGGCATGTTCCATTTTATGGTCTTCAGACAGGTTGTGTTTGTACAAGCAAGATATCACCACAAGGGGGAGTGTCTTTGGGGGAACCATAGAATCAGTCAACCTGACTTTGAGAACACACTCAGCTGCTGAAAAAAATTGAAAGTTTAAAGATTTTTCTCAAGAGAGGTTATCTTCCCTTAGGCAGACAGTTTAAGGATAACAGATTTCAAGGGAAGGCATAGACATGGTTGATGTTAGCCTCTACAGGAAGATAGCACATCAGCATAATTTATCTTAATAATTTAGTTAAATTGAAACTAGCTGCTTGCAGTAACAGCCAAGTCCTCTTGATGATGTTTATGTTAGATCAGCTACCAGAGAAAATTGGTTATTTTAAAGTATGTTTAATGATTCTGATTAATGTGCTGTGTTTTCTCTACTTGATGAGGTCTAAAGAATGAAAGGTTTCTCCAAGGTTGCCTAGTTGGTGGTTTAAAGAGCTGACTGCTCCCCAAAGATGTACATGAATGAACACACAAAACGATGACAAAATAAGTTAGTTTCTGAAAATTCCACATCTCATTAAAGAAGAACCTCATTACTTCCCACTCTTTCAATCCATCTAAGGAGCAATTAGAAACATTCAAAATAAGTGATAGAAAAATTACTTGTGTTATGTATTGCAGTATAATAACCTTGAATATGAAGTTTTATACATGGGCCTAGAGAGATGGCTTGACTAATGGTGAAGTGCAATTGCTGCTCTTGCAGAGATTTGGCTGGGTTCCCAGCACCCTCCTCAGGTGGCTCCCTGTACTTCCAGCTCCAGAGAGTCCATAGAGAAATGATACTTTCTTTTCACATCTTCCATCCTCATGGTACCAAAGTCCACTTTCTGAGTGTCTATGGTCCCATTCTCAGCTTTCACCAGACTATGGTTAGTTAGTTCATTTTCATCCTCTGGGATTTTGTTCTAGGCCTTATAAACTAAATACTCTTGGTAAAAACATGAATTATTCTCCCGTGTATGTTATTGAATACCTGGATCCCTTGTACTCTTCAGTTAGGGAAAAAAAAAAGGAAAGAAAGAAAAAAAACTTCTCTTGAGTCATAACTTCATACAAAAGGAAATTAAACTATAAGATATTGTTAAACATGATCTGACAACATTCTTGGGATTAGAACCTTGATGTCCTGCTTGCTGTTTGTTGCTTGGTTGGTTTTACTTACCTTAAATGCTATGACTCTGTAGCAGACTTCTTCCTGTAGGGACCAGATCTATTTGTAACAGTCTTACAATAAGTCCCCATAAACCATAACCTGAACCCCACCGGGTCTCCTCTTCTGTGGAGAGTGGGTTGGTTTCCACGTATGTGTTCTAACTGTCCTTTCCTTTCTAGTCGAGAGGACTGGAGAAAGTTATCCACGGTAATTTTCCTTGTTAAAGTGTGACATGCCCTTCTGAGAGTTAAAAGGTCCAAGTAGCAGAACTGGTTTGTGATTCAAAGCAAACGAAGAAAGTAAACTGTGTGTTACATGCAGGTGACTGTCAAACCACCCAAGTCCTTGTCCAGAGTGCTGTGACACCATGGCCACTCTTTCCCCTAATTGCATCAACCTTTTTACTTTTTCTTCAAATCTTGCTTCAGCCATTCGCAGAAGAATCTATGTCTAGGGAAAAATAGATACTTCAATAAAATAAAATGTAAATTTAGAACATCTCTGTGTAAAATGAAAATTTTGGCATAAACACATAATCAAAGATGGGGACTCTGTTATACACCTCTTGGCAAAACAGAAAGCTCTACATTCATTCTTGTCCCCAAACAGCATGTGGCATCATTTGCTCTGTGAGAGAGTATCCTTCTTTGTTGGTTTGGATTCATGAATTGAGGACATCTAGACAACTCACCCAGAGACGCGATGGGTATCTAATCCACATGTATGGCTCACTCCATTCTCGACATTAGTTTCTAAACATCTCAGCTTTAGTTTCTAAGCACAGTATCAGACAGCAGAAACAGACTGTAATTTGTTCATTTCCTAATAACCAACTTTGTCTTAAAAGTTTAACTTAAATACATGATCCATTTTATTTAACCTAATAAAGCCAAAGCCCTGTCATTTCAACACATAACCAATATAAATAATATTAACAAGATCCACCATATTCTTACGTGTGAACTGTTACCAGAACCCAGAGTAAATTTTATATTTACAATACATCTCAGATCAAACTGAGCAGTTTCAAGAACTGAAGCATTGCATGTGGTTAGGGACATCTTCTGGGAATCGGTGGCTGGTGTCAGGTGATATCCACTTCCACATCCATCTTCTGGTTTGTCTAAAACTTTGGAGATGTTTCCTCCGGATCACTTTTCTTCTTTTGTGCACAATTTATGGGGAAGTTCTGGATTTTTTTGTCACTGCACTGTGTTCAACAAAACCAACAACAGACTAATAGAATGGCGCCTCCTCTATAAGCCCTGTCTGGAGATCATACACACTGTCGGCAGCGGAGAGGAACTGAAGACGGTTTTAGATGCATTTCTATGAATTGCCCGTCTAGACTTCTCCATCATTTATGTTTGGTTTTCTTCTTGGTATATTTTAAAAAGTCCTATCATTTACTTGTTGAGCACCTGGCCAGAGTTCAAACAGCCACTTTCACAAAAATTGTACCTGGTAATCTTCCAAAATTGCTTTTAAATAAAGTTCTTAAATTGTAGCAATAAACAATACAGAAGATGTACTTAAACACTTAAATAATACCACAGATCATCAAAAGCACATAAAAATTTCAACTTTTATCCTTTGCCTTATTAAAAAAACCATGTTTTTGCTACATTATGAACATGTTTTTCATGTAATTAATATATATATAACTCTACTAATGCAATTTAGTGGATGTAAGATCGGAACTGATTCTTTAAAAAAAGAACTTTCAGATGTGTTTTATTTTATGTGTATGAGTGGTTTGCAAGCATGTATGTATGTGTTCCATGTGTGTGTGTGTGTGTGTGTGTGTGCCTGCAGAGGTCAGAAGAGGTTGTCAGATCCTCTGAGCTGGAGTTACAGATGATTGTGAGCCACCATGTGGGTGCTGGGAACTGACTACCAGTTTTCTGCAAAAACAGCAAGTATTTCTCCAGCACCAAACTAATTCTTTAAAAAGCACTACATAAAAATATTTATCCTTCTCTTTCCTTGTAGACTATGTCCACTTTGCTTACATTTCAGTATTTGCTGTATCACTTAGAATTTTAAAAGTCACATCCAAAGGATAAAGCAAAACCCAGACAACTTTTCATAATCATTTATTTTTCCAATTTGTGAAATGCCCATCATTTGTTGATGGTGTGAGGAAGATAATCTGCTCTGCAATTCACATCATAATTCAACTTCATACAGGAGACTTGCCGTACATGAAAACTGACTAACTGAGCTACAAGTATGAAATGCTGAAAAAGGGATGGTTTTTACAATTTATTTTATATAACAATCTAGGCAATTCAGAGTCATAGGCAGTCCGAGTACAATTTCAGCCGCAGGCGGGACAGCGGGAATCTGGTAGAGCTCTATAGTGTTGTGGTAAAATACACACATACTTACATTAGCACATGAGGAGGAATCTAAATTTACCTTGGTTTTGTTCTCAGCAAACTGATCCGGCCTGCTCAGTGTGGCTTTTATTGTTCCTGATATTAGAGTGTGATGTCTTTTTATAATAAATTCACAACTACAGACATGACATCAGGACCCTTACAGCCACCCTAGGTTTCCTCTTTCCCCTCTGTTAAGTGCTTCTAAGACTCAACTTTTGACATCACTGCAGCTTTAGCAGATTCTAGCCAGTTCCTCAGCCACCACAGCCACCACAAGCATGGACACCCTCATGAAATAGTCCTATTCAAGTCTGTCCTACCTGCATCTGCCTACCCATGTGTGTTCCAGAACACTGGACAGAAATTCCTCTTGGTATTTTTTTTTAAGATATGGCTGGAAATAATTAGCAGTGATAGAAAATAACTGACAGGGTCATCAAATGGAAAAACGATTCCAACACAGGAAAAAGAAGGTCACCAGTATTCCATCATTGTCTTGTATTTATAAAAGGCACCAAAGAGCCTAATGCAAAATAAAAACCTGCAAGACAGAAACAGAATTAAGTTTTTTTTTATATTTCTAAACAAATATATTGAAGCTTTCTTCTCTGTGATACTGCCAAGTCACGAAGTATCAAGTTTTACAAATGGAACTGTTCCAAAACAGAACAAAGTTCTAATTGGGTCCATTGAACTCTCTAACCCATGAAAGATGGGATGACATTAATTAAGTAGCAATGGGGGATGTCAGAGCTTCTTTAAATATAATATTTCTCCCTCTCACTGTGTATACATCTCCATCTCACGTGATAGCTTTCCCCAAGTTGTCTTTGCACAATTTCCTGAGAAACTGGTTCCTTTGGCCCTGGTCCACTGTTCACTGAGTCTTCTCTACCACCCCATCTTCACCTTAGAAGGCCTAGAGAATATGCCAAGCCAAAAAAAAAAAAAAAAAAAAAAAAGGAGGAGGAGGAGGAGGCTCTATCAGTTATCAGTTGATGAGAGAACAGGCAGGCTGTCAGGCTGCAGTTCTGAATATTTACTCTTACATTGTGCTTTGCCTTTCCTGTCCAGAAAGGATCAGAGCACACAGGTCCATGGTGCCAAGATCACCACTTTCTGCTTGTCTTGTAGTCCTTATAAGCATCTCCCAGCCTCTTCTGGAGCTGTGAGCTCCCAGAAGTTATACCATAGAAACACAAGCTTCTGTTCTTTCATTCTTAATGGTTACCATCTTGCTTTCCACTGTGGGTCATCATGGAAGTCCCTGCCTCGAGTTATTTCCTCTCTTTTCTTTGATGAGGAAAAGGGAGTTCAAAACAACCAACTACTCACTTAAAGTCACACAAATAATTGACCCTCCCATTAGTAACATTTAATGTTGATATCAACAGGATATCAATATCTTTCCTGTATAATCAAAAGGAGATGGGTTATTGAAGGTAACCAGGTGTTCCAAAGGTTCCTTGAGAAAGTCAAAGAGTCCAGCCTGGAGATTGTGTCCATTACTCTGCAGGCTCATGACAAGTCTATGACTGCTGCCATTGGGCAGAGACCCAGCATTGCTTGTCACTTTGCCTGAGTATAGAATAAACTGATGCCCTGCAGCCTCTGGACATAGTATGGTCCTGCCAGCTTGGTCAGATCCTAGTCTACTTGCCATCTTTTCTCACCATTCCCATCCTCACTGAAATCCAAAGATGATGTGTCTGACAATGTGGATTATGAGTTATCCCACTACATCTTGCTGCAAAGGGGAGTTGAGAGTTTTAACTTCTCCTTTAGAGACATAGGATTAGTGAAATGAGAAATCTCCAAATACATGGAGAGACAAAAGGTAGCCTGGCAGCATGGCAGATGGTCACACTGAGCTAAAGGGATGGGTGCCATAGACTCATCTCTCAAGTGAGGAAACATCCTCATTGAGAAGCTACAGTTGTGTAAGCTGTACTGCCTGTTAGGATTCTGCCTGCCTCTTAGAAGTAGCTGACTGGGAGACTTTAAAGGAAGTGGAAATTTACAGCAAGCAAGAGAGAGAGAGAGAGAGAGAGAGAGAGAGAGAGAGAGAGAGAGAGAGAGAGAGAGAGAGAGAGAGAGAGAGAGAGAGAGAGAGAGAGAGGAGGTTTTGCGCCCGTCCTCTGCCTTATCAGCCTGGAATGCACTATGGAAATTGTTGCTGAGCTTTTATCTGATACAAAAGGGTGCATAACCCATTTCTCCTTCTGATCTTGGTTTTTAAAAGGGGAGATAGAGAAAGAGAGTCTGTGCAGATGCCAGGCTCAGAGGGAAAACTTTCTCATTATTCACCAAGTTCAAATAAGGATTTCCTTGCTAGGTTTGGGGAACAGCATCATTGGAATATGGATGTTCTTATCAGTGCAGTTCACTTTTCTAAACATTTTAAAAGTGCTTATATATTTATAATCTGAGCATCACTGGCAGAAAACCATTTGTCACCACTCTGAACACTGTCAGTATACAGAATATAGTGATAATTTACATAACAATACTAACTGGAAAATTACAGTCATCTTGGGAACATAGTGGTATCACCTCACCAACACAGTGACCTGATGATTGCTCTTCCTATAGGCATATCTATTTCCTCAAATGATGATATTTAGTAGAGGAATGAATTGCTGGTTAATATGTCCAAATACTCAAAATATAAACTTTTGTGTAATGTGTGAAAAAGATTATGTCCCCTAAATATTTTAAACATTCAAAGCAAATGATGTGGTTTGTATAATTTTAGAGAAATTAAAACTCCCCTTTTCCTCCAGAAAAAAATATTCATCTTTTTCTTTTACTTTTTTTTATAGTTTCTGTTGTGTTTAACTTCTTTTTTTTCTATTTGATTATCACAAGTCTTTTGAAGTAGGTATAGGAGAGTTGGATTTATTTTAAAACAGACTTTTCACAATGTATGTTTTGTGGGCTGGTGCTATAGGATTGTTTTCATTTTCTTCCTGAATTATGCTAAAATACATACAGATCTTACCACTAAGATCTGTTTTGAACTGACTAGTTCATCAGGGTTGTAAATTCCCTGAAATTTCTCATTATATGGAACTGAAACTCTAGAGCAGGGCATGGTTGTGCACACCTATAATCCCAAGCACTCACTAGGCAGAGGCAGGCAGATCTCTGTGAGTTTGAGGCCAGCCTCTACAAAGTGAGGTCCAAGACAGTTAGGGCTACACAGAGAAACCCCTTCTTGAAAGTTAAAACTCCACACTCATTTAACAGCCCTATTTGACTCTAAGTCCCTTATATGTTAAAGAAATAAAAGTAGTTTTTGGTAGAAAGAATGCCTTACTTTGTTATATATCCCCTTCTCGTTGTGAAGAAAACATTCTCACTAGAAAAGTCTTCAGTCAACAAGACGGTTGACATGGATGATGGGGAAGGCTTAGTTTTAAGACCAAGCTTGGTTTGGAAGGTGTGCTGTTTACTGAACAGAAGAGGAAAATTACTTTCTTATTTTGAATTTGGGTCATTTCCTGCAGAAGAAAAGATTATTCATCTACTCACCTGTATAATGTATAATTATATTGCCAAGATGATATTGATATGTTTGTCTGAAGCTGTGTTTTATTTTAAATAAAATTCAAAGCACATGATATATAATAATCCTTCTAAACAAAGGGCTTATATTAGTTCTGGCGTCGTGGGTGGAACTCATCCTGGAGTTATTTGTAAGACTGTACAAACATGTGATTCAAGTGTGTGGGTCTTGAGACTCATCAATACTTTAGAGAAGTTTGTGAGGTTCATAAATCAAAGCATCAGGGCTCTGTGTTAGACAACAGAAGAAACCTTGACACAACACAGTGTGAACCCAGGTGTCCTTGCAGGCCCTGTGTGAAGTACGGGAAAGCATGGAAGGTGTGTACTTTTCATGATCTCTCCTGCTTTTGTTCAAGGTCAATGTTACTGAAATCAAACTGGGACATTCTCAGGCAGGCTGGGGTGGCATCTTACTTTTTAAAAATTTTTAGAACTCTAAAAGTTATCTTTTTAAAAAACTTTTGTGGTGATAATTATATTTCTCCCTTTTCTTCCTTCCAAAATCTCTCATATTACCCTCTCTGATGACCTGAAAATTCATGGTCTCTCCTTTCATTAGTTGTTACTGCGTGTAGATATGTGTCTGTATATACATGTATGTTCCTAAACATAACCCCTACTCAGTCCATAAGATGTTACCTGTATGTTTGTTTTCAAGATGGGCAATTTGTTATTGTATAACCAATTAATGTACTCTTCCCTGGGGAAGGCAACTCTCTGTCAAAAAAAGGAGGGAAAAAACCACCCCAAGTACAGAATGATATGCTATAAATCAACATAACAGTGTTAAAAGAACTACTAACTTTCCCCCCCTTATTTTTATGTACAACAAAAGTCCAGAATTTTTGTATCGGCAGAACTTCTAAAGTAACAACTCTGGTGTGAACACCAACCAAACCATGCCTGACTTGGTAATTTCCCATGTTTAGCATAACTCCTGACAAATTCCAACCACTCAATCAGTATCTTTAAACTGAATTGTTTTTTTTTTTTTATAACAGAATTGAAATAAGAATGAGCATGCCAAGAACTTGGTGTAGGCCATTGTACTGGCTGGTTCTGTGTGTCAGCTTGACACAAGCTAGAGTCATCAAAGAGGAAGGAGCCTCAGCTGAGGAAATTCCTCCTTGAGATCCAGATGTAAGGCATTTTCTCAACTAGTGGTCAATAGGGGAGGGCTCAGTTCATGATGGATAGTGCCATCCTTGGCTGATGGTCCTAGGTTCTATAAGAAAGCAAGCTGAGCAAGCTATTAGAAGTAATCCAGTAAGCAGCACACTTCCATGGCCTCTACATCAGCTCATGCCTCTGGGTTCCTGCCCTGTTTGAGTTCCTGTCCTGACTTCCTTCAGTGACAAACAGCAATACAGAAATGTAAGCCAAATAAACCCTTCCCTCCCCAACTTGCTTGCTGGTCACAATGTTTTATCACAGCAATAGAAACTCTAAGATTGCCATTTTTTTAAAAGTTACTTATCAAACTCTCAAATGGAATAAACTTTTATGACAACAATCTTTTTTTTAAACATGAGCCCACAGTTCTGTTGTTATATCACTCTTATCTGTTGGTAATGCTGTAGACCAGAAAAAACAGTCAAATATGACACAGAATGAAAGGCTAACCCTTAGAAATGGCTTTGGTTTAGTTTTTGAGAAACCAAATATCCCGAATTCTCTATAAGACAGACTGCTTGCTGGATGGTACAGATCTACTTGCAACTGGTCCAGGAGCCCGAAGAGCCATAATTCTAGGAAAGCTACCTACAAAAGCATTCATTTCATAATCTACATCCATCAGATGAATGGGTGGGATGTCACATGTATGTTTCAAAAAGCAGTGAGAGTGTTTACCTCAAAATAATTACGGTGAGTTTACCTCAAAATAACAGGGTTTCAAATTTTCATCCTCTGCCTACCCCCCCCTACTCCTACCCCCTCCCTGCCACAAGAAAGCATCCAAGCATACCAACACTCAGCAGTTCCCATATAGCATACAATAATTTTGTTAAAGATGAAAGATGCGGTTCACAGAATGGGGCAGGAGAGAGAGAAGAGAGAAAAAAATACAATCTCTGAGTGAAAGAGCCCCCTCTACAGGGAAGAGCTAGGGCTTCCTGGGCAAAGTCTTTGCTTTGCTCCTGTCCTTTTGTTGTTGACAGCTAAGGCTGCTATCACAAGCTCAGCCCCCAGGCTGGCTTCAGAGAAGCAGGAGTGGAATTTAGTCCTTTTGAGCTGAGACTTCCCCTTTATCTGGCTCTTTTCACCCCTGTCCCCCCTTTGGGTTCCTACTCTTTTCCAGGAAAGCTCTTTTCTATGCACTTCAGGCTCTCTAGTCATTTGGCTCCTTACCAGGTCAGAAAAGCAGAAAAAAGGATGTGAGGTCAGGCTATCTGTGCCACTGTCTCGACACAGATAGTAGAGTGGGTATCCTTTACCTCCAGCTTTCTGTCTTGATCCATCTGTTGTGCTCAGCACTTCCTTCCCCAACTATCCTTTTACAGGTCAAAAGTTAAGGCTGTACGCATATCTAGAACTTGTCCTCCTAACCTTCTATCGATGACTTGATGATTTCACCAATGGCCAAGCCTTTTAAAAGTTCCTTCGCTTCATTTTCCCCCAATCACTCCTTTGGAATAGCCAACTGCTAGGACATATATTCTTAATTAAAAGATAGAAAATCAGACACAGACAGGTCAAGTAACACAATCAAGTCAGAGAAAGGACATGACCTCCCAGATGAGGAGGAAGATGCTCCCAAGACAGTTGATAGATGCTTCATGTAGCCTCAGTTGTGTTTTGTTACCAGTTTGAACTTTAAAATATCTTATTGGCTAACTACAAGGCAACCCCAACTTAGATGAACATTGTTTCGCTGGAGATGGTGATGGAATTTCCACTGTGAGTCAATTCTGATCATGAAAAATGAGAGTGAAAGAAAGATATAAAAGTGTCTGTCATACAGGGCACAGGTAAAGGGGGCAAGTTAGGAACCAGATGTCACCAGGGATGGACCCACATCTGTAGGGACTCTGAGCAGACGAGATATAGGTGAAGACATAGAAGACCATAGGTGTCTACCAGGCAGAGAGAAAAACAGATAGCATCAATGAAGAGACGGGATAACAGACAGGAAACACAACTACTACAAACATCACTGGAAGAATTTCAAATGGAGAAGAAAGTGACTGTACCTCTGAGCAGGAGCCCTGCTGGGCACCTGGCAAGTTAGAAGTCTCAGATCTTAGAGACACTGTCTCTAAAACCAGCCTGGGTCAAAATTCTCTCCTATAAACATAGACTTTATGACCACTTTCTTTTCAGTAGTCTTTCCTGTAAATGAATGTGCATGCATGTTTTGGCTGCACTAGCTAGCTTAATTCTATACCTGACAGAATTTTCCACCACTGTTGTTTGATCACCAAATTGTGCCAAGTGAAAATTTTCTTTTAATAGTTTCATAATCACCTAGAAGGCTTTAATACAAAACCATTCTTTTTAAATTGGTTTAATGAAATTATTAACACTTATTGAATGTGTCATCTGTTGAAGAGCTTATCTACTTTATTTGATTAAAGCTTTGTTTTTATATCATCACCTAACCCCATGGCTGTAACCTTGTCCTCTGCTACCCCATCTCACCCCTGGTCCAGGCAAGCATAACTCCCTGGGGCTGTAGACTCTATTAGTGTCACAAGTGGGGCACGTGAAAAGTATTGTTAAAAGAACTCATTGTCAACACTCAGCATGAAGGACAGCTTGCTCTGGTACAACCGTCTTTGAGCTGCTGAGCCTCTGATCAATCAACAGTTATTTATTTGGCTTTGGTTAAGGGCTCAGCAAAGTCCTATGTGTCCTCTGAACACACAAGCCAGGCTACGAGTAGAACATCAAGTTGCATCTATCATCGACCTTGAACCAGCTCTCAAGGTTTGAAGAAATTTAATGGCTGACACAGATGAGTTAAGTCATCTGAGGACACAGAAATAAAGCCAGAAAGATCTAGTGAGAGGATGGAGAGAAAGTACTGGGATAGATTAGAGAGGTCAACAAGAGAGAGAGAAATGTAAACTCAAGTGAGAAACTTTTACAACCAAAAATAAGTCTATGCTTATGCTTTGTATATTTGTTCCACTAGTAAACTATCAATACAAATATATGCTCACCTGTGTAATAGTTTGGCACTTTACTGTAATCAAAGAATATGTTTGATGATTAAAATTATTTACTAGTATTTTAGTTTGATCATCTTAACTACATGTGTTTAGATTGATTTGACATTTATATAGAAATATTTAAGACCTAAAATTAAAAGTAGGAATTATTGAGTTATTGGAATTCATCTATTGAGAAATCATACAGTATTATTTACACATTATAGTATCACTTGCATTTTTGCATTGTGATGTTATGCTGCCATCTCCTTTTTTTCATTGTCATTTCCATGCTTATTTATAATGTACTTTGATCACATTGTTCCCCTCTACTACCCTTTCTTATTCTCCCTCCAACCTTCCCTTTCCCCTTTTACACCCCTAACATCCCCTTTACTTTCAAGTTCCCTTTTCATCTCCACATGTGAGAGAAAATGTGCCACACTTTGAGAATGACTTATATGACTTGCCAGGGTCCAGCCTCAGCTCAGGTCCAGGTCCTGGACCAGGGAAGGGGCATTGGCACTAGGAAAACTTCTGGCCACCAAGTAGATTGCACTCAAGTGGCATGAATATCTCAGAACACCTTTATTTATACTTAGAGTTTTTTCTTACCAGAGTTGCATGAACAGCTTTGTTATTGGCTTCTATATTTGACTTTAAGGAATGCATCACAGTTTAAGGAATAATCTGATAATTATGAAAGTCCCCATTTTTTCCCTTTATGTTTCCCCAAATACCCTTCCCACCCCATGCATAACCTTATTCTGGACATAAGAGTTGCAGCCGTTTTGTAAGATTAACTAAATATCGAGCCAAATGCATTATGTTCTTGCAGTACTTATGTCAGCTTACAAAGTCTAAAAGTAATAGACATGAGCACAATGCTTTAAGGACAATATTCAAACCCAGAGAATTATTTCATGTCTGCAAGATATATTTTTACATAGTTCCCTTTTCAACATGAGGGTCCCATGTCTCAGTCTTTTTGCAAAAGGCAGACTTTGACAAAGCACTCTTTTTCCCACCTCAGTATACCATACTTCTCCCACCAAATAAACTCCTATATATGTGTGGTAAAGATGGATCTATCCATCCCTTATTCTACATTGCATTACTCCCATCAGAATATACTATATCTTACCATTGATTCTATATGATTGGTGCCCAGGAAACTTACTCGCAACGATTAGCACTATGTATATTCCCAAGGCCTTTTCCCTATTCTGTGTTTGCATGCCCTACTCTCTTTTCCAGAACTGTGAGACATAGTTAATATTCCAAGTGTTGTTTCCTCACACGTAGCTACTATTTCCACTGAGTCAGAAAAGCTCCCATGACTAGGAGTTTTAGTTAGTAATTTCAGATATGAGATTTGAGAAACACTAGCCCCCTGTTGAATCTTAGAGGAAAATATTTGAAAGGGAACAGAATTTCCATGGAAAACTATAGCTATTGCATGTATGACTGCAAAACTAAAAACTACCCAAAGAATCACCAATATAATCAGAGAGAAACGAGCCTGCAAGCTGCACAATTTTGCAAATTCCTATGCTGTCCCATGGACTTTGTCCCATAGTCCTTGCTAAGTGAGAGTCCTTTTCCACAAGTGTGCTTTTCCCCATAGAAACCCATTGGACAGGTATTCACATGCCTATCCAAGACTAGGCTGCATGGCTCCCAACAGTGACATAACATAATGATCTTCTATTCCATTCATTTTCTTATAAATGGTAAAATTTCATTCTTCTTTATGTCTAACTAAAGCTCCACTGTGTATTTTCTTTAGTTGTTCATTCTTTGATGAACATCTAAGCTAGTTTTTTATTTGAACATCTTTACACTAAACACAGATATGTAGGTATCACCGTGGTCTGCTGACTTGGACTTTTGGGGTATGTACTCAAGGGTGGTATAGGTGGATGATGTGATAATTCTAGTTTTGCTTTCTTGAGGACCCTCTCTTCTGACTCTCAGTGTCTGGGCTGATTCATCTTCCTAACAGCTGTGTGTAAGTGTTCCCTTTTATTGCATTCTTGTCAAAGATTTTTGTTTTCTTGAAAAAAATTAATAATTAGCATAATTTACCTGTCAACTCTTTAGCCATTCAGAATGCTCCATTTTGTGAGTAGCACAGATCTGTTGTGTCTACAAGGGCTTAAACTCAAGACTTAGGTGCCATCTCTACTTTTATGCCTCACTATCCTACAAAATGGACAATGACTGACTGAGTTTTACCCTCTTAGGGCTTCTGAAACTCAGGGAGGCCCTCCAGTCAAACCTCATAACTTCATGTTTTGCTTATTCCCAACTTTAAGTTTTATTTTTCATTTGATTAATGATTGCTTCTTATGATGAGAGCTTGACTTTGTATTAGCTTTTTCTTGTCAGACAGAGAGGGGAGTACTTGGGATGCTTAGGAAAGTGTAGAAGGGCAGCTCGGGCCTGAGTGCGGGAGACAGACTGTGTTTGAAGATCTGTTGAGGCTGTGGCACATTCTGGAACATATGACTAGTTCCTAAAATTGTCTGTACAAAAGTCCTTTGTTCTCAAGTCTTCAACAGCAGTCGGTTCTGCTTAGCTTTGACTCTGTGGACCTTCTCTCTTACTCATGTGGTCGCTTTCTTGGTTGGAGAAGTTTGGGGTGCTTGGAGAGAAAGGACTGAGAAATGGATTAGCTGATCACGACACAGATTTTAAAACTTTTCTCCTGAGATCAAACTTTGGCCAAGAGAGTTCTTCCTAGAGACAGCAGTCTAGAGCAGGGCTTCACACAGTTGTATGTATGACTCTTCAAACCTCTTGACGATTTTCCCGTTCTGCCGAAAATGCTCTACAGTGTGTATTTACCTCTAAGTATAAATATCTAAGAACTTGGTTTTGAGGCTGATTTTTTTAAAGACATTTGAACCCATTAAATTATCATTGTTACATATATATGTACATACATTTATAAATATTTCTACCTGCAGAAGACTTAGTGTTACTCATATGTGTTTAGGGCTGATCTCTTGAGATTGATGAAGCTTTCAGGAGGTCTTGTCCCTGAAGAAGACTGATGATCTCTCACACAGCAGTCATTAGCTGTGTGTAGCTCTTGTGTGAATAGAACCTTTTAAGAATCCCTCATCCACTCTAGCATGTCAATTGGTGTTGTAATTTTTCTTTAGGTTTTGTTTAGGCAACCAGACTGTTATGATTTTGATATGGCTTCCCTGTCCTTTATAGAAAACACCATCTCAGTCCTCTGGGTCTTATAATCTTTCTTCCTCTCTTCCATGTTGGTTACTGAGACTGAGGTGTGGGGATTGTCTTGTGTAAAGTATCCATTGGGGCTGGACACCACACAGTCAGCTCTCTTTATTTTGAACAGTCATGAATGCACTCTTGAAATAACTAATTCACCCTGGCATAGGATGGACTTTTGGCTCACATGGCCTGTTCCATCACTGTTCTAGCCTAAGATGCTCACTCTCTGCAGGCAAATGTTGGAGGAAGCGTGAATGACAGACTTTGGTCTAGAAGACAAATTTGTTGTCTCCTAGTAACATTTTTTTCCTTTATTCTATAGCGGTCCATTGATTTTACTAAGCCAGTGGCCCAGCCCCAAGATTCTGCATGCAAACATGTTTTATTTTAAATGGCTAGTTCCATTTACCACCAGATGGCACTATGGTATTACAAGGAAATGCACACGTGTTAAACTGATGGTGTCATAAACCAGAGGGAAAAAAACCAAAGCCGCTATCTTTAGAGTGTATAGGACCACAGTTTACTCTTTTTAAGGTTGATTAGAATCCGCTGTCCAGCCAGAGCACCAGCAAGAAAATGACACATCCCCAGGGAGGTCAGAACACTTGCTCAAATCAGAGCCTTTCTGTTACAAATTTTCAAATTGACCTGTGAATAGTGGTTGCCACATTAGCCAAAAAAATGGTTAGGACATTCTCACGGTTCAGTATCCAATCTATAAGGAATTCTAAACCAACTCTCTACTCATCTCATAGCTCGTAGAGAGTAACTAGCAGTTTTGAGAGGTTTGTGTGGCTTTGGGTCTTATTAGCTAGGCTGTGGGAAGGCTGAGCTCATTCTAAACTATTGTTGTCCTTGTTCCTGTCTCTTGGAACAAATGGGTGAAAACCAAAGGGCACACACATCTCTGCGTTCAAATGACCTTCATGAAAGATGAGTGTTAAACACATAGCATGTAGGTGACACTTTCACTCTGGATGGGAAACTTGTACTCTAACCTCTTGAAGAACAAAAGTTGCAAAAGAACCAAATTCTAACACCGGCAGTTTTGTTCTCTCTTTTTGCACTTGTTCCTTGTTCCTTATTTTTTGTTTTCCCCTTAGACAGAGTTGTTTCTTATAACAATCTGCTATTTTGTTAGTAGTAGCAAAAGAAGGATGGTACGAGTCTACGAAGGAAACTTGTCCTTAGTTCAGAAAGTTGTTCAAAGAGTTCTCACCAAAAACAAAAAACAAAAACCTTGATTCTTGTTTTGAAGGAAAACTCACCAATCAGTGGACAGACTGCTGCATTTACTTTGGAACAGCTGGAGCACTTGGAGATTTGCCTGAAGGAAGCAGAAGAAAAGGCTAAAGTTCTATTTGAACAGGTAAGACCTGTCACGGGGATGGAGATATCTGCTGCCTGGTCTGTAGGGGAGCAAGTTAAATGCTTCAGCTTCTGTCTCACTGACCCAACAGAAGGAACACACACACACACACACACACACACACACACACATCTCCTTCATTTTTAGCCTAACAACACCACCTTTAATCTACAGAGAGCTTTTTCAGCCTCTTTAGTCTTTTTTTTCATTTTTTATTGTTTTTTATATTTGTATTTTATTTGGTGTTCATTCACTACAAGGCCCTCTAGGAGTTGGGCAGGCCTTTCTTAAGTAAGTGGTTTCCCTGAATAAGCAATGTGTGTACCTGTATTATAAATAGACAAACACAGAGGTAAATGAAAGCCAAGCAGAACCACACAGATTTTTCTTGAATGGTTTCAGGAAAGTTTAGTGTGAAAAGTCGTCTTCAGATAATGGCTTCTCTCTTGGGTTTTCTAGAATTAAAGAAGCAGGTCATACATAATACTTGTCCTACAATGATTGGACATTGCATGGCAGATTTTCCCTTGATTTTTAGACATAGTGAATGTGACTATCAGAAATTCTCAGTCCAGGGTCAGCACAATTTCCTAATAACAACACATCTTGGGGGCAAAAAATACAGTGCAGTGGTTGTTGTCATGAACTTAGAGTGCAAATCTTCCCAGAGCTGGATCTCCCCACGTGGCACAAGGTCACCAATGTACAGTGAGTGGAAAGAAAAGGACAGGAGACTCTGAATGCTAGAAATCTGTATTAAATTCTCATGGGTTGGAGACTTGGAAAGACCTGGGGAGGGGGGAGACGTTATTTCATGAGATGTTTTAGATTAACACTGGTACTTATACATCTGAATCGTACAGGAATATTTTTAGGGATTTATAGGAGAAGGAGCATGCGTGTCATGAGAAAAACTATACTTGGCAATTGATGGAACCAAACAGCAGCCTTTATTTTCTTCTAAATTTACAAAGCGAACGTATTATCTGGGACCGCTTATTGTGTAGTGACTAACTGTGATCAGTGCTGTGAGTTTTACAGGACTTTTGTCAACCACTGAAACTGTGGTACTCTTTTGTGAGCGTATTCACCACAGATCTGTCTTGTCAACTGTGGTTTCCCTAAAATAAACCACAAGCAATAGCAAAATCGTGAATGATATAGAAAATAATGGTGGACATGAAAGACTATTTCTAACTCCTTCCCAAAGGAAACCAGAATTTCAGAGACGTTTAGAATGAGCAACTAAAAGAGAATTCCCTGCACTATGGTGTGTGTTTATTTTACAATCAAATGCTTTTATGACCAATTCCCTCCCTCTACTCTCTGAAACAAGTTGTTGTTATATGGTCCAAGTGGCCTCAAACTCATTCTTTATCCAAAGCTGACCTCAAGTTCAGGGCAATTCTCCTGTCTCAGTCTCCGGAATCCTGGGATTAAAAGTGTGTCTTGACACACTCAACTTTGATTTTTTTTAATTAAAATACATGACACTCAATTTATTCATGCAATTTATTTTTTATTTAAGTGTTTTTATCTGACACAGACCACTTGAGTTCTTAACTGGAAGATGTAACACCAAATAATTAGCTATAGTTTTTCAGCATTTAGGAAATCAAGTGGAAATTAAAATGGACAGAATTTCATCTACATTCTTTGCTCTGACACAGTAGGAAGCTGGTGAGCTGCTTGGGGAAGAAGGGTGCACAGCCTGGTTCTCCATAGCTCACAGAAAATGAAATCGGAGGACAGGTAGAGAGAAGTAGGTTCTCTCATGACTCCAGGTGATAAGCGTGCTAACATTGTTTTACTGTCCTGACATACATAGTTCTTGACATTTTAGACTTGTATGGTGAAGTGAATTTAGCTAGAAGCTGGCAAGAGTGTGAGGATAGAAAAGAATTATGTGTAAAACACATTGCAGGGATTTGCAATATTGCATTTTTAATTAAGTTGAGCATTTTATTACATTTGGCTGCCTCTACCACTGCTGTTGAAGCAGATCAACCAAAACATGGCTCTCAAAGGGGTGAACCCTGGGGCTTTTGGCTTCCTGCTCTAATCTTATCTTTGAAAAGATAAAGAGCTGTATGTAGTTAGCTGAATCTAGTAGGCAGTTGATGGCAGAATTAGTTTTGGATGACTTTTGGGAACTGTAACTTGCAAATGGGAGTTAGAGTTAGTAGAATACCAAAGCGTGCCATACTTACTGGCCTTGGAAGAAATGTCGTGATATCAAGCCAAGGGTTAGATCAGAGGAAGCCAAGCTGATAGCTCAACTTTTTCCAGCTATTGTTTCTGTCTGGTAGAGATGAGCCATAGTCAAGGCACAGCAAGGGGCCTCCTATGGCTTCCATAAAGCAAGACTTTTTGGTAGAAGAAATGGAGAATGACAGAGACTGGAGAAAAAGAGAGCTGTGCTTTTGTTTTTCATTTGGGAGAGAACAGTCTGAGCTTTAAGACCTTTTGTTCCAGGTGGACATCATATTTCCTTTAGCTGATGACAAGGACATTTCATAAGGTCCCAAATTATATTCCTAGTGGCCACCCTGTAGTTTCATTTTTCTCCCAGAGTCTCCCTGCATGAATACCTCTTACCTTAGAGGTCGAAAGAGGCAATAATGAGGACAAAACAGAAAGTGGTGGGAGGCGACCTAAGCTCATAGGTGTATCCAAGAATTTGACAAACCCTAGGCAACACACTGTAAATGTTATGCAGTGAGTAAACGCAGCATCTTTTGTTTCCTTTTTAATAATCATATTTATTTTATTTACTTATTATGTATATATGTGAATGTACATGTATATGTGCATATGTATGTGCATTTGTTTAAATGTGTGTAAGTATATATATATATTTATGTGTGTATTGCTTTGTGTATATGTGTGTATGCATGCATATATGTAGGTGTGTATATTTGTGTGTGTATGTATGTGTATGTGTTGGTCAGAAACAACTTGTAGATGCTGTTTCTTTGCTTCAGCAATGTGGGTCTCAAGGATAGAAGTCAGTGATCACCCAACTTATGTTCTCTCTCACTTTCTCTCAAAAATAAAACAAAAATAAAAAACTGAAATCAAAGCAAATAAAAATCAATAAGACAAAAATATCAAAACAAAACAAAACAACCTCTACTCCCCCCCACACACACATACACAAAGCACCATGGAGTTAGTGTTCTGTTGGAAAACTTCTCCTGGGTGTGAAGTCTGCCCTGTAGTGTGATTGATATACCCAGTGACGTTCTATTGAAGAAGACTTATTTTTTCATTGGAGAAAACCGTTTTCCCTTTCCCAGATGGTATTGATCGAAAATAGCTTCTTGGTTAATGGTGGGATCCTGTGTCTATCTCCCCCCCCACCCCCCCGGCCACCCTCCTGTGCAGGTCTCATGTGTGCGGCCACAGTCCCTGTGAATTCATGTGTGCATCAGTTCTGTTGAATTGTTGGCCAAAGGGGCACCAGAAGTACCACCACCAAAACAAATAAACAAGCAAAAAACGCCCAAACCATGACAGGCTCTTGCCAGCACTACTGGCTGTCCTGTTGCTGAAAATAAACCCTTGCAGTTCTTATGAGTTTGGAAGTACAAGTCAATGTCAGAGAAGAGTTTTACCTACCCTATAACGTTGAATAAGAAGAATTTCTCTTGATTCTTCAGCTGGGGTTTCCAACCTTGAGGACTTATTGGCCAGATTGGCAGGCCCTTCCTACAGGATTTCTGATTTAATAGATATGTCGTAGGGCTTAGTAATTTACATGTCTATCAAGACCTCCTCTAGTTTCAACATAGTTGCTAACCCAGAACTCAGAAGGATTTCCTTCACTGTTACCTTGAATTCCACAACTGTGTGGAGTGATAGTGTCATTTAGAATTCGGTTTGAGTATACTAAAGAGGCAACCTATAAAAGGGAGGTATTGACTTTTCCTCACAGGAAGTGAGCATGGTGGTAGGCACCTGGAGGCCTAAGCTTTGTTGCTTTTACATTCAAGAATGTGGCATCAGTCCTCAAGGACCAAGAGGCCCTGCAGCTGCACCGTCTATCCACATGTCAGGCAGCAATGACAGAAGAGGCAAATGCAAGGCAGGGGTGGTTTTTCTGGAGACTTACGTTAATCCTCACATATCATTGACCCTTGTATTTGCATTAGAAATGAGAAATATAAGTACTCATTGTCCCCACCACAAGTGCTGGGATTCTTTTTTAAGGAAAAATTGATGTTTAGTAGGATCAGCAATCTCTGCCTCTGTATCCAACCCATTGACCACACCGGAGCACACAGAGCTTTACCCGGGAGAACACCATGCTCTTCTGTGAATGATTGAACCCTTTTACCACTGACTCATCCTGATACCCTTGACAGAAACCTTAGCTGTCCTAGATGTCTTGGGTAACCCCTGAACTCTAAATGCTGTCCCTGTGTGACATTCAACATGTATCAAATTGTGCTGGGAAGGTAGTTATGCTCTTGAGAAGAGACCATTTGGGATACGCTACAGAATAAGTGAAGTTTTCTGTTTGCTGTTCTGGTGCATATACCTGACATAATAACTGCACTGCAAAGATACATTAGCCACTGGATATCTTTCAAGCATAAGAAAGATATAGGGAATATAACCAGAAAAAAAATATTGTCCTAGGAACTCTGTACACCAGTGTTCAGAGGATATGTCAGCAAAATAGAGAGCTGTGTCTCAAGCTAGCAGAGAATGATATGATCTGAACTCTAGAATACCCAACTTGTTGGAGCTGTATGACAACAGAGAGGTATAAAGCGCTAGGGACAGATTCTCTCAATCTTTATTTCAAAGAAAGAAAATTAATGTGTGCTTTCTTAGAGTGAATAAGAATGTTGAGAGCACCCTAAAAAGAGGCAAAATGGTAAAGACAAAACTCCCCTGCTGCCCCTATATTCCTTCTCCCTGTGAACTCTCCCTGACCTTTTTTTTTTTTTTTTTTTTTTTTTCTGCAAGTTCCTAGTGTGGGCTCTAATGGCTTTGGAAGTTGTGAAAGTTAAATCAGGACTAATTTAGTTAGCTAGTTTTGTATGTTTACTTGCTTTAGGCTTTCTGTTTGTTGTTTTTCTTCACAGCACTGGAAGTTCTCTCACTTAGAGGAGACATCCAGGTAGGAGGTCACAGGCATCGAAAACACAGAGCTTCCTGTGGTCCTAGTGTTTTGCTGGGCGACACTAAAGAAAACCTGTGGGGGGCGGTGATGGGTTCTAATTCTGCCTGGGAAGCCTATATACTGAGACCAACCAGTGGACTCTGACCCTTGAGAACATGGGGATTGCACTGTGTGTCTGTCTCTGTGTCTGTTTGTCTAAGTGTCTGACTTTCTGTCTGTCTGTCTCTATATGTCTGTGTCTGTCTCTCTGTGTGTGTCTCTGTGTGTGTGTTTGTCTGTCTTTCTCTGTGGGTCTGTCTGTCTCTGTGTGTGCTTGTCTGTATGTCTGTCCTTCTCTGTGTGTGTGGTCTTTGTGAGTGTATGTCTGTGTGTGTGTGTCTATCTGTCTCTCTCTGTGTATCTGTGTGTCTGCGTGTGTGTGTGTGTGTGTGTGTGTGTGTGTGTGTGTGTGTGTCTCTCTCTTTCTCTATGGGTCTGTCTGTGTATGTGTTTGTCTGTTTGCTTGTGTGTGTGTGTGTGTGTGTGTGTGTGTGTGTCTGTGTGTGTCTGCATGTGTGTGTGTGTGTCTGTGTGGGTCATCTGTGTGTGTGTGTGTCTGTTTGTGTATCTGTGTGGGAGTGTGTGTGTGTGTGTGTGTGTGTGTGTGTGTGTGTGTGTGTGATTGTTGTGTCAAAAAGTAAACAATGAGTGTTAGGGCCATGTTACTGTCTTGGGTTATTATTGAGCCTTAGGTTTTGTCTTCAATGTGAGATTTCCAAAGCAAAGCCAATGGGACATCTCCTTTAGGATTCCTTTGGCAGGAGTGTGTAATAAACAGGGAAACAGCTCAAGTGTCAGCTGATGAGTAAAAGGAAATGGACCACAGGAGCAAAATAGAGAGGATTCTGCAGTTTACTTTCTCTTGGGAGTTTTATCAACTTGGCTCATGTTGAGCCTCGATTCCGCAGGCATTTGTATTTGTGTCATTATTTAGTTTGGACAAGAAAGAAGCAGAAACTCAAAAGATTAGCATGTCATGTTTGGCTCTACCAACCAAAAAGTAGTTGAGCATTTCACGTCAATGGCTCTAAGTATCTTATCATATTTTTCTTGTCTTAAGCCTCAGTGTTGGGTTTATATTTTCTTTTAGGGATAGAAGGAAGGTTCATCTCTAGTGACGTTTTAGACAGTGAGATGTGTATTGGATGGCTAAAAATATTTTGATGTGTGCTGGATTGCTCTCAAACAAAATAGTCCAAGTTCATCTTTACTGTTCAGATGCAACAATGGATTCCCGGATGCAAACGTTTTTGAAATGAGCCGTGCCAGCATGGTAGGAGTATTCATTCTGGAAATGCTCAGAAATCTTGCTCCACATGCAGAATGAAAGCAGCAGGTTTTATGAATAAGTTTCTGTTTTCTGATCTAGTTTGAAATCTACTTTTAATGTCAGAGAAGCACATGCAGTTAGTTTGGTCTGAAATGGGTTTCTTTGTCACTAGGAAGTCTTGTTATATGAAGCCTCATTGGGTTAGTCTGATCTAATCAAAGTCCTGATTGATTTTAGAGGCAGAGTTCCTCTTTAATTATAGCCCCTAACCCTCTGCTTTCTAGTTAAATGTTAATCTTCACTTTGATGGGGTTGGTGGGTATGAATTGGACAACGCACAGGCAAAAATTCAAGTCCCTGAAGAGAATTTTTGTTTTGAATGGAATCAGACACAAGGACAGACTGGCTTCTGTTGTTGCAGGCTGGCTGAGAGGACTGCTCGCCTGTTACATAACTGATGACTTCCTTTGGCTTGTAAATGTCAAGATCAAACTGAGGTCAGTTTTAAATAGCTGACTGGGTGCTAATTAATGCGATTTTCCTATACAAGGGAAAGCAAAAGGCCTTGTCCCCACAGAGTCATGGTTTTGTTGATAAGATCAGGCATCATTTGGTATGGGCTTCACCTGTATTTCCTTTGTTTCCTCTGTGAAAGCAAACTCTCTTTTCTAAGTGTTTGCAAGTATGATAGGAAATTAATGTCTTTCTTTGCTCTAGCAATACCTAGGGGTGGGTGCTTTATACAAGGGAGGAGGTTTATTTGGTTCCTAGATTCTGAGGATCAGAAACATGGTATCAACATCTTTTAGCACTGGCAAGAGACACATGGTGGATCCTATCGCAATGGGAAGAACTTAGAGGAGACAGTTGAGTGAGGGACTCAGAACAAATGCCTGGGTTGCTTATAACAGCATTCTGGCAGGAACGCTCCACTCCTGCAGGACCCGAGCACTTGTGTGAGGCAGCTTTACGCCTATCCCATCAGGAGATGTAGCTCCTATACCTTCTGGGGTCTGAGCTCCCAGAATACAAATCGGTCAGGGTCAACCCATACCTAAGCCATAATATTTAGATCCATGATTTCATTCACTTATTTATTCTTTCCAGGGATATTTGTTGAACCTGTGAGCTAGCAATCTTCTAAGGAGCTTCATGTAATACCTCATGCAGTTGTCCAACGAGTCCTATATAGTTACATGCCATTTTGCTGATAGAAGTCCCCCAGTAGACTTACAGGTCTCTTGTCTGCTCTGCTCCACTAAGTGTTAGATAACAAATCATGACTTCATCCTTGGAGAAGATTAATTCTTTTTTATCTGTCCTTACCTGCCTGTAGTTTTTTGTCTAGAGGGTGAGGTCCTGTGAGATTTTCCTCTCCAGGTTACGTACCTATTGGTGAAGCTATTGTTCAGGTCTTGTAAAGGCTGCCATATCACTTAGGTGTCATTGGTTTTGCTTCTCTGTCACTTCTAGGAGAATCAATCTTATAACAGACTTCCTTGTCCTCTGGCTTTTAAAATCATTTTTGGCATCTTTTGTGATGCTCTCTGAGCCTTAAGTACTTCTGATCAGTTGTCTCTGCATTTTGACCAGTTGTGGTTTTCTGTCTGTTGCAAAGAGCAACTTCTTTGGTGAGAGGTGAGAACTACTACATTCACCTTTGGGTATAAGGATAAGTTTTAGAATGTGGTTAGGAAATATGCTGGTCTAGTAAAGGGACAGTAATGGGTTCTTTTGTGATACCCATGGTCTTACTAGCTCCAGATAGTGGTCTTTTTTTGCAAAACAAGACAAGAAAGATCCTCAAGATAAAGCATTTAGAAGCTGCTAGCTTGTGACTCTGTAGCATATGATTTAAGAACATGTCTTGTTTGAAAACATGACCGATGATTGAAATAACTTTATATAAAACACAAATTAGATGCAAGTAGGTTTTATTGCTATACCAAATAATGCTAATCAGGACCCTTGAAGAAGGGATTGATCCCCTCCATTGCTAAACAACATGGGTTCCTGGCTACTATATCACAGGATAAGAAAGATCCCCTCTGTTAGGATGAGAATCAATGAGATGAAAATGTTTCTATTCATTGGGCATTAGACCACACATCCTAAAAGAACCGCCCACATTGGGAGACTGTGCTTTCCCAAACTGCTCTCCTTCCTACTAGTGTTTATGCATCTAAGTTTTGCAGAAGCTGTTTTGTCCTTCCCCTCAAGAGATTTCTCTGCTCTCACTGCCTGCTTTCAGCTTCTTAAGCATATTTTCACAATCTTGACCCTTAGTTGAAACAGCACTGTTTCACAACCTTGAACTACCCAGATATTCCCTTAGTTGAGACTGCACTGTTGAAACTGGTGGGAGGCATTTTCAATTCAGACATGAATTGTGCCCCCTCCAGAATTCTGTGGCTACCAGAGTCTTGTTACAGGCAGTTTTCCCACCAGCTTGGTCCCACAGCCATATCAGCTCCAAATAACACCTGAGTGCTGGAATTAAATGTGTGTACCACCATACCCAGCTACTCTGTTTCTTTCTATTTTTTTAAAACCACTTTATCCTGTTTCTTTTTCTCTCCCAAGCCTAAGTATATTTTAAACACACTGTAAACCTCTAGAGGTTTTTCTTTATCTGAATCTGTCTTTACTGTAAATCTTTATCTTTTTCTGGCCCATGAGTCTTGTATCTGCTGAACAACATTGCTAAAATTAAAGGGGTGGCTGTTTTAGCCACTGTCTTTCCAAGATGGCAGGGGTACACTTACCGCCAGCACTGAGAGCTGTGCTCACTGCCTTGGTCTATGCTACCATCAAGCAGCATGCTGTGGGTTTGGAGATGTTGTTATTGCCACTGCCAGCTCCTATACACACCATTCAATTGTTAGCAGGACCTCTTAAAGAAAAGCCATTCTTTTTGTTTGGTTTGTTTTGTTTTGTTTTTTTTAATCCCTTGTGCAGTGCAAATCTCTGCTTGTCTCTTGCAAAACAGAGCTCAACCAAGAAAAATGCTGCTACCAAGAAGACTTGTTTGTATCTGTTACTTTGTTTCTGAAATCCCTTTTTTAAGCTTTTGTCAAGTTTTAAGTGGAAGTTCTTAGTACCCATGTTGCAGGGGACATTTTGTTGGGAACTTCCTACCAGCCTGGTACCACAGCCCCTCCAGCCCCAAATAACAAAGAGACCCTGTATTCGATATAAAGCTGTTGGCCTGTTACTAGTGTTTCTTATTGGCTAGCTCTGTCTTAGATATTAACACATTTTTTATTAATCTAAGTGTTTCCACATGGTCTTATGTTACCAGAGAGACAGTCCAGACTTCTTCTCTCAAGTCCCTACATCTTGACTCTCCACTACATCTCCCAGAATCCTCCTTGTCTCCTAGTCCAGCCTATCTTGCTTTGTTATTAGCCAACATGGCTTTATTCATTAACCAATAAGAGAAACATATTTACAGGATGATATCTCCCATCAGAGTCTTGCTTCAATGGTGGTCGGAGAGGCTGTTCAAGGATAACCACCTCCTTGGAGTGTAACTTTAATTTGGTGAACACCTCAAGAGTCAAAGGAGTTTGGCGAGGATGACTGACAGCAGAGTGTAGCACATAGGTGCTAATGATGAAAACTCATGAGAGTACATATAATACATGAGACAAGTAAACAATAGGAAACCCTTGCCTGGTCATGCTAAGGCAGAGATATTAGTCAGGTCTGGAGTTTTATTTCAGTTTCCTGGGACCTCCGTTTATTCTGTATTGTCTGTGTCCTGTACCATCCCATTTAGGATGTCTTCCCATGGCTTCAGTGCCTTTGCTATTTGTGTCTGTGTTTATGTCTGGTATCCAATAACAAAGAAGCAGGCCCCCACCGACTGTCTTTCCCTACAGTTGTCTCCTGATAAGTAAGTATCACACTTGGCTTCTCATGGTAACAGAAATGGCTGTGTCATCCCAAGACCAAGTGTATAGTTTCCCCATCGCATTCCCCATCTTTTATTAGTCAGTCCTGATTGTTCTCTGTTATTTAGGGGTCTCACAGACTCTGAGGAAACAGTGAGTTGAGTTTTAAGTCTGTTCCAGTGGAAACAGTTTCTCCCTGCTTTAGAACCTTCTTCATTCAAAGAGGGCCTCTGCATTTCTTTCCCTCAGGAAATTTTTCTGAAATTATATAACTTTTATTTAAATACCTCAAGTTTACTAACAGGGACTTTAGAGCAAAGACTACTGGAGAGGAGGGGACAGCATCAAAGATAGCAGAGTACATTTTTTCCCACTTTAGCGAGCAGGGAGCCAAGTCCATGAGCCCTGTCAGCAGAGAATGCCTGCTGCTTCATGCTCCATGAAATTGCTTTGTCCAGCTTAGGGAAACCTCTGTGTCCTAGTAATGGGCTCTCAACCCTGCAGTGAATCTGCAATCACTTTGTTTGTGGTGTCTAGACTTGAGGACAAGAGGTTTCTGAGTCATGACCAGGGTAGGTGGGATCAGAGTGTCTTCTCTAATGCCTTGAAGATTTGTAAAGCTGCTATATGAATGAGAAGTACTAGAGGTGGTCAATATTCCAAGGGAGATACATCATACATACATACATACATACATACATACATACATACATACATACATACATAATACTACATCAGAAATATATGATTGTGTCTTTCCACAATGTTGAATCTATTGAAAAACAAGTTCAGAAGGTATGGAGGCTTTGTTGTCAGTAATATGCTAAGTACTCCCACTTTCCTCGATATCCCTGGCCACAACATACACAGGTTATTTATTCCAATCTTAATTGCTTAATTAACTCTAAGGTCACACATTACATAGCACAAAGTAATTTTATCTACCTCTCTATATCATTTATCTATCATCTACCTATCTTTTATCTATCTATCTTACAGGATAGTTACGAGGGGGTTAAAGAGGCTGCAGCAGAGTTTTAAGAGTTTCAAAGAAGCCTGAGGGGGCAGAAGCTTGTAGAAAGGCAAAGGCAGTCTCTTCAGGATCAGGATAACAAGCCCAGTCTAGGGTTTACTATGCTGCCTAAGAGTTGGACCACAGGGCCAGACATCCATGCTGGGGGAAAGCTATGCAAAGATGAAGGCAGATATTGGAGAGATGATCCTGTCATCTAAAGAACCACAGAAACTGTCAACAAACCACCAGCAGGAAGGGAGGAGGCACAGAATCCATTTTTTCTTATAGCCCAAAGGAGGAATCAATCAACTGATACCTGGGAGCAACCCTCATCCTATACAAGCAGGAGACAACAGATCCCTTGATGTTCATGTGACCCTGCGTGTGACCCTCTTTGTAGCAGTCCTGGCAGGCTAACAGGGAAGTAACTGTAGCTCTGAGCTGTGCCCTGACATACTATTTTAAATGTTCATGAACACAGATGTGCCTGGAAATGGCCTGTTAAGAGTAAAAACATTAATAAATCTAACCATCTGCATTGTTTGCAATGGTCTAAGGCTGGGGTAAGATGGGGATTTTGTTATTTCTTTAAATGTAAGTTTTAAATTAGATCAAATCAGTCAAAATAGATCTTCAGGCATTAGCTACCACCATCCACAGGTGGGATAAGACTTAGTAAAGTATTTGCATCTTTTCTTTATTGCTTCAGAGACTCAATCTGTAGCAATAGTCCAGGCCAGGTTGAAAAGCACTTAGCACTTGGGAAGACTTTGTTTCCAAAGCATTTTCCTTCATACTGAGCTCTGCAGGGCCTGGTTAGAGTTTAGTTTTGAGCAAATTTGTGGAAATCTAGTTTTTACAATTACTTGCTGCAAACCCATGTGTAGGTTGTGGAGCAGAAGTCTAGGAATGCAGACAAGAAGAGATAAATGAACCTGTAATTCCACATTACTTAATAGGGTGGTTTTAACAATTGCACTTGATGGCTAGATGAATGTCCACTTGTAAAGTGCTCTGTGGCTTCAACTCTATTTACTCAGAGAGAAAGGCACTGATTACAATAGATTCACTTTGAGCTCAGTAATTCTAACGTGTAGTATATGAGCAGCAAACATATTAAGCAAGTTTCTCAATATGTGTGTGTTTGTATGAGTGAAAAAGGAGTGGCTGTATACAAAACTATTGAGAGTTGTTAACATGTGACTAGTGTTTGAACCATAACTGTCAATAGGATCACTTAGAGGTCACTATATGCCTATGCACAAAGCATAGAGTAGGGCACAAGACTTCTATAAGGCCTTAGATTTCTATAAGCAGAAGATTGGAAGAACAGAAAGAGTCAAGCCAAAGCAATAGGAGGGATCCAGAAACAGTCCTGAAGGCAGGAAGAGGAGAATGTTTAAAGAGGCATGGAGTCCTCAGATGCATACTATTTTACTGTGAAGTTGAATACAGTGACCAGAAAGGGTGCATTGCCTTTGCCGAGGTGAGAATGACAGAACCTCAACATAGTAAGTGACAGCAGAACAGAGGAGGGCAGAAGCCAGCCTGAAAGACAAGTATAATTAAGACTGTTGGCTGCTCCCTTTCCAAGGATTGGAAAACTTTTCCATAGTGATATGTATGTGTGTAGGCAAGGAAGTAGCGGGGGTGGGGTGCAAAGAGAGGGAGGGAAGGAAAGGAGAATGAAAGGAGCGCCAGGGAACCAATGACAGCAGACTGAGAAGTCTCTGAAAATCTGATGCAAGGCTTGGGGTCCAAGAGTGCCTCTACTTCTGGTTAAAGCCACTTTGCTCTAAGTCTCTATGATACAACTGAAGTGGTCCAGGGAAATCAGTGGTGTGGCTGAGCCTGGAAATGCTGCAGCCTTTTGCTGAAGGAATCTTCTAGTTCTTGGCTACACCAATGAGGAAGAGGATGAGGGTTTCTGGTGGCCAGTTAGGGCAGAGCCATGTAGGTTTTCCCCTCCACTCACTGCACTGCCAGGATAGTGCATGTGCAGCCTTTCCACATATGACAGGTAAAAACATGACACTTGTAACGACCGGTGACAATCACAGATTCTTTTTCCTTTTCCATGTTACCCTATCTTCTCTATATTGGGCTCGTTAGGAAGGATACATTTTTCATTTGGCTTTGAAATGCCCTATCATTGGGATTTTCATGTGACTATGATACCATGGGGGTTGAAAGTAGCTTGGAGATTTGAATGTGAAACTTGATGAAGTTGGTATGATTTTGTTGTGCCTCCTTTGGGGAAGGGGTTGGTATATTTTGTATATTAATACAGAATATATGCATTATATTATGTGGCAACATCTTGTGCAATGCCTGTCTATGAGAGTGCATATGTGAGTGGGCATGTTTGTGCATGTACATATGCACACATGTATATATGCATGCATGTTGTATGAATATACGTGTGTCTGTGTGGTGGTTTGAAGAAGAATGGTTTCCATGGGCTCTTATGTTTGAATACTTGATCCCCAGCTAATGGGACTGTTTAGAAATGATTGGGAGGTGTGGCCTTGTAGAAAGTGGTATGTCTAAAGTCTACACCATTCCCTCTGTCTATCTCTCTCTGTCCTGCCTCTTATCTGTGGATCTGGCTGTAAACGCCCAGTTACTGTTTCAGCAACATGTCTGCATATTGCCATGACATGATACTCAGACTCACACTTTAGAACTGTAAACCCCAATAAACTCTCTTCTATTAGTTGCCTTAGTCATGGCATCTCATCACAGCAGGAGAAAAAGTAAGACAGTGTGTATGTATGCATGTGGGCATAAAGGTATAACTTGTGTTGTGTATCTATGTGGTGGACTACAATTGGCCTGTTTCTGTGAACTGCCACTTTCTGATTCTGGTCTCATAACCCATGACTGTGAATCATGGTGTTCGTGGCCAGAAGAAACAACCTTAGAGCAACTGACTTAGGAATAGTTAATGATGGCAGTACATCTTCTTGACCATAAGTTTGATCCAGGAGAGAAATTATGACTTACCATGCTAGGGAGAGTCCTTTTTTCATTTCCCCTGGAAAATGAAGCATCTCACTATTGAGTTGATGGGTAGCATCCCTGCTGTGTAAAGACAGCTTGTTTCCACTGGGAAACAATAAGGCCAACATGGGCCCAGCACTGAGATGTAGAATAGGGAAGAAAGAGGATGTGTTGGCTCCTGTTGAGTTTGTAGTCTACCTCTGACTCTGAATCCACTTTGTGTTTCTTGAAAATGGGAATGTGAATGTAAGAAAAATATAAGTAGACATTTGTTTTAAGAAGTGGGCAAAAAGCAAGGAAATGGAATAATAATTGAAGGGAGAGTTCAATGAGAGTGTTCATTTGTGAGAATTACTATGGTAATTCCATATGCTGAACATAATCTTCTAGAGGGGGTAACAGAAGATATAGAGTGGATCTGGTGATTACAGAGCAAAAGCAATGGTAACAGAAATTTCGTGATGGGGAGAGATTAGAAAATTAAAACCACGTGAAAGGACGGCCTTTGGGGTAAGAAGAGTACTTTTCTATCAATTCATTATGGATGCTTTTCACAAAGCAGAAATCCAGTTAACAACATAACACACCTTGCCATCATCTCACTTAACAGCAAGGCCAGAGGAAGGAAGCTCCAAAGGTAATTAACTCAGTCAAGAGTCTGAGTGCCACTCACCTCTGCCTTGCCCCCTTCTGTGTGCCAGCTGTGGCACCCTGTAGAAGACCTGGAACATTGTTAAACATCACATGCAGGTAAAAACATCCTGAAACAGTCTCCAAAACTCTTCTCTTTAAGCTTTGGGTGACTCTACTGTATCATTCAGTCATTCCTAAAACGGTCTCTTATACCTAAGAGGCACGCAAACATGGCAGTTTTTTTCCACACATGGCTCATGTGCTGGAGCTGGGCATAGCCAAGCTCCTTTACACATGCATTCTGCCTGATGCTAGTTGGGTTTTGGTTTAAAGAATAAACAGGGAAAAGGCTATTAGAAGTAAATGATTATTTGATTCTTTGTATTTGGTAAGATGTGGTTTGTGGAAAGAATATGGTCCCCAATAGACACATATCAAGAGGATGCTGAGAAGAATGCCTGTTCCATCTGTGCTGGATGGAAAGCTGTCTCTGTGTCTGCAGGTACAATGTAACTCTAGGTTTCTTTGTTAATCTTTAGTTTTGATGACTGATTTGGAAATGAGAGCAGCATATTGAAACCATCCGTCATTGGATACCAAGACCACTCTGACATTTTATGTCCATAAGTGTTTATTTATGAAAGGGGGCATGTGAACTTTGGTGCATATGCACTGATATGCAAAGTATGTGAACTGTTTTTCAGCTTCTAGTCACTTGAAGATTGCTTTCTATCCTTTCTATCCACTGGCTCTCAGCCAGTGAGTTTCCATTATCAGTGAGATCTGTTTCTTGGACAACAAATAAGGGGGTTTAGTTCTTTGTTTTGTTTTAAATCCAGTTGCCAATCTGTTTTTCTTTCCTGGTGACTCCAGGACACTTACATTTATTATTGAGATATGTTTGTTGATCACTGAAGTTTCTTGCTTTATTTCCTTGTTAGATTATTGCTTGTTCCTTATTTCTTCCCTATTACTGGACTTGAGCTTGTTGGACTTGAAGGAGTCCTACCTGTCCTTCCCTTGATTATAAGGGTGAGTGAGGAACATTTATTGAGAGGCAAAATAAATTTTCCCTGCTGTCCTTTGTCCACCTAGTTCTCTTGCGATATTCATCCTTTCCTTCACTCTTTTGATTGACACTGTCCCTTCCTGTGCACAGCATCCTTTTAGATATCTTCTGGTTTCTGCTGTGTTGGTGTAGTAGCCATGAATTGTCTTAGAAAAAATGATTATCTTGATATGGCTTTGTGTTTCCACCAATTCTAAAGGCACACACACACACACACACACACACACACACACACACACACAGAGAGAGAGAGAGAGAGAGAGAGAGAGAGAGAGAGAGAGAGAGAGAGAGAGAGAGAGAGAGCTTGATATTTTATTTAGAGTTGTTGAGGAGAGATCTAAAGTTACTCTGAGAAGGGCCTAACTGCACTGGTTCTTTTTAGTCAACTTTTCACAGGTAAGAATCTTGTGAGAAGAGGGAATCTCAATTAAAGAACTTACTTCTTCCTCAGACTGGTCTGTAGGTAAACCTGTAAGAGATTTTTTGATTAATGATGGATGTGGGAGGACCTAGCTCACCTTGGGCAATGTCTCCCTGGACTGATGGTCCTGGGTTCTATAAGAAAGCAGGCTTAGCAAGCCATGGGAGCAAATCAAAGCTGCTTTTCTCCATAGTCTCTTTATCAGCTCCTGCCTCCAGGTTCCTGCCTTGAGTCCCTGCCTTGATTGGAACATGAAAGCCAAACAAACCATTTTGTCTCTGAGTTGCTTTTGGTTATGGTGTGTCATCAAAGCAACAGAAACCTTAAGACATGCCTTTAGTGTTAAAGTCCATTGCCAAGTCTGAGATCTTCAGCATTTATCAGTACATTATCATCAAATAATTGTATAGCTTGGCTTATTTAGTATTTGGTTCATTTTCAGTTAATTTCTGTATAGATTGTGGTAGGGATCCAGCACCAGATTTTTGCATGAGATTATCTAGTTGTCCTGTGCTGGGCCCTTGGACAGGTAGAGTTATGGAAGGGCCAGTTCAGCTCGTATCTTCCTGGGCTAAGCAGGATGGAGAGTGTAGACGACCCAACCCCCTACACATACCCAAGTCATCAGAGAGAACCACATTGAGTTGGGAGCCTTGTCAAAGCAGGAGCTCATTTTATTGTAACAGGCAGGTATTTATATAGCGTTGGGACTTGAGGCATGAACCTTAGGATGGGGTGAGGTATTGGGGCCAATTATGATTCACCATATTAGCAGTAGCTAGGCAGAGGCAGCTTTGCTGAGTCACTCCTATGTGGAAGTGACAGGCCAATGACAGGGCGCCAAACTCTAGCTCAGGAAGTTCCACTAGGCCTTTTAAGATCCAACAGTTCTAACCATTTTTTAAGTGGATCTTCCTAGTAAATCTTCTTGACATACTGGACAAAACTCTGTTAGATCTTTGGGCTTAACTCTATTCCATCTGTTTACATGTTCCAGTCAAATACTAAGTTGAATATTGCAAATTTCTGTAAGCTCTGAAATTGGGAGATGTGAGTCCTATCTATAAGATAATTATCTATAAGATAATTTTTGAATATCTGAGTTCCTTCGTACTCCATAAGAATTAAACAACAGCTTGATACATAAAACTGCCATCAAGCCTGATTACTCTAAGTTCATACCCCAGAACTCACATGGTGGAGGAAGAGAAGAGAATTCTACTAGTCACCTTCTAAGCTCCACACACATATGGCAATGGTTTGAAAAAAATGCTCCCCAAAGAGAATGGAATTATTAGGAACTGTGGCTTTGCTGGAGTAGGCATGGCCTTGTTGGGGTGAGTGTGTCACTGTGGAGGCTAGCTTTGAGGACTCATACATGCTCAAGCCACACCAGTGTATCAGACCTCTTCTTGTTGCCTATAAGATATAGGACTCTCAGCTACTTCTCTGGCACCATGTCTGCTTGCACTCTGCCATGTTTCACTATGATGGTAATAGAATAAACCTCTGAACTGTAAGCAAGCCATCCCATCAAATGTTTTCCTTTGTAAGTGTTGCTATGGTCATGGTGTCTCTTCACATAAACAAACCCTAACTAAAACACACCCACACTCAGATCCAGGCATAAAACAATGGAAAAATTAAAATGTTTATTTATTTTTACTCTATGTATATGGATATTTTACCTTTATGTAGTTATGCACTACATAAATGTGCCCATGGAGTCCAAAAGAATGTGTGAGATCCTCTGGAGTATGGACAGCTGTGAATTACCAATTAGAATTGAACCTGGGTCATCTGGAAGTGCAGCCAGTGCTTTTAATTTTTGAGTTATATCTCCAGCTCCTAAAAATGTTTAAATAAAAAATGGGATGCTGTCTTAACAGGTACCTAAAACACAGAAAAGATTTGAAGCTTGGTGATGGTTAGAGGCTTGGAAATCTTTAGGGAAATGCTTAATGAATAGCTATTGGGAGAGCATAGATCAAGGACCGAGTACTTGCCTAATGTATGCTATGCTCAGTTAGATCCCCAATACTTAGGTGACATCGCTATTACCATGAAATGACTACCAAAGGTAATCTGATGAAAACTGGGAAAGCAAAGCAGAGAGCTAGAGAAAAAGCTGTCATCTTCTCAGAGAAGATAAATCATATGAATATTAACAAGGATTCTAACAAGGTCATGGGAGGAAAAGATGAACATGGTATTTACAGTGAAGGAAAGATGATCCTGACTGAATTGTGTTCAAAGCCTGTTGTGAGAAATGTAATACATGTCAGTGATGAAATTGGATATTTGGCCGAAGAGTTCTAAGTGTTGAAGGAGCAGATAATAAGATAAGCAAGTTGAAAAAAATAATGGTTAAACAAAGAACAGAAAGTTCTCAGCTTACTTTCATAGCAGAAAATGCCAAGGCTATTACCATGGAACTTTCTTTTAAGGAGATAATTATGAGTGTGAGCTGCAGATCTACTCAATACCCTCAACAGGAAAACCAAGAATGTCAGCTACAAGAGATGAAGATGGGATTGGATGAAATGAAGGAATCTGGTTTCTTAGATTCTACAGAAGGTGATTCAGCTGTGCACAGCTATACATGTGCACAGTGACCCAAACAAGCCATGGTGTGGGTTCACCTGAAACTATGAAGGTGAAATTCAGCAAGGCAGAATCCTAGGGACAAGATTCATATGGTAGAATTCTGGGAATCTGGTCCCTAAACTTCTACTCAGCAAAGTCCTGAGGGCATGACCCACATTGTGAAGTGATGCAAAAGATCAAGCACTGCCCAACAGAACCACAATGCTTCTGAGGATGCTTCTCAAGCCTTACAGGCTCATAGAATCCATCTTCCCTTCCCTATGCCTTCTTTGTGGAATAGGAATGTTTATCGTATGCATATTTGACCGCTAGAGTTTGGAAGCATATGAACTGTTTGGTTTCCTACCTGGAAAAGAACATTTTCTCCAGATGAACTGTCTTGCTAATAAGTGATTTAGAATAATACTTTGATGAAACTTTGACTTTAGACTTTAAAGTTGAGGTTGTGCAAGCTAAGACTTGGGGGCTGTTGAGATCAGATGTGTTTACATGTAAAAACAGCAAGAATTTCAGAAGGGCTCAATGTGGACTGCTAAAGACTAGACATCTCCTAATGTGGAAGTCCTAATCCCTTGGTGGAATAATTAGGTCTAGAGATAATCATGAAACTAAATAGCTAGAGTGACATGATTTCCTTATAGGAAACAGAAGAGACTGGAGTGACCCTCTTGGGATTCATGTATAGTCTCATTTATAGTATTCATTGATTTAAACATGTAGACTGTGGTAGATTTTATGCCCATCTGAATTGATAAAGAGAACTCTGTTCTGGCTTTCTGACTCTTCCATCTTCTAGCTTGTACCATGCCTTCTTAGTGGATTTTCCTTAAAGCAACTTTTGAATTTCTGCATGGCCCCATTTTATAATCCTTTTGCTATTTTCTGTTTACTTACACATCATTTTCCCTAATTTCCTTTATTGATGTTCTGTCCATGGTCTTATTTGTTTGTTTGTTTGGTTTTGTTCTTACCTCTGAACACATTTAAGATCAAGGTTTTTTATTGCTGTTTTTCAGAAAGTCTAGAACTCATTCTCTAGAATTCCATGCAATGATTTCCAACAATTTCTTTTAAGAAATGAGTTCCCCACCCCAAAGTCATATTGAATTTTGAAGGTCAATAGCTTTTATTGAGAAATGAACATGCTAACTATTGTGATGAAGAGATTGCAGATACCAGATCTTGTCTTTTGCCCCTAAGAATTGGTGATATTACTCACTGAAGAAGTTGTCCATCCATTTAGTTAGTTATTTTTCTTTGCAGCACTTTTGCAGAGCCTATGTTTCTTGTCATATGTGGTCACTGAAGTGCCTTTTGTTATTTCTGTAGTTAGCCACTGATAATAGAAATTTCTTTGGAAATCAATATTTTTCTTCATCAAGGACTTTTCTAGAGCCAAAAAGTGTTCTTCTAGACTCTAAAATACTTCAGTGATTAATACTGCCAACTAAGTTGTTTTTTATATCAAGATCAATTCCTAGAGTCTCTCCCATCTGTCATCTTCTAATTTTAATATAACTTAAATATGACTTTAAAATATATCAATGCCTTTTCTTGACTATAAACATGGTACATTGGGTGTAGTGTATCTTTGACTTCTCATGTACCTGGTTTGCCTGACATTTGTAGGATGGTTAAAATAGGTCATCTCTGGTAGATAAGAGAATACTCCAAATCAAAGTTCAACCTGATTGCAACTCAGTTTACTGTCTGTAAAATGAGAATAACACCAGCATAAACTTCTCAAGAAATTAAACCAAGAATCTGGGAAAACTTAAAAATAAAAAGGTTTGCAGAATGTCTGCTATATAGTATACCTATAATAAATGTGATCCATCTTTGATGATAGTTTTTTATTTTTGCTTTGTTTTTGTTGTTGTTGTTTTATTTTGGTTTTTTTTTGAGACAGGGTTTCTCTGTGTAGCCCTAGCTGTCCTGGATGTAGAGCAGGCTGGCCTCACAGAGATCTTTCAGCCTCTGCCTCTCAAGTGCTGGGATTAAAGGAGCATGCCACCACCACCACCAGGCTGGGTGATAGTTATTTTTAAATTATCTACCTTTGTAGTTAAAATGTGAAGGTTTTTTAAAGGTAAGAATAATGTTTTCATTTTTAATCTTATATTTCTTACATATAGCAAATAATAAACCTATTTCTGCAACAAAATAGTAAAAAAATGTTGAATGAAGGAATAAAGACTCTCTAGACAGCATAAAAATAGGTTTATAAGAAAAGCAATCAAGTAATGATAAGATATTTTACAAATCACAAAGGATATGGAAACAAAGTGCACCCAACTGAAAAAACCCAATTCCATAAATAAAGATTTTCTTTAATAACGACAAAAAAAAAAATGGACAAACCAAATACATTTTGGTGAGAGGGAGGAGAGATAAAACTCCCTTTCTTCCTCCCATGTCTCAGAGATCACTGTAGAAGAAGGGGCAGAAAGAATACAAAGGCCAGTGGCAGTGAGGACTACTAGGAACTTGTGTTTTCCAAGATATAATAAGGCCGTTACACATGTGCACTCACAACAGTTTAGACAGCATGAACAAAGCATGTCAAAATTCAAGCTAGATGAAATGCCAGCATGGTGAGGATGGGCCATGAATTCCCACCCCTAGCTAAAGACCTAGCTTCTGCGGAGGGAGAGTTAGTTGTCCTTAAGGGTGTGGCCCAGCATATGTCTAGCAAGCTCAATTGGAAGGCCAAATACCCAAGAGTGTCTAGGCAACACTAATTGGATTTGATGGGTATTTTAAAAAATAATAAATGAGAACACAAAATTGGTGAGTATAGAATCAGGGATGGATCTAGGAGGAGATGGGGAGAAAATAAATATGATCAAAATCAGGTGCTAGAAATCTCTTAGGTGCTATGAAAATACTCTTAAAACTCAAATGAATGCATACTGTGATTGGAGGAGTCAGAAGAACAATGAGAGAAACCATACACAGTTCAGTACTTAATATGCTGCAGATATCCTACTGAGGGTTGCTCCTTTATGGGCGTGCATGATTTTCAAACCCTGTGTATTAAGTAATGTTCTTTTCTTCCTCTACTGCCAGTGTAAAAGAAAATGAAGGCCAGAAAGGCTGAGAAAGTTGCCCAAATCACTTAGCAAAGCTGAGATTTTTCCCTAAAGGCTTTAACTCAGAGTTAAAGCTGTTCTACTCTAGAAAGATAGAAGAGGATTCAGAGAAGCCAGACCACAATCCCTTGCCACCAAGTGCTCAAGACTCGACTGTGTTGGCAGTCATAAAAGCACACTGGGCCTCCCCAAACCCTTCATATTGAAAGGTATCACCAAAAGTTCTTGGAATGTGTATTTTCTCTGGTCCTAAGTGTATACCTTGGGGACTCCCAGGACATAACTCAGTGACTGTGTCGAGTGCCATCTATCAGACTTGTTAAATGAATGATTGTGTAGGTAGACTGGGAGAACCTATTTCTGGTGTATGGTATGTTAGCATTTGCTTTCTAATTGCCCTCTTTATATGATAAACTATTTAAAAGCACTGATTTTCTAGACAAAAAAAGGTATATTTTGCAGTAACATCCAGGATTTTATGAAAGAGATACTCAGAGGAAATCTATGCTTCGGAGATCACCAGGGAGTTGCAGTGAACCCAAAATTCTCCCAAATTTCCAGTGCCCCTCAGGAGTGCTGTTGAGCTTCTGAGACAGAACCTAAGGAGCTATCAGAGAGAAAGGAAGAGACCGTCAGGGAGCTCACCCAGGGTTATGCGCCACCACACCTTCTCCTTTAAGAGGGATCCAAACAGCAGAACCATCACAAAGGTGTCTTTTGGTTGTGATTTTGCATAGGCCTTGATTGAACCAGAGTTTAACTTGAAATATTTAACATCAAACATTCCCCTCTGCCTCTAACACTGCTGCTCTTATGGTTAAGTGTTGAAGTGAGAGCTGTAGACTCCCAAGAGTTGAGTTTCAAGAACTACACGTGACCATGTGTTTCAGAGGCAGCTGTGCCTCTGAACCTCAGAGCACAGTGGAGGTGACTGCTGAGACCCTGACAAGCAAAAATGTCCCCTGCATTGCGACTGTGTTCCAACCTCTCTTATCCATGTTTAAAATAATGTATTCAACAATATTTCTGTCTTTCTTTCACCGTTAGTTATGTGGAGAGGATGTCGAGAAAGCTCTTTACCAAAAGATTTAATAGATTTTAGTAGAAGACAATGTGTTCCTAAATTGACCTTTTAAAATAAAGCTCTTGAATTCCATGTCTTTACAAAAATGTATCTTTAGCTTTTAGCCTCTGAAGAAGCAAAATCACAACTGCTTAAGAAAGTTTCCCTGCTGGAAGAAAGGCTAGAGTCTGTGGGCCAGAAGAGGACCAGTGGACAGTCCTATGAAAACATGGTTCTTGAGAAAGACAAGGTATGTGGAAGAAAGGTCACATTTTAAGGCTACTTAACCGCATATGACAAGTCTGTACGCCGTTGCTGGGTTGAAAGTCCCCATTTAATAGGGTGGGCCTGTCACTCAATGGTAACGATGCAGGCACTTAGAAGCTGATTTTACTGAAAGCATTGACTCATCTTAATAGCCCACAGATAACTAAAAGTATCGGGGAAATTGGACACCTGCCTTCATTCTGTGTCTGTTTCCAGCTGAAGGCATAGAGAGAAATCATTGTCTAAACCTAGTTACCCAGGATTCTAGAAGACCAAACCCTGGGAGGAAAAGGCACCCCACACCTGGATGAAGGCAATTGTCTACAAGATTGAAGCTGTATTCTAAAATCAACTACTTAATGTGTAGAGGACCACCATGCAGGACTAGTGCTGTTCGGGTCACATCTTGACCCACAGTGCTTTACTATGTAAAGTTCTGGCCTTCTAATTTCATATTAGTGCTCCAAAAATTGTTCTTCAGGGTCACTGGACTTCTATATTTGTTTCTCTTCCCAGTGTGGTCATACTAAGTAAATATCTCCTTTCTCTTGCCTTCACCAATATTTCTCTAAATTGGTTTATTAAAAATTTTCACTTACATTTAAGCTTTATTTTTCTTTTGATAATGCATCCTTTTGGGAAATATTAGCTTCATAGTTCGATTATTTTGTACATGGCATCAACTGTATACATATTTCTTAGTTTTCAAGGTTGGACCTGATAATAAAACAATGGATCTTAGAATGTAACATTTGTCTTAGTAAGGATTACAAAACACCATAACCAAAAGCAAGTTTGGGAGTAAAAGGTTTACTTGCCTTACATTTGAGCACTGAGCTGTGCATCACTGAGGGAAGTCAGGGCAGGAACCTTAAGGCAGGAGTAGCACAGAGGCCATGGGGGGATGCTGCTTTGCTCACCCTTTTTATAGAACTCAGCCCAGGGATGACACTACAAACAATAGGACTGGGCCTTCCTCAATAAATCACTAATTAAGAAAATGTTTGACAGTTGTTATGGAGACATTTTATCAGTTGAGGGTCCCTCCTTTCAAATAACTCTAGCTTGTGTCAAGTTGACACAAAACTCTCCAGCACACATATTTTTAATTTATGTATCACCATTATATAAACTTGACTTTTATTCAACTCAAAGAGTTTTGTATGCCTATGGATATGTTATTTTTGTAAATGTGCATATGTATGCATATAGAGGAACACACACACACTAGCATTAACCTCATCACTTCAAGCTATCATTTTTCCCCTGGAAGTTTTGTACTTTGCCCTCAGGCTTTCTCATAGACAGAGAAATGACCTCTCCGGTACAGATTTCAATATCTATTTAATGTCCGAATGCTGCCAGTCAGTATATTGGGAACAGGCACACATTTACCTGTGTACTATGAAGAGTTAGACATTGCTCTCTATCCCCTTCTTTCCAGTGCATCGAGAAGCTGCTGGCTGAGGTAAAAGCCTCCCAAGAGAAACTTACAGCCCATGTAAGTGTTTTCCCTCTTCTTATTCTCATTATTCATGGCACTGTAAACCTGAAAATGAGCAGAAATTTGTCAGAAGTCATAAATGAGGTTTATTCACTGTGAAACAAACCATAAAGTTAAAAAATGATATTTTTACAACTTCTCCATAAGTAAAGTTCATTTTCTTGCAGATGCCAAAAATGAAAAAAGGTGATCTCTCTCTCTCTCTCTCTCTCTCTCTCTCTCTCTCTCTCTCTCTCTCTCTCTCTCTCTCTCTCCCTCCATAGATAGATAGATAGATAGATAGATAGATAGATAGATAGATACAGATACAGATACGGATATATAGTCAGATGGTAAAACCAGATGTGATGGCACATCTGAAGAGCCTTACATGTAGAAAAGGATGCCAGAAAAACCAGTGGAGAGTCAGAATGGAGACCAGTGGTTATTGACATATAGAACATAGGTCTGAGGCAGAAATCCTGAAACTTTAGTTCATGCAAATATCTCCTGGAAACTGTCAAAAGGCAAACTGCCCAGAGATGTTGTTTGCTGGATTCTTAGGCCTGGGGTGATTGTAGAAGTCACTAATACCAATGCTTCCAAAGTTTGAGTGGGTCTTGAGCAGCATATTATATATGAACTCATTTGCCCCAGTCCTGTGATATTTGGGAAAGTGACCCTAAATCAGAGTGTGTGAATGCCCATTTGCTACCAGAACATCTTTGATGAAAACCTCATGAATTCTTGCGGCAAACTCATTTGCACGTTAGCCTGTGTCTGTACAGAGAACTAATGAGCACCAACAGACAGGATACCCTTGTGTATTTGTGTCCATAAATCAGTCACTTCTGAGAATATGAATGTCCCTGATACACCTTAAGCATGTCTCCAAACATGGTCATCTCCATCTCCATCTGGGCTGCACAGGCTAACCTTGATAAAGGATACTGGCCAGCCATGTCAAGTGACCACTCTCAAGCACCAAGTTCCTGAGACCAGTTCAGAATACAAACAGAAAATCTTTTTAATTGTCCCATCTTTTGTGCTGAAGGAAAAACAACAAAATACAAACCCAAAAACCTTATGTGTCAGGACAGAGCTTTTAATCCCTAAACCCAGTCTTTTTCTGACTTTGTATACTCATTTGAGCAGTATTGAAAGTGATGTGTGCTTGTGTTTGTGGCCGTGAGGCCTGTTCTAGTAGAAGTATGCCACACTAGCTCAGCAGTCTGTGCACATGATTCTTCACTGGCCAGCCCCAAGGGTGCCAGATAATGACTGTAGCGGGAGGAAAGCTCTGTACTTACTCTGTTCCCTATATCTGTTAGCAAGGAGGAAAAGCAGATGCACTTCCCAGCTTCTGATACCATCTTCCAGCATCTCCTCTAGACATCCTGATGTTGAGAGCTCTGAGTCACTGGTGCCTTGGGGAAATCCCTGTGATAGCTACTTCTGTCTCCTAACTCCTGAGAGTGTCTGCCTCCACAATGCTGCTATTGTCCCAGGCTCGTCTGAACCCGTGCTGCTCTTTTGTACAGTGTTTCTAGATTTTTCTATAGTTATTATCCAACACCTGGATTTCAATATGCCGGTTCATATTCATCAAGGCTTTTCTTTAGTTCATCAAGAAAGTTTATGGATTTGGCCATGTGTCTTTCCATGTTCCTATCATATCAATTTCAAATTCTAATATAACCTGTTAAGTTAGGCATTATTTCTCAGGTTAAAAAACTGAATCTTAGAAATGACAGATTACTTTTCATACTTAGAAATTCATGATTTTGCCGTCACAGCTGAGTGTCTTTCCAAATTACTCTCTCTACATGCTCCCTGAGGGGTCATAGGTCATCTAGAGCACCACTTCCAACACCCCTTTCTCTTTCTGTGCTCTGGAAGTGATTCATCCCTTTGCAGCCCTTCAACTCACACTTCTATGCTGATCAACAGCCACTTTCACCCTCCATGTTCTTCCTGTCTTAATCATCCTGTAATTATAATCCCTAAGTATTTTTAAGGTGCGTTTCTTAAAACATTATCCCTGGTGAGAACCTTCAGTAGGATGCTACTACCTACTCAGAAAAGAAAGAAAGTGTGTGTGGGGGGGCACATGGGGGCTGGGAACAAAGCAAAGTGGATTATTTCCTTTAGAAAGCATCCTTGTATAGTCAGGCTCCCAATGTGTTCATCAGTAAGTACCATTTTAAAGCACACAGATGTTTCCTAATTATGTCCTAGTATCATGCCACTATCTCAGGATCAGCAAGTCATGGATGTCTTAAGTTTGCATGTTTTTTCTTTTCTTTTTCTTAGAGCATACTTGATATATTTACTGTCTTTGTATATAGTTTTGTATCAACCCTAAATAATTTATTTAGACTAAAAGGGAATTGTAGTGAGATATTCACCCTGTCTGCACCTGTCCCCCTGACACCAGATATCATGGATAAATAAGGATTGGGGAAAACATATAGGCTCATGGGAGAAATCAGCCTATATGATTTAGGGAGAAATCACAACAGAGACAGGTGACAGCCAGCAGGTTCCCATCCCAAGGAAGCCTCCAGATACCCTATGTCTCTGATCAGGAAGCAAGAGCGAGCCTCTGGGGTCTCTGACCCCAGAACTAGTTCTCCCAGGTCATGTCAACACCTGTTGCCACCCCAAATAAGCGTGATCAGTGCAACAGGTTCAGGTGGGGTGAATGTCTCACTACAAAGTCAGATTTGTCGTCTTCTTTGTCTGCATCTTGAATTTATCCTTTTGTTACATTCCCCAGCCATGGTGGCCAACATACACTCTGAAATTATTCTAGAGACCAACTAAAAGTCAGTCTTAAAACTCTCTCCTTCTCCATCCTTATGTAGTGAGCTGCTGTGGGATCCTGGACCTAAATCTATGTTACCTGACTTCCACACCTCTTACTTCACTATGCTACTACATCTCTACCCTTTCCTGACCATTGTGTAGTTTACTTATTGTAAATGGTCCCAAATAATTAACATATGAAAATTTAGAGCCTTCTGCTGTCCCTCTCCAGTCACACACACACACACACACACACACACACACACACACACACACACACACATTTGTTTTAGTTGCATGGGGTTTAGTTGGTTGAGAAGAAAAAGGATAAAATCTATGTGTAAATATTTTAAGTGAAGGCTGTGTGCATAGCTCAGAGTGTTTGCTTGGCATACTTGAAGCATGAGGTTTAAGGCCTAGTGCAGCAGGGGATCAGGAGTTAGAGGAAGGGAACAGAAGGGAAGGGAAGGGAAGAGAAAGGAAGGAAAGAGTGACAGATCTAAACTGGGCATAGAAAACAAAACCAAGTAAAAGAGTTAAAAGAGAGACTGGCATGAGAATGTGATCAAGGAAGAAGAGAGAGGGCTTAAGGAACTAAGATTGCAGTAACAGAACTTTGTACATATAGTGAAGGTTTTTCTGGGTGAAAAATGGAAGGATCTTGAGATTTCTGAGGACTCTGAAGATTAAGAAGTAAATAATAGGGAGAGATAAGAAGAGTTTCTCGGTGTTGTTGACTTTTAGCCTCTTTAGGTATTTGAGGGTCCCATCAAAGACTGGATTTCTGTAACTGTAACTTCCTTAAATGCTCATTTGTGTAAATTAACCACTTGTGTAAATTATATCAACTTGACACAAGCCAAAATCATCTGAGAGGAGAGAATCCTAATTGAGAAAATACCTCCACAAGATCTGGCTATCTATCGGCAAGTCCGTAGGGTATTTTTCTGAATCAGTGGTCGATAGGGGAGGGCCCCATCTATTGCGGGTAGGCCACCCTTGGGCTGATGGTCCTGAGTTCTGTAAGAAAGCAGGCTGAGCAAGCCAGTAAGCAGCATTCCTCTATGGTCTTTGTATCAGCTCCTGCCTCCAGGTTCCTGCCCTGTTTGGGTTCTTGTCCTGAGTTCTTTGGATGATGAACAGGGATGTGGAGCCAAATAAACACTTTCTTACCCAAGCTGCTTTTGGCCATGGTGTTTAGTTACAGCCATAGTAACTCTAACTAAGAAAACCACCTAATGGCTTCCCAGTTTCCAAAAGGCCATCTTGGATGGTACTTGCAAACACCTCACCTGGCCCTCTTTCATCTCCATTTCTTTACTCTTCTCAGTTTCTGACTGATTCTACTAATAAAATGAAACTTCCATTTTTCCTTATATTTATAGTATCATGTGATGTTGGAGGATGTTAGTAATGGAGGCTTGGGAAACAAGTTGTCAGACATTGGCATATCAAAATCTATAGCACAGGGAAGGCACCACTCAGACCATGTATAGCCTTGTGTGAACCCCTTTCCTACATCATATCCGTTACATACCTGTGAACTTTCCTGTAAGTATGCCATACTATTTTGTCTCTAGGAACTTTGCTTATCATTCCTTTGCAAATAGAATACTCATATTTTCTATTCAATTTGCCATATTTTTCTCATTCTTGTTCAAGATAGCTCTTTTTTTTCTTTTTGAAGATTTCTGCTACCCAGAAGCCATCTATCTTTTATTGGTGTTTTCATATTTCTGTTTTCATGTCTCTTCACTCCTTCATTACTGTAACCCCATGAGGGAATAGACGCTTGTGGCCAGCCTTTTCTCCAAACCTGGGTTCTTGGAAAGCAGGGCAAATCTCCCTTAGTGTCTCTCAGGTGTCTTGTGCAGATTTTAATGACATGGCTTGAGCGGGAGAGAGGAAGACAAGAGGAGCAGTGATGGGAAGACAAACTGTCATACGCTTTCTCCTGTTCATGGAGTGTAGACTTAGCTACATGTGTACACTTTCATGTGAAGTGGAAACAAGGCAGACTACTTCAAGGAGGATGAAGAATCCCAGAGACAGAGGGAAAGAAAGGTGCTGCAGGGGGACAGAGCAAGCACAAAGGCGTATGTGCGAAAATGTCCAATGAAATCCATTATTTTATGTTCTAATTTGAAAATCAATAAAGCAAGAAATGGTACAGCCAAACTAAAGTGAAATTTATTTTGATATTTACAGACCCATACTCTATGCTTCTGAGCAAACATCTTTATATTTCTTAAAGATGCCAGTTATATAAGGTGTCAGTTCAACCTGAGGCTAGTACTGTCTGGAAAAAGCACTTATTAGCCACTTTTCTTTTGTGATAAAATGCCCCGAGTATGGACACTTGTAGAAGAGTTTATTTGACCTCATGGATCCAGAGGGATGCGAGTCCATGATGGCAGAGGGAGGCATGGCAACTAGAGCAAGCATGGTGGCAGGATCAGAGGCCGAGGGTTCACATTGTCAGCTGCAAGCCCAAAACAGGGAAAACAAATTAAAACTGGAAGGTTCTTCAAACTCTCCAAACCCACTCCCAGTGACATTTTCCTCCAGCAAGGCTATATCTTCTTAACCTACCCAAACAATGCCACCATCTAGAGACCAAGTTTTCAAATGCCCAGGACTATGGGGGACATTTATCATTCAAACCACCACAAGATACAAAGGAGAAAAAATAATAATTTCCTACAAAGGAAGTGCAAATTAAAGACAAAAACAAACAAAGAGTTATTCCTACTACAGGTGAAGAATTATATTTAATGATTGATCTTAATATGAACAACAACTTATTGTCTGGACTTATTCAGGTCAGTCATAAAGGACTCAATAGATGAATTATATTTTTATATAGTTAAACTGACAGCTATGAAATAGAAAACAATGCAAGTCTTAACATTTCCATGTTACCACTTGCTAATATTTTGAAGATTAAAATCTCATACCACTAACTTTACTGTTCCTAGCAGCAGCTTATATTTTTAACATTTTTTAAAGATTATCTTTTTCCCAGTGTACATGTGAGAACCCAGACTGGGCCACCCACAGAACTAAGCTGCCCTGGCAAATTTTTTTCACTCTTTATCCCATGGTTACTTAACTGCTTAGAGACCTACACAAGCTAAAACAAATACTTGCAGTGACTGTTTATAGTCACTTGCAGATAATTGTTTAAGTTATGATGACTTGAATTAAGACTAGATATCTAAAGGGGGGGAACACTTGAAAACAAATGCCTTCCAAATTGTTGGATCCATTTCTTGTTGAGCTTTAGTGTTTGGAGGTATAGTGTTTTGTCTGTCTGTATAATTCAGCATTAATGACCTTAATCTGTACAATAGCCCTGTGTCTTCAACCCCACTATGCCCTCATTCAAGTGCCCATCTTGTCTGTTGGTGCCTAGTTATCCATAACACCTACCCAGGGCTCTAAGTTCTATTAATGTTCAATGGAGTTATTTCAGCATGGGAATCTGGGTAATCAGGTGCTAGGCATTCAAGTGTTTCTATTCTTTTATAGCATTGTGTATGTCTAAAATACTTCAGAATAAGCCTAACAGTCAAAACTATTCCTTCAAATGACCCATGTCGCCTTCTTCAGTCTGTAAGATAGGCAATTGTGTGTCAAAACAGGAATCTCATAAGCTGGTTTCATAGGATGCTGACTGAGTCAGCAGCTGAGGTTAGTTAGGGGACCTGGCACATGGGCAGGCTCACCCTTGGTACTCCTGAAAGTTTTCCCCTAGGAGTTTGGTTTAACTTCTTTCTCTAAAGAAATGTTAACTTCCTAAAGTAAAGCTCCATGAAAGTTCCAGCTCAGTTTATGTATAGTTTCTTCCTGCCCTAAAAGTCTAGCCCATCTGCTGACTAATCTTTCCCCAGTGGGGACTACTTTCTTGAGATTTGTTTAGTTCTTCATCACTCTTAAACATCTATGAGCATGCTTTCCCCAGTAACATTCAGATTCCCATTACAGTCAAATCTTTCTCACCGTGTTCAGCTTGGGAGGCCTGCTATCCTAGGTACTCTGTTAGCTTCTTGCTTGAGGTGAGCCTATAGGCTGCAAGGAGTCTGCATGTTGATTCGGGTGAAGCGAGAGAAGGGTGACAGTGGATGTGTTTTGATGATGGTGGTAATCAGGAACCATGCCAAACTAGTTGATCCTCTTGGACTAGAACTGTTCTTGAACATTTTTTTTTCTGAACTGGGCCCTGTTGCTTTCAGGATCTGTCCCCATCCCCTCAAGCACAGTCTCATTGTTTGACTTGGTCAGAGTCAGATTAAATCAGCTGAAGCAGAGAACTCTATTGCTGACATTAGCTCAGTGATTTTCCAAGTGTCACACTGGGAGTTGTTTGAAAAGCATATTTTGAGATTCGTATTTCATAACCTGATTCAGAAACTTTAGGGGTGGAAATCCAGCAGTGGAAGGTTTGGAAAGTCCCTCTGGTAGTTCTGATGCTGCTAACTTTGATCTCTGCTATAATCATCTAGGTTTCTCTATCTGACCAGCATTGTCTATGAGCTACACAGCCCTGACTCTCCTACCAATGGGGATCTTCTCCAGGCCCAAGGATTGCAGGATTCCAGGATTGCAGCCCAGCTCATTATAAGGCACATATTTGTTCAGGAAATAACCAGAAAAGACCTGATCTTCCTCCTCCTCCCCTGCATCCCACACTTCTCTGCCTGCTCTTGAATTATCACTACATTCCTGACGCTTGTCATGACTAATTCTGCTTCCATGTGACAGTAATGAATAGTTCAGAGTCACTAACAGTATGGTTTCCTAGTGCTGCTACCTACATTATGTCATGTCTTTTTTACAACAATCCTGGGAGGTAATTCTCCTTCATCAGATAAGGAAATGCTAGCAAAAATGCTAGGATCCCTGCTCGCAAAGACTCCCCTGTAGCTGTTCTGAGTCTGGGGTACCGATTTCTGAGATTGGAATCATTCCAGTTCAGAACTTCTGCTGCTCTTAGACAAAAGATGCATGCTGCCTGTGACAATAAATTACTGCCTATGATGTCTACACTTTACATATTCTTTAGAGCCTATGGTGGAATTAATCAGTCGAGAGAGTTGGCCAGATGTCTCTAGAGTCTCTTACTTGGAGCCAATGAGGGATGATAAAATTCCTTTCTAATAGAGCATTTTTAGGCCATTTTAAAGATATATACATATATCTTTAACCTAATGGAAAATTCCTCAGCAGCTATTTATGGGCAGGCCCACATAATACTGACAGTTTGCACCTAGGATAAATCTAGGAAATAGTGCTGCATGTGTTGTCTGTATTACAATCATTCCTCGCTTGGCTTTCCTTGGCTGGATTGTCTCTACTGCATCATAACTTAGCCATACATTTTAACCATTGTATGGTTGGTCCATGGCTTGCCTTCATTATATTTGATATGGAGAATTTGGAAATTGGGTACTAGTCTAGCTTTTCCAGCTGGCGAGTGTCATTGCCAAACACATCCGATGGCTTGGAAAGGAAGGATGCATGCGCCATCATCCCTGATACTCCCCATGCTCGGTGACACCCAGTGGTTGGAGGATTTGGAATTCATCAAATAATAAGTTTACAATAAGTCTTTCCTCTACTCTTCTCTCATCACTTTTCTGCCTTTCCTAACTCTCCAGGAGGAGCTGTTTCTGTCTGAGTCTCTCCTTTATTCTTTACTCTACACCACTAGCTGAGTTCTCCATGACTTAGAACATAGCTGTAGTCATATGTTATATTTAATGCAAACTTAAAAACAGCAATAATAAATAAACAAGTATTTCTGCTTTATAGTAAATTATGCAGAAAAGAGTAAAATATGTATTGTTCTGTCCCATTTTCAAAAGGGAAAAAACAAATATTTGTATTTAAATCTGGCATAGCCTGGCGCTTTATAAGTGTTCAGTATCAACTGTTGTCTTGATATAACTTTATAGTTATTAAATATTAACTACAGTGATTGACTATATTTACTCATTTATACTCTAATTTCACAAAAGATTTGAGATGACTCATAAAAGCAATGTGTGAAATAGCTGTTCTTTATAAGCCCATAAATAATAATAATTGAAACCATATATTAAGTTAAATGGCCACATCATAGAAAAGTAGAATGTGTGGGTAAGTTGTAACTTATCACATAGTATAAGATGTAACAAAAATCCTGATCAGATATTTCTCATAGCCAAAGTCAAGACAAAGAAATGGTTCTACAAGCAATTCTTACTGTATTGGGTAGGAGAAAATATTATCATTTATTTTATAGTAAGGTAGTTCTGAAATGAGATTTATATGGGCTATCTTATAGACAGTAATGAGACGCATATTAGAAAAACAGAAAGAACCCATGCACAATATTAGACCAGCATACATATTAATAGTAATGGATTTTGGATGGCTGCTTCTACAATTTCCAGCAGCCGAAGGCCAGCTCACAATATGGGAATAAAAGTCTTTCTTCGTTGTAATTATAGTGTAGCTACTTTGTGTTTGATTTTAATCCATAGCCATTTGTGATAATCCAGCAGGCAAGCTTTCCTGCAGTCAAAACCCAAGCAAATAATGTACAAGATGGAAGGCAGCCAGAAAAACCTCATGCTCATCAAGAAGGTGCCTGACTTACACAAAAAGAGAATAAATCCAGGCAGTCAGGTCATCCAATTTTTCAGAAGACGAAACTCCAGCTCTCTGTGTGAAGTCTCCTCATTTATAAGTGTTGGCAACTAATTCAAAGAAAACAGAACTGTGTGTGTGGTACGCAAAGCCTGCATATAGGTGAACTAGATAGCAACCATGTCTCAGACTTTAAATCCAAGTAGGTACTTTAGTACATCTGCTCTATTGTTTGCAAGATGTGTTTTGCATAGAGCAAGGATATGTGGTGCTTGCATCTGACAGAAGTCAGTCACTGTATTTTAGCATGGTCATTTCAGGGCACTAATTTGTTAGCTGGGATAATGGTAGCAGTCATAACCAACAGACCCCACAATTTCAGCACCTGGACACAAATGGAGCTTGTTTTTCTTGTTCATTCAGATTACTCTGTCGTACATGTTTACCTAGTGGTAGAGACTCCTTCAACTTGCAGGTTCCAGGGTCACTTCAGGGTCTTCTCTACTCCACATGGTCAGGGCTAATGTCTGCATAGACAGTCTTGGAAGTGGCACTGTTCGCCCCTGCTTGCAGCCCAGTGGTGAGAACAATGCACAATGACTGCAAGAAATTCTGAGAAAGATGCTCTGGCAGTGGACCAGGAAGACGGTGATGTTATATATATTAATGAGCAACTGTCCCATCAGCATTTAAATCATTCTCTAAACTAGGATTTATAGTTCTTCACATCTTTGGCTCCAGGGTAAGGAACATTAAAATCATATTATTTTTAGTAAAACAAGTAAGAATTAAGATTGGGATGTATGCAATAAATACCATATAATCAGGAGCTCTGCATGAAAACATATGCAATACCTCCAAATACCTTAGGTTTTGATATCCAAGGAAAAAGAATGACAAATGCCTTTCTGCATTTGTGTGTGTGTGTGTGTGTGTATGTGTATACACAGGAGTGCACACGAGTGTGAAAGTCAAGGGGTTGATGTCAGGTTGATTACTCTCTAATCTGCTTTTTGAGACAGTGTTTCTGGCCGAACCTGAGGCTCACTGAGACAGCTAGACTTGGCTAGCCAGCAAGCTCCAGGGATCCTCTTGCCTCTAGCACCTTAGTGTTGGGATGACCAGTGTTCACCACTGCACTCAGCTCCTTTGCATCCCTCTCTTCAAAGGGATTTTACTATCCCAGAGCTGAAGCCACAGACTTTGAATCAGTAGTGTCTGCCATGGCCTGTGTTTCATGCCCTCTTTAAACCTATCCAAAGACTTTGGACTTTTGTTGTTGAGTGCTAAATTTTATCATGTTTGGAATTGCCTCGGTCTTTACCCTGCAATCTTTCTGGACACACGCTCTAATTTGGTCTCACACCTAAAGGTCCTGTGTACAGTGAACATGTATATTTTAAGAGCTTTGATACCTAATTCTCTGTTGTGCTTGAACCCTTTAAGTTGTCTATGCCATTTTCCATCTCAAAGCACAGTTTCTGTCCATTCTGCACTTAGGGTCCTTTTGGCTTTTTGTAGTAATGAGACTCAGACATCTCAACCAAAGGCTCGCAGTCAAAAGTCCATCAGCAAACATGAAATTCCTTTCTTTGATTCTTCACATGCAAGTTGATGTTTTCAGGCTTGTACTTACTTGAAGCTACAGAGATTTCTCAAAATGTCATACTTAGTAACGAGTCTAACAAGCTAAAGTCACAGTGTCTTTAGCCATCACTCATCTCCATGAGGGGTCTATCATCCCTTGGCCTAGGACAAAGCAAATTCCATAAGAGAAGTCGTGACTACCAGTAAGTGTTCATTACCAATTCGTTCTTATCATCAATAGCCATGATGCCTAACAGTCATAGGCAATGTCTGGAGACAAGAGAGGAGAGTCTAATATGCTCCTTTCTCTCCTGAAACTTTCCCTCATGCTGCCCACATCCTTCACACAGCCTCAGTCCACTCAAGTTAACTAAGTACTTTTTGAAATTATTCATTATCACTGTGTGTGCATGTGCATGCTGTTATTGTGGGTGTACACATGCTACAGCCTACATTTATACAGAGGCCAGAGAACAACATTTTAAGATTGTTTCTTTTTTCCACCTTGATGTGGGTTCTGGGCTTGAACTCAGACCATCAAGCTGGCACAGCAAGTGCTTTCCTTCTGAACTATCTCACCTCACCTTATTTTAATTATTTATTTTTTAAATGTTACCCCATCAATCGCACTTTATAGAACATTTCCCCTCTGAGCATTTAAAATAAGCTGCTAGAGTCTAAAGCCCAGCTGTGTGTCTTTGAATAGGCACCTACTTTTAGGGGTGTTGCAATACATAAAGAATAAGTTATACTTTACAGAAGCCTGGATCAGTGTATGCAAAACAGGTATAAATATTACATAAAGATTACTGAAAACAAAAACAACAGAAGCAACCACCAACCAGCTGACGACAACAACCATGAAAACAACCAGTAAATATTCCCCAGTTTGTTCAGCGGTAAGCTTTAATGGAGTCTCTGTGACCGCTCAGCATTGCAAACGAACATCTGCACACTGGAACCCACTCTAGTGGGATTAAATGAGACAAGAGGAGTGAAGGGATTACAGCAGCACCTTGGGACATAGCCAACACTTGTCGCTATGGGTATTGCTTCTGCTGTGATGCCCAGCCCTCTTCATCACTCACAATATGAGCTTTGACATTACCTAGCACTTTGTAAACACTTATTTTTCAGTATCAGATCCTATTACATGGAGTTTAGCTCTTAATTACTCTACTGTTTTCAAAATAAATCATGTCCCTGTGTTGAGCTCAAGCAATTACTCATTCTTTGTGCGCATGAGGGGATGGTGTAGGAGGCAGCTCCCTGCCTGCCAGAGCCGGCACGGAGGAATTAGCTGGGCGCTGCTGCTCACCTTCACTTGAGTGAGAATGCGCTGATTGTGTCAGGCAGTTGCCAGCGCCACGGGGAATGGAAAACTACCACTTAGGTGGTTCGCGCAACTGGGATAGATCATCTTTGCAGCTCAGGGCAGTTCTCAACACTCCTAAGTCCTCCCTGCTTTGCCTTCACAGCCGTTACTTTCTCTGCCCCCTGGAGAATGTCATCCAACCTGTTTCTCTCCAATTCTTACTTGACCCCAATAAACAACTGTCCCAACTGGGAATGTTTATGACGTATATTCCCCAAGCTTCATGCTAAATGGTTGCAGCTGACTTTGCCAAAGTTTCTTTAGCCTCTGCTGTGAGGTATTCCTGTCTGGAGACATCTGAGCGTGATAAATGCGGATGCCAGTACAGGGTCAGGGAGGCTGGATGGCACTGCTTTTCCAAGCAGTGCTTTTGATCTTACTCTACACTAATTTCAGTATCTAAAGGACTCAAGTTGTCACTGATTTAGTCTCCATTCTTTGCCAGCAATTCCAGAGTGGAGGCACCTATAATCTACAACCAAGAGACCTCAGAATGGCTGGGAATCAATATTAATACCCAGAAACCATACAGCATGTCAAACCTTCATTCTGCCTAGTGCTTCTAATTTTAAATGTTAATTTAAGCAACTGCTTATGTGCAGATGTTTGTTAGTTTTAGTGTTCCTGATATAAATATGTCTATCTTTTGCTCAATCTCTTCCATGGGTTTTATGTGCCATTAAGCCTGATGTAAAGCTCACTGCAGGACTGGAGGGAATGGGAGGAGATTGGGAGGGTTCTTCTGAACCTTTCTAAATAAAAGATTTGCTGTAAGCTTGGAATCTGCAACAAAAATTAGCAGCAATGTAAGTAAATTATGTTAGACTGACATGTCTGAACCAATGTGATTTCTCAAATGAGGATAACCAGGTAAAAGAATTGACAAGTAGGTTAGACATGAGTCATCTTCAGATCAAAGGAGAACTCCCATAGAATCTATGCCTTTTCCACTCTTCACTAAGTATGGCAACAGTGCGAGATGAGCCAAGGGGGATTTGAACTTCTCTTGAAAAGGACACAAGCAAGTCATAGAATTCCAGGAAATGGCAAAAGGAATGTGTACCCAAAAGAAATGATTATTAATTATTCATGCTTTAGCCATTTCTGCTGATCCTAACAAGACAGTCCCTCTCCTGCTTCAAGCATAGTGGGTGCTGGGAGCTTTGGTTATGAATTGTTATTGTCTGTCCTCTTGAAGAACCATTTAAGAGGAAGGATTAGGAGGAGGAGGAGCAGGGAGGAGGCCAGACTGATCAAAAACGGCTGGGCTGGGCAGGCTGCAGGCGTAGGGGAGAATGCAGAGCACATGAAGATGGAAGTGGGTGCAGGAACAATGCGAACAGTCAGGCCAGAAGTTCAGCAGAGGGAACAGGCTGAGATGAGAATACGAGTATTTTTCAGCTTTGTGGATTTGCTAATGAGAACACAGCTAGATGTTTACAGTAGGCATCGAAAACAAGTTATGTCCAGTTGAAGCCCATGGGGAAGTTTCCCCCTCAGCACTCTTCCAGGTGTGGAACACACCTATCCCCTGAGACAGGGCTCAGGAGGTAGCCAGAGTAATTAAGAGCTCTGCAGCAGTAACCCTTGAAGGTCTGCAGTGTTCCTTTAAAGTTCTTGTTGTGAATTCACCTTATGTTGGTTGGTTGGTTGGAATTCTCAGATTGAGGGGAAATTCAGCCTGAATGGGCAGGATGAATAGTATGAACGAGTAATCTTTGCACCCTGCTATTGTTCAGTTTGGAGACTCGCTGATATTTTGGAGGAGAGCCCTAGCATTTCTACAGAACTGTGATGTCTCCGGAGTGGAGTTTGCCTTTCAGACTTAGACTTTAGGACACAATAGTCTTCAGAACAGCCACTAGTCGGTCCCTTACCTGCCAGCCTCAATCTGATACCTTTGGGAATTTGTGTCACTGAAACTGTGACCTTCCCAGCTCCCCCTCAGCTCCCATTTTGGGCTCATGCACCTCTGTTGTTGCAGACATTGTCAATGACTAGTGAACACTTGCAGAATTTTTTTTAAAGAAGAGCAATTATTTTCTTCATAAGATTTCTTGGTTTCCTTTTCAAGACTATGTGTTGTGGGAAATGTCTGACCTTAACAATGTGATTCTCTGCTTCCCTTGGGGATCCATGTAACAGCAGGGGCTCTCCCTGTAAGCAGTAACCAAGTTTAGCCTTACAGAGTACACAGCAATGAGACTCTAGGCTCCATTTCTCAATGTGAAGCCATGGGCACAGCCATGTGTGTGGTATGCATACTTGCTGTGTGCACCTAGCCATGTATGTGGTTTGCGTACATGTGCACTGGAACAACAGTACAAGTCAGCTTTTAGTATTTAGCTAAAATGACACCAATGCTGTTTTCTGTGGACCAGCATGTATTGAATTTAAGGCAAAAGGGTTGAAATAACCAGCATCTCTCCCTATAGACTCTGCTTAAGATAAAGTAATTGTGGAAACTGACAGGCTGGTCTCTTGATGCTGGGTCTGTACAGTGGCTACTTGATGACAGGGCAAGGCAGGTAGAAGATAATGAGGTTTAATACAATAACTATAAACTCATGGGGTTTTCTGCACCAATTTACCCTGGCACCACAGAGCCTGTTTCCTTAAAGGAACATCCAGATTGACCACCCCAATCCAAGGATATTCTTTAAATAAGAAAGTATGAAAAAAAAAAAAAGGATTTGTTTAAGTTGCTGGTTAAGCATAACTCTATTTCAGTTTTTCTTTTAAATGCACAGTATATTAAGGCTGAGGAGGCAGCTCAGTAAGTAAGACTGCTTGCTCTGAAAGTAAGAGGATCAGGGTTCAAATTCCCAGGACATACACAAAAAGCTGAGCACGGCTGCATGCGCCTAAAACCTGAGCATGGTAGGTGGGGCCAAAGGGGCAGAGACAGACAAACCTCAAGCCCTCACTGACCAGCCCACTTAGATGAAGAGCTTTTTGTTAGTGAGACACCTATGTTTTAAGGAAATGAGGCAGAGAGTGAGAGAAGGCATCCAGTGTCTTGCTCTGGCCTATGCATGTACACACATGGGCATGCTTACCTACAGTTTCACAAGCAGATGACACACCTACAACAAATACACACATACACCAAAGATTGCCTCTCTATATAAAGTATAAAAATGGCAAGACTGTTACATCCATCTCAATGCATAGATGGCTTAATTAAGGGCATCTTAATTAAGGGGCAAAGTTGCTCTGTTGTTTGCCAGTGTGTTTGGGAAAAGCATGGACTGGTTAGAAGCTCAAGAAAGACAACTAACTTACAGCCTGCTGGAAATGACAAAGAAATCCATCATTCGGAGTTGGTGTTCAGGGCAGAGTACATTAGAAAGCAGTGCTCAACAGTCAGAACTTACAACTCTTGCAGAAGACCCACATGCACATTTAAAGCACTCTTAGATTTAACAACGAGCATTGAAAGGCTTCTGAGGTTGGTCAGCGTCCCATTTACAGAACTATACTCTATGTAAGCAGAGTTGGTGTTAGTGGAGGTTACAGGCAACTCCCAGACTCTTCCAGGAAGCATTAGACCAGTGCTAGAAACAAGCTAGGAACAAGAGTCAAATCACAACAGTGGTTTCCCACTAGAGTCCCCCACTACTGCCCAGTTCTGACTGGCATCTCTGACTCAGGCCCTGAAAGCCTTTACTAGATCCCCCATTTCTGAACCAGGGATTTCCCCTGTGAGCACAATGCTCATGGCAGCTGTCTGATCTCAATCCTGGCACAGGAGCTGACTGGGACAGCAGACGTGCCCGGAGGAACAAGGGGGTGGCAGGCCCTGTTTTAGAAGGTACAGTTTCAAGAGGTGGGGAACTTCTAAGCATAGGCGTTGCCAAGGCTGACTGGCTGTCAAATACTTCCCTGACACTAAACTGGTTGATCAGCAGGACCACTTGTGGCCAAGAGTTTGGCTGGGACTAGCCTGAGGGACATGGTGAGGCCATCTCTTAAGGAAAAATTAATCTGTTCTTGCCATCACATAGATGACACAGATGAACATTAAAAAAAACACCACCCTGGGGGCTCAGGAGTTGGCTTGGTTGATAAAATACTTGTTGTGTAATCATAAGGTCCAGACATCAGATCCCAGAATTATGAAAAAGCTGGGCATGGTGGCTCATACCAGTAACTCTAGGGCTGATAGGGTGTGTTGTGGAACATGAGGGATGCCTGGAGCTTGTTGACCTTCCAGCCTACAGATGGTAAGCTCCAAGTTCAACAAGAGACCCTGCCTCAAAAAATTAGGATGTATATGCAAACATGAGTGTGGGCACATACATACACACATGGCAGTGCATGCACAAATTCACACACATGCATGCATACATATGTACACACACTCACATTACTACTACTACTACTACTACTACTACTACTACTACTACTACTACTACTATTGTAAGCAAAATAAGTCAGAAACCAAAGTTTATATATTTATAACTTCAGCAATAAAAATGTCTAGGATATAAGTAAAGGCCAGGAGACAAAAATTCATTCCCATTTCCATTGATCTGTGTGGGGGAGAGGAGACATAACTGCTAATGAGTCTGGGTAGGAATGTTCAGGAACCATGTAATAGTAACAGGTGTGTGACTTGTGAAGATACTAAAGATTATTGGATTGTACATTTAGTGTAGAGTCAAATACTGTACCTCCATGTAAGAGGGAAAAAACACAAGCAAGTGGCTCCAGAGCTTTGTCCAAGGAATCTGGGAATAAACGTTTTGTTTTCCTGTAGCTGATCCATGACGCTCTAAGATCACTGCATCTGGTTCTCACGTCTATACATCACCTGAGCTATAGCATTGCATGATGCTTCCAAATAAAAAGTTCCTTTAAGTTTATCATCATGGAAAGCACACACAAACATAGTACGCAGCTGTTAGAAGAGTCTTCAGAATAGGATAAATGAAAGAAAATTATGCTATGTTTCTCTCAAAGCATTGCTGTAAAAATCAGTAAATTAGTGATTTTAAGCATGCTGATAATTGTCTGTTTTCTACTCAAACTACTCAAAATGGGATAAATACCTCAACAATTTAATTCCATGCAACACAATTCTCAATTCCTTTCATTCTACCTGCAGAATTCTTTAATTTAGAAAAACTGAGCAGCAGAAAACTAGCTTCTAATGCATTGATCCCTACATGTTCTCTGACAGTAGCTAAGTGCTGAGAACACCTGACAACCGCCAATCCTGACTCTTGGGTCCTGTCCCCAGAGACCCCAGTTTTACTGGTCTGGGATGCAGGTATGTTATCTGGACTTTACATTCTTCCTTAGATTATTCCACCATGTTAATGAAGTTTGGAACTTGACTAACAGATGGGTCACACTAGAGTACCAAAAACCACAGCAGACTGGGGACTCTGGCTGGAAGTGGACACAAGCCATCATAAACATGGGGACATGAACTGAGCATTAAGTTAGGGGAAGAATGGGGTGTGAATGGAGGTGGCCCCGGTAGAGGAGGTGGCCTGTGAGACAAGGAGACGTGAAAAACTTCAACCTTAGCTAGAGGAAGGGGCTGTGAGGTAAAACCCAAAACTGGGCCCTGTATTTTATAGCTGACTGTAATTGAAGTTTCCTTGGAAACCACATGAAGTAACAGGTGATGTGACAGTCTTGGAGCTTCTGGCCATGACATCTTATTTGCTTGTTTGTTTGTTTTGAATTGAGGCAATAGCCCCATCTTCTGCATTATGGGTTTACTATAGAAGAATGTCTAGTCATGCTGGCTTTCTCTGTAAGGATTTTAGATTTTGAAACGAGTCCTGGAGCCACAATTTTATAATGTATTTTAAATGTGTCTTCTCATATCAAGTTCTGACACACTTTTCTACAGGTGTCCAATTGCAGGTAAAAATCCTTTATTGTCCCTGAACTTTGTAGCCGCTGAGAGCAGGGCTACCCAAGCTAGGCAAACACTAGGATATGAGTGAACCCCAAGGGTTCTTAGGGCAAAGCAGACATCTAACTCTCAGCTCTGGAAAAATTTTGACAGTTAGGCAGCTGCCACCTCATTGTCAGCAGGTCCTGAGTTAGGCTTCTGCCCTGTACTCTTCCTATCTCTATAATCAGATGGCTATGTGATGCAGGTGGTTTCCATGAAGATCAAACATTCTGAGTCATTTCCACAGCACTGTTTGAATTGTGGGGAGATTGCCTTTATCTGACATGGTAGAGTCAGCCATGCAATAATACATGTTCTTTATGTTGAATCCAGGTGGGAACTACAACCATATGAGTTAAAGGATCTGAAATTAAAGATGCTTACATATCGGCAAACATTTAATGCCCTAGTAAAAGTTAGTTTGGGAGCCAAGCCTTCTGGTGGTTTCTTTTTCAATGTCTGTATTGTTAAAATGTTTTAAATATATCGATCCACCCTTTATTTGCAGTTCTCTTCCAAGGTTTCAGAAAATACCCAGTATCAATCATGGCCTGAAGTTATTAAATGAAAAATTCCAGAAATAAACATTTATAAGCTCTAAACCCCGTGCTGTGTGAATAGTGTGATAACTTCACAATTGCTCTGAATATTCAGACTATCTATGCCACTTTTCTCATTAGTCACTTTAGTTGCCATCTTCTTTATCACAGTGTGACAATACCATACTGCTGGTATCTCGTAAATCTATGTAAAAGCCCCATGCTATGTCGAACACCCCATTTTACTTCCTCTGATTAGATAAGTCCTATATCCTATCACATTGTCACAAGAAGCATGAAAAAAAGCAAAATAAATTTTTGAGAAAGAAAGGGACATCATTCACATGTTTTTTATTATGTATTGTCATAACCATTTTTTCTCCCACAGTTGTTAATCTTACCATACCTTATTTATCAGTTAAACTTTATCATGTCGGTGTAGGGAAAGCAATGGTGTCCTATTTCCATATCTGTGACTGTGATAAAATGCTCTGATCAAAATCAACCTGGGAGATAGAGTTTTATTTGGATTACACTTCCAGGTCACAATCTATCATAGGGAAGTCAGTGCAGGAACTCAAGAATGAACTGAAGCAGAAATCATAATTGTTATTGTTGTTTTGAGACATGATGTCTCACTAGATATTGGGGGATGGCTCTCTACCTGTGGGAGTCCTCCTGGTTCAAGCTTCTAAGCACAGTACAGATGTATGCCACATACCCAGCCTGCTTTGTTTGGGGGTGGTTTAGTAAGTAGAGACCTTCCAGCACTTTCTTTTCCTACGAGATATCAAAGTCAGCAGAAGAACTAGAACACACAATGGCATTTATTTTTCATTTATCTTTAATATTTATTATCATATGTATGTGTGTGCATGACATGTGCTGTGAGTGCTTGTACCAAAGTATATGTGTGGAGGTCAGAGAACATCTTTGTGAAATCAATCATCTACTTCAACCTTTATGTAGGTTCTGTGGATTGAATTCAGACTGTCAGGCTTGTACCACAAACACCACTACCTACTGAGTTGCTTTGCATGATTTTTGGTCTCAGTTACTCTTTTTGGCTGAGATAAAACACCATGGCCACAGCAACTTAAAAAAAGAAATAACTTGGCTTATGATTTCAGAGGGTTAGAGTCCAGGATGGCAGAGCAAAGGAACAGCTAAGAGCTCACATCTTGATCCACAACCACAAGGCCAAGACACAGTGTGTGTTTACTGCCTTATTCATTTGTTTCTCAGATATCCAATTTATCTGGTATTTATGGGAAACATATGCTGGGATATAATGGTAAACAAAACAGATGAAATCTTTGTTCATGTGGAACTTACTGTGTGGGCGGAAAAGCAAGAAAGACAATAAGCAAATATATAAAATATTGTAGTGAAAATGCTGCAAAGAACAAAATAGGAAAGGGTCTAGCTATTCTGGGATTGGACTGTAGGATCTCTTATAGAGAGTGATAGGGAGCTGGTTTGATCACAGAACTGCAGGGAACTCAGGTATATCTCTGAAAGGATAACCCCCTAGCAGCTCCAGGGAGGATGAAACATATATACTTGGTTTCTGAGGACAGACAGGCAGCTTAAGTGTCCTGAAGCACAAGTGTCCCTTGGGCATAAGGTGTTATTGTGGCACCTGAAGCTGTGCCCAACACATCATGCCTCTGAGGCACAGTGAATAATGTCTGTCTTCAGGAGCATACCACATCCACACTTCAGGTTGGATGCCTTCCCATAGTGCCACGGTTTGAGGCAAAATTTCCAGGGGAAGCAGGAACCAACAGCTCCTCCAGGACAGATTCACCACCAAAGAAGAAAACCCTGCCCAGACTCTGCATCACAGGAGAGAGCCATACAGGCCAACCTGGCCTCTCCCTAAAAGTGTCACTCATGGGAGATAGTTGGCTTTCCAGATCAGAGGACTTACTGACAACAGTGTGGTAACAATAATCTATCTGATTATACAGGTTTGTCTCCACACTGTGTATGGGTCAAGTCTATGTTTTCACATCTGTGGGTACAGCTGATGTTGACAGTGCCCACGGCTTTGTAACCATGCCTCCCCTCTCTGCTATCTGCCCTGTCTTTAGAGAGAATAAATCCCTTTGTTTTTGATGGCTAAGTTCCGTGTTAGTCCATTTGCCCTGAGAATGATCCAGAGGTCCCCTGTAAACCACACCATCAGTAATCACACTTTAATATTATATATTCCATTCCTCACTCCACTGATTGTACCAACTCAATGCCCAATGATTATTTCATCTGCGAACTACTCTTCCATGACTGTATGGTTGTTGTTAACTGTGTGAGACCAATATTCCCCTGTGCTAGATAATGTATTTCTCTTTTCAAGCCTCATTGCAGCCTCTGCCTTACTTCTAAAAAAGATACTATAGGACTGCTCACATTAAAAAGAGTAGTTCCCAAGGCCCCGTGACTTCTGGAACCTCCGTAGTCACCTTGAAGGCTGTTATGTATTTTAAGAGGTCATGGGATTTTCCTCAGTGCCTCCACATAGTCATGTTTCAGAGGTTCTGTTAAAACCAGTGAAAGGTTTACTGTCCCAACTGTGTCCAGACACAAAAGAGTCATTGTTGATTTGACCTTTAGTTGTCAATTGGCCAAGTTTTTTTTTTTTTTCTTCTGATAGAAATCATGGCTATCTCCAACATGCCAGATCGGCATGCCACCCTGTATCACTGACCAACCAGGTTGCAGCAAGGTTCATCCACTAAAGCTCATCCACAAAAGAAATGGGAGTAGGTGACGATCACCAGAAACAACCCTGCTCTCTCCTCATCCGTTGGGAAATGGTAGTTCTACCTAAAAGAACCTGTGTTCAAGGATATGATCAAGGTTGAACGCTGTGTGTCATCTGAGAAAAAAAGCCTAGCACTTGTGCTTTTCCTTGAAGTAGTCTCCACAGCACTGCGAACTTTTTCCCTGGCCAATAGAAGCACAAGGGAAATGATAAAGGGAATAACATAACCTTTGGTTTTGATCGAGAAAGGTACCGGAATTGCTTAATGTCCCATGTAATCAGTTTGAATGGATCCTGTTGAAGTGTGCCAGCTGGAGGAAATAGTATTTATAAAAGCAACAAAAACCGTTCAGCAAGGAAGCAAAAGCTCTGAAATAATGTGGAAAATTTTGACTGCAAGCTCCCATTCTTAAAACTCTCCTCACTGGGGTTTCAAATAAATCAAATAGGTTTTGATTGTTTCCAAAATGCTCCAGTTCTTTTACTGAATGGAGCTATTTCTGAGAACATTTTCCCCCCAGCATGGGATTTCACAAAAGTATAAAAAAGAGAGCGTGCAGATTCCAGATATATCATTTAATGTAAATATTTCCTTGAGATGAAATCAGCCTGTGTTAGCAGTCCATCACAGTTTGTGGCAGATGGGAGGGAGCCCTGTGGGTTCTTGAGAATGCAATGGCTCCATTTTGCACCCCCACCCACTCTCCTGACCCATGTGAAAGTGCTGTCCTTAAGTCAGGGTCACCAGCTGGGAAAGGGAATGTTCAGGAGGAAGTAGTCACCGGGCTCCTTAGAGTAGCCTGTTTTCACCACCTGTGTTAGATTAATGAGGTGATGTTGCTGTCAAATCTTTGTTTCCAGAGAAACAATGACAGTTTTTATTAAAAATTTTTAATATAGCAGAGGACAAGCCCAGGAGTTGCTCAAATTCAAGACCTGACCTTTAAGATCATCTGGATATCTTGATGGAAATACAACAGGGCCAACAAGCTCTTTCTTTGGCCAGCTTCTGACACGCTCAGAAAACTAAAATTCAAGGTACCTTTATCAAGTATTTGAGCACACTTGTAAAAGATTGATTAAGAATAGTAACCTGAAAAGGCATTGATAATAAGTTACTTACACTTGTATCTACTAAAACCTATTCCTAATTTGTAGTTAATATGTAAATAAGTCAGCCAAAGCAACATGAGAGTAATAAATAGTTTAACAATACAGTCTAGAAGCTAATAATTCATACCGTCTCCATTTTTTGCCAGAAACATCAAGAGTACAGTCACTGAAATAAAATACATAGTTGAATCTCTGGGCAGAAAAATCTACTGTAATCTCCCTTCCATTATAAATGGAGACTCTCAGGGTCATCAGGAGGCTAAGGGGCTTTTTTGTCAGGGAGGGGAAGCACATCAGCATCTTGGAACTTGAAAAATAACCAGCTCCATTCCATCAGGAGTGTCTGTTATTCCTAAAGGAGCTGCAGCTAGCCTCCAACTGTGACACTTGGCTTTCCTGGGGGACATTTCCAAACCCAGGCTTCTGTAGAGTTTTCTGATGGACTCTAGCTGCTGCAACAGACCATGGTGTAACTTCTACTTCTAACCAGTGTTTCCATGTCCATCCACTTTTTTTTTCTTATTTTACATATTGATCCCAGTTCCCTCTCCCTCCCTACCATGCTTCCCAACCCCTCTATCCCACCCCCCTCTACTGCACAGGGAGGGTGATGCCTTCCTGGAGGGATCATCAAAATCTGTCACATCATTTGGAGTAAGGTCCTGCCTCCATCCACTTTTAAGAAGGACTAGAGACTTCTAACTAGTTAAGTTGCAAATGTACTATGAATGGTTGGTTGTATAGTTCACGAACAATTTAGCACCTTGTTAAAATTTAAGGAAAGTGACATTCTGCATGGGGCCAGTCTAATGCAGGCTCACCAGCACTGGAAACCTCCTATGAGGAGGATGAGCAGTTAGCCTTTTCTCAGAGCTCTGTGAGCCTTAGCAGCTGAGTAGGGTTTACAATGGTTGTCACTGGTTTTCTAAATAAAAAATCATTATCATGAATAAATGCTGGGTTAGTGCTATCATTTTCAATTTTATTTATTGAGTATTATTTGGTTGTTTGTTGGGAGTCATTAAAGATTTTTTTTTTTTTTTGACAGTGTGTCTATAATCTCAGCACTCAGTGTTCTCAAGCATGGGGATGACAAGTTCAAGTCCACACTGAACTACAGTGTGTCAAAGAAAATGAAACTTTTCTTAGCTATTTAGTTGATGAGTACTAGCACTTTTTGCATCTTTATATCTTTCAAATAGCTAGTTATTGAAGATGTGCACATTAAGGCTTACATAGGAATTACTGTCACTGTTGCTAAAAAGACATACAAAACACCACAGTCAACTCACTGATGTCTACCAAATGGCCAGTAGCAGGAAATTTCAGTGAGGAAGTATACTGAGTCTGTGGAGCTAGGTCAGCATTGACAGCATGAAGACTCATGTGTTGCTCACATTGATTAATAGCATAATATGTGTGTAAGCTCAAGCTACGGATTTTAGTATTTTTGTGTATGTAAATTATTTTCCAGTTGAAATGAAGAAGCTAATTAGACAGAGGGATTAGAAACTTCCTTCCTCTTACTCTGTTTTGTATCACAAAAGTGAGCCACAAGAGAAAGGGGGTTAAAGAGAGGGACAGAGAGCAAATATGGAAGGAACACATGAGTTAAAATTACGGATGTTGAATGTCTGAGTCTTGTGTCTGTCTACCATCTTCATTACAGAATGCAGGCCAGTGGTAGGAGAAGATTTATGTAGGGCTGCTAGGATCTCCAAAGCAGGAAATTCTACAAAGTAGTGAAAATCCCAAAGCACAAAACCATTCCCCCAAAAGCCCACTTGTCCTCCTTCCTTCCTTCTTTCTTCCCTTCCTTCCTTTCTCCCCTCCCTCCCTCCCTCCCTCCCTCCCTCCCTCCCTCCTTCCTTCCTTCCAGGAAGAGAGAAAGGAATAGAGGTTACTTTGCCAACACCAAACATCTATTTGATCTGTGAATCTTCCAAGGGGAACTTTCAGGGCTTTATCTCAACCCCTGCTCTTCTTGGACACTACAGGATCATCCACTGAGCTCTTGGGACACACAGCTTTGATTGAGGAAAGATTGATTCAGTTTGGAAGTTAGTGTATTGTGTCACCCTAGAGGTGGATAATTAGTCTAAAGCCTTAGAGATCCCTGATATTTTAAGGACCTTTTTGGTTTAGGTTGTCATGGTTTAAGGTGTCTTTAAATACTAAATACAGAACCTTAGTGTTCTTAAATATTTAACCAGTATAAAAGAATTAGGTGTGGTCTGCAGAACTGTTCGTGCCTGTCATTAACTATCTCCCTGGACACAGCTGTGTGATGGTTGTCTTGAAACAACAAACTAACATATGAATGTCAAAACAATAAAGGGACACTTTCCTACAGTGTGACCTTCCTGTCAGGTGGTCACTCCCCACTCCCTGAAGCAGCCCCAGCAGCTCCTGATCAGGAAAAAGAAGTGTAACCACAGAACCTCCCATGAGAAGACCTTGACCCAGGATGGCCATTTCCCGTCTATTTATTTACTAAGGGTTTTCAGGCTTGCCTCATTATTCTGCATCTACGTTTATGTCTCGAGAAAGTTAAAGAATCAAAAACAAACAAGTAGAAAAAATTAAAAAATCATCCATTTCCTATATATCTAATCTGAGAAAAAGCTTGACGTCTCTGGAGGGATGAAAGGCCTCTGGGAAAAGGTGTTTTACACTCACCAGGGGCACTGAGTCACATCAGTAATTATGTCTTTTAGTAAGCCACAGAAATGATAAACTGAGTCAAAGTCTTGATCCATTTGGAACCAGTATCACTTTGTTTTTCTTCCCTGACAGGGAACTGCCCTTGAGGACTGTATGAAGAATAAAATACGTTTGACTAAGGGAACGTCTACATTTTTCAATTATATTTAAGACATCCATGATGCAGGAAAACCATTCAAATGAAAAGACAAAAGAAGAAATCCATCAGAAATAGTATAATCTTTGTCTTCTATTTCTTACCCATTTATTTATGAATAGCTAGAATCATCTACTTTATGATGGGCTCTGTGAACTTATCAATTAAACCAGTGTGAATATTATCTCTACTTTGCTATCTCAGACCAGCAGAGAACCCAGTCAGATTAGCATCTGCTGACAGTGTGGATTGCAAAGGACTAAGATAGTGTTAACTCACATATTTGTGATAACACTTGGGAATATCTCCTAATCAAGGAAAAGAGGGTGTGAGGAGGCTTCCCAGAAGAAATCACAGATTTGGTAAAACAGAAAGTGTGCTTAAAGTACAGGTTAGAGAGAACACCAAGCACTGGGTTGCTAGATTGGGCTCCTCAGAAGGGAGCAGAGACAGAAAGGCTGCACAAATAAGATCTAGACATGAAGCCACCATAGCAACAGCTGATGCTGCAAACAGCTTTAGATGAGATCAGATTTATATTTTAGAAAGTTTGGACTGGGAACCATGGAGACTGGCCCAGGGAGGAGGAACTAAGGCTGTCCACGGAACCAACCCTGGAAGGGTAAGACTGGCTTTCTCTACAGTGGCCTTGGGGATAGAGACAGCATCATGTATGATGTGGGAGGGTAGAAATTAGGCAGAGGGAGGGAGGGTGAGAGAATCTAGGGTGCTGCAAGATCTTGGGACAGGAATGGAAGGTGGTTGCACTCAGAGCGGCCAGTGGGTTGGAAGCAAGATGGATGTGCCTTCCAGCATATTGCCTTGGTTTGACCCATGTGTATTGAGATTTAATAAGGATCAGGAGAAACAAATAGGCTGAATAGATGTTTATTCAGGGAGAAATAACTTACAACAGAGCCAGATGAACACCAGCATGTTCCTGGTCCCAAGGATGCCTCCGGATGTATTCCTGTCCCCATGCTGCAAGCAAGAGAGCTCTCAGAGCCCCCTCCTCAGACTTAGTTCCCCCAGGTAATGTCCACCTCTGTCTCCACCCCCAAATGGGCGTGGTCTATGCCATAGGTGCAGACAAAGTGAATATCTCACTACACATGTGTGTTTAAAATAACTGAGGCTGGGAGTAAGTTGAACATGCAGATTTGAAGCTTAAAAGCTCAAACACCATTTGAAAGTTAAAAGTGCTCAAAGAGAGAATTTGGATAGTCTTTGACAGTTTTGTTTTTTTTCCCCCCCGTCATTGTTTTCTGGTAGTCAACATTATGAACCTCTCTTGGGAACTAGAAACAGGGAGCACATTTTGCCGCCTTATTCTGTCCAGTGTTTGACAGCACTGTAATTTCCATTGAGTTTGTTCATCTATTTTTACCCCTGTTGCTGGTAACAAAGAAAAAGCATAGCTATAGGAGGAACTGGGTAAAGATCACACCACAAATTGTCTTTTTGTATATGAACTGTCAAATATACTTTTTCACATTGTATTTACCATAATGGCTTCCGTATTTTATGAGGCTCTGGGTTTTTCAGGTTTCAGAGGTTGTTTTTCTTCTTAATGTATGAATTTGCAGAACCTGTGCTTTGGTTTCTTAGTTGACTTTTGTGGACTCAATGGTAAGGGCTGTGTCCTTCCTCCAACTGGGAGCCCAGCACCTGTCCAGTGGTGACAACAAAGACATAAAACAAGGGTCAAGCTTCACTAGGTTTATGATAAAAATTGAAATAATTCTTTCTTTGGTAACATGTCTTCAAATATTTCTGTATTGTGAAATGCAGAATCAAAATAAAATATGAATATATATATATATATATATATATATATATATATATATATATATATATGGTTATATATATGGTTTTTCCAGACAGGGTTTCTCTGTGCTCTGTGTAGCTTTGGAACCTGTCCTGGAACTATCTCTGTAGACCTGGCTGGTCTCAAACTCACAGAGATCCACCTGCCTCTGCCTCTCAAGTGCTGGGATTAAAGGCATGCACTACCAACGCCAAGCTGAGCCCATATTTCTTATCCACCCTTCAATCCAAATCTATGTATGGGATTCATAACAGTCTCTATTGCCTGGAAAAAAAATGCTTCCTATATAGGCATGGCCCCTGGGGACCAAAGCAAGACTCACACTCAAAAGGTATTCCAATACCACTTGTGTGCTAGAGAAAAATCAGGAATTCAACACTTTCTTTTTAAATTAGAAGTTTTTCATACAATATATTTTGACCATGTTTTACTCTACCCTAACTCTTCCAAGAGTCTTCCTTCCTCTCTACCTCCAGCTCCTACTCAACCAACTCCATTCTCTCCCTCTCTCTTCCCCCTTTCTCTTAAAACAAAGTAATCACCCACAAATCCCCAAAACAAAATATAGAGTCCATTTTGTGTTGACCAACTGCTCCTGCCCCAGAATGTAATTAACATGCATGCAATACTCCTCTGAAGAAAACGGATTGTCATTTTCTCAGCAGGTATCAACTGCAAACAGCTTCTTGATTAGGAATGGGGCTTGGTCTGCTTTCCTTTCTCAGTGCTGGGATTTTTGTCTGGTTTGAGCTGTGAGGATCTTGTGAATGCTGTCACAGTCTCTATGAATTCACATGTGCATCAGTCCTGTTGCATCTGGAAGAAACTCTTTTCTAGGTGTCATCCACATCTCTGGCCTTTGCAATCTTTCTGCCCCACGCTTCTCTGTAGATTCCTGAACCTTGAAAGGAAATATTTGATGGAGACATCCCGTTTAGAACTAAGTGCTCCAAGTCTTTTACTCTCTGCACATTGTCCAGTTGTCAGTCTGTGCATTAATTCACATCTATTGCATGGAAAATCTTCTCTGGCCTATGATTACAATATGTCACTATGGGTCATTTTATCACTATGTTTCTTTAATAGTAGATTTCCTCCTAGAAACATGACTTTGTTAGTCTCAAGTTCTTAATCACTTTAGTAGTATCAAGTATAGATTCCATACCACAGAGTAGGTCTTAAATTAAAAAAAAAGAAAGCAGTGGTTGGTTATTCTCATAACATCTGTGCTACAATTGTACAAGTATATCTTGCATGAAGATCATTGTTCTAGGTCATAAGGTTTGTAGCTGGGAGATATTGATTAGTTTTCTCCTCTGGTTTCCTGCAGAGTATCTTCCAGTACTATAAGCAATGTAATAGCAAATGAATCTTAAACTCAAATTATAATTGCTATGAGAACAAGTTATGCTTTGGAATATTAAAAATACTCTGTGTATTGTTCCTGAAGTCACTGAGTTAGTAAATTTTGCTGCATCTTAAAAAGTTTTATATCCTGAACCTTCTCGTATGACTTTCTTTTCCTCAAAATTTAATGCTTGCATTGTACTTTTTTCCTAGCAACTACTTACTAGAAAATAATTGGATGATGGCAGTGAAAACCTACTGAGGGGCTAGCTATTGATTGATTCCATTCTCTTTAAAAATCTTTAAAAATTAAAAATAAACATTTAGAAGTCATTCCTAAGAGTAAAATTTCAGGATCACAGAACACTGGTTGAAGCTATCTTTGGCATTCTTCCTCAGTGCTTGTCACGTTGCAACTCTCCTGCTTTTCTGGAGATCTCTCTTCACCATAAGAAATATACAAGTAGTCAAAGTGGTCATTCTCACTTGCACAGATATGGATTCTATCTATCTAGCCTACTACAAAGCAAAGTAGCATGCAACAGTGACTTAGAACTTCCAGAAGTTTGAGAAGACATCTAGCACACAGGAATTCTCTCAAGTTACTGCATAGACATGGAGATATTAGGTGATGTATTATTCCCTTGTCCCAGGGGGAAAAAAACCTTAAATACATAGTACAGATTAAAACCAGGAAAAGGTAATTCTTCTATTGCAGGCAAGAAGACTAACTCAAGAGGAGAATGCTGAGCTAGAGCTGGTGACAAGAGGCTCATGGGAAATCAAGAGCACATCTTTGATCAGTAGTGGAAGCTTGGAGTAGTACATGGCGAAACAAAACTAGCCTGTGGGATGTGAAGACAGAGAACTTGAAATGGAGTGTCATGTAAATACAGGGCTCAGAGAGATTGCTGCACAATGGAACAGAAAGGAAAAATACCTGTGTAACTGAAAGGACATATTTATCTACCCAGACTGGAGTGTTGAGTTGTAATCAGCTACAAGAAATTAAAATCCTAGGCATGCTCTGCTTAGGGATGCTAAGTCTATGTGATGTATAATGTAGTATATACCCAGCCTAAGAAATTAATAAAACTTACCTAAGTCCAGTGCTACTGCAATGGACTACAGGAAAGAAGGGTGAAGGTTATGAAAGAAAATAAAAGGCTGAGTCCAGATGGAAAAACCTGGAGCTGGGAGGTAGCTCACTAGGTAAAGCACTTGCTTTGCAAGTTCAAGGACCTAAGTTTGATCCCCCAGAACCGGGTGTGATGATAATGTCTTCTGATCTCTGTGCTTGGAAAGGTGTGGACAGGTGGATTCCTAGGACTAGCGAGCCAGCACAGTGAAGTGGTGATTTCCAGACCAGTGAGAGGGGCTTTGTCTGAAAAAGGGGGTGGGGTGAGTAACATCCCAGTTTGTTTTCTAGCTTCCACATGCAAGTCATACCCGTGAGCATGCACATACCCGCACATGGAAACACACACACACACACACACACACACACACACACACACACACACACACACACACACACAACACACCCCAAAGAAATCTGAAACAATGTGAGATTAAAATCCAGTGTGTGGTCCTTGGGAAGCTGATGGATTTAAACAGAAAGTCTTAAGTGCCATTGAAGAGATTAGGTGAGGGCCTGGAGAGCGGACAATGTTCTTAGATGTGATGATTACATGGGTACCCTTTTAAAGAAGGTCATTATTTTCATAGGGGCATGCCAGTGGGCTTAAGACTCATGTGTCATGAGATGTGGTGTGAGCCTGGGAGAAGGATAGCACAGGTGACAAGATGTCAACAGTTGAGGGATGAAAGTAAAGGGTCCTTGGGTGTTCATCAAGACTTGGCTTCAGCTTCCCTGTAGGTTTAAAGTTTATTGAGGCAAAACGTTGGTTACAGATAAAGCCCTAATTAATTTAGCCTTTTAGACAGTGTGAACATGAATGGAAACCAAAGACAGATTTGAGCCAAGAATTATAATGTTCCAGAAACATGTGATTTAGTATGTAAAGATGCTGATTTGTTTTAGACTTTGTTCAGATGAACCTGTTAAAATATAAAAGCTAACAAAAATACAGGAAATAAGTGTATAACTTCCTAAGTCATAATAAGAGGAAAAATAGAATTCAGAGAGGGAGAGAGAGAGAGAGAGAGAGAGAGAGAGAGAGAGAGAGAGAGAGAGAGAGAGAAAGAAAGAGGGAGAGGGAGAGGGAGAGAGAGAGAGAGAGAGAGAGAGAGAGAGAGAGAAGGAAAACATATATATTGATTTTCCCAAGTAGAAATGCTCATTTCAGCCACACAGTGCATTTGTGCTCTTCGTGCTGGTTTAGTTTCCCATGGGAATTAAAAAGAGGTCTTTTATGTTTCACAAAAACTTGTGAAAGATTTTTTAAAAAGTTTCCTGGGTGTCCTTTTGAGTAGGCTATCTCATTGACTTTGAGCTGCTGTATAATTGTACATTGTCGAAAGTGAATGGAATGTAAATACAGGCCCACAGAAATGCAAATGAGCTGTCTGGTGGAATGCAATTAGTTCTTGATTCATTTGAACATTCAGCTCTCCGTAGTGCCTATACGTGTATAACTCTTTGAAAATTTGTAACTGTTTTTGAAGTAGGCTCTTTCTATGTTGCCTAGACTGGCGTTGACCTCCTGGTCTTCCTGCCTCCAAACCCTGATAAGGAATGGCCTCAACCTTTCAGATTATTGTTGCTTGGAATATCTGACACAAATTTAGAATATTGACCCCAGCCTAAATAAAAATCTATATTGTAAGGGGTCCAGGACCTAAACAAATTGAAAGTTATCTTACCCTCCTGCACCAAACATGTTGATTCTGTTAAGACACTGATACAGTTCAAATTTAACAACATATTCAGTGCATCTGCTAGCAAAGTCTCAGAAGAGATTGTTAAGGTTATTATAAAATCCACATGGAAATCCATGGAACCAAGCCATGGCAAATAAGAGAAACAACGTCAGCAGACTGACACTTCTGTATCAGTAGCTAATAATAAAACAGTCAAATATCATGATATACTTCAATAGATTTTCCAGCACCACTACACTTAGGCTTTGGGGACATTACTCAGTAAAATAAAGAATACTTGAACATGCCTGGCACTGTGACAGCAGCCCTGATTGCTGTGACAGCTGCTAAGTAATTGTATTTGTGTACCTGCTCAGCATGGACACAGTAGATAGAGGGTTGGTTCCCCCGACACAGGATGGAATAGGATAGAGTGTGGGTTCATCCTGATACCCAAAATGTTATACAATTTGAAACCTAAGGGCCTTCCTTTGGGGAATTTTTCACTTGGTTCTTTGCACAGAAGTTGAGCTCTGGCAACTGTGGGTAATTTAAACAGGAAAATGGAACTGCAGATAATGGGGGTGGGGTGTGGTGGGCCAACTGTGGAAACTTCTTCACCAGGAGAACTGTGCCTGAAGATAGAGTCAGTACTCAGGACACGGATGTGAACTTTTATAAAACCATATGGATTAGCAAAGTCATGAAATGTGCAGTAAAGGGACATGTTGAAGAACCAATGAGAAAAATGTAGAATGACAGAATCATTTTTGAAAAAAAAAAAAAACTGAAAATATCACAAAAGAAATTTGAAGAATATTATGGGCAAGTAAATTTAAAGTAGATTTTATGCATGCATAAATATATTACAACGAGAACTGCCACTTTGTGCAATCAGTACACACTGAAAAAGAATGGAGGCTAAGACTGGAACAAAGTAGATTTCAAATTTGATACCGAATGTCTGTGCTATACATGCATGCTTGTGTATAATATGCATGTGTGCGTATACATGCACAGCCCATTTACATATATTTCTGTAATCAACATAGCCTTTGAATTAAACCATCAAACCCCAGATCAAATGTTCATGTCCTGTTCATATCCAGCAAAACCCAACAAGGCTGAATGAAATAAAATCCACTGGAGCCTGGGCATTAGCTAAGTTCTGAGGGCTGTTAGAGAGTTCAAATCTCCTAACTGTCGGAACTGTACAGAACACTAAGCTTACCATCTGTTCTCAAGAAAGCCCAGGAATAGAATTTTCTGTAGGCTTATGGAATTTCTGTAGGTAAATACTGGTGCAAGCATATAAAATGCTTGGCCTTCTTCAGATTGATTTTATTCTTTTCCCTTCCCACTTTCTGATCTTACATGGGAACACTGTTATGGCCCTTTCTTCCAACAGCAGTCTCTTGTTATGGTTCACCAATGACCTAGCAGCATGCTATCAGCTGATTAACTCTGCCCTAGTAGGTAACCATACCTCTACTCTATTATTTCAATTATTGTGTAAAAATAAATATTATCTTATTAGAATACTTTTATGTGTTCACTTTCCAGGTTAATTTGCTTCTAGTTCACTCTCTAATGAGCACACACTCAAAGCCAAATAAATGCATACTGCCTTGAATTTGTTCCAGACATTTGTTCCTGCTTCTCTTCACACTATGATAGATTTCCTGGAGGCAGAGGCCTTACCTCTGCACAGATCATAGGACCATACACATACCAACTGTTTCAAACTGTGTGATTTTCTACACAGAAGGGTTTAATTATTTTTTCCCTTTACTAAAGTAAAACATGACATCTCTGGTCCTTCAAAGAGTACCAGTGCTACAAACCCATGTTTCTGTAGATGATCTATTGTTTGTGCCTCTGGAGTCAAAAGCTAATTTTTCAATTACACAAGACCAGACCATGGAAGAGAACAACAGTAGTGTAAAGTGAGCTATATACAAATAATGATGCTTGATCCAAGTATGGGCATGCTCTTGTAGTCCCAGAATTCTGGAGGCTAAAGCAAGAGCATCACAAATTTTGGGCCAGCCTGGGTTACATGGTGAGACCCTGTTTCCAAACAAGGGAACAAACAAACAGCAACTGAAAGTAATGAACTGGAAGTCTCTCTCTCAGGACACGTCTTGGTTTCCAGCAGGGAGAGGAAACTTGAAAAGTTCTGTTCTGTCTCATGCCAACAATTATTCAGTGTTGATAATGCATCCCTGGTTAAAAGAAAGTTAACCAGAGGCCAGTTTAAGAGGATAAATATCATGGAGGATTGGAAAGATGGCTCAGCAGCCAGGAGCTCTTGCTGCTCTCACAGATGACCTGAGGTGAATTCCTAACACCCGTGTGAGTAACTCACAACCACCTGTAACTCCAGGGGTTCCAATACCTTCCTCTGCCTTCTATCAACACTACACTCATGTGCTCATACCCACATATGAATGCACATGCATCCTCCAAATTAGAAATTAAAATAAGTACTTGTATTTAAAGAAAAGCAAAAATCATCATAATAAAAATATTCCATTGTGTCCTTTCACATAAGGACTAATTTGTTGAAGAGAATTTAAAAATAGTGGACAATAAAAGAAAAAGTGTTCCATTCTCTCCCCCATTTTCCTAAAAGCAGGGCATAAATATTCAAAGGTGCCCTTTCTTCCTCTTTGGAGGAATACAGGTTAGTCACTGGAGATCACCTGAGTCAAGCTAGAGCCAGCAGGAGATGAATCAACATATCTAACTTTCCAGCTACACTGTATCTTCCATTAGTGCTCCTCCACACAGCTGTGTTTTGGAGAACAGAGTCCTAGACCTTTGGAAAGTAACCAAACCCAGGGCTGATTGAAGCCCTTTATGTGACACGGTGTAGCATTGTACATGTAACCTGCACACAGGTTACACATACTTTAAACCTTCACTATGCTATACTGAACAGGAGGTACATGCTGTATGGTTATTTTCTGTACTGATTGGGGGACGGGGCAAAGAATCAAATGTCCATACATGTTTAGCACAAGTACAGGGTTTTCCCAGATAGTTTTGACCAAGGTTAGCTACATCCTTTAGGGCAGAGCTCAGAGATTCAATGAGATGGCTGTGCCTACCTTCCTGCAGTTCAAAGCCCTAGAAACTCACATTCACTTCCCCTCATCTTGTAACTTCCCTAGAAAACACAGAAAATACCCCCTCCTTTTGTTCTTTTGCTAAGAAACAATAGAAGCTCAGGTTGTACCATCTCTGAAGGAACTCCCATGCGCATGTACAAGGCAGATGTCAGTCAGCTCCTAAGTAGAGGAAAATGAAAAGTTTCCCTCCCCTGCGATAAAAAGCAAGACTTCAGTCTCAGCTATTGTGGTGCCTGTACAAACTTGATAAAGCATGCAGTTCTACACTTTTACAAGTAGTATTTTTTCAGGCAAGCATCTGAAATTGCAACAATCCAAAATCCTGGCCAGGAGAATTTCTTAGATGAGTAAGTGTTGTGTGTAAACAAGTGTCCTCCCAGGCTAACTCAGATGGTATTCCTAAGGGTCAGTGGCTAATTGCTTGCTCTCCAGTACAGACAAAACAGTTGTGAGCTCCTGACCCTGTGAGAATGTTGTCACCTGAGGAGGGAAGAGAAGACAACTACACAGCAGTAAAACGTAGCAAATGTATTGCTAAGCAAGCCAGTAACTTAAAGGGACATTTTTTAAACAGAAAAAAAAATCAGATTTTTTTTATGAACGTTGATTTGAGAAAGCTAACATTATATATTTAAAATATTTGACTGTCTCTTCAGCTAGAGTCTCAGAAAGCATCTATAACTTGAGAGAAGAAATAAAATAGCATCCATGCCTAAAATATTATATAAACATGACAAAAAAGTTGGCTATTTGTTTATCTCTTCAGCCCTATGGTATATATTCACATAAGTAACATGTCTTACTCTGCAAGAAATGCAGAAGGAATCTCAAGTAGATGATGGATTTAATGAAATTGAAATGTTAGTTAGAAAATTGATCTGTCTTCCTCATTAGGAAATATCCCAGTTGGTCCTGCAATCAACCCCGAATCTTCCAGGTTGCCCAAATTCTTTCTAACATTTCCTCCTTTGAGAACTCTCCCAGCATCTTCCTTTCACCCTTTTTCCAGAGGCAAATTCCTAACCCACATTCACAGTGTTTCCTTCCTTTGAATGCTGGTGTCTCATGGCCCTCGTCAGGAGGCTTCAGGTTATGGTAACAACGGAGGGATCTCCTACTCTTTTTGGAATACAGACGTTTATATACAAGAACTGTACTTCAATGATGCCTGACAGTCTCCTGGAAAACAGTGTCTATTACTCAAACAGAAGGTGTTCAAGGTTTCATAGAGAGGAAAACTAAGAATTGGGTCATGGACCATACCGAAGTTTCTGAAATGCGGCATCTTTAGTGTTAGTCCTACAACTCTGTGCTGCCCACTGGGTGCTCACCTCAAATACGGTGTAACTAAGCAGCTGTATCTTCCCCTTGATAACTACTCCTTTCACTTTTTCTCTGTGACCTCTGGAGAAGCCAAGGCATCATCTTACATAAGGCACCTAGCATAGTGTCTGTCACACATATACTCAACCTGCAGTAAGTAGGTTGAGACAAGGACGAGGCAGACAATGGAGTGCTACTGTTTGACTTAGAGAGGTCTAAGTTATGGCTAGAGAGTTCCAGATTTATTTCATCTGAAACTGAACGATGCTACCGAAAACTTTTAATTGGTGGCTCTGAGAAAATATCCTCTGGTCTTCAAGTCATTAATTCTCAAGTCATTTTAATCACAACAGTAAACATGAATGTACCCAGGAAATAAAAGCCACCATCAAGAACGGTTATTTTGGGAAGGTGAACTATGTACACATAACTTTGTGGGGATTAGTAGATGAGCTGTCAGGAATGTGAACAGCCTTCTCATGGCTCTCCAAAACTTGCTTTTCTTCAGTTCCCGGTGCCCTACTGTATGACTGAACTCTGCTGTGCCGATTACTGCAAAGAAGGAAAAGGAAAAGGAGAATAAGAAACTCAAGAGCCAGAAAAACTGAAAACTCAAAAGCCAGAAAAGGTTTATATTTTAAAACCATCGAAGTCCTGGCCTTCCATCACTGTGGTCTCTGTGTCCCCACTCTGCAACTCATTGCTAAGAAAATCGCACCCACCTCAAAGGTGTGAGCAAAATGCAAAAGGAACTCAACTTCAAGCATATGACAGCCAGGGCCTTCTTAGAAGCTGAGAAGTGCCCAGGCGCAGTGCCACAGGAAGCTGTGGTTCTGTCAGGTAAATGTTTCCGGTCTGGTATCAGTGGTTCTTCTGTGTGGGAGACATTCTTAATTCTACTGATGAGCTGGACCTGATAGTCTAAAATGAAGGTTAGTTGTTCTTGGAATCCCATCACATGTGCTGAGTGACAACTTGGATACAGTCTGGGTGTTAAAATATAGTATGGCTTACACAACAGGAAGATGATTTAGATGTTTGTGCTTCCTCAAATCTGTTTTCAAGATCTTTATAGTGAATATGCACAAGCTTTCAAGTCACAAAAGAAAATGATCATTTGCTTTACATTAACATACTTAAACATGGAAAGGAAATTACGGAAGGGTGAACTGTTGAGGACCACTGTACCACATTACAGATACAATGTTCAGATGGGCTGTGAAATCTGTTGGCTTTCTCATCTTAGGTTGACATCTCTTTTTGTCTTTGTCTATTGGATGAGGTCACCATATCTCATCAAATCCAGTGGCTGTAAGACATAGTTGCCATTATTTCAGTGACTATACAGATAGTGGGGCTTTTGTTTTGTTTTGTTTTGTTTGTTTTGTTTGTTTTGATGTTTCCCACACTCCATTCTGAAGCTCCATTCTTATTTCAGAGATTAAAAAAAAAAATGTGTCAGGAAATGGAGTATAGTGATAGTTGTACCTAGTTCATAGGAGTTTCTGAGAATTAAACTTTAAAATCTGCATCCTTACAAGTATTCACAACAGCAAATACCTCAGAATTATGAGCCATTACTAAAGACTTAAGGCTATGATAGAGCTTAGGGATGAATCAGTGTGTGTGGGGGGGAGGGAGGGTGATTTGAGAGGAACACCAGGGAAAGTGTTTGAACACTAGGGGAGAGTGACTCTCCACATGAAGACTGGAAGGCAAGCCTGCCAGCTGCGTTTGAAAATCACCAGGAGGAAAGTCTTGAGCAGCAGTGATGTGTAGGGCTCTTACACCTAACACCCTCATAACTTGCTTAATGGCTCAAGTGCTGGGGGTTTCGAGAGAACAAGTGGAAGAGGAAGGGAGTTTGGAGATGAGTGGCTCAAGTATTGCAGTCACTCTATTTGCCTGTTTGTCCTGAATGCCTAAGTACAACACACAGAGCTCTGCAGCCCAAGGCAAGGTGCACAAAGAAGAAACAGGTCTGCGGACTCTATACATGTTCCAACCGACCAACAAATAAAGGTGGATGCCAAAGGTCTCTGCATAGATAACCACAGAACAGATTAAACATACATGCAGGAACAAAGACATACTAAAATTCTTTTAGTTGAACCATTTCACGTTCCCTGAACTATTGTGAGGTTTCACAAGTTGATGACTTTCCTGAAGCACTTTGTTTTTGATCTTTTGTGATTGAGTGACAGCTCCCTAGTAGTGAAAGTTTAATGGCAAAGGCTTCAAGGCACTTAAAAGCAGTGTGTGTCATTATATTATTCACTTTAAGGGCTAAGTGTTTTATGTTTTTATTTACTGAGGTGTATAGAACCTACCAAATATTTACCATGCGTGTTCTTAAGTTGAAAGCCCTGGCAAAAGCTATAGCTAGGAACTGAGTAAAGTATGTTGACCAAGTGGGAGACATTTGGCAGAGTGAGTCAACCAGAACCTTGATTGTTGAACCTTCTCAGGGTTTGTATAGAAATTAGACCTGGCCTGGAGACTGCCCAGGAAAATGAAATATTCTCTGGTGCCAGGAACCACATCAGGTCAAACAAAGGGGAAAGGGAACTGTTGGCAAAAACTAAGCCTTCCATTTGTATGTACTCATAGCACGAAAATCAGCTTTGTAGTGTAGAGTGTTAGTCATGGCAGGGGAGGAAATAAATGTCAAACTTATCATGAGTTTTGATGCCCAACAACATGCAGAAACATCAGGTATAGCAGTGCACCCTTGGAATCCCAATATTCGGGAGCCTGAGGCAGGGTTATTGCTGTGAGTTCAAAGCCAATGTTGGCTAGTGTCAAGACTTGGAAAGGGAGAGAAGAAAAGAGGGTATAGATAGAAAGATTTTGAGTTTGATCACCCAATTGTTAATGCTACTGCAGGCCATATGGCACAGGTCCAGCACATCATTTCTAACAGACAAAGTAAGGTGTCTATTCTTAAAGGTTTCAAGAAAGAGCATCAATCTACACATGAAGAAGCAAACTTAATGTTGCTCTATGCTACATGGCAGAGGTAGGGAGGAAGATTTAGGGTCCCTAACTAGGGTCAAGAGATGCTTGATAGAAAGGAGGGCTAAGTCACTGCCTTGAAGCCCAAAGGGTAGGGGCCTGGATGTGTTTCCTGACCTTCATTACTCTGTTTGCTTAGGATCTGGTAATCTAAAAGGCCTAAGTTTAATAGCAGCCACATGAGTTTCAGGCCAGCCAAGGATACAAGGTGAGCCTCTGTCTCTACAGATGAAACTCAACAAATAGAACATTAAAGAACACACCACTTCAGAATTCATACTCAGGAACAACTATCTGGATTCTTTGGATTTATCCTCCAAACTTCCCCCAAAGCATGAGGAAAGAACTTAACCAAAATACATCAGAAAGGTTCCAAGTGAGTGACTGATATGCATTATCTCACCAAGAGTCTCTCGTGTTCCTTCCTGGTTATCCGAGCTTTGATGTCATCGTGGTTGTTTCTGTTTTATTTTCGTTTGGTTTGGTGTTTAATTTCGAGTGGTGGTTTTTGTTGGATTGGTTGGGTTTGGATTTTAGAACAGAACATATCACACTTTCATATAATAGACTCAAATTCTAGAGTGAAGAAGGACTTCTACCAGGTCTTAGTCTTGCAGCATTTCTTATATTCCTATTGGAGGAGAGATGGAGAAAACCCTGTGGGTCATCTGAGCTGCCTGTTTAACCTGTTTTCATCCTTAGCTGCACCATCTTGAAATAAGGAATTAGTAACAAGTCTTGGGAGCCTGGTCCATGTCCCAGTTGATGATGGGAAAGCATGCCATAGTCTGTGCTGTGTTAACCTTTGCCCCAGAGGGCACTGTTCTGATTTCTACAGAGAGAGGAAGGTTGTGGAGAGGATCTGTGGTGGAAAAAAATTAACCAAGCAAACATAGTGACAACTGCTGATTGACAGTTGGCCTCCATGAGGTGAGTGGAGGCTGCTGCAGTGACATAACAGTTACTACCCAGCTTCCACTGAATTTTGTCTGAGTGTGTGGGGCACATTGCCACTTTCTCCTTTTCCTAAGAGGTTCGTTTCTTGAGCACACGACCTGTGTAGAGGCATAAGGCTCACACTCAGAAGGTCCCACATTTGGTGCAATATTCAATGTCATCTAATTTGAAATTCCTAGTAATTTTTTTAAGACAGGGTAGATGAAATTTTTTGTACCAGGTCTCTCCCACCACAAAATATACTTTGTAACTCATTGTATTTTAAGGGCAGTGTTTCGTAGCTTTCTTTAAAATATTTTTAGATATTGGCAAGTCATTTATAAGTTTAAATGTAGTGAATATTAGACAACTTCAAGCTAGCTGATCAAGGAATGTGCCAACAGATTTGAAAATGACAAGACCTCCCAATCTAGATGAGTCCCACTTAAGATGGGATATATCTTACGTGCAACCTGGCCAGCCCCTTATTCTCCAGATAAGAGACAGAGACAGCCATCGATGACTCTTAATGTTTGAGACCTGTTGACATCAGTTCTTCCTGAATATGCTATCCCTCCCTACCCGCAAATATGAGGATCTGAGCCTTGTGGCATCTGTGACCGTGTGCACTCTCTGCTTCATTACTTTAATTTCTTGGGCTGTGTTTTAGCCAAGAAACTGTCTTTCATCTTTCGCTGACGTGGTTTTTTCCCCAGGGACTTTGAACCACTGTTGGCTTTACTATCATTTCTGCTTAGCCGGAGTTAGTGTGATGCTTCAACCAGCAGGAAGCATGTCACCTGATCCTACTCAAGGACTCTCCTTGAGTTTTTAAATTTTGTCTTTTATTCACATGTGTCTGCGAGTTTGCCACATGTGTGCACAGTGCCTGTGGGAGCCTGAGGGGGGCATTGGATCCCCTGGAGCTGGAGCTGTGGTGAGCTACCCAATGTGAGTGTGGGAACTGAATCTGGGTCTGTTGGGAAAGCAGTAAGCACTCTTTGCTACTCAGTCACTTCTCCAGCCCTTCTTTCGCATTCCCCCTTTCCTAATGCCACCAGCTTTGCAAGCACTCTCTGTGTTATCAGAGGTTAAAAATACAGCATACAAACATGACTGGTGCTTATCATAATGTATGCATTTTAGTACATTAGAAACAAGTTTATTATGCACTAGGTGGAAAAGAGAGAGTGCAAATTGAGATCTCTATCTGGCCTCCCCTTCAGAGCTCAGGGAACTCTGTGGAAGAGGATGGGGAAGAACTGTAGGAGCCAGAGGGGTCGAGGATGCCAGGAGAATGAGGCTCACAGAATGAACTAAGCAGGACTCAATGGGGGCTCACAGAGACTAAAGTCCCAACCACAGACCCTGCATGGGGCTGCACTAAGCCCGCTGCAAATATGCCATCATTGTTAGCTTGGTGTTTCTGTGGCATTCCTAACAGTGGCAGTGTCTCTTACTCTTTTGCATGTCCTTGAGACCCTTTTCTTTCTACTGGGTTGCCTCACCTAACCCTGTTATGAGGTTTTGTGGCTAGTCTTATTGTAATTTGTTATGCCATGTTTGGTTGATATCCCTGGAAGGCTGCTCTTCTCTGAAGGAAAATGGAGGGGGAAATTGAAGGAGGAGTGGATCTGAGGGTCAGAGGAGGTGGGGATGGGTACTTAGAGGAGTGGAGGGAGAGTATGAGAGAAGAATCAAAAATAATAAGAAAAAAGTAACATGTTTATGGGTTATTGGACATTATAAGAACTCTGTATTTATATGAATTTAAATTTTAATGGAGCTATTTCTACTTCTGAAAAACATAAAATAAATATATCTTTTTAAGAATATAGTATTTTGTTTTCTAAGATAAGACTGGCCTTGAACTTGAGATCTTGCAGCCTTAGCCTCCTGAGGGCCTAATATACATGCTTGTCTTTATGGCTGCCTTGCTGCATCCTTCTGTTTACCCTTCTCCATGGCATCCTGAGTGAGGATAACTCTGGTCATCCATTGGTGGCCTGTGTTTGTGCTTTGACAGCTCCAGGACAAGGCAGTGGTTATATTTCCAACCGTGAAATTACTCAAAAATCACCAGTTTAGGCATTTGAACCCTGTGTATCTCAAAGTGTCATTTTCAAAACAGGGTAGCTTTTTATTTTGGCTGTATTAATTTGAGATTATATTGTCATGGGGAAGATGGGAATTGTTGGGTACAAATATGACAGAGACTATAAAAGAAAATATCAAAACCAAACAAGTAATCAACTGGCATCTTGCCTAGAAAAGAGTCCTGGTTCCTGGGCTAAAGGTCTAATTTAATTTCACCGCATTTCTTTGGAATGCTCATGCCCACCTTCTGAGGGTATCTGTACTCTCTCAGGTCACGTTGTACCACCTAGAAGATCGTGTCTGCTGCTAGACTGGATTTCCCTCTAGCAGAGACAGGGCTTGAAGAGGACGGGCTGAGCGGTTGGGCACGATCTTTGGGGGACACAGCAGTCTGTAGATGGTGTGGCTGCTCTTTGTGCATTCATGGTGGCAGCCTGCCTGGCGGCCCTGCCAACCGTACCCTGTGTTTGCTCTTTTGTTACTTTGTGCCATGTGGTGCCAGCAGTATTCTGGCAGCTGACACCGTCAGCAGGTGCCCCTAAAATACCAAGTGACTCTGGTAAGACAGGAGGAGGAAGTTATGTTTGTGGCCACCTAGGGCATTGCGCCACCATTTCACAAGACATTAGCTTTTGTTATTTGTTGTGCCTTTATTATTATTTTTTTTAAACCAATGGGTGCCACCCTTCTCTTTGTGGTTCTTTGAAGACAGCAACAGTGCACCGCTACCCTCCGAGCTTAAGAGGGATCATGTGTGAAAGAATAAATAAGCTGAGATAATAAGAAGGAGTTGGACTGACTTGAAAAGGCCACGTTTGGCATAAAGCAAGTCAATGTCACTGTCCAAGCAAAGCTAAAAAGGTGAAATTTTCTTTAGAGAACAAAATGGGAAGTGTGTGAGACTCCTTATTAAACCCAGTATGACTTCTTCAGGAAGCTTGATGTTCACAAACACGTGACCACAGGAAAGATGCTTTTGGATACAGCCACAATAAGTAGCACTGAGTTATCATTTAGAGGGATGCAGAAAAGCCTTCCTATTTACCCAAAAATTTTAGCCTTATCTAATTTTTGAGAGGGAGATGGGGAGGGGAAGCGAGAAAGAATACTGCAGGTGTATCTGAGGAATCAGAGCCCTTACTAGAAAAGACATCTTTTCCACAGCTCTTCCCAACAGAGATCAACACTTATCTCCAAGTGGTTTCTAATCACTGGGCCATTTTAGCCAAAACCTCATCTATTAAATATTTCTATTTTTTGCTTTTTTTTTAACATCATCCAAAATTATTCATTATAAGTTATCCTCCAGAAGTCATATCATCATCACATGTCATATGGAAAACTCCTAGTCATTTGGAATCTTATAGATAACAAAAATATGAAAATGGCCTTGTATATTTAATTTTATTTTATCATTCAAAGGTATTTCTATCTATCCGACACTTTCAGGTGAGCTGTGGAGATGGAGAGGGTTGAGCAGTGAGTGGGAGGGGAAGTAGAGAGGAGCTTCTACAGAAGCAGAGGATGGTGGCCCAGGAAGTTGAGGATGAGTGAGTTTAATAGTTTGTAAGGAAGAAAAATCTTGGGCATTTTTATTTTTATTAAGATGAGCCTAAAAAGGCAAAGACATGAGTGAGGAGAAATAGGAGAGAGAATGACCCAGGACATGTGCGGAGTAAGCAGAAATAGGAGAAGAAAGACCCTCCACGTGTGTGAGTGAGCAGAAATAGTAAAAAGATCATGGACATGTGTGGGAGGAGATGGGCCCTGAAGCAGAGGAGGACAGTGCAACTTTCTGGATCTTGTCCATTGGGAGCAGCTGCTAAAACAGGGCAAGAGAGAGAAAGACAACAAAGCCAGCTGCTCCGTAGAAAGTGTGATGTGGCTTTGAGCAAGCCCCTGTTTGAGTTGTTCATTTGAGTGTGGCTCTCATGGAAGGGGGTTGTAAGGAGGCAGGGAGATCTGTGAAGTGAAGTGAGGGTTCCATGAGTAGGCACCGTGGGGGTTGAAAGCATGCTGCAAGAGAATCTCAGACAGACCGCAGAGCCACCTGGGAGACTCCGCTGAGACTAGATACCTAGACCACTCAAGGTCATTCAAGTGTGGCATCATAAGATCAGCCTTTTGCAGAGCTCTGATGTGGGCCTGTGGAAGCTGGGTAATGGTCAAGAGTCAAGCAAAGTTGGTTATGGTTAGGGGCAATGTGAGGGCAATGGAGAAAGGTGGTAACAGGACAGGTGAGCCACACTAGGTGGACTTGGAGAGGAAGTATTTGAGTGCAGCCGTATGTCTTCCACATGTAATAAGAAAATCAAAGTTCAGAGAGTTTACATTTAACAATTGAGGTTTCTGATGAGTATATCTTCAAGTAAAGCCATTTTATTCCACATGCCAGTTTCTCCTGGAAACATAGAGCTGGGTGTGGTGGTGCATTCCTGTAATCTCAATACTCCACAGGCAGACTCAGGTGGATCTCTGAGTTTGAGGCCAACCTTGTCTACAGATTCAATTTCAAGACAGCCAAGCTTGGGCAGTGAAGGAAACCATGGAAAATACGAAGCTGGTGAAGATGTAATTGAACAAGGGGCTATGTCATTTTCCAGCTCCTGCAAGCAGCAGAACTTGGCAACTTCAGCCATGTGGTTCTACTTAGAGTCAAGGACAGAAGAAAGGGATTATGGAACCTTTCTCTGTGCTAAGGAAAGCCTCTGAGCCTGGGCATTTCAGGGGTTTCCTTAAATGGAGTGCCAGAGAGGCCCTGTATGAAGTTGTTAAGGTGAAACCTGGATTGCTTTGGAGATCCCAAGATATTGGAGATGGCAGATACCTGCTGTGGAAAGCTGCTAACAGGGAGTGGAACCAGCCCAAGAGAAATATGTACATTTCAGTCAACAAAACTAAGAGGGTTTGGAGATGTGAAAAGCACAGAGATGCAGAGTTTGGAGTTTGCCCAGCTGGTTTTCAATCTTGCTATAGTCCAGTATTTCCTCACTATGCTCCCTTCCCTATGTTTTGGAATGGTAATGTATATCCTGAGCCATTATATGTTGGAAGAATGTGGTCTGTTTTTTTGAGTTTGACTTTATAATGGTTATAGTTAAAATATTTTATGAATATCAGAAGAGATATTGAACTTTGTACTTTTAAACATCATTGAAACTATGATAGACTGTGGGGGCTTTTGAAGTTAGACAAAATGCAGTTTGTATTATGATATTGTTACAAGCTTATGGGGGCAAGGGATTTGGAATGTGCTAGTTTGAATGTAATTGGTCCCCATAAACTCATAGGGAGGGGCACTATTAGGAGGTGTGGATTTGTTGGAGTAGGTGTGGCTTTGTTGGAGGAAGTGGTCACTGTGTGGGTGGGCTTGAGGTCTCCTATGCTCAAGCTACTCTCAGTGTAGACACAGACTCCTTTCTGTTGCCTGTTGAACAAGACATAGAACTCCCAGCTTCTTTTCCAGCACCATGTCTTCCTGCGTGCCACCATGTCTCCATGGCAATAATGGACTAAACCTCTGAACTACAAGCCACCCCAATTAAATGTTTTCTTTTATAAGAGTTGCTGTGGTCATGGTGTCTCTTCACAGCAATAGAAACCCTAAAGAAAACACCATAATATTTAATTATGAAACTTCCTGATGTGTAGTTTTATTGTAAGTTAGGATAGGCAATGATATAGACACTCTTAAATAACTTCTCAGAAGAATGTAACCTACTATACTGATTATGAAGGAAATTTTAACTAATATCCACCAGACTTTAAAACTCAGCTGCAAATTAGTGGTAATGAAATTATAACTTTCATGAGACTATTGTTTCTAATGTCTCAGCTGTTCTAGCTTTAAAAGGTTTTTTTTAAAAATTATTTTTAGTGTATAGTTGTTTTTTTGCATATGTCTATGCACTATGCGAGTACTCAGAGAGCACTGAATCTCTTGAAACTGGAATTGTGAGCCACCACATGAACCCAGGTCCTCTGGAAGAGCAGCCAGTGCTCTTAACCACTGAGCCATCTCTCCAGCCCTCATCTATTACTTTCATTAGAAACCAAGATTCAGATAAGAATTGGGTTCTAACAGATATTTATAGGTGCATTAGTGAGTAATCTGTCTACTTTGGTTATGATGGGCCATGGGTTTAGGTCTGCACAATGTCATTTGTGTAGTGCATTCAAAATTGACATTAGTAAATTATGCACAACCAAAAAAACTGGGATGGCTGCTCCAAAAATGTGGCTATTGTATGTTGTCTTTAGACTGTACTATCCATCTTTGAAACAGTTTGGAAGTTGTGGTCAGGAAACTAAAGATGCCTCTCTGCTGTGTGCTAATCAGGGCAGCAACAAGGGTAGCTTGGGAAGTAAATGTTCCTCATCCTCAAACTGTCTCCAATAATAACATGCTTGCACTTAATTCAAACAGTGCACTTCCTCTACAAACAGATCTTTGGACCAGTGCCCTGTGCAGTCTTCTATCCAGAGCAATTGTTCCCCAGAAGTCTCTTCCTTAGAAATTCTGTAACCCCTCTGTTAAGGCTCATTAAGACCCAAGTTTAATGTCAATAAAAGTATCATCAAATGGTCAAATTGTAGACAATAACAAGAAGAGACAGGGTAGCCCAAATCATTTGATTATTTGATGTTTAACTCCTGCTTTTCTTAGATATTACATGTATGTTCTAAAATTGGTTTCCTTTAATCATTTATTTCACTATCAAAGAACAATTTTAGCTACTCTCTTACAGGTCAGGCTGACTTTCCCTTTCCATGCACCAATGGCTAAGATACAGTATGACTTCTGTTCTCTTATCTTTGATGTTCCTAAGCATGAACCTGGTTCTTTGCATGGTGGGAGTCTAGGAAGCACTTCTGTGTCCTCCTAGAATTGGTTCTGTTATGAACTTTAACATGGTCATATATTCTCATTCTTTTACTCTGAGGCTTGTTAACTATTGCACAAGGGATGTAATACTGAAGTTTAGCCATCGCTAAACTTGAGCATAAAGGCTACAACTTCCTGGGTCTTTTTTTCATGTCTGTATTTTCCATGTTTTGAGCCACATTTATTTCCCATCTTTGGTTATCTAGTTCCTGACTTCATTTTGTCTAGCCCATGTCCTTTCTTCCTGGAAAGTCTGGGTTGCTTTCTTCATGATTCCAGGCTGGCCCAGCATTTAAGAGCTCAGCCCAGAGCTGGCTTTTTGGTCTTTCTATGCCACTGGAGGGTGTGGCCTCTATAAGTCTCATAGCTAGTCTTCCAGGCCTGGTTTCTTCAACTACAAAAGAAGGATGCTAATAAGTTTCTATCATATTTATTTGTCATAAAGATCTCATGAGTTAATATGTATAAATGTATACAAAAATGACTTAGTTCATTAATGTTAGCATGGCCAACTCTCCAGAGACATGTAATTCATTCTTGAAAGAAAGTGAACTGTTAGTTATGTAAAGTTGAGTAAATATAGTTCTGTCAGAAAAGACATATATAATAAAAATCAAGTCTCAGTGCTGTGGAGATGGCTTAGTTAATAACATGCTTGCTTTGTAAACACAAGGACTTGAGTTTGAGCCCCAGAAACCAGGAAAAAATGCTGGGTAAGGTGATACAGGCTTGTAATTCCCAGAACTAAGGAGGAAATAGATGGACTGCTGACCAGCCAGCCTAGCCTTCTAGGAGTGCTACAAACTAATGAGAACCCTGTCTCCAAAAAACCCAAGTAGTAGACAGTGTCTGAGGAATAATACCTGAGGCTGACCTGGCCTCTACATGTGCACTCACATAGGAAAACATACAAGAACAGGAAAGACCAAATGAACAATTAAAAACCCCAAATACAATACAAATGTCTATATAAACACTAAAAATTCTCATCTACATTCTATATTGAGTTTAGTTCAAGTTAGCATATTCTACTCAAGTAGCCTTATTCTACTCTTAGACTCCTACCTAAGGTTTTATGTCCACAGTCCTACTATCCCAGTTACTACCCACTACTTCCAGGAGCTGAATGCTGACTGCTCTTGGACACTCTGGTCTAGGGATGACTCAAGAGAACTGATGACTATGGCTCATTTCTTCTCAAGAATTCCTGTATGTTGGCCTCTGACATTCCAGAATGCATATAGAGTTGGCATTGCTCCCATAGGGACATAAATACCATTGTGAGATTTGTTAACCGACACTTAATGCTTCTACAATGTGTAAAAGCTAAAGTGTTGCCATCTGTGCAATTTGTATGTGTCTGTGGGGTTAGACATAGGTGGGGAGATAGATCATGTGATCAGAGAGGATACAAATTATCAGCTTCTCATTGAAGCTTTTTCCCAAGGCCCCTCCTAATTCCCAGAGTGACTCAAGTCATGATTTTCTAGGTAGAGAACATTTCATTGAAGGAAAATCTTGTAGCCTGAGAAGTTCCAAGGAAGACCTCTGTATCTTGAGTGACTAGACTACCTTTCAGCTCACTAATGCTTCCTGCTATCTACTTGGATCCCTATCTAAAGAATACCAGCCAAAGAATTATAAAACGGTTCAGCTGATAACATCTGCCAGTTGGCTACAAGGCAATAGTTTATGGCTTTAGGATTAGCTATAAAATAAAATAAAAAATACTCTTAGATTATAGCTATAAAATAAAATAAAAATACTCTTAGATTATAGCTATAAAATAAAATAAAAAATACTCTTAGATTATAGAGTTTGGGATCAATGCAGCCACCTGGATCTGTCATTTCTTCACAAGTGGTTTTATGATGGCATCTAATCCCCTTATCTTGCAGGTGAGGTCATCAGGGACATTGCATAGAATTGGACAAGGGCTCCTGGCAGGGGAGAAAGGAAACATGGCTACCCCTAAACACTTGCTTAACTCAGGACTTTGGCCAATGAAAGGATTCCTTCAGATAAATACTTGGGGCAGGGGACCTCAGTGGGGATACATTCCTGCTTTTGGAGCATTTACCTAGCAATACTCCATCCTCAGCACCACAAAATAAAAACAATAATTCTCTCAAACACACTCCTATGACTAAGGCCCAAAGGTGCACCCGCCTTGATGGGTCACCCTGAGTAACTCTCACACAGGTGCTCTGTGGGGTACCAAAGAAGTCTTGGACATTTTTCACTACCCAAGATTCTAAACTACTTACCTATGAAAGGAAAGTCTCCATTATGCACACCTCCAGTGGAAGTAGAGTCCACTCTATGAGCCATTCAACTTAGCCCTTTCAAGCTTCCTTTACAGCCAAGAGGGAAGAATATGACCCGGCTTGGTGTAGTTCCCCAGGCTGTGAGTTGGAAATTGGAGATGCGGAGAGCAGCACAGAGAAGTTCTTTAGGGAAGCAGCAATTGCACCTTGCAAAGAAGCAGAGGCTATGACAGCCCTAGGAACCACTTATCACATGTTACCTAGGTGACTACTTCACACGCTGGGGTATCTGAGGCTGCTGGAGGATCTGGTTGGTTGTCCAGCTGTTGCTCATCTCTTTTTATTTGGTCCTGTGCTGCAATCCCATTCTCTGAATTTTTTAGAAATAAATTATTTTTATGGTGTTTGACCTCTGATTTACAATTATGAACACTTAACAGAAAGTAGGAAATGTTCCTAAGAAATATTATTAGATAGGACTATTTGTACACCTGTCAGCACACAGACAGGTGTGCCAAAGTCTTCTGAGATGATGTTCACCCAGCTTTTGAGTCCAGCCCTCTCTCACTATCTCAGGAATCTTGGATTACCAACTATTCATTTCTTTCTTGTATATTTAAATTGCATCCTTTCAACTTGATCCTTCTTGTCAATATTTGAGCAAGACTGCAAAGCTTGGGTTAAATGAAATGGTTTGCCCGGAGCCCACATATCCACACAGCTATTTCTCTATGTCAAGGTTTACCAACTGGTGTGCCAGAGAACTTTGTGTTCCAGGAATCGGTTCTAGATGGGCTGTGATATGTGGAGGGTTGTAAATATTTATGGTTATGAAAAATTAAACCAGTTTTATGACCATTCAAAACTTAACAGTTAAAATTACATCTGAACACTAGTTTTGTGTTTCCTTCTCTGTGTCTTGAAGTTGAGAATCATTATTTTGTGTGCAAAATGTTTAGTATAGCAACCAATCCCAGAGAGCAGTGTAACTACCTCATCCTTGACTTTCCCCTTTGCTTATGAGAGGCAGTCTGATTCACCCAGCACCTATCGTCCTTTGTCAGATAGCACTTGTTTTTGCATTTAGTTCACTTAATCTTTGCAACTTTTTTGAGCACCAAGAGTATGTATAACTATTCCTTTTTTTTAAATCACAATAGGCCGATAAGAATGTAGAGTCAGTTCCTGAGAGGAGCACTTGTTCATCCTCGTGGAAGAGAAATTTCTACAGGATCTTCTCATAAAAAGGAAAAGATGGGGTATAACTAGGAAAACCTAGTCATACATGCACACTCTCAGGAGACATGGCAGTCTGAAGAGCCACACATTCCAATGGCATCTGACCAATTGTCACCATTCCATAGTTTATTATCCTAAGTAACCATCCCTAGTGAACCTCATCCAAGCCTTTAGTCATTGGTGCTCAGTATTAAACTTTACTCTTCTTTGTGAGGTCCTACCATTGCAGGAGAGACCAACACTTTGTAGCTAACAAAGATGGCTGGGGCTTTCACTCTTGGTTCTTACCTGTTTGTTAACCATCGTCAGTTTTCTCTTCATTTTCCATTGCTTAATCATAGCAAGATACCATCTCTCTCTCTCTCTCTCTCTCTCTCTCTCTCTCTCTCTCTCTCTCTCTCTCTCTCTCTCTCTCTCTCTCTCTCTCTCTCTCTCTCTCTCTCTCTCTCTCTCTCTCTCTCTCTCTCTCTCTCTCTCTCTCTCTCTCTCTCTGTTGTGTGTGTGTGTGTGTGTGTGTGTGTGTACTTATACTTCACAAACATCTTAGTGAACACCCCAGCCCTGGTGTTTACCTTCTACTAGAATAGTCTCCCAATTTGCAACCAGTGGAAAATCCAGCAACTCGGTTGCTACCTAATTCCATGGGCTATCCATGCCCCAAATACCCTCTGGAATACAACTCTCTCTGTCCCTTAAAATTGCTATTTTCATGTACACAACATTTAAAATGCTCATATTCTCTGTTTTTTTAAGGTCTTTTCTCATTCAAGCACTCAACAAGTTGCACAGTGGTCTCTGTTTACTAAGTCATTTTTTTTTTTTTTTTTTTTTAGAAATTTAAGAATTTTATTTGGCAATATTTCTCCAAAGATAAAATAAACAAACTGTTAAAAGTACAGTAATTGAGAATCCACCCTCCTAGAGAGCCTCTGCTTACATGTCTATGTCTCACTTTCCTTTTTATTTTTAAAACAACCTTATTTTACATACCAATCCCAGTTCCCTCCCCCTTTCATCTTTCCACTCCCCCTACTATCTCCCCATTCCACCTCCCATCCACTCCTCAGAGAGGGTGAGGCCTCTCATGGGGAACCGTAAAACTCTGTCACATCATTGGGGTAGGATTGACACCCCCCACCCCCCACCCGCTCTATAGGTAATGAACTTCAAAACACCAGTTCATGTGCTAGGGATAAATACTGGTCCCACTGCCAAAGGCCTCATAGATTGCCCCCCAACTGACCTCCACATTCAGGGAGCCTGGTTTGGTATTGTGCAGGTTCTACAGCTATCAGTCTGGGGTCTGTAAACTCCCATTTGCTCAGGTCAGCTGTTTCTGTGGGTTTTACCAATAACCCTTTTGTTCATCACTCACCCCCTCTACTTCTGGACTCCAGGAGTTTGGCTCAGTGAAACTGTGCTTCTGTTTCCATCAGCTACTGGATGAAGGCTCTATGATGGCATTTAAGGTAGTCATGAATCCCATTATAAGGGAAGGGCATTTAAGGTACTCTCTCCACTATTGCTTAGATTTTTAGTTTGGTTATTTATGTGGATTCCTGGGAATTTCCCTAGTACCAGGCTTCTCGTTAAGCCAATAAGGGCTCCCTCTTTCAAGGTATCTCTGTCCTTCTCCCACCTGGACCATCCTGATCCCTATGTTCTCCTCCCTACTCCCCCTCATCCCTCTTCTGTCTCCTTCCTCCTCTCCCTCCCATGCCCCCAATTTACTCAGAAGATCTTGTCCATTTCCCCATCTGGGAGGGGGGGTCCATGTATGTGTCTCTTAGGGTCCTCCTTGTTTCCTAGCTTCTCTGGGGTTGTGAATTGTAACCTAGTTACCCTTTGCTCTATGTCTAATATCCACTTGTGAGTGAATACATACCATGTTTGTCTTCTGTGTCTGGGTTATCTCACTCAGGGTGGTCTCTTCTAGTTCCATTTATTTGCCTTAATCTTAGCGGCTCGTCCTCCTTTTCTTTCACCAGCATTTGAGTTCTTCAATACTCAGTCTTCTGCCCTTTTTACATTTTACTCTACACCACCATTGGCAAACTCACCAATAAAATGTCCTAATACCATTCTTTGTAGATGACTTCCTAAATTATATTGTCCAGCCTGGGCTTCCTTAACTGAATATCACAGTCATTAAGTTAGATTCCTATTATGTTCTTATAGAAATCTCAAATCTCAAGTCAGCTTAATAGTCTTCATCTCATGGTTATATCTTTATGATACTAATGCCATCCCTCCATATATACACATCATATAAACACCATTCAGGCTTCCCAACTGACTGAGCAATGTTGTAGTTCTCCCATTTACACAGGCTGAGGACCTAGGACTCATCATTGATACCTCCTAGCCCTCTGCCTCCCTCATTTAAACCATTAACAAAACCTTACTGAGACTGACTTCTATTTCTACAATCCATTCTCCTATTTCAATTTCCTCTGGTCCCATCATAATACACCTAAGTTACTGCTATTCGCCTCATTCCATTCTGTCTTGGCTAGCTTGAATCTATTCACTGAGACTTGCAGAGTTTGTATATACATCAATATGAAAGGGAGAGGGGGAGACAGAAAGAGGGGGAGACAGAGGAAAATTTAATTATATCAAGGAATTGATTGGCTCACTCAGTGAATGCTGGGGCATTATGCAATCTGTCATTGTGGCTGGCAGACAAGAAGTTTCAGGAAGAGTTGATGCTGTAGATTTTTGAGTTCTAAGTCTTCAGTTTGAAGTAGTGAGCTGAAAACTCAGACAGGATTTCTTTAATTGTGTCTAAATGCAGGGTTACTCTTTCTTCAATAAATTTGAATCTTCTATCCTGAGGGCCTCACATGATTGCTTGGGGTCCATCCACATTAAAATCTACTTAAAGTCAACTTACTATAAATGTGAATTATATCCACAGGGAGTTTATGTCAATATCTGATCTAGTATTTGAACAAACAGCTGGACACTATAGTCTAGCAAAGTTTGCACACCCTGTTAACCTCCCTCATGACAGCTACAAGTCAATTTGCTTGTATGTATGAGAATATCAATAGTATATTTCCCATGTGTTTGTTCAGTGTGTGAGTGAGATGATACATGACAAACACCCAGAATGATGCTTAGAATATAGTATATACTGGGTAATTGTTGCTGTAATTACTAGACTATAAATTCTATCATATTGATTGCTTGCATGGATTACTTCAGTCCCCTCTTACTTTCATTGTCACCTATGGGGCTCCTATCTATTTCCACACTCTCACACTTATTTACTAGAAGCTCCTGTGCTTCTTCCAGACCCTTCTGCTCTTTCTTTGTCTTTCCATCACAAGACTTTACATATTCTGTTTAATCCATTTTTGTACTATTTAGACCTATTAGCATCTTTTCTTTCATATATCCTTAAACAATAAAGGACTTTTCCAATATCCTTAGTCACTTTTTTATGAAAATCTGTTTGGATAAATGTCACTCCTTCATGACTATTGTTACAATTGTCAGCGGCGTGTGAATATATTGTTTTGAGTCTGTTTTCATAACTAGGTTCTAGATACTATCAAAGGACTGTGGCTGTATTCCATGTGCCAAGTCTATCTTTGACTAACAAGCACATGTGTTCTCCGTCTCTGCACAAAGCATCTGCACACTCCTAGTTTCAACCTGCAAAGGCTACAGAGGCACACGATAGGCTCATTCACTATGTGCATCCACAATAATCCTCCTGCAACTAGAAAGAAAGGAAAAAGTCAAATCCAAAATTTGCAACTGCATTTAGATATTCCTGTACTACTCCAATTTTAGTGTGTTCTTACATACCTTATATATTTTCTTTATGTCTCTGTAGCTTTTCATGATGCCCTCTATACATATTACCCAATAACAAGCCAGTTTATTAAGTCTGATGTATCAATCCTATAGTTTTACATATGTGGGTGTATAAAATACATATATATTTTTTTCCCATTTTCATGGTTTTGATTCACTCAAAATTTTTTACTCCATTCTATTTTAAACCTGGGCTATATATTTTTTCTAAATGTCTTTTTTTTTTCAAGTCCTGAAGATTGATGCCAGGGCCTCATGAAAGCCTGGCAAGCACTGGGATGTGTCCCTATACACATGTTTAAAATGAAATTACATGTCAGCTATACTTGTAGCTTAGTGGTAGAGGACTCACCTAGAAGGCCTGTGGCTTTAGGTTCAGTTCATAATATACATGCACAAGCACTTGAATGCATGTGTGCATGTATGCCTGTGTGCCTGTGCGCACGCACACACATATACACATACACACACATTATGCATCTACATATACAAATATATATACAAACGTTTGTATATGCAAAGTACTTTCAGACTTTTTTATTACTAATAATCTAATAATTTCTTGGTTAAAAAAATTTGTTTTTGTTTGGATTCTTGCTCTCCTCTCCCTTTCTCTGTACTGTACTTTTGAGACAGAATCCTTAGATAGCATAGTCTGACCTTAAACTTCCTATGTAGCTGAGATGACCTTGAACTTCTGATCCTCCTGCCTCTGTCTCCCAAATGTTAAGGAGTATAAGCCCAGCCTGAGACTTCCCACGCAGCTCTTGGGTTACTTCTGAAGTAAGGAAAATCAATCATCATCTTAAAGCTTTTAAAAGGAGAGTTTCTTAGCAGATTCTTTAACAACTGCTTTCAACCTCACTTTGATTTGGAAGAACAAAGGGTTTAATACGCATGAGTTTACTCATTCATTTATAAACCCAAGTTGGTTTCAGAATGTCCATTTGGCATTGAAAACAGGGAGATACTTGTCTGAGATCTCTCTGTGGCTGTCAGAGTTAAGAGGACTTAGAATTCTCCTGGTGGGTCTCTTTGAAGCTTATGCTTCGAATGTTGCTAACATGTTGCTAACATGACTGAACAAGGCAACAAGTGTGAAAACAGATGTAGGGATTTTCTTTAGCTAGTGTGATGTGGGAAGGAGTCACTGGTGGGAACTGAGAATCTGAAGACAGAGGTGCTTTGCTCAAAGGGAGGGGAGAGGTGCTGAATTTCCAAGTGCCTTGGTGCAGGTTGCCATTCACGACTATGTCTTCAGCTATACACTAAATTTTACCCCCGAATTTATGATTTCTAAAACCAGAATTCCTGTTTTTGTCTAAATTAGTCACCCACATTACCTGAGTCAAGTGCCCATGGGAATGTCCCCATATGCAAATTAGTGGATTGGGCCTACTTCCTGAGACACACTCCTGGCTGCTTGAGTGCCTTCGGGTGTGCTGTCCACAGAGGGACTTGTGCAGCTTTTGTGGCCAGCCTCTGGATCTTCCCCCACAGATCCTCCTCTAGTCTGCCTCCACAGGATTGACTTGGAAGCCTGGAATGCATCCCACCCAACTTCGATTGAAGCTGACTTGGAAAGAAACTTGAGCTTATGTTTTTTGTTTTTGTTGTTTCTTTTTTTTCTTTTCTTTTCTTTTTTTTTTTTTTTTAAGACCTCCCCAGTATTTGTGCTGAGAGTAGAAGAGGGAAAAAATCTTGTCATTTCTGTTTTGAATACTGAGATGAAAGGACAATTACTACTGAATAGTTTCCCTTATAGCAAACTCCTATAACTTTCTAACAACCTCTGGATGGTTGGAACATTTCACCAATTTTCTAACCTAGTGCATTGGATTATGGCTGTACAATGACCTCAGCATCCCCTGTTTTTAGGTTTTGTGTTTCCAAGTAAAACAAGTATCAAGAACAATGGCAGCCTACAGGCATTCTTTCTTAAGACTAGGGAAGTCTCCAGGTCTGACTTGCAGTGTAAAGCTAATTTGTAAACCTATGATTGACAACAATCACCACTAAACTACTAGATAAAATGTAAGAGAAACAATTCAAGCCACTGATATAAGATATAATTGAGATAAGACCCCCCCCAAAGCAAAATCAGACAAAGAACATTTGCTACAGTTAGGGTGTGATTTGTCCCAAATCACATGGTCCTTCATGTGGCAATGTTAGGAGATGGGGCATCTTTTGGGGTCCCTTAATTTAGTGGTAGCATATTCCTCAAAGAGATTAGCATGGTTCTTTTAAGACACTAAATTAATTCTTGTGAGAAGGTTGTGGTAAAGCAACAAGCCTGCACACTCCTCTTTGGTTTCCTATCTAGTGACATGATTGTTCCTTCTAACACAAATTCCCAGCTTTGTGACACTATCCACCATGAAATTCTCACCAGAACTGGGCTGATTGATGTCAGTGCCATACCTTCAACCTTTTAAAATGGAGCTCAATACACCATTCCTTTTTCTTTATAAAGTACCTAGCCTTAGTCATCATGCCATTGTTTAAATAAATATTGAAAAGAGGATTAAGTCAAACTAAGAAATATCTTCATAGCAAATAAAATAGTCAACCCAGTGAACAGTCAAGCGACAGAACAGGAGAAAACATTTAAAATATTCATCCAATGAAGGAAATAGTCTTCTTCAGGGAAGGGCACAGACAAACCGATACCACGTAGTTAGCTCTGAAAACATATACAATTAACATTCTGCAGACTGTGTAGGTTATATTTAGGAATATATATGTATATAGATATACATAAACACATGCATATATGTGTGTGTGTATGTGTGTGTGTGTATATAGGCATGTAATAACAATTAATGAAAAAATAGGTCATTAATTTAAAAGAAAGCAAAGATGGTACATGGGATGGTGTGGAGGGAAGAAAGGGAAGGAAGAAATACTGTGACTACATAATAATCACAAAAAATTAGAAATATATAAAGAAATATCCTCTTTACAACACAAGAAGTGAGATCAATCCATATGCTTATATGAATAAATGGATAAACAAAATGTGGCCTAAGGCCAGATGGTTCAACATATAAAGGTTCTGATGTAAGCCTGATGACATGAGTTTGATTCCCAGGATCCACATGAAGGTGGAAAGAAAGAACCAACTGCACAAAATTGTCCTCTTAACTTCCACGCATGTGGAAGCATAACTCCAAGCATGTATGCATGTATGTGTGCATGCACGCACATGCATGTGTGCATGCACGCACATGCATACATACACTCACACACACTCACAAACACACACACTAAAAAATACTGAAAGAAAACATATGGGCTGGGCAGTGGTGGCACACACCTTTAATCCCAGCATTTGGAAGGCAGAGGCAGCTAGATCTTTGTGAGTTTGAGGCCAGCCTCGTCTACAAGAGCTAGTTCTAGGACAGGCTCCAAAGCCATAGAGAAACCCTGTCTCGAAAAAAACAAAAACAAAAAACAAACAAAAAAAAAGAAAAGAAAAGAAAAAAGAAAGAAGGAAAGAAAGAAAGGAAGGAAGGAAGAAAAAGAAAATGAAAACATATGACATTCATGCCATAGAATTTTATTCTCCTTTAAACATGAAGGTAATTCTAACCTATGTTTCAGTGTGGATAAGCCTTGAAGATAATGTGCTAAATGATAGCCTTATTTACAAGAGGTTCCCAAATAGTCAAATTTATAGAAACAGAAAGAGAAATATGGCTACCCAAAGGAGAGGGAAAGAAGAGGTAGGGAGTTCTAGGCTTTTGCAAGCTGAAAGAGATCTGGATATTGGTAACCTGGCAGCAACATCTCTGTACTTGACATTACTGTTCTATAGGATTCAAAGTGATTAAGATTATGAACATGTGCTTTCTATTGAATAGTGAAGCATACTGATGACTCAGAAAATTGACTTCAGTTTACATAAGACAGTATGGGATTGAGTAGGGAAAACAAAAGCCAATGCCAACTTTCAACATGTGACATTTGAACAAAATACAGAGGCATATAGCTCATCTATTCATTCTTTTACACAACAAAAAGCATTTCTTGAGCATATCCTGAATTTTGGCTTCATTGATGCTTGATTGGCCAGCCCTGTGTCAGCTTTACTCTCACCTTGGACTTTTAGACTCAGTGTTGGGTACCCCAGGGATGTATTCCTGTGCACCAGATATTTTCATTTCTGGGTGTTAGCCCTTCAGGCTAGAGTTGCTTTCACTATTTCAAAGAGGATTTAGAAGTCAAGGTTCAAATCAAAACTCAGTGACTCTGGTTCCCATGGTATTCTAGTTTGCTTTCTGTTGCTGTTTCAAGCACCAGGACCGCAAAGCACCCTGGAGTAGCAAGAACATGTTTCGATTTTCAGCCTATAGCCCGCCCTCTTCCAGGAAATCAAAGGTAGAAAGAAATCTGGAGCAGAAATTGAAGCAAAGACCATGAAAGAACACTGTTTATTGGTTTGCTCCTCATTCCTTGCTCAACCAGCTTTCTCATACAACCCAGGATCACCTGCCTAGGGGTGGCACTGTCCCCAGTGGGCAGAGCCCTCCCACATCAACTATTAATCATGAAAATGTTCACAGGCTTGCCCATAGGCCAATCTGTTGGAAGCAAGTTCTTCCGTTGAGGTTCCCTCTTCCTAGGTACTTACTGTTGTGCCAAGTTATAAACCAAGTTAATCAAAATTGACCAGCACACATGGGTTCTTCTGGGCCAAGAAGAAAACAGGCAATTTATCACGAGTCTGTTGTGAAATCTTCAACCTTTTATTGATAAACAACTGGCACAATTATCCCTAAATCTTCCTATCTCAGACTCTGGGAAATTGTGACACAAGTGAAAGATGTAGCAAGTGGTAGTCAGCCAAGTCCACAGGCTCCCCTCCCTACCGTTAACCTGGCACATGTGAGAGGAGGGTGTGTTGATGAGAACAAATATAGACAACTACTAATCATGGTTCCTATAGTTAGCTATGGATTTCTACCAAGGAAGTCAGATTCGTGTGCAACTGTCACTCTGTTAGATTTATAATGGAATTAGCTAAGGCACTTTGTAGAGGGTAGAGTAACGAGTAAGCCAGGCGGCCCTTGAGGCCCACAAAGCCAAGGAATAATTTCTTTCTGGTGAGTTGTTTTCTAGCAAGGGTGTTTGTTTAGACTTGTTAAAATATGCAATCTGAAACTTGCTAATACCTCCAAAGTTTACATCACCACCACACCTTCCCTCCCCTCCACTCCTTACACTCAATTCACAGATTTTTATCAGGTCATGGTGTGCGAATCAATTCACAGACACATGGGGTTCTGAAAGCAACTTGTTTCAGGCACTATTTTAAAACAGCTCTGCATAAATCCCAATATTTTAACCTAATTTGGTTTCATGATGTGAACCAGAGAGTTTCTCTAAACAGTATGGAAAGATTATTTTTTTTTAAGATGTAACTAAAGTTACAGTGGGATGTTGAGGATAAGGAATAAAGGAATAAAACTATTTAGGTTTGCAGTTGCTGGATGTTGAGACCTTTTCCTCTAGTGTTGAACTGTTTCTACAGAGAAGAAATAACAAGTCTCCATAAATGTGATGAGTCGCGAGCAGGGGTGATTTCTTCCATTGTCTCTACTTTTTAGCTTTTATAACCTTTATTATTTTTTTTAAGAGCTAGGATCTTTCTGCATTGCCCAGGCTGGCTTTGAACTCTGAATTCATTTCATTCCTCCTCCTGAGTCTCTTGAGAGGATGGGACTCTAGATATACATCACACTGCCCAGGTTTCAGTCCTCTCAGATTTTCCAGACTTGAATTACGCCTCCTGCTATTGTCTCTAAGTTTAAACCACTCTACTTTCAAAGAGCAATTGCAAAGAATCTGATGAGTCTTTAATTCATGAGGGGAAATCTTAACTGAGACTCTTGTCCCCTATAAAACTATTTTTATTCCAGACACATCAAATGAACGCAATTGAAAAATTAAAAGAATTGACAAATTACTCACTTAATTGTAGCTATTAAGTAGTTGACTTGCAGCTATTATTACTCTAAAATCATGCATTGGGTGATGCATTGCCAACAATTGATTAGGATCTCAGAAAGTCTACTTTACAAAGACTCAAAATTCAAAATAATAATACAGTTATATTATCAACTCATACACCTCTCAGCAATTTTTAAACCATTCACCCAGCAAACTTTTAACATAAAAACTTTTTTACGGGAGAGCATATAGGTTTCATTTCAAAACTAAGGATTTCTGTTGTAAAGTGGTGATTGTTTTTGAAACATTGCATTGCAGGAGGAAACAATATATAGTACAGAAATGCCCCACTTTTAGCTACTCTCTCTGATTTCTCTTGTACAGTCTCTGCAGGTGTTTTGTACTGTGCAGGCACCATCCTAAGAAAGATTGCATTCCCATTTTCTACTTGAATTTCTTGATCATTGTAGAATTGTTTTAGGGTACTCAATGTTCAGGTGCCTCCTGTTGCTAACCACTTTGGGGGCCAAGTGAGGCCTGGAAAAAATAAAGAGCTGTTGACTGGGAATATTAACTTAAGCTGTGTGAATTACAGGAGGAAGCCTTAAAAATCACTGAGGATGCTTGATGCTAGGATCTTGATTATCTAGCCCTTGAACGTACCCCATTTGCTTTGAGTCAAGAGGAGTCACAGGTGACCAACAGCACTGATTTTCTTTTAGAAAGAAGCCTTTCCTCAAGTTCAAACAGAATGCTGAGTCCAGAATAAAGATAAAGTAAAAACCTGCCCAACTATAAAGTAATTGCACAGCAAAGCGCTTCGTTGTTTTGTAATCTTGTTAGAGAACTTAGCATCTGTCTCATGGGCAGATAAGGGAATTCATTTTCACCATGTGAATAACCTCTCCTCTTTGCATTCTGTGCTTTTCCACCCACGTCACTTGGGGCTGTTTGCTAATGATCCTGACACCTGTGAAGGTGGGGCTGAGAAAATGAAATTGCTTCATGAACATCTTGGGCTCCCTGGGATCTCTCTCTCTCTCTCTCTCTCTCTCTCTCTCTCTCTCTCTCTCTCTCTCTCTCTCTCTCTCTCTCTCCCCAGGGAGAATTGGACTGGGAAACAGTTTCCTATCAGGCTCTGTTAGGTGTGACAATGCACTTCTCTCTGTTTACAGGGTGTGGTTTGCAACACTGAGACCAAGTAGTCTTGGCATTTGTGGTATTGCCCATATTTTTCTTTTTGCAAGATTTCTCTTAAAACCCCTTTGCTTTCTTCTTGCTGGACTCAGCCAAAATCAGAGTTATCATTCAGTATATTCCTTCTCAAAAATATTGTCAGTTTGATTGATCTTTTCTAGGTAAAAAACAACAACAACAAAAACCAATCAAACAAACACAACCGAGGCTGTATCACAGGATGAAAGAGCAGACATACCTACCCAATTGACCTCAGAACATCTATCTATAGCATCTATAGATAGCATCTATCCTAGCACTGTAAGAGTGACTTTGCTGGTGGAGATTGACCCTATTTGTTTCTTGTGGTGGAGAATGTGCAGTGCTGGGCTCAGAACCCAGGGCCTCAAGCATAATAGGCGGAAAGTCTATCGCTGAACTACATCCCCATCCCAGGGTTCATTTCTTTTAATTTACCAAGAAGTCAGTTGCCTAGACTCTTCTTCCTATCATGAATAAATTCTTTGTATGCGTGTGTGTATGTGTGTGCAGTGCATGCGTGTATGTGTGCACTGTCTAACTATATAAAGAATGTTTTAAGAGAGGGTGATTGCCTGAAGTCCTACTATTTCTGGTAATGGAGTCTTGGACTTGAGGGATCTTAGATACCGCTCTGATTTCTGATCATATGCCTATCCTATTGCTCTTCAGCTCTTCTGGATAAAAGGAACATAATATTTGCTTAGGCAGAGAGACAGAGATGAAGAGTCAGGACCCCTGGTTCTGAGAAGTCCAAGTCTATGTTATTCTATAATTTGAAGACCCCCATAGGACTTCCCAGATCTCACCCTCAGGTCAAGTTCATAGAGTCAGAATTCCACAGTGAGGAACTATACACCACTTCCATTCCGTTAGAAAGGTTAGACTATGTAATGTTCCATGCTAAGCATAGCTCCAAGGCCTGAATCCAGTTTGCTCCAGCGATAGACAGGAGGGTGAAAACAGTCCACAAACATTTGAATCTTCCTACTTGGAGCAACCTACTTTAACCTTTCTGTGACTCAGTACTCAGTACTCAGGTCTAAATTGAGAATAACAATAGTCTAATTTCACCAAATGGCTATAAATATGAAATGAGCCAATGAATATGAAATTCCCAGATCTATGTCTGGCATTTTGCAGAGGGTCAATAAGTGTTCATGTCTCTCTAGAAAATTCCCGGGAATGGGCTTTATGCCACAGGAAGGGAACGGCAGCTTATTGTCTTTAGTGCAAAGATTTAATACAACTCCTTTGTTAGGAAATACTCCCTTGCTATGGAAATTCTCTCTGAAGTGTATAAAACCACTCTGGTTTGTATTCACCTGTAATTTCTATTAAACATACACTTACACTGCTATTCCAAAAGCTAAGATATCAACTGGAAATCGTCTCTTATATCTCTAACAGTTGTTTTTCTCATAAAGAAGAAGAATTGAGGCTTGGTTCTTATTATAGGGTAGAACATCCCCTCTACACAGTTCAGTTGTTTGCTGAATTACTAAGATTATTTGTCACTGGAAATCCCCAACTTGATAAGTTTGGGAGTAATTAAAATGTACTGTATAGATTTTCTCCCATCAAATGAGATGAGTAAGAATAATGAAATGGGAGGGAGGGTTACTGTAAAGAACTAGAAAAAAAAAATGTTGGTTCTGATTTTTGAATCTGGCTCTCTTGGCATCTACCAGAGGTCACACAAGCATAGGTGCATAGTGATGGCCATGTAGACCCCTAAGACTTTGGGTATCAATTTTTTCTTGATACCTGACCAAATGGAACAAGACTAACCTTCAGTTTTCATTTGTGTTTTTCTTTCAGAGTGCTTTGTGGGAATATTTCATTTGATTAACCCCCTCTGTCATGCCATTTGACTCAGAAATGAGATAGTGATTGTCCACTAATGAATAAACAAATAAATAAGTGTAATGATAATCCCTTGATAAAAGTAAAATTAGCAACAGGGAAATTAACACCTTGCCCGAGTTATTTTTGGCTGGGTTTATCAAACATATCATTTAACTTCTAGGTGCTGTAAGGAGTTACCACACCAACCATCTCACAAATGCCTCCCCATATTACTTCAAAGCCACCATTTTATCCAAGTCTGTTAAGTTACATTTAGTTAACTTACAAAAATATTAATGGTGCTGTTGCTTAGCAAGGCCTCCCATTGCTGTTGAAACAAACCAGAAAAGACCTTGCTTGAAGTCCATTTTACTACTCCAATAGCTCAGTTATCTCATCTACCTGGAGAGACACAGTTGAATGGCAGCTAGGTTTCACCAGTGAACAGTGGGAACATAGATTAAGGGTTGGAAGGCAACGCAGCACGAAAAAAAATCTCTAAACATGGCCTGGAAGGAACATACACAGGGCATGTAGTTACTATCCCTTCACTTTAAAATGGTCTCCCGGGGCCGTGATGAATAAAAGCATAAGAGAAGATATGAAATTGACTTTTAAGCCAAGTGCTACTACACTCTCGATGCTTTGTTAGCTGGAAAAGGATTGAAAGAAGACATTTAACTATGCATTCAAATCCAATTCTGTCCTCCATCCTGGGTAGTGAGCATGTTGTTAGTGGTCATATGTAGACACTGTTTTCATCTTTGTGATCTAAGAAATAAAATTCTTACGTGGGGAAAATATTTGCTGCTGTAGAGACAAGTGTGTTACCCTAGGACTATGAACTGGAGCCTTAGAACACTCCTCAACTAATTCCACACAGGCATCCACTGACTTCACCCAGGCATCAGGCCAGCGCTGGCTGAAGAGAGGACCAAGCCATTCATGTGTCTATTTTCAGGGCATTTAAGTTAAATATTGTCTGTCCATATGAAGTAATAAAGAAATCAAGGCAACCATGCAGAAAACTATAAAGAGGAAAAGTCTTACTTTCAAATAAATACAGATTCACTTTTTATAAAGAGGAAAAAAGACATCTTTTATAAAGATATGCTCATTTGTTAGTGAAGGGCTAACATATGTTTCAAGGAAAAATGATAAAACAAGCATTACTGCAATCATAGAGTAGGATGCACATCTCCACGCTATGTCATTTGATCACAGCAGTAGGTATGGAGCTTGTCAATGACATGTGGCCGGCCCAGTTTCCCATGACCATTAAGTGACAAGGCCCAGCTGCACAATACAAGGCCATGATTCAAAGTATGTGGAAATACCCAGAAATGTAAAATATCGCTAACAGCTCTGTGTTGAAACTCCTCTATAAATAGTTCCCTGGCTATTTCTTGACTTGTTATAATACAAGCCATTCAGCAATATGATACAGATAAATATTTCCTTTTCAAAACATTGCACAAATACATGATTTCCTCCCTCTTTCCACCCTGTGGGAGAAAGAGGAAAACAGCAAAGTAATAGGAATTTAGCTCCAAGCAATAGAAGCCCTCCTGTCCTTTCAGTGATGACTAAAGAGAGTCCCTGGTTACCAGGGAGACCATAATAGACTCCACTGGATTCAAGTACAAAACTTGGGTTGCCTGGCTAGTGAATGCCAAGAAAAGCAAAGGAAAATATTATCATTGTTGAAATCATTTGATGTCCCTGACTAATACAGACACATTGGCATATTGAATTTTTCAAACTGCCCAAAGGGATCCGTGAAAGCTATGAATTAGTAACACACAGCAGTTCTGTCTGGAGACAGAGAAAGAAAAATAAAACAAAAAACAAGGATGCTAAACTATTCAAAGGATGACTTAAATAACCAAAACTTTCCCATAGAAACCTTACACAACCAATCTAGGGGATTTTTTGTTCAATTTTTAACATAGATTTAACTTCCCCTAACCTTTTTCCTGGAGCTAAATGACAAAAGGAATGTTTTGTGTCATATCATCTTCAGACTGTAAAAGAAGCATGGACCTTCTTATCCAATTTCTCCCAAATAACCAGGATCATCTTTGAAATGTCCCTGGTGACTCCAAAAGCCCCCAGATTGGGCCCTTTATACCTTCCCTGTGCCCTTTCTGTGAGTGGGAGGGACCAGAGATGGAAAGAACTTGGGGGTGAGCCAAACTCTGAATTACCTCTTGACCCAGCTTCCAGAGTTAGCAGGGCCTGCCCAGAGATGTTCCTCCTGTCTCTGCTTGATCATTCCCAGAGCGGCAGGTCCTCGCCAGGACCCATCCTATCTTATTATGGATGCAGCTCTGATTGTTGGGGAGTGTTTTCTCATGTCCTGCCAAAACCTGCCTCCTCATGTTTTCTCCCCATTGTTCTTCATGGTATCTCTAGAACAGCACAGTTTGACTCAACTTCCTCTCCCCTTGAATAGTCCCTTAGATAGCTGGAGTCAACTGTCATGACTGCCCTTGGATACTGTTTTCTCCAAACAAAACAGCCTCACTTTCCCTATTAGGACATAAGGCAAGCAGACAAATGTTATAATAATAAGAAAAGGTTAACACACAACTACCTCAATGGAAGGCAATATAGTCTTGAAGTTACCGGTTTTTTAAAGTAAAATATCTTAAAGGAATAGTTGAGGGGTTGGGAGCACAGCTTAGAGGTGGATACATTCTTAGTATATGTAAGGATCTGAATTCAAACACGAAGAAATAAAAAGCCAAACTGAAAGGGGGTAAGGTTAAAAGTGGGTATTGAGATGCACGATGCCTACACCTTAGGTTCAGATTACAACTATCACATCAGCTCACAGCTATCGTGCACCAGCTCTCACAGGTTGCCTTTACTTATTATTGTGTTTTCCTGTGATCAATGCCTACTTTAAGAAAAGCTTCTAGAAAAATACTTCTCTTCAAACGATTTCAACATGGTTTAAGAAAGTGAATACAGACCAGTGTTCACACATCTATAAGGAAGTAAGATCTCAAGTTTGAAGCCATTCTGGGATATACAGTAACACCTTGTCGTAAAAGAGGAAAAGTTTAAAACAAAACAAAACAAAAAAAAAGAATTATAAGGAAAGTAAATTCTCAGTTCTTAATTCATCCTCAATATTTTTGTAAACCCCAAACATACAGAGATACTGGAACCATGTCATAGTGAACAAATACATAATGACAAAGCCCCAGGTTTCTCACTCTGCCCTCAGTGTGTCTCGTGTCTGTTTGTCTACCAGCTCCTCACTTAGTGAGCTGTTCTGTGCATGTCGGTGTGACTGGCCCCATCAGTACATCTAGTCTTAATGCTTTGCCGCACACTTCGGTATTAGTTCTTCCTTCTGCCTTTAGTTCGCTCCCCTTCTTGCCCCCTCTTGTACATCTCGTCGTTATCCCCACTTCTTCAGTGTTCATGTCCGTATTCTTCTATTTCCAAAGTTCTAAGTTGTAACAAAATGGAAAAAATCCGAGTGTGGAATACCTTTGAGAAAGCAACAGGAAAAAGGAGCAGGATCCCAGGGCCTCCCAGATGCCATTTCTGCCAGCCTGGGTTGGACAAGGTCTTTAGGAACAAACTGGCTCAAGATAGCTCCTGAGAGAGATGCGGGTCTGCCCGACAATTTAACAACTAACTGTGAGCATGTTTCCTGACACACTCCCAGTTCAGCTCAATCTCTTCCGGAAGTAATCTTTTTCCCAAGGTGAATCATAAATGGTTTTAGTGACTAAACACTCAGAAAGAGGGGTGAAACTACAGGGTTTTCCTGGTCTTAATATCTGCAGCCAGACAACCCCAAGGCAATTCCTGATAATCAGGGGATGCGTCATAATGAAATGAGGAAGGATGCAGAGAAGTTGGGGTACCTGGACTATGGACTGCCAAGGGTAAACGCTGCCATGTGCTAGCTCTCTGAGTCCCTGGAGAAAGGCTCCTTTGCTATCATTCCTTTGAATTGTTCTTTTGCTTTTAGCCATCTTGATATCATTAATTAAAATTTTATGATATTCTTATCATCCGGTCTTGTCTGAAAGGCAGTCTATCTCTGTTTTTATTTCACAAGTGATAACCTCCTGTAGCGCACCCCAGCTTTGATCTCTGATAAATAGCTGAGAATAATTGTGACCCTTTGCTACTCCTCCCTCACTTCCCAGGGATTGCTGGGGTCACAGGCATGGGCAACCTTGCCAGGCTTGACAATCTGCTTTTGATTTTGTTTTCCCACTTAGCCTCATCCCTTGCCTTGTTGCCCATCTTTAGAACCTGAAATCTGTGTCCTTCTAGCTCTATGTTTGACTAGCTGATTTCACTGGCTTTTTTACACCAAGAGACCGACTCCCTGGAGCCTGAGCACACACCCTTCAGAGGCCATAGAAAAGTAGGTTCGTTCCTAGTTGACCATTCCTTTCCCTATCTCAGGATTTGTGTCCAAGAAGCACTGTTTTTTGTTCATTTTCTGGGCTTCTTAACTATCAGCCACAGAGCTTTGGCAAGGTAAGCTCTCCAGTGAGAAGGCAGCTACCCAAGAGCAACACGAATGTGCGAAAGCAGCCCTTGTTCTAACAAACTGGCTCCAACTCTGCAGATGAGTCCAGTTCTGATGAATCAAATCCACTTTGAAATCCATAAAGGCTCAGTGTGAACCCTTCCGTTATGTAAATATTCCCCGGTAGAGTTCCCAGGAAGGTCTAGACCTGACCATGTTCCCTTTACAGACACTATAATAAGTGTCTGCAAATGCCTACATTTCTGTACTTCCGGGTAGCAATATGTACTCCAGAGCTCATTTGAATGCAGATAAACTCCAAATGTCAGGTGAGACAGGACTCCTGAAATCAAGGCTCTGGTTGTCTCTCATGAATCTGCTTACAGGTTGAGGTAGAAACCTGATACTTGGAGGCATTAGCATCTCGGTAGTAAATGCTAAAAAAAACAAATAGATTTTTTCTAATTGCCTCTATTCAAAGTGTCCAGACCACAGGTTTTACATCTAGATGAACCAACCCCCACCACCCCACCCCACCCCACCCCCGCCCAAGAAAGCAAAAAGCTGATGATGGAGAGAATGAGCTTAGATGAATGGAGTGTTTCCCCTAAACAGTGCTTCAGAAACAATGCTTGTCCAGACACCACTAATTCCTTTGCTTCCTGTGATGCATCTACTGTCTCCAGTGACAGGAAATTCTTATTTCTTTTAAGAAACTAAAGCACAAAAAGACAGTGAAAAAGCTACAAACTGATTTGGCAATAGCTAAGCAAGAGGCGGCCATTACTGTCCTGGAACTCAATGAGAAGATAAAGACACTCTGTGAAGGAAGGCCTTTCTCTAGAGGTCAGTATTACCATGTGACAGGGGCACATTGGGCTCTCATTCTGGGTGATGCATATGAATTGGTTGGCAGTGAAAACACAATGCCAGGTCCTGTACCTGACAGCATTCTGGCCTAGATGCTGGCCCGGCCCATCTCGGTTAGACAACACGTGAGTTGAGGCAGCACAGGCCTGGGAACTTCAGGGTGGATTTGCTTTGACCTTCTGACAGAGGGATAAGGAATCAGCATTTGAAGAGGGAACATCTCTCTATGTGTTGAGCTGGGCTGAAATGCATCTAAGAAATATCCCTGGCTGAGCTGGGTGATAGAGAGAAAAGCACAGAGCAGGAGGAGGACAGGGCACTTTAAAGTCTGAGGCTTGTGAGTGGGGCTTGGAGTACCAGCAGGCAAAGACAGGCACAAGGAAAGAAGAAATAAATTCTCCCTTGCCAGTGGATGAATGAAGCAGGAAGCAACAGGGAATGGGACTTGGGAATGAAATCTGGGTAATTCAGACCAACCGTAATGGCTATATAGATGCGTGGGCATGTGTGTGTTCAGGTGCCTATGATCACCAATGGTTTAAAAACAAGAACTTTTCTCTATTTCTTTCCTCCTCAATGTTTGAGATAGGGCCTCTTGCTGAACCCAGACTCACAGTTTCAGCTCCATGGGCTGGCCAGCAAGCTCATTGGGTTACAGACATGCTACATGGCCCAGCTTATTTTGTGGGTGATGGAGGGTTCTTAATCAGGGCCTTCTACATTAGTTTTTAAAGGGATTGTGGTGGTGTATGTGAGACAGGGAAAGTCTCATTACATAGCTCAAGCTGGCTTTGAACTTTTGGTCCTCCCCCAACAGCCTTTGGATGACATAATTGTAGGCAGAGGCCACCATGCCTGGTTTACATTGAGTTAGAAAATTAGAACAACTTCTGCCCTAAACGCGGGGTGGGGGAAGACAAAACAAAACCCCTCAAGTTGTCTTCATTAGCAACAATTAAAATTAATATTCAGTAGTATGTGCTAGATAGAGATTTCCGAAACATCCATACATGGTTCTTCTAAGAATAACTGTCAAGTGTAAAGAAAGTCTCCTTTAGAGCAAAAGAAGCTCAGAGATGGTGATTAGCTCAGCCCTGGTTAGAAAGGGACAAGCAATCCTGGGCAGATAGCATCACTGACTAAAGCAGGTGCACCTGTTGGCTTCCATAGACCCATGGCATTTTCTCTCTGGTATACAGTTGCTCATTTCTGCCTGGTGATCTCAGGCTCAGCTCTGATCCCCAGGAGCAAAGGTCATTATTTGATGTGTGCTGTCCCTGCAAAGCCAGGAACATGCCATTGTTCTTACCTTGGCTGGAGAAAGAGGAGCAGCTTGGGAACAAAGAGAGGAGCAAGAAGTGAGCGATGTGGTAGATTCATAAAGAGTACACTCCCAGCATCCTGACTATATGGTAAAGCTTTTAATATGAATTTGGTTTTCTTTTGGGGAGGGTTTAAGGGTTTTTCTGTGTCCTGGAACTTGCCCTGTAGATCAGGCTGGCCTTGAACTGAGAGATCCTTCTGCCTCTTCCTCCTAAATGCAGGGATTAAAGCTGTGTGACACTACCACCTGGCTGGTTTTCAGTTTCAATTCTGAACAGCAATTTTCCAGAATGCAAATAACATGTCACAGCATCATTAAAACTCATGTTTAAATGCAACTGCTTTCTTTTTCACAAAAATAGCATAGAAAGGAGTTTTTAAAATTGCCTTTTGACCAACACATCTTCAATAAATCCATTAGAGAATGTTGCCAACCTAAAGGTCTTTACTCCAGGCATCACCCCAGAGTTCCAATGGTCATATAGAAAAATCCAACAGCCATCCCAAAACACTGAGGGACCAGCTCCAGCTCACTTGACAAAAACTTCCCACTGTTCAGCTGCTTGGTAAACCTACTGCAGAAGTGTTACTGCAAGCTGTGGAGTTCCAATTTCTTCCATTCTGATTTTGTGCCCTTTAGTGAAAAAATGAGTTCTTGGGCAGTTTATTTTTAATAATTTGCTTTTAATTAGCATGTAACTTGTTAGGCATCATGGTGACATTTTCAAACAAATTGAGTGTTTTAAGGGTGTGGGATGTTTCATGAATTTGCATATCATCCTTGTGCGGGGGCCATGCTAAGCTTCTTCTACGGTTCCATATTTATTGTGCATGCTTCTGAAGTGAGTACGACTTGGGTATTCTGATAGGTCAAAATGTAAATGATATTGAAGAGGAGGGAAAGAAAAAAACTCCCTTAGCTAATACACTGATTAAAATACATAAATAAAAAATTTGCAGCCATTGTAAATCTATTGTAGTCCTACAAGTTGCTTGTCTTATTTGGTGAGGAAACTGAATCACTCTGGACTGTCACAAATTCTTTTAATTTTTCTTTTTAGATTTATTTATTGTATTTATGTACATGTGTGTGAGCCTGTATGAATGCATGTGCTACACATCTGTGGGAACCTGCAGATGTCTGATACCTTGGTGCTGGAGTTCTAGGCTGTTGTGAGTTGCCATGTAGGTGCCAGGAACCGAACCTGATCAAACCCAGGTTTGCTGCAATACCAGTAAGTGCTCTTTACCTCTGAGCCACCTCTCCACCCCTTCTTAAGTCAATATTTCCACATTCTAACTCAACAGTCAGTCCCTACTGTGAAGCCTTAACCTGAACTCAACAATCTAAGATTTTTCGAGTCCGTTATGGCCCCAGACTAATATTACTTGGCAATCTAGGACACCTGGTCACCTTTCCATGCCTCTTAATCTCTTCAAAATTGAGAATTGTGTGAAGATATCCAGGAACTTTTAATACTCAATGGCTTATATGTAAGAGGCCAATTCTCTCTCTCTCTCTCTCTCTCTCTCTCTCTCTCTCTCTCTCTCTCTCTCTCTCTCTCTCTCTCTCTCACACACACACACACACACACACACACATTTTTACACTACCATGTCTTCCCCAATTTTCTTGGATCTTTTTGTAAAATGTTTGTTTGGGGTTCTCAGACCAAATGGCAGATGCCCCAGGTTCAAGATCTTAAGGAGAAAGGATGATTTGTGATTCTTGGAAACAAATCAAGGAAGAGAATAGTATTAGCTAATGAAGTAGAATCTCGGGTACCCTCAGGGCAACTCTCCATCATCCATCTCTGCTGCTTTCTGCACTGAGACTCTGTCTTAAGTTAGATGTCTGTAGAGGATAAAAGCAGCAACAGTCTGCACTTATCACCTCTGATAAAAAGAAAGCAAACATTTCCCTGGCCATTGTAGTTAGAAAAACACCTGAGAGGAGGCTATCTTGCTTGAGTTGGGTACCCATCCCTGGATAGCCCTGTGTGGCCTGGTCTGGGAGGTGATGGATGAATAGGCTCCCTCCACTAGGTGCACATTGTGCACCCTTCACTGGGTGACAAGGTAGAGGGGAAATAAAGTGGGGGAAAGAAAGAGTCCTCTCTCTGCCTGGCAGCTGCCACTGCATAGAGCTGAACAAAGGAAGGGTATCCCGTTACTGGAATGGAGAAAGACAGCCCATTATCAATACCCTGTCTGCTAGTGGTCAAGTTAAAATATAATGAAATACCTAATGATCCAAGAAACAACTATCCAAATGGGTTTTAGACTCCATAAGAGATGCAGTAAACAGTTTGAGGAAAGATGCCCCTTCCAGTGTCTGTCAGCGATGGGGTGGCCACCCACAACAATGGCCTGCTTATTGTAACAATTCCCACTGAGGGAAGGGAAAGTGTTGATTGTAAGTAGCAGCTCATGTCACTGGATTACCATGACACTACTTCTCTGTTAGAGACAAACGGATGATTACAAGCCTAACAGATTAATGGAATATTTCCAAATAAAACAAACATCTCTGCTACCCAAACATGACATTTTTTTCCCCTTTGTTTGCTTCGTTTTCTAAGCAATCAGGTCACCTTCTGATCAGACCTTCTGATCAGAGAATGTTCCAGAACATATTTATGTTCAAATTGAAGAACAGTGAGATGTCAAACTGTTTTCCTTCTTGTTCACAAGTTCAGCTGAGAATAAAAACACCCTTGTTAAAAACAAACAAAAACAAAAAACCTAGCACAGCGTGAGTCTCACAGCCCTTGTGTTTGTTGGTTTTATTCTGTGCACATAGTCACAACCCAAAGCAGATTCCTTCTGCCATTTCTAGAGTCCACCCCAGAAGTGCTTTGTTGACTGCCAGGGCTACTGGAGTCCTGGTGTGCTGGGTTTTCACAGTCTGAGGGAGGCTACTCTTTACATCACAGTAGGGAGGAATGGAGCAAGCACTCTTCCTCCTCTTCACTTTAGTGAGACAGACTTACTCAATTGGGGAAGCGGGTTAATGCAATGAAAATAACTGGAAGGTCAACTTAGGTGGGCAGAACTTTGGTTTAGCTCTTGGTTTATGAAGTCTCGGCCCATTTGGCTCCTTGGTTTCTGGGTTGTGGTGAGAACATCATGGTGACACAATCTTGTTTCAAGTCTGTTCATTGGATGGAGGATTGGAGGCAAAGTAAAGAAGGGAATAGCCAGGCCAAGGCTGCCCTCAAAGACACTCCCAGTGACCACCACCCCCTCCTACTGTTTCTACTCCCCTCCAACAGTCTCTTCCAACTGGACTGCATCCGTTAGTAAGCCGTTCATTCAGTTAGCATCCTCGTATCTAACCTGCCCGCAAAATGCCCACAGGTGTGTACCTTACACATTTTCACCCAAGTTACTTTACAAATATCTTCCCTGTCCAGTCCTATTGCTGATTGATTACAGTTACTTGATAGCATATAAAGTCTAATCAGAATCTCTTGAACCAGAATATGTATTTCAAGCTTGCTTCCTTAGAGGGCTATATACTCCTTAGATTTTGCTGTCTTTGAAAATTTTAATTAAATTTTTTTATGATGTACAACTTGCCTCAAGTGAGAGTTGTCTCATCTCTTAAGCCATCTTTTAACTTTACTCTCATTTAAAAGACATTCTCACCCGGCATTGGTGGCACATGCCTTTAATCCCAGTACTCAGGAGACAGAGGCAGGTGGATCTCAGTGAGTTTGAAAACAGCTTGGTCTACAGAGTTCCAAGACATCCAGGACTGTTGTACTGAAAGAGAAAGTTTGTCTCAAAAAACAAGCAAACAAACAAAGAAAAAGATCAACCAAACAAACTAAAGGACATTCCCTAGGTGATTCTGGTCTATTCCAGTGCAGACATTTCCAGGACTCAATGTCTGCCTAGAAATTATAATAGAAGGAACATTTTCCATTTCAAACCCTTGACAAGTTACCCCATGACTTCTGAAAGTAAAACTGTTGCTTTTCTTTCTGTATTCTTCAGAAAATGGAGAGAAGTAGCTTTGTCACCACCCCAGAGGCTAAGTGGAAATATTTTCAGGTGACTCTTTTATCCCAAGTGTCTCACACTAAACTTCCTATCCAATGTCCCTCTGTCCTTTTTAAGCATCTTCAAGACCAAAGTTCCTGTTGCAATAAGAAGTTACAGAACTAGGGATTAAGAAATGAAGAAATGTCCCAAGGCTAGATATGGCAATTCTCCAGTAGAGTTTATACCTTAAACCCCTCTGAAATGATTATACTAAATTATATGTAATCTGTTGGTTTAACCTCAATTATAATCAAACAAATAGCAATTTAAAAATCACCACTAAGGTATAATAACTACCAACATACAGAGTCCACAAGTATATCCCAAGAAAGAACACTAAACATAAATTGAATCTTAACTTGGTCAAATTAAGAGCATTTAAAGTAAGTCAGCACTGGGCTGAGTTCCTCCTTGAATAACTGTCCAGTGTATAGTGATGCTGAGCAATGCCACTCTATTCTTAGGTGGAGAGAACTTTGGTTTCTCAGAGGCCGTTATTCTCCAGACCCAGAAAACAACAGTTTGCCTAGAAGTCCTACAGTCAACCTAGAGTGACCAGGCCAACCCCTGAAGCTCACTGTGTAAACCATTTGTGAATCTTTCAAAAACCACTACTTTTTTAATGACACCCGTGTCATTAGATGGCCATTGAGGACAAATAGGCAGCCTGCATATCCCTGTTAACCACACAGGATGTCTTTATCTTGATAAACAAACAAACAAACAAATAACTTTGGTGAAAACAAAAGATTATTTCTCTCTCAGAAGGCATCAGTCCCCCACATGATTGCAGAAAATTCAAGCAATGCCACAGAATTTTCTCAAACAGAAGCACTTCTGAAATGGGGTCATTTGTGCTAGAGCAATAAAAGCCAGCCCAGCACTGGACAGCAGAGAATTTGGGAAGGTGTGATGATGTCAAGGAAATGCTTCCCAATACAGGCTTTTCAGAGGTTTAATAGGTGCCACTTAGACATTGTCTGATGGGTTGCCTCCTCTGTCCCCAAAGAGACCCACTGCACCCTAAAGCCAAAGCCTGATTTTCAAAGTCACTAGCAGACTTGACACTGACCCCAAGAGTCCCTAAGAAGCTGAGCAATCTGTAACACAAGATTCCAAGAAACAAGCCTTGCTCTGCCAGCTGGAGGCTATAGCCTAATCCATTATACACAAATTAAGGTGGCAGTGTTCCTTTTCAAAATGACATTCCAGAGACCTCCATCCCTAAAAATCACCAGCATATAAACCACCACACATAGATGGTGATTGTATTGACTGCAAGTGGCAGAAACAGAAATAAAATCACTTTGAGCGAGAAGCAAATTTTAGCTGTGGACCTGGGAACTGCTCAGCTGGTTCCTCTGTGGGTGTTGTTCCTGTCTATGACAGGCATAGGCTAGGGACAGGTTCCAAGGCTGCCCCGGTTCACAGTCTGTATTCACCATCTGCTGTTTCAGCCTGGGCAGAATAGCCTTCCCCTCCAGTCTGTAATGGAGTACAGTTTCCCATTGGGGAACCCCTCTCCTATTCTCTGTAGTTTTGTGGACCTGGCAGGGCAGGCATCTTGCTTACCTTGTGCAGAGGTTGTCATATGTAGGTTATCCAGTCACACTTGCTTTTCCTAGGACCTTGAATCTTGAGTTCAGTTGACATGTGGAAACAGAAAAACAGCAGAGCTAATTACTGTGGGAGTTGGCCCTGGACAGTGAGGATATTGTCTAATGGTTTTTGATACCTGTGTCTCAACTGCGGTCCCCGTGCTATTTGCCATTATCAAAGCTTTCCTCCAGTTCTGGCAACCTTATCTGCTGACCTAAATTAATCCCCTAAATTTTCCTAAAAGAAGTGAGCATTGGATTGTAGTGCTTGTAACCAAAAAGTCTAACTTTACATCCAATGCTAAGGAGCCCAGTTCCTTTTTGATAGTCTGTAGAGAAATCTCAGGGAAGGAATTGAACAACACTTAGACTGCATTAATGTTCCTTGGATCAATTACTATGGCTGAGGCAACAGGCTGTTATTGTAGTCCACACCTAAGCCTGGTGCCAGAAGGCAAGGGCCCAGGGATGTAGTAGATAAAGGGAGGGGGAACTTTCAGGACTGAAGAGAAGTACACCTGTCGTGGTCCCTGTGTTCTGCTTTAGTTACAGCTCATAAAAGCAGGGAGGAGAGCCATTCACTGTCCTGTCAGGAAGGAACACCTCGCCTTCTCTTTCTCTTTATCAGTTTCATTGCTGTTTATTTAGGCTCTTCCTTTATGAACATTCTGGAAATCCCTTTCTTTTCTAATGAACAAAAGGTAAGAAGATCCATTCTGAAGCTCTTGGTTGGGGGCCAGTGTTTGTAGCTACACCAGCTGTGGGAATTCAGTGATGTCAAGGTCCCCTCCGCCCTTTGTTTGTAAGACTAATTTTGGAAGTACACCATCATCAGGAAACAGTGCTCCCTTCCTTCTGTCTATCCCTTAGGAATGTTTCATTTCCTTTTTCTTCCTTTTTTGTTTCTTCTTAAGTCTCTTGGGCTCTATATTCAGAGAGGTTGGATGAAAGGGCAAGCATGAGCTAAATGTCAGACGAGGCACATGGGAATGGGACTGGGACCCTGCTCCCTTGCAGAGGCTTCCTTCTTCACTGTGGCCCCTGCTGTGCACACTGCTGGGGAACACTCTTAAATACTGCAGCCTAGGGCAGAGGAGGAAGGTGCTTTCTTCCAGGAAATTTACTCAGCAGTGTCCGGCACTCCTTCGTTAAATAACAGCAGATGGATGTTTCAGACACTTTGCGGCTGCAAACAATTGTCAAAACCGATGCAGCTGTCCCTCCTTTAAACCTCTTGTTGACAAAGTGAAGAACATTAGTGAAGTCCTCTTCTTTGGCTCCCCAGAAATTTCTCTGGATTTTATTCAAGGATTTGATGTTTCCTGATAAGACATTGAAGGTAGATTAATAACATTGGTCATATGGATAAATTTGCCTTAAAGAACTGATGTTTGGGGGGAGGGGACCAAGACTCATCAAATCAAATATACAGGAGATCAAAAAGAAAAAAAAAAACTGATTTCTGGGATGGAGTTAGACACGTGCAGTGAACTATTTATTAAATGTATAGCTAGACATGAGTTGGTTTAGAAAGAAGTGTAGGTTTTTTAAAGGGGCACTGTCTGCTATCCCATCAACTTTACCAATAAAATAACTTCTCCCCACTTCATGGTCTCTTTTTTGTGTGTTTGTAGCCCACTATATCCAATCTATGCTGCTCAAATGCTCATGGGCATGGGGTTAATCACTGGAGCATGGTTAGCCCCCCCAGGGTCCAGACCATTCCCTTAAAAAAAAATCCCTTCCTTAGCAGCTATCAACTGTCAACACTTCCTCAATATTCCCCTTTAAATATTAGGTAGAGAAATAACACAAAAGAAAGAAATAAAAAGGGTATAACATTCATAGAAAAAGACACATTTTCCATGTTTGCAGATATATGATCTTATGCAAGAGAGATTCTAAAGCCCCACCAGAACACGTTTAGGAGTTATAAACACTTTCAGTAAAGTAGCAGGGTTACAAAATCAACATACAAGAATCGATAGCTTTTCCATATACTAATAATGATTCTACTGAGAAAGAAATCAATGAGATAATCAATTCACAAGTTTCAAACATATAATAAAATATTTAGAATAAAAGTAATCAGAGAAGTGAAAGGCCTACAGTGAAGGCTTTAAACCCCCAAAGAAAGAAATTGAGAATGGCCTAAGATGGGTAGGATATCTCTTTGGGGAATGGCAGACACTGGCTGCATTACCAGAAGTGATCTACAGATCAAACCCAATTCCAATCAATGTTCCAAAAACCTTCATTAAAAGTAACAAATAAAACAGGAAAAGAAATCCTGACCTTGACATGGAGGCACAAATGTTTGCAAATAACCAGAACAATCCTAAAGCAAGTGAACGTCTCTGGGAATAATACCACTCTTGAATTCAGGTGAACCAAGTCATAGGAACAAAACCTACATGGGGTTTGAGGGGCTGGGAAGCAGGTGTGTCGATAAAGCAAGTAGAAGACAACAGAATCAGAAGTAACTCTACACAAGCACGAGTTCCCAACTTTCCAAAGAAATTTCAAAAACATATTGGATAAAAGTTGGCCCTTTTTCTTAAATGACAGTGGGAATACTGCATTTCTACACAGAGAAGAATGAAGCTATGTCACTATCTCTAACCATGTAGAGGATAAAATTCATTCAAAATGGATAAAAGCCCTTAATATAATACCATAAGTAAAACTTTTTTAGGGGGCAATATAAAGTACTTCAAGGAATGGGCTGAGATTAAGAACTTCTGAGAAGGGATCCCAAGTAGCTCAAGAAATAATACCAAGAACTGACAAAGTGGGATTTACATGAAATTAAAAGACTTACAAAGCAAGGGAAACTAATAAGAGGCAGGATACAGAATGGAAGAAAATATCTGCTGGATATATATCTGTTAAGATTAATATCCAAAGTATACAAGAAATTCAAATAAAAATAAATGAACAAAAACCACACTTGTAGTTGCTTTTTTCTCTCTTTGGGGGTCTTCCACCCATCTCCCAAATCAATACACAGAGAATCATTCTTACTTAGGAATGCCCAGCCTTAGCTTGGCCTGTTTACAGCCAGCTTTTCTAACTTACATTATCCAATTTCTTTTTAACTACCTTTCACCTCTGGGTTTTTTAGCTTTTTTTATTTTCTATATCTTTTTTCCTTTTTACTCCATGGCTGGTTGTGTGGATGGTTGGCTGGCCTCTGGTGTCCCCCTCTCCTCCTTTTCCCCGATCTCTCTCTCTCTCTCTCTCTCTCTCTCTCTCTCTCTCTCTCTCTCTCTCTCTCTCTCTCTCTCTCTCTCTCTCTCTCTCACACACGCACACACACACACATGCCTAGATTTCTTCCGCTATTTATTCACTCTGCCCACCAGCCCTGCCTGTTTCTCTCTCCTGCCTTGCTATCGACCGCTCAGCCCTTTATTAGATCATCAGGTATTTTAGGCAGGCAAAGTAACACAGCTTCACATAGTTAAACAAATGCAGCATAGAAACCAGCTACAACACATCTGAATATTCACCCAAGAGATTGTAATTCAACATACCTATGACCCTTAACATACCATGTTTATTACAATACTACTGACAATGTCTAAGTTACAGAATCAACCAAGGTGTCCCTCATTAGAAGAATGGGAGGCAAAACCAGGATAGTGTGTGTGTGTGTGTGTGTGTGTGTGTGTGTGTGTGTGTGTGCGCATGCGCGCGCACGCGCGCGCATATGATGGAATTTTATTCAGCCATGAAGAAGAATGAAATCAGGCCATTTGCTGGGAAATGGAAAGGATGATCATACTAAGAAAAATAAACCAGACATTTAAAAAGTCACATTTCCTCTTATTTATGGGCCATGGAAATTTTATAAATGTGTAAAGTGAGACAGAGGGAAAAAAAGACTAGCAGGGAGGGTGCATAAGAAGAAGGGAGTAAGAGCTGGTGAATGTAGTCAAAGTGCATAATGTACTTGAAATAAGTTGTATTTATGAAGCCTAGAACTATACATAATGAAAATACACTAGTAAAAATCCAAATATGGCTTGAGAAGCAGGGCACACCAATATTCATGCTTCTGGACTTCATGTTTCATTAGCATGATTTTTAAATCAGTGTCATAAATAAATTGTAAAGATACCTATGGCTGAAAACATGTTTCATTAAAAGAGTAGCAGATTTGGGGGTGAGAAATACGTAAGGAAAGGGGTGGATATAGAGAATTTAAATTTTGTTTGGGATGAGAAGGGTAATGGGACAATTATGAGCAATATTTGTAGAGAAAAACATGTTACAAATAAACCATTTATTAGGCGCTGGGATGTAGCTCCAATGGTAGAATGCCTGTTTAGCATGCATGAGGCTTAGGGTCTAATATGTAGCTAGGTTGACAGAATGCCTGCTTAGCATGCAGGAAGCCTGGGAACAATCCTCAGCAGTTAAAAAAAAAAAAAACAAAAAACAAAAAAACAGAGAATGGAGAAACAGACTCATAACCCTTGCATTGAGGCCTTGGAACTAAAAGGGTCAGTTCCAAATGTTCAATGTCATCCTTAGCCACATATTGAGTATGAGGACAGCCTGTTTCACCCAACCTGTTCAAAGCAGGGGGGAGAGGGGGTCATTATTTTACATGGTCACTAAAGATGTTACTAAAATTGAAATTGACTCTCAAGATAGTTTTATAATTTATTTGGTGACTACAGTGTGATCTGCTGGCATCTGCCTCATGGTGGGACCAGCGTTTTGTTCTTTGTGTCTGTGTTTAACATTGTATTTTAAGGAGAGCCTAAGTAATCATAGATTTAAATTAAACATTCATAAATCTGTATTAATATTGGTGAGATGTACAAGTAATGGCTATTTTAAAGTATAGGCAAGAATTTGGTTAAATATAAAACCATAATTTGAGGTCAGGAAGAGAAATAGTTCGGAGTAGATTTGTGTGCAAATAAAAGGATGAAGAAAATAATGTTGCCCATTGTTTCAAGTGACAAGGAATTGGCAAGAATCCAAATGCTCAGGAGACAAGATTAATACTAAGTATATCTGTCAACATCCTGTTTCCAAATCCCAGCCAGCAGCAGAAGTATCTAAAAAACATCCAAAGAGGGTTTTGCCCAAGAATGAGTCACATACTATGTATGAGAAAGTCATAAAACAATAAGCCAGGGCCATCAGAAGTCAAGCAGACCTTCTTGATCTCCTAGCCCAACTCCTGAGATCTGCAGATGAGACAATGGAGGACTAGCAGACCATCGTTCTGCTCTACTACCTGGGAAGCTCCAGGAGGCAAAGCAGAAAACATGAATTACACAATGAGCGAAGTTCAATCACTTAACAAAATCTCCAAGCGTGTTTCCTTACCTGTAGAGTGAGGCTCAATATAGCTACTTTGTGGGAACGGTTGGTAGATTAATATCATTGTACATAACCATCTGGCACACAGAGAATCAACAAATGCCAGGTCTGGTTGTCCAAAATCCTGGGATTAGGATCAGTACAAAGACAGCCGATTCAGTCCAAAGGTGCCCTCCTGTATCTTAGAAATCCTCTGCATGTAGGTCTCTTCTCAGAAAGGGGATAGGGGGGGGGGGGAGATCATTGTACTGTTCTATAAATACTTAAGCCTTTAATAATCTAGAAATATCAAGTGAGTCAGTATTGTATAAAATGCCAAGTGGAACTTTCTAATTTTTCCAGAATAGCAACACAGTAGGAGCAGAAATCTAATAACTAAGAAATACACAAATGAACAGAGCTGAAGCACCTTTCTGATTCTGAAGAGAACCTTTTATACTTAAACATGTGTGGCTGCCAATTTTATATATATGTATTCCAAATTGGATTTTACAAATCATTAATGGCCTTTTTAAAAAAATCTTCAGCAAGATTCTGTTAGAGTTATCTACCCAAAAGCAGGATGAGAATCCTAATATTCAAACATCAAATGAGTTCCAGCAGAGAGGTAAAGAAAGATTACTTAATGTCTTTATAACATGTGGAGGGATGAGAAAAATACATAATTTATCCTAGTTAGGTATCTCTCTTGTATTGGTCTGTCATATGAAAACACATACTATGTCACTTACAATGTGTACTTAGTGAGTGCAGTAATACATGCTTCCTAGCATGTTTGAAGCCTCAGGGTCAGTCTCCAGCACCAGGGATAGGTTTTAAAGAATATCAAGCAATCTTACTGCTCTTACATTGTAGTTGATTTTTTTATTTGTTTGTTTGGTTTGGTTTGGTTTTTTACTCTTTGGGGACCAGCCACTCAGCTCCTAAATAACTTGCTTACAAATGTCCAGCTTTTCTAACTTAACCTGTTTCTCTTCAACTACATTGTGTCTCTGGGCTTTTTACCTTTCTTAGTTCTATGTCTTTCTTACTCCATGGCTGGTTGTATGGCTGGGTTGCTGTCTCTTGGTGTCTTCCTTATCTCTTCTTCTCACTCTGCACTCTTTTCTCAAGCCTAGATTTCTCCTCCTATTCATTCTCTCTGCCTGCCAGCCCCACCTATCCCTCTTCTGCCTAGTTATTGGCTGTTCAGCTATTTATTAAACCAATCAGGTGTTTTAGACAGGCAAAGTATCACAGCCTCACAGAGTTAAACAAATACAACACAAAAGAACGCAACACTCCTTTGTGTCATTAAACAAGTATTCCACAGCATTAATGAATGTAACACATCTTAAAGTAACACTCTGCAACTTTATATTTTAACTGCATTTAATTATACTTCAGGTGTATAGATGATAATCATTGGTCAAGATTTAGAGTGAAAAAGAATCTTCAATAGGCCAAACTTAGTTTGTGATTTAGATAAAGCCAGCCGTATATTGTAGTATTCCTCAATAGTACTGGCTATAGGTCTGAGTTGTATGTTAAATGCTTTTCAATGGTTTCAAAGACTTAACAATTAAGAGACTTTTATACTACAAGTAGCATTTCCAGCTTCCCTTGGAAAACCAGATGGTCTGACAACTTTGGACTTGAGTTCTTGCCTGACAACCTTTGTTTAGATCAGAACACTGGCCACCCACTGAAAAACTTCTGCTCTGTTGCCCTTCCCCCATCTTCCCATGAAGTGACCCTGAGGCCAGGGCTACCCATGTCCACACTTGCACAGTGCCTGTCTGATATAATCTGCATTTTAAAGTCAAATCAAAAGACTGAAGCTAGCTCCAGAAGCTAGCTGTGTCTTTTTCCATTTCAGAAAGCCTTTAATACTTAGCATTTCTTAGTTAATGTTCTGAAAGGAGTTAGCACATCAATACAGCCTAAAGTAAGAGTTAAATGACATGAATAATTAGGTGAAAAGTAGTGCGACCAGAGATAAATGTTACCCATCAGTAGTTATATGGTTTGATCTTGGGTTAGAGACGTATCCATTTTCTTTTTTCCTCCTCTTCTTTTTTATTTTTAAGCAGGGTCTGCCTTCCAGGCCCCAGAATATGTGGTTCTGCTCCCTTCATCATCCAGGTGCTAGGATCACAGCTATGCACCATGACACCAGCACTAGGAACACCCTTGAAGGAAACTATCAGAAAAACGGATTATGTGGTAATTTTTTCCCATGCCCAGTTCCAAACATGAGGCCTCATACATGCTAGACAGGGACTTTGTTCTGGACCTATTTACAGCCCACTTTGATATACTTTTTTATTTTTTTATTTATTTTTTTTTTTTAGATAGTCTTACTCCAAATGCAGCTAAGCTAAGGCTCCCCTTGATTATATAATCAAGGTTGACCTTGAATTCTCAAGTCCTCCTGAGTGCTGGTATGAGAAATCAGTACTACTACATTCTCATGTATGATTAGTTTTTTATCTTTAAATTTGTTTTATTCAGCTCTCAGAGATTAACTGACATAAACAACAATCAGTTGTCTTTGTACTATGTTTATGTACATACTTATTTGTTTCCTGTGTATTTTTCAGTATGACCCTAAGGAGAGGGTGATAAGCTAGGCAGGACTCTACCACCAGCTATACCACCTGTTTTGGAATTTGAGTTTTTAATGAGGAAGAATTCATCCCATTTACCCACCAGAGAAACGACTGCTCTTGTCTCCTTGGTGTTGATTGGTCCTCTGCTCCTCCCAGTCAGAGAAGCAACCTTTCTGGGCTCTCCAATGCTTGCCTTGCATTTCTGTGATCTCTGCTTCCACTTTACTAAATAAAGATTATATGCAATGAACTATATTCCTGGTGTAATCCAAAGGACAGAAACCCAATGTCTGAGCCATGGTGAAATGACTGAATGAGGGTGCCGGCTCCAAACTCAGTATCTTGGATGTTTTCTCAGACTTGAAAATCATTTCTTTATGAATTTAATCTACTACCCAACTGTTGCTTGAGTCTTCAGTTAAATTTGTTGTATACCTTCCCTAAAACTTGTTCAGAAAAGTTGTATGCCTTTTCTCTTCTTTTCCTTTGAAGCTTTTGTTATAACAAAAGGCAAAATGGATGTGTTTAGAGATTCCTCACCTGTGACCAAAAAATGAGGTTGTATATGCTTTATATTTTATATATATATTTATATATAGTTATATTTTATATATATATATATATATATATATATCCAAATGCATTCTGGATTATTTTACTTAAAGCCATTTTAAAGGACAAAAAATATTCTACATTCAATTCAAAAGTGAAACTACAGCAAAGTATTTTATACAGAAAAGAATTTACTAGAAAGGAATGTACATCTATCCATAATTAATTCATATTGAAACTGCAAAAATAATACATTAGGAAAGTAAATAAATGTAAAATAACAGACCCTTCAGGAAGACACTGAGTTGGATTTCCAGGAAGACAGTTTTGAATGTCTTTATTAAGACTCTTGGGTTTTAAGGAATCCACAAGAATGACCCCAGCTAAAACTCTTAACAATAGTAGAGAGGGTGCCTGAATGGGCCTTCCCCTTTTATCAGATTAGTGACTACCCTAATTGTTATCATAGACCCTTCCAATAACTGATGAAAGCATATGCAATAACCCACAGCCAAGCACTGGACTGAGCTCCTGAAGTTCAGCTGAAGAGAGGGAGGAGGGATCATATGAACAAGGGAGGTCAAGACCATGATGAAGAAAACCACAGAGACAGCTGACCTGAGGTAGTGGGAGCTCACAGACTGTGGACTGACAGCTGGGGAATCTGCATAGGCCCAAACTAGCCCCCTGAATGTGGGTGGCAGTTATGTGGCTTGATCTTTTGGGGAGTCCCCTGGCAGAACCTATCCCAGGTGCATGAATTGGTTCTTTGGAGCCCATTCCCTTGGATGGGATACCTTGCTCAGCCTTGATACAGAGGGGAGGGGCTTGGTCCTGACTCAACTTAGAATGCCAGACCTTGTTTATTCCCCCAAGGAAGGCCTTAACCACTCTGAGGAGTGGATAGGAGGTGGGAAGAGGGGAGGTTGGGGAGGTGGGAGAAGGGAAGACAAGGGTAACTGGAGTTGGTATGCAAAATGAAAATAATTTTAAACAAAAAATGACTTGTGTTTTAAGCACTTATGATTTCTGTGTGTGGATGCAATTAACTAGCAAGGCATCTCAAGATTTTTTAAAAAATATTATTTAATGTAAAAGAAATTTAGGCACCAATGGCATTATATAATTTCTGTTATGATGGAAGTTCCACCCAAATGATAACCCCTCCCCCAGAGATGCTCAAAACCACTCCTGAACAGGGTATTTAAACTCCCCAACACACACCGAAAAATAGAGATATCGTTTTCTAGCCTCTCTTTCCCATCTCCTCTCTGGAGGGCTGGAAGGCCATCCAGGAGTGTTGTATCCATTAAACGTGGCCTTTTTGTAGTTTGGTTTGATTTGGTCTGATTTAGATAGGTACATTGTAGGAGAGACTTATTGGGGTATAAAAACTTTTCAATTTCATTAAAATTGCTATATTTCCATTAAAAGTTTTATTTAACTTTTGTATTAGAATGGATGATCTACTATAAGAATTGCTTTTGAAGAAAAAAGAATCATCTGTAAGAGTAAAAAGGATTTAAGAAGTTTTCAACTTCTGGCATATATTATTTCAAAAATAGCTCTAGCAATACTAGAATGTAAATGAATGTGCTTCAGGAGCAATTATTGGGCAAGATTTCATCCAGTAAGCCTGTTCCCAGTATCAGATGAGAAGCTAGACATCATGGGTAGTCCAGCAGTAATGGCTTGAAAGAACTATATTCAGCTTCATCATTAACATGGGGACTTAGGAAACAGCTTAAAAACACACTGGAGTAGATGCTAATGGCCTGGAAGACCCTAACAGCATCCAAATATTAGTAACCAGAGGAGAAGGCTGGTTTAGTTACTTAATCCAGTTCTCAAATAATAGAAATCTTATTTTCAGGTACAGTAACCAAAGAAAGGGGGAAAACAAAACAAAAACAGAAACAAAAAACCCTGAAAGCATGCCTCACTGAACAGTAATGGTCATGCAGTTTTGCAGGTAGAGGAAGGAAGAAGGAGCTAGCAGGAACATAGAAGAAGTATAAAATGCAGAGACATGGAAGGAGCAGAACCAGAGGGGAGGAGCCCTCTCATGCTGTGTTGCACTCTACAGCCTAGGTTGCCCTAAAGCAGCCTCACTAAGGAGGTCAGGGAAAATGGAGGTCACTGAAGACAGAACGGTTCTAGGAGAAATCTGCAGTGACTTTGAATTTAAAGAGGACTTGCGGGTTTCCTCATAACCCCAGCAGATCTGAGGCACACAGGCCATGTCTAACCAATGTCACTGTGATCAAGGGTTCTGTGGAGACTGTCCCAAGGCAGTGGTGGTAGCTAGAATGCCTTAGAATCAACTAGCTGTTTGGGAAGAAGAAATGAAATACAGACTCACTTTGAAATTTAGTTTTAAGTTTTATAAGAAGCTAATTTTAAACTGTGGGGTGAAACTTGGGCATGAGGTCTTTATTTTGATTTTTATTGGGTGAAAAGAGGAAGCCAGTGAATTTGCTTCCAATAAAACAACAAAACCACCCACCCAACCACTAAACAGAGGTTGAATCCAGAGGGGAAAAAGAATACCAAGTAGAACTCACTCGAGACCAGTGTTTCTCAACTTTCTTAATGCTGTGACCCTTTAACACAGTTCTTTATGTTGTGGTGACCCCACCCCACCCGGCGCCATAAAATCATTTTGTTGCTACTTCATAACTGTAATTATGTTAATTTTATGAATTGTAATGTAAATATCCGATAAGCAGGATATGTGATGACATATCAAGAGAGCCGCAGGTTAAGAACCACTGCTCTAAACAGATGAAGATACTCAAGAAAAACAGGATGGGTTCATACTTTCCAAAGGGAAATGAGCCATGAGACTTCTGACTGAGACTCCTAGCAGTGCAGGCCACTGACATAAAGGAGAGAAAATGCTGGAAGAGTTTCTGGGATAGCAAAGGGACTGGCTTAGTCATAAGACTCCAATGTCAATATGCCAAAAGGCTTACTCCTGAACTTAAGGTAAATATTGCCTTTCACCCATCAACCCAAATGCAAAAAAAATAAAATAAACTTATCACGAGTTTCACGTGAGAATGAGGAAAAAAGTGAATGAGAACAAGCTGTCCACGCAGACTCATGCATCTTGCAGTCTGCTCACTTGCTGGTTTCCTGAGGCTTGGTAGAAGGACCCAGTCCTGTTCTTGACCCTGTAAGAACAAAATCACAGTATCAGTACTCACAAAATTGCACAGCATTCTCATCACAACCTGCACATTCATCTTTAGATATTTGTCCATATACCCTGAATGTGCAGCTCATTCTCTGGTGTAGCAACTGGCATATCAAGGAGACCTGGGCTCTGAATTCTGCATGGAAAACAGGTCCCTCTAAAGATGCCCCCTTGTTGGTATATTCATTGGCACTTAAGCAGTGGCTTAAGGTTCCCAGAGAAAACTGCCTCGTTTCAGAAAGTACCTGCATGCATAGGTTGTGCATTGTGTGCAGACTGAATCATTGTTTGCCCAGGAGATTTTAACATTTATTGTATTTGGTTCTCAGGGGAAAGAATGGGGAGAAACAGAAAAACTGACAGCTGGACATCAGCTCTATTGAGCCTAATATTTTTCCCCTGTGCCTTAGTTTCCTTATTGCTCTAAAACTGGAAGAGAATTATATAATTGTGTTGAGAAAAGTATGGAAATTCTCTCTACCACAAGTGTCCCTTTTCCTGGAGGTGTCTGCTCTTCCTAGGGATGGAGGTTGCAAGTTTCCATTCCAGATGCACACGTGACATGGAAATATGTACTCGCCTGCCCTCGCCAGCAAGGAAGACACGACTCCGGGTAGATCTTCTTCATGCAGTTTTAATCAGGATCCTTTAAACATGTTGCTTCTGGCCCGCAGGGAGAGAGAGAGAGAGAGAGAGAGAGAGAGAGAGAGAGAGAGAGAGAGAGAGAGAGAGAGAGAGAGAGAGAGAGAGAGAGAGAGAGAGGGGACCCCTGCACAGGCTTAAATACCCTTGAGCTAACCAACCCCAGTGAGCCACGTGGACTCTGCAGATAGGCTACTCTAATGCAGAAGCAGACAGGCTGAACAGACTTAACCAATTAAGGGCTTGTTTACCCAGAGAGTCTACACCAGTGGGAAGGTGTAAGGTAGATGCCAGTGCCACTTTAAGGCATGGCACTACGCGGCTCTCTACAGAAATATGTTTATTCTATTAGTTACAAGAATGTCATTGAGCTCAGTGCAGAGTTTAGGGAAGGGGAATAGATTCTGTCTCCTCATAGGGTGTGGCAAGCCCATTGCAGAAGAACATGTGGGGATGGACATGGTGCCATCTTTGGAAAATACCATCTATCACATGTGGTTTGCTTCATAACCCAGTTTTGAAGGTCAGGAGCCAAGTATAGCCTGTTGGTGTTTCCTTTGTAATAAACTCCATTTCTTCTCAGGCCAACAGATTCTTAGAGTAGATTAGATGGAAATATCAATATAGGAAAGCACATTAAATGTTATGACATTTACAACTGCACCTGCAATTAAAGGAAATTGTCATCTTCACAGCTGTATTTTCAAATAGAAATGGGCAACTTTGTAATAAAGATGGGAGATATAGGAACTTTTCTCTTCTGATGGAATGTCTTTTAAAATGTTTTTATTACAGAGACATTGTGTCAAAGCGATGCCCCTCTATGGTTTGCAGCTTATTAAACAGTCCCTTTTGTGAAAAGAGACAGAACATAGATGAAAAAAAATAAATAATAAAACAGCTGGGCTCAAAAGAAAGCAGTGTTCCCTGAAGCATATATAACTGTGTTTAAAATATTTAAATCTGCAGTTAATGTTTTAATTTTTTTATACTTTTTATGTGTCTGAATGTTTTGCCTACATGTGTGTATATGCACATGCCTATGAAATGTTGTGGGCCACCATGTGGGTGCTGGGAATGAAACCCAGGTCTTCTTTAAGAACAAGTGGCCTTAAATGCTGAGCCCTCTCTCTGGCTCTCAGTTTTTAGACATAAATATAAATTTGATCAAACAGTAGAGCATTTCGTAAATTCCACATAACAAATTGAGTATCAATGTATCTTAACCAAAAAGGTAGATTCCCTATGTGCACAACATTTGAATAATAAAACTTATCCCATGTTGTTTTACTATAATATTCTTGAAAATAATGAGCTATTTTATTAAGTGGTGACATTGCTGAGTAGGCAATGTCATAGAAAACCATCCCTAATGAATCACCAGATAATTTTGAGTAGATATTGGCCAAGGAAGGAATGCTTAGCCAGTTATTGATAAGTCTATCATCTTTCATTTGCACTTCTATTACTGATCAATAAGGATTTTTGTTCTTGGGGAAAACATGTGAGGTGATATGGACTTTGTAAAACTTAATTCAAGTCCTTTTGAAATTTGAATGATTTAGAATTCTAAACATATACACAAAGAAAACTCAAGAAGAGTCACAGAGTCAATCATGTAGCCATATGGAGCAAACCCAATTAAAAGAAGAATGAGCATGATGAATTCCTCAGGACTGAAATAAATAAAGAATGTCACTTCTGCAGCAATGTCCGAGAAAGCTCAGAGGAAGTCTCACGTGGCCTCTGCCATGAAGCTCTCCCCATGCTCCTGGCCATTCATCTGGATTCTTGTCTCACATTTTTGATGGTTCATCTCTAACCTCAGCATCCCGAAACTATTGAAACCAGTCCTGTCTGACTCAGCCCTTTCTAACCAACTATAGATTCTATTGTCTGAACTTCCTATTTAGAACTATACTTACGGACTATTTTGTATCATTTCCCGAAGCTCTTGTTTGATTTTTTCAATTAGTATTTTCTTTTGTTTGTTTGTTTGTTTGTTTGCAACGCTGGGGATTAAACCTTTGTTTGTCAAACAAACTCCAAGTTCCAGAAGTAGCCAGTTTACTTACTAGACCTAACAGAAGGAAAATTAATCAATGCCCCTTGCTTTGTTGCGATAGAAATATGTCAGGTGTAGTGAGTTATAAGCAAGACTATCAGAGGGGTCAGGATGAAATCTCTCTACAGGCTCTTAGGAGTCTCTTCTATTCAGAAGGCTCCCTGTGACATGGGGATTTCTTTGAAAACCAAGAACTAGTCACACAGGGCTATCTTCATCCGTGGTGGAGTATGGCCAGAGCTGTGTAGCAGCTTCCTTGGTACACAGGGCCAAGGGGAAGAATTGACTACACCTATCTGACTGGATCATGGAGAATTATGCACTTTAGTCCCTAGTTTGGACCCTTATGGGCAATTTAATCAGGAATACTCTGAAAACAAAAGTCGTGCTTGTTTCTAAAAAGAAATTTCTTCAGCTTAATTACTCCAGTTTAGAATAAAATGTAAGGTAGAAATGTAGGGACTCTTAATATGAGAGATGGCTGGGGTCTTGAGGAAGATGAGGAAACCACGGTCCTTCTAATTATACTATCACTCAGTGAGGTGAGTGGATGCCTAAGTACATAATCAGAACATAGTTTGGGGAACATTTTCAAATGCCATTTGTGGTGGTGCTTCTTTGTTGTCCCAGCAATGAGGGGACTTAGGGATTAAAAGTGAGGAGCTGCATGCCAGCCTGAGACCCTGTCTCAAAAAACAAAACAAAACCTCTACCAAACATGGAGCATCAAGCAAGAATTTCATCAATTGCAGCAGTCACCATAATTCTAAATGAGATAGAAATTATCCATGACACTGTCCTAGTAATAATATGTTGGCTTCTATGTATTAGGACTCCATAGAAACACATATATAGTCTCATAATCTAAACACCATGTTTTTGTTTGTCTACTTGAATAAGGGTTTTTAAATTTCAATGAATTTCTGTCCATGGCAACCCCCAATAGAGTGGGAAAAATGCATTGTAAGGGAATAATTGTTGAGGAATGTAATTTTTTTTTCTTTTAACAATAATAACCAAGTGATCTAGGGAAAACATAACAGCCAGAAGCTACAAAATTGTGTTTTCCACTCTTGGATCTGGGCCCTGACATTCACAACATGCTTGTTCGAAAAGGAAAGAAAAGAAAAGAAAACAAAAGAAGAGATAGAAAGAGAGAGAGAAGAAAGGAAGAAATGAAGGAAAGAAGGAAGGAAGGTTACTCAGTGTTCTTCAATTTACTCTCACAGCTGTTCTTTACTGGATCCTCATCACAGTTTTCACATAACTCCTGCTTGTATGTGTATGTGTTTAAAGATGAGTACATCATCTTCGATGGCAGTGAAAACTGGACAAGGTATCCCGTGTTAAACTCCTGTAGCCAAGTGATCAGTGATGCACATGACTTCCCAGCGTGAATGAAGTAAAATGCCCTTTGGCTTGTTGTCTTCTGTGTATCTCTAAAACCACAGCCAGGCACTAATATTAAAGTTAAATGAGGGTAAAACTAATCATGACAAAAAAGTAACTATTACAGGCAGAATAATCACATGTATACATGCACACACAGAGTCAGACAGAAAGACAGGCACGTAGGCAGACTGATAGACACATCATTCTCATCCTAAACCCCAAAGTCTGTGAATCTTACATGACAGAAGAGATTTTGGAGATAAGGTTCAATACAGACCTTGAGATGGGAGGTGGGACTGGATTTTATTGAGTAGGCTGGCACACACGAGCTTTTCAAAGCAGAGAATATTGCCAGCCTGTGGCCAGAGGGAATGAATGGGTGCTGAGAGATGGATTCTTACTGACTCAGGAGACAGGGAAAGGGAGCTGGCTGCCAAGGGAGGTGGACAGTCTCTGGAAAATGGAAAAGACAAGCCATAGACCCTGTCCTAACTCTTCCTAGTGTGTGTAGCGCTGGTGTCTGTTTGGTTTCTGTTGCAGTGATAATCACCATGATGATAAGCAATTTGGGAAAGAAAGGATTTATTTCATTTGCTGCTTATAATGTATCATGAAAGGATGTCAGGGCAGGGACAGAAGCAGACATGGAACCTGGAGGAACACTGCTCACTGGCTTCCTCTCCAAGACTGGCTCATGCTGCTGTCTTATCCCACTCAGAGCCACCTGCTGAGGAGTGGCAACAGCCACAGTGAGCTGGGATTTCCCACATCAATCATTAATCAAGAAAATGCCTCACTGACTGGCCTACAGGCTGACCTGAGAATGGCATTTTCTCAGTTGGGGTTCCCCTTCCCAGACAATTCTAGCTACCCAGACACCTGCCTCACTGGGCTTGGACCTCTGGACTATGTGGTAAGATGAGGGATGTGTGTTCTTTAAGCAATGGCTTGTAGTATGTTGCTACACAGACACAGAACAACAAGCTATTTTGAAGGCTTCCTATGTCCTAATATGACCTGGATTCCTAGACTATGGTCATGCCAGGCCACATGGAATGCTGAGACTGAGGAATTTCATTTTCTCAGTGACTGTAAATCCTCACTGAAGCTGGGCAGTGGTGGCACACATGTTTAATCCCAGCACTTGGGAGGCTGGTAGATCTCTGTGAGCAAGTTCCAGGACAGCCAAGTCTATACACAGAGAAACCGTGTCTTGAACCTCCACCCCTCTGTTTCTATGTACAACTCACCTTCTCACATTCTGTATAGTGACAAAGTGTCATGTGATCTTCTCTGGCCAATGGACTATGAACTTAAGTAGAATGGGTTATGAGGCAGGCTGAGAGGATGAAGGCTTCCAGGAAGACTGTTGGTTCTCTGTCTTCCCTGTACATGCAAACTGGAAGGCTCTTAGTGAGACAATTGGTAGTAGAGGGTTTCACATCACAATTTCCTGAACATGAACTTAAGTGAGAGACGTTATTAGCAGAGAGGTCCAGGAGGAGAGGAATGCTATAGTAAGGGATAGATATGCTTAAAATTGTATACATACTATGAAATCCTCAGACTAATTAAATTTGACCATTTTATTAATAATTTTCTTTCTGTTGTTTGTGACATCAATACAGATGTGCAAAGTTGTATAAGGTCATAATTTCTGTTAAGAAAATTGCTTTTATGTCTCAAGATATTTTACATTTAAAATATTTGTCAAGGCCTTTGACTCTTTTTTTCTCTAATTCTTACAGAATTTCAGACAATGTATTTTGATCATGTTCACTTCCCTCCCACAACTTCTCCCAGATCTATACCCCTTCCACACTAACCCAACTTCGGGTCTTCCTTTCTTTCCCCCCATCTAGTTCAATTTGTGTGGCTAATATGCTCTTAGGTTTGTGCCCATCCAATGGAGTATGGTTGTCCTATGAGTGGCCATACCATTAAAGAAAAGCTACTGTCCCTTTCCTGGGACTTTGTACCAATCTTCTTTCTCCATGCTGTGATTTTTGTGAGTTTGTGCATGCTGTCACAACCACTGTGAGTTCATTATGTGCAGCTTCCCTGTGGTGTCCAGAAGACAGTGCTGAGCTATAGTTTTCTGCTTCCTCTGGATCCTACACTCTTTCTAACTCATCTTCCACAGAGAACTTTACCAAAAGAGTATTTCTATGATGGCCAAGAGGTACAACTGACAGTGAGAAGTAAATTCACCTTAAATATCCTGAGAATTGTAATACAGAAGAAAAGAAGTATAGTCTATTTTAACAATAACAACTTAGTACTTAGTACTTAGTCCGGGGTGGTAAGAATAACTCAATTCATTCTACTTATTTAATGGAACAGAAACTCAGGGCTAGATGGATTGTGTAGGCATGTAGGCATTCCAGGTTTATACAACAAGAAATCACAGTGGGGATGTAATACCACCACTGAAAAGACTGAGACAGTAAGATAGCAAATCAGCCTGGGCTATATCCAACAAGACCCTGTGTCAAACAAATTTAAAACTGTTATAAGGTGTGTGTGATGTTATGGGTGAGAAATATTAGTCACTATAACTTTTTTCCACCAAGTATATTACAAGTTCTCTTGAGCGACTTACTTTGAAGATGTCCTTTGCATATTGAAAGTTTTTAGGTTACTTCAACATCATTATCAACCTTGACTCTGGATAGGACAATATTTTTAATTTAGTTTCTTTCTTTAAAGAAAGAGTAGTATAAATAGATATTGACATCTGACATTTATTTCAAGTGTTTACTTTGAAATGGCTTCATAGTCAACTATTTCAAGTAAAACAAAAAGTGACACTTCAACTTTACTTCAAATGGGTTTAAATTTTCATGAAGTTTATTACAAGCACATAGAACTACAAGTAGTAATCAACACTAATGCTAGATTTAACATTTACCAAATAAGTTGGCAAAAAAAAAAGAAAAATGTTGTTTTTGTGTAACCAGTCTTTCTTTGGACCGCCAGCTTTCAAATAATGACATGGAAACTTCTTGTTAATTAGAAAGCTTGGCCTTAGCTTAGCCTTATTCCCAACTAGCTCTTAAAACTTAAACTAACCCATTTATATTAATCTATATTCTGCCACATGGCTCATTTACCTCTCCTCAGTACCATTTGTCCAACTTTCTCTGAGTCTGTCTGGCAAATCTTGTGTGCTTCAGATTCTTTCCCAGAGTTCCTATCTCTTCCTGGAAGTCCAGCCTAGCCTCTCCTGCCTAGCTATTGTCCATACAGCTCTTTATTTAACCAATCAGAGGGTGCCCTTAGGCAGGTAAGGTTAAACAGATAACATCTTCACATAGTGTAGAAAAAGATTATCACAACAATGTTGGGCTCTCTTCCAGTCAAGGAAACCTATGAGAACTTAATCATTTTGTAGTCATTTAAATGAATACAAATTGATAGCCCAACCATGTGATCTGGTAATCCAGAAGATTCTGACCAATAATGGTGTGATAACTCTGCAGCCAGTGTAAACAGGTTATGTAAACAGGACACTTGTGAAGAAATACAGGACATTGTCTCCTGGAACTGGGGCCTTAGATGTAGGGATGAAGCTCCATAATGGCTCCATAATATTCTTTGATTCACTGACCAAGGAAGGAACCATGTCACCTGTAGCCTTGTCCTGTACACTCACTGACAATGCACCTCTTCGTAGCTTGTTCAGCCCTGGCACTGACAATTTCATGCATCTTTCCTGGGACAAAAGTCTATTTTGGAGCAAGTTATGGCTGATGCTCTACGAGGTCTGTCCAACCTCCGAGGCATTGTGACTTGATGTCTCAATGGAGTAAAACAGGAAAAGAACATGACTGCTCCTAGGTATGATGGAGGAGGAAGTTTATTGTAGATATGTGGGAGAGCATAGTCAGAGGCAGGGAGAGTCCAGAGTAGACATGACCCTGAGCCATGTGGGAGAAGAGGGGAGGAAAAAGAGAGGGGAGAGGAACCAAGTGCAGCATTCAGGAGGCCCAAAGGTACAAAGAGAGTGGGTAACCCAAAATGGTTGGGTTACATGGAGTAGGGCAGATGGGGAAAGCCCCTGAGCTAGAGAAATTTAGTAGGAGGTTTGATATGCCAGTCAGGGGAGTCCTGTAACAGGCAAGGACTGAGGGACACAGGGATAGCCTGATGCCCAGCATCTACTTTGAATGTTAAATAGGCATCTCAGCCATTTGTCTCAGGTTTGAAACCTAACAATGTCATCTACGAAGTTCATACTAGAGAACTATAAAAAAAAATTAAGTTACAACAAAAAGAAAATCACATCAAAAAATGTCATAACACTTTAAGTAAGTTTGTGATTTTGGGTTGGGCTTGATTTATAGTCTATGAACCATGGACTGGGCATACCTAGATGCCAAACCTTTGATTGGGCAAACCAGTTTCTGGTAAGAGCTTAAAGATCTGAGGTTTGGGAGGTTTAGATAAAATGAAAAAAATCAATTCTTCATTTCTGCATAAATGTGAAAGGGAGGAAAAATAGCTTTATTTTCTGCCTTCTAGGTTCTTTGGTTGACTAAATGTTCTATTGACTTGAGGTGGGTTGTTAACAAAAAGTCATTTTCATCACATAAAAATTCACAGGAGTAATATAAAATACTGAGAGCAGAAGGATCAAATGGTTGGGGTTTATACAGCATTGTGAGCCACTAAAAGAAATGAGAGCTTGAAGATTCTGGGCAGTGGAGACACAGTGACAGAAGGTTCAGGAGGCCATGTGTGTAAGTAAAACCTATCTTGTTACACAGATAAGTCTCTGGGTTAAAGAAAGTTTCAGACTCATCAATTCCTTAATTCAGAATTCCTTAATACAAATTTCTCTTATTGAAAGGGCAGCTTTTGGTCTGTTCTTATTTGTGAAATTTCTCAAAAACATTAACAACAACAAAAACAACAGCTAGAAATATATCAAAGTATTACAGCCTAGTCTCCTGTAGTCACATTTTGTGGATGCTGTGTTCTGAGCCACTATAAGGATAAAGGGAGATTAAGCAATCTTCAATTGACAACTATTTCCAAATGAGAAATTAGTTTTCTCCAACAGAGTCTCACTGGGGATACAAACCACTCATGATCAGGCCCAATGCCCAGCAGTAGATGGCCAACACAAAACTAACTCAACGGCAGCTCTGGAGGTTCTGTCTCCATGTGTTGTGTAGACCTTTTTTAACCTTACAGGTCCTTTTCATACATATTATGGCTTCTGGTCTTCTGCTTTATGGGATTCTTGTGTGTGCATATGTGTCTGACTCTGTGTCTATGTGTTTCTTGTGTTTTTTCATTGGCTCTTTTTCATCTGTTTGTTTTGTCCTCTCCTTGTGTCTTGTTTTTGTTTTATTGTGTTGTATTATACTATTAGTCTCTAGATGCTGGTTGATTTTTTAAGGAGAGACAGAAAGGGTTTAGATAAGGAGAAGAGATGAGGAAGATCTTAGAGGAGTTGGGAGAAGAGAAACCATAATCAGAATATGTTACATGAGAAAGATCTATTTTCAATTAAAAATATCAAAAACAAAAAAATGAAAGGCAAGATGTTACAAATCATTCTGGCTTTATTTTTTTCTATTCTAAACTTTCCCCTTCCTTCCTCCCTCCCTTTCTTTCTCCCTCCCTACTTCCTTACTTTTCTTCCCTCCCTCCTTTCCTTCCTTCCTTCCTTCCTTCCTTCCTTCCTTCCTTCCTTCCTTCCTTCCTTCCTTCCTTCCATTCTTTTGAGATAGAGTCTCACTATGCTGCTCAGGCTGGCCTGGAACTCACCTTGTAGATCACACTCACCTGGGACACACCTGTCTCAGTCTCCCAAATACTGGAATGAAATGGATTGCCACTTTCCTGCTTTTGTTAGATCTCTCTTGTTGCCCTTTAGCTGAACCTTGAGGCTGAGAAACTCTCAGGATAGAAGAGAGCAGAAACTGTTCAGCACAAAAAAATAGATCGTCACATAGGCATGCAAATTGAGATATCTTAAGTTCCATGGTTTAGAAGAGGAGGCATTTCTTAGAGGAGAAAAAGTAAATTTTTAGACTTTGAATCCTATTTTCACAGATTAGATCACTTTCAAAGTTCTAACTTTTGACCTATGAAAATGAAATTTGCTATTGTTTGTCTTGATAATGTGCATCAAACAATCCCAAGATTAACAAACAGGGCTTGTATCCTCCCATAGATGAATAAGGTCATGAGATGTTATGTCATAAAATGCTTACCCTCCTGTTGCTAAGAACATTCACAAGGGCAGAGACAAAAGGCTGTGAAGGGCAAGTGGCTAAGCAGTCATTTAGGTATGGACTGATGGTTTCCTACACAGCTTGAGGAGATGACATGCCACAGACAAGACTCTGGCCAGAAGGAAGTGTTTTTCTGGTTCCTCTGTTCTCACACACACTGCCAAGGAAAGACAGAAATTCTCTTGAGTCTCAACAGGGTAGTGAGTAAATAACAAAATCACTGGGATCCCAAGAGACCTAAGGTTGAGACAAGGAAACAACACTGACACCAGGATAAAATGAGCTGGGTCAGAAACTAGAGTCTTCAGAGTCCAGTTCCAGCACAACACAGGAAAAGCAGGTTATATCATCCATGACCTAACAAGAATCAAGTAGCAAAGGATGCAAAGCAAGACATGCCAAAGTAGGGGCCATACAAAAAGTGGACATCTTTGTGCCACACCAAAGCAAGGGGATACATGAACATCTTTAAGACTATTTGTGAGAAAGGGTACGGGAGGTAGATGCAGAAACCACTGAATTGTCTTAGTCATGTCTTATCAGAACAGGTGTTCTGCTTTCTTCCCCAGCTACCAACTGGGATCAGTTGGAAAAAAAAACATTTAAAAACTTTTATATACCACATACTGAATACCCATGACCATGCACTTCAAAGGGAGGTTGTTTATAGGGAGAAAACAAACATCTGTTTTTAACATGCTTGCAATACCCAAATCCGCCATGTGGTTTGTAGTCCTTGGTGGCTATATAAAGTCCCCAAGGGATACACATTTTCTGACAACATATCCTAGGCACTCCTAGTAAGGAGAATTAGTTTGGGTGACACTTTACCTCATAAGTATTAAGACAGTGGCTTACTGAAGTTCTCCAGACTGGGTGTCAGTTTTGGGTTTTTTGTTTGTTTGTTTGTTTGTTTTTGGTATTTTTTTCAGATTTGACAAGAGTGTTTATATATTTTATTATATTATTGTTAAAGGAAAAACCAGAAATCTGGTTTATTTCTAAAAAATTTTTATTGCCTCTTTTTTGAAAAAGAACCAATACAAATATCAATTTCAGGACTTTGGAAATTCATTTTAAGTGGACACTTTGTGCACTTCCCCTGTGTTTGCCCAAATAAGTGTCCTAGTTAGGGGTTTCCATTGCTGTGAAGAGACACCATGACCATGGCAACTCATATAAAGGAAAATACTTAATAGGGGCTGACTTACAGTTAAGACGTTTAGTCCATTGCCATCATAGCAGGGAGCATGGCAGAGTACAGGCAGACAGGATGGTGGAGAAAGAGCTGAGAGTTCTACATCTGAATCCAAGGCAGCAGGAAGTGACAGTGACACTCTAGCCTGGCTTGAGCTTCTGAGACTTCAAAGCCCACTCCTTGGTGACACACCTCCTCCAACAAAGCCACACCTTCTCCAACAAGGCTACACTTCTTAACAATGTTACCCCCTGCAAGCCTATGGGGGCCATTTTTATTCAAACCACCACAATAAGGATCCAAGTAAAAAACAAATTAGACCCAACAGAAGGTGTTCCCTTATACAGAAAAAATAAGAATATGCTGAGAATGAAATGCCCATCTTTCTGGGCTTCTAGAACCATTTGGCTGCATCTTAGGCCTAAAGCTAGACACTAGACACATCTGGTCTTCACATCTGCAAGATGACATATAACTTTACGGCTACTTTTTGCAAATTGAGTAAATATTTTATTATCTAGATTTATACGTTTTTGTGTATATGCTAAGCATTCTCCTAGTCTCACCTGACCCTTGCCCTCCTTTCTCTTGACCCTCTCCACTCCTCTTAGTCTCTTTGTTTTCCTAGATATTTCTACTTCCATGGTATATACGTAACTGACTTTATGTATCTACAGAAAATCTACCAGCCACAAATGAGAAAAAAAAAATAATGTGATATTTGTCTTTCTGTGGCTGTCTTACTTGGCATAACATTATCTCTAGTTTCATCCATTTTCTTGCATGTGACAGACTTTATTCTTCTCAAAACATTTTAATTTTATTTTGTGTGCATGCATGGGGTGAGGGTGGCATATGCCAGGACCACACATGTGGTGGTCAGAGGATATGCTGTGGCAGTCAGTTCTCTCCTCCTAATTTGTGAGTCCTGGGGATTGAATTTAGACCTTTGGAAGTAGATGCCTTGGAAGCAAATTACTTCATCTGCTAAGCCATCTCGCTGACCCAACTTTGTTCTTCATAGCTGGAAAAAAAAATCCATTGTGTATATATACCACATTTTCCTTATCTACCCCTCTATAGTTGGACATCTAGATTACTTCTATAATTTAGCTATTGTAGATAATGCTACCATAGTATTAATGTGCAAATACCACTGTCTGTATTGACTTGAAGTCTCTTGGATAAACACCCAGGAGTGGTATAGCTGGGTCATATGGAAGAACTATGATGAAGTACTATAAAATTCTCTGTTGTTAAATCACTATTTAGACTCTGTGGGAGCCTTTGGCCTCCTCACTCATTCTTGGGATGATTGGCAGTTCTTTATGCTGGCTTCCTAAGTAAATTACCAAGAATGAAGCCTCCAATTAAACCAGTGCTTTACCCTTCATTCACTGCCTGCTGTCTTTGTTAGCAAGGGACTGGTATGGTACAGCATTCACGGAAACATCTAGCTGAACTTGTCAAGGGTGTGTAATAAGGAAATCCATTGAACAATAAAGTCCCTGTGTTGAAGTAAGCATTGCTCAGAAATAGATAAGATTATTGGAGTTTGAATGATTGTGTGGAGAGTGAGTCTCCCAAACATTCTCATTGCGGGAACAGGACTTTCTTTTCCCATGCAGTAGTCATAAGAAAGGTGGTATCTATTAGTGAAGAGTAGACCACTAACTGTCCAGATCACAGGCTTTCACATGACCCCATGCACAAACTGACGGCAGTGTTCTGCCAAACTATAGCCCATGGGGAATAGGCCTTTGAGGTTGTTTAAAAGTGGTAGGCTGTGAGAGAGCAACATATTTCCTTCTTTAGAGCTTAATTTAGCTGGAAAAAGAAGATAGGCAGAATGTGTTTCCTGTAGTCTCGTGTATTGTGTAATTTCATTAGATATAAACAAACTTGTTCTGAGTCATTTAATCAACTGACATATTTACTTCTATGTAAAATGTGACCTTCAAGCTATATATAGCACACAGCCCAAAAGAACACTTTTTAAATAGCTCCCCAAGTGTTTCATTACAATCCAATCGGTCCAATCATCAGATCCTACAACAAAGACCAACTTCAGAGACATACATTTTCCTACTGTACCCTTGCACAAGCATAGGATAGTCAGTGTAGGCCACAGTTTAATCCCTAAAAATGTGAAGCAGGTAACATTGTCACAGCGTTCATATGTCACTGGGAAGAACAAAGATATAGGTAAAAGATATAGGTAAAACAAAAATAACAATAATCCAGGGTCTGGGGAGATGGCTCTGTGGGTAAAAGCACTTGTCACGAAAACCCAAACAACCTGAGTTTGGTTCTCCAGAACCCACAAGGAACCACGATACAGTAGAACAGTGTGAGTGATTTCCCACTTGCCCCAACAAGGAGATGGAAAGTGAGACAGAGGAAGCCAACCAGCTAACCCAGGTTGCACATCACTGAAGAGAGCCTGTCTCAAACTAGGTGAAAATACAACACCCAAAAGTTGTCCTCTGATTTCAACATGTGCACCATGGTATGGGTGCACCTATGCCCACATACACAAACAAGTATCCCTTCCACATACTCACACATTGAGCACATATGTACACACAAAGAAAAAAACTAATCTAGTGTGTTCTGATAGCTAAAGAGAAATGGGAAAAGTAGTTGATGCTGTGAATTCTAGGATATCCTCCTGATTCTGAAGGTGGGATTATTTACCCAGAATCCAAAAATAACAACAACAACAAAATCTTACTTTGCCTAGCACTGCAAGTTAGTGCCCTCTGTAATGTGTAGGTAGATAGATGTAAATAGAAAAATATTTGCTTTTAGGTCCACAGATAAAACAGCATTCAAAATTAAGAAGAGAGGTGTAAATGCTATAATTTAATTTTCTCTTATTTCCAGTGTTATACTTAATTTTCAGAAGCATTTACTTGTTAATTTGCCTTCATCCTTTTTATTCTCTCTTCTTTGACACTTGTCAGTTAACATCAAGGAAGGAGACAGGTCTTCTGACTGTCATCCCAATGGCCTTCTTTAAAGGCATTGATCGTGGGTTCTCATTAACAAGATGCAACAATGGTTGTGTGATGGTTAATCTCAATTGTCAGTTTGTTGAGATCTATAGTCGCCTAGGAGATGGGTCTTTGGGCACACTCCTGGTAGATTGACCTGATTAGATTTATTGACATGAAGAAATTTGCTTACTTAAGGGTTGCACAATTCATCTCTGCATTGGGATCCAGACAGGTATATAAAAAAAGACCCTTTTTGAGCCGAGTGTAATCCTTCACCGCTCTCTAATTGTGACTGTGGACATGATGTGAGCAGTTGCTTCAAGCTCCTCTGGCCTTGACTGCCCCACCAAGATGGGGGGTGTACCAATAGCTGTGAACCAAGTGTGAATCATTTGGCTCCTTTGCCACAGCAAGAAAAGAAACTTAAGTAGAATAGATTTCTTCTAATCCCCATTCAACAGATTCTTGAGTTTTTAGGGGAAGAGAAGTTGTTCTTTGTGTGATGTTTTAGAGAGTATGCCAGCGGAGTGAGATCTTAAAGTCTTCTAGGAAGCCACACATGTTAGAATACTGGGTGACTCCAATGAGCAGGCTTTCCAGCAAGGGATCCATTCAGTTTCATATCACTTATGTACGTATGTATGCATGTAGTTTTTATATTGAAGACAAGAAGTTGAATGTAGGGTCTCACACATAAGCACTCCTCTACCAAACTATATCCCTACCTTTTTCTTGAGATAGTGGTCTCACAAAATTGCCCAGGTTGGTCTTGTTCCCTCTGCAGAGCAGGCAGGCCTTGAACTTCCACCCTTCCACCTCAGTGTCCTGAGTGTGTGTACAGGCCCATGGCCTCCTGTCTTCTATCTAGGATGAATTCTCATATCAGTGTCCAGGACTGCCCTGGAAGGCATTTTTCTTCACTATCACATGGATTCTTTAAAGCAAGCAGACATTTCTGCTATAATTTTTCCATTTTTACTTTTTAGTGGTGTGTGTGTGTGTATGTGTGTGTGTGTTACACCCAAGTGCATGCAGGTACCCTTGGTAGCTAAAAAGATGTCATTCACATCCCCTGGAGCTGAAGTTATTAGCTGCTGTGAGCTACCCAGTGTGTGGGCTGAGAACCAAACTCTGGCCCTGGGTGAAAGCAGCAAGTTCTCTCCACTGCCCAGCCATCTATTAGGCCCATTTCCCCATTTTCTGCCTAGCTTTCATGGAGCCCCGGTGCTTCCAATTGGAGCTTCCTAAGAAAATCAAACAATTCAAAAGCCTTCCCCTTGCTGTAGTAATAGCTCACTGACATTTTAACAGCAAAAGGACTTTTGTGTTTTCTGTGTGAAATTTCCAGAGACAGCATGATTTGGGAACAAAAATGAGTAGTTTGGAAGTCTAACAAAATGAATCAATTTCAGCAATTGTTGGCTGGTGGTCTGGGCTAATTGTGTAAAAGCAGGGATTCTGATGCCTATTTTAAGGAACTTAAAGCCCCAAGAAACTCTGGGATTCACAATGCACCTAAGGGCCTAAGGAGAGCTCAAACACCGATGACATCGGCTGTGTTTTCTTTAAAATGGCATCTCTACCTCCCTGTAATCTGGCTGTCCCTCTTGTTTTGATTAACATATTAACATGGAAAACATTTCTGCCTCTTTCCTGTTGGCCCTTTGGGGTCTAGTAGTTCTAGATCCTGAGGCATCCTCTCTTACCACATCAAAGATAGAAACTACCCAGAGAACCCTACAAAGAGATCTTCACCTTCATGTCTACCTACATTTGTGCTCTGGGTTAGAAATAGAATTGAAATCAGATTTTCAAAGGCAGATGCCATTACTTTAGTTAACTCTGATGTGGTTATTGTCTTATCTGAGATGTTTAAAATGCATGAAAAGACTTCAGACTTTCTAGAGACACAGTAGAAGGTGAGCAGTTAGAAGAATTTTTTTCTAAATCTCCAGAGATCTGCAGTAGTTAATAAGAGCAGGCTGTTGAGACTGTGATCTGTTGTCCCTTCCTGAAACAGAACCAGATGAACTGCCTGAAGACACCCATATCTTCAGCCAGTAGATCTCCTGCAACAGGACACATGGAGGACAGAACACAGTCACCATTGAGCTTCTTGATTTCTTCACTCCACTTCAGGTGGAGTTGGGTGGGAAAGCCACCCAGATACCAGACAAGGGACTGAGTGGGACAGAGGTACAATATCTCTGCCAGGCTACCTGAGTGCTTTGGCATCTACTCAACCATGTATTTATACAGACATGCATAAAGATGGAGGTAGAAATAAAAATAATGGGTAAGGGGAATTATTCCAACTTAAAAAAAAAAATGTTCCTAAAACAAAAGTGGTCTTTGGCAATTACAGCAGAGAGAACAAGTAGGAGGGAGATTGACCTTGATAGTGAATGTCATGGAGGAAACAAGGTTCACATTCTCAGATCTAGAAAGCTGATTGGATCATTGTGTTTACAAATGGAGTGATATGCATGCTTGTTTAATAAATCTTGACTCACAGAGCCACAGATGGAAATCACTTCTATCCTGCCTACCCAATCACTATGGGTCTACAACCATTTGTCTGAATCTGAGAGGCCCTGTGTTTCTCAGAATGCAGAGTTGCTCTAATTGGAAAGGCAACCAGGTAGGGCCTGGAACAACATTCCATCACAGAATACAGCAATATTTACACTGGATGGGATGTGTAAGCACTGTAAATAGCCTCCCTGTTCAGATCAGGTTTTGTTGCCAAATGAATGGAGAGTGGGTCAGGTCGGGCTTTGCTACCAGTTGAGTTATGGAAAACTTTGATTCCCAGAGCTTTGAGAACTGGGAATCTGCAAACAAGGACTAGGGCTTGGGGACTTGTACAAATGAGAACTGCACAATTGTACTACCGACAGAATGTCAGCTGATCTATAGAAACTTGGGGAAATTTAGAAAATAAGTTTAGAAGCCTACACGGGCAGTACCAATATTTAACATTTCTTGAGCAATTAGTATATGCCAGATACTAGCTCAAGATATTTTTATTCCTTAAAAATATTTAAATAACCTACAAAATATTATGTATTATTATGGTATTTATAAACAAACATGGTTTTACTTGACTATACTCTCCCCATATCCCTTACTCCCCTAAACTTATCTTTGCTCCAGAGCCCCCTTCCTGCTTTAATTTCACATGCGTCCTTTTGTCCTCTCTCATGTTCCTCAACATTACTTTTGCTCCCTCTTGGACTTCCTTCTAGTTGTTAGGCTTTACTTGTATCTATTCCTATATATACGTGTACGTGTGTGTGTGTGTGTGTGTGTGTGTGTGTGTGTGTGTGTGTGTGTTATAAACTATGGTCCAAGAAATTAGAAATCATGTACAATTTTCATCTTTATAAATCTGGAATACTTTGCTTGTTAAAATATTTTCCAGACACATCTATTTTCCTGAGATTTTCATAATTTTATCCTTTATAGCTCAGTAAAATTTCTTGGTGTCTATGTATAACATTTTCATTATCCATTTATCTGTTGATGGGATTCTCTGCTGGTTCCACTTACTGGGGACTGTGACTACAGAGCAATAAACATAGATATGTAAGTGTCCTTGTAATAGTATACAGAGTCCTTCTCATGGGTACCCAGGAATGGGATAACTGAGTCATATTGTGTTCTACTTTGCTTTTCTGTAACTGTGATAAAGCACTGACCAAACACAGCTTGGGGAGGAAGGGGTGCATTGCCCTTTACAGCTTACAGTTGTTCATGAAGGGGAGTCAGACCAAGAACTCAGAGCAGGAACCTAGATGTAGGAACTGAAGCAGAGGCCAAGGAGAAACACTGTTCACTGGCTTGCTTTCCTGGCTTGCTCAACCTTTCTTCTACAGTTCAGGACCATCAGCCCAGGGGCAAAACCTTCCTCAGTGGTCTTGGCCATGAGGCCATTAATTATCAATCAAGAAAATGCCCCCACAGACTTGCCTATTGCTCAGTTTGAAGGAGGCATTTTCTCAGTTGAGGTTTCTTCTTTCCAGAAGACTCTAGCTTGTATCACTTTGACAAAAAAGAAAGAAAGGAAGGAAGAAAGAGAAAAAGAAAAAAAAAACTCTGGCCAATTCATATGGTAGTTCTTTATCTTTTAGTTTATTACTTTTGATAATTACATACACATATAGAATGTATTGCGATCATATATTTATTCTCTCTCATTCTTCTTCTCTGGATCACCTCTTCCCAATTAGTCCCTTAGGAAGCTCTAGGTCTTTTTGTTTGATTCTGCTGTTGGTTTTCCAAGACAGGGTTTCTCTGTATTACTTTGGAGGTTGTCCTAAAACAGTCTCATATTGTCTGGGCATTGACCAATATTAATTTTCATTTACTGTAAAAAGTTGAGAAATGCACTAATCTGCAGATATAAAGAGAAATTTAGGGAAGTTGATTGTTATGTCCATTTTGCATAATTAAAAAATTTGAGTTGAATTCACTTCGAAGTCTCTTAGGAAAAGCATGAAACACCATGCTACAGTACTGCTAGACCTATTGCCAAATGAGGAAATGGGTGAACAGGAAGTGTAAACAGCTCTACTGAGCTGGTAGCAAGCAGTTGGAAAGGACCAAGTTTAATGCATAAATTGGTTCATTTCCTCAACATTAATATTAAAATTTCATTGTGCAAATTAAAATAGAAGTCTAGACATATTCTTTTGACATCAAGAAATTAAAGGATGCATTATTGGTTATGAAGCTTTCATTTACAAGTGTCTTTTTTTTGCATTTGCGAACATCTACAATTCATTATTTTCACACTGCTGGTTAGCAGATTATTGAGACATTGTAAGATTTTGAATAATATGAAAGAAGATTAATTATTTACATTTTCCTTAAGGGAAAGAGGCTGATTACTTTTGGATCACTGTTTTATCTAAAAGGCCAAACTTAGTACCTTGTGTGTGAATTCACACTATATGAAATGAACAAATGGTTCAGATCCTAATCACTCCCACCCCACTCCCACTTAAATCAATGTGTCCTCCCGGAAAGCCAACTTGCAGAATTTAGTTGATTTACACTTTTCTCTTGGTTTATACTATTCTTTCACACGTTTGCATGAATTCAGCTTGTTTGTGTTAGCTTGCTTCAGGGCTAAGTGTGGCACTAACAGCAAGGATGAATTCACAGCTTTGCATTTGGTTGAGATCATTACTAGAACTGGTCTCTTTTCACTACAGATGACAACTTTAATGTGTTATTATCTATAATAAAGCCATCATATGGAAGATATTACACATCCACACTGGATTTTTCTAGCAGTGCTTGGAAAATGATGCAACTCATCTGATTTTACCACTCCAAATTGTTGACTTGCCCGTGCTAGGTTGTTCCCTCTGGTTCCTATGCCTATAGGTAAAACATTCAGACTTGGTAGAAAGAGAGCAAGTGCTTAAAACCACACTATAGGTTAAAATACAACATATTTCTAAATTCATCTTGAATCAAATGTGTAGTTGCAACACCAGTTTCCTACACTTATTCATTAAGCAGTTTGTGGCTAGTTAAATCTTCTTTCTGGCCTCACTCGATTTTGTATGCCTGTCATACCTCTGCAGTCTCTGAAGCATCCTCCTGGGAAATGAACTATCCAAGGTGCCAGTGAACATGGGACCTCAAAGTCTTGGACTATAGTTTCTACACCTAAGGCAGACTCTTCCCTTCCCTGCCTGGAGTTGCTCAAAATTCTCCAATAGAGTATGCATGGGTTTCCCAGGAGAACTTTTCCAAAAGACTGTGTTCTGCATTAGGACAGTGCTAGGATTTGAGAGAGCCCCTCCTTCCCAAAGCAGCCTCTATTAAATTACCTGATAAATGTTCATTCCAACATCCTCCCCACTCTTGTTTTTGCTTCTCTGTTTCCCTATCTGTTCTGTACTACACTGGCAGGATGGATGACTTCCACAGAATACAACTCTCAGAGGAGCCAAGCCCAGCTAAAAAGACTGCCCCTTGGCCAAGAACTATTTATCCTGTTGACTTGTGTATCACAATATATCCTCTCTACATACATAAGCATTCTACCCACAGACATTTCTAGCATTAAACATATATATCACTAAGTATTTCTTGTTTATTTTGATGTTTTAATATCTTCAAATGACAGCTATCAAAACCAAATTTGAACTTGAACTTACTAGATTTTGTGTAAAATTTTAGTTTTGAAAATAATCAAATTACTCCAGTATCAACATCTAACATTAATAGCTTCCTAATCTTTTTCAACATAATTTGAGTATACCTGAAATCTCTGCTTACTCCGCCAGAATTTTATAGTGCTTTGGAATTCATTACATATCTCCTACAACTCTGATTCTCAGATCTTAGTTTATATTACACCACCTTCTAGGAACAATTATTCAATTTGTTGAAACTGTTACCAGGGCAATGCCTACAATGTAGGATTTATCATCATTGGGAGCATGCTCATTCATTTGCTCATGCTGCTGCTTCCTAATTCCTTCCCCTTCTGTCAGGCATTATCAGTATACATTGCATCATTTAAACACCTGACAGTGAGCTGTAAACTGCAACAAGAACTGCCCGGTCCTTCACTGATGCCAAGATAATCTCGTAAACTAATTGAAACAACCAAATATGGCCTCATGTCTGTGGCTTACAGGAAAGATAAGCTGCCTGATTTCTGGTGATCAGTGCAGGAACATAATCTCTTTGACATTAGACTGGAGGAGGTCTATCCTAACAAGATGGTGGCAAGTATCTGGTTCTCAAAATAGTACAGGGTTTTAGAAGAATCTGGAATTGTAAAGAATGAGCAGGGAGACCTGAAGAAGACAATTTCACTTACATTATTGAGACCACTACTTCAAGTCTTGCCTGGAGCTACCCCTGTCTCTGGAACCAATACATTCTCTTCAATACTTCAACCAGTTAGGTATGAGCTTTGGATTTTTTTAAAACAAAAATAGCTCTGAATGATACACTAATACTGGTTTTTAATATAAGACAGTTTTGTTCTGTAGCAGACACTACCTACACAAAAGATGCTATTTTTCTTCATTAACAGACCCCAATTTTACCCATAAAGCTAGGCAAACAATACATTAGGAATTTCTTCCATGCAACCCAGAACTTGAATGTTCATTAGCCACACCAATCATGGGGAAATATATATTTTCAAGGCTGCGTTAGGCATATGCTAGAATTGAAAAGGTATATCTATAGTATCTCTCTACAAGCATATAGAAATGGAGAGTGGGGGAGGCTTGCAGGCATGCCATCATCATGGAAGTTTTCCTACACCTTACATGGGTGACAAGACAGGGTTTTCTTTTCTCTTGCAACTTTTAGGCAAACATCTTTGAAGAATGTAGTAAGCATGCAACTAGGTCATAACAAGAAAAGCCACAAAACGAACTAATCCCGGAATTCTCCAGATTCACCTATGTGTGATAATAATCTCCCTTTTTTCAAATTGTGGACAAATGAGCCATCTCATATGTGGCTGAACCACTCTGACCAATAAAGCCACAAACAGTATTGATTCTCTGAGACTAATCCTAAGTATAAAATCAGCTTATTCAATTGACTAAAGATTGACTTGAATCTGAAAAAGAAATGTATGCTCTCGATTCTTGGCAAACTTTTCTATTTAAAGGTTTTACTTACTTGGGCCCCAAGAACTGTAGAACAATGGCTACACAATGTAGATTAAATTTAAGCAATTTTTATATCTTGGATGAGAAATAAAAGGCTGAGCTGCTGAAATGGATGTATGCTCTCAGTCTTTGTTTTTCCAGGTGGTTAGAACCAAAAGACACAGGGAGGGCCATCTTGGAGAGTAGCCAGAACAAATGCCCATGAGTCTTCACGTAACCCTGCTGCCAATTCCTGAGATTCTTAGCATTTACTGGGTCATAAATCAGTAATAGATGGAAACATGAAAGAATGGGACATGTGACCTATTGTGTTATTCCTTTTAAAAATAAAATAACTTATGAATTAAGGAGCAAATACATAGATATAATGTATTATAATCATATCTACCCCCTAACTCCTCTTAGATTCACTTCTGCTCTTCATCCCTCCCAGCTTCCTGTCCTGTTTCTTTTATAACCCTTCTTTTACCTTACTTAGAATTTGGAGGCTCAGAGCCCACATAAAGCTAGATGTAGTAACATGCAGTTGTAGTGCAGGCACTCTTGTGGAAGGCAGAGACAGGGGGATCCCTCGGGGTCTCAGCACAACTAGCACGAGTAGAGACATCCAAAATGACCTTGTCTCAATGTAGAAGGCAGTGACAGTCACGAGAAGCTGTCCTCTAATCCCGATCGATATTCACATATATAGTGTGGCATGCATTCACTTGTATAAACACACACACACACACACACACACACACACACTTAAAAATGATAATAAGTAAAATAAAATATTTAAGGAACACAAGCAAATGAATTCACTTATGTAAATTGTTTGATCATTTAAGCATTATATTATTTTCCTGACTTTAACACACAATATATTTCTAACATATACAATAAAATTTCCTATACCAAGACAAAAGCATTTTGCTAAGTATTTTATTGTTTGTACTTTTGTAACGTGCTTTGGTTTTAAATGTTGATTTTCCTTAGGCACAGCAGCTGCACCAGAATCTGTTGCTGTTTCTGCCACTGACTGTGGCTCCGCAGTTGCAGTTACTGGGCCCCTCAGGCAGCAGCCCCGTGGGACTTTTACATCCTGTCTGATCTGCCTCCATCATTCTATTTGTCAATGAGACTTTGGAGTCAGAGGCTAGGACGAAAATCTGCTAGCTCAAACAGGCTGAGGAGCAACTAGCAGGCCTTCCCTCTTCATAGGAGTCTCAGAAAGACGCTTGGCCAAACCCAAAAAAGAGCACCACACCCAAAGTCCCTCCTTACCACATCCTGCCTGCCTCTATCCCTCTCCCAGGCTCCCTCTGACTCTCAAGGATGATTTTCTGTCAACTAGTTGCTGGTTCCACCTCCCGACCCGAAGTTGATTTTATTTAATTAATGCAAACACAAACGTAGGGTTCACAGTGTGATCAAATATCCTGCAACATTTAATCCCAAACTGAAAGTAATTAGCTGTGATAATGTTCTGAAAATTTATAATGCATCTGATAAATTAGAAAACTAATGAGAAAAATGTCTACGAGAATTGCGGTTTATATTGCACATGAGGAGGTTTTGTAAAGACGGAAAAGCTTGTTTGGGCTTCCTTTAGGGGAGTTTCTCTATCACTTTTGAATTACCTCTTGTAATTCCATCTTGAAGCTAAAACAATAAAATCAAACTGATAAAATTGGAATAGCGCTGCACAGGGATTGAAACTACAAGATGCCCCTCCCTCCATCCCAGAACAGGGCATTTGTTTCTGCTTATTTTACATATTTTTATTGTGAAAGTTTCCTTGTTTATACAATGTATATTGGTCATATTCATCCACTGTGCTTCCCTCCAACTTCCCCAGTGTTTCCTGCCCTGTCTCCCACCCAACTTTTTCTGCTTGTGGTGGTGCATGCCTACAACCCCACCACTGGAGAGGTAGAGTCAGGAGGATCAGAAGTTCAAGGTCACTTAGTAAGTTCGAGGCCAGTCCCGGCTATATAAGAAAATAATAATAATAATAATAATAATAATAATAATAATAATAATAATAGGACAAGCTGTTTTTATGCTGCCAAGTGAATGTGGCAGTAGATATCTCTGGGCCCCGCCACATCCCTGGGTCCATTGTTTTAAAAAATATTTTATTGAACTATCAGTAAAGTTGCACAAAACAAAAGTGGAAGAAAGTGCTAATGAAAATAAAGTTAAGCTGGTGTGGTAGTATAAATCTGTAATCCTTGCACTTAGGAAATAGAGGCAGGAGGGTTTACATACAAGGACAGCATGGACTACATGGGGAATTTCAGACTAGCATGGTTTCAAAAATCATAAAGAAAAAGAGGGAGGGAGGGAGGGAGGGAGGGAGGAAAACGTTAGAACTGCTTACATTTGAGGGAAGATTGAGAAACAGTACTGGTTTATTTGAGCATCTCTTTTCCATGGCAAAAATCCTCCTACTTTCAGCTTTGACTCTGCTACGGCTCTTCATCCACTTGAGCACTTTGTTGGCTCCTTCCCTCTTTGTTACTTTCCCCCCTGCTCTCCTCTGAACGGGTCCCTGTGTATACCAAGAATAAACGTCCAAGGTCCAAGCATACCACTCAAAGCCCATTGGTGTCATTTGATAGGTGAACTCTACCAGCTTGCTAGTACCATATAGGTATCTATTATATTTCCATGAAGCTGTGAAAACAGAAAAACGGAGTTCAGAAACTATAGCTCAGTACCTACAGAGGTTGAGATTCAGTCACCAAACACATTATGTTTGAATGAGAATTATATAGACACATGAAACAGATACTTGATTTTTTGCTTAAAAAAAAAAAAGTACTTTTTTTTTTTTTTGTAAAAAGCATTGACTTCTCAGTTGATCCCACAGGGAAACTAGAAGAGAATGAGAGCGTGACATCTCTGCCTTGGTTCTATCTGGCCCCTTTACTCTGGACAAAGGGTTAGAGATAGGAATCCCCAAAGTACAGTTTCCTTAGGTTCTCATGTTGAGATGCCAATCAGAATTGGCCCCAGATGAGGAGGATTATCCATGAGGGCAAGAGGCTTCCCAGAGCCTGAAAATGACCAATGAGAGATGAGAGATTGACAGTACTGTGGACCTGTAGAAACCACCTTGTTAGTCCAGAACTGAGACAGTGTTGAGTGGAAGCGTGTCTTGACCAGGATTGCTTCCTTAGGTTTTACCCCTTGCCCTCTATTTAAACCCTTTACTACCCTAATGCGGATGTGTGGTCCCTGGCCTTCTCTTAATGGAGCCACAATGAGTGACTCCCCTTTCTCTGCTTTTCACGGTTATTTGGTTCTTGGTGGTTGAGACACATGGCTGAACCCAGTACGATGGGGCTGCTAGAACCCAATATTTTGTCTTAAAAATTCTAGTTACTCATGGGGGGCTGGGAGTTGCAGAAGCACATTCTATTACCTACCTGGCAAGAAGATAGACAAACTAAGAAACATTTAGAAATTTGAACCAATAGGAGTATATGATGATAAAATGGATGGAAGAGTGCTGGAGGGAGGTAGCTCAATGCATGTGCAAAGCCCTGGATTCAATCTCCAAAGTGGGTTACGTGTGTGAATGCGCGCGCACACACGCGCGCACACACACACACACTCACACACACACACACACACTCACACACACACACACACACTCACACACACACACACACACTCACACACACACACACACACACACACACACGATGGAAAAGGGTAGGAATAAGGGAGAAACCTAAAATAATTCCAGGATTTTGACTTAAGAAAAAATGGCATGGTAGCAACTCAACATAAATAAGTCTTCAAGGTCCATAACAGAGGTGTTTGTAAATTTGAACATTTGTCCAAAATAGATTCCACCCAAGACCACAGAAGTGAAGGAAATTACCTGCAGAAAGGTTACATATACGAATGTAAGTCTGTCAGTGCAGTATAATATGAAGTCTGTATAATATGACCAAAGGAGTAGCAGAAAGTTTGAAAGAGAAACACTATCAAGCTATGGAAGTCAATGAAAGAATGAACCGTTAATAGGTGAAGGCTTAGGGGTCAAATACGATGAATGAGAAGAAAGCGCTTGAAGTTCAGTGGCACTGGTAATTCATGTGGCCAAGTTTAGCATGTCAGTTAAATCTAGGGTTTCCACATGGTGGTGATGCATGCCTGTGACTCAGCACTGGGGAGCCTGAAGCCAGCTTGGTCACACAGAAAGAGTCCGTTTCAAATAAATAAAACCCCCAAACAAAAATAAAAATCTAGATTGCATTGGGTTAACACGTACTAGCGAATCCAGTCAGGACACAGACAATTGAAGGAAAGGAGTCAGTCTGGAAGCACCCTGGAGTGACTAAATAATGACGGGTACTCTGTCCTTTTAAAGATAGCAAGAGGAAATCTAAAGGTTAACTGGGTGGAACCCTTGACATTTACAAAAGCAAGGGGCTGACAATATCTTAAGATTCCACTGAAGACAGAACTTTCTGGATTTAGGGAAACCTTCTGTACCCATCAGTTAAAATGCAAGAGCCTGAGCTGGCCTGGGTGAGCCCTCTGGCCCCAGTCCTACTACTCAGGGTGCACTAGTTTGTCCTCTATTGATTTCCTATTGCAGCTGTGACAAATGATGCAAACTTAGTAATTTAAAACAGCCCAATTGTATTAGTTAATAGTTCTGGAGGCCAAAAGCTCAAAACAACTGTGTCTGGCCCACAGTCAAGGTGCCAGCAGGTGGTGGGGCTTTGTCCCTTCTAGCAGGCTGAGCAACATGATTCTTGGCTCCTTCCATTTTCTATAGGGCAATGACACGTCTTGGCTCTGGGTACCTTTCTTATCTTCAGACCCAGCCGCATAGTGTGTCAGCTATTTTCTCAGCACTGTGATCAAATACCTGACAAGGTACCACTTAGGAAAAGCAGTCTTTGTTCGCCTTAATTGCATGATGGGGGAGGCATGGTGATGGGGGTCTCAGTCAGGGTCACCGGAGCCTGTGCCAAAGCTTGTTACATTTTAACAAATCATGAGATGGGGGCAAAGAGAGGACAAAGGAGGAGGAGGGGAGGGGAGAAGGGGGGAGATGGGAAAGGAGGGGAGAGGTTGACTGAGACCAGAAAAAGAACCAAGCTATTCCTTGTAACTCACAATCACATACCTTGTAACTTGCACTGAGCAAGCACGTCTGTCCACCAGGCCTCACCTTTAAGGACTTCATAAAGTCTCCCAGCAGTACCATTAGCTGGGGACCAACTGTCCAGGCACCTGAGCCTGTGCGGGATACTTTACAGGCAAATCACAGCGTGCAGCATCTTCAGAAAATTCCTTCTGGTTGACCACATCCCTTCCTCTAGTGACCTTATTAAGTGTCCCTAGGTAATGCAGGATTCCTGTTCCACCTCAAGATCCCCAGTGAATTTTGCAAAGGGACTTTGCCACATAAAGTCACCTACTTTCTGGCATGAGAGTATCCTTTAGGAGTATTTTTTTTTTTTACATCTTTGCAGACATTTCTGAGAGGGGCATTATTCTGCAAACCCCATGCCTCTCTTTCCAAAGTATTCTGCAACGCTGGGAATTATAGATGGAGCCTTCACATCTTCCTCTGCTCAATGTTCCATATAAATAAAACCTCAGTAACAAATTCCAGCAATAAGTGACCGAGTACTCACAACCTGAAAATTTTTCTTTGAGAGTTATGTGACAATGTTATTTGGCTGATACAAGTTACAGTGGATCTGGTGTTCAGGGAATATATACATATATATATATACATATATATATATATATATATATATATATGTATATATATATATATATCCACCAAGTAAATTCTCTGTAACCCTTCCACTGCTCTAGCAGCTTGGCAGTTTGTCATGCCATATGCCTAATTAGAACAAACAAACAAAAAATCCAGCCAAGATGTGTTGATTCTAAAGGGTACAGCACATCTAGGGGGCTGGTAAAGTTCATGGTAACACTGTCACCTCAGGGCTAATCCAGAGACACAGAGGAACAGATGAGGGTTAATAGATGAGGAAAAGAAAAAAAGAAGGCGTGGTGTACAATGGTGCATATCCCTCAAACCTGTGCACCACATATGATTGTATCACACGACCAGGGATGTTAGTAGTGTCAAGTCGGCTAAGTAAAAATGGCTTTTCCCTCTTACTATGTAAATAAAATCTTAGTAAACAAAAATGATGTCCTTTATCATATCATTCTTGAAGGGGAAATAAACAACCCTACTAACTTGCTTTGTTATTATCAAAGAATAACTATGTCAATGCCATCATTATCAGAATATTGTTTTACTTCTTAATACTACATGACATTAGAAACTATAAATCATTTGAAAATAAACACACACAAACTAAACCGGCCATCTTCATGTTCCACTATCTGTGCGGAGGTGAGGGGTGTCCCTAAGGGTCACAGAACCTTAAAGATGAAAACTCATCTTAGTTGACTTTGAGTCCCTGCTGGTTCCTTTTCCCACAAGGACAGAAACAGAGCAGTACTTCTTTCTTTGGTCCCTTCAGACAATCCCCCAGATCTCACTCTCCCTGCCTTGAATTTCCTGACCCTCCCACCAGGGTTCATTTTCACCTCTGGCTTCGGGCCAGCATGCTTGTCATTACATTTTACTCTTTATTTCCGTTGAACTGGTCAGCCTTTCTGAAGGGTGCCCCGGGGAACCTGGCCAGTGGAAGAAATAAGACATTGCTGATAAGTCCCTCTTCTTTTGCTTAGATTGACTCTTTCCTGGAGTAGCTCTTATGCTGGCAGTGTTTATGACTTCTCAACGTTGTTCTAAAACCCTTTCTGTAAATATGTATTGACCTCTGCTGACCAGGCAATGTCTAGCTACTTGAACTCCCCCCCCCCACCTTCCTATCATTGACCAGCTCTGGAAGGTTTTAAACACACTCCATCCCACTGAAATTTTGGTAATTTTAGTCTATGTGCTTCACTGACAAGAGGCATATTAATAAGAAAACAAAAGTCAACATGGAGACACATGGGGGAACATGGAGACACATTCAACACACAAGACTCTTAGAGAGGTCCAGATAGACACAGAGCTAAGCAAAGGTTCAGGCTCTGGAAGAGATGAGAGTTAGAGCAGGCTCTCAAATGCTGAGGGGGTAAGTTTCCAGAGGAGATCGCTATTGTTAGACAGAAGAATTGTCCCAAAGATTTCTGAATGGGCCCAGTGTCACATCTCCCTTCTTAGTTAGGGTTTTTATTGCTGTAGAGAAACACCATGACCATAGCAACTCTTATAAAGGAAAATGCTCAATGGATGCTGGCTTACAGTTTCAGGGGTTTAGTTCATTATCAACATGGGGAGAAGCATGGCTATATGCAGACAGACATGATGCTAGAGAAGGAGCTGAGAGTTGAAGGCAGAAGGATCTGACACACTGGGCCTAGCTGGAGTATATGAGACCTCGAAGCCTACCCCCACCTACTCCAACAAGGCCACACTTCCTAATAGCGCCACTCCCTATGTGCCAAACATTCAAACACATAAGCCATTGTCATTCCTCTTCAAACCACCCCCATCTTTCCCCTTCCAATCGTGTCTTCCTCAGAAACGATCCTTTCTAAGCAGAAAGGTGAGTACCAAATAGGTACATTTGTGCATTGGTTTTTTGCTTCTCCGATGTAAATTTCCTTTTATACATGAATTTCATTTACAAAATGAAAACTATTTCTGTTAGTGGTGTCTTTGAATAGCTATCATGAAATGTGTCAAAAACTTCCATTTAAGGGCACCATAGTTAGAATTTCATACCAACCAACCTTTGTTAGTCTTGCAGCAACAATTGTGATACACTCTTTCCCACCCAACAATAACTCTTCCCAAGTTGACACCAAGGTGTCATTCTATCTTTCTGGGCAATGCCCTTAAATCTCATGGCATATCACCTGACCCCAGCAAGCTTTAGGGATGAAGGGGACTCACTGAGAGAATCCAGGACATCTTATCTATCCATCTATCTCAGGTATGATCCTCCCTTCCTCTGCCCTGGGAAGCCTCTCTTTTCTATCCATTCTTCATGGAAAGAGACTTGGAAATGAACCCTTCAAACACAAAAACAGGAATAGAAGCAAAACAAAGCAACCCCTCTAACCCCTCTAACACTCTCTTCTTTTTATCTCTCTCTCTCTCTCTCTCTCTCTCTCTCTCTCTCTCTCTCTCTCTCTCTCTCCCTCTGTGTGTGTGTGTGTGTGCATGTGCACGCGTGCCCTGGAGATGATTCAGCCAAGTATAAACTGTTGAGGTGTTTCTAGGCTGTAATCTAATTAAAGGAGGGCTGAGGTTATGAGGACCATCAACAAATTTAGTTAGCTGGTAGCATTTATAGGCAGAGCCCTATGGCATAGCCAGGGAGAGACACAAAGAATAGAAGAGATGTGATATCCCTCTCGTCTCCAGCATTGAGACCTATAGTCTTGTCAAGAAGAGGCTTTACCTGGATGCCTGCCAGCCACCTTTCAGAACTGAGACAGAAGCTCAACCTACCATGCTTCAGGTGATGAAGCCTGGTTAAATGAGATCCCAGGTGTCAGGTTTGGGACTCATTTTCAGAGCCTCCAGAATCTAACCCACAGATCTCAAGGAGAACTAACAGGTGAGATCTCCTAGCCATTACATGCCTATTTTTCAGGAAAATAAACTCAGAGATGTTACATTCAGTGTTACATGATCATGATGGTATATTTTTGTTGCTGTGGAATTAATGTACAGTCCCAGCACTCAGGATACAGAGGATCTCTCTGATTTCAAGGCCATCTTAGTCTACATAGACAGTTCTGGGTCAGCCAGGGCTACATAGAAAGACCCTGTCTCAAAACAATGAAACGAATAAAAAGAATTAATATGACTTCCCAGTGAGAAATAACTCCACCACTTAGAGATTAACAAACGGAAAACTCTTGAATAATATCACATGACTCCTTCTGGCTAATGCACCTAAGGGGAAACGAACCCAGCCCTGGACAGAAATCCCCACCAACTTAGTGTCATGACTCCAAGTTACATTTTGAGCAATTAAACCCACTTCCCAGAGACAGAAATACCAAGATGATTCTTGAGTCAAATTAGACTTATGTAAAAACACTGTCATGGCAAACCTTAGACAGATGGAGCTGTTTTTACCAGCAGCTGCTAACCAGGGTCACCCTGCCTGCAGATAGAATTGTGCTTTTCCTGATAAGAGAGCCCAGACTTAATGGCAGACCAGAACACAATGGTGGCCCTGTCCCACTGCTGTCCTGTAGAAGCATTTGTGTGTTGGAGGAGGGGGTATGGGGGGGCTTAGGGCAAGCTGTGACTGGGGCTGTCTCCTTTTGTTACAGGAATAGGATGTCACTGTTGGCATCTTAGGTGAACAAATCTATCAGAAACATAGTCTCAGCAAACTAAACTCAATTATGTTAGATGTCCAGTATTTTTTTTCCTATAGTTTCTACCAAGTCTGGTTAGTGTAGTAACACATCTTTGAGTGCCCCTTCTGCTGAATTCTACTTTATGGAATTTGGTTTCCTAAGCAAGTTTAGTAGACCCTTTATAATATCAAATTATTATTCCAAGTTTCACCTACATCATCGTTACTCCATAATAAAAGCCATCTCTGCCCCATTTTTTTCCATTTCTTCCTTCAAAACACTTTTATTCAGCCATTACCCTCTCTGACATCATACAAATGATACACCAATTGAAGTCTTTGGGTTGGTCCTTTCCTATGGTGATTTTGTATTACGTGTGTACTTTTTACCTGGTAATGAGGACCTGCCATATTCCAAGCACAGGAAACACAGTAGGGAACAAGACAGTGGAGAAAGTTTGTCCCTGTGGAGCTTCCATGCTAGGGAGCAAGAGACTACAACATGGTAAAAATGTCAGGTACTGTGTGTTATTTTCATCAAAGAGGTAACAGAATTGAAGTATTCAGTAATGGGAGTTGAAATTATAAGAAAGATGCCTAGGGAAGGCCTCACCAAATAAAGTCAACTTTGTAGAATAAATACTTCAAGGAATTAAGGGAATTAAGGTGATGAACCAACACACACACACACACACACACACACACACACACACACACACACACAATGCAAAGGCCCTGTGGTAGGAATATGCCATGTCTCTTAGGAGTAGTAATAAGGGTGTAAGGATGTGGGAAGTTTAGCATTGTGTTTACACTAGAGAGGAAATTATGAACAATTGAGATGTGTCAGGGAGGGAAAAGGGACGCAGACCACTTGGAGTCTCATTAGCATTTGGGTTATTTAATTTTTCTGAGGTGCAAAATCATTGAAGAATTTTAGGTAAGAGTACCAAGGCCTCTTGGCATAGCTCATGCTTGTGTTTGAATGGAAGCTGTCTACTGAAAAACAGACCTGATAGCAGAAACAATATGGATAGATAGGAAGCTAATGGGATGCTCTATACACTGTGTGTTAGCATTTACATAAATGATAAGCATAGTGGATAGTCATTCCTCACCTTAGATAGTCTGTAAGAAGGAAGATGGGAGTCTTCACTTCCCTTGGTATCTTACAGACAGCATCTAAGCACCATATGTGTGCAGTAGCTAGCAGTCAAGAGTGCTTTCCAGCCTCCATGATCCCTAACTCCCGACTAGGTCCTCAAAGTGTTCATACCAACTAGATCTCTTGCTCTGGGTCTGGAGAGTTCTACAGTCCTCTGGTGACATTTGCAGCACTGCAGTCAGGATGTCTGTGCCTTTTCCAAAATGCTGCTGTTGAAAGCTAAATCCCATTGCGCTCTTAGAAAGTGAAGCAAAAGGAAGTAGATTGCTCCTGAAGGCTAATCCGGGCAGTGTTGTGCTATTGTCCCGGTCACCCAGGGAGGTCAGCTAGAAAGAAGGCACTATTTCTGAGGAAAAAGCCATTCCCAGACACTGATCTGGGCTTGCAGCCTTAATCCTAGGGTTCTCATACTTGGGACATATTCCAAGTGAGTTTCTGTTGTATTCAAATTACACAGCTACAGTCCTGTTGTGGACACCTGGGTCACATGGGCCTCTCATCCACCTGGGACTCTACTGCACACTAAAACAATGACCTCCGACTCAGTCTCTCACCCTTGGTTTTCCTGCATCCTATCTCTGCAGCACTCTCACTCAGACTCTCCTAATGCTTCAGGAGGTGAAATAGCCACATCCTCAGGCTACAGGGGTTCCATTGTGCTTTCAGCTAAGTATTCCTTGCCTTAAGGCACATAGGAAAACAGGCAGGCATTTTTAAGCACTCTATTCTCTTTAGTCTGCAACTTTGTCTGATATTTTTATTCTAAAACACAGTGCTAATGTACAGATGATCATCATTACGATATATCAAAAACTGATAACAAATATTGCACTATATTTTGATTTTTTAAAGTGACCAAACCTATTTAATAATCATATCTATTTGCACAGTGTTTCTAATTTTTGACAAGTCAGTTAACAAGTGCCAACTTTAGTTTTTTAAGCATGCACAGCTTAGAAGAAGGAAATTGAAAAGCCTCTGAAGTCATATGTCTGGCACCATAGAGACTAGTCTTTGTGGGCAAATGAAAACACGGAAGCGGTAGGATGGAGTGAACTTCAAGACAATAGCAATCTGTGTGTTGGCCAGCAAATACAAGGATACAGAAAGAGGTGTTGGGGGGGGGGGAGGAGACCATTTCTTTCAGAGAATTTCCACTCACAACTGATTATTAAGAAAGATAGAAAACTAGGAAGGTTTTTGCTCCTTCATTTTTTATTTAAGTGGGAGAAGTATATGCCTATGGGTGTGTCAACTACGAAGCCCAAGAATGACAAGGGGTGAACTTGGACTCCCTGGCAGTTGTTGACAAGCATACACAGCTTTCAAAACCAGCCCCAAGTGACTCAGAGTGATGGGCATTTGTTCAGAGGAGGATGCTGGCACAGTCTTGGAGGCTGCACAGTAATCCTGGGTGGCTCTAGGATGAGGTATTTAATCACCTCGACGCTAAGAGTCTTTCTTATTGAGTAAATACTTGGCAGCCTCAACATCCGCTTGGAAAACAAAGAGAAAAATAAACCGCCATAGTGTGGACCTAGTGGAGGTGTTTATTCATGCTAACTCTGACTGTCCTTTAGGGCTTCATAGCCCTGCCTATCCCCTGCCCCATAGCATGGCTACAGGGGCCAACATCACATCATATTCATGCTCTGTGTGCATGGGGCCCAGTCATTAACTGTCAGAAGAAAAAAAAAATGATTGCGCTGTGACTATAGAAGATACTCATGTCCCAAATGAAAGCAAAGTGCCACATTGCTGGAGGTGTTTGATTCACAAACCAGACAGTGATTCCTAGCTCATTAAGTACTTAGAGATAACAGCAGAAATAGGGCTTAAAGGGAACACTCCTCTTTAGCAAAGGGTATTAAAAAGCAACAAAAAGGTCCTTTACACCATTTACTGGGCTGCCATTCAACATGATATGAACGCCTGTACTCACAAACTCAAGTTTCCACATTCTAGGTCTTTCAATCTAATGTAGCACTGTACAGCAGTGGACTTGTCCTGTCTCCACCCAGGTCTGTCCATGACAGCTTTGTACCTGTCCATTATTTCTGTAAGTTTGTAGCTATAGTAACAACAACACCCTGCCTTTATCCATTAGTTACAGTTCAGTGGGTAACATATGTAAAGTCCAAGGGACACCATTCATTGTGGAGCTTTTCAGAATTCCTATAGTGGCTACAATAAATAAATAAATAAATAAATAAATAAATAAATAAATAAATTCAGATTAGCCTCTCCAACTCTTAGGCTCTACACATTCCTCTAAATGTAATTCTCTGCTATAATCTACTTGGTTATTATTGGTTACTTTCATATAATTCTTGTGGGCCACATTGCTGCTAAGTGTATGATGACTGAATGAGAAATTAGAAAGGCCCAAAGGCAAAGGTCACACAGTTCTGCTAGCCTTTGGTCCTTCCAGGCTGACACACAAAAAAACGTGAGCATCTCAGGACAGATGCAAGAACATTCTTAACCTTAACCTTGCTAAACACACCGGCCTTCCACCCATGTATTGCCCACTTTTCTTGAGATTGTGACAAAATGTATGAGAACAACTTAAAGAAGAGAGGATTTATATTGACTTGGCATTTCAGAGCATTATGTAGGCATAATGTTCTTGGGCATGCTCTTGGGCAGAACACTGAGGCAGTAAGAGCATATAGAGGAAAAGGCCACACATGCCATAGCACTCAAGAAGTGGGGAGCAAAGAAATTGCAGACCAGATATAGCCTTGCCCTCCAAGACCTATTTCCAACAAATATGTGCTATTTTCTAATGTTTACAGAACTCTCCAGAACTAAAAAAAATGTACCAGCACTTGGGGAGGGGGTCAGGCATGCAACACAGGAACCTGTGGGAGATATTTCACACTCAAACGATAAACTGTCTCGACTTTGCTGCTATCTTTAGCTCTCAGCTTTATTCCTCTTTTATGTCCGTTTTCCCCTTCAGAACTGAGAATTGAGCCTATAGCCTTGTGCGTGCAGGCAAGCATTCTCTCTACCACTGAGCTATAGTCCCAGCCCATTCATCTCTGTTTTAAGTAGTCAGAAACAGAGGGAATAATGAAAGCTGTTGTATGCTGACAGAAACTTCTGCAAGTGGGACAGGTTCACACTCCAGCTGTGACTGGTTAGGCCTTTGCCTTTCTCATGGGTAGATGTGCCCTTCCTTGTCTGTAGCCATCTCTGTCTTAATTCTCTGTATGGAATGAAACCTTAGTTACCTGGTCAGGTGACAGACTCTCCATGTCCAAGAAGCCATGGCTTTGTAGGTGGCGTTATCTATCTGCTGTCAGAAGTCTGAGGAAGATGGCCAGAGTCTGAGATTTGGGACATGTAGGCTGTCAGGAACTTGAAGAACATTGTCCCTTCCTGTTACAAAGGAGCGATTACAGGTCAGGGAAAGGAAGAGTAATGATTATTAGTTGAGTTCAAAAACAACGTAGAGTAGCCTTAAATAATTTTCAAGATATAAATTCCATCGCTTTGATGCAAAGCTTTAAAAGTCTTTTGGGGTTTTTTTTGCTTTATTTTTTTTTTCTTGGTGTTATTGTTGTTTGGTAGTGGTGATGGTGGTGGTAGTGGTTATTGGTTTTTTGTTTGTTTGTTTGTTTGTTTATTTTGTTTGTTTTGCCATTTTGGACAAGTAAGGAGAAAGGAAGGTGGCTTCTTGGACAGAGAACTTCCTAGAACCCATGGAGAGCAAACATCTGTAATCCCAGCACTCCTTCCGTGAGACGGGAGGCAAAGGCGTGAGAGTCTCTGGAAGCTCACAGGCTACTGAGTGTGGACTACTCTGCACAACAGCAAGCACAGTAGAGGACAAGCAACAAGAGCTGAGGCTGTCCTCTGACCTTCACATGTACACCACAGCGCGTGCAGATCCCCCACCCAAGAAATGGAATGGCTACATTGTATACTATGTCTAAAGAGATTGCTTAACAGTGAAATTACTTGTGTAAGAAATTTCCCTTTTGGCATCCTTACCCATTAGCTTGTCTTACTATCAGCATCTACATTTCATTCAGAGAAAAATCACACTGCAGATCTGGAGGTGTCTTGCCAGCTCCCCTTTCTTCAGCTTTCTAGTTCTTGTCTACTCCTTCTCTAATTATCAACATCCTAGGCCACAGATTGAATTATACCTTTCCCAACATTCCCATGTTGAAGACTGGCCTTCCAGAATGACAGTAATACTAAATGAGCACAATGGAAGTTGGGCTTCGATGAGGTTATGGTAATAGGGCCCTTGTGATGCTATCCCTTGGCCTTAAGAACAGACACTGGTAGCTGAAGAGATGGCTCAGCAGTTAAGAGAACAGTTTGCTTGTTCAGAATACCAGAGTTCAATGCCCACCATTCACATGACAGCTCACAATGATTTGCAACCATAGTCTCCATGGATATGAAACCCTTTACTTGCCTCTACAGGGACTGTGTGCATATGGTAAACATGTGGATAAAATACCCATACACATAAAATTTTAGAACAAAAATCAATACTTTCTGAGTATGATTTCACATATCTGTAATCCCAGAACTTTGGAGGGGGAGGCAGGAGGATCATGTGCTGTAGTCCAGCCTGAGTCAAAGACAAGGAGGAGAAAGATGTTCTACTTGGCTTCCAATCTCTCATCCCACCACAGGGACATAAAAGGAGGCCATCAACAAGTCAGGAGAGCTTTACCAGAGCCCAGCCATCCTGACCTAGAATGGCCCCACCTCTGGAAATATGAGAAGCAATGCCCATTGCCCAGTGTGTGACACTTTGTTGAAGCATCTGAGGCCCACTGTGCCTCTCGACCTCTATTCCTCTTCCCACATTCCCTCTCTGCTATTCTCTCTCAGAGCAAGAATACAGATGTACTACTGAACATTATGGATGTAAGGCCTCCCATTGCAATAGTTTGCTCCTTTATCACCAGGTCAGGTGACCAGGGTAATCATCTATAATGCTGCATACTCCTGTTCTCTTCCAACTGTCTAAATCTTTTTACTATATCTCTTTCATTTATCTTAGAATGAAAGAAGGGTTGGGGGCAAAAAGAAGAGAAAAAGAGACAGACAAGTATGGTACTGCACTCTTAGCTTTCATTTCAAATGCCAATTTAAAGACAAGGTGGTGAGAAAAAAATGACAGAGGGGTGCAAGGGGAAAGTGGTAGCAGCCAAACGCATCCAAGGGAAGAGCTCCAGAGACACCTTCTCCTCCCACACTTGGCTTCTCCATCCAGGCTGACACACTTGGCTTCTCCTCCCAGGCTGGCACACTTGGCTTCTCCTCCCAGCTGACACACTTGGCTTCTCCTCCCACACTTGGCTTCTCCTCCCACACTTGGCTTCTCCTCCCAGCTGACACACTTGGCTTCTCCTCCCAGCTGACACACTTGGCTTCCCCACCCTGGATGACACACTTGGCTTCTCCATCCAGGCTGACACACTTGGCTTCTCCTCCCAGGCTGACACACTTGGCTTCTCCTCCCACACTTGGCTTCTCCTCCCAGGCTGGCACACTTGGCTTCTCCTCCCACACTTGGCTTCTCCTCCCAGGCTGGCACACTTGGCTTCTCCTCCCTGCTGCACATTTTCTTCTCACTCTTTCCACTACTGTTGAACCTTACTTCAGTCCATGCGAATCCATTCCAGACCTGCATTTCCATGCCTCCACCCTTGGGGGACACAGAAAAATGATCCATTGAGAGTGACCGAGCCTCTCTCCCAAACAAAGCCTATGAGGGCTAAGTAGATCGTGAAAGTTTTGTGGCCCACCTGGATGTCACCTGCAGGAAATGCCTTCCCAGCACTACACACACAGCAGGAATATGAGTTTCAAAAACCCAAGCCATGTGATTTAAAATCCCTAGTAACTACATTTTTAAAGTTAGAACATGTGAATGAAATAAATTTCCAGATAAGGATTTTCCTGATGCAAGGTAGCCAAAATATTACTACTTTAATATAATCAACAAAAAATCATGAGATACTTCACAGTTTTCCAAGCTAAGTGTCCCCAAATTAATGCCTATTTCACATTGGTAGCATATCTCAACTCAGAATAGCCACATCCAGTTGCTTATTGTTCATGTGCAGTTACTGTTGCTACCAGCACAGCTCTGGCCAGATGTAAAAGGTAGGACCCTGCTATGTCAGCAACTAAGAAAAGCATCCTGCTGTGTGGGAAGCTTCTCCTGGGCTGGGGGTATATGACTTCTTTAGAGACAATGAACCAAATAATTCTTTAAACTGTAATACTTTTTCACTATTCTTTAAAAAATATACATCACTTTTAATTTGTGTGTGTGTGTGTGTGTGTGTGTGTGTGTGTGAATCTTTCATATGTGTGCCAGTGCCCATGGAGGCCAGAAGAAGGTATCAGATCTCCTAGGAGCTGGAGTTGCAGGAGGTTTTTAGCCTCCAGACACAGATGCAGATGTAGTATGTGCTTGGGACCACTTAGTGCCCCTCCAGCTCCTTTTGTTGCTCTTTAATTTAAGAGAGATGAACAATTCATCTCTCCCTTCAATACTAGCATTAGAGTTTCAAATAATGAGAACTCAAGTTTCCCAGACATCCCTAAAAGTTTGGTAATTTGCCAATTATTATTACTTGTAAGACTAAAGTATGGCTTGGTGTCTACTTGTCACTTTTGTCACCCCTGAGGATGCTGCACATTGTGCCTTACATGCTCAAGCTTCCACCAGAGACCCTTCAGGAAAGAGCTGAAGCCATTTACTCACTAATGAATTTGGGTGATTCTTTGCCTGAACACAGACACACACACACACACACACACACACACACACACACACACACACACACATATATATATATATATATATATATATATATATATATATATAGAGAGAGAGAGAGAGAGAGAGGAGAGAAAAGACCAGGTATGAGTTAACAGCAGTAGTGAGGTGTGTGTGTGTGTGTGTGTGTGTGTGTGTGTGTGTGTGTGTGTAGTTACCTGTCTCATTCTACATGTCCAACTGGCCTAGAACTCATGACAATGCCTCTACCTTATCCCCCTGAGTACTAGAAAACACCTGGCTTGTATAGAAAGTCTGTTTTTCCGTAACTGGCAATAGTATATCAGGACTTATCTTCACTGGGGATGGAGAGATCTATAGGCTTTCAGCTATATTATATCAACCACTGCAGCTGTGGAACTGAGGTGTTATTGCCTCCATTACCCCTAAACTGATGTCCAAGCCCTTGACATCTCTTACTACTTATATCTATGTCTGCATTTTCCATAGCTCAGAGAAATGAAGAGATAAAGAGGGTGGCACTTTTGAAGTCTAATAAGATGGAGTTTACTTTTTACAGAAGCCACATTTTTGAATGGGTAGGGAGATTCATTTTCCAGGACTCTTGAGGCCATTGATTCAGCCTTCATCTCATTGTTGGACTCTCCTTTCCCTCCTTCAATTCTTCATCCTTAGCCCAGCGATTCACCAAGGACCATGATACTGGATAAACTTTGATGTCCAAGAGGATGCTCAATTTTATTTTAAAATGCTGACCAGTCTTCAGCATAAAAGAACTAAACCTCTGATAGATTCCATGCAAGCAATTCCATGCCCAGGCTCAAACTGATACTCCTGGTAACCCTGAAGCTTGGACTGGGACGTTAGTCTTCCTATATTACCATCTTCCCCAGAAGGAGCAATGGCAAGTTTTGTTGTTTTCCAGACATGTAAACATCTAATTTCAACCATATTTTCCTTTATTGCAATCGTTCCTCTTATGAAGTATTCTTCAGGAAAAGGTGAAGCCTGGCATGGCTGTTTTTGTGGTTTGTCTTTCAAGGTCGGCTCATTCCCACAGTTAATTGAAAGTTAAATGCATATAAAAAAATAAAATTAAGAGTTGGCAAAGTCTGATTCTGGTTCCTCTCCAGAGACTTGCAAGTTCTTCTTTCATGAGCCCCTGAATCTTTGCCCTCATGGGATCTAGACTGTTCTCAGTGTGTCTAACCAGATGATGTAACATCTGGGATGCCTCTTGAGAATGTGAGAAATGAAGCGCTTTCATCCTCCCGCTCTGAGTTCTGGGAACTCAATGAAAATGACCTCCCTCTTTTGTTTGTTTGTTCTTTATTTGCTTTAGCATCCAACTCAGTGGAAGTGCTCTGTGATGGTCTCCCACCTGTGGAGGAAGGTGACAGAAAGATTAGCCTGATTATGGAGCTGTCCACCCAGCTTTCCCTACAAACTGAGAAGATCAATCAGCTCGAAGAAGTTTTAGCAGAAAAGGAGCAGAAGATTGAGGAGCTGGTCGCTAAGCACAGTGGCCAGCTGTCCCAAGAGGAAGCAAACCTTACAGAAGATTTACAAGAACTCCCCGTTGAGTGTGATGATGGGTGCATTCCTGCATTCTGATGAGCACTTGTAGGTTTCCCATATGGCAATAATTAAAGTTTAGTGTCATCAAGGTGAAGTCAGAAGCCTAAATAACTGGTCAAGTTTACTGTCTGAGTGAGTATCACCTACAGAGTTTGTGCTAGAAGAAACCATAGAAAGGAGAGCATTAAGAAGCAGACCCCGAAAGTGTCTGCCACTCAACAGTGGTCACATAGCTACAGAGCAGTAGAATGCTGTGTCTTTTGACACTCCCAGTTAACAGTAGGTGAGGGAACAACCCAAGCCATGCAGCTGACAAAAGGGCTCGGTGCTATTCTCTGACTAGAAGCTTGCCACACTTTGAAGGGTGCGGAGTGTCCCTTTGTTGGGAAATGAAAGCTGTGTTGGAGGGCCAACTGCAAGTTGAGAAAGGTTAGAGCCTGAAGGAGCAAAATCATTGCCCCTAGAGCAAATAGCCACAAGGTCGTTCTTTCATGTCCTCTCAAGTTTATTTCTTTATGGCATGAATTTCATGATCATTAGCAAGGGTAGGAACAAAATAATGCTGAAGCAATTTTAAAAATTTAATCAGAGCTGTGGTCCTTTGGGCAAAGGTTCTGGACAGTATCTGTCTGGGAAAAGACACAACACTAATGTTTTTTTTTTCCCTGAGGAGAAAGACTTAAGATAAAAAAAATACACACTGTGCTCTCTGTAAAATAATGGCAGAGAAAATGGCAGAGTTGGCAAAGGGGGGCAACCTGTAATGGACTGTAAGGACTCCTGGCATGCTCCCCTCCTGCCCTTCCAATACAGACTGTGTGTCGGTCTCTCTCTCTCTCTCTCTCTCTCTCTCTCTCTCTCTCTCTCTCTCTCTCTCTCTCTCTCTCTCTCTCTCTCTCTCTCTCTCTCTCTCTCTGTGTGTGTGTAACTGTGTCTGTTCTGTGACTGTGTCTGTGTTTGTGTGTCTATGCCTGTGATGTTTAATGAGAAATGAGAACAATCCAAAACGTACTGGTCATGAGTATAGACCCCAAAAAGCAGCTCAAGGCCCTTCTTTAACGTTTACCTTTCCTAAGGAGTCTGCATGAGCCCTATACAATCACCTTCAGATGTCCCTTCTGTCTGGTACCTTCTCATCACCCTGTGTAGCATGAGCTCCTTGGTTTGAGTTCATGATCTTTAACTCCAGCTAGCTATGCCAGCTGTTGGTCCTAAGGTTCCGTCCATCAGCCCTGACACAACAATGGCGCTGAGGGTTGGCATCTCCTCACTGTGTGTTTATGAGAGAAAGCTTTACATCTTTACCTTCTGTGAAGAGTGGGACATTCCTCAAGACAAGCCGTCATCTTCTCATTTTGATATACTAATGTGCTAACCAAGGTTCCTGCTCTTTATTTTATAGAGGAGGATAAGGAAAGACAGGAGAATGAGACAGAAGGAAACCCCTACCATATCCTACATGGGCCCATGTTAACTTCTACATCTGCTTTCCGGTTAACGCTGAGACTAGCCCTCAGCATGAAAGCAGCCGCCCAGAGGAGATAAGTAACTGGAGGTGCCGTCCTGCAATTAATGATTAATTAAGCCCGGCACCTCTACATGTCCGCACGCCAGCCCTTGGAGTTTAGCATCAAGGGTCATGTTAGTCTGAAAAGCCATCTTTATAAGAAGTTGGTCTTGATTCAGGCGTAGGTCACCTTCAAATCTGAAGGTGGGAGAGGATTTGGTCTAAACATAAATAGGCTAATCTGTGCTGGTGACATTTTGGTAACAAGAATTCTTTCAATACCCAGGACTTATGGAACAGGGGAGACCCTGGCCTCTGAGCAGTTTCTAAGAGAAAAATTCACATTCCCAGCTGAATCCGTGGAGTCTCAAGGCCAGCTATCCTGGTTTGTAAAGCGGTGGGGAAAAAAGCAACAACAACAAACAACTAGGAGATGTTGCCACAAAAAAGGTAGCCATCTGAGATCAATACCCAAGGGGTCCTCTGACCTCTCATATGCATGCTATCACACACCCATGCCCACAATCACACGAAGGATTATAAACACATCACACACGCTTTATATATACACATGCACATACAAATTAGCCATCAAAATGACACAATTCATGGAATAAAATATTTACTGAATAATTGAAGCCATTTTTCTAATACTCTAAAAACACATTTAGGAAAATGCAGTATCAATTATACCTTTTCACTAATCATGAGCTTTATTTCCCCCATAAAGTTAAATTGGATAAGGAGATATACATAGTCAATTTAAGTAACAATCATTTCATTTCATTATTATAACCAAATGCTCCCAAATACATTCATAACAAGGTGAAATTGCTTTGAAGTAATAGACTAAAATGAACAGAAATCAAGTCATTGGCCCAAAAATACAAATGAGGATTCAGTTTGATAACTGCAAAGAAAAGACAATTTAAAACAGTCTGTCTGATTGCATTTCTGGGAAAGGATGAATTCAACCAAATTTTAATTATCTGCTACACTGTGCTTTTTCCCAAATCCAATTATTTTCTTCTTCAATATTATAATGTAAAGAATTTTTACTTTAGCAAAATGAATAAAGAAATGCTGTCAAATTCTCTGAGCCTAAGTCAAAATAATATTCTCTTGACAATTAACAAGTATAAGGAAAGCTGAGCAGTGGGTGGCACACACCTTTAATTCTATTTCTTGGGAGACAGAGGTGGGGGACTTCTGTGAGTTCAAGGCCAGCCTGGTCTACAAAGCGAGTTCCAGCACAGCCAGGGCTTCAAGACAGTGAAACCCTGTCTTGAAGAAACAAACAAAAAGAACAATCAAGTATAAGGACTGTAAGGATGGAACTGTTTCTAAAATATTCTATTTTATTGATGTGGGGAGCAGATGAAGTCCCAAGTGAATGTATATTGTTAACACAAGCACAACCAAGCCAAGGACCCCAGTGCCTTGGGTCCATGAGAATGTCAAGACCTTCCCCAGGTCAGGCTCAGGACTGTAAAGCCTTGTACACCACATGGGAAGCATCAACCAAAACTTATCCTCCAGCTTGACTGCCCCCTTACAAAGACCCCTACTGAGATGAGCCAGCCTGCCTCCTGCCTCAGCTGTGAACTGTGTGCTGAGAGATTCAACTCTGCTGCTGGTACAGATTCATCGGAGCACATGGCCCACCCAACCCTGGCATCTGTCATTTTCTTTGTTACCTGTCATCCCAGAAATGTCAATCTCAAAGCTGTGCAGGTCCCAGCAATTTTATTATTTTAATTTTATTCCATGTATATAGATGTTTTGCCTACACATATGTCTGTGTACCGCGTGTGTGCCTACTGCCCACATAGACCAGAAGAGGGCATCAGATCCACTGGAACTGGAGTTACAGACAGATGTGAACTACCATGTAGATGCTGGGAATCAAACTTGGGTCCTCTGGAAGAACAGTTAACCACTGAGCCAGCTCTCCAATGGAACCACCAAGTAGTTTTAAGAAAATGAAAGATTTATTTTTATCTTTAATTATATGTATATGTGTGAGGTCTGTGTGTTGTTATAAGTATGTATAAGTGAAGGTGTCTTAGAGTCCAAAAGAAGGTATCAGATCCCCTGAACCTGGAATTACAGGAGGCTGTAAGCTGCCTGATGTGGGTGCTAGGAACAGACCTGGGGTCCTCTAGAAGAGCAGCGTGTATTCTTAAACACTGAACCATCTCTCCGGTCCTTCAATAGTTTTTTTTTTTTTTTTTTTTTTGGAAAACAAATGTTTAAGATTCACAAAGTCTGATCATACCAACTTAGAATCTGAAAAAAGAACTGGAGAAAGCTAAGTTATAAGAGTGTATGTTTAGCATTGTGAGTTCTCAAGTTCAAACTCATAGGAGGGAGAGAGAGAGGAAGGGGGATGGAGGAAGGAAGGAGGGAGGGAGGGAGGAAGGGAGGGAGGGAGGGAGGGAGGGAGGGAGGGAGGGAGGGAGGGAGGGAGGGAGGGAAAACTAGTCAAAACTATAAAGAATAAATAATCTTACAACAAAATCTTGTGTTAAGATTTCCCAGACACAGGAGAGCATTCCCGTTAACAGAGGAGAATGGAGTTCAAATAGGAAATGATCTTTCTAAAATAAAAGGATGCGTGTGCTGGGACAAAGTTCACAGCAGAAACAGGCCCAGTCACAGTTTCCCATACCTAATGAAATTATGGTTTTATGGTAAAACGAAACAGAACAAAACAAAAGCTGTGCTTGATTTTGGATTCCCAGGAAATATGTTTCCACAGCTGGGCACTCAGTACACATTTAGTAGCCTGAGCCTTCAGTGGGAGGGCCTGAGTTGTCTGACCATCTCCATTTAGTTGTTGTTTGGTTGCTGTTTGTTTGTTTAGGAAAGAGTGACCCTAAGCATTCAGGCCCAGCAATCCCAGAAATTCTGAGTTCTGATCTTGAATGGAAAATCACATAATGTGCTCTGATAACACCTTTTGTTTAGAGAGAGAGTTGCTATGTAACTAAGGCTGGGCTCTAGTTTATGTTTCTCTTGTCTTAGCCTCCCACTGTTGGATTACAGATTTGTATCTGGTGCCAGTTTTCTCCATAGAACGAAGTTATCCCAACAGTGATGGCAGCCAAGTGAGGAAAAGATGCCCTGTGTGGACTGGGTTAGCAAGTTACAGCTCCAATCCAAAGGCTGATGCTACCTCAGCCTTATAATAGATTGCTTTATAAAAGGGATGCTTCAATGCCCAGTTGATGCTGAAAAAGAATAACAAAAACAAGAAAAAACAAAAACAAGTGACACCAGCAGGAGGTCGTGATCTTGTTAGGGACCTGCATTGAGAGGCATAAACTGACTATAAAAAAAATGTAATTGATATTTCATAGTACTTTATAATTAATGGAAACATTTTCAAATTGAATCGTCTTGTTTTATTCTTTCAAAAATGGTTTTAATTAGAAACAAATCCCAAAATTATTACTATAAAACACCAGGACCAAGGCATATAGCATAGGCACCCAGTGTATCAGTGTATCAGAAAGCAAAAGAATACATTTTGCCTCTACTTGTTCTTATGAGTGTGAGTTAATGTATTTCCCAATACAGACAGGAAAACTGACAAACCTCAGCCATAGGCCAAATCTGAGTGTTACTGGATTACGCAAGGCCTGAGGGTTTTGAATGTTCTGTATGTTTTAAATGATCTTATTCTAAAGAGAACAGTGTTTGCGACACAAAGTTACATGAAATCCAACACTTACTGTCTATGAATCATGTTATTGGAATACAGCCATTCTCATTTGGTTAGATAAGAAGCAAATCTAAGTTACTTGCTATTTGGCAGAAAATGCTTGCTGACCCCTGACCTAGAGCAATGAGATGAATGGCTTAGTTAAATGGACAGTGTCTTTAGAAGCAGGCCTGAGGTTTACTTTCTCATTACTCATATTCACAATGCAAACCTTTCTATGCATATTTATTCTCAACAAAAATTATAAGAAAAATACACATTAATCAAGGGTCCCAAATCTCACGGAACATTGGTTATAATACCTAAATAAATATTAATAAATAAGCTTAGCCATATATATACATATATATATATATATATTGTATACATACATATCCATAGGTACATCCTCCTCTCCACATGTGGCCCATTCTATTCCCACATTAGAAAGTAGCTTGTCTTGGTCTTCGATATTCAGGTACAGGGAAATGGGAAACTAATCCAGAGACCACACTCCAGGTCCTTATTCCAAAGCCCAAGTCAACCAGGGAGAAGGAGGATTGAGAACATGCTTCTGAGAGGAACATGAGGAGAACGGGGTGCACTTCCTCTAGCCATTACTGCATCTTGTCATGGCTATAGTATATGGACGGAGCTCAGAGGGGCTAGCTCCACTGGATACCATACTGGGTAGATTCTGAGGCCCTGGACATAGTCTCTGTTAAAATCCCATACACTGGTGTGGCTTGGATGTGGCCAGCAGCAGATCTTGTAGGACACAATGCTTGGGAGGACAGGGGACTGAGTATCATCACATGACAAAGAAGTTGTTCAGTACCAAGAACCCTGGTATGAGGCCAGGCAGCAGAAGACTCTGGATGGCTGGTTGCAGGACTAAACTTGATATCAGTACTCAGTCACTTTAAAGGTCAAACGTACAAGACAAAAGGAATCCACACAGGTTTGACTTTTTCTCACAAAAAGCCATATGAGCCATACTATTAACACTCTCCCATTCAAAATGCAAGTAAAAAGAACACCACACCTTTACCTAAACATTTTTGTAGAATCCATCCTTCTATTGAGCTCTGCTTCATCAGAGGTTTCTGGAAACCCAGGGAGACATCCTTATATTTTATTTCACAAACCCATTATATTGAGTCAAGACCTCAGCCCACCATTCTCATTTTGAACCCGCAGCTTAAAGAATAGTTATCACCTCTGGCCATGCTGTGACTGCATACCTTCCTGCCCATCTCTGTAGACTCAAGCTGTAACACACTCTTCTTTTTTAACTTCCCCAAACATAGCCAACTGAGTTGATGGTATTAACAAATTTTCATCAAATGCTTGAGAATAACTAAGAGAGGGTGAAAAACTTAGACTGTTGATTCAAATTATTTATGGGACTACCCTAAGATCTTAAGTTCTTGCTTTCTTATTCTCATGTAGAAAAAGACTTTCAGAGACACATTCAAAGTAATATTTAGACAAATATCGGGGTATCATGGTCTAGTCATGTTGACATGGCTTAACATAAAATTAACTACCACAAAAGTAGAATTATGTAAAATTCATTTCATAGTTCTCATGTTGCCTCAGCATCTAAAACAGATAACTAAGCAGGGTATGGTGGTACATACATGTAATCTCAGCACTTTGGAGGCTACAACAGAAGATCTGGAGTTAGAGGCCAGGCTGTGCTGCATAGCAAGTTCAAGGCCAACCTGAGCTTCAGAGTGAGATCTTTTCATAACCTCTCCCACCTGGAAAAAAATTCAATCAATGCAATACATCACCCTAACAAACTAAAGAAGAAAAACACAACAGCTTTATCAAGTGATACAGAGAAAATAAATGTGGCCCAACTCCAAATCCTTCCACAGTTAAAAACAAATCGAGTCAAATCTAACTTTCACTTAAGAACTTATTCTCAGGCTGGGGTTGTAGCTTTGTAACGGAGCCCTTGCCTGTCATTCACAGAACCTCTGCTTGAAAACTGGAGCTTCCAAAGAAGAAACAAGATATTACTTAAACAGGACTTACTTGTAACACCCTCCATGATGACTAGTGTTCTCTCAGTGTGGCTGGGAACAAAGTGAGGGCTGTCCAGTTACAACAATCTTCTTCAGCGAAGTGCTGGAAGTCGCAGCTAGTACAATGAGGCAACCAGAGGAAGTGAAGCATAACGATTAGAGAGACAGAAACAAAACTCTCCCTATCTGACTGTTTGCCAAAAAGTTCCCTAGGAGCTCTGAGTAAATTCAGCAAGTTCTCAGAATCGAAGATAAAAGCAAGACAAAACTGAATTGCATATAGTAGTGATGAATCTGTAGTGAAGAAAAGGTATAGTATCATTATAATCATATTGTTAATGAAGCATTCTTTGGACGCAAATCTAACAAAACATGTACACAACCTTAATGCTGAAAACCCAAGAGTACAAACAACAAAGGGAATAATTAAGAAAGGGAGGGGTATACTGTGTTTGTGGGTCAGAAAAGTCAATGTGACAAAGTTACTAATTCTCCCAAACTGCCCCACAGGCTCTGCAATATTCTGATCAAATTATAGCAAAATGATTGTGATAGATCACACCACCCCAAATTGATGTGTAAAGGAATAATAACTAGAATACAAGGTAACTTGGAAATGTTTAAATTAAAAATAACCAAGAAATCTTTAAAAGAAGTAGTGAGTACCAAGTTACAGATTTGCAAAGAATTAGACCAAAATGAATGCAAAATAACCCTCACATAGTTATTCATATTATATCCAATTTGAAAAGAAATAGATACAAAAAGAAATTCTTGAGTGAAGACAAAAGATAAAACACTATTATCTATAGAGGAAGAAAGATACAAATTATGTTGTACTTCTCATCAGAAACAATTCAAAGAAATGAGTAAGGGAAATTCATAAAGTGTTGAATTAAAAGGAGCTGCCAATCTAGAATTCACTGTCATCAAAGCTGGTTTTCAAAAGTGAATGAGGAATAATAACTTGTAAGCTGAGCAGTGTCACATGGTAGCTATTGCCTGTAATGCCAGAACTTGGATGGTGCAGGCAGGAGGGTGAAGAGTTCAAGACCAACCTTGGCTACATAGTGACTGCAAAATCAGTCTTGGCTACATGAAATCCTGTCTCAAGAAAAAGAAAGAAATACTTTTTTCCCCCAGAAAAACAGAACTACAGAAATAGGGCAGATTATTGACTGTGGAGTTTAAGACCTATAGAAGATACTGTAACAGTATGTGTGGCTATAAAGAGCATCAAGTTCCTTGTGACAGGAGCGTTCTGCATCTTGGCTGATTCATGGTTGTAGTATTAGACTATAGTTTTCTAATCTTTTAACCCTGAAGAAAACTTAGTAAAGAGCACATAGGCTCTCTCACAACTGCAATGTAGAAATGCTATGGTATCTCTTAGAACTGAGTGTGTGTCTACAATTATCAAAAGTACTAAGTTCAATAAATAAAGAATTCAACTTCCTTCATCATCATCCTCTTCCTCCCTCTTCTCCCTCTTTCTCTACCCCTACCTCTCTCTGCCCTTCCCCCTACTCTTCCTTCTCACTCTCCCTCTGCTATTTTTCCTCCTCCTCCTTATTTCCTCATCCTTATCTTCTCTCCACCACCTTCCAACCACAGGCATGCTAATGAGTCTAACAGAAGGTAAGGTATACCCCCAGGAGACCCTGCTCTCACCCAGATACCCAAACAAACAAATAATAGAGAATAAAAAAATGTTCTTCCAAATAATAGGCACAATGAAAGTTATGGGGAAAACTGACAACCACCAGGCTGCTCTGGGTGTGACACCATTGTCTATGGTTTCTAGATTTGTTTTGTTGTGCCATGGCACTGGAGCTTTGACCCAGGTACCTGAGCTTTCCAGACAAGCACTCTACCACCAAGCTGTTTTCCAAGCCCATAGTTCAGTGCACTTAAAATACTCACCAAGGCCTGAGAGTGTAGTCCACCAATAGAGTGCTTGCCTAGAATGTGCAGGGACCATAGATAGGATACCTGTGTTGATACCCAGAGTGGCCACCACCACAGAACAGTATCTTTAAAGGTTTGTGTTTTACAGTAGTGTCCTAGTACTGAACTCTGAATGCTACAATACCGACTTGCCAGGCAAGATGCCCTGCCATAGTGTCATGACAATGTTAGTAACTGACCCCTCAGTTCTAGAGGGTACAGGCTGGGGTGGAGGAAGGGGTACCTACTGGAGATGTTTTGCTTGTCTGTTTTTGTTTCGTTTCTTACTAAATGAACACTGTCAAACTATTTTCTAAGTATTTGTATTTATACCCCAAGACCGATGCTGTTATTAGTCTTGGGCAGAGAACCTGATTTCTGCCTGTACTTCGGACAGCAATTAATGCAGAGACTCATAACTGATCAAAGGGCTGATTGGTACACAGTACTAAATGAGACATTTGTATCATAGCCCCTCCCCCACCAAAAGAGCTCGGAGAACAACCTAGAAAAGAGAACAGAAAGAAGGAAAGAGCTGAGAAGTGGAGAGGGGCGCTGTGAAATGCTCCCTGCTGATCGTGGAATAGCCATCACACTCAGAATCTCACTGCAGCCATGTTTACCTGCACACGATCGAGCCAACAAGACCAAGGATCGATGCAGCAAGCAGTACTGGTCTCAGTGTGTTACCAACAACAAAATTGATAGGGCATGAAGGTAGGGGAGGGCCGTGTTGGGAAGCTGGCTGGATATGGTCAAAATACATCATGTATAAGTAGAAATAAAAGGTAATCTGTACAATGAAATACTCATGAGTGTTTTCATGCTTCCTAAGGGGAAAAAAAAAAAAGAAGAAGAAGAAGAAGAAGAAGAAGAAGAAGAAGAAGAAGAAGAAGAAGAAGAAGAAGAAGAAGAAGAAGAAGAAGAAGAAGAAGGAAAGACATTCAAGAAAGAAAGAAGCAGAAGAGTAAACACAGAAACCATGGACCATTTCTAACCCTTTATCTCACTTTTATCTGCACAGCAAATCTTTCCGTTTCTCCTCAACTGTGCTGTCATCCAACTTCCTAATATCACTCCTAGCCCAGGATCCAATTCCTTGTGGCTCCTTTGTGATGTCCGCTAGGATAAACACAAAGGTCCTTTTCAGCAACACAGGTCATATAGTTGTTTGGCTCTAGCCAGCTGCCTACTAAGTCACTCACATCCTGGTGCACAGGGTACTATAGATAATTAACGTGGTGAATTCCCTATAAAAATGCAAGCCAAGGTACCCTTGGTCAAAGATTTCCAACACAAGAAAACCCTTTGTGTGAACAGGAAACTGATTTGCGTACTTACTGTTAACTAGACAAACAACTCGTAAGAGAATTGCATTTGTCATCTTGGCAGCTCTGTTCATATAAAGAGGCTTAACTGGAAGATTAAGACAAATTCTATCTGAAAATATTGCGCTGTAAAACCGTACACCTGCTGGAGTTCAAAGCCGAGTGGCTCTATTACAGGTTGTGCAAGCAGCAGGAAAATTTTACATGGTCACAAGCCTGGAACTGGAAGTCCCCACCCCCAGGCCAAGGTGGTTTGAGTTCTCTAAATAAGACTGAAAGTTGCTCTTGTCTGCTGTCTGAAGGAAGTCCAACTAGACTGAGGAAGGCTATGGAAGCTGCTAACATGCTGTGGGGGAAGGGAACCGATGACCTCAAAAATGCAAGGAAAACATGAAGCCATATAGAACTTTTCTAATTCCAGCAATAATGAACACACACACACACACACACACACACACACACACACACACACACACACACACACACACACACACACACTGCTCCCTAACCTAGAAGCTGATTACCCTTTATGTTCCATCAAAGATTTTGAACTGAAATAGATAGAAGTAAATACGAAAGCCAACAACAGGCTTCAAGCTTTTGCCCAGACTGAAGTTCTCTGGAATTTGGCCGCACACAAGTAACATTAGTATAACCCAGGTGTGTGGTGGGTGTAGCAGGGAGATGCCCATTCCCAGCTCTGAGTTAAGAGAATGACAGCTGTTTTTATTACTACCTGCAATTTTCAAACTAATGACCTAATGCTGCACAGGAAGAATAGACCACCTCTTGGAGGGTGGTTGGATTTTTTTTTTTTTTTTAAACCGAAGCAGGAAGTGCTCTGACTGGGCTCTGACCAGCTCCTGAAGCTGCTCTGGGCACACTGCCAAGACTGGCTCACCAGTTCTTCCATTTTTATCTAGTCCAATCCCCTTCTCTTAGGCTTTCTCTCTTCCCATCTCTCTCTGTAATACACCTCCCTGCGTGGTAAGTGACAGAGACAATCTGTGCCTTAGTCTCCTGCTTGTAACAGAGAAAACCTTACGTTGACTTTAAGACATAGAATTGCAGCTGGGTGTTGATGGTGCACACCTTTAATCCCAGCACTAGAAAGCAGAGGGGGGGGGCGCTCTGTGAGTTCGAGGCCAGCCTGATCTACAGAGCTAGTTCTAGGACAAGCTCCAAAACTACACAGAAAAACCCTGTCTAGACCCCCCCCCAAAAGACATAGACTTGCAAAACAAAAACAGACTAGACTGCATTTGGGGACCCCAGAATCTTCTCTCTTTCTCTCTTTCCCTCCATTCCTCCTCCCTCTCTCCCTCCCTTTTTCCTTCTCTCCTTCCCTCCCTCTCTCTCCTTTTCTCTCTCTCATCCACCTTCCCTCTTTTTCTCTTCTCCCCCTTTCCACTTCTCTTCCTCTCTTCCATGATATACTGTGTAGCCAGGCTGCCTTTAGACTACAAATAATCATTCTTCCTCAGCCTCCCTGATGTTAGGATTGCAAATTTGAGGCCACTACATCTAACTTGGTGTTTTTGTTTTGTTTGATTTAAAAAGAAAACAAGTCTTTGGAACTTGTACTGTATCTGTGAGTCCTTCGTGTGCAAACAGCTGGGCTGACTGTGGGGCCCGTGCCAGTGAGCTTCTGTCTTCATAAGTGTCCATGGAGTGCCAGGGGCACCCTCCAGTTTCCAGCCACTAACAAACAAGATGATCACTCTCCTGGTGGATTGGGCTATGTTTCGAATTTGTGCACAGATTTCAAGTCAGCCAAAGTCAGAAACACATTCATTCATTAGTCTGTCTGTCTCTCACACCATCTCCCCTGCCTCATCCTCTTCATATATCTCCCCTGATTCTGGGTACCTAATGAATTGGTTTTATAAGTCCAGTTAGACTCTCCTGAGTATAAACTTGTTGAAGGTCAGATTGGTACTGGGATCCTGCAAGATACATGGGATGCCACCTGTTGGGGTTTTATTTGCCTTCATCATGGAAGAAACTGCAGCCCATAAGCCACTGTCTGAAAAGCATACCCTGGTGGTTCTCCCTCATTTCCTGCTATCTCAGCAGACAGTGAAGCACCCATGCTCAACTCCAGAGTGCACTCCCTCCTAGCTGTGTGACCTCCCGGCCCTTCTCTTACCTTTCCAAGCCTTGCTTTCAGGCTCACTGCCAAACAAACACAGCGTTAACTGGTCTTCCGGGGTTTTCCCTTGGAGTCAGAGGTCATTTCCACCTAAACTGAAAAAGACAAAGCATTTTCAAACAACTAACAAAGAAGTGATACTGCTTCTGGACTCTCCCTCCCTTCATAAGATTTCCTATTTCCTGCCCCAGCTGGTGAAACCAGGGATGTACTGGGTGGGACAGTTGTTGACCCACTATGCACCTTCCAGCAGTGGTCACAGATGCATAGGCATAGAAATACTTAACAAGTGGTGATGAATAAATGAGCCCTACTGAATAAAACCACAAGAAAATTGATTTATTTTTAATATGATGAGTGTGCCCGGGCCGAAAACGTATTCAGCGAAGCACATTGTAACACACAGTGAGAGATGCCTGTCTCAAGCAGGAGTGGTTTCTTGAACATTACATTCCCCTATCAAGATTGCCCAGTACTGAACCCAGAGAGACTTGACCTTACAAGTTGAAGCGGGGTTATGTTGTCTTGTCTGGGACACTTATCAGGTGTTTCCTGAATGCCATGTGTTGAAGGCTATTTTAATACTGACCCAGAAGTCTTTTGTTGCTAGAGCAAAGAATCGTAGATCAAAATCCCAGATAGGGAGCAATTTGGAAAACACTTCAAGTTAAAATCCTATGTAACAGTAGCCATCTCAAATGATCACAATTACGATTAAATTAGATCACATGTGTGCTGCACACTTGATGTAGCATTTAGCCAGCACTTAGAAAATATCCACCACTGCTATTTTTGCCAGAGTGTAAAGCCGCATTTTTAGAATTACAGAGTCTATAAGTCAGCTAAAAACATGCATCTATGCTCACAAATATGTACTGGTGGCAAGTGTCACTCTGTAACAAACACCACCTTGGTAGGGATGCTAGAAGCAAGGAATGACTCAGAGACAGGATGCCTGTGAATTGTCAAGGTGGTGTCCTTCAGCAAAAGCCTGCAAAGGGGAAAGTGGAGGAAGCCTGGGAGAGAACAGAGGCTGTGATCTCTGACAAATCCACTAAGTCCTCCTCCATTGCCTGGATCTAGAGGGAGACGAGCTTAAATAGTAGCCGCTAGCTGTTGGCTTTTGAGTTAGGAGGACCAGCCTTTGTCCTCCCATATCCATACGAATTTGCTACAGGCTGCACCCCTTCCCTGCACATGAACTACAAAGTCACAACGCCTAGGGTCAGACAGTCCCCCTTGAGCTGTAGCAATAACTCCCCAAAATAGGAAGCATATTAGTCATCTTGGGATTCCATAAGAGAGTACATGGAGCATGTGCCTTATACAACAGAAATTATAAAACAGAATTATTTTCTCATTCTGGATGATGGAGTTCTAAGTCAGCAAGGATGGCGATAAAGGCCCATTTCCTGGCTTATAAATGAATGTCTTTTCTTTGTGTCTTCACCAATTGAACAAAAACATGTAAATCAAATTTCTCTTCCTCATCTTGCTTTCTCCACCCCTCCCTTTCCCTTTTCTTAAAAGGTTGCAATCCTAGAACCTAACTTGAATGACTTTGTTTAACCTCCATCACCCCCTAAAAGTACTATATGCAGATACAGTTATGCATAAGGTGAGAGTTCCTACATATGAATCTTGGAGAGACTTGATATCGTCCATACCCAGAGAGACATCTGTGAGCTATGAGCAGCCAAAACTCACAGCCACTGAGGCACAAGACCAGATGTCAAGTGTGGTAGACTGCTGAGATGGTAATATCCAGGGCTTTCTTTTTATCTGTCACTCTTTCAATATGCCCTTGCAAACTCTTCCTCCATCCTTTGTACCTGGACTGGCTTTATGAACTATTTTGACCAACAAAATACACAGGAAATAACAATTACAATCTCAGAATTAAAGAGGCCTTAGGAGCTTCCATGTATTGTATTAGAAGCCCAGTGCCATCAAGTGAGTATGTCTGGGTTGACCTATGGGGTAATGACAGACCTTGCTCCAGCCAATAGGCCACCACCACACACATGAACAGAGTAAATGGCTCCTCAGGCTGAGCTCAGACGTAAATGTGTCCAGTTGAGATCAGTCAAGCCTGACCTACTGTCTGTCTGGTAGAGCTGGAAGCAAGAGCCACTAAGCTTAGTGTGGAACAATGCTTGTTAAAGGGAATAGATCATGGGGCCGTCCAAAAAAGGGAGCCTACAAAAATAGGGAGAATCTTAGGGTTTAAGAACTAGTTCTTCTCTAGTTTTAATTTGTATAACTTGGCAAATATTCTACCTGAAGCATGTTCCTCACATGCCAAACAAAGGTTATATTTTAAGCCACAAAGGAAACTACCAAGGAGCTTAAGTGAAAGTCAGAGGGTAGGTCTGAGTTAAGGAAAAAGGAAGGAAGGAAGATTACACAAACGAGTGACTCTACAGGACCTATTCTGAGAGCCAGGAGTCCTTGTCTAAAGGTCCCAGCTCCCCTAGTTAAATCTGTATGGGTTTTAAGAAATGTGTTCAAACTTGAAGCCTGTGATCCGGGTTTTCTAAGAGGTGAAAGAATGGTGGCCTCAAGTTCTCAGTCCTACAATAAGATAACTAACATGGGCTTCTAGCCCGAGCATTAGTTAGATTCACAGTAATCATGAGGCAAGAAACAGCACTGTTTGGCACATCTCAGATGTGACTTGATATTTTTCTACATTCTTCAACCAAAAGTGTAAGAAGAAGAAAAAGACTGGCAACTTGGTAAGTCCTACGCAACTGGTTGGATTTCTGGGTCACACTGGCAAGCTGAATTTATGTTCTGGGGAAAAAGGGGTAACTTAAACCTAAATCTTAACAAAGTGGTCAATTTGAAACAGGTATCACCAATCAAATGTCCAGCCTCTAGAGGTTATGTAGGAGTTCAGTTTGGAAGTAAAACCTAAGAGAACTAAGGAAGTCACAATTGATACCAAAGCAATAGAAGGGCAAACAGACCTTGCTTTCCCAATGACCCGAGAACAATCCAAACAGCGGAAGCAGTGGGAACCAGAGGGAAGGAGCAAGATGAAGCTGGTGGGTGAGGTGATGAATTGGAGGTTGTCAATCAAAACATTTACATCAGTGCCCGCCCACGGCTCTGCTGTCATGAAGGGAGCAGTTAGTTCTTATAGCTACAGACTCCTGGTCTGAGTCCAGACTGAAGGCATGAGGACAGCCCTCTAAGTGGGAGTTGGTGTATGGGAAAATGAGAAGCTGGGGCTGGGAAAAGCAGAGCATGCTGGGAGAAGCTCATGGACACTAAGGAGGACCAGGATTCTTGGCTCCATGCTTTCTTACACATTCCCCACACATGCTGTGGGGAATTCTGAAATGAAAACCTACAATGACATTACAGGAACATCGATGTTCATTTGGACTAAGATCTATCTACATCTGTAGCTAGGAACAGACAAGCAGAATTGTAACACTGAGGAAAACCAACTGTAAAGAAGTAACCAAATAATAGCCACAATTTAGTTTTCAATCTAATAAATAGAATTGAGAAAAGACAGAATCATAGCAAATAAAGCTGCCGAACAATCAAAGCAATTAAAATAAAACCTCTAAAGTAGAAGGCTTCTTCAAATTGCTTTGAAAGGAGTCTGTGATGAAAACTCAGTAATGAATGCACCAGTAGAGATCTCTGCAGTGAAAAGTTTGGTTTATTGATGGCTTTGGAATAAAAATAGCAAAGTGTGCAGGGCTGAAGAGTCAATAAGAGAAGGGGGTGTTTCCCTACCATAAAACCCAGAAGAACACAGATGGGAGATGTGAAGGAAAACTTCAAGAGTATGAGGAAGAGCCTGGAGGATAAATATTAACTTAGTGAGAGTTCCAAAAAAAGCAGAAGAGAGGGGAAGTTATAGAAGAAATAATAAACACAATAAGAGATTCAAATGCTCTTATCAGATTTTCAAATGAAAAAGATCTCACATTAAAAACAAAGATGGCATCCCTTAGCTTCATCTTGATGAACATCAGGACACAAATGTTGAATTATCCAAAAACCACTTGAGGGGGACCAAGAGTGTTCCATTAGGAGACCATCAGATTAACGTTGACTTTTAGCTGCAAAAAATTGTTGCTAGACAGCAAAGACACAGCATCATCACAGCTCTGAGGAGCAGGCAGTTGGTATCTAGACTTACAAGCCCAAGTAAGATCCCACTACCACATAAGAACATGCGCACCATCCTTGGTAGTTTGTGTGTTACTTCAAATATACATCCTTACTCAGAAAATGCACCATTAAAATTTTTCTCTAAAAGTATATAAACCCCAGTTAATGTGCTTCACTTAACATGTTGGAAGAGTAGTATACTTAGTAGTACCTGTATTTAAGTTCTTAAGTCCACAAAATAGTTATAAAAATTGACCACATGTTATTATATTATTCATTCTCAACACATTTCAGAGTGCAGCAATTATGGCAACTATATTTTTCTGACTAATGCATAACGCATTGGTGACATAAAAAGAACAAAATGTTATTCCAGTCACTGGCAATTTATCTCAAATAATAATAATATAAAAATTACATTATTTATATTCTATTCATATTATATAAACAATTACACTATGTTATATTGTTTACTGTCTCTATAATACATCCTGTATGAAATCAAAAGCAAATCTGAAATAGAATCAAATTAAAACTGAAATTGTTGAAAGTAGAATAAGATCTCCAGAATGTGGTCAGATAATATGGTTCAAGGAAATCCAGAATTAAGAACACTTGTAAGAGAATATCAAAGTTTAAAATAAGTTAACTAAGTACTGCATTGAAAAGCTTAATAAATGAAAATGAAATAAAAGAAATTGGTCACCAAAGAAGATAATAATACACAGAACTGCAAGGAAAGATTTGAACAATGTGAGAAACTAATGTAGTCTTTTTGAAAGACAATCAGCCTCATTAATATATAAATGGGGAAGATAGCCATCTGTAGAAAGGCAGACATGGATCAACAACAAACTTCGATGATCTGGATTATAAGGCTCAATTCTATGTTGAAACGCATGTGGTGGGAGGGGCTGTTCAGAACCTGTGTGAAGAATGGCATGTTCTACATAGGGCTCAGAAAACTACCCTTGCAGTGATGCTTGAGAGCGACAGGGGAAAGGGTCTGAAGATCCCAGCAAACAGGCTTTGCGAGAGCCCAAATAAAGCAGTGACAGCAGAGACAGAGAGCAAATGAGAGGATTCCGGATTTTTAGAAATGGCTTTGGTGGCCACCTCCATCGTGAAGGTGCGCCGCTGGAGAGGAGCCGGCCGGCCATTCAGAGATGTTAGAGGCACCACTAAATCATCTGCAAGCACACGAGCTGTTTTGGACCTTCACATGGACGTTGTGGAGGAAGTCTGGGTTGAATACATGAATTTGAGTTCCCCAAATAATTATTGGTTCCAAAGTAAACTTTCACCTTGGTACCACTGCAGGTCACTTAGCAGCATTGCCTTGAAGTACTGTGGGGCCACATCAATATGTAATAGGAAAGAACACAGAGACAAACCGGCAGGTCCCACTTAGTGGGTAGTTCCACTAAGTGGAACCATCAAATCATCAATATTCAAGAAAGGGGGCGCACCAGCATTCCCATTTGCTGTTCGATGCTGTGATTAACACTCCAACCTAAAGCAACTTTGGGGTGGGGTAGTTATTTGTTTTATAACCCCAGGTCAAAATCCACCATTGGGAGAAATCAGGGCAGGCTCTCAAGGCAGCATCTCGAAGTAAAAACCATGGAGTAACATTGCTTGCTGATTTGCTGTCTTGCTCGCTCTCTGTTGCATGCCTCCTTAGCTTTATAAATAATACATACATATAGACCTTCCTACATCAATAATCATCAAAACCACTCTCAGCCATCACCACAGACCATCCTGACCTAGGCAGTTCCTAAACTGAGACTTCTCATCTCCGATGACTCTGGACTCTGTTGGCAATCAGACTAACCAGGCCAGCCTGTCTGAGTGCGGGTTCAAGTTTTACTAGCTTGGGTTTTAAGCATGTTACTGTTATCACCAGTCACCCAAAGTAACCTGGGTTGTGCACAGAAAGTAAAAGGTGGCTGGAAAGCTGCCAATATCAGTTCACTTTGCTGTTACAGATACCCCCACAAGAGAGCAAAGTGGAAGACGTGTTAATAAAGGACTTGCAATTAATGTCCCAACTTGTTTTGGTGCCAGAAACAGAATCCCAATGTCTGATACATGCTAAGCAAACACTTGTGCTACAGCACCAGCCCTGATTTTCATTAATATAAATTCTTGTCCATTGTCCTGTACCTTTAATCTGAGCCAATCACCATGGCCCTGATCTAGTTTCCAGAACAACACTTTGCTATCCTCAGTGTACTTTATTGATTTCCCCCCATCCAATAGACAGAAATAGCCTACCTTTATTAAATTTAAATTACATTAAAAATGTATTGCTAATGCTGAGTTTATAGAGTGAAGATGGCCTGAATACAGACTGGGAGCAAACATCTAGAAAGCCATGTTATGCCAGCATGAGAAAGGCATTGTTCCAGGAGACCACATGGGTTTTCAGCATAGAGGGTATCAGTAACTGCTGTGAAACCCTAAATTAATTAATTGCTTATTGGGGGTGAACAACTTATCCTCATTGACATGGAATGTCCTACTCTTAGTAATTACATATATTTAATTAATGTATAGATATATTACTAAATGGGTACATATATATATATATTTCATTCTTTGATAATTTAATTAAAATTTAGTTAAAATTTTTAATTTCAAAAATTTCCTACTTGCTTTCTTCTTTGATAATATTTTTAATTTAAATTTACAAGCTTGTTTTACATGTCAATCCCAGTTCCCTCACCCTTCCCTACTCCCCTGTCCCCTCCCAACCCCCATTCCATCCCCTTTCTACTCCCCAAGGACAGTGAGGCATTCCATGGGGGAGTCTTCAAAGTCTGTCATATCATTTGGAACAGAACCTAGGCCCTTCCCCATGTGTCTAGGCTGAGAGAGCATCCCTCTATATGGAATGGGCTCCCAAAGTTCATTCATATACTAGTGATAAATACTGATCCACTACCACAGGCCCAATAGACTGCCCAGTCCTCCTAACTAACACCCACATTTAGGGGGTCTGGGTTGGTCCTATGCTGGTTTCCCAGCTATCAGACTAGGGTTCATGAGCTCACCCTTGTTCAGGTCAGCGGTTTCTGTGGGTTTCTCCAGTCTGATCTTGACCCCTTTGCTCATCACTCCTCTCTCTCTGCAGTTGGAGTCCAGGAACTCAGCTCAGTGTTTAGCTGTGGGTGTCTGCTTCTGCTTCCATCAGCTACTGGATGAAGGCTGTAGGATGGCATAGGTAGTCATCAATCTCATTATCAGGGAAGGGCATTTAAGATAGCCTCTCCACTATCATTCTTTGAGAATTTGATGCAATATTTTTTATCGTATTCATTCCCACTCCTCCCCCTAACTCCTGCCACACCCACCATCACCTCCTTTTAAAACACATTGAGTCCAGTTTGTCCTGCCCGCAGACTCCTGGGGATAGGGTCTAGAAAACCCCTCAGTTTTACAACCCCTCAGTGCTAAACAACATCCTAGGAAATCTGGGACAGTTAGTTGGCCAGCATATTGGTAGTTATCTCTGAACCTTAATTTAACTTCCCTTTTTGTAAAACAGCTAGACTGTATAATCTGTGGAATCTGAGACAGCTCAGAGATCTCAGAGACAGATCCAATATGTGTGGAAACAACATGACTGTGTGTATGATAGGCTGATATAATATACTAGCTTTGTTTTTAAAACATGGTATGTATTTATTTTCTTTTTACTATTTTATGTGTGTGGGTGTTTCCCAGTATTTATGTACATCACATGGAAGCCAAAAGAGGGAGTTGGATCCCCTATAATGGGAGTTTTAGGTGGTTGTGAGCCACCATGTGGGGGTTCTTAATCACTAAGGCACCTCTCCAATTCCATTTACACACACACACACACACACACACACACACTTTTCAAAAAGAAAAGGACACACACACAATTTACTACCTTAGGCATAGGAGTATTGGATTGCTGTATAGGACAGAATTTAAATCCCCAAGATTCAGTCTCACAAAATTACACAAATGGATCACATTCTCACTAACTCAGAAAGACACTGTTTTCTATGGACCTTCATCGAGAAGAAACTGGGGGCCAGGGAAGCAAGAGGCAGCAACTGTGCAGCCTGGTATAGCAGCCTGGTATAGCAGTGGAAACTGAGAGGTTTCACAGTCCTGTCTATGCTGGCCCAGCCAATGGGAGATCCCAATCCTTTTATTCGGTGGCCAGCAACAACAAAGATCATGAATAGAGAGCAGCCTACAGCGAGAATGGAAGCTGAGCTTTGTGAAGCCCTGAATTCAGCAGGCACTGACTGGCCTACTTTGAATAGGGCTAGTCAAAATAAAGGGAAGCTTTCTCTAGCTGATACCAAGAACTTGCTTATCTCTATGACTTCCAGGACTGAGTCCAGATACCATATTATGGTTTTTGCTGTTCCTCTGTCCCAGGAACTCCCTTCAATATCCCCTTTTTTTCTCTCACACAAGAGACTCTTAGAAGCGCTAAAAAGTGTGCATAAAATGAAAATTAGTAAAATACATTTTAAGTGCAAAGTTAGAAATAGCACAAAAGAAAATACAGAAATAACAAATAACAACATAAAAGGTGTTCAAAACAGTCATCAGGAGATGCAATGGGAGCACTAAGCACTTAGAACCAGAAAGGGCCACACCTGGCTTTGAAATACAGGCAGGAATGTGGCTCCACTAGAATCATCATCTGTTGCAGATGGGAATATAAAATGATACAACTGTTTTTGGAGAGTTATTTGACAGTTTCCTATGAAGTTAAACAGAAACATCTCCTTTGATGGCTAATCTCAATTGTCAATTTGATGGGATCAGGAATCTGGGCAAGCTTGTTAGGGATTGTCTTATTGGGTTAACTGAGATGAGATGATCTGCCTCCTGTGGGTGGCACTGCTCTCTGAGCTTGGCCCCTGAACTATATGAAAATGAGAAAGTGAAGCTGAGGAAAGCATCCATCATCCTTTGCTTCCCATCCATGGGCAATGCTATTAGTTCCGGAAACCTCCTGTTGCCATGACCTCCATGAAAGACTGTTCCCAGGAACTGGGAGCTAAATAAACTCTTCTCTCTTACATTGTTCAGCTGTTATAGCAAAGAGATAGAAAAGTAACCAAGACACTATTTTTATAATCCAGGAATGCTGCTCTTGGTCTTTACCCAAAAAAAAGATGAAAAGAGGCAAGAATTCCATAGTAACGCATAAAGCTTCATTAAAATAGCTGTAGATGTAAACAACATGAATATTCATTAATAACTGAACAGCTGCTCATGGTGGTGCAGCTCTCAGGAGGCCATGGCCAGAGGTTCACAAGTTTAAAACAAACCTGTGATATATATGGCACCACTTGGCCTTCAATTACAAAGGGAAACATTACAGCAATGATAATATGCCAATAAAGGGATGCTACTCAGAATTCAAAAGGAATAAATTACTGGTATACATAACATCAGAAACCAAAAAGTTCACACCCTCTAGTTCCAGTTATATGACGTGTAAGAAGAGGGGAACCAGGAACCGTAGTAAGAGAATATAATGGGCTGGAACTAGGGAAAGAAGCAACATGGATAGAGAGGAGAAAGGACACTTCTGACATGATAGAGATATGCTTGGAAATACAGATGGTATAGCTATGTGTATTTATCAAAATTAATTATTCTCAGAGCATAACATTTGTCCATTTTGTTACATGAAAATTAGAATATTGACTTAAAAACAATCTTAAAGGCAACCTCAAAAGCAGTTTTTTAAGAAAGCAAAAATGTGTGTTTCATATGAATACTCCACTGAGATTGTATCTGGATTTTACTTGTAGAATATTGTTGTGTTTTCTTTCTTTCTTTTTTTTTTTTTTTTTTTTGGAGGGGAGGGTTGTTGTTGTTATTGTCACTTTGGTTTTGTTTTGTGCTGTGTGTGTGTGTGTGTGTGTGTGTGTGTTGCTTGTGTGTGTGTGTGTGTGTGTGTGTGTGCGCATTTGTGTGCAGGTGTTCTCAGAGGCCAGAAGAAGGCATGGGTCCTCCAGAGGCTGGAGTTATAGACAATTATGAGCCATCCAACATGGATGCTCCAGTTCTTTGCAAGATCAGCAAGAATGCTAATACCTAAGCCCCTGAACCCCCGAGCAATCTCTCCAGCCACTATAGAGTATCTTATAGCTGTTGATTTAATACCCTGTTGGTACTTTCAAGACCAATAATTATTGAGTTCAAGGAATGGTTTTATTAGGCTAGATGTTTCAAGTAGGAGTCATTATATTCAAGAGCCTAGCATTTCTATATTTGAAATAATCAGTATTTAAGTTCAGGAATGAGACTTTCTTCTATAGATTCACTAAGAGACTAGTAAAAATGAAGCACTTAAGAAACAAAGAAAAACACAAGTAGAGTTTGATAGTAGTGCACAACAGTAAACAACTGTGTTTCTAATGCCCAGGTAAGAGCTAACTGTGGATTGTAGAAAAGTGACACTGCTATAATATTCAAAATTACTTAGCTATTAAATTAATTAATATTAGAAGTAAACTGTGCATTTTCCATCACTGTTCCTCCATGAAGCTGTCCCAGGAAGAGACCTAGAACACAGGGTGAGTGCTCTAATGCTTTTGTTTAACTGAAGTATATGAGTGACTTGAAGTTGGTTCAGGGGTTCAGGGAGATCTTTACAACATGCTTGTCTGTTTCTTCTTTGTTTGTTTGTCTGTGGAATAAACCCAAGGTTTAACATGTACTCTACCACCAAGCCCTAGGATTTCTATTTAGCTTAAAAATGGAGGTATAATTTGGTTCACCTATCACCACAGAAAGCACATTGAACCGCCTACTCATTACACACCTCTTTTCTGTGGAGATATTCTGGCTCTGATAAAGGATGTATTTATCTTGTCTTCCCTGAGATCTAGATCTTCAGTGCTAATATTCAAAAATCTCTTTTTGCTATACCCAAATTTATATATATATGTATATATATATATATATATATATATATATATATATTTGTCACAGCATTCCATTAAGAAAAGTTGTCGGGGAAATAGCAATTAGGTGTCAAAGATGTCTTGCATTTAATGCTTGAAGAAGACTGGGAGGACCCGTCATCGACTCTGTTAGTCTCAGAAAGTCTCACAGAAATGTGTAGGAAAGAAACTTGGGAGAGAAGACAGGGACAGAATTCAACAGAACAAGAATTAAGATAACAGGAATAGAGAAAAAGATAAAGACAAGAACATGAGAGGAAAACAAGCAAAAAGAAGCTGCCATGGATATGCAATCCAAACACAGCCTTACTTTTCTTCTTAATGTAGCCCTGTCGGAGACAGAAAGAGAAGAAAAATTGAACTTCATGTTTGCTTTATCTTTAACTTTCATTCCTAAGTCTGGTTGTACTGTCTCTTATTTCAAGGAGAGAACATTCCACTCAAGGTCATCATTCATTGTTGACATCTCTACATTTTACAGAAATGAGTCAATGGTGCTCAACAGTTGTGTGAACCAGACTCAAGAAAGCAGTAAGGCTAAGGAAATGTCCCTTTCCAGTCTAGAACAGAGGTCCTTAAGTGACTACTCATGACTCACGTTTGTCCAAGCAATTTTATATGACACAAGATCTATAAAACAAGCATATGAAGCAAACATTTGCTGACAATAGATAATACAGGTATCTTAATAAATTACTTTTAATTATTTGAGAATCCCATATAATATATGTTGATTATATGAACCTAGTACTCCTCCCCCTAGCACCTCCCAGATTCAACCTCTATTTCCCCACCTCTTTCCAACTTAGTGTCCCACTCACTTTTTTTCTAGGTGCTCACATTTTTATTTTAATTCTCCCAAAATGCTGTAGAGTCAATCCTAAGTGAATAGATTATGCACATCTGAATACATACAAAAGTTCACTTCCAAAATATTTATACAAGTAGATGGCAAAACAAACAAACAAAAAAACACACACACAAAAAAAATCTCCAGCTCCCCCTTACCCTTCCTTTTAATAATTCGCAAAGTCCAATTTGTGCTGACCATATATACTCCTAAGTATGAGACCATCCACTGGACTGTGGCTAATCTATCGGCTTCACATGCATAAAAAAAATTGACTCTTCCTTCTCTAGAAGCCATCAGCTATCAGTAGGTCCTCAATTAGGGGTGGGTGCAGTAAGTCCCTTCCCTCTGCATGTTAGAATATTGACTAGCTTCATCTTATGCATGCCTTGTGTAGGCAATCACAGCTGCTGAGAGTTCATGTTTACAGGGATCCTGTCATGTCCAAAAGACACTGTTTTACTCCAGTTTAGTCCAGTCCTCTCAAACCTCTGGATTCTATAATCTTGCCTCAAGACCAGGCCAACTGGCAGAGCAGATGGCTATGTGCTAGAAGGCAAGGAGCTGGAGCTCTACCTGAGGAAGAGCAAAGCCCGGAAAGACAAATAAGCCATCATTCATAGTTCATGTAATAAAGGCATTTTGTTAAAAAAAAAAAAAAAAAAAAAAAAAACCTCATGAAACTGAAAAGGTCCCATTAGGCAAAGGACACAGGCATTTGGAGAAAGGCATTTGGACAAACACAGAATGAAAAAAAAAATGATATTTTATCAATTATAGATCCAATAGGGAGTTAATGGGCAAATTATACAAAGAACTAAAAAAAAATAGAAACAAAATTCTAAGTATCAAAATAACCAAATAACTCAATTAAAATGAGGTATAACACTAAACGGTTCTCAAAAGATAAAACACAAATGGCTGAGTAACACTTGAAAAGTTTAGCATCCTTACTCATCATGGAAATGCAAATGAAAACTACTTTGAGATTTTTCTCTTACACCAGTCAGGATGGCCAAGATCAATAAAACAATGGTAAGGATGTGGGGCAATGGGATTCACTAATCCACTGCTGGTGGAAGTGACACTTAAACAGCCACTCTGGAAATCAGTGGCACAGTTCCTCAGGAAGCTGGAACTAGCTACACCTCAAGAACATATACCACTCTTGAACATATACCTAAAGGATGCTCCGTCCTACTACAGAGACTCTTGCTCAACCATGTTCATTACTTCTCTGTTTAATATAGCCAGAAATTGTATATAGCCTAGGTGTCCAACAGAATGGATAAGGAAAATGTGATACATTTAAACAATGGGATATTGTTTAGCTGTTAAAAATAAAATTATAAAATTTGCAGATAAAGGGATGGAACTAGAAAAACCCAGATTCAAAAAGACAAGTATGGTGGCTTGTGGTGATATATTATTTGTGATTTATTAAAGCTTGTCTGAGGGTACAGAAAGCAAAGATAGTCACAAGCTATAGAACCAGACAATGGTGATATACTCCTTTAATCCCAGAACTCAAGAGACAAGCAAATGGATCTCTGTTAGTTTAAGGCCACATTGAGCTACAAGAAATTGATCCAGTCCTAAAGAGAAACAGCTCACGTAAACATGATCTCAGCAGTTGGGTTCACCTGCCTTTCATCGCAGTACTAGGGATGTATACAAGGAAGAACCAAAAGGTTTCATGAGACAATTGGTCTCCAGCCATGCAGTCTAGGATTGCAGTCTGAGGTGTCCTGGAGCAAGGATCACCACTTCAGTCTTTGGTAAGAGCTAACTATCTGCTTTGCTTCTCTGATCTTCAGCTTGAAGTTTAAACCCCAATATTATCCACACTATAGTGGTTATTGGCTTTTAAGTCTTCATTAGGTGTGCTACTATTCAAATAACTACAGAGGTTAGGTATAGAGTAAGGAAATACAAGGGAGAGATGGATATTCCAACAAAGAGGAAATAGCATATATAGTTAGAAAGAAATACATAGCAGAGACTGAAACAGGAAAGTTAAATAAAGAGAATGGAAGAGGGATTAAGGGAGTAAAAACAGGGAGGAACAGATATCACTCCTGGCTACTTGAAGAAACCTTCTACAATAGAATGGAATCACCAAATAATGGGGGAGATGAAGACCCAAGTAGACATTTCTTGTGTCCAGGTGAAACCTCCAGTACCAAGAACGAATTACACATAATTGTCTTGTTGTCCAAAGGGGCCCCATGAACGCTCCAAACACCTCAGTCTATTGATAAGACTATTTATTGCTCTCCACAAACTGAAGATAAGGCCCTATTAAGACATCAACTATGTATTTCATTGAACTCAGAGAGATAGTGTTGGTGCCTGCCTAGAGCCTCAACTCCTACTGACTGTGTCCATGGTACTGGAAGGCACTCTGCACACTGCCAGAGGAGAAGGGTAAACACCAGAGTCCAATTTGTGCTGCTTATGTACTTATGGGAGAGGGCATGATTAATCTACTAGGCGCCACACCTTTAAATAAAACCTGACTCTCTCATACTCTCTCATCCCCATTAACTGTCAATAAGTCCTCAGTTATGGATAGAGGTCTGGAATCCCTTCCCATCTATTCTGATCAGATTTACAGTACCAGGCCTGAGTCTCCTCCTGTGAATCAGACCTTAAATCCAGTCAGAAAGCACACAGTTTTCCTCATGACATTAATGCTGCTATTTTACTTACGGGAATAATGTAAATATCTGATATGCAGGATATCTCATATGCAACCGTAAAGGGTTCCAGACACACAGGTTGAGAACCCCTGGATTATAATCTTGTGGTGGTTTTCGTTATTCAAATGTCTTGTGCCTTCAGGAAAAGCAGAATGTTCCAATAGGATGATAAGCCAGAACACCTTCATGTGGTCCATTTCTGTACCTTGTGGGGCCCACAGCCTGGAATTCCTACTCTGAGAAGCATCCTAAAAGGCAGCATCCACAGGAAAGTGTTGCAGGAAACAAGACACCTGGGAACAGGCTCAGCTCTTGCTTGGTATACTTCTGCTGCACCCTACTGCTGTGAGTCGCTGAAGCCACATTCAATGGAAGGGATCTTTTGGGGGAGTAGCAAGGTGATAGAGCTTCTCATGTATGCATAAGGCTCTGAGTTCAATTCCCCAGAAACACACATACACACAAAAGAACATATGCAATAAGAGATGTTACTGTAGCCAGCTTTAAAAAAAAATGTCATGTTTTATGTAGTATTTTCTATACAAATATCATTCTTTTAGTTTGCTTTCTGTTAGTGTTGATGGAAGCCAGTACAGGAAATCAAGACAGGAACGTGGAGAAAGGAACAGAAGCAAAGACAAAAAAGAAAATGATCATACCAATTTCCTCCCTCTGGCTTTCTTTTCCAGCCTAGGCCTACTTGCCTAGGCCTGGCTCTGCCCACAGTGGACTGGGCTTGCTTATATCAATTAACAATTAAGAAAACATCCTACAACCAATCAAAGTACAGAGTTGTGGAGCCGGTCCCAGTGGATACATTGGCAAAACAATGTCCACACCTAAGGCTCAGGGAACACCGTGGAGGGGGAAGGGGGCAGAAAGATTATAAGAGTCAGAGGATCAGGAAGTTTGTCATGAGATTGTGTCTTCTAGAAACATTAAGTGGCTATACCCTTAAGGTTTTTATTAACATGCCTCACATGAACTGAACAAGGATAACAACAATAGATTTGCTAAGGTAGACAGAGAAACCCTACTCAAAGAACTACAGCAACCAAGGAACGCTGAGAATGGGAAATACTGTCTTCCCCAGGGAAGAACACACAAATTGGTTATCCAGTACTAGATGGTCAGCTCCAAAAACATACGTAAGCATAACATTAAATAGACTGAGCAGGTTACATTTAGTAATATAGAAATATATGTGTGTGTGTCTTTGTATATCTACTTATAGATATATAGATGCAGATATAGATGTATGCATATAACAACAATTAATGGGAAATGAGGCCATGAATTTGAAAGAGAACAAGATATGTTATATGGAAAGGCTTGGAGGGAAAAGAGGAAGGGAGAAATGATGTAACTACATTATAATTTCAAAATAAAAGAGAGGCTAAGAAAAGAATATGCCCCACATAAGATGCCTCCTGAGTGCTGGGATTAAAGGTGTGCCACCAACACCCAGCTAAAACTACATGTTAAAGTGTTAAAAAGCTTTTGTAATTTAAGCAAAGTAACTTCTGTGGTTAATTGATTAGATGTATGATTCATTCCCAGGTTTTATTTTTCAATATAATAATAATTTATTTTACACACTAAAGTATCTTGGTTTAGAGGTCAATATAATTATTAAGTCACAATCACATATATTTATTTCTACATCCTCCCTAATCCTATAAATAACAGTAAGTATATTTTTAAAATGATAGCCACAAGTTACACAGGAAGAGGGGTCTGGATGGGTAGTTTAATGGAGAAATAACCAGATAGCAGGTTTTATATGTGCCAAAATAAGTAGATTTATTCTTGAACTACATATGAGTGATTAATATTTTGAAAATATAGGATCTGTGGTATAGCTCAGTGGTAGAGTACATTCGTAGCATGCACAAAGTCCTGGGTTCAATTCTAGTACAAAAAAAAACAAAAACAAACAAACAAACAAACAAAAAGCAGTAGAGAAGCCATGAATCAATAAGCTAATTCAATAAAAAATGATGTACTATGTACTAACATAAACATGCTGTGCTGGTTAGTTTTATGTCAACTTGACACAAGCTAGAGTCATCAGAGAGGAGGGAGCCTCGTTGAGAAAATGTCCTTATAAGATGGGGCAGTAGGCAAGCCTGTAGGGCATTTTCTTAGTTGGTGATGCCACCCCTGATCCTAGTGATCCTGGGTTCTCTAAGTACAAGTCATAAGCAGCAATCCAGTAAGCAGCACTCCTCCATGGCCTTTGCATCAGCTCCTGCCTCCAGGTTCCTGCCCTGTTTGTTTGAGTTCCTGCCCTGACTTCCACCAATGATGAATAGTGATTTGGATGTGTAAGCCAAATAAACTACTTCCTCCCCCAACTTGTTTTCTGTCGTGGTGTTTTATCAAAGCAATAGTAACTCTAACTAAGACATATACCATTGATAGAATACATATATAGCATATATAACATGCATATGGAAATAACATTTACAAAATAGTCAATCCTGTCAATAAACAAAGACTTACAAAACAATAAATCATGCTTTTATAATTCCTGATTGGTAAAATTAAATATTAAAACAAATTTAATTCAGTAAAACTGATAACAATGCAAGAGCACCTTCAGGAACATAAATTATACAGGGTTGAAAGGTGGTCTGTCTATATGTTCCGGGTTTTAAATGACTATAGAATTTACCAGGTGAATTAATTTTTCATCACAGAAACAGCATCCCTTAGATAAATAGAGCATGGTTAGAAAGATTTCATTCTTTTTTTTAACGTTCTGGTTTTTCAACACAGGGTTTCTCTGTGTAGCCCTACCTCTGTGTAGTCCTGCTCTTACTCTGTAGACCTGGCTGTGTTCAAACTCAGATATCACCTGGCTCTGCTTCCAAAGGTCTGGGATTGAAGGCATGCACCACAAATTAGGTCAGTTTCAGGAGTGTCTATCTATAGGCTACACTGCTGTGGTAAGGCAGTTGGGGGGTGGGGAGAAAAGCTGGTCACCTTATCATGACCAGGCAGCAAAAAGAAAGGCAGAGAGAGACATAGACAGAGTCAGAGAGAGAGAGAGAGAGAGAGAGAGAGAGAGAGAGAGAGAGAGAGAGAGAGAGAGAGAATAAGGACAAGTAGACCCTTCAAAGACACTTCCCAATATGCCATCAAAATATGAATTCATCAACTAGATCACAGTTCTTGTGAGCCTATCATTTCCCCAATGGAAAAATGACTGGCAAGCAAGCCTTTTCCACATGAGCCTTTGTGAACATTTCAGATGCAAATCATGATACCTCAGACATTCACTCAAAAACAAAGCAGCACACAAACACGCCCCCCCCACACACACACCTTTTTTTTTCTTTTTTTCAACTTTCTGATAGCCTTGGATTCATGATCTTCCTGCCTTGGCTTCCCATGAACTAGTATGGCATGATGCTGGTACTGTAGTTGTACACAACCATACCTAGCAAGTGATACACTTTCAGATGTGTTACATACAGATTTGTGCAAGAGAAAGCATTACAAAACTATACTCAACAACAACAACAACAAAAATAATAGGGAAGAATCTATTTGCCCACTTTTAGTGACATTCACATTGAGAAACATAAAGTAAATGAGGTATACTGTTAAGAAGAAAAAAATCCTATTACAAACTGTAATTGGAGTTTGATTTTTTTTTTTAATGTAAGGAAAACTAAAGCAATATATGAATGTTTTGAGATGCATAAAGTAATACCTGGAAGTTTGTGTATCGAAGTTTCAGTAGTTAATGGGTTCAATAGGTTAAGCAGGAACTGAGTTGGCCTCACTGGGGGTAAGAGTAAACAGGTGGAGAAAAACTTCTGGCTTTGACTTTTTACAGGTCTTTCTGTATTGTTTGAATGTTTAACAACACATGTTTATGTATAACTTGAGTAATTCTCTTTAAATACATATTCTTTCATTTGTTTGCTTTTTGAGATCTGAATCCATTGAATAATGAAACAATCTTTGCAAATGCTAATACCATAGTAAGAATTATGTTAGCATTCCTAGGAGATGTCAGTACTAAACAGTTGTGAAAGGGGGTACTTAAACTTAGTGAATTCTTACTGAATAAAGTCACACAGTGTCTGGCCAAGTATCCTTAAAGAGGTCAGAAGGACATGCTTGAGGCAGGGCAATGGTCCAGGAATTAGTGGGTAGAAGGCACAAGGCAAAGACTTCAATCTCTAATCTCTCTGCTCTCATTTTCCTCATCCATAAGATAAAGAACTGGCCAAAGCATCCTTTCAAACTCTCTTTCTAAAGTGGTGGTAGGAGAAATCAGAGCTATCAGTTTTACATTTTCAAAAATAAAATCTTAACAAGAAAATTCCATTATTCAAACTTGATAGTAGTAGAATTTCCTTAGTCAGAGGAGGTCATGGGTCTCAGGATGCCCCAGGGGAATCTGAGGCTGTGTAGAACATTCCCTTAAAAATTCCACTCACAATCTCTTGTAAATCCCTTTCTACTTCTCATTTGTGGATGCAATCTATATGTGCTAGCCAAATAAAGTCCCAGTGAGGAGAGATGTGGAAGAGGAGAACAAAGCACAGTAGCACTTACTGCACTGTTAACATAGCAGCCACCGTGTGTGTCATTGGATAGCTTCCTTTGTTTAACCCTCTTAAGCACCCCACATGCTTACTTCCACAGAGATGAGACTACCAGGAACAAAGAGCTTGTCATAGGTTACTAAAGGAGCTCAAATCCAAGCCAATTTGCCAACTTGGAAGAGATACACAGGGTAGGTAGGCCTGGAGTATATCTTCCTACTAGAGAAAAAGAGATTCAGAAAGTCCTGCTCAGGGCTGAAAGGGTAGTAGAAGATGCTACGAGAGGGAATTCTGGAAGACATCCAACACCTGCTCTTCTTACTGGAAAACTTTGTCTGAAGCTGTACCTCAGAGAACCACTTCCTCCTCCCTCTCCTCCTCCCCCTCATCTCTCCTTTCCTCCTCTCTGTCCTTCTCCCCCTCCTTTCCCTCCTCCTCCCTCCTCTCCTTCCTCCCCCATCTCCTCCTCCTGTCTTTCTGTTTTTGGTGTGTGTGTGTGTGTGTGTGTGTGTGTGTGTGTGTGTATGTGTTTTGTAAGACAAGCCCATGTATTCTAAGAGCCTAGAGAGCTAAGCCTATCCTACATGAAACAGATCAGGGAAACACAAGGCAGGATCTCACTGTTTACTACATGATATATTACAGAATTTGGGACATTTTGAAATTTTTTTCATGACCCATAACAAATTCAGGCTACTCTTTTTCTACTCTCTCTAAGTCCCTGACAAAACTAAAATGTGTGCCCAGCACCGACATGCTAATATAAACACACACTACAGTGCTCTTATCACCTCTGTCTTCACGGTATCACCAATTGCCCAAAATGCTGACTTGGCTAGGCTTTACTCCATGTTCAACACTGTACATGTTAGTTGCCCCTACTAGCAACACTGCAATAGCTATTTACACTATTTTCCAAGTAACTAATTCATAGACCAGCCAGGCAAGAACTGAATCATCTTGGAAGGGGCCCAAAGCTCTCCTCTGCACTGTGAGCTTTAAAAAAGATCAGCCTTTGTGGAATGTGAACAGAATGGCCTCTGCCACTTAGTCATGTTCCCAAAAGTTATTATGATGAATCCAGGTATTTTAATACTCTGTTGAATCTAGTTGTGCCAGAGAGACAGGAATTTGCCCACAAATATTATGAACCAGCCTAAGGCACCGTGTAAGTCTCTTGTTCCCCATATCGAATATAACAGCATTTTTTGTCTCTTAGATCTGGAAAGTTAAGATTCACAATAACTGCAGCTATGAAAAACAATGATGGATGTTAAACTAAGGTTATGATATTTATTTTTTCAATCATCACGTTCTTCAGTTTTAAGGGGAATAAAATACTGGCAGATCCCGCCAAAGCCATCTAATCTATGTGTTATTTTTACAAAGCAGCATTTAAACAATAACAAAGGAACTCACAAATGCTATTTCTATGACATCAATCAATTTCAATTCTAGCGTCTTCTAGCATGAGGAGCACCAGCCATTGTCTCAGACAAAAGCAAAGGTAGAAGCAGGAATGACTGTATTCAGAGCAACGGCGTGGAACTGGGCCTGTCCACTTGTGCATTTGCCTTGGCTTGTTATGCTCAGACATGCAGTTCACGCTTCACCAACACTGACTGTGAAAATCAAGGAAAGTCCATTTGGAAACTTTGTGTGATTAGTGCAATATCAGGGCTTGAAGATGGGCTTTCATTTTCTCTTGAGGCCTAAAACTTAGTAGATTGTTGTCCAGTGTAGCAGAAAACTTAACCAGCGATTACATTTTTATTTCCTTTTCTCTCTCTAATGAAAGAAGTTTACAGTGCCTGAGGATGACACTTTACTTTGCTTATGACTGGAGTCCTAGTATGGTTATCACTGGTCCTATTTCAGAAGAAAAATTGAACAAACAGTATAGGCATCTAAAGGAGATCCATAAAATCATTTTTTTTTGTTTTGGTTTGTTTTGGTTTGGTTTGGTGTGGTTTGGTTTTGGAGACAAGGTTTCTCTATAGCTTTGGAGCCTGTCCTGGAAGTCACTCAGTAGACCAGGTTGGCCTTGAACTTACAGAGACCCACCTGACTCTGCCACCCAAGTGCTGCGATTAAAGGTGTGTACCACCACCACCCAGCTACAAAATCATCCTTATACCAAGAAAGATATGTATACACTGACTCTCTCTCTCTCCCCCCCCCTCTCTCTCCATGCCACCCCACACACATACACAAAGCTATTGTTATTTTGGGACTACTCTGAAACCATTTAAGAAGATAAACCACCTTTTAGCTGCTGAAGGTAGTAGCCTTTAAAATAAAACATAGGTAATGTACTCAGTATGAAGAACATTCAATCTGATGGCTCCCAAAGGGGAGAGAGCAAGATGTCCCTGAGTCTATAAGTGACAGGTTGAAGCCGTGACAAACACAGCAACACGGGAGCAAAGGGTCTAAGAAGTGGAGAGGACAAGGAGAGCTCAGTACTGAGAGTGCTAGGTTTCATCTTTGGCCAAAGCAGGGCATAGGTTAGTCTAGAACCCTAGACATAACACAACAGTGGCATCATGGGACGGCCACCGCAGGCAATAATCCTAGGGCACTTGTTTCTCTCTTGAATGTGAAAGCTAAGCTTTTAACTCTCCCATTCTCCTTTATCTCTGAAAAGCCTTAGTGATGTTGGAGACCTGATAGAGGCAAAGGAGAAAAAAGTAAAACAAAATGAGACTCAAAACAGTTTTTTTGTTTTTGTTTTTGTTTTTGTTTTTTTTTAAAGAGTAAAACTGGAACCTAAGGTACAATAAGCAATTGCTGGGTAGATAATGGTCCTTTGAAAGAAAGTTGCCCCCAAAGGGAGTGGCACTATTAAATTTAGCTTTGTTGGAGTGGGCGTGGCCTTGTTAGAAGAAGTGTGTCACTGGGGGAGTGGGCTTTGAGGACTCCTTTGCTCAATCCTCCCTCAGTGTGACACTCAGACCACTTCCTATTGTCTGAAGATCAAGGCATAAAACTCTCAGGTCCTTCTCTAGTACTGTCCTTCATGCCTCCAGGTCCCACTATGACAATAATGGACTAAACCTCTGAACTCTATGCCACCCAATTAAACTTTTGCTTTATAGGAGTTGTCATGGTCACAGAAACAGAAACCTTGACTGACTCAGTAGGATTGGAGGGACTGTAGTGCACACAGAGTATCTATGCTTGCTATTGTTGGAGCCCAGAGTGGCAGATGAGCACATGATTGGTGTCACCCAGAGACAGTCATGCATTGGCTCTTCTACTGATAAGTAACTATAATCTAGGTCTCAGGCCTGACAATAAAGACCAGAAACGGGGGGAGGGGGGTGTTGATTTTGTTTCTTTCCCTATATAGAGGTCTAGGCTTCTGAAAACTGTAATTAACCCATAAAAGTTTCAGGACAATGATGTAGATTACAAGATTCAGAATTGTTTTAAGCACCATCTGAAACAGTTCTTTTTCTCCGCACATGGAGATAGTGTCAAAATGAATGCACAGAAGGTTGTGAGTATGGACACTGGAAGCCTGACCAGCAATGCCCACAGTGTGCACGCCTCCCCTTGGACTTTTACCTCTAGTCATCCAGAGAGGCCTGGAGAATGAAAGAATGGAATATAAAGAATCAATAAAAACCAAAAGCATTTGAGATTTCATGGATTTATGGAAACAAACTATGGGAAGAAAGCTGGTAAGAGAAAATAAGTAAGATGAAATTATATAGCTAGATGGAAAGAGGCTAAGTGTTACCTCAAACACAGCACATACTTTGAGATTACAAAATTTTAAGGGGAATGCCTCACAGACCACCAAGAGATGTGAATACAATGAGTGTAATCTAAAATCAGATGAAATGTACAATTAACCTTCCTTTTTCTTTTACGAGTGAGGCCAGCACTTAGATAGTCTGGTGTTTACACATACAGTTGTGTAACACATGAGGTGGCTTACTGAGTCACTCACATAGGCAGCCACAGATTCACCTTTTGGTTAATTGATTTTTAACAGTCCCACAGATGGCACATGGAAATTTTCCACTGCTTATACATTAAGTCGGCCCGTCACTTTTATGAAACGTAAATTCATTGCTTTGCAAAGAGCTTAGAATTTCAAAGGGAAAACTACAGAATTAATCTCATCTTTCATTGTAGTTGAAAGGAATTGGCCAATTCTGAATCACTTCTGTTGCTGCCTGTTTGGAAGTGAGGTGTCATTTTAAAAAGTGGTTTCACTGATACCTTCACAGCATTCAGTTTACGCTCTCATTTCTCAGGGCATGGATCAATGGTTTCTCATTTTGGAAACAAAAGCAGGATCTCTGCAAAATTGTTTTCTCCAGTCCATATTCCCTGCACTGGGTTATGATTTGGGAAACCAAACCCTGCCTTGAGAACATTTTAACTGATCTATAGTGAATCTAAGCCTTACACTAGTTTTAAGAACTACCTAATTCAGAATAAATTGTTTAGTTAACAAGCAAAAGAGCTTCTTGCCATATCCTAGCCCCCAGTCCTACAAACTGACTTGAATTGGTCAATACAGTTACGAAATGTATTTGCAAGAACTAAACAAACTCAAACACATAAAGGACATGTTCAGTATCCGGTCAGGTATGAAAAAGTAACCCTTGTGCTGTAGAACAGCAGACAGAAAGAATAATTGTGAGCTAATCCAAGTAAACAGGACGTGCTGTCAGACCAATTTAAAATCAAACACAAGGATCTGGCAATCTGAATGAGGAAAGAAAACAAGGAAAAGCTTACCCAGTCAGTGTTGCGAACAGTGCCAGCTGTGGAGGATTCGGTCAAGACAACCTGGGCAGGAGGGCTCTCTGCTGCTTGGTCTTTCTATTCTCCACCTCGACAAGCGTTCACTTGGTAATGTGAGCAAGGACTTGGGATCCAACAAATATGAGTTGAGGTACACACTAAACCCCATTCCCATCACACTCTATTCAATGCCCTGTAGTCTCCAAACTGAATAACCAATACCCTCATTTGTCTCCGTTCAGCTAAATGTGGGGAAACAATCTTTGACAAGGAGACCAGAAACAAAACAATTTTGTTCTATTACTGATGAAATATATAACCCAGTGCAAGTTAGAGCCTTGGTTTCCTCATCTGCGAGGCAGAAAATAAGCACCGGCCCCATGCCTGGGCTAATAGAAGCTCTTATAAAATTGTAAGCAAATACTGTGCAAGGAACAGACTTCTGTTGGGCTCTTAAATCTTAGACTAATAGGTGTCAGAAAACAGCTTGCCACAGAATGGAATAGTTTGTAATTCTAACTCTTCCCTTTGCCTTATGCCCCACAAATATCAGAGAATACTCAAAATATGAACAAAATCTCAGACTCTAGGATGTAGGCTCTAAAACACAAAATAGTCTATTCATTGGAGCATGTATTCAATCTTACTTACAAACTAATGAATGTGAGATATGAGTTTTGCACCATATGCATGTCACATGAGCCTCTTGTCCAGGGGAAGCTAGACAGAAAATGGGTTTGCCCTCCCTGTCTACTCTCTTTCTTCTACTCAAAATAAACATAATTTCCACCCACAGCTCTAGAGACTAACATGTAACTCAGCCCGGAACAATCAGAATGCTTCATCCTTCACTGTCTAAGCCAGACCTCCTGCAACCTGTCATTTGAAAGCTCTAGGACTGTGGTCACATCGCTGTTGGGCAGAGAAAGCTGATTTGAGAGAATTGAGCCAACAGGTTTGTTTCAGTTCTAATAAGCCTTGTTTGTATGAAGTTCATTTTGAGCTTGTTCTGCCTGCCCTGGTGTTCTCTGCAAGACTGCTTGTAGCTGGCAGTGAAAGCAGAACTCTCTTCTAAAGGAGATTCAAGTCTGCAACCTGTGGCCTTGGTGACGGGGTGGACAGATGATCTGCACAAAGGGCATAGCAACTGGACATGAGCCTGAGGTTTCCATGCCTGAGTTTGAAAGGACCAAGGGCACTGGCACACTCAACATTAAGCCACAGTAAAGGCTTTTTGCTGTTGTTATTGACCTTTTTAAAAATTGATGAGATATTTTATTATATTTCCCCTCCCCCAACTGCTGCCAGCACCTTTCCACCTTCCTCCCTACCTAAATACACATTTTGTTTTTCTTTTTTCTCTATCTCAAAGAGAAATGAAAAAAATCAAAGCAAATAAGCAGAAATAGAACCAGTTAAACATACCAAAACAAAACAAAAAGTACACACACGCGCGCACACACACACACACACACACACACACACACACACACACACCACAGTCTATTGTGTGCTAGAGCACATACACAGTGTTGCTGCACTGGAAAAAATGAACTTTCCCTTCCCTGGCAGGGTAAGGGATGGACTTTGAATCCACTTGCCCTTTTCAGTGCTAAGATTTTGTCTGGCTTGAACTTGTGCTGTCACAGTCCCAGTGAGTTCATGTGTGCAACAGTTGTATTGTATCTGGATGATTCTGTTTCCTTGATGCCATCTGCCATGGCTCTTAATTTCTTTACATCTCATAGACCCTACGTAGATGCGTAAGCCTTGAGGGAAGATATTTGATAAAGACCTTTTAGGTTTGAATGTCCCAACATCTCCCATTCTCTAAACACCGTCCTGGTGTTTGTGGGTCTCTGTGCTGCAAGATAAAGCTTCTCTAATGAGGGCTAGGTGATACACTGGTCTATAGGTGTAGCAATATGTCATTAAGAGTCATTTTATTACCATGTCCCTTTATCAGAATAATAGTGGTAGGTTTTCCCCTGGGACCAATGTCCTATGTAGTCTCAGGTTCTTAGCCACTTAGCAGTGCCGGGTATGGATTCCATCTCATGGAGTGGGCCTTACATCCAATCAAAACCTAGTCAGTTACTTCCATTATACCAGGTTTTAGGCCACCTGTAGCTGAGTGATATGATGAGGGAGACAATGTCATTTTAAGCCACCAAGTAAAACCTCCAGTGCCAGGAATGGGATACATCTTACTAAGTCATTGCCAAAGGGGTTCCATAGACCACCTCCCCAAACACCAAAGGTGATTGTCAAGGCTATTGGTTACCCTTCACAATCTAACAGTAAGGCCTTATTGCTGAAAATGCCACTTAGTTATGTCATGGAATATGGAGAAATCTAGCCGGTGCCCAGCTGGAAGTGTCACCCTTACTAGAATTCATGGTGCTGGAAGCTGTCTGGATCATACCAGAGGGAAAAAGTCATCACCAACATCACACAGTGAAGGTAAAAAAAAAAAAAAAAAAAAAGACATGGTCACTACAACCAACCTTTTTTTTTTTTTAATTTATTTTTGGTTTGAAGGTGTCAGATCTCCTGGAACTGGAATTACAGATAGTTGTGAGCTGTCATATAGGTGCTGGGAATTGAACTCAGGTCCTCTGGAAGAGCAGCCAGTGCTCTTAACTGCTGAGCCATCTCTCCAGCCTCACCAACCAAGCTTTTACTTTTCACCACTCATATGTGTTGTGGAATATTTTTTAACTAGGTAAAGATGTATTGCACTTGTTTATGCTTCAGAATATGATTTTAAATGTATGAAATTGTGTTACATTTGTTTATACTGCGTTTGTTCAACCACGTAAGGATGCGTGTTTAACTATGTAAAGCTGTGTTGCATTTGTTTCACCTTGCCTGCCTAAGGCACCTGCTTGGTCTAATAAAGAGCTGAATGGTCAATAGCTAGGCAGAAAGAATATGTAGGAAGAGAAATCTAAGCTTGAGAGAAGGAGAAAAAAACGAGAGAAAAGAAGGAGAAAGAGCAACATGCCAGAAGTCAGAAGGCAGGCAGCTATCAGCCGGCCAGCAGCCAAACAGACATAGTGACAGCAGAAAGTAAGATATACAGAAGGGAGAAAAGTAAAATTACCCAAGTCAAATGGTAGATAAAGAGAAACAAATTAATTTAAAAGAACTACAAGAAGTGAGCCTAAGCTAGGCCAAGCATTCAAAACTAATAATAAGTCTCCATGTCATGATTTGGGAGCTGGTTAGTGGCTCCCCAGTAAGAAAGCCTGCTATACACACACTCTAATTTCTACTATATAACAGGATCTCTAACTGTAGAACACCACCATTCTTCAAGCTCTCATGAAAATTTGCTAAAGACTAATTAAAAAAAGAATAGCTGTGTAAAAAGCTATACAGATTTCACAGTGAGAGTCTGAAATGAATATGAATAGTCTATAGAAACTATGCTTGATGTAAGGAATGGGTCTAGAATTCAGGGCCTAACATACACCAGGGAAAGACTCTATCACTGAGGTATGTTCTCAGCACCATTAATAACTAATATGTATAGCATCACCATATGCCAGACACTATTCTAGATACAGGAAAGATGTTAACTTGTTTAATCAGCATTTCATCCCTCCTCACTTGACAGCTAAAGAAACCGAGGTACAGAGAAGTCTAACCATTTGCTCAACACTGCACAATTTGTCTTCCAGAAATAGGAACCTCATTCCTGCTGTCAGGACCCCAAATTCATGCTTTTAATAACCAGGTTACACCTCTGCTTTTCAGTGTACCTACTAAGCCTGGCTCAATGTAGGAATTCAACAGGTGTTTATTAAATGGTAGTAGATAGGTATAAACTGTCTGTGTAAAGGCATGTTTGTAACAACCAAGTGATGTCGCCTCTTTATTTTTAAGTCAAAATGGCAGGAGTGGAGTGGTACCCAGGGGACAAAGGGTCCTCTGAAGGGACACTTCCAAATGTGCATCCCTTTTACTAGTACTCTGGAAAGAGTTCTTAGAGCGTGGTATACAAAAGCATAAATTATATTTGAAGTAGGATGATTCTCAAATCATTTCCTGGGAAACTGGATCATCCTAAGTATAGAAAAGGGATCCACCTCATGCCAAAGGGCAGAATAATAGGAAATAGGCTGCCGAGGTAAGGAAGTGTAGAAAGACAAAATAGAGCCTCCAGAAATATTCATTCGCCATCTTTCTCACTTCCTGCATGAAGACAGTATTTCCTCTCTCATCTGGAATGTAAATAAAACAGTTCTTTAAACTATAATTTTCTTAGCAGCCAATGTTAGCAGAAATGGCTTCTGTAACTATAATTTGAAAAGTTTCTTTATGATGAGGGTTTTTGAAAAATATGTGATAAGTGAATTATAATTCCATTCAGAGTAAATTTTTATGAGTAACTTTAATATCCTTCTAAATAGGAACCATTATTTTCTCTATTGGTTCTATTGTAAAGAATAATGTGGCTACAGTCAAACACAGAGGCTTAACAAAACCACTCCCTCACTGGAATGCTGTGATCAAGTTTGCTAATCCGTGTACACCAGCCGAGTTTAGCAACTTCTGGAAAAGACCTTTTCAAGGATCGCCTGCCATGTGGCTTTGCAAAACAGAGAAGGATAGGAGCTCGGTATCTGATAGGTGCAGTGGCTTCAAGGATCTAAGGAACAAAATGGCTTAAAAGGTTCATTCAACCCAAACCATGGCAATTGCCAGGATCTGGAAAACCTGGATTCTAAGAACAACTGATAACTCTCACTTGATAGCTGTGGAAAAAAACTATGAGGTCATCTACCTACCTGTCCCCCAGCCAGTTCTAGAGAAGCAATTGGAGCCTAGCTTGCTAGAGTACCGCTTCCTTGTGTGGGGAGAGAAAACTCCTTTTGGTATAGTCTGGTTGGCCCAGTGAGAGCGAGGCACTTCTACATATCCAGCTTGCCTGAACCACACAAGGGGAACCTGCTTCAGATGAATCCTGGACTGGCCCCAGAGGCACATATTAACACCGATCTGAAACAGGACACATGGGAGCTGTTTGTTTTACAGATTTTTTTTATTCCCTTGCAGTCACAAGAGCAATATTTCAACACCCCCAGAGAGAAAGGAAACTGTTGACAGGGTGAACAGCCTGACCTGCTCAGCTCCGAAGCGCTGCCAGAAAGCTGGGACAGGTGCATGTCCTTGCTTGTCAGATGATTGGGGTGATTTACATGAGCTGTGAGGCTGCAGCGGACTTGGTAATCTAGGTGGACACACGTTATGTTTTTAAGACATTGCTAGAGGCATAAGGGGCTCTGCAGTGAGCATAATACTGTTGTGAAGAAAAGGCTATGTAAGCTGCAAAACCAGGCTCCAGAAAGACTGAATGTATTAACCCTCAGAAAAATAACTGATAGGGCTGGACTGAGATGGTGCATGCCTTTAGTCCCAACACCCAGGAGGCAGAGGCAGGCAGATCTCTGTGAGTTCGAGGCCAGCCTGATCGACAAATCAAGTTCCAGGACAGCCAGGGCTGCTACACAGAGACATCCTATAAAATAAATAAATAAACAAACAAATGAAAAAATAACTGCTAAAGACTGAATAGAAACATTAACTTGTTCTGCTTCTCTAGACTGTTTGGACAATTAAGATTAATCCAGAGATGCAAAACTAGAAATAAATTTTTCCTTTTTGTATGTTTTGTTAAATAGCTCCCTTCTCTGACAGCAAAGCAGCCTCAGAAATAACAATCTAGAAAACAGAATGAGGGAAAATTGAAAAGCATCAACATCATTTATTTTGGGATTAGGGAGCAATTTCTTTTTTGTGCCTTACATAAAGAATTGCATGAATTTCTATAACCAATTGATCATGGTGGGGGGAGTGGGGAAGAAAAAGGTAGGTAGAAGGGAGTGAGGGAGGGAAGGAGGGAGGGGATAGGGGAGGAGAAAGGAGAAGATGAGGACACAGTCCTGGTCCTACACATGCATGTACCCCTCCCCCTCCCACCCCCACTCCCCCAACCCCCGCTTTTGTACACTAACTTACTTAAAACTAGTTTTCGTCAGCCCTGTTCATTCAGATCTATTTATTATGTAACTGTGTATCTTGAACACCATATACTTAGTATATGTAGACTGCCATGTCAGACTTGTGTACTAACAAGTTCTACAGACAACTATTGACTGGTGGCTTTTTCTTTCTTTCCTTTAGTCAATCTTTGTTTGTTTGTTTGAGATGCAGTCTCTCTCTCTGTAATCCTGACTGTCCTGGAACTTGCTATGTAGATGGGCTGGCCTCCTCCTGCCTCTGTTTCCCAGGTGCTGGGATTAAAGGTGTCTGCCATCACCATGGTCATTTTTCTTAGTGGACAATGGCAGTCATTTTTTTCTTTTCTTAAAATCAACAACAACAACAACAACAACAACAAACAGAGGTGGTGGTGCACACCATTAATTCCAGCACTTGGGAGGCAGAGGCAAATGGATTTCTGTGAGTTCAAGGTCAGCCTGGTCTACACAGTGAGTTTCAGAGCAGCTTTGTCTCAATTAAAAAAAAAAAAAAAAAAAAAGTAGTTTTGTTTTGTTTTCAGTTTGTGTGTGAAAATGTATGCACGAATGGAGGCCAAAAAAAAAGGGTGTCAGATCCCCTAGAATCATAGTTGCAGGTAGTTGTGAGACACCCAGCACGGGTTCTAGGAACTCCATTCTTTGTCAGAATAGCAAGTGCACTTAACCACTGAGTCATCCCTCCTAGTCACCTTTACAGAATATCATTAAGCTTGACTCTTAAACCAGGCACTAGGCTCCCCCTATAATTTCAGCTCTTGGGGGGCAAGAGGATTTCCAGATTCCAGGCTAGTGGCTACAGAATAAGACCATCTCACAAAAATGTCCAGAAGAAGGTTGACAATTTAAAGAGATTGCACCAGAAGGGACATGCAGTGAACAAATGTATTCAAAGGCAGCAACACCATCTCACTGAGTTCCCTGTAGGTTTTTCTGTAAATAGTTTGTTTTCCTTGCTTTGCTCATACTGCTTCCTTGGGTTTTGTTTGCTTGCTTGCTTGCTTTTTAACTTTGTTTAGTTATGAGCTAAGTTAAAGTTATATAGCCCATGCTGGCCTCAAATTTCTGACCTTCTTGTTTCAGCCTTCCAAAGTGAGGATGCCACATCCTCTTGATTTTTTTTTTTCTTGCTTGCTTCCTTCCTTCTTCCTCTTGCTCTCTGTCTTCCTTCCTTCTTTCCTTCCTTCCTTTCTTTTCCACTTGATCCTGTCTATGAACCACGGGTACAAGATACAACATCATAGCTGGCTGGCCTGATTTCCCTAGCCCCAAACAAACAATGGCCAAAAAATGAACCATTTTAATACCTCTGAAATTTTTAAAAAGAAAAAAAAAACCCTCTATGTGCAGGCATGTTCTTATACAAATTCAAATAATAGGATATAAGGTGCAGAGAAAGTGTAGGATTATTTCCATGGTTTCCAGCCATCAAGGAAATCCAGTTTGCAATTAGGTGATTAACACAAAAGCCAGTGGTAACAAGCAATGTGCTCTTCTTTCCAACATCTTTCCTACAAATTACTGTTAAAAGCATCTCCCTGTATTTTTCACTTTGTCTTGATTGCCTGTTGAGTTAAGGTGATGAGTTCGTGAGATGGTTTAGATAATTGCTCAGCAACTGACGAATGCTACATGTTATCTCATGCAAGCCACTCAGCAACTGTGCCAGACACCTCTCTGGGAAACCCTTTCACTCTAGCTTAGAATAGCTTGCAGTGCTCAACTGCATTCTCCGAGTTAGCCCTGACTATTCTCATTCCCGTGGCCACTATCCAGGGTCATAGTACATCTCATCAAATGTCCCTTCTGCTTGTACCACCTATACACAGAGATGCCTTCCTTAGTCTCTCTACTCAGGGTACGAAGACCTTGGCTATAATTGTTCCTTGAAACCACCTGGCTCTGAGTAGAGATTATGTTCTATTTAAAAAAAAAAAAAAAAAAAGTAAAACTGTTGATGACTTAGCCCACAGGAGAATAAATTAGTGTCTTTAGCTAAATTAAGCAAATATATGCATATATTCATATAGCCACTGTTAAGTGACAGTTTGGCGTTATCTATTTTAGCACTCCTTGTAATTTTCCCTCATTAAAAAGTAGGGATTCATTCAGTTACATCAGCTAAGAATAACATAGCCACTGTGGTCCTCTAGAGTCCTCCTATCCCATCATCCTGCATCCATGCTATCTGCTGCCGATGTTCTCTTCTTCTGTAGGTCCCTTCCTACCTTGCACATGGCCCCTCTGCTGCTTCCTTTAGCAAGGCTTCATGCTCCTTTTCCAAAGCATGTTCAGCCAGCACCTTCAGTGAAGACTGTTCAACATATAATCCCCAAATGCACAGGATGAGTAATGTTTGTGTCTCTCTGTGTTATCTGTCCTTTACCATGGGATAGATATGGAATCAGGGAGGGACTCCTTTGTAGTGTCCTCTCCAAACACTGCTTCTGCAAAGATGCTCCCTCTCTGGATCCCTGACTTCTGACAGTGTAAGAATGAATGTCTTCCAGGCTCAGTGCTACTGTGGAAAAGAAACCCTGCTCTATCCAAGTGTGTTGTGTGCCTTTAATCCCAGCACCTGGGAGGCAGAGACAGGCAGACCTCTGTAAATTTGAGACCAACCTGGTCTACAATGGGAGTTCCAAAACAGCTGGAATTGTTAAACAGAGAAACTCTATCTCAGAGGGAGGGGGAGGGGCAAGACAGACAATACAGGATCAGACCCTATTGCATTGCAATGGTGATGGCAATGCCTGATGCTTAACTCTTTCATGACTACAGAGCTTAATGATCACCACCAGTAGGTCTAAAAGTAGTTATGATCTTCTATGTGTTCTCATCCCTATTCCACACCATGAAAGTACGATCAGTAACAAAGAATGCACTCGCAATATTTAAAACACTATGAGGAAAAAAAAAACTATCTGAAAACAATGTTCTAAAAGTTTGTTGGTAAAGGTATTTCCCCCTAGAGAGATGTCAATGTAGCTTTTCTATGCTCTAAAGGAGCTTTCCATGCCTCTTACTTCTATTTAGATTTCCATTTGTTTGTTGTTTAATTATTTGGTTGCTTATTTAAATAAGGTCTTCTTATGTTGCTCAGTATGGCTTCAAACTGCCTGTAGAACTCAGGTTAGCTTTGAAATCCTGATCCTCCTAAGTGCCAAGATCAGAAGAGTACACAACCAGGCCTGGCTTTAAGGGGTGTTTGTCCCTAGTATTTTTATTTGTATTTGTTAATTTATTTATTTGTCTGGGGTAGGGTTCGGGGCTGTAAGCGTGCATGACTGTGGAGGTCAAATGGTGGCAAGCAACTTAGCCTCCTGAGCCATCTTGCCAACCCTCTGTCTTGTTTTTGTAAGCGCTAATTGGTGTCCAGACTGATGGTCCAGCATGTCAGGACTGATGATCTAACATGCCCGCCTCGCTCTGCTACACTTTTAGTACCAGCCCTTTCGTGCAGTATCTCTTTTTACTTCCCTGTCAATCCCTTCCTCCTAAATCCTAAGCCCCAAACCTAGACAGTCTTTGACCCATTACTGACCACATACACATTATACTGTGGCAAATCTTTGTATTTTCAGAAGTGTAAAGACAGGAAAGAAAAGAAAGATATGTTTAATTTTTGTAACTATCTAGTAGAAATTGCAGATTTATCCATAAAAATGTCATGGAATTTTTTTCTCTCCCTCTTGTCTGAAATTCCTTTGCATCAGTATGGTACGGCACTTATTGTCTCGGGTTACCAAAAACATTCCACTGGTTTTTGCCCACACATACCCCCAGTGGTGCTGGGGAATGGGAATGAGGGCTTTGTCATTTTATGCAAGCAAAGAGCTATACAACAGTACCTCACAGACTCTGACCAGAATAGATGGAACATGTTCATCATACAAATGACTACAGATGTGGGCACAGTGACAAAGATCTGCTACTGAAAACAGTAAGATATTTTCAAATAACTGTTCACTCCCTCTGTTGATTATGCTCTCACCACAGGCAAAACAGCATTGTAGTTTTTGCAGCCTTGATGATAATAGCTGTTAGCTCTGATCCGCATTTGTGGCATAATGGAAAAAGTAATGGTCTCTGACATTTACCTTTGTTTAGTTAAGTCTTTGATTGATAAGTCAAATCTTTTGAGTCATGGAATCCCAGCTGGTGGGAAGATTGGCAGGCATCATTTTTGTTTATCCACAGAGTCACCCCAGCTGAAATGTCTTTGTTATTTCCCTTGTTTCCTTTTGCTTGGGCTTCTAAGTAGGTTTCTATTCCATCCTTTTTTCCCTCCTTAATAATACATTACTCAATGATCAACCATGTTCAAAGGTTTCAACACATCTCTATTGACACACTAAGTACAAAATTCCTTGCCTTAGTGTATCTAAGGCCTCCAGAAAAACAATGCAACTTGCATCTTCGGCTTTAACTCCCAGGACTGCCTAACAAATTGCTTTTGTCACACAAGATGTGCTGCCTCCTACTGGAAACCATGGCAGATAATGTAGTTTCCAGAGTTCACAGGCTTCAACCTCGCCTCTGCCAGTTGCCAGCTCTGTGACTTTCAGCAGATTCTTTAAAAGCTTTGAGACTTAATCTCATCAGCAAAGCTGAAGTGACTCAAAAAAGTGAGTTACTGTTATGTAAAGTGCTCGTCATTTTGTCACCCCTGGCATTTGTTTATTCTCCTTTTCTGGGATGAACACTCAGCTCCTTTTCAATCATTCCACAATGTTGTTTTCACACCTGTGAAATGACAGCATCAAAACTACCAGTGGGTAGAGAAGGGAGACCAGGAAAATGGCTCAGTGGGTTAAGTAACTGTTGTGCAAACATAGGGACCTAAGTTCTGATCCCCAGAACCAATGTAAACATCTAGGTTTCACATCTGTAACCCCATCACTGGGGGGGGGGGGAATGAAGGCAAGTGAACACCCTTAGAGCCCATGGCCAGCCAGTCTAGACAGATCAATGTGTTACAGATCCAGTGAGAGATCTTGTCTCAAACATGAGTTGGAGAGTGGTAGAGGCCATCCAACATTGACCTCCTGCCTCCATGCACACATGTGCACATACTCTGAGGTACACATACATAGTACACACACACAGAAGCACACACATGTGCCAGAGAGAGAGTGTACTCGTGCTTGAGACATACCTGGGAATTTGTTTAAGATACAGATTTATATTTATGGATGTGAGCCTATCTTTTAACAGCTGAGCTATCTATCCCTCCAGACCTTAAAATACAGATGTAAAGACCTATCCTAGACCAACTAATAAAGAATAGAGTATTGGGCTAGCACTCTTAATGAATTTTCCATGTCATTCTTCTCTCCTTCATTTCTTTTTCTTTTATTTCCTTCCTTCCTTTCTTCCTTCTTTCCCCCCTCCCTTCCTTTCTATATAAGGTTGCATTATATAGGCCAGGCTTGCCTTGAACTTGCAATTTACCCAGGCTGGTTTTAAAATTACAGCCACCCAGTGCTGAGAGTTGGTTCCTAGGTTAAGAGTGTTTGCTGCTCTTATGAACAACCACAGTTCAGCATGTGAAAGGCAACTCACAAATGTCCATAGCTCCAGTTAACCAACACCCCCCCCCTTTTTTTGGCTTCTGTGGGCACCAGTCACACATGTAAGTGCACAGACATATATATGGGGGAAATACTTATTGACATAAAAAAGCAATAAATACCTTCTTTAAAAATTACAGCAACCCTGCTGCCTCAACTTCTCAAGTGCTGGAATGACAAACCTACATCACTAGAGTCAGCTTTTCCAGGTAATCTGGGCTCACACTAAAACTGTAAACTGAGATCTATTCCAAATGGTGTGGCCCAGAGCTATTTCTTATTTCCCCCACAGTACCTGGTGCCTTTCCCGACTAAATCCTTCAGAATATTATGTGCCATCCCTTGTCACATATCCTGTCTACTTTGTCATAACCATAAATGTACATTCACTTTCTTTCCTGCTAAATTCTTGACTTTGTAAGAGCTTCCTCTACTAAGCTTCAAATGGGAAGCACAGAGACCAAAGAAACTCATAAAAGAAAGCATTCAACTCAGCTAATTGTTTTAGAGGGCTAGAGTTCATGATGACTGAGCCAAGCAACAGCTGAGAGCTTTCATCTTTGTCCACAACCTCAAAGGAGAGAGAGAGAGAGAATCATATGCACTGGGAATCATATGAGCCTTTTGAAACTTCTGACACACTTTCTCCAACAAGGCCACACCTCCTAATCCTTCTTGAAGAGTTTCACCAAATAGGGACCAAATATTCAAATATATGCCTTTATGGGGGCCATTTTCATTCAAACAACTCCATAATGCTCTAGCAGTTTCCTTTACTATATTTGGTCCAAAATGTCTGTAATTCTCAAGGTATTAGATAAAAATTATTAGAAATATAATCTTTCTTAGTCCTGCCTCAACTTGATATGCCATTCTTTGTTGACACCCATGGGAGGCCTGCCCTTTTCTGAACAGAAACAGAGGAGGAGTGGATTTGGGGAAGGAGGTAAAATAAATGAATACATTTAATTAATAAAAAAGAAATCTAATCTTCCTTTTTAATTTTTCTAAAGACTTCCATTTGGGGGCCAGCAAGATGGCCTCAGCTGGTAAAGGTGCTTGCTACCAAAATCTGACTACTTGAGTTCAATCCTTAGGACTCACAAGGTAGAAGGAGAGAATCAGACCCTGAAACCTGCCTCCTAACCTTTGCATGTGTGATCTGCCATATGTAAACCCCACATGAATGCACACAAGTAAATTCAAATGTAATTCAAACGTTAAAACTTCCACTTTAAGAATTTAGCAACAACACAGGTTGACTATTTCAAGGGTTGTTGATTTGTTTTGCATTTGGCTTTGATATATATATTCATTCACATACATTTGTGTGTGTGTAACAGGTGCCAATCTAAAATGTTCTTTTTCGGGAATTGAGGAGTTGTAGAGCATGATTGTGTGTGTGGTGTGTGTGTGGTGTGTGTGTGTGTGTGTGTGTGTGTGTGTGTGTGTGTGTGTGTGTGTGTGTGTGTGTGTATGCTTTGTTTTTTGTTTTTGATTGTTTTCTTAAACACGGTTTCTCATTGGACTGGAGATTTGCCCCATTCTCATCTGCATATGGATTGGCATTGACATACCTCAGGTCTTGTTTGGGTGGCCATAGTCTTGAGATTTTGTGAGTGCAGCTTCTTTGTCATTCATAGAAGACACTGTCTCACAGCTAATGTCCTGGTCCTTTGAGTCTTATAATCTTTCTGCTCTCTCTGCCGCCATGTTCCCTGAACCTTGGGTTGGTTTGGATTGTGATGGATCAGCTGTGGGTGGAGTCTCATGGAGTTGTTCTCCATTTTTACTAATGTCTGTGGCAGAAAGAAGCTTTGTTGATGGGGAGAGGATATGGGGGAGGGAGGAGGGAAATATAAGGATGTGTATTTAGAATGCAGTTGGGAATTAAGCTAGTTTAGGAAAGTATCAGTAGTAGATTCTCCTCTATCATCTGTGGTCTCACCAGCCATAAATAGTTGGCTGGGTTTACAGTACTAGGTATGATTTCTAGCCTGGTGAATGGGCTTGAAGTCTAATTAGACAGCTGTTGGTTTTCCCCTAAATATCAGAATACTATTTTTAAAGCATTATTCACTAATTGCTGGTTACTAATGAGCAACTAAAATTAAAAAAAAATGAAGTATTTGTCCTCCACACTTTTCCAAACTGTGTATAAATAGTGTCTGTAATTAGACTGTCATGAAAAAATTTAGCTAAATACTTGATATCGTCGTGCAGAATGCCAGGCAAGTAATTGAACACAAGCTTTTGGAAGTTAGTATATCTTCTTGTCAGGGAGGGAGTCTGCTGTCATTGGATTTCTCTTGCTCTAGTGGATGCCCGTGCTGCCCCCTTTATTTGAAGATAACCTTAACCACAATGTTACTAACCCGATAAGCAGCGCTTGCTCAGAGATAACAGAAAGCCATGCTCTCACTCTGTTCCAGCACTATCTATAAAAGATAACTGTTAGGTTTTTTTTTCTCCTCTGGCAGAGATTTATACTCTGTTGCCCTTATCAGATGAGGCCCTGGTTTGGGAAACAAAGTATAATTAAAGGTAATTTAAAGATTTCTGGTTTTTATATAGCCTCAAGATTCCAGCATTATTTACTTCTTCCACTGAGAAAAAAACAATAGCCATAGAATGGCAGTGTTGAAGACACAGTTTGCATAGCAGATAAGGTCCCGGGATGCCCTTCTAAAGATAATCTTCCCACTGCTGCCCAGCTATCTGGCAATCCATCTCTCAGCTTTCAAAGATGACTTTCAGAAGGATCTGGAGAGAGCTCTTGGGGAATTTCTGAAATGCCTAAAATGTTTGAGAAAACTCTACTTGCTGTGACTGGTTATGGAGCAAGATGACAGCAGAGATGGGTGATACTCTGTGCATGAGTCACAGAATGAATAGTCAGTGGAGAAGTCTATCTAGACAAACAAAAATAGAATGGGTCCAAGAAAGAGGAGAAAGAAAACTAGGAGGAGGAGAAGGGGGAGAGGAAGAGGAAGAGGGAGTGGAGGAGGAGGATTACAAAATAGATGAGGAGGACAAAAAAAAAGTTGGATAAGGAAGGGAAGGAGGAGGGGGAGGAGGAGGAAACAAATAAAAGGAATTTTCCTTTTAGAAAGGGACTCTAGAGAGAATATAGGTGTGATTAAACAGGTCTAGGAAGAAATCCAGCCAGGCTCAGTGCTGTGCACCTCTAATGTCAGAACTTAGGCAGGAGGATCACAAGTTCAAGGCCAGCTCAGGGACCACATACTGAGATACTTTCTTAAAAAAAATTGTGTTGATACAAAAAAGACAATTGCTTGATAATCCCACTCCTGTGATGTGCCTAGAAAGAACAAATCCACAGAACATTAAGTTGAAGAGAAGTCATCAGTATATGGAGGAAGAAAGCAGGAAGTTGTTCTTAATGAGTGTAGGCTTTCTTGGACCACCAGCCCCCAAATCATGACAAGAAGACTTACTATTAATTATGAATGCTTGGCCTTAGCTTAGTCTTGTTTCTAACTAGTTCTCTTTAACTTAAGTTAGCCTATTTCTATTCATATATGTGCTACGCTGAGGCTCCTTTACCTAATCTAAATACTGCCCACCCTGCTTTCCTTTTTTCTCCATATCTGGCAGGCTGGCTCTCAGCTGGCTGGCTTCCCCTTTCTCTCTGCCAGCCAGCTTCACCCATCCTTCCTTTGCCTAGCTATTGGCCATTCAACATTTTATTAGACCAATCAGGTGCCTCAGGCAGGCAAGGTGAAACAGCAGCACATCTTTACATAGTTAAACAAATATTCTATTCTACAACAACAAATGGGTAAAGAGATTCTGTTGTAAGTGATAGATTTGTTTTGGAACTAGAGGGCACATTGTAATGCCATTTAATTGTACTATTTAGATAAATTATAAAGGCAAACCCCATATTCTGTGCATACTACCACAACTTTAGAACATGAAAATACACAGAAACCAAGGACAGCACCCATGGACAGAAAGTGATTATCAAAAACTAGAACAGAAAGTCACCACCAATGAGTAATGGTCCTTCTGGCTAGGGAGAGGCCCACAAGCAGAACTGACCATAATAGCATCCTCTTCCTTTGAGGTGTTTGTATTAAAGTATTCTGCAGGCCACCATATTTACTTGGAAAGAAGAAAACAGAAGTGACCAGTATGCTATGGATGAATAGTTTGCTGTGGAAAAAGATTGAATCTTCATCACAAAATCCTCAAAGTCCTGATTTGGGGACACAAGTAATTTAAAACCCAATCAAAATGTACAGAAATGAATAAAAATAGAAAATACAGCCACATGAGGTAGTGCCTGGCTTTGAGATCCTGTGATTGATTCACAGATCTTTAGAAAATTTTCAACACTCAGCATCTAGCACTCACAGAGGCGGAAGTATGTCCTCCAGGAACACAGAACAGGACCACTCCTGTTAGTTTGTGACTGTAGAAAATGACTTTGTTGTGCAAACTAAAGCAATATTTCTTCAGAGGCCAGCAGCAGCAGCTCATACTGGGACACCAGAAACTCTAGGAGGGGACATCAATCCTGACCAGGTAACACTGGTGTCAGCTAAACCATTTAAACCTCCCTACAGGGAAACAATGGTAGGGCGCAGTAACAAGCTGTACAGGTGGTTAGTCAGACCACACTGCCCAGGAAGACCACAGGCACATCACTGAGCTTAGGTGCACAGCACTGACCTTTACTGATGTCACAGTGCATCCTGCCTCTCACCCTCCTCTTCTCTCGGTGTCTTATTGGGAACATATCTGCAACTTACTTACAAGGTCTGTTTCCAGATATCTTTTTGAATGTATGGTCCTATCTTGCACTTGCAGGAAGACATTTCAAGATAGGCTTTCCTTCCTTCTGCAATAAAATGATCCAGTTCTTAGATTTTTTCTTTCTTTTCCTTTTCTATAATCTCCACTCTTCTGTCTGTCATGTGTACTTTGGAACAATACAGAGCTAATAGTAAAACTTTGTCCATATTTTTTATATATATAAAACATGGGATTTAATGAGAATTAAGATTTTTTCCCTTTATATCAAACCCATTATCACTTTCCTGTAGTTAATTCCATGCCCTTAAGTCCCTTCTGCATCTATCTGCTGCCTGTCTGCTGCAAACCCACATGGACAGCTGGCATTCACAAGGGAAAAGGTCCAGCATTCATTCTTCCTCCAGGATCTACTTTCCAAACCAGCTGGGTCTCTTATCGCTTCCCAACCATCTTAGCCACATTCTCTGAAGGCTCACACTGATTTCCAACTTGACCTTGACATACTTGACATTGATATTACTTTTTTTTTTTTTTTTTTTGATAATGACCTCTTGCTGTAATTTGCACTGGTCTCTTGAATTATATTCCCCCTGGTAATTGTAGATAACAATTGTGCAGGATACAGGATCCAACACACAGATCCAACAAACAGCATTTCTACCACTCTTCCCAAAGACAGGTTGGCAAATGAATCCACATTTAAACGTGTAAAAACACAAGCAATCCCAGCATCTGGGAGACGGAGATAGGAGAATTACTGTTAGTTCACAGCCATCTTGGGCTATGTAGAGAATTCCATGTCATACTAGACTATATTGGTTAAGTTCTTGTCTCAAAAACAAAAAAGCAAGCAAGCAAACAAACAAAAAATGCCATGCCCCCAAGGATTCACATTTAACTAATAGATTTTCTCCAGTTACTTCTGTAGAGGTTGTCCATATAGTTTAAGAAATACTTCCTACAAGCAAATGATGCATTTTCATGTTGTGCTGACACTTGAGGATGTCCACATCTGAACACAACCCACCAGCCAGTCATAGAAGAACCAAGGAATATGAAGTCTATCCCTAATATGGACTATAGTTTGCAACACTCAGCAAGTGTCTGTATTTTTAGGCTTGGAGGGTTATTTATCCAACTAAGGAAATCTGAAGACGAAAACCTATAGTTTCTAAAATTTGATACAAGGAGGTATCTTTTTATCATGAAAACATGCACTGACTTTTAGAATCTCAAGGAAATAAAACAGCTGAATAAAGAGGACCCAGTGCTGCCAGTGGAAAACAGCACACTTTGCTCTCTGTGTAAGTCGGAATATTCCATTTGGTTCATGTTTTCAGAGGTTTTTGTCCAAGTTCGACTCCATACATTGCTCTGAGCCTAAGGCAACACAGAATACTGTAGTAGAATGTCTAATGTCTGGGATTCACTCATAATCCTCTGGGCTCCTCCAAAGGGCTCAGGTTACTTCTATGGCTCTGCCCTCTGCAACACACACAGCTTGTCTTCTAAGCTTGGGTAGGCTGCCGCTGGTGATCTTGGTGGCCAACCCATGGTATTGAACTCTCCAAAATGCTGGGATCTTCTGCTGAAATTGGGCTGCATTTTTTACTGATAGCTTCGCTGGGATCTCCTCATGGTGCCAAGCCTCAGCTTCTCTGCATGACCTCTTCGATCCTGGGCCTCCAACTGCTACTGAGACTACACCTTCACCAATGGCTTCTCTGGTTTTTCACAGAGCCAAGCCTCATTGCTCTCCATGACTTCTTCATGCATTCAAAACCAGTATCACCTGGGTGACTCTTACACTACCAAGTCCAGCTGCCAGCACAAGGTAAAACCTTCGCCATCTCAGGAACACAGCTTCTGTGTGTTGACACTTTCCAGGAGATTTCATCTCAGTGATGCTGGCCTCTTAATCGCCGCTAATTTCTCATCTCCAGCTGCCCAGCATCAGTTGTCCTAGTTTATAAAGCCAAGGTTTCACTACAATGGTACTAGTCTCTTACAAATCAGGACTCTTCAATCCCAGCTGTCCAGAACCAATGAATCCTAATTCAAAATAGTAAATATGCAACAGCCCTGATAGTATTTAAGTGACTTTCAAACTTCCCACTACAACTTTACAAGCCAGGCCCCCGTCATCTGCATTTCTCTCAGTACTCTTTTCTTCCATGCTCCCAAAGAACTGCTCACCAAGATTTGAATACTCAATGGCTTTTCTTACCCAAAGTTTCTAACTCATTCCACAATCTTCCCCATAGCATCATGGTCAGGTCTGTCACACCAATACCCCACTATCCTAGTACCAATTTCTGTTGTAGTTAGGGTTACTATTGATGCAATGAAAAAAACATGACCAAAAGCAAGTTTGGGAGGAAAGGGTTTATTTGGCCTATGCTACCATATCACTGTTCATCATTGAAGGAAGTCAGGACAGGAACTTAAACAGAGCAGAAACCTAAGGACAGGAGCTGATGCAGAGGCCATGGAGGTGTGCTGCTTACTGGCTTGCTCTCCATGGCTTGCTCAGCTTGCTTTATTTAGAACCCAGGAACCCCCAGCCCAGAGGTGGCACCATTCACATTAAGCTAGGCCCTCCCCGATCAATCACTATGAAAATGCCCTCCAGGCTTGCCTGCAGCCCCATCTTCCAGAGGCGTTTTTCTCACTCAAGGCTCCCTCGGTCTTGTGTCAAGCTGACATAAAACTAGCCAGCACAGAACTGTAATGTTCTCCTTTTTGTTTAACATTTTTCCGAATCTGTGTTTGTGGAAAAACTAAATATTTTGTTTGTAAAAGAAATATTTTTCTCTCTTCATTAAGGAAGATAGGAGCCAACACTGTAGTTCCATGTATCACTTCAAATACTCAAGTTTTTGAGCAATTCTGATCCATTCCATAGTAATAATAATAAGAGCAAATAGAAACCCCACAACAATGATGACTGTTCTAACTGAAGTTAGTAAACATCACGACAGCCATACAACACAAATCTTATTCGTGTCCACACAAATCCCAACAAGGTTCTGAAACTCTCCTGACATGCTCTCCTTTGATGATGACTCAGGCATCCACAATCCTTGAACACAGCAGCTAAGCCAGCTGCTGAAATTAAGAAGAGATTTAGGAGTATTCTGGCAATCAGCTATTTTGGCCCAGAAACACATCTTTTCTACTCTTGTATCATTGGCCAGAGCTAGTTCTGTAACTCTAACTGCGTACAGGCTGGCAGCGAGGAAGAACACAGTAAAATGTGACTGTATCTCATGTGTCTTTCGCACAAGCATCTCTGGTTTTTACATCTTAAGCACAGCACAACTCCATGTATATGTTATCTCAAATTTGCCAACAACACTTACGATGAATTATTAATTTCACTTTCTGAAGAAGCCAAGGCTCATAAAATTTTACTAATTTATGTGTGATTACCTCTGATCCTCACAGAAATCTCCCAGGGCATGTTGTAACTGTCTCCCAACAGTAAAGACTTCCGTAAAAGTCAGTGGCAGAGTGGGATCTGCACTGTGCGAAAGGTGTCCCCATGTTTCACCAACCACTGTGGACCATGCCCGATGCCCAGTACTGAGAGGCTGGGAATAAAATAAACCCAGAGAGGAGAAAGGCCAAGGCCTGCTTGTATAATGCATACCAGGCACCAGACACTACCATCAGCACCTTGCCATAGGGCAGCAACTGGGTGTTCACAGCTATGTGGAACCCTAACATCAAAGACACAAAATAGGCACTTCGTCATGCATCAGAGTTCTCTGTAAACCTAATCTAATCGATTTAAGGTTAGGAATCCACAAGTAGCTTTCAAGACCCCAGAATATCGAAGTGTTCAGAATATTATATTTCTGAAAAATGTGCAGAAAACTGATGGAGAATGTTAAAAAACACTAATTAAGACCACTATCTCTTCCCATTCCCAACTGCCTAACTGGGATATTTTAAGCTCCAATTAAGAAGAAATTGGATAGAGTATGTATTTAGTTTGGCCTGAATGCAGTCTTTTCTATGACAGGCAGCTGGTTTTTCAGGAGAGTCTGTAAGGTCCACTGACACACCTGGGCACAGCCACAGGTGTACTGTAATATAAGACATCTCAGTGCATGAGGAATACAAATGTGTGCGAAGGCAGAAATGGTCAGATGGGAGTCTATGGGAAATTCTCCTGAACATCAAATGGGTGAGACTTCGAGGAGAAAAGTCAGATTCCACAAGCAAGCAGTCAGAAACAAACCCATCAATGTGGTGTGTACAGTTATAAGTCACATATCTTTTTCTTTTAATGACAATTACATGAAATAAGACTTACTACAGTTTCTAGGTTTGTAAGAGTAGTTCCAAGTGTGTATATGCATGCTAATATGTGAATAAAATTATAGATGTTCCCTAAATTTGACAGCAATGTTTTATTTTGTATGATCAATATTGAGTTGTGGAAATAAAAAAGGTTTAAAAAAAACTATTATCACAAAGAAAACCAAATTTCAATCAACCATGCCAGTGAAAATACTTTTTGTAATCTCTTTGTAGAAATTTACATTAAAATGTAAAGTTTATTGGTAGGTATTCTCAAATAGTTCATACCCAAAAATATCAGGGAATGTCAAGTTTAATTTCTGGAGTTTATTTGAATGTGTAATATTTGACAGCTCTTTTAAATGTGCCTATGTGTGTGGTTTCTTTTTTTCAGTGTCCATCACCAAACACCTGTTTCCTATTCTTTTCTTAAAGACCCCTCCCTCCATATTTAGGAAGGCTTAGGTACCCCAGAATCATTAGCAGGGAAAATATCCTTCCTATTGGCCTTGAAGAACTCCAATTAGTTAAACATCTGAAGGCCACCTTTAAAAACAATATGTAGGTGAGTATAATACAGTTAGTCCACAGGCCGGCTATTTCAAAGCATAGTAAGTTTTTGAAGACTGAAATTACTCATTGTGGATTAGACTTTAATCTGCAGACATTGATTTGAAATTCCACCGCCAAAGGCAACTCCAGATTGCTGCTGGTTATATCTCCATGCAGATTGTGTTTATCAATCATGAGTATTGTTCAACTTGAAAGGGCAACTGTGACTTGGCAGAGCCTGAGATAAAAAGGTCCTGGGTAAAAGTGGCCTCTATAAAGCCAAGGAAGGTACCCTTCTGCTCCACTCTCCATAACCTGAGACTATCTGAACTCTCTGGGGAGAGAAGAAAACTAGGGTTTCCCTCTGTGACAAATGAAGCTTTCCCTCTTGTTGGTGGGTATAGAATATCTTCAGTCACTGACACACAGAAACTGGAGAGTACCCAGGAAGCACACAGTGTTGATAACTGAAACTTCCATCAAAATGCTACTGCATATGCAAAATAGATGACCGTAGATGTTTTCCCTTTTGAAAAATGTTGACTATGGTCCATGCTTTTGGGACATTATGCCTGAAGACAGAAATAGCATGTCTCCCTTGGAGTGTTTTTAATAGCCCCGAAGAGGAAAATGACATCAAAATAAGATACTCTTGCCATTTAATCAAATTGCCTCCAAATTTCATGCATAGCTTAAGTTGGTGACCCTCTAATTCTAGATTATTCAGACACAGTTCCCTTGTTCTTTAGTTCTGGCCCCAAAATGAACACATTTCTTGAAGGAAAGGAAGAAAATCAAGGACAAAAACAGAGGCTGGGAATGAGTGGATAGTGGAATCCAGAACATAAAATTTCAGATGACTTCTCTCCAGAAAAATGTTTCCTTATTTATGCATTTTTTTCTCATTACAAAGGCACTGTTTACAACAAACTCATATAATTCTAGAGACAGCTCAGTGGCCAGTCTTGGGGGGGGGGCACTGAAGCAACTCTAATTATTTTCCAGCAGTTCTAAATGTATTATGAATCATAGGTAATTTTGAAGAATTTGATTCACAAACCACAGAACCACAAACCAATGGAGAATATGTTAATGGTAGAAAGTCCTCCATAAAAATAGCTTTGTTTACACTTTGTATCTCCTCCAAATTATATGCCAATTCTGGGGACCCAGAAAAAGGATATATGGAGCTAGACTGGTAACACATCAGAGTGATTTTTTTTAATATTCTGATGAGATTTTAGAGATAATCTGGCTAGCCTTCCACTTTCTCCAGAGATTAGCTAGCCTTCAACATCAGGTTCTATGTGTTTGAAAGACTTCTCTAAAATAGTCATATAGTTGTAGCAGGGCATGAGCCTAAAACCTCACCTCTCCATCTAACCACTGCATAATCCTCACCCATCACATCTCTCCCCCAGACCCTGTGGGCTCCCCAAGAAAGATAAAATAAATTTCACAGCAGGTAACTCCATTGTAAAACAGTCCACAGTTATTTTAGTAGAATTCCTAAGAACTTAAATTAGATTTTTTTTAAACATAACACTTATCAAGATAAAATTAATAGTCCCAGAAGACAAACACTGGGAATGCTATCGGCTTTTATAATTAGGGATAGTGATAGCAAAAGCAGAAATAGAAAAGTAAAGTATAAAAGAAAGCATACAGCCCCACGCACTCACCAAACCTATTGTGAGCCATATACGGGGAAACGGAAATAAATGCTTTGAAACACAGCTGTCCCACTCCCTGCTGTTTCCACCTAAACACAGCTATTTTCCACCAGGATCCAGCACATGTGTGGTGACAAATGGAAATAGGGTGAGCTCATGGACCCAGGGGAATAGAATTCAGCATTCCAGGCAGAGCACCCTGAATGCATTTGGCCACTCCTGACCTCCAGCCCTGTGGATGGTGAACATAAGAAAGCCAGGAACTCATGCAGACACCAGACTGCCACTTGTTAACAGACAAAAAGCATCAGATCTAAAACCAGTCTAACCGGAAAGTGCCTTTTCTTCACCAAGATCGAAGCAAGGAGCTCTGTTTAACTCTGCCACACCTAACACTTTAGCAGATCTTCCCTCCAAGGGTGCACAGCAGAGCTTGCTTCATAAACCGAAAAGAAACTTTCTTCTCTTGGCCATGTCTGCATGGTTCTGATACTGCATGCTAACATTTTGAATCTAATCGTTAAGGATGACGATGTGAGCAACATTTCGGGGAAGGCTAGGTTTGGTGGGTGACCTCGTGTAGGGTAGCTACTGGTTTGTTCTGGGTGGTTTGGTTTGGTGTCAGAGATTTTCATGGGTATTAAAGGCTTGAATGGAATTGTCCCATGGTCAGAGCTATAACAGAAGTGACCTCTCTGTAGCTAATGGCTGGAGGGTGTTTCTTTCTTAATAATATATAGCCTACAGCTTATAAATTTAATTACTTATTTGACGAGCATTGATTGACCTCCCCATATAACTTACTTATATCATGCTGGGTTTAGATATGAAACATGACCTAGTTTCAAGACCCATTTCTGTCATGCTTTTATACTACAGTGGAACTGATATTTAACTCTTCTGAGTGTGTTTACTGTTAGAATTGGATAAGATAATATATAGAAAAAAGCAAATATTGGTTTCTAAATGACAGCCTCTGCCTTTAAGAAAGTCAGTTTGGAAATATAAAAATGTAGATAAATAGCTAAGGGATATGTCTACAACAGAGAGTACTCTTTAATGTGAGAAGACAGAGAAAGGAGTGGCCAGTTCTGTCTGGATGGGGACAGGAACAGAACACTGTGAAACACCAGAAAGAAGGTGACTGAAGGATGAACACGAAAGGGCAGAAAAGCAAAGAGTTCATCTGTCCAGTCTCTAGAGTCAGAGGTACCTTCCCTGCAGCAGCAAAAGAGCTCATCTCCTCAAGCTGAGGAAACTTTTGTTCTGGGAAACTGGAATTCCAGCAGGTACTGGGATAGTCCAGTTCAAGACTCATATCACACACACACACACACACACACACACACACACACACACACACGCATGCATGCATATATACACATACATATATGCACATATATATATAAACACATCACATATACATATAAACATATATACACCCATGCATCTATACATGCACACGTTTATACACTATATACATATATGCACTATTACAGACACATGTATACATATATACATATACCTACATGTAGAGAGCTGCGAAGTGCCACGCCTTAAAGATGGCGCTGGCTTCCGCCTTCCACCTCCCCAAGGGTGAGCGTTCTCTGGCGTAAACAAGCCCTTATTTGGTTAAGTAAAGTAGCCTATCTGCAGGGTCCACGTAGCTCACTGGGGTTGGCTAGTGCAAGGGTATTTAAGCCTGTGCAAGGGTCCCCCGGGCTCTCGTGGGTCAGAGGAAACATGTTTCAAGGATCCTGATTAAAACTGCATGAAGAAGATCTTCCCGGAGTCGCGTCTTCCTTGCTGGCAGGGGTAGGCACATACACCTACACACATATATACACATGGCATATATACATACACAATGCATACATACATATACACATAAATACTATGTACAGACACATGCACATACACTATATATACATCCTGTAAACAGACACATAGATACACACACATACATACATACATACACTTATATACAGACATGCACACTCACACACATACATACATACCCACTGCCTGACCCTAATGGCGATTTTTCCCATTCAAAAGTGCGCGCTGAGTGTGGGATTCACCGCAGGATGCAGTTCAGAAAAAGGAAAGGGTAAAATTGGCAGATGAGTCATAGAGGAAGTAGGGGGGCGACTACTAAATAAATCTAGAGTTAAAAAGTAAATTTATTAGAGTAACACAATATACTCAGGGGATTTAGGACATAGTGTGTAGCCCACTTCGTTTTCTATTAGTAAAAACATTTTAGAAATGCAGTCACCAGGACAAGTGTAGTGGTACAGCCCTGCCATCCCAACTGAATGAGATGTTTCCTCTAACCCCCAAGTATTCCATAGAAGCAGAACAATAAGAACCGAAGATGGATAGGAAGCGTGATTGCTTCTCCACATCCTAACCTAGGCAGACATAGCAAAGTAATGATGCTGTAACTTCTCTGGCTCTTTACCGTCCTTCAACATCAGCCCTGCTGAGAACACACTAAAAATACCAGAGAAAGTCAGGACAGTAGTCTCATGGCAGTGACAAGACACACACCAACTGAAAGCCCCGCCTGCTTCTAGATACTCAACGTGTCTGGGCCGCTGCACTGGGTACTGTGGGATGCTCACTCACGCCTCATGCCCACTCCTTTTCTTGATCCACTTCAAATCAGGGTTTGGGATTTTCATTCAGAATGACTCACAAGGAGGGAAAGGCGGGGTTCAGTGTAAGTTCCCGGCAAGGCCTGCATCAGATGCAGAGCTATACGTATGTGCAACAGTGGGAAAGGGTGGAGTAGATCCTCCCAGGTGGGGGGGGGCAGCTCAAACAGCTCAGCTTCCTGTAGTGAAGTTTGGGGTCAGTCCTAGAAGCTCAACCTGAGTTTGTTTCTTCAGCTGCCTCCCCACAAATGTTTGAATAGCCAAGAATCGTTCTGATAAAGCAAGCCAGACTATCGTTATGGTGAGACCCTGGAAAAGGTCTACCCTAAGCCACATTTGCCACAAGAGTGACAACTGTCACACTAGTTCTACCAACATGGGCATTTCAATAGATTCTCGGGCTCCTTTAGCTTCTGCTCTCAATAAACTCTGAACTCACGTGTCTACACTCGCGTCTGACTTTCCTGTCTAAGCTTCCACACTTAGATATTTTTATCCACATTAAGAGATCGTGTATCAATAATTCAACTTTTTGTCTTTGCTTTCACTAGCCTGGTCATCTGGGATCACAATTGCAGTGTAACCCAATTTCTCCTCTTCCTCCTTTTTCCACCCAACAATTCTTTCTTCACACAATCTCTTTTCCAGCTCTTCCACTCTCAATCTGCTCTGCCCAGCCTTTCTCATCTCACTGTTACTCTACTATAACATTCTCCCATCGGGATTCCCTGCTTTCAGGATGATCTAAGCCCTTCACTCCAGCCTTCCACTCTGTTCAAGCTAAGGCAACTAGATTGGTACTTCTGCAAGCCATGATCCTCTAGCATATCTCCTCTAGCATCTGAAACTTCCAACACCTTGAACATAAGATTCAAACAACTTAGCTCCATGTCAGGGCCTCCAATGTCAGTTTCTAAGTCAGTTTGCTGGCCAATTATGTGTCCAGGATTACCTGTATTTGTAATCTTACACTGCAGTGTTCCAGCGCTTTCCCAAGGCCTGGGTTTCATCCTCAGTACCGTGCAGGGGACCAGGGCAGGGGCAGGCTTGGGGATAACAACACTACATTAAGATGAATTTTAAAGCACATTTCCTCTATCAATAATGTGCTGGGTAATTTTCTCAACTTGACTTAAGCTAAAGTCATCAGAAAGAAGGGAGCCTCAAGTGAGAAAATGTCTCCAAGAAATGGTACTTAATTAGTGATTGATGGGCGGTGCCATCCCTAGGCTGGCAGTTCTGGGTTCTGTAAGAAATCAGGCTGAGCAAGCCATGGTGAGCAAGCCAGTAAGCAGCACCCCTCCATGTCCTCTGCATCAGCTCCTGCATCCAGGTTCCTGCCCTAACTTCCTTCAATAAGGCACTAAAATGCAGAAGTGTTAGTCAAATTAACCCTTTCCTCCCCAATTTGTTTTTCGTTATGGTGTTGTCATTGCAGCAATAGTAATTCTAACTAAGACAAGTACTATAGGTGATTTTTTTTTTGTAATTTATATACTATTGTGGGGGGGGATACTAAATTAGGAAAATAACATTTAAAACTTTTTAAGCCAATATACTATCACACCTAAATTAGCTTTTAGAGGAGTTACAACACCCTGTTAGTCATATGGTAAGCCAGTAAAAAATGTTCAAATTGGCTAAAACTATGAAATTATGAACATTATGATCAATGGTATTATTGATTCAGAATTGACCACATTGGGTGAATGTAATCTTGAAACCAGACAAGTATTTGGTTAGCGTTATCTAAGTAAAATGGTGGACCGTCTGAAACACTCCATCATCAACATATGTTAATGGCATATGCTAGACTCTGCACCAGATATGCACTGTTCATTTTGACTATTTCACCAGATGCCCTTGACTCCACATGCAAAATGATGAATGCCCTTCTTCTCCTTCATCCTCTTGCCCACTCTGTTGGGTGCTGGCACCTGAGAAAGAAAGGTTCCCTTCCTGATATAAAACATTTTGTCCCACTTCATGGTTTGCATGAGAATGACCCCATAGGCTTGTATATGTGAATTCTTGCTTCCTTTTTGTAGAATTGTTTAGGAAGGATTAGAGGTGTGGCCTTTTGGAGAAGGTATGTCCCTGAGAATGGGCTTTAAGATTTCAAAGGTTAATTTCCTCTCTCCTCTTTCTCCCTTCCCTCCCATTCCCTGCCACCCCTTTGTCCCTTCCCCTCCCCCTTCTTCCCCCCCCCCCTCTGCCTCTGGGTTGTGGTCTCAACATGTAAGCTCTCGGCTACTGCTGCAGCACCGTGCCTGCCTGTCTGCTGCCGGTTCCCTGACATGACAGTGGTAGACTGCGCTACTCTCTGGGACAATGAGTCCCAAATTAAATGCTTTCTTCTGTGTCACCTTGGTCATGATGTTTTGCCAGGGCAATAGAAAAGTAACAAAGGCAGCACACACCTCCTCCCTTCTCCCCCTACTCTACCCTACAATTATCTCTGAGGGGCTGTAGCATGCTCTGTGGGTGATGACTCTGGACTTGCGCTTCCTGACAGAGGGCTTAGCACTCATACTGTTTACCCTGTTTGTACTCTAGTCCCTAGCAAAGGGTTTCAGATGTTATCTTTTAGTTTGCTTGCCACTTTGCGCTTATAAAATCCTTAGGAACTCCCACAATCTTTCCTTCATGTGATCAAGTTCTTCCACAGATGGTGGCTTTGGACAGGCGTTTCTCTCCACACCAAACATGTTCAGATCACAGATTATACCAGGTAAAAACACCTCTCCTCATTTTAATACGATGTGCCCCACACTTAGCCTAAAAATGGACCTTTTTTATATCCATCGCAACAATAATTTGGAGACCTCCTATCCTCAAATCTTTATATATAAAAGCCTACCACTCTTCCAAAATGAGAGAGTTAATTGGTATTATCCTTTTTTTAAATTTAATTTCTTTTTTCCTTGCTGGGAATCAAACCCAGACTCTTGGCATGCTAAGCAGGCTCTCGCTAAGCTGCATGCTCTTCACAGATGTTAACTTGGAAAAGTAAATGACAACTTTGCTATGCTTCAAATCTGTCCGATTTTCATCCCGAGAAAATAATTGTCCAAACCAACTTTCAAGCCCATTTCTTTCCTAACAAATAAGCTACCCAACTGTAATGCTGGACAAAGACAAAATGTTTTCCTTTCTGTTGCTGTCATAAAAGCACTGACCAAAAGCAACTTAGAGGCAGAAAGGGTTTGTGTTAGCTTAACACTTGGAGGTCACAGACCACCACTAAGGGAACCTCAAAGTGGGACAGCTCGCTGTTCCACAAAGCATTACCTCAGATTGGTGAAACCGGGAAAACACAGCAGACACCAGGAAGGGATGGTGTTCGATGACTAGCTTTCACAGGCTCATGCTCAGCTAAGCTTCTGTATGTAGCCCAGGAACACCTAACTAGGGATGGTGCCATACCACAGTGGGCGGGGCCCTCCTGCATCAATTCATCATCAACCCAATCCCTCACAGGCATGCCCATGGGTCAGTCTAATATAGGCAATTTTCAACTGAGTCTTTCTTTTCAGATGTCTCTAAGCCAGTGGCTCTCAAGCTTCCTAATGCTTCGACCCTTTAGTTACAGTGCCTCGTGTTGTGGTGACCCGCAACCGTAGAAGTATTTTCGTTGCTACTTCATAGCTGTAGTTTTGCTACTATTATGAATTGTATTGTAAATATCTGATGTGAAGGATATCAGATATGCGAACCCTGTGAAACGGTCGTTCCCATAGGCTGAGAAGTGCTGGTCTAGGCTGGGTTTGACAGTTGAGTTAACGGGTCAAAGGGCTACATCAGATCTACATTGGGGAATCTCAGCTCCCTTTGCTTGCTTGCTTTTTTACTTAGGAGGTTGATTTTCTCCCCACACTTAAAGTCCTCTTTGCCCTACTTCTGTTTCCTTTTCTTTTCTCAGCATCACATTCTTCCACTCTCCTTCCTCACAAGCCAGATACTGATGTCTCTTGAGAAAATCCTCACTCTAGGGAGCGCGCATGCTGCATCTTCTTCCAGAAAGCCTCCTCACCCTTCTCGGTGCAGATTTACTGTGTTTACTTCTCTTTGAAAGAGATTTTTGCCTGGTCTTATCGCATTCCTCTCATGTATTCTCCCGGCTCGTGTTTCAGTTTTCTTCCACCTTGCTGCAGCCCTGTATTTTCTGCTTTTCTTATTCCCTTGGCTTCCCACAATAGCTTTTAAGTGCTTGCGTCTCCCTGCCCCCTGCTCCCCAAGTCCCTCACACCAGCTCAAGCTAGACTGCATTTAGTGCCCACGTGTCTGACTCTTTGCTCTGACAAGAAGATAAACAGAGCACATTTTCCAAGTTGCCCTCAGCTCCCTTTGCGTTCCTCCTAAGACTGGAATCTGAAATGTGATCGTCATCCATCATGCCTCCTCACAACTGCCTTCCATGGCGAAGAGGAGAGTCGCACATTTTCTTGCCAAAGAAACAGGTGCCTGAGCTGGAAATTCCCCCACGCTCTTCATTCGCTTACTTTTGAAAGACACAGGCTCCAGACACGTGTAAAGCTTAAAAAGGAGGGTGTCTAGGGGACACTTCATAAACGGAAAACACTTCTGTTCCATCTTAAAGGCTTGGGTCTCATCACCCACCAGGCTCTCCCAGGTACCACTGCTGTGTGATTTCAGCCTGGGGGTGGGGTGCAGCTAAACGCTTCCTGCAAAAACCCTCTATAACTTTGAATTATTTGGAGGATTATCGGCTTAGGTAGCCTGAATTCTTGACACTGGCACCTACTAATCCTTGTTCTCCAGTTGTTAACAAAACTACGGACGGTAGGTGATTGGTTCACAATGACCGTGTTAAGTGATCAACACGATACAGAGAGCTCATTCTTCAACTGGCAGAAAAGGCGAGAAAGAAGGTTGATAATGTCTCTAGTCTGTGCTCAGCAGATATATGACAATCTGACGGCAACATGACCGCAAATGAAGGAGAACCCACTTGGGACACAGTCACTAAAAAGATTATAAACATCTTTGCCCATGCCAGACTCTCCTTCGCAACAGAGCCACGGGAGACATCTCAGTGGAAAAGGCTGTTTGCCTTCGGCTCTAATAACTTGAATACGCGCAGGGCAATTAGGCCTTGGGCTGTGGACTCCAGGGCATACTGTTGGTCACCTTGCAACAGGTGTGCCCTTCTCTGTGCTCTACAGTAAACTGCGCCACAGGGCCCTTAATTCCCTGCCCACCCCCATTGATCCCTGGAACACTCAACTTCATCTCCTGCCCCAAATTATAAATACATTAATCAGCTTTCCTCCTGCTCACTTAGCTAACTTTTGGCACATTTTGTGCCCTTTTTTTTTTTCTTGTGTGTGTGTGTGTGTGTGTGTGTGTGTGTGTGTGTGTGTGTGTGTGTTTGTTTTGTTTTGTTGGCTATAGAAATAAGAATTAAAGCAAACAATGCTGTGTACTAGGATAAAAGAGAACTAATTTCTAATTCTGCCTTTGCTACTCACCAGGCATTTGGTTTAAAATAGTCAGATCCCTGGATGTCTTTCTGCCACCCTCTTCAGGGTTTGAATCTGGTTTCTTTTGGGTTTTACCTAGGGTAGACCTCTAGGATAGAATTTTTCAATCTGAGATGACAATTCTTCAGTTGGTTATAAAATTAAGTTTTGTCCTGGAACAGTAAAAGGGTGTTGCAAAGAACAAGACTTACATTCTGTAAACTTTTGTTATGGCTAAGAATTGGTTGCTAGCATGTTCTTTTATTGTGGATAAAGGTACAAAATATTTTTAATGAAGCCCTACAAATGTAGAGGGAGAGAGAATAAGTTGGGTAGCTATCCATGGGCAAGGAATATTAATATTCCTTGTTGTCATAATTTCTTTTTAGGTCAATGGAAATGTTCTAAAATTAGGTGGTGGCGGTAACAGTGGCTTAAATCAGTAAAATATACCAAAACCCATTAATCGTGAATGTAAAGTACAAAAATTTTATTGTATTTATATATGAATTTATATGATTTCATATATAAATATACACTCATTTATATGAATAACGCTGTTTAAAAATGTGACAAGAGGCTACTCAAGAGAGCCACTGATTTGCTTCAGAGCATCTGAATATCCTCCAAAATTATACAGATAAATTTAAGGAGAGGAAGTATAGCTAGATTTATCAGATTCTCAAAATGATCCAAGGTTCACTGACATTTTTTAATTAACTTGTACATAGTAATAGGTTTGTTGTATTATTTCTGAGTAAGTCTGGGCATGGGGGTGGGGCTTGTGCCTGTGTATGTGAACTTCATTCAAACCCAGCCTCCCCAATACCTTCTTTTGGTCTGCACATTCTCCCCTCCTCCAGCCACCTTTCCTTTCCTAGCACAGCCCTTTCCTTACTTCCAGAAGTCACCGGTTTTGTATTCTTTTAGATTCTATGAACAAGAGAAAACATGTGAGTCTAACTGAGTACACTTAACACAATGAGCTCTAGCTCCTCACATTTTCCAGAAACTATATGATTTCACTTTTCCCTCAGTGGCTGAACTTCTTCACATTTCACTAACAGCAAATAAAAATAAACTTAAGGACCATTCGATCGAGTAGTTTCTTCCAGCACTAAAATTCTGTGATTTTAAACCCCAGAAGTGTTATTTCCCCAAAATTAGAGGAATAATAAAATTTATTTATTCAATAATGTGCATGGATTGGACCAAATATATCAAATATTCACAGAAGAAAAATCAGGTATAAATTTGAAATCTTCATTATTTGAGCATATTTCATATTGTATATTATGGTTGTCCACCTCTGTCAATATCCCTGGGGGTTTGAGTCCTATCTACAAACAGGAAGCCTTAGTGCCTCTGATGATTTTCTCACATTGGTGATCCACAATTCCAAAAGTGGGGCCTAGAGAGGTGGCTCAGTGTGTATAGTATTTGCTGTGCAAGCATGAGGACCTTACTTCAGATCTCTAGCAGTCACAAAAAAGTCAACCATGCATCTGTATCCCCAACACTGGGAGCAGAGATAGGCACATCCAAGAGGCTCACTGTCCACTCAGTATAGCCAATAACGAGCTCCAGATTCAGCAAGAGACCTTGTCTCAAAAACTAAGGCAGAAAGTGAGAAAAGGAGATAACCAGCATTGACCTCCTGCTTCTACATCACATACATAGGTAAGTGCACCCAAAAACAAATATGTACACAAGCAAACATGTATGCATGCATACAACACACAGATATGAACGAACAAGAAAACACAATTCTAAGGTGGGCTCAACATGATGACATACTCCCATAATTCTGGCACTCAGGAGACAGCAACAAGAGATTGTTGTGAGTTCCTGGCCTGCTGGGGTTACATGGTGAGTCTCAATAACAACAACAACTAATAATAATAATTATAATAATAATTTATAATAATTCTAAGGATAGTAGAGCTTACATACCCTTCATGACCATTTCATTGGCATGAAACCCCATTAGAAATAAAGATAAAGGAGAATAGAAGTGTTTACAAAATCCTGGGAAAGGAGAGAAGAAGAAGAAAGAATGGTAAATAGGCACAGGAGAGCAGTTGGATAGGAGGGATGACTTCAAATGTTTTAGAGCCCTCTAGAGAACGTGCAGCTGATAATAATTAATTGGACACTTCAAATTAGAGAGAATTTTGAGTTTTTGTGATGGTTATGCTAATCACCATGGACTGATGATTGCACTTTGTATATAGTATCAAAATGTTATACTTTAGTTAAAAAAATATGTACAATTAAAAGTAAAAGGGGTGACAATATGGTTCAGCAGGTACAGATGTCTGCCACCAAGCCCAATGATGTGAATTCAATCTTCGAGACCCTCATGGTCAACTGAGATAATTAATGCAATGAGTTATCATCTGATCTCCATGTACACAACAGCATGTACACACCCAAAGTATACACACACATAAATGAAAAATAAATAAATGTTGAAAGGGTAAAATATGTATGATAGCTGTAACACAATACATACCCAGAGACAGATATTGGGTTAAACTCTGAAGATTAGAGAAGCGAAGCAGCCAGCCACTAGAGAGTTTTCACCTCTACCAATGCTCAGACTGAAGGGACAATCCCCTGAACCCCAGATTGCATTTCAAGACTGCACTGCTCTCCACCAAGCCTCAGACTCCTACTCTCCTCAGCATGGCTGGAAACTAATTGCCACATGAGACCCTTTCCTTCTTCCTTATATACCTCTCTATGCTGGGATTAAAGGCATAAGCTCTGTTTCTCTTTTAGACTGACTAGCCCCAGGTGGCCTTGAACTCAGAGAGATCCATCTACCTCTGTCTCCTGAGTCCTGGGATCAAAAGTGTGTGCACCACTGCCCAGATTCTATGGTTGTCTAGTGTGGCTTTGCATTCTGATCTTCAGTGGCTTTATTAGATAATAAACTATATATTACTACAGATAGCAAAAAGAGATACAGAGGTACTGACAAGAGGATTCTGTACATCTTATATAAGGAAGAGTAGGTATTTTTAAGCAGAGTGGCAATTGGGAGATGGAAGAAAAAATTTCTGCATAAGGAGAATGTTTATACAAGAGACTGGGTTGGGTTCTCCTGTGAAAGCAATGAACTATCAGTCAACTATGCTCATGAACTCCTTCATGGCAAGGGATGTGTCTACTTTATCTAACAATGAAAAAAAGAAGACTCTATGCATCTGGTAAGTATTTAATGTTTGTTAAATGACAGTGTAATTTTCCATTGCAAAATTGTTGGCAATAAGCAAATGACTACCACCTGGTCACCCATTTACAGAAAATTCTTTCAAGCCATTCTATTAATGAGACCTATTTATGTGTGATTTAATAAAAGAATTTCAGACTGTATTATTGAATGAAAAGCAAAGTGTAGAATGCTGTCATTTGAGTAATAAGGAAATGAGATGTTGACGTCTTGCCTATGATCAGTAGTGAGGAGTTTCTCTTCTCACTGTGTTCAAAAGCTTACCTCTTTCTCTAAGATTTGGAAGGTTTTCTGGTATAATTTCACTGAATAGATTCTCTGTGCATTTAATTTTGTCTGAGTTACTCTCTGTTTCCTGCATTCTTGGCTCTAGTCTCCTCCACATACCCAGAACTCTTGGAAGATTTAGTCATTCTCTCTCTCTCTCTCTCTCTCTCTCTCTCTCTCTCTCTCTCTCTCTCTCTCTCTCTCTCTCTCTCACTCCATTCTCTCTCTCATTCTCTCTCTCATTCTCTCTCTCTCATTCTTTCTCTCTCAATTTTAGCTATTCTCGTCTTTTATTTAAGGCAGTAAGAATGTAGGGGTGTATTTTTAAATTTTTTAATAATTTTTTTAAGTTTCACTATACATACCATCCTCAGTTCTCTCTCACACTCCTCCTCTGGACCCACTCCTCTCCCCACCCCAGCCCACCCCTACCGCCCACCCCATCCACTCCTCCTCACAAGTAAGGGCTCCCATGAGGAGTCAACAAAGTCTGGCACATTAAGTTGGGGTGGGACCAAGCCCCTCTCCCATGCAATAAGTCTGAGCATGGCATCTCCTTATAGGGCATGGGCTCCAACAAGCTAGCTCATGTACCAGGTTTGTATCATGGTCCTGCTGCCAGGGCCCTGTACTGTGTTAATGGCTTGTTTTCTCACATTTTGGTCTTTATTGAGTTTTGTGCATTGCTTCTATGAGAACGAGTATGTTCTCTGATTTTTCCCTGGGCTCCGCCTCCCTCCCCCGAGTTATTGATATTTTTATTTTGAGTCTTCCCAATAAGTTGTCTTCACTTGGATTTATTCCCCCTGCTACTATTTAGAAAGTCCAACTGTAGTAATAGAAACAATGGTTTGACAGAAGTCCCAGTGATCACCATGAAGTAAAATATACTTGTACACATTAATTATGTAACAAATAATTTTCGTAGACCCATTTCTAGTGTATTTTACTAATTGTCTGCCCACATATATCCAAGGCATATATATGTCTGCCTGTCTGCCTGTCTGCCTGTCTGCCTTCTGTGCCAGTGCCCCACAGTTCTTGCCTGAGAACAATTGCATCCACCTGTAGACTGCCAAGTTGAGCATACTTCTCATGGCCCTGTATTGCTGGGCACCCAGACAAGAGCAGGGGTGCTGTCCTTCAAATGTCCTTCAGTCTACTCACTCCAGGAAGAATGCAAAGATGCCTAGCCTTAGGCCCCATGTGGACTTCTAACATATCCTCTGTACCAGCCTTTTCAGCCTCTCTGGTTTCAACATTTCAGGCTTATGATTCCTACAGTGTCTGTGCTAGGGGTGGGACAGCACATCACTGGCTACTGCCCCTGACACAGGCTTGGAATGGGCTCTACCGTACAGCTAAGCACCACTTAGCAACTGCTCTTAGTTGCTTCTAACACTGGAGGATGTAGGACTCTAGCCTCCATTTGTCTGTTTTCCCTGAGTCACATTTCTTTTTCTCCATACTTTTCAGCTGTTTTACAAACCCCTTTATATGCTTCTGAGGTTCCTCCCCTCTTCCTTAGGAATAGAATCTCATCTTCTGTGTCGTAACTCTTTTCCTTTACTGCGTCACACAGAGGTAGATTCTAACTCACCTTCTTACCCGAGCACCATCCACCACACTTCTTAATACAGCTCAGTCAACAGAGTTTTGTTCTCTAGCCTCTTGCTTTTGCAACAGATAAGACCAAGCTTAAAAGCATCACATATTTCCCCAAAGCCTTCCGTTCCTTCTAGCTCAATGTGGGGTTTTTCTTGATTAATTATTGATCTGGTTTATACTTCTAGTGTTCATAGTAGAGGCAGCATGGTTGTACCAATTTTGTCTCCAGCTTACACATTTCCTCTACCTGCATTGCCATTAATAGGTCCCTGCATTGTCGACCCTTACTTCCAATCTGCTCCATGCCAATGATGCAGTTATCAATCTTCTCATGGTCCGTTCTCTCCTTTTCCACTGAATTGTTTATTTCACAGAAACTACCATATCTTCCCTTCAGTCTATAAACTTTCCACTCTCCTCCCCATTTCACACCCTTGTGTAGTGTGATGTTTTACTCTTTTGGCTTTTGACCCTTTTGGGGGTGGGGGCACCACCCATCTCCCAAATAAATCACACATGGAGGCTTGTTTCTAGCCAGCTTATTCTGACTACCTTTTGCCTGTGGGATTTTTCCTTTCTGTTACTTCTGTATATCTTACTTTCAGTCTTACTCCATGGTTAGCTGGGTGGCTGGGTGTCTGGGTGGCTGGGTGGCTGGGTGTCTGGGTGGCTGGGTGGCTGGGTGTCTGGGTGGCTGGGTGGCTGGGTGGCTGGGTGGCTGGGTGGCTGAGTGGCTGGCCCCTGACATCCTTCTCTCCTTGTTTTCTCCTCTTCCTCTTTTCTTCTTCTATTTCTACTCTCTGCCTGCCTGCCTCTCTATTGGCTATTTGGCTCTATATTAGCCCATCAGGTATTTTAGACAGGCACAGAGTTAAACAAATGCAGCATAAACAAAAGTCATGCACTAAGAAGTCCATTTCCTTCTTTGATTTAGTTATTTTGAGGCCTTTTACCATAACTAAACAATTCTGGATCTTTACATATCATTTGGGATTTACTATATCTTTAACAGCAATATGGCCACACTTCTCTGAAAGTAATATAACAGATTATAAATCTCAAGAGTAACTTTTTTCAAGACAGGGTTTCTCTGTGTAGCCCTGGCTGTCCTGGAATTCACTCTGTAGACTAGTATGGCCTCAGAGATCAGCCTTCCTCTGACTCCTGAGTTCTGGGGTTAACCACCACCCAGCTTCAAGAGTATTTTTAAAAAGTCAGCAACTCTGTGATTGGCAGGGGGGAAATACAGTGATGGAAAGTGAGCCTCTGAAAGAAGTTCAGTTGATAAGTTCTGTATCAGGGAGCCTTTAGAATCATCTCTACTCTAAAGTTAGGTGGACAGTGCTTTATTGGTTTTCTGTGGAGATTATCTAAGATGATGATGCCAAATAACTGCCCCCTTTTGGCTTCAAATTACCATCAGTTCCCCACAAACCTTGTAAATCTCATCCTGTCATTTACTTACCTTTTAATTCTTAGCATCCATCACCTGCATTGATGTTACATAAATCCATCTCATCATAATAATTACATCGAGTTGTTAGGAAAAAACCACGAAATGTATATCCTTTAGTATTCAATATTTTTGTCTTACGCTTTTTAAGGTATGCTGGGAAAGTTCCCCTTGTAAACTGGACATGGTAGTGCATACTATGACCTCAACACTCAGACAGGAGAAACACGAGTTCTAGCTGGCCATAGTTGGACCTTGTCTGGGGCAGGGGAGGGGAAGAAAGAGAAAAGATAACTTTTCAATTATAGAACTCTAGGCTCTAATCTCAGAGTCAATCCAATTTCTTTAAACAATGAAAGCTCTGTGCTTTGCTACACATTAGAGAGCTGTCTTCGTATCCATTCACACCAGTTGTTATGGTGACTGCCTATGGGTACCACAGACACATTCTACTTCTATTTTTATACGACTGTTCTGAGACTCTGCAGACACCTGTCTCATTTAGCAGCTAGAATATTTAAGCATCAAGATGCTTTTAAAATAGCAGATAAGCCAGCCATAATGATATATTTTAAGTCAGGAATTTTATTACTGAAGACTAAGATTTCCCATATTTTAGTAATGTCATCATGAATCCAAGCCCAATTCAATCTAACCTGGATCTTAACTAAATCAGATGGAGGGGAAAGTGGATTTGTCTAATGATAAATGAAAAGAAAAAGTTATTTGTGCCTTTATTGCTCCATAAATTATGACAGAGGATGTATGTGGAGCTGGGCATGTGTTGCTTGCCTGCAATCCAAGTATTCAAGAAGCTGAGGCAGAAGGATGGTGATTTCACAGTAAACCAGGGCTATATAACCAGATCCTGTCTCAAGAAAAGGAGTGGGCCTAGGGAAGGAAAGGAAAGAGAAGTGAAGATAATGAATATATATATATATATGTGTGTGTGTGTAATTAGAGTACTTCTTATACATTATGAAATTGTCTGAATTCATATGCAGTACATGCTAATAAAAATTTCCACTTTTTTGTTGGTTTTCTGAAACAGGTTCCCATTCTGTGGTCCAGGCTATCCTGGAACTCATTATGTAGCCCTACTCTTCAGCAACTTGAATAAATCTGTCTCCACCTCCCAAGTGCTAAGATTATAGCCATAAACAACCGAATCCAGGAGAGAAAGAGAGAGAGAGAGAGAGAGAGAGAGAGAGAGAGAGAGAGAGAGAGAGAGAGAGAGAGAGAGAGAAATATCCCTCATATTAAAAAAAAACTGGATTCTGCCTCTTTTTAATTTCAAATCTATGCAACTTGCAAACCAATTTAAATCACCCAACTGAGGTAGTCCATGTCTTATACCTTTACCCTGATTAAAACAAAGTTCTTTCTGCTTTGATTTGATTACATTGGTTTCTTTACTGCCTCATAGAACACTCTACATCTTTCATATTCTTGATTTTTCATATTCTTCAATTCATAGTCCTGATTGAAACTAGTTTGCCTTTCATAATTTTGTCTAGATCCAGACATAATCCATCTTTTATTGTGTTGTGAACACATGTCTTTGTATGTATTGCATAAGTGTGTATACGTCTGTGTACACATATATGTAGGTGAGCATATACATGTAAGCATGAACATGTGGATGTTGGTAACTGATGCTGAATATCTTCCTCATTTTCCACTTTATTTCTTTTGAGACAGGACTTCTCACTGCCCCTGGAACTGAATGGTCAGCAACCTGCAGGGATCCTCCTGTGTCTGCAACTCCACACTGGGAAAGCAGATGTGCACCACTGCATCTGGAGTTTTATATAGATGCTGGGTCTCCAAACTTCGGTTCTCATGTTTGCACAGCAAGCACTTTAGGGACGGAGCCATCTTCCCAGGCACCATCACCCTTTTGGTAACACATTTGACCCTGAGAGAACTTGACACACAAACTTCTCTGTGCTTTAACAGATTTCCCTTGTCAAGGCGCACATGAGGAAAAAATATCCCCACACCATACAAAGTTCAAAGTGGGAAGTATTCTACAGTGCTGGAATGGCAGTGATATGGGGAGTGGGTTTAAAGAGCTTTAGAAGGACTAGATAAAGGGATTTAGGTTGGGGCTTCTTGTTTCTTAACAAGGCTAAGGCTAAGACTAGCCTGAAACTGGACATCCTCCTGCCTCCACCTCCCAAGTGCTAGGGATACAGGGATACACTACCAGCATAGCTTACTATAGGTGCTGCCAACATTAATGTTTTATGACTGGATTTGTGTATTACAGAGGTCCTTAAAGACAAAATAATACAATATCACAGATTTATTACATGAATGCCTTATTATGAATCCCTTGTGTGGCATAAAAATGAATTGTTCTTCTAAAGTGAAGACAGTGTTGCTAGTTGGATGACAGAGCTATGAATAATTCAGTGGAAGCAAGGAATTTCAGTGTTTGGCTTACCAATGACATATTCACAAAGGTGGGAGAAATTTGTCTGTTTTCTGTAAGATTTCTTGGGTTCTGCTGGAGAAAATCCACTCACCAGACAGAATAAAGATTTAGCACTTTATTCCTAAATAATGACAAGAATTCAGCAACAGCTAATTAGATAATTTGCATTTCCTAGCTGAATACAGATACACTATGGTTTTAAAATGAAATTGTCTTCCTTATAATTAAATGTAATATAGGTGCTGGCAGGATGATCACATAATGCAAGCAAGCCCAAAAGCTGGGTAGTTAACACTAATCTTTCAACATTTTGAATTGTCTTCTTTACAAACAGGTTCAGTACTACATAAAAAAAAATCTAAAGGCTTGATTATTTTTTCCCCAAAACTGTGACTCAATCCTGACAATGTTTCTAACTGTGAATGCCTCCAATTGCCAGTGGGAAGTCTACAGGTCATAGCTGGGAACTCTGGAAAGAAAGTCTAATAATCAGAAAGAGTTCAAGCATGCTTAATTAACACTGGCCTGTCAGCACACTGGGGTTCCTGCTAACCTAGCTCTACTTTCTTGTTACAGTTCTCAATATCATGAAGATTTGGTTTGTTCTAGAGTATCCATCATTATCCAGTTTACAACTTCAAGCTAAACACGGCTTCCAGTGCTCTCAGTTATTAACCATGTAAGTCTTTTCTCATCTACAGTTTACCCATTCCTGATGTCCAAATCAGTTAGCCAGTGTAGAGCAACTGTGATCCTATGTTCTGATGCCTCTCATCAGAATAATGAAGACAGCTGTTGGCATTCAGCTGGAACCACTTGCCGTATGCATATAAATCAGGTTTCCTTAACTTACATCTCTTCCTTTCATTATCTGTATTCATTTAGCAGCTGATGAAACTGCATAGCAACTAAATAATGGGGCATTTTTTTTTCTCTGCAGAATTGTAAAATCAACATAAATCAGCTGAGAATTAAGGACAGTGATGATGAATGTCCCGAGGCAAACTCATTGAATCTCTGTATTTCTTACACGTTCGGTAACTGCTTTCGGTTTTGAAGGTCAAGTATAAATCAACATAAAGGGATGGTATAATTTGGGTGAAATGTGTAAGAATATGAAACTGGCACAAATGAGGCTAAGGCTAACTATATGATAAAAGTATGAGCATTAGCCACAGACAAAGGTTAAATGCTTGGCCACTAAAACCAACCAAGAGAAATGGGAAGCAGACTGCTCCCTTGAGATGTCTCTGCCTGTGTGGTAGCTGGTAGAAGAAAGTCATGGTGAGCTGCACCATGAATAAGTATAACAGCGTCACGGGAGCATCTTGGAGTCAGGGGTGGTGGGAGTGGTGTGCAATTGCACAGACTTAGTAGTCAGAATGAGGAGAGCAATAAAGCTAGGCTTGATGGTGAGAGCCTGTCACTCCAGCATTTGGGAGTCTGTGACATGAGGATTGTGAGGTTGAGGCCAGTGTGGGCCGCATAACAAAATCCTGACTCAGAATAAAACGACGAAGAAGAGGAATGGGTTCTTCGAGAAGGTACACAATGGAAGGCAGGAAATGCCTACATCTGTATTTTGCTCTGTAGTGATATCTAGGACTTTTTGTATTGGTTTAATTTCTATCGTATCTTAAGCCTGGGCAAAGCGAATATATTCTTACAAAGTCAAATTTTCCTCCAAATGCTTAGGCATTGGTAAATTGAGAGAGTTTACAAAACACACAGAAAAAAAATTTAATTTAGCAAATGATTTATAGATTTACTCATCACTTAACATATTCCATGTGCAACTATGGGTTATAATTACTGGTTCTATATTTAAATTCTCATCAAGTATGAAATAATTATACTCAACCCAAATACCCGTTTCAGGGAGATGATTCACAGTTACAACTTCTTTCCTCCTGTTTGTTTGTTTTTTGCGTCTTTCGCATCATGCATCCCCATCGCATTCATATCCCAGTTCCTGAATCTACCCTCTGCCCTTACAACCCCCATTGCCCACCAAAATCAAATCAAATCAAATTTAAGAGAAAATAGAAAGAAAAGAAAGGGAAGGAAAAATTCAGTCTCGTTGTGAAAGCTGCAGTGTGACACAGTGAGTCACACAGTAAACCCTTTTGTCCATACATCTTTACTTGCAAGTGATCATTGCAAATTCATTGGTCTGGTTTAAGGTCTGGTTTCTGCTACATTATCAATGCTGGGCCCTCAAAGGGACTCCTGGATATCCTGCCGTTGCCCTGGTTTGTGCACATCCTGCAGCTTTGGGTCTGAAGGGCTGGTCCCTTCACATGCTCTAGCAGATCACAGATGGGGTGGATGTCGGGGTGGGTCAATACATAACCCTGGTAGTTGCGGGATTGGTCAGCCTGTCAGTCCCTTGTCTTCACTATCAGGGTGGACTCTCGTGCATTGCCATGGTGAGTTCACCCCTTGCAGCAATGAGGAAGGGGCAGAGCCAGTTCCCCTGCTTTCATGTCCTCAGGGTTGGATCTCTGACACCAATGCCTTCAGGGCCAGCTGTACTGTGTTATTCAGGCAGGTGTAGGGGCCCCCGCTCTCCCGATGCTCCAGCTGATAGGGGCAGGACTAAATCTCCCATGCTTGTGACCTCAGGGCCAGCTCTCCCCACCTGCCTCAGGCATTGATGGATGCACAAGGGTTGGGGGTGCATCTCTCTCCACCCACGCAGCCACATGACAGATGGGTAGGTAATAGGGACAGGTCTCCCATGCTCACAACTTTGGGACTGGCTTACCCGTCCCTCTGCCCAATGGAGCTGGCTCTATTGTGCCCACACATGAGGCACAGGGCCTGCTCTCCTGAGAGAGTTACAACTTTTAACATCAATATAATTTAACTTCAAATTCCCACTAAACTTGCCCCATATGTTCTACTTCCAAATACTATAAACAGCCACAGAACCGACCAGGCTTCACTCCTGAGCTACACTCTGGTCTTGCTAAGCCATCCAGGCCTTGAGCTTGCTCTGAAAACCCAACGTTCTTGACTAAGACCTAACTAATTACACATCTTCAAAATTTGTTTACATTATAACTATCATATTGTAAGTTGCAAGAAAATAAACAGAGACCTTTTAGTTTAAATTTCTTCATGGTATGAGTGAGACAGAGAGGCACATTGATTCCCTATATGACACTACAAAATCAAGTTAAAGATGGGAATAGAATCCAGATCTCATAATGCCTGGTTTCTTTCCTTCTCCTGTGTCATGTTTAACCAATAGTAATCATACTTTTAAAAATAATTGAACACAGCTGGGCATTGGTGGTGCACGCCTTTAATCCGAACACTCAGAAGGCAGAGGCAGGTGGATCTCTGTGAGTTAAATGCCAGCCTGGTCTACAGAGCTAGTTCTAGGACAGGCTCCAAACCAATACAGAGAAACCCTGTCTCGAAAAGCCAAATAAATAAATAAATAATTGAACACAGACTGGAGAGATGGGTCAGTGGTTAAGAGCACTGGCTGTTCTTCCAGAGGACCTGGGTTCGACTCCCAGCATCCACATAACAACACACAACCATCTATAAATGCAATTTGTGGGATCCAATACCCTCTTCTTGCCTCAACAGGCACCAGACATTCAGGTGCAGGTAAAACACCCATTCATATAACATAAAATAAATAATTTTAATAAAAGAATTGAGCACTGAACTATTGTAAGAAATGCTCAGGTGGTAACATGCTATTTTATTCTATTCTTCTGTTCAGTTTTATTCTGTTCAATGTTAATAGAGTATGTTCAGAGAACAGAAAAGATTCAGAAACATTCTTATATGATTATACTATCCTGGCAAGTGCTGGAACTTTGTTGACTATAAGTTGTATTTGAAGGAAATGTTGTTCTAGGGGCGTGGCTATAAAGTTGCTGAGCAAACATGAGGGCCTGAGTTCAGATCCCCAGCACCCATGTGAAAGGTACCACAGCAGCATCTATCTGAAATCCAAACTTGGGGGAGGCAGGGACAGGAGGATTCCAGGGGGCCTGCAGGCCAGCTAGTCTAGATAGATCAAGGAGCTCCAGGTCCTGTGAGAGACTGTGCCTCAAAAATTGATGTGGAGCATGATTGAAGATGGCACATAACATAACCTCTGGCATCCACACGCATATGAATACATATGAACATACACATACCTCATATAGCACACACACGCAGAATAGAAAATGCTTTCTCAAGAACTACCAGGAAATGTGGGAACAGTTTTGCTGTTATTGTAGAGGTTCACCCGTGTCACGTTTTATTTTCCCAGAGAGGAAATGGCCAAGTTAAAGATTTGCATTATGGTGGCTGCTCTGCTTCTCTTTTCATGGGGTTCCTTTTTTCTGGCCTGGGAATCATATCAGTGTCTTTCTCAGTCACAACCAGAGAAGCTTCCTCCTGCAGCAGATGGGAACATACACAGAGACCCACAATGGGACAATGTGCAAAAGGGAAGAGACTGAGATGGGACGCCTTCATCAAAACCCTCCCTTCAGGGCTAAGAGTATACTGCAGAATAGGTGGAAAGAGTGTAAGAGAGAGGGGATGGAGGACATCAAGGAAACAAGGCCTTCTAGACAGGTCAGCACTGATGTAACAGGCGCAAGGCTGCCTGGGCACAAGCCAGATGGACCTCGGTGCTGAAAGTGGACGTAGACACCAGCACACATTCCTAACCCAGACGCTAGCTTCACTTACAAATGAAAACTTGCTTTTCTCCGACTAAGTCTCCCTGGATGCATACAGAATACACTTCATGCCCAGGTGTAGATGGCCAACACAATGAACTCTGTGGTAATGTTTAGGGTTCATTGTCTCATAATGCTGTCGAAGCATTTTTTTTTTCCTTACAGACATTTTGCATATGTATTATGGTTTCCGGTGTTGTGTTTCTATGCGGTTTCCATGGATAAAAAGGTGTCTCTGTTCTGTATGCTTTCTTGTGCTTTTTTTTTTTTTTTGACTTTTTTTTGTTTGTTTTGTCCTGTTCCGCATTTTTATTTCTTATTTTATTGTATTTTTTATGCTTGTTTTCTAATGAGAGAAAAAGGAAGTGTGCATTTGGGTGGGTGGGTAAGTAAAGAGGATCTGGGAGGATTTGGAGGAGGAGAAACAATAGTAATCAAAATATTTCCTTAAAATATATTTTCAATAAAAATTTAAAATTCAATTAAAAAAATAATTATTTGCACTCCACATCTAGACAACAGCTACTATGGTTTTCAGACCTTATTATGGTGACCAATGAAATGAACATGTTCTGTTGTTGATAGCCCTTTACATTTTATTTTAAAAACTACATGTATGAACAATATAGTCTGATACTCTAAAAAATTTAGACTTTGAAATGAAGAACATTTATCTTACATATGACCTATAAAATGGTTTAAAAAGTGTAGCATGAAATGTCTGCTTTGATATGATTAAATATATATCTACTTTGCTATGACAGTTTTGACAAAGTTAAAAATACAAGCAATTGTTGAATATTTAGTTTACCTAAGAATCACTTATGTATGAATGTGAATGCAATTTCTTTCACAGAATGTTTCATAGAGAAATATACAAAAATAATAAAAGGTGCTATTTTTCATTGAAAAATGACTATATAATTTTAAATAGATGCAATATTTAGGGGCTCAACACTCTATTTACCAGAAACAATTGGAGAAGCTAGAATACAAAAGTCAGATATTTATTCTCTTTATTAAATAATCCAAATTAATTTTTTGTTTGTTTGGTTGGTTAGCTTTTGCTTTTACAAAACAGGGTGTTACTATGTAGCCCTAGCTGTTCTGGAACTCACAATGTAGACAAGGCTGGACTAGAATTCACAGAGATCTGCCCACCTCTGCCTTCCAAATGCTAGGACTAAAGGTGTGCACCTCCACACCCAGCAGTCAAATTCAGTTTTTAACTAGATTGTTTTTCTCTGTGTCAATGTTAGCATCTTTTCATTCCTCTTTAAAAATTTCTTTGGAGCACAAATTTCCTTTGCCATGGTTTGGATCCAGTTTTCATTTTCCCTCTTAGATTGAGATAAAGAAATAGATGAGGTCTATGTGTGAAAACCTCCACAGGCATCATTTACCAATATATGTTTTTCACCTTTAAGATTATTTTCATAACTGGGAACAGCACTGTATCTACACAGTGCTACATGCACACACACAGGCATGCACTTGCTCATATATATATATATATATATATACATATATATATGTGTGTGTGTGTGTGTGTGTGTGTGTGTGTGTGTGGTACAGTCAGAGCTACACAATAAGACTCCATCTTAAATTAAAAATAAATAAACAAATAATTTATAATGCTACTGAAATTAACCATCAAAGGCTCAGGACAGCCACTCAAATTCTACATTGAAAGTGTGGTCAAATGCCTCATGGCTCTTTATTTTTGAGTGCACCTAAAGAGGATGAATTAACCTTATTACCCACCTCATTATCCCTTTATTGGATGAGACAAGGTTGGTGGTGGGACATGGAGATAACAGAGATTTATTCCCCTCACACAAAAATTCAGAGGTAATATCACTTAATGCCACTCAGATCCGATTATCCACAATTGAGCTGTTGGTCCATCCTCAGCTGCTGAGGATGCTAAGAAACACAGCCCTGATTTGGAGCAGCTGTGTGTATTAGTAATCAAATCAGTGATGTCTTGGCTAATCTCAGCTGGATCCTCACCCCAGCTAACATAGTTCATAGTTTTCAGCTACTCAGTTATACAACGTGAAAAGAAAAACTGAACTGGGGTGCAGGACAGTAAAGGAGAAAAGCATCAAGTCTCTAAGCAAGAGGTGACGCAGACTTTACAAGGAGGGACGTGAGAAGTGAAGGAAGGATAACACAAATAGATTTCACTATAAGAAAGCTGCTTATTCATCAAACACTTTTTTACATTTTTTTTTTTTTTTTTTTTTTGCTTTTGAGTGACTCAGTGGAGTCTCACAATATTATGAAGTGTTACACAAAAGAGGGCCCTGTCACAAACTCAGCTTTGTTCAGGAATTCTAAAATACAGCCAGCTTATTATCATGCCAAAACATTTCAAGGTGCTTCACAAAAGATGTACAATTACTTACCAACTGTAGCACAATCTGTAGCCCGAGATAAGGACTGAGAGCAGAAGGAAATGAGTGAGTCATTACAACCATTGGCTTCTATTTTTGATAAGGTTATAAGGGAATTGCCTGCCTTCAGTCTAACTGCTTCCTATGTGGATATACACAAAGAATGTAGGTGTGGTTCAAAATACACAAGACGCTATTTTCACATATTTGCCTAACATTTTGCATGCACTTTTAAACTGTGTCTTCACGGTTTCACATTTGTTTTTAATATTACGTAACAATTTAAATAGTAAAAGATAATTCTATTTCATTCCTGATCATTCTAATTCATTCCTGAGTTGGCATTCTCTAAATTCCTATCTATCTATATGCATATTATGATGCATGAGCTACATACCTTTAAAGGAATATCCCCCACACCACCCACTTGCATGCATGAGCCTTTTTTGATGTGTTAGAATTCAAACCCAGGGTCTTGAGGTGCGTGCTAGGCAAGCTCCATACCTCTGAGCCATATCGTTGGCCAAACTTTCAATATTTACATGGGTTTCTCCCTGGCCAGGGGGCCAGAATACTTAGTCATATAATTTCTAACATGTTTCATCTTCTAAGCTTTGTTTAGTAATTAAAGGGAAAAATGTTTCAGAAATGAAGTCTGGTAGGACTTAAAATAATCTAAAGCAGCTATTCTGATCTCTATCTTGATAGTCCACAGCATTTCTTCAGTCCTGTCAGTTTGGTCTTCTCAGCATTTGTACAGTTTAAGTAGATGCTTTATGTATTTCAGGAACATACATAAAATCATGAAGGAGTGTTTTGAAAAGAGGACTAATAGTATGATAATGTATCTGAGATTTCCAATGGAGATTTCTTATGCTAAGTTTCATTTCAAACTATTGGTCTCTAGAAGCATCAAGCAAATGAATCTGACAATGATGGTTAATGGAAAGAAACCACAGAATATGTACTATTGAATCAAGTGTGTGTGTGTGTGTGTGTGTGTGTGTGTGTGTGTGTGTGTGTGTGTGTGTGTGTGTGTGTATGCATTGTCTCAGTCTTTGGAGACATGATCTTTCTATGTAGCTGTGGCTGGCCTGAAACTTTCCACATAGACCAGGCTAGGCTTAAAATTATAAAAATCCTCCTGTCTCTGCCTCCTGAATGCTTGGATTACAGGTACATGCCATCCTGTCAGCTTATACCTGTGTTCATTGATATTATCAATCATTCTCCCTGCAGTAACACTATTACATACACTGCTAAGTAAATCTCCACTGCCATCTACAAGATACAATTTTTTCCCCTCCATTTTGAAAGTAGGGTGACTGGATCTCAAAGAGATGAAGAATTGCCCCATGTCACACAGACAGGTTGTAGCTGATATGAGATACCAACATAGGCAGTCTTATTCTAGAACCTGTTCTCTCATTTACCATACCAGCTCATCTTCCTCTTTAGTTCAGGACCTAATCCATGGTTACAGAAATAAATTTCTTCCACACTGAAGGTAGTAAGGTTTGTACCTCTAGCAGAGTGGCATTTGTGTTGCTGCTTTCTTTTCTCATGCCTGCCTTCTTCTCCCATCTGTATGCAGAGAGAGGGAAGGCCAATTGAACCCTCTCTTCCAGACAAAACCTTTTCATCTACAAATGGACACCAGTCTTGAACCACTAGACCCTGTCCAAGATAAAGTAAATAGGTCAAGGTTCTGGCTTTAGCCTGGCTGGCTCTTTGAATCCATATAAATGTGGAAGCTGCAGCAGCCCCTTTCCATCACATTGACCGTGTTTTAGAGAGAGCTGGTCTACAGTGAAAAAGGCAGACAGCAAACCTTGCCAGAAAAAGCAGAGGGATATCTTGGGCTATGGGAGTAAACATAAGCTGTAGTGGTTTGAAAAGGTATGGCCCCCACAGACTCATGTGTTTGAGTGCTTGGCCATAGGGAGTGACATGATTATGAGGTGTGGCCTTACTGGAGGAAGTGTGTCACTGTGGAGGTGGCTTTGAAGTCTCACACAAACTACGTGCAAGCCATGCCCAGTGACACAATTCACTTGTGTTGCCTGTGGATGAAGATGTAGAACTCTTACCTCTTTCTCTACTACCATGCCTGCCTACACACCTCCACACTCCCCCACCATCACGATAAGGGACTAAATCTCTGGAAATGTAAGCCAATCCAGTCCCAATTATGTGTTTTCCTTTATAAGAGTTTCCCCAGGCAGTGGTGGTGAGCGCCTTTAATGCCAGCACTCAGGAGGCAAAGGCAGGTGGACCTTTGTGAGTTCGAGGCCAGCCTGGTCTACAAAGCTTCACAGAGAAACCCTGTCTCTAAAAAATAAAAAAAAAATAAATTAATAATAAAAAAAATGTTGCCATGGTCATGGTGTGTCTTCATGATAATGGAAACCCTAGCTGAGACTTGCATAGGGGGGGCTCGGTGCTTTTACCCCCTCCTTCTGTTTTGCTGTCTTTAGGATATGACTCTGTAGTTCTTCCCTGCAAATGGTACATTCTAACTAGCATGGTGGTTCACAGCTGAGGCCTCACTAATTAAGAGGCTGAGGTAGAACTGGAATGAGTTTCAGGTCACTTTGGGCTACAGTGAAACCTTGTCTCAAAAAGTTAAAAAAGAAAAGAAAAATGAAACAAAATGGAAAAAAAATGAAAGGAAAAAACAAAGCCTAATATTCTTGAATATGATCTTTTTTTTTTTTTTAATTTGGCAAAAGGAAGGGAGTTGCATCAAGGCTTAGGTCACAAGAAGCATCACACATTGTATTGGTCAGCTTGCCAACACGTACTAATATATCTTAGATAATCCACCAAAGAGAGGTAACATTGTCAATCCATTGGTGATCAGCCTATTGTTTTGGGGACTTGTGGTGGTAAAAGAGCTAAGCAGAAAAAAGCTGCTTACCTTATTTATGGTACATAGGGGGGGGGGAGCCAAACCTTTAACACAGGCTTTGGAGGGACTCTAGTACATCTGTATACACTTGGAGAGACTCTACACACATGCACACTTGAGAGACTAGCACACATGCACACTTTTTCTCTTTGACTTATCTGTTTGCCAAGGTCAGGCTTGCTTAGCTTAAGGAACAGAATTGTGTTCCCAGGAAAGACTATCCTAACAAGCCAATCCTAGCTGACCTACCAGTAGGCCAAAGGGACTGGAAGCCCAGCTGATGTCAAGCTGATCTAAGCCCAGCCTAGATAAAAGCAAAACTGCCCTGCAAGCCTAGATAAAAGCAGAACTGCCCCGCCAAGCCATAGACTTGTGTAGAATACTAACTAAGTTGTCGTGGTTACACATGTGGACTGTTAAGCAGCAGTTAGCTAACTGATACAGTTACCTGAGACATTCCCAGAAATATCTCTGAAAGCCTAAATCAGCTGAAAAGACCCATGTGTGCAGTCTCATTATACATTTATTTTCCTTAGTTTGGTTTCTGGAATTTGCAAGCAGGAGACTTCTAAGTGGACCAGAGTTTACAGTTTACCTGAGAATAATTGGAAAAGAATGTATCCTTACACCAGGTCCCCTAAGGAGAACCCAGATTTGTGATGTGACAGCTCAGGGATAACTAGTAAGAGGGTTGGGAATTAAGGATATAGTTTAAAAAAAGCTGATGAAGTATTGTTTTTCAGGGGTGGGGGAACCATTCAAGGATTTGGTTACAAAATGATAGCATGGAGAGAACAGGAGGAAGACTGGTAGACAATGAAAAGCAAATGTGTGATGCTCACAGGCTAGGCTTTACAAGCCTGTGCCTGTCACAGTGCTGGTAAAGACACTACTGTGTTCTGCTTTGGATCCACTGAGAAGGTACCACCTAGCCAGGGACTGAACTGTGACAACATAGTTACAGCAGCAAATACTCTCTGAGACAGTGAGAAACCAGAAGCTACAGGAAAATCCCTTCTCTGCAACTTCTGCCTTCCAATATCTTGACAGTATCTATCAGCAGTCTTAAGCAGAAGCTGTTGGCAAAGGAGTCTGAAGCAGGCAACTTGCAGACTTCTGGCCATCTAAAACCTAATAGAGCAAAGAATGGGAGCAAGTGACTCATCCAAGGGAGGTAACAGTGAAGGGTTAAGGATCTCACAACCACGCATAAGGATGATGAGCTACCTCTGTAAAACCTTGGATTACAGAAGAGGTAAGTTAATATTGCTTTGTATCTGCTGGAGACCAGAAGGCATGCTCCTAGAGGTGTGGACACATAGTATCCTGTAGCAGGGAAGGGGAATCTAAAAATGACAAACTGACTCTTATTAAATCAAACTCAAAGATTAAACTTTATCCAGAAAACTGGAAGGTTGTAACACTTCTTTTTAACCAGAGTATTTGAATGAATGTTACATAGCCCACAGGATGGTGGAATTTCAAGCCACCTCAAAGCAAACAGAAGCCTGAAGAGGCCCACACAAAGGCTGCACAGCCGTTACAAAGCCAGGTGCACTGACTTGTGAATTAACCCTCCTACTAGGTCATGCTGCCCTGCCGTCAAAGCTTCGGTACCTAAGCCTTCAATATGCTTGTGGTGGGGTCTCTATTGTTATCATCCTTGTGACATCCAGAGATTCTTTTAAGTGTATAACCAGTGTTTGAGTGCATTCCTATTATAGCAGCTTTAAAATGCAGGCATCATCTAAAGCATGGAAACAAAAGTGCCCCTTGGTCACCTTCTCTGTAGCCAGGACCCTCCTTAAAGGCAGCGAGACTGCAGATCAGAGGTGCTTGAACTCACACCCATATGGAAGCTTAGCCCACTGGAGCCTAGATGAGAAGGTCCCAGCTTACAGCATTGATGAGTGAACTGGTTTACATTTTTGTGTTGCAACTAATGGGTGTACATTTTACTAGAGATTATTCTCATGGTCTTAAAACCTTGACCAGTCCATTGAAAACAGTGCTTTCTCCACCTTCCTGGTGCTGCTATCCTTTTAATACAGTTCCTCATCTTTTGGTGATCCCCATAACCATAAAATTATTTCATCATAATGTACATTTCTGATATGTGGGACATCTGAAATGAAACCCTGAAGGAAGAATCATTTAACCCCCAAAGGGATCTTGACCCACTGGTTGAGAACTCCTGATTTAAAGTCCCTTCTGAATACAAGGTATCAATGTGGTGAGCCGCACAACTGGAGTATTCTAAAACAAAGAAGATCACCACAGAGGCGGCTACAATGTGGGTGAGTCTGAGGTTCTTGCTAAATGGCTCCTTACTACCTTTGAGGGAAATCCTTTGTATTTGAGTCAAGTTCTCCTTCTCCTAAAGATGTCATCTGTTCTCATGAATATAGAAGGTGTTTACTGGCAGGAGACTGGGAATATAGACCTGAGAAATTGAAAGGGTTATTTTCTTTAGAGTCATGACACATGGCAACCCTCCCTGAAGACCCACAAGATCCTTGGCAGCCCATCAGCACAATTATAATAAAAAAAAATTCATACAAGTATAAAAGGGCACATCCCAAAGCATACATGGCTATTTCCCAGTGCTGGCAGTCAGTGCTTACAGGTACCCTCTGTACCTTTGCTTCTGAGTATTTTCTGGTTGGTCCATGATACACATGTATATACATATCACATACCTTTCTTCATAACTAAAAATTATCCCAGAGCGAGGAGTAAGGCAGCACTTGCCTCCCTCATACATGCAAGATGCAGGGTTTAATGTCTAGGGTTTCAAATAAATACATTAATTAGCAGATTGATTACTTATCCCAAAGGAGAAAAATTCATAGATTTCATTTCTCTCAAGATCCACATCTTCTTGCTTTAGATTCTATGATTGTTTTGGGGGAGTATGTGTGAACATCCTCATTTCCTGTAAATCTCATGAATTGAGTATAATTTCTACTCCTTAATGACCTGATTATCTGGACTATCAGTGTCTGGCTGTGTGCTGATCATCTGACTGATAGTGTCCGGTTGTCATTACTGGTGCTTGGCTTCACCCTACTTAAGGATAAAATTGGCTTCACTCTACTCAAGGATAAAAGTATAGAGTTGTGACTCCAGCTTCTAGATAAAGATGTCTGCAGGCACTGACGTGGCCTGTTGGGTCCTGTTTGCTATAATCACCAGTCCTCCAGGTTTCCAAAGCTCTCAGAATATTCCAAACACAAAACACAAAACAAAACAAAACAAAAAAAACAAAAAACAAAAAAGAAAAGGAAGGAAGGAAGAAGAAAAAGAAGAAAGAAAGAAAGGAAGGAAGAAAGAAAGGAAGGAAGAAAGAAAGAAAGAAAACACCTTTGTCTGCCATTTGCTTTGGAAGAAAATAGTCAAAGGCTGTTAATTTGGAATCTCTCAATTAAGTATGTCTGGGGTCTCCAAATATCTAGATTTACAAAAACAGTTTCAATTTTAGACAGATAGTATTAGGCTATTTATATCAAAATAATAAAGCTACAATGCCCTGGAAACACATTTCTAGTAAGGCAGTGAAAAAATGAGAGAATGTAGGTGTATTATTTTTCTCTAGAAATATTAATGTTCTATTCTTGAATTCTGAAAGGTTTCTTCTTACAACTGCAGAATTTGTTGTGTAACAGGGATACTGGCAAATTTTAAATCTTTGTCGCATCACAGAATTTTCTTAATTTTGTTAAGATTTTGCTAGTAGTCTGGTTGTCCAATGTGAAAGCCCTGAAAACATACACACTAGTAGCATTGTATGGACTCAAAAGTTTATATTTAGGAATGTATGCATATATTCGTGTGTGTGTGTGTGTGTGTGTGTGTGTGTGTGTGTGTGTGTGTGTGTAGATGCATGCAGTAGCAAAAAATGAAAAAAGCCACAAATCTGAAGGAGAGAGGAGAGGTCTATATAGGAGGGTTTAAAACCTCTAAACTTTAGAAGAATGCAAAGGAAGGGAGAAATGTTATGATTAAAATATAATCTCTCTGAGCGTGGTGGTGAATTTCTTTAATTCCAGCACTCAGGAGGCAGAGTAGGCAGATATCTGGCCTACATAGTGAGTTCAGTGACATCCAAGGCTATGTAGAGAGATTCTGTCTCAAACAAATACAATCTCAAAAATAACCCCCCCCCCCAAAAAAAAGTTATATCTATGTATACTACCAGCAGACCTTGGGAACACTTTCTGAAAGGAGTTTGACTTGCGGAGCCTTCCCAGCTTGTTTCTTTCTCATAGTGCACTTTTGGAGTGTGGCTTCCCTACAAAGATGCACTCCTCAAACCCATGGAAAGAAGTTACAGCCCACCACCCGGTAAAACTAATTCTTAGTCTTAGAAACAATTTTATTAGGCAACAAAAATAATTTTTGTTTTCTGGGTTCTTTTTTGTTTTGTTTTGTTTTGATTTTTGAGACGGGGTTTCTCTGTAGCTTTGGTTGGAGCCTGTCCTGGAACTAGCTCTGTAGACCAGCCTGGCTTGCAACTCACAGAGATCCACCCTTTCTGTCTCCCAAGTTCTGGGATCAAAGGTGAGTGCCCCCACCATCTGGCTAACTCTTACATTTTAAATTAACTCACATTTCTTTTGGTACCTTCCCAAGTTCATCTTCTCTCTGCATCTCCTCCTGACCCTCATACTCCACCCTTCTCCCCAGCATCCTCCTAGTCTGGTTCTCCCCCACCCCCCAATTAATCCTGGCCCAGCTATAGACCAGTCAGCTCTTTATTAACCAATGGGAGTAATGCATATTTATAGTGTACAAAGATTGTTCCACAGCAACAATGAAGAAATATGTGATGGAGAGGCAGTAAAGACAGGAGGCTGTCATTGATAGAGTAGCCTGTCCTTTCCCAGAGGAGTCGGCGAGATGGGTTTCTTTTTTTCCTAAATTTTATTCTTTAATTTTCTTTTTGGAGGGAAGTTACAATGGTGAGGGGCAGATATGGAAGGACTGGGAAATGAGTGGAATTGGGATGTATAATGTGAAATTCCCAACGATCCAATAAAAAATTAATTGTTTTTCAAAAGATTAAGTTTTTTAATTTTATGTGTACGTGTTTTGCCTGAATGTATGTAAGTGTACCACGTAAGGATTCAGGTATTGCGCTGGCCTGCCCCTGTCACCTGGCAGAATGCACTCAGGCAGTACCCTGGTCAGCCCAGGGTTCCATGACTGTGTAGTCTGCGTGCAGGTGCAAAGGACCCCTTTAAAAGAAAGACTTCCACCCCTACCTCTAGCCCCCGCCCCCAAGTTATGCTCTTTCTCTCTGCTCTCTCCTGCTGGGGCAGACAGGTTTTGTTTGTTTGTTTGTTTGTTTGTTTGTTTGTTTTTGTTTTTGTTTTTTTCACTCAAGCTCTGTCTACCTGGCATGTTTGTCCCTCCACCTAGGTCACCCTCACCTGCCATGGAATCCGCCAAGGCTCCCCTTGCATTTTATCATAACACCTGGTACTCATGGAGGCCAGAAAAGGGTGTTGGTCCCCTAGAACTACAGTTAAGAGTGGTTGTAAGCCTCCATGTAGTGCTGAGAACCAAATCTGGATTCTCTGCAAAAGTAGCCAATGCTCTTAACTGCTCAACCATCTCTCTAGCCTCAACAATTACTTGGTTGGTTTTGTTTGCTTGCTTGCTTGCTTGCTTACTTTTTCCAGACAGGGTTTCTCTGCAAACACCTAGCTGTCCTGGAATCACTCTAGACCAGGCTGGTCTTAAAATCAGAGGTTGGCCTGCCTCTCTGCCCCACCCCCATGCTAGGATTAAAGGCATGTGCCACCACCACCCAGCTCAAGAATTTTCTTTTACTGGCTTAATAAATAATGTTACTTTATTGCAACCTATATATCTCCAATTGAAAATGGGTGTTATGCAAAGTGAACTCAGTAGCATTTTTCTAAACTTTTTGTCTCATTTTTCTTGTTTTAGGCACTTTTGGGTCTGTTGCTTGTCTGTTTTGGTTTCTGTTTTTTGTGTTTTTATGAGGGTTCTTTTAGTGTTCTTCATGTTTTTGTTTAAGTGGGAGAATGAGTGCAGAATTGGTAGGCGGTGGGGGGGGGGTAGGGAATATTTGGGAGGAGTTGGGAAAGGAAAATCACGATCGGGGTATATAATTATGATTTTTTTTCAATTAAAATTTTAAAAGGGCAAGAAGGAAATATTTTTAAAAGAAATGAAAATGGATATGGTGATTGACAAGAACACGACGGTGTTTACACGGTATCTTTCCACATGCTCTCCTTCTGTTCTGCCTCGCCCTACCATTTATATGGCTGATACAGCGCCAATCTGTATGTCGAAGTGGAAGCCAACAGTTCTGAAACTTTAGAATACTGAGTGGGTGGGGGATGAGAAAGGACTGGGATGGAATTAGTTTTTCTCAGGCTTGGCTCATATTGATATGTAGACTCGCGTGCTGAATGTGGACGTATTTTCATGCCTTTAGGAAGGAGCAGGGGATGACCGTTGGGTAAGAAGGGAAATGCGGGTCAGAAGCACACACACACACACACACACACACACACACACACACACACACACGTACACAGGAGTCAAGAGTGTTTTCAACTGTCTTCATTTGCAGGCTCCTGAAGATGCTCCTGCATTTCCAACAGCCCCTTCTCCTCCCTGCACCTTTGTGGTCCTCCTCATCCTCTTTTTCCTCCTTCTCCTCTCCTTTTTCTTCTCAAATTTCTTCTTGTTAAACTCAGTAAGGTTTTTGTAGCTGGAAAATAAGAGTTCTATTCAAAAGAGAAATAATGTAATTATATACCTGAAGAGATAAGGAAACTGGGGAAGATTTAAGAATACAGTTATTCACAAGCACTGGAAAGTTAGAAATGTTTTAGACATTCAATATTATATGACCAATATAAATCATGTTTTGTGGACATAGTCAATAAAGTTATATGTACATAATATATGTAAATGAAAAACCATGGAAGTTTATGTCCAATTATGAGTACATTTGTAAGTTTTACATTGTACCTCGGCACACAAAAATGATAACAATGTCTGAACAAAAAGCTGTCAACAATAACTTTCTCTGAATGGCAGAATTGGAAAATTTTTATATCTTTATTTTTTAAAAAAAAGTGTTTCTGTTATCAGTAAGTAAATTGCATTCCTTTACATTCAAAAACAAGGAAATTCCACATGAAATTAAAATTAAGATAATGGGTATAATTTGTTGGTACAGAAGTTGAGTGAGCACATAAGTAAAATTAAAATATGTAAACTTTAAATAGGAGAGACTTCAGACATAGCTTAATATCAATTAAAATTCAACTATAATATTCATGAGAATGTAAAACAAACAAACAAACAAAATCTCCTGGAAATGAATTACAGTTTGATTGTCACAACTATATTGTGTGGCTAAAGAGGCTTACATGTAACTAAGTAAGCAACATGTGGTTTATTTATGTCACTCATTTTCTGTGGGCAAATAGTCACTATCCCACATATCACTCCTATCAGTAACATTTTAATCCAAAATGTAAACCCTACAGATAATAAATCTACCCTGAAGGGAAGATGTGTGCTAAAATATAATTATACTTTGATGGACTGTCATTTATGCTTAAAACAGAAATTGAAAAAGACTGAAAAAGTTCAACAGAAAGATAGAAAATCAGACTGTACAGAAAACATTTTGTTACAAATACAGATTATCTAAACTATGACTCATTCAAGTATTTAAAATATACAAATGAAATTCTCTCTCTGGCTATCTGCTCGGCATCTTACCCCTTTCTAACCTACTTTATACCAAGCAACTTCAATCACAAGATGGGATTGGCAGTATTTCAGAAATGCTTTTCAACAGTACAAAACCTTTTTTTGGAAACTGGGATTAGCTTGCCACAAATACAAGTATGTAAAAGTAGGCACTCAGTTATGCAATATTTATTCAAGTGGAATTCTTCCAATATTTTCTGGAAGAGAGATACCTTTCAATGATGCCATTCAGTGGGCCAACATCTTAGAGAAAGTGCATAAGTTTTCATCTTTTTTAAAAAAAAATTTGTGTTTTAAGCATTAAAAATACATAAATGCAAGAAGCTAAGATAAATGTCATATTTCCTATGTAGCCAGTGATTAATTTTAATTGTTTATTGGAAAATAAGATGAATTATAATTTTCCTCCTTCAGTACACACCTAGAAAATATATTACTTAGTAGGAGTGATTGTCTCCCCCCACATTAATCTGTACCATCAGTTATGTACATTGCTGAACCCCTGCCTTGCCTGTCTACTGTCTTCACCAACAGCTTCTTTAGTCTAACCTCTGGCCCAGTGTGGAACTGAATGGCGTGAATGGTGTGCTCTCTTCCACTCACTGTCCATTCCACAATGCCTTCAATGTTTCTGATCACCCAGTAGCTTCCCTTTCTTTTCATCTTGACTCCTGGAGTATCTTTGAACTACCAGTTCCCAAATAATGACATGGAGACTTGTTAATAATGAACATGTGGTCTTAGCTTAGGCTTGTTCTCAATTAGCTCTTATAACCTAAACAAAACTGTTCATATCAATCTACATTTTGCTATGTGGCTCATCACCTGTCCCCTGTTCTACATGTCTAACTCCTTCCACATCTGCCTGGCCAAAACCATACACACCTCAGATTCTTCCCCAATTCCTTTCTTTCTCTGGAAGTCCCACCCAGTCTCTCCTGCCTAACTATTGGACATTCAGCTCTTTATTAAACCAATCAGAAAACACCTTATGCAGAGATACATCTTCACAATGTACAAAAAAGATTATCCCACAACACTGGAGCTTCACCATTCTCCTCTGAAGTATTTTAGAGAACTCATGTACTTACAATATTTCAATATTTCACTTGAATACTTTACCTTAGCTATAACTGTTAAATTTACCATTAAGCTGTGGTTTCATCTAGGATAAAAAAACCATCATCTTCTGCTCCCAAGCTGTGGTCTTTCTTCATTGTGCAGTTACTAAATTGTATCAGTACTTTCAGAGTTTGCCTTTTAATTTTCTTTCTTTGTCTTAGTCACTGTTCTGTTCCTGTGAACCTGAGACACTATGACCAAGGCATGTCTTATAAAAGAAAGCATCATTTATTTAGGGGCTTGCTTATGTCTTCAGAGGCTTAATTCATTATCATCATAGCAGGGAGCAGGCAGTACACAAGCAGATATAGTGCTGAAGAAGTAGCAAAGATATCCGCAGGCAGCAGAGAGAGAGAAAGAGAGAGAGAGAGAGAGAGAGAGAGAGAGAGAGAGAGAGAGAGAGAGAGAGAGAGAGAGAGAGAGAGAGAGAGAGAGAGAGAGAGCTTGGTGTAGGCTTTTAAAATCCCACAGCCCACCCCCCAGTGACACATATCCTCCAATAAGACCACGCAGCATAATACTTTTTTTTTTCTTGTCCTCCTAATCCTTTCAAACAGTGTTACTCCCTGATGACTCAGCATTCATATATATATGATCTTATGAAGGCCATCCTTACTCAAACTATCATACTCTTCATTTTCTCTTTGCAATATACTTTTATGTAGACATTTATGTATTAGTTTCTCCCTACATTCGTTTGACATTGGATCTCTCAAAAGCATTAAAACATAGGATTGTATATTGGTGGTTTCTTGAGCAGAAATTCCAAAAAGTATAACTGAGATTCTGACTATAGTAACTGATACTTGGTCTTACCAGCATCTTACAATGGATATTATGAAATTTCTCTCACAAAACTCATCCAAGAGATGAACAAGGTCAATACCAGTTTATAAGTTCTGTCCCCCTGTTGGCTAACTTTTTCTGGGGAGCCATATCTATTCCTTCCAGATAGGATACCGTGAACTTGTTATTCTCCTACCTTGGTGTTTGTTATACCTGGTCTCTTCTTAAGTAGCTGGGACCACAGATGTGTACAGTTCAGGGCTGACACATGACTTCTAATCTAAAGGCACATTCTGTACTTTGTTCTTAAATATCTACTATGTGTCTCCTTTCTACAATGGGATTCTATCTAAGTGGTTTGTGATTATATGGTGTTATTAAAGTACTATAATGGGGGCTGGAGAATTAACCCAGCAGTTAAGAGTGCTTGTTGCTTGGGGAAAGGACCTAGGTTCAATTTCCAGCACTCACATAATAGCTAACAACCATATGTAACTCCAGTCCCAAGGAATTGATTCCCTCTTCTGACCTTTAAAGGCATCAGGCAGTCATGTAGTGCTCATACACGCATGCATACAAACATTCATACACATAAAATAATAAAGTAAATAAATCAAAAAAGTTTTTCCTGGCATGGTGGCACATGCCTTTAATCTCATCACTTGGGAAGCAGAGACAGGTGGATCTCAGTGAGTTCTACTCCAGCCTGATCTGTGAAGTGAGTAATTACAGATCCAGGACTATACAGAGAAACCCTATCACAAAGAAACGACAAAAATATTAGAATAGGTCAGTCCATCAGTCACATTCAACTTCCTCTGTCACGTGTATAATACAGAGAGGGCCTACGTCAGTCCCATGCAGGCTCCCTGGTTTTCTCTAAAATTATAGAATAGTCTCCAGAACATTTGCCCAGGTTAGCAATACTATTAATTATGCATTAGTCCTCTTACCCAAGGATTACACTGATGGTTTTAAACTTTTTTGTTTTGTTCTGTTCTGTTTGTTTTGTTCTGTGTAGCCCTGGCTGTCCTGGAACTCACTCTGTAGACCAGGTTGGCCTTGAACTCGCAGACGTCTACCTGCCTCTGCCTCTGAGTTCTGGGGTTAAAGGCACACACCACCAATGCCTGGCAGTTTTAAAGTCTTTACTGTTAGATCAAGGTTCAAATTCTTCAGTAACTTAGGTTGATCATCATTGCATTTAGTTATATTTACAACTTACATGAATACTTTTTTTTTGCATTCTATTCTCCGTTCCATCCATGCATTGGAAGACTTCAAATATTCCTATTATGTACAAATCAAATGAAAACACCCAAACTATGCTTATATCTTACATACAAATAGTGCTTATTTTTTTAGAATAGCCAAAAAAAAACAAGACAGAGAAAATAAATTCACTTTCTTTATCTTTTGGTTAAAATATAACACTCAAGGAATTTGCCAGACCTTACTCTTTCATCAGAGTTTTTCTTATGTTAAGATAAAGTTCTCAGGAAAATGTCTCCTAAAGAAAAAGAGTTGAGAAGTCATTTTAACCACAAATAAATGTCTGTAATGTTGTTAAAGGCATTAGGAGAAAAATCAGAGAATGTGTTTTCATTCAACAAATACCCCCTAAGCATCCTGTATTAGTGGCTCTTTGGCTGAATGACAGGTTTTGGGAACCTGACTGTATTTTGAGGGCTCTGGTCTCTTTGTGATACAACAGTATTTTTAACAGTAGAGAACAGATAGAAGGGCCACATTGAAGGGAGTAGGTCACTAGGGTGTGTTTCCTGGGCTCTGTTATCTCTCTGCTTCCTCAGGAGAGGATGCTTCACTGCCACATGTCCCTACAGTCATTATGCTCTGCCCAAATTTATGGGTCAGAGCAACCATAGATCGATTCCTCTACAACCACGAGAAAACTGAATCCTTTCTCTAAGTTGTTTTTTTTTTTTTTTTTTTTTGGTTTGGTTTTTCAAGACAGAGTTTCTGTGTAGCTTTGTAGACCAGGCTGGCCACGAACTCACAGAGATCTGCCCTGCCTCTGCCTCCTGTGCACTGGGATTAGAGGTGTGTGTGTGACACTACTGCCCAGCTTTAAGCTGATATATTTCCAGATAGTTGTCACAGCAACACATAGTCTAATGAATAAAGAGGGAATGGAAGGAGGCACCATTTGTTGAAATAAGGAAGACAGAGAAGCAGGTTGGGGTGCTACCTGGGACCTTTTATAACACAATTCAACTTTGGCTTGGCCCCCGCGTTGGTCTGCATTGGCCCCAGTTCTCATTCTTTCCAGTAGAGAAAGAGTATTTGCCTGCCTTGGAGCCTGAGTGCTTCATTCTCTTGAGTCTTTCTAGATCAAGCCTCTATGTGCCCAGACTAGATATCCTCGGTCACCTCTTCCTGACTTCTCATCTAGTAAATATGTGGCTTTGTCCCAGTGAAACTGAAAGGACCAGTTGTTCAAGTTGAGAAAACAGAGTTTTCACACTGTTCATTTAAGGAGAGGAAATAACGTGCTAGGAAATAAATAATCTCGAAACTAAGAGTAATCAGCAGATTCTTTAAGAACATGCCGATGATATGTTTGTTTCAGTGATTTTTCAAATTCTGAAAACAAAGATTCCTAAATTTTAAGTAACATAACCCCAAACTTGACACACTCTACTTTTTTAATATATGCCTTGAAATTATGAAATATGGAGTTAGCTGTCATATTTACTTGAATCCTACAGTTAACCCCTGCAGGCAGATTTTTCTTTCCCACCTGCCAGCTCCCAAATAATCACATAGAGATTTGTTATTAATTATGAAAGCTTGCTGATAGCTTAGGCTTGTTACTAACTAGCTCTTATAACTTAAATTAGCCAGTATCTTTTAATCTTTAATCTACATTCTTTTACATGGCTTGGTTACCATTACTTTGTAATGCTCATGCTGCTTGCTCTGCATCCCCGTGGTGTCTCTGCCTTTCTTTGCCCAGCCTCCTCTCTGCCTGGAAGCTCTGCTTAGCTATTGGCCATTCAGCTTTTTAATTAAATCAATCAGAATGACATATCTTCACAATATACAAAAAAGATTATTCCACAACAACCACTGTGACAAATCAATCTAATAACTCCTTAATGCTTCAATTATTTTGTCAGTTAAAAAAAAAAAACCCTCATTATTTTCTGTCTGAATTCCCCAGGGAATTATGATTGTATTCCTAGGCTCTTGTCTTTTCATCATAAATGATATTTTAACTTGTATTGTCACTCTCTTTAATGACATCTTAAGGTCCGACTTCTTTCTGGGACACAGAGAAAATTTAGTGAAGATTTCTCAGAGTTTGGAGTGTGGCTCAATGGCTAAAGCATTTACTACTCAAGCATGAGGATCTAAGTTTGGAGCCCCAGAACCCAAGTCAAAACTAAGTGTGGTCATTCATTGATGGCACTACAGCTGAGGGAATACAGACAGGAGGATCCTGGAAATGCTCTCCCTAGCCAGCCTAGCCAAATTAAGTATAATGAGAGACCTGCCTCATAAAATACTGTGGAGTGTAATAAAGGAAGATGTTTGACATCTATCTCTGGCTTTTACATGTATACATAGGCAAGTATATCTAACACATACATACATCATACACACACACACACACACACACACACACACACACAACCTTATACTATAATAGCTGAGAATAAATCAAAAACTAATTCTATGTCTATAAATACAGAATTTGAAGGTGATCTCTATTCTCTTGTATGTGGACAGAATTCTAGTTCTCTAAAGAGAAAAGAGGTAATCAAACGAAGCTGTGACTGGTTTTAAAGTAACCTAATCATATCTTCTGTTGGAAACTGAGATCACTTATGATAAATATTTCCCAGCGCTGTCAAACTAGTTCTTTCTCTTGCATTTTTGCCAGCTGTTTAGCAAGCTAACTGGATGCTAGCTGCATCTACTGAAGGACCAGTGAGAAGTTCTCAGCTCTGGAATTCACTTCCTCAGTGTTAACACTAATTTTGAATGTACTGTTCTTCAGGGAATGGCATTAAATGTTTACTTCTTTGGGCAAATTAATCTCAGAATTCAAAATGGAAAGAGATTTCCATATCAAATAATCAGATACAGTATGTTTAAAATCATTTTATATGTTAAGGATGTAGCATGATAAAATACTTGCCTTGGCATGTATGAAGCCATAGATAAATTCAATACCCACCTCTAGTTCAATAAAATGAAACAGAAAAAACAACAACAATAACAACAACAACAACAACAATGGCATTTTTGTGAGAAACATAAAGCATGTTACTTTAGCAATTAGTAAATAATTTTAATACATTCACATACACACACAGGCCTCTTGCATATTTGTCTACTACTTCAATATGGAGAATTACATTGCTTACATTCTAACACATTCATACATTTCAGACAATTTTTTTTGTCTCAAGTAATTGTTTGCCCAAATACAGTAAATCAATCTAGGTATGTTGGCTCAAACATCCAATCTCAGCACTTAGAAGGATGACGTAAAAGGATTGCCACAAGTTCAAGGCCTATATTGAATACACAATGAGTTTAAGGCTAGGACTGCGCTACAGAATGAAACCCTGCCTATCTGAAAAATCAAACAAACAAACAACAACAAATCTCATAATGTCAAATTAGACACAAGACAGTATAGTCAGTCTATATATTTTAAAGAAGTATCTACCTGCTGTAAGCAATGCAGCCTCAATCCAAACTATGTAAGTCAGTTTGAGCCTCAATCACAAAGTACCACAAATTAGATGGCTTATAAAGACTATAGAATTACTTCTCAAAGCTTTAGATGTTGGAAGTGCATGACTAGAGTATCAGCACGGTGAGAGGGCTCTTCTGAGTTGCAGACACTTCTTAAATCTTCAAGTGGTAAAAAGAGGGCTAGCTAGCTTTGTGGTGTCTTCTTGTGATCTTATTAATCCCTTCATGAAGAATTGACTTCCCAATGGCTCAACTTTTAAACACCAATGCTAATAATTAAAGTTTCAACATACGAATTGTGCAAGGGCTAAAGCAAGCATATCTTCGGACCCTTCTTTACCATATTAAGATTTTACTCATTCTCTTCCTCTACAGAGGCATGCAGAAGACCTGACACCACCAAATAGCAAAACTGATGTACGGTGACAAGACGCATTTTTTCCACTGACCCCTAGTGCCCCACTGAATGCCAAGCATTTACAAATGACTGGTGCTGAAGGAATTGCAAATGCAAAGATAGAACTCTCTGTTTCTTTTCTCATGGTCAAGAAGCCAAATGAAGCAAAGAGGATATTGGTGAAAAACAAACAACCAAGCCTTGAATGTCATACCCCAGAATGTCATTCACAAGGAGCCAGACAGAAACTAGGAAAGGTAAAAATAAATCTTAATGGATGTTAACTTTCTTGTGTTGCTCCAATTATATAGGGTAGTTACAATGAATTCTAAGTCTGTAATTAATTGGTTTGGATGAGTTAGACTGGGAATATAACTGAATATGAGCAAATGGTGATAAATCCACAACAGAAGAGATGCTGATCCAGTAAGAGGCATACTGGCTGAGATCTAGCATGTTGGTTAATGTTAGAACAAAACATACACCATAATTTCCCATCTGCTACCAGTGTCAATGAAGAAAGACCAATGTTCAAATAGCAAAAATTAAAAGCAAGTATTTATGGGGTGTTGTGCTCAGAGCATAGCTAGATGACCTTAGTTATCTCACAGCAGCCTACACATTTTCTCAGGGTACTTCAGTTTGACACTCAAATTAAACGTCAAACACTTGAGATTCAACAGACGCTGGAGATTCAACAGACACAGAACAATTTTTTTTGGGACCTTCTCTTATCTGACTAGAGGCACAAACTCCTGGAAGTAAGGCTGACTTAAACCTTGTTGGAGAGAATTTTACTGGCCAGAAGGCAAAAAAGACCACTAACACCTGTAAAAACAAACACTATCCCAAATCTTCTCTCTCCTTTGTTCCTTTGGCTACTTATTTATTCTCCTTGTTCCCCCTCCCTCTTTTATCAAGTTGTGTATGTAAATCTCCACTTTTTGCTATCTGAAGACTCATACTTTTCTCTGTGTTTCTACACAGGAAAACAAGCAAACAAATACTTTAATTATTATTTTATCCTTTTCCCTTTTAAATTATAACCTTGGGGCTAGGGAGATGACCATCAGTAAAGCTTGAATAACGCCTGCACAAGCAGGAAGACCTGAATTCAGAGCCCTAACTTCCCAGGAAAGTGGTACCTGCTATAATTCCAGTGCTAAGAAGTGGCTCCTTGACTCCTTGGAGCTTGTTGACAGGCCAAGGCAGTCAAATAGATAAACCACATGATTAATGACAGACCCTGACTCAAAAAAATAAGGTGGAGAGCAATAAAAAAAAAGTCTAATGTTGACCTCTGGCCTCTATATCATATGCACACGTGTACACACACATACATACCTATAAATTCCCACTTGAACAATGTTACACAAAAAAATACATCAATTAATCAAATCACAACTCTTAAGTAGTAAACCTGCGGGTGAAGAAAAACTTTTTACCGCCTTACAAACCCTATGAGGTAAGTAATCTAATCTCCACTATAAACATAAGAAAAGTTAGAGTCAAATTCAGGAAAGTCTCCCAAATCACTAAGCAGTATGAGGGTTCAAATGTAAGACTATGCTGCCCTAGAGTCTATGCAACACTAATTCTGTAAATCTTTTATACTGGGTCTGGAAGCATCAGGAACTCATGCAAATTGTCAGATAAGTCAGGCATGTCAGTATTTGTTTCTCATGGTGCTGGGGATGAACCAGGGGTCAGTGTGATAGGCTCATCTACTGAGCCCCACACCACCTCAAACTTCAGATCATTTTGCTCTTTGATTTTTTTTTTTTTTTTTTTTTTTTTAATGCAGAGTTTCTCCAGCCCTGGCTGCCCAGGGACTCACAAAGATCTGCCTGCCTCCACCTCCACCTCCTGAGTGCTAGAATTAAAGCTTGTACACCACCATGTCTAATCCAAACTTCAGATTCTAAAGGTAATGCTTACAGAGCTGGGGTTGTGACTCAGCAATAGAGTATATACTTCCTTAGCAAGCAAGAGTTTCTGGGTTTAATCCTAGTGCAATGGCTCCTGCCCCTGGGCAACACACACACACACACACACACACACACACACACACACACACACACACACACAGAAAAACAAACAAGAAAACAAAACAAAAAACACTAACACAAACAAAACCAAGAGATTCTTGTCCACGAATCAGGTGTCTCAATTCTGAATGCTTCGGCACACACTTGGGAAAGACACTTTTACTTGGGTGACTGCAAAGTTCACCCAAATTATTTGCTTAAAAAAGCAAAGATAAATGAAGCATTTAGCTTTGTTTCACTTCCTTCAGGAACCGGTTTCTAAGGTGGACATGTGTTCTCACTGGGAAGAAAAAAAAATCCTTTACATACAACTGAAAAACTGACTCAGGATGAAAGAATTCACCAGGAGCAAGATTCACAGTTTATCACAAGCCAGTGATGAGGAAGTTTAGCTGAAGACAGACAAGACTAAGACCAAACTGAGGCCATGGCCTGTTTGGTACCTCCAGGCAACTCTGCAGACAGAGAGGCAGAGAAGCAGCCTGGGTGTATCCTCGGCAGGCATCTCAGAGGGAGGGAACTAGCCAGTATGCAGAATCAACTGAGGCAAGGAGAAGGATCAACAGGGGAAGGTCCCGGGGTTGGCAGTGACCTACAGATTCAAAATTCAATCCTGAGGTAGGGGTGTGTTTGTAAATCAAGTAGAGGCGCTTCAGAGCGTTAACTACGGCAGAAGTCAGGCTGTGTGAGAACACAGATGTATGCAAGTGAGTGTGTATATGAAGCCAGGAACTACTTTGTCTCTCAACGTCCACAGAACAGGGCTGGAGGTACAGAATAGTGGTAGAGCGCTTGTCTAATATAAGTGAGACCCTGGGTTCCATCTCCAATACTGAAAAAGAAAGCGAAAACAAACCTACAAAATGATATACATAGTTCCAAATAGTAAAGATGGATGTCTATTTGAATATGTTTAGTTAGAAAGAAAGAAAGAAAGAAAGAAAGAAAGAAAGAGAGAGAGAGAGAGAGAGGGAGGGAGGAAGGAAGGAAGGAAGGAAGGAAGAAAGAAAGAAGAAAGAAAGAAAGAAAGAAAGAAAGAAAGAAAGAAAGAAAGAAAGGAAGGAAGGAAGAAAGAAAGCTGGAGGGATACAGTTTTTTGTCAACTTGAAACAAACTAGAGATCTTCTGGGAGGACGGAGCTTTACTTGAGAAAATGCCTCCACTGAATTGGCCTGTAGACACACCTGCAAGGAATTTTCTTGATTAAAGATTGATGTTGGAGGGCCCAGCCTACTGTGGGCAGTGCCATAACAGGTAGGCGAACCTCGGTTGAATAAGAAAGCAGGCTGAGCAAGCCATGGAGAACAAGCCAAAAAGCAGTACCCCCTCCATGGCCTCTGCTTCAGCTCCTGCCTCCAGGGTCCTGCTTGAGTTCTGCCCTGACTTCTCTTCATGATAGACTACAAGCTGTAAAGATGAATAAAGCCTTTCCTCCCCAAGTTGCTTTTGGTTGTGGTGTTTTCTCACAGCAATAGGAAGCAAACCCGGACAGATATCATGAAAATAAAGACCACCCAGATGAGAATAACCAGAGGCTACTTCTCCCAGGCTTGTAATACAAGGAACTCAGACATCATTACTTAAGCTTGGCAAAGACTCAAAAGCAGGCAGTAGAGGGTTCCATGTTAGGAGGCTCTATAATAAAAGAAGAAACGTTTCTGTATGCTCCAGTTGGAAATTGCTTGCTTGGGAAGCTAGGGGTGGGCTAACCAGAAGTGGGACTTCGTTCATGAAGTTCATATTTCACTTTCTCATTTTGGTCCTGAGTTCGAAGCTAACAGTCACTTGGCTGAACACTGATACTTTGGCTTACCAGGTTGGCTCTACAGAGGCTTTGTCAGCATTCTATTTGCATGTGAGGTCTGTGTCTTGCCCCCTTTGTGTTGTGGAATATTAGTTTAATATATGTTACATTCCTTTGTGCTGTGGAATATTTGCTTAATGATGCAAATATGTGTTGCATTCTTTTGTGTTGCATTTGTTTAACTCTGTAAAGCTGTGTTACTTTGCCTGTCTAAAACACCTGATTGGTCTAATAAAGAGCTGAATTGCCAACAGCAAGGCAGGATAGGCCAAGAAGAGAGAAAAAATAGGAAGAGAAATCTAAAAAAGAGAGTGGAGAATGAGAAAACGAGAAGGAGAGGAGGATGCCAGGGGCCAGCCACTCAGCCACTCAGTCAGCCATGGAGTAAGAAGGAAAGAAATATGTATAGAATAAAGAAAGTTAAAAAAGCCCAAAGGCAATATGTAGTTAATGAGAAACATGATAATTTAAGTTAGAAAACCCAGCTAGAAACTAGCCAAGCTAATGTCAGGTATCCATAAGTAAGAATAAGTCTCCATGTATTTATTTGGGGCTGGTTAGTGGGCCCCCAAAGAGTTATATATAAAAAAAAACCTACACATTTGTATATCTGAGTATGCACCAAAGTGATCTTAGTGGTTACCAATGACTAGGTAGGAAGGTGTAAGGTCTACAAAGGCTAAATTCATTATTGTTTCATTCCTAATGTTTTACTTACATAATTTTGTGAGATTATGAATGGTGTGGCAGAAAAAAAAAAAGCAGTTGCCTTTTCTATGGTCAACATGGTCATGCTCTTATTTTTCAGTCAGAGAAACTAAGGCACCAAAATGTGACCTGTCCAGACACTACTGATAAACAGCAGTGAGAGCTGAGTCCCAAGAACACTCTGTCCTGTTCGCTATTTTTCAACCTGCCATGATATGGCCTACAAAAATATAGTCGTGCCAACAGTGAAAAAGCAGATTCCATTTGGGCTGCGCAGAACTTTGAGCAGAAGTCGTGCTGGACTACTACACTATCAATACCGACTGCTAGTAATCTAGAATGCAGAAGTGGCTGGCGCCCTGGGCAAACCAATTTAGCCAAAGTTACATGGAAGTCCTCATGAGGTCAGTCAGAGGTTTTGAATTCCCCACAGGGGAGCTTTGGCTTTTGAAAGGGAGCCTTTTTCAACTGTGTGTGTGTGGGGGGGGGGGTGCGCATGTGCGCTCGTGCGCGCATTGTGTACATACTTACACAAGTTTGTGCAGGTGTACCCATGTGTATATAGTGCTAGAACCTTGTGCATGCTAAGGATACACTCTATCACTGGGCTCTATCCTGACCACAGGGCATAGCATCACAGATACAGTTAGAACTAATGACAACATTAGAGAGTGGGAGAACTGTGCATCTTTTAGAGAATTCCTCTCAGGGTATCATCCACCAATGAAATTGCTGATGGTGAAAGACCCCCACTCAAGGCTAATAGCTTAAGGCCTGGCTTAGCAATGGTAACGCCATTTTGCAAGGCTTCCATATAAACAAGTAAAAGTACAGGACAAGGTCAGTACTCACAGGCTGCCACATCTGGCCTTGGGAGGGGAGCAGAGAGTTCGGAGAAAAACCCAAACATGAGTTAAGTCAGCTATTATCAGATCCCCAAACACGTAAGAAACTTGTCCTTGGATGATCCAATGCCTTATTTGAGCTGGCCAATGGGACCCCTGTAACTATGCATCTCGCTTCTGTACCCGTGCTTTTGCTACCCAGCCCTATAAAAGTCCCTCTCCCCAGCCTGTGGGCGCGCAAGTCCTCTGAGAGACTTTGTCGCCCACAGGTACCTGTGTATCTCAAATAAACCTCTTGCAGTTTGCATCCGCATCCGTGGTCTCGGCTTGGTCTTTGCGTCCAGGGGTCTCTTCCTGGAGGGAAGTCCTCTTCTGAGGTCTTTCATTGGTATGCTGTTTTCAATTTCAAATCTGGGAGATACAGGGGAAAAAAACCCATCTTCTGGGATTTAAAGATGTTAGAAACAGGCTGACTCTGTTCCTGCATTGATTCTACTAGCCTAAATTATTTACCTTCCAGATAAAGAGCCTCTTAAAGTACTGTGTTTGTCTATGGCTTATAGAGTAGAAAACAATAGGGCTATCTTCTTTTATTTTTAAAAATCTTCAGTTGGAATTTGGCAATGTGATGATGTTTGTTCTTGAGACAGGGTCTTCTCTGCTTAGACTGAGATAATGTGAAACTCAAAATCCTCTTGAACAGAAAGAATGCTGGAACTAAAAGCTATGTAAATCTACACAGTGCTAAATTTGCAAATTGTATTTGAAACTTGTAAATTTTTGGTGATCTCACATACACACAGACACACACACACACACACACACACACACACACACACACACGTGCACACACATACATTTTTAAATGTACTTGTCCTTTAACAGAGATAGTGTCATTGTACAAATTTAGTTTTTGCTTATTGTGATGCTATATAGATATGGTCAGGGTTCAGAATAACTCCCTAATATGGTTGTTTATTGGAGCACAATGAGTAATCTGTTGTAAAACAGGATTGCTTCATAGTTCTCAAACTGAGAAAGTAAATGAAACTGCTTCCTTTCCCAACTGAAGTCCCATTTCCCATCTCCTTTGGAAATCTCATTGTCTAGCTCCAGATAATACCTATCTCAAGATAATGCCTGTGTCCCAGGTTCAGATTCCAATGTTTTTACAAACTTCTAATTCTGCTTACTATTTACAATCCCTCCAAACTATCTACATTCTCCAGTCACCTTACCTTCCATGAAAAAAAAAAAAAAGGTATACAGTTTTTGAATGATGTTGGCTACCTAGTAATCACATTCCTCTAATCTTCCTCTTGTAAACCAACAAATATGTTAAACCACACCCACCCACGCCCAACCACCACCATGTATGGTAGTGAGTAGTGAGGGACTAGGAGTTAAATTCCCTGATAGGCTGACAGACAGAGAAGTGATAAAGATGATGAACTTCCAAGATGGCTTCCTCACCCTCCTGACCTAAGACAAAAGTCTGGAGGCTTAAAACAAAGGCCCTGTGGGCTTTCCTCCTGCCTGTAGAGCCCCTACTGATGGAAGGTCAAGGCCAGACCATGACATGCGTATACAAGAACTGTGTGTCAACCATCCTTTCTTTCTTCAAACTGACAAACCTGACAAACCCTAAATTGGGGGGGGGGGCTCAGAGAGCCTGGCCTTCGCCTTCTAGAGTTCCCCCTCTGCACTGGGGAAAGTCTTTTTATCTGTGTGCTTGCAGAGACTGAGATGATATAAAGCTGAATCAGTTCCTAAATATGTCAGTCCTTACGAGCTTCTCCTTTGCCTCTAAGCTGTAACCCTTGGGTCACAGTGTTCAATGTTAGACACGTAGTTCATTATGCTTCTTGACTGACAGGTCCTAAGCTCTATCTCTACTTTTAAACATTTGGGCAGGTAGGAAACCCTGGGCCAGTGTCTTGCATTGTGTTCCAAGGTGGAAAACCGCTCAGCTTCCCAGATTTTCTCAGTTGACTCTGAGATACACTCTCATCTTTCCTTCCTTCCTTCCTTCCTTCCTTCCTTCCTTTCTTTCTTTCTTTCTTCCTTCACTTCTTCTTCTTCTTCTTCTTCTTCTTCTTCTTCTTCTTCTTCTTCTTCTTCTTCTTCTTCTTCTTCTCCTTCTCCTTCTCCTTCTCCTTCTCCTTCTCCTTCTCCTTCTCCTTCTCCTTCTCCTTCTCCTTCTTCTTCTTCTTCTTCTTCTTTTTCTTCTTCTTCTCCTCCTCCTTTTCCTCCTCCCCTTCCTACTCCTCCTCCTCCTCCTTCTTCTTCTTCTCCTTCTTCTTTTCTCAGTAGGGACTCACCATAACTGAAAGCTCACTATAGGCTGGCCTTAAACTTACAGACACCATCTGCCTCTGCCTCTGCCTCCTAAGTGCTAGGGTTACAAGGGTGAGCCACCATGCCCAGCCAACCCTCACGCTTTTAAAAGATATCGTGTTTTCAGAAGAAAGGTTGATTAAAAATAGTGTAACACATTGATCCTATTGACCCAACATTTGTTGTCTGAGGAATTCTGTTCACATAAACTACAAGAATCTCACAGATGAAAGTATAACCTTTCTCTGAGAAAAAAACATTATATTGAGATAAAATCTCCAATAAAAGCCAGTGTCAGTTCCTATTGAAAGTGTTATGTTACAGAATGGATCTAACAAAGGCTGCCTGTGACCTGAATCAGAGCAAAATTTTCTCCACAGGTTATGTGACTTCCAGGACTCATAGGTAGAAGAAAGTTTGGGAAGATGCATTGTTTCTGTTAATGATCTAGTTCTTAGGTAGTCACAGTCTACTTCCAAGTAGATGTGGTGGCTGTGCAGGATTCATTGTATTATACTGAGTCATAGGGAACTTAGAGTAAGTCATAGGAAAATCAGTTTTGTAAAAGAAACCAAAAAGGAGAGGCTATGGAAGTGGAAATGAGGGACACATGCTGGGATGTGTCTGAGAAGAGTGGGCACAAGGAGTTGGGGTAGAGATGATCAATGTAAATATGTCTGAAATTGTCAAAGACTAAATGAAAGTTTTTTTGTTTTTTTTTTTTTTTGTTTTGTTTTTTTTTTTTTTTTTTTTTTAGGAGAAAAGAAGCTGTCATGACTCAGAGCTCCAGGAAATGCCTGGGACAGCAGAACAGCTCTCTGGTCAGTAGATCTACACTGGAAGACAGTAACCTACAGCCCATGAGGCAAATCTTGCTCCCAAACTGCTTTTGTGTGGCCTGCAAGATCAAATGGGTTTTCTCCTGCAAAGGGATTTAACAACAAAAATCAAAGATGCTCACACAGAGGCCACATATTATGTCTCTCTGCAGAAATGTGTCATGCCTGCTACCTGTCATCTAGTCCCAACCAATGAAGGTTCTGAGAATTTATCTTACTTGCAAGCTAACAAAATGGACTACTGCAGTGTGTCATGGATTTACTTGCAAGCTAACAAAATGGACCCACTGCAGTGGGTCTAGCAGGAGACAGAAGGCTCCAGGGTCAGAAAATAGGGACTAGTTTGCAGCCATATCAGCCATCTGCAGCAGTTACTTACATATGATTCCCAAAGAATGACATGGAGAGATCCATAGGACAGACACCTGCTTACACAGTAGGGAAGGAATCCTGAGCTCAGAGATTCTAGAGCTTTCATTAGGGCAGTAAACATGCTTGCTTTTTACCATCAGGAAGACAGTAGCTCAGTCTTATGGGGCGTTGGGCTATACACCTAAGAAAAGATAGTTTGGATTACTAGTCAGTGATTCAGTTTTTGAGACATACAAGGAGATGGAGAAATGTGGCTATCTTAGTTTCTTTTTCTGTTGCTGTGATTATCATGATACAAGTACCTGAAGGGAGAGTTTATTTCAGTTTACAATTTAAGAGTTATGCCAGAGAAGTCAAAGGGGCAGCAGCTTGAAGAAGCTGGTCATAGGGCATCCTACATTAAGGATGAGATAGTGATGGATACTATGCTCAGCTCAGTCTCCATTTTCAGAAGGAAGTCACAAAAACAACCGCTGGAGAAGGAGGGCTAAACACTGTAAGCACAATTCTTAATATACTGTCTTAAGAAGGGTTATAATTGCCATCTAATTTCTAGAAGCAGAACAGGCTAAGCAGTTTTCTCAAAGCATTATAAATGAAAGAGTGGGTGTAAAAATTGAGGCAATTTTTAAAAATTGTATAGTTTTTCAACTCTATATACAGCATTTAGTTAAATGTTTAATGAGTTTTTTTTATTGAAAACAATACCTGTTGTAAACATAGACCATCTTCAGACCAATGATAGAGGACAGTCAGCAAAATTCTCTTATTCTGATGTGAAAGGATTCCATCCCAGTGCCCTTATACTGTTACCAATTGAACCAGGAGAAGTCAGGTCACTCCAGTGGTGACCAATCAACCAAGCCTCGTTTTTTTCAGTACCCAGGCCACCAAAGCAAAGCTGCAGTAATGGTTTGATGTTTCATTACTTAATCTTACCTGGGCACTTGTAAACAGCTTTACAGCAAACAGGAAACGACAACACATTAATAAACTTAGAAAGACTGGCGTGGTTGGCTGTTCTCCATGCCTCCTCAGTGTTACTATTTAGATTTGTCCAGTGTGTTTCGGTGGGTTAAACTTGAAGTCATTTTTCCTGAGAACTAAGTGGGGGCTGATGCACATGTACTATGTCACACAGACTATGTTTATGTATTAAAATACCAACTCACTTAGACACCTTACTGTTTTGCTTAGATTATATTTCAATTATTCTATAAAAATAATTATACAGGCATTTGTTTGTTTTAAGGCAAAGTCTAATAAGCTGGTCCCAACTTGCTATAATCTTACACCAGCCTTTGCCTTTCAAGATTGGGGATGACAGGCTTGTGCCCCAAACCCAATCCTTTTTATGGGTCCAGATAAATCTGCTTAATTTCGTAACTGCAAGCCAATAGCTAGCCTTGGATAAAGTGAGTACTTCTGGCCTGTGATATGGAGTCTTCAGTAAGATGAGGGCTGTTGGTTAGAAGGGAAGCTGGAGGCAGGGTGTTCTTATGTTTGACCAGATAATGTTTGATAATGCTTTGTGTAATAAAGCTTTTCTACCTATTAACTTTTTCAGGTGCTTGAAGGAAGGAAGCAGAAGTAACTTAAATGTTGATTGTGTTTTTGTTTTGACAACTAAAATTCACAACATTCATGTGTGTACAGGGTTTCTTTCTAGGAGTGTTCTCACAAACTTTGAGAAATGTAGAGGACTAATTTATAATTCAATTCATGTCATTATTACATGACACACACACCAGCTCGTAAAATTGGCTTCTCAGTGATTTGAGTGTTATGTGTCACCTGAATAACAAAAAAGAATATTAACAGGAATAAAAAAATTATAAAATCAAATGTAAAAACATTAACTTTGAAATTAGAAAAATATTTGCCATAAAAAACTAATTTAAAAAGTTACTTTCTTAGTACTCAACACCCTTAGCTATCAGGAAAATGCAAATCAAAACAACTCTGAGATACCATCTTACTCCTGCCAGAATGGCTAAAATTAGGAACACCAATGACAGCTTATCCTGGAGAGGATGTGGAGAAAGGGGAACACTCCTTCACTACTGGTGGGAGTGCAAACTTGAACAGCCATTTTGGAGATCAGTATGATGGTTCCTTGGGAAAATGGGAATCAATCTACCACAAGACCCAGCAATCCCACTCTTAGGCATATACCCAAATGATCCACACCCATGCAACAAAGCTATGTGTTCAACTATGTTCACAGCAGCATTATTTGTAATAGCAAGAACCTGGAAGCAACCTAGATGCCCCTCAGCTGAAGAATGGATAAAGAAGATGTGGCACATCTACACAATGGAATACCACTCTTCGGAAGAAAACAACAAAGGAATCTTGAAATTCACAGGCAAGTGGATGGAACTTGAAGAAACCATCCTGAATGAAGCAACCCAGTCACAAAAAGAGGAACATGGTATGTACTCACTCATATATAAATTTTAGACATAGAGCAAAGGATCACCAGCCTATAATTCACAACACCAGAGAAACTAGGATACAAGGAGGATTCTAAGAGATTCATACAAGGTCCCTCACAGAAGGGGAAAGGAACAAGATCTCCTGAGCATATTGGGAGTGGGGGGGGCAGTGAGTGGAGAGGGAACTAGGAGAAAGAGAAGGGGAGGAGAAGAAAGCACATGGGATTAGGAAGATTGAGTCAGGGGAGGAATAGACGAGAGGAGAGAAAGAGAGAGAGAGAGAGAGAGAGAGAGAGAGAGAGAGAGAGAGAGAGAGAGAGAGAGAGAGAGAGAGAGAGAGAGAGAGAGAGAGAGAGAGAGCATAAAAGAGGGAGCTAGTGTAGGTTTCAAGAGAAAACTGACTCTAGAGAAATATCCAGAGACCTACAAGACTGGCCCCACCTAACAATTTGAGCAACAGTGGAAAGGCTACCATAAATGCCCTTCCCTGATAATGAGATTGATGACTAACTTATCCACCATCATGGAGCCCTCATCTAGCAGCTGATGGAGACAGAAGCAGACACTTACAGCTAAACACTGAGACAAACTGGAATCCAGATGCAGAGAGGTAGGACAAGACCAGGCTACAGAAACCCACAGAGACAGCTGACCTGAACAAGGAGGAGCTAATGGGCCCCCAGACTGATAGCTGGGAATTCAGCATTGGACCAACTCAGATCCCCTGAACATGGGTCTCGGCTAGAAGGACTGAGCAGTCTAAGGGACCTGTGACAGTGGAACCAGGATGTATCCCTGTTACACAAAAGGACTTTGGGAGCACATTCCCCATGGAGGGATACTCCCTTAACCTAGAGGCAGGAGGGAGGGCCTAGTCCTTACTCCAAATGACTTGACAGATTTAGATGACTCCTCCAGGAAGACATCACCCTACATATGGAGTGGGGGGAGAGTGGGATGGGAGGGTGGGGGGGCATGAGAGGATGGAAGAGAGGAAGGGAGGGAATTGGGATCAATATGTTAAATAAGAAAAATAAATAAATGAATTTTTTAAAAGTTACTTTCTTTAACCTACCAGTTTTATTAATCACTGAGAGAGAAAAATAGAACTCAATGTTCCGAGGAAAAACAAGAAGCATAGAGTATAAATGCATCTATGGTGTCAGAGGACCAGGATAGTAAAACTGAGAAAATAATTGCCCTCTGGGCACCAGGAAATATGTTTCAAGACTATACAGTGACATACATAGGTGTTTGTTTTATAATTGTACTCAAGATGCACATACATGTTCTAAACACTTCTCCATCATAAACAATATCCAAGTGTAGTTGGAACATACTGTAACCTACACACCAAGGAGGAAAGGCAAAACATCCAGAGTTCAAGGTTATACCAGTCTACATAGTGAACCATCTTGCAACACATAAACAAAACCAAAATAAAACAGAGTAGGGAATATGGTTCAGTGGCAGAATATGTACCTAGGATATTCAAGCCTTGGTTTAGTTTCCAACAGCACTAAACAGTTTCCCCAATAATAAAAAAGCAAAAACCCACCAAATACAAAAGTAAAATGAAAAACAGGCAAACAAACAAACCACCCAATAAACATCTTATAATCAAAGGCTTGTAGACTATAATTCCAAGAAATATCTTATGCTGGTGTACAGAATCACACATACTCTTGCAGGAAGAATCCCAAGGTTTACACATTAATAATCCAAAAATAAAGCATAGAGAGGCTAAATATGGAACTGTGTCCAAATCCCCACTGCAAAGGCATGCTCCAGTCCCAAGAAGAAGTGTTATATTTAGATTAGAAGATAGAATTTCTAATTCCTCTGTCAGGACAGGATTTCTGATATTCATTCCTAAATTAGATACAGGACAATCTTTTTCAAGGATATTACATTTCAAGATAAATTTATCTCACAAATTGCCAGGTTCTCTAATTAATCATATTAATGTATTCTATCATGATAATTATGTTGAAGATGGATCTGAAAATATATTTATAACTGTATATTGAAAATATGTAACTAACATTTTATAACATTTTACCTTATAGAATAGTGGTGTGTGTGTGTGTGTGTGTGTGTGTGTGTGTGTGTGTGTGTGTGTTATGTAAATTTTAAGCTTTTCTTCCTTCTCCTATTTTACCACCATTACCAAGTATCTAGCCTCTACCTGAAGGTCCCAGGAGTTGAAGTATATAAGCAGATGTATCTGGTAGCATAAGCATGTGATCCTAGCTACTTATGATGTCAAAATAGGAAAATTATAAGTTCAAGGCCAGTTTAGACAATATAGAGACCTATATTTTTTTTTGTTTTTTGTTTGTTTGTTTTTGAGACAGGGTTTCTCTGTGTAGCTTGAAGCCTATCCTGGATCTAGCTCTTGTAGACCAGGCTGGTCTTGAACTCACAGAAATCTGCCTGCCTTTGCCTCCCAAGTGCTGTGACTAAAGGTGTATGCCACCACTACAACTGCCCAGCATGGAGACCCTATTATAAACTAAACAGGCATACAAATATAGGACTAGAGACTTAGTTAGGTGGCAGAAACCTTCCTGGTTACCATGCATGAGGCCATAGGCTTTACCCTCAGAACTCAAGAGGAAAAAGAAAAGGCACAAATACATGGGGCAGCAGCCAAAGCCATGGATCGGCATAGGAAAAAGCACCTCAAAGATCATGGTCCTTATGCGAAGGTATAGAGAACTGTGTATAGTACTCCTGATAGAAGAGGAGAGGAGCAAGATGTTTAGAATTCTTATCCCCCCCCCCAACACACACACTTTCCAAGCCTTGGGGAAAGCTTTATAAAACGTTAGCTGCATCTTTTTCACTTTACAGTTGTAAGCACATTTTTAGTTCCATATTCACTCTAATTATCATTTTAAACATGTTAAACATTTAAATATTAAGTAATTGCCTCCTAACCCCTTAAAGTAGGTTTATACTTTCTGGCAGGACTCCTCATTATGGGGGGAGATTCCAGAAATCTGTATGCTTTGCTGGTTATGTGATTGCCAGGTAAGGTTTATTCCTGCTCAAAAGCCTGTGCGCTCAATCTCTAACGCGTGTGTGCTCACACAAACGCCTCAACACCAAAAAACCAAAAGTTCCACTTTCCCAATCTGCTTTGTGATGGGAGATGTTATTCTGTATATATGTTTCTCATACTTGTTAATAAAGCACCGTTGGGCCAATGAGATAGCAAGATAGGTGGGGCTAGGAGACAAGGAGTAAAGAGGAAGTAGGGGGGAGGAGTCGAGATGTAGCCCAGAGAGGAAGACACCCACCGCGGCTCCCCGATAAGACGACCACGTGGAAATACTTAGATAAGTAGAAATGGGTTAATAATTAAGACAGAGCTAGCCCATAAACAATAATGGTAACTGGCCAACAGGGTTGTATCAAATACAGAGTCTTAGAGTGTTATTTGGGGCTGGCGCGGCTGTGGGCCCAGACTGGCAGCAGGACCCACTGCAGCCAGCAGGAACAACCTGCCGTAACAGCTTTGTGAAGTGTTGAAACGAGTGGGGTGTGGGGTGGGGGTGACAATTATTCTCTACTTTCCAGTCCCCCTTCTCCTGGATTGGAAAGTGGCAATGATGAAGGCTGTCATTCCTAACACTGAGCTGGGAGGCTCCAGGTGGGGGAAAAAAAGAGCCTGGCCATCTTCAGAAAGCCACTTCTGGCTTCTGGATTGATTGCTGTCTGAGAACAACATAAAGGGACATCTTTTCTAAGCACTGAAATCTGAGTTGAGACTACTCTTATAGCAAAATATAAGAGTCTAAAGACTCAAAATACAGCCTGTGGATTGTTACACCATCATTGTGTGTTAAAAAAAAATCACTGCAATAACAGGGAATAAAAAGCAATATATATATTGTGACTCATTTTATTCATATGAATTTTGACAACAAAGAATTCTCCAAGCATCCTATCAAGGAATCACAGAAAAACAGCAAAACCTTACTGAGCTGGATAATAACTGAAGGTTAACAGCGTGATAGCAAAAACTACAAAGCAAGCAACAAACTCAAGAAAACCAATTTAGTTTAAGTTTCATAGTCATAATCTGTAAAGATCAAAATACTGCATAGATGCTGATTCCTGGTTGCAAGCCAACAGTGTTTAATTAAAACAGGGTAAATTGCTAAATGGATATTGCTGTAGGAAAGCGAAAAAGAAAGAGCCAGGTGCAAAGAAGACAAGAGGAGTAGTTCCACAAGGTCTTGCAGGGACATCTATGCAGTTCTCTGAATGCTGTTAACAGAACCACATGGGCAGTCCCGGGGAGCAGACTGAGATGGGGAGAGGAGAAAAGAGGGAAGGAGAGAGCTTTCAGGGTCTCAGGTGATGTATCTCAAAAGAAAATAGCAAGACAGGATTTGCAGAGGGTCAGTCTAAAAGCAGGAGGGTGCTAAGGCCTCAGCCATGCCCATCCGGTTCTCTTTGCTGAATCTGTTTAGACTTGTCCCAGGCAGCCAAGGGCTTTGTAGTTGCTCTTGGCCAGCTAGTCAGTCACCCACTTTGGACTACCCCAAGCATAACAGTTCCCTACTGAGGAGACGCTGAGTTAGGACTATGTAACCTTTACAGCTTGACTTGTTTTCTTATTTTGCATCACACCACTGGGACTTCAAAACATGAAAGAGGTTGGCACATATTGGCTGTGTGCTCACAAATTGGCTGGACCAGGCAAGGTCTAATTTTGTTCTTCCAAAACTGTAAACAGAGATAATCATTCACCCTACAAAATAAGAGTGTGTGGTGTGTGTGTGTGTGTGTGTGTGTGTGTGTGTGTGTGTGTGTGTGTGTGTGTGTCTGGGGGACAAATAAACAAGAATAAAAAAGCATGTGTATGTTCACATCAAGACAAGATGGAAGCCAGATTTTTAGGACCCAGCAAATGTCTACTCCAGGCATCAGCAAGCAATTCAAAGGGAACGACACATAAATGATGACTAAAGGCTGTTCTTTGACAGAGGGTTGATTCCTGAGAAAAAAGTCTCACTCTATTGTCATGAATGGCCTTGAGTGAAGAAGATCCTACCTCACCAGAGTAGCTGGAACTACAAGTATGCACCACTTGGGGGTGGGAGTGGGGCAGATAACTTTAAAAGTGTATCCTTAGATTGCTAAATCAAAGATCTGAAAATTAAATTACCTTTTGCTAATCAGGATGCTGTAGGCTGAGGAGGGGGTCATCTTCAGAAGTTGTGGGGGTAACAGAAAACAGCAGTCAGATAGAGTGCCAACAGAATAACTCTCCTGATGATCAGCTTTTTGCAACGTATGTCGAATTTTAAAATACACACAGCATGCTATCTTATTTCTAGGAATTTATCCTTAGGAAAAATCAATCAGGGAGAAAGTTATAAAAGCCCAAAGTGCAGTCTGCCTATAGTCTGATGTGGAAGGCAGGCATGACGGAGGAGTAGGCAGGGTGTGCACACAGAGGCATCAAATACAACTTTTCTTCATATTATTTACCAAGGAAATAAATGTTCAAGCAAGACAGATTTAGTGAATTGTGGTACATGTAAATGATGCAGTCTTATGAAGCTAATAGAAACATTCCATAGTAAGACATCCAGTTTTACATGTGGCAAAGTGACCATTTCATTGGTAAATTTTAAAAACATACAAGACTTTTTTTTTAAAATATCAAAACCAAAAGATGTTACATTTAGGTGACATTATTGCAAGTATTGCTTTTATTTTGTTCTTCCCTATGTCTATTTTGTATCTTTATTGTGGGCTAAGGAAAGAGTTCAGAGTACTTGTCTACCATGCATGAGTGAAGCATTGGGTTCAATTCCCAGTACTGCAAAACACAAAATGTCAACCTGTATCATGTTTATTATTATAAAATGGTAAGTAATAAATGCCTAATTACTTGAGATCTTAACTGAAATGTTATATATATATACACACACATATATATGTATACATATACATATATATAAATATATATAATTCTATAGTTTCATATTTTAGAACTGATTATAACAAAGGTGGATTTTTAAAATTTTATTTATTTTTAGTGCATTGGTGTTTTGCCCCAATGTATGTCTGTATGAGAGTGTCAGATCATCTAGAATTGAAGTTATAGACATCTGTGAGCTGCCATATCAGAGCTGGGAATTGAACCTGGGTCCTTTGGAAGTGCTCGTAACCACTCTCCAGCTCCTAGATTTTATTTTTTAAATGGGGGTTTGAGTCTATCTATATATCTTAGTAGTATTTTAGTTACTTTTTTATTGCTGTGAAGAGACACCATGTCCAAGGTGACTCTTATGAAATAAATCATTTAATTGGGCTTGTTGATAGTTTCAGAGGCTTGGTCCATTATCACCAAGGCAGGAAGTATGGCAGTATACGTGGTGCTAGAACAATAGTGAGTGCTATACCCTGGTCCACTTGCTGAGGGAGAATTGCCACAAGGGCCTACGTTGGGCTTTTACACCTCAAAGCCCAATGGCAGCACACTTCCTTCAACTAGGCCACACCCCCAATCCTTCTAATCCGATCAGAGAGTTCCACTCCCTGGTGACTGAGCATGCAAATCTATGTATGAGCCTGTAGGGGTCATTCTTACTCAAACTGTTACACTCAGTTTACCTGAAACTTAACCGTTCTTCAGAGTCAGCCTCTTGAAGAACTAGGATTATACCCAAATGCCAACTCTCCACACACAGCTTGAGGTGGATATTTTTGTTGTTTTACTTCAGACAAGCTCTTGTGCTATAGCCAGCTGAGCCTGACTGCATAGTACAGGGCGGCCTGGTATTTGTGGCAATTCTCTCCAGCTTCTAATTCCTTACATACACCACCTCAGACATCTTCATTAAAGGTTCTTTGTCATTATCCCCAGCTAGTATTCAGGCATTGCCTGTCCTTAGGGTTCCGACAGGATACACACTCAGCTGCAGCCACTAAGAGCAACAACTGTGCACATTCACTACATTCCCTTTTAAAAGGGCCCTGCCCACCTCCCAACCCTCTCTCTATCTATCTCATTATCTCTGTCTCTGTCTCCATTTCCTTTCCTCTCTTGCCTCTCTTGTCCCCAGGGGCCAGTCTCCCCTCTTCCTGTTCACCTTTCCTCAAAAAAAAAAAAAAAAAAAAAAAAATCCCTCCACCTAAACTCTGTCACATGGGGTCTTTCTCTTGAGAGCTACTTTATAAAATTACAAGTGTATGTATTACAACTCTGTTTTTGAAACTCTAGTGCAATTCAGGAAACATGATTTCTTCTGCAGTATATCAGGCTCTCTAATATACAGTAATAATATATCAGGCCTCTATGGTGTATTAGGATCTATTAGATTCTGTTTTGTTTAAAGTGAAGGTCTCACTGTGTCTGCCAGGTTGGCTTTGAACTCATAATTCTTTGGCCTTAGAGTAAGAACCTATTAGTAATAAAGAGAGCAGAGAAAAATTTCCAAAGTAAATAAGCAAGAAGCATCTGTAGTGTAGATACCACTTGAGTTTCCACAGGAAGTAGATGAACAACAGTTAAGAACTGCTTTTAAAATTTCATTACCAAAAACAAACAAACAAAAGACCACATTGAAACATCGGTTGTGTTGTAATAAAAAATGCTTAAATATCCCTGAGAAGCAAAAGGAAAAAGTTAAAGAGACCCTCTCTCTCTCTCTCTCTCTCTCTCTCTCTCACACACACACACACACACACACACACACACACACACACACGTTATTTGATATTTGATTACACTGGGTAAAGATATGTCACTGTGCTTGGTTTAATAAAAAGCTAAACAGACAATACCTATGCAGGGAGAATAGGCTGGACTTCTAGACAGGGAAGTAGGAAGAAGAATCTAGGCCCACAAGCCGGGGTGGGTGGAGGGGGAGGGGGGAGACACAGAAGAAGCAGGATGGACAATAGTGACAGAACATAGATTAATATAAATGGGTTCATTTAAGTTGTAAGAGTGAGTGGGACAAGCCTAAGCTAAGACCAGTTTTCTATAATTAATAGTAAGTGTTGCTGTTTGAGAGTTGGCTGGAGGGACAGAGAAAGCCTCATTACACCAACCTCCTTCCAGAAAAAAGACTTCACTTAAAAGGTTAACCTCACCTTTAATCCCACCTTTAATCAGAAGGCAGAGGCAGTCGGATCTCTGTGAGTTCAAGACCTGCCTGGTCTACAGAGCTAGTTCCAGGGCAGGCTCCAAAACCACAAAGAAACCCTGTCTCAAACAAAACAAAAACAAACAAGACAAAAAAAGGTTTATCTCATGGCCATTTCTCTGAATAAAATACCAACTAATTTTTGTTGTTGTTCTAAGATAGGGTTTCTCTATATAACAACTCTGGCTGTCCTGCAACTCTCTTTGTAGACCAGGCTGGTCTTGACCTCACAGAGATCTGCCTGCCTCTGTTTCCTGGGTGGCTGGATTAAAGGTGAGAGTCAACAGGCCTAGCTATGATTTTATGGTTTGTACAAGAGCAATCTAAAATTCTTAAATAAATAAAAGAAAAAATAGGGCTGGGAAGATAGATCAGTAAGTAGAGTAATACCCCATAAGCACGAGGGCCTGAGTTTGATTCCCAGTGCCTATATAAAAGGCTAGGCATGATGGAGTGATTTGTTATCCCAGTTGGGGTGGGTGGTGTGGAGACAGACAAATCCCTGGAGCTAGCTGGCCAGCCAGCTTGGTCTAATCAATTACCCCAAGGGCCTAGTTAGGAGACTATCCCAAAAAACAAGTTAGACAGCTCCTGAGATAGGACAGCAGAGGTTGTACCATCACACACACACACACACACACACACACACAGACACAGACACACACACACACACACACACACACACACACAGAGAGAGAGAGAGAGAGAGAGAGGCACATAGATGATAGATAGCTTTGAGTTATATATTTTAAAAGAGAAACTTATAAACATGAATTTTAATATTGTATAGTGTGCTGTGAAAAGAATAATAAGGTTTGGATTCATGGTGAATAATGATTTGGAAATATTTACAATATTTTTAATGAAAGAAGAATGTGAATGGGACTTAAGTAAAAAAACAAAATAACACGTACAGCACGAACAAGCTTCTCCAGGGCATCTGTTTTCTTTTTTCCATGATAGAATAATCACTTTATTTCTCAAGGGAAATACTGTTGACTTCATCTGTGTGCTTAATGCCAGTTAGTGAAAACATAAAACCACAACCAGGTAGAATGTCAGTTTGTCTAACTCAGCTCATTGGCTTGAGTGTGTGTGTGTGTGTGTGTGTGTGTGTGTGTGTGTGTGTGTGTGTGTGTGTGTGCATTTTAAAGGTTCCACATGAAGTCAGGTGGCAGGTAACCCTCTCTCTTAGCAGGCAGACACAGAACTGCTGTAACTCTAAGGACAACTTGGCCTACAGAGTGAGTTCCAGGCCAGCTTGGGCTACAGTGAAATCCCGTCTCAAAAATAAAACAATTGATAGATCCTACATGCTTTTGTACTTTATTTATTCTCACACCACAGATACAGAATTATAGAGCCTAGCCAGAATGTATGCCTCCATTTAGAGTACCTTAGTGTTCTAACTTCCTTTCTTCAGCTGTGATAAAAGTGACTTAGGGAACAAGGGGTTCACTTGATTGAGACTTCCCTGATCACAGTCCATTGAGAGAAGTCGGGGCAGGAACATGAGAGCAGGACTGCTTGCTATTTCATGCAGCATTACATCCCACCAGGGAAGGGACCTAAAGCCAAAAAAAGTACTGCAGGAACCACTGCAGATGCTGCTTGCTCATGCTCAGCTAAGTTTTCTTATTTGGCCAACCACTACACTGCTCACAGTGGGCTGAACCCTCCTCTATCCATTAGGCATCATGACAATGCCCTACAGTCAAGCCAGTCTGATCCAGGCAATTCTTCCAGTGTGGTTCCTTCTTTCCAGGTGACTCTAGGCTGTAGCAAGTTGACAGTAAAGCTAATCAGTACACCGCATTTGTAAAGCGAGAAGTTTGCTATAACCACCTAAGACCTATCTAGCCTCTAAATCTATGTGCATTTGGTGCAAATTGCTTAAGTTTGCTTATACCAAATCAGCTATTAGCAAAAGGTGGAAAAATGAACAAAACAGTGCAAGGGTCCTTCTCTTTGTCACTGAAGATGAATCTGTTATTGTTGCCAATCCCTTAGCTGTCACCTGGCAAATCTGACAGCCACATGAGTGACAGTTAACTAAAGGAGAACCCCTCCCCTCCCACCTCCCGTGTTTCTACATTTCCTGTGCATGTTTGGATTGATTCTCCTGGAACCTCACGGACTCCCATTCCCCTGGCCAGTCCTGTTACATAATTCAATATATTCAACTCTTCTTGGTGCTGCTTTCAAATAACTTCAGCTGCTTTTCTTCTCATCTTTTAGGTCCCTTCTTCCTCTTGCCTTTTGCCTTTGGTCATTGAGTTTTGAATTACTAATTTCCCTACTGAACTAAGTTTTAACATACACCATGAGGGGAATGCCTTTTTATTCCTCATAGCATGGTGCCATTAAGACTATGATGTAACATGTTTAGTCCAGTATCCAAGACATACATTTTTCTAAAGTAGTAGCAACTAATATTTTCCCCCTTGAATCTGAAAATGTTACTGCCTCCCTTGCCAACCACTTACTGCTCCACCCAACCACTTACCCCACTGTCTACTACTAACCACCATAGCCAAAACTGTCCATTTAGAGATTGTTACAGGACACTTTAACACATCTAGATCTTTCAGTCACTTACTTCCTTGCCTACAGAGCAGTTACATTGGTCCTCTGTGTTGGTTACCTACAGGCACAAGTGTGTTGTTTGGCCATTTTGACAGATCACTGTAGAACTTACATACTCAAACCTACTAGGTATGTAGTTTACACCATACATGTGTTACGTGGCATAGCCTATTTCTCTTAGGCAACAAAACTGCACAAGGTTATTGATCTGAACACCATAGGCTTAATATAATGTTGTGTGTGTAGCCAAATAGAAAAAAGTAAACTACAATAGGGATATGCATTATGAGACAGCTTTCCTGAAGCATCAGTAAGGTGGACATAATTCTATATGGAAGATGTTTTTCCATCCTGGAAACTCTTCAGTGATTTGACAGCTGCTGTGGACTAAACTGTGTAGCCCAAACATTTGTTGTTGAAGTTAGCCCCCACCCACATGAGTGAATTGGAAAGAACGGTTTTCAATGATTACCTTAAGGCTAAATGAGCTCACAGGGATGAAGATGGGGGCAATACAGCTGTGTCTTTGTGAGGGTAGGGAGCAGCAGCAGAGTGGACACTCCACTGTGTAAGGCCATGATGAGAAGGCAGCTGCCTTCTGGGATCACACTGAGAACCCAATCTCAGAATTCCGGAGCCCCAGAGCTATGAAAGAACTTTCTGTTGCTTACATCACCCAGTCTGTTTTTTTTTTTTCTATGGAAGCATGAACTACCACTCCACTCAGAGTAAAAGCCATAGTATATCCAACAGACAGAGGCTAGACACATTTCCCCCATCCTCACACTCTGATCCCGCTGCCTTTGATTCTCTCCTCCTCTTAAGACATTTCAGTCAAATTGCCCTACATGCAATCCCATGCCTACCCTATTCCTACTCTATGAAAACCCTACTCCTACTCTGTGGGCCTTTGCTTTCTCTGCTTAGAACAGATCTTTCCAAAATATTTGCATAAAATACTTTCTCCATTCAAAGGTCACCTCGATGATGTCATACTAAGGACGATTTACCATCCCAATCCCATCCCTCTACCCTTTTCCCTTAGCATTTGCTTCTTCTGACAGACAGGCTATATATCTTATCTCTTTACCTTATTTATTCTCATGACACCCATGAGATGGGTTTAGCTATATCCTAAGGACACGGGGAAGCCCACAACAGGAGTTTCAACGTTTGTTCAGTAAATTAATGCTGAATTCTAAGAGCCGTAAACTAGCTGTAGGCTGCAAGGTACAGTACAGAGCTGATACAAGGACAGCAGTGTTTCCTAGTAGAAAATTACACTGCTTGAAAGAACACTGGATTTTTCTGGCTGCTTCTGGTTTTCTGTTAATATTAGTAAAGTTCAAGGAGGTTTTAGAAGCTCTGAGTGTATGAGCCAGGTTCTGTTCTTTTTGATTTGTCTTTAAAATACAGATGATGATAACAAGCTGATAAATTGCCAAAGGCTAATTAAGATCGCTGCAGCTAGGTTTTTAAAATTCTGACAGGCTGCTTTTTTCACACTTTTTCGTTTTTTTGCAAACCCAGGTTCTGAGGTCTTTGACACGTTGATCTTGCTTAAAGTATCTGGCAAGAAATGATGTTTATCCCTAAAGTTCTTTAAATGTAAACACATGCATCACAGATTATGACCCCAGGAAACTACTGTGGTGACCCAGTTTCTCATAGGGCTCTAAGTTAAAGGAAGATATGATACTAAGTTGGAAAACAGGTGCTCCTATACATTTTCAGAGACAACAAGCCTGCTTAGCAGGCTTTTTGTGTTAAAACCGAGGAATTCTTCACTAACGCAGCCAAACGGAAAACTCGTTAATTGTAGCATTGGCTGCTGCAGACACTGCATCCTGACAGCTACATTTCCTAACACAGAAGTTAAAAATTGTCTTCCTTCGTGGGCAAGAGGTTCCCCCAGTCACCTTCAAGCACCAGCTTTCAAAAACTAAAGGTGTCACCCAAGTGCGGGACACACCCACCGCATCCCGGCTGGAATAATTCTTTGGTTATGCAAATCTAAAATGCTGGCGCGGGGCTCTCCAGCTGGGCGCTCGCCCGGTTCGGGGTGCGCGCAGGCGCCGGCGGGAGCGCGCATGGGCCAGCGCCTCCGGAAGCGCGCGCGGGTCCAACAGGAAAGCCCCCAGCATCACCCGCAGCCAGAGCGCCGCGGGCCTGGGTACCACGCGCCCTAAGGGAAACCGCCCACAGGCCCTGGAGCGTCTCGCGAGATCTCGCCGCCTCGCCTCGCCCCAAGTACTGCGAGTTTACAACTTAAAAAAAAAAAAAAAAGCCGCGAGAGGAGTCGGTGGAGCCGGTGCTGCAGGCGGAGCATCCGCGGAGGCTGCGGCTGCGGCTGGCACCAGGGCCCGGGCTGCGGGCGGAGGAGCGGGAGGGGCCGCTGAGGACAACGTGGAGCGGGCGGCGGCGGAAGGGGCGGCGGTGCGCAGGTCGGCGCGGAGGCGCGTGCGGCCGCGCCTGCTCGCTGCGCTGCGGAGGCCGGCGCTTGCTCGCGCTCCAGGCTCGGCGCGGCGCGGCGCGGCGCGCAAGGCTGGCCGGCGCAGAGCTTGGGGCGGGCCGAGGGGCGGGCTGAGCGGCCCCGCCTCCCGCGTGCTGCACCGAGCGCGGCCGCGGCCCCGCCGCGCCTTTAAACCGCGGGCCGGCCGCACTCGCGGGCATTCGGCGGCTGGCGGCGAGCGTGCCGCGCGCGGGCTGGCGGCGGCGCTGCGACTGTCTCGTCGGGCTGCGTAGCGGGGACCGCCGGCCCGGGAGCCGAGCCGAGCCGCGCTCTAGGCAGCGTTCACCCGCCCCGCTCGCTCCGCAGCTTCCCCGAGCGTCGGGCGGAGATGGAGCCCCGGCCCGCGGCGCCCTCGCCTGGCGCTCCGCGGCCCGCCCGGGATGGGGACGCGCCGCCGGCTGTCTCCCGGGTGGACCTGCCCGGCACTGCCGTGCCTTCCTCCGGTCGAGAGGATGCTCCGGCCGGGAGCCAGGCCGGCGGGGTGCGCGGAGAGGGAGCCGCAGCAGGGGGCGATGGGCTGGGCAGACCTCTGGGGCCCACCCCCAGCCAGAGCCGCTTCCAGGTGGACGTGGTTTCCGAGAACGCCGGGCGGGCCGCGGCGGCGGCGGCTGCAGGGGCGGCGGGCAAGGAGACCCCGGCGGCCGGGAAAGCCAGCAGTGAGAGCGGCGCTGCCAAGGGCAGCGAGGAAGCCAAGGGCCGCTTCCGCGTGAACTTCGTGGACCCGGCTGCCTCGTCGTCGGCGGACGACAGCCTGTCGGATGCGGCGGGGGTCGGAGGCGACGGGCCCAACGTGAGCTTCCAGAACGGCGGGGACACGGTGCTGAGCGAAGGCAGCAGTCTGCACTCGGGCGGCGGCAGCGGACACCATCAGCAGTACTACTATGACACCCACACCAACACCTACTACCTGCGCACCTTCGGCCACAACACCATGGACGCGGTGCCCAGGATCGACCACTATCGGCACACGGCCGCGCAGCTGGGCGAGAAGCTGCTCCGGCCCAGCCTGGCAGAGCTCCACGATGAGCTGGAAAAGGTGAGCTCGCCCAGACCCTCCTCCCTTCCCATGCCCTGGTGCGTCCGGGCTTCAGGATACAGCCGCCTACTCTCCCTGGTGAGGTGGCAGCCCGAGACCCCAAGGAAGGACTCGCTGGCATCTCTGGATTCAGCTGTCAAGTGTGGAATTGCAGCGGAATGTAACTTAATCCTTCAAAAGTTTGCAGTGGGTTAGGCTGGTTACGCGATACAGCGGAGAAAGCACTTAACACCCTTTCCCATCCAGTTATGTATCTTGTGTACCCTGTTTTTTTTTTTCATCATCTTGACAGCGTGTCACCTCTCTTGAGTTCCACGTGTGTTTAGAGCCCAGAAAAGGGAGTGTGGAGGAGATTTAGAAGAGGCTCTCTCTTGGGACAGGGTGGAGAGAACCTACTACCATCTGGGTTCTTTTTAGATTGTACTGTATGGCTTATGTATGCCCATTAGGGATCCTGAGGGGAAAGGTTGACGTTTGAAGGAAAATCTTAATAGCATGTGTCTGTACTCTATTAATTATTAAAGTCCCCCCCTTTTTTTGCAGAGGAGTATAGAAATACTTTTTCTCTTTTTCCTTTCTTCTTTACTTTTTTATTTTTATTTACTATTTTGAGACAGGGTCTCTCTGTGTAGCCCCCGCTGTCCAAGAGCTTGTTATGTAGACCAGGCTGGCCTTGAATTCAGAGATCCACCTGCTTCTGCTTCCCAGCGCTAGGATTACAGGTGTTTGACACCATACCTGGAGACTATACAGATCTCACTTTTGGGGGGAATAGCGTGATCGTTTTTTTTTGTTTGTTTGTTTTGGGTTTTTTTTGTTTGTTTGTTTGTTTGTTTGTCATGTAAACTTACGGGAAAGAGGGCTGTACCAGTGCAGGCCAGTGGTTAAGAGATGGCTCAAAAATTAAGAAGCACTTGTTGCTCTTGCAACAAGAGAGCCAGGAGGGTTCAGTTTCCAGCTCCCACAAGCGAGCTCACAACTATCTGTAACCCACTTCCAGGGAGGGTTGTATACCCTCTGATTTTGATAGGTACCAAGCATGCATGTGATGTACACATGCAGGTAGAATATCCATACACATAAAATATGTAAAAAGACTGTATTTTTAAAAATGACACAGTTGAGTCTTTAAAGATAAAAAAAAGAGACACAAGGATTTTATTTTTCCCCCCTCGAATGTCCACAGAAATAGTCTGGGGTCTTTTTGTGCAAACCCTTTTACTTTGTAAACTCTTATTGACTTTTCCTTTTTTTTTTTAATGACCTCATAAGGCTTTTATTTCCTTGGGGTTCAGATAATTATTTGAAGATAACATTGATGCTTTTGAGACCTGATTAATATTTAACTTTTTTATGAGTTGAATTACTTGACATCTGCCTCAGCAAGTCTATAATGGAATTTTGTGACTTCAGAGTTGGTACCACACATGCCGAGATGATCAGTGTGAAAAAGTTTTTGATTTGGTTTGACTGTGCTGGTTTGATCTCATACATTCATGTCTTACGAGACTGCACTTGTCCTAGTGTTTGATAAAGTAACAGTCACGGTTTGAAATAAGTGTACAAGTCCCAACCCTTAAAAACTTATGGATTGTTTAACAGACACTTATTCACACTTATTTTTTACCTTTTTTTTCCTTTTTTCTTTTTAGGCTCAAACAGAAATGGAGTTGGTAAATGGTATTTATTGGAGCATTTTGAGCATAAAAATTTTTATACAAACACATTTCAGTAAAGCCACATTTAGCAGTAAACCTGTGAGTTGTGGGATTTAAGTTGAAAGGTGTTGTTTTTTTAAAGGTGTGTGTCTTTTGAGAGCTGTGTGTCTTTTGAAAGTTTTTTGCTGTTTCTCTTTTGGCAGCAATAGTGCGCTTCAAGCCCTCTAAGGCCAAGTTTATTTTGTGTGTGGCTTGTGGCTTGGGTTTTGGTGTTTTGTCGGTTTAGAGTATCTAAAAAAATAGACACATATCAGTTATGTGATAGTTGAGAAAGTCACCTAATCCCTCAACCTCAGCTTTCTCAGTTTTCAGGATTATTGTAAAGATTAAAGAAAAAAAAATGCAACAGAAATAATGGGCCATGGCCATGCTAAATTGGTGAATATCATTGCTAATGGGGTTCTTATTTTTCTCTTACATTGACTCTGTCCTCAAAGTACAAGTCTAAACTCCAAAGATTTCAATCTTAGGTTCTCTTAATTACATCATTAGATGGATATAGTATATAAAATGCTCAATGCAGAGGCCAATTGTGCAGCAAACAGCATAATGAATTTTTTGTTTTTGTTTTTCTTTTTGCTTCCATAGCACATGCTAGATAGGTGCTATTCCATTGAGGTGGACCCTCAGCATCTACTCGGATTCTGTATCACAACCAGAAGTTCTTGATGGTGTTAACTAACAAATAACTAGATATCGAAGATTATTGCAGCAGACGGGTTAAATGCCTGCCATGCTAAGTAGTACAGAAACATGACGGTGAACTCTGACTGGGTCTCCAGTTAGTGGTTTCTCATCTGTATAGATTGACAGAAACTTGAATGCTCTTAGCTCTTAGTTAATACTGATATCTAGAACTTCTTTGATGTTCTAGTATTTGATTGTCTTTGATTGTCATGTACTGTACTCTGGTGGCTGAGTACTATACTGTCTGTGAAGTGTAAGGCAAGTCTAAGTAACAGGTGCAAAGAACTATGCAAGATCTGGGGAAGTAAAAGGTAATGCTCTACAAACACATTAGGGGAAAAAAGACGAGTGTTGCCTTTTTATCACTGACCTTTTAACAGTTTTTCCCCTAATAATCCAACTGCAGGGGGATTAATATCCTTGCTGTGTTGTGAGTCATTTTAGGAAAAAAGCTGATGGTTTTCCAGTTCAGAGCTGTTGACTGGGTAAGGGGTTACTGTGACCATAAGTGAGTAGCAAGTCAAGTACTATGTCTGCTTACATAGGCATAAAACAAATAATAGTTATTATTAACATAACAGTGCAGTGAAAGGAATCAGGATATAATGGAACCCAATTTTAACTGGGCTTTGGGAAGAAATACATGTAGCATTAGGGCTGAGACCTGAAGGATAAGTTGATGGGTGGAATGACATTCCAGAACAAAGACTGTATTTACAAAGGTAGTGTGGAGAAAAGTGCTGTGTCCATGCAACAAACATAAAAAGCCAGTATATTTTATTGTAAATGTAGTGGGAAGCTGTTGAAGGGTTCTGTGTGACAGAGTACATAACCTATTTTATATGAACATCCTTGCTGGCCAGAGAATGTATTCTAAGGTGTGACTGGAAACAAAATCTTAAACTGTTGGTCTGACTTAGAGATTATAAGGATTTGTGCATAACAGATTAGATGTGAGAGAGGCTGACTCCCAGGTTTTGACTTGAAAAATTGAATAGTGGGGTTCTTCTGCTCCCTGAAATGGAAAAGATTGAAAGTGGAATGGATTTATAGTGATGAGTAGAATTCTAGTTGTATTGTTTGTAAGGATACCTTCAAAGAGTCATGGAGTATGGCAGAAAGTGTGTGTGTGCGCGTGTGTGCAAGCAAATGGATAAAGTACCTTTAGTTATGAGTGAAAGATTGGGTTGATAAAGGAATAAAAAGCACGTCAAATATTGGGCCTTGAGATCATCTAAAGTTGTGTTGGGGACTTTTAATAGCCTAGCAAGCAGTGTGTTAGAAGGACACAAAAGAGTTTTAAAGAAGTTAAACACTAAACTAAGCATGGCACATTCCTGTGTCCCTGGGAGACAGAGGCAGGAGCACCTTAAAGGCCAGCCATAACTATTCAGATGGTTCCAGACTAGACTGAGTTAAATAGTGAAACTCTCTCACAAAAGGGTAGAAACTCTAAAAAAATGATGCTAGGAGTTGATTTTTTAAAAAACAGCCCCCCCCCGAAAGTATTGGTTTCTCCAGTAGGAAGAAATAGAAAGTGGAGTACCAAAACGTGTGATTGGGGGCATGGTTATCCAATGTGGGGTGGTAAGCAGTCTGCTGCTATTGGACTCAAAGCATCATCACCCTCACTCTCATCATCTATATTTTGTAACCACAGTTAGAACCCTAGAGCCATTCTACCACTGTGATGAAACATCTTCAAGTATGCAAGTATGTGTCAACCTCAGATGTTTATCAGAAGCCATTCACCTTGACTGACCTAGGCTCACAGATTAGGCTATAGGCTAGCTGGCCACTGAGCCCCTGCTCTGGGATTACAGGCATGGGCTGGCACACCTAGCTGTTACTTTACTGACTAAGCCAGACTTCACCCTATGTGGCTTTTTCCTGTCTTTTAAAAATAACATCACCATTGCAGTTGTTATGAGATACAGGCTTAGAATCGCTTTGCTAATGTTATGAAGTCATTGGATGTGGCCTATTTTTGCCTTTCTTTAATAAAAGGAGAAGGGAATAAGGAGGCAACAGTATTTTAACTACTGAACTTTTTTTCATTCCTAAGAAATCTTTTACATATTTACTAGTAATAAAATGCCGGGCATTGCATGCTTTTAATCCTAGCACTCAGGAGGCAGAGGCAGGTGGATCTCTGTGAGTTCGAGTCCAGCTTGGTCTACAGAGCTAGTTCCAGGATAGTCTCCAAAGCAATACAGAGACACCCTGTGTAGAAAAACAAAAAACAAAACAAAACAAAAAGATCTGATAGGTACTGAAATGGTTTATTAGCAATATAAACTGTAGAACTATGTCATAGTTACTTTTCTAGAATATAGTTCAGGGTCTTTCTCTGTTGTATCATATTTTTCTGTTTAATCTCTCAGACCTGCTGTAAGATGCTTGAGTGCTGGAAGGGGAGACTTTTTCATCATCACCTCAGGGTGTTGACATCTGAGAATGAGAAGGAGGATACTTGAGATGATGCAATTGTTAATTAGTCCTTCACTAGAATCAGAGCTTTTGTTTCATTAATTTTCATACAGAGATTAGGTACTTAGTACGGATCTGTTCACTGATGTACCAGGGCTGGCAGTTCCTGTCACTTAACAAGGGCTTTAAGTGAAACAAGGAACAATTGCAGCATTGCCTCTATCACTGAGCTGCTTCTCTGCCCTGCTAATAATTATTTCAGGGTATAGCTTGATTCCTTGAAAGTCATCCTGGGAGAACAAGACTAGGTCGCAGCTTGGGTGTTATCTGTGAATAGTTTCCAGATATGAGTAAAAGTGGGACCCTGATAAATATTTGCATGTGGCAAAGTCAAATTTCAGTTTTGCTGCTGCTCTAGCCTGCTAAATCCATGTTACTGGCTTCTATAGTCTGGCTTTCAATGTCTGTATTCATTCTCCAAGTAGATAAGCGACTATGTGTGTAAAAAGATAAATTTGGTACTCTAAAATGAGGCAAAGGAAAAAATCTGTACATTACTAGTCACGAATGATGTATTATCTATGTATATTTATGCTCATGCCTATCCTGTGAAACTAGAACCTGAGATATTTGAGTTGAGTTTCTTGGTTCTTAGGTTTTAGTATCTTTGCTTGCAGTGACTTTTCATCAGATTTTGCTTATGTTTGGAAAGTCCTTAATACCAGTTGAGTTAGTTCCTTGCTGAGTGACATGGGTGTACATTCAGTTATCCACCAAATTCTTACTGAACATCAGCAGCAGCACTATTCTAAGTGTGGGGGATAAAGCAGAGAGCAAAGTAAAGTCACATGACTTCCTAGTTGTAGGAGACAGTAGGCAAATAGGGTAGGGTGAAGTCTGGCTTAGGCAGTAAAGTTACAGCTAGGTGTGCAACAAACCGGTGCTTGCAATCCCAGGATATATAACTGTGAAGAAGCTAAAGCAGGATGAGAAATTGGTTGCCTGGTTGCCATTTTAGAGTAGTTGTGGGAAGATCTTAATTAATAAAAGGCACTAGCCAAGAGAAAAGGGATCACCCCATGCAAATGCCAGGCTGACTACTTAGACTCAAATGGCTGGCACCTGAGGCTGAGGTGGGACTGTGACTAGTGTGGTTTTGAGATCAGGGAAGTCGAGACTGAAATGAGAAGACTGACAGGTTGTTAGAGATTAGTGTTGAACTTTTGAGTTGGTGGTAAAGACTTGGGGTTTTCCTGTGAGTAACATAGGGGAGACATTGGGAGGGCTTTGAGCTCAGATTTCATGAGATTTGACTTACGACTTAAAACTATGACTGATTGACGTGTGGACAGCATACTATAGGTGGGAGCCCAGACAATAGAAGTGGAGCATGAGTTTTGCAAAGGTGAGCTGGTTGGTAGAACAGAGGTTCAGGTACAAGTGTTTTTAAAGGGAGGATGAAGTGTGTATGGAAAGACAAATGTTACGGTTCTTGAGAATGGCAATACTGTTTGTGGAGGTAGGCAAGAACTGGGAAGAGTAGGGCTGGGTGATTCACCGGGATAGTGTTCGACTTCGGGGCAAGTCCTAGAAAATTGTAGCTACTAATTAATTAGAACGTAACTTGAACAGTTTCACATCGTATAAGATCCCCCTACCACCCCTACTTAAAGATACAGGTTTGAAACAAGAGGTAAGGTTCTAAGATGTATACTATGCATGGGGCTAGGTATGTTTGCTCTCCTTGATATATTGAATTTATTCAGCTAAAATACAGACATCTTAAGAGAGAATACTTCTCTATACTGCCCTTATCTTTATAATTGGTAAACACAGTACATTGCTGTACTGTGTTTTTAACATACAGCTTTATAAAATCTAACTAATGTTACTTTTCTTCTTTGAGAACTTCTTGTAAGAGAAGCAGGCTACCAACACATACTGTTTTTTATTTAAAATGTCTCCTTTACATTTGATAGTTTTGCAGATGTGGCCTTGGTGGACAGGTTCTCTGTTAACCCTTTGAGTATACAGTTCCAATGTCTCTGGCCCCCATTGTTGGTGGGAAGAAGTCAACCAACAGTAGAGGGTGGGTGACATCTCTAGGACTGAAGATTTTCTCATTACCTCTAGCCCTCAGCACTTTGTACCTACAGGTACTTTCCTTTTCTAGGTATTTTGAGTTTCTTGCATCTGTAAATTAGTTATTTTATCTATTTCTCTTTTCTGTCATTTCCACTCTGACCTGAAGGCCATTCAGTGAATTTTATCATTTCAAATATTGTGCTTTTCTTTCAAATGTACCCAAGTCTAGAATTTCTGAGGTTTCCAATGAAGTTTTCATTTCTCTATTGAATGCTGTTGGTAATCAGATTTATCTTTGACTTCTTTTATAGTTATTTTGAAGTACTTGTGTCCTGTAAAGAACAACATTTGGTCCCTGTCAAAAACACTCGAATGAGGAACATTTTCTCATTTGTTTTCACATCTATTAATTTGAGGAGGGGATAAATGTAGCTAATACATTGTGGTGACTTTGGATTTTTATTTTTAATATTGTGGAACTGATTTCCCTTTCCTTTGTTGAGACAGAGTTCACTATGTATGTTACACTGACCTGGGATGCACTGTGCCGCTCAGGCTAGGATTACACAGGTGTGTTCTGCCTTGCTAGGCTCAGACATCATGCAGTAGCTGCTATCTGCTATCTCTGCTCTGTACCTGCCTCTGCCAACAGCTGTTGTTTGGCTCCTGGAAGTCTACCCTACTATTTTTCTTTGGGGGGGGGCAGCTCAGATAGGGAGATCTACCCTTACTGTTACCCCCCTTTTTTTCTAGAAATTCAAATGCATTTCCTAGGTCCTCTGCTGATTTGGGGCTCTGATCTGTTATTTCAAACAGGTGTGGCTTCTCTGTTACCACAGAGGAGTTGAGGTAGTGACAGCCAATTTGAGAAAACTCAGTGAAAAGGCAGCAAACCCCTTCTTTCACTAGAGCAGGTATATAGATCTGTTCACCTTTGGCCTGTGCTTTTCCCCACTGTCCTTGGGTTCTTTCCATGAACAAACTGTTGGTCTATCCGTTGGCAGTTCTTGATGATCGATTAAATCTAGATCATTCCCCTTAATAACATCTTCAGAAAAAGGATATGCCATCTCTGAGTTCCTGAACAGAAAATGGGAAAGATGATGGACGACAGCATCTGTTCCTGTGAGAATCCCATGAAACACCCAGTGCTATCTATTTATCCACTCGTGGGTTTCCATGCAGATTGCTTTTCCAGTGTTGACTTGGTTCTCATGCTGCTTGCTATGTTTCTCCAGGTTCTTCCTAATTTTGGGGTCTTCTTCTCTTAATAAATTAGAAATAAAAGTCACATAGGGCTACTGCTTCTTGTTAACAGAAGGTATATGTTTCCTAGGAATTTTATCTAAAATGTTTCAAGCTCTTCGTTTGTGTGGGATTTGAAGGAACGCCTGTGTTATTATTTGTGAAACATTCTTTTGTAACCCAGTCTTGGAAGTTTTGGTAAAGAACATGCAGAGCTAGTTCTGGTACTGAATTCTTTGACTTGGATCAGCAGTTCTGACTTGGTTCATTGTGAAGTCACATGGCCACACTGACCACTTTTATCTGTGGCACTTGAGTTTTGAGCTTGCATTAATGCCACTGGATATTAATAGAGCATTGTTAACCAAAGCAAATTGGATTTGTGTAAAACAATACTTTGTTCTGAAAGCGTAGTCTGTATGAGGAGCATTACACTGAATACACCAATCACCGACAGCACGGATAGGAAGTATTGGTAGCTTTGGGATGATATAATTATCTAGTACTTGTTTAAAAAAATTAGAACAATTATTAGAATAAGCCCCTCACTTTGGTGTTCAAATTTGCATAATATGCAATATTTTATATGGTACATGCATATACATATATACTCAATATTTTATATTTTAAACACTAAGTAAGCTGTTTTAATATAACAGTTTGGCTTAGACTTGTCAGCTGCTGTAAATGGTATGAGAAACTGTAAGGACTTTTTATTAGTATTGTAACCCAAAAATTATTTTTAGAATGTAAATAGCTTTTTGATGAACTTTCACAGTTTTGGTGTGTTAGTTTGGATTTATTTAAAACCGTAATAACCCATTACTCAGAGGCTGTGAGTTCAAGGCCAGCCCAAGCTTGTACAAGATATTTTATGTTGTATAAAATCATCGTTTTTTTTTTCATTTTGTCTTTTTAAACAATACATGATTGGTACCCCAACTTACAGGTGTTAAAACAAAACTTTTAGCATTAATTCTATAGGTAATGAGTAGCAGGGCTAGGATTTGAATAGAGCTGACCTGGTAGCTAACATTTTCACCCCAGTGTATTATTTCAAGGTAGAGAACAGATTTACCATAAAAGCTTAATGTTAGTTAAGGACAGGAAACATTTTTGTCTGTTGAGGTGAGTGTGTGTATTATAAAGTCTGAATACTGTACACAAAGAGGACTACAGCATATGATGTATGCCATGAAGGAACTACTAAAACATTAATCTAAATTTAATCTAGGATTTGGGTTGAGAAAGTGCTAGATTCCTTTAGGATTTCCTAGGCAGAAGGACATTCAAGGTGAAAGTCCCTTAGGAGAAAGTAGTCTAAAGCCAACTTTGCAGGTTGGCAGTGGTAGCATATCCTTTAATCCCTCACTCCAGGTACAGAGACATGCAAATCCTGGAGTTCAAGACCAGCCTGCTCTACATAGTGAGACCACTTCAAGCAAACAAAACGCTGACTTCTCAGCTAAAGTACAGTTGCATCAGTTAAATATTTGATTGGAATTTGCAATAATTTTCTAATTTGAAGCATAAGAATTGGCAGAGGAGACATTTCAAATAAAAATTATTAGAATTTAGAGCTGCCTTTGGTTAGAAAAATATGAGGACTTTGCTTTATCAATGTGTGTGTCATTTTATGTTCATTTCTGCTTGTCTCATTGGGCAGTAAACTGAAGACATTGAAAAAGTTCAGTCATGGTGTTATGGACTTGACAAAAGAAGGTCTCAAAGTTAGAATTTTCCTTCATTACTAAAAAGAAAGCGTGATCAACTGACAAAACATGAAAAATTCCCTCCAGTTAGCAGTCTAATGCTTGTCTTTAATCATATAAAATTAATGACAAATTCAAATAATTCAGTGTAGATACTTTTATTTTCCCAGCTTTCTTGAAAAGGCATGGGCACTTTGGATCCAGGGGCCAGTCTTGTGATGGGAAAGTGCACAAGGGATAAGAAAATTGAGTGTGACTAGGAACATTAGTTAAAAGGAGATGGCAAGTTTGAGTGACTGTTAGAACCCAGATACTGAATGATTGGCCAGTTGGACTGACCTTCTCCACCTATCAAAATAGCCGCCAAATAAACTTTCAAAGTTAAGTTAAAGCACACACCTATTTCATGTTACACATTTTATATCTTTTCCTGGATGAAATACATTTGGGCAGGCAGCAGCTCCTTCTCTGAAAGTGGTATGATGCAGCTGTCTATAGTCATTGTGTCTTGTTTCTTACTGGTTATAAATAAAATAAACTAACTTGGGTCTTGGCGTGCTGGGCACAGAAGGATCTGGTATTTACCACAGGAAACCTGAGTGCTTTGGGTTGGAGTCTGCCAGGGTTCACTCCCCAGATTTTGAAGGGCCAGATTATTGCTCAGCCTAGAAACCAGTTCTTAGCACTGTTAAATGCTTGCAACACTAATGGGGAAAGTATCTGATTCTCACTATAGAGTGGGATTATATATAGCTGGGAAGGCAGCACGGTTCACTAGTTTGTCTTTTCAATCTCATTTTTATTTAGTGCATATTTGAGTTTGTGGTATCATTTAAAGCTTAACTCGGAAAATGATCATATGTTTTACTTATGTGTATTCTTCTCTACTGTTAGATTTATGTCTTTTTTGGTGATTTACAGTTGCCTGAAGTGTTTAGCATTTAGATGGTGTGACCTCCAGAATAATTTAAACAGGATAACTTGAATAAGGACATGGTTTTGACTTCTAAAACTTCTTTTTTTCCTCCATTACAGCTACTATTTTGTATTCATCCCATTTTCTGAGTATTCTGTTCTTCACTTTTGTCTCTGTTCATTTCTTTGCTGACCCTTTAGGTTACTATTTATAAGGTTTGATTTACCATATAAAAAGTGCATCAATAAAATTGTATCTAGAAGAGCCTTATTTCATGGATAAAGTATGAGAAAGGCTTTTAGTGTAGTAATTCCCTTGTCTTCTTTTATTAGGGTAAGTGGATATTGAATGTATTTTGTCATGTCATGAGAACGTACTATATGTTTTTCAGTACATAGAACTTTGACTTAATTAAAAACTAAAACCCTTGTATATCCAACTTCCTTACTAGCATTTTCCATCTTTAATAAATAACCATCCTTGTATATTTACTAAATGGATGCCTTCTATTATCTTCCTATTCACGATGTATGATAAAATATGTTTATGATTCATTTTTCATAGGTGATGCTAAAAGGAAAACTTGTTCCTCTTAAATATCTCTTTTCCTAAAAGCAGGCTTATTCTTGGTCCACAAGACTGGTCAAGATTTGGTCCATGTGTGTTTCAGCTGTGATCCCTTGCAAGAGGAGTGGAGAGTACTAGGGAGCCCTGCTTTTGATCTTCCCTTGTTTGCCTTGAGTCAGAGCTTCCAAGCAGAATTGACCAGCCGCAGTAACACTGTACACACACTCCAGGGAAGCTGCTACCCTCACTCACATAGGGTCAGCTGGGTAAACTCTCTCCTTCTAAGGAGTAGCCAGGATTTGATAAAGCAAGTCACCTTGATATTTGGATGGCTTTAAATCACTCTAAAGACAGTGTTGTGGTAGCTTCCCAAGCCCTAAAGGGAAGCTTATACAGCTTTGCCCCACTGTTCTTTAAAGGACAACCAAAACACCCTCTTCCTAAGTTAAAAAGGTATGTACTTATTATCTTTGCCTAAAATCACTAAAGATACTTTTTTACAAAAAACACAATAAGTTTGTACTAAAAAATAAATATATATTAATAAACATTGTCTGAAATCTGTTTTAAGAGTGTTTATACACTGTACCTAATAGGCTGTACTCCTCAGTCATAATGCCTTCCTTGCTGCAGGGAGGGAACATATGACAAAAATACTTCTGTGTGGTTATACAAGTCTATAATCCAGCACATGGCAGGGTTCAGAAGAGGTGTGGTTGAGTTTGAGGCCAGCCTGGACCAGAGTCCCGGTACAACCAGGCATGGTGACATCCTGTGATACTCCTGCTCCTTGTTTACATGAGAGATGGAGGCTTGTGAACTAGCTAGTGGAAGTCAGGTACCAGCACCTAGATACCTCAGTTTGTCCTCTGACTTTTGTTCATGGTTGTAGGGGAGCTTTGAATACAAGAACAAATAACAGAAGGACACACATTCTACCAAAAAAAAAAAAAATTCTTTTACTACTTCCTGCAAAGAAATAATAGCCATGGGAGCTAAAATTCTTCCTTTCTCAAGTATTGTCTGTATCCTTAAAAAAACACTCTCCTGTCCATGTTTTCTATCTGTATAATTCTCTTTGTTTCCATACACTCATACATTTATCCCTGTCCCCCCTTCTATGTTCCATTCATGTATTTTTTAGCTGCCTGATGGACTCTCTTTTCTCCTGGTCCCTGAATCCACACATTTCATTTGTATCTCCCCCCCCCATTTCCCTGGATTTAGATTAATAATATTCTTGGAGCCCTAGTACTCAGGTATGCAGAGATTCTTTTTTAGTTTAATATGGTTCACTAGTAGGTCTGTTTCTTTTATGAGAAATCCTTCTAGTTACAGTAGATGTAATTTTCATATGTCTTCCATTCTTTCCTATCTCTCCCTCTCTTATTTCCATTGCAACCCCAAACTCAGACCCACAGTGCTACTTTTTCTAGAGCTTTATTTCCCAGAATAATACTAAATTAGTTTTATTTACCTCATTAATATGCCATTAGTTTTTATTTTCCACTATTGTGGAAAAAATAATAATATTGAAAGTTGTTATCTTTGTACCTTTGTCTCAGTCTAACTCATAAGTTCATATTTGAACTTTTATTTACTTGTGTTTTTTTATATATATACATTTTTTTCAAGGTGGATAGAGTATAATTCCTGAGAATTTCTTTATTCCTTGGAAGCTTATATATTAAACAACCCAAAGCTGAGGCTGTAACTTAGTAGTAGAGCCTCGAGATGGATATCCAACATCACTAAAATAAACAAACTCTGTTTTCTCTTTATTTCAGGAAATTAATTTAGTTCCGACCTCAGTTTCATTACACTTAAGTCCATTTATTCAGCCACAAATAGCACACTTATTTGATTAACTTTTGGTGTTTGGTTGGGTGGTTGGTTTTGGATCTGTCTGCTAGTTAGCCTTGGTTGGCCTCTAGCTGAGTGTGCATGCCACAGACTCATAGCAACCCTCCTATATCAGCCTCACAAATTCCAAGGCCATAGGTGTACACCATTTCATCATGCTTTAGTTGTGTTTTGGAGATTAATACTAAAACTTTTAAAGGAGATTTGCTAGAGGATGAATGACTAGGAATATAATTTTTTTTGTTTCCTGTGATCACATGATTAGTTTTCTGAAGTAACATTTCATATAAGCTAGAAAACACTTGTTTCTTGAACAGTCAGTCATTCACAATGTTCACACTATGGCAGAAACTAGCATAATTGTTAAATCTTCAGCTTTGATGTGAAATTCTGATAAACACCCACAGCAAAAATTTTAGGATGCCTGCATACTTCTGCATTGTTCAGAAGACACCCACATTGCTATTTAGCCTTGGGGAAAGTAGCTGATTAGGGACATACATATTCAGTGTCTTATAACAGAGATGGAAAGAGATGCCTTTTCTGTGTATATTATAGACTTTCTATTGCAGTGTGGAAACTAAGGACTTTATGCTTAAAGATTAATAAATTGACAGGTTTGTTTCTCCTTGCTGCTTTATTTGAATAATTGAACAGCTGAGGGGGGTGGTGAAATCTAGATTAAGATTTTCTGTTTATTGTTTGGAATCAGCATTGACCCTCAGCTGTGTGGGGAACATTGAACAATGGGAGTAAAGCCCAGCTGGGATTGTGATCCACCGCCATGTGGTCACGTTGAAGAAGAAATGATTTCTACACATTTCTGTTAAGGTTAATGACTGCTAGGTGCCATGTTTACACCAAATTCTACATAAAGAGAGGAACAGTAAGAGGGTAGAGCAGGGTAAGATTGGATGAGTGTATGGATTTGGCTCTGTGGTTATGCATAATCTTTCATAACTCATTTCTTTTAACTATTATGTCAGAATTCATGTGACATTGTAGCACTAAAATCAGTTAAAATTTGGACGTCGTACGTTCAAAGATTCAGTGTTCAAAATATAGCTGTGTTTTGTTCCTGGTATTGAGAGTATGGATTAAGAACCATGGTGATGGTGTGAAGGTTCTATCTTTAGTTTTAGAGCATCTTATCTTTCAAGTCATCTCCATCTACCCTTCATGTATTCACTAAGTCTGTGGAGACGTCTTGCCTTGCATCCCAATAAGGACTGAACAGGTAGTGAGAACAACTGAGCCAGAAAGTAGAGAATAAAATACTAAGAGCTACAGAAATAGACATGAAACTTTACCTAAGAAAGAAAGAGTAATAGAGAGAAAGCACTGTATGGTTTGTGGAAAAGTCGGTAGAATTGGATGACTAGGAGCATGTAGAGTCAGTATAGCCATGGGGTCCTGAAGGAATCTTAGGAATCTTGGGAATCTTTTGTATTGGTTGATGTGGAAGACTTAAGCCAGGAGGTGGTAGTGTAAGCCTTTAATCCTAGCACTGAGGAAGGAGACAGAAGCAGATAGATCTCCAAGTTTGAGGCCATCCTGGTCTACAAAGCTGGTTCTGGGATATCCAGGGCTACACAGAGAAACCTTTTGTCTTGAACAACAAACAAAGGAATTAAAGGCTATCTATCGATCCATCCATCCATCAATATCTCTGTCTATCATCTTTGAAGTGATCTTACTAAGATTACCCAAAACTGGAACAAGCTGGCCTTGAACTCAAAATCCTTCTGCCTTAGCCTCCTGAATGTTGGGATTACAGGCCCATCCCTCCATATACCTAGAAGCAGCTCTGAATGTATTGACTTGTTAAGATTAATCCTGGCACGTAGCAGTTACTGCATACTTCAGATACCACTACAGTATAAAAACATTTGTTATTGTTATTTTCATTATTAGTTCAGACTGGATCATGCCATGTTGCCTATACTCCTGTCCAAATTTTGAATTCAAACTATCAGTCTGCTTTCTGAATGCTGGGAATATAGATTGTACCACTAGGCCCATTTAAAAAATTCAGATCATTCAAGTGGGTTCATGTCATAGTGACACTTAATTTTAGGTTTCATTTTACTTTACTGCTTTGTTTTTGTTTTGTTTTGTTTGTTTGTTTTCTGAGGAAAAATATTGAGGGACCTGTCATTATTATATTGAATTACTTGAATCAGGTTGTGTAGGAAGAAAGACTTATTTTAAGGCTCACAGTTGTGAATGCTGAAGGCCCAGGCAGCATTCTGTAGGTTTGGTAACGGCTTCCCCTTGACTGTGTCACCTTATAGTGCGGTCCAGTAGAAGGAGCATGTGCAAATGAGAGCATTATATCACCCACATCAGGAGTCATATGTTTACAGCATAGCTTCCCTGAAGGGACCTGGAACTAGGCCTCTCTTTTTATAGTTCCACATCTCTAGTACCACTATACTGGGGACAAACTCCCAATTTATGAACCTGTATAGGAAATAAACCATGAAATTTTCACATTTCATTCTTGGAAGTTTTGGTCATCCTAAGTGTGGTTAACCATGTTTACTTATGTTAGTTTTTTATGAAGTGATTCAAAATTGTATAATTCTTAATTTACATTCATATTTCTTTCTATAACCAGGAACCTTTTGAGGATGGCTTTGCAAATGGAGAAGAAAGTACTCCAACCAGGGATGCTGTGGTTACATACACTGCCGAGAGTAAAGGAGTTGTAAAGTTTGGCTGGATCAAAGGCGTATTAGTATGTATGCGTACATTCCACTTGATGGTTACTGTCCTGTTGATTAGAAAACGTAGCTGATGTTCTCAGAAGAATTATTGTTTATCTGCTTTTACTATTTGTTTGTGTGTACTGTGGAAGACCCAGTTAGTGCCTTGTATGTTCTTTCTTATGTGATAATATGCTCATTAGGGGAGAAATGTTTATTATACACATCATCTTGATAAAATTGGAAACTCACAACCCAAATGCTGAATCAGTTAACACAAAAAAGGAACACAGAATAAAACAATTAATATATATGATAAATACTTTAAATTTTTTAAAAATGGTATGATCCTTTGACATTTGTGTTGGTGTACATGCAATACCTAATTCTGCCTTATTCATGATAGATGTTATGAATGCATAGGCAAATTGTAACTTTAAGGCTTGAAGGAAGTCTTAGCCAGGTGTGGTGGCACAGGCCTTTAGTCCCAGTACTTGGGAGGCAGAGGCAGGTGGGTCTCTGAGTTAAAGGCTAGCCTACTGTCCGTAGTGAGTTTCACAATAGCCAGGGCTACATAGAAAAGTGTCTTCAAAAACAAACAAAAAGAGTCAGTCTTAAAAATAATCTTCTGTTATGTTTCTGACACCACTGGGAGCACGTTTACTTATAAACATAATTACGTGGCACTTACTTACATCAGCTAAGGTAAGCTCTTAGCCACTTTGACAAACTTAAGGAAAAGGAGTTAGATTTCAAAACACTTCAGTAGTTTCAAGTACATTTTATCTTTGGCTTGCTTAATTTTTATTGCTGTGTTATGTTTTGATTACATTTATCTATGATGTGAACTCTTTTCCTCCCAGGTTCGTTGTATGTTAAACATTTGGGGTGTGATGCTCTTTATTAGATTGTCCTGGATTGTGGGTCAAGCTGGAATAGGTAAGTGACGTTTTACACCGCTTGATCTATGTGTTGTAATAGCTACATGCCTTTCTGCAATTGCTGACTGAGCTGTGTTGTCTTTGTTATGTAGATTGCTATCATAATTGACTTTCATAATTTTGACTTTATTTCTCAAAAATGATACTAGAATTAGATAATTTGTGTCTTGTGTCTTAGTTATCTATTTCTGTGAATAAACACCATGACCAAAGCAACTTAAGAAGAGGAGGGGGGAAAACATGAGGGGTCAGGAAGACTGAGTCCAAGGAAGAATAGAGGAGAGCAAGAAAAGAAATACCATAATAGAGGGAGCCATTATAGGTTTAAAAAAAATCTGGCACTAGGGAAATGTCCAGAGATCCACAAGGATTGACCGCAACTAACAATCTAAGCAGTAGTGGAGAGGCCCTTCCTCTATAATGGAATTGATGACTCTATCTTATACGTCATCCTAGAACCTTCATCCAGTAGCTGATGGAAGCAGAAGCAGACACCCACAGCTAAGCACTGAGCTGAACTCCTGGAATCCAGTTGTAGAGAGGGAGGAGTGATGAGCAAAGAGGTCAAGACCAGGCTGGGGAAACCCACAGAAACAGCTGACAAGAGCAAGTAGGAGCTCACAGATCCCAGTCTTACAGCTGGGGAACCAGCATAGGACTGAACCAGGTCCCCTGAACATGGGTGTCAGCTAGGCCCAGGCATTCTATGGGGCCTTCATCAGAAGAACCAGTATTAATCCCTAGTGTGAGAATGAACTTTGGGAGACCTTTCCCCCAAGAAGGAATACTCTCTCAGCCTAGACACATGGGGGAGGGCATATGCCCTGCCCCAAATGATGTGATAGGTTTTGATGAACCCCCATGGAAGGGCTCACCCTCCTCCTTGGGGAATGGATGGGGGATGAGATGGGGGAGCCGGTGAGGGGCATAAGAGGGAGAGGGAACTGGAATTGATATGTAAAGTAAGAATGTTTCTAGTACTTAAAAGAAAAAAGAAAGCATTTAGATGAGGGCAGCTTACAGTGTCAGAGAGTGAGCCCATGTCTGTCTCAGTGGTGAGCAGGACACTGCAGCAGTGGCTGAGAGCTCTTACCTCTCACCCACGAGCAGGACTGGGCCTGGTGAAACCTCAGAACCCTCCCCCAGTAACACACCTCCTCCAGCATGCTCACACTTCTAACCCCTCCTAAACAGTCCACCAACTAGAAACCAGCCATTCAAATATGTGAGTATATGGGGTCCATTCTCATTTAAAGCACCATAGTTCAATTCGGTGCTTAACCCTGCTAGTTCTAGGTAATGGCAAGTTTAGGACTATGAGGTTCTTAGTTTCTTTTTCCTCTTTAAAGGTCTCTCCGTCCTCGTAATAGCAATGGCCACTGTTGTGACAACTATCACAGGATTGTCTACTTCAGCGATAGCTACCAATGGGTTTGTAAGAGGAGGTGAGCCCAGCTTGCACAGACACATGCTTTTTAGGTTACTTTGTCTCCCTCTGCCCAGAACCTTTGCCTGTTCTATAAATTGAATTTGTGTTCTTGAGAGCTTGTACTTGGCGGACTTTGCTTGAGTCCTGTTGATTCTGCTCTTAGATAACGCTGCTTCTTGGTCCCATCACTCAGACCTGCATTCCTGCATTGCACAGACAAGTCTCTTCCCATCTGCAACTGAATACAGCCTTAAAAAGTAGGTGCCCACATGGCATAGGCACCTTTATAAGATGAACCCTGTGTGAATTTATTTGAGCTTACCGCTGCTGAAATGAATATGAGTTAGCATATTCTGTGGGTTAGGTGAAGTGCATTTTCCTTGTACTTCTGTCAGTCAGATAATTGAGCACATTGCAACACATGCTGGGTTTGTAACAGTATCAGGAAAGTCCTGTTTTCTAAGGACAAAGATCACATAATACTAGTAGCCACTTTTGAGACCTAAGAGCTGAGAGTGATGCCATGGCTTTAACATATACATTGTCTTGAAGAATGCAACATTGCTGTATATTACTGTCCTCATTTGTATGAGACCAGTTATGAGCAATCATATTCATGTTTTACTAAAATTTAAACTTGATGAAGATTATGCATCTTGATCTCAAATGTCTAAAAAAAAATGTTTTCTGGCATATTTGAAAGTCTCCTTCCTCATTTTGTACTAGTAAAGCCAAAACCCTGAAATTGAGGAAAATGTCACATTTTCGTACCTGTGACAAAGATCACTGTCTTAGTAAGATCAGGCTATCATTGGTGTTGGGGTGGAATTTTTGTCTTTAAATCCAGTGTGTTGCTATGGATGACTAGTATTATCATGCAGGAAACTCCATAGTTCTTTCTTGGGATAGGTTGATTCCTTCAAGTTGTAATTTTCAGATCAATTAAGTATTTATAGAAGCTACAAAGGGCAGTTCTGAAATTCCTGTTTCATTAGTGCAGTTTTCACTACAATACTCCCTATAAACAGAAGCAGCTCAGATACCAGTCTTTTACAGTATTTCTTTCTGAAAATACGTTCACCTACTTGGCTGAATCTGCTTTGTGAATTCCTTGGTGTAATTAAAAGAATTGTTGGTACTTAAAACCCTAACTTTTTCATTTTTTTTCCCTAGGAGGAGCATATTATTTAATCTCTAGAAGTCTAGGGCCAGAATTTGGTGGTGCGATTGGCTTGATCTTTGCCTTTGCCAATGCAGTGGCAGTCGCTATGTATGTTGTTGGATTTGCAGAAACTGTGGTGGATCTGCTTAAGGTAATTGGACCTAGCATTCACTTGCCAAATCTTTACTCACAGGATACACACACACACACACACACACACACACACACTCTTAACCTGTATGTGAACTTAAAAAATGCTACCAATGTTATTAACTCCTACAAGTAATTTTGCTTATGGATAGGAATTATGTGGTTTTGACAGTAGCATAAAGGTTTGTTCTTTTTCCCTTTTTGTATCATAAAAGATCAATAAAACATGAGTTCACTAATTATACCAAACAGAATATATTTCCATTATATCACTTTAAAAAACCTAACAGTACCAGCCATTATAATTTGCTTGGTTAGTAATTCCTCTCTTTGATTTATTGGGTGAATATCAGTTGTATACCAGTAATTATAATTCAGTCAGACATATAAGATAAGGTAGCTGAAGGACAACTAATAGTAATTAGTATTTTTTTTTTTTCCTTGATTTTGAGACCGGGTGTTACAATGTGGCTGGCTGGGAACTTGAAGTATAAACCAGACTAGCATTAACATTTCGGTAGTCCTTCTGCCTCTGCCTTCCATGTGCTAGGAACATGGGAATGCATCACCATACTTACCTCTGCTTGTTTCTTTAATAAGTATTAATTGAATGCCTATATCGAAGGAGCTGTCCATTGTATTTCTCTTTTGTAGGTTCATTCCCTACTTATGATAGATGACATCAATGATATCCGAATTATTGGGGCCATTACAGTAGTGATTCTTCTGGGTATTTCAGTAGCTGGAATGGAGTGGGAAGCAAAGGTAAGTTGTTACAGAGCATCTATAAGCAGTTACTCCATAAACCCAATATTTTGGGGAAACTTAAGCCGACTTTTAGCATCTAGTGGAAAGGTGGCCATTTTTATAGATGTTTACAATATGTAGGTTATTTGGCATTTAAAATGATATATTTGAAGGTAGCCCATTTTAAATCCAGTTAAACAGTGCTTTCCTCATTTATATGCTGTTTTTGATTGCTTAAGAATTGAGCCTAAGGCCCCTTACATTATAGACTTTATGTCTACCAGGTGGTAGCACCCCACTCCTTCCTTTATTTACATATGTAACACATTGACTATATTGAAAAGACTATAATTTCATCCTACCCGGGCCACAGTTAATATACAAGAAATTCTTGCTGGACTAGCAAGACAGCTGAGGCAGTGAGATGCCCTGTGGCCTGAGTTGGATTCCTGGAAGGCACAGAAAGGTGGACAGAGAGACTCGGCTGCCTAAAGTTGACCTGTGAGATCCACACATGCACTGCTCACATGTGGCCCCCTGTCTGATGGGAGATGTTATTCTGTAAATATGTTTCTTGTATTGGTTAATGAATAAAGCACTGTTGGCCAATAGAAAAGGAAGATAGGAGGGGCTAGGAAACAAGGAGGAAAGAGGAAGTGGTGAGCAGGAGTCAACATGGAGAGACCAGAGGGATAGAACGCCAGCCGCTCTGGCTCCTAAGATGAGACCACATAGAAATACTTAGATTAATAGAAATGGGTTAATATTTAAGACAGAGCTAGCCAAAAAGAAATGATAGTAACTGGCCAACAGAATTATATCAAATACAGAGTCTCTGCGTGTTATTAGGGGCTGGCTGGCGCTGTGGCTGGACCAGGCGGGCTGGCGGAAAACAACTAGCTACACCTGTCACATAGTAATCCTATTTTAAAATGCTTTTTAAAAAGTTTTGTTTGCACATAGTATCTACCCCTTTTGAGCAGCAGAAGTTGGAGAAAAGTTGATGATCTCTCTCAGGCTTCCTGCCCTCCCTGTGTCACTGCTCCTAAGTTCCCCCACTTGGCATGTAGAGCAGTTGCAGGCAGGCCCACTGTGTTTGGACCTGATCTGAAACTTATTTTGGTCACAAGCATATTCAGCCTGTCAAGACTGTAGTCTTGGCAGAGAGGTAGGAGAGAGTTGTATAGAATTAAAAGCCTGTGGTTTGGGTGGGGATACACCCATCTTTAGGACTCATTTTAGAAACGAGTGGTACAGAAATGAACATGATCAGATAGTTTTGTTTGAGACAGGGTCTCACAAACTAACTCAGAGCTCAGACTAGTCTCAGATTTGTGGTCCTGCCTCAGCTTTCTGACAAGTGGAAACTTAAGGCTCGTAACCCTGCACTGGCATTACTACAGTTCTTTAAGAGCTGTCACTCATGTGACAGCATTTATTAAGTACCTACTGAATGCTTTGCATCCTTTACGGCATTTGGCAGAAAGGCAAAGTGAGGCAGCTTGTCTGCAATGGAGCAGAGTGCAGGAGGCAGTCTGTGACTTCACTCTTTGAACCGTAGGCTCAGATCGTCCTCCTGGTGATCCTTCTGCTGGCCATCGCCGACTTCGTCATAGGAACGTTTATCTCACTGGAGAGCAAGAAGCCCAAGGGGTTCTTTGGCTATAAATGTAAGTACAAAGGATGGATATTGTGCTAATAATTCAAATTGCAGCACTCTGCTGTTAACTAAATTTAGTACATTTTAGATATTTTAGTTGTAATTAAGTTTTGTCTGGTGATTCACACTAATCCATAATTTAGCTTTTGTCCTCTTTATGTAGGCTGTACAGTTAGAGTAAATTTGCTTTCATTTTTATCTTTAATTTTTCAATAATAGCAAGAACAGTTGGTGAAGTATAGAGAAGCCAATGTTACTAAGAAGGTGCCTGCATGGCTCTCATTAGACTTCTAGTTATGTGTTTCCTGGTGATGGGAATGTGAGAAATGTGTCTTTGGGTGATTTTATTGTTGCATAAACATCTGAGAGTATACCTACCCAAACTAAGATGCCTGTGACATCATCAGAGTTCTTGAATCCATTATGTATATTGCCCATTATTGGCGAAAATACTACTTGGCATCTGACTTTTTAATCATAACAGTTTAAAAGTGCTGTGGATTGTGAAAGCAGATAGAAGTTGCAAAAATCATGACTTTTTACCTCTAAATACTGATCTCATATCTACTAAGGAAAAGGGCAACTCAGGAAATTTATCTTTGGCACGATACACAGATCCATAGATGGTTTTAAGACTTCATGGGGATCCTAATAACAACTGCAGGTTTTCCTTATCCAGAACCAGTTGCATTAAGTTGTTCACTTTTCTTTTTCAAACAAAACAAAGCTGACTCATTATGTAATCCTCAGTCTCATTGGGCTTTTTTGTCTTCTGTGATGGTGGTTGAGTGTGTATGTGTGTGTGTGGGGGGTGTGTCTCTCCAGCTGCATTGTTTATATTAGCCAGATAAGCATTGTGTCCTCAGCACTCAGAATTGGGGATCTGAGTGATCTCAGCATTCTCCACTTTGATGTTGTTAATTTTTGTTTGATGACTGAGAAACTTCTCTGCTGAGGAGTTGCCACTTGTCAGTTAATACGTGATACTTTGAGACAGTGCATAGCCTTGCCCCGATTTGACTTTAACCAGATGGTTTTATTAGTAATCCTTCAGCGGGTTTCTGTCAAGTCACAATGACATGGAACAGCATTGATTGTTTTGTCTTCCTTAGTCATGGTTTTCTCCCTTTTGAAAGGCTTTCCTTGATAGCCGTCAGATTGACCTTCTGCTTGATGTGGTGATTGCTCTACCTCTTGGAGGTGTATTGGAGAGTAGGTAGAGGCTGGCTCCAGTTCAGTGTGTTTCTCTTTATTTCCCTACCCCCCTTGTGTGTTTTACTCTGATGTGGGGGAAAGTGGGTCACTAATCTATATTGTGATTTTCATTTGAGTTAGTGATAACAACTAAGTGTGGAGGTTCTTACACAATTACTGGTAAGAGGTACCAAAAGGTCAGACATCACCTACATTACATCATCATTTTGATAGCAGACCATTTCTTCACACCAGAAAATAGGAACACAGACACTGAATTAGCATTAAATAAGAATGACCAATTGTATGGAGACCATATATACTAATTACTCTTGATTTAAGTATTTTCTTCTCATTTGCTATCCAGTAATTGCTGAAATATTTTGTCCTCTGTAGCTGAAATATTTGCTGAGAACTTTGGACCGGATTTCCGGGGGGAAGAAACTTTCTTTTCTGTATTCGCCATTTTTTTCCCTGCTGCAACTGGTATTCTAGCTGGAGCAAATATTTCAGGTGATCTTGCAGTAAGTATTATAAAGTACTGTATTGATTACTGGTATTTTTAAAACGCTGTGCATGCACTTATTTTTTACAGACTAAAAAATTTTCTTGTGTTCTAGGATCCTCAGTCAGCCATACCCAAAGGAACACTCTTAGCCATTTTAATTACTACAGTGGTTTACATAGGAATTGCAGTGTCTGTAGGTAAATAGCCTTCATTTCTTCGTATGTCTTAGAAATTTTGTGATGTTCATAGTATAAGTAGTAGCATAGCACTTTCTGACTTTAACATTCCAAAATTGTTCTGAAATAGTGACAGACCTCTATCTCCAAACTTTATAGCTATTTCTCAGGGTAGTTTTGAAATTTGGCTGGACAAAAGTCAGAAATGCTGACAGTATCATGATGAGTCAAATTGTCTTTTAAAAATGTTTTTGGGATTTAATTTATTCTTAATGGATAATTCTAAAGTTGATTTGAGAAAACCAAGTGTTTCCCTGCTATTTTAAGTATGCTTACATAATATATAGCCTAGCTAAGTAACTGATTATGATCACCAGCTTTTAAAATCTTTTGTTGCCACTGATTCATTTCTGCTTTAGTCTGGCCCATTGATATTTCTAAACCTTGCACTCACTTTATTCTGTCTGTTCTCAGTGAGAGTGGGACCACACTGGTGTTCAGGAGTGGGTTGGGAAAGAGCTCTGTACCCATGCTTGTGTAACTAGTTCAGAGTGACAGAACCTTTATTCCCAAACCCTGAGGTACAGCACACATGTGTGGTCCTGGTGGGGCTCAGGGTTTTCATAGTCAGTGTGCCCAGCCTAGCCTATGCAATGACTGACAGCACATGAAAGCATTGCTGCTTTCAAGCCCGTTGGAGTTTTAAGTGCTCTTTTCTCTCTCTCTCGGATCTGCCAGATTTCAGAGGTGCATTAAATGGAGACATGCTTTGGGGGAGGGAGAGATGAAAGAAAGAGAAAAAAATAACCACTGAAATACTTATACAAGGTTTTCTGTTGTTTATGTAATGCTGAAAATGTAACACCTTTTTTACATACTCATTACATTTCAGTTTCATTAGTGACACGTTAGTGACTTGACAGTACTGTGATTTCTGTATGAATGGATGTGTGATCTTAAGAGGAATGCATGCATGAGTTACTCACATTATTGCTTGTGCCTCAGGTTCTTGTGTTGTTCGGGATGCCACTGGTAATGTTAATGATACCATTACAACAGAGCTAACAAACTGTACTTCTGCAGCCTGCCAACTAAACTTTGACTTTTCCTATTGTGAAAGGAATCCTTGTTATTATGGGCTAATGAACAACTTTCAGGTGAGCATTGAGTTTTTTTGTTTTGTTTTTGTATAGACATTCTATAACTTATCTAGGGATTAGACCAGTGTGAAATCTGGCCTATCAGATTGTAGCTACACATTAGAAGGGAAGACAGTTGTTACTTTCTGCCATTACACTAAACTGTATTATCACTAACTAGGCACATGGAAAATACATGAAAGAGTAAATGAACTCTTGAGGCGATTGATGAATAAAACAAAGCCCTTGAGAGTTATACACACTTTCTGATAGCATGTGCATAGTGTGTATACATGCAGCATATGGGTATTCCATTTCAGAAAACCAGGGAACAAGCATCTCTCATAAAAGTCATTTCCAGTGGTCTGTTCCTGGGTTCTGTCTGCTCTGTTCCATTGAGCTTTGGCTTCATCTGTTCACTGGTGTTGGTCCTGATTCACAGTTATTGCATATTAAAGTCTTGAAATCAGATTAAGTTTTCCTTTTAAAATAGTTGTAGCAGTTTTAGTTTCTTAGTAATTTAGTGGTACCCTCATTGTTATTTTGTGGATAAATGAACTATTATTGTGTACTAATCTGTTGAGCTGGGTATGTGGCTTAGTTGGTGGGTGCCCACAAAGCACAAAACTGTCATTGGGTGAAGTGGTGAACACCTGTAATCCCAGCGTTTGGGAGTAGGGCAGGAGGATCAGCAGCCCCGTGTCACACTTAGCTATGTAGCAAGTTTGAGATCACATTGAACTAGTTGACGCCTTTTTCAGCATCTGTATTGATCGGTATGAATAGTTATTCTAGTTGAGTAGGCCTGGTCTGTGTAGGTTTATGCTATACCAAACCACCATTTAACAAGAGAAATAAATTATGAGTAGATGCTTAAAAGATAGAGAATGTTTAAAACAGGTGAACTATATAAAGGACCAGTCTTAATTCTTAGGTTGTTGGAGACTTCATTCTTTGTTTATTACTTACCTCTGTTGAGATGTTCAATGTAAGGGGCTGAGGAAACAGCTTAGTTGGAGCACATGGACGTGCGTTTGGTCCCAAATGCCATGTGAAAAAAACTGGTTGTGGTGGTGTGCACTTGCCATCCAGGAGATGGAGACTCTGAATGCTTGGCTCACTGGCAGAAAGTCCAGGCCTCCTGGTGCAAATTTCAGGCCCACTTTTGAGACTATCTCCAGAAAAGCCAGCAATACCTGAGGAATGACACCTAAGGCTGTCCTTTTCCTTCCACATGAGCATGCTTGTGTGTTCATGCGTATACAAACATGAGCATGCCCGAGTGTTCATGCATATACGTACATGAGCACACCTGAGTGTTCATGCATATACATACGTGAGCATGCTCATGTGTTTATGCATGTACGTACACATAAAAAAATAGTGACTATGAAGGGAAATTCTAGTGTGTTAGATTTATGGGATTTAGAACCTAGGTAAAGAATTTCAAAGATAATCAAAACAAATAAACGTGCAGATTTAGGCGGTTAATATAAAACTGTAATCTTACAAATTATGGATTGCTGTTGATTGAAAGTAAGAAAATAGAATTTTAGTTACCAAAACATAGTTAACAGAGTAGTGGAAATCTGTTTTTGGAGCTCACTTAACTATAGTGTGCAAATATTTTGTGATAAACTTTCTGAATACAAATTTTAATGGCATTTTATTTTCCATTGTATAGTTTCAAGCTGTGTATTTGTAGTTAATTGTAAGTGTTGGATTCAATTATGTGATAAAATTGTTGTTTTCTAGTCACAATGTTAGTCAAAAATTGTAGAAGTGAAAGTGTTCATGCTAAGTTAATTACTCTTTCCAGTTCTGACATTGATACTATATGTAAAAGGTGCAGGCATTGGTCTCTCCCCAGTGACTGAGAATGCTAGTCATGCGTTTCCTGGAAATACAAAGCTGTGTTCTTTATGATCTCTCTTACTATGGCCTCACTAGAGTATAGTTTTTTAATTTAGATAAGTAAACTTTTTTTTTTTTTTTTTTTTTTTTAACCTTTTGAGACAGGGTTTCTCTGTATTGCTTTGGAGCCTGTCCTGGAAGTAGCTCTGCAGACAGAAATCTGCCTGCCTCTGCCTCTTGAGCACTAGGATTAAAGGCGTGAGCCACCAACGCCCAGTGATAAATAAAACTTTTAATGCTGTGGGAAGAAACACAAACTGGTAGTATTGGGGGAATCCTGTGTAAATCATGTGCTATTTAGACAGTAAAGTGTGGTTGATAGAATATAACAAAAAGTATGTACGTAACATACTGACGTCGTGTTGTATTGCTGAGAAGAGACACTGTGATCAAGACAACCCTTACTCAGGAAAGGGTTTAACTTGGGGCTTGCTTACAGTTTCAAGAGGACCAAGAGGCATACAGGCAGACGTGTGCCAGACAACTAGCTGAGAGCTTTAATTCCTGATCTTAGACCACAGGCAGAGAGAGAGAGAAAGAGCATTGCAGGCTTCCTTGGACTGCTAGTTCCCAGATCATGACACGGAGACTTACTGTTAATTATGAATGCATGCCTTAGCTTAGGCTTGTTTCTAGCTAGATTTTTAAAAATTAAATTAATTCATTTCTATTAACCTTATGTGCTGCGCAAGGCTTATATATAACATTTATGTACTATCCATCCTGCTTCCCTGCTTCCTCTGTGTCTTTCTGTTTGGCCCCTGGCAGGCTGTCTGGCTTCCTCTTTTCTTTCTGCCTGCAAGCCCCGCCCATCCCTCCTCTGCCTAGCTATTGACCATTCAGCTTTTTATTAGACCAATCAGATGCCTTAGGCGGGCAAGGTGAAATAGTAACACATCTTGACATAGTTAAACAAATATTCTATTCCACAACACATTGGGCTTGGTATAGGTTTTTGAAACATCAAAGCCCATGCCCAGCATGTGACAGGATGGCCAAATCATCGAGCTGAACCAGCAGCTTTACCTACAGTTTCCAAATGTCTTGCCTGCTAATAGACACAACACTGAACCTTATGCATTAAAAATCTAGGGTTGTGAATGATATGGCCCAAGTTGTTCATGGTTGAAACCTGGTGACAGGTAGTTAGAGGCTTATTATCCTCTTTTTTACTGCCATACATTCATTAAAAATTTATAAAAGATAAGGATTTTTTTTAGTGGCAAATCTATTTTAATAATTTGTAATTTGCTTCTCATTGCTATTTATGAAATTACTGGTAGATTAATCAGTATTTCTTTATTAGAGTCATCAATACGATTCAATACTCTGCTCTTTTTCAAACTGTTTTTATGACTCATTTTCCAATTCTGTCACTTTATTTAAGGTCATGAGCATGGTGTCGGGGTTTGCACCCTTAATCTCGGCAGGTATCTTTTCAGCCACACTTTCATCAGCACTAGCCTCTCTTGTGAGTGCTCCCAAAATATTTCAGGTAAATGTTTTCATATTGTAATTGTTACAGGGGGGTTAGGATGTTTCAAATTTTGGATTGTTGCTATATTCAAATAGATTACCTTTATCAACCTCACATACTTTATATGTTTACACATACATATATCAAGATTGGTATACATTTTATATGTAAATCCACACAGACATTTGTGCACTTTTCTAATGTGGAGTTCGATTCTTAGAAAGGATGATTTGTGGCTCTGGAGAGATGGCTCAGCTGTATGGGCTCATGCAAAAGATCCAAATTTAGTTTCCAGCATGTATATCGGAGTGGCTCATAATCCTGTGATTCCAGTCATATACATAATTTAAAATGCTAAAAAATAAATATTTTAAGGGTAAAAAGGGTGGGTTTTGCTTCTTGACATTCTTAGCATAAAAGTCTAGGGTACTCGTCGGGTATTAGAAGTGCGGTCTAAGACTGATCGGAAGTAGTAAATAATGATTTCAGTTAGCACAATGCCAGTGTAAATGTCTTATGTGGCTAACATTACATTACTTGTAGTAGGTATAATGATAACTATAATGAACATTGTTTCCTACAATGATGATTTAGCAGCTAATACTGACGAGGGTCTCATTTTTAATTACTAAGTCAGGTAAATGTTGATTTTTTTTTTTTTAGCCTTATTCTTAGTATTTTATTTGTAGCCAAAAAGTATAGTAGTGGTGTAGAATATGATTTTTAAGGCAGCATCTATTAAGATTGGAAGAAAAGTGGTTAAGCTTAATTAGGGTTTTTAATCTGCTTTTATGTTTCAGATTTGGACGTAGTTTTCATAAAGCCATAAGTACACTGTATTGTACTTACCAACTTTTTTATTGTACTGTTGTTTGCATGTCTGCTTCACTGGTTCTTTATAAGTAGAGTTTCAGTGTGGGGTCGAGCAAGACAAATAAAATCTTAAGCAGTGTTGTAAACCAACTACCTTTCTGCTATTTGAACTATTTACATATCCTTTATAGTTTGTAGGTGAAGCTCTGTGAGACAGGAAACAAAGCATCACAAGTGAGAGACCTGGGCTCCATTTTTAACCACTTTAATCGTTAGCAGATTTGTATGTCTTAATTTTCATGTATTTCATTTCAATGTTTGTATTTTTTTATTAGGCACTATGTAAAGACAATATCTATCCAGCTTTCCAGATGTTTGCTAAAGGTTATGGGAAAAATAATGAACCTCTTCGTGGTTACATCTTAACATTCTTAATTGCACTTGGATTCATCCTAATTGGTTAGTTCCTTGTTATTATCATGTGGGTTTTGGTATGTTTATGTATAGCATTATCTATAATCATGAATATTAAATTATTAACAAGATTGCCTTGATTTTGTGCACTAAATTTCTAATCAAACAAAAAAGTAAAAATACTGCAAATAATAGCTTTGGATATTATTTATTAAAATTATTGTTATTATGTGAAATTATGGATAGAAGGACTCATGTAGCCCAGGCTGGCCTCCTATGATTCACAATTGCAGCTAAAGATAATCTTGAACTCCTGATGCCCTGCCTCTATTTCCCAAGGACTAAGATCATAGACATGATCGTAGGCATGTACTACCATACCCTTTTCCTAAAGTATATATGATGATAGTGTAGGGAAAGGATACTAGTGTACCCCAGGAAGGTGTTGCCTCTATCGGATCATATGTACAGTGTGAATCTTTCCCTGCTAACGATAACATTGGACTTTCTGAAGGATTTTGTGTAGGTCCTCAAATTAGTTGACTGAAAATCTGATCATATCATATGATTGCGATAGCAAGATATAAGTAAGTGTCAGACTGTGGTAGATTTGGGGCTACTTATTATGCTATTTAAAAATTATAAACATTTTAAAATTTGAAGTATTAAACAACATTAAATTTATTTCTTGTTTCTTTTGCAGCTGAATTGAATGTTATTGCTCCAATTATCTCTAATTTCTTCCTTGCATCGTATGCATTAATCAATTTTTCAGTATTCCACGCATCACTTGCAAAATCTCCAGGTGATTTTACATTTAAAAATTTGTATGTACTAACTAACGTCTTTGATTTCAGAGTAAACAAAATTTCTACCTTTCTGAAATTTGGTATTTGTGAGTTCATTAAACTTGTTTCCTTTTATAATTATGTCAAATTCAGTGCTCAAAGATCTCCTTCTTATGAAGTATACTGATAATCTTTTCTTTAAAAACATTAAAAATACTGTTTCTCATATTAAAAAATTATTTCCTATTTTTAAAATTTCTTTGCTATTTGCTTACCTGATTTCAGTTCTCATAACTAAGTCATTGTTTAATAACTTTTCAAAATTTCTGCTTTTTGGTGCTGAGAATTGAGGCTGGTGCTTCAAGCATGATAAGCACACGTTTACCACTGAGCCTAAGTGCCAGCCCCCAGCATGACTTTTGTGCAGTGAATTCTGTGGGCTTTGTCAACTGAAAAAGTGTCATGGGGCTTTTGTTACAGGTAGATGAGGGTTGACAATCAGGAAAAGAATGGAAAGTACAAAAGGATTTACGTTTCTCAGAACAGGCTAAATAACGTGGGGTTTACAAAAGGAAAAGGAAGTATGAACACACATGCTTTAGCTTCAGTTTTACTTTCAAAATAAAATTTTGTTGAAGTAATTAAATATTTTTGGCTATTAGTGTCAAGTTTAAAATGTGGTCTTTTAAAGCATTTTATGAGAACTTTGTAATTCATAAATACTAATGGTAAGAATTTCTTGAATTCACACCAAGGTTTTGTTACATGGGTAGGTTACTTGAAATGCTTTATGTATTCATTAGAACATGGGTGTGTATCATGGTGAAGACAGAGGGTATAGCTGCCCCACTGAGGGGTAAGTCTAAAGCCTTTCCTTTTTAGGATGACTCTTTAGTTTTCACTCCATTTGTGTCTGAAAAGATGCAGTAATAGGAAAATACTGGCTTCACAGTCATGAAGAATTATCAAAACCAGTTGTCCGGTTGTGATCAATAACAGTCATTGACATTAGCCTTGTACTTGTATTTAAAGTTGTCTGAGTGTGGCAGCCATAATGAAAGCTATTATTTATTATAATGTATTTATTATATATTATTTTATTTATATAAAATTATGTATAAAGCAGATAAAAAATCTGAGTGGTTTATTTATTTGTGTCTATCTTGTTAGGATGGCGTCCTGCATTCAAATATTACAACATGTGGATATCTCTTATTGGAGCAATTCTTTGTTGCATAGTGATGTTTGTCATTAACTGGTGGGCTGCCTTGCTCACGTATGTGATAGTTCTTGGACTCTACATTTATGTTACATACAAAAAACCAGGTCAGTAGTCTTTTCTATTTAGTACTTCAAGCTAGAAAATGTCAATAAGTTTTTGTTTCTTCTTATTCAAGCAACTTTTGTATATTTCAAAAGATGTCACATGTAAAACTTATGATACCTTCTTTCCAAATACATTGTTGTTTTTGAAGTATATTTAGTGTTCTTTTCTGTAGAAGTTCATTTTTACCCATGAATTAAATATGACTAATTTTATTTTGAGAAAAGTAATTAACATTCTGCTATACTTATGTGTTTTAAAATTATACTTTGAAAGCTTCAGATTTGCAGCACTATAGTAAGTACTAGCCAAACATGTACATACATACATACATATCTTCTTATCATATTTAGAACTGCTGTATAGACGTACTTAAGGTGAGCCCCTTTCCTTCGGGTCTTCAGCTATACAATGAATAACTTTTAAATGTTTTATTGTTGAGATTGGTTTGAGTTTTGCGCATGTGTGCATTGCCATCATCATGCCTTTATTAAGTTATGCCCTTTTTCAAGTGCAACGACAGACATGATAGTCTTAATGTACTTCTATAAACTAGAAATATGTGAAGTTATAGAATAGCAGTTTGTTTTAGCAGCTGACTTACAAAACATGAAAATTCTGCCCGGTTTGTTGTTAGTCTCATTGGTTTGAATTGGTTGCCATTGGTATTACTCTGCATGACCCTGCTTTCCTCAGATGTGAACTGGGGGTCCTCTACACAAGCCCTGACTTACCTGAGTGCTCTGCAGCATTCGATTCGTCTTTCTGGGGTGGAAGACCATGTGAAGAACTTCAGGTAGGAGATGAGGCACCATGGAGGCATCCTCTGGTTGCTAATCAGTTAATTCTTAAACCACTCATTCTTCAGTAGCATTCTATGTGGAATGGTACAAAATAGTCTGTCTTGCTTGGATGGTCTTGGGCAGTTAATTATTCAGAACCAAATTATACCAAAAAAAAAAAAATTGCTGTTCTTCAGAAGAAGCAATAAAAGTTTTGGAAATGTCATCTGAAGAAAAATATTTTATTTTTCTTTTTGTAACCATTCATGTGTACACCTGTTTATAAGTGGGTTTTTTTTTTTTTTAAGTTTTTTATGTGTATGGATGTTTTCCCTGCATCTATGCCTGTGCCCCACTCGCATGCTTGCTGCCTGCACAGGCCAGAAAGAGCATTAAATTCCCTGGAACTGGAGTTACAAACAGTTCTGAATTGTTACGTGGGTTATGTTATGGGAATTGACCCATAGTGGTTTCACTGTTTAGCTCTGGCTGGCTGGGGACTCCCTTTGTATAGACCAAGCTACCCTTGAACTCACAGAAATCCACCTGCCCCTGGCACTTGAGTGTTGCAAGCACAGCCATGCCTGGATAGACTTGATACAACTATTTATATAATTTTGTTAAGACTAAACAATAATGAGTTATTCACATTTCTCAGCAACTAACTGGAAACCACTTGCAATAGTAAGACTGTTGCTTGTACTTGTACTTCCCTCAGCAAATGACTTTATCATTAGTCTATTAGTCATATCTGAAACTTCTGCAATGCATTGCTAGTAATGGATTAGATCCAGTTATTATAGCATTGTTGAGAGATGCTTCTCTGTATTCAGAAATATTGAAATTTTAACCTATTTATACTTATTATTTTCATAAAATAGTAGTTTTTTAATTGATGAAGTTGTGAAGAGGTAGCTATCTTTTGTCATAAGTCATCGCCTTTCATTGGCTTCTGTAATATATACAATGTTGTTCCAGAAAACATCTTTGGAGAAGAGATATAAGAATTGTTCTCCTTAGAAGGATAATTTGTGGGCGTTCCTTATGTTGCTCTTTTGGGCACCTTCCCACCCACTGTTCTTTCTCTACAATGAAGTTCCTAGAGACCACAGCTTTGCAAGTAACTTGTAACTTAAATGTTAGCATATTTTGGGTAGTTGATATTAAATATTACAGAAAATAGAAATTATTCTTTTGTGAGTTGTGTAACATGAATGAAGATACGAACAAAAGTTGTAATTAATATTAAACCATCAAAAAGCAAAAACTTGCTTGGGCTTATTATAATTGGATGAATTGTTTTTGAAGTTCTTTTTATCCTGGTTTGGTTTTTTGAGGTTTACTAATTTATATAGCCTTACTGTTCTGTAATTCAGGGTATTCCTGCCTGTGCCCCACAAGTCTTGAGATTATAGGCATGTGTTTTAATTTTTATAAAAATAAAATAAACATAGCACTAAGATGAGAGTTTATAAAATTTTGCCATGAAAACCAATACTTGCCTTATCCTCTGTGTTCCTATACCTTAGGCAGCAGTTTCCACCTTTGCCTGCTTTGTTCACTGTTTTGTGTTAACTTCATAAAGCCGTATCTGTCTTGCTGTACATTCTCATCGCCATTCTCATTGGCGATTATTTTCTCTCTTTCTGGCTATAATGCATGGATGTACTCTTCACACACCAGTACATTTTATGGTGTTACTTTGATTAATTCATATTTAATACTTACATTTTTATGATGTTAGATGGTGAGCACTGTGTAAGTTGCTTTTTTTGTTTTATTGAAACTAGTAATTCTTTTTTTTTTTTCATACTTAGTTTTTGTGTTTATCCAAGCCTTCATCAGAGTTGCCAAAGTTAGAGTTACTTGAAGTTTCTGTCTCATTGTTTCCTTTTTCTTCACTCTGGGTTCTTGAATTTACCTTCATCTAAAGTGCAGTGTCTTTGCTCCTCAACATGAAAGTTCTGCATTGGTGGGGAGGCCTTGCCAGTCAAGTCCTTAACGTAGGTTAATGCGGCTTTGCCATTCTTCAGGGAATTTAAGTCATCTTAAAGGCTTTCTTTTTGATCTGATTAGATTTCTCAGAAAGGAATATTTTAAGCTGTTTGTATGTTCTTGTTACCAGAGTTCTATAGCCAGGTAGGGAAGGAGGTAGAGGTTTCAGAGTTTTGCCTGTAAACAACCTTCTGAGTCCTCTATTTTAGATTGCTGACTTCTGCCCTTAGCTATTTTCAGTGTCTTCTAGACCACAGAGGCCTTGTCAACAAGTAGCCATAGTGATGGGAATGACTTGGCTCTGCCCCTTTGCTTCTTATGTAGCCTGAGACCTGTGTTCTTGATCCCGGTGTCTTGAACACAGCATCACTGCTGTTTGCAGGTGTGTGAACTCTGAGGCCCAGATGCCGCACTTGTAGTACAGGGTCAGCAGCTTCACAGCACTCACCCCGTTCATGCAGTGTTTCCTGATACTCAGCCCCTTCACTCTGCTGCTTGCATATTGCTTTCAGTATTTTAGTGCTGTCATGGATTTTGTGGTTCTCGGACTTGAACAGAATTATATTGTTTAGAAGAGAATCTAATTTACCCTAACAAGAAGCCTTTTAAAAGCAATAATTAAACATGGAAGACATTGGTAGATGTTCAAACATGGATAGTTCATGGCAGGGAGGCTGATTTGGTCATTTGGCACCACTTTTCCTAGTGTACTGCCATCCTACTGTTTCCTAAAAGATGTGTTTAATCTTTGTGATCAAAATCATCACTACACCATGATCTATCTTCTAGGAGAATATGGGGAATAACTCGCTTTTAAGTAACATGGCCTGAAAAGGAACCTTATGAGTTGTAAAATGCTCACAGATACAGAATTCTAGGAAGGTGGAGAGGATGTTCTGTAGCTGGAGAATTCGTGCCACCTGCAGAAGCTGAAAAGTGAGACAAGGCAGTCAGAAGAGGGCACTGAACAAGTCTGGGCCTTGGGCCATAATGTTACATTTGATTACTCCAAAGCAACTTTGTCTCAGACAAAATTGATGTTTGAGCTATTTCACTAAAATTCTAAATAAGTCAATATTTTAAAAGTCTTTGTTAATATTTTTATTATTTTTAGAGACTAGTCTAAAAGTATTTAAGTTAGGATTAAAGAAAATTTTAAAGATTTACTTAGTTTTATTTTTTGCGTATGTGTGTCCTTGTCTACATGTATGTCTGTGAATTAGAAGAGGGCATCAGATCCTTTAAATGAGTTACAGGCTACTGGCGTCATGTGGAGCTGGAAACCCTGCCCTGGTTCTCTGCAAAGACAGGAAGTGCATCTCTCCAGAATCCAGTTGGCTCTTTGCTTTGGTTTAATTATAGATGTTACTAATTTAATCTGTTTTGGTGGATAAAATGTATACCTAGATATTATATAAACAAGATTGATTTAATTAGTGAAAATCAATTTTTATTTTTCAAGATAGGGTTTCTCTCTGTACTTCTGGAATACCTTGGAATTCAATATGTAGATCATGTTGGCCTCAAACTCAAAGAGATCTGCCTCCCTGTATCTCCCCATGTGCTGGGATTAAAAGCATGTATCACTGTAGCCAACTGAAAATCAGTAATTTAAAACATTTAAATATGTGTCACCTTCTTATGTTTATAGAGATACTTGAGTGAAATTTTGGCACTCATCATTAACTAGAATTAAAAGATTTTAGTCTAGTAGAACTTGTAGTTCAAACTGCTGTATTTGATTTTATTTACATCATAGCAGTCTTCAGGAAGCTATATTAGACTGGGGGTTAATATGTGACATAGATATCATTACGGTGAGATGGAACTCACCTGTTTATACTATGGGTTAGTTATTCTCAGTAAGTTTTGCAGGATTTATTAAATAACTGGAACAGTTATGACCTTTGAAGATAAAAAATTGTTATGTCACTTTTAAACAAGGTGGTATTTCTGGAGCATTCCTAGAAAATCATTGTGTAGAATTAATTGCCTGTTGTTTGGGAGGGTCATCTGGTATGAGATTTGTTAAAAGTTTTTGTTTTTTAAATATTGGTGTTATTTATGTGTCTGTGGGTGCCCATGGCAGCCAGCTGGAGTTTGAAGCAGTCTTGGCCTCCTTGACATGGCTGCTGAGAACTGAACTTGGGTCCTTTGGAAAAGCCACAAGCACTGATGACAATGGCTGAGCCATCTTTACAGCCCCACGTAGCCTGCATCTTCTTAAAGTTCTTCTGTAGCTTTGTTCATAGAGAAACAACATACAAATTTCAAACTGTTCTAATGTATTTATTTTTTGTCTTAAATTAGGCCACAGTGCCTTGTTATGACGGGTTCTCCAAATTCACGCCCTGCTTTACTTCATCTTGTTCATGATTTCACAAAAAATGTCGGCTTAATGATCTGTGGCCATGTGCATATGGTATGTATGAGTCAGTTTTGCTTTCTATAGTGAGACATTGCTTCACTCATCAAAGGGATTTGTTGCTGGAGGTTCTTTCCTGCCAGCCTGGTCCTGAAGTTGCCTCAACACATGGAGACACTATATGAAGTATTAAAACTGTTGACCTATGGTGAGGGCTTCTTATTAGCTAGCTCTGTCTTAATTATTCTGTTAACCTGTTTCTATAAATCTACGTATTTCCACATGGACTTGGCTTATCGTCCAACCTGTTACTTCTTTGCTGGCGTCCCTTCTCCATCCCTCTCTGCCTACCATTTCCCGGAATCCTCCTCTCTCCTAGTCCTGCCTCTGTTGGCCTAAAAGTGTGTTTTATTCATCAATCAATAAAAGAAGCATATATAAGAAGGCATCCCCCCACCAGGGATTGTAAGTTACAGACTTTATGAATTGGAAATCATTTAAGCAAATTTGTAGGATTTTTTTTTTTTGAGATGTTTTCCTTCAACATATTCCTTTTAATAGTCACAAAGTAACATTTTAAAAAAGATTTAGGTATTTTGAACTGTTGTGATTTTAACCAGGAGTAAGAAAATTATCTAAAAAGTAATAATGAGAAGTTTTCACCCAAAAAGTAGTGCTTTAAAAAAAAAACATTTTGAATCTTGAAAATAGTTGTGAAATGATGCCGCCTCACCTGTTTGTCTAAGAAACTGGCTCTTCTTCTTCATTTCTTTTTTTCTTTTTTTTTTTTTTTTTTTTTTTTTTTGTGACACCTCTTGGCTAGCCGTGTCAAGGTGAAGCTGAAAATTTCCTTCATAGCCGTTTGCTGTTGAAAACTCATTGAAGTGTACAGCAAACTTGGTACTTTCTGTGAAGAGCACATGGTCACAGAAGTAGCTCTGATGCTCTGGTATTTTGTGGTCTAAATCAGTGGGAATGACAGAGTTTTCCCATGATATCTTGATCCACAGCAGAGTATGCCTGCTATTGAGTGGGCAGCATTCCTGTTATAGATCAAAGAGAATTTTGGAGAGGGGAAGAAGTGTGTTGGAGATGCACCATGGATGCCAGTCTGAGGTTTTTCAACTTGGTCACTGTAAAAAGGAGAGAGAAAAATATTCCTAGATGATAACTACTGTGCCTCAGCAGCTGGGGTCCAAAAGAGCTAGCAGAACCGGAAACTTTTCAATCTCTCTAAAAAAGATGTCTGCCAGTGTGTTGTCAGAAAGCCCTTAAAGAAAGTAGGAAGCCAAGGCCAAAGCAGCCAAGATCAACATCATGTTACTTCATGCATCCTGTAAGACAAATGCCAATGTATTGCTCTTGAAGAAACAATATAAGAAAATGAGGAGGCTTCAGAATTTGTTAAACATTTGGCCAAGAGGATAAAGGGAAGCCAACAAAAAATGCCAGGAACAGATTGCCAAGAGATGTAGGTTGTCCTCACTGAGAATTTCTACTTCTGTATTTGAGTCCAGTTAAAAATAAGTCTTTTAAGAGTAACAAATAGATGATAGGACTTGGTGGATAAGAAAAGAAAAGCTAGGGTGTCATATTTGTTTTTTCCTCAAACTCTGGTCCATTATTTAGGTGCCAGAATGTGTGTTGTGTATTGTTATGCAACTCCTGTGACAGTTCTCTGTGTACAGTTGTTACAGCAAAGGTCACAATTATCTGTGTGCACACACAAGGGTTTGTGTGTGGGGAGTTTGTTGTCACCGTTGGCCCCACTTAGGGTATATGGAGTATTCCAGTTTATCTCTAGCCTGATCTCTTGAAGTCAGTGTCTTATGCAGAATATGCTAGGGAAAAAAAAAAGCAAAAGCAAATTCCATTCTTAGGAAAGATTATCATATACTTATTTTTATAATGTATTCATTTTTATTGTATGTGCTTTGGTGTTTTGCCTGTATGTGTATCTGTGTAAAGATGCTGTATACCATACAACTATAGAAGGTTGTGAAGCTGAGATTGAACCCGGGGTCCTCTGGAAGAGCAGCCAGTGCTCTTAAGCGCTGAACCCTCTCTACATCCCCCGACATACTTATTTTTAAGATATATGCTTTTAAATACTTTCAATTTTTTTTGCAAATTTGTGCCTAACAAATTTCATATGTTACATAAAAGTATTAAAGTGGAATTTTGAACTAGGAAAGCTAATTTCTTCATCTTATAGCAGAAATATATGCTTACTGATTTCACTGGTATTCTCAAGTTAGTGTGATTTAATAATCCAGACACTTAGACCAAACAGCAAACTAGGAAACTTTCTGTAGAGAAATAGAAGGCTTTATTTTATGTTGTGTAATCTTTTTTCCATTTGCAGTAATTGCAAATTTCTCTCATTAATTTAGGATTGAAATACTTTGTTTTAAAATCTTTTTTTCCTTCCCCAGGCACCAGCAGTGCTCTCCCTTTTTGTAGTATAATTTTAAGTATTAGAGAGAATTCACTCAGGGAGAATGAAAGACTTTCACTTCTCCCACCTCGACATTTAAGCACATTCTTTCAAACCAATGTAAGAGGATACCTTTTCTAAAGGGATTGTGTTTCAAATAAACATTTTGGTAATGATTTATTTTAAAGGGCCCCCGAAGACAAGCTATGAAAGAGATGTCCATTGATCAAGCCAAATATCAGCGATGGCTCATTAAAAACAAAATGAAGGCTTTCTATGCTCCGGTGCATGCCGATGACTTGAGAGAAGGTGCACAGTATTTGATGCAGGTGAGGAGTCTTTCACATAGTTGCATTTGGGTAAAACTTTTATGCTTTCTATTTAATTACTCATGGTAATATAAATGCATATCATTTTTAATACCATTAAGGATACTAATTTTTTTGTAATTTAGAAATTTGCAGAAATTTTGTGTTAGGTGACACAAAAGGCCTATTTGAAAATTATCTTAGCTGTTAATCTCTTTGTTAGATATTTCTCACTTCCTCTACCCACTAGGTTTGTTTTTAAAATGTTGAGTCATAGCCATCTTTATTTTGGTCTTTCAAAAATTCTTGACTTTTGTATTTCTATTTATTTGCTAGTTCTAAGTTTAGACTTTATATATTTTATAGGCACCACAATAGGAAATTTGGAATCAGTCTCAGGTTTAAATGTTAGTGCTGTTTCTTTCTTGTTTTGGATTTTAGACCAAATTATTTACTTCTGAACTCTGTTCTTACTGTCCTGGATATCAGGGAGATATCAATTGTTGCATGCATCCTAGAACTTAGTTAGGAATAATCCTCACAGTCTTTAGGAAGGACAAGCAGTGAGTAGGTTGCTAAGTAATTATGGCACTGTTATATGGGAATTGCTATAATTCAGTGAGGGCAGAAAATGGAATAGAGGCCACTCACAGAAAATTTACTGTATGACAGAGAAGCGGCTTTGAGAAGGTTGTCTGTAATAATAGTTGTCTACGAAAAAGGAATGAAATAAATCCTTATGAAGAAGACTATGCAAAAACCATTTTGAAGCAAGGTTTGGTGTAAACCTATCTAATTCCAGTGCTTGGGAGGCTGAGGACTGCCATTGAAGAGCAGCCTGGGATACAGGGTTAGGACAGGTCTTTCATGGCTACGAAACAGAGAGCCAGGTGCGGAGGTGCACAGCTGTAGGCTTGGCACTTTGGAGGGTTATGCCATGCTGTTGGCCAGCTTGGTTGATGCAGTGAGCGTTAGGCCAGCCAAGACTAGATATTGAGACCTTGTCTGAAGTGAAAATTGAAACAAAACCATTATTTTTAAAGATGGATTAAAGGTCTAGAGATAAAATGCAACTTTTAAAAGTTAGGAGACTATATAAAACTTTCAGAAAGTAATTTCCTAAATGAAGTCCAGAAAATAGGGCTGTGAAAAATGTCAGTAATCTTTTTAAAGTTTAAAGCCTTGAGATTTTAAAGGAAACATAAACATGAAGGAAAGCCCCCAGAACATGGGAACATAATCCTGAAGTGTAAGCAGTAAAAGAATGGTGTAGTAGTGTAAGTCAGTAAATGAGAGCGGGAGAAGAGCGAAAGACAGGAATGAAAAAGGGAAGCTAGGCAACAGGAATAAATGAAAAGCAATTCTGTACCCGTATCAGCCAGGATTACTCCTGCCAGATAACAAGAAGTTGTACATTTTCAAACTGCTGTGTGATTCATGTCCTCATCACAATTGAACAAGAGCCTGGCTTCATGCATACACCTCTACCCATGTAGAGAAGACTGCAGTTTTAAGTTCCAGGCACAAGAAACCTTTTGAATGGTTGCTCAGAGCTGTCTAAGCAATTCCCAAAGCAGAGTATTGATGGAGCCCTTGGTTGTCTGTCAGGGACTGAGGGTGGGCCTTTATTGCTGATGACACCATACACTTAGGACGTGGGACTTTGATGATTTGATCTGAATCTTATTCAGTACAAGAGCATTTATGAAATGTGACAGTTTACTAGCATGACAAGATTTGCATAAGTGGCACTCACATGTGGGAGGCAACCAACAGCTGTCTAATTAGATGTAAAGTCTACTCATCAGGAGGGAAATTGTGCCTGTTACTGGAAACCTAGCCAGCTTATTCGGGCTAAGGAGTCCATGGACCTTAGAAAGGAATCCATCATTGTCAATTGGCAACATCATTTGTAGTAGCTAAATAGAATTATAATTCATTTCAACAAACATCAGATAGTTAAAATGTGCAGTGTATCATTCTAGAATTATGCATATAGATGAGAAGAACTACACATATCCATGTGGGTAAATCTCAGTTTTAAAAATAGCAACTCTTAAAAAGTACATGAAAAAATAAAGGTGCAGTTTTTAAAAATTGAAAAAATCTTGTCTGGATATGTTCCTATAGAATAGAATTGCTAATAAGTGTGACCACGTGAAGATACATGCAGTGTTTCATGCGTGTTTCTATTATCTGTCTGAACTGTGCTTACTGCTTTGTGCTTTCTAACTTTATGTAGTTTGTAATATCTTAGTACCTCAGGTGTCAATACTATGCCTGACTGTGATACTGTTTGTAATGAGTTAATCCTGCCTGCTTTTGTAAAACTTACAGACGTGATTTCTCCTTTCCTCTCACAGTGAAACAGGTTTGTGGTAAGGCCCAAGAGTAACCCTTTGTCCTAGTGGTGCCTATAATGCTACTGCCACTAGGCCCTCTTAGGAACTGCCTTGCCTCAGAAGCCAGAGAACTAGTGCCTTAGAAAGTCTGTGTAGCGTAGAGCCTTGTAATCTGGCAAGACTTCACAATAATCTAGTATCTGTCACCAACTAAAATGCCTGCATGGATGATGGGTGTTTCTCAGCGTGGGACGAGCACAGGATGAGCAGAGCAGAGCCCAGCTGCTGTAGCACTTCACCTCTGGAAGGGGGCAGGGCTAGCTGATAGCGTTTCCACTAAAGTGCTGCTGGCTGCTTCTGCGGAGTTAGTAACTCACTGCACATCACTGGAAGGACTTTGTTTTCCCTTTCCTTGAGGGAACCCGTCACATAAGTAATAGGGTTATCTTTTTTTTTTAATCCTTGTCAGAAAGTGTTAAGTACATGCTTTTCTTCACTGCCTTGTATTCTAGCAATGTGGTTTTAAATAGTTGATTTCTGTCAGTAGAAATTATACTTTAAATTTCTGTTTTCTCTTCTTCCTTTCTGTCTAGCTAGTCCTGGCCATCAGATTTATCATTAAACCAGCATTGAGATACTAGCCTTCATTATAGAATGTAATCACTACTTTGCTAATGAGAACATTATACTGAGACGTTACCATGGTTCATTTCTTCATTTACATTTTGGGTTTTCTTAAAAAGGCAGTAGACATCTGATTCTCAAACCATTTTTTAAAACTTTATTTTTATGGCAAAATGGTAATTGTTCTCAATGAGCTTTCAAGTTCTATCACGATGGCTCTTCAGATCAATTGCTGTCTTAGAATTTCAGCCTAGAATTATCTTGTGTGGCAACTGCTAAATGTTCTTAGACTTCACTGGTCATGTGCCGAAACAGTGTGGCAATGGTGGTGGCTGTTATGTCACTCTGGCTGTCCTGGGCCTCATTGTGCTGACCCAGCTGGCCTTGAATCATAGTATATGGTCCTCTTGTGTCTGTTTTCCTGTACTGAGATTACAGTTTTTATCTGACAGTGTTTTTAAAACTTTTTTTGGTTCTAGAATTCATAAACCAAAGAATTTAGGAATTGTTAATAAAATTATTTTAAATGTGTTTATATCTAGTTCTGTAGTTAGGCTCTAAGAATAGATTGTGCCATGATGTATTAATTCATGATAAAGTGAGACCAGCACCATTAGGTGAACTTTTCAACACTAACCACCTGGAGTGTGTATTTAAAATCATATACTTACCTCTTCTGTGGTTTTAATACTTGAAAACTTTTTTTTTTTTTAACCAATAGTGGAATACAAAATAAAAAGCCGTATAGCCTGTTCTTTTATTACGATTCTAATGGCATGTATGAAGTGATAGAGTGATTGCGGTTAATGTCACTAAGTTCTGGCACAAGATGCATAGAGAGTGGTGCTGAAGATCTGAAGTTAGCGCTGCAGGAAGAAAGGCTTGAGGGAAGCATCAGGTGACTGTGGTGTGATGTACTGCTTTCAATGATAGAATCAAACGGAAAAGACAATTTTTCAGGAGTAAACTATTTTCCTAAATACATACACTGCTTCATGGAAACTGGAAACAATACCTCTTATGTAATAGCTACATTGAGTAAAGGATTTAAACATAAAAGAGATACATGTGGAAATGGAAAAAAAAAAAAAGGAAAGAAAGTAATCCTAGGGAGAGTTACTGTAACAATGCCATTGCAAGCTTAGGGACATAAAGCTTTGATAAACTGGAACTCAGTGGTAACGTGCTTTCCTAGTTTGTGTCAGACTGTGAACTTAATCCCTAGCACCAAAACAAATAAACCATTTTACTTATAACAGCATTGTGACATGATAAAGCCCCCCCCCCAAGAACATGGCCTTGATAGCATTCTGTACCATCAACAACTTACTGGCTGTTTTGTGACTTGACTCTGTTACAAACACCGTGGTACATGATGATAATGCTTGACTCAGCCTCCACCCTGCTCCCCCCAAAAAATGTGTGGGATTTCCGTGGACTACCACCCAGCAGGTAGTTTTGCTTTTGAAAGAAGGTGCTCTTTATTGTCCCTTTAAGGAAAGGGTGTTTTACATACTGAGTAAAACCTTGATCTCTTAAAGATGGAAGTTTGTACATGTGAGTGGTGAATGTCAGCTTGCAGGGTAGCTTACTTCCTGCTCCTCATTAAAGAAATGCTTAGGGCAGTGGCACAGGGCCAGGCCTTTGATAAATATTCAAATTCGTTTCATGTTTTACAAAAAAAACAAAACCATAGACAAAAACAGATTAGAATGTATCTCCAACAAAATGAGGGCTAAAACCATAAAACTTAAAGAAAACAGAGCTGACTTTTCCACAACCTTGGATCAGACTCTGATCTCAGTAATGACACCAAAATCATGAACCTTAAAACAGAAATAAATTGGATATTTCCAGAATTAAGATGTTTTCTGCAGAGGACTTTGTGAAGAAAATAAAAACAACTTACTGAATGGGAGAATATTTCAGTCATTATGATAAAGGAGTAACTTAGTAACGGTTGTGATGAGATACCATGAGCAAGCTAACTTACAGAAGTAACAGTTTATTGTGGGTTATAGTTCAGAGGATGAGTCCATGACCATCATCTCCGTGAGCATGGCAGCAGGCAGATAGGAGATGGACTGAGAGCCGAGAGCTTATATGCTGACCCAGGAGCCCAAGGCAGAGAGAGAAGAGAGAGACAGAGACAGAGACACAAAGCCACATATCCTAATCCTTGCCAAACAGTTCACTAACCAGGGACAAAATGTTTGTATATACATATATACATATACATACATATATGTATGTATGTATATGTGTGTGTGAATATATATGAATGAGCCTATGGAAGCCATTCTCGTTCAAACCACCACAGGTTTCGATATATAGAACATGTATTTTAAAACTTCTAAAAATAACAAAACCTACAAAATTGTTACAGAGGGTAAAATAAAAATTTGTGTGTGTATATACATATCTATACACACATAATACACATACATATGTATATAGTATACATGTATGTACATATATATGAAAATATTTTTGACATAATTAGTTATGAAGGCATTGTAAATCAAAACCACAGTGGGATACTAGATCTATATACTTGGCTAGCTGTAATTTTAGAAACACAAAGTGTTAGTGGGGTTGTGGAAAAGTGAGAGCCTGTGCTTTGCTGATTGTAAGTGTAGAACTATATGTTATTCTAAAAATTAAGTTACTGTCCCTCAAAAAAGTAAACTTAAAATGATCTTATGCCTGTCAGTTAAATTGCATTCTTTGACATTCATCCCTAAGAACTTGAAGGAAAGGGTTAGTTTTTCTTATGCACATACTTGCCACTGCACCATCATGCACACTAGTCAAAAGGTGCAGAATGTAAAGAGCCAAGGTCTTCGTAAGCAGATAAGTGCATAAGCAGATGTGATGCATGGGTGTAAGTACAATTAAATGTTATTTATCTGTGGAAAGGAATAAAGTTGTACTCGTTTTTTTAATTAACCTAGAGGACAGCCTGCTAAGTGAAACAGGCTAAACACCAAAGTTCTTTGATTTTGTTCATGAAGTAACCAGGTAGAAGTATGTTAAATGTCACAAGGGCCCACAAGGGAGAGCATACAAGTAGTTATTACATGGCAACTGTAGAATTTCTGATTGGGGTGATGAAAATGTTTTAGAAATAGTGGTATATTATGTGGCAGTATTATGGACAAAGTAAATACCACTTAATATGTTAAAGTTGTTAACTTTTTACCATGACTCATCTACGTGTGTGTTTGTATGTGTGTGTTCATATGTGTGGATTTGTATGTCTAGGCCAGAGGTCAACCTCAGATGCCATTCTTGTGGACATCATGCAACCTCTTGTTTTGTTGCTGTTTTGAGACAGGCTCTTTGGAACCAGCCAGTTTGTCTAGTTTGGCTGGCCAGTGAGCCTGAGATCTGCCCGTCTCTATCTCTCTATCAATATATTACAAGTGTGTGCCACAGGCCTAGGTTTTTACATGAGTTCTGGGATTGAACTAAGGTCTACATGCAAACTATCTCCTCAACCTTTATCGCAGTTTTAAAAAGGCATACCCTCCTCCCCAAACTTATGTGTTGTTGCAGTCCCAGGGTATGATTTCTCAGTGTACTTAAATAAAACAAACTTAAGAAAAGGCATTAGTGACTATTACCAAAATATATTATGGAGGTAGAAAATATAACTGTTGTGTTTGTCTCTTTAAAATAAATATGTTCTTTTGGTTAGCAAAAGTACAATATTTTATGTCATTAGTACATGAAAATGAATTTAGTAGTTTTCAAGTGTTCCATTGTAACATCTGTTTTTGTGTGATGTTTAGTATGAGTAAATTGAAGTCAGTTTCATATGTATAATTTACCAAAAAAAATGTCAATATAGAAATGCTTTATTTCTTAAAACATTGCTTTGTTAAATACTCTGTATTTGAAGTTATATTTATATATTTTAGGCTGCTGGTCTTGGGCGAATGAAACCAAACACGCTTGTTCTTGGATTTAAGAAAGACTGGTTACAAGCAGATATGAGGGATGTGGATATGTATATAAACTTATTTCAGTAAGTATGCACGAAATAACATGTTAAGTACTTGGCAGAAAAAATGCTAATTTTTAAAGCATTCTCATTTACCTTTACCTTGCTTTTTTTTTTTTTTTTTTTTTTTAATGTAGTCTTTTCTTAATAGGTACATGAAAATGAAAAGGAACCACATGAACTGGCTGGGTTTTAAAATGATGATCTATTAGCAAAATGCTGATCTCTTTTTACACAAAATATATGTACAAGTACTTAATGTATTTGAACATCTACAGAATACCTTATGTATGTGTAAAATAATTTGTTGACCTTTCCTTATTAGTAAAATTTTTTAATAATTTCAGCATATCTTGGACATACTCACTCCCTTAAACTCTTTCCTTTCCTACCATATTTTCCCTTTCAACTTTAAGATTACTTTTTTTTCTTTTCCTTTTCCCATTGCTTCTAATTTTTGTTGCCCAGCCAGTGTGTGGTCAGCCTACCAGGAATTGCATTAAAAAATACTGACTTGATCTCTGAGGTGCTCCTAAATGCCTGTAGCTCCTCAGCTAATGGTGGGGTTCTAAGTCCACCGTCCTCCTCTGTCTTGGAATTTCGTCTGGCTGGAGCTTGTGCATGTGTTATCTCACTGTGAGTTCATATGTGCATCTTTCTTGTTTCACCTAGAAAAATGTTCCTTGAAGTTAACTCTTGCAGCCTTTCACCCTCTCTTTCTGAGCCTGGGGGTAAAGGGTGAGATATGAATGGCTGACTTAGGGTTAAGCATTCCAGTTTTTCTCTGCATGTTCACCAATTCTGCTAATTGCCATCTATTGACAGGAGAGGCTTCTGGTGTGGGTTTAAAGATGCTGGACTCTGTAGGTGCAGCAATAAGTCATAGGAGGTAGTTTTAATGCTCATTTCTCTTGTCCATTTAACACACTAGTATCGGGTTCTCCCCTGGGGCCTGTGATCTATCAAGCCACAGATTGCTTAGTCCTTTTAATGGTGCCAGGTATGAGTTCTGCTTCACAGACAGGACCTTAAATCCAGTCAGAAAGTGGTTGGTTTTTCCCATAACATTTGTGCCACACTTGCTCCAGTCCAGCCATTGTTGTAAGGTTGTAAGGTTTCATAGCTGGGTGAGATTGAGGCTTACTTTTCTATCTAGCACTGGGCATAGAACCTTCCAGCACCATGTACACTGACCAGGAAGGGCGAAGCTTACAGGTAAATACCCGCTTGATGACTCCATTTTCTGTGGTTTAAGTATGTGGTATTTCCAGCAATAGTTTAGCATAGTTGGAGGTCTGTGTGTCCCCATTGGCCAACAACTCAAAAAATAGTAACCCATTCTGGGTACTAGAGTATCTAGTTGGGATATGCCCCCCCCCATCATATCTCTATATGTCTATGTATTTTATGAAACATCTACAGTAATAGGTTTCTAAATTTTTTTAAAGGACTTAACTAATAGTTATCCCTCCCTCCCCATATTCCCTCTACCTTGCCTCCCTTCTTCTACCCCAGTTTAATCTTTCTCCATTGTTCCCCTTTAATACTTTATACTACTCTGCTCTGTCTCCACATTCTTGAAGACTACTTCTTCCCTGTGCTCCCTTAATAAATTCCTGACCTTTGTAGGTATTACAGATGGAACACATGTATCTGAATATTCAAAGGTAACATCAAGAAATGAAAGGAAACATAAAATATTTATCTTTCTGGACTCGGGTTACCTTATTCAGTTGCATATTTCCAACTCCCATCAGATTACCTGTGAATTTCATAATTTCATTTTTCTTAACAGCTGAGCAACCTTTCATAGATGCATTGCATGTGAACAGGAGTAGGTGGTTATAGACCCTGCTTCCTGGGAAGCTGGTAGGCTTCTTCCTGTGCTTTTGCTGTGGCAGTCAGATGTCAGAGTGTCGCGTTGTGAGGTCTTCATTATATCCTACACTGAGCAGCTGCAGAGAGTTGATTTTGTCCTCATGCCGGTCTCTGGTTCTTCCCTTGAGTTACTCTCATGTTTGCGGTTACACACAATTGTTTGTCTTTTCCACTTGACACCGTGTTTTCTGAGCTTACGGTTCTCATTTCCTCTGTAGTGGTTGTTTATCGTGCAGCTTAGCTTTGTTCACGTCACTTTAATTACCTTCTTACATCTTGTCTAGTGGGTTCTTTTTTATTCTTTTCTGTTTTTGCCTTTCTGGTTCATAGACTTTATTGCATATATTTAATCTTACCAAAGTTTTGTAAAACTGAATTATTTAGCAAAAATATTTTTTGTTTTTCCAGATACACTTTTTAAAACTTCAAAAGTACTTTGTTTTTCTAGTATTATGAAATTTGTTCAACAAATCTAATTTACACAATTCACACTGTGCCATTATCGTCAAACACTATTATCTTGCATATAAACAATTGACTTTAAAAAACAAACATCAGTGAGAAAATCTTGTCTTTAGCAAAGTGGTTCTAAGATGGAATTCACATCCCTGTTTTTCTGTGACATTGATGAGATTATTTGGAACTCACTGGAGTTATCTCCTTTCTGGAATTCCTGCTGCATCTGTAGTTTTGGGGATTTTTTGTTCATTTTTTTTTTCATAGTTTATTTGGAAAGTCTAGAAATGATCAGAGATCATAGCTGCCCTTTGAGAAGGTTCAAGTTGATTGGAAGAACCCTTAAGTTGTTAGGTGATTTCAGCAAGGTTAAAGTGTGTAGAGCTTGTGCCTTCTGACCATCTGGGGATCAGACTCTCACTGTAGCTGTCTAGTTCTGTGCTTTGTATGTGTGGTGCCTTAGAAAAGAAAGACAGCAGAAATAAAGATTAAATTGTAAGCTGTCAAAGCCTATCTGTGATGTGGTGGGCTATGCTGTTTCCTCTCAAGGCTCGTCTCTCTGATTTTCAAGCATATTAAGGAAACAGACATTTAGAGTTGAAAACCATTTTAAGAGACTCGTGAGTCCTTTCAGTCTTTACAGAACATAAATAATTTTGTGACTCTTTCTTTCTCCATTGTAGTGATGCTTTTGACATACAATATGGAGTTGTGGTCATCCGCCTAAAGGAAGGACTGGATATATCACACCTCCAAGGACAAGGTGAGTTCTCCTCACAGAAGATTCTCCTCTAAAAGTATGAGTTGCTTTGTTAAAAATAGTGCCTAATTGTTACAAGCCCTTTCCTGACTTTCATGATTGCCTACCATCACGTGCCTACCATCTTAGGATCAGACATGGTTGCAAACCATCAATGTCTGCGTCTTAAAGAATGGCTAGTTATTATTAATGGAGAAGATAAAATTTAGTATAAATCATAGCCTTAAGAAAGGCAGACATTAGTTATGATTATAAGTTGGACAACCAAATTCGTTTTTAAAAATAGGATGAGAAAAATATTTAAACCACTACTAAAATACTTAAATCACTACATAGGCTGTAAGTTAAATAATACAGTGTATACATTTAAAGTATTTTTAAAGTGATGGTTGAGACCCAATTTAAGGTATAACTTTCTTGCCGATTTTATGAAAATGGAAATTTCCATATTCTTCAAAAAAATTGCTAATTCAAAAATACTGAATATCTAGCATTTTCCCTTATTGGTTAATTAATGAACTCATGAGATTAGCTGAGTTTAGCTAGATAAGAAGCATATAAAAACTTATAATCAGTTCATGAATTTAGACTCTTTAACTACACACTCTCCTTTAAGAGTGGTCTGCAACTTTGAAGGAATACTTTGAGGTCTCTATGAAATAAGCAAGCTTTGGTTGCTGAAAAGGCACTTTCCTTTTCTGGAAGGAACCTGGCAGAACCTTATTTGAAGTCTTCTGTCAGTGGCTATGTTTAGAGAACCTGACTCATACCCATTTACACTGCATAATTAGAAGCGGTGCCTCAGCCACACTAAAGAATAATGTATTATTCAGTTCTGTTATTTACTGGGGTTTGAGTCTGACTGAACCATTAAAAAAGTATTATGTATTTATGATTGTTATAAAGTGCATTGTTGAAGGCCTTGCCTTTTGCTAAGATCTTGTCTTGGGCCCAGGTGGATGTTTTCTAAAACTTCAAGCCTTTTCCTGTAATTTGTACCCTGGGCAAGTTTGGTGGCTTCTGGGCCTGTTTGCTTATCTGTTAATGCCTAGTGATGTACCTCATCGGACTGTTCTTTAGCAGTAAAAAGGGTAAATCTTTTTTAACCCCTTAGTTTAGTGGTGGAACTTGGATCCCATAGCTTCTATTGTTTCTCTCCATCCATACAAATTAGTGGTGAGGATTGTAGGCATATTTATCAATTTTCTATTGTATTGCCTTTATGTATGTTTTACAGTTGAAGTTCAATATTTACTGAGTATCTGCCAAAATTTGAAAATGCTTTAAGAAGAATTGGTACCTTCCTTGGACTTGTTAAGAAAAGGCTGTACCTCTGATATTGTGACTTTAGTTATGGAATCATTTTCCAGGGTACTTGTCTTTATGTGCCTGTGGGCATTTGATACAGCTGAAACTGCCTTTCAGAGTAGAGTTTCTTGACAGCCTACATATCATCTTTTTGTCTACTGTATTCTATTTTTATGCCATTTTTTTCATTCATTACTTACTTCTTAGAACCCATTAGTGGCTGACATGGACAGTTATTTTAAAGAAGGCATACTCATTACCTTTTTACTACTAAACCATGACACTTTGAATCATTAAAATATGATTTTGAATAGTGTTTTAAATACTTTCATATCTACAGAAGAATTATTATCTTCACAAGAAAAATCACCTGGTACCAAGGATGTTGTAGTAAATGTGGACTACAGTAAAAAGTCAGATCAAGATACTTGCAAATCATCTGGTGAAAAATCCATTTCACAGAAAGGTAATTTTCATACAAACAAGATTTTATTAATAGCTTTTTTTAATTTGGAGGGGATTGGCTTTTGAGTATAATATACATTACAAAGTCCCTTTTCTTAAGCTAGACATGGTTTGCAATTTTAAAGTGTTTGTTTTTCTTAAAACAGAAGCCATGCCAATTAATTTGTTACTAACATAGTTTTAAGTAGTTTGCTTTAAAATATTTGTTTGAAGTTGGGAAGAACATGTACTTACTTCTTCATGAGGCTTACAGATAATTTCATCCACAAACTTGAGTGTCATGTTTTAAGAAGAGGGATGACTTCCAAATCTTACTCTCCCACCCTCACTCTCCAACCTCTGCTCAGACTTGTATCTCCATCTGTCCTGTTCCAACTGATAACGCAACAAGAAAGAAATCTGCACTGTAAATCATCAAGCCATAGTGTACTTTTGATTTCTCTAAGATGACTACCATCATTTTTATGAAATTGATAGCCTTGGACAAACCATGTCTCTGCACAATTTATCTTTTAGATTATTTGAAAGCATTAATGTTGCCTTTTATTCTATTCTTTCCTGTGTAGCTTGCGTAGTGTAAGAGTGTAGCTTGCATGCATTTTCCTTTCAGTCCTTGGTGGCTTTATTATTTTTTGTGTTGTCTATACTTCATAAGCTCGTTCTGTTCATTGTTTTTGCATTTATTTTAATTTACATGTACATGTTTTCGCCCTTCCCCCATTTTCTTTCCTGAAACACAGAGCCTTTCTATATAGTCCATGAGGAATCCATGCATGCAGTGGTGTCAGTCATTTCCTAGAAGCTACTCTGCACTCATATCTAAGGATGTTAACACGAACATTGACTTATTAATGTATGCTTCACCTTCATATCTTTAAAGAATAGGAAACTAGATTAGGACATTTCTACTCTTTTGGAACTTTTTAGATGCATTTAAGAGTCATTTTTCTGGGTAAGAAGGCCCCATTGGAAAAAGGCATTTGCCACTAAGTCTTATGACTTCACTTTGATCCCTGTCACCCGTAGAGTAGAAGGATAGAACTGAATCCTACAAGTTGTCTCAACTTTCATACACCTGCAAAGATAAGTGATCTTATAAATAATTTTAAATGCCACTGTGTCTTTGGCATTTAAACTCATTTAATGAATATAAACTACTTTACAGTAATAGTTAAATTTTAATTAGTTATTTTTCCATAACACTCATAAAGTAACAGTTGTATAGCTTGGTTTTCTGTCTATTTGGCAAATTCTCAAAGTCAGCAGATACTATAAGAGAAATAGATACTTTGTTAAAAAAAATGCTTCAGGATTAGGGGACATTCCAATATATAGTCACAGTATTTGGTTTTATCTGTCTTACTTACTGAGGCATATAATATACAAGGGGACAGAAAGAGAATACCCTGTAAGTACTTGGTTTGTGCCAGCCTAAGTTCATTTCAGCAATGCCTGCAATTTTACAGCCTTAAGAGGTAGGTACATTTCTACCATTGAGAAAGCAAGGCATCAACTAAGCAGCTTTAGCTCATAGAGGGTGGTGTGGGAGATACTGTTGAAAGCCTGGGAGTCTTACAGAGGATCCCCCTGCAGAGTGTTCTTTCCTTTGTAAGTCTCGAGTCTGCTTGCCTTAACAATTAAAGTTAGACTCTTAAAGAAAACGAGTTAGGAAAACTCTGAGTTAACCCAGAAAACAAATTAGCAAATATTTGAATATAAGCTGGTGAATATATGCACATGTATGAATATGTACATAAACTTTATTTGAAGAAAATGCCTCCTTTATAAACTGGCATTTTACTGTGATCAAATTCCTTAATGTTTCAAGTACTGATTGACTTGTGCAAACACCAGGTGCTTTTAGTCATTGTGTAGAGATGTAGTGGCATTTTAAAGCTTATGTGTATCTGCAGAGATGGTTGCCAGAGTCATGCTTCCACTCCACACGGTAGTTTGACATTCTCAACTAATTCCTAGTGTGAAAGCTTAAAGTTTACAGAATCAGCTGGCTCTTTTGAATAATTTTACAAAAATAAAATTTCAGTGTGGGTGTTCATCATTCACTCTGTATGGTCTTTATAAAAAAAAAAAAAGTGTCTTTTAAAAATACTAAACACTCAGTATAGAAAATAGTAATTTTCAGTATTTATCACTTCTCATGGGCTGTTTCTTCACATTGTTTTGTTTATAATGTGCTCTATTTACATTTCCATTACTCTGATGATACAGGCAATTAACTTCATATCTTGTGTTTTTTAAACATAATCTAGATGAGGAAGAGGATGGCAAGACTCCAACTCAGCCACTGTTGAAAAAAGGCAGGCATTGTTCATCATTTTATTTTAATCCCCCTTTTCGTAGTGTTAACTCTTTAATTCCTACCCTATTATTTTTCTTTTATTTTAATTTAGCTTTTATTTCCATGGTGAGGTGATATTACAGTTATCTATTAAATGCAGATTAGCAAAATTTGATTCTAACTAAAGCATTAAGACTCACTGGAACAAGCTGTTATTTCAGTCTATTGAATCGTCAAGGCTTCTGAAATGCATAGACCTGGAAAGGCAGGGTTTTCTGTTTTTGGGTTTTTCTTAGTTTAAACTGCATGGTTTGGATGATAAGCAGGGACACTGGATAGGTGTGTCTGCAGTGTCACTCACTCTCTTTACCATCAGTTGCACCCAACCAAATTCTTGATTTTGATACTAATATATTTTTCATTTCAAAAATTGCAATATTTCTCACAGTCATGCTGCGTTTGGGAGATACACAGTCATGTCAGCGTACATGAATTTTATGAGAAGGAGATAGAGGTGAGAGTTATGGAGCAGTGTGGTTTGGTAGCCATATTATGCATCATCATGCAAAACCATTTGTCATGTTTGCTCACATCATGGCAGCATGAGAAGTGAATGATGGACCTTCTGGAAAATTGACCAGCGGTCCTTCTGTGAATTTCTGTTTTTAAAATTGTGGTAGTGGAGTTCCATAACAGTCATTTGCTTGCTCACAGAGTCAATGCTGATTTTTTTTTTAATTCCTAGAAATGTAAATGGGAATTCCTTTCAGAAATGCAGTGTATTTGTACCCTTTGTAAGGGGTTCCTGCCATCTTTCTGTGATTCAGAGAAAGATGTGGCTATGTGGCTTTAAAATTGGGCATCACACATTGAGGGGACAAATGAGCCATGAGCACATTTCCCTGGTAACTGTAAGAGTATATTGGTGTTTATCCGGTCATCTTGCACATAGAGCTTTCTATTTAACCTTGAACTCTTAAGTCATCAAGATACCAGATAATAGAAGAAATCTCACAGAACAAGTGATTTGTTAGCTTGAGTTAGAGTTCAGTTTTCCTGGAAAGCTATCAGTAAATGTTTGGTGTTGAGGATTCCTGCACATTCACCAGAATACTTCAGAACACTAGACACTAGGGTAATTTGGATGAGTTTACCTATTGATAAACAAAAAGCATTTTTTTTGTATTCAAATTATGTATGTTATAACTACTGTAGGCTTATGATAGAAGCCATATACAGCTATCTGCATATAAATATATCTGAATTTACAAAGAAGGCTAGGAAATTCTAGGAATGCATTAAGAGTAAACTTAACTTTTCTTCCTTTGTCATAATTTTTTGCTTAATCCTTCAGAATCCAAAGGCCCTGTTGCACCTTTAAATGTAGCTGACCAAAAGCTTCTTGAAGCTAGTACACAGTTTCAGAAAAAACAAGGGAAGAATACTATTGATGTCTGGTGGCTTTTTGATGATGGAGGTAAGGCCATTAATGTATTTTTTCAATAATTATCCTTACTGAAGATGTAAGGATAGTGCTAAGAAACTACATACATTTTTTAATGTGTTTACCATGTTCAGGCTTTACCAGCATGCTCAAACAGCAGAAGAATCAATGGGACAGTCATCCACAGTGGCCGTGTCTCTTCAGGGTCCTTCGTGTGGAAGGCACTTCAGTCCTTTCTTGAACTCTGTGACAATGCCGTTTATTAACTCTTACAGACTAGTTTATGGAATGTCACTCTGTGTAGTGCAGTCAGCTTGGTCACGGTCACTTTCAGGTTACGAGTCCTTGGCAGCATTAGCATGGAAGTGGTACTGTGCTCTCCTAGCTGTATCTCACCAAGAGTAACCTGTTGAACAAAGTGCATTTTTTCAGACATCACTGAAAAGTTACTTCCCCCTCTTTATGATTACAGATGTGGTTGTGAGGCTCTGCAAATAGGCCGTTCTTCCTCAACTCTTGACCTGCACTAACATTCACTCACTCGTGGCTCTGAATTGCTCTTGTGGTTCTGGGTGATGCATTTTCACTTCCATTGATTGGTTGGCATCTCATTATAAAAAAGAGCTTGTCCCTTCATTTCAAGTCATTGATTGAGTTTATCCAAAAGGATATAATTTATTACTGTCATCATTTGTATAGTTTTCAGTTGTCCACATCTAGCCAGCAGGATCTTCCCTCACTCCCCTAGGGTGGCTTAATGTGTTCCTTTGTCATAGGGCACTCGTTTTGGAAGTTGATTCCTGAAATAAGGTGGTGTCCTAGACTTAACCCATCCTCACTATGGAAAGGAAATTTTATCCAAGGACTCCTCATTCCTTTTAGTCAAGAGTGGTACTTAGAAGCAATACGCTGTGGCTTTTTGGAAAAACCTTCTTGACCAGGCCCTCTCAGTGGACAAAGCTGGGGAATATATGTAACATTGATGTGTGCATGTATGCACTATGTGGAGCTTGAAAGCCAATTCCAGCCTACCATTTCCCTTTTCATTTTTCTTATTTCAGTGTGAAACTTGCTTCCATTAGTCTATATTAATTTCCATTCCCTTTCTGTCTGCAACTCACTCTCTGACTGCTGAGGCCACCATCTGATTTGATTTCTTACATAAAGAACTGGAATTCTTGGGCTGAACCACATATTGGACCTCCCTCGTTGACAGAATTGTCAAAGGAGGACACATTTTACTTTACATTGATTTATAATACAAGTGTTTTTTAGACCAAATTGAAAATAATTTTTGTTTGAGATATTAGCATTTTTAAGGACTTACTGTATTTTTATAATTCAGGTTTGACCTTGTTGATACCCTATCTTCTGACTACCAAGAAAAAGTGGAAAGATTGTAAGATCCGAGTATTTATTGGTGGAAAAATCAACAGAATAGACCATGACCGGAGAGCGTAAGTTTGTTTCAAGTTGGAGAACATTAATCAAATGGTTATATCATGATAGAGATTTGATAAAAATAAAGCCATATAGACTCTGAAGTATTAACTAAACTGTAAAAGTCATACTCTTTAATTTTTTGACATCTATATTTAAATTATAAATAAGTAATTTTACTCAGATGTAATAGTTTAGTACACTGGCATTTTAAAAAGTTTTTATTAATACCTATACTGTCAGGTATTAGAAGCATGTTTTTAATCTTCTGAGGAAAGTGCATAGAAATTGCCCTTTCATATATAGAGAAGTTGTATGGACTTTGGAGACATCAGCATCCTATTGTTGTCTGCACCAACATGAGTCTGGTTTCTGGTGCTTCTGTCCTGGCCTTTCCTTGCAGGGTGCTGCACACATTGCTCCCAGTTTCATGTAAAAAGTCAGAGTTTTGACTGATCCTCCTACAATCCTACAATCCTGTAACTGCTTCTAGACAGTGTGAGTGCTACAGTGTGGCATGAAGGTTTCTGATGGTCTGCCTTGTCCACACTTGTGATGTGTCCTGCATGCTGTCCACATTTTTTGGGATTTCAGACATTTTTGGTCTACTTGTTTTATTATGTACATAGTTCTTCATTTGCCTCATTCAGCTATATAAATGTGTTGTGTGGCAAGACTTTTCCTGGGGAGACAAAATACACATATCTACTCACCCCAGATAGGGAGCCCCCGACAAGACCACATGGATACTGCCAAAGTCAGCTTGGTGGAACAGTGGGCTTTATTGGGGTTCCTTACAGGAGCAGAGACAAGTCAAAGACAGCTCATGAAAGCTGGAAAGCTGGAGCACACTGCACAGCCTGCAGGCAGCTCAAGTAGTTGGAGAATGCCTTTGTGCTCTTTGCAAGTGACTCTGGTCTAATCCTCCTCTTGTGGCATGGAGGGCTTCTGCTTCCAGGCAGCTTGTGTGGTCTCAGAATCTTCTTTGTAGCTTGGCTTCTCTGAGAGTGACTGTCAGCAGCTTTATTGCTTACTCTGGAAGGAAGGAACCCAGTAAATATGGTCAGTCTCAGGGACTTCCTGATGCTATTCTGTGTTGTTTACCTCCCTGCTTAAGGAGCAGGATAAAGTATATCAAACTTGAAGGAAAGTGTTATACAACAAAATGCTGGGCCCTTCCCTCTCTCCAGCACATTTCCTTCCTCAATTGGTTAACATTTGAGACCACTCACATCACTTTCTTAAATTTTAGTTTTGTGGGTTCTATAATGCTTAGATTGTATTTAAAAAATGCTGACTTCAGTTAGGTATTCATTTTCAATAATGAATTATTAAAAATACTTTCACACCTTTCTTTTTAAAGCTATCATCTTATTAAACTTAGGATCTTGTTGGTTGATTGCTTTTCTTGGGTGTTTCAGCTTTCTGTTGTTAACCCCAATATTTCATGACCCTTGTACAAGGTCTTTATTTACCAAATGCCAGGCTTATAGAACTAACTCTTTCATGAACTGTATCTTCAATTTGCCCTTGAAAGTTGTTTTTGGGCCTTAAGATAAATCTAATATTAAAACCCTAAAATAACTTAAAGAGGCTTTCATATTATCAAGTATATGCTTCAATATGCACTGACTAAATTACTTTTATCACGCTAGTTGTCACATTGCATTATGGATAGCACTGTTCACCCCCTTAAGGTGTGTATTAGTTACTTTCTCATTGCTGTATCAGAGGATGTGAGTGACAGCTTGAGAAAAGGGGGTGTGGACTTGCACTTTGCGGGTACAGTATAGAAAGGCATGCTGGCTGCATCGTGTAGTGGTTAGTCACTTTGGGTCTGCAGTCAGGAAACAGAAGATTCATTGTTCAGTTTTTCTGGAAATTTCCTAAGTGATTCCAAATGCAGTCCAGTTGAGAGTGAAGCTAGTAAGAGTGGATAGAGCGAGTTAGACTGTATTCATGTCTACTCAGGCAACTTCAGTGTGGAGAGTGAGCTAATTCAGGAAATGTGTGTAGCAATGGATAGACTTTCCCTTTAAGTCATCTTATCACACACGTAGAGAGTAAAGCCCACTTGTTAACATCCTTTACACCTCTGAATGCTGTTCTTTTCGTCACAGGATGGCTACTTTACTTAGTAAATTCCGAATAGATTTCTCCGATATTATGGTCCTAGGAGATATCAACACCAAACCAAACAAAGAAAAGTAAGTTGCTGGATAAATTTATATTCTATATAAATTTCCAACTCCTCTGCTGTGCAGACACAGGTAATTTAACTTGAAATGGTCACCAGGGCTTTTCCTCCGACCCGAGGGCATGTGAAGCCACATGGAGATTGGCTTGCCTCAGTAAGCTGAAGCCACTCTTCCTTTCAGAAGGGATTTCACTCTTCACACTTGCTGTTTGAAAATTGCAGATAGGTTTTAAATTCCAAGTATTTCCTCCTCACAGTCACTGAAAGCATTGGATCCTAACTTTACATATGTATTATTTCCAGTGTTTACTGTCACCATGAAAATCTTAGTTTCCTCTAACAGTTGCCATGAAGAGTCACTTACTGAGTTTCTACTCTTGGAATAGTGTTCCTGAAAATGACACAGAGAGACAGTATGGTCTGTGTATTTGATCAGAAGTAACTGCAATTCTAGGCATATGTTAAATGAGTTACAGAGCTGGGATAAAGATTATGTTTTACATCGAGTCGGAGAAGAGTTTGCTATTTGAGCAAATTTGTATTTTACTTATCACTCAGGAATTGCTTTGGCTAATGTGATACTCTGAGGGTTAACACAGGCTAGGGCAGATGCAGTGTGACAAGCTTTAGCTCCAACTCCATTATCATCTGTGCAGTTCGATAAACTGTAAATTAGTGTTTTCTAACTAAATTATAAAAATTACTAAAATTCAAAAAGATTGCTGGTGTTTTTTATTCTTTAAAGTATTGCCGCTTTTGATGACATGATTGAGCCATACAGACTTCATGAGGATGATAAAGAACAGGACATTGCAGATAAAATGAAGGAAGATGAGCCTTGGCGAATAACAGATAATGAGATTGAGCTTTATAAGACAAAGGTACGCTTCACTTTTTTCTCCTTTTCATTAAACTTACTTGTGATTTAATAAAATCGCTGATGCTGTAACAGGCACTGTGATTTGGTACAGGGGGAGGAGATGTTTATGTAAATTAAACCTTTTTTTACATTTGCATGGTGGGAAGCAGCATCAAATATTTTCTTAAACAGTATTTTATTATACAAAATTTGTATTTGCTACTTGCTTTACAAACCATGGTAGTTTTCTTCATTTTCTTCTTGTTCCTCCTCCTCCTCTTTCTTGGGTATTGCTAAAGATCTAGCATGTGGCTTCATGGGCTTAAACTGTGTACTGAGCTACAATCTGCCTTAGATGTTGAGGAGTGATTGTGTCTTTTCCATTTCAGACATACCGGCAGATCAGGCTAAATGAATTGTTAAAGGAGCACTCAAGCACAGCTAATGTTATTGTCATGTAAGTGTTGTTGGGATAACATTTAGGCTATTTTTATGAAAGTGCATGCATGTGCCTGGATTGTATTTAACATCTCTCCTCTCTCTTTCAACTCCTATGTCTTATCTTGTTTCCTCTCAAATTTATGGCTTTCCTTTAACTATTATTGTTACAATAAATTACTAAATAATAATTATTGTTGTAATAAATGGTTATACACACCACATATTATAATAAATGCTGAGTGCATTTAGTGTTGCTCTTATGGATATGTTTTTAAGGCTGACCACTTGTAAACTGAATGAGCCACTGGGAGCTCATCCCTGGAGAAGACAGATTAATTTCTTTAGCTTTTCATCTCGAGTGATGCCTTGTGAAGCTTCTGCTATTCACATTGGCATGTCATTTTGTGTTATCATTGTTCGGGTCTTATATCATGGACACAACTTCCCTGTCATATAGCGAATACACTAATGCATAGCAAACACCCAGGTCCTCTGTCTTTTACAGTCTTTCTGCCTCCTCTTTAGCCATGTTCCCTTAAGTATAGATCCAGGTTGAGTACTCCAAATTAAGCCCTTCAATTGCAGCTTTCTGTATGTAATTCTTTCTATCCGCTACAAAAAGGTTTTGTTGTTGTTGTTGTTTTTAATGAGTGAGCTGCAGCATAAGGAGAAATTGATTGGTTTTGAAAAATTGGTAGTAGGTTCTCCTAGGTTCTATGGGGTATGAGTGTGACATGCACACCTGGGAAGGCCAGAGTCTCCACATTCCTTAAAGCTGGTTTACAGGTGTGAGCTGCCTTGTCAGTGCTGTGAATTGAACCTGGGTCCTCAGCAGGAGCAGTATGTGCTCTTAATTGCTGAGTCATCTCTCCAGCCCCGTGTTTTGTGTCTTGAAAATCTCCAGCCCCGTGTTTTGTGTCTTGTAATAAGTCTCTGAGTCCTATTGGTGCTACTGTGGGATCCACTGGGAGGGGCAGCCTCTCAGAAAACAAGTCACCAAGGACGATTGTTTCTCTCAAAGCAGCTTTAACTTCCAGTGCCTTCTCAGTCTCAGGTGGAGCTTTTGCATCCCTCCGCATTTCATTTTGACTTGTACAGACAGCCACATCAGCATGAATTCCTGTCCACAGTGGCCTTGTCATTTCCAGAAAGCAACATCTCACAGCCACCTTTCCCTGTCCTCTGGCTCATAGCTCTCTGTCCCCTCTTCCTCAGTGCTCTGTGAGCCTTGGGTGGGAGTGAAGGGCACATGTGTGATAAGAGATGCCCATTCACGGCCAAGAACTCACTCAATATTTTGTTAAGTTGTGAGTCTCTGCATTATCCATTGCCCTCTGCAAAAAGATGAAGGCTACTCCTGAGTATGTATGGGTGTCCACATATTTAGGAAGCAGTTCATCCATTTAACGAAACAGTACCATTCTTGATTTCCCTCCTGTAGAGCAGGCTCAGATCCAGTCAGAATGCAGTTGGTCCCACTGTAACAGTCACACCACCATTGGTTTGCTTTTTTGTTTTTAATCTATAGCCCAGGCTAATCTTAAACTTGGATCAGTTCTCTGCTTCTGCCTCTCAAGTGCTGGGATTTCAGTCCTGTACTACAAGGCCTGATCAGTAATTACTAGGAGTTTATCAAAAAGATATTGCTAGCTAACATTTATGCATGAACAAGAAATACACTATATATACCCTTGTATCAGTCTAAGTAATTTCTTCTGATAAATTATTCTGAACTTTTATAATCATATCCTTTAATTTCCTTATAATCATATCCTTTAATTTCCTTTTCACCTTTTCAGAAATTTCTAGCAGGGGCACAGGTGTGTGTGGCACAGCAGGGACTAACAGTAGAATTTGGATCCTTTGTTATAAAGATAAATGTAAAAGGTTATTTAGAATATTAACTGGGTACAGCAGTTCATGTCCAAGCCCACCACTGCCATGTTGCCTTTGAATCAGATGTTGGTGCCTCCTTGAGCCTTTCCTCTGCTGAGCTATGTTAATTAGAGATGCTGTGAATCTGGGTTTTTTCAGTTGTGAATCCAGTGTCCCTAAGTAGATAAGAAAAGCTCAGGGGTCCAAAAGCCAAGACAGGTGATAAAATGCAGTGACATTAAAGAACTGTGGGTATCACCAAACACAACTTTTTCATTGTTCTGTAATGAAAGATGCTAAGCCATAAAAATTTAGAATGAATCATTTCAGGTCAAGAGGTCATTACCACGCTCTATAAAAAGAAGGTAAAATTAATAGTTATTTTTAATTTTATTTCATTTCCATCTATAACTTCTACTGTCTGGGTTCTAATACAAATATATTTTTTTCTTCTGAAGAATTCTATATCCTTAGTGAAGGATAAGTTTGATTAAATATTAATAAGAAATACAAATATGTATTGAAATTCACAGAAATGCTTACACTTGGTGAGCAAATGTTTGAAAATGTGTTGAAACCTGAAAATCTGGGGATAGTGAGATAAGAATATGCATAGTAGTCATTGTGGTATCTATGCAGAATTTCCCTCCATTCAGATTTTATCATGGGAATTGGGACCTAATTAATAATTGCTGTTTCATTTTCTTGTCCAAAGCACTGCTCAGTATCTTCTCATTCTGGCCCTAGGAGTCTCCCAGTTGCACGGAAAGGTGCTGTGTCCAGTGCTCTGTATATGGCTTGGTTAGAAGCTCTATCTAAGGACCTGCCACCAATCCTCCTAGTTCGTGGGAATCATCAGAGCGTCCTTACCTTCTATTCTTAATTATTCTGCACCATGGACTGACTGCCCTCCAGGAATGGTACTTCAGTGCCTAGTGAAAGCGACTGAAATCGTCAGTAACACTTCAATATCACAGTGGCAAACTGGGACTTTGTTTCAGTACTTCATTTATTTGAAAGCACATGGAAAAGTTGCTCCATTGCTAGATATATGGAGATTTCAGTTTTAGTCTCCTCCATATCTCAATCTCAGTGACTGGTGAGTCTTTCTTGTTGGACTGAAGTTCATGAGAGTAAAGTTGTCCTTTGCTACTTGAAAGCAATAAGAGTGCGTTATTTTTTGATTGATGAAAGGAGTACAAAAAGCCTTTAGCCTTGAGGTGCCTTCTGAAATTAACCAAATTTCATCCATGTATCTATCATCTTTTGTAAATTTATAGAATGTTAAACTTTGCCTTCAGATATTTTTATTTCTAATCCCTGTCACCTTCAGTGGACACTCCTTTTCATCTTCCATTGACCAGTTAGTCTTGAGTACTGTGTGTTTTGTATTACTTTTGTAAAAGTATCTGTTAGATACTAAAGAGGATTAGGACAAACTAATAAAAATATGCGGAGTATATGTCCATGTAGAGCTAAGAAATAGAGGCCCCAAAACACCATTTTAACTCTCAATTGAAATTATGTATTATTTCTGGTAAATCATAGAGAAGGGTGAAGATCTACCCAGTACTTCCTATATATGAAAGATCACGTGTCCTTTTCCAAGAAAACCCCACATCATTTGTATTATTTTTAAAAAGTTCTGTTCTGATTTTAGAATTCCTCTCAAATGTGAGGGGCTTTTAAGACATGCTAATAGGTGTTTTTGGGAGAAATTTAGACAAAGAAATGCCATTTAATAGAACATTTCAATAAACACTATGGGAATTTCACTATCCTATGCCATCCTTTATTTAAAAAAAATAATCATTAAATTTTTATCAATGGTTAAATGGACCACTGTTTTCTTAGTGGAAATGGTTTTAGGTTTAATTTATTCAACTACCAAGTACATTTAGTCTTAATACCACTCAGGTTTGAACAGATCATTCTGAACATTGAAAGCTAATCCACTCTTAATACTTTAAAACTTTTTGTGTTAAAGAAAACTGCCAGTTTGTGCGTTTGACCTTGCCGTCTACGAGTGCACTTGACAGCGTGTTTGTGCTGTCCTGAAAGCTTTATATACGGTTTTTAATGTGAAGTTTCTCATTTTTCAAGGAAGGATTTCCTAAACACATTTCAAGGGATTTGTGTCTACATGTCTGTATGTGGGTATGTTAAGCATACACAGGTGCATATGTGTATATGTTATGAAATTTCTGTTGCTGGTGTTTCAAATTTCAAAGTGATCATAATTCAGTAGGTTACATTTATTTTGTTTTGTTTTAAAGAACATTCAAGTCAGATCAAGAGGTTATGGGTTTCATGGAGGACAAAGATAATTTGAAGATCATAGTGTAACTTCATACAGTTATCCAGTTAGGCAAAGTGCTGTTGAGTAGATAGATGATCAGTAAGTTTCAGTGATGGAGAAGACACTGACTCCCCTCATCTTGAGGGAAATGTTAGGAGGAAGGCATTTTCAGTGGTAAAGTATTTCTACTGCCTGAACATGACCTAAATTAACACCAACTGGGTGTCTGGTGGTCATTTCCATTCAGAATATTAAGAAAATGAAGTTAAGCGATTTTTCTAAGTTTTTTTCCTACATTTTAATGCAATATTTTCCATTTATTTTAAGTTCTTCTGAGTTTGGAGGCAATATAAAAAGTGTCATTCAATAAAGCATATCATGTGTGAATTTTCTGAATGGATAATAGGGCATGGGCTGAATGCTGCTATCTTGAGATGTACACAGGTATACTTAGGTCCCCCCCCACCCCGTTCAGGAAAACTTCATTGTGATCTGTTCTACAGAAACTAAATGTCATACATTATACATTTGTGTATAAAGTACATACAGTGGCTCTCAGTATGCATAATAGGGAGGGTAATATTGTTTGTGAAATAATGTAAGAAGCTTTCCACTTTTAAAAACATTACATTCACTTAGCACTGGATACCAGGTCAGACATTTTCAAGGTTGCAGCAGTACTCTAAAATGAAAAATTTCAACAGTTAATTCTTAGAGATGCTAGCTAGTATTAAAGCTATTTTTATTTTATACTGAATTCTGATTACTTCGATGCCAAATTATTTCTTAGTCCTAATCATTGGTAATAACTTGAAAATAATTATGCAGTGGCAATTTGAACTCATTGTTATGATAGATAAAAAACTCATTGGGTTCAAAGAGAATATTGGTGTTGGTTATTAACAGTTACTAAATCAAATATTTATTTGTTGCAATGTTTCCTTTGTGCTTTAGGTTTTCCTTTACACCCCTTTCATATTGCTTTCTGACATGTGTTTTTTTTTTAAGACTATGGAAATAATTTAAAGAGTTGAGCTTTGGTGGATGATTATCTGCTAAGTTTGAAAAATGTAATATTTTGATAATACTGTACTGTACCTGTCACAAATGCTTTTGTAATGTTTTAACCCTGAGGATTGCAGTTGCCACTTTGTACAGACGTTACTGCAATAAAGGAAGTGGAGTCATTCAACCTTTACTATCTACTCTTAATTTTACCTAGGTTAGGCCAGCTTGCGGTCTCATCCCACTTCTATGTTTTTGAAGTGGCCTTGGGGAAGCTGAGTGAATTGGTCACCACCTCTGATCTCCCAAGAATGACTCTTGCTACTGACTTCACTGAACTGTACAAAGTATACAGCATAGGGGGATTGTTCTTAAAGTCACTTAGATTTTCTGATTCATAATTTAGGGCCAGACTTCTCAGGGAAAACCAAGAGATTAAAGGGATTCTTATCCCCTGAACTTAAGTTGATTCTTTGCTCCTGGGATTAGTTTGGGTTTTTTTTTGTTGGTTTTGGTTTTGGTTTTGGTAAGCTGGTTTACAGTTTCACAGAACATTTTACCTTTCTCATCTTTACCCTTGGGTGGGTGTGTTACCTGTGCTGGACAGCTACTTACATTTACTCTTGCGAAAGCAGCCTAGAACCGTTAAGACATTTGTTAAAGGTTATGGAAGTTGCCGAGGACATTGGCCAAAGCCTGTGTTCACTGCTGCTCTGAAGACAGTTGAGATAGAGCAGGCATGTGTACACTCCCCTGCCCTGCAATGCTACCCACTATTCATATTAGAGCTATAAATGAATACTTGTCCCAGATTGCCATCATAGATCTGAAATCCATTTGAGATCTTTGTTTTTGTTCTCAAATACGCTGTGCCACTTTTTGGGAGCTTAGTAGGGAATTCAAAAGTGACCATGACATTTTAATATTAAACAGAAACCAGTAGAGTTTAGTTACTCTTTCAGCTGAGAGAAACATTACAGTTGACATGCCTTTGTTAATATCTAGCAACAAGGTAGTTGTAGAGCTCAAAGAATAATGAAGATAGTGCAGTCCTTGGATGTACTCAGTAGAAGATTCTATCTTGTTCAGGTACTTCAGATAGTAGATACACGAGATGTGCTAAGGCAAAATAAGAATTAAGAGTCATCATTCTAGAAAAAATATGGACTTGTTACTTCCTGGTGTGTAGGTTTAATCTTTTGCTGCTGTCCTTATAGACCAGGGACCCACTTTCCAGTCCAACTGCACATTTTCTCTCCTGCGGTTTGCATATGAATACAATTGTCCAATATGTTCTGCCCACAATTAAAAGCTAAACTTAACTTCTTTTGATCCATGAAATAGCATAAATGATCCTTGGATCTTGGATTAAGAGCCTGACTCATTCCTTGGTAAAATTGTATCAAAATATTGCAGGAGCATTTCTTAGAGAATTGTTAAGATTTTGCCCTGGAAGACATAATTTAATCTACAGTAGAATATTTCATAGATTAGGTTTAGATTCAGCATCCTCATCTCTAATAACAGACATCCCCAAAGATAATATTGAGAGTTAAGAAAGCAATATTTTATATTTACAGAGCTACATGGAAAAAGATAATGAACAGGGTATGCTAGCCTGTTTGCATTTTAAATCCAATTAAATCAATTATAAAGGCTGTAATTCTATTTTGAAAATGAGCAGTATTTAGGGCAGTGGTTCTCAACCTGTGGGAAGAACGACTCTTTCTCAGGGGTTGCATATCAGATATTTTCATTCTGATTCATAACAGTAGCAAAATTACAAAGTAGCAATGAAAATCATTTTATGGTTGTGGGACCCCCACACAAAGGACTATACTAAACGTCTGTAGCATTAGGAAGGTTGAGATCCACTGGTTTAGGGGCTTTGTTGAATAACCAATAAGCCCTAGGTTTTTTTTTCCTTTTTAATTAAAATTGTTTGCACACAGAATATTTTGATGTTTTTGCTCTCTCCAGATTCTGCACACATTTCTACCCACCACTGTTATATTCTTTTTTTCTTTCAAAACAAAATAGTCTCATAAAGACAAATAAAGCAACAGACCAATAAGACAAATAGATGAATACATAAATAAAATGAAATCAAAAGTCCATTAAAAAAAAAACCCAAAGAGTTTGTTTTGTGTCACCAGCTCCTGGACCTGGAGTGGGGTTTGTTTGCCCAGGAACCCTGCATTGGAGGAGACAGTTCTATTTGTCAGCAGGTATCAACTGCAAATAGCTTCTGTTAGGGATGGGACCCCAATCTATTTCCCCCTTTCAGTGGTGGGACCCCATCTGACTTGAACCTATCTATATAGGGCTATTTGTACTACCACAGGTCCTAGAAACTCGTAAGTGTACCAGTCCTGTTGTGCCTGGAAGATGCTGTTTCTTTGGAGTCACCCATCACCTCTGGCTCTTAAAATCTTTCCATACCCTCTTCTGAATAGATCCCTGACCCCTGAGGGGTGGGGTTTAATTAAAGACATCCCATTTAGGGCTCTGTGCTCCAAAGTCTCCCATTCTCTGCACATTGTCCAGAAGCAAGAAGCTTCCCTCTCCCTTCCCCTCCCCCTCTTCCTCCCCTCCTCTCCCTTCCCCTCTTCCCCCCCCCCTCTTCCTCCCTCTCTGCCCTGTGTGTGTGTGTGTGTGTGTGTGTGTGTGTGTGTGTGTCTAGTTTGTTGTTTTTTTCTATCTACTGCAAGAAGACACTTCACTGATAAGGCTTGAAGGAGATACTTATGGACATGGCAGTGTATTATCAGAAGTCATTTTATTGCTGTGGTCTTTTAGCAGAGTAATAGTATTAGGTTTTCCCCTAGGCTCATGACCTATCCTCAGGTTCTTGACCACTTTTGGAGTGTCAGGTATGGATTTCATCTCATGGAGTGGGCCTAAAGTCCAATCAAAAGTGATTGATCAATACCATATCTGTGCCACTATTGCACCAGTATATCTTGCAGGCTGATTGCTTACATGGGTCTCAGTGTTTATTTGCGTGGTGGTATTGATTATCATTCTCCAGCAGTGGGAAGAGTTCCAACACCATGAGTGCTAAGCAGTAGATATCTGGTCTTCTCTTTATTGGGTGGAGGTTTGTTTGGGTTGCTGTTGCTCACTCTGGATAGATCAAGTGTGGTGGCTGTGAAGTCCCTGGTAGAAAGATGTGGGTCAGCAGGTGACATAAAGGAATAGAGGTAGGCTTGGAGGAAAGGCTGGGAGGGCCAATGGGGACCTTAGGTCTGTACCCAGAGGCAAAGTCCCCAGGGGGTAAAGGTGAGGTGACAGGAGAGGTTCCTGCAGGTAAGCTGTGGCAGGTCTGTCTGGAGAGATCAGAATGGAAGGCATGCAGGAAGGATCATGTGAAGTATAGGTCCTGGGCTTCCCTGGTAGATGACCAAGAAATAGAGATGAGCTGGGAGGGAAGGCTGAGGCAGGCAGCCAGAACAGTTTCATGTGACCGAGACTCCGTGGAATCTCCAGCAGGAAATGGCACTGATAACTTTGCAGTCTGCAATTGTTCTGCTGAAGCTGCAAGTACACTTTGAGTTCCTACAATGCTCTCCTAAGATATTTAGAAGATGATAAAGGCAATTTGAGAACGGGAAGGACACTGATGATGGTGGGATGGGAAGCCATGCTCCAAGAAGTTCATGGACTCAAAGATTTGCTTTAGAAAAAAATAAGCCTTCACAATTATATTTTCCTTTGGAAAATAGTGAATGGAAATAGTAAAGAATGGAGGTCATTTTATTCCCTGATTTTTTTTTTTTTTAAGAAATGTTAATCATTTCCTATCAGTTACTGGATCCTAGTCTCAGAATGGTAGCCCATTATGCCAGTGTCCTGCTTCCGGGCTGCACCTATGAGGTAATCTTTGCTGATATTCATACACCTGGGATTTTAGGGTTGTTGACATAAACTTGACAGTTGATTTTTCTTTCCCTCTCAGAAAACTGACAGTGTTAAGCCCAGGTGTGTTGTGTATTGAAACGCTGATGACAAGAGTGGTTCTCAAGCTGCCACCACTTAGTGTACACCAGAATCTACCAGAGGGCAAAGTAGTTTATGCCCAGCCATACACACACACAGTCATACGTCATCCCTGCTGCATCATGGCTAGCTAAAATGAAGGCCTCTGCATTCTTCCTTCATGCAACTTGCCCTTGAGTGGAGTTATCTTTGTCAGTTTTTCTGTGGGATACATTCATTCTGAGTATCCCCCTTTTAATAGCAACTGTGGATCAAATTATTGAGACTTTTACTAGTTTTTTTGTCTGTGGCCAGATCAGAAGCTAAATGTCAACGAATAGTACATGAAATCTAGGAAGGCAGCCAAATTACTCACTACATTATGTGAGGTGATTTCTGGAGAGAATCCACGCTGAGCCCCAGCCACTCAGCCATGCCTGCAGCAAGAGGAAGGATATCTTTGTTATCCTAGAGAAGGGATGAGAAAAGGATATCAGTGAAGCTCTGCTTAGCAAGAGTGGTCCCTCTGACTTGGTGCTGGCACTAGTGAGGTATGATCATATACCTACCTGAGTTGCAAGTGAGGCAGGAGAGTGACTGAGAAGACTAAAGCAATAGATCCTGTGACCTGTTGGGACTGCTTTTAATAATAACAGTCCTGGTTCAGTTGACGAACCTGAGTCACCAGATGTTTTGAAGTCTAATTACCGGGACTTATCTGAAGGTAGAGTATTTATGCTGTTCACTTCTGAATGTGACTCATTATAATAGAGCACACTATGAATGGCTAAATGGTATTAAACCCCCTGATAAGACTTTACCGTGACTGGTTTTAATGTCTCTATCAGACGTTTGATGTGTTTTGTCTCATTTAGTCTTTAACAGCCACACTCTGGTTCTGAGTCTTGGTCTCAGTACAAACCATCCTAGGATCCACATAAACACAGTGTAGCTGAACCCTGCAGCCTTAGCCATGCAGCCACCCTGCTCCCAGCTTACATGCTATTGTGAAGTCACTATAGGAAAACAAAACAACAAAAAAACAAGAGGAAAAACTGCCTTTCAAGTGAGCCCATGGTTGGCTGTGCGTGTCCATTCCACCCTCTCATTCTTGTCTTCCACATCTGTGTGAACACAGGCTCCCTGTGGCTGCTCCTGTGAACCAAGGGGTTAGAGGAATGCTCCCAGGAATGCTCAACGCTAGTTATTTTCTGGAAAGCAATGCTCTTGACTTTTCCGGATGCTAACCTTTGGGAATTCCCTGGCAACACAAACAGCTGAAGCCACCTTTTTCTGATTTTATTATTTAAATTGTGGGGGTGGCAGGACAGGTGCCCCATGCAGGCCTGAGGACTTGGATCCCCGGGAGTTGAAGTTACAGGTGGTTGTGAGCCACTCGATGTGGGTGCTGGATCCTCGATGTGGGTGCTGGACATTGAACTCAGGTCCTCTGGAAGAGCAATGCATGCTCCTAACTGTTGAGCTATCTCTCCAGTCACTGAAGCGAAACTCTTGATTTAACAGTTCTCTAACTTCTAATGAGGCAGGAGATCAGTGTATGGATGAACTAGCCACAATAAAAAAAAAAAAAGTGAGCACAAAGGACATAGTCTAACAACTGGTAACACACTTGAAAGGTCAACAGTAGCTACCTTGGCCAGCACAGCTACCAGTAGAAGTTGGAAATGGGCAGGGTGAGGAGGGCACTAAGAGCCAGAGGAACCTGCACAAGCTCTTGGCACACACTGATGAGCTAGACCCAGTAGAAACTACCTCAATCTTTGACCAGTTTCTGACTTAAATTTAAGCACCAGGGACACACAGCTTATGTCCTTTATCTTGGGATTTTTTCCTTTCCTTGTTTTCTTACTTTTCCTTTAAAAAGCTTTGCTTTCACTTGCATTCTCCCTCAAGTCTGTGTGTTTAATCATCACTAGCATGAGACAAACCTCTGGTGTTATTTGTTTAGATATTGGGGTTAAAGCTGAAAACCAGAAAAGCAAAGCAGCCAGCTAGAGAGTTCTCACCTCTACTAATGCTCAGACCAAAGGAATGTTCCTGTCCTCAGATTGCATCTCCAGACTGCATCTGTCTACACCAAACCTCAGACTCACTGCTCCTGCCTTATATGCCTCTCTAGTGCTGGGATCAAAGGTGTGAGCTCTGTTTCTCTTTTAGACTGATTTCATGTAGTACTAGGATCAAAGGTGTGGCCACTACTGCCGGTACTTTGTAGCTAACTAGTGGTTTAGGTGTGTGGCCAACTAGTGACTTAGCTCTGCACTCAGGCAAGCTTTGTTAGTTAGATCACAAAATATCACCACACAAATCTTGGAGCCACTGACTGACATTGACACTGTAAGTCCCTTCGTCACATCTGAGAGGATCTCAAAATCTCCTGATCCACATCTACAGTAGGATTTAACATGCCTATAAAACAGCCTTTAATGCAGCCTTGTACTCACTTTATATGCTAATTACAATGCTGAGAGGGAATTGTGCATGTCAGGTTAAGAACATCAACCAATCTTCCACTTCAGAAAGTGTCCTTTTTTTATGTACCTTGCTTATTGATCAAAAATTATTTTACAGCCTCTCTACCATGAACATAATTTAATAAAGTTTTAGGCTATAAATCTAACAGAAGCTTAAAGTTTATTTACTGAAAAAGTATTAATATTTCCATATCATCAATCTGTCTTTTTCTTTCTAATTGTTTACAGATAGAAACAATCCATTGGGCTTAGGAACACAAAATTTGGCATCACTCTAAATAAAAGCAATAAACATGGGCTGAATAAGATAGCTCAGCAGTTAAGAGCACTGGCTGCTCTTCCAGAGAACTCAGGTCCCAGCACCCACATGGCGCCTCACAACCATATGTAACTCCAGTACCAGGGAATCCAACAATTTCACACAGACATACATGCAGGCAAAACATGAATGTATATGAAAAACAAAAAATTATAAAAAGCAGTAAGTATTCTTCCCTACTATTTATTCTAACATTGCCCATCATACTATTAGTAATTTACACAGTATTTCCTTATTTTCACTGCCTAAGACCCTCCATTTAATACATTTCTGTCTTTACTCAGATTCCAATCTAATCCTTAGTCAGGCCATGAAATCATTATTTCTAACTGGCAATGAGTAGCCATCCGAACTTAGTTTAACTCTGTGTCAAGCTAGAATTGTTTTCAGTAACATTTATGGCCATTGCTCTCTAGTCAATGATCAATACTAGTTTTGTGTGACACATATGCTTCAAAAATTGACCAACTCATTAAGTATTTATATTCATTATCTCTATACTGATCCTAGTTACTGTTAACAAACTATTTCAACCTTTTTCCAAATAAAAGGTATTGATTGGTTGACAAAGTGACCACACTGATGGTAAACACTTTTATAGCAATTTAGGTAAGCAAATTACAGACACTGATGGAAGTCATGGACCCAGAGGAAAACCACCTACTGCTGCTACTCTCCTAAAGCAGTCTAATTTTTAAGTTCATCCTAAACACCCATTCTTTACCCACAGATGCATGTAACTCTCACTCTCCACCAAAGAATTGAGACCATTAGAGAAATCCAAACTGGTCAAAAGTGCAGAGAACTGACCATGGGGTCCCCAACCCCAACTGAGAAACCTGCACCACTACTTTTACACCTAAGGCTAAGAAGCATCATGGAACGGGGGCAGAAAGATTGTTAACAACCAGACAATCAGGGTGCTTGCTGTGAGATACTGTATGACAGGGGAGCTGCACCCATGAAGTCTCAAAACTATGATCATCTTAACAAGACCAACACAATGACGACTTCTGGTTCACATTCTCTACTTCCTGCTTGAGGTTCAAGATGTGAGCTCTCAGTTTGCTATTACAGCTGCCATACCTGCTGCCTTCTGCCATGATGATGGCCTCTCTGGAACTAGGAACCCAAATAAAGTCTTCTATAAGTGACCTTAGTCATAGTGTTTTATCACAGTAATGGAAATATCATTAATAGATCCCAAGTTCGGTAATACTAATACTGTGGTATTATTAACACAAGTGGGTAAATAACTTCTGTAGGTCATCAAGAAGGAAGTCCATAGCCTCTCCAAAGCTGAAATGCATCTTCAGTTATCCCTCGACTCTTCTACTTGAAGCACATAAGTTGTTTTCAAGTACTATGTGAGTATTACCACATTACAACATAAATTTCAACATACCCTATAAGTGTCTTCCATAGTGCACCTTACCTCATAAATGCTGTATGTGTACAGATAATTATACATTAATTTTCAATTGAATTTAGGACCTACTCCCTATTTAAATAAGCATGCACACAATCCTGTATAAAGTACATATAATCCGTAAATTATTTAACCGTGTTTCACTTCTCGGGTGACTATTACAGTCTTTTGGTTTGGGTTTTTGCTCTTGAGATAAGCTCTCATTCTGAATCCCAGGCTAGCCTGGAACTCAGTATGTAGCCTAGGCTGGCCTCAAACTTGTAGATGATCCTTTTATCTCAGTCTCCAAAAGCTTGAGACTAAGGCAGGAGCCACTGTGTCCAGCTTATTTAGTAATCTTACATAGGATATGGTATTATTACTTGTACACACTAAGTTTAATAAACTCTTGTCACTGTCCTTATCACCTCTAATAGGAATCTCAGTCAGCCATCCTCCAGAGAGCCAGCAGACTGCTGTGGAACTACACTCTTCTAAACTGGGTGTAACACCTGGATGTTCTGTAATTAAAATTCCCACCTCTTATTTCAAGGCCATTATAACAAAATCACCTACTCACTGGACTGATGACCGATCAACATGTTATTGCACATAAATGTGCTATTATGCTTTGACCATCTTTTAATTTGGGGGATACACAATACTAAATACATGTAAGACATGCATACATACATCTTCATACACATATGTATTAGTTTTACATATCATCTCTACACTCCTCACCACATTTCCTCATGTATCTAAATGCATCACTAACAACCTCATATATTACTAAACACCTAAAACCAGAAAAATATATCTATTAGTTGAGGATAATTATATAAATATGAAATTAAATTACAACTTCAATCAACAACAGATTTCAGCCTAACTCTTAATTAAACCATCTTCGAAAACTCAAAAGCTTTATATATTCCCAAGCTTACCAGGCTAAAACTTTTTATTTTTCCCTGGGAAGTAACTGAAAAGACTCCCCAACACTAATATAGTACTTAAACATATATCATCTTTTTCTCCAAGGGTGGTTTCTCTAGATTTGATTTTTTTAAATTTAATTACAAATTCAACTAGAAGCAGGTTTTATCCCAACTCCTACAAAGTATATTTAACTTTCCCTACATAGCTAACATAGCTTAGTAAATAAAATTAGGCATGGAAAAGGTGGATTAAAAAAAAAGTAATCCCATTAGCTATAGATTTGGTCCTGGCAATATGACGAATTTCTAGTACGATTATATGTGCAAACTGCCACATGCCAGAAAGAATGCCTCTTGAAGGTCAGGAGGAGAAAGCAGGTACCAGAGAGCTCCCTGGTGGAGCACAGCACATCCCTCATCCCCTCACCAGCAGGGACATCACAAAAGCAGTACGTGGAAGCTGGCTTAGTATGTGCTACTCCTGGGGTTGGTAAACAGAATTAACCCGTGTCAATAAAACCCAGCATAAAGTGTCTTTAAGAACACTCACAAAGGCAGCACACACCTCTAATCCCAGCACTCAGGAGGCAAAGGCAGGTGGCTCTATGAGAGTTCAAGGCCAGCCTGGTCTACAGAGCGAGTTCTGGGATAGCTGGAGCTATGTAGAGAGACCCTGTCTCAAAAAAAATCAAAACAAAGCCAACCAACCAACCAACCAACCAAAAAAAACAAACAAAAAGCACCAGCCAAAAGTGTAATGTTAAAGGGGGCTCTGTAGAAGGTTACAGATAATGGAAAAACAAACTATAAAAGTAACTTTAACATATCTAACTATACAATAGCTAAAACCCAAACAGTTATGCTTAATGCCAAAGAAATTATCTAAGAGAATTAAGCAACTTGCACTCAGTAGTAGCTCGGACAGAGCTCAAAGGACTTAGCTGTGTTTTCTGTCCCCTCCATAAGGGACGTGTTCTGCAGTGCCTGTTTCTAAAACTGAGCTGCTTCTCCTGGTAACAGAGTTTAATGGAATACCACGGGCAATCTGGGAACACTGAATAATTTCTGATCATGCAGCAGCTGAAGATTAGCTCCTCAAACACGCAATGAGCCCAAGGTGTCTCTGGCAGCACTTGGGTTGCGTCTCACTTTCTCACACAGTCTTGGCTGCAAACACACAGCATGCACTTTGCACAGTGCATGACATCACGCTACATAATGCCAACAAATGCTGCCAGAAGCACTGTCAGGACTATTGAGTGTTAAAAATGTAGTGTTTTTAGTATACATACAACGTTTCCTGTTCAGTAGAAACATGGTGGTTGGATAATGGGAAAGGGAGACTTTTCTCATTTTCTGATCACATACACATTAAAATATTTTCAAAATGTCTGATGTCCTCTCTATAGACACAGAACCATGCATGCTCTCTCTCTCTCTCTCTCTCTCTCTCTCTCTCTCTCTCTCTCTCTCTCTCTCTCTCTCTCTCTCTCACACACACACACACACACACACACACACTTACACACACACATAAAATTACTTCATACACATACACACATACACACATACACACACACACACAGAATCACCTCACACATACACAATTTTATAACAAAAACAAAATCTTTTTAAAAATTGTGTGGGGGTAGGTGGTGGTCGTTATGTGCATGTCAGTGTGGGTGTCCATAGAGGCCAGAGGAAAGAGTTGGGTCCCCTGGAGCTGGAGTTACTGATTGAGAACTGAGCCCATGTCCCAGCCCTAGTCATTCATATTTGGCTCTATCATAAACCATCTGTTATTCCTCTTGAGATAAGAGTGGTGTTTTTGCCTGCTTGCTTACTTTGGGAGCCTATTGTTCAAATGACACATAAACGCCAGCGTTCCACTGTGAGAATCCCACACCCCCGGGAGAGTTGAAGACTTGTCTCCTCTCTTCCTTTAGAACAATGGAATCTCTACAGAGTGTCTGCTGCCATTTTCTTCTCAGCCTTGTTGTGCCCATCGTCAACACCACCATTGCCTTCCAGCAGAACATCTGGGCTTCAATCCAGTTCACACCGGTTACAATGGGACTGCACTGCTTTAGTCAGAGAGCCCTGCAACAGGCCACACTGAGGGAGAGGTGGCCAGAAGCCCTAGGCCTCGGGCACCTCCTGATTCTGCCTATGTTTTGAGTTGCCGCCCTATACTTCTTTGGTTCACAACTGACCACTGGGGTTTGAAATGCCGAGAACCCTTTGTTTGATATCATCTAATTATGTTTGTTAGCTGAAGAGCTCTTGGCAAAACCACCCCTTGCCCTTTGGAGCTCACAATAGCTATCCTTCACCTGTGCTTACAGAAAACTGGTAGGATCACCAGAATAGCCAAAAGTATGCTGTCCTCATGGAAGGCGAAGGTTTACCCACCACACAATAGAGGTCAAGTCCCCAAGCTGCCACAGTGGAGATAACTTTCTCCCTAAGAACAGGTCATTGAAGGGTGTGTACTAAAAACAGGGCCATCTCACCCAGGCTGAACCCAATAGCTTATACAGGACAGGGTCATTGTGGTCTGCTCAGAGTTTCCCAACAGGCAGAGGTTTGTGGCCAAATGATGCATCTCTGCCCAGGGCCACTAGACACTGGCAAGTGACCTTCCTGCAGTCCCTGGCATACCATACACACAGGTGACAGAGGCATTGGGCCAGAAGCCCTCATGTTGATCACCAAACTTTTGATAATGAAAGGAAACAGGATTAGTGCTAGAGTAGACTGTCACGGGGTTGGGGGACTAGAAAAAGAAGTAGATGAAAACACCACGTGATTATCAATGGGCTATGGAGGACAAGTGTTTGGTGAGGTTAGTCGGGATATGAAGGGGGCAGGAGAGCTGGTTCCAATGCTTAGCTTCGGTATCAAAGTGGAATTTTCCAAAAGTTAAAACATGAAGCAATTGGGTACAGCATGTTGTCATAGACACCGTGGCTTCATGTTTCTGTATACTTGATGCCTATTCATTCCCCATTTTTACCTTTATTGTTAGCTTTCTTTCTGTTTTCTCAAAGAAATGATTTTGGATTGATCACTGCTTTTCTTGGTCATGAAGGCTGATGAAATCAACTGAGACTTTCTACCATAGTTCCCCACTTATTAGAAATTATGCAAATTACACGGGATATTTTTTGTGCAACTCAATCCCAGAAAAAGTCTACGAATGAACATTAACAGAGGTCTCTGGAGACAACTGCGACTTTCCCAAAGCTCCCACTGTCTTGCACATCATGACTCCTGATAATGGTAGAGTTGACCTACCATCTCAAATAGGCTTGACTATTTCACCACATCAAAGTTAAGTCTACTCCTAAAAGGATGGGACAAGTTCCAATCAGGCTCGGGTCATACTGAGGGCTCAGATGTTCAGTTGGATGCCCTTGATCCAGACCAGCTAATTATCAGAGTTTTCTACAAAACATTCAAAGAGTGAGGAGATAAAAGGCACCAGCCCTGATCTGTGTAAGAATGCATTGTTACTCTTCTAAGCCAAAGCTATTCATTTTCCTCTGAAGACAGTAAGAGGTAAGGCATTAGAATACCCCAAATCCTACCTGGGAGAGGAGAGAGAGGCTTCACAAGAAGCTGGCCTCAGTCCTGCTGACCCCATTAGTCCGTATGGCCAGGGGCATGTCCACTGGCCTTTGTGACCCCTGCTCTTCAGTTCTAACATGAGGATACTATCTCCCCATCAGAGGGATCTTGAGAGGCTTCAATAGGCCAATGGGGCTGCCATTGTCAGTGCTAATTGCTATGAGCTCCTTCCCCACACCCGCCTGCATCCCCATGTCTCTGGAATTTCAGGGGATCAGTCAGGTTCTTGACCACATTGGCTACTCCAGGGACTCTAACTTCTAGTTTACAGTCAGGAGCAGTCCCTTACCAGATCCTGTTATTCTCTACCCCCTCCTTCCCTTTATCTGTCCTTTTAGCTGTATCGTCATGCAGGGAATCAAGCCCAGAGACTGGCTAAGCCATTTAGAGCATTCATCTGGCTCCTCTCTCCCTAGAGCTGTCCATCTATCTGCCTTGTACCCTGCGGGGCACCCATGAGAATTCGGAGCCATGTCTGCCAGCCTGCTTTTATACTGTGGCTCCTCAGTGTTTCTTTGCTAGTTTTTTCAGTAAACTCAAGTACGGGTCTAAGGAACTAAGCATAAGTCATTTTAGTTCTCCAATTCTGATTGGGTAAACTGAACAATTTTAATATATTTTCTCACGTGAATAGAAAAAGTCTCTAATGGTCTGTTTCCACCTCTTTTGCATTCTGAACTATTTCTACACTAAAGCTGGGTGGGTCTTCCAAGCACATGAGGTTGGATTGCTCCTCCATATTTCACCAGAAGTGTCACCCGAATGGAAGGCAGATACCTACAACGACCCATTGAATCCAGGCTCTCGACTTCCCTCGGTTTAATTGAAGGTCTATCTGTTTATTCTGATCAGGTTAATTAAAGACACTAATTTGATAGATGCCTTTGTTGGTCTGCTTTCAAAGTATTTGGTTTAAGGTATCTAAGACAGCATGTGTCACTTATTTTAGCTTCTTACTAGGACTTATTTCAAGAAGGATTATTTAATAAACAGTGATCTAATGAATGTACACTGGTTTTGTATCCCTAACACTTAGCACAGTGTCTGCTACATACTTGGCACTGGGTAACACTTTTGGAACAAATGAACAAAATCAACTAGTATAAAAATAGAAGCTGATTTATTGTGCTGGTCCATATGAGTCTGAACAAGAGCTGATACATCATCTAAGTCAGAAGCATCTCATTTCCCTCATTTTCCACTGGCTCTTGGCTACTGGATAAGGAGCTCAACGAGATGGGATGCTGGGCTAGGCACTGGTGCCTATCACATCACAGTTCACCACATTCCATTTGCAGTTTCTCATTCTATGTATTGTAGATGGATTTTTTTCCTTTGGCTGCCAGCTCACAACAACACAGAGACCATCTTAGTTAGGGTTTCTATTGCTGCCACAAAACAGACTCCTTCCTCTGGTGACTCTAACTTGTGTTAAGTTGACACACAAAACCAGCCAGTACAACTGACACCCTTGTCAACTTGAAACACAAACACAAACCTTCTTTTCTTATTCATCCCCAAGATCTCAAATAATGTTAAAAGTCCCACAGTCTTTATAAATTCAAACACATTAAAATTGTAGCTCCTTTAAAATAGCCAATCTTTTAAAATCCAACATCTTTTAAAGTTCTAAGTCTCTCATTTGTGGGATCCAGTAAAATACATTCTCACTTTAAAAGGGAAGAATTAGGGCACAGTCACAATCACATCAAAGCAAAATCAAAATCCAACCATCCAATGTCTGGAATTCACTCACCGTCTTCTGGGCTCCTCCAAAGGCTTGGGTCACTCCTCCAGCTCTGGCCACTACAGCACACACAGCTGTCTTCTAGGCTCCAGCTGGCTCCACTCCACTGCTGCTGCTGCTCTTGGTGGTCATCCCGTGGTACTGGCATCGCCAAAGAACTGGGGTCATCTGCTGCAGCTGGGCTACAATTCACCAACAGCCCCTCACAAACTCTCCTCATGGTGCCAAGTCTCAACTTCTTCACAGGACCCCTTCAGTCCTGGGCCTTCAATGCCACCGAGGCTGCGCCTTCACAGGTGGTCTCACCTGGCCTCTTACAGTGCCAAGTCTCATCTGCTCTCCATGGCTTATTTATGCCTTCAAAACCAGTATCACCTGGGTGACTCTTACTCGTTATCAAGTCTGGCTGCCAATGTAAGATACAATCATGGCCGCCTCTGGATCACAGCTTCTCTGTGCTCTCAGGAAGCACTTCCCAGAAATTTCACCTCAGTGATGATGGTCTCTTCTCAATCACCACTAACTTCTTAGCTCCAGCCAACCAGCATCAAGTATTCCAGCAAAGCAAAGTTTGCTTTAGTAGCTCTGGTATCTTGTTAACCACAGCTGATTCTTCAGCACCAGCTAATCAGAACCACACGATCTTAATTCAAAATAACAAATGGCCCCAATGGAGTCTTTAAACTTCCCTCTGAAATTTCACATGCCAGGCCTCCATCCTCTGCACTTCTCTCAATATTCTTATTTTCCAAGCTCCCACAGAATATCCCACTGAGGTCTCAATACTCAATGGCTTCTCTAACCCTAAGTTCCAAAAGTCCTTTCACAATCCTCCCAAAATCATGATCAGATATGTCACACCACACTAGTACCAATTTGTCTTGGGGTTTCTATGGCTGAAAAATGAAACACCAAGACCAAAATGCAAGTTGGGGAGGAAAATTTCCTTGATTTAAACTTCAGAATTGCTGCTCATCACTGAAGGAAGTCAGGACAGGAACTCAAACAGGGAAGGATCCTGGAGGCAGGAGCTAATGCAGAGGCCATGGGTGGGAGCTGATTACTGACTTGCTTGCTAGGGCTTGAGCAGCCTACCATCTTATAGAACCAGGACCAGTGGCACGGGGATGGCACCACCCACTATGGGCTGGGCCCTCCCCCATTGGTCACTAAATAAGAAAATGACTTACGGCTGGATCTTAGCATTTCCTCAGCTGAGGCTCCTTCCTCTGATGACTCTAAATTGTGTGAAATTGGCACAGAAAGCTAACCAGTGCAGAGACTTATTTTTAATTATGAAAGCTCAGCCTTAGCCTAGGCTTATTCCTAAGTAGCTCTTATAACCCAAATTAACCCATATATTTTACTCTATGTTTTTACACGGCTTGGTTACCTTTCTGTACTGCCCATTCTGCTCCCTCCACATCTGGCTGGCAACTCTACCTTTCTTCCTACCAGCATTCATCTCTCTGCCAAGAAGTACTGCTCATCTCTTTTGCCTACTTATTGGCCATTCCACCTTTTATTACACCAGTCGTAGCAAGACGTTGTCACAGTGTAAAAATACCGCACAGCAATGTATATGTCCTATGTAAATAATCAACTTGATTAATATTGCAAAGTTTTATTGAAATGCCACGTCACAAATGCCATGTCAGTTGCTACATCATGGAAAGTTGCTACTGTCTTCTTTTTGAGAAAGTCACAACCTCTAGTTATAAATAGCTGCAAGTGATGTCAACATCCAGGACCAGCTAAGCAAGGTTTCTGTAGAAAAACACTTGTTGGAGAAAAAGGTCAGAACTCTTGGCTTTGAGAGGTACACACAGACCTCAGGAATTCAGATTACCTTCTCTGTTTATCAGGTTCACAAACTGGGGCTGCAAAGTCCTGTGGACACAGGGACTCAGGAACAGTCAGCTACTGTTTCATGTACTATTTCACAGAAGCCCCTGACCTCCAAGTTACCATTGCTGTGTTACTGCCCATGGCTGTGTTTCACATGGAGAAAGTGGCTTCCAGAATTGGGGATGTCCCTTATTTCTATCACAGGGAAAATAAAAGTGGGATGCTTCTAGGTGTCAGTTTCTGGTGTCCCAGGCTTGGGGACACCTCTTTTGTAAGATTCCTTAAAGACCTAGGTCTGAGGACAGGCTTGGACTGTCCAGCCCGGAGACCAGTTGTGCCAGGAGAAAGTGGGTAGGCTTCATTTTAAGAGATAGGGATGGAGACATGAGTGTTGATGGGTGTGTTTAATCCCAACACTTAGGAAGCAGAGGCAGAGGATCTCTAAGTTCAAGACTAGCCTTGTCTTGATAGCAGATGAGGACAAGCAGATCTACATAGTGACACCCTGTCTTAAACAAAAACAGACAAACAAAAACCAAACCATACAACAACAAAAATCAAAACAAAACAAAAGATGTACCTCTTGTACCTCTTCCTCTGTCTAATCCCAAAGATTAGAAGAAAACTGGGGTAAGAGGTGGAGAGGTAGGCAGGGTGAAGGGAACAGGAAGGAAGCTGACTATGTGGGGGAAAGGAGATGGGGCGTGGTGGACAGGAGCTGGTGGAAGGAACACAGAGGACGGGGCAGAGGCCAGAGGAACTGAGAGGTAATAAGAAAGAGGCTGAGAAAATTGGGAAGATGAGGCTAGGTGGAGGCCATCTGGGGCAGGCCACAGGCTACTGTACAGCAGTCTCTTCAGCTTTGCATTGGCCCAGGTGTCCCCTAAGGACCCCAGCAAGTGGAGGTGGAGGTGTTACCACTGGGGTAGGAGACTAGATATTTTTTTAATTTTTTATTTAATATTTTTTATTTTACATATCGATCCCAGTTCTTTCCCATGCCTCTCACAGAGCCCACCACCCCCCATCCCATACACTCCCCAGGGAGGGCGAGGCCTTCCATGAAGGATCATCAAAGTCTGTCATATCATTTGGGGTAGGGCCTAGGCCCTCCCCTGTGTCTCTAGACTAAGGGAATATTCCTCCATGGGGAATGGGCTCCTGAGAGACTAGATATTTTAAAGAGACACTCAAGCCCTCTTTGGCCACCAGACTATTGAAACAATGGACCCTAGACACCTGAACGTTCCCAGGAGTTCCTAGTTGTGGGGAAGGAAATGTCCTTGGGGAAAGATTCAACACTGTTCTGACAACTTAAACCACTTTTCAGGGGAGCCTGGGACCGAGACGCCTGCTGGCCAGTGGGACCTGAACCAGGACTGCTGAGATATGCAAACCTCTTGCCTTGTAGTCTAACATAAACTTCCCGTTGGTACCCCAAAACAGACTTGGGGGGAATCACTGGACCTCTTTGTTTCTCTTCCCAGTGTGCCTTCACTATGTACATCTCCTTCCTGGGCTTTTCGATATTTCTTTCTCCTTAATCGGTGTCTTAGGGAGCAGCAGAAGGAGCTGGCTTGCTGGGGTTCTCAGAGGCGGCTTTGCCTCCCCAGACTCCACCAACACTGGGACTTGGTTGGAAATGCCTTAAGTCAAGAAGGAAGGGAGTTAGTATTTAGCTAGGTGACCGACTGTTTGCTTAAGGAATTAGCTACCTGCTGGTCCAAGTTTAGGCTCCTTCAAAGGCACCCGTGGTGGCTTTTGTTCCTTGAGGATTACTGGATAATCCAGCCCTACAGGTGCCTACTGTTTTGAGAAAACTTTATGTTAAGAAACAGTCGAATAGAAGCCTATCCTCAGTTACTATTCAACCTGCAGTGTTTTTATTTATTATTATTACTGAAAACAGATTCTTCTGTCATACAATAGCCCAACCTGCTTTTTCCCCTCACTCTAATCCTCCCAGCTCCCCTCCCCACCACTGCCTCTCCTCTCCCTCATATACTCACCTCCACTTCCTCTTCAGAAAAGAACTTGCCTCTAAGAGTCAACAGACAAACCAAGATACAATAAGGCAAGGCAAAGACCCTGCTATCTAGGCTGGGCACCTGCCACTTTTCAAGGGATCCTCTGCTAAGGCCACTGACTCTGAGATTTGACAGAACCCCAGGGTTTTAAACAGAACCGGAGCATTTGGCTAAATCTGCAGTTGCCCCCAACTAAGGTTCACGCTAGCAAAATGAGCCCCCCTCCCTCCCACCCTTGTTCCCTTCCTTTCTCTTTCCCCTCCTCCATCCTTCTCTTTCCACTCTTGTCCACGATCCTCTTTTTGGGTTACTCTAGCTGCAATTCTAAATGATTCCCTTTTGTCTTCTCTTTGATATTTCACATTTTGGGGGGTACAGTCATGTTTTGCACATGACTTGGAGATGTTTTACATTTTATTTTTAATTACTTTTAAAAATAATTTTTAGCCGGGCGTGGTGGCGCACGTCTTTAACCCCAGCACTCGGAAGACAGAGGCAGGTGGATCTCAATGAGTTCGAAGCCAGGGTGGTCTACAAAGCAAGTTCCAGGACAGCCAGAGCCCTTACACAGAGGAAGCCTGTCTTGAAAAAACACAATTTAAATATATATATATCTATATATATATATATCTATATATATACATACATATATATATGTATGTATATATATAGATATATATATATAGATATATATATATATCTTCAGGTTTTTATATGTGTGGATATGTGCACGTGAGTACTGGTGCCTACAGAGTCCTGAAGAGGGTGTCAGATCCCTTGGAGTGGGAGTTATAGGAAGTTGTGTTTGTGACCCGCTGGATGTGGGTACTAGGTACTGAATTCCAGTCCTCTTGAAGGGCAGGACTCACCATTAACCACTGAGGTATCTCTTCAGTCCCTTGCTTTAAATTTCCAAAAGCATCTTCCCTTCCTATTTTGTCTTCAGTTCGACAGAGCACAACTTGTGTAGTGAGGATTTGACCAACAGGTCTGAAAAGCTCCCCGGGGTTGCTAATCTTTTGCATACTAGCTTGGAGGACCAAGGGCTCCGAATCACTGCCAGGGGCGCCCCCGTGTGGCGCCAGCGGATATTAACTCTGCATCATGGATGTTGACCACGGGACCAAAGAACATAAAACAGAAGACATAATGGTTCCATCTCTTCTCTCCCTCCCTCCCTCCCTCGTCCCTCTGTCCCTCCCTTCCTCTCTCCATTCCTATCTCTATCCTTGTCTCTGCCTGTTATATTTTCACATTTATCCAGAGGGAGAGGACATTACATGCTTAAAACTGTAGAACTGGCAAATGGGTCGTTCCAGGCCCAACGGTGTTTTTACTTCCATCTGAAGTTGTTTTGTGTGTGTGTTTTTTTTTTTTTTTTTTGGTTTGTTTGGTTTTTGTTTTTGTTTGTCTGTTTGTTTGTTTTTTTAATTTATCAGATGACCAGGCGACATGCCCCCAAACACCGAAGCCTGTAAATTCTGATTTTGGACAGTTTCCTCTTGTCTTCTCAGCACCCTGTCTTGGAAAGCCAGCGGTACACGGTGGCAGCACTCTGTCTTGGTGAACTAGGGGCGCATGGTGGTAAGGTTTGCAGTCAGGAACTGTGATGTGCTTCTTGGCTGTTCTTTTTAAAGATGTTTCACCATTCTGAGTGATTTGAAGTTCCTTATAAATGTTAGACTCTACCTGTCCATTTCCCCAAATGTATCCTGGGGTTCAGATAGAGATTACATTGATCTTCATGTAGATCAGATTGGGAAATTTACATTTTAACAACATTAAGTTTGAGATCTATGAGTATGAATTCTTTTTCCATTTACTTAGAGTCTCTTTAATTTGTTTAAACGATGTGCTGTGATTTGAGGGGACGCAAGCTTGGGATTTTGTGGTTGTTAAATCCATTTAAAAGTATTTATTCATGTTGAATAAAATGGTTTGCTCAAATTCATGTTTACTTGCATGTATATATGTATTTACACACACACACAAACACATACACAGATGAATATTTGTAGAACTAGCCAATCTTCTCTTCCCTTAATTCTGCTGGATTCGTGGTCTAGGGATTGAAAGAATGCTGAACAGTACCAGACTGTGTCATAATGGCTTCACCCAAAGTTAGAGTGGAGAAGTGCATCTGGTGTTTGCAGAGAGCGTTCCCACTGGGAGACGTGCACAGTGAGTGTGTGTGTGTGTGTGTGTGTGTGTGTGAGTGTGTGTGTGTGAGTGTGTGTGTGTGAGTGTGAGTGTGTGTGTGTGAGTGTGTGTGTGTGTGAGTGTGTGTGTGTGTGAGTGTGTGTGTGTGAGTGTGTGTGTGTGTGAGTGTGTGTGTGTGTGTGTGAGTGTGTGTGTGTGTGTGTGTGAGTGTGTGTGTGAGTGTGTGTGTGTGAGTGTGTGTGTGTGAGTGTGTGTGTGTGAGTGTGTGTGTGTGTGTGTGTGAGTGTGTGTGTGTGTGAGTGTGTGTGTGTGAGTGTGTGTGTGTGTGAGTGTGTGTGTGTGTGTGTGAGTGTGTGTGTGTGAGTGTGTGTGTGTGTGAGTGTGTGTGAGTGTGTGTGTGTGTGAGTGTGTGTGTGTGAGTGTGTGTGTGTGAGTGTGTGTGTGTGAGTGTGTGTGTGTGTGTGTGAGTGTGTGTGTGTGTAGTGTGTGTGTGTGTGTGTGTGTGTGTGTGTGTGTGTGTGTGTGTAGCATGTGTGTGCCTGGCTCGCGTGTGGACCTTTGCAGTAGGTTCTCCCCCACCTACTGTGTGGACCTCAGAGACCAAACTTAGGCCTGGCAGCTGTGTCTTCTCCAAGGCTGTTCTATTTTTCTTTAAGTTTTAAAATTTACATTTTAAATATGAATAAATAGTGAACACAGCCAGAGGTGGAGATGGTGAAATTAGAAGTCTCCTCCAGGCCCCTCTGAGAACGGGAATAGTTGGGGTAGTTAAAGGCACTATGCTCTCAGGAGAGAAAGGGGAGGAGCCCTGAGAACCAAGAAGTTTTAGGACAGCCGAAAACCAGAGAAACACAGGGGCAACACACAGAAAAACCTTAAATAGCACACAGTGCCAATTGTCATCCCCAGGAGAAAGTGACTTGGGAGCCATAGCTTCAAGGCAAGGCAGGCAGCCATGGGGATGATAAATTGGCAGGCCCAGCTGAGAAGCCTAGTTTGGTATTTTTTTTTTAAATTTACTTTTATTTTTTATATAAGTTTGTGTTTTGCCTGCTTGTAAGTGTGAGGATGTTGGACCCCTTGGAACTGGAATTACAGTTGTGAACTGCCCTCTGGATGTTGGGAATTGAACCTGGGTCCTCTGGGAGAACAGTCAGTGCTTTTAACCGCTGAGCCATCTTTCCAACCCCTAGTATTGTATTTTAAATGTAAGTATGATTAAAGCTGAGCCAGGTGAAACTGGGCACAGTGTTTGACATCCTTGGCATATTCCTAAGTGCAGAAGTTAAGGCCAGGGAGGGAGGTCTCTTTCTCAGCTCTGAGTGTTGAAAAACACCCTTGTAATTGCTCTCTGCTGTGGGTCATCATACTTTTGAGCCTAAATGCTGTCTCAGCCGCATTTTCACAGGACTGTGGGGCTAGGACAATGTGCCCAGAGTACGATAACACCTGCTTGATGTAGATGGATGAAGGGTTGTAGTTCCTTGATCCAGTGCACCAAGAAACCTTCAGAATGGAAAATAAATGCATGTTCTCTCCATTCTTCCTCGTATACCACAATGGGTGGTGGTGGAGAGTAGCATTGAGCAGTACAGGGGCTAGGCTGTCAGGTTGTGAATGGCAGGGATCACTAAAAGGAGTTGAGGTAGTGGTAGAGATGGCAGACAGACACTGTTCATAGTAATTTATGGAGTTAGGAAAGTCCATTTTATTAGAGGTGTCACGTGACTACAACACACCTGACAAAGCTTTGCAATGTCTGCCTCAGAACTAGAAACCATTCCTGTTTATGGACTGTGGCACTTACAGATTAAGAGAGGAAAGCATGCTCATGTTCTCCTATATAAACCACTTACAGTGAAGGCAGAGAGGGCATAGCAAACAGAGCTAAGCTCCTGGGGAAACCCAGGCTACCTTCCCGGCCTCAGGAACCATTGTCCTCAGAGGACTAAGCAAGGAGGTTCAGAGTTGGGAGCAGGAAGGTGTTAGGAAGGACACCCATGCTAAGTCCCAAGGCTGGCAAGCATTTCCTACCACTGCACCTTGCCACAGTGACTTTCAACTAGGTCAATTGCTTTTTGCAAGACTCCCAAACTGGAATGCTCGCACAGCTCACCCTGGGGGGAAGGGGTGGGGGGAGGGGAGGTGCAGGGCAGTTCTGTGGCAAAGAGCCCTACTGCTGAGTTGGGCTCAAGAGCAACTGATAGCCACAGGCCTCCAAGGGGAATGAATTCATGCCTTCACCACTCCCAGGGGAAGCGACTCGCTCCATGTGGGTGAAAAGCAAGTGTTGTGTGGCACCCTTGGCCCTCTGTTTGTCTGTGGGACTGGGACACACCCGAAAGACTGTTTAAGGGAGGTGATCCTCCATTCCTCCTGATGCAGCTGCAAGACAGTTCCCTGAACATAGTTCTCAGTTCATTTCACTGCAGTGAGTTACACCCAAAATCCAACTTAATACACACTTGATTCTGTTTAATGATGTAGACAAAGCAGGTTTGTGACGTCCTTCAGGTAACTGGTCACATCCCTCTTTTTGCTTCTGAAAACAAGTGAAAGGTTATTTCTTGCCTTCTGTAGCCCAATCCCTGCATATTTAACTAGGAATTTATTTGGCTATTGTGAAATGTTCACTGTAAATAAGGATAGTAATTTCCTTGAGAAATCACCAAAGATTGAGTCAATGTAGAGAGATCTTAAGAAAATTAGATGCCAATTCACATAAGTAAGCAAAGACAAATGTTTATCCAAGGGAAAAAATGTACTCCCTAGCACAAATTGAAAGAAAAACAAATAAAATTCAAAATTTTATTTACAAGTAAGTTAGGAATAATCAACATGAAAATAATATATGATAATGTTCCTCTATTGAATCTGACTTGTTTGTATAGCTGTCTGGAGAGCAAGATGACAATGTTAATTGTATGTACTAAAACCCATTTCCACCATGTATGCATCAGCCCTGCATACCAACAAAAGCTACTGTCTTACAATCTGTTTCAAAGACTTTTCTTTTCTGAAGGACAGTGTGCAAAAGAAGTTTAAAAATTACAAGTAAACATGCTGAGGGCTTCCACTCCTGGCAATAGTGCAAACTTGTTCACCTGAAAATCTTCCTGTTATGAACATCTCAAACTCCTGTTTTGCTAAAAGAACATAGCAACAAAATGACTCCCAATGACATTCTGCTATACCCATAGACCAGTGTCTCACTCAGCCTCCCTCAGAGAAACTTCCTTTTGCAGTAGATGGGAACAAATACAGAGTCCCATATGGACAATGTGCAGAAAGTGAGAGACCTTGGAACACTTGGTCCTAAGTGAGATGCCTCCATCGAATCCTTCCCCTCAGGGTTCAGGAAGAAGAGTCAGAAAGATTCTAGGAGCTGGAAGGGATGGTGAATCCCTAGAAAACACAACCTTCTAACATAGCAGAACCTACACCCATGCTCAGCAGTAGATGGCCAACACATAATGAACTCAATGGTAGTTTTAGAGGGTTTTTTTTGTTTGTTTGTTTTGGTGGTGGGGGAGTGTTTCTCATAATGCTTTGTCTGTTGTTTTTTCTTTTCTTACCCTACAGGTGTTTTGTTTATGTATTATGGTTTCCAAATCTGTGCCTTTATGGGATTTTTTCTGTGCATGCTAATATGTATTTCTCTAGATCTATATCTTGCTTGTGTGTGCTTTTCCTTTGACTCTGCTTTTTATTATTTGTTTGATCTGTCCTATTAAGGTTTGTTTTTATTTTATCTTCTTCTCTTGCTTACCTGTTTGTTCTTTAATGAGAGAGACAATAAAAAGATATGAATTTGTATGACTAGGGAGATGGACAGGAGCTGGGAGAAGTTGGGGGAGGGGAACCATAGTCAGAATATACTGCATGAAGAAAACTATTTTTAATTTAAAATTTTTTGAAGTCAAACCAAACATCTCAAAAGAAGAGACAAACAGCAATATGACTGAGAAGAGGGCTAGCATTTCATGCATCAGTGTAGCTAAGATTATAAAATATAGTTAGAAAATCCTGCACACATTGTGGTTACATTTAAGGAAGATTTTAAGTGTTCAGCCATGGTGCACACTGTTTGTGGATGTACTTGTTTACCTATAGGTAGAGCATACGCTCAGCCAGAGCTCCGGCTTCCAGAGCCACAGACAGGACATGGGATAGCAGATGCAACTCAAGGCACAAACAGGACAGGAGTCTTGCTTACAGACTGCCTAGGTCTCAGAAAGCCAAACTGTCAAATAAGGGCAAGTCAGATGGAAGTCTATCCAACTGTGAAACGTGAATGATGAATGATTGCTTGAACATAGCAAAGTTGGAAACAAAATCCAAACTGCAACCAGAAAACCATCTTGACAAGGCTCTGCAAGCCAAATGTTCTATATCTAATGGTCTGAAAATCTCTATCTATGAACTTAGTTTACAATTGCTTTGGAACATTGATGCCTTGAGTGCTTGGAAAAATCAGCACTGTTCTTGGTTGACGATGTTCAGTTCTACTGTCCCATGGATTCCCCATCTGTGAATCTCTCTAGGACACTAACAATACCTAGGCTCACAAGGGAGAACTTGCAGAAACTAAAGTGCATAGGACCACAGCAGAGTCTCCTTCGGGAGTTTTCAGACTCAGAATAGGATCATTTTTTATTACGTTTTTAAATAAAAAAAAAAAGATGATCTAGAGAAGCCTCCAGGTTACAGAAAACTTTAAGAAAGGACTGAACTTCTTGAGTTAATAAGATGCTTTGGACTTTTAAGTAGGGTAGTAGATGCCACTCCATAGCCAAGAGAAATGGGTGGAGATTAGCAACCTGCAGGGCAGCTGGGAAAACAGTGATGCAAAGCCCAGGGCAGAGACTAGAGATGGGAATAGTAACAAAGGCAGCCTGAAGGGGGAAGGGGAAGGGGAGGGGGAGGGGGTGGAAAGCCAAACACTTTTGTTAGGGGTTTTGAAATAGCAGGAAAGAAGGTCTGAGAAAGGAGGACCAACAGCAAAGACTCTTGGCATTCAAAAATGAGAACCAGAATTAGAAAATAATTTTAAAAGGTTTTTGTCTTTTATGAGGAAAAAGAAAGGGGACGAAGGTAAAGGAAAGGGAAAAAAGAGAGAGAACAGGAAGAAAGAAGTAGTAGTGGAAAGCATGGAGGAAGAGAGACGACCTGGAAAGGGACAATAGTTTCACAGCCATCTTTTCAACAGCTGCCACAAAAGAAGAGAATGCATTGAATGTGTTAAGAAAAATGAAAGTGCTAACCTAGAATCTATACATAGCCAAAATACCTTCTAAGGATGGGGATGAAATACAGGCACTAACAGACAAGAAAAAAAGGTTCCACGCCAACAGCAGTCTTTTCTTTTTAAACTGATTATTCAGAAATTTTACACCATGCACCCTCATCCCACTCACTTCCCAGTCCTTCAAGGTCTGCTTCCAATTCTTGTGACCTCCTCACCAAAAGAGGAGGAGGAGGAAGAGGAGGAGTAGGAGGAAGAGAAGGACGAAGAGGAGAAGGAGGAAGGGGAGGAGAGGAGGCAGAGGAGGAGAAGAGAGGAAGAGGGAAAGGAGGAGGAAGAGGAGAAGGAGGAAGAGGAGGAGGAGGAGGAGGAGAAGAGGAAGGGGAGGAGGAGGGAGAGGAGGAGAAGAGAGGAGGAGGGAAAGGAGGAGGAAGAGGAGAAGGAGGGAGAGGAGGAGAGAGGAGAGGAGGAGAAAGAAAAGGAAGAGAAGGGGGAGGAGAAGAGGGAGGAAGAGGGAAAAGGAGGAGGAGGAGAAGCCCATAAATCCAATTTGTGTTGCCTATATACTCACTGGAGCATGGTCAAACTCCAGGTAGCCAACCCTTTCAAGAAAATCGAGTCCTTCCTCACCTACCCATGCCAGAAGCCCTGAGTTGTGAAGAGCTACACTTGAGCATCAGCATCCGTGTCACAAGTCTTTAGAGTTCTCTTTGGTGGTTTCTTGTCTAGGCTTGTTACGGCAGGTTCTTCCTGCCGGCTCCATCCTGCCTGCTGCCAGTCTGGGCCCATAGCTGCACCAGCCCCAAATAACACTCAGAGACTCTGTATTTGATATAACCCTGTTGGCCAGTTACCATTATTGTTTATGGGCTAGCTCTGTCTTAATTATTAACCCATTTCTACTTATCTAAGTATTTCCTCGTGGTTATCTTATCCGGGAGCCCGGCATCTTCTTTCTTTCAGGTCTCCATCTTGACTCCTCCCTACTCCTTCCTTTTTCCTCCCCCTGGTCTCCTAGCCCCACCTATCTTGTTTCCTATTGGCCACAGAGCCGGCTGAGAGTAGAGTAGAGTGGACCCTATAGACTAGGGTGTGGATAAGCCTGCCCTGAGGGCGTGAGAGGGACATAGCTGGTACCACCTCCCTTGTCTGCAGTGGGGTGGTGGAGACGAGGGAAAGATGCTCTCGCCCTTGCCCCATTGCCTCCATCTGGCCAGGGAGCTGACCCTCCCCTTTACCAGCTGCAGCATTCAGGAAATCTGTTCCTGCACCTCACCTGGGCAACTCCATACAGCCAACCCTGTTGTTGGAGGTGTGGCTGAGCTAGTCCCGAAGTTTTTTTTTGGGGGGGGAGGGGGCTGTCCCCACTTCTCACACCGGTCAGCGGTGTGAGTGGGGAGAGATGCCCCCTTCCCCTTCCCCTTGCCAGCTGTAGCATTCAGGAAAATGGGCCCTTCCCCTCACCTAGGCCGCACAGTAGAGCTGACTCTGTTGGCAGAGGCGGGGCAGGTGAACTGGCTCCAAGGGAATGAAAGTGCAATAGCTGGCCCCTCACGCCTTGTCTGCCTTGTGATGGTGAGGGCGAAGGAAGGATGCCCCTCGCCCCTTGCCCTCGCCACCTATGGTGGTCTAGGGAGCCTACCTTACCAGCTGTAGCATGATAAGCGGGAAAGTGCACTTCACCTGGGCAGCACAGTACAGCTGACCCTATGGGCAGGGTGCAGGTGAACAACCCGGAGAGCTTGAGCACGGGAGATATGCCCCCCTCACTCCACCGCGCGGGTGTAGTCTGTGGCAGGTGGGAGAGCTAGCCTTGAGGTCATAAGAGGAGGAGAGCTTTTCCTGCCTCCCACCAGGAACACGGTTCCTTACATCTCATCTAAGCAACACAGACCTGAAGATGAAGGTATGGGAAAGCCCACGCTGAGGACATCACGAAAGCAGGAGGCCCCGCCCCTTGCTCATGCTGCATGGGTGAACTAGCCAGGCCAAGGCTGTTCCAGCTCACCCTGCTGGTGAAGACAGGGGAAGAGCTGGAGGGCTGACCAACCCTGCAACTACCCAGGCCTGGCCCCTGGTTATGCGCTGATCCACCCCATCTGTGACCTGCTGGAGCACCTGATGGGACCGGTCCTGCAGACCCAAAGCTGAGCATGGATAGTGGAGAAGAAACCAGAGGCCTCGAACCACACCGGAAACTCTTCAAATCAACACTTGCCAGTAAAGATGTGTGGATGAAAGAGTTTAGTGTGTGACCCACTGTGTCACACTGCAGCTTCCAGGATGAGATGTTTTCCTTTTCTTTTTCTCTCAAATCTTATTTTATATGGGGGGGCAGTTGCAAGGGTGGAGGGCAGATATGAAGGGTCAGGAAATAAGTGGGCTTGAGATGATGTGCAAGACACAAAGAATAAATAAAAAGGACTTGTAATATAAAAAAGAATCCTACAGTCAAAAGAAGATGAAGAAGGAGAAGGAGATGAAGAAGGAGAAGGAGAAGGAGGAGAAAGAGAAGGAAAATGAGAAGAAACAACTAGGAAAAAGAACACCTTAAGGAAGTATTGTGTAACAGAGACAACTGTGACTCATTACGATAGAAAGTGCTGAAAGGGAAAGGCTGGGGTAGTGTCACCTACCAGACTAAAGGAAAAGGGGACTCTATAACCCCGTTACTGTTAGGTGTCGAAGCTTTCAGGAATAAAGCATCACTAAATAATAAAGCAACTTGGTCTTAACAGTGGGTTCAATTTATATAACGTCTAGCGATCTCGAGTTTCCCATACACTCAATAACACGTGGCTCTCCAAAGCAAACAGTATCTTCAAGAGATGTCTGTGCTCCAGCTAAAAGAAGAATACATGTTGGCTAGGATAAATAAAGCCTCAAGCATATAATGTATAACAGGAGATAATTCAAAGTAATCACTAATACAAAATGTTCAAAGTGAAGCAATGTCATACATAGCAGTGTTGCTCACAATAGTTTTTATACAGACACCTTTTGGGTGTTTGTTGACACATGAATGTACAAAGAAGGTGTGGCATATACAATGAAATAGTCAAACATCTAAAAAGGAAGCCCTTAGCTTTAGCCAGGCATCAGTGGCACACACCTTTAATCCCAGCACTGGAGAGGCAGAGGCAGGTGGATCTCTGTGAGTTCCAGGCCAGCCTGGTCTACAGAGTGAGTTTCAGTAAAGGCCCCAAAGCAATACAGAGAAACCCTGTTCGTGAATTGTTCTTGAAAAAGCACACACACACACACACACACACACACACACACACACACACCAATTTAAAAAGGAAGTCCTTTTGTGAAAACATGTAAAACGTAAAGGCATTATGCTAACTGAAGTACATCAGACAGAAGAGGCAAATATTATATTATTTAACTTATATGTGGAATTTAAAAGTAAGCAAAACTCATAGAGACATTGAAAATGGTGACTCCCAGAATGCAAAAGTCAGAGAATCAGAGAAGCATCTGACAAAGTGGACAAACACACAGGTATTTCATGAGTAGGTTCTGGGGCAACTGTGGCGTGGGGCTACATTAACCATAGTGCACTACCGTGGTTGATGTTTGCCGAGGCACTGTTCATTGAGCAACTTAGATAAAAACAGCAGGTATTTTTATAATATGTATGTGCATCAGAAGCATCATGTCGTGCACATGGTATTTTCACATGTCAATCATACCTCTTGGAAGCTGAAAAAAAAATATGTCCCACGAGAAAAATAACTACACAAATAAGGAAATAAACAGAGTTTACATGCATTAAATAATGTAGTTTCTAAACAAATAGAGTAAAAGCCAGCAGACCTAACTACTAGACACAGGCAGCCACAAACACTGTAGCAGTGGTTTTAAATTTTTCTTAATATGTAGTTGGCACATGGAATAATTGGTTTATGACATTTTGATATATGTACTATCGTATAATTCTCACATTTGCTCCTGCGCCACCATGTCGTGTCCCTCCTACTCTTCTTTCTAGTTCTTCCTGCCTCCAATAGTCCCTTTCTATTTTCCCGTCATATATGTAAATGTGTATATATACATATACATTCAAATCCATACTTCACCTATGAGAGAATATGTGATCCTTTGTTTTTCTTCCTCAATGACCCTCTTGTGCCACCCCCCAACTTTTAAATCTTTGTTAAATGTTGTATGTGTGTGTATTTAAAACATACATTTTACAACTGAGAAAAAAACATGATATTTGAGCCTGCTTAATTTGCTTGCCTTTTGTTTTCATTCTCTCTACCCATTTCCATGCAAATAACTTCATTTTTCCCCCCATCCAGCTGAATAAAATCCTGGTACGCCTGAATTCAATATCTTCATCACTCATTCATCTACTGATGGCCACCTGGTTGGTTCTCTGTCTTAGCTACTGTTACTAGTACAGTTTGAGAATAGAACCAGGGCATGCAGGTACATATGTAGTAATCGTGACTCAGAGCCCTTCCTGTATATGTCCAGGATGGCAGATCTGTGTCATGTGATGGTTCTATTTTCTGTTGTTTTTATTTTCCTTCCTTCCTTCCTTCCTTCCTTCCTTCCTTCCTCCTCTTCTTTTTTCTTTTTGAGACAGGGTCTCCTTAAATTCACCATGTAGACCAGGCTAACCTGGAACTCAGAGAGATCTGCCTGCCTCTCTGTGTTCTGTTTTTTGAGAAATTGTCACACTGATTTCCATAGGGGCTGCACCAGTCCACAATGTGGTCATTAGCAGAAAGTGGGTTTTTAAAAACATTATTTAATTTTATACTTTATGTATATGGATATTTTGTCTGCATGTAAAAGTCTGTGAATCACATGTGTGCCGGGCCCATGGAGGTCAGAAGAGGGTGTCTGATCCCCTGGGACTGGAATTACAGATGGTTGTGAGCTACCATGTGGGTGCTAGTTCTTAATGACTGAGATGTCTCTCCTGCATCTCAAAGAAGTTTAAATTTACATTTCCTTGATAGCTAAGAATCCTTAGCTCCCCCCAATTGTATTTTTTCTTTTGACAATCATTTACTGAGTGGCTAGGTTTAGGTGTTTAAGTTTTGGAGTTCTTTATATATTCTAGATATTAGTTCCCTGATATGTGGATAGTTTGAATAGACTATTGGTGGTGGTATTGGGGACAGAATGGAACATAGATAGGCTTTTCCCAGCACTGTGGCTGAGCTCTTTGTCTATAGCCCCACATTAGATTTTTAACAGACCCCCTTTTGTTATTAGAAGAAAAAGCAGAAAATTGTAAAGAAACACACAGAGAAGAAAATACTGGGAGGATTGTGTTTGACCTCAACTTGTAAATCATTCCTCCAAATTTAAATATTTAATACATAAAATGCAGGGTCTGGATGAGGCTTGTGGTTTTGTGTTCCAGGACTACTTGAGTTGGAGCATCTCTCCATTCCCACGCAGCCAGAGTCTGTGAGTGATTATGGGAGGAGGAAAGAATGCAAGCAAGCATCAGGTGTTAACAGCCCTTTCCCTAAACATTTCCCTTCCTGCTTTCCCTAGTAATTCTGGTTTTGGAAAGTTCCTCCTGTGGGTCTAAAGTAAATCAAACCACCTCTCTGGAGAGTGTACCAAAGCCTGGCCCTATATTCTGACCACTTTGATCTTAATTCCTGGAGGGAAATGACCCCCAAAGGGAGCTGGAATTTCGAAGGGCTGCCATCTGGTCCTGTGGTGGAGACAAACACGGCTTCAGAGATGTGAGAATTCCCACTCTATGAGCCACCTTGCTTCCTACCTGAGATATGAAAAGGGGCCTTGTTCTTTGTGGGAGGGTGCGCAGTCCTTTCCAGGATGAGGTAAAGGCACTTTATATTATTTTATTGTCTGTGCAAAATAAGCCGACGCCTCCCTGATTGCACAGGTTTGTTTAGTGTATGAGGAACACACCCAACAGCCAGAACAGCCCACCAAGGACCCATCTAGCACTGAGGCGTGGAAGGGAGCCATACCGAGATGAAAGATACTTTCTTGTATGAAGTGAGGTGATGGAAAAATAAAATGCTGGACGAGGGACGAGTATGCACTCAGACGGATCCAGAGTGGAGCCTCCTCGCTGACTTAGTACAGCACCTGACTTTGCAAACTGCCTTTCATTAAACCTGCTTCCAAAACCACTTTGCAGTTAATAAAAAGCTCGGCTTGGGGCTGGGAACGTAGCTCAATATGGACGACTGTTTCTCCTGACTGCATGAAACTCTGGCTTCAATCTTTAGCAGCACATAAAATGGGCGTGTGCGGGCACACCTGTAATCCCGATTCCGTGGGAGATGGACAAAGGAGGATTAGAAGCTTGAAGTCATTATAGGCTGTGTAGCAGGATGGAGGGGCAGGTAGCCTGAGATACACGGGGCCCGCTTCAACAAAAAACAAACAAATAAATGAGGAAGTCCAGCACCTGGCACTTGTTAGGGTACAATATAAATCATTCCAAAGACAGAGGAAGACATTTTAGTTGATGATACCGCTGTCAGCTAGATGTGTCAAGGACCTCAACGGGCTGAGTCCGGGGTCTGTGTCCATGTTTGCAGGTTCTTGTTTATTTCTGTCAAGCATAGACAACTTCCTTTTGAGCTAAGACTACCAATGTTGTTTGCTTTGCCATATTTCTCGCTCTATCTCCACCTCCCGACTGCCCCGCAACCCGACTCTATAATTTGCCGAATGGAGGCAGAAAAACACACACAAATTGCCACTCTATAAAATGCACCTAAGTTACAGGCGAACATTTGAGGTTAGGTGCACTCTAGACAATTTAGGAGCTATTTGACTAAATGTAACCAAGGTCTGTGTTCAATTTGGAGCCAATTTAGGGCCCTCCTAAGAATTTTCAAACACTGAAATTGTGTACAAGGAGACTTTTTTTTGGAACACAAATAGAAAAGGAATTGTTGGTTTTGTAAGGTTAAAAAAAAAAAATCAAACCTTTCTAAAGTCCCCACTTTAAGAGCACTTTCTGCTTGGCAATTGCGAATGTGAACAGTAGATGGCAATGTTGTTCCTGTTTTGGGGGGTAACGCCCGCTGGAGTTGTTGCATGAGCAGGGTCTGGCTATATGTCCATTCTATTGGGCTGGAAATAATCATACTATATCCTACCGGAAACAGAGGAATCTGCCTCTACTTCATAAACCCCCACCACCAATTTTCTGTAGTGTTGAGGGTGTTGAAGAATAAACTCAATCAAGGAGGCAGGAAGAGGCAGCAGGCTAAGGTCTATGAAACATTCGTTTTGGAAAATTGCTCCAGATACTTCTCTTGAAAAAAAGAAAAAAGAAAGCAGAACAATTGCAGAGTTGCTACTATTTCAACAGTAGCAAATTTGGCAAACTAATAATCAAAAAGCAATGTCAGAACTACTGTGGATGTGGTGTGTGTGTGTGTGTGTGTGTGTGTGTGTGTGTGTGTGTGTGTGTTTGTGTGTGTGTGATGAGCCAGGCTCTATGCCCAGTGGTACCCATGTCTGCCATGATGCAATGGGAACCATCACCTCCATTTCACAGATAAGGTCACTGATTTTTGGAAAGCTCAAACACTTCCTCTGAGGTGTCAGTCAACTGCTCTGCTGTTTACTGCTCCCAGACCATAGGGTAATTTATTACAGCTTTCTAAAGACGGTCATTAAAAAGGCAATTCATCATTGCAGAATCTAGGTTTGAGACACACATACTTCACAACAAGGAAGAATGAGGTTTTCTATACCCTACCCAAAATAATATTTCAAGTGTGTGTGTGTGTGTGTGTGTGTGTGTGTGTGTGCCTGGACAGTTTACAATTGTGGTGTGAATTGTAGTCTGCCTACCTTTTAAGGATATTATTGCAAATTCAAAGCATCTTTGCAGCATAAAAATTAGTTCTCAGAAACGTCTACCTCCTGAGACTTCATAGTCATTTTCTCCATCATTCTCCCACGCTAATCTTAACTCATGAGATCCACTGGTCCTCTCACCTCAGGCCCACAAGAGTCTAGAACTGCAGGAACCACCGCTGTGCTTTGCTTAACTACACTTTCCTTGGTTTGTTTGTTTGTTTGTTTGTTTGGTTGGTTATTTATTTATTTTTGGGTTTTCGAGACAGGGTTTCACTGTGGCTTTGGAGTCTGTCCTGGAACTTACTCTGTAGACCAGGCTAGCCTCAAACTCACAGAGATCCTCCTGCCTCTGCCTCTGCCTCTGCCTCTGCCTCTGCCTCTGCCTCTGCCTCTGCCTCTGCCTCTGCCTCTGCCTCTGCCTCTGCCTCTGCCTCTGCCTCTGCCTCTGCCTCTGCCTCTGCCTCTGCCTCTGCCTCTGCCTCTGCCTCTGCCTCTGCCTCTGCCTCTGCCTCTGCCTCTGCCTCTGCTGGAATTAAAGGTGTGCACCACCAACACCCAGCTCTAACTACACTCTCCTTATGTATAAATTCATGTCGGAGAAGCACTTTCTTGCAGCAGTTTCTCCTTGCTGGCAAGTCACTTTGTATTGAGAGTTCATGGTGGTGGCGCCACTAGAAACCTTGGAAAGTGGAAGGCTGCCAGCACAAGGAAGCTCACCCAGGCATATCCTTTGGACGTCAAGGGAACACAGTACAGCCAACCTTCCCACTGTCAATAGGCCAGGGATTCTTCAAGTACCTACTTGTGAAGTTAGTTACACCAGATAAGAGCAGGGGGGGAAGGACCCCTTGAAAAAGTTTGAATTTTGTTGGCTCTGAGAACTTGAGTTTGGTCAACATAGAAAAGGTCTGCAAACATCTCGAGAACTTGGGTTTGAAGAACAGAAGAGGCAGAACAGCTCAGTGAGGGCTGGCACTTGGGCGCTTCACACCTCTGGATTTCTCTTTGAGGGGTTCATGTGTCTTATAAAGAATAGACAAATCTAGGTGAATAAAACCCCCAATGTGGTAGTCAGCCTCAGGTTCTCCCCTAGCGCGTGAAGCTCTGAGCACCCACTAGTTACATGCAGAGACTCTCCTCAATACTCCCTTATGTTATAAAGTTATAAATCAAGCTAAAAACTGAATGAACACTGAGTAGGGAAAGCACTCTGCTTTCTAAGACCAACAAGTATTCTTTCTTAATGGTTGGAAGGAATCTGAATTCTTAGAGCCTTCCAGATCCTACTGCGGAGCTTTGGCAAACAAAAGAAGCCATATGAGCATTTGTGGGCATACCCAGTCCATATGTCTATGCTCTGCTCCCCCAACACTGAAGCCTGGGGTTAATAAAACAGCTTCGTGACACAACAGGCTCAGTAAGAACCCTTGGAAACTGTGCGAGGCCATCAGAGTGAGGACAGCACGGTCATATTTGGATGGGTGAAATTTCTTGGGGGTCAAGTTCTTTTAACCTTGCAGAATTTCCACTCCACAGAGAGGGAAAGAGCCGAGGCTGGCCAGGGCCCAGCATGAAGAACACGGGCTTGGCTAAGGTCCTCTTTAGAGTCTCAAGTGTCTATAAAATTTCAAAGTGTCTTTAAAACTTGGCTTCTCTGTAAAGCAGGAGGTCACAATGGGAGACAGCTGGAAGAACAGGATAGGAAGGCCGATCGAAGAGCTGAGAGAACATTCCTCAGCAGAAGTGAGGGGAAGGGGAGAGAAATAGAGTGCATGGCTCAGGCCCAGGCAAACAGAGCCCTGAACTGTGGGGTCCAGTACTTTAGAAGACAATTGTGAGTGTTTGGGTATTGGAAATATGGGTTACCACCACACTACAATTGTGATGTGGGGACTGTGAGATTCAGTAGTGTTGGGGGTGTGTCTTAGGTACATCCAGTGGGAAGAAAGGAACTCGAACTGGGAGTGGGGGTGCACCCCTGCAGTCCCAGTGCTCAGGGAGCTGAGGTGGCAAGGTCACAGTTTGTCTTCTTTTGAAGAACACAGTGTCTTATTACACTCCGATGCTCAAGCAACTGGACGCAGGATGCTCCTGGAATTGTTTATTCTCATAGTCAGGTGGACATGGCCCCTCCCTTCTAAGGTTTCAGTATCTTTCTTCCATTACACCCTACCTCTATCTGCTGTGGCTCATAGGCAAGCCTGTCTGGACAAGGCTATGGTTAGATGACTTTATCCAGTGTGAAACTCATTTTTCCTGGTTTCCCCAAGACCCCTGCTGCAGATGGTGGTTATGAGCTGGCACCCTTACATCCACCACAGCACAGATGACTGTCCACTTGCCCCTCCTTAACCTGCTGTAAGGATCTATTCTTTCCTAAGCATGCCTGCCCAAGGTAGCTGAGGCTAATCCAGACCCAACAGCACAAGCCTTTGCTAGCTTTCTCTCCTTTTTTTCTTTTCAACTCTAAATCTTTCTTTTTAAAGAGTTGAAACAATTTTTTAAAGCCTACCTTCGTTTTTATTTTATGTGTGTGTGTGTGTGTTTCGCCTGCATGCATGTCTGCGCACCATGTGTATGCAGAAAGGCAGTGTCGGATCTCTTAAAAGTGCAGTTACAGATGGCTCTGAGGCACCCTGTGGGTACAGGGAACCAAACCCGGGTCCTCTGGTAGAGCAATACATGCTCTTAACTGCTGAGCCATTGCTCCAGCACCTACATTTAAAAAGTTGTTACTTGTGTAAAAGTGCGCACATGTGCACATATGTGTGAGGAGTAGGAGTAGGTTGTGACCTCCGGATATGAGTCCAACCAAACTTGGACTCTCTACAAAAGCAATACCTATGCTTAACTCCTGAGCTGTCTCCATAGCTGTCTCTTTTATTCTATCAGAACAATATTATGTAATTATTGATCAATTAGCTGTAAACTTAAAACTATTGTGATAATTGATTTACAGTGTATGAGCAAGATGCAATGCTTGCATTTCTGTCAGGTCTGATTGACATAAATCATTCATTATCTAGATTTTCTAGGCTTAGGTAAATCCTGCCCCACATGTCTTTTCTAGCTTAGAAGGAAGCAAAATACACAACGGAAATGATGAACAGGCAGGTGGGCTGTCACCTCAGGGTACAGAATGACTGCCTCCTCCCACCAACATGGGTTACCTCACCATCCCTTGTTTGACCAACTGTCTGTTTTATATTCCTCCTGTTTGAGACATCTGGAGTACCGTCAGAACAAATGATGAGCAGGAAGGCTGGCATCTCCGGGGCTGGTGTCAGGCAGAGCTATCTGATAGGCTCTCCTGCCTTGTAGAGTGAAAGTTTGGATTCCACAATTCTCAGGTCCTTTGGGGGAACATTCTCAAGACTCGATTCCCTGTCACTGGCTCTTGAGTGCTCCCATGGAGGTACATGCTCAGGTCTGTGGGCTGTCACAGGGTCCTTCCCAGGAACAGTGGGCTGCTGTGTTTGCCTAACCCCTAGCAGAGAGGCTTCAGCTGCCAGAGTCTTGTCCTATAAGAACTGCAGCTGTGTGCCAGGACTCAGGGGATCAGTTTTAAACCTACACCTCAGGAAAAAAAAAAGAAAAAGCACAAGCCCTTGGTGACCACAGTGCTGGGGGAACTCAGCAAGGTTTTGCCAGGAGCCACACTGTTGATCCTGGCCATGCTTCCATCCTGATGTGGACCGGCCATGGGGAGACCAACTGCCTGCTCTCCATCCTTGCTCCCCTGCTGTGCAGGGAGGTTTGGGTTTCTGAGACTCTGGGGGAGCTAAGTAGCTTGCCTCGGGCCAGGGGTGTGTGGCCTGTGCCTGTTGCTTCCAAGCCAACTATAATGTGCTCAGATAGCTTGTGCCCACAATCCCGTGGCTGGAAGATGACTCAGGGCCAGATGCAATCAGACTGGGAGGCAGGCGAGTTTTAATGGAAACTGGAACATTGTAGGTCACACCTAGGGTGTATGTCATATAAAACTACGTAGTAGAGGGACATGTGGAACATTGACAGGGGTTCCCCACCTCTCTCCACAGCTACATCCCTGCCAGCTGGGCTGAGTCCAGAGCCAGGCATTGTCTGGAAAAAAGGGATCCATGTCCAGAAGGAGCCAGTTAACAGACAGTGCAGTTTGACTACAGAGCTCAAAGCCCTGTGATCTTTCAGCTATAGTTAGGTACCTTGAGAGATAGGGCAACCACCATAACTCACTCCATCCCCCTCTCTACAGGATGAATGTACTGACACCTGAGGTGGGGATTGGAGAAAAAACAGATGTAAATGTGGGGGGGGGAGATTTAGGAGTGTGTGTTTATAAAGTAAAAGGATATCTGAACCCAGAGCCTGTCCTGAAAGAACATATTCTGGGCCAGACCTGCAGGACATCCTCGATAGAAGACCTTAGGAGTATGCCCAGGAGGTGGCAAGTAGAGAGAATGATCCTCCCCTCCTCCTGGGAATGATTCTATCCATGATGGATTTTGTGGTCTTCAAACAAATGACCCTGTGACTTAGTTTCTCGGGGAGGAACTATATGTGCAGTATAAACCACATGATGTAAACAGGGAAGTTCTTGCAGGCTCCAGCAGCCCCATCTGGCAAAGCACTATGGGGCGGGGAACTCACAATCAAGTCTAGTAGTGATACAGAAAATATGAAAAGGGGGAGCTACAATTTCAGAGGGAGGCCCAGAATAGGACCCAAGGAGTGTTTATAAGGCCATGTGGAGAAGAATGGTGTCAAGGATGAAGACATGACAGATCAAAGTAGTGACAGATCAAGATGCAGGCCATTTTGCACGCATGCCATCATGTGGGCAACACTCAATACTCTTATCTCTTAAAGTCCCAGGATACTAAAGATAAGTTTCCATAGGTTGTCTTGTCCAGGTTTGTGTATAATGTTGTAACTGACAAAACAGACCCAAAAATTTAAAAAAAAATCACAAAGGTGACTATTTCTAGAAATGATTGTATGGAGTTTTATATACGCCATGCAAAGGTGCATCAAGAAAGAAATATATAAATAAGCAGATAAAGTGTAATAGCTAATTTGGCATGTGTAGCTATGGTAAGTGTTGGATGTGTGTGAGATGTGGGGACATGCACACACCTATGTGCACACATTTGGAAGACATGAGCTATATTTAAGTGTCTTCTTCAGTTGCTCTCTGCCTACCCTTGCAACAGTCTCTCCCTGGACCCAAAGCCCACCATCTCTGCTAGACTGGCTGCCCAGTGAGCTCCCACAGCTGCCTGCCTTCACCTCCCAGGGCTGGGCTTACAGACATCTAGAGCCATGGCTGTCTTTTACATGGATGCTTGGGATTTGAACTCAGGTACCCATGTCCCCATAACCATTATTCTTACTCACTGAGCCATCTCCCCAGGCCCAATAAATACTTTTATTATGGTTCTGGGCCATTTTTTAATTATACTTTTAACAATAGAAAGGTCTTTTCCTGGCCTTGAACTCACAAAGATCTGTCTGCCTCTAGCTCCTGAATATTGGAATTAAAGGTGTGTGACACCATGGCAGCAAGGGAGCCATCTACTTCTTCCCTGAACTTTTCTTTCTACTGATGCTGGAGTATTAACTTTAGGAGGACAAGAATTTTGTAGTAAATCCTTTTCTATTTCTGCTGCCAATGCTGAAGACTGATGTATACCTTTCTTTGTTTTCTTCCTTCCTTCCTCCCTTCCTTCCTTCCTTCCTTCCTTCCTTCCTTCCTTCCTTCCTTCCTTCCTCCTTTCTTTCCTCTCTTTCTCTCTTCTTTCCTTTGTTCTATGCATGAGCATTTGTGTGTGTGCATGTGTGTGTGTGTGTGTGTGTGTGTGTGTGTGTGTGTTATACATGTGGAAGCCTAAGGCCTGTGTTAGAAATATTCCTCACTCTTCACCTATTTCCTTGAGTCACGGCCTCTCAACAAACTGCAGAGTTTACCTATACAGCTCATTTCCCCAGCCAGCTTGCTTGAAGGATGCTCTTCTTTGGTCTTGCCTACCAAGGCTGGAATTACTCTTGACTGACAGCCACTAGACATTTACATGGATTTGAGTGATACAAACTCTAGTCCTCTTGCTTCTGTGACAAGCATTTTCTCCACACAGCCTAGACATTCACATTGCTTATGTAGCGCCTAAACATACATCTGAAAACTGACATAATCTTCCAACATCATTACACATTTCTCTGGTATTTCATCTTAATTCAGAAGCTTGGTAGACATGCAATTTCAGGCATGTCAGGAACACTGGCATTTGAAAATAAAAAGGTGGATGCATCACTCACCATACTCACCAGTAAGACTCAAGTGCAAGTGTTGAAACTTACACATCCACTTAAGAAAACATGTTCCTAGCAACTGTGTTGTACAATTACATGTCCCTCTGAATACACCTGAAACTTGGCCATTCTTTACACAAGAAGCAACTCAAAATTATCAAAGAAGACCACTGCAGATGGGTTCCCCAGGCAGACTGAGTTTGGAGAGAGGACAAAGGAGCCAAAGACCCCGAGGTTCACTTACTTGTCTCTCTGAGTGCAGCCCTCTTAACTGCTGTGTGGGCCATTGCAACATCCATTCCTGTTCTCCCTGACTCTACTGTTAGTTCTTTCCATCCATTCCTGACCCAACCCTCAAGCTTTTGAGAGACAGGGTTTCTCTGTGTAGCCTTGGTTGTACTAGAACTTGCTTTGTAGACCAGGCTGGCCTCAAACTCATAGAGAGCCACCTGTGTCTACCTCCCAAGTGCTGAGATTAAAGGCCTGCACCACCACCACCCAACTGAACCCTCAGGCTTATCCTCCTTCATATACAAGGCTACTGCCAATATCCTCCCTTCCCATTCAGCCCATTTAGAATACCTCTGTTGTAGACAGCATCCAAAATGTTGATGGTCCCTTTATGATATGGTTCCTGAGAAACCCACTAGAAACAAGTCATCTAAGTTTTGTTTTTTGTTTGTTTTTATTTTTGTTTTGAGACAGGGTCTCTCTATGTAGCCCTGACTGTCCTGGAACTCACTATATAGACTAGGCTAGCCTCGAATTCACAGAGATCTCCCTGCCTCTGCAATTCTGAGATAAAAGGTGTACACTACCACTCCTGGTCCCACTTGTGCTCTTATCTCTCCTACCTCCCCTTTTAATGGAGCCTATTCAGAGTTTGCTCCATAAATTTCTTATTCCTGTGAGCAGCAGGGTACTTGCTATGGAATAGACTTCTGGGGGAGCAGCAGTTTGGTTGCCAAGGAGACAGAAGGGAGAATATTATCATCTTTTTAAGTCTCCCTGAAGTGTCTCAGCATAGAGTAGGAAGAGGCAGAGAATTTCCACTTAGCAAACATCAAGGTTTATAGGGGCCCGCACCACCGTGGTCTTTTCTTTTTCCTCTTTAAAAATTAAAATATATTCAGAACTTTTTCTTCTTCCATTCCTCTAACCGCCCTTGTGTCCCCTCTTCCTACTTCCTTTCATATCCATGGCCTCTTTTCTCTAATTATTTTTGTTCCGTGTGGCATTTTTATACTCCAGTGGAAAGCATTCACTAGACGTGGACTGTGCCAGTTTTGGCCACAGTGCCCAGTTGGGAAGGGGCTGCCTGTGTGTTCTCTCCATCGCTCCATGGAGGGTGGGCTCTAGACATTGTATATTAAAGGACAGTGGGTTACCAGGGCCTTCAGCTGCTTTGTTACTCTTGGCACTCAGCTGCCCAGGGTGAAGGACCTAATGAAACCCACTTTCTGAACAGAGCTCCTTTTCATGCTCCTTATGACATAATGTGTCTTTGAAGTCTCAGCTTAGGAGAGAGAGAACAAAAGCAATGTGCTATTATGGATCTCTAACCCTGCAGGTCACCTGAGTGCCTCACTTAATTGCATGCTCATTAACTGGATGCGCTTTGCAGCAGATAAGAATATCTCTTACTCCGTCCCAAAATGACAGGGAAGGAAGGGGTGTGAAAGCTGTAGATCTGTACAGCATCTTCAAACCACATGGGAACCTGAACTCTGCACCCCTGTAGTACCCTGAACTCTAAATCAAGTTCAGAAAGCCAGTAGGGCCAGATAAATCTCCAAGGAAGGGGAATGCCACAAGGTTGGGTGACAGACATCAGTTGTCAAGCTCCATCCAGTGAATGCCCTTAGGCCAGGAACTCTGTTCCCTATGAGAGTGACAGGCACCGTTAGCCATCAAAAAGATTTCTCTTTTTATTATTAAGAAACCCACCAAGTCTCTCCTCAGTTCCACTTTCCCTTGGACTCTTTAGCTTGCATATCACGGACTCTCACAACCCTAGAGTCTCCCTAGCAAGAGGGACAAAGGAACCCTCATAGAGGTGACCACAGGCCTGGAGATTAGTGGCTGTATATTGCCGCTCTGACCTTTCCTCTTGACCCTAGGCCCAGTAGTGCCTTGGCAGAACTTGCAAACTACTTGGATTCCCAGCAATTGGAAAGGTCTTGGTGCATCATAATGGGAATAGTGTAGATGGAATAAAAGCTCTCAAGGTCAGATGGAGAACTCTCAAGGTCAGATGGAGAAGCTCGTTGGCTTTATAATGCAAAGACAGTACCACAGGTGTGTGGGATAAAGGGGAAGCAAGAGGAAGCCCATGAGGGAAGAATGAGTGGTCAAGAGTGGGATGAACAGGCTGGACAGATGGCTCAGTGGTTCAGACCACTGGCTGCTCTTTTCGGAGGATGTTAAGTTCAGTTCCCAGCACCCACATTAGCTGGCTCACAATCACCTGTAACTCCAGTTCTGGGGGATCTGGCACCCTCTTCTGATACCCAGGACCAGCTGCTCAGGGGTGGTGCTGCCCAGGGTAGGCTGGGCACTCCTGTATCAACTAATAATCAAGATAATCCCTCAGAGAGAGAGAGAGAGAGAGAGAGAGAGAGAGAGAGAGAGAGAGAGAGAGAGAGAGAGAGAGAGAGAGAGAGAGAGAGAGGGGGAAGAGAGAGAGAGAGGGAGAGGGGGAAGGGAGAGAGAGAGAGGGAGGGAGAGAGAGAGGGGGGGGAAAGAGAGAGAGGGGGGAAAAGAGAGAGAGAGAGAGAGAGAGAGAGAGAGAGAGAGAGAGAGAGAGAGAGAGAGAGAGAAAGGGAGAGAGAGAGAGTCTGTGTGGTGTATTATGTACTAAAATTGGAGCTTTGTATTCACAGGCTCCCAACACACCACAAACACACTTATAAGTTCATTGTTGTGCTCCACGACTCGAAATACACACATATCCCACTGAAGCCATGGTGAATGAACATAGCTACACCCACCCTTTTGGTTACATCAGAGAAGGTGACCCATTTCTTCTTGATGACTAGATTTAAGGAATGGTCCACTTTACTGGAAACCAACACAGACTCAATGGGGCTCTATGGATTTAGTGAATGGATCAGCAGCCTTTCCCCTGCTCTGGGCCTACGAGATAGATATATAAGTCTTCTGGGTTGGCAGGAATGCAAACCCACATTCTGACTAGAGTTGAAAATTTCTGAATCCATATTGTCCATCAGACTCTCTTAGTCCCTGTCAAATTCATCACATTCATGAGTCTTACCTGCTACTTATTGTCCTTTAAAGACAGACATTATAGGATATATTTGAGACCAGATTATTGGTTAAAATCAATTTCCTGTGCTGCTTAAAATCTTCTGAACACTTTTTGATAATAATGCAAGCCCAGGGACAATTAACGTGTGCAGGGCTCACTGTGCTATCTTAATTATGCTTCATTTCCACCAAGTAATTGATGTTTGGTTTTTTTCAAGCTGCACTATTGGCTGAATTTACCGGATTAGGTTGTTAGAGCCCTGTGGTTCTTATGCAGATTCTCTGTGGACACTATGCAGAGTGAGCATGTGCTGTCCCATCCCCCTTCTACTAAAGCATCTGTTCTCTCAGTGGCTTTGCTCCAATCCCTCCTAATAAACAAATTAAAGTTTCCCAGGAATAAGTAAAAGTCTTTAAAATTTCTGGAGCTGCCCCGGCTTCCTGTGAGTACAGTCACAAAAGCAGCTTGATGCAGGATGACTAATACTACCAAAAATGGGGTTCTCAGTCTTGCATGGTGGTCTTTGGTTTGCACCCAGGGCAGCATCCCACACACCACAAAGAATGTGTTATACTGGTGGGGATGTGAGCATGTTGCAAACAGGGCCAATTTGTGGTGCATTTGCAGGTAATGCAAGAAACACTTAGAAATGCTAACTATTTAAACCCCAGGTTGCTATCCCAGTTTATAGTGGGAGACTCACATGGGATACTTTATCCTCCCCCAAAGAGCAGCGTCATGCTCTCAGTGCTAATGATTTAGCCACAACCTGTTTATATAGTGTGCTTAAAATGTCTGTCTCACTTATGTGAGGTCTCTCCCTAAGTTGCTGGGTTTTTAAATCAAGGGAGGGGCTCTCTCTTTTAAATCAAGATCATGTGTAAACAGCACAATTCTCTTTACTGGCTGGCTTCATTCAGTAATACCCTACTTTCCAAGCCTAGGTATTTGTATTTTGGCTTTTTATTGCATGGGTCTTTGGTTTTCTATACCAAGAATTTCAAGAGGAAAAATAATCCCTATTTCTGTTATCCTCTTAGGAGGGAACCCAAGACAGCTTGGATCGGGGCAGAGCCCTTCCTGCTCTCCATACGTGGGGTTTTGGCTCAAGGAATAATTTGGGTGTGTCCTTACGAACATTTCTGTCCCTGAAGGGCTCACACAAGCAAAGGCTGGCACAACTAGAAAAGGGAACTGATATTTCTGGGCTGGCAGGCTTATGTGCTGTCCTACCTGATGACAGAGGTATGGAAATAAAGTCAGACAGCCCACTGAGTCAATCCCTTTTGACACATCACACCGAGATGGCTGAAGGTCACTCTGATTCTGTTCCTCATCCTGTAAGCTAGATGGTCTCCATCTGGAGGGAAGCGAGGGAGGCCATTGATTATCCTAGTATAGAACCTGGGAGGGTATCCAGGGTAGGAAAGAGAGGGCAAGGACTGAAGGTGGGCTTGTGCCAGCTGCCTTTTCTATGGCTGGCTCTAGCCAGGAATTCTAATGGCCTCATTTCAGCTAACTCCATGGCAGTTGAAGGGAGTGGATAGTGTGAGTCCTGCTATGTCACCGATGTGATCTACTTTGCCGCCAAGGACTTGGAAGCGGTGTTTATCAGTGCTATGATTTAACCTCTCAGTTAATTCTGAACCCCATTTCCTCTGTGCTCGTTGATACAGATAAACTGGTACCCACATGGGTAGGACAAGCCTTCATTGTTCAGTGGGTAGTATAACTCATGTCCCCTCCATCCAACCGGGAATGCAAAGACCTTTTCTGACAAAAAGCTCACATATTCTAGTCAAAATCGTCCCAATTTAAAGTAAACTATTTTTAAAAACAAGTCTTATAAAGAGAAATGGTGAGGTTACTCTCTCCTCTTCCTATAGCTTGTATAGTAAATTCTACCAACTGGGGGAAAATATCCCATCAGACCTGTGATGAGCCAAAGTATGCTTTCTTTTGGTGTTAACAGATTTGTGTATCACTTTTCTAATTTAACTCTGGAGGAAGGGAGGGTCTCTGCAGCAGGTGGTCCGTGAACAGTCTCACTTCTGACAAAATGTGGAAGTGAGGTATCTCTTGGATCTTCCCCTGCCTGCCTGGGAAATGCCTAGGGAATGGAAAAACACTGGGTGCCTTCAAGATAACTGAGGTTCCACATGGCACAAAACCATACCAATGGCTCCTCTCAGAATGTCACAAATGATGGGCAAGTTGGGGAGAGAGAGAGAGAGGAGAGAGAGAGAGAGAGAGAGAGAGAGAGAGAGAGAGAGAGAGAGAGAGAGAGAGAGAATATAAAGCATGGTGAAATGTCCATTGCCCTCCACATAAAAATGTTTTCAGAACATAAAAACTCAAGACTATTTTCAGAAAAGCATCACGACAATGGAAAAATGCCTTCACCAACTGTTTCCCATTATTCTCTTATCAGCTTTCCCATCCTTCATTTTGATAGGTGCAGCTTTGTCTTTGGGTTTGGGCTTTATGGCTTTAGGCTAGCTGTGGGCTTCCATACATTTTCACCCACAGTCGCTCAGTATAGTTTTCATTGGAGGCTCTTTGGGTAATTGGCCTGGCTGCTGGAGTTAAGTGCTCTGTGGCTGTGGGCTGGGGCTGTGCTTGGAGTGCATGCAAGGAGAGTTATACTTCCCCCAGCAGTTTCTGTTCCCCTCATCATTTCTTTTGGGAATGGACTTTAGTTCCTCCAATCATACTGAGGCAGGTCTAATTCATGACTAAAAGAGCAGAAGTGATTTCTCACCACCCGATTGGAATAAACACCTTTGAATGGATGCATCACCTCCCTGGAGAAGGGGAAAGGGACAAGATCTCCTGAGCACATTGGGAGCACAGTGGAAGGGGGAGAGAGAGTTAGGGGAGAAGAGGAGGGAGGAGGAGGACATGAGGGAGCAGGAAGATTGAGTCAGGGAAAGAATAGAGGAGAGCAAGAAAAGAGATACCATAAGAAAGGGATCCTTTATAGGTTTAAAGAGAAATCTGGCACTAGGGAAATGTCCAAAGATCTACAAGGATGACCCCAAACTAAGAGTCTAAGCAGAAGTGGAGAAGCTACCTTAAATACACTTCCCCTGTAATGAGATTGATGACACCTTATATGCCATCCTAGCGCCTTCATCCAGTAGCTGATGGAAGAAGGAGACGCCCACAGCTAAACCTTGAGCCAAATTCCTGGAATCCAGTTGCAGAGAGGGAGGAGTGATGAGCAAAGCAGTCAAGACAAGGTTGGGGAAACCCACAGAAACTGCTGACCTGAACAAGGGGGAGCTTATGGACCTCAGTCTGACAGCTGGGAAACCAGCATAGGAAAGAGTCAGGCCCCCTGAATGTGAGTGCCAGCTAGGAGGCTTGGGCAGTATATGGGGCCTCTCGTAATGGATCAGTATTTGTCCCTAGTGTAGGAATGAACTTTGGTAGCCCATTCCACATAGAGGGATATTCTCTCAGCCTAGACACATGGGGAGGGCCTAGGCCCTGCCCCACATGATGTGACAGACTTTGATGATCCTCCATGGAAGGGAGCAGAAGAGGGATGGATGAGGAGAGGGTTGCTGGGGGGGCATATAAGGATTAAGGGAAGGAGAGGGAACTGGGATTGATATATGTAATAAGATTGTTTCTAATTAAAAGAAGAAGAACCATGACTGGAGAATCAGCTACCCTGTTTGGAGTAGGGGGCTCTAAGATATTAATTGCTTTCATGTGTGTGGCTTTTCCCTAGTTAAGTTTTCAGTTCTCTTGGCGAATCCTCCTGTTTGGTGTGTGTGTGTGTGTGTGTGTGTGTGTGTGTGTGTGTGTGAGAGAGAGAGAGAGAGAGAGAGAGAGAGAGAGAGAGAGACAGAGAGACAGAGAGACAGAGAGACAGAGAGACACAGAGAGAGACACACAGAGTTTTTTTTTCCTCCTTGTACCTAAGTACAGGATATGAGGAGGCAGGGGCAGGTGATGTGTGCTGTTCTCTCTCTCTCTCTCTCTCTCTCTCTCTCTCTCTCTCTCTCTCTCTCTCTCTCTCCTTCTCTCTCCCTCTCCCTCAGGGCCTGTGATTTGTGTTCTGCATGTGAAAAGGATGCTTGGAGCAGAAAATTCTGGAAGCAGGGGGTTTGAATAGATGTTTTGGGAGGTGGCCTTGATAAGGCCACTTGACTCCAAATCCTATGAGGTATTATCATCAGAGATAATAATTAAGAGGAATATTCTTTCTATCCATTCACCAAATAATTGAATTGTTAAGCCAGGCTCGTAGTTCAGTGGTTCTTAACCTTCCTAATGCTGCAATAATTCCTCATATTGTGGTGACCTCCAACTAGTTTGCAGTCCCACCAATGAGGGTTCTCTTTTCTCCATATCCTCTTCTAGAATTGGTTGTTAGTTGTTTTATTGATCTATGGCATTGTTATTGAAGTAGAAATCTCAAAGTTGTTTTGATTTGCATTTCCTTAGTTGCTAAGGACAAAGAACATTTTTTTTGAGATATTTCTTAGCCATTTTTATTTCTTCGTTTGAGAACTATCAGTTCCCTCCATAGTCCATTTTGTTTAATTGAGTTGTTTGTTTTCATGACTCTGTTTCATGGCTCAGTTTTTACATATACATTCTGGATATCAGTCTTCTGTCAGATGTATGGCTGGAAAAAGAGTCTCTTGATCTGTAGGCTTATCCTTCACTGGATTGCTTTATAAAATTTCCCTTGGCAGTCATTGGCTTGATTTCCTAAGAAAAGGAGTCCTAATCACAAAGACCCTTTCTATACTTATAGCCTGTTTTCTGCTAGCAGCTCCAGCACTTCAAGTTTCACACTAAAGTCTTTTGTCCAATTGGGGTTGATTATTGAACTAGGTGACAGATGAGGGCCTAGTTTCATTCTTCTACATGTAGACGTCTACTTTTCCCAGCACTGTTCTCATATATATATATATATATATATATATATATATATATACATGTATATATATATATATAAACATATATATGTATGGGGCCCTCCACTGAAGCATAGGAAGCTAACAGTGGTCACATCTTCAATAATGAATGGTTCTCTTTAGTGACCTTTAGCTCCTCTGTAAAAGGTGATGCCCGAAGATCATCTACCTCATCAATGCTGAAATTTTGGCTTGCTTGACCTTGTATAGGTCTTATGCATGTAACCATTGCTTCTGTAAGTTCATGACTTCAATAGCCATGTCTTATCTAGAAGATAGAATTTCCTCTACCATCCCCATCATCTAGCTCTTGCATTCTTTCTACCTCTTCTTCTGTGGTGTTCCCTGAGCCTTGATGATAATGGGGATAAGATAGATGTCCCATTTAAGGCACTTCCCTATTCTCATTTTTCTTGCCCACCCCCACCCCCCAGCATATCTGTTAGATAACTTCAGAACCATGAATACACTTTTCCCTACTAGGTCCAAGGAACTTAATAATCTCTGAACTCTATAGATCTTTAATAGCCTAAATGAAGTGAGTTCCTGAGCAAAACATGAAATAGTGCATGCTTAACAGTACATAGTATGAACTATATACTGAGGATGGCACTCGAAGGAAAATATATCCCTGCCTGAACATTTTTTTACTGCTTCCATTGCCAATGTTGTAGAAAAACTCAGTGTCAATCAAGTTATTGGAAGAGCCCCTGGCTGGCCTTTCTACAACTGTCCTTGATGACCACTCGTTTGTTTACCCCTCAGTAGCCAAAGTGATCCATTCAACTGCCATTATTTTTTCCCTTTTTAAGAAATAGTTAATTGCTTCTTGTGGTTTTGGTACTATTCCATGTCAAATAAGTAACACATAAATGAGTCATATTTTAATTTTTCCTAGAAATTTCTAAAGACATTTCTAGAAAGATTGGTTGTATTTTTACATGTATGGGTATTTTGCCAGCATGTGTGTCTATGAACAAATGCATGCCTGTTGCCTATAGAGGCTAGAAAAGGGTGATGGATACCACAAAACTGGAGTTCTAGATAGTTGTGAACCACCATATGGGTGCTGGGAATTGAATGTGAGACCCCCTACTGAGCCATCTCTCCAGCCCAAGTAATATTTTTCAAGGCTTCATTCAACCAGAGGCTTAATTTAATCTGATATGCCATAAACTCTCTGTTCTCATCAAGGTGATGTTTTACAGAGAGGATACACACAAAGAAAAGACAAGAGGTCAAAGGGTTATAGGTCCAGCAAAGATTAAAAGAACAAAAAATGTCAGGACTTATTACTTTAAAATCAACTGTCATCAGAAAAGCTTTCTCATAGGGTAGTATTTGAACAGAGATTGACTCGTGATTGCATACGGGAAGATGATCCTAGAAGGACGTGTCTACAGGTGTTAGATATCTACAGGTTTTGGGAGCAGAAATCCCTCTGTATATTCAGGAATTGCAAGTGTGTCAGCAAGAGCATCAATGGACTAAGAAGACTCTCAGAACAGAAGACAGAGAGGTGGACCTGGGGACAGACTCTCAAGGGTCTTGTAGGCTGTCAGCTTCTATACTGTGTAACCTGAGAAGGTGCTAGAAGCTTGGAAAAGAGTGGAAAAATGATCAAAATGATATTTTTAATGAACCATTTTGGCTACTAAGGGGTGAACAAGCCTTAGTGGTCATCAAGAACAGATGTAGAAAGGCCAGCTGGGAGACTATTCCAATAACTTGAGTGAGAGGGTTTTTTTTTCCCCTATAGCATTGACAATGGATGTGGTTACATGCCCATGTATAATGAAAACAGTATTCATATGATTTCATGTAGAGTGTGAGAAGAAAAGAGCCAGGATGACACCTTGAATTTGGGATTGGATTGTTTCAGAGGCTCTATTCCAACTAGAAACTTCATTTGCATCAGAAACATAATACGAACAAGCAACAGAATGTTTCTCTGTTTTTGAGACATAGACATAGCAAAGACTCATGAGAAATGGAATGGGCACCAGAATTTGTAAGCAAGTTCACTCATCTGGACCACAGGGCTTAGCTTGAAGAACACAAGAAGTCACACACCCTCTTGGGTTCTCTCCAGCAATTGCTTTTTAGTTGTGTAAATCACGATATTTCCTTTTTCATGTTGGCTGCTGAAAGCTTAATGCTACATTTAGTCAGTCCTTGTTAAATAATAAAATCCTACAATGAATGTCATAAATAGCAAAAAATATATCTAATAGCTTACATGTCAGCTATTTGAGCTAAGCTGAGTTCAGAGGCTTTCTTTGCCTGGTATTCTTATGTGGCTACTGTCATCTGGTAGCTCAGCTGTCACTGGCTACTGGCTTGGTCAAAATCTTCAGTGGCCTTTCCTAGTGTTTGTCACTTGGAGGCTGGTATCCAAGTGAGAGCATGCAATAACTGCAAAATCTCTTGGAAGTCTACCTTTAGAAAACACACAAAGTTCCAGTCACTGTTTTATGATGCTCAAGACAAATCCACTGCTTCTTTCTGTTCCAGTGGATCAGCTTGTACCAAAATTTTGGGGTTGTAATTTTTTTTGATGCTTTTGGAGATGAAAGTGACCCTTTGCCAAAATAAAATCTTGGTGAAAGTAATGAAGATGTAAGTTAAGGTGAAATAACACTCCGGAATCGTGGCTCATGCTTGCAATGCCAGCACCCAGAAGGCTGAGGTTGTATAATGAGTGTGGGACCAAATCCACCTTAATTTTAGAGTTTAGACAATTCTTTTCTCTTAAGTAGGGCACTTGATTTATGATGCTTTGTTATAACATCCTAGGAGACTGACGTAGCTTGCTTTCCTCACCCTCAAAACAAGTAATGATGGTCTGTTGCACTTCATTGTGATAGACTAGTTTAAAGTGAAGATCCACTATAAATTTTACTGGAAGATGTTTGTTGAGTTTAAATATCACCTGACATATTTATTTGAAATTCTGATCACCAAATCTGCTCAATAAAATTAAAAAGGGGTATATTTCAAATAATTTCTGTAATAATAGAAGTAGCATGTTTGGGGATCTGTGTTAGATGATTTTAAAATGTCAAAGCACACCTAAGTCAAAGATACCCAATATAAATTTAAACAAAATCAAAGTTTTAAGTGTGCAAAATTAAAATATCTTAAATTGTAGTCTTAGTTTAGATAATTTAAAAATAGTTGTACAATTTAATTGATAAAACCAACATTATTTTATGTAATTTTTAAAATTTACAACTTCATTTGACCTCATATTCATCTTTTCTTGCTCCCTGAATAGTCTTAGGTAGAAAAATGGGGGGAGACCTTCTTGGGTTGTCTTCTATGTGGTGTTTTTATGTTGCATCGGGAGGCGTGCTTTTCTTGAAGGTTAGAAATCAGGTAGGGCATAGAAAACACCACTGTCTGGAACCAGGTTGTATTTATTCCTGGTGCACAAAAGGACCTTGGGGCCACATCCTCCATGGAGGGATACTCCCTTAACCTAGAGACAGGAGAGAAGTCCTAGTCCCTACTTCAAATGACTTGACAGATTTACATGACCCCACCTGGATGGCATAGCCATACATGTGGAATGGGGGTGGGGTAGGGGAGGGTGGTCAGGGTGCATGTGAGGGGGGAGAAAGGGTAAGAGGGAGGGAGGGATGAAGAGGAAACTGAGATCGACATGAAAAAAAAAAACCAAAAAAAAAAAAAAAAACCCAAACATCAAAAAAAAGACCAAAAAAAAAAAAAACCCCAAAAAACAATAAAAACAACAACAACAACAAAAATAAAAACCACACACCACTGTCTATACCATCTCACACTGATCCAATAGGTGATCAGGGCCATGTATGGATGCAGACACAGCAGCTATTTGGAACCTTGAAGGGATGCACATGTCATTGACTAATTCTTCATCTCCACTCAAAAGAGACTGGCAGCAAGTGAGGGAACTGGATGTTTGTAGATTATGGATGAGATTAACATTATAAAACAGAACTGCTTTTATTATCAACAGCAAAATGGATCTTATATAAACTTAGGGGGACACAGTTGATATCTTTCCTCTATTTTGTTTTTGTTGTAAAACAAATATGAGGACAAAGTCAGACACACAATGAAGATAAAATCCAGATTTAAAACAGACGCCAGAAAGCCTTTTTTTTTCTCCTACTTTAAGAACCATTTGTGTGTAGTGAGGCCAGAAAGACAAAGCAGAAGAATTAAACTGCCAGGTTGCTGGAGAAATAGTGGACAAAGCTGGCTTCTAGAAGATCTGGCTCCTTAATATTTGAATAAGCCTTGTTCGGCCAAATGCATTTATTCTTTAAAAAAAAGCTTATGTAATTATTTATTCACACAAAGCTTGTGTGAATTCACATATGTCTCGTTCTCTCTCAATTAGTCTACAGAACAGTTTAACACAACGTTAAAGGAAAAGAAAAGATGACAGCATGGAAAGAAACATAATTAAAGTGGTGACACAGGTATAGTGGTAGATTGATATCTCTTCTACTAGCTCGGCAGTTTTCACCATGATTGCTTTACTCTTACAGGGATTGAGTCCATCATTTTACCCTGTTTAACTCTAAGACAGCGACTGTCACTAAAGTCGTGTTTCCTCCAGACAACAGAGTGATGGGTTTTGTTTCTTGACCCATTCAGCCAGTCTGTGTCTTTTGCCTATAGACTTGAAGTCATGCCTGGAGAATTGAGGTCATTTATAGTTAAAGTTATTACTGAAACAAGCATGTTTATTGTGGTCATTGTTAAACTTGTTTTTGTTTGTTTTTCCAGACAGGATTTCTCTGTGTAGCCCTGGCTTTCCTGGTACTTACTCTGTAGACCAGGCTGGCCTCAAACTCGGAGAGATCCACCTGCCTCTGCCTCCTGAGAGCTGGAATTAAAGGCCTGTGCCACCACCACCTGGCTTGATCTTTGTTTTGTTGTGTTCTTAGTGGTACTTTGTGTTTTAGTACTAATGACTACCTATTTCTTTTCAGTCTCTTGGATACACTCATTCTTCTTCAGTTTAGAATATTGCTTCCTGTATTTTCTTTAGGTTTGGCTTGTTGAATAGAAATGTTTTCATGCTATTCATATTGTATACAGCTTTTCTTTCTTCTTCAACTATATTAGATACTTTTGCTGGGTACATTAGTCTAGGTTGGCCATCACAGATATTTTAGGATTTTCAATGCACTGCTTCTGGCTTTCAAAATTATTTTGATGGGTTTCCCTTTATTTGTGACTTGGGTTTTTCCTCTTGCATCTTTCAATACCCCTTCTTTGTTGTGTATAGTTAATGTTTTAACTATGATGTGCTGTGGAAATGGTCTTTTTCTGGTCTTGTCTGTTTGATGTTCTATATGGGTGTATCATTTTGTAGTTTTAGGAAGTTTTCTTCTATGATTTTACTTGTGGTGTCACACATTTGCTGTATATTGCTTTCCCGTGTTATAATTCCTCCTCCTTCTAGTTCCTCTTTTATCTTTAAGTCCTGAGATTGTGTCTTATGTTTGATTTGTTCTACTTACATGCCTTTCCTGTGGATTTTCTAGTTGGGTTACCGGTTCTTTCAGATCTGTCTTCAATTCAGCTGAGTCTTCTTTAGTGTTTCTATCTATTTATAGAATTCTGCTTTTGGATCCTGGCTTATCTTCATCATTTCCATCAGCCTTATGTTTGTGTCTCTTCATGTATTTTCTCTTGTATCTTCAAGTTTTTTCCACTTTAATTTCATTGAGCTGTTTCTTTGGTTCTTCTTTAAACTCCTTGAATACTTTGATGAAGTTTATGGTTTTTCTTTAAATTTTCTATCCCAGGGTTCATTTAGTTAATATTCTTGGGCAAGCATTTCTAAAGGACTTGTAGGTTTGGGAGAGGAGATTCTGGCCAGATCTTTCATATTGTTTGTACTTTTTCAATGAGATCTAGGCATGTGGAAGTTTTAGTTGTTGTTAGTTCTGTGTCTAATATGGATAGAGCAGGCTGGGGCAGAATTGAACATCAGTGACTGGGGTAAGCCTAGAAGTTGGAAATGGCTTAAGTTGAATGCAGTCAGGGAAGTGGGTGGTATGCAAGAGGTACATTCTAATCCAAACCTGGAGCAAAGGGACAGATATAGGGGTAACAGAAGTTGTGGAGCAGAGGGCCAGACATAGTCAACTGCCTGGAGAAGGATGAGGAGCATCTGACAGGGTGGAGAGATTTTGTGTGGCACAGGCGGGTCCTGTGGGTAGGTGACAGGCAGGACATGTCCTGATAGGAGTTAGTTGTGGCACAGACAGGGGTAGGCAGACTAGGCTGGGTCTATGAGGAATAGGATCAGTCAGTCTCAGCAGGCTAGACCCTGGAGAAGGATGTCTTCTAAAGGTTTTAAAAATGAACACTGTGTTTTACATTTTAGTATTTTGTCATGTGGTACATAGTTGAATGGCCACTGTGTTGCTTTGATCATCCATATGTGTAATGGTGAATCTTATGCAATAGATAGGCCACCTCTTTTGGTGAGATTTATTACTCTTGTGGTGGGAACAAGATCTTGTCTTTTACTCCAGATGGCACCATGATTCAATTCCCATGGACTCTTCTCAGTAGCTGTTTACAAGACAACTTCTAACATTTGTTCACACTACTGTGCTCCAGGAAATTCTCTGTGTCATGCATTGAAATCTGCCTCTTCAAGGTCCATCTCATTCCCATCATTTCTAGGAGACCTCATCTCCACTTCACCAACCACTTTTTCCCTAATATTCTGGGTCATTTGTGCAAGACTGTCAGTATGACCTTTGGGTGAATACCATTGTACAGCCATAGATGGTTGTTTTGTTTCTTTAAATTGTTCAAGTCTGAGAAGGAAAATAATTTTGTGTCTGGTTTATAGGTAACACATGCTCCTTTGAGAAACTTACTAAAAAACAGAACTGTGTAATACCTCCCTTTTGATAAAGACTAGTGGGCCTCTTCCCCTGATCAGAGCATTAACAGCCTCAGTGGATCTGGGCACCCTCATGGAACAAAGCTTGTAGTCAGCATGCTCCAGATACCCTGTCATTCATTCCTTTCTTATTTTGGAAAAGTCCCACAGGACTCCCTAGAAAGGTACAGAAAGGAACATGAATCAAGAAAGTCTTTCTAAATTAAAGAAAGTGCCATCAAGTGGTCCCCAGAAACATGTTCAGATGTCTTCTGGTAAACTCCCTATCATGGAATTACCTACTGTCTGCATAAGATCCAAAGACAGGAGACAGTCCATGAAACTGGCTGCTAGTCAAAACCTTCCTCCTCTTCATCTATTATGGAAGGTGGTCCATGAAACTGTCTGTACATTCACTATCCTCATCCTTCCTTCACTGAAAATTTCTAGACTTAGGTCTGAGTTCAATAGAATAATGAAGACATGTGTTTACTGCTGGTTATAAATTCTAGGTTCTACTCCACAGTCAAGGGTCGGACTTGCCTCAGGTCTGAGGTTCATAAATTCACTGCCCATAGGGTTAAATACCACCCTTCTCATAGAGTAAGTAAGAGCACAGGGAGTTTGGATCAGGAAAAAGGATAGGTAGGAAGAGCCCTTGGGGGCACAAACACAGACTCTTTTTTAGACACAATGTTAGGAACTGGTTGTTGATAGCTTCTACTGTTATTTCAATAATGGAACTTGTGTATGATGCAATAGCTGTCCCGGGAAGGCTATTCATGCTAGTGTTCATTACAGTTTGCTCAAAATTCATGTAACATGTTTTCCGTTTCCTTTGGAAAATGTCTACACTACATCCTGACATTTAATCTGTTGCCTTAATGGGGGTGACTAATGTGAGCTGTAGGTTCTTGGCAACTTCGAAAGAAAGCCAACTTAATCTACTAATACCTTTTTTAGGCTCACAGGAAAGGGGGTTGGAGACAATTAAGAAACACAAGTAACTAGTGTACTTTCCTTGAGCATTCTTAGTAAAAAGAAGTGTGTATGTGTTTTTAAAATACGAAGGTCTGGTTTAAATAAAATATTTAACCCTTCGAAAGTCGGGACTTTAATATACATTTAAAGGTGCAGAGGTTTGGGTGGGGTCAGCTGTATTGCAGCCAGTATCTTGGCATGTTAGTGTGCACACAAATCTCTGGTTTATGGGACACTGGGAGCAGTTACACAGAGGGTGGGGTAGACAAAGCAAAAGCAGTGTTTAAATTGTGCTTGGAAAATGTTTTGGATTCAGTAGAAGCCAAAACCATGGGAACTGGCCTATATCCTTAGGGCTTAAAAGAGATCCAAACAGGCTTACCATGGAGTGGAAGTATGCAGAACACCAGACTTCAGCCAGACAACCAGAGTTCTGGTCTCGCTTGTGGGTAAATTGACTGTGCACTCAACTCTTACAAACTTGGGTCTCAGCTTCTTTACCTATAAATTTGAGCGGGTTTCTAGCTCTAGCTTTCACAGCAATAAATCATTCCAATGGGAGCTATTGGCGTGCACGGTCTCTTTACTCACGTTCTTGGGGACTTCGTAGTGTGGGGGCTCTGACTGTGTTCATGGCTTGGACTTTTGGGCTCTCACCTACAATTCCAATAAACAGGGGGTAGTATGGCGATTGTAAACAGTGGTTTACAATTAGGGCATTTACATTAGGGCATCTAAAAATCTCACAGGTGTAGACAACTTGGGGGATTGGTTCATCCCGGTGCTGGTGCTATGTGTTGGGATGTTATCCTACAGTTTAATGGTCAAAGAAATGGGCTTAGGAAGAAGTCTTGGGTCAGTGTGTGGCCTCATTTATCCTCTAGTGGCAGAGATGGTATGGATGCAAAGAGCAGGAAAAGTTGGCCTTCCTGAGTTGCTGCAACCTGCAAGGGCCCTCCACCAACAGGAAGTGTCCTTACCTCATGGAACCTTTGGAGCCACATAGTGAGCTCCTGTCAGGGAAGCGATCATGCTGGAGATTGGTGCAGGTGACCCTCTCCGACACCCCTTGCGGGAGGGGGTGAGAAGACACAGCACCAGTGACTCAGGCACCGGGAGCCAGTCAGTACCAGAGCATGCTGCAGACTCATTTATTAAGGAAGCTAGCCCTGCCTTTATACCCCCTCCCAAGGTCCTATTGGCTCAGGCAGCTGATTCTGCTGTGTTTTCCTTTCCTCATTGGTGTCTCTGGTCAGGTGTCTCCTCATCAGCAGTCTCTGGGAGTAGAGGCAGGCTTGGCTTAGGAAGGAAGTGCCTACTGTGCCTGCTGATGTGGGCTGGCTTGAGTACCTGGTAGGGCAGCTCTGGCTTGGGTAGGCTGGCACAGTTTCTCCTACAGAAGATGTCACAAAACTTGCTCCAGGAGATGGAATTAAATTACTCTGCCTGATTCAAAGGAGGGTTGTTTGTTTCTGTTGTTGTTTTTAATTATAAGACCATATTGTCTCAATGGTTGGATTACGGAATGAGTTTTACATTATACGTTAGGATTCGACTGAGAGGGTTTTCAAAGATAATTAAAGTCAGAAAAACGTAACTTTTATTAAGAAGTCATGTATTTGAATATATCGAGACAATGAACATGGTAAAAAAAAGAAAATACCAGATGTCTTGTTTCCCCTTCTGTCTTTACTTCTCTTTAAAAATTGCTGGAAGTCATCCTTTACTCTTTGCAAAATGTCCTCTATTCACCTCCGCACAAATAAACTTGTCTTTAAACAACTTCCAATTAACCAATCACTGTCCCACAGATGAGCTATCAGTCTCTTTCCATGGCACTGGAGGAGAATAAAACAGGTCCAGTGAGTGATGTGGTCCTCCACTGGACTGTTATAAAGCAGGAGTAGGGATGAGCCATGAGTGGTGGAGTTTTGTCTTCTGAAGATGAGGGGACTTTCATATTTCCAGCATATTCTTGAAGAGCATGAGTATTTCTGAATGGGCAGGTTGAACACACTAGTTTGCCATCATCTGTGTCAAATATGACTGTATTTTATTCATTTCCGTTTCATATGTTAATTCCAATGTGGACCAATGTTGTAGAATTTTTAGTTGTGTGTGTTATGATATGACGCGAGAGGGACCTTGGTGGGCAGCCCCATGGACAGGTGAGGGAGAAACCACACCATGCAGATAGAGCTTATGTGGGAAGTTTTATTGGTGGGAGGGGAGTAGGGAAGAGAGGGGAGAGAGGAAAGAAAAATGGGGGGGGGCAAGACCTGATTGCCTCTTCATTGAAACAGTCAAGAGCAGAAATAAGCAAAGCTTATCTCTTAAGGGGACCTTTTGCGCCTGGAGTACTGTTTGCTTTGTGCTCACTCTGCCATGTCCCCAAGGGTTGGGGCCAGGTGTGCTAGGATGATAACAGTTAACAGGGTGTCTTACCTTTAATATGCAGGACCTATTCTGCAAGCCAGGGTAACAAAAGTCAAATACTGCCTCAGAGAATGGATAGTGTGGCTGGTGCTGTTCCCAACCCTAAGATAACAAAAAGGAGTAAATGTTTGAATTGTCATTTATATGCTTCTCTGAATTAAGTTCAGAGTTCAGGTGCAAATGTGGCTAAGGTGCACAAAGTGTGAGCTGTGGCCACAAGGACAAAAGTCGACAAAGCTCTAAGTCACAAAGTGGGTAGAGAGAGACTCTCTGTCATCTGAAGATCATTGTCCCTAGTGCATGTTGTCCATGGGTTTCTCTTAGGTTCCTGAGTCAACATTATACTTTTTTGTAAATTAAAAGAAAAAGAAAAAAAAAAAAGAATTAGGCTTGGTAAATTTCTGAGAAAATTGGGAATGGGAATTACAACATGCTACCTAATACATTCTTGGTGGTTAGTTATAAGGAAGATGATAGATGGTGAAACCCAGAGACAGCTGACCAGAGCTAGTGAGACCTCACTGACTCTGGACTGACAGCTGGGGAACCTGCATAGGACCAAACTATGACCCCCTGAATATGGATGGCAGTTATGTGGCTTGGACAGTCTGTGGGGCCACTGGCAGTGGGACCAGGATTGATCCCTAGTGCATGAACTGACTCTTTGGAGCCAATTCCCTATGGAGGGATACATTGCTCAGCCTAGATATAGGGGAGGGGTTTGGTCCTGACTCAACCTGATATGCCAGACTTTATTGACTTCCTATGGGAGGCCTTACCCATACTAAGAAGTGAATGGGGGTTTGGTTGGGGGAAATGTGGGAGGGGGAAGAGAGAGAAGTGGTAAAGTGAAAAAAACTTTTAAATAAATACAACAAAATGAATGATACACAGTTGTTAATAAAGCAGCCAGAGATGTCCTTAAGGTTTCTACTTTGTAAAAGCTTCTTGGAATCATTTTCTTCTAGCACATTCTTCCATGTAGCATGTCTAATGCCTTTTATCTTCTGCACAAAGCTCCCAGCACTGCAGGATTTTAAACTTCCTCATGAGCAGGTTTAAGGTAAACTAAGAGCCTTGTTGCTTGATATTCAGAGCTAGAGTCAAACTTGGTTCCAGGTCATTTGACATTACAGAGCTCACGCTGTACCATTAATAGACGCCAGATGAAGCTGCGTGTGCATGTTAAGTTTTAAAAGATGCCCTGAGGCGAATACTTTCCTTATTCCACACAGCTAATTTCTGGTTGGCAAAGGACAGAATTAAGATCAGTCATAATAGTTCCTTGTTTTCTTATTCCTTGGATGAAAAATTTAAGCACACAAATCCTACCATGGATTGAATTAACTTGCAGGTCTTGGAAACTGCACTGTGTGTGTGTGTGTGTATGTGTGTGTGCCCACTCATTTTAGCAATGTGTCAAAGGAGGGTTCATATTAAATCTATTCACTTTACAGAGAAGCGTGCATGGCATTGCAAGAGATAAGCTCTGGATTGCCTTTGGGTGCAGACACCATTTACATTGAGATATGCCTGTTTACTTTTGCTTAAAAAGTAAACTTTGCTCTTTACTTTTTTATAGATACTTCATGCTGCGTTATTATGACAGCTTCCACAAATATACTAGTGGAAGAAGTGAAATGTTTTGAGGGCTCAGGAAAACTGAGTCCTAGGAAGCTTGGAATTTATTCAAATATATCACTCTATATGATCTCTACTTGAAGGCAAACACTCCTAACTGCTTTTGTCAAGTATTTCACAGCATTCCTTTACTTTCCTGTGGATGTGCCTTGGCCTGCATTTAGTTCCTTAACACATTGTCCTGCAAGCAAAGTCCCCAGTACCTCCCACAAACGTCCCAGCCATTGCAATCTCAGGAAACTCAGCCAGAAAACTACCCCAAAATAAGCTTTATTGCAAGACAAGTGTCATATTTGATACATAGACCTACAAAAACAAACACAACCAAAATCCATTGTTTTTCCTCACAAACACTTGATTACAAATTTACATTGTTTTTCTTTTTAGTTATTAAAAACAAACAAACAAAACAAAAAAGCCCCCAAACATTGCATATAACTGGTTACTACTCTTTGGTTGACACAGGTGTGAGTGGAATGATTGGCAGTCTGTGTGTGCTTTGGCCATTTCACATATGAGATCTCATCACTGGTCCAGGGATGGGTTCTCCAGAGAGAAGAACATGGAGATGTGCTCATATTGGTACCTCCTGGTGTAGCATCTTTTCAACTGGCTAAAGCAAACTAAACATCAATTCATTTTACAAAGGTATTTCATACACAATAAGCTATGATAAAATGAGGCATATGGTGTATAACTACAGTATTAATGAAAATTCTAAAAAAAACATGGGTTAAAAAAAAACAACATCAACATATATTTCAACATATATTTCTTGGCTGCGTGGCATGATTGTTTGCACATATGGCAATCCTGAAATAGCTTGAACATAATAAATGCACCATTAATCTACGACAGCACCAAACACGACAGAACACGAGGTGTTCCTAGTCAAAGGAACAGCGGTTCTTCAGCTGCCTAGGGGACCACAAGTGCGCAGCGCGCCCTGGTAAGAATGAGGTGTTGTGGGCAGCACACGTGGTTCCTTGAGGTTATGAGAAGGAGATACAGTACAGTTTGGCCTGCGATGCTAACGGTCTCACAAGCAGTCAAGGTATTTTGCTACAGTGGTTGAGTTTCCTCTACTGTTGCCTGGTGAATCTGGTGATGTGAAATACTGTCACGTGAGCTGCTTTGGCTTTGATCTCCTTTAGATAGAATCAAACAACGTTCACGCCTTTTAAATTATCGATTACACTGCCCATTCAGCTCTGTAAGACTTTCTTTAAAATAGTCAGGTGCATACCAGTTGGAGGGCTGGCAGAGGAACCAAAGGAAACATCTCTTGAATGTACTGGATTTTTTTAAGCACCTCTAAAAGAAATAGTTCAAATTTATAAATCTAAAGAAAAACAAGCGAGTTTCCCTTTTTTGTTTACATAGTTTGTTCATTTCTCCATATATTACTGCATTAAAATAAATAAACATCTATATTTTTTTTAATTAGCAACTATAGCAAAATACCCAAAGTGTTACAGACTGCTAACAGAAAGAAAGCTCACATTATTTTTGTGCATTTAGTGCCATATGCTGACCTCTTGAACATTTAGGTTTTGTTTTTTTAATATATTTAAGAATGAAGTTATATAAAAAATACAGTAACTATGTTTGCCTTTGCACTCAAATCTTTGGCCATACTGGAGTCTAAATTATCCCTCCTGTGAGGGTCAACATTCCAAAGTCTGAATCAGGGAGGAGAGGAGCAGAAGTCTTTTTCTCTCTCTCTCTCTTTCTCTCTCTCTCTCTTCTTTAAAACTAGTCACTGACATTCCAAACACTTCTGAAGGCTGGCTGTGCTGGGAGCTGAGCTGGGACCCGAGTATGCAAAGGGCTAATACAGCTGAATCTGCAGCCTCATCCTGAGAGCCTCCCCCAGCACCCCCAGGAGGTAGTCATCCTGATTGTGTTCCTCCAGTTTCCTAAGCTCCTTCTTCCCATAGAGAGGGATGCTGCTGATTTCCAGTGTGTATGTGCCGGGGCTGAGCTTCTTCTTGGCTGTGTGTAGGTAGCTGAGGCCATTCCTCTGGTGGATTCGGAAGATGCCTTCATCATTCCCTTGGGAGATGACATAACGGATGTGGTTGTTGAGGGGCTCAATGGCCGGCACCAGTTCTAGGATGTGCTCCTTGGAGCCAAGGCCAGAGAGGTTGAACTTCATGTTGACCGGGCTGTCCATGGCAACGCTATCGAGGCTGATTTGCTCCACCTGGGGAAAGAGTAGGCACATACAATGAAGTCAAAAGCCTTCTGAGGCGGGGGAAGGGTGGTGGTGGTGGTGGTGATGGTGTTACAGCACCAGAGGCAGGTTGAGGCTGTTCCTTGTTTGGCCATCAGCTGTCTGTGAAAGAGGCTCTTGTAAATAGAGGTGGGGCAAAGCTTCAACCTTTGGATGATGCCCTGTAAATCTTCCTGACTCTCACCCATCCCCAACAAGATCATGAATCCTGACTCTTCCTAACTTTCATCATGAAAGGTACAGGACTTTGGCCACAGAGAACAGACCTGTATCTAGTTCTCTTTATGAGTTTATCAAAATAGCATCTGGTGCTTATTAGGAATTTTAAAGAGAGAGGCAGTCATTTTTCTCTGGTGTTGTGACCTTTTCAGCTTGTGTGCCTCTGGGCCCAAGAGTACCCAGTGGGATGTTAACTAATGAAGTTGGGCAGGGGAAACACTGTGTTGGGAGATTCCAGGGAGCTGGAGGGGAGTGGTGGTGGTGGTCAATATGATCATCGTGCCCCTTGTGCATGCCTGGGATTCTCAAGTAAACATTTTAAAGAAAAAGGGACAATTTAAGGAATGAGTCTAATTTTTATCTACTCTGGGGTCAAAATGAGAAGTCTGTTCAACAGCAGATCCTGCCCCCCAGGGAAATCATTGCCCTCAAGGCCAGGCCCTGAGTTTACTGGGACCCTCAGTACATACAGAGTCATGTTCGGAGTGAGCCGAGATGGGTAAAAGTCAGTGGATGGGGTCCAGATCACACGATCTAAATTTGTCAGCTAGGGTGTGAGGTAGGAATGCGCTTTAGTTAGAAACCCTAATACTTTAATGCAGGGGTGTTCTCCAATGAAGCTGTGGCTACAATAGCTTAGAGGAACCCTTCATTTTTTTTGTTTTTTTTTTTAGACAGATTGTGTTTCATGTACCACAATGGGAAGGCTGTGTATCTTGATGAATGATTTGCCATGATTAAACATCCGTTGGAGACTTCGGTCTGCTTAAAATTAAATGTAACATTAACTTGTTATTTGAAAATACTATCTGAGATTTGGGGGGCTAAATTAGTGTGGTCCTATAGCTAAAGAAAGGTTCTGGGGCCCAGAAAACTGAAGCAAGCAGTCAATTGACACTGCCAGTTAGTTGTGACTATATTTTTTTTGGGGGGGGCATGGGAGCAATTCTCAGCAATATTATTTGAAAAGAGAGGTGACTTGTGAAATCATACTGTTTCCGGCCTAAGGGACAGTCATCAACATCCCTACATGTGGGTTCATAATCACTGAGGTGCACATGTTCATGAGACACAGCTGATTGGTGAGCAGAGCTGGTGAACAGATCCAAAACCAGGCAGTCTTTGGTCTAACCTCGTAACTATGCTGCTAAAATGACATTAGGAGAGAGAGGGGAAAAAATACCAGAGGCTGGAAAGTCAGACCTGTAGCTCTTTACAAAAGGCAAGTTAACTGAAAGCGAAATTTTATGATGGGTAAGACTTAAGCACAGACTGGGCTGGTGGACCCACTGGAAAACTAAACTCACGAGGCCCCTCCCACTTTGTGGCACACATAAATCTAAAGCAAAATGATTGGAAGCTGAATCCTCGTCTTCCCCCGGGGGCTTTGTGAGCTAGGCATCATTCCCACTAATTTTAACTTGCTTATCTTTACACTGCACCTGCCAATTTACCCGCTAAATATCCAGATAGACTTAACTGACCTCAAGCTGAAAGCACGTAAGTGACACTGTGACAAAATGTGGATAACCCTTTCTGTTTTCGTTTGGTTTTTGTTTTGGCGAAACAGGGCTCCTACTCCGTTATCTACTCACAGCCGAGGCTGGCTCAGGCTCCTGTGCACTCCTCTTTTGCCTGGCATCTTTCTTGGGGTAGCCATTGATTTTGCACTCGTAGCACGCTTCTGGGGACAGAGCATTCTCCTCATCCGTCTCTGTATCCACTGATAGGTACTGTCCTTTGTTGAAGCCCATCCCTGAGACACAGTGGCTGTGCATGAGGAAGAGACACTGTTAGACGTTATTAGCCTGGGCGGTCTATAGATCTTTCAAAAACAAGGAGTCAACCAAGCAAGCTCTAACCCACTGTTTCTCAACCTTGGGGGGGGGGCGGTTGGCGCTACCCTTGGGGATTGTCAAATGGACCTTTCACAGGGGTCTCCTAAGACCATCTGAAAACACAGATGTTTACATTCCCATTCATAACAGTAGCAAAGTTACAGTCATGAAGCAGCAACAAAAATTATGTTATGGTTGGGGGTCACCACAGCATGAGGAACCTCCCGGATTAAAGGGTCAAAGCACTAAGAAGGTTGAGAATTGCTGATCTAGATTCTCAGTCACGGGAACCTGATCTTTGTGGTTCTGTTCTCCACACAGAGGGAGAGTTTTCCCCTCGATCTGAATTGGCAAAATTCTGAGCACGAGGCCTGGGCTTCCCCGTTTTCCAATCCTAGCTAGACGAAGCACTGACAGACAGTATAATTAAGGAGGTAAAAGCAGCCCAGGAAGCCCAAAGTCAGAGACAAACTGTTGCTCTGAGCCTAAAGTTGGCTCTTGCTGTTTGGGGAAGGATTCCTGCTTTAATAATTGGCATTTCTGAATTCTTACTTTAGTTAGCAAAAGGAGGCAACGTGTTGGCGCTAATGTGACCTGTGCTGGGCCCAAGCTTTTCTGTTATATGTGATTGTATAGCAGTCGGGGGAAGCTCGGTCCATGTCCCTTAGCGTCTGCTTCATATACTATTCCTTCCAAAGAAAATCATCCCAATATACTTGTAAGTCACCATCTTCTGTGTCACTCTTGGTGGGAGGCTGCACAGGGCTAGCACTCAACCGTGAGAGGTAAGACCTGAGAAAGTTCAGTTGCCCAAAGGGAGCCAGCCTTGTGGAGAAGGTTTGTCCCCTTCCTGGTCAACAGAAAACCAGAGGAACACAGAAAGAGACAAAATCCTTCCCCAGGGATTGCTGGCTCAGCACCTGTTGCTGCAGAACAGTGCGGGTCATTTTCTCATCGACCTCTTCCAGAAACGCACGCACACTCAGACCTTGGGTGGGAATGAATCAGTTTCAGGCACTCCGGAGAGCAAAGAGTGACACTATTGGAGCTCAACTCCTAGGCTCTTTACCAAGGAAGCTGTGCTATACTGCATGGCGCCTACGTCCCAACACTTTCCTCTCTCATGCGTCCCATGCTGTCAGGGTGCCTTTCCTCCCCTACAGTAGTGGCTGCAGCCTGAGCTGAGGAAAAGTCACCCTTGGCTGCTGATGGGGACCCATGGGCACCGATGGGCGCTGTGCTGCCTTACCCCTGTCCCACTCTGAAGTACCCCGGTGGGCAGCCGCAGAGGTAGCCTCCTTCAGTGTTGGAGCAGCCATAGCTGCACGGGTTGTTGGAGGAGGAGCACTCGTTGACATCATGGCAGGCGCTGGAGAGCTGGTCGAAGGAGAACCCTGAGGGGCAGGCACACTTGTAGCTCCCCAGGGTGTTGTAGCAGGAAGCAGAGCCACAGGCACCAGGGCTGGAGCATTCATTCTCATCTGTTCAAAGAAAGAAAGAGACCCTTACACAGGGAAGGGGCAGCAGATAAGGAGGATGCAGCAGTGGGGGAGTGCTCTCCAAGGGCCTATCAGTTTATAGGGGGAGATAACTTAAATGCCAAAAACACTACCGTTGCGACTGACTTCAAGACAGTCAGAGAGTTCATTTTAAAAACTACTTCAAAAATACATCCTTAAAGGCAAAAACAAACAAACAAACCCATAAAACAAAACAAAACCAAACAGGAACTCTCATTGCTCTTTTCTACTTCTACTCATATTCTTTTTGAGTATGAGGGCAGCCCTCAGGGACAGATATTTGCAGTTTACCTAATGAATAATTCTTTCACGTTCTTAACAAAGGGTTATTTCAAAAAACCCAGAGAGACCAGGTTGGCAGTCGCCAGGGCTTGTGAGAGGGAATAAGCGGGAATGATGGCTACTAGGTATGGGGGTTTTTCTTGGGGGAGTGGGGCAGCTGGGACTACTGGGGTTGGTGCTGCCTACCCTTGGAAGAACATGCCAGAGTCACTGTGCTGACACTTTCTAAAAAAGGATGAGTTTGATGGTATGTGAATCAGGTGAATTATTTTAAAAAACCTCATCTCTGTGTCAGCATTTGTGTCAACTGAGCCCTAGACCCTCCCCACCCCTTCATGTATATATAAGGGAGGAGGGAGCTTTTTATGAAAACGTTGGAAACAACCCTGCTGGACTCTATTGAACTAAGAGTGGGTTGAACTGCTCCAGAGCCTGTCTGGGGCCGCCTGAGCCTTCTTCGGGGATTGTATCCCACTGTTAGCCAACACTGAGCCTGAAGCTGCTGAATGCTCATCTGGCCCTGGAAGCCTGGCAAGGAGTGCCATTGAAGGTCTGTTTTCAGTTTGCTGTTATCACAGACTCAAGGCCCCACAGTGCTTTTGACTTGGAAAATTATGAACTTGTTTGGCTGATAGATGGCCCTGGGTTTCACTCCTTTGAGCTTTATTAGGACCCAGACTTCATCCTGGGCACAAGTCACATCTGGTCCATGGGATTCTTCCCATTCTTGTGACTGCATATGGAGTGTAGAGTGTTAGTGGACATATTTCAGCCCACGTGCCGAAGCAGGAACATCTGTGAGTGTGCATACCCAGGGAATGAAATGATTGTGGGTGGGGACAGGGATCTACAGGGGCTCAGGAGATTTCCTGGGTGGAGATGGGGCTCGACAGAGGCCTCTAGACAGAAAAATTGAGTTTCCTTAAGCACAGGATAGAGGCTACCAAGAGGGCAGATAATAGGTACATTTTAATGTAATGAGCATAGTTTGAGAATTAAACAAGACAACTAAGTGTTGAACTATTAGTCACCGAATATAAAATATGCTCAGATTACTTAATATATGACCCCCTGGCTTTTATTATATATAGAAAAAAATACATAAATTCTCAGTAACCTGGCTATGTGGGACCTGAATGTACCCAGTGTTTTATTTCTATATTCGAGATACTTGGGATTCTGCCCCAAAGCTTCATCCATTTTTATAATTAGCCCTCACATTAACATATGTACTATTTGTCCTCTAACATGGGATGTAAATGAGATAATAACTTAATAGCATGTTCCCACTATGATTTTATTCAGGCATTGTGTTAGGTAGAAAAATTACTAAGAAAGTCAATTAATCGAGGCAATTGACTTTGAACATTCTACTTACAAAACGTTTAAAAACAGGATAATGTTTCTAGAAGCACCATAAGATCTAATATTTATGTGCTATAAATATATAGCATGGCAACATTGTATGAAGTTAGTCAAGTATGGCCTTGTTTGAGATACATTGTGAATTAAAATGCCAGCTAGGCTATGTTATATGTTAGGATTAGTTTTAGTAAGCTTATACTATAGAAGCAACTGAAAGTTAGCAGCAGAAAATGGCAAAAAAAAAAAAAGGAGAAGAAGCAGAAGAAGAAGAAAAAGAAGAAGAAGAAGAAAAAGAAGGAGAAGAAGGAGAAGAAGAGGAGGAGGAGAAGAAGGAGAAGAAGGAGAAGGAGAAGGAGGAGAAGAAGAGGAGAGGAGAAGAAGGAGAAGAAGGAGAAGAAGAAGAAGAAGAAGAAGAAGAAGAAGAAGAAGAAGAAGAAGAAGAAGAAGAAGAAGAAGAAGAAGAAGAAGAAGGAGGAGAGGAGGAGGAGGAAGGAGAAGGAGAGGAGGAGGAGCAAATGTTCATTGGAGCCACCCTGCCCGCCTCCCCTCAGCAGGGTTTCTCTGTGTAGCTTTGGCTGTCCTGGAACTAAGCTCTTTTGATCAGGTTGGTCTTGAACTCCTACAGGTCTGACTGCCTCTGCCACCCAAGTGCTGGGATTAAAGGCTTGCATCACCACTGCCCAGAGAGTCACGCATTTTCAATTTTGAACAATCACAATACTTGCAAGTTGTGGAGAGTGCTACCTACATCTCGGTATTCTATGCCCTAAAATGTTTTCTGGATTCCCTGAGGTGACTTACTGGAAATTTACTAAAGTGGGGGTTTGGATGGAAAGCTTTCTCCAAAATGGACACTTTCAGAGAAGTTTACTTTTCTTGAATTTATGGTAACATGAACAGTATATAAACTTAGGACTCTGGCTACTTGACAAGAGTCTGGTGCAGTGACTGATAGTTTCAACTGCTTACTAGAGGACCCGGAGAAAACTCCTTGGGAATGGCTGCAGAGAGATAACCACTTTAGGAAGGAAAAGCTCCTAACTGGCTCTTGCAATCAGGGAGACCTGCTTATGCAATTTTGATCCCCTTTTCTTGTCTGGGTCTCACTGGCCTTGGGTTCTGCTGCTTTAGTCTGTGGGTGCTGGCACTGCAGGCACATCTTCCCACACCTCATCCTAGAAAAGCACTTTTGCTCTGCTCAAGGGATTTCTCTCATCAGAAGGCACCCAAGCCTGGGTCTCCTCTCTGGCAGCTTAGGCTAAAGCACTTAACTCACGGAATTTGGTGAAAAGGAACCGGGAATGGTACCTTAGCATTTCAAAGTTCACTCAGGCAATTTCAAATGGAACCCCCAACGTTGCTAAAAGCCTGTGCTGACAGTTTTGCATAGGATACACAAGTGTAAAAACTTGAATTGATGCCTTGTATGGGTTCTTATTTCTACTTAAATATCCTTGAAAAGGAAGAATTCCATGTGATGTAAGTAATAGGGAATGAATCTTTTGCCTTGAGCTTTGCAGAGCAAACTGAGATGCCCACAGCCCTTGCTCAAATGGTGGTCCTGGGGTTTAGAAACAACATGTTAGAATAAAGTTCCACATCATCTCTAATAGTCAAAACCACTATTGTCTATATTCTAAAGAGCTTGCCAGCACTTGGCCTCAGTAGTATCTATACCGTGTGTGTGTGTGTGTGTGTGTGTGTGTGTGTGTGTGTGTGTGTGTGTGTGTTCTGCAACCTAATTCATCGCTTTGGTAATCATCTAAAGATTTATCCTTACCCTTTTTCCTAGCTGCACGTTTTTTAAATTCTTTATCTGTCTCTTTAAGTTACTGTATAAGACAATGGGTTTCATTTGCAGCAGCCCGCCACACATGCTCATTATTCCCGTGCTCTAGAGCTCTAGATCACTCTGGAAACATTTGGTTTTCTTCTCAGGTCATTGAGCTGCCATTACAAACGTGTCTTCTGAGAAGAGCACACAAGATCAAACCAAGTCAATCCGTTTGGTGGATCATTACACTACTTTTGAATGACATGTATAGTAGCTTCCATCACTTCAGAGACAAGCATCCTGCTATTCCTGAGGAAAGAGGGGACTCTGCTTCCCTTCCTTCCGTTTGGCAAGGCAAGCTTCTACTCTTAAGATGTGCTGGGAAGTGCAGCTATGAGGTGTGTTCAAACAGAGCCAGGGAATTGGGCATGCACTAAGTGAGTCTACTCAAGAAGGATACTGTTCACTTTGATCAGTGGTTTCTTACAGGGAGAATTTCCCTGATTATTATTGATGCAAAGAAGAGAATAGAAGGAATGCATGTATGTTTTCTTTTATAAGCATTTTTGTTTGGAGCTGTCAACAGCATCTGCTGTGACTTGTTGCTTTTTCTATGTTAAAACACCATTGTCACAATGCTTATTAAAGCTGTGTGACAGGAGGGCACACATGGACTGGCCTCAGTTCTTGTTAGAATTCCTAACCAGACATGGTGGAGTATGCCTGTCATCCCAGGCCTGGGAAGCAGAGGTTGCAGGATCTAGAGTTCTAGGCCAGCCTGAGGCTACGTAGCAAGTTACAGACGAGCCTGGGCTATATGAGGACCTGTCTTAAAAAGAAGGAAAAGGTCCTTTGGGTTTCTAAGAGGGTAACAGATGAGCACCTCCACAACCCTTTTAAGGGTGAGCAAGGGTGGGATGGAACCCTGGACCTGAGGTGTGCCAGGCAAGTGCTCTACCACTGAGCTAACTCTAGCCCTCCCACACATCAACCTTAAACACTGCAGTGAGGAAAGTGAATGCTGGGCCGCGGGGCTTGCTCACCAACACATTGATTCCATTGGTAATGCTGTACGTATCCCTGTGGACAGCCGCACCTATAACCGCCCAGGATGTTCTGGCAGCCGTGCTGGCACCTGTGGTTTCCATCACATTCATCAACATCTGCAAAAACACCCCAAGTATACGGTCTTTACATTCCCTTGTTAAATGCGTTGTTCCAAACACAACCTTTTAAGGGAACAATAAACAGGCATGGCATACAGAGAGACGGGGCTTTCCTTCCACGTGGTTATTAGTCAGTGGTGGTGCAAAGAATGGCTGAGATAAGAAACCACCTTATTCTTATGCTGCCCACCAGACCATGGCACACCAGTGCTCTGAATAACAGCTTAATTTCAGCAAATCAACCATAGTAACCACAAATGTGGGGCATTTTGAATTGATCAGCTCCATATGGTATGATTTATTTGGTAAATTACACACACACACACACACACACACACACACACACACACACTACACTACACATTTGTGCACACATTACAGATTCTAGCTGATTCAAAAGTGATTCACATGTAATCCCTACCATGGGAAAGATTCAAAAACCACGGAGATATCTATAAATTATAATGGTTTTGCATGCAAAATTTTTTAGTCAGTCAACACTAATTAGATGCAAATCCTTTTTAAGTATTTGAATACTTTGTTATTTTTAGACAAGATGTAGTACAGTACATATGGAATAATTTCTTTGTTAATATATGCATACACTTTTGGAATGACAACTAAGGCTTTGAAATCTACCCCAAAAGAGTGAAATAAAACTGGCATGTCTGATGTGTGTGTAACAAATTTACATGGATAATTAATAAATGGTATCTTATGTGGATGGTCACGAGCTGAATTCACACATGGTGAGCAGCTGGAGGTTCAGAAGGCTTTCAATGTCTATTGATTTCCAATTCAAAAATTAAAATTACAAATTTTAAAGCAAAAAATGGCTGAGCATTACCAAAGTCCTACGATTCTTACAAAGAGCAATATTTAATATTTTGAATGTTTCTAGAGCTGAAAGCCACACACTTGTGGAATAACTTTAAAAAGGATGACTAACTCAATAATATGAATTACAGCACAATATAAAAATGCAAAGGTGATGTGGCTAGTACATAATCCGAGGCCCTAAACACCATCATATCCATCTTCCTGTACCCGAGCATTTGCCAAGGAAACACTGAAGACCCACTTGACAGTGTTTTGGACTGCAGGGAGATTCTTACTTACCTCCCCCAATAAGGTGTTCTCTTGGATTTTGTAAGGGAAAAACATTTATATCATGGGAGGCACCGTAGGCTCCCATGTGAAGAGAATGGCACGAGAGCTTCAGTCTATAAAAGGGCCACAGCCATCAGCTCCCTGGCCCCCAGTTAGTTATTATCTCTGTATGTGTTTGTATATGGTATGCATGCATGTTCTTTTGTGTAAAGGTACATGCAGGGAGGTGAGTGTTTGTGTGTGTGTGTGTGTGTGTGTGTGTGTGTGTGTGTGTGTGTGTGTGTGTGTGTCCCTGTAGTAATATCTTGCTTGTACAAATAAAGCATGTCTGAAGGTCAGAGAATGGAGCTTGCCACTAGCTAACCATAGAGCTCTGTAGTTCTGTATAGGAAGTGAGCTGGGTGGGAACAGGATATAAGCAGGGAGAAATAAGAACTTGTTGTCTTGTCTGCTGAGATGCTAAGGAGGTAAGGTGTGGTGGTGGCTTGCTCCTTCTTCTCTGATCTCTCAGCATTCTCCTCTATAACTGACTCCGGGTTTTTATTACTTAGACCAATTAAGAACTCCATTTACATGTTCCTTTATTGAGCTTCACCTTGGATACTGAGGCAGGGTCGTTTGCTGAACCCAGAGTGTGCGGATTCCTGTGGTATAGCTATCCACCTTGCTCCCTCCACAGAGCCCATTCTTGCTTCCAGAGCATTGGGATTACAGAAGTACCACCATGACAATTTGGCATTTACTTAGGTTCTGGGACTCTGAACTCTGGGCTACAGGCTGACAGGAGAAATGCTTTACGTATTGGGCCATTTCTGAAGCCCTAATATTAAGGACTCTCATGCACACAAACTCACCTTCACAGTTCAGCCCCGAGGCGTCAAGAGAGAACCCTCTCTGACATTCGCAGCTGAAGCTTCCAGGAGTATTCTGACAGATGCCCTTTGCTCCGCAAAGTGAAGGCTGAGATCCACATTCATTATTGTCTAGCAAAGCAACAGGAAGGGTTTGAGTCAAGCTTTCTGGCATGCACTATGTGAACTAAATCTCACTCCGTGAAATAAACTGATGGATACAAGCTCAAGTTTCCAATGTGTGGAGAAAGCATTTCCGACAAAGGCAAATCTGCATTTATTAGCAAGAGTAGCATAAAAAGGTGCATTTTTTCAGTGCCTTGAAATCAGAACATAGTTTACAGTTACTAGAGGCACCACTTTAGATGATATAGACTAAGAATCTCTTAACATGTGCCTTCTAAAATAAAACTGAAAAATCCCATTTTCCTATTAGCCTTTGGTCATATTTTATCTGAGTATCACAGCAGGATGGAATATGAAATTTGTATTGCACTGCCTACAGTACAGATATGCGATGAGGACTTCTGCTGACTGAGGATGACATGTCAAAGCACCACACAGAGTGTGCCCTCTGCGCACACGCACGGCCAGGCCTTCTTCCTGCGGATACTGTTCTTGTAAGCAAAAATTCACATTGCCTACAACTTCCTTAGGCCAGAGTGAGCTGAAGTCGTCTGGCACCTGCCCGATGTCTGCAAAATACCGTGGGTCGGATTTGCCTTACCAATGCAAGCAGTGTGATGCTGGGTGAAACCCGGAGGACATTTACAGGTGAACCCCCCCAGGGTGTTGACACAGAGGAACTGGCAGTTGTGCTGTTTGGTTTGACATTCATCCAGGTCTGAAATGACAGAGAGGTAGGTCCAGGCGAGTCAGCAGGGCTATCCAGTTATGCATTCATTCTCATGAACCCACAGGAGCCGTGTGTTGACTGGGGGAGCCTTTGATCTGAATTTCAGCTCTAGTCTGTGAAGGTTCCCAAATTAGGCAGCCCACATATAGAATGCTATGGATCAGGATGGGGCGGCTAAAGGTTTTTAGGGCCAAGCATTCTTAAAGCAAGTCCACCATTTTCAAAGCTCACAATGGAGAAGTAGTCCTCCTTATACTCAGTGTAGTTTAGTACATGGGTGACTACTTATTCAAAGGAATACTAAATGAAAAGAAAGCAGAGTTCGGAAATGGAGGAGGGTTTACCAGATCTAAATGGCAACACCATTACTAATATGAGGAGAAGCAAAAGCTTAGTTTCTGCTGGGTATGGTGGTGCCAGTCCATCAAAAATACTGTAAGAAACCAAACCAAAGCAAAACAAAAACAAAAAACTATAAATTCAGGAAACTCAAAATTTGATTTCGGTTTACGTGAAACTTAAGTTAGGAAGAATACATTCAGCTTGAGTTCCCTGTACAGCGGGAGGTAGGGGTTCCACACATTACACAAACCCTGCAATGTCAGTTCATGAGAATCATTTCTCTAACAGGTCAAGGAAATCCCAGAACTTGATGCTTTTTATACACCTATTTTAAAAATATAGGTTGGAAATAAAACCTTGCTTCACAGAGAGTACAGCTAAGCCATCTGCTCAATCTATTAGCATAATGCGTAGGAGGTGCCTATAAAATCAAGCAGAGTATGACATTAAAACCATTCAGTGATCAAATTTAGCATGGCAATTACTCAAATACAAAAAGTAAGGCACATACGGGCTTCTCACCTTGCTGCAGTAAATGCAGATGAGAAATAGTCAGGTAAGCAGCAACAAAAACTCTAACCTCTGATGGTTTGTTTCAACTCTTGCTTCACCATTTTTTTAAAATGAAATTATCATATGGATGGATGGATTGTAATATTTTCATCCAGGGACACCACTATAGTGATAACCCCCATTACCTCTTCCTGTCTCTCCCTCTCGCCTCTGACCACCTCCCCCAAAGATCCCCCCAGAACGATCTTCAACTTTCATGTCACACTTATTTTCTTTAAAATTCTTTATTTTAAAAGTTTTTAAAGTCAATATTTAAGACAGCACACAAAGTAGTACTTTTCATTATGGCATTTTTACACTCCTTAAAAAAAAGTTTAGAATCTGTATATGTTAGAAAACATGATATTTGCATTCCCGAGACTGACTTATTTTCTTTAATGTGATGACATCCAGTTCTACTCATTTTCCTTTGATGTAATTTTGAGTTTCCTGGATTGGAACAAAACAAAAACACCCCCCCAAACCCTGCAGTGTGTGTGTGTGTGTGTGTGTGTGTGTGTGTGTGTGTGTGTGTGTGTGTTTTTCATTTCTATGGAGTGAAATATGGTGACTTACATTTTTAAGTCCTTCTTCCTTATATAATGGGAGCCCTAGTATGGTTTTCTGTGAGCAGTGTCTTAACACAGAGGAAGCCTATGCCACAACTCTGATCACAAATATGTAAACATTACCAAGGAAGGAAGAGAGAGATAAGGGTGGCTGTGGCTGTGGCTGACTTCTCTCACCTTTACACGTCTTTCCGTCCTCCTGCAGGACATATCCCCGGGGACAGGAGCACTGGTAACTGCCCTCCGTGTTCTTGCAGATGAAGTTGCACGGTTTTGGAGACTGTGAACATTCATCGAGGTCTAAGTAACAGGGATATGAGAACATGAGCACCCTGGTTACAAGAGATGGCCAGCTCCTCTCCTCCCTCCTCAATCTCTCTTTTCATCCTTCTTGCTTCTCTACAGTCTAAGGTTTCCCCAAAGTAGCAAACTAGCTTACGGTGGAGATCAACGTACAGCTTGGCTAGCTCTTGTAATGTCTAGACAACTACTGGGGCTCAAACATTTCTTCTTCAGATTGATTAGGCTGGATTTAGACTCTGGGAGCCGGACATCCTCTGCAGGGTTCATCAGTGGACTCTCCCACCGTGAGCCTCCTGGACACACCCATTTCTTCACTGTCTCTCCAGGTTAAGTTTAGTCTGAGCCACTGGCTCCCTGTTGCAGCCTCTCACAGATGCCCTCTGAGCACTCTCATGACCAGCCAGGATCTCATCACTTTTCCCTTTGTTTTTATCTATTTGATTTTGGTCCCAAGGTGGTGTTGCATTTGTGGCCTTTGTATGCTCTGCTATCTATTTACGGAATCTCACTGTTAAGCCCTACTGAGCTGTCCTCACTGGGATGACCCATCACTTTACTGCCAGGCCTGTGATTGAGAGCAGGCAATCTCTATTTCCTCCACAGAGCTCACTGGATGGATGCCTGCAGCATGCAGGAAGAGTTCTTGATTGATAACCTACTCTTGGCTACTCCCTGCTGCTGTTTCTACTGTGTGAGCCAAATGCATATGAAGGGCTAGTTCGTTTTTCTTAACTTTTTAATGACAGCTACTTGTTACTTAAATAGGTAAGAGGATAGAGAATACAAAGAAACTAAGAAATGCTTGAATGACAAAAAAAAAAAAAAAAAAAAAAAAGAGGTATTCTCCAGCTTTCCATTTGCCACAACATGGTATGGATCAGATGGTTAAAAAACTTAAAGGAGAAAACTGTGTTGTGAAACAGTCAAAGGATACTGCAGCGGGACTGGGACTGCTTTTGCAAGGAGAGATTTTAGATGATGCCTACTTGCTTCATTTCATTACAAACTGTAGAAATGCATTCTGTTTCATACACACACATTCTGGATTCACAAAATGTCTATTTTTTTCCCACCAACTAAATACACATTCGTAAATTTTAAATAAAAATAGAATATGTTAAAAGTACATTTCCCCCCAATTTTTATGTTTCTCTCAATGCACAGAATTCAAGATGAATCAGATCCTGCACCCCACAAAATAAACTGAAAGGCAAGAACTCTTGTCATTCAGAACAGCATCACGGATGAATCTGCCAAGCATCTTACCTGCACAAGCATCTAACATCTTACCTGCACAAGCATCTTACCCGCACAAGCGTCTTACCCGCACAAGCGTCTTACCCGCACAAGCCTCTTACCTGCACAAGCATCTAACATCTTACCTGCACAAGCATCTTACCTGCACAAGCGTCTTACCTGCACAAGCGTCTAACATCTTACCTGCACAAGCATCTTACCTGCACAAGCGTCTAACATCTTACCTGCACAAGCATCTTACCTGCACAAGCATCTTACCTGCACAAGCGTCTTACCCGCACAAGCGTCTTACCCGCACAAGCGTCCTACCCGCACAAGCCTCTTACCTGCACAAGCATCTTACCTGCACAAGTGTCTTACCCACACAAGCATCTTACCCACACAAGTGTCTTACCTACACAAGCTGTTCCGCTGATGTCGGTGGTGTAGCCAACCTTGCAGAAGCACCGGAAGGAGCCCATGGTGTTGACACACTGGCCATTAGTGCAGAGGCTGGGCATGACCTTACACTCGTCGATATCTGTAGAGTAAGAAATAAGGAAGAAGGAATAGAAGTTAATGCCTGCACAGTGGAGATGACTAGAAATGGGAAGGGATGAGGGGACAGGTATGAGGTGGCAGTGAACACCCACAGACGTTCCAGGGTCCCCTTTCATGGTTTAGGGAACAGGCAGCGTAGTAGGAGGGAGACAAAAGCAACTGGAGAGGTGGGGAGAGACAAACAAGACAGGGCTACGCTGCAAGGCCCGTGCTGGGCTATTCATTTTGTGTTCTAAGTAGGAGTTTCTGTGTGTAAGTATATATGCATTTTACAAAAGCCACTGCTTTGATGTCTTACTCTTCTGAAATGTGTGATAATTTATATAAATTTGAGCCTCCCACATGACTTAGACATGTTTCTGTTAGCAGTCAAACCAACAGAAATGGGAAGGGGTAATCCTATCACAATTCCATCTAAAACAGGGGTGTATTTATGTGTGTTCTGTACATTCATCACAAAAATGTTCTTGTATACATGTGTGTGTGGAAGCCAGAGGGACTTCCCAAGTAAGCCAGGCTGGCCAGCCAGCCTCTGTTAGGGACCCGCCTGCCTCTGTCTCCCTACCACTCCTGGCCTTTTAAAAATGTAGGTCCTGGGAATCTAATTCTTGTCTTCATGCTTGCAAGACAAGCACTTCATGGCCTGAGATATCTGCCCTGCCCGCCCCCCCCCAGGCTGTGTGTCACAAAATTTAAGGATCTATTCCTACATCAAACCCACAGAAGACTGTATTATTCCCACTTAACAGATAAGGAAACAAAATCACACAACTATGATAACAGTAAATAATGTACCCAAGAAAATGGCACAAACCTATCTGATCCCAAAGGCTATGGAGGCTGGTAACCTCCTAAATACCATTGCCTTGTTGAAAGAAATGTTGCTCACCTGAGTGTAGGCAGGGATTCATTCTATTTTCTGGATACTTTCACACTAGCAAGTTTCATAACTAGGACTACTTTTTCACATGTCTTTTAAAACCATTTGGATGTATTACAATTCACTAGTCTTATACGGCGCCTGACGTCCCTCAGCACATTACCCCTTCCATCCGTGGCATATCCTGGGCCATGAGGACAGGTCTTTCTGTACTGGGCAGTTCCAGGAAGTGGGCACAGCTCACACTGGTGACCCCAGCCTCGCCCGCCATCACAGCAGCATTCCGACTTTGTGACGAGGTTGCGGCTACTGGAGGCCATCTGACACATTGTCTGCAATACCTCTGCAAAGCACAGACCCTGCCGGTTGTCTGGAATGGACACAGGTAAGACAGGAGTCAAGGTCAAGGAGCCATCATCTTGATTTTCAGGGGACAATCATGCTCTCCTCAGCAACAACCTTCCACCTTGAAATTATTCTTCTTAATGTGAGCTGTCTACATTTAGTGATTATAAAGTTTCGTTGGCATTATACCCCTGTGGTGCTTATACTATAAAACTTGACTAAAGTTTTACAATGTTTTCTCTTTTCAATCCAGTGAAAGTGATGTCTAAATGATAAGAAGCCCTATTCCCACAGAAACCCAAGGAAAGAAACATCTCACACATATATATCCTTTTAGATAAAGTAATGTCAGGTAGGAATTGAAAAATAAATTTATAACTATGTTTTGAACATGATTCTTATTCCATTATTTCCTGGTGTTTTCTACAGTGAAAGGACTGAGTATATGATAAACAGTATATTTCTGTAAGTACGGCTTAATAAGATGAGGGTGCTACTGAAACTGTAGTATTCTTTGTTAGGGTATCTTTGCTATGTTTTCAAAGACTCATTACCATTGGGGGTCTAGACTGGAGACAATAGGAAATAAAATACATTGTCTGGAGATAAGAATCTTCCTAGAATTGGAAGCAGCAAGTTGATACACCTCTCATGTTTGGCTCCATCAAGCTTCTGGCCAGTTTATCCCTCTTCTTTGTCTGGGTTCCTTCAAATTCGACCACATCCTACTTTTACACCTGCTGTCATTAACTGCAATGGCTAGCTAGAGCAGTGCACACATGTCAGCATTGACTGAGTGAGATTTAGTGCCCATGAGGATTCTATTTGCCTCCAGAAAATATTTTGTGAACTTTTTTTTCTAGACCATAATATAAAAATTAACCTCTACTGCACTTTTGGAATGTGGCATTTGCTTTGCATTAATGTTGGTAGAGCTTACTTCACACTGCAAATATTTTCTTTTGGAATTAAGTCATTTCCTCCTTGCGAGTCTTACTCAAGTCACATTTTCCGCAGAGCTTAATGAATCCTAATTTTGGAAAGATTATTTCAGGTTGTTATTTACATTACATGTGCACGTATGACATAGACATATAAATGTATCGTTTTAATAGACATTTACCTGTGGGGGAGAGGCATTAGAGTACTGTGCTTATGAGGTTCAACAGATAAGGATACATGAGCGGAGCTGTTCTCTGATGACATCATACACATGCTTTGCTTACCAAGAATAATATTCACATATTCACTTACCAAGGCATTCAGTGCCTGAGGAGCTCGACTGGAACCCTTCGTTGCACTCACATCTGTAGCTTCCAATGATGTTAACACAGCGTCCATTTTCACAGATGCCTGGCTTGGTCCTACATTCATTTTCATCTTCATAGAAAAAAAAAATCATATGAGTAACGAGCAGCTTGCAAAACCATAGTTCCCTCACTATTTTCCAGTGGTTACATACATTTAAAATCCTTTGACAAAGCACCAGGGAGATGGGATTAATATAGGCACATGGCTTTGGCACCCAGTGTTCCCGGGTGGCACCCAGGGGGTTCCTTTTTAAAAGCTTCCTTCTTGACCCTAACCCAGTGGAAGGGGGATGATGTTCTCACAGAATGGCAATGGAAGGAGAGCTCTTCCCCAAGGCACCCCACCAGGAGAGGGAGAATTCTGTGGGAGAGGGACTCAAGTTTGGTGGTAGAGAGATGGTCTGTTGAGATGGCCGCAAGCAGGGATGAAAGCTTTTTGAATGAAATCACAGGGTCAGTTGTGACCTCTGAGGGCAGTTCACGGGACAGAGAACATAGGGACAGAACAGTGCTCTTTGGCTTGGTGACAAATAAGTAAACAACAACAACCAAAACACAACAAAGCAAAAAACCAACTTACTCATATAAATTCCCAAATATCCTTACTGGGTTTGGATGACATTTTGCAAATTGTATTTCATGATTTCTCAAAGCTGTTTTCAACATAAGGGAGCTCATGACAGCTTCGTCTTTTTGATAAATTGCTCCTTTTCTTTTATACATTTTAGTTTTTCAGTCTTTAGTTTTCTGACATCTTTTCCATGCCTTCTTGCATATCTTTCCCATCTCTTTGTTTTCAAACCATCATCTCACCCTTTCTTACAAAAAGCATTTAGCTGAACTTAAAAAGAATTGTAAAAATGCGTTCATCTTTCATCTAGCAACTGAAACCATTTAGACTTGTGATTTCATTCTTACCTGCCATTTCATATGTTTCAAATTATTTCATATTTACTATGCTGTTACCCCATTCTCTTAACATCTATCAAATCAATCTAATTTTTTACGCTTTCCTTGAATCTCCAACCCAGGTTTGGAAATTACCACGTTCTTTCCACCCTTCTAGCAGCAGCCTTTAAGTGATTTCAGAATATTCCTTAAATGAATTTTCTACTGGAGTCAAGCAGAACATTTTATCTTTATCCTGTGCATGCTAGGAAAGCATTCTTTCTCTGGGCTCTTGTCTCTAGGACCCTTTATATTCTGAGACAAAGTCTTCCTAAATTGCACAGACTGGCTTAACCCAACTCCGTAGTCTAGGATGGATTTGAACTTGTCATCTTCTTGTCTCAGCCTCCTCAGGTTCTATGCCAATAGGGGATCTGTTCAAAAGTTTCTAACCTGTACCTTGTATTCTGATGTGACCACTGTGTTACGACACATATGTAATGTCTGTCTCTTGGTTTAGATTACGAAGTTTGTTAACTAGTTCAGAGAGGGCAAGGGAGTATGAAATAAATTCCCAAACAGATTTTTGGCAATGGCTTATTTTGAATGTTCTTACACTCCACTGAGTTTAAAAGTTTAGTTCAAGATTATTTCCCTTTGAACATTTTGAAAATAGTGAGCTATTTTCTATTGTCCTGCATTTTTGTTCATTTGAAGGGAATCTAGTTTTTGTTTGTTTTTGCTTTTTTCCTGGAGGCACTGAGTATTTTTATTTTATTTTTAGTGTTCCAAAACTCACAATGATGTGAATTTATGTATATATTCAATTTTAGGGGAAAACAAACCTTGTTATGAAAATTTAAAAATACTAAAATGATGAGCTAAATTATGAATTTGAGTTTTCTAGTTTGTTGTTTCTAGAATCTGATAGCTCAGGTCTGCCATCCTATATCTGCACATTCTCTCTCTCTCTCTCTCCATCTCTCCCTTCATATGTATACATAAATACATACATACATACACACAGGAAGAAACAGGGTTTCTCTGTGTAGCTCTGGCTATCCTAGAACTTGCTCTGTAGACCAGGCTGGTTTCAAACTCAGATATCTGCCTGCCTCCCTCCCCTCCCCCAGTGCTGGGATTAAAGGTGTGTGCTGCCACCACCCAGCTCAATATATTTTTTTATTGATTTATAACTTAACAGTAGGGATTAATTTCTCCATTATTGTGTTTGCTGGATATACTGCCTAATCTAAACTATGATACTTGAATGACAAGTTGATGTGCCTCAAGTTCTATCATTGTTGGTTCAATTTATTGCCACTGGCAATGACAATTAAAACAAAGGGGGTGGGGAAGCTGAGTTACCCACCACTGCTAAAATCTGTGGCTTTCATAGGGTGTGTCTTAGTGTGGCACTTCATCACCCAGGATATCTTGATTCCCAGCATCCACCATCTTTATCTTTCCTTGGACAATTTGTGCACAGAAGGACCATTTCCACACCCACAATCTCCCTGTGCCCACCCTCTCTCTTCCTACTCTGTGTCTCAGTCACAGAAAGTACCACCAAGAGGAGAATGATGCCCGAGACAGTCCTCAATTCATTCATGAGTCCAGGCACCATGGGATTTTGACTTCTGTGGACCATCCCACTGCAGTCCTTAGTGTGTCTATGCAGCCACTGTACTGAGAAGTGGATGCAACTGTCCTTCTGGGGACTGGCCTCACTTTCAGCCTTTATTTCCCCTTTCTACAAGATAAGGCCTTTTTGTTGCCTTTCAAGATCTCACAGTTCTTCTTTCTCAGGAAATCATACCCTGGTAGACACTCCCCAGTAACTTCTACTTTAAAAACCAAAACCAGAGGCTCCATAGAGGCTTACAGTAACATTATCCAATCAACTTATTCAAGTAAAAAATCCTTCTCATCTTTTATACTTCTTTTCCTTCATCTACCATGTCACAAATCCATCAATAATTCCACATGTTGATTAGTTTACTTTTTATTCTAAATCTGTACACACAACCATGGCCCCCATCCTGGATGATTTATTTTTAAATAGCCGCCTAGATGATATCACTATGTCTGCTTCTCCCCCCCCTTAAAATGCACCTCTTACGAGTCAATTAGAGGGTAAAAATGCTAGCAGTTAATTGAAATTTTACCATCTGCTCAGCTCTGTCCTAAATCAGCCATGACAACAGCCCCATGAGGTAAGTGTCCTCATGATTATAATTTGTTTTAGCACAAGGAATCTGAGACTCAGTTAATCCAACTTACCCTAGGCCAGCCAAAGACTTGTAACTAGGTTCTTCATGTTCATGGCATATCCCTGGCCTTACAAATAAAGTACTTTGCCTTCAGGCTTTCGCCGCAAAGCCAGACTCTCCACTGTGACTGCAAAGTCTTGGCCTCACTTCGTGCCTCACTCTGGCACAGACTCCAGCAATGATGGCCTTCATTGCTGCCACAGGATCTACCTTGATACCGACATTTCTTGAGTTTCCACTCCATGTCACAGCTCCCAGATCACTCCATTAAACATTCAAGTGCTCTCTACAGTGTCCCCTGCCCAATCGCAAAAACCTCATTTTCCTTAAAGGGCTTAATTGCTACTGCATGACATTACTATGCTCGTCTGTTGCTTTATTTGTGCAAGCCTCTTTTTCCCAAGCCAGGGAGGAAGTGGGGGATTTGTCCTCAGACAAAATCAGTTTACTCTGCGCTGACAGCTCTCAGACATGGTGAACGTTTCATAAATATAATTAAACTAATGGATGATTCTTGTGTAAAGGGTTTTCATGAGGCAGTGAGCTCTTTTTGATGGAGATTTCAATCTTTTTCTTAATAATTTCTCGAAAATGCTCAAATATATACCCTGGTAATTTTTATTTTTCTTTTTTTCTCCCCCCCCCCCCACCCCCGAGACAGGATTTCTCTGTGTAATAATAGCCTTGGCTGTCTTAGAACTAGCTCTGTAGACCAGGCTGCCTCTGGAGTGCTGGGATTAAAGGCATGCACCATTATGCTTGGCTAGTTTTCCTTTTTAAAAGAGATTTTATTTATAAACATACTGTAGATACCTGTCTTCAACTTGATCATTTTATTGATCCATTTTATATCCACATTTCTAATAGAGTTTTCTGTCATTTCTATTTTGTGAATGGGCCCACCCGCCTACACCTACCTACCTACACACACACACACACACACACACACACACACACACACACACACATTTGTCTTTGCACCTGTGTGGATGTGCATGTGTGTGTGAATGTGCATGTGTGTGTGTCCATGCTGTGTCCATGTGTGTGCGTGTCTGTGCGTCGCCGGTGCACACACAGAGATGGAGGTTACCATGGGTAGGTACCTTCCTCTTTTGAGCTCCTCTTTAGTTTTTGAGACAGGGTCTCCCACTGAACCTGGTTTTCACTGCCTTGGCTCACCTGGCTAGTCAGCAAGTCCTAAGAAGCCCACTTCTACCTTTCCAGTGCTGGGGTTGCAGGTGCCCACTGCTGAGCCCAGTTTTCACGTGGGTTGGACTGAGGTCCTTATGTTTGCACAGTAAGCTTCATCTTTACCTGAAGAGCCATCTCCCCAGCCCCTCATTCTACTTTGTTACTTCCAAAGTGATTTCTAACTCCTGTGGCAGATGTGTTTCTTTTCTGAGCTTTGCCAGATTACCACTGTATTGTCTCCTCTTTCATATTTCAATGACTTTTAAACCACTTGGGTTTTAATGTGACAGTCATTCTCATGGATTACTGAAGAGATTTTCTTACATCATTTTCTCTTGTCTGTTCTGTTCTTGAGTTTATTTCTTATTGTCCTCCCTGTCTCTTCCTCTGCTTGTACGCATGACTTGCATATTTGTGTAAGTTGGTCAGCCTTGAATAGTTTTCTGCAGTTTAACTTTATTTATTTATATGTTGGGAAAGTAGCTTCACAGGTCATCAGGGGAAAGCAGGCATAGTCTATGGTTTCAATTCACATACTTCTTTATGACCACCTTCTGGGAATCTGTCACGCTTTCTGTCCTTGTTGCAATGCGAGTCACAAAGTGCAGAAAATCTGCTTTGTCCCTCTACCTGTGTCTGGGCCTCTAGAAATCTCCACATCTAGACCAGACCGTCCATAATTAAACAGCATGGTGCCAGTCTGTCTGTCACAGACTGCAGGGTGGATCGGGGCCTCCACAAAAATACTCCCATGTCTCTCAATTGCTGTGCCCTGATCTTCTAATCAAACTTTTGAAAAACTGAGATAGGTGTCTAAGGTCTGAAAGAGAACATGTCACCAAACACCTGTGCTGTATCTGAAACTTTACACAGTTTACAGACACCCTTCCAAGTCTGTTGTGACGGGGTCTTTGTTGAAGTCGAGAGAGCCCACTACTCGTTTCTAAAATCTTCAAGGTTGAGAAGGACATATCTTTATTCCATCATCTTTAAATTAAACTGCCTTCTCCTAAACCACAATCATGGATGCTCATGCATCCATTTTCAATCAAATGTAATGATCTCAGTATATTTTTTCTATTTATTTGTGATTTGTTCAAGAAGTAATTGTTTGATTATAATGTGTTGCAGGACCAAGTTTCCACCTCTGGTTAATTTTACAGTTTTTTTTTCTGGGGGTTTTTCTATGTCCTATACAACATCCTTAGCTTGCCATGTTTTATATTTTTATTACAATTGACTTTTTTTTTTCTAGGATATTTCCTTGGACTCCAGGGTGTTTCGTGTACATTTTTCATCTTTCAAATGACTTTATTTTTCATCCTGAGTTTTACAAATGATCCTGAATTTTCTAAAATGATATTTTGTTATTTATGTGGGATTTCTAATTGTGAAATCATACTACCTGCATCACATGGACTTTTCCACAGTGTTTTTCTTGCAGCCCAAAAAGACTTTACATATGGTTCCCCTACAAGCTATAATGAAAAGCTTGAGGATCTACTTTTTTTTTTTTTTTTTAAGACAGGGTTTCTCTGTATTGTTTTGGAGTCTGCCCTGGAACTGGCCCCAAACTCACAGAGATCTGCCTGTCTCTACCTCCCAAGTGCTGGGATTAAAGGTGTGTGCCACTGATGCCAGGCTGAGGATCTAATTCTTACTAGATAGCCAGGCCAGCTTTGAACATGTGGTCCCAAGTGCTGGCGTCACAAGGTTTAGCCACTAAGCCAGGACTCAGGGGCTTACATCTTATATTGTGTGTTTTAACAGTAAAAAGTACAGACACAAAATTCTGCCTATCAGCAACATCATAAAACATTAGGGCTAAAGAATATGCCTTCTTTCCCATGCCTCCGCCATTATACACCATAAAGAATAAGAATTAAGCCCTTTTTGGAGATATCCAGCTCATTTGCAACAGTTCTAATGAGAAGCTTCACCCTGACGTTTACCCCGTTTCCCAGGAAACAGACAGATGAATGTGCTGGCCTTATAACAAGAGTCTGCTAGTTATAAACAATGGAAATTTTCCATGTAAATATATAAAGCAGGACTTATTTCTGAGTGCTTTAGCCAGAAAAAATTACGCTCCGATTTAAAACAAAGGAAAAACCGTCTCATGAGAGGTGATCTGGCTGGTTACCGGTTACTTCCTCCTTTCCCTATGTTAAAATTTTGCCCTGTGCTAGATTTATGGAACATTAGGGTTGACTTAGGAGCCTGGGCTAATCCCCTGAATTGACAGGTCTTGGATGACTAGTGATTCTAAAACTACCATGGTGTAACTAAACTCCTAACATAGGACTTCAGGACAAAACAAGCAAGCAAACAAACAAACAAACAAACAAACACACAAACCCTAACTTCCATTAAACAGTTTGCTATGTTACAAGACACTGCGCTGCAGTGTGGATACTGGGCGTCCCCTGAAGGCAGAGATGCTAAAGGTCAGACACCTTGTGGTACTAGTGGGCGGTGGGGAGACCTTGAGGAGGTTGGGCATCACAAGATCCCAGGGTCACTGCAGACTTGTCCCCTGCTTCATTTCCTTGGCTTTTTGCGGTCTGAATAGTACTTTTCCTATTGTGACACGATGCCTGGACGCTAAGTTCAGAGCATGGGGCCATGGGTCATGGACTACAACATCTGCAGCTATGAACCAGAACAACCTGTTCTCTCTAGACATTATTTCAAACACTTTGTTGCAGTGATAGAAAGAGGACTAATATATAGAACTCCATGCAGAATTTAGTAGGGTACTGCACTTTAAAGATTTATGTTGTACATTCGATTTAGGGATTCACTCTTGCCAAAAGGTCAAAATTTTCAGGTAACAATCAAGTCACTCTAGATAAGTAACCTTCAATTTAAGTATAGTTTTGGTGGTTAATTCTTGCTGTGAATTGCAATTTCTCTTTTTTAAAAGTTACCCTATGTATTCACTTGTTTGTGATACTTCCAGAAACCATATTACTTTTGGTTTCCTATAAAATTACATGTTATTTTATATTGCTTCACTCTGTATGTTTATGGTTATTTCTGTATTACCATGCACACACATTTACCATACTCATTTTAACAACTATGTATTTTCTAGCATGAATATACCACACTCTATTAATCTGTGCATCCATATGCATATTTTGGTGGTTTCATTCATTCATTTTTTTGTTAGTTCAAACAACACAGTGCTATATGTCATGCATTTATTTCCCCATGGTAGCTTCATTTTTTTTAAAAATGAACTTTACTGAGGTATAATTTGCATGCCATGAAATTTGTAAGTGTGCAATTGAATGGTTTTTGGTCAATTACGGGCTCGCATAACTGCCACCACAAAGTAGTCTTCTAACATTTCCATGCCCTAAAGGCATCTCCGGTGTCCATTTGCAGCCTCTCTCTGTTCTAAGTTTGAGCAGCAGGCAACTGTGAGTAGATTCATTTTTAAGGAATCTTATTCTTTATTTTGGTATTTTTTTTCCCATAGAAACGGGAAATTACTAATAATTGCTGATTCCCTAAAACACCTCAGTTGTCCTAGGTAGTGGAGGCTGGTGAGGGAGAAACAGGTTCTCAGTTAACACAGTTCCTGTTCTTAAGGAGGAGAAAGCTCGTGTAGTGGGTTGCAGTGGCTCAGGTGGCAGACAGCACTTCAGTTGTGACGTGCTTGCAGGAGGCATGACTGGCACTCGTTGTCAAGTCACAGCTCTATGCCCCACCCTCTTAAACAGGAATGTGCAGAGACTCAGACACGTGGAGTGACGGGGGAAGAGGTGATCATGCCGCTGGACTGCCTCTTAACTGCTCCCCTCACTCATGCGTGGATGCAAAGTTAAGACTTAACTTCAAAGCTTTCCTTTTGTTACTGAGAGCAGAGAGAGGTATTTCCTTCACGTTTTTCTACACTTTAGCATTTGATGTATCAGATGCAGAGGCTCACAAATAACAAACGGCCATAGTTTCCAGCTATGCCAACCACCACTGCATGATCCAGAGCCCCGTGTGCTCTCCTGGACCCCGAGATGATGGACACTGGCCTCGGCACAGCCCAGAAAAGGGCTGGCTCACGCTTACCTCGCCTGGGAAGAGTGTGAGATCTGGCTTGGAGCAAGAGTGCTGCTCCAGTGGAGACGGTTCTTTCTCGGGACTTACCTACACAGCCCTCTCCATCGGGCCTGCGGGCCATGCCAGGGGGGCAGATGCACATGAAGGTGCCAATCAGATTCTTACACATCATGCCTCGAGATTCACAGTCATGTAGCCCTTCGGCACATTCATCCAGATCTATTAGACAGTTGTTAAAATACGCACAGAAAGGAAAAAGAAGTAAAAATGACGCTTTGTGTTTATTGGGCTATACATTAGTAATTTGCAGTCATTGTTTTCTGGTCTTTTAACCCCAGTCATGCTGTCATTTGGTGTGACAGACAGAGGAATAACAGCTTGATCTGCCGAACAGAGCTAGCTCTGGTGCAGGGGGTGCCATTGTAAGGACTGGTCCTTACAATGAGTTCACGGAAGGTCAGGCGACCTTTGCTTTAGCAAGATTCTGAGATCATGATGACAATGGGATGTTCCAGCCACCCCATTGTAGACTGTTAAGTGTCTAGGTGGGGGAAATATACAGCAAAGCTGACCCATTTCTTTCTGACCCATTTCTTTCTGAAGGCTCTGAAAGAAAACTTCTCAGAAGAAGACAGTGATCTAAGCATGACACATCCCAATAGGGCAAGCCAAGCTGCAGATCTACCCTTACCTTTACACATCTTCTGGTCTTCCCTGAGGGCATAGCCAACTGGGCACGTGCATTCATAAGATCCAAAAGTGTTCATGCAGCGGAAGGCACATAGCAGTGGGTTCTGGGCACACTCGTTGATATCTGATCAAAGAAATGGTCATGCGCTCGCTCAGCTCAGTGAGACAGTCTTCATTATATTCTCTCCCCTTAATCATTTCCTTAAAGAAACACTCATGTGGGCCGGGCAGTGGTGCTGCAAGCCTTTAATCCCAGCACTTCAGAGGCAGAGGCAGGTGGATCTCTGTGAGTTCGAGGCCAGCCTGGTCTACAAAGCTACACAGAGGAACCCTGTCTTGAAACAAACAAACAAACAAACAAACAAACAAACAAACAAACAAACAAACAACAATCCACTCAACCAACCAACCAACCAACCAACCAACCAACCAACCAACCAAAGAGAAACACTAGTACTTGCAGATCATATAGAAAGCAACGAGGTAATAAACCTTACACTTCTGGCATGTAAAATATAGTAGCTTGCAAACTTATCCTCCAGCAAGTTAGTGGCTATATGCTGGGAGAACCAATCACAAAGGCTACCTGGAGTTTTAGTGAATTACCATGTTGACTGACCTCTCTCCCTCTTCCCTTCTCCCAATCTACCCAGCACATGACCTTTATTCTGGCAGTGACAGCCTGAGAGCTAAATCTAAACTCCTTAATATCCAAGATCTGTCCAGGGGACCGAATCTTGAGGCCATGATGCTAAAGAGGGAATGGAATTCTGGAAAAGGAGCTCTCTGAAAGCGTGGTATGCTTTCTTTCTTTTTGTGTATGGAGCCTAGGCTGTTGACTGTGCCACACGTGTGTGGGACAGAACTCAAGGAGGCTGGCTTCTTGGTTCCAAGACTGGAACTGAAACAACTGAAACCTGAGCTTTCGTGGGCTCCACTGGGCTGCCATTCATTGGGCCTATGTAAGTTACCTCTGCTAAGACAAAAGCATCCACATTCCTCAAAGGAATGTAACCAAGCCCAGAATGTATCACCCCCAATATCCACAGTACAGATTGAAAATTAAGAGATACATTGAAAAGCCACAAAAATGTAAACAAATCTTAAAGAAAGTTAAAACTAGAGGTGGCAGCCCCGAGCCACTCAGGTGCTGTGGTCAAGAGGCAAGTGCATAGGACAGGGACTGAGACCGCTTGATGAGCACAAACAGCAGAACAACAGTGTGACTAAGGAGGGAAATAGTTTCCCCAAACACGTTCTATGCATCAAAGCAAGACAACGCAAGCTCAAGACAGCATGACTTGCCTTCGCAGTTCATCATGGGCCCTGGCTCGAAGCCCTCATTGCAGTTGCACTCGAAACTTCCAATCACGTTGGTGCACGTACCATTCCCACAGGGATTGCCGATAGAGCACTCGTCAGTGTCTGAAAATCAAGGGAAGGTGTGCAGAGTTCCCCACATGCTTCAAGGTCCCAAACAAAGCACAGCGACACCCCCACCCCCACCCCGCACCGCCTCCTTGGCCTTGGCCAGCCTTTATGTGTGCAGAGGACCTGAACGGTCACTGTGCAAGGCTCTGACTCTCAGAGGGTAGTGCTTCCTGCAAGGGTCACAAATCCAAAGGCTGTATGTGGACATTTGTGTCGAGAAGATGTGTGCAAAGACGTAAAATGAAATGGACAATTCTCCTAGTCAGGCTTTTGTCAATGAAAAACAAAAAACCAAACAGTTTTCTTTCTTTCTTTTTACTTGTTTGCTTATGTTTAATGCTAGGGACTAAATCCAGGCCTTGTGTATGCAAGACAAATACAGTCTGTCACAGGACTACATCCCAAGGCCTTAGAGATTGCATATTTGGTTAAACACAGAGATACTGGGGAACTTCATCTTCATGTGAACCGAGCTGCATGGGAAAGATGCAGAAGTGTCGCTGCTGTTATCAGCTCATCTCAGTTTTCTAAGTCTTACCCCCACCTATGTTACCCGAGGGCCCTGGGGGCTAATCGGAGAACAAAACAGGACATTCCAACTACATCAGCCAGAGCCGATACTCACCCACACAGCGGACTCCAGTGTAATCTAGGTTGTAGCCCATTGGACACTCACAACGGAAAGAGCCATCAGTGTTGATACACTGACCATTTGAGCAAATGCCTGGGCTCTCGAGGCACTCATTGACATCTGAAACATAAAACTACCCATGAACTTCCTCATAAGAAAAGATATGCCAAGACAGTCACATCCACTAAACACACATCTAACATGAATGGGACATCAGCATTTATCTTTGTGTTAGAAAATCAGATACTTCACATATGATACATACATATGATAAATGGTTCACAGACTATTATGTTCATACTTAAATACACTATAAGACATACTAAAACTAGCACGGTTTGTAAGATAACTGAAAAATACATCTACCTGTATAGAATGTGGCAGTAGGTTAAAAACGTGTCAAAGCTCACCTTCTCGTGTGTCATGGAGACTAGGGACTGTCCCGTGGCCATATGGACACAGATCCTGGAATGCAACTACAGAGAAACAGGTTCTCTGTTACTGAAGCACTTCGTTTTAAGGACCAGTTAACATTGTACAAATCCATCTTTAACAAGAATGTTTTCTCTCTGTCATGTTGTTGTGTACCATCCCTGGGCCATGTTCCCCCCCCCTTCTTTTGAAACAGTCTTAAACTTGCTACCTAGACCAGGCTGGCCTTGCACTTACAGAAATGGGCTTGCTTTCCGCCTCCTGACTGTACCTGGCCATGATTTATTTTAAAACCAACACTGAGAATACAATGAGCTTCTGTCTACCTGTCTAACACTAGGAAGTCGAAAAATGTCTTTGTCCTTTACACACAGAAGACACTCCTAACGTAAGACACACCGCAGGTTGAATTTGCAGGGAATTACTCTACAGTGCTGATGGGAAGCTGGAGGCGACTGTGCTGATTTCATGCCTCAGAACTTTATGTAATGCCCTGAGAACCACTGCCCATGATGTTACAGCAATACAGGCTTTTATTTGTCTGAGTAAGTAAAAGCAGGAGTTAGGCCTATTCGTTACTGTCAAGCTACACTTCTGCATCCCCAACTTGGGACTTGTGAAGTCATGTGGAGTTTAATTCCCACCTTTCTTTGGCACCTTCCACCCCTGCTTCTGCAGGCCAGTCTTCAGAAAGTGAGTAATGCTAATGCTTTGGAAGGAAAAGTGAGCGGGCTATCTCAGTGTACACACTGTATCTCAGTGCTGGTGCAGGTCTTGCTGAGTAGCTGCTTCTGGAACCACTGATAGTTCTACATGAAGCTGCCATTTCCCCCTCCACACTGTCTCTCTGTCGTTCCTCTCACCTTCGTCATCTTTGGGGCACAGCTCACACGGGTCCCCCCAGCCCTCGCCTGGCATCTTACTGCAACAGCATTTCGCTTTGGTGGTGTTGAAGGCTTTGGGTACAGAACACTTTCCGTTTTCAAAGTTGGTGAAGCAGAAACTCTGGCGAGTATCTAATCAGGAAAACAAACGGCACAGCTCCTCACTGCTCTTTGAACAGATGGAACAATGTGGATACAACTGGTTCTGAGGGAGCATTTCTCACAGGCGGGACACAAGGGACACACTAGATCAGCACTTAAGAGAGGCCTGGGCATTCCTCACGGTTCACTTTCATTTGCTAGTTTACATTGATCTGCATATAAAATGTTATTATATCTAAAATATTTTTACAGTGTGTTTAGGGATTTATAAAATCAGCCTTAGTTGGGAAAATATTCCCACAGTCTCCCTTATTATTTTTTTCACTGTCACATTAAAGTTGTCCAAATACAACGAATTTAACTTTCAGTAAGTTAAACTATGCCCGAGGCATAGTACTGATAAATACAACCCATGCCAGCAACAAAATGAAAATGGTAAACTAGGACAATTTTCTTTTTAGAATAAAATCTAAATATATGTACTAAAAATGTTAACAGGGTGTCCTAAAAGCTGTCCATTTGAGACACTCTTGAGAAGTCTATTGCAATTGCAAACAGTATATTTCAACATAATAAAGCCCCAGCCTGGTGGTTTACTGTCCACATTCAAACTGTCTAGAGGCTAAGTAATGACAGAAAAGTCACACCATTGCTTACCGAAGCATCTCCGTCCATTATCAGACAAGACAAAGCCAGGGGGACAGATACACTGGAAGCCCCCTGGCGTGTTGGTGCAGGAACCAAAAAGGCAAATGTTGGGGTCTTCGTCACATTCATTTATATCTGCACAACAGGAGAGTTTGTTAAGCAAATCAATGTTCTGTTTGATAGTTGAAAATATCTACTTGTCTATATGCAATAGCCATTAATTAATGGATATTTAACAGAAGCACCCATTGTGTGATCATGAGGACCTAAGCTGGGTTTGGTCACCACTGGGAAGCAGAGGCAGAGGGTCAGCTCACTAGGGCTTGCTGCCTGCCAGCCTCACTCCAGGTTCAGTGAGAGACTGTCTCAAGGAAAATAACATCTGTGCATACATACATATACACATACACACCACACAATACACAGATGTATCATACAAATATATAACATACACACACACACACACTCAAATCAAACACATACAGCATATATTTGTCACACACATATATGCCCTTCACCCCATCTCTCAATATAGCACACCTCCATATACCACACAATATACCACATACATACCACATGTACATTACACACATATTTCCTACATGCATTACCCCCTCCACATATACCACACATACCATAAACACATATATACTATGTAGCCAATACTGATGCTTTTAAAGAAAGGGATAGCTGGACTATGGAATTTCTTTGCTACTTTGTTGTGAATTCATACATATGTACACATACACAAGAAAAGAAAAAAAAAACCTTTCTCATATTCCCAAAACAAAATTTAAAAAATGGCAGAAAATCTTAAACTTTCAATAAACTTTCTACCAAGACAATTCAACTATATTTATTTTTATTTTGGCTAGTAAAATAAGATCCAATCTTATAACAAACAATACATACCAAACTGAATGACTGGAGATACATACTATCTAATCATGTGGTCTGAAATAGAATTCAGTTCTATAAAGTCAACAGCCCTTTTGGTTCTGTAACTGTCTTGAATATGAATTGCCAAGGGTGAGAGAAAGAAAACCCCAAAGACAAACATATCCATAGCAGTCTTTTTGTGCTAGCAAAGCCTCACTTAGATGCTACTGCTTCTGAATGTCAATCATGCTGTAAAAACAATTCACAAAAAGTAAAGTGAAGCAAGCTATACAAAGGTCACCTCCATCTCTACCAGGCATTCTGTGCTGGAAGTTTCAGCAGTAGACATCTGCTATGACAAAACAATTCATATTTTCTATTTTTATGTAAGTAAAGCCTTCCTAAGAGGGGAAATGTCAAGCTTTCTGGTTCATAGTCTTAGAAGCCTGGACATCTTTATTATCTATTTTAAAATTGTGTGTAAAAGATTACATTGTAGACTTTTTGTTGTTGTTGTTGTTTGGAGACAGGGTTTCTCTGCCTAGCTTTAGAGTCTGTCCTGGTATTTGCTCTGTAGACTGAGTTGGCCTAGAACTCACAGAGAGCCTGCCTCTGCTTCCTGAGTGCTGAGATAGAAGGTATGCACCAACACTGCCTAGGCATGGTAGACATTTTAAAAACTCAATGGGTAGCCTCTATTGCCATTTAGGACACAGATGAAAAATCCCTTGACTAGCATTAAGATTTCTGTTGGTGAAAATAAGCCCCCACCCCCTAAGCTTTCATTGCCAAGACTCTATACACCAACCGTTTCTGACAGTTCGGTAAGACAGATGCAGGCAGCAATATATGTTTAACTCCTGAGGCCAGCAGATATACGGTGGCTGGGTTTGACGTTCCCACTTGGCCTTTACCAACCCTTGTTCTCCCGTACACCCCGTGACTTCAGAATGAACTCAAGCCTCACCAATGCAGTTCTCGCTTTTCACTTCGTATCCAGGGGGACAGATGCACCTGAATGATCCCTCCAAATTCTGGCAGGTCCCCGGAGAACAAGAGCCAGGAAGTGCAACACACTCATTAGTATCTTTAGGGAGAAAGGAGACAAGAAATTGTGATCCAGACAGGAGACTTATCTGTTTGCTGAAATGACAGTAACACAGATTCCTCCTGGGTCCTTTGGTCTGCTGGGTCATGGTGGGCAAAGATGCCCTGCACTCCTCGGATACCATGGATGTTTCTCACGAGGAAGACTGCCAATTCCTGTGATTTATTTCTTCATGTACCTTCACTGAGACACAGCCTCAAGCACTGTCCCCAATAAAACCCCCGTGACACATTCCTGACTGGTGGTTAATACCTTAGGCTGAAATGTTCGTGACACAGGTTGTTGTAGTCTCCCAATTTGGTGATGAGATGTGGGTAAGCTAAGTGAGCCCGAGGGAGGGGTTCGCAGTGTCTCACAGAGCAGAACACCATCAATGTGACCGACTGCTGAATTTCTTACCAATACAGTTCTTGCCGTCTGGAGTAAGTTCGTAACCCTCATTGCACAGACACTTGAAGGAACCGATTTCGTTGAAGCACCGGCCATTTCTGCACACTTGGCCGAAAAATGAGCTGCATTCATCTATATCTGTAAGCAGAGAGAAGTCAGTGTCTCGGGGAGCCTCTACACCATACTGTTTCACAATCTGAAACTTGAAAACACATTGGTTGGCACCCATTTACAAAAGCTCAACATTTTACTTGAGTAACAGAAAAGAAAATGGCATGTGTTCTGAGGACTAAATCATTAAAAGGTTACGCAGGGCCTCCTCGTTTTTCAAGGACTTGAGCTGTAACTTAGGAAATTTATAAACAAGTAAAGTTTGACAGGTTAAGGTATCCATTTTTTCCCCAATGGATAAGTATTTCTTTTGACAGGGGAGAGGGGACTATGGGACGGAACAGTGACTTAATAATTTTCAAATCACTACCTGGACACAGGATCCTATTCCAAGGACAAAGAGTGAGCACGCTGACACGGAAATCAATTATGTTAGAAAGTGTAGGCCTGCTGACAAAAACGCACAATTTGCAAAGAAGGCAGCAAGTGCTGGGTTTTCAGGTCAGCCTTGGGCTCATTACAAATGAGTCACTGCCTATGTTTTCTGAAGACTGCATTAGTGGGCCAGTTGTGCCTCTAAGGTCTCCCTTTTTTAAAACAGGGACTGGGGACCTGCTGAAGAACCTGAGAGTATTGAATAAAATATCCATCTAGCTGTAAATCCTCTTCACGACTGCAGAATTCTGAAGGATAAAGAGAATCAACAGGGAGGGGAGGGTGGTAATTAGAAGGTGGGATGAGCTGTGATGATCCTGCAATGGTAGAGGGCATCCTGAACTCTTCCTGCACACCTCCCAGTCACGTGGCTACAGTTCTATTACCTTGCAAAGCACCCCACAGTGCCAGGCTCCTTGCAGATAGGGAATGCACAAGTGTTACCCTTTTTTCTCACATTTACTCCATTTCCTTGGGGAACCTCTCTGTCATCAACTCCCATGTCCCATTGGTATGTCAGTGGGAGGAAAGAGCTGAAATCCTCTACTTAGCACAGGTGTGGTCTGAGGGCCCATGTTCATTGTGCCTTTTTTTTGGGGGTGCTATATGCTTTTGAAACCGATGGACAAGGAAATTGTAAGACATGGACATGGGTATAGAGATATTGAATCTGCTGGGGCTCAAGTGTAAATTAGGCGGGAATTCACATAACATATGTGAAGTAACAGGAGAATAATTGAGGGTCTCTGTCCATCTCACCTCAAGGGGACAGAGAGCCTAAACTATAAATCAGTCCTGATCTATTTACCTGTGTCCAATGACCTTTCTCCCTGATAAACTGGATTTGTGGGGAAGGTCTTGAGATACTGAGGGAAACAAATGGCTGTAGGTAATTAGTGTAGGGAGAAATCTGCCCCGAGGTAGTTAGTGTAGCGAGATATCTACCCCGCCCGCACTTGTTGGAGCAGGGAACATGCGGGGCATCCGTTTCTCGTGTAAGTAACTTCTCTCCGAATAAAATATGATGACCCATATTATAACCTCACCCCGTGTATCTCAATCTGTGCATCTATAAACTAGTGAGTTCTCAGTGGCTTTGCCTATCTTCTGGCATATGTGCAAGCTTAACAACAGAAGTCCTCTGTGCGCTTTGGTGTTATTTCCGTGCATTCTATTGGGATAAAAGAAGCAAGACTGAACCAACTGAAGGACTCACCGAGACAATCGTTGTTGTGAGTAAGCTCAAACCCAGGGTAGCACAGACAATTGTAGGATCCAACGGTGTTCTTACAAGTTCCGTTTCCACACGGATGCCGTTCACACTCATCCACATCTACCAAGAAGAACTCAGCTTTAAACTAGAACAGTAACTCACTTTAACATCTTTTCACCCCCCCCCACTATTTCATCATTTGGCTTCGCCCCAGGATAGTGCTAGGGACCCATGTTTGTTCGAGGACAGAAAGAATGTGAAAAAAGGCGGCTGGGGGAGGAGGGGGGAAAAGGACCGACAAATCAATTTGCAAACTCACAAAAGAGAAAACAGTTTAACTTATGGGTATATACAATTCTCAGAAGCAAAGAGTAGGAACATGTCACCCGCAGAGATGCTTATCAAATGTTAACGCATCATTAACACCTGTTGGAGAATTTAATATATATATCTTAATTTCGTAATGGAAAGCTTTAGTCTCTTTAATGAAGTAATAAAATCCAAATAGCGGTTTGTTTAGAATTTAGTCATGAACTTTCCAAAAATCCTGGTAAAAATAGTTTGCAAGGTCATCTGTGACTGCAGACAGCAGACCCTTGTGCTGGGATGCCAGCCTGCAGAACCACCACACAAGGAACGCACAGTCCCTCAGGAGAAGCTATGTCCCAGAGGTCTGAGGCCCCAACCGACTATATCATGGAAGAACTATTAATATAGGGATGTACTTTTCCCGTATGAATTTCTGAGCCATAAATATCACAGATTTTTTTTTTGGTGGTGACTATACTCTTTGGGAGTATAGAAGGAGACCCCTGTGTCTCCTGTAAGCAAGGCTTCTCAGAAAATCCACGCACATGGGACCGGAACCTATATTATACTTTTCATAAGCATCAGTTAAGAGATTTATTTTTCCCTGTCATTCTGGGGCAGCCCATGGTGGGAAATTGCTCTCGGGGTAAACTGAGGCTTTTCCCATTCCACACTATTAAACCTGATTTTAACACTCACCTAGCTGGTATCTAGAATCCCTATAGAGTGGATGCACAAAAATCCTGTCTTTTCTACAAGGAGAACATGCTATTTACATATAATCCCATTTTAATTTAATTTTCTTCCTTCAAATATGAAGTGTAGAGAGGAACTCTGGCAGAGGCACAACCCTCTGCTGATATCACAGTTAAGACATTTGGTTCAATCCCAGCCTCACTGCATCCTGCCCACCTGCCTTTGGAAGCATATTAACCAACACTCTCATCAATTAACCAGACATTATGTTGGCTATTGGCAATTTTAAAAGACTATAGTTATAGTCACTCCTGCAATTATTTTAAGAGCTAACGTTTAAATGAAGCCACTAAATCCTAAGCTACAGTTGGTATAAAAGAATGCATATTTGCATGTGTGCTAACATTGTCACCTCTACTACTCCTTTGCATTGCGAAATGCACTGTATGGGCAAATTCCTCCCAGGCCCAAGTTCATCCGAATGAATGTAATGCCACATGAACTTCTGGAGTGAAATGTTGTGAACCACTGGGTAGAGGGCCAACTATGGTATGTCCTTACTTGCAAATTTTACCCCAAACCCTTAAACCATTTAGCATGGCAGAGACATGGTAGCTGCCCTCAGAATCACTGTCCTTAAGCCCAGACTCACGTCACTCCCTGGATAGGAATACCCTTCTTACCCATGCACATGGTCTGGTCTTGGGAAGCCTTAAAGCCATTGTTGCAGATGCACTGGTAACTTCCTTGCAAATCAACACATAGGCCATGACTACAAACATTAGGAATTTCCAAACATTCATTTCGATCTAAAACAGAAAAAAAACCCCACATGTTATACATATCTGATTTTTATTAAGTTCCCCTCGTTTTTCACAGATGCGGTTTCTCTAACCTGCTATTTATTATTATAGAATAATGAACCAGAACAATAGCTGAATCAAAATAAGCAAGCCTTTCAAGTACCCAAATCTCTCCTTGCAGTCATGCAATGCTTGTGGGTTGTCTGGGACCTCAAGTGTTCTATTTTATACCAGAGAAATCCACCGAAGGAGCACCGTTTCTCAGCAGAAGAATCTGAACGTTATGGTGGAAGTGTTTCCAGCATGATGAATAGATTGAGTTACACAGTCTTTCTAAAATCATCCTTAAAGGATTTTGTGGTGAGGAGGCCAGGAGTCCTTGGGAACAGGGAACCCACAGGTTGTTATGTGGTGACTGCTAGCCTCTAACTTACCTACACAGGCCCCATTGGGAGAGAGCTTGAAACCGGCTGCACACTCGCAGCGGTAGCTGCCAGGACTGTTGATGCAGTCTGCATTGCGTTGGCAAAGATTGTCGCCATTGCTGCACTCGTCGATGTCTGCAAAAGCAATGGAGTCCAGGTAAACGGCCTTTCACACTGCTGTAATAGAATCACATCCAGTTCACCAACTCCCACACTCAACTAAACACTGCAGAAGAGGTGGTTCAAAATAGGAAGCCCACCCCAAAGCCACTTCCATCTTTGGGAACTGGACATATATATTCCTCAGATTACCTTCACAGACCAAGAGCAGGTCATTGTAGCTGAAGCCTGTTGGGCATTCACAGCGGAAACTGCCGATCTGGTTAATGCACACACCGTTTGCACAAATGCCCGGAATCTCTTTACATTCATCAATGTCTGAAATGGAATAGATTTAGTAAAATATGTGTTTCTGCTAAACGTATTTACCATCTTAACTTAAAGCACTACTATGTGTAGCCTGAAATAAAAATATACTCTGTTCACATCAAATGCAAACTAGCAGAATGGCCTTGTGGCCTTCGAAGAACTACACAGTTCCTCTAAGGAGTGGTGGAAAAATGGAGGTGGTTGGTTAAACCCAGAAAGTGATTTTAAGTGGCAAGAATGCAAGCGAACCTCTTAAGGAAGCAAGCCTCAACCACCAGTAGCGTCTGGTCATCCTAATGGCTGCCATTCATTCGATAAAGCATGTTTTCTCAAGTTAATGTATTTATACACACACACACACACACACACACACACACACACACGCTTCTAGACATGTAAAATCATACTGTTTAAACTAGGAGGGAAAAATAAATTTGCAACAGAAAATTCATTCAGAAGGATCTGAAAAGGAATTCTGTAAATTCATAGTGAGTCCAAATGAAAAGGATGACACAAAAGTAAACAAAAAAACTTGAGGTGTATTTTTGAAAAGAATAACTAGTGGTTGAAATAAGATGAAGGGGCTGGAGAGATGGTTTGGTGGGTAATTATAAGACCTGAGTTCAGAAATCCAGTGTCCACATAAAAGTTGGACATGGTGGCATGCATCTGTAATCCCAGGGCTGAGATGGGAGGGGTTGAAGGATGGGTAGACCCTGGGGGCTCCTGGCCAGCTTGTCTAGTTGCGTAGGTGGCCTTTAGGGTCAGCGAGAGTCCCTGCTTCAGGAAATAATGTGGAAAGTGTTGAGGAACCACATCAGATACCAATCTCTGACTTTTAAAAATACTGGCACACCATGCATATGCACCCTCACAAACACACAAGAGGTACCCCGCGCCCCTCCCCACACACAACCAAGGCAGATTATTTAGCTGTGTAAGACAATACACATGAAGGGAAATTTGAATTTTTGCATGGTATGCATGGAACTTTGAGATTGGCAAGTAATTATCATACTTTAATTGCTAGGCTATGCTGATGAAATATAATACTATTATTAACACTCGGTCAAAGTCTGGAAGATGGTTTCTTGATTCATTAACTGATCACATTAGGTTGGAATCCAGATGATTAGATTTTTGTGGTACTGTTACATTTTGAAACACTTGAGTACTAAGTGTGACATATACACACATGTGTTCACCTATGTATGTATGTATGTGTGCATTCACAAATACAATGTGAACAAACTCACCAACGGCTTTTCCTGTGTGGATGTCAAAGGTGAATCCAGGAATATTCCCACATATAGTTTTGAAGTCAGCTTTAAAACAGAAGCATGTGGAGGCACTCTTAACATCCTCAGATACATTAAAATTATCTTTATACCATAACTGGCACCAACAGGAGCATTTTTTACATTATTCACAAGCAGTCTTTTAAGCTGTAATTACATGCATTTGATAACAATGTCTGCTTCTTCTGCATTCTCTATCATCGCCATCTCTAACATCAGCTTTTTGTTCATCTCAGAAGAAGGTAAGCAAAATATTAAAGAAGACAAAACTTCTTTGGCAATTAAGTTTTTTTCCCCTTATGCTACTAAGACCTTTACCAATGCTTCCGTCGGCTGCTTAGGTGGCTCAGCTGTAGTTCCCGTGGAGCAAGCCTGACCATCAAAGTGGAAGGAGGGAACCAACTTCACAGAGATGTCCTCTGACTTACACACACACACACACACACACACACACACACACACACACACACGGGTGCGCATGCACACACACTAATTATAAATAAAAGTTTTTAATCATAACAAAAATACTCAATTCATAAAGATTGAGACACTGAATTTAAGGAGGCCATCATTGTACAAGGCACAGATGTGCAGAAAAGGTTTTGTAAGTGGAGATATGGGCCAGAGATGACCCATGGGCAAGGATGGAGTTTTGTTTGTTTTTGTTTATGGTCTACCTGTTGGAATGTAAAACTCGAGAAATAAAAGCAACAATTTGTCAAGAGATAAAATAGAGACTATCAGGTTCATTCTTACCTACTCATCAAATCAACAGAAACTTAAAGGAACACTGCTGTGTTCGAGCAAAGTGTTTCAGATGGCTGTCATGACGAAAGTGTGTACGGTAAAATGGTAAAATGTGTATGGGGTGTGACTCTCAGTGACATCAGTGTGGGGATTTTGTAGTTTTCTCGAATCAGTAAACACAAAGTTGTTCAATTCAGTGGCTTCTAATAGCCTGGTCATTTTCAGATATCCATCCATCCATCCATCCATCCATCCATCCATCCATCCATCCATCCATCATTTCATTTTATCAGAAAGCAGGGCACCCACATGGAATAGCCCCTGCCACTGGGTCAGGGCTTTCATACACATATAGACCTGTCCACCCAGACCTAAACCCTTCGTTTCCTCTCAGAGAAGAATGGCATTTATTTTCCCAAACCAGTAATCTTGAACTTTGACTTCTGGAGTTTGATGATGGAAACTGGTGAGAATGTCTTCACTTCTTACGGAACACAAACCAGGTGAGGGAAGGCTGTTACAATACGTGTCTGAGAGGCCCTTGCTGGGCTCACCCTTTAATACTTGGCCTCTGGCTTTTAAATTGAGGTTGCTGTTTCTGAGGCTCTGGAGCATTTAGAGGTTGGTCATGCCTGGTGGAAGCAGTCCAGAAGAATTAGAGTTTACAGGTGGCACCTGCTTCTGCCTCCTGATCTATGCGCTGTGAACAAGCTGGGACCTCAAGCTTCTGCTACCCTGGACCAAGCAAGGGCATCTTTCTGTGGAATTGGACTCCTCTAGCTACAGTCACACACACTGAGACTTGATTAGACAGAGTGTCAGCTTCCTACCTGTTCCTGGAGTTGGGCAAGGCTCACAAGGTTTGTTCCAGGCTTTGCCCACATTGTATGTACAGCAACACATCCTCTTGGTCACATTAAAAGGTAACTCGTTTTCACAAGTGGTCCCGTTATAGCTTCGGTAGCAGAAGCTTTTCCTCATGTCTGCATGGAGAGAAACGGGTCAGCTCAGCATCAAGAGCAGGGAGGCCAACACACATGTTTGGCCCACTTTCCTAAGGGTTACAACTCTGGAAAAGGTCTGTCATGGTAAGCTATCTCAACTCTCTGAGCTGCTCTGCTGTGTTCACGTGGACAGCCCCTGCATTTAGGCAAGGCATTTTATAGACCAATTAGCATGCATTTCTTCTTCTACTAAAATATTCATCTAATTAAACATATTGATTAATTTAATTAAAAAAAATCAAGTGTTGACGTTTAAATATCCTCTTATTGACACAAAGTGCATTTTATATACACGGAGAATCAAAATTATATAAGACCTGTAACTTCAAATCCCAATTTTTTTTAAACCTCAGATTTACAGAATATGTCCCCATGTGGTGGAAGATTAAGAGCTTGAGGTAGAGCAGCAGCTTATGGGACTCTGAAGCACTTCCTCATTCATAAAGATTTCTCATTTGTAAAGATTTTGCATTCAGATTTGGCTTCCAGATGCCCCGAACAGTAATTCTGACAACAGATGGACCATAGGTGCAAAGCCAGCAACCTTGACTCCAGGAGTACATCTCAGTGCCAGCTACTAACCCATACAGCTGTGTCCTCCGTTGACCTGCATGTACTCAGGTGGGCAGATGCAAGTGTAATTTCCCAGGGTGTTGTAGCAGGTTCCAGGTCCGCATACACCGGGATGGGCAAAACATTCATCAATGTCTAAAGAGGCAAAGACATCCGTGAGTTAGATTGGTTCTATGACTCTATATGATATAGCCTACTGAAGAGAATACAGGTGATTCCCCTATGCCGTGTTCATAAGATTCAGAAATAAAAAATACCACCAAAGGATGTACTTACTTTTACATGCCATAAGAACATACTTCAAAAATAAAATAAAATAAAGATAAAAAGCTCCCAATTCTAAAAAAAAACTATGAACTATAAAGAAGTTTCCTCATGCCTGTACATATTTGGGGAAATTCATGTTCTCCAAGAGGAATTTCTTTGAAGTCTGCTTTTTCCTATGCCCATTTGAATTAAAACTTAACAGCAGTTTTAAACTGGGAGTAGGCTATGTGACCCTCCTTTCAAATTAGAAGTCCCCTCATAGATTCTCAGTGCAGGCTAAATCACATTTCTTTCAGATGCATTTGGGCAATGAGTCCAAAACTAAAGGCTGCAATAGAATGTGTCATTATTAATGTTCAGTTTTAGAAATTGAAGCAAAAAAAAAAAAAAAAAAGAAAGAATGGGCCTTGCCTCTAAAACAAAATCATAATTGCCACATGATAGGGACGGGGAAGAATCCATGCAACATTTCAATGTCTTTATATTATTATATCCAATATTTAGAAATTATCTACCAATATTGACTGACATTCACATTTAAGTTTACCTGTTCCTACTTACAATTATTGTTAGTGTTCACATGTAACTAATTTCATATTCATAATTCCATTTTCAGAAAAAATTCTAATGAATCATTGGAAATTGAATTTATAATTATACAAAAGCACAACATTGCTATGAAAAGATAAAAGCTATCAGCGATCTCAACAGACCCCTCCAGTAGGATTCAGGGAGACACTGTGTTAGGGAATAGCACCAGATCCCCTCACCTTCACAGATTCGGGTTTCCTCACTGAGGTAGTAGCCCTGTGGGCACTCACACTGGAAACTCCCAAACGTGTTGATACAGTTCCCGCCCTGGCAGAGTCCTGGTAACTCCTGGCATTCATCAATGTCTACAAGAGGAGACAGTTCATTAACAACAAACATTATAACCAAAGAGTCAATATTTTCAGCTTTCAAACACGACAGTGTGTATGGGCCACAGACATCTGAGCACCTCAAGGGAGGCCCTCAAGTGCTGGTTTATTCTGACTGGTTCTCTTGCTTTTGCTGCAGAATTGCTGTTTTTCTGGGGAGAGTAATGGAAGCAAGCTGTGGGGAGTTTGCTGGGGACAATGAAACAGTGGTTTCTCCACATAACAACTGAACACCAGATGCAGGCCATGTATGGCTACTTCCCAGTAAAATTTTTGCTCGACATGTGTGTGAGACAGACTGCCTACCTGTAATTCCACTCAAGAAGCCTGCTGGCACTGTTTCATACCAACTTTTGTAGCAGATTCCCTCTTAACGAAGCCCTTTTCCTTATTAAAGTCTACATGAGAACTAGTGACAAACCCACCTTCTAAGATGATGGTGATGGGGTTTGGTCTAAAGCCTTCCCCTCCGGGACACAGGGTATAATATTCAGCTGGGGGGAAAAAAAGAAAAGGAAAACAAGAAGTTTGATTCTTGGATCCAAGTGGTCGAAACAATCAGCAGACATTTAGCAACTCAAATCCTGGGGGGGGGTATTTTTCTTTGCGTCCTTCCAAATGCATTTATAATAATGTATATCACATTTTACTTCCAAATATCATTACTTCATCAGTAACATGCAGTGGGGTAATGAAAACCATTTTTTTTATGGTTTTTATTTTAAGGAAAACACTTCCTTTTAGGTAATTCATATCATACATGTTTTGCTAAGTAAATATAAATGTCAGGAGTCTATGATACAAAGGTTTGGGTTCTGTGTATATGGGAACACGTGTTTCTGTTTAAGGTGCTCTGTGACTGAGTCCAGGATACACTCCACCTATGGACCTGAACTAACAACCTCCAAGAAGAGCAGGGACTGGCTTTCATCTGTGATACCATGGACAATCCATATTATGACCATTCAGATTGGATTGTGGGTAAAATGAGTTTTTAGAGAAATAAAATGGAGAAAAAAAAACAGGAAGAAAGGAACTGAAATTCCTTTTCTACAAAACACTCTTGGCAGATTTTAGCACAACTATTGACAACAGTCCAAAGCCATCCCGCCCCGAGCCCCTAGTCCAAGAATACAATAGCAACTTATTTCTATCTGGACATGGGATGTTCTGTTCCTCTTATTACAGCTCCATACTTACTGCTATTTACAGGGGGGCACGTCTCACAGGGGTTTCCCCAGGCCTTCCCCAGGGAGCAGCAGCAGGAGGAGCGACTGACACCCACCCCGATCTCTGTGTTGCAGGATAGACTTCCGTCTCCTCGAGGACCGAACTTCAGGTAACAGTTGCCCACACGGTTGTCTGTAGAACAAGGGAAGAGCTTAAAGTAGTCCTTGCTTTGGAGAGAACCACCGCCCCCTTCCCACTCAGGAGGGCACTTAAAGGACTAAGTTCAAGATTTTACACACAGATGTGGAGGGTGCATCCTAACTCCTGGCACAACACAGTCCCTTGTTTTTAAACTTCTCAAGACTGAGTCAATCATAACAAAGGACAACACACGGCAGTCACTGGAGACCACAGGCCATTTTCCATATATTCATGGAATAAACAATGCAGTGAGGCATTCCTTACTTGGGGGTACTGTGAATACTTCGAATAAGGTGAATATAAGAAAGCTGGGTATGATTACTCTGTACCTTGAGTTTGTGAAGAAGAGGAAAGACACCTATGATAAGGTAACTAAGTTCATAACTTGTTAACAGTCTCATTCTGCTCTGTTCTTTCTTCTGCACCCCTCAACGGCTTTCCTGCAATCTTCGCAGCAGAAACATCTACAGATTGGATCTCTCTTGTGAAAGGTTCCATTGCCTGTAAAGGCTGCCTCATCTCTATAGTCACCTTCTTGAAACACGGCTTTAAACAGTGTTTTCTTTTTTCCTGGAGTGATCTCAAGTTCAGACTTCTCTGTCACCCTTCTTCTGAGTTCTAAACCTTTCAGTTTATTTTTTTTTCTTTTTTGAGTATTATTAGTTATTTCCAAGTTAACACTTCCAGGAATTACACTGGATACTCTGCCACACACAGATCTATTGTACTTCTTGAGTCTTAGGGGTTCTGAGGCGGGCGGAAGTTTCCACATTTCTCGGCTGTCCAGGATTACTGCCATTTCTGACCCCCAACTCTCATTCCTTTTCACACCAGTAATAATGAGGCTTGATAACTTTATCGTCAAAATGTATCTGGCAAATGACATCACTGATGCCTTTTCCCCTTAGTCTGAATTCCAGATATCACTATCTTTTTTTAATCTAGACCACTACAATGGTCTCCTAACTCATCTCTCAGCTTCAATCCTTGGTCAAGGTCTCCTAACTCATCTCTCAGCTTCAATCCTTGGTCAAGGTCTCCTAACTCATCTCTCAGCTTCAATCCTTGGTCAAGGTCTCCTAACTCATCTCTCAGCTTCAATCCTTGGTCAAGGGCCAGTTTGTTTTGGCCTTTGCAGCCAAAGTAATCCTTCAGAAGAACTACTTTAGGCCAGGCCACCCCTAAGAGATCCCATCCCAATCAGGGTATTTGGAAGTCTTTATGAGTCCACAAAGTACCTTTCACTCCTGGCTGCACACAGAGCAACCATCTGGCTGCTTCTCACTGTTATACTTTGATGTTTTCATTTGTTTCTGATGCCAAATCTTGGGTGCAGAGAACTGAGTTAACTTATGGTCCCTCCCTTGCTCACTTTGAATTCATTCAACATTCCTATCTTTTCCTTTCCTCTTGCCTCAGCTTCCTGAGAGTTTGGATTGCATTAAAATAAAATCTGCACAGTGTGCTAAAGGTTTCCAATTCTGCTTCACCTCAAGTGATATAATGAACATTTTACATCTATGAAAGAGTTGGTATGCTAATATCTTTGGCATATAAAACCAGGATAGTAATCTATGGTTCATAGATCTTAAGATGTAAAAAGCATTGTCCTATATTATCTACATTCAATGGATCCTTTTTAATGTTTTAAAATTATTTTAATGGAGTTTACAGAAAATAAAATCTATACTGAATAAAAAAAAAACCTGTTGTTTGTTTTCATAAGGATTTAGTCACTGCTAACACCTACCACCTCTTTTCTTTTCTTTTTTTTTTTTTTACTCAAAATTGTCCTTCAAATTATAAACTTGGAATCATCTAGAGTGTTTCTTAAATGAACAGGTTTTTCTTCAAATCAATTGTATCACACACATATTATAGTTAATTGTCAAGAGAATTCAAATACTCAGCTGTCTATATGATTCTATTTATTTCATTTATCTTTCACTTACCAACACAACCCACGCCAGTGGGGTTCAGCTGAAAGTCAGGCGGGCAATTACACTCATAGCGACCAGGAGTGTTCACACATAGGCCGTTGACACAGTTTATGGGATCGGCACACTCATCAATATCTATGAACATGTAAGATGCCCATGTTAACACCTTTACTTCTACATATGAATTGCTATTCCAAGGAACTTAGTGGATCTTTTCCCCAAGTTATTAGAGTTTCTGTGGAAGACTCAGTAAAATGAAAACAAAAGTCTCAACATAAACCTAGAGTAGGTTCTATAGTGTTGAGGATTTTACATATGTGTGCACATGTGTGTATGTGTGAGTGTATGTTTGTGCATGTGTATGTGAGCATGTGCGTGTGTGTGTGTGTGTGTGTGTGTGTGTGTGTGTGTGTGTGTGTATTTTTCTTTGAGGGTGTATGGGAGAGATAATAGGATTACACTTTATAGCCCTGGCTGGCCTGAAGTTCACCATGTAGACCAGAAAGGCCTGGAACTCATAGAAATGACATTTTCAACTATGCCATTTAATATCCTAATGTCTAAGCAATTATCAAATGTTGCAATTCTGAGGAAGAACAATGAAGAATCCAATGAGATGCTCCACAGGTTCAGAATTGCTATTTAGTCTGTGTAGATGTTCACCTAAATGTATAGACTCCAGGTCTGGTTAATTTTGATGAGTGATTTTCTCTTTTATTTGCAAGGTTTGTTTGTAATAAATTTTATCAAAAGATAAGAAAAACACATACAAATTCTCATATGCTAACACATGTATATGAATACTTACTGGTTTTGTATTAAATAATGAGGCTGTTTATCTAAGCACAAATAAATTCCACAGTAGAAAGTAAATGTATCAGAATGTACACGTCTTTTTTTTTTTTTTTGAACACACACAGCCTAATGTACAGGTAACCTGAGAAGATTTTGAGGAGCTTATGTATTTAGCATAGAATACCTCTGTCAAGCACTGGCTCACAGTACCTGTGCAGTTCCCTCCTGTCCTGTCCAGTTCATAGCCATCATCGCAGATACAGTGAAACATCCCAGGCAAATTGTTACAGGTTCCGAAGACACAAATGTTTTGGAAGGAGCATTCATCAATATCTGAGGACATGTAAAATAAGGTCACCTCTTGTTTACAAAGATATTTAAAGTTTTTAATATGTAACAAATCTTTCTAAATCCTAAGGTATTTATAAGCAGTGACATTTTCTTTCTTTATCTTTGGCTAGACGTATAGTTTGAATGGTAAGTAAGGCATGCTTATAGGATAATATATAAAACACATCCTATTTTGGTTCAGTGGGCATCTTTTGTTTTTCCCCATTTCTACAGTGCAAGGAATCGAGCACAGAGACTCACACATGCTAGGCTAGTGCTTTGCCACTTAACTAACCCCAGACCCAAGTATCTGACAGTATAACTGTTTTGGATTATAATATAATAGGAAGTGCCAGCTTAGGCAGTACAGTAGAATACAAAAATCAAATGCAAACCCATGAAATTAAAACACAAAAAACAAAGATTCTACCTAATTCATATCAACAGTTTGTAAATGGCAAATTGAAATGTAAAAAAAATGTCAATACTAAATATTAAATATAGTGGTTAAAAAGTCTGTAACACTTAAATCTTAGTTTATTTTATAATCTGACCTATTACCACAAAATTATTTATAGTCATGTATGGAATATTGTTCCTTATACCATGAAATAACATGGCTTACTACCCATAAATTTCTATGTATTCTCTTAAAATACATCTACCAACAGAGCTGGAGCAGTGGCTCAAAGTGCACACTGCTCTGCCAGAGGACCTGAGTTTGATTTTTAGCAGCCATATTCAGTGACTTGCGACCATTTGTAAATTTAGCTCTGGGAATTTGATACCCTCTTTCTGGGCTCCAGGGCACCCACACTCACACATACACATACCACCACACTCCACAGCATACATACTCATGTAATCAAAGATAAAATCTTGAAAAGACATTTCTACTAAGACCAGAGGCTCAGCTTATAAAATTATTTCATGAGGCTGCAGCTAAGGGATAACAACTATGAAGTTATCACACTTGACATGTGAAAACAGGCAGAAAGAATAGAGGCAGAGTTGGAGAAATAATGTATTTGTACCCACAAAAAAGAGGGTGGAGATTGTAATAGATACATTGCCCAATACTGTGAGAATGTACCCCACATGTCATGTTGTGGGTGCCCATAAAGATGGCTGCACTCCATCTTGGCACAAGGACAGTGAGTTCAAAAGTGTCCTCAGTAAGTCATAAGACCTAAAGGTAAAAGTTGTGGTTACAGTAGGATGTTTGGCTGTCTTAGTCTAAATAACAACAGATCTGAATCTGAGGTGTGGCGACTCCTGACCTCAAGGCTGGGGAACAAGAAGTTGGAGCTTAGGCAAGTTTACTGAACCCTTAGAATAAGTGAGGAAGAAAAGTCTGTTCTGTACACATGATACTGTGTTCCCCTTTTTGAATAAGGTATATAAGAGTGATGAAAAATAAACTTGTGGCATTTCAGTATTGACTGATCTGCCCTCCTGACCTTTATTCTGTCTCTCTCTGTCTTTTATTTTTCATCTATAGCTAGCCTTTCCCTCATTCACACTCCCTCACTCAGGTACAGACTTGGGGCTGTTCGGCTGGCTCCGATTGCAGCCCCACAAAGACTATGAAAGGCATTCTCTTTTTAAGGAAACAGTTCTTTAAAAATGATTTTAAAAAATGTAATATTTATTTTGTGTGTGTGTGTGTGTGTGTGTGTGTGTGTGTGTGTAAAATGCATGTGCATATCATTGCTTGCATGTGGAGGTTAGAGGCTGGTTTGTGGAAATCAGTTCTCTTCTCCTACCATGTGGGTCAAGGATGGACCTCATGACGTCGGGCGTGGTAGCAAGCACTTTTTCTTGCTGAGACATTTTACAGGTTCCATAGATAAGTCATTTCAAACTACTATCTTGAAACAGTTGTATCTTAAATTTAAAAAGATCTCCTTGCCATTTAAAATAGTTACCTTATCTGTTTTAACTATCTCAGGTTTAAAAGATGCTGTTCAAATTGTGTTAAATGTTCAGCTAATATACACATTTATCTTGTCCTTTGCTGGGATGAGAGAGTTGTCCTCTAAAGAGAGAGCGAGAGACAGCAAAGATTTCATAGGTTGCAATTAAACTGCCATCAGTCTTCGAGTGGAGAGAGAATGCCACCATCTTTCTGGGCACATATTTCACCCTGAAATGAACTTTACAGAAAGCATCCTATTTATCCTAATGTAGCAGCTGTGTAAGACAGGGGGTAATATAAAACACCATAAAACACTGCATTTATATTATTGGTACTCAATAATTCAAACAATATAGAATGTATGGCTAACAGATCATAAGAGAATGCCATTTTCCCCAAGGGTCTCCATCTACCACTGTGCACAGATGCAATCATACTGCTGAATGGTTACTCAGATGTCACTGTCTCCCAGGCATAATTTCTCTCTTAGGGTCTACTTTCTGATGCTGGGGTGGGGTGAGTCTTGCCTTTGCATCCCCATTACAGTTTGTTTGAGTCTGGTCGATATGGACATGATTGTGTGCCATTGTCGGTACTTGTCATTTCTTTCGCACTATGTGGAGGAAAGGGCTTCAAATTTGTTTCATTTTAACACCTTTGCTCCATAGTTAGCTTGAGTGGGGAGAGGAGGAGGAGCCACAGTTGGAGTTGAGGGGGTTGCCTTTTGTTGAAAAAATTTTTTTTGGTAGGGTTTCTATGAATGTTAAATTTTGTCGGAAGTTACATGGTCTCACAACAAAACTAAATTCTTTTCCTTCTTCAATCGTGTTATATTTCCTATAGCACCTTGATATCCCAAACTACATGTAATGTGTGAATTGAATTTCTAACTAGAGAAAATCCATTTTCCCCCCTAGACACAAAGCCCGGTTTTTAGGAGAGAGATCGTATATATTTTTTTCCCTGTCCTCTTGAGCAGGGGTGAACAAGTCCTTGACCGACTTAGGAGGCTTCTAGTTTCAGACATACACACCTCACACTCAAACAGGAAAGGAAATGCCGGAAACAAGCTGCTTTGATTTTTACTGAGCATAATAAACACATGTGGCTGAGGTAGGCAACGGATCACCACTTAAAAACCGAAGACGGGTGTCCCCTGTCATTTATTTGGTGACACAAAAGGAAAAAAGGAAATGGCTTAAAAAAAAAAAAAAAAAAAAAAAAAAGAAGAAGAAAAGAAATAAGCCAAACCTCCAACTACTGGATCTTAGCCAGAAATATTTCATAAGAGATGAAAGCCAGCCTTCCTCATTCATTCCCCAAAATAATCCATGCTGAAACGAGTGGCTTTTATGTGTGCTGCGTGCACCGTGTATTCTGCTTCCAGGTGCTGCCTGTTCCAGCCCTTTCCGTGGCTTCATTTGCTGTAGCTGATCCACCTTGAAAATGAGTTGGAAGCCTGGCGAACCCACCTTGGCAGGACCTGCTGTCTGAGGCTGGGGTGAAGCCCATCTCGCACTCGCAGCGGTAAGCTCCCGGGACATTCAGGCACTGACCATTTTCACAAAGGTTTATGTTTTCTGCACACTCGTCAACGTCTGCACAATAAAAAGGACATCTCTGTTAAGGTCTAGGTTTCACGACATGTTTATTTCCTTGCTTGAGAATGAAATAAGTGGCTGGTGTTGGCGATCATTAATATGAAGCAACGGTTAACCCATTCACTAGAGTTAGGGCCCCGGGGTCTGAGATCGAAGCTCCCTACCACTCCGGTATAATACGGACTGATGGGGTTTCTCTCAGGTCTCCTTAATACCCACTGGTTAGTCGGTATTAAAAGCAGTGTTAATAGATATGGCCCAGAGCTCTGGAACTGTGTCCATTCATTTGAAAGCAGAGCAATACACTTCCCCGTTTCCCTAGTTCAATGGTCTTAAAGGAGATTAGAGACACCACGAAAACAAAGTTTCCTTAAAGTCTCATCAAAATGACACAGACAGACACTTTTCAAAGACCTTCAAGATGATCTAGTTAATTCTGTGAAGCAGCAAATCGGAGGAGGGCAGATGTCAGCATGTCCTGAGCCAGCCAAGTGGTGTGGCAGTTACCAGGCTGCACTTTTCACTGAGTTCACTACAAAGATTGGCACTGACAGCGGCCAAGAGAGCTGCAAGGGTCCCTCCCACTGGTCCCCATTCAGACTGCAGATGCCTTTGCCACCGACACCATTCTTTCTCTGACACTGGAACACATACAAAGTACTGGAAACAGTCTAAAGAGAGGGAGAGCCAAACAGACTCGCTTTCTTAAAGAGGCACCGCAAACGAATGTGTCTGCACTTCGTGGGCCTGCACTGCATGTGAATTATACAGGCGGAGTCTTAACAACTAAGAGTTTAAAGTGGGGGTGAATGTCAGCTGAGAGACACCTCCCTTGTAAAGTGAACTTTCTTGCCCAAAAGGATGACCTAGTCTTGCATATGGCTGTAATGAGACAACTCTTCATCCTGGGACCCCAGGGAGGGGCACAAGTGACGTGGCAATTAGTGTGTACTGACTCTTAGGTGGTGGTTCCTAAGTCCTTTGCTTCTGTTATTCCGATGAAGCCTTTCAAAACTGGGAGAGAAACTTTTGTAAAACTCCAAGGAGGACAGTAAGCAGCCTGAGTGATGTGCCTTAGAAAGAGACACTGAGCATCCCGCCTTCCAGATCATCCACTTAGTGATTAAAAATGCTGCTATGCTCACTATGCCTATTTCAAAATGAGAAGAGCTGAAGCCAGCCAGGCTGCTTATGTACGTACATAGATTTACAGCAGAGCAAGCAGCATAGATATTGTGAACCCAGGGGCCTTATCCAAAGCCTGTTTTTTTTTTTTTTTTTTGGTCAGTACCTTATAAAGTAGTAAGAGGTAACAATAATCATTAACAGTACAGGAAATGATATACATCATTACTTCTAAAGCTTTTTTAGGCTTCAGTGTTTAGTGGATTAAAATAGGCAGTCATCTCAGTCTTCCTCATAGTTTTCTGCAAATGTGGAAAGCCTACTTGGTGCTCTGAGACGGACACAGCAGAGCACTCACTCCTCAGGCCTGTCACTTACCTGAGCAAGTAAAGCCATCTCCCGTGAAACCCTCGGAGCAGGCGCAACGGTAAGAGCCTGGGGTGTTGACACACTGAGCGTTTATGCTGCACTGATGGGTGCCATTGGAACATTCATCCAGATCTGTGTGACAAGTGAACACAACAGAGAAGAAAGGCGATGAAGACGGGGAGGTTTTGACTTGTCAAAATTATAAGGACTTTACTCTGTGTCCCTAAGGTTTTAGGTTCATAATCCAAAATCCTCATGTCATATCTGTGGTCCCAGCTACCAATTCACCAATTGCGTGACATCTTCATCAAACGCATAAATGAAAACTGGAGTCAGATTCCACTGTGACCTCCACCCACGGTGGCCTTTACCACTAGTTGTCCTATCACTGCAAGAGGATCTGTTTGGGAGATAGCATTGATTTTCACAAGGGAGAACCAGCACAGAGTTCTAAAGAAAGAGGGAGAGGCGTGGTTCTTGATCTCATGGAATTAATAGCCTGTTAGGAAGGATGGATGTGAAATGCAGAAGAGAAAAAAAATTACATATTTCTCTATGGTCCAGGAAGAAGGTTACAGACAAAACCTAATTTGAAACGGAGGGAACAAGGAAGACCCCACTGAAGAGGTTGACTTTTCATCAACTTCAGACCTCCTCTTCTGAGGATGAAGAAGCATAACTTCAGTGAGTAGAAGGACAGATGGGGGTTTCTCACAGAGAGCCACACAGACGGGGCCACTAAAGAGGAAGAGTACAGGATGTGGCATTAATGGCACGTGGAATGGCAGGTGGAGTGGCAAGTCACAAAACAGGGGGCAGGGCAGAGGAGAGTGAAGCTAGAAAACGCTTCGGGGCTTTGGAAGCCAACGCTGGGTTTCTCCCAGATTTAAAGAGGTGAATGTCAACTGTGAAATTGGACTCCTGGCAGTGCTATTGAAGAGTAAGTTTTTACAAGTTATTGCAGGAGAATGGGAGAGTGGAGACAGGGGAAGGAGGGAGAGGACAAAAGGGAGAGGGGAGAGGGAAGCGGGGAGAAAGAGAGGACGGAAGAAGGAGGGGAGATTGAGAGGGGAGGGGGAGAGGAGGGAGAGAGGGGACAGAGGTTATGGGAAGAGAGGGGAGGGAAAGGAGATACTGAGCAGGGGAGGAAGAGGCAGTCTGGATTGAACCCTGTGAGGGCGTGCTCCCAATGCTAGTGGGCGTGGCTGGCTGGGAAAGAGACTTACAGTAGACCTGAGGAAGCCGACACAGGGTGTTACACAGCGAAGTCATTTGGAAACTATGACAATACCGATTCTGGAATTGGCTTTAAATGTGTGACAAGTAGGAAACGTTTGGCTGGACAGGCAAGCTTTACTCAAATTATTTTACATTATTGGTAAGACCTATTAAAGGTTTTTATTTAATCTTTACTATAAGCTTTTACTGAGAAGTCATCATGGGAACCTCAGATGGCTTGTTTTTTCTTCTTCTATTTTAAATTGACCTGGGTAATTTTTACCAGCTGGATATACTCTTTATTGTCACAGCATGGACATATTAAACAGTTTTATGAATGACATCCAGAGTACAATTCAGTCCCCTGCCCCAGTGCTATACGGTTCTGGAACTTCCTTTCTCAAGTTAAGACTTCTTGGAATTCAACAAAACGCTCAGCTTTGCCTGCAAGGACAATTCCAGTACCAAGAACTATCCACTGACTTTCATCTTTTAAGGCCATGTGAAAAATCCTTTTGTTTCCTCCATTTATTTCAATGACTTTCAAATCACACTGATTACACTATGAGAAGACTGAGAAAACACATTAGCCACTTTTTCATGTTACAGCTGTCTAGATCACTGGCTACACATCAAATAATCTTTTTTTTTTTTTTTTTAAACTGAGCAATATGCATGAAAAGACAGATGCCAAAGCATTCTGTTGTAATTTGACCATTTATATTAAAGCTAAGGAAACACTCAGGCAGGAATTAATCCTGCAACCAAAGACAGTTTTGATTTATGAGAGAATACATAGAAAGTGAAGAGGATGTTCCCTCTAGACAATGTTGGTTAATGTGTGTGCAAGTGAGAGCCACGAGGGATGCTGGGCCTCTGAGGAGGGTCTTGCTGTTTGCGAACTCACCAATACATTTGATGCCGTTTCCCACCCAGCCTTCTCTGCAGCTGCATCTGAAGCTTCCCGGGATATTCAGACATGAGGCGTGCATGTCACAGTTGTGGGCACCAATTTCACACTCATCCACATCTGAGAAACCAGTTAAAGAGGAAAAGATAAAGCATGAGCTGATCAAGTCTACTTCCAAGTGGGTTTCTGAAAAGACAACAGTTCAGGATAGGCACGGGGGCTATAGAGAGAAAACACCAGCACTGCCTTTGCCTTTAATTTATTTTTTCATTGCGGTAAGATGTGAAACTTCATGATCATGACCAAACAAGCCTTGCTCAACAAGAACTTGCTGGCCACTTCCTGCTGGAATGAGAAAGTACAGCTGTTGTCCCCTGCGGATATGAATGGCAGCCCCCACATGTTGCAAAGGCTCAGACAAAACTCCCTGGGAAGGATTTGGAGACACACATGTCAAGAGAGATTTTTGAGAAAGACTGTGCTGTTTCTTCCTATTAATACTTATCACATATTTTTCCATGAAGGCAAGAATGAGCCTACCTTAAAAACAAAAACAAAAGCAAAAAAACAAACCCATCTTTCATTTTAAAAGTCAATGCCCCAATGTAGTTCAGGGGTAAAATGTTTGTTTGGCATGTGTAAGCACCTGGTATTAACTTCTGAAATCACATATACACAATCAATGCTACATATATATTTAGAGTTTTTGTAAACTGCCACTTATGTGTGCCTTTTCCTGGATGCTCGGCTAAAGCAGTCCAAGAAGCCTGAGCTCCTCACTCCTGCCTTGAGCAAAATGCCACACAGGGACCTTAAAGTGAGCATCCAGGAGATAACTAGCCAGACCTTTATCATGACATTTTCTAGTCCTGTCTGTATGCAAAAGGATTAAAACTAAATAGTAAAAACAGGAGTCTGGATATAGAGGGCATCGGGTGAAAAAGAACAGTGAAGAGAAAAAAGAGAGAGCGGTAACAATGGACAGAGAGGGGGAGAGAGTAAAGGGAAGTAAGCATGGGGGAAAGGCAGAAAAGTCTAAATAGAACCTAAGAATGTATTATCAGTTTAACATTGTCAATCAAATACAAATGTGGATCCTTTAAGCCAGTGGTTGTCAACTTGTGGGCCACAACCCCTTTCAGGGTACAATGGCCCTTTCAAGGGGGTCCCCTGAGACCATTGGAATACATAGCTATTTACATTATGATTTGTAATAGCAGCAAATCATAGTTATGAAGTAGCAATGAAAATAATGTTATGGCCGAGGGTCACCACAACACGAAGGACTGTGTTAAAGGGTTGCAGTTTTTGGGAGGTTGAGAACCACTGCGTTGAGGTTCCTTCTTTGTGTCGGCCCTCCATTTGGGTGGTAATCATGCTGAGCAACTGAATGATGCTGCAAGATCCACCAGAAGCAGGATAGACATGACCCACTCCTTCCTGCTGGGTGGCTCGGGCAGTATGCACCTCAAAGAGGATACACGGTACTCAACACACAGCAGCCATATCCTGGTTGACTGGCCCTAGGATGCATGGGTCCAAGGATGTCGAATGGTGAAACCAGTGAGGCAGAAGTCTAGCAGACATGAGATTGACTCCTACCTGTGCATCCCGTGGTCCCCTTCTTCACTGAGTAGCCCAGCTGACAGTGGCAAATGAAAGAGCCCTTCGTGTTCTCACACTCCCCAAACATGCAGATGTTGGGGTTCAGGTCACACTCATTCACATCTGGAAAATGCGTTTTCTGGTTACTGCTGTTCACCATAGTCATTCAAAAGCCACCTTTTAAACTGAATCACACAGTACTGAAATAAATAGATACAATTCAAAGTACAGTCCCCTTGAAAGACTTGTGTAGCAGGCAAGTACCTACTTGCCTTTAAGAGTTTCTGAAATAATTCGCCCTCTTCAGATTTTACAGATCTGGCAAAATGGCTCAGATTTTCAAAGTAACAGTGAAGGAAGGCTTCTTTCCATTTGTGTGTGCATTTACACATATATGGAACTCTCATTTGCTGGGGGAGGAACGCTGTGGCATGCTGTCTTCTGGGCATAAAACGGCTATCATATGCATGAGCTCACAGAAGCTGTGGTTACTTGTATAAGATCATCCCAACTAAAACTGGAACATAGATGTGGTAGGTGATTTCCCAGCCCCAGCCCCTACTGAAGAGCTATGGTCAGTGGACAGGCAATTGTTGAGGGAGGGACGACCATTCTTTGTGGAGGATGTGGCACTGGTAGGGTTACTAAGCTCCAGCAGAAGGCTCCACACCCATGCACATAAAGGCAGCATTAACTGGACTCCGTGGGTTATAGAAAATACAAACAAAACAAACACAAAAGTTGGGAGGGAGACATGTTGGACAAGAAATGGGAGGAGAGGGAGACGGAGGAAGATACTATATTTCACCCTGTATGACAGCCTCAACAATAAAGAATGAAAACCATCATTTGTTTTATCGATACTCACCGATGCACGTTTTCATGTCCATTGAAGCCATGAAGCCATCATAGCAGAGGCAGCGGTACTCCCCGGGAATATTGGTGCACTGACCACCGTCACAGACATCAGGATTGTTTTCACACTCGTCAATATCTGATGACACAAAGTGAGTGTCCAGTGAAAGCAAGAACGCCTTTCATTGGTGGCGCTGGTGTCGGCTCTACTTGACAAAGTCTGGAGCCAATTTGTAATAGAATAATCATAGCATGCATACATTTGTTTTTTAAAATCCTTTCCATACCTGCACATGATCTCCCATCTGGCATCAGTGCATACCCCTCACTGCAGCTGCACTCGTAGCTTCCTTCTGAATTGGTGCACTGGGTGTCACAGCCGCCATTCATGATCATACATTCATCGATATCTGTACAGACAATGAGAGAGCATTAGATGCCAAGTCTACACCAATACAAAGGTATGGTCTCACTGCATCGTCCTTTTAAACACATAATGCTTGGCTAGCTTTCAATTTGTCTTCATACTATTTGTACTGATTTAAGACTATAGAATTAATCTTCCTTAATCATGTTCACTTCCTTTTATATAGCATTCTATTCAGTCCACCCTCTGAGGAGGAAAGAATCCAGAAACATAAAAACTATGGAGTTCAGAGTACATTTTATGATAAAAACCAGTGAGTTTTCTGCAAAACCAACAAACCATCTGGCCTTCTTGCATTCATTTATAGCACAAAGGACTCTCATAGGCTTTAGGGCAGACCTATTTGGTGCCAATACTTGATGATCTGAGAGATGGGAAATGCAGACCTGTGTGGCCCACTCTTCTCACCTGTACAGCCCTGGCGGTCTGGTGTCGCCTGGTAGCCAGGATTGCAAGAGCACTGGTAGGTTCCAATCATGTTCACACATTTGCCATTTCTACAGAGATTGTCGCTCAAGGAACACTCATTAATATCTATAACAGACAAATAGAAATATGCTTTATGCTAGAGCAAAATTAGAAGAGCCTTTAAGAACAGCCTTCACCACAGTAGGAAACAGGACAATCTGAGATGTTCAGTAAAGATGCCGTCTCTTGTCACTAATTTCTGACACCAGAACGTTTTGTTGTGTTGGAAACACTCCCTTCTTTGTCTATAGCTTCCAAAATAGAACTGCATGTTCTACTGGCCCTTGAAATGTGTTTAATCAGAACTGAGCAATTTTCAATGGTATTTAATTACAATTACATAACCACATGCAGCTAGTTAGTCATTGCCATCACAGAATGCACAGTCATAGTGTATGCCATAAATCAATCTTACTATTATTTATTTTATTGGTTTACACTGGTGCATACACATGGTCTTCAAAATCCATTCAGGTGTTGCCTATAGACTCTCAACTATCCTAAAGATGCAGGTTCCAGAGTACAGAGTTTTGACAGCTAAGACCCTAACATGTTTGTTTTTGTCAAGCTGTGCCTGGCTATGACAACCTTCAGCTCACAACTGTTAGTTTAAAACAACAAAACAACAGTTTTAAACTGGCTCTTAAAAGATTCAAAATGCTCATCAGAAGAGTATGTTAGACACAGTGACCATTGGATATAAGGAGAAATTTTTTCAGACTCACGCAATTACCTAGAAGATTTCGCTACATAAATTTATGGTTATAGTCACTGAGTACACATATTACAAAACATTTATTTTTCTTATAATAAATTTCCTTTTTGAGGGGCAGTTTTCTCAGCTGTAGGGTGATGGGAGATGTCATTCTGTAAATATGTTTCTCTTATTGGTTAATGAATAAAGCACTCTTGGCAAATAGGAAAGCAAGATAGGCAGGACTAGGAGACAAAGAGGATTCGGGGAGATGTAGGAGATTCAAAATGTAGGACCAAGAGAGCAGAGGTTCAGACCCTCTCTCTGGCAAGATAAGACCATGTGGAAACACTTAGTAACGTAAATGAGTTAATATTTGAGAAAGAGCTAGCCAATAAATACAATAGTAACAGGCCAACAGCTTTATATCTAATACAACATCTCTGTGTGTTATTTGGGGCTGAACTGGCTATGGGACCAGGCTGGTGGGAAAACTGCTAATAACAGTAGGGTTGATGACCTCTAAACTATAGCAAACTAGATGCAGAAACATGTTCCTGCATCACTATATTGCAGTATGTCTAGCCACGAATTCATTAATCCCCAGGGTAATCTTTTTCACTACTATCAAAATAAAAATATTTAAAAGTTTAAATTCATCCCACTGAAAAAAGTCTGTTTAAAGTATTATTTAATGTTCATTTCATGTACTGTCACAAAAATCTACCTGGCTCATAAATAAATGTATGTGCACTGGTGATCTGTGCTCAGACAGTTCCGAGGAGGACTTCTCCTGAGGATAGTGCGTCCTAGCTAAGTCAGTGCTGGACAGCACATGTACTAGAAGATGGTAAACCTCTGAGGATTTACAAGGCAGCAATGGACAAATGCTCACAGCTCTGTGCTGTCACCTCCGCAATCCTTCTGAACTTGGTGCTAATAGAAGACCTTTGCTGATGGAAGAGCTAGAGACATGAGGTGCCAAAGGAGCACTCATGATTTTATGTGGGTGTGTGGACCATGGGTGAGGTATGGACTCTGACTGACTAGGGGGACAGGTGTGTGGACAGGTCACGGAATGGGTGTATGGATAGAACAATAGCCAGGAGGTGCCCTGGGCAGCTTACTCGCCATGCAGCCTGGACAATGGAACCTATGACCTTGCATAGAAGTCTTTACATGGAAAATAGCCCAGGGCCCAATAGTCTAGAAACTAGATGTGCGGAATTTGGATTTCCAAGGTGTAATGAGCCACAGGATCAAACATTCATTAGGACTGACTCCTGGTCTTTACCCATTGTGCTCACCGGATTTCCATACAAAGGGGAGAAACTCACCCACACAGTCCTCACGGGATGGTGACAGCTCGTGTCCCAGTGGGCAGTCACACTGAAAGCTGCCCTCAGTGTTCACACATGTGCCACCCCTACAAAGGAGAGGGTTACGTTCACATTCGTCAATGTCTGAAAGGTAAAAACGTGAGATCCATTAAAGAACTCGGAGGAAAATATATTTACACATATAGTACATGAGAAGGGACATTAGGAGGCAGGAGTTTGGCTCATACATAAAGACACATCCAATCAGAAGTAGGATAAGTTTTACTTTTCATTTCAATGTGAAAATTATGAAACTTCTACTTTCAATACAGTAAACCATTGAAAAAGTTTCACATACAAAATACTCTGGTTCATAAGAGGTTACCTATACAACATTTATTCTGTATCACAATAGACTAAGGGTTTGTATTGTTTTTGCCAGTCATTTAATATTTATAGCTCAAATCCAATTGAAAAACACATCTTATGACTCCTAAATGATTAGGAGCGTCTAAATCTGTGGCCCATGGTTGCTTGCAGTTGGTCATGAGTGCAGACCAGCCCTTCTGCAATTTGAAAAGGTTGTACCCAGGGCAACGGCAATACCTCACGTAAAACCATGGCCCAAATATTTTTCGGTATCACAACTATAAGACACAGCTCTCATGGGTCTGGCAGGGCAGAACACAAATCGGGGGTCACCATAACGTTATCCATTTAAAATAAAACTGCCCTGGGTCAGGCCTTGACAGCTCTCATCTTCAGCGCACCCATGGTCCAGCGTGCTGCCACAGGTCTGAAGCCAGCCAAGGCACAGCAGACCAGTCTGCGGTAGTCTGGTTTCCCAGCCAGCCACCCAGGAGGTCCTGGCCAAGCTTACCCATACAATTCTTCATCATCATGAAGCCGCTCTCATATCCCTCAAAGCACTCGCATTCGAAGCTTCCTGGCGTGTTGACACAGATGCCACTGCCGCAGAGGTCTGGAGAGATCCTGCACTCGTCAATGTCTACTCCCCGTGTTCAAGGAAAAGAAAGACACAGAATGAGATAAGAGAGTGCTGGAGAGACAGGGCCTTCCATGTGCGGGAGCTACACGTGAGAGACTTGGGGAAGTCGGGGCTGAGAGTAGGAAGAAATGTTCTGAGGAGATCAGGTGGAGGGGGACATCTCCTTCATGAGGCACATTCCTTTCTCCAACTGCCAAAACTGTCATGGTCAACCGGCAGGTAGGCCCGTGTGTCTTTGAATTCTGAAATGTGGCCTCTTTGTGGCTCAGATGTAGTAACAGAGAGTGGACCAAGTTAACTCGTTTGCATGGCCCAAGTGAGGAGGCAGTATGTTCACATGGGAGGAAGGCCCAGCAATGCCAGAGACTGTTCATTCTGCTACCCCAGCCAAAGGAGCGTGTGAGCCTGGAACATTGATGCTAAGAAGGCTGGCTGGCTGGTAGGTCACAGACAGGCAGCCTCCAAGGCAGACAGCACACCCTTCAAGTCAGAGCATGTGGACACAGCAGGGCCTTGGAGTGAGCCCACTGTGTGATCTGTACTACATTCGGGAGAGAAGTGCTTACTTTCCAACTTCGAAAAATTAAAGAGAAACAGGTTGTGTTTTGCCATGTTTTCTATATTGCAGCAATAGTATCTGTACTCTCCAAAAGTTTTTTAGTAATCCCTCACACCTGTAATATATTTTCAGTACAGAACTTGGACCTACAAAAAATATGTTAAGAAAACACGAGCCATTAAAAAATAGTCACAATGTTTATGCCACTATCTTATTATTTTAAAATATTTGTTAATGTATTGAGGCAGGGTCTTATTATGTCTTTATATTGAGCACAGACCAGGGACTCACAGAGATCCTCCAGCCTCTGCCTAGTGAATGCTGAGACTAAAGGCACATGCCAGCACACCAGGCTCACTGTATCTTTTGATGAGTTGCAGTTTGAAGTCTTTCTGGATAATCAATGGACAACTTCTGCATTTCTGCTCAAGCATTTGTAATAAATTGTATGTCATCAAGCAGAAACATTCCTAACTTCATCTCTTTTTGACCTAAAGTGGTTAAGAATGCTGTTTGTGAGTGAGTGAGGAAAATTAGTTTATTAGTTTATTAGTTTAGTTTATTGCAAACTAAAACAATTACTGGAATACTCAAGTTGGTGGAATAGGCACGGACTCTTAATGGCGGTGATCTTTAGTCCTCATATATTTTGAAGACCATATTTTCATATCTCAACAACTGAGTTTCGTGCTATTCTGTAGCTCCAAAAATTATTTGGAGAACTGGCTTTTAAGTTAAAGAAAATAATAGAACAGGCAGACAGAGAAGGACAAAGAGAGAGAGAGATTATATTCTCACTGAGAAGATGGGCTTTTGAAAGCTGTATGCTCACCAAAAAAGGCAGGAAAGCTAGGGTTTAATTAAGTGAGAAAAACAACCCTACCTGTGCAGTTTCTCTCCTCCATGTCCAGGGCGAAGCCACTGTTACAGCGACACTTGAAGCTGCCAATCGTGTTTCTGCACTTTCCATAGGTGCACATCCCAGGGAAGGCTTTGCATTCATTGATATCTGAAAGCAGAGCGAGGCCCAACTGTGGAGCTGGTTGGCAGGAATGGGTGCCTCCACCACCTTAACTTAAAAAGCGATCGCCATAGATTAGATAAAAATCTATCCTCTGCTACTGAGGAAGTGGGCAGGGCTACCTCTCCTCAAGCTATGTCAAACGGAAGTAGAGGGACATTAGAAGGACAGAGAGAGAATGATTAGTGTTCTGTTTCCCAGCTTTCTATCAATATTATCTTCTATAAGTACTTTATGGTTCCGACCTTAGGTTGGCCACAAATCACAGGTTGAAAACAAAATCCTTTCTCAGAGAGCACAGAGAGTGTCCCGGGAGTGTGGTGGGTCAGGGACTAGTTTGCCTTTACCTTTGTAAAATGGACGCCCAGTGAGTATGTCCCCTCTGTTAGCAAAGCCTGGGCCCCGGGGACACAGCGTCTCGTATTCTTTGGTGCCAGGTTTGGGGCACTCTTCACATTCTGTACCCCACGCTGCCCCAACTGCACAGCAGCAAGCATCCATGCGGAACTTCCCAGGAACCGGGTGGCCGCATTCATCCTCATCCCATTTCAGGAAGCAGTGCTCCACGCGGATATCTGCATGAAGAACACAGGTGCAGGCTGAACCCAAATGGGAACACTCACTGAACATCCCTATACCATGTCTGGTAAGTGACTTACACAGTGGGCTGGCCTCAGGCTACTGTGCTCAGCTAAGACTGTCTGTCCCATCTCCTAAAGATTCTATCTTCCTCAATGGCAGTGCTGAGTGAAACGGACTCAAGACAGCAGTGCACGACAGTGGGCCTGGTGACAGACTTAAAATAAGAAATCGGTCTGTCACCACCTTGAATGGACTCCATGGTAACAGTCGTTTAGGGAGAGTGAAGGTGGGACTCTTAGCAGGTTATTAAGCTCTCACAGAGAGCCCTGTCTGACAACATGGCACTTCCATGTCTTGGCCAATGATCATGGCCTTGCATTTCCCTTATCAGAAAAATAATTTCAGCGATGGACTCTTCTATTTCGTTAGCTTAAGGTCATTTTACAGCAGTACTGTTAGGGTCCAGTCAGTCCTGTTAGGGCCCAGTCATAAACAGCAATAGTCAGCTGCATCATTGCTATAGTATACCCTGTTTGCAACTTCCTAAGAATCTCTTGAATTTGCTTTACTGAAACATTATATTCTTACTTCAAGTGGGTTTTGTTCTGTCATTACAAATTTTGGATCTGGGTTTTCTCCTGAACCATGTAGACCCATCAACTTCTTCACTATGAAGGGGCAAATCATTTGTTTAGACGAGTGAGCATATTCCTCTTCACTTCAAACTATATGAAACTATATGTCAGTGCCTAGCCTGAGTCACCCATAGGCTGAGAGCAACCAGGACCAGCCAGAAACCGGGTGGAGCCAGCATGGTCTCTGGACAATATACTCATGTGCTGAACAACAGGGTGATGGTAGGACTTCAATCGCACACTGCTGAATGACAAAAATGAATACCGGGTTCAGAAAAGACTTTTCTTAGCCAGACAAAGTGATTCTTTTGGTGAAAGCATCCTGGGACATGACATGAGTGAGCGTGAGAACTGCTTTGCAAAGGGAGAACCATCTCTGATGGAAAGGTCACTATAGCAAAGAGACAGGCTTACTATTCCAGTTATTGTCAGTACTGAGTCTTTTGAGTTCTCAAACAAAAGTCATGTCAATATCTGCATCTATTTTTAACTCTGAGTTACATACACTTGCAAGAATCAAAACTGAGAAGGTGATATTTTTTTAAGAACAAGCATGGTAAAGTTTCATCTTGAGTCTTCTATGCTGTGTGCCTACATGATCATGTAGCGAAAGTCACATGCTATCCACTTCCCGGAGTCTAATTGGCACAGCTTCCCAAGCACTGGTCTCCATGAGCTGGCTTCACCCAGCACTGCCACTAAGGAAGGGAGGATTTTCCTGAGAGGTGAAGATTTAGTTCAGTACAGGTAGCCTGAGGACCACTGGAGAACTCCGCTCAGGAGTCATTCTGTGGGAAACTGGAGCTAAGGGTGAACTAAGGATGTACAAAGTCTTTATGTCTGGCAGAGTAAGTCTGTGTCTTCATATTCGTATCAGTATTTATACCAGGAATTGAACCAGCCAGAGCCCAGGCAACAAAAGATGTGTAAATGCTTTGACTGACTTGCAAGTAAACAAAAGTGGGAACCTGGAGCCCAACAACATGTGTTTGGGAGTTTGCAGCAGTCCCCACTGCTCCCTATTGTACTTCCCTGGTTCATATCACCTTGCATCCTGCAGACACTGGTGATGCCATCCCTATTTCACATGAAGCTCTACTGCAGCAACTTACTACTTATTTGTTCTCAGCATCTTCACATTGTCACATGCCAATTCTCTCCATCCTCAGAATGAATCAACGCAGCACAACTCAAGGGTTGACAAAGGCTTTTATTAAGCACAAGGCTCAAGAACCCAGTATTTTGTTTTAAATCACTACAAAGGCTTGTTGTGCAAGATTGAGGACCTGCATTCAGTTCAGACCTTCAGAGATCTCTTTAAAAGCCGGGTGTGGTAGTGTATATTAGTAACCTACGTTCTGGTAGGCTTTGGGGGTTCATTGCCCACCCAGTCTAGCCAAAATGGCAAGCTCTAGATTTGGTGAGAGATCATGTCTCAAAAAAAACGAGATAGAAAAGAGGTACAGAGAGAGAGAAAGAGAGAGAGAGACACAGAGAGACAGAGAGAGAGACAGAGAGAGAGAGAAACACAGAGAGATCATGTCTCAAAGATAAGGTGGAGAGCATCAGAAGATGCCAGAAATTGACTTCTGGCACACTCTGAAGTGCACCCACAAACACATGTGCTCGGCACACATCCCCAAAGAAGTAAATCAATAAAATACAAAAATGCAAAGAATCTTACTTTCTGTGTTGAAATATATACTTTCAAAATGGTTCCATATGAACCACAACACTGTTTTCCATCCAGATTTAAATACACTGCCAAAATTAACTTAAAATGAAGTCTTTGTTATAGTAAATTAAACTGTGGTATTGCAAATTTAACTACCATCTAACTACCAGTGAAAAATACTATTGATATATATAAATACCAAAGATTGTTTAATATGGCATTACCATTGTTCATGCTCTGTCTACCTTCTTAAATTCTAAACATAACAATTCACATAAAAACAGTTTGCAAACTAAACCTGAAGGCCTCTAGGAGGCCTCAGCAGGGCCAACATGGCTCTGTCTTGCCCACCCCATTCCCTCACCCTTGCTAAACTGTAAGATTACATTCCTAGCCACAGAGGTCTATTCCCTTATTTGGCCACTTCTTCCTCCTGCGTGAGGCTGTCGAGGTCCAGCTATCAAAGTATTGAAGTTCAGCAATCAAAAACCCTCTTTTGGCTGCCCTAAGTAACATGCCTAATCAGAACATTCCCACCCATTCTAACACAGGTTTCCCCTTTTCCATTTATAAACTGCCATTTGCCTATGGGCCATATCTGTCCCCTCTCTATCCAGAGGCCTCCAGGTCAACAGCACCCCCAGTCTCTCTCCCTTGACTCTTATGCCCTGTCTTTGTGCCTCTGGGGTAAACAAATCTCCTTTGAGCTGAGAACTTGGTCTTGGTGAATTCTGTGCCAACGCAAGTCCTTTCAAAAACTTTACTACCCCACAGCTTATTGCAAAAAGTTATCTATCCAAGAAAAAATTATTTTTTACATATAACACAAAATAAGTGAATTTTTTTTCCATTATAAAATTCAAATTCTGACAGCTATGACATTGATAAAGACTAAGGTGAAACCACCATCAGTACAGTATTGGCAAGGATTCTGTGTATTTTAGATCTTTGGAAAACAAAGCATTAAGAAAATTTGCACTTTCATGGTGGTAGAGGAGTGAGCAGGATGATTGACATACCTTTGCTCCTCCCTCCCCCCTTTACTGGGAAGGTACAGTTACAGTGAGCTGGTACATGCTAACTTTTTCAATACTAGGTTCAAGATATGCCTAGTTTTCTTCTGTTCACATAATGGGAATAACTCAACTTGTCTAAAGAATCAGAAACTAAAGTTTAAATGACAGTTTTTCTTTTCAGTAGTAAAAATATGTTTTAAACCGAAACTATTTTAATAAAGCACATATTTCAATATCCTAGAGTGATTTTCCCCTCACACAACATCTCATTTAAAGCAAGTCTCCAGTAAGGACTCTGGTTTTGGACTTGGCCTGGAGGACAAGAAGCTGATGGTTAGCTTCATGCATGTGGACAGGAAAGCCTGCATCTTACCCAAACACACACGGCCAGTTCCATCCAGCGTGAGGCCTTCAGGGCATTCGCAGTGGAAAGAGCCTTTGCTGTTGACACAGCGTCCATTTGGACAGACGCCAGGAAACACCTCACATTCATTAACATCTGTTGGGAAATGCGGTAAGCAGAAGGATCAAGACTTTACAAATAGAAAAAACAGGTGTAGCCTCATTTCCTGTGTAGTGTATTCAATCTGCAACATGGTGGTGTGGGTTATTACTTTAGTTAAAGCAAAAATATTCCACAATGCAGCCACCAGCTTTCCCGGGCACCAGCTGTGCAGACGACCACAGCCTTGCTGTCCATAAAAGTGCAGTCCAGACATGCTCCCTTGCCAGCTGTCCTGTGCCTTGAAGGCTGAGGACTTCCTTATGAACTGTATAAAGAGGAGAGATGGCGATCTGAAGGTATTTCCCTAAGAGCACTATGCTGATTACACTGAGCTATTTTAAAGGACATTTCAAGTGTCTTGAAAATAACGACTTGCTCCTTGAGCATGAATAGTGAATTTTGGGCACTCCTTAAGGATTTGTTCCATTCAAGAATGGCACCCACCTTCACAAGTCACACCTTTGATCCTGGCAAACCCTCTTGGGCAAGCTGCGTCTGTAGGAACAACAGGACAGAATTTGAATTGGTATAAAAAAGACTACATTTGTCAGGCTCAGTATGAAGGAACTGAAAACGGAAGCTGGGTCTCAGAGGTCAAGGGGCCAGGGACCGGGTGTCTTCAGTTCAGAAAGCTCTCCAGTTGCTGTGGCAACACCATCAGCACTGATCCAGACTGAAATTATGTCTCTGACAATCCCTCTCTGCTCAAACTGACAAAAGAAATAAAAGCAAACAAATCAAAGTCTCAAGGACAAGGCCATTCTGTCCTCCTGGGACACAGCCAAACAAGGACACTGGGCTTGAGCCAATACTCTTTCCATGTTTAAGACTCTTAGGAGGTCTGTTCACACTTCAAGGAAAACTCACATGTACATTTCAAAAGGGAAATGAATTTCACCTGGGAAGACATTTTTGGAGAGAAGACAACATAGCACTCTTCCTCACTAAAAAAGACACTGTGAGAAGGAACATCCATTGACTCAGATATTCCAGCCAATAGCTCCAAGGGCCAGGTTAAGCTCTTACCTAGCTCACAGCGCTCACAGGGGCTCCCCCAGGCAGCACCGAGGGTGGCACAGCATTCAGACTTGAGAGTGGCTCCATTAATGTTCACTTCACAGCGGTTGTCTTGGATGTTGAGCCAGCATGTCCCTTTCAGGCTGTCTGAAAGGGAATAGGAGAGGCTGGGAAGCTCTTATCTTGACAGAAAATGAACTCTGTGCACATCACAGAGATGTGTTGCAGTGTAAAAAGACACACGAGTATTACTTTCCACATTAGCTCTGTTCCTTTCCACCTGTTCTTTTATGTCCATGAGAGCTAGGGACACGGGACAACAGTGAACACAGACCCAGGACAAAGACAAGGGACACAGGTCTGGATTATAGGGCACTATGGAACTAGAGCAGAACAACTCAGAAAAGGCGAACCAAATACATTCATTGTTCTGTCATACTAACCAGGAGAGAAGAGTCTTCGAAACACAAAATCACTTAAGATAATCTTTAGTCTATCTGAAGGATTAACTTAAACTCTGTAACTATTCTTAGGGCCCAATGAAGTCACAGATGGTCTAACTTTAAATTAGTAACCACAAAGTAGAATTTTCATTCCCTAGTGACTTAGACCCTGTCATTAGAGGTGGTAGGGTAATAATCACTGATTGGACAGCCCCCATTGGAAACAGGTTGGAGAAAAGGTGCTTGCCAACAAGCCTGGTGCCCTGCATTCTACTCCTGGGATTCCCGTGGTGGAAAGAAAAAATTTTATCACAATGAATGAAAAAGTTAAGTCACTGGCGGGGGAAATGTGGTGGTATTTAGTTGTTGGCAAGTCAAAGAACAATTTTATGATTTGGGCATAAAACGTCTTTGTTTCACTAATAACTATAAGGACAAAAGGCCAAGACGATAAAAGTCTATAAGATGAATCAGAAAGGAGGATGTCTTTGATGCTCAAGTGGCATACAGATTGCTTTCTCAGATTGCTTTCTTAATGCTGAGTTCATTTCCTTTATATAATAAAAATAACTCCATCTTAGTTGGATATTATGCTTTAGCAGAAATATTTCTGCCTTGCAGATCTAGCCCCACACCCCAACACTGGTAATGAGATAGCAGAGCCCTACATGTGGAATGGGGGTGGGGGGATGGGAGGGGAGGGTGGTCAGGGTGCATGTGAGGAGGGGAGAGGGTAAGAGGGAGGAATGGAGGGAGATGGAACTGGAATTGATATGTAAAATAATAATAATAATGATAAAAAAGTCAAAAATAACATAAATACATATTTAATTTGCAAAATAAAAAATAAAAAAAAAAAAATAGAGCACTGCCCCAGGCATGTGGCAAGTGATTTTTGAAAAGAAAGCCCAGCAGTGCTCAGATTTTAGTGGCCATGTTTCACTAGGAAATGAACTCATGAGTAACTCCAGTGAGGGTTCCATTGATCATCTTGACCTTGGTCATTTCTAACTAAAAACAAGTAAGTAAACTAGCACCCAACTCTTAACAGAGACAATGATGAAAATGCTGGTATCTTTACTTAAATATTGAATCACCAATTCATTTTAGCTAGATACAAACAAGAACTTGCCCTGTGTAAAGTTTCCTTTAAAGGTGGATATTAGGTAGCCATGAGGATGGTGGTTACCATGAGGATGGATGCCACTAGATATAGGCAGAAATGAATGAGGCAGACCTTTCCCTTATACATGACATTTTTTCCAAGATCAGACTACCTTGCTCTGAATATGTCTTGTGTCATTACCAAGACCTGGTCTTGAGCAGGCATGGTGGCCCCAGCCTGCGATCCCTGGATCTGTGAAGCTAAGACAGAGAAATTGTGAATTCCCAATCTGCCCGCTCTGCATCAGGTTCTAGGTCAGCCTGGGCTATACATCAAAGTCCTATCTTGGAACAAAAACAGAATAAAAGAACTGGCCTTAGATGTTTTGAGTCATATTATTATCCTTAGAGATTTTCCAAAGCAAAAGAACGACTTATCTTCTTTTCTTTGGAGCCTATCAACTTGTGATGAGAGAAAGGAAAATACTAAACTCCCTCCATCCATGCGTTCATGTTTAAAAATCTTCAAATTCTTGTCCTGTGAACTGAATCCAAATTCCATCATGCCTTTGATTATGACAGAAGGTTTAAAGATCTGAGATAGGGATTTGACGGTACCCGTGCCTAAAGCATTTGAAGGGTAAGAAATGTATCTATACAGAAATGCTTACAAACACAGCACGGCGTATCTACTGACATGAAAGGGGGGCATTCCAGAAGGGAACTGTTTAAAAGCCTGCCTAACTTCTGCTCTTCTGCTGTCAGTTATTTCCACCATAGGAAGGGTGAGGTGTGAGATGACCTTCACAGGGAATCCTTGTAGGAATCTCACCGATGCAGACGAATCCTGTGGAACTGAGCTTGCTGCCGGGCGAGCACTCACAATGGAAAGAGCCGAGGTTGTTCCTGCAGGCCCCATTGACACATGGGTTGCTCTCACATTCATTTACATCTACAATCCAGAAGGAAAAGATTCCGTTAGAGCTGCTGTGTGTTTCTGGAAAATATTATTCCAGCAAGCCTCTCTATGCCAGAATGTCTGGTAAACTTGGCTCTTATAATTTTAATATGGTTCTACAAGGCCTAAAGTGAGTGGGGGAATGAAGACATGTGTTCTACAGCATGGATACACATCTATATGCCTGGAGACTTGGTAGGACTACAGGGAACGGTCTATTTGGAAAAGAGCTCAGTGTGTGCCCCTTCTATGACTGTAACTATAATGTCTGATTTGGTTTGCACTTGAAATAGGTTGTAACTCAGGTGAAATCCACATGCACAACAAAGGATGATTATAGTTCTGTGAAGTTTGAAGACAAAAGCATACCAGCATTGGCTTCAATTCTGAACTCCCAGAGGCAAATCGAGAATCAAGGACTGGGATATTCATCCCGGCTACAGAATTCTCCCCAGTCACCATCCACCATTCCCTTTCTCAAGGCCTTTACAAGTTACATGATTACTTAATGAATTACTTTACACAATTAACTTTGGTAAGACATAAATTAGGAAAACTAGAGCTGGAGAAGGGTTGGGGTATTATTTGATGGTAGAGCATATGTCCCAGGCCCTAAATTTAATCTCTAGAGCCATTAAAAATACAAAGAGAATAAATTTGATTGGACTCAGCAGGATTCCGTGAATATTGCCATTAGTCTTAAATCAAATCATATACCAGAAATCTAAGCAATTTCTGTTGATGGCAAAAACAAATAGAATATACCTACATTTTCAAGAGGTATCTAAGAATTTCTCAAAGTTATAAAGTTAAATAGCTTAACACATGAGTTAATAAAAGATAAAAACAGGTTTCAGTCAAAATATGAACCATAGCATCAAGGAAAGTTTCCATATAATCCAATTACTCAGCTACAAAGGCCACCACTCAATCCCATCTCACCTTGCTTAATTATTCTAAACAGAGCAATGTATGTCAACACTTTTAGGTTAAACAGTAGGGTTTCTGAGATTCCAAAAAGACCTTCCCCACTACACATATATTTGGATTTAATACAGACACTTCATTTCTTTAAGGTATTGGAGAAGAGTTGTTAGTAAAGCTAGAAGACTCTAATTCCCATTGCCAGCCAATGGGTTAAAAATATCATCTCAAAAATCTATGTAGAAACAACAAAGACATGCTAGCATAGGGAGGCAATATCATGGGGGCTTAAACCATAAACAAAAAACTGTAGGCAAATAAGGAATGCCAAGAGCAAATTGGTTATTCGATATCAAGTGGTCAACCCTAAAACATGTACATACAAATAACATAAATGGACTGAGCCGGTTATATTAATATATCTAGGAACACACACAACAACAATTAAAGAAATAGAGGCCATGAACTTGAGAGACAGGTACACAGGAGAAGTTGGAGAGAGAGAAGAGGAGAGAATTATATAATTATATTTTAATTTAAAAAGTCTATGTAGAGAGCAATTACTGCCACTTGAGAATGCCTAAAGACGTGCTCAGGTATAATTTACCTCTTGAACTATAAATTACTGGAGGAAATACGAGTGCATTTTGCTTTCAAGTTGCTTGCATCAGAAAAGGACTTCTTAAAAAGAAAAATACAAATATTTATAATACATAAATTCTAATGTAAGGCTTTTTAATAAAAAAAATGTTCTACAACATTGAAATTCTTCCATGAAAATGCAAGCGCAAAAGAAACTAGATGATCAGGAAGTAGACGATCCATCTGAGGTTATCCATCTGAGGGTAACCCACTGAGGGCATCCCGCATTGTGTTATCCAATTAATTCATTTGTGAGAACAGTCTCCCGAAAGAAAAGGGCTGTTGTCACAGTTTTCAAGTAGCCACTTTGAGATAAGCAATGGCCAACTCGAACACTATAAACACATACAGCGACAACTACAAATATCAACTATTTAGTTTTCCCTTAAATACAATGTTTTTATGGTATAAATGTCATGGAAGCAGAAACTGAAACAATTCACTGTACATTTCTGGAAATAAACTTCAAAGCACATCTGGTTTACATTTGACTAGTTATGTCACTGGAAACACAATCTAAGCCACAGCACTTGATGTAAAAATTTTAACTTTCACAGACTCCAGCAAAATGAAACAATTTTTTTTTTGGAACCTCAGCCTAAAATACAGAGGAACTACTTCTTGCTTATTGGTACTGTTGTTTATTAGATATTTAAATTAATCTATTGAAAACACGAGTTACAAATAGAGTAAACGAACAGAGAAATTTGCAAAGAATCTGGTACCAATTCTTGGTCTATCCCATGGAAATCAGCTCAGGCTGACAATCTGACTGTGCCCAATGGTGGAAGTAAGGAGGCTCAAGGAGAGAAGAGATGAGAGACCCCTGGGTCTGCACATAAAGTTGGGGGAAACATTAGATGAAAGGCAAATAACAATGGGGAAAAAAGTTACTTGGGTTCAGTTTCTGGGGTAACTGATTTTTATTTTAAATTTCCACCAACATCATAAGGTTGGAGCGAAAATATTTTTCTATCATTTCACAAACTTCTTTCTTATGAATGGCAGATAAGGCATGTCCGTATCAAAGGAAAGACTAATGTTTATTAAGAACAAGTGCCCTTTGAACAAAATAAACCAAGGCATCTCTCCAACCTTCCTTGTTGGCTGCTTTGCCTCTCAAGTGCCTTAAAACTTATGTGACCATCCACCATTTTGCTACTAAATGTCATTCTATCTTTTACCTGCTTGGTAGTTCACCTGTCAGTACCTGTCAGTTCCATCTCCATCTTTTACTTTTTTGACAATTCAGTGTACACAGGACCAGACCTCAACCACTTGGTTCCCACTCTTTTCCTCATGCCCTCACCAGTGGGTGTGGTTGCACGCAACAGATGGGAAACAGGATCTTAATCATCAGTAGTTCTGAGCTAATCGAGATGACATCTCATCTACTCTTGCTTTTTAAGTGTCTTGACATTTAGGTAAACTACACCCTTTAATAGAGAACTGAATTGATGGGAGATGCTATGGACCCACAGCAGCTGGTGGGAAGAACCTGCCATAACACTGAATTGGTAAAAGTGATGAGGGACCTGGGATTGATATGTAAAATAAAAATAAAAAAAAAATAAAAAAAGTGATAAGCTGAGGTGTGAATTCACAGGAGAAACACACACACACACACACACACACACACACACACACACACACACACACACAGGGAAATCTGGCTGACAGTCTTTTCTCAAGAGTGTTGAAAGAAAATTGGTATTAGGAGTGAGGATGGAAGCCAGAAAATAGAAACATCACAAGTATTGTTGAGGAGCCTGAGTTTACCAACAGATGCCCCTCATTCTTAGGGAACACCCTGACCATCTATGGAGAGCAGAAGACAAGCACTCCAACCTGGGACAGATGGGTGTGTCCTGTCAGACATAAGGGAAACAATTACCTCCACTAAGTTTAGGAAAATGTGATTTTATGTCAATGATTATCTCCCACACCTTTGGTTAATTATTGCTTTTCAGAGGTCCCTCCAACTCAACCCAATCTTAGAACTGTGCTTTGTAATTGCATTCCATTGGCTTCAGCTGAGACTTTTGTGTTTTGGCATCTTGTTCAACAGTCCTAACTTGCCTCTATCCGCAAGAATGCTTTGAAGTTAAGAAGATGAAGAGAAGATGCGAACATTCTTTTTTTTTTTTTTTTCTTTTTTTGCATAATGGTGTTATTGCACTTTTTCCTGGGTGTGGAGTCCTGAGGAAGTATTGTGCCCACAGAAAAGGAAAGGGTTATTCTGTAATAATTAATGCTAACTTTCTTAAAACAAGCTACTATTTGGAAGCAGTAGCTGGATTCAAGCATGTTATAGGAGCCCTTTGCAGGCCCACATTGTAGAAACCAAAGGAAGACAATGGATGGTAGTTAAGAAACAGATTATACTGGAACAGAACTTCGATTAAGTCATCCTTGAATGCACTCATGTCATAGCATTGAAAACAGAGACTTCCTTAAGCTTTGAACTTGGTCAAGCAATTTGCACCTCAGAAACTCAGGGCATAAAACAAGAGGTTTTAAAACAGTGACCTAATTTGGGTCTACAAACCCAAATGATATACTTCAACTTGTCAAACGGAAAGGGTAATTTTCATAGACTATGTATTTCAGTGAGGAATTAGTTTCACATCGGCTCCAAATATTGTTTTGGGTCAAGACTTTGACAGTATCAACCATCCACTTCATAATGAAGGGGCTGGCGGCTGAGTGCTGTTGGGTTTGTAGGCTAATGTGTCACAGTCCTTTTGTTTTTTTCAAAGGGTAAACCAAGTGAACAAAATCAGGAATTTTATTTTAACAAGTAAAAGAATATGACTCTTTTTGTTGGTTTTTCCAAGTCCTTGCTGATACTCTATGTGAACAGACAAACCAACAGTGTTTATAAATTGTGTTCATATGAAGGCCATTTCCAGAACTTTCAAATCAGTGGGCAGAAATCATAACAGGGAGACATCGGCACGCACACACTTGGGCACAAATGCGTGCACACACACACACGCTTTGACGACACTCCTTTGCTATGACTGCTGCTGATGTATCTTGAGATGCTTCCTGGGAAGCACTTGAGGTGTCAAGACAGGGAAGACAGCCCTTACCTTCGCAGGTCTCCGTCTCTGTCCGGAACACATAGCCAGGGGGACACGTGCAGCTGTAACTCCCTGGGGTGTTTCTGCATAGGCCATTGTCACAAAGCAGCCTGTTTACCAAGCACTCGTCAATGTCTGCAAATAGTCAGCAGAAGACAGGAGGTGGGCATGGTAAATGGCATATCACATAGACCACCTATATTCATTTTTATTGGTGTTGTCCCCCACTCTGGCTCAGTATCTTTATGCCACACTACAGCAAACACACCCAGTGCTATTCAGATGGTACCTTCTTACACTGGTGGACGCTTTTAAGATCTTCCAAAGCCCTTGGAAAATGTGTAAGACTTAGCAAGGGCTCATACTTTGTTCTCCTTAGTTACCTTTCCCCCACTACCTAAAAGCGATTATGTTAGGTTTATTTTAACATTTGAAAACACCCATAAAATATGTCAGAAAGTTAAACTCATTTGCCAGTAAACTTACACATGACAAGAATATGGCATTTTTATTTTTCACAAGAATGCATTAAGTGTTGGTTATGGAAACATTTCCCATTATGTTTTCAGTAAAGAAGAGGAGTTACTAGGGGAGCATTGTTGATGCATTTTGCACATTCCTCTAGCCATCCAGAATGGCCCAGAGAAGATGGCTTAAAACCTGCAGTTCAAAAGTTCACATCATCTTTATCTCACTTTATTTTATTTGGAACAGATCTCACTATGTAGCTTTGGCTGGCATCAAATTCACTCACTCTGGGCTGAGATTACAGGCACTGACTTCTTATCAGCAAGTATAGTTACCAAGAGGAAGAAATAACTATACTTAGGGATAAAGAGTTCCTTTTGGTTAAAGTGACATTTTTCCTCTTGCAAACAGTTGCCCTTTGTCAAATGATGTAGTATCACCCTCACAATACTGAAAGCAGGATCAAAAAATGATTTCACATATCATCGCCATAGATAGTATTATCTTTCTGCTTCATTTGAGTTTTCCCCATTCAGGATGCTATGTTTTGCCCTGATTCTGACTTCTAATGTGTATTTTAAAATTAGAATTGTATAAACCTAGTTACTTTTCTGCAAGGGTGTAGCCCCTCATATTACTTTTTTTTTTTTTTAAATGAAGGGATGGGGTTGGAAGGGATGGGAGAGTAGAAAGTGGAGGGGTGGGTGTAGAAGGAGCTAGGGGAGGGGCAGGAGATGTATGATCAAAATGCTTTGTATGTGAAATTCTCAAAAAAGTAGACACATGTTTAAAAAAGCAAAAACCTAATCCCGAATAAGGTGTTCCTGGGGTTGAGGACTTGGATGTGTTTACTGAGGGACACAGTTCAATTCCATGAGAAATGGGTAAGAAAATAATGAGTCAAATACTTGATAGGGAATGGTTTTTATTTTATGAGTGTGAGTGTGTGCATTGCCTGCATACATGTACATACACCATGTGCGTACAATGTCTGTGGACTGCAACACAGGAAATCACATTTCCTGAAAACTGGAGTCACAGTTATGAACCACCATGTGGGTGCTGGTAACTGAACCCTGATCATCTGGGAGAGTAGTCAGTGTTCCTAATTTCTTCAACATCTCTCCAATCCCTTTATCTATAAAGTTTATATATCACATATATGTAAAATGTGGCAGCTGTGACACCTGGGTTCTGAGTGAGAATGTTCACAGAATTTTCTTAGTTTTTAAAAGGGCCCCACCCACATGCTCATTTGGAAGTGCCTTTGCTTCTGCTGAATAAAAGATGGTTTGGTTTGCACTTATTTATTGAGACAGGATTTTCAGCCTGGCTGGCCTGGGACTATGATAGCCATTGGTCTTGAATTCCTGATCCTTCTTACTCCCAAATTCTGGGATTATAGGTGTGTGCCACCACCCTTAGTTTTTGTGGTGCTGAGGGTTGAATTTAGGGCTTTCAGAGTTCTAGGCAAGCTCCTAGCAATGGTCCCAAACTCCTGGCCTATCTGTCTGCTTTTAGAGATGTTCGATAATCTTTAGCTGGTACTGTTTCCTGTATGTGCACAATCTATTTAAGTATATAATAATAAGAAAGTAATTTAAGTCTTTCTGTATATATCTTAAACTCAAGATCAAATAAATGGGTATACTAAGTAATAAAATCATTATCAGAAACACAGAATATTAAGTTTCTTTACTCATAATCATTAATTGCTGGGTTATAAAAGGTATTAAAGATAATTTGTAAATATTATGGGAAGCTGCAATACTTCTCATTTTATGAAATTGGACTCAACTGTTCTGTGCGACAGTTTTGATTCTGTCCAGTCTCTTGAATATGTAAACTAATAAAGCACTGGACTGGAAATCACCTTATCTTCCTCCCTTTCCTTTTGTTGAATACAAATTACAAATGAGTATTTTTCCACATTCTTTTATAAGTTAAAAAAGGGATAGCCTTATCTCAGCTCTCATATTTAGGCAAGTCGCAGCATCTAGTGGTTTCATGATGCAATCAAGATTCCTCCAACTTGTAACAGTGTACTTTCCCTACTTATTATCAAGTATGTTTCCTTTTGAAGTCCACATCTCACTGAAAACATTTAGGATTAAGATAACTACCGAGAGGCAGTGAATAATTCATTTATATTCACTCATTTTGGAAAAAGATGATTTTACGTAGACAAGTACCCCAACAAGTTTGATGCTGTGTTGTGGAACTCATTTCTAATCCTTTTGTACTAATCAAAGGCAGTAAGAGAAGCTAAGGGATTTCTAGTTTTCATCATTAATTGCTGGTTCCTCTCTTAGCCATGTAATTAAACAAGATGAGTGTCTCTTGCACATGTACCACCAGTAACTTACCAATGCAGTTTCTTCCAGAAGCATCTGGTTCATAGCCACTATTGCAGTTACAGCGGTAGCTACCCCTCAAGTTTTCACAGATTCCATTGGCACATATGTCAGGGTCCAAAGCACACTCGTTGATATCTGCATGGAATGTAGCATGTTTAACATTCACAGACACCTGTTTGTTGACAAGTGATCTAATGAGGAGCTTTTGACATGTGAAGTATCTAACTTTAAAAACCTAGTTTGCTTTTTAGAAAGAGGAAGGAAATAAAATAAGAAAACAAAAACTGAAGATCACAAGACACTTCACTGGCAAGTCAAGAGAAAAAAAATGAAAGGAGCTGGCAGCATCCAAATAATCAAGTCATGTAGTTTGTCTCTAATTTTGACAAAATTAATATAGAAAATTTATAGGCTGTTGGCTCAAAATCCAAAGGAAAACTCAATTTATTAGGTATTGTAGTCATCTAATTAAAACATAGAGATTTATTGAGAAGGCCTGTGTGATTTTATAGGCACAGGATGCTCTTGCTTTGTTCCCATACTTAGCAATTACTTAAGTAATAGGATACATAGTGCTTGTCATTGTTCATGAGTTAGAAAGAATCCAGAAGACAGAATATGGCTACTTAACAACTCAAATGATCTACAGCAAGCCATAGTCATGACTACTGCTGTCTTGCCCCCGGCCAGTAGCACCTGAACTCCAGTGAAACAAACATGCAATTCCCAACAGGCAGTGGGCTCTGGTGGGAGGCTATTGACAGGGACTCACCAAAACAAAACAACAACAACGAAATGATGTGGTGCAAAAACCTTATTTTGTTCATTGTGAACAAAGTCTGATGAATTTGTTCATAGGAATTGGAAAGGATCGGCTAGCCAGAACATCCCTATTTTCCCAGAAGCTGGGACAGGGAAGGTGAATCAGGAATTAAAGGCCAGCCTGGGTTTCCGGACACTGTCTTAAAAAAAGAAAAGGAATTAGAAAGACCCGCCTTAGAAACTCCCTGCTTATCTACTTAATTTTTTCACTCTGTATCTGGGAAAATACCTGCCTCTTTCTCTGGTTTCAGATACTCATTTAAAACTTAACAACACCGCCTGAGGATTTCCAGTCTTCTCAAGCATGGCCACAAACCTTCACACTTGCAAACATGGATGCACTTGCTTCTCCATCAGAGTTTTGTTAAAACATAACACCAAGTTTGAAATAAGAAAACGTTTATGAATTTACTTCTGCAGTTGGACAAAGGCATTTTAAGTATAAATGAGCTTATTATTTTGGGAAAGTATATTCCAGACCTGATCCGTATCAAATATCCCTTAAAGACAGATAATTTTCTAGCTGTCAATTATTTGGTGTAATTTGGTACAGTGCTTTTACATATAAGATCATGGATATTGTTAGTAAAATTCTCAGTGGAGTGCTTTGAACAGATAAATACCTGCTAGGAAAAACAGTCACACGTAAAATGCCACTTAATGCCATCCTACTTAACAACTATTTCTCTGAAAGGTGGTTCACCTTTTCAGTCTCCATTTGAGCATTTTCACAGTAAATATAACCATATTCGTGTGTAGCAGAATTTTATTTTAAGATGTGTGACTTTAGTTTATGTTGTGTTTGTTTAACTCTGTAAAGCTGTGAGTCTTTGTCTAAAACACCTGCTGGTCCAAATAAAGAGCTGAACGGCCAATAATGAGGCAGGAGCATGGAAAGGTGGGGCTGGAAAGCAGAGATGATAAATAGAAGGAGAAATGAGCAGGAGGAACAGCAAGAGAACAAGGAGAACAGGAGCTAGCCACCCAGCCATCCGGCTACACAGCAATCCATGGAGCAAGAGTAAGATTTACAGACGTAAGAGAACAGCAAAAGCCCAGAGGCAAAAGACAGACGGGGTTATTAAAGATAAGAAAAGCCAAGCTAAGGCCGCGCACTCATAACTCAGAATTACTGGGAGCTGATGGTGAGCCCCTCAAACATCCACAAGAGTGAAAAGAGTGAAGAACATTCCACACAACACGTAAGATAACCCGGAAGCTATATCTTTATATTTTACCCTCATGAGACTGAGAGTTCAGCAGAATTACCTCTTCCATCCACAGTGATGCCTACCCCACTGCTACAAAGGCCATGGAACTCAGCTGTGTGACAAAAGAAAAAACCAGAAAATGTTAAACCACGCCCACGCCATGCTCAAGTCATTAACATAGCAATGGAAATAGAAAAGCTAAAACAAGCTTGCTCCATTCAGTCATTAACATAAAAACTTATGTAAATTCAATTTAATACCAAAAAAAAAATCACCATTTTCTAAAACATAATTACTTCAAGGATTCAAAAAAGTGCAATTCCCTTGTAAGCATGGTTCAGGAAGACCTCAATATATTGATAAGTGGAAATTTTTCATATGCAACTTTAAGACATGTTGTCCCATTGTCTTTTTTTCTCCATGACACGACGAGAGTGAAAGCTTCTGTCATCCTATTTACCAAACACTAGGTACTTTCCATTTTATATCCAATAATTAATCTAATTGTCAAATAACACCAGTTAGAAACCATATTTTTTTCTTTCTTCTGCACCTGACAAAAAGTAATGTAGTAATTTGTCCAAAGCCACTGAGGTGAGTAGAGAAGAAGGCTTGGATCTCAAGAGCCCTGTCACAGATGTGTCATTGTCAAAGCCCCATTTATTAGAGCATCAATATTTTATTCTCAGGTATATATATGGAGGGACTATATTTCTTCATCAGCCTCTCACTAATGTAGTTGGGTCTCTTCACTTTGGAAAAACTTAGGCGAGTAATGACAACTTCAGTTTATGCTACTTGAATAATTAATATCTTTGGAAGTAAAACCTCTAAGTTATGCTTTCTTTGAGAATAACAGCCTTCCCTGCCCCCAGAGTACTCATCCACCTGCCATTTAGGAGTATCTGGTTTTGCATATCTTCCCATCACAGAAATTAATTGCCTACTGCTTCCCCAATCTGACAAATAAAATTGTCACTTCATTATCATTTTTGTACCAGACATCTTTTCATGTGGAAAGCTACCATGTATGTGCATTCTCTTTTGCAAACACTGTGTGAACTAAACTTGTTTTCTACAGAGCCTTTTGACTTTCTTTACTGATTAATGCTAGTTCCTTGAAGAGTAAGGGATGATACATGAAACACTTTCAGTTTAATCCTTTGTTTTAATACCTGATTTGAATTTTAGGATACTTCGTTTACTCTTTTTAAAAAAGAAAACGTCATATTCAGTGATTCAAGATGCAATAAGTATTTTTTTTTCTTTTGAAGGCTTGAACAACCCAGTTAAGATTTTCGAAGTTTTCTCCCATCTTCCACATGGAAAGAGAAGTAAGTATAGATGCCCATCTCTGCTGCACTCAACTCAAAGTGCCAGGCAACTGTCTGCTTCATCCATTGTGTTTTCCCTGCTCTCTGTTCATGACCCTTTCAGGGTGCCAGTCATACTGCACTGTAATTTGTGTTGGCTGCCTATGAGCTCACGTATCTTCAACCAGAAGAAACAGCAGGGTGTCTGTTTACTTTTGAACCCCACTGTACTTATGTATATTCCATAGAGGCTATTAAAAATATGAATGAATGAATGAATGAATGAATGAACAAGAGTCAACCTTGATGGTCCTTGGACTTAATATCATAAGTTGTCAAGAGTTTTAAAAAGTCAATCAGATTGTCTTGTATTTATACATTTAATAATGCCAAGTATGTCAAGGTATTTTATATTCTCAATAACAACACAGATCAGTGGAACAGAGGGTAACATTTCAATATAAAATCTGTGCAGCAATCACAGCTGTATGAGCCAGTAGTTGCTTTTCACTGTGGGTTCAGCAAATACATGCACACATTCTGAAAATTCTGACTACACCAATGCAAACTTGCTTTTTCTTCTTCAATTCAGAATAAGGATAAAATCACTTCAGAGCAGATATAGTCTTTGGTCAAATTCTGCTGCTGAACTTCTAGGTTCTTACTACAAGTGAATACCTGAATTTTTAGCAGGGCAAGGCTGGCAGGGCTCTCCAAAGCCATAGTCTGGATTAGCACAGCAGCATTCAGACTTGGTCACTGCTCCGGGGAAAGGACGAACACACACCCCCTTCTTGATTCCACCATAGCAGGTACTACGCATGTGCGTGTCTAGGGGAAATGAACGGATGATAAGAGAGACAGAGACTGTAAAATGGAAGACTTCTTCAACATAAGAGGCTACCACACCAGGAACTTCCAGAGAATGCCTGCCATTCCCTCTTTTTTTTGAATCTTTAGTCTCTTCAAAGTTGAGGAATGGACAAATGCTTGTAGAGTAAGAGGACAACTGAAAACATATCAACAACCGTGGTCCCCAGCCCTACCTTGTGCCACAGAGGTACACAGCATCCCACCTGTTCTCACAGGTTTTTCATTGGCTAAGGATGAAAGGACAATCAAGAACACTACTTTGAGCTTTAATCTCGGAACTGTCCTTAGCCACAGTCAGGCATTTAACTCCTTGTTCTATTGGAGAATTTCTAAAGAGTAGTAGAAATAAACTGTCTTCAAGTGACTGGAGTGTTGCCTACAAGACTGATTGCTTTGACATTTTAAGTTAGAACATCTTTCTTTTCAACTCTCAGGATGCTGTTGGTGACCATGATTTTTATCTCCAATGCTCAATGAATAGCTATGGGGAAAAAGTGAGCTGAGTATGGTAGCACACATCTTTAATCCCAGCAGAAGGCAGAGACTGGCAGATCTTTGTGAGTTCGAGGCTAGCCTGGGCGGATCTTTGTGAGTTCAAGGTTAGCCTGGTCTACAGAGTGAGCTCTAGGCCAGCTACATAGAGAGACCCTGTTTCAAAACAAACAAACAAACAAACAAACAAACACAAGAAAAAGTAAAATGACCACTCTGTCTCTGGCACTGTATTGAGTGGCTATGCAGACATGATCTCATGAAACAGTCAGGTCACCAACTCTAGTGTTGAGGAAGGATATGTAAATAGGTCAAAGTAACAAGCTCTCAAAGGCCCAAATGTGACTTCCTAGGTACCTTCTCTTGCCACTATGTCCATCCACGCCTCTAGATATCCTACTTTGCTTAATTTCCTCACTCCCAAACCTTATGAAATATGTTGCAGTTTTATGAGGCAGTAATAATGAACTATTTAAAAATTCAGAATATCTTAAAAGTCAGAGAAGAAGCGTAATTTAGTAAAAGGGCATGGTAATTTCATCAGGGATAGTCCCCATTGGAAGTGTTATCTAACAAGTTGTTGGAAATAATTGTTATCTGTTTCTTAGAGTGTGTCTTTTTATGTTTTCTTAGGTCCTACCAGGTTCATTCGTTCACTCTTTAGTCAACAGAGCTAATGTGGAAAGGGTCTTCCGGGAGGGCCTGTATCTTATCCAAAACCACAGAACTGGTAAAGAAAAGATCATAACTTTTAAGAAATAAAATGCTGGTGTTTGGAAACTTGATGAAGTGTTCTAAATCTAGTGTTTTAAAAAGTCTGCTGAAAAAGAAAATTTAATTGAAAACTCTCTAGTAGCAAGGCAAACTTTGAGATCCCATCTTGAAGATATAAACAAATTAATGACAAATCTCTCAAATCTATTAAAAATCAAGGACATATCTACATACCTACCTACCTACTCGTTTCTCTATCATCTATATTCAACATCACCTAACTATCTAACTATCTAACACGTAAGAGAATAATTTTTAAAAGTAGATTTTTGTTGTGTGTGTGTGTGTGTGTGTGTGTGTGTGTGTGTGTGTGTGTGTGTGTGATCTGGGTTATGAATTGAGTTTCTTTTTCCTCAAATCTCATCAAGAGCAAAAGAATCCCATGCGATCCCTGGAAAGGCTTTTTAAATTCAGTCCTACCTGGAATGTTTAACAGGCAAGTCCAGGCCTATGATGCCCGTTGTATGAGTGAGGAACAAATGGTAGAAGAATGTTAGCCTTGGGTCAGAGGATGATATGTCTATGGACTGGATCACATGAAGGGGGGGCATGTAGCAGGCATACAGGAAAGAGTTGGCTTTAAATATTTGCAAAGCTGGGAAATCTTGAAGCCATTCCAGGGCAGTTCCAGTACCACAAACAATTCCTGCTTTCACCATGCAGCCTCTTCCCCTACACACAACCCCCTCCCCCCCACACACACTGAAGAGCTGAGCCTGCAACAGAATTTGTTATTTAAAACTCAGCTTGGAATAGTAATTATTATCTGCTAGGGAACATTCTAATTTCTAAATTCCTACTATTCTCATTAAAAACAATTTTCATAGGATTTTCTTGTTACCTAAAGGTTAAGTTATGAAACAGTCCAAATTTTCTTCCTTCATTATGGGATTCATTTGTCTATCAAAAAAAAAAAAAAAACTAAAAAATAAAATTTAAAAGGATGGAGATGGTATAGAAAAATAAGTTTTGCCTCTTGTTTACACTCTGCTTGTTTACATGGCTCATCAGTATGCTAATTAAAACCATAGCTTAAATTTATGGAAGTTAAAAAAATCTCAATTCTTATAGGAAGAAAGATATAATTAGAAATCTATGTTAAAGAGCCAATTCAGACAACTCATAGGACTGATTTCGTCCTTATACAAGAAGGGATGGCTCCCATTGTTTATTGGGTGAACTGAAGAAATCCACCACTGAATGAGAATAGCAATATATAATTTTCCACCCAAACAATGTCCTCCCATTTCAAAAAGTTGAAATCACTACAATGATGAAAAATTCACAAAGGCATTCTCGTGATTTCGGATATGTTCCCTGCATGTGGATGAGAGAATGAAGCCTTGGTTTTGAACATGTATTTCATGAAAAAATGTTCATAAATTGGCTGCTTGTGATAAAAAATAATTACTCCTTCCTAAGCCAGCTTTATGTTCGCTTTAGATTTCAATGGACTCACGTAGGTGTAGACAAAAAGCAATCAAATATTCGAAGGCAACTGAAAATATTTCAGCTCCCCGCACAGGAAGGCGCGACATTCTTCTGGCTGCTATATTTGAAATTCCCCTGAACAAAGCACTGACACGCTGCAGGCTGAAGTGCAGCCTTGCCTGGACAGAGGATGAATCTGAAAACAGATGATTTCCATCTGCCGACCCTTCCTTGTCCCTCCTTACCCCTCCTGGGATTCAAGAGTTCTAAGTAAAAAATTAACAACTATGGTGAAGAATTTCCTTTCTCTCAAAAGTACACTTTTCAAAGCAGGCTTGCTGTTTTCTGGCCTAAGTGGAAAATCAGGGGGTGCAAAACGGCCGACTCATCCTTCAAGTTTCACAAAAGCATTGGAAAGGAAAACCGCATTAATGTATTGTTCTAATTTCTCTCCTCTCCCTGTCATTGAAGGAAGCATTATGGCCGAAGTTGTGAAGAGTCCAGAGCATCTCAAAAGTTCTGCGTGTCTTTTCAAAATTCAATGCATGATCATTTTGATTCATTTTCGTGGCATCCACTCAAATATTTCCAAAAGGAATTCAGAATGGCTCAAAGTAAAATATATATTTAGTCTTCCATTTTGCCTTCAGTAGTTGATGGTGGTGAAGAATAATCCTAAAAACTTCAAGCTTTAGCTAGCAGTATACTTCTATGGCACAAGTCACTTATGACTCAAGCTTTGTGAGTAAGAGTTTACGTGAATGTAGCTATAATCCCCAATTTCATATCTATTATTAATAATAACACAAATTCCCATTGAGTTTAGGACTCTGTTTCTTTGTATATCATCAGAAGCTTTGAAAGGAGACAGTGTGGGAGTCTGATTTTTATAACAGTTTTATTAAGATATAATGTACAAGCTATAGAGCATTTACACTCAGAATTGTGTTTTAGAACATTTCCATGTCCTTTAGTTATCATCTTTCTTCTCCTGTCCTTTCTGCCCCAAGCAATCACATTGAATGAATGAAGATTTGCCTATTCTGTGCATTTCCTATAAATGACATCATACACAAAATGGCCTTTTGTGACAGACTCCTTTCACTTGGTGTATGTTTAAGCCATAACTGTGGTTTAGCATGCATTCTGTTTGTGATTGAATATTATTTTTTGTGTAGATGTATCCTATTTTAAATTTTCAGAGATCACTTGGGACCATCAGGCCGTTTCAGAATGCTCACTTACCAACACACACACGTCCATCTACTCCCACAGCCAGGCCAGGGGGACAGTCACAGCGGAAGGATCCTTCATTGTTGATACAGTGCCCGTTCATGCAGATGCCTGGGGTCTGGCATTCGTCAACATCTGCCCAGAGTGGACAGAAGCAGGTCCATTACTGAGCAGTAGACTTTGCTTGCTAAACTGGTCTATCCTACCAGCCTTTCAACTGAGTAACTTGTAGAAGATTATGTAAAAATGTCAACTGATCTTCTATAAAATTATAGGACTCTCATGGACATTTTATAGAAGGCTGAGTAAAATCTACTATATTCATTGATGGAGAAAAAAGAGTCTCATAACATCTATTATTTACTTGATAACCTTGTTTACTACTATTAATATCTAATTCAAATTAAGTGAAATAAAATCTACAAATCTATGATTAATCTTTGCAATACTTTTCAACACAGAAATAGGTTTCGTTTTGACATTAACCTCAACATTTCATATGAACAAAATAAGCTGAGATATTCCTTGCCATTTTCAGTCCACTTGCATTTACCAAATGCTGCCCAACCTTAAGTGGCTTTCTCAATAGCAGAAATATACATCAAAAGGCTAACATTTGTAATGAGAAAAGCTTAAGAAAGATGATTTTCAGAAGGGATGCACAGTAAAGCCATCTTTATATATGCATTTAACTTTGCTTGAAACTGAAATCAAGTTCTAGACTGTCATTCAGTGCTGCATGATACAGAAATGCTGGTACTAAATCACGGTCGACTGACTTTGAGATATCAGGTCAATCCTATAACTTTTCCACTTCATCTTTTATCCCTCCCCATTTTTTTCAAAGTCAAAAACTATTCATTATGTATAAACTTAGTCCCTCTTTATATCTCTCCTGTCCTGAAATTTCAACGAAATCATAGGAATTGGTAATGAATCTTTCTTTATTCAGGTGGATTGGTAAAACTGAAGTCAGAAAGCATTTGTTGAGTAGATTTCCTCTAAAGGAGAAAACAAATGAAAAATAAAAGCTTGCTTCCAAGATGAAACTACAAAATGGGTTTCATGTTACAAAGTTTTTCTTGTGAGTATGAACATCATATAGTGTCATATATTTCCAGGAGGTCTCTATCTTTATTATTAAAAGTATCTCTAGGACTCTGTAACCAAAATGGCTTTGTAAACAAAATTGATAAAGAAGAATTAAATTAAGATCATAAGATCATGATATGTTTCCATATGGCCTGAAGATCAATGCTCAGGAAAAGATGTGATACTGTGACCATAACGAGTGGCCTCAGAAAATGCAGGCCTGGGGATGTATAAAAAGGACACTTTTGCCAGGGTTTTGCTTACTCTTGTTCATTTAGCCAATGAGCAGGAGGAAATTATTTCTGTATTGTTTCCTTTAGACTCCCTAAAATCAATCTGCCATTCCCTTAGTTTTTGCTGTACCACTGTTGCTTTGCAAAGAAACAAAAATGTTTCTCAGTTCAGTGTCTTTTTTCCTTAGGAAGCTTCATACATCCGCCTTGCTGAACTGGCAAGAGAGATGAATAGCATGAACGTGAAGTCAGGAAAATGGAATTACTCTTGCATGATCCACAGATAACAAAGGGATGGTTCCAATCACGGTGACTTTCTTATCACAACGCTGTACATACCTGTGCAATAACGACCATTTGGAGCCAGAACAAATCCTGGCTTGCATATGCACTTGAAGCTACCATCTTCATTGATGCACATTCCATTCAAACACATGTTGGTAGTTGTACATTCATCATGGTCTACGGAAGAAGACAGAATGACTTTGACCCTGGCATCATAAGAACAGAGTCTCTCTCTCCTTCTACAATCTCCAGTCGTAAGTACCTCATATATGAATCCTGTTCTTGTGGGTATCACTTTTTAAAACCATTTAGCTTTTACTTTGAGATTATGATAAGATTGTATCATTTCTCCCTTCCCTTTCTTTAAATCCTCCTATATACTTTCCTTTTCTGTCTTTCAAATTCATGGTCTCTTTTCCCATTCATAAACACATAAATACAACCTACCCAGTCTGTATAATGTTGTTTTTGTGGATGTGTTTTCAGGGCTGGACATTTGTTCATTTCACTTTTCAAAACAAAAATGCCTAGTGCTTGAACTCAACAGTGTGCAGAGTAGAGGGAGCTTCGATGTGATGAGTAAAGAGGCAAGGGATACATCTTATGCCCAGTGTTGCCTTGAAAACCTTGTAAAAACCGCTGGTGCTTTGTTTTCCCAAAAACAGAACTAGGTTTCAGTGGGGGTTAGGTTTGCAATGGAATAAAGTATGGTCAGCCTCACTGCAGGTGAAATGAGCAGAGCTTTCCTTAGTGAAAGCGTAAGTTCCACATGACAGTCAGTGACTGACTATAGGTATCAACATTGCAATATTCTCCCAAATTCAGGAGGCTGCTCCTTCTCTACCCTATCAGTATTATGACCCTGGTACCTAAAACACAGCACATTGCTGAAGAATAATTGCTCCTTATACTTAAATATGTGTCACAAAGGAAAAATATGAAGAGTCATAAGTCAAGAGTTGTAACATTACTAATTAATTCTTTCATTTTACTTCTATTGTCACGTTATATAATTCATACTTTATTTACCTAAGTCATGTGACCAGCTTTCTTTCACACATGAGATGGGGAAACCTTTGTGGAAATCACATATATGGTTCTAAATAAAAATGTATATTCTCGAAAATTCATTTCCAAGGGAGGAAAAAAATGAATTCCATACCGACACAGTTTTTTCCATCTGTGGTTAATTCAAAGCCAGCATTGCAAATGCACTGGAAAGTTCCATCTGTGTTTACGCAGCGGCCATTTTTACAAAGAACTCCATTCTGGATGCACTCATCAATATCTGGGTAGATAAAAGAGAGACAAATAGTATTCCTCTTTAAACGTGTCGATAAAAATCAGTAAGATAATGCATGAGATCTGAAATATTCACTATGTTTTCACACAGGATACCCAGGATTTTGTTGCTTTCTTGGCAAAATTTTCATCTTTCACTTCCTGCATGGGAAGTGAGCAATTTCACAGACCAGACAGTAGGTGAAGAGGGAACAAAAGAGAGAAGAAAATGGGGTTTCAGTGAGCTTAGGAGCAGGTAGGTGGAGTCTGCTTTGGGTCTAATAGGCGAAGACCTTAAAAGTCAGAACCCGATGTGGGGTAAATGAAGGAAGCTGCAGGTTTTCTGGCCAAGAGCACTACAATAACAATTGTAAGAGAAAGTCGATTCAGGCAACTCACTATCCACGGATGACCAGGAAAGGAAAAGAGAAGCAAAGTCATCTGGTAAATGGATTCTGGGAAGAATCAGCAGCGAGGTAGGTTTTGGAAGATGATGGTGATGGGTGAAACAATGAGACTGTGAATACAGACATGGCATGATTTGGTCTTGGACTGTGGGTGGGGCTCAAAGGAAGCAGTAGTTGAAACTGACTATAAATCTTAAGCTCGGTGAAGGGGAATGCTGACATTACTGGGAGAAAGGACGCTATGCTGTGTGGACAAAGAAGACAGACTAGGGTTCTGAAGCCAGATACGACATTGCTTCCTCTATGTATGCACACAGTGCTTATGTTTTAAGGGAGATTCTCCAAGGGCGTTATAAGACAAATCCACAATTTAGCACTGCTGAAGTGATTCGTGTCCCGTTTTAATAAGTTTCCTTTAACTTCAACAGCCTTGCTGACTCTGTTTCACAGAACCCTGGCTTTACCAATGCATGCTTGCTTCGTAGGAGTCCTCTGGAATCCGGCGTGACATTTACAGTAATAGGATCCAGGTGTGTTAACACAATCTCCATTAGTGCAGGGATTTGATGTGCATTCGTCAACATCTGCGAGCAGCAAAAGAAACCATTACAGACGTCACTCAATTTGTAGAAATGTTTGTTTAAAGTACATTTAGTCTCCCAAACTTGAGAGAAGGCCAGCCCGTGGTAATAGTCTAAATAGTGGAGTATTTATAAATGAATGAAAATTCCTTTCCTCAAGTACACACAGAGTCCAATGTGAAGATTTATAAAAATAATGCTTATTGGAGAGTACTAGAGAATTTTCTTTAATCAGGAAATAATGATTTTTTTTTAAACTGGAATAATGCCCAGTGATTAATGGGATAGGCCTTGAAAAGCAACACACTAAAACACTCAGTAACTACAGCAATCTAAGCAAGATAATAGCTTACGGCTTTAGACAATGACATGAGAACAATGAATGGTTTCTAAAGACACACACACACACACACACACACACACACACACACGAATGTACACACACGCACATGAACACTACATGTGGTCAATTCTGTTAGTTTTGAAGAATGGGACTGATGGACTACGGGCTTTTTTTGTTACTGTGTTGGGGGCTCATCTATATAAACACAACTAGGTATTCACCGAGGCTTTATTTTGTAGTAACAAACATAAAGTATGCAGACAATGAAAACTGATTTTAAAGTGATGTGGTTTTTTTTTTCTCAATTAACTTCAGAGGATTTTTCTCACAGAAAATAAAATTTTATGCAATTACTAACTGATCTGAAAGATGAAAAAAAAACTATAGGATTTTATGTAACTCCTGAAGACTCAATTAAATGTGACCCCATTACAGAACCTTGGGTGTGTAAAACCAAGGACCAGACTGACAATTCAGGCCAGGCAAAGCCCAGGGAAATCACTTGTGCCAGTGTAAGTTGAATTTATCTTCCCTTAGCAATGCTCGCTACATACTATTTGAATGCCGGCACAGTGAAAGAGCTGGTGTGATGATTTGCCCTCTCAGGTGCATGTAGAAGCCGTTAGCATTGCCATTTTAGCCAAACTGGAGAAAACAACAAGGCAATCTACTCGCAGGGTGACCATTTTAATACACAGATTGCTCTTTCCACAGATGTTCCTGCCACAGGACTGCTCTCTCTCAAACACACCAGCCTCGCTTATATAAACTTTCAGATGGAGTGCAATTAAACCCTTTCTGGTAAAAGAAGGGAAGGCAAAACAAAACCTCATGGTGAATAAAATTAAGACAACAGAGTCTAACAGGATTAAATGCTTTTTCAATTCATTTAAAGGTCCCTTCAGCCCATTAAGACTCACTTACATTGACACTTTGGGTTGATAACATCAATTCTACTGAGCCAAAGGAATGAAGCAGAGCGGGGAGAGAGAGAGTTTAGAGAATTAGCAAACACACAAGGTATAATCAGTGCACTTTCCACTATGAATTAGCACCTCCAGCTTGCAGTGCTGAAAATCACTTCATTTATGGAGATGTACATTATTGAAGTCCGACAATTAAAAAGCATTCACAGATGTATCTTGATGGAAGCCCAGTGTAAAACTGTTTAAATGAAGAACAGGAGAGGCCACACACGCAACTTCATCTTTCCAGGTAAATGGTCTGAGAAGCCATGGCAAACTGGAAGGGTCTAGAGTAGCATCTCTGCATTTCTTTCTCCCTTAAAGACCTACACCCAAGGCTTATAGTTTCCATGACAACAACTCCTGCTAAATACATTCACTGATATCAAAGCGGTCTCCTTGGTCTTCAAGGGTCCTGCCAACAGACAGGCTGTTATCTGTTCATTTATTTTTATTTCTTCATTGGCAAGTTGATTAAATTGCTCTATAATTCCAAGTACCTTTTAATCCTCATTTATTGCTTTTTTTGTTTAACAGGATTATGATTTTGTTTTGTTTCTGAGACAGGATTTCTCTGTGTGTAGCTTTGACTGCCGTAGAACTCACTCTGTAGACCTGGCTGGCCTCAGACTCAATCCACCTCCTGGGTGCTGGGATTAAAGGTGTGTATATCCATGCCCAGCTGAATTATGATATTTATCTTTTATTTTTATCTATTTTTTTAATAGTTCTGGGGATCAAATCCATGGCCTTGAGCATGCAGATAAGCCCTTTATCATTGAGTTCCAGCCCTGGCTACAAACACAAGCCCCGGTTTCAGAACAACCACAAGCCACTATCACCATCTTCTGAATCGTATATTTCATGTCTTTTCTCTGTTGTGTCTCACATTGAGTACTGCAAAGTGATTGCATTTGTCTTTCCTAAAGGGACAGAGATAAACAACTATTAGCCTCTGCACTTCAGCTTTTTCTACAACTCCCTTAAGGACCGAGTAGTGTTAAGAATACTTCACGGGAATCTTAGATCCCTAAAACAAATGAATTGTGAAAGAACTGATTATTAAAGTTGTCAAATTTTCACGAACTATTTGAGTTTAAAATTAAAAGTTTATCCTTGAAAAAATACTGTATATATCTGTTTAGAAAATACTTAATTTGAGGATCTTTGTATTACTGGTGACAGAAGAGGAATTCATTTATTTCTTATTGTCCTATAATGAAATGACATGAAGTAAAATGATTTTTAACAACAGTGTGAATTAGATAGGCCCTAGGCATTGCAGAACTTCATGATCAGAGTAGAACATTTTCAGGCTTTGGGGGGTAATTTTTCTAGAAGCATAAAGGTACTATTTTTTTTAAATGTTTAACATAGTGATTTCCTTATGCTCTAGCAAGCATCTAATGGAAGTTCCCCAATATAACAGACAGTCTATTACACCACACCTCAAAACAATGTTTTAAGGAGATACTACTCTTATTCTGGCTACTAGAATATTAAATATCAGTTAAGTTTTCAACCAGTTTTTTCTAAAATGCTAATTTGTTCCTCGTGAACTGCAAATGATTAAAAGCTGACAACAGAAGGTAGGTTTAGAATGGTAGGTTTAGAAAGACCCAAAACTTTTTTTTTCTCTGAAAATGTAGTTCAACATTGATGTATGCCTGTGTGGATTATAATAGCATGGAAGAGAATCCTGATGGATTTCATTGGTGAAGGGCTGAACCACGAGATCCATCTGTACTGTAACCATGTATATCTGGGCGAACTGCAGAAGTGCTAGGTTTCTCTAACATATCAAACCATGCAGATACAAAATCTCAACACAACATTAGGCAGAGGTGATAAGAGATATGACAAGAATTCCTCCTTCCTGGGGCTTAACTGTCAGGCCCTTCCACATTAAACTTGTAACAAACTCATCTCCTGGGCATGCCTATGTGTGATCTATATGTCATCTTCGGGTGAAGAAGCAACAGTCGCGCCAATGGTTTTCTGTATTATGAAGCTCAGGATAGGCGTCTTGGGGAGAAATCAACTTTGATAACACAAAGCCTTTAGCAAGGCTCCGCCTGGCTTTTCTAGGCCTGAGTCTAAAGTTGGACAAATAGTTACTACCTTTGACTGGTACCTAAAAGTATAGGGTATCTCTACAGGTCATGGCCATCTGCTTCAGGACTTCAGACTTCCTAAGTCCAAAAGAGAAACCTAAACAACATATTCAGATGCAATTTTCAGTACCTGTACAACACCATATGGGACAGGGTTGTGTTTGTCTCCAGTGGTTTAGAACTTGAGCAGAGAAAAGAAGATGTACTGAGTATGGCTTTTCCTAACTGCCCCCAAAGAAATTCTGATTTATCCAGATAGCAAAGCTCTTGTAGATCTCTGAACTAGAGATCTCCCATTGTCTTACTTTTCATTGTCATCCCACCGACCATGACTCTAAATCAAATAGATGAAATTTAGTAACTCAGACCCTCCAAGACTACTTTTTAAGTGTATGAGAAAATAGCTTATAGCCAGGTATGGTGGCATATGCATTCAATCACAGCACTCTGGAGGCAGAGACAGATCTTTGTGAGTTCGAGGTCAGCCCGGTCAAAATAGTGAGTTCCAGGGAGACCCTGACTTAAAAATATGAAAAAGAAAAATGAAAGAAAGGAGAGAGAGAGAGAGAGAGTGATATTCTCAAGTTCTGGTCTATGGGCTCCTACAAGTCACTGAGATTTCAGGAACATGATTTGAAGTTTTTTTGTTTGTTTGTTTCCATTTTCACTTGAATATGCTACTGCCTTTTTCTCCATGTGGACATTTTCTGTGACAGGGAGAAGCAATGCTTATTTCTGAGTATAAAAAAAGTCACATTGCCAAGGACACACAACACAGTAGAACAAAGAAAAGTCACCATGAGCAAAAAGCATCATTTGTGAGAATAAAATTTTACCATACTAGATCCTGAGCTGTGAGAATGCTTCCTAAAATCTCTTAGGAAAGTACTGCATATTATACACTGTTGCTAACTGAAGTACCACATTGTCTTAGAAATGAATGGCTGCAACATTCTTTGTAAGCCATGTTTTGTCACAGAGTACTATTTTTACTTGAAGATGAGCTGACATGTAAATTACAGTTCTTCAAATGTGTGAATTTGTATGACTTTTTCTTGAGGAAGGAAAAACAAGAACCTGTCCCTTAAAGGAAATTAAAAAAATAAAAGTCTAGTTGATGCTGAAGCTAAAATCCCAGGATTAAAGTGGGGGAATTAAAAAAGAATACTGCCAATTTTTAAAAATTTAACAGAGTTTCTAATGAATCTGAAGGCGACAATGTCAAATGTGTTTTTAATAATAGCAAAATATCTTGACTAAGTTAAAATAATCTGTAACACAGGGAGCCATTATATTTCTTGTGACACCCAATGCACATTGAAAAATTCACCCAACGTATTAAACAGGCCAGTGGATTCATCACAACACTCAGAATTTGTTGATGTTTCCACATTGCAGGTAAGCTCTAAGAATTACTGCTTACTGGCCTTGAATGAAATAGCAGAGAAGATCCACAATTATCTAAAAGGCCTTCAAGACATCCCTCTTCTTTCTCAAGTATTTATTTAACTTCTAGTTAAGTTTAATTGTATTTTTCAATTAAAACAACCTATCACAGCTGACTGATAGAGACACAGAGGATCTTGATTTTAATTTTTGCTTTAGAAAATATACTTTTCTTTATTTTAGAGTAAGATATATATACATACACACATATATATATGGTACTTACATTGATATCATTGATATGTCATATTTATATTATTGTTTAAATTTGCTTCAAAATTTATCTTTATATTCAATTATGTGTGTGTATGTGTGTCCCTGTTTGTGTATCTGTATGCCACTTGTATGTGAGTGGTTATGGAGGCCTGAAGAGGGTGTCAGATCCCCTGGAGCTGAAGTTATAGGCAGAATGTGAGCTCCCTGACAAGGATACTGGGCACCAAATGCAGGCTCTATGCAAAAGTAGGAAGTACTAGAAACTGTTGAGTCATCTCTCTAGCTCCTGTCATGATATTATAAAAGCTTTTATTTATGCTATTCTCTCTGTATGTGTATTCATGTATGCAGTTGTGGGTAGAGGCCAGAGGTTGTTATCTGTGGTGGTTTGAGTGAAAATGGCCCCCATAGGCCCATAGGGAGTGGCTCTATTAGGAGGTGTGGCCATATTGGAGTAGATGTGGCCTCACTGGAGGAAGTGTGTCACTGGGGGTGGGCTTTGAGCTTTCAGAAGCTCAGACTAGGCACAGTGTCACTCTCCAGCACCACGTCTGCCGCATGTCACCATGCTTCCTGCCATGATGATGATGGACTAAACCTCTGAATTATAAGCCAACCCCATTTAAATGTTTCCCTTTATAAGCATTACCATGGTCATGGGGTCTGTTCATACCAACAGAAACCCTAACTAAGACAACATCCCTGTCTTCCACAATTGCTCTCCATCTTCTTATTATTTTCCCTTTGGAGACAGTATATCTTACTGAACCTGAATGTGTCTTGACTGGCTAGAGTGGTTTTGAGGTCATCCTGTGTCTGCCTCCCCATTGCTGGAATTACAAGTGCATATTCCTCTGAACTCAACTTCTCATACGTATACAGTTAACACTGTATCAGCTCTGTCATCCCAATACCTCTCTGTTTTTGTTAGATACAGTCCTTCTGTGTCTAAGAAGTTAATGATCGTTGGCCATGGTGACACACTCCTTTAATCCCAGCACTCGGAAGGCAGAGACTGGTGGATCTCTGTGATTTTGAAGCCATTCCAGTGTACATAGTGGGTTCTAGGACAGCAAGAACTACATGGTTTGTCTCCATACCAGGACTCCATATCTTACCTCAAAAAACCAAAAGAAGAAGGAAAAGAAGGGGATGAAAAATTAGTTAATTATTATAGCCAGCACATTTTAAGAGTTTAAATGAGTCAGGAACCAAAATATTTGTAGCTGGCATTGTCACTTCAAAAGTGATTGATAAAGAATATTGTTCTCAAATACATTCACTTTAAAAATTGGCAAAGACCTTTAATCCCAGACCTTGGGAGGCAGAGGCAGACAGATCTCTGTGAGTTCAAGACCAGCCTGGTCTACAACAGCTAGTTCCAGGACAGGCTCCAAAGCTACACAGGGAAACCCTGTCTTGAAAAACCAAAATAAATAAATAAATAAATAAATAAATAAATAAATAAATAAATAAATAAATTCATTAAAATTAAGAGTAAGGATAAGCAATTCTATAAAAAAGGGAGAGACAAATTATATTTAGGAAAAGAGGGAATGGGGAATTCTTCATGTGATTTTGTTCAACACCCAGTTAAGGGGTCCTGGAATACAGAGTGGCATGCAGGCCAGAGAGACATCACACAAATTAGTTTTACTTCAAAAGACTTCAAAAAGTCATATTCAGTCCCAGTATTTTTGACGGTCTAGCAGTTATGTGAAAACTTAAGAAGACTTGAAGAATCGTAGCTTACCTATGCAATCTCCGTTTGCATCCTGTTTATAGCCCATGTTGCATTCACATCTGTAGCTGGACACGGTAGGTATGCAGCGTCCATTCAAACACAGGTTGGCATGGTGCTTACATATGTCTATTGTCTGGTTGAGAATTGCTATGGGATATTATGATGAAATCAGATTTGGTCATTACAACACGAATTGCTTATTCACACAGTTTTTTAGCAGTTTAATAGAAATTAATTAAGTACATATCGGAAGCCTGCATTACTCTGTATTTTATTAAATTGCATTTTCCACTTTGGAGGTGTTTGAAATATGTGTCTATACTTTGTTCATAGTCATTCTCTGTTACACTTACAATTTATTAACTTTTAATATGGAAGATAGTAAAAAACAAATACTCAAGACACATGGCCACAAGCCGTGCTTGTTAAGTCACACATCTGGAAACTCTGCTCATGTCTTTTGAAAAAATTTCAGGAATGTTCTACCATATATGAGAGTACTTTCCATTCTTTTTCTTTTTTCTCTTGTAACTTGCTGAATATGTAGATGTAGCAAATAGGCAATGTGCCAGAATGAATAAACATAACACCATGGGACATTATTAAATATTATTATCAAGGACAGTGCTCTTAAAGAGCAAGCTTAAATGTCAAGCAAGCAGATGCCAATTCTGCTCTGAAGCCCACAGTTCTCAATTTCAAGCAATTTGACAACAATGGCAAAGCACGAGGAAAGGGGGATCTGTGAACTAGGCTATTTGGAGAGGCACAGAGCAGGATTTGCTTTATCTCATTTGAGACATGGTGTTGGGAAATAATCCAAGCAGTATATGAGTAGGGCAGTGAGATGGGCCAGATGAACCAGAATCCAAAACATGCTTTCCAGTGACGTCATCTAGACTGGATGTTCTTGGCCGCTTATTTGTATTTTCAGAGAGCCTAGGTCACGCATTCTTTTGTTCCAATTTACCCAAAGGATTGAAGAACAGACCAAATGCTTTCCTGCCACATTTTCTTAAATTTAATGTCAGTGTAGTTTAGATACATGCACACACAAATACGTTTGTTAACATAATGTCGCTTGGGGCTGGGAACTCAAGAGTCTACCAGAAATACGAGCACCTACTTAGTCCAGTGATGATAGGTCCCTGTCCCCCAGCTCCTACTCCAGCTCCCCCAACGCCGGGTGAAAAGCCATTGCCTCCAGGGATGGGGAGGTATCCTGTCCCTCCTGGGCCATAGCCATTGCCATTGCCTCCAGTGCCTCCAGGTCTCGACACTGAACTCCCTGGAACGCCACCCATCGGAAGGCCATCGAGGCACAGTCTACGGTATTCCTCTGTAAGAAAAAAGGGTGTGGTTAAACATGGAGTTCTTGCTGCATCATAAAAGCAGTTTTCATAGATCACTTTTAGTTTCCTTATTCATTATAATATGAATAAGGTTATTACCTTGTTAAATAGTTTCAGTGCTGTATGTTATCAAGAACAAGGTATAGGTGTTTCAAAAATATTTAACTCATGTTCCTCATTATTTGAACTGCCTTACACAAAGAGCCCTTTGTGTGTACCGTTTTACTTTACCCCCCAAGTATAACTCATAAAATTCCAGGCGTAACTATTCTTTCAAGAAATTTACTTGAGCAGGTGAAAAGCTTTAGGTAAACCATTCTACATGTTTGGTTTTACTTGAATTCTCATTAATATTATGTCCACTCAAATTTTATGTTTGTTTTCTTCATTTTTAAGGGATCTGAAATTAATATACATTCAGAATAACGTTTTTAAAATAAATTTTAGCAGCAGGCAGTATCCACATAGTTTGTAGTTGTATGAGTTAGTTGTATGAGTATCAAAACCAAGTAAGAAGAAGCAAGTCTGGAGCAACTGCCTTATTCTCCCAGTTATTCATGGGATTAAGGCAGTATATTAGACATCAGGCATGAATGAAGAATGTTGTTTCATATTTTTCTTTGTAACTGCATATGTGCTTTTATAAGTAACTTTCAGAAGCTTTAATTATTTTGCATTTTAGAATTCCACATGGAAAAGATAACAGAAACTGTCAACATATTTGTGACGCCCTAATCATACTTTACTTTTCATGCTATATCTACCAAGAGGGCCTTCTCACTCATCCTAAGGGGGCTTTTCCCAATAGAAAGTCACTTATAAGGCACAGGATATGGGGGAGGATTAACTCCCAGGTCAGGAGAAAGGAAAGAAGCTATTGTAAGGGACTGATACACTACAAGCTGATGGTAATCCAAATAAATGTGTGCTCTGCTTCAAGGAGGGCAAAGAGCACCAGCATTACTGACAGTCTCAATACTGTTGGTACCAAGGTGACAGCAACCTGCACTCACCAGAACCTCTGACAGGACAGGCCTCAGGGATGGTCCCGATGCCCCAGCAGCGGCCGGGCTCGCAGCAGCACTGAGCTTTTGCCATTCTGCCTGGGAGTTCTTGTGCACAGCGGCCATTCACCAGGCCGGAGAAGCAAGTGCCCATTCTCTGATCTGTAGATGTAAGGGGAAAATAGAAGACATGGCAGAATTACCTCCAGTTCCCGCAGCAACCATTTCCCATGTTAGGAGAACATGGGAGAGGTGAATTGCATTGACTGAATCTTGCTTATACCAGCTCATTCCTCTGTCTTTTAATTTTTACACAGCTAATCATTGCCCTATTCATTTATTCAGCAGAGATTCCTTTATATACTGGCTCTGTGATATGTTCCCTTAATATGAAAGTGGAAGACATGTAAATTTGAGGCAAGCTTCAGGGACAAATCAAACAGTGACAAGCCTCGTGCTTGAGGAACAGTGACAACCAAACCCATTCTTCACAATCTTCTTCAGGCTTGATCAAGACACTTTTCGCTAAGAAGAAGAAAATGGGGTTGCGCTAGGTAGCTGAGGCATGCATAGAGCTTTCTAGGTATTCCAGGCCAGCATCAATCTTGACCTATACATGTTCTATTGCCTGCCACTGAGATCTATGTAGCTATTCACTTTACAAAATTATCTGATGGAGATGCTGACTTAAAGATCAATCAGAAGCCACCAGAGACACTTATGAAGGAGTACATGGGCCATGGGCTGCAACCATACAAAGAACAGGGTCCCAATTGACTAAAGAAGAGGAACTTGCAGAGGCTACTATCACAGGGGTCTTAAGGTCACTATGAAAGGGTTATGGGATTTGAATGCAATATTGTAACGGTTTGTGGATAAGGTGATTTTAATTAGAGAAAAGATAATGGTTGAAATTTTATTAAAGTTCTTGAGTGCAATGACAACTATGAGAGGAGAAGGAAGAGCCATCAAGAGGACACAGGAGACATTCTGGGGAGCAATGACTTTGACAGCAGCCAGGACCATGCTGTAAGGAGCATTGGGCAGATGCATCTGAAGACAGAGAGAATGAGAAGTCACCTACAAGCTGGATTTAAGAGAAAGAGTGCTGGGAATTTCCTGAGCTTTGACTTGCACATTTCATATGGCAATCACTAAGAAATAAGCATGCTGAGACGACGAGGTCAGGTTCTTCTGTAATCCACCACACATTTGGGATGCTGAATAAATGAGCTTGGGACCCTGGGGAATATTCATGGTAACTATGTGTATCTATGAGTTGCCACTGCATATACATAATTGAAAACAGTAAGGCTGGATGAGGTACCTTGTGAGGAGTAAGGGTAACTAAGTCAAACGCAGATGAGATGTGAAGCAAAGTGATACCTCAGAAGTATCATTAATTTGGCAATTCAGTTATGGTAAAGTGTTGGTACACTATCTGGAGAATTTGAGGTAGGAAAGTAGCATATATATTTTTATTATAATAGAGACCACTCTGTCAGCTAAATTAAGAAAGAATCAGAATGGCAGGTAACACAGGAAGACAAGTTTTAATGGTAACAAAAGACTGTCAACTCTGAATCTCATAGGAATAAAAACTCAAGTCACCAGCAAACTTGATGTACAACTATCTTTTCCTAAAGGAAAAAACATTGAAAGTTGATCAAGATCCTCTGACAAACAAACAACAAAGCTCCCAGAGTTGTAACAGATAGCTAAGGCAGCCCTAGAGCTTACTGTGGAGCCCAGAGCAGCTTCAAACTTGAAACCATCCTTGCCCAGCTCTGAATTGCTAGATTATGGATGTATAACAAGCATGCCTGGTTATCAAGATGCGCTCAAAGGCATTTTCTTCATTATTGTAAAATGGTACAGGATAATACTCAGGAACATCACACTAGTGATGCAAACTGAGAGAATGAGAATCAGTTTTCTCTACAGACAAGCTTCTTGACAGGTTATTCAGTCCCAAGTGATCAGTCTTAAACAAAAATAAACAGCACTAAAATGACTCAATAAGTTGCACGTGTGTGCACACATGTAACAATATTAATTAAAGAAAAAGTGGTCATCAATTTGAAGGGGACATGGGAGGAACTGGACGAGGAAGATGGATAGAAATGGGGTAAATACAGTACTCATGAAATTATAAAAAATTCTTGTATATAGTTCCAGTAATACATAGAGCTGAGATCTTGGCATTAATTGGATAGTCTAACATAAAACACCATTTCCTCAAGTGGTCCATAGCATTCTTAGATTGGTCCCAACCTAGCTTGAAACAAACAAGTTGGCTTTCAGATAGTCAGTAGGAAGTGGAATACATCCTTTTGTTTTCCAATAGAAGCTCAGCTCGCTTGAAAGCAAAGTATTAAATCTGCTGCATGTATGTATATATGCTTTCCAATTTTAGTGTATGCACTGCTGTAGCAAGCATGCATGCATGTGTGTATGCTTAAACTCATGGGAGATGCTAAAAATCTTTGGAGCTTGGTTTGAAGAGTTTGTAGATGGGAGTGATATCCCAGATTGATTTCTGTTGTAAAGTGAGTCATGGGAGGGAACACATTTTAAAATAGTCATTCTAGGAGCCAACATATCATATTCTTAGTTCTACTTGATTGCTATACTTCTCATGAACAATAGGTAAATTAAGAAAGCTCAGAAATCTTAAAAATAATCCCAACTGTGGAATACAACCAGTCTTACAAGGTAAGATGGAAACATGAAATTTGGCAAGGCTTCTGCATGAAAGAGGTTATGGTATGTTTGAAAACAAAACCAAAATCATAGCCTTGAGTCAGGAGACCTAGGTTTACTTCCATAGCTGTATTTATCTCTTCTTACTCATGGACGGAGCTCATGAGAAAATAAAATAAAGCAATGGGTCACCAGACCAAGTGGTAGATTGTCTACCTCCAATGTCCCTCTGAATGAAATTATCCCAAATAGTGGAAAAACATACGTATCGAAAGTGCTCTGCTGGCATAAAAAGTAAGAGAAAAATGAGCCCCCAAACGAAGTGAAGATGGGCATCTTGGGAATTAAGTATTCAGCTGGGTTTCAATTTTCAGTTTCTATCAAACTATGGATATGGCAAACCATTGTTACAGTTTATAAGGCACAAAGCACACAGAACAGGATACCACCCACCATTGTGTAATTAGGTGCCCCAAAGACCAATGTCCAGAGAGCATCAGTGGTAAAGTGAGGGCGGACCTGTCTCTGTGTTAGAGCTGTGGGGAGAAGGAAGCAGCTACCTCTTGAGAATTTATAACCATAGGTTCTTCCCACATCAACAGTATTGACGTTGCAACTCATAGCCTGCTTCCACTTTGACAAATCTCAAAGAAACACAGTTTTTCAGGTACAGGCACACCATATAACCAGAAAAAAAGCCAATACAAGTGAACACCACAACACAAAGAGAGGTTCAAAGGGCTTTCAAGAACTTCAAAGAAAACAGACTAAGTAGCAGTGAAGGAGTCAACACAAAGGAACAAGGACTCAATGAAGAAAAGGAAGCTGAATAAGTACTAAGTACTGTTTTTTTTTTTTTAAATTTCAGAATGATCAGACCAATCCTGCCAAGTATTAACCATTTAAACATTAATAGTTAGATACTGACTAGTACTAAAGTGTTTTCACTGTTTAAAGCAGTGATGTCTGAACTATGGATGGTGTAAAAGAGACTACACACAATGGAAGAACTGCTTAGACAAGCTTTATGCATGCTGTGCTTGACAGAGAGTACACAGCTGGATTAAAGAAGGTGATCTCAGACCTAAGAAATCCAATAAACCCAAAGTGGGACAAGAAAGAAGAAACCCAGACAATATAAAATAAGACTTATAGAAATCTTGGTAAAAACTTTAAATTAATATAGCCCCACAGTAGAAAGGTGACAACTCTTTCAGTAGGACAGTAACCACAGTCACAGTTCTGTAGTTAAGGAGGGCAGTAACAGCAGACACAGTTGTGTAGGTAAGGAGAAACCAGAACAACAAAGGCATGGGGCTTGATCTCATAGGCATATCTAGAGTCTATCCATCATGATTGAGACACACACATGACAGATTTAGTAAAACTAAGCATTTGCTATGTCATCAGGAAACACCATACACTTCTCTGGTCAGAATATAGGTAATGAACCTGGCTATCAATAGCAAAAGAAACCATGAAGACTCTGTATACTTTGGCATGTCTTATAAAGCAGGCAATATCTCACTTGGAATAAGATAATGTGTATAAAAATGTGAATTCCAACATGACAAGTGTATCAGGAGGCCACTCTATATGGACCCCAGACACCAGCTGTGTGCTTTGACATTACCAGTTCAGAAACCCGCATTTGCCAGGGTTTGGGGAAGTAAGTGAATCATGCCTTCCACTGCATACACACAGCTCTGCTTCAATTAATAAATGGATATACCAGAGCAGGACTTCATTTAAAAACCGACTGCATTCTAAGTAGCCTTTTTACGATGTGTTTGATTTTATATATTACATTGTCATCATGTATCATCATGTACATGATGTACATTAACATCATGATTTTAAAGGAAGAGTCTTCAGATTGAAAATTATACTAGTAATTCCTAGTCTATGGTTTCAAAATCTCAAGCTAGTGATGTAACTTAGGAAAATAGGCCATATGTGAGAGGGTAGACAGAGAGAAAGGACTATGAAGATAATAATACATGTTTAACAAATTTCATGATTACGATACCCTAATAACAACAAAGAGATGGATGACATACTTCTAACCCCTTGAATCAAAACACACAAAATATTCTAGGATGAGGTACAGAACAGTGGTATCCATGACTAAGGTCCACAAAAAGATCCAGTGTGAAGGAAGTCAGTTCAGTTCGGTCCAGTGTGTTTATAACTCTGTGGTCCTTACAAAGAACTGCATTAAAGTGTTTCAGCAAGAGAGAAGACATTTAGAAGAGCACTTGGCAGAAATGAAAGCTGCCCATGAACGTTATTCCTTGAAGCAAAGACTTATTAGGAGTAAAGACAATGGTCTTAACCCTTGTTGTGCACTCAACTAGGCTGACACACTGTAAATAAGGAGAGGACATTAAGTCTACCCCTCTAGTCATCTCCACACTTGTTAAATTGCCCACTTGTTAAAGGCTTTGCAAGTCTTATTTACCACTGTCCCCAGGAAAAGAAAACATTTTACCTCCTGGGAATAAATTATAAACCTTTATTGAAACAAAATCACATTACAATCATTAGAATGTGCCTCATGGTCTAATATTTAGTCTAAATCTGGTGGAAAATAACTAATGGCCAAAGATAGGGTGAGAGGGATGATAAAACCCTGGTTATACTTGGAGACGGCAACTTGAAGTACATATATCTTTACTGAATGACCTCTTCTCATTAAAACACAGAGCAGAGAAGATATGCCCAGGTCACAATACTCATTACAGTTGGTAATTACCCTGACAACTGGTCAGCACCTCTGATAGCCTAGTTCCAGTTAGGGTTACTGTGGAACTCCACAGATCTGTCTTTTCCCAGGATACTTTTATACAAATTTCATGTTGGCATTATTCAATAGAAACTGAAGTAGGAGCAAAAAAAAAAAAAAAAAAAAAAATTGAACCACAGGAAAGGATCCATTGGTTCATTGTTTCCCTTGATATAGTCCAGATTCTTCCTTACCTTCTTGCCTTGGTTCATGTTTGGACACTGTTTCTTAATCATTGGTCATTGGTCTTTTGTTGTTGTTGTTTTTTTTTGAGACAGGGTTTCTTTGTTTTGTTTTGGTGTCTGTCCTGGAACTAGCTCTGTAGACCAGGTGGCCTCGAAATCACAGAGATCCACCTGTCTCTGCCTTCTAAGTGCTGGGATTAAAGGTGTGTACCACCAACGCCCCACAATCATTGTATAAATTCTTTTATACAGTTGTGAATTAGCCACTAGACTGTTCATCCTTGACTTACCTTCTAGCTTTTATCAACAAACACCTTTAGGTATTTCAGGTTCTTCCTCAAGTGTTTTCTTGCAAATGTACCAGAGTGCTATATATTATACACACTATTATACACACCAGGGCTATATTCTGAGTTTTAAAGAGCATGTGATAGCCATCAAATGACAGCTATCAAACTAGGTCACTGAATGGCAATCTGCCGTTTTGACTGACATGCTCCATCCCATGTGATTTTCTCCAGCCCATTGTTTTTCATGCCTCACCCTGCTTTGGACTCTTACTGCATTCAGGATCTCCCTGCAGTCTACTCTAGCATCAGACTCAGTCTCACTCCTCCTTTTATTTTTATTTTATTGCCCATCAGTCTCCTACTCAGTTCTTTCCCAGCTAAGCTCTGCTCAGTGTCTCCTGAGCGCATATGAGACACTTTCAGCACCCAGATGCACATCTACATTAGTGTTCATCTCCTTGAGGATTTTCTTTTCAATGGTGTGTGTGTTTGTGTGTGTTTTGCATGTATTATATGTGTATGTATGTGAATGGGCACATGTATATGAAGGGGTACATGCACATAGGTGTGGACACATGAAATGAAACCCTAAATGATAACAAGTGCCTTCCTCACAATTGTTCTCTATTTATTGAGCAGAGATTCTCACCGAACCTGGGGATAACTATTTCTGGCTAGTCTCATTAAGCTGCTTGCTCAGGGATCTCCTGTCTTTACCGTCTAAGTGCTGGGTTCACATATAGCTGCCAGGCCTTCCTGGCTTGTGTGGGTTGTGGGGAGTTAATCTCTGGCCTCATGCTTGCAGGGAAGTACTTCATTCATTGAGCCATCCCTCCAGGGCTCTCCTTTAGACTTTTAACTTTAATTATCAACATTGAAAAACATTTTTGCTGTTCTTCTGTACATGTGGAAGTTAGAAGACAACTGCGTGGCGCTGGTTCTCTCCTTCCACCTTTATGTGGATTATGGGGTTCAAACTCAGGCCACAAGACTTGCATAAGTATTTTACTGCTGGGCATCTAGCCAGCTTTAGCCTTTTCTTTTGTTTTGCTTAATGATCCATACTACCTTAAAAGTATTTCGCAGTGAGTTACCTCTTTCCTCAAACATTCTCTCTCTCTCTCTCTCTCTCTCTCTCTCTCTCTCTCTCTCTCTCTCTCTCTCTCTCTCTCTCTCTCTCTCTCTCTCTCTCTCTCTCTCTCTCTCTCTCTCTCTCTCTCTCTCTCTCTCTCTCTCACAACACACACACACACACTTTATACTATATTTTCAGGTTTGTACCCTCAGGACATTCCAGGTGACTCTGTAACTCGAAATATGTAAAGCTGGAGGAAAATGCATTAGAATGTTGTGATTACATCACTTCTTGCAAGAATTTCTAAATGTTTAACCTCTTTTTCTAAACTTTCCTTGCCTCTGATTGACTGGATTTAGACAGTCCTTGTTGAGGGCTGATGCTTTGAGCACAAAGAAGCAGCTGCCTTTGCCTGCATCCAGCTTCCTCTCTGCAGCTTACATATTCATTACTTATTACTTCTTGTGCCAGTCATTCTTCAGTGCCTGCATTAAATTGTGGAAATTAGGTATTAATGATGCCCAAGGAGAGCAAATTCCAAAATGACATAAGGCTCATTAAATAATGCTATTAAAATGCTTTTAAGGAAAATACTATTAGTGACACTTCAACTCTTTTAAAATGTGGCATATGTTAGTTTCCTGGTTATGGTTTTTTTTTTTTCTGGATTAAAAAAATTATTAGTAAATAATTTTACACTAGGTAAAATTAAGTTAGGATTTGTCTTCCTAATTTAGAATTAAATGAAATGGGAGGGCTACGCTATTTGAGAGTTAAAATGACTAGATAATGCGTCTGCCCTATGAAGCTCTTCTCTTGTCCACAGGACAAGACATCTTATGTGTTTTAGGCACAATGACTTTGTTGGTTTTCTTATGATGCTGTTGGGAGAACTGTGTTAAGTATGACAAGCAAGCAGGGCAGATCCAGCAAACATCTCTCTCAGAACAAAGCTGCAATAGCAGGAAGCTTCATACTAAAGACTGTTGGGAGTTTATTCCGCTCAGTATCATTAGTATGCATACTACATACTTACAAAACAAACAACAGAGGGAGATTCATATATTCATGACATAAAAGTCTATCATAAAGAAATTCAACCTAAGAAAATATACACTCAAGATATTTAAAACTCAAAAACCTTTTACATGTTAAACTGCTGCATTTGGGTCTTTTTCTTCACATGGAAACATACTTACTCTCTCTCTCTCTCTCTCTCTCTCTCTCTCTCTCTCTCTCTATGTATGTATGTATGTATGTATGTATGTATGTATGTATGTGTATATAATACAATGTATTTTCTAAAATTAAGCTGTTTACTTAATTTTAGCTCTAGCTTTATAATTTTAGGGAGTCGTTTTTCATTTTTCTATTTTTGGGGTGCCCTCCCTCTGTCCACTGGGGTAGAACTTTTCCTCTGAAATGAAGGGGATTTCTGGAGGTCCAGGACTCAGCTTCTGGAGTCAACCTGTGAAGTATCCAGGATCACAACTGATCCTGGCATCACCTTGTCCATCAGAAAACCAAAGGACACAAAGATGTCATTAACCAAATGAAACTCCTACACCCACTATCATCTCATTCACACATCAGGTGGCTTTCCCGTTCATTTGAATGTGTTTACTCAGCAGAAAAGCATACTACATATGGAGCCTCAGATCCATTGGCTGACGAAGGCAGGGGCCCAAAGACTGGTTGGCGGGAAAATCATGGGCTCTTCTGAGAGGACAATAAATTCTGAGCCTGAGTCATGTAGGAGGGGCTCAATCATTCTGTCCAAGAAGGAAGTAGGAGTGGCTATTAGAAATAATTCCTAATGTGAGGTGCAAAGAACAAGTGAGCTTTAATGAGTATGGAATGGAGAAAATCATGATAATTCGGGCAGAGGAGTCTGTGGGCAAACAAGACGATGCTATCACACTTCTCAACAAGAGGTCTGCACGTAAGGTCAAAGGTGGTTACAGATGATCCCCAAATATAAGCAGGGAAGACTTTCAAGAGACAAACAGGCTATTTTACCTTAATGGTAAAACAAGGAGAAGAAAGATAACTAGTCCAAAAGCCTTGTGGTGAAGTGCAGACATTTCACAACCTTTTCTTGTTTCTCCTGATAACAACAGTGATCACAATGGTACTGTTTTGTTGAACACTTTCTATGACGGAGGTGGAGAGAGACCAGTAGCTTGCCTGTGTCCTAACAGATATGCAGGTGAGACTGAGGGTGTGCAGTGTCTCACATGTCACATATAATTCATGATAGCCGTGACTGTCATTGTCACCCCCATGTCCATTCTGTGATCCTACTATCTGTGCTAACAGCATGGCCTTCCAATGTCAGGACATCGCCTTTCACCCTCACTGATGGTGGCCATAGCTAAATTAGTGCCTGGTAGATAAGATATTCATCAAATAGTTTCAAGCCATAGTCCTTTCTGGTATGAGATTTTCAGCTTACCTCCTTAACTCTGTAGTTTCAGCTCATGAACTGGTTCACTAGGTACTGTCACTAATCCACAGACCCCTCAGGGAGCTACTGCTATGCTAACTGCCAGACTGGGACAAAGCCTCATTAACCCACTTGTTCCCTTCAGTGGACCATGAAAGTCTATTCTTTGGGCACTAGACTAATTTCTCTAATTCATCATTACATAAATCTTGAGTGCTGCTATAGAAATTGTACATATTTTTCCCTCTATTTGTGGCTATTATCACCTTAATATTAGAATTGAGCAGGATGAATGCCATAGGCAAGAAATGTGAAAGTAAGTAACAACACCATCAATGGATCTTTCATAATCTCTGGGTTCACACGACAGAAGCCCAAGTCATGCTTCCTGATGGATGACCTACACCATGGCTGCAAAGTCCAGCTTCATCTTTTTAAACACAGCAGTGTAAGTATATTTGTCTTCAATTTGAATACGTTTGAAACACAAAATTAGGGGTGCCAACTCCTCCTTTGTAGTAAGTACTTTTTTTTTCAAACCAGAATAAACAAGCTTTAAGTAAATAAGATGCTATCTGTGTTCATGACTCAACAAAAGAACCTTTAATTACTATATTCCCGCCCCCCAAGCAGATTTTTGCATCCTTCTAGTGCTGTGCCTGCAATGCTGGGTAACCGTTATGTCCAGAGCAAGTCTTTCTCCCCTCCAAAAATGATTTTGGCAACATAAAACTAAGCCAGATGGCTCCTGGAAGTGAAGACTTTACAAACAGCACTTGGTCTATCAGTCCCTCAGGGATGCTAAATGTTGCGGCTTTAGAACAAACTTTTCATCCATTTTCCCAGTGGTTTTGTAATTGTTACCATCTTCATACCTGTTCGGGCTGCTCTTTCATTACAAAGAAGCCCTGTATTGTACCTTCAAAATTCTGAGGCTTACCGATGCACCGAGAGCCATCTGTTGAGGTTACGAAGCCACGTGGACAGACACAAAAATAGCTTCCCACGGTGTTGGAACAGTCACCGGTTTCACAGACCCCAGGAACCACGCTGCACTCATCGATGTCTAATCAAGGGAAGATAATTGAGAAAGGCCTTCATTAAACAAAAGGATTTAAAAACTATGAGAGCACTTATGGTTGATTGGTCAGATCATATAACCCTGAAGATACTCTTGTTTCAAGCCCTAAGGAATTTCTCACACATGTCTATGGGAACTGAGTTGAGAGTAATCTCCCAAGGCAGCACCACAAGGCCAAAGAAAGCAAAACTCTATATAGCCCTTTCCCCTCAAATGCAACTTAAATTGCAAATAAGATGTCAAAGTTTTAGTTCCTATTGTCCAATGACCAAATTATCCTCCTGGAGCCCTTCAAAAACTACATATACAATTACTTTTCAAATATGGAATAATGAAATACAAACATAGCTAATTTTAACAATAATCATTGGAACTAACACAGGGCATCAAAGCATCAAAAAATTTTTTTTCTTTTTTGGCTTTAGGATGTGCTCTGGTAGGTGCATTTGGATGTGGGTACATGTGACATCCTGGGAATAACTTCGATTTGAAACAATGTAGAACTATGACAAAGAGGAAACCCAAGAGGCCCTGGCAAGGGTCCACTTTTCCTACTGCAGCTCTTTCTGCGTTTACCCACTCTGTTTAATTCTGGAAATAAACTCCTTTCACAGGAAGGAAAATCCACTGCTTTTCCTTACATTGTCCTAAGCAGGGCACCCCAGTGCTTTTTCTATAAGCCTTTCTGTACTTCTCTTTTAATCCCATGAGCAGAGAGAGGCAGAAAGTCAAACAAAACCTCAATTAGGCACACTGGGAGCTGAACGTTAATCCCTTTTACAAAAGGAAATGAGCCACTGGGAGAAAACCCAGCCAGGGATACCCAGTTGTTGGCATTGTTCGCAAAGACACTGGTGTGGTAAAGACCTCTGAACAGAGGAAGCAATTATAAAAGTCATAAACATAATTACTTAAAATCAAAGTAAATGGGGACTTTTTGTTTCTTTTATGTTCTTGTCCCCTTGTGCTGTATACATTCTTTTAGAATGTCTCAATTTGCAAGACAGGGAAAATAAGTGCATTTTAATTATAAATGAGAGCGAAAACATTTAAGCTCCATAATTACACCCTGAGCCTCAGGGATCACTGCAGAAGAGGGGGTAGAAAGACTGGAAGAAGCAGCGGTGAACTTTCACAGGGCCTGGCAGTACGTAGAACATTCACATAAGCTCACAGGGGCTGTGACAGCAGGCACAGGACATGCATAAGACAAAGTCAGCCAAAATCCCAGCATGGAACAGGGAGGTGGACATTCAGGCCCACACTTCGCAGAGGAGGGATTGACAGTGATGGCTGCCAGGGTTAGGCGAGCCAGTTTTCCTTACGGTTGTGGTCCCTGAGAAGCTGGCCCTGAGTAGATAGCAATATGTCAGTTCTTATGTGGGCAACACAAAGCAGTCTCTGAGTGTTCAAAAACAGAGCAGTTGGAGGAAAAAGCAACGAGAAAGAAACAGAAAGAACCAGAGGGGACAGAATGGGGACATTGATCAGACACATCCTATACAAGTATGAGATTCTCAAACAATCAAAGAACTTAAAACCACAAAACGAAAAATATAAGAAATAAACAATTCAAAGAGTTAAATAATAACGCACAAATACAGCCATCCCTTTTCGATATCCCTCTATTGACCCACTCATTACATTTTGCCCATTTATTCTGACAAATCACCAGGCTAATAAGTTGTATCACAAAGCAACCATTAGACTTTAAAAAATCTCCTTTGTACCATTCAGACATCCTCTAACATACTAATTCATTTGAGAGTCAGCAGCTGTTGAAGGACAGAGGCACAAATCCACACCTATCAATCCCATGAGATGCCTACACAAACGAGGAGCAAATGTGTAATGTGGCAACAGCACTCCCATCAGCCTTCACCCAGCAAAATGAAGCCATGTGTGCCAATTAGGACCTGTTGCATCCTGTGTTGCCATCTTCGTGCACACCACACTTTAATACAATGGAGAGTACCACAGAGATGAAGCAGGAACAGACAGACTGCAAACAGCAAGCATCATGATAAATCACCTCCCTCCAAGGGAGACAAGACAGTATGATGGGAAGCAGATGGCACAAATGGAAGGCTGAACCCTGCATCCCATTTTCTTCATTGACCAAAGTACCAAGAGTCCAAGAGTTTCAGTACTTTAGGATTAACAAAAGTTCTTAAATACTGTAAGATCTCATGTCCTTCATCTGAACACCAACTTTTATTTGCAAACAATTCCTAACAAAAGACTTTTTTTTTTTGGTCCCAAACTGAAAAGTAAAAGATGTTTGACATTTGGAGGGGGGTTTATTTTTGAAAGAAATATCTGCGATATAGAAAATGGTATGTTTCCTAGTTTGTTTTCTGTTGTGATACAACACTGACCCAAACCAACTTGGGGCAAAAGGCCGTTTGTTTCATTTTACAGCTTATAGCCCATCACTGAGGGAAGCTAAGCCAGGACATAAAGAAAGGAATCTGAAGACAGGAACAGAAGGAGAAGCCATGGAAGAGTGTGGTGATACAATATTACAAAAAATATCTCTTACATTCTAAGAGGCTGGAACGTATGCTGGAGCTCATAGTCATAGTTAATTATATACCTTGAGGTCACTTGAGACTTATGCCTGCTATCCTACTGTGTACTCATACAGTTTGCTTAACCTGTTTTTGAGAGAATAATCCAATAATCAAGTTTATGTGCCTTGGGTTTCCAATGCAGTCAACTTTTACAACCCACACTAATGCATAGCTGTAACCTTAAATTATACACTCTTCCACACCCTGGACCCAAATAACGCCTGTGAGTTGCTTGGTGTGATGCATGTGCAGCAAACACAGAAGCTGAAAACAACTTTCTAAAAATCTACCATAGAAAGTTGAAAGCGAACATTTATGGTTATTGGCTGATAAGTGATGATGCTTGTTATCTGGGTCAGCTGGGATTAGTGGGAGACAGTGATTTAATCCCTCGAAAAAACTCTGTTAAAGTTTTCTGTAAAGTAACCCCTTCCTTCCCCATGTGATGCTTCCTGTGCAGTTCAATAAAAAGACAGAGAAAGCCCTGTGTGAAGGACAGACACACAGATGCGACAAACAGATACATGGGCAGACACAGGTACAGATACAGGCACAGATTCAGACTCATACAACAGACGAACAGGAGAGCATAATATGGAGGATCCAAATCTGTGTTCGCTCTTGGTTAAAGGACTCCAAGTCAACATCAGTGCATCCAACATAATTATGAATGCACTTTGTCCATGCAGAGGAGTGCTGCTTACTGCTTTCTCCCTGTGGCTAGGTCAGTGTGCCTTTTTCTACCACCCTGAAACATCTGCCCAAGGATAGTACCACCCACAGTGGGCTGGAGTATCTCACATCAGTCAGCTAAAGAAAATGCCCACAGACTTGCTCGTAGTGCAAGTGGTCATTCTTCAGATGAAGGACACCCTTCCCAGTGGATTCTAATTTTCTTAAGTTGATAAAAACTAACCAGCATACCGTGACATTCAATTTTTAGGTTTTAGGTTTTCTGTTAAACCTAAAATTTCTGTTAAAATAATCATTTTTAAAAAAATATTTAGCATGAGATACAAACCTTAAAAGGTTACATTTAAAGCAGACACACACCACAAACACTCTGTCAGGAGGCTGAGGGTTCTGTATAAAGAAAATGATTATTCTCCCAAATATTTTTAGGCAAGTTACTCTACAGATTTTAAGAATTAAAGAGATAGGTTTAAACAAAACAATACAAAAGCAACAACAAGCAAACAGAAACATGATGGCCCAGACATTTTGCATGTCCAGTATACGAATGCCTAGTATTTATTCATCTAATCGAATTTAGCATTTATATTTATGTCCAGTGGGCTACATGCACATAGCTCTTGTTTCTTCACGACTCTGTGTTGAAATCTGATTTGAAAGGAGGCCCTACATCAATGAACATCACATATTGCCTTATCATAAACAAGTGTATACATCTAAGGGGGACAGGTCAACTCAAAGGAAAAAGTAAAGCCACTTCTGCACACCTATTATGCTTCCCCCACCCTCTGCATCTTCTTGAAAGTTTTGAATATTTTAAGTGATATTGGAGCCTTGGTTTTCAAATTTCAACAAGACTCATTTAACCATAAGACAGAGATTTAATAGCATCACGGCTTAAAGTTCAGGAACATGGAACTCAGGTGTGGTTGGACCAATGTCTCCTGCTTGGATCGCAAGATATCCAAGCTGATGTTCTACAACCATATTAACCTTGTAAAAACATGGGAGACTGAAGATGACCTGATGAGAAGGGAGGCAACATGGGGGTCAAGACGCTCTTCTCTCTTCTTCCCTTGCTCCCCACAAAAGTGCAGATTAAACTGTTATTCACCCAGCTGTCTAAACATTCTGGTCCTTGCATTACTTCTCTATAATTCTAAGTACAGGCATGGTACAGAGGAAAACCAGATTCTTTCTCTGGTTTGGCTAAGCTGTAAATATCCCATTTACCTTCACCTAGTTCTGTTTCCTGGAAAGTTTCTGGAAAACAAAGTTAGTTAGAGGCCTGAACAGCTGGTGATGGCCTCTTTGTACTCGGACTTTATCTTTCATCTTCTCCCCTTGATGGGGTCAAAATGGCTATGGCAAGTATAACTCGGCCTTTGACTGGGTCATCCAGTTAAAGGAAGGTTGCTTTTCCAGGGTCTCTGCCCTCTTAAGAGAGAGAAAAACTCGCTGAAAAAGAGCCCATAGCCTCCCCCTTCCATCCTAATATAGTGAACTGGCTCAGGCAATACCTGAACAAGTCTTTAGGCAGAGGAGTGGCTTCACTGGAGTCCTCATCATAATTGAGTTTAGACTAATAAGTCACAGAAAGTGGAAGGATGTGAGTGAGTCTGAAGTACTGCATAATTGAAGACTGGGACATGCATGAGGATGGATGTCTGGAAGCTTTGGAGGACAGACTGCAAATCCTGGAGCATTATCCTTAGAGCTTTCTCTTTTATTATGAAGGAGCTGTGTGCTTTCTAAGATTTTTAAATTAGACACGAGCAATCCATGAAGAAAGGACACTGTAGGATGCCTGAATTTAGACTTAGGAAGAAGAAAAAAGGCCAGTAAGAAATCAGGACAAAACAACAAAACTTTGCCACTGGAAAGACACATCAGACCATCTACCTTGATTTATCAGATAGATGCTGTAGAATGACTGAGAGAATGGGACGTGGGGAGAGTCAAGTTGGAGAGAAGTAGACGAATGACCGGCCCAACTAAAAGTCTGGGTGTGGAATTCAGCTGAGAGTTAAGTTCTGGATTCATACTTTTACGGCTTATCACCAGGTATGCAGTTTATATTAGACATAACAATGGATAGGATTTCAAAGGTAACGCAGGGATTTTAAAACAGGAAAATAGGGTGTACAAAAAAATCTCTGTGATGGGATTTCTGATTGCCAAGCAACAGAACCTCATATTCTTGTAGGTCTCACTCTTAGCAGGATGTAGTTCTGACCTAATGAGTAGAGTCACCTAGGGTACCACTGACTTACAAGAACACAGCCCAAGAGATGCTCTGTTGTCACAGGGACATGGCATCCTCAAAAGCTCTCATGAGCACCTGCCCCAGAAAACTTGGTGCGAACAAAACAAGTGATTTTCTTTATAAAGCACTGCTAGAACATCCCCTTTCCACCAGTGCCAATGACCTGTGTACACCAGGTATAATCTATAGAACTATTTGTTGTTATATAACTGTTTTGTTATATACTGAATTTCTATTTATTAAGGTATATTGGTGAACAGTAGGTGAATCCATGAGCTGCAATGTGATATTCAACCAATTGCTGTATATTTTAGTTCAAACAGGACAATGTTGGCATGATAAAATGAATTGCAAATGGAAAACTCCCACTTCCTTTCTCCTTCTTAGATTTTGAGAACCCAACATATACGAACTGTACTCAGAGCTTTGCTTTACACGAGGATCCTAACTGAGAAACAATTCTTATACTACACATTTCACATGTTCACTTTATAGCATCCTATTATACTTTTCTAAATATAGTGCAGGGCTGCCAACCATTACTGGTACCCAATTTCATGACACTTTCACCCCTTCCAGCCAATTCCACTCCACTATTAATCATTCTTCATAGCCTCCTGTAAGCTCCAGGTAACCATTTTAAGCTAGACTCTATTGTGACACAACTGGCTACTCAGCACAGTCCACGCAAATGAGATCATAAAGGATATGGTATTTTGGGACATGCAGCTTTCATGTAGCTTGGCATTGGCGAAGCTGCTCTGTGCTATAGTGTGTTTTAGCATTTTGTTTCTTTGTTGCCGAATCTGCAGCTTATCACCCATTGTGGATATCTGGGTGCCTTACATTTGAGCACTAGTGGACACAAAGCTGTCACTAACGTGAAGTGTAATGAGTCATGAAGACAAACTGTTTTCAATGGGCAGTGATGCTGTGCACTCCTACTAACAGGGTGTGAGCACTCCAGTTTCTCCACACCTTTACCTACAACATTTTATGCCACTCCATACTAAATTGAGCTTTCTAAATTCATCTATTTAGGACAGAATCCTACTCGTTACATTGATACTGTAACAACAAAAGATGACACACTAATTTCTCAAGACCAGGCAGCTAGTGAACATGAAATTACTTTTTCTTACACACACTTTATTTATGAAACATTAGAAAAATATAATCCCTAGAAGAGAAAGGAAAAACAGGAATGTCATTTCTAAATGTTCACTGTTGTACCTTTGGCTCTAATTCATAGATGTTAGCTTAAGTTATCAATACATCACATGTTTTATGCAAGAGGATTAACTGACATGGATGTTTCACCAGACAAGGAGACTTTAGTTTCTTGATTCTGAGTTTCCTTAAGAGGCAAAACATTTCAAGCAATTTTTTTGGAATAAAAATAACGATTAAAATGATACTCTGTTTAAAAAAGCCTTCCAGTTAATTTCTTTAAACAATGAAAAACAATTGATTCGACACATGCTATCCATTCAAGAAGTTACTGCTGATTAAAAGCCTTTGATTTGTCACATACCAAGAACTAATTATGCATGGTCTGTAACTGCCAGGAATTTGCAATCTGCTAAGATATAAAACAAAGCACAGGATGATTGGTTGCCCTGGAAGACAACATGTTAGTTGTCAGGCTCAGAACAAGTACTTGAAGTCATAGAATCTGATAAGGGACCTTAAAGAATATGACAGAGCCGTCACCTGTATAGGTGGGGATAAGAGGGTTTTTCCAGACAGGAAACAGTGAGAGTCAAAGAAGGGAGCCTCTTGGGTGAGGAATGAAGTTTCCTGTGAGCTGAGGTCACTTATTTAGGAGATAAAACTAAAGATGGGCAACTGAATCTTGGAAAGTGTGTTAGAGGCTGACTTGAGGTCCACTGCTGGTGAAAAAGACCTTCCAGTGCTGACAAATAAGATGGGTGGAAGTTACTAATGTAGATGGGGACAGTAGAGGCCATCAAGCTCCAGTCAATGAGATCAGGACCTTTGGGGGGAGGTGCCAAGCATGCCTTGAACATAAGGAAGGGTAAGAGGAAGACACAGCAAGCCATTATTTGTGAGTTGGTGTCCCAAAGAAAAATCTGCCTACAATTGTGCCCAGGAGTCACCAGAACAAACTATTGAATATTCAGATCTTGAGTATAGTAAGCACTCTGCCCCACCCTCACTCCAAACACAGAGTACTGACAGAAACCATATGAAGACAAAGAGAATATAAGATAAATATTTCCCTAGACCAGCAATAGCATACCCAAGAGACGAGTTGAGCTGAGAGCAAAGACTTGGTAAATTTCTTCTCTGGAAGCTGGCAGTGGTGACTAAAAGAACAGGACTACACCTGAGGACAGGAGGGTATGACAGTGACAGGAATCATGCCTGGTGGAAAGAGAACTCAGAACTGGACCAACAAAGATCTCCCTGGGAAGGTGAGAGTTGAACGAATAGGTAAGCCAACAATAACTGAGGTGGAGGAAAAGTGCACACACACACACACACACACACACACACACACACACACCCACACACACACACACACTCACATACACACACACACACACACACACACACACACACACACACACACACAACTGGACAAGAACGAACTAAGTAAATGTGTCTGAAATAAGTGTGTGAGAGAACAAATGAGCCTAGAAATGTAAGCAGAGAAGAAAGAAACTAGATGACTCTCAATTCCAAAATTTTATGTGAAAAATTGGAGAGTGACGTGTCACTGAAGATAAAAGGGAAGGCATTTTTCTAATGGAGAACACCAGGGAGCTGTGTGGAAAGTGCCATAGTCTACAGCTTGACACCAATGGCTTATGTTATTTTGGGACCATGCTGCAATATCTATCATCTGTCTGTATATCTGTCTGTCTGCCTTTCTATCTTTCTATCCATCTATCTGTCCATCTGTCTATCATCTATCCATTTATCTATCATCTATCAATACTTTATCTATATCTATCTATCATCTATCTAATTTCTTGAACCCTCCTTTTCATTGCTGTCAAGCCTAGGAAAGTGCATTTAAAATGGCCTTTGTGTGTTAGCACAAATGGATGCTACCGGAACTTTGTCACAAAGAGTTTTGTGTTCACTTACTATGAATAATAGCATTTGTAAAAAGGCTATTATTGTGCAATGTAATAAATGGTTCCCCATTGGCCTGAATTCAGTTATGCATTTTCCTAGGCACTAGTTTGAAGTAATTAAGGCATGAAGTATTGGCAGCAAGAGGCACTGCCATCATGACGTTTAGTGGCATTGTGACAACACCCGAGAAACTATTTCCACTTCAAAATACATAAATGTCACTAAAAACATACTTAAACAATATGAGTTTTAGTTTTTTATATACATTCCAAAATGGTTTCCTTGGAGAGCTCAGCCACTTACGAACAATGGTTAACTGCCTCTCCCCACACCCCTGGAACCATCATTTCACTTGGGGTGAAAAATTTTGTTACCTTTGTTAATCCAAACTTAGGAAAACAACACTACACTTAGAACATGGACTACTACGATAAATCAAACCAATTGTTGCTTATAACAACAAATGCTAAGAAGTTAGCATTTCTCTCTATATGCTTCCTCTTACTTGGGAATACAATAAATAAAATAAAATTATGACAGAAGTTAAAAACATGATATGCCTCTCTCTCTCTCTCTCTCTCTCTCTCTCTCTCTCTCTCTCTCTCTCTCTCTCTGTGTGTGTGTGTGTGTGTGTGTGTGCTTGCGTGTGTGTGGGGGTGCACATGTGTGTGTGTGTGTACATGTATGCATGTAGTATGCATGTGGAAATATGCCAATGTCAAGTATTATTTTCTACTTTCCATCCTAGTCATTGTCTTTTCCTTCCTTCCTTCCTTCCTTCCTTCCTTCCTTCCTTCCTTCCTTCCTTCCTTCCTCTCTTCCTTCCCTCCTTCTCTCCCTCCCCCCTCCTTCCTTCTTCTGAGATAGGGGCTTTTACTGAGCTGAGTGACTAGAGTGACGGGCCAGAATGCTCTAGCGACCCTCCTGTCTTGACCTACCCTCCCCCCAGCACTGGGGTTACAGGCACTGGCTGCCACCCCCCAAGGGTATTGTTTGGGTGCCAGGAATCTGAACTCAAACACTTGGCCCACTGATTTACCTCATCAGCTCAGAATTTGATTCACAACACATAACAAAGTCCATTCTTATATCCTAAAGGTTACCTTTTCTTTTTTGGTGTACAGTTTTATTATGGATATATACTTATTTCAGTGAATGTATGTTCGTAACAATGACTTCATCCACTGAGACTCAAATAAAGAACTTGTTGAGTCCTGTGAGATGACTGTGTGTAAAGGTCCTTGCTGCCAACCCTGACAATCTGAGTTGGAACTCCAGGACCCACACTGGGAAAGGCAAGAATATTTGTTAGCTGTTCATTCACTCCTCCATGTGTGGCATGGTGTACACACACTACATAAATAAATATACAAATGTAGTTAAAAAAAGAAGTTAATGAACGTCTCCTCTACACTTTCCCTGAAAATTATGTATGTAGCTTTTTTCTATAAACCATTTTTCTCAGTTTGAAATTAGGAAAGAAAAGTTCATTAGTAGCTCTCCATACACTCCTGCTGTTGGCTCACTAAAGGGTGGTTAACTTGACCAACTTCATTGTCAAGGTGGCAGCAAAGTTGCCGCACACTCAGGGAAATCATTTGTGGGAAGAAATGAGTTTATAACTAGGTTTTCTGACCAGCAAGCTACTCAGCTCAGAGCTACTGCCCTGGTTCCCTCTGGAGTCCCTGTCACCAATTACCCCCCCCAATACACACCCACACCAAACTAGTCTCTCTTTCTTGGATGTGTTATTTCTATTTATGAGTCGGGGGTTATCAGCCTGATAACACCACCAGCACTACTACTACTACTTACCACTTCTAGATAGTTTATGGGGGAATGGGTGGACTTAATTCACTATTCTCCAAATGAATTTGCTCTGAAGTTCAGTCCAGTATCATAAGAAGAAGAGTTTTTAGGTCATAGAAGTTTTACTGTCAATTTGTTTGTTTGAGTACAAATAATTATTCCTACTTTTAAATATACTTAGATGGTTCAAAGAAGGTAAAAAGGAAAAAAAAAGAAAATAACAAAAACAAAAAACAAAAACCATCGACTGGATCACTAAATGAAAAAATTTCTTCCCATCCTTTTTTTCAAGTCATCCTATGTCCATGTTTTAGGATAGTGAATGAGAATTCCCTCAGGTCTTTCCACTGATACTCTATGCACAAACAAGCAAATTCATACATAAAACTGACCTTTACCAACAGGTCTTTCTTTAGAGTGATGGCTAGAAGATAAGATAGAAAAGCTGGGCTACGGAACCTATGTCATATGCCAAGCATCTTTTTAAGAAGAGCATCTCAAAAACAGAAATAAAACATACAAGAAAGAGAGATCAGCAGGGAGGACTGGTGGTGACAGGAACTCAGAGGGTCCCAGAGCAGCAGTCTTGAGCTGACCAGGCTAATAGGGGAGACTGTATCACTTGCAGCAGGCTCACCAGAAGTCCCCTTACAAATCTCTCCATGCTTTCCATGAAACATAGGACAGAATCAATAAAAAGCCATTAAATGATGGGATGAACTATCAAATCATAATGCTCAAGTGAGAACACAGGATATCTCATGAGCATCAGAGACCAAGCACACAGCAGCTTTGGGACTAATAACCACAGCCCCTACATGGTTTGGAACAGGAGGGTTTCAGGATTCAAAGCCACAGCTTCCCCAAGACCCTGGCCTCAGGCCATGACTGGCTGTGCCTTTCACAGAAGGAATTATGTTCCTTCTCTATAATCAGGGCCTCAGGGAAAGCCTTCGTTTGGTCTAGCCCTCAATATAAAATGTTTTATCTTTTATATGTAAATGTTTTATAATGTGCTTTTGTCATGGAAAATATGTCTTTAATGCATTTACATAAATATATGTGGCAACCATAATTTTTTAAAAGGTCATATTTCCTACTTTGTGCTTTATACCAATCACTCCACTATTATATGTATTGTTTACTGTATTTTGCCATTACAGAAAAGAGGACATACCTGATGTCTATCATTTTTTAATGATGAATATAGATATAGGATAATATTTTAGGACTAAAATTAATAGATTAAATATGGTTTTCCTGAACTTCATTTGTTGAATGTCTTTGGGCCAGACAATTTGCATGCTAAGCCCTTGGCAATTAAGATTGTATTTATTTATATTTATATATCGCTTAAGTGTCTAAAGGGCTAGTTTTTATCTGCCTTCCTGTGCTGGGATTAAAGGTGTTGTCCCCACACCCATTAATTCTCTACTTTAAAGCTTTCACCTTATCTTTCCATAGTATGGGTGATGGCACTCTATAACTATTTCTCTAGTGCGATGCTATTGAACCCTCCCATGAACAAGGGAATTATTTCAGTTTTACCCCCTTAGCACAAAAGACTCTTGCTTTCCTACAGCCACTAAAGTTCTTTTGGTAAGTGGGTTAGTTCAGTGCAGTGGTATGGGATAAATCCCATTTTAGTGAATACAGAATGTGCCAGAAAACTCACTGGCTGGGTATGTAAATGTACCATCCAGAGAGGCAGTAGGAAGCATTTCAGTGGGAAGAAAGCTTCCTGCAGAAGTAGGTCTTTTGGGCCAATTTCCTGAAAAGCACCTGTACACTGGCTACGTGGGGATGCTTCAAATGCCCACTCTAAATAGAGAGCTGGGTTGGCAGCTCATCTGAAGCCACAGAACTCGAGGTTACATTCAACTATCATTTCATCATCAGTGACATGGGGAAGCTTCTTATGAACAGGAAGGACAAAGTGAAGAATGAAAGACTAAGAATCGTGCTTTCTGTCTTTGCTACATCAGGGTGGTGATGGCACCATTCATAAAGCATACTGACTCCATAGCCAGGGACTGGACCACAAAACTGCATCTACTTCTGACCTAGTCACATGTTCCAGAGTCGTGCCACAATACACAAACTGAGAAAAGGCTGAACTACTCAAGGAAGTCCTTTGGGGAATGTGCCTCTTATGTACCCACCTGTCTGACAGCTCTGACCAAGAACAGGCTGGTTCTCAGTAATGCCACATTTTAGTCATGTTACCTGGAGAGAGTTCATAGGCCCTCTGTGCCTTGGTGTTTTCAGTTGTAAAGTAGATCAGTGTTAGTAGGCCACCCTCCCACTCTGTTGTGATGATTCAGTACAACATCCAGTGTAAACTGGGTTATCTTACTGCCCCAGTACTGTCAGAGGTTATGGTAAGTGCATAGTGAACATTAGCCATTATTATTGCTACACGTAGTCTGCTGACAGACTCAGGCATGAGAAAAATAACAAGGCAATTTGAGACGCAGTGGGATAAGTGATGGGGGGATTAAGTATGCCTTATTATGCGGGTGGGAATTAGGTTTGGACACAGCAGTCTCAACTTCCGTATTCAACAGAGGGAATATATCTGTTTCAACCTCAAACTTCTAAGCTTCCTGGAAGATTTGAACGATGTTGGTTTTCATGATTCTGTGACTGGTGGCTGCCCAGGTCTTATCGGCTTCAATAGCTAACAACTGTCATCCCTCACTATCCATTTCCCACATATAGGCTTCGCTCCAAGAAATAGCTGGAACATTTATTCTTTACTTTAAAATTAGTTTACTTTTGGAAATCTGAGTAAAAGCAAATAACATCTCCCCGGCTTTATCAAAGCAGAGTTGCAATAGCAGCAAAGAACACCATGCCAACATGTTCTGGGAGTTTACCAAGCACAAATAAATACATTTGTTGTCTCAGTCTCCAAATGACAAAATGCTGTGTAAATAGACCCAGGCCAAAGATTCTTTGGGATAAATTTAAAACAAGCGCCGGACACAGAAAGAGTCACAAGAAGGAAAGAGTGTGATGCGACTTCCTGTCTGTACAATCTGCCAAGACAGAATAAGTGTCTCAGGAATGTTAGAGAAGGTACAGTGGGGAAGAGGGGAGCAGGCAAGGACATCTGACACCCACTTGTCTCTATCCATGCACAGGGCAAAGCAAACTGACATAGCGTGTTTGTAGAAAGAAGAAAGCTGGGCAGTCTCAGTAGCGCGTCATATTGCATGGAGGCACTTAATGTCTCATCTTCATTTAAGCTACATGGATATTTATAGTAATGAATGTCTGAGTGGGATAAGTGGCTGAACCAACCTCCTCTTTGGATGTGAGGGAATCACTTACTCCACTGAAGAATCATTTGCCTGCTGTCTGACAGAATCAGGAAATTAGATTTTGGAAACAAATGGATTCAGGAGAAATAAGCATGGGTGCAGTGACTACCATCAAGAAATTTATGGAGCTGGGCCCCTCACCAAGGAGAATGGAGAAGTGATTCTCCTTCCACATATACAAACAAATATGGATGCATACTTCTTCTAGATTTTGGTTGAGATTTAGGGCTTGACTACTACTCTACTTTGGACACAAGAAGGGAAGCCAGACACATTGCAGAAACATACCAGACCATCTATGTAAAACACAACAGCTTCCATGAATGCTCTAAGGTACAGGCTTCAAACATTAAAGAGATGGAGTCTGTCCTCACCCTGGATCAGGACATAAGGTATTCATGCTCAGACTCCATGACTGGCAGGATTAAGCCTTTCACAACAGCAAAGGAGGATGTTCTGATTGGTGAACAGATATCAGAGGTGTTTTTCCATCTTTATAGAAAGCAGAGATTCTCTAACCTCAGAACGATAGGTCAACATAAACGGACATTGACACGGAAGACAAAAGCAACACACCACATTTAATGTTTATTTTGGTCTCCCAGTGGCAGGAAGATTGGTACAAGTTTAAGGCCAGATGCGCCATATAGTTCCAGGCAGCCAGGGCTATATGGTGAGACTCAGTCTCCAAATCAATCAATCAATCAATCAATCAATCAATCAATCAATCAATCAAGAAATGAATGAGTGAATAAATAAATGAATAGTATTTTTAAAGGGACGGACTAGCTGGTCCAATGAAGGAACATTTCTGCTTGATGAATTTCCTCTTTCCAAACACAGCTTTATTCTGGTGTCACAGTTAGACTATTTTTGCCAAGTATGTCGTAAATAGTTCTGAGATCTGGAACACAGTAGTGAAGAAGGAAGGATTTTTGTCCTCAGGAATCTTACTCAAGCACTTGGAAGAAATGATTAACAAATACACACAAAGTGCATGACATCACAATCACCAAAAATCAGCAATAGCCCAGTGTTGTGATTTCCTACTAAGAACACTAGCACCCCAGTGGCTCAGACTCAACAATGCTGTGTTCTCTTAGTTTTGAGGAGACAGAGATGCTTAAATATTAAGAAGTGTCTTTTACTTGAACAAAAGCATGGAATTCCATATAGTAGAAACAGGAAGGGCATAATTTAAGAGTAAATCTTTCAGTACACTCCATTTTTCATTTTTTTTAAACACTGACATTTAAGTACCTAGGTTATGATAATAAAAAGTAACTACTGTTACTTTTTAATTAGAACATTCATCAATTTGATCTTATGACAACACAACATTAAACTATATGTGAGTATAATTCAAAACCCAATATTGTGTATAGCCACAGCTCTGGTATCTCAAGGTACTCTTTGATTCTAATTAAATTAAATAATTTCATGTAAATACTGCTTGGTCTTTTGTATACAGGAAGAGTATTATCCAAAGAAAATTGATAATAGCCTCTTTGAAGACAGATCTAAATAAATATGCCTTATAGACAAGTAAAGCTTTCACAAATCCTTTAGGTTTCAATTCCTAACCAACCCTTGTTCCAATTCCTCCATTTCCACAAATCGCAAACACTAAATCATAGACTTCTTTCTGGGCAATGCTTAAATGGACTTGGCTGCCTGAGCAGGACGGAAGCCAAGACATGACTGGATACAGGTCCCCGGGTGTGCCTATGTTATATCAGTAATTCCCATCCCCAAAGAACTGGGCAAGCGGGAATAAAGAGTAGCCCTGTCTTACCCTGAGCTCTCTTGGCTCCTCAAGCTCTTTGGATGAAATGTGATGGAGAAAAGACCTTTTCCATTTTCAACTAAAGAGAAAGTCATTGTTTGATGAAAACGGAAATGTCACAACTGCTAGCATCGTCCAGTGTCTGTGCCTTCTCACCTATAATCAAAGACTGACTTTTCTTCCCCTCTCAGGTAGAGTTTGGAGTTTATTCCGTAAATTAAAAGTAGAAGTAAGTGGGGAAAAAGAGTGATCAATGAAATAAACTCCTCCAAAACCCTAGGAAGGAAAATTGAAATAGCAGCACTAGTTTGGTAGACCATTTAATGTTTAGTGCACTTCTAATGCTAATTCAGATAATTTCACAAATATTTTTAACCTTTTCATTATAACTCTACTGATGATCAATATTGAAGTAGCACAAATATTTGAATGTTATTAAAAAGAGTGTCACAGAAAATTTATTTGGTCCTTAAGTAATTACATTCTTCTTATTTTTCTGTTGTGAGGAACATGAAATTACCTGGTAATTTAGGTTTCAATTCCTAACTGACCCTTGTTCCAATTCCTCCATTTCCACAAATCACAAACACTAAATCATAGACTTCTTTCTGGGCAATGCTTAAATGGACCTGGCTGTCTGAGCAGGAATGTGTTAAATGTGTTAAATGTGAAAGAATGTAAAGATGAGTGCAGACTGACTATCAATAAATAGAACATGGAAAATAGAGAATGATGCTAGCCAACAACACACAGGATTGTGGTTGCTAGTATTGAAACAGTAGCTTTCATGCCACACACACACTACCTATTTCCCAACAGTGCTCAGTGTACCATTGCTGCGTACAATTAAGTACTACATTTTTCACTTTCTCATTTCCTTGTCTATATAGATAGATAGGTCTGTTTCTTTATAATTCGTCAAGATAAAACACACTACTGCCTTTTATAAAAGGAGAAATCTTTTTTTTTTTTTTTTTTTTTTTTTTTGGTTTTTTCAAGACAGGGTTTCTCTGTATTGCTTTGGAGCCTATCCTGCTGTCCTGGAACTAGCTCTGTAGACCAGGCTGGCCTTGAACTCACAGAGATCTGCCTGCCTCTGCCTCCCGAGTGCTGGGATTAAAGGCATATGCCACAAATGCCCAGCTTAAAAGGAGAAATCTTAACTAGAGTAAACGAGAATGCTGTTTTACAACTATCTAGAATAATTATATATTACTGTCTTTAAAACTATCTTTAGTGGCTCAGTGTGTAACTGGCTGTAGAAGCATGAGGATCTAAGTTCAGATCTCCAGAATTCATCTAAAGGCTGATATGGTAGCATTTATGTAGCTCCTGTGCTCTCATAGTGACATAGAAGGCAGAGCTAGGAGAATCCAAGAGAACTGTCTTGAACCAGATTGAAGGTGAGGACAGACACCTCAAGCTGTCCTCTAACTTCCATACACATACCATGGCATATATATACCACAGATGCCTGTCCTCACACACAGGAGCATGAACACACAGACATTACAACATTACAGAAACACAGACACACAGACACACACACACACACACACACACACACACACACACACACACACACACACACACACACATTGACACATGATCTTGAAGCTGCATGCATTTAGAAATTTCTTAAGTTTTATAATAATGACACAGACTTTAATCCCAGTTAAATTAGAACAGCAAATTTACTTGAAACAAATTCACAGAGGAAATGAAAACCTACCTTATGAAATAAATTATCAGGCTAAATGACTCTCACTCTTACTATTGAGATCAACCAGATGCAAAGGGTTCACTTCCTTTTTGCAGGTTAAAACATTTAAGGATAGAATATATGCTCCTAAAACCCAACCCTATAGCTACACTTTCACTACCATATTAAGATAAAGAATCATTATTGTTGTCATTAGTTTTAACAACTCCAGATGAAACTTTTTTTTTTGGTCTTAGTTCAAAGTCAGCAGCCAGGCTCGCACCCCTCAATACTCTTACCTTCACATTTCTGGGTTGTTTCACTCTGCTTGTGGCCGGCAGGGCATCTGCATTCAAAAGAGCCCACCGTGTTGATACAATTTCCTCCCTGGCACAATCCTGGAATTGCCTGGCATTCATCAACATCTGCAAGAAGAAAACATTTAAATATAAACCAAATTGATTTCCAGACTATGTAAGTATTTTTCTCTTACGTCCAGGGGAAAACGTTGTTCCCAAGACAACAGGATGAGGGAAGCTGACCCTCTTTGCATCCTTGTTATTTAACTTACATTGATGGCACTAAGTATGCCACGCATGACTTCTGGAGATGCTGTTCTGGGGTGTGGACAATCTACCGATTTGGTTTGTCACAGAATGCGTCTTAGTGTGTGCTTTCTTGGTTCTGGCACCCAGTTTGTCCCTATCTTCTCAGCATCCCAGCAAATGGTGAAATGACTGTCCCCAGAGTTTCCTCATGAAGCTCAGTGACTACCTTGAGGATTCAAAGGTACTCAATCTCCCAGCCATAGGCACAGGGCAAGGGTGTGTGCACATGGGCATGAGAGAGAGAGTGTGTGTGTGTGTGTGTGTGTGTGTGTGTGTGTGTGTGTGTGTGTGTGTGTGTATGTGTGTAAACCATAGAAAGTAAGCACAAGAGTTAAAGGAAAAGCAGAAATGAAAAGGATCTAGGACAAAGGTCAGATATTGGAATTTAACAATGCATTCTGCAATAATGTATGTAACAAAAGACAAATCACAAGGCAAAAACTGAAAGTGTTTTTAGGTAAATGATGAAAATATACAAAGTAAAGCTTGTGAGCTTCAGCTGAACTGGTACCCAGAAGTAAATGCAGAGCAGAAAAATGTCTATATTGTAAAAGAGTAAGTTCTCTGTCTATAACCAAATGTTTTAAAAGCATTAATTAAATATGAAGAGAATAAATCAAGATACTATGACAAAATATAAAACAAAAAACCACATAGGTAATTACTACAAAATCTGGATTTCTGGAAATATGAGTAAAATTGATAAATCTTGTCCATATTAATCACAGATATAAGAAAAAGTTATTTACTAATATAAATACTGAGAATGAAAACTTCACCATAGAGTCTATGAAGATGAAAAAGACCTAAAGAACAAATGGCAAAAATTCAATAATTAAGATGAAATATAAAAGTCTGTTGTCAAGGCTGACTCAAGAACAAACAGATATTAAGAATAAAGTATATCTGTTAAAGTAATTTCATCCACAGTTCAATATATTTACACAAAGAACACCATACCTCAGTGGATGCACCACTGGATTCCATAAAAGATTTAAGGAGAAAAGTGACAGAAATTTCATTCACATTCTCACAGCACAAAGACAAAGACATGGCATTGTCCTGCTGATGAGACTTGGAAACATCTGTCTGATGTCAAAGCCAGACCAAGACATTACCAAAAGAAACATGAATAGAAAGAACAGAATTGGGTAATCTATCCCTCTGGGATAGGCACACAAAATTATAATGAGTCAAATTTAGAAACAGATGACAAAATTAGTATAACAGGACCAGGAGAGGTTCATCCCAGGAATTTAAAGGTTTTCTTAAAAGCAGATGGAAATATTAATAAATATAGTTCATCATACTAACAAATTACAGAATGAGAGCCATCACTAACTTATAGACAACTAAGAGAACTCAGCTCCAATTAATGGTTCTAAAATCCCCACTAAATCAGGAATGCAATGTAGCCATGTAACTTCTTTAATACCATGGTTAACAAGGTAAGCAGAGATTTTCAAAAAGTCCACTGTTGAGAATGTTCGAAAGTCAAGACCTCCCTTACTTGTTTAATTCCTTGAGACAGGGTCTTGCTCTATAAACTAGGCTGGCTTGGAACAATTTATGGAGCCAAGACTGACCTCATGTTCTACCACACCTAGTAAAATTTCCATTTTATATCTATGTAAATTTGACTTAACTTCTTCACGAGAAACAATGATACAACTGAGTAGACTTGAATGGTAAACTTTATACATAAAATAAGTATATTATAAAAGAGTTGCTACAATCATTTCAAACAGAAAGTCTAGTAAAGCTGACAAATGATACATATTTCATTATAAGACTACAAAGTATTGTGTATCATTGTCACAAACATTTAAAACAAAGAACATCAGAGAAACAACCATTCATATAAACTGGCAGTGCATTCCTTGAAAGAGACTTTTATTCACACACCCTTTTAAAATGGTGGTCTCTGTGTTTAATAAAAATAAGATAATGGGTGTGGTGGCACATGCCTTTAATCCCAGCACTCATGAAGGAGAGGCAAGTGGCTCTCTGTGAGTCAAGGCCAGCCTGTTCTATATAACAACTTCAATAATGTCAGCCAGTGCTTCATTGTGAGATATGAACAAAAAGAGTAAGGCTTTACTTTATGTGTGTGTGTCTTCCCCTTTTGTATACCTTTGCGTAGGAAGACTCCCAGAATTCACAGCTATACAGTTCTTTTTTTTTTTTTAATGGAAAAAAGCAACTGTCACTTATGCGTATAGCTGTTGTAAAAGCTGTACCTTTAGAAATAATGCCCCTCTAGCAACAGCTATTTCATACCTGCCTATTCTAAGACAGTCTGCAGTAACTGTCAATGTTCATGTTCTCCTTAGTGTGTTCATTACACGATGATACTCTGACATTTAAAGTTGTGGCAAGGGAACTCAGGGCTTTTGTATGGAGTAGGCAAAATTAGCATGGATTATGCTTTAGATTAGGAAGGTTTTTATATTGAAAGTTTATATCCTTACCTATCTACTCTCCTTCCTCATTTTACTGTTGTTGATTATAATCTCTTCACTAGGGAAAACTAAGACATCTTATTGGGAAACAGTGAAAAGCTTTAGAAGTGATTTATAAAAATAACTCAAAGAATATTTTAAACAAATATTTACTACTGGTAACCTTCAAAAAATTCTTAATTTTCCTAAGTCATTTAAGAGTTAGTTCTAGATCTTGTGGCTCTGTTTTCCTCATAAAACACCTTCTTGAACAAGGCATGGGAGATCTTACCCCAAATCTTAGACCTTGGGAGGCTGAGGGCAAGAGGAGCAAAAGTTAGTGGGTTTAAGGGTGAGAACTTGCTTCAAAATAATAAAAAATAAGTTACAATCTTATAGAACAATGATATGTGTGTCTTATAGGTAGATGAGGCTAGACATTGAAACAATAGAGGAAATTGTGAGGAAGTGAAATGGAAACAATGAATTTAGAAACACACACCACCTCTGTCTGCAAAAAGAAGTGAGGCAAAGCCACACTTCTCAACTACATCTTCAAAATCTTAGACACACAACAACTAACAGTTAATTCTCCACTACCTACATCATGCCAATGTATATCTGTTCATTCTGTCAATTCAGGCTTGTTCTATTCATTTGTTTAAAAGCTGGGATATTTCAAATTGTATGCAATGACTTTATAGAGTTAAGGTAAATCATTGAAACTCAAGCCTTACCTAAACACTCCAGTGTCATCTATTAAGGTTATAAAAATACCCTTTTTGCATTATTTAGAGCAGTTAAATGCCTTTATGACTCTTGTCCTAAAAGAACAAATTTATTATAAAAACTAACATTCAGTGGCACATTTTTAGCTCATGCCCAAATATGGAAAAATGTGATGTAGAAATAAAACATGACTCATTAATAGGTATAGGGCCAAGGACAAGAAAATAATTATATTTGATAATGTTTAATTTTTTGTCACCAAATATGCTTGGTTATTTCTTTTTTTATGTTTATGAGTGTTTTGTCTGCATTTGTGGGCACCATGTTCATCCAGTGCTGTGGAGGCCAGCAGAAGGAGTTGCCTCCCCCCCAGATCTGGAGTACAAATGGGTGCTGGGGACAGAATGTGGGTTCTCTGCAAGGACAGTATTGTTTCTTGCTGAACCAACTTTCTAGCCCTAATGTTACTATTACTAATTTTATCATCATCACCTCTCTCTGTGTATGTGTGTGTGTTTTGTATTTGTGTGTGTGTGTGTGTGTGTGTGTGTGTGTGTGTGTGTGTGTGTGTGTGTGCGTGTGTGTGTTGGGGCGGGTGTGCAGGCATGTATGCCACAGTAGAGTTGTGTATGCCAGAAGACAACTTTCAGGCGTCAATTCTCTCCTTCCAATGTAGGGTCCAGGAACCCAACTCAGGACAGCTCTTGTATACAATGAGGCTTTCCTGCCCTTCTAGTGTCGGTTTTTTACATGAAATCATTATTTTTATGTTCCATATATATTCATGCCAATAACTTTTATGTTCATAAAGGTAAATGTCAGGCTTTAACCACAACAGTTAATAATTGATCTCTCAGCAACTACTCACAACGGTTTGGTTTAGTCAGTCTCTCCATTCATGAGTGACATGAAAATTCAAACCTTGAATGGTCATAATAACTAGCGGATGATGGCAGCATTCTACCTGCTTATTTCCAATTTTACAACAAAAAGAGCAGAGAGTGTTTCTGTCTCAGTGTGTTTCATCTCAGCAGATGCCACCATTTCTAGACACTAAAGTTGGCAACCCAGCTGACAGCTTGGCATTCCCTGCTTACATGCCTCACACCATTCCATCAGTGGCAAGTGCGTGCTTCCCACACTTCTCACTCTTTACTCTGCCTTGTTAGCTTCAGCTGTGGAGCTCATTTCTTGGCTTCCTCACTCAGTTCCTGTATTTGATTCCCTACACACTAACTAAGGAAATCTCATCCAAGGAAAATGAGAGCAGATTACCATGTGAAAGGTTGATGGGCAAAACCTTTGCCCTCAAGTGCTTTGTTCTCTGAGATATTCTAAAGAAATACGAGACCAGGAGAGGGATTTCCTTAATTTAAAAAGCAAAGGAAATGACTCAGTCCAGTGCTTATGGGGGAGATGACTCAGTTGTCCAACTGCTTATGGGGGAGATGGCTCAATAGCTCAAATACTTACTGTACAGCGGGGTGTCAGTTGGTCAAGTGCTTATCGGGGACATGACCAAGTTTCTCAAATTCTTACTGGGGAAATTGCTCAGTTGTTCAGGTGCTTATGTACAACCTGAGGACCTGAAATCGATCTCCTCAAGCCACATAGCAAGGCAGGTGTGGTGTTGTACACCTGCAATCCAGTGCTGGGAGACAGAGACAAGCAGGTTCCTTGCACTCATTAGTCAACTAATACACCCTACTTGCTAAGCTCAGGGTCAAAGAAAGACCCATAATAAAAAGAAAGTGGAACAACACCCAAAGTTGACTTTAAGAAAACTTCAAAAGCAAACAGATTTGTCCATGGGATTCTTATCCTCTCAATTGGTGGTGATATTTAGGAGGGTTGTGGAATTTTCTGGAAATGGAGCTACACTGAAGAAAGCGATTACTGGTGAAGTTACCTAGCCCCACTTATCTCTGCTCCTTTTCCCGACTACAGATACAATGAAACCAGATGTCAAACATTGACACAATGCCTTCCCCACCATGATGGATTGACTGTGTTCCCTAAAACTATAAGCCAACATAAACACTTCCACAAGTGGCTCCTTGTCAGGGAGTTAGTCAGAGCAATGGGGGGAATGACTAATGCAAGCAGTTTTAAACCTTTCTTCAATATCATACTCTCAGTATTACCAACTCCAAACCATATTCTCTCAGTTGCCTTTACGTAATGCTTATTATAATTCTTCTTTGAAGACCTTTTATAAGCAAGACTTTATTATTTTTCACCTGTGATACAAAAAAGATTGTGTGAACTCTGCATCTATTTAAGTATAGTTCTTTAGATGAATATTTTCCACCTGCCTTTTTCTTGAGGTCTATTTTTTCTTGACTTCATTTTTTAAGAAAGTTTTGCCCTTTGGTCCCCTTTTGTTTCCATGAAGGTCTGAGGTCCATGAATTTCTAAGGCTGTTATTCTCCTCGTCAAGTGACATCAGTAACTGTGGCTCTAGTTCTTGGCAGGTGTAAACAAACATGAACTTTAGAAAGTGCTTCCCAACAGCTGCAGTGTTCATCATTAACTTTAACCATTGTTTCAGAATCCTATTTCAGAATTGTGAGCTATTCTCACTTCCTCTTGGTACTTTTGCTGCTACCTTTATTAGAGGCTCCTGTGACTGAGCGTTAAGCAGTGGTACGGATTGTATAGTAGATGCCTGTGTTGACAGAATGGTAATTTAAGATTAGACTTGTCAATTCAAGATTATTTTGGTCAATGAAGACAATCAAGATAAAAGCCAAATATCCTTTTCAACCAAGAGCTAAAATTTAATGAACAAATAAATTTCCTTGCCATACATTCAAGTTTTGGAACAGGTGGAGAATTTTTTGTTTGTTTTTCAAGACAGGGTTTCTCTGTATTGCTTTGGAGCCATCCTGGAACTAGCTCTGTAAACCAGACTGGCCTGGAACTCACAGAGATCCTCCTGCCTCTGCCTCCCAAGTGCTGGGACTAAAGGCGTGTGCCCCCAACGCCGGGCCAGGCAGAGACATTTAAAAGCCCAATACTTAACTATTGATTACATGAATTAATAATTGCATTACTTATGTCTTAATATACCAAAGATACGAAGTGGATACACTTACTTACAAGTAAAAAAGACCAAAAGCCAGGTATTAATTAATCTTAAGCAAAATATCACTTCTAATTAGGATATATGAATTATAAAAATACAAACTCAAAGAAAATAGTATATACATGCAAATAACTATTTCCATAGGGCATAGATGTCATAAATATTCCTGGAAGGATTTAATTCAACTTTCGCAATTTGAATGCATTTGCTCTATGATAGCTTAAATTGAAATGGTGACATGAGCTTACTTTGGTCATTTTGTGCAATGTAAAATGGAGACAACACACCACTAAGTCTGCATAGAAGACGAGAGCTCACTCTGCTTTCAACATAAAAGAAGTCAAAGATTGCTCAGCACCCCAGGAATGCACACCTGACACTGCTTATCTAGGTATAGAATGTTATCAAAGACACAGCTAAAACTTAAAGCACAAAACAAAACTCTTCCTATTTTATCCACAGATTGAGTTTCCTAAAGCGTCTTCTTAATTTCCTGGTGGTTCACATCCCCACAGTTATTGTGTTTGTTACAAAACCATGATGCTTCATCCTTTCTTAAGCCATGGGCCAATTAAATCACAGAAAGATGTAGTCTAAAAACCTTCTAAGCTGAGGATTAGCACATGTCCAGGGACTTCCTGATCATGCTGTGGTCTTGAAACGAAGCAGAACCTCTCATCTCGCTTTCCCAGACATTTTAACTGTGCCTTAAGTTTTGTTCCCATTTTCTCCCATTACTGTGCTAAGCCATAAGAGTTTTGAGGCAACTGAAGTCAAGAACTTCACCTCTGCTGCATAAACAAAATGAAGCGAGAACATCTTGGGATATTACTAATGACTGACTACAGAATCCGAACATAGATGACATATCTCTTCAACAGTTGTGCTCTCAAATATGCCTCTGACAGAACACTGAAGGAAAAACAACACACACATATACATGAGGAGATTTGATAATTTGCCATGCCTTGGCTGAATGACGTTTTAACCTGAATGATTTCTTTCCTTGAAACATTAAATTTTGAAATATTTAAATCCTGCAACCATTTCTTAGTTCAAAGGGTATTTGCTGTGTGTTGCTCACACTAGGCACTGTCATAGATGCCTAAAATCACTAGTGAACTAAGAGCCTCCTGCCCTTATTAGGATTATATTCCACAGGCAGGGACCCAGCTGGTGAAGGAAAGAAGTGTGTTAGAAGTTGAAAGGTGATAAAGAATGAAGAAAAGGCATTATTATAATATCTATGTAATGGATTATTGTATTTTCAATAGTTATCTATGCCTAGGATATCCTATGTACACTAATTTTGGAAGCTTCTAGAGAACACTAAATACTATCTAGAATGTATTATAGTTCATATACACAGAGAGGAAATAGTTACACTCCTCAAACTGATGAATGCTCTTAAGAAAAATAAAGAAGTTTCCTATTCATAGTAAAAATATTAAAATCAGCATTTAACACAACTTCCATCTTTGAGGTTTTATCTGTAATTGTTACCAAAATATCTTGTAAGTCCACAAGTGCCATCTTTCATTTGTGATAAAACACTCATTTTCTAATCTGTGGAGTTGTACTGCCATCCCATCAGTGCCCCTGAAGCTCTCTTTTAAAAATCACTGACACAGTGGTTAATCTGTGATTAATTCACACCAGTGTAACCACAGATTGCGGTAGCTGAACAGTTGGTTTCAGAGGCCAGACTGGCAGCACTCACCCGATGCCTTGGGGATGGGACACAACTCCAAACACTAAGTTCATTTATGCTTCACACACTCGAACACAGAGCTTCGCAATAATTTTACTCATGATTTTAATGACTGTGCATTTTAAAAAGATTTATTTTTTCTTTGTTTGTGTGTGTGTGGGTCTGTGTGCCTTCCAGATGAGTGCTGGTACCTTCAGACACCAGAGAGTGCATTGGTTCCCTGGAGCTCAAGGTACAGGCAATAAGCCGCCTCCCAGTGTAAGTTTATGGAACCAAATTTGGTTCTTCTGCAAGAGCAGCAAATACTTTTGAGCCAATTCTACAAGCCCCGATTTGGTGCATTTTAAAAGCAACTTGCCATATGAAGCCACAGCAGAACTTTTCCACTCATGGCATTCTATCAGTTCTCAAAATGTTCTTGGTTTAGAGAGCCTTATGGAATTTGATTTTTGAACTTAAGGGTACTATGCCCATATCCTTAATAACACTACAAAACTAGCAAAAATCTTCAGGCTACTGTTTTGTTTTTGTTTTGTTTTGTTTTTAATTTACCAAATTGCCCACATCTTATTGTTCAGTGAGCTAGGGTTTCATGTGCTTCCTCAGCTGTGATTTTAACATAGAGGAGGATACTGGTCTGCTTACTGAACTATGACATTTGCTCAATGGGGCTGATGCAATTATCATGTCTGTTCACTTGCTGACTTCAGTCTGAAGCCTTGTACATGATTTACTTATAATAAATTCATCTAACTCCCATGTCTCAAATAGAAGCACCGTCATCTCTATCAACACAAACATCATCTCCACTCCTGAACAGCAACTTACTAGAGAGAGTATATCCAAGCTCTAAAATGGGTTTACTTCATAAGATATCAGAGAAGGAGCCAAGAAAGGCAAGGGCTCTGCTGGCTAAAAATGAATGAACTAACTAGTAAGTATAGGGCCATTCTAGGTACTTGGGTTGAACTCTGTGGCTGTAGGATGTGCCCTTGGTACATGTACCAGAGCCATTTATGAGGTATGGGAGTCCGTGGAGATTACCTGGAGAGAAAGACATCACAGGTGGTGAGGAGAGAGAAGAAATCAGTTTTCCCAGGAGACTGATTTGGGTGTGATACAAGGTGGGTACAGAGAGAACTGTGCCATCCGAATACAGACACAGAGCAACTCGCCCTCTCACTGCATTTCATATTTTAAGAGGTACTTCTTTAAAGTTTCTTTATTCTTCATCTTCTGTAGCGGTCTTGCACTGAACTTGTATGGTGACCACACCCCCCTGGGTGTGGCCTTAGGCAGATGGAAGCAGAAAGAGGGAAGCTTGAGGCATGGAGTTCTGTGGATCAGCTGATCCCATAGGAAGGATAGAAAAATTGTTCCCCAATAAACACCCTTTTATCATTTGTATCAGGTGTAGTGAAATAATTATATCCTCTCCTTCAATCTTCTTCTCCATTAATGTTAAGAAATGAAACTTTCCATTAGGTGACTAAAATTTAAACTATCTCTAGTGAGACTTCTGAGCAGAATCCACCATGGCAATGGGTGCTGTTTTCAAGGCTCCCCCACAGTTCAAACCTCCCCAAAAGTTCCAGGTTTTCTGACTCCAATCAAAGAGGTGACACCTGTAGTGGTTAACACAGCTGACTCACCTTGGCATGCTCCCGTGCGGATGTTGGGGATGAAGCCTCGGCGACAGGGCTGAGGCTGGGCTGGACACATCTCACAGGGATGACCCCAGGCTCGTCCAATGGTGGCACAGCACAGTGTCTTTGTGCAGACGATGCCCGTTAGCTGACCCTGGCACATCTGATTATTGACTTGTGTAAAACACGGGCCTGTCCTGTAATCTGGAATGAGAGAGAAGACAGAAAATCAGCTTTTATGAAACTTCTCTTCAGCAAAGCATCCAAGGACAGATGAACAGTGAGTTTCATTTGGAAAATTTATAATTTTCCAACCACGAGATATGTATTCAGAGACCACAATGAATTATGCATTGGGCTTTGTCAATGAATGGCTCATGACACCCAGATGTGCTTTCTTGGCTTGGATGATTTTAAAGAATTTCAACTGGTTGTCAACATTGTAAAAATGGGAAACTTCACAAGAAACTTGTATTTCAGGCTTCTTTTGAAAACAAAACTGGAAGTTCTAGCTGTGCTAAGCCCAACATGTCACATAACATGATAGGATGATGAGTTTTTCCTCCTAGGATCCTCCTACTTTAATCCCAACCCTTAGTGCACATTCGAAAGTCCCACCTGGGCTCTCAAGTCATTCTCATTAAGGATTATTACTCTGCACCAGTCTTAAATATTTTCTTTTCGGACTAAGTGGTCAAGAGTTCACAAGGCCAAAGTGACCTGATGAAGCTGTGCTTTGCATATCAAAAGTATATTCGGGCAGTCTAAACAATGCATAAATAATTAAGTCTAATAAGCTGATATCTATGTATCAGCCTGTAGCTTCATGGTTAGCATCAAAATGCTAAGGCCTGCAGCCTTTCCTGCAGGCAAGGTAATGTTGTATTCTCTTTGCTTTCTGTCAGATGACCCTTATCTTATGCTGCTGTAGATGATAACCAATGTCTGAGGAAATGCCTGACAGGTGCGTGACATACAGGCACTCCCATGACCTTCCTATGAGATCAGCAGCACTCTTACACCTCAAGTGCAACGCCCAGGGCCCAGCTACTTTGGTGTCATTTTATGTCCCACCCTTAGGCCCACTGACCCAGACTCGGTATATTAAACAAAATGTTCAAGAGATCCACAAGCATTTCAAATCTGGAGAGCTGAATCAGACTGTGGGTGAATCAAAGGCTGGCTCTGGGTATTTCTAGTCTACTTTCTTCATGCTGTAAGTCTACCTTGATAAACATTCTGGGGAACCAGTAAACATTCTTGTAGACAGAGCTGAACCACCAATATGACAGCCATTGAATGCTACTGGTGCTGATTTGCAATAAGAAATGAAAGGAAAGTCAGTTTCCTAATTACTGACTGGCCTTGAAAGTAAGAAAGAGCACACACAAAAAAATTTCTTTCCAGAAAGACTACAGCTCATCGTTGACCAGCTCTGGAGAATAAGAGCTGTCTCTTGGGCTTTCATTGCAAAGATTAGTGGTAGGATTCTTATGAAAAGTTGCTACCATGAAAGTAATACTTGGATAACAATCTGAAATTCAGAATGGTGTGTAGGATGTATTATAGCATATATTGGCTGCACACAGTCAAACAAAACTTAAAACCACATAAAACAGTGTTTAATGAAAAAAGATGCTTCCTTGTACAAAAAAAGGGATATTTTAAAAGTTCAGTGTACTTTGAGAGCTAACATAAATATAAGTAAATTCAATGTAATGAAATAAATGGGGAGCAGGAATTTTGCCATAAGTTGGCTTAAAGTTCTCAGCTACAAAAGTAGCTTACTTTAATATCTCATAAGAATAGCAGTTGTAGTGACTGCAAGCTGAATTCTTGAAGAACAACCCTTTATGTATATGGAACGCTATACCAACCTTATAAATAAGCATTTTTCCAGGTCATAACTTTTAAAAACCTTCATAAAACCCTTATTTTGCCATTTTAAACATCACGTTTGCAGTTTTCAATTATATCATGTTCTGAACATGTAGGAACATTCCATTTCTTACAGAAAGATGTTAAAATTATGACTTCTCAAGATTCATGCCTAAATACTTGTCTTCAAATACTTTAAGGTTTTCAGATCCCCAGGGAAAAGGCCTGTGGGACCTTCCTCTGACCCATCCTCAAGCAAAACAGCTGGGCAGGAGACTCATCCCTTCATCTCACCACAGCACCTTCTTAAATGCTGGCCTCTTAGCATATTCTCAGTGGACGTAAGCAGCTGTATGCCTTTGAGAATGACCCTTCTGGTGGAAAGTACTAATTCAGGCAACCTTAGACTCCCAATAACAGATTTCCTTCCTCCTATTGTTTACACTTTCTTCTGCTTCAAATATTCAATAGCTAATTTACTATGATGATATTTTGCTTTCTCACTTAAATAGATTTAAAGTTTAAACTTGCACTCTTAGCTCTGTGTACAGCAACTGTGAATAGGCAAAACGAGAACAATGTTACACATTGAAAAGGAATTCAAATTCCTGGTCAGATTATTCTGTCCCTAAAGTCTACTTACACCTTAGTTATTAGCAAGAATCTGAAAAATGCTAGTTGATCATGAATTCTCTTTATGAAAAGTTTCACCGTAATAAAATATTACTTCATATTCCATTAAGCATTAAGAATCAGGGTGGGAACAAAGTATAGGAATGTCTCATCAGCGTGGCGTGTTGGAGCCAATGGATGGGAAACTTGTAACTTCCTCCTTGGGGTATGACCAATAACATCTTTAAAAACATCAGTCTGGGAGCCCAAATGCTATCATTTTTATTTTCTAACATCTAAGTGAAATGCTCCTGTTTGGGGACGTGTTTTAAGCCATTTCATTTATTTATTTTTCAAATGATTACTCTTTTCTTATTGTGTGTGTGTGTGTGCAATTGCATGTGGAGGTGAGAAGAAAACTGTGTGTGTCTCCTCCCCACTCTATCTGTACTCCAGAGATCAGACTCAGGCCAGCAGGCTTTCAGTGTGGAGTAGCAAGCATCTTTAATTGCTGAACCATGTCCCTGGCTCTTCACATTTTTTGAACACTTTTAACATTAGGACAATTTGCAAGCTCATAAAACATTTGGCAACTCCCTGCACTTCTTCCTTCTACAAACAGCTTGTTAACGTATATATTACATGCCATAGATCCATCTGCCTAAAATACATAATTAGATGATTTGTGGTACATTTCTTGAAATGCACAACTATTATCACAATCCAGTTCTGGAACGTTTCTGTCACTTCCCCAACTTTCCTTATATCTATTACCAGCCGAATCCTAGACAACTGCTCTCCAGCCCCTGTCACTACAAATTTGCATTTTCAGGGCAATTCATATAACTAAATGACACCATAGGCTAAATTGAGTGTGAGGCCTGAATCTGCATGTGAGAAATTATCCTTAGATGAGTGAGGCAAAGCACTCTAGTACCTGATGTAGGATGGCTAGAACACAGAAATGTAAGCATACATCATGACAGAAAATGAGGGAAGACATTAAGACAAAGTGGGTATGAAAACCATGTATATACCTAGTATCTTGTAACCATATTGAAAAGCATACTTTATATTTTTTTTAAAAAGGAGTTTGATGGTAGTTACCTGATATAGCCAGGTAACAGTAGTTACCTGCTGTTCCCAGGTTTCTCTGAGCTGATAAAGGATATCCCAGAAACTCCAAAACAATACATGGCCTTTCTATTCTTTTAGTTGCCCACCAGAGGTAGATGAGAAGACCTAGTACTGAGGATACTATACATCTTAGATGTGTGATATGGCGAAAACAGCTAGGATTGAGCTGGAAACTTTCTTCCTTCCAGCTATCTTTCATAGTGTCAGAAGTGCCAGAAGAGGGAGAAGAGGTACCAATGGCCTTACTTATCTATGAATATAATGGTCTTTCGAGACCAATCAATTAAAGCAGTAAGGTATATCCTAAGGGTCACTGTGGCTATGGGCGTAATAATTTGCTTTTTAATTGGGTTTGAGATCTACTCCACAGAAGGAGACACAGACCTTATATTAGAAGCAAAACCCCAAGGCGAGGGAAATCCCAGGCCCTAAGGGGGAAATGAATACTGCTGTTATCTAGATTGATACAGCATCAGGTTACCCTGTAAATACATATGTTTATCCCCAGATAAGTGCCACTCTCAAGTTTATTCAGAGGAGTTCATTTTGAGTGTCAGGAAAGAGATAAGAAAGGCTGGAAAGGGGAGAATAGTCAGAAATATATCATATGGGGCTGGGGAAAAAGAAACTGTATTTATGAAATTATCAAATAAAAAAAATCAATAAAAAATCTCAGGAAATAAAAGTTACACAATGGTCTGGGGAGATGGCTCAGCAGGTAAAGTACAAGTACAAGTCTGTGAGTTCTGGTCCCCAGAACTCACACAAAAGCCATCTGTAAATCTGCAACCCAGTGAAGGTAGGGACACAAACAACAGGAACCTGGAGCTTGTTAGCCTGCCAGAATAGTCAGTCAATGAGCATCGGGTTCAGTGAGAGATCATGTCTCCAAGGGTAAAGCAGGCAGATGGTTGTGAACCTAGCCTTTAATGGCTGAACCATCTCTCCAGCCCAAGCAGGCAGATGGTATGAAGGGGAAAATGAGCAAAATAGGTAAGGGGAAGTAACAACAAACAACACTACGTATGTTGGATAAAGCATCAAGGAATCATATTATTTCATGTGTCCCTATAATTATACATAACACACACACACACACACACACACACACACACACACACACACACACACACACACCTTAAGTGAAATTATGCAACCTGAGAAGACAGTACTCCCCACAAGAGCCATAGACTAACAAAAACCCCAGTACCAGGTGTGCGAAGCTTTCTTTAAATTGTTACTTAGGACGGCTCAAGTGATTCTCAGAACAATGTAAGGTACTGTTGTTGGTCTTCATTGTCTCTTGGAGGCTGAAGGTAAGCCACTATTGCTGAAGACACCACACACTTCAGACATAGGACTTCTGATCTGAGAGCCTCCTGTCTGAGAACTAGCTCTCACAGGACCAGAAAATACTATAAAAGATGCCGAAGGAGGGACACAATCACAGTCCTATCCTGCTGTGACATATGAGCCACAAGAATTACCAACACAGCAATCGTGGCACTCATGTGTTGGTAAGCAACAACTACCTAATTGGACTTAAAGCCACTTCAGCATGAAGGCAGTTATGCCTGGTACTAGAAACTTAGCCAACTACCCAGTGCTAAAGAGGTCATGGACCTTGACAGACAACCTATTACTGCCATTTTTAACGGACTCTAAATACTTATCATTAGACCCATAGACAAGTGTAGCCCTCAACCTTCATCAAAGAAGCTTCTCTTTATAGCAAAAAATCACTAATGGTCATAATGCAAAGATCAGCAAATTGGATCATGGGATCCCAGCCCTGACAGATATATTTAGAACACAACTCTGGCACCTAAAGCCTAGGGAGTAGTGCAGAAGGTGGTGTGTGGGGGTGAAGGTACAAGAACCAGGGGACCAAAAGACTGTTGAGAGCTTTCGGTTTTCTAGAAATGACAGTGAAACTACACACTTATGATATTGCAGCAATATGGCTACCTACACAAGACCTGAACAAGTATAACATCAACAGACATGCTAATGTGTAAGTGGGAATCTCACTCCTAGACAAAGAAAAACTATAGGCAACAAAGAAGGACAATTAGTGTTTCCCAAGAATAAGGCCCTTAAATGGCTATCCAGTACATAATGGCCAGCCCTGCAACAAATATGGACTCAGTGGTGTGTATTTATGTACTTATGTATATATGAGCGTTAAAATAGCAATCAAAGAAAAGAGGCTGTTAATTTGAAAGGGTGTGGGGTAGAAGACATTGGAGGGGTTAGAAGGAGGAAAGGGAGGGAAGAAGCGATATAATTATATTTTAATTAAAACACATTTTTTAAAAAAGATAAAGTGTTGATTTCTGGTTTCATATCCACACTCTTTTAAGTCATACATACATATACATATGCACCACATACATACAGCATTGGCTAGCTTAAGATTATGATATGAGCTGGGTGGTGGTGGCACACACTTTTAATCCCAAATCCCAGCACTCTGGAGGCAAATGCCATGTCTTTAACAGTATGCAAAGTTGAAGAGTCACCCAAGAAAAACGCTTCCTATGATGTCTTAAAAGGGATGATGTTTTTTCCAACTAGAGAATTTGTGACATGAAATTGATCATTTTAGAGAATCAGAGGCCAATAGCTATAAAAATTACACAGCATGGTGGCTTGCCAGCATGCACAGCTGTGTGACTAAAAGTGACAGCCAGTAGCCACATGTGGCTTCCTCAATTTCATCTTAAAATACGAGTGACATAAAACAAACATTCCATTCTTCAGTCACACTCGCCACATGTCAAGTGCTCAGAGGCCACATGGTGGTTAGTGGCCACCAAACTAGAAAGCACGGTATTTCCATCACCCCAGAATGTTCTGTTTATATATGCTCTTGTGGTTATCTCCCAACACCACAGAAAAATGGAAATTAAACAGCACTTGGTACTGAGACAATGATTCTATAAGAGGTTGGGTCTGAAGACATACAGGCTCAGATTAAGAAATTGTAATGAAACATGGCAACACTCAGGAATTAGCTGTTGGTCAACATCAAAAAGCTATCTAACGAGAAGTTTTAGACTCTAACAGTTCTATGACAATTCTTCCTGATTGTTGTGTGGGTAGGGGACAATAGGGACATGTGCATGGAGGACAAAGAGCACACGTGTACCAACCACGAAGTCTGTGCAGAGCATGGGTACACCACTGCTTCATCTGTGAACAGTTCTATTTGATGGCATGAATAGCTTTTACTGGTGCTCACAGTAGACTTATACAAGCTAAGCAAAAGTGCCCAAGGCAACACAGTTGGTGCCTAAGTAAAGCAGACTTCAAATGAATAATTGTGTCTTACATCAAGTCCCTGCTCCTTTTTCAAGATTTTGTTGTGTATGTGTTCATATATGTGCATGAATGTAGAGACCAGAAGTCGATGGTGGGTGTCTTTCTTCCTCTCTCTCCACATCATCTTTTGAGATAGTCTCCCACTGAACCAGGAACTCTCATTCCAGTAGACTGGCTAGCCAGGAATCCTCCTGCCTCTGCCTCTGTCTCTGTCTCTGCCTCCTCAGCTCTGGCAGTACAGTCACCTGACTCTGTGTCAGGTTCTTTTACATGGGCACTGCCAATCCAAGTCAGGTCTCCATGCTTGCACGGTGAGGGTTTTATTGGCTAAGCCACATCCCAGACCCCAAATCCATATTCTCAACTACCATACTCTCTTCTATTTCTCAGTGTTTTTGACAATCATAGCAGAGTCCATTCCACATCTGATCAACAGCTCTTGCTTTGAGTTAAATACATTTTTTGTGCCCATCTATTCCTTCCCATATTTTAAGACGGCAAGGTCTTTATTCTGTCAATAAATTAGCTTGGTTTACTAAATGCTTCACTGGGTGCTTTGATTTATGTCCCAGGAGCCACCATGTCTAAGACTTCTGAGCCACTGCCCAGACATAGTTGCTTCACGGCTGCTAGTATTACATCATTCTCAGCTAGGGATATTCTCCTTCAGTGGGTCCTCTACAATTACAGCACAGCCCACTCAGGTCCTTATCAGTAGCTTTGCTGATGTTCTCTGCATGGACAGAGTGTAAGGAAGTGCTATTTCAGTGCTGAAAGGGGTTGTGGTGATGGAGCTGGGTGGATGACAGAAAAGGCTAACCAAGTGCCCAAGAAGCCAGACACACTAGCTGCAGAAGATAACGTTGAACTGCTCAGCAAAGTCTCAGTTTAACTCGAAATATTACATGGATGCCCCAAAGGTTTCAGCCCATCCTAGATGGAACACATAAAAGCATTTTAAGCACTGTAACATTTTCCATAATTTTTTAGATATAAAACACTCTAGAAACAAAGAAGTTTAGTTACAGATCAATGGATGAGAAAATGAAGTCTGCAAAGTCTCATCAGGAGTATTTAAGATGAAAGCCTGAAACTTTTGTCTCATCCTCCTGCTGTGTCAAATAGAAAATGGTACCTGGACACCTACAAGCAATGGCTACAAGCTGTCAAGCATGTCTCCGGCCTGATTCATGATTTTCATGGCCAAATATGCCTGGTTAAGATTTAGGGTAGAGTACCATTCAGCATTTCTCAGTATGTGGCCAGAGTACACAAGAATATTACAAATACTCTGTCAAAAAAAGATTCTATGGTCAAATATCAGGGAAACAAGTGAACATTCAAGAAAAACTGGCTCCTTTGTCTGTAGATATGATCCCACAACCTTCAGGAGTGCTTAATGTACTTATGTGCATATTAACTGCCAAGAGGAGGCTAGAGAAGGTAGTCTTCGAAATTTATTTGCCCATAAAAAGTTTTATATAGAAGCATTCCTGAAGATCAGTGTGGGGTGAAATACACTTTGGCAAGCACCTATCTAACTTTCTCACCATGTAAGCCCCTGTCATATCCTCAAATGTGGCTGCCTGACATAGGTTTAATGAAAGGATACCTTTTGTGTGACTGGCATTCATCCAGATGACATCACTGCCCCTATAAATATCATGGAGAACCTGTGCCACGCTATGATACACAAACTGTCTGTAGCAGATCCCACACTACTGCCCAAGTTACCGATGGTGCTGACTGTGTTTGTAAATGGCCGTAGCTCCAAGACTCTTCTGTCTCCCTTGCGTTGTTTTATTCTCTACCAAATGTCATACCTCAGGCCTAAAATGTAATTCATATGTACTTAGGCAGGTTTTTGTAAGCAAAGCAGGAAAGAGGAAACTGTGTGTGTGTGCGTGCGTGTGCGTGCGTGCGGCGTGTGTGTGTGTGTGTGTGTGTGTGTGTGTGTGTGTGTGTGTGTGTATGCACATACATGAGTGCAATGTGGTGTGGGATCAATGTTTATTCAAATGGTACTGAGATTTTTAAGCAGTTTAATTGCTTCTCCTAACCGTGATAATGTATTCATTCCTACCCCTCTGTATAGGAGCACCCAGCACAATGACTGGGGGTTGGGGAGGGGCTGCCTCACAGTTCTAGAACCCAAGCTTTCAGCAACTACTTGACTGTGATCTTAAATGACTCCACTTCCCTCCATTTCTGTGTTTGTAATGAATCCAGTACAACTGAAGAGCTTCCACAGTGCAGATGCTATGGACGTGTGCATGTGAAGACAAACCGGCGCTGGACCCAGTTTCTGGCTTTCAATGAATATACACCACCTGGCTTCTATTCCTATTGCTATGGCCATTAAGAATCTAACATCTCAGGCCACTGTTATTTGCAAGCCACTTCCCTCTTTAAGTCCCTCACGCCACAACAGGGACATTATGAGGTGAAGCCTGAGGGAGGCAGAAAAGTCCATGCTAACCTTCTTGTGGCATTGAGCCTCATAATTATACATGGATCAAGTGTTCTCATTTATAAAATCTGGAAGAAACCACTTACATGGACAGTCGGGTCCTCCTGAGAAACAATATACTTCCTTTCAGAGTAGGTCTCTCTACTATTCAAATTCCCTCTTCCCCAAAGTTTGGTTTAGAATTGAAGCCAGGATTCACAGCCTGAAAACTAATACTGGGAAACCAGGAATAAATTACACTGCAGAGAGAACTAACAGATCCATAGGAATGTTTTGCAGGAAAAAAGAACCTTCCCCCTTTTATTCACCTCACCAGAAAGTACAATAGGCAAACACAAAAGTTCAGCCTCTGTTGGTGTCTGGTCTGCCAAGCAGAGCACTTTCTCTTAGTCTTGCTCCCAGCTTTGCTGCTCTGGCCTAGACAGGGTCACAGCCAGGGGTTTCTGAATATCTCTGAGGTTATCATCTCCCTGCAGCCTGTATGGCCTCTCTTGAGCACTGGACTTTGAGCCACTGAGAGCTCACCCCACCTAGTGATGCTCATCAAAGAAAACCTAGTTGGGTATCCATGTTTCCAAATGTGGCTAACATTCCAGAGATACAAAAATATCTTATATTCAATCAATCTGTAAACTTTCTATTCAGGCTTGATTGCTCATATCTGTAATTCTAGCTGTTCTCAAAATTGAGAAAAGTTCTATTCTTATTATACTATGGTTTCTATTTACTTATCTACATATTACCTATCTGTGTATTGTCTATCATCTACATATCTATGCACGTATTTTCTGTCAATCATCTATCAGTTACCAACGATGTACCATTTATTCACCACCTATCAATCATCTAGCTATCATTTATCCATCACCTACCATCTATTATATTTCTTATCAATCATTAACACATTCTCTCCTTATTTAGCAAATATCAATTTGGAACTTATTAGAAAAAAACGTATTTGAATTTATAATCACGCATTCCACGTTTTCATTTTTGGTTTATAAGGCCTTTGTCTATTTTCCTTCTAGTCACTAAGAAAATTACCCCAATTTTCAAAACAACTTTGCTTAATATACAGACAAGAAATAATAAGACCTATGAGGTGGGCTTCCTTAAATGATCATACCTTTTAGGAACAAAGTCAAATGCTACACATAAAAGAACTGAACCAAACTGAACAACAACAACAAAAAATGAACAGCTAAGGTCTACTGAACTGTTCCTAACACTTTTTGCAGCATAGTTTTATTCTAAAGCTGAACTCCCACAAATAACAGATTTACAGAGCTCCCAAAGATCACACTCAAAATAAACCCTGAGCTATGTAGAAAAAGTGTGGATACATCTGACTTAAACTAGGTCCAAACCTTCTTTCCAATTGGGAGTGCTTTCCACTGTGTGTCTCTGGGGGAGAATCATGCAAAGCCACACATTTGAATATTTTTCTTAGCACAAGAGGACAATGGAGACAGCAAAGTGTAGAGAAGGGTCTGGGTGGGTTTCCTGCCCCTCTTCATCAGCACCCAGTGTCCACTTGCCCAGCTGCCTCTATGTTCTGTCCTATTACATACTCAACGCCCTTACACTACATTCCTCTTGTTGCTATCTTTATTACAGAGGCTAAATTTTGTCTCTGGTAGATTTTTTGGCAACTGAGAACCCTAACTAAGGTACGTGTCATCTTAATGAAAAAATTAAAAAGTTTAAAATGTTAGTTACAACGTTAGAACTTCATATTTTTTCCCCTGTTTCCGATCTGTAGTCATGGGGTGGCATTTACAAGTGGCAGGTATTCTCTGCCAGTGTGTCTGGGTTTAGATTAGAAGTATAAGCATAATCACACTAGTTTTGTTCTCCAGTGGAGTTCCAAATTTTAATCTTCCCCACATCTCCTGCAATGTTAGGATACTTAGATGGTCTTAGCCACCATCATTAATCCATTTAAAGAGGCTTAAACCTTGTAGAAACCATTGCACAGGCTGGAATCCTTCAACAGGAAATACTTCTCAGTCTCCAGCACACAGATTACCAGGATGACATAGACAAGGACTTTCCAAAGATAAGAACAAAGGATCTGGTGGGATGCACTGATCTGAGGTCGATAGGAGTAAAAATGACTTTGTGAAGCAAAGTATTCAATGAAACCAAAAGGCAACTGACTCCAGTAAGAAATGAGAGATGGTCTTGTAAACCACCTAAGACTGGCTGATGCTTTAACCTGGAAGATGCTTCCCAGCCAAACACACTCTCTTAATAGACACTGGAAAACTTAGTGTCTGCCCATTTCCAAATCCTGAATTCCCACTAAGTCTATGTGAAAACCTTAATGCAATACTCAGGGCAGGTGAGTCTCTGAGCACATAAAATATAATGACTTTGAATGCTTAACAGTGTCCCATGCTCTGAAAAATAAACCGTATTGGGGCCGATCAGAAATCTTAATATTTTATATGAATCAATGAATCTTAACATTTTAAGTGAAACTGGGAAAACTTAAGTGTGTAATAATATTTTTCAAAATCATAATCGTTATAGAGTATACAGTTCTGGCTGCCAGAAGAGGCTCGATAATTGCCTTTCAGGCGTGCAGCAGTGTCTGACTCAAGTGTGGGAATGTAACAGTCTTCACAGTATGTGCAATGGAGGCTTATGACTGCTTATCTCACACACTGCTTAGGATGAGTGGGCAAGGACACGCACAGGATTAAAACTGTCCAATGGAGAATTCCATTTCTCCTGGTTTTGTTTCGTTGTTTGAGATTTCCACAGAATTACAGCTGTCACATTCTTGTACTGTTTGTGTTTGAGTATATTTGCTGTCAGCTACATTCTATCTCTCTCAATAACAAAATTGATAACTAAGAACTTTTGAGGTTGCTTTGTAATTATTAAGCTCATTAATGATATATATTTGAACACATGGAAATGAGGTGTTACTTTCTAAGCAGAAAGGGGCCATAATAAAAACTGAAATATTTTGTGAAAAAAAAAACAGCGCTACCAAAATATCAATGGCTATTGATCACACAGGCTGGGGTTATGTATCAAGGGGCAGAATATACCAAGGAGCAGCATATTTGACTAGTGTGTGTGGAGTCCTGGCTTTGGGCTGAAGTGCTTTAGTAGCAGAACACAGGAAGAGCTTAGGTGCCTGGTGCACATGTAACAGTCACCATTTCTAGGAAGTAAGAAAAAGCAGGAATGAAAAGGAAATACGAATTATCGCATTGATAGAGTTTCACTCATTCAAAGCACAGAGAGGAATAAAGGAAAAGGTGATCAGAACCCATTTTCTTTCTTTGAATGGTGTGTTTGTGTGTGTGTGTGTGTGTGTGTGTGTGTGTGTGTGTGTGTGTGTGTGTGTGTGTTATGTATGCATATGTACGCTTGCATGTGTGTTGCATGTGCTGATTTGCTTGTGTGTGTCTGGGGACGCACGTATCTGTGCTCACACCCTGTCTTGCTGTATCCTCTCCATCATATTCTTTTTGCATGGAGTCTCTTACTGAACCTGGAGCATGGCTGGTAGCCAGCAAGTAACAGCAGTCCTCCTGTCTCAGCCTTCCACAACCCTGGGGCTACATGCACTGGGGACTAACTATACAAGCCTTTCTGTGTGGGTGCTGGGGCATCAAACTCTGGTCCTGAGCTACGTAAGGAGTGCTCTTATCTACTGAGCCATCTCCTGAGCCCCTGCACACCATGGTTTTAAATTACTAAGTCTTATACTGAATCCTATCTTTGTAAGAACAGAGTTATCTTAAACAAAGGACTCATTAGGGAGAAGCATCTTATTTTTCAGAACTGTATTCAAGTAATAATTAATACATATAACTTTTTAAGATCATTTCTCAGTGTTTAATCACAAGACAATAATTATTGCATGCATCACTTGGAGCCATGTATTTAAAGTTACATTATAACTGTTATGCTATCTGCTCTGTAGTCCCTTATCCCATGTATTTTATCTGAAGACTTTTTTTCCCTGCGATAGGTTGTTGGTTTTAAAACCCAGTATACTTGACATTAAAGACACCTCAATCCCTTCTCCCATTAATTCTAATTCTATACCCCTGCACAACCACCATAAACAAAAATCTGCATGTGAAAAAATAAACTGACACATCTAAAAATAATCAAGTGTTCTACAGTAAGTGCGAAGAGAAGATAAGGAGGGATCAGCTGCCTCTCAGACTTCATTGAAACCAGGTGCTGGGAAATCCAGCAGGCAGTGTCCAGAACAAAGGCAGAGGTTTAAATGGAAAAAACAAAATCAGTTCCCTGTAGCTGGGATGGAACATACTTTGGTGCTGTGGAATAATCTTCTTGTACACTGTGAAGATGTGTAACTTAGATTGGTTTAATAAAAAGCTGAATGGCCAATAGCTGGGCAGAGCAGAGAGAACACTGGGAAGAAGAGGAGACACCATCAGCATAGCATCACAAAGTTAAGGAAACAGAGCCACATAAAACAACACAGAATAAAAGATACGGGTTAAGTTATAAGAGCTAGTTGGAAACAAGCCTAAGCTATTGGCCAAGCTTTCATAATTAACAATAAGTCTCCATGTTGTGATATGGGACCTGGCCGGTAGGTCAGAGAAAGGCTTGCTACGCTTTGGTGTCCAGGTGGTTAGGAATACATTTTCCTTCAGGTATGAAGGAAAAGGGGCAAAAATGGTAACAGCAAACCATTACTGAGCACATCCTGTATGCCAGACATTGAGTACACACTCAACAATGACCTGTCATCAATACTTCATAACCCGTGACATTTACCACCCCCACAGTTAGCATTGATGGGGTACACTCATTGTCCTCTGTGACAAGTTAAGGAATTATAGAAAGAAGACCACAGGACAATACATTGCATGAAGTCTGCTGACTTGGTCCCCAGTAAAACAATTATTAAAAACTACTTCATGCAACATACTGTCCTATGGGCAGAAAACAAACTAGTTAACATGTCCTCAAGAAAGTCTATGAAATCTCAGTAACATTAAAAGTCTGTGTCACTGGGAGCCACACACCCTTCCTCCTTTTGATGCAGTGGCTTAGGTCATGAAGGTATCCATATAGGCAAGAACAGCAGGAGACATAGACAGCCCATCTCCTCTTCTATATCAGTCAAGGCCTGAGTCTTGTCTGCCCAGGAAGGCAGGCTAAGGCTATTTAGTGTCCTCAGGTTGGTTTCACAAAGACCCACTTACAGGGACAGACAGTGGGGGGGGGTCTGTGAGTGGACAGCTTCTCAGGCATCAGGCCAAGAACAGCAGGGCAGACACTGCTATCGTACCAGCATGATGCTAAGAGGAGAGGCTACAGCTGAGAAGATGCAGACCACTGTCTCCAGCTCCTTTCCTGAGCAATTGCTCAAAGATTTCACCTATTAAGAACTGACTATACTTGACATATTGCATATGTAGTGTAAGAAAGAACTAAGACTGCTTTTGAAAATGGAGACCTTCTGGGCTGGAGAGATGGCTCGAGGGTTAAGAGCACTGGCTCCTCTTCCAGGGGCCCTGAGTTCAAGTCCCAGCAATTACAGGGTGGCTCACAACCATCTATAGTGGGATCTGATGCCCTCCTCTGGTGTAAAGTCAATAGAGCAGTCATATACAAACAAAAACACCAAGACAAAACAAAAATCTTAAAAAAAGAAAGAAAGAAAATGGAAATTTTCAAAATTTTCTCGAGTAAGCAAGAGGATGCAGGTAGCTTTATGAGGACAATGGACAATGGGCAAATCCACAGCCCAGTAAGTTTTCTGGAAGAACCACAGAAAAAAAAAAAAAAAAAAAAAAGATCCCTAAGGACCTTAAAGCCAGGATGCAAAAAACTCTGCAAAGGGGGCTGAATTTAATTGCATTAAGCCTGTGGAGGAATTTGTGCCCTAAGATATTGTAGATAACAATGAAGGAATTAGTGAGCAATTAGTGGAACCCCTCAAATGGGTGCAACATCAACAGAAACACAGATTAACAGAGATCAGAAAAAGGGAGAGTCAAAGAAAGCCTTGCTGGCACCATGGACACCCCAGGGTGACTGAGCATGCTCAGAACTTGTTCTCTGAGAAACAAGCCTTCAGCTAGTGGGGAAAGTTATTTCACTAAACAACTGCATTTTAGTGTAGTCAAAAGGTAAATAGTAGCATTGAGTGTTGCAGCAGAGAATAGACTACCTATAATGTATCATTTCCTAAAGTTTTCAACAAAACCACTGATGAAACAGGAGAATGTACTCTAGTTCATAATGGAGGGGTGGTAGGAGGTACCTGATCTTTGAGAGGCCCCAGAGAACCATATTTGATGGAATGCAGAGCCATCATTATGAATATGGCTCAAGGACTAAAGGAGATAATGCTGGATGAGCAAGATGTGATGAAAGTGTCTCCTAAAAGTGAGTGCATTCATGATCCATGATGAGATGTTTAAAGCTACAAGACAGAAGCAGAGCTGACAGCAAACTGCACACAGAAAACAAGAACTGACTTTCTTTCTCTTTGCTTCTTTAACAGGTGTGTTGTGGCACACATGGGGAGGTCGTAGGAAAACTTTTGACAATAAGTTTTCTTCTCCCACCATGGGATCCAGGGATCAAAATCATGGTATTAGGCTTGGTGGGGGTCACAGTTTAAAGAGCATCTAAAGCAAGAAAGATATCAAAATAAGAGAAAACTGTAGACTAATACTCTGTGGATACAGGTCCAAAACCCCTCAGCAAAACACTGGCAGGCAAGGTCTAAAAATCCTCTGTAGACAGAGGATTACACCCATCACTAAGAAGATAAATGAAAGAATTTAATCTGGTTCAATGTATAGAAATTAATCATTATAATATAAATTCCAATGTAGTAAGAGTCAAAATCAATCTGATTAACTCAATAGACATAGACAAGTACTTGATAAAACCCAATGTCTTTTATGATGAAAACACACAAAAATTTAGGACTAGGGAAATTCTTCAATCTAGAAAAGGATTTCTACAAAAAGAAAGACAGAAGGAAGGAAAGAAAGAAAATACATTTCACAATGGTGAATGAAAGAATAGATGCTTTCTTCTTAAGAGTAGAAATAATAAGGAAAGCTTTCATTCAACTTGATAGTACCAGAGTACTTAGGCAAGAAAATAATTCTCTTGTATTACCCACTATTACCTGTTTAGTAACTAGTTCTCCAAAGCTGCAGGATACAAAAATCAATGCATGAAGATCAAATATATTTTGAAACACTAGCAACAAATGATGAAAAATAAAAAATCAAGAAAAGAATTCCATTTACCTAGGGAAAACCCTAACCAAAAATGTGTCAACACTTATATTCTGAAACATACAAAACATTTTTAAGTCTTTTTAAAAAGAAAATAAACCAGAAAAAACAATTTACTGCAAGGAACAAAGACAAACATAAACAGTTTTCTTGACAGAACTGGCATCACCTAGGAAATGGGAACCTCAGGTAAGGAATTGCCTCCACCATCAGACTGGTCTGTGAGCATGTCTACAGGGTGTTATCTTGATTAATGATTGATGTAGGAGTGCCCAGTGCACTGTGGATAGTGCTCAAGGGATGCATAAGGAAGCAGGCTGAGCAAGCCGGTAAACCGTGTCCCCCACGCTCTCTACTTCAGTCCTGCATCAGTTTCTCTTGAAGGACTCTAATGTGTAAGATGTAATGAACTCTTTCCTCCACAAGTTGGTTTTTGATGATATCTTTGTCACAGCCATAAAGAAGCAAACTAGCTCAAACAAACAAAAGTAATTTACGACTATCAAACATCTGTTCAAAAATGTCCTCCACAAAGGTGAGCTGGGTCAGGATGCTCTGAGCTGTACTTTCTGGCAAATGAGTATTCAGAGGTGCCGGGACAACTTGCTGGAATTCCAAATGCTGGTCTTAGGAGAATTTAGTATATGACACATGATCAGATCCAAAATGTTTGCAGATTTGTGTATCAAATTCCCCCAGGTCACTATGACTTATCATTTCAGTTTCCCACATCTGGTCTGGTAATTCCCAACAAATCCAGCCCTAATGAATGAAGACCAAAGTGATGAGAGCTAACAGTTTACCATGAATTGCTCAATTTTATTCAAATAACTATGTTCTAGGTTTGCTTTAGTGTCCTCCTAAGGTGAAAGGAAAAATACGCTCCTAGCTCTGGGAAGAGCAACTCGCAAGATAGTCATCTGATTTCCCATCATCGTGAGAAATCACTGGCATGAAGTATCCCCTATGAGAAGGCACTTTCCCCTAATTCAGGGTGACTTAGGACTAAAAAATGCTAAAGCCGTATTTCAAGATCCACTGCAACCAGATTTTAAAAATGAACAGAGAAATCTCCACAGAGCTTCTGACTGGGTGAACATGTTCCATAATTTTAATAATTAAATAACATTTTCAAAATTAGATATCTGTATCATGCAAGAAACTGACTTCTTTCTATCTGCCAAAGTGTACTATGAGAAATACATAAAAATGTAGGATCGTCAATCCCTACAGCAATGCTTCCTTCTCTGATGCCTTGAGCCCACTGCCCAGAGAAGTGGAGAGGGAAGAGGGAAGATGTAGAAACTTGAAAGAGACAGGGCACACACAGAAGTGGGAATGCAGAGGGTGGGGTATACTGGTCTTCTCTGGGGAGTCCTCAAATGCAAGCCAATCTGGAGGTAACCTCTTCAGAGAAGTCCCAGCTGGAAAAAAAAGTCCAAATGCCACAACAGCATCAAGGCTTTAATTAGTGAAATTTGGACTTTTCATTGAGATACCCCAAATACCTTCACTTCTTCAGTTCCTTCAGTTCTTTCTGATGAGCGGATCCTCAGTTCTGATGTGATGTGAGCTTCTTCCTTCAAGAGGTATTAACCTGACAGAGGAAGGATGCCGGAACCACACCCTCCAAGCTGTCTCTTTTTAATAGCCCTTTACACTCTACCTCCTTGGCCAACATTTTTGACATAACCAAAGAAATCCATCATGTTCCTCTGGCCTCACTCCAAGTGTACTTACTTAGCTTTGCAAGATGCACATAACTTAAAAAAAATCATTAAATATAACAGCATTCTAAAAGTGGGGGGTATTAGAAAAGATAACATAAGGACTAATAAGTATTCCTTAATGTGCCTTACTACAGTCTACATACTGTCTTTCTAAACCCTCCAAATCTTTCATAGGATTATTGGATAAAACACCGTTTAACTACTGCAAGATACGTTAGAAGCTTGTCTCAAACAACTAAGATTATCCTTTTAAAAGTCTAGAGAAAGCTTTCCATTTTTGTACACTCAATTCGTAAAGATTATTTGGATTATTTCTAGTTTATGTCACAGAACCCAAGCTGGTGTCCGAAGCCATCACACTCTGGGCTGGGTTTTTGCTCCCAGCAGGTGCCCATGCTTCTGAATGTGAGGTCAGAAGGATTGAAAAATAGAAGATATAGAGGAAAATTAGGTCTTTCAAAAAAAGTAGGTTACTTTCAAATCCCATTTTGCTGTGTCAGAGGGAGGCACACAGCTATTCTAATAATATGATTTGAAGACTTACAACTTGGCTCAAAATAGCCTAAAAGTGAGTATCATCCCAAAAGGCTTCATTTTGCTCTCTCTGCAATAAGACAAGTATTGGACCCTGAAAAATTGTTAAGAAATGATTTGTAAACTTCTTAGTTACCAAAAGAAAAAGATAGAAAGAAAAAAAGCAGCCTAAGATGCTTTAATAGGACCGTGTATTAGCGAGTATTTCACAAAGTAATCCCATCTAAAATGGGATTAGTTTGTGGGCTTGCAAACCGCTGATGGTTAGTTAGGCTTTGGTCCCATTGCTTATTTGACTGAATGCAGGTAAAGCCTATGACAGCACTTTAAAACTCTCTGGTGTGTATCATCTTGGTATCACTGCAATTGAGCACGGAATCAGAACTTCCAGGGAACTGGCATGGGAACGTGTGTTTTGTTCAAAATATCCAGTTATTCCTATGACCAAGAAACACCAAACATAACATCATTTCCCAAACAACCGTTTTACTTTCAAGTTTGAGGAACACAATAAACTGTTAAGTTATAATTAAATCTATATAATTTACAGAACTTAATTCTTTCCCTTTTAAGATAAAAATGTTCTTGTTCAAGCCTGGAATGTGCCTTGTGTGCTATTTCTAAATCAGATGAAAACATGCAACTTGGCCCATATGGAAGGAGTTTGCATGCATTAATCTGTGACATTAAGTACGGTCATGGGAAACATGTGTAACCCACAGAAGAGGCACCCATGGAATCGGGGTTCCTGGTTTCATTAGATGTACCTAATGCATTGCCATAATCTTACTTGTAGATATCAGATACAGCAACACAAATTATATCTTATGAGAAGTACCTACACGTACGGCTTTAGACAGATTTCCAAGTCAAAAATTTCCCGTGATGTCAACGTCTTAGAAAACAGCAAATTGAAAACATATCACAGACTCTTCCCCTTCCCACAGAAACTATGAACAACAACAACTCAACAGAGGTCAAAATCAACAACCAAGCAAAGATTATCACCAGAACCTAATGACGGAAACAGTCCCAGAGGGCATCATAATGACAGACCAGGATTGACAGAAGAGCTTTGCAAACCTTCCCTCGCAACAACACAGGGGATGAGGGGGTAGATACTCAAAAACCCTGAGAAAGTTCACTAATGCTCCATAGAGAGCTGTATTTGCCCTCAACTTGTAAACTAGAGAAAATGTGTAGGAGTAGAGGCCCTGCTACCAATATAGCACCAATTGGAAGGAAAAGCCAAAGCCCCAGATGGCCCCATCCAGTGTGATCACTACCAGATGGGAGGAAGTTATGGAAGATGTGATGATCATCACCACATAGGGCCTAATCTCCAGCATTAAATAGAAAAGGATAAATGAGGAATGTGAGGGTGGCAGAGTCTCAGGGGCCAGGGGACTAAGTAAAGCCCTTTACAACTAATGGGGAAAAGGGACTAGCTCTGAAACCAAGCAAGCAGAGCCTCCTCACATTATGCTACCAGGCACCACACCTCAAGTGGGGGCAGGGCCGGCACAACTTGAAGAATGCCTTTGAAAAGACAAGAGTGATCTGGCCACAGGGGATAGATACAAAAGACACAGAGTACAGAGTTCAAATCCTTTCCAAAACTAAAGCCCAACTGAGGTCTTCTTCTGCCTCCAAGGGCTCAGATCACCAAGAACCTGAAATGCCTGGGCGCCTAACAAGAGCTACAGAATGGCAATAATGTGTAGGTGATGTTTAAAGGGGGAAGAGAAAATTTATGTCTCTTGCCTAATTATGACAAAGAGAATCTCTGGACAGAGCTTCCTGTTTGTTCAGGGACAAGGATAAAGGACAGAGCAGGAGGTATGTAGCATGTTACAATTCCCTTTATTTACCTGGAGGCAAGGAGTAGGCTAAGAGAACAAGACTGTTCCATGACCCAGTGGAAGAAATGAGTAACTAGGAAACAAACAAAAGCAAAAGAAGACAGGAGTTCTTTGCCCTATGGATGTCTCTGTCAAGAACTACAATCCTATGGATGTCTCTGTCAAGAACTACATAAGGGCGTGATTGAAGGTCTGGAGAGACGGCGCATCAGTTCAGAGCATTTACAGAGGACCTGGGTTTGATTCCCAGCACACACATGGTGTCTTATAAACATCCCTAACTCCTGCTCCAGGGCATCTGATATCCTCCTTGATCTCGGTTTGCACCAGGCATGCATGTGGTACACATAAGGTACACATAAGGACATTCAGGTAAAGCCCTCATAGGCACAATAAAGTTTAAAAAAATCTAAAAAAAAAAAAAAAAAACTTTTTTCAAAAGAAAACGAATTGACAAATACAAGAGAGGTATCTAGGTGACAAAACTTGAAAGCAAAATAGGAAAACTTCAAAAAAAATGAAAGAAACTGAAGACAAAAATTAAAAAGACAAAGATTAAAACAGTAAAACAGTTATAGAGTAGATAACTGATTAAGTTTATTTTTAAGTATCAATATAACTAAAATGAAAAGCCTAAAAATTGAGCTCAAAGATATAATAGAAAAAAATTGCATATGTTTTCAAATGGACATCATTCCAGATCAACTGATCATTAAGACCTGTGTAATAAAAACATAATTGAGTGGGAAGTGTGTAAACTTTCAAAATTGAACACATACTACTTGGAACTCAAACATGAGACAATGGGCTCACATTCTCCACAAGAAAGCATTCAGGAGCGCAACTTAGAGAAGCTACTCCATAATAAATTATAACTGGCCAGCCATGTAGTGAAATGAAAAATGCTGCAATTACCTTTCAGATCAATGGCCAAATTCTTCTCTAAAAGACTCAAGCATTAAAAAACAGAAGTTATTTACTCACACGTGGTTCTGAGGGTCTTTATGAATTTTTTTTGTATAAATTTTACATTTTTGCCCAGTAATAGTTTCCTTTGGTCTGAAATCTGTCTTTAATACTTTCATGTTTCACATCTTAAAATTGATTTTGTTTTCCTTTCTGAAAGGTATTTTTTAGATGTAAACAGGTGTGTGTCTAGTGGCAGCTGTGACCATCTTCTCACCTGCACACCCTCCAAGCAGAAACTCTCTGACGTCAACATCCTTACCATCCTTTCTTCCCTCTGGCTGCTAGACAGACTTTCTCAGTACCCTTGCCTTTTTACAAATTTGATTATGATTTTCCTTGATACTTTAAATGTTTCTTTTCTTAGGGTTCATTTGTATTCTTGGTCATGTCAATTTCCAACATTAAAAATGTTTGGATATTTGAACTATTATTTTTTTTCTTTCATCCACTATTCTGCTAACTCCAACAGCATGTACTATATTTTCCAGAATTGGCACAACTCTCTGTATTTTAACCTTAAGTTTGATGGTCTTTGTCTTTGTAATTCATTTTGTATTCTCTCTTGATGGGCATTCAGCTTCACTAATATTTTCATCCACAACACCTAATTTCCTATGTATCTTATTCGTATAACTCATGTCTAAATATTGTTTGGTTTCCACATGCTACTATTTTCTCTAGCTTGGCTATAGGCAAGCAAAATACTCTAAAAGCAATCTTTACATTGTCCAGTATGCATCTCTAACATCTGTTATCAGTTCTGGGTGTTTCTGATTTCATTATGATCATCCCCTCTTACTTCCTTAAGGGAAACTTTTAGCTGTTAATAACTCAATAGGTACCATGTATTGCCTGCCCATGTTTTCCTGACCATTTGAAACTTTGGAAATCACATAAATAATTCTGAATTTAGAAATGGATATTTGATCCTCTTACATATTTACCTTCCAGAGTCAACAATCAGGCCCAGAATAAAATGTGTTCTGTGGGAATTTATTCTCTTTTATTCCTTAATACTTTGTTCCTTAAATACTTTGCTGAGTATTCAAATCAATACCATGTGATTTTTACATCTTGGACTGAGAGAAGATCACATTCTCAGATGTGTGCTCAGAATATTATTTATCTTTGGCTTTTCCTTCTCTAGCTTTAGGAGTGGAGGAATGATGTGATCCTGTATGCACATCCCAGTTCCTTATACACGTGTGACTCCTCTAGTGTTTCGTCCAAAGAAATCTAGCCATCGTGGTCTCCTGGAATCTCAGCTACCTTTCCTCATCTTAGGGAATCTATGACACTGAGACTGTTCTTTCTGACAACACGAAAAACCCCAGCATCTGACTTGGAAAATCAGTTAATTCAAACGTTCACTCATTTTTCTTTTTCTCACCTCATGGCTGGGAGAGGAACAAAGCTGCTCACCTCATGACATTGTGGAAGAAGAGAAAAAGCTCCTCTTCCTAAAGCCATTGAGGTCATGAATCCATCAATAGATTCATCTGATGGAAGCTGAAGACCTCAAAATCCTATAGTCTTCCACACATACAAGGCCTACCTGCTGAATACAGCTACACTGAGGACCAAGCCATTATAAGTTTTTAGGGATATTTACAAGCCAAGCCATAAAACATGGTATCCAATATTTTTAAAAACTGTTGTCTCAAACATTTTACTTTTCCCCATGTTTTCAATCAGGAGGGTCAATATGGAGTCCATTTGTTTATCCCGGTTGCAAATCAAAATCTCAATTTTGTTTTAAGATGATGAATTCTGAATATTTTGGGTCAATTCGAAAACAAACCGAGTATATGACTCAGACATATAATCTGAAATGTGCATGCAAAAAGTTCAGTTATGCCAGATAGCAAAATAGATCGAGTGCCAGCAAACCACTGGCTTCATGTGAATTTTTACTCATTTCTGTAGCCCATCCCTGTTATCCTTACACAGAGTGACTGGTCCGCACTGTGCGTTTCTAAGGACACAGCCTATGTGCTTCACCTGAGGGTATTACTAAGCATGTGAGCTCTGAAGCTATGCCTCCTGTGTTCAATCTTCCGTTATTTCCACTGATTAGCTTGCTGGCTTTGAATGAGTGACTTTGCTTCACTGTGAAGCATTTATTTTTTGTAAGAAAAACTTAAAAATACTATCTTTGGGCCTGAGGAGATGACACAGTGGGCAAAGAGATTGCTACCCAAGAATAAATGACCTTCTTTGGGGTCCGCATCACCCACATGAAAGCCACATGTACTGGTGCATGTATGTAACTCCATCAGTCTAGCCATTGTGTGAGCTCCAAATTCAGTGGGAGATCCTGTTTCCAGGATCAAGGACAGAAGAGAGATGGAGAAGACATCCAGTGTCAACCTCAGGCTTCCACGGCTCACACCCATCATGGATATTTTTTATTCAATTAAATTAAAGGATCCTTTCTTTGTGCCATTACAATACTTTAAAGCAGCTATCAGAGCAAATGTTCAACAAGTATCATTTCTCAATATGACATACTTTTCTACTTAATGTTTATGCTAACAGCCTAGCACAGACACACACACATTATACTTCGGTGAGTGTATTATATAAACTTAATACTGAGTTGCTACACTCCAACTGATATATGTACATCCTCGTAATTCTTTTTGCTGCCCTTTCGCTCCCAGCCTACATTCTGACTTGTCACCCCAGACTGACCTTTGTGGAGAGCTACCTCTAAGTCCTGAAGCGGCTCAAAGCACTCTCCAGTGCAGACTGAATGAAGAGTAGTCTTTGCCTCTGGCCTTCCAAACACTGGACATCAGGTCCAACATTTTGTTTGGTTTCTTCCAGCCTTGTCCTGTCTTTCATGGACTGTGTATTATGGCCATGCTAGCTAAATGCGCCCTGGGGACATTTAGGGACCCTGTCTAAGCACTTTTTGTCTGGTTACTTCTGTTGGGAATCCCATGGGCTCACAGTGTAGCTATGTTGTGGCTTCATCAATTACACTGTACCCAAAGAGCACAAAGAGGAAAATTTTCTGCTGTTGAGAGACTCACAGCCCAGTAAATACCCACACATAGTACAAGGATAAGCACAGTTATCCAACAGAACTTGGATAAAGGGCAGATAAAATAGAATGGGTATATGTTTAATTGTTACAGATAAATAAGAAGTACAGAGGTGATAGCTTTGTAGATTAATGGCTTCCTGAACTGACCAACAACTCCTCTTTGTGAAAACCCTAGAACCATATTCTATGCATAGGAAACAGACAAACTTTAAAGGGGTCAAAACAAACAAAAAACAAAAACATTAAAAGTAATTGTGGTATTTGTGGTTAAAAAACAACAACAACAACTTGTCAAAACAAGACACATAGAGTCTAGTCATTCTGATCATTCAATTCAACTGCACAACAAGCCAGGTAGTGAGAATGCTGCAGAAGATTTTCCAGTCAATCTTGTATTGTCACAAAACAACAAAGATGTTGCTGGTGTAGCTTATAATCTTGTATCCTAAAACAGCACAAATCCTAAATCGTACCCTTCTCAACCCCCCCTCCCCCGTCACACCCATCAGATCCTCACTTCTAAGTGTGCATATTCTAACTTGGCTTCATGAATTTTTATAGTTATAACACCTTTTATTTGCCAATACTGGCTAGAAACTTTCTCAATTAATTCTCCTTTCATGAAGATGAGAGGTTTCCCCAAATTTCCCATTTATTCCAAGACCTCCTCTGGTTACAAGGAGCATTAAACTTCATCTCTGTAACTTTATTCTCATTGGTTTTCCCATGTGAGACTTAAGTGTGAGTAAGTAACTGCCATACAGATCTTTTTGATAATTTGAAGAGTCATTAAAACTATCAATATCATCATCTGTAGGATGCCAGGCATTACATGATTAGGCATTTAACTATCACAGACACTCACTACCTGTGTAGCAGCAGATGTCAGAGAGGGCAAGCAAGGCCACATAGGGTAATACTAATCTTTGAATTTTTACTGCACCCAACCTTCATGAAACACAAAGAATAATAGTGGATGCCAGCTGTGTGGTGGGCTCAAGGATCATGTGGCAGGTTTTACTATAACTCCCAATAACTCTATGAGTAAACTACAAGGCTACATGCACTCCTAGAAACGGGTATTGTCTGTTTTGGATCTTTGGGTAAAAAATTGTATTTGTTATATAATGTGCTCCCATCAATACACAGATGTATTTAATTCCTTTCAACAAACTCCTACATAGCAGTATTTTATTACAATTAAATTTTATGAGTTTATATATGGTATGGCAGCTTTGCATAGTTTCCATACCTGGTAACTTCTAATGTCATCTGATCTCATGTTGGAATGGATAAATCTCTTACTCACAGATGTAACAGAGAGACTTAAGTTAATTAAGAACAAATAGATGGAAGTCAGGGCCTTTTTTAAATGAAGATGTTCAGGTAACGATTTCCTTTAAAACCCAAGTCCTTCCTTGACGTATGCAAGCATCACAAGCCTTGCCTACTACTGCTTCTTCAATCTCCATCATCTTCTCTTCTCTTCCTTTGCTTCTGCTCCTTGGAGACTGCTCCACCCCCCACTCCACCCTCACCTTGTCTTCTTAATGGCATTCAAGATAAAGATGTCCTCTGAGCTAACAACAAAACATGAAGTTCTCTGGGATCTCCTGGTATTTCTCTGATGCCCATTTAAGGCTAAGTTTAGCTTAGAGGGCGCAAGGTTATAAAATGTTCTTCTTCTTGACCTTACCAGAGCAGAACTGCATGTGTGTGCATTGGGGAGACATGTGTGCTCACTGACTCAGAACCACAAGTGGGTTTAATATTTATACTCAATTTCTCTTCTTTACAATGTCCATTCTGCTAAATCTTCAGTGTGAATGAAAAAGAAGAGGGACTGCCTAGTGCACTACAGTAATTATAATGGATCGTGAAGCTTAAATAGTGTCATCAAATGAGCTATAATATCATTTGTAATGTCAGTGTAGGGAAAAGCCTGATGGCATTTTGCACTACAGTTGCTCCTGACAAGGGAACTGTTCTGATTCCTTACGGTTGAGAAGCATCTCTGAGCTCAAAACTTCTTTCCATTCCTATTATGGTATCTACTGTGGGGCACTGGGTCTTTGTGTTTAAAGAGGATTTCCAGTTCTGGTCCTTCAATACACAATTTGCTTCTTATGAATAGGGTATATATTATTTCTTCATAACTAGACTTCCAAGTATTCAACACTTGTTAAGTGAGAAAAAGTTAAACATCCTGAATAAATGTAGTTTAGTTGTAGTCATATATTCTAATTTATGACCGAAAAGGAAAAAAAAAGAAGTACCAAAAGCAGGAGAAAAACTAGACATTGGTAATATCTTAGAATAATAAAGGATTCTCCAAACACACTAAACAAGGCACACCATAAAGAAACCTTTTCATGGAAATGAGCAGAATATGTCACCATCTCTGTTGCTTTCATTAAATGACAAGAGATGAGCTGCCCAGACACACATGATGGAGGGACTAAGGCTGGGGTCTTGAGTTGGACTGCAATCTTGTGTCCTCTGATTTTCATAAGCTCAGTGCTACAGGTTTGACCTGGGCCAAGCTTCCTCATATGTGAGATTTGGAAAAGGCTTTTTAAAGATGATAGGCTTGGTGTAGACGATGCAGATTCACTCCTATAACTGCAGTATTCAGTGAAGCTATGATAGCCCAAGGCATGTTTAACAGTGCCAAAGGACAAGAGCAGCATAAGTGTTTCAAACGACAGAGCAGACACTAGTAAGAATGGCAGGATCTCATTCCTTCAAAATGGTTTATGCACAATAGGAATGGGAGACTCAACTTATTTACTAACTAAATAAATGATACTTAATCCTAGCCTATGAATTATGGATAATTGCAATTTCTTCTTTATTTTTGTATTGTTTTCTAAATTGTTTATATTACACATGTATTACTGTTAATTATGAAGAATAGTTTAAATAAAACGTATTGCGAAGACATTTCTTGAAAGTATCAAATCTATTGCCCATATCTGTAGGGTACTGGTTTATTTGTTCCACTACATATTTCTGTATTTCTGATCATATTATTTAGTCTCTGTGTTACTAAAATATTGTAGAAACCCACCATGCATCATAATAAATTCCAAGTCTTGGGAATCAACACAGGTTAACAAGTGTATGTGTTCTTAACAAGCTGGGTTTTGTCTATCTAATTCCCAGCCTCCAGAGAAACTCCAAGATGGCTCTCTTGTTGAGAACATATACAAGGTTTAAGCGATTTAGCAACTATCACCATTACCTTAACTCTTGACATATGAGGGGGTGAACAAACATGTAGACAATGCCAACCTTTTTAATGAGATTTGGAGTTACAATCATGTCTCCTCTAGTGTTGATTATGGAGAGAATGCTACTAAACACACTCATACTGAACCAGATAATACAGGATGTGTATACACACTTTTGTTTTTGTTTTGTTGTTGTTGTTTTTGGAGACAAAGTCTCTCTGAGTAGTCCTGGCTGTCCTGGAGCTCACTTTGTACACAAGGATGGCCTCTAACTCAGAGATCTGCTTGCCTCTGCCTTCCAAGTTCTGGGATTAAGACATGTGCCGCCACCACCCAGCTGTGTGTGCACATTTTAGATGTTCAAGTTAGGTAGGAAAGAAACAATGTAGTAGTCAACCAATTAGGACACACAATGAAAGTGCTGCAGGTGCACATGAAGCCCTGCGGCTTCAAGGCTCCAGGAAAAACCAGAGTACTCTGCCTCAGCATCCTTTGGACAATGAACTCATGCATCTGTCACTACAATGGTATGGTTTTATGAGAACTGCTCAAACATGGAACCAATTTGATATCATTTTCCCTAACGTCATGAAAGCTCTGCTGTGACAACCAGTACCACTGGTAACTTAGTCTCACAATCCTATGTCCTTGCAAATAAATACCTTGGAAAGATTTTTCTTGAAAACATTGGTAAGTTCAAAAAGCAATCCTGTTTTTTTAAAAAGCATCTTCTTTTGGTAATGCTGGGAAGACTTAAATTTTAAAGGTAATGTCACTGGTTATCAGGGTATTAAAAGTTTTAGAGAATTGAATGCTCTTCTAAGAAAAACATATTTTACATGACAAAAATAATCTATAATCACAGTTTATGTGTAACTAAAAGGGTGTAGCATATATTTTTACCAGATGCTCCTCAGGGAAGCTGCAGGGGAAATTCAATCATTAAATAAGCGTTCAGTTCACCCAAGTCAAAGAAATTTTAAAAAGAGACTGTGGGCAGACCACGTCGGGAATCAAATAAGTATGTGAGTGTGTCTAAACATCCGTTATGCAGAGTCACTTATGTCCTTTCTGCCTCCTTGAAATGCCTGTTGAAAAGCAATAAGGTACAGTTGGAATAGAGATCATTGAGGCTGCTGTGTAATGCTGATGTCTGTTTCTGCTTTTTCTCAGGTGCATGGGAAGTACAATTGTTTTCCATCTGTTTAGGCAAAGAGGCAAAATTTGAATACTCTTATGTGCCTTAGACACAGCTGGGCCATCTGTGTTTTACCATCAGCATGAGACTGCAAGGCCTCTCTCTCTCTTCCTGCTAACGATACTAAGGTCATTGTATGCATCATAAAGACAAGGGCCTCCAGAGTTTCATCTTACAGCTCTGAGACTCAAGCATAATCATGCCAGTCATTAGCTACCCTCAGTCTTTGTCTGAGTCCAGAGAATAGTCTGCCAGGACCTGGATAGTTGCAAAAGCAGGTCTGGTCTATGTGACCCTTCGCCCAGGAGGCTAGTTTAAAGGAAAACTGTATGTATTGAACATTAAGGAGGAGAAATGTCCTTGACTTTATGAAGCTTTTTTCTCCTATAATAAAGAACACGTATTCTGAAATTAGTAATTAAATAAAGACATGAATTTTAACTATAAACAGGCAAATTAGCCTGTTTACTCCACATAAATACATCACCCTTCCTGTACATAGTAGTTACAATAATTCTTAAGGGAGATTATGAACTCTAATTTTATAACAATTATTATGTACATATAAAAATTCTGTTAAAAAAAAACCCCACGTCCTTGAAATGTTAAAGTTCATGGCTGGAATTTAGGAGTGGAAATTCCTAACTGCTTGTTTGAAAGCAATAAAGCTTTTGCGCTTTTGTGACTGAAGGGCAATAATTTAAAAAAATTAAGCAAGTTTTTAAGACCAGTTCATTAACTGATTAATTTTATAATTTCTTCTGAAAACATGCTACTGTGCATGAAAAATGTACACCACTCTACTGGAGTCAAATCTAGTGAATGAGTTACTGTTGGAGAACAGTGACACAATGCCTGGAAGCCTGGACTGAAAGGCTGCAACCAACTCTGTGCCAGTTAGGAACTGACTTTGAAATCTGCTTTGATGAAAGAGCTGCAGAATTAACATGAACGACAAAAAATAATGAGCATAGCTTCCACTGGTCCTGACTGTGTCTGCATTTTTAAGTTTATTGCCTTCTATTCTATGGTCTTCAAGTCTGTATTATTTCATTCTGATCAATCTGTGCTAACATTGCACAATTCATTTTCCTTCTCCCATTGAGACCATCTGGTAAGAGCTTTAGACTTCATCATAAGAATAATGATAAACTCTGTCATCCCTGGAATGTACTGTAGCCCCAAGAAGTCTTCCATTACGTTAAGAATAGCATAAATATCCCAATGTGCCTACACACAGACATATGTTAAGAGTTGACATACTACTAACTCCTCATCATTCCTAATCCTTATTATCAAGGCTTACCCTGAACACCAATATGACATTTTTGTGAGGATAATGAACTTAGGTTTTGAAGTACAAGTTATCTTCACAATTCCAAAGGTTCTCTGCATATATATATTGTAATATTTCATCAATATTAACTCCATACACTTTACTTTTCCAATAAAGTGCTATTAACTTTAGATGCCACCACAAGCCCAGGGAAAACAACTTGAAGATGTATATAACAATGTGATAAATGTAATGTTGCTTATAATCTGAATTTACACTGACTCTCATGGCTCAGAGCAGGTATTTATTACATATGATGGGTTTAACTTCTTTGGTGGACCATAACCACACCTGCTCTCAGGCTCCATAGCTAAGTTGCTGGAGTATCAATGATAGCTGTTCCCATAAGCAGATAGGAAACTGATTTAACTGCTGTTGGAATCACTGTAATGACTTCGATGACTATTTATGGAGGCACAGTGGTCAGTGTAGGATGGTTTTTTTTTGTTTTTTGTTTTTGTTTGTTTGTTTCGTGCATCCATTCCTCGAACCCCATTTTCTTTCTCAAGGGAAGTTTTGCTGGGTTCAGATACCCAGCCATTTTTCTCACGTGGCTCTGGGAAAGCTTACCTCATACCACGATGCAGGTATGGGTCCTGAATTCAGAGCCAACATAGTAGTGCTAGTGTTTGTCATGAACTATCATTCAGAAGACAGGTTTAATCCCACCAGCATGAAATATCTCTCATGAAATATCTCCTCATACAATCACAAAACAAACAAACAAACAAGAAAGAACTCCAAAACCCACAAGAGTAAGACCAAACAGAAGCACACAGGACTGCAGAGACAAGAGCAAGACACCAAATGCCTTGATTACATCTGATAGCTCTGGACTTGTGTTAAGGAATGCAGTGTGTTTCTTTATTTTTATGGAAATTTGTGTCAGATTTTGTGGGGTTCAGCAGGAGGACATATTGCTATTAATTTTTTCATAGCATTTGGGGGTACACCCTATAGTGTCTAGAAAGCAAATGAAGTGCATGATGGGAATCTGACACATCAGTCAGCATCATCCCGGACCTACTGCTTCTGAACTGGCCTCTCAGACTCCATCGTTATGAAAATCACTGAAGGTTCCTGTTACAGAGAGGGCTGCCCCAACCCTTACCATTCAAACCACTGGTACATAAATAATAAATAAATAAATGAGTACAGTCCATTCAAATAATTCCCATAGAATAGCAAAAATCACTCACACATCATTGTAACATTATAGAATAAACGTTGAAAATTTAGTTCCCCAGTCTCTTTTCCCCTCTTACCTCTCTCACACTGTGGCCCTGTGAATCCATAAACACAAGCACAGCGGTTGGGGCCGATGCAACGCCCACCATTCTGGCATCCATTTTCACAGACAGCTGCACACAAAACATCAAAAAAGAGCTCATTAAACAGCAAGTTCTCCAAGTACAGCAAGATCTACAGCAGTGCTACCAAAAACATAATCAATTGCTTCTCTAAACCATGAGTATGAATCATATCGGTCACTACGTCAGAGATGCTTCAATAATCCATAGATCTTACTGTTAATCAAACTTGTTAAGTTCTTTTTTCTTTATCATAGTCACAAGTGTTGGCTGGGTCTGATGTTCACAAGAGTCAGAAGGTCACTATTCAATATTCTATTACCCGCTCTTCTGGGACATAAGAGGCACAACACATTCACGTGCCTTCCAAGTGAGGAATGTATCAAAAGTAAGAAGCTTAATAAACAGACAGATGTAAGCTGAAGGTGTGGCCACCTGGCTCTTTTCTCAGCCATCATCATTGTCCGGAGAGCATCGGCTCAAGATTGCTGTTCTGTCGATCACAGGAAGAGGACACATACTTGCAATGAAAAGATTTTCTCCATATTAAAGCATCAGCGTGTCAATGACGAGGTTACTTAAAGCAGTCCCACTTTGATGCTATATACTATGTGACCTCAGGGCTAATTGCTTCAGTCACAGTTTGCTCAAGGGCACGATGCTATATGGCTCTGGAGAAGTGTGTCTTCCTAAGAGTCACATCCTCTGCTTCTTTACCCATCACAGGTCATGCTTCTAAGTAGCACTTTGGACACACCATTGCTTTTGAAACATGGGCAGGCAAAAAACTTGGATGAGTGAATACAAAGGGCAGGAAAGGGGGAAAGAAGGCCATGAGGGCTGTGAGACAGATGGGGGTGGATAGAAATGTCAGAGAGAATGAGGACTTCCCAGAGGTCTCTAAGGAGAGTTTAATCCTTGCAATCATTTGCAGGACTTGAAGGCTCAATTGTAAACAATTACTAGATTTGGATCTAGGATTTCCCAATTGACCAACACATATTTTGCAGAAGGATAACACTAATTGAATGTGATTAACGAAAATGTAAGGAATCTTCTTTAAATGATATCAAGTGGAAGGAAACTGGAAGGAAAGTCATTTTCCCAGCCACATCTTGTTACTATACCAGCCTTTGGAAGAGACACAGATGGGCTGAGAAGATGGCTCAGCCAAGAATTTACTTGCACGCAAGTATGAGGGCCCAAGTTTGGACTTCAGTATCCATACTGGGGAGATGGAAACAGGCAGATTCCTGGAGCTCCCTGGTCAGTCAGTGTACCTGAATAGTAGCACCAGCTTCAGTGATACCTCTCCCTCCTCCCCCCAAAATAAAACAGACTACTGAGCAAGGCATCCAACCATTGACCATCTCTGCCCTCCAAATGCATGCATATCTATAACACTCCCCTGATAGACACACAAATGGAGAAACTCTGTCTGCCCCTGACTGAGATCTATAAGCAGAAGGAGGCTGCTTCTTTGAGTTTTCCAAACCCAGACAGGAGGGCAGTGCTGATGAAGATCTGGCTTCTCCTGAAGAGACTGTCCACTTGTGGTTTAACGCTAACCTGACCTGTCTGTGCTAGGCTAATATGTCCCTTTCTTTTTCACAATGTGTTTGGAGGTTCTGCAAATAGAATTACTATTCATAAACATGTGAACATGTGACATGGGCGAACACCAGTTTTAAAATGGGTTAGCATGCAGTTCAGACATTTCTGATTTCATATTTTTAACACTGAAGGTTGCTATGGATCCTGTGAACAGAAAGGCTGAGGACCCACTGTACTGCCAGTGATTTGCTCCTGTTCCTGTCAGTCACAGAAGAGGACCAGTTAGCCGGCCTTATGATCTGCCCTCTAAGCACCTGGTTACTGACTCAACCCTGCTCTGTACCTGCCCTTCCTAGCACCTTTGCTACTGCTTTGTCAGGCAGGTGTGTGTAATGAGTAATGAGTCCTGCCCTCCAATCCAGCATTCCAACCTCCCTGGTCCTCAGCGTGCCCACTCACAGCAGCTGGTGGGTCCCTGCCCACAGAATTGAGAGTATTAAGTAAACCTGCATGAATAGCCAAAGGCTTTTTATACTTTTGGAGTGTGTGTATCTATCTATCTATCTATCTATCTATCTATCTATCTATCTATCTATCTATCTATCTATCTATCTATCTATCTATGTTGTGGGTGGTTATTTTGAAACAGGGTCTGTTTTGGTGGTTCTGGCTAGCCTCAAACTCACAGATATCTGCCTGCCTCTCCTTCCAAGTGCTGGAATTAAGAGCATGTGTACCATATATGGCCTCTTTTCCGTACTACTTTTTGTTTTATTTTGTTTTGTTTTTTGTTTGTTTGTTTTTTGGTTTTTGAGACAGAGTTTCTCTGTGTAGCGTTGGAGCCAGTCCTGGAACTCACTCTGTAGGCCAGGCTGGTCTTGAACTCACAGAGATCTGCCTGCCTCTGCTTCCCAAGTGCTGGGATTAAAAACATGTGCTACCAATGCCCAGCTTTCTGTACTCTTTGCTGGGATTTTTGCTATGAAATAGGAGATTTGTTTTTCAACATCCAAAGATTATACTAAAGAGAAACATAATAGAGTATAAGCACTCAAAACATAAAACTGGGTAATTTTGCCTTCTGAGTGAGGTATGTATTTTTGTAATGAAAATGGTACTTTACAGTTGAATGACAGCTAGAAAGACACTTTAATACATACAGATTTCTACCCTGGAAGGAATATTGGCCACCCAGTAAGAAGAAAATGTCTGTATATAGCACAGGATCAAAGGGAAGGGCAGGGAGGAGAGAGGAGACACTGTATGAATGGAAGTTCCTGACTAAGCTGCCAGCGACATCTGCGACACACACATTATTGTGTTGGCATCAGCCTGCAGGACAGAGAATGCTCACTTACTGGAAGAGCTCAGATACTTAAGGAACACTTCATGTCAGACATGTTCTGAGCACTTGCTCTGCCAGGCCACATGGCAGGCACACATTTTCATGAGACAGCCATCTGTGCCGCTCCACAGAGGACAAGTACTTGGGCCCAAGTTGAATTTGAAATTGTGGCTGTGACTGAGACTCAGACATACCAGATAGAAGAACACTACCAACCATGCTAAAATGTTTAAAAAGAGACAACATAAAACTACTGTGACATTTCCTCCACAGTATCAGACCTGTTCTCTTCTCATCTTCTATCCAGTCTGCCTCCCCTCGCCTATGTCAAAACATTGAGCTCACCCAGGGCTCTGACTTCAAGTCTATTCTTTTTGTCTATAACATTCTAATGGTCACCTACACTTATGATTAAAATAGTACATAATTAAAATTTCAAATGATATTCATCCCAATGTATGTCTCTGCTTTGACCTCTGTCCTTAGATCTGTGTTTGCATGCAAATCCACTTGGAGGCCCAATGGATCTCTGGACCTAACATGACTATCCATCTACACTAGCCTCTTTCCATGAATTCCTTTCAGCTGACCCCACTTAAGGAAATGGCATTATCACTCAACCAGGCTCCACTGATAACCCTTGATCTGTTATTTGGGGCCTTTTCTTCTTTTCTTTACTTCTCAACCTATCATGTCTGGTTCACAAATGACCCATGCTCTCACCAGCTCTTTAGCTGTCATGGTGGCCTTGTATCTATAAGCAACTCTGCTTCCTTCTTGTCCCCCTCACAAGCAGTCTCATTATGGTATCCCTGGTGATTTTGTAAAACAAAAAATGTTACTTGGAGCACATCACTTGAGGTGCCAGCTAGTTTTATGTCGACTTGAGACAAGCTATAGTCATCTTAGAGGAGGTGACTTCAACTGGGAAAATAGCTTCATAAGATCTGGCTGCAGGAAAGCCTATAGGGTATTTTCTTAATTAGTGACTGATGGGGGAGGGCCCATCCATTGTGGGTGGTGCTACACCTAGGCTAGCAGTCCTGGGTTCTATAAGAAAGCAGTCTGAGTGAAGCCATGACAGCAAGCCAACAAGCAGCAACCCTCCATGGCCTCTGCACAAGGTTCCATCTGTTTGAGTTCTTGACTGCCTTCAATGCTGAACAGTGTTGTGGAAACTTTAAGCCAACTGTTGGTCATGGTGTTTCATCACAGCAACTGTAACCCTAACTAAGGCACTTGATTACTCAAAATGTATTTGTTTCCCATCATACCTAGGAGATAGCTCAAATTTCTTCCCTTGGCCCACAAAACCAAACTGTCTCCTCCAGATCTGTCTCCTGCCATTTTCCTTTGTCTCCATCTTATGCCAGGAACAGAGGTTCTGTCACTATTTTCACAGTTGACGGTGTCTACTTTCTGTCACAGCATCTCTGAACTTGCTTTTCCTTGTGTCCAGAATGCTCCCTCCACAGAATCAAATACACAAACTACAATCTGTGTGCAAACATGCATTCCCTTCCCCTTACCTGTTTTCTTCTCATCCTAGACCTTTTTATTACCTAAATTTGCATTTGATTGCACACTGCTTAGGCTTCTGTTGCTATAGTAAAACACTGACCATAAACAACTTGGGTAGGAAAATTGGTTTACAGTTCTTCGTAGTAATGGCACATAGCTGAAGCATAGCTGGGGCAGGAACCTAGAGGCAAGAACTGAAACAGAGACCATTGAGGAACACTGCTTTCTGGCTTGCTCAGCCTTCTTTCTTAGACAACACAGGAACATCTTTCCCCCAGGAGTGGCACTTCCCACAATGAGCTGGACCCTTTCCTATCAATCATCCATCAAAACTGCCGCCACAGACTTGCATGCAGGCCAATCTGATGGAGGCAATTTCTCAGTTGAGGTTTCCTCTTCCCTAACGAGTCGAGCTAGTGTCAAGTTGGCAAGAAACTAACCAGCACAGACTCTTTCCTTTCCATTTAACTGCCAGTCCTCTTCCCTACACATGCAGTGTCATTGGGCCATGCAAAGGGAAGGACACACAGTGACACTGCTTGGTGAAATGCAATAATGCTTCCTAAGAGGCACTGTCCACTGGAAACATTTATACTCTTTAAGGCAGTTTAAATGTTTCCAAAATCCTCATGTTACCAAACATCCTATTTCAAGGGCTTTTCTGAATTCAAAAGTTGACCATCATCATCATCTCCTTCTTTACTCTTAGCAATGGGACACTGTTTCCATATAAGACAGCTTAGAAGACTCCATCTTGTGAGCCCCTCAGGGAAGAACTGTCCACATGTACCCTGATTGGAACTCAGTGCCTTTCATATTCTTCTGACGAGAAGGTATGGTATGGGTAAGGTTGATATGGGGCCAAGTGGAGATCAGAGCACTCTTCTATAAGGGAAGAGACTTTGCACTCCACAACTGTTCTTTTGTGTGCTACAATCAGGCAAGGGGTCCTCCTACTGTTCAATACAACGTCTGTATACCTGGGTAGTGAATCCAGGCTGAAAATAACCATGGCAAGGATAGACCTGTGCCATATTCTTTTACAGAGTAGAAGGTTGAATTAGGAAAAGAACCTGTGTCCCTCTCATATCCAAGATGACAGAGTTCCCAAGTACTGTAATGGGAGTGCCATTGATCATCTAGGTGTCCATCTGTGGAGTGCCATTGATCATCTAGGTGTCCATCTGGGATGGACAAAGAATCGAACATCCAGGAAAGAGGGAAAACTGGGCTGCTGAGAAAGCAAATCCATCCTTCTGGATGGGAGGGACCTTAAGACTGGGAGTTGGCTAAACAGATGCTGGGCTGGGTGGGTGTTTAGAACACAGGAGTCCTGATTCATTCCTTTCCCCTCATTGGTTCTGCTCAGATAATGGCCCCAAGCCATTCTGCTTGCACTGTCTTCTGGGATTATGAAGCCATTATCTCAGGGACCTGGCTTTCTCATCTACCCTCACACTGTCTCTTAGATCACAAACCCTTCATTTACATATTGCCCATAGTCATCTTTATACAGTGGCAGAGTTTAGAGTTCAATGTTTGCAACCATGTCAGCAAACATTAAAACATGTACTATCTATCTAATCTTTGCATTGGCCTATTCCTGCCTTTACCATAATATTTTGGTGTTACACCTTTCTAGCATTGTTTGGGAAGCTACAATTATACCTAGAAGGCAGTATTAAAAATAATTAGGACAACCATTATGCACCTCTGCTTCACACCTATTAGAGTAGGTTTAATTGCGAAAGAGAAAGAAAATGCCGAGTGTTGACAAGGTAAGCTGAGCCTGTTTGTATTACTGTTAGGAATAACTCGTGAATCTGTAACAAAAAAAAACAGAACAAACAGGACAGATGTCCCCTAACTCCATTATTGAATATATGTTCAAAAGAATGGGAACCAGGACTCAAACCATTATTTGTAAAAAATGGTGTGGGCAACAGTATTACTCACAATAGCCAAAAGATGAATTAACATACATGTTCATCAACATATGTATAAACAATCTCTCTCTCTCTCTCTCTCTCTCTCTCTCTCTCACACACACACACACACACACACACACACACACACACACACACACGACAGAGAGAGGTGGAGAGATTCTAGGCTTCTTGACATCAATGCAGTCTTTAAGAGGAAGGAGTTCTGAGACATGCCAGGGCCTGGATAAAATGTTAGTTTATCAGGCTAAGTAAATTGAGAAGGACCAGTGAAGAAGTGGCAAATCCTGTGTTTACATGTCCTTATTATTTGGACACAGTACCTAGAGCAATCGAAAGCATAAAGACAGAATGGTAGGTGTTAGGGCTTGAGTGAGAAGGAAATGAGGTCAACGATCTCATAGGTGTAGAGCTCCAATTTTATAGCACAGACATCCTGAAAATGAGGAAGTGATGTTTGCCCTGCAATGTGAATGGACTAATGCTACCAAACTGTGACTTAACATGTTTAAGGTGACAAATGCCATGTTATACATGTTTATCACAATCAAGAATCATTTTAAGTGGCAACAAATGAATAGCATAATTAAAAGCAGATACTCATAATACACTTAGCATCCGTTCTTCTAGGTTAGAAATAGACCAGCAGTTCTTAGGAAGTCCAGAAGTCTAGACTCAGATGCAGTGTGAATTAAATGACATGGATGATCTTTCTTTATGTGACTCACCTCTCTCTAATACTGTGCTCTTCTTATGTACTTAAAATTACGCTAATTTTGGCCAGGTTAGGCAGTGCAGGTCTGTACATTTCAGCTACTGGGGAGGCTAAGGCTGGAGGATCACAAGTTCTAGGCCAGCTCAGGCCAGATGGTGAATTCAAGGACAGCCTGGGTAATTAAATGAGATCCCATCTCAAATAAAAAAGTACAGAGAGCCAGGGATCCATCTTGGTTACAGAAAGCCTGCCTATCATGCACAAAGCCTCAGACTCATGGTTGGTAGTGCAAACTAACCCAACAAACAAAAACAGTGTGAGATCTTGTGAAAGTGTCATAATTTGGTGAACATTAACCAAATGTATTCCCTGGAGATGAGTCACAGCTCAGGAGTTACACTTTACAACCCCTGTCCAAACAAGATTATTCCTTTGTCATTGTGTGATTGTCTCCAGTGAAGACACTTTCATTTACTGGTGTAGAGATACAGCAGAGTGCTCACCTGCTTGCCTGGCTGATGCCAGATCCTGACTGCAACCCCCAGTACTTCACGTGGTTAAGAGCTCTTGCGTCATTGTGATGGCTCAACTTTACAAATAAATCTACAGTCCTGTATTCTGGTATTAAATATGTCTGAACAAATGGTAGTTTGTGAAACTGGCTCTCATGCGGTTAATTTGGAAAAATTCTTAAAAATCGCATGTACGTGGTAGGGGTGAATGGAGCTGTAGAGTTTTCCAGTACTCTTTACTATTTTTTCAGGAACACATCTATGTGCTGTGGCGTAAGTACCGGTGATAAATGTCAAGCTGGATAGCGCATCACTAGTACTCAACATCAATATTATAAAGCACAAAAAACTACTGAGGTAGAAACACTCCTCCAGGCTAAATGTATAACGATTACTTGTGAACTATGACTTATTCTATAGAACTATCTCTTCCAATGGCCATCCATGAGCTTTGTAGAACTTATGTTCTGACTAAAATGAAATGGACACTAAGTCACACTATTTACAATAAAATTGTTGCTAAGGTTTCTTACGCTGTCCACAGTAAGTCCCGATGTATCCCTTCTGGCATTGGCAGTGGTCGTCAGCACAGGTCCCACCATTCATGCACCTCACACTACACTGCTGGACTGAGAAGAACACAAGAAAAATACAGACACCAGTCACCAAATTATATTCGTGACCTTTTACGTTATAAAGTACACACCCAACCTGATGCCAAATGTATTCTATGTATTCTACTGATACAAATGTTAGAATCCAAAAAATGTTCATTATTTGTCATTAAGTCCACACGTGTGGATATACCTGTTACCACATGTGATGGAATATATTCAAAATAAACTACAATTCCACCCTAGAAGGTGTTAGTGGCATAGTTTAGGGCATATGGGAGACACTTGTATCCATTTAGCAGGGTCTATGTACCTGCTGTCATGACAGATTTGGGGTCAGTCCTCATGGAAATTCGGAGACAGAAAAAAAAATCAGTTTAAGCTACTTTAAAGTAATTATAAATAGTGAATTTATAATTGCACAATTTAAAAGCTGTATGGAGAAAAACAGTAAGATGGAGGATGGTTTAGATCAGTAGGAACTTAGATACAATAAGCAAAAACAATCCGTTCTGATGTGACCTTTGGATTTATCATTGAAAAAATGAGAACCAGGCAGGCATAGGCAGTAGCAAAAAGCAGCTCCAGAAGGTTCAGAACCCAACAATGCAGAGACCTTAGGATGCAGAAGGTGCAGAAGATGTCTTGGAGAGACAGGCAAGGCCAACCACATAAGGTGGGGCTCCTTGCCCACTAAAAGGTTACATATGACCCAACTGCAGATGGATGGAGGGATTTCAACAGAAGCGAAGAGATTTAACTTTAAAAGATGAACTCCTGTGTAAACGGGATTTAAAAGATGCCACTTAGATGGGAGTCTGAAGGAAAGTTAAGGATGGCGTGAACCATATGGCAAGAAAAAGGTGGAGTTGAAATATATTGTCTGGTAGAACCCACACATTTAAAGGTTTACATGCCATGGCCACTTCCTAAGGTAGAAGGAGATGTGGATATGTAGACAATGGCCAGCAACACCAGCAATAAATTAAGAATTCCACTTTGGAGGTGAGCTGTAACTGAGGAATGGCACCCCAGGTTAGCTTTTGTCTTCCACTTGAGTAAGCGCATGCAAGCATGTGTAAGGCAGTTGTTAGTGATAAATGGTGCTAAAAAAGCTTTAGCAAGATCAAGCAGGATTAAGGAAGGTTGGAAGGGTTGAAAAGTTCCTGATGAGAAGGAATTAGGTATTCTCTGAAGGGCAAATGAATGTGTGGATGTCTGACTAAACCAGGTTCTATGTAAGCACTCCCTGTCATTAAGAAGCAGTACTGCTTTGGGTTTTGTTTTATTGCCAAGGGTGGGTGAAAACAAATCAAGATTTAGATCATGCAGGCTCAAGGAAGGGTCTCTGGCAGACAATCTTGCAGGGGAAATGTACTCCTGAAGACACTTGACATGCTTGTGAGTGTGAATTCTAAGTCTCAAATCACTGGGAAAACACAGACTTCTAAAAACAATGAACCCAGAGATGTGTGTCAGCAGTCCATCAGAAGGCAAACACATCGGTGTGCCTAGTTTGAATCTTACTCCTGAACCAGACAAATTCTACATTACCCTTGTTTAGCAAAAACCTGCTGAGGGAACCATTAAAATGTAACAATTCCATACTCATTTTAGGAAGATTTAAAGCGCCAGCTTAGACACTGAACAGTTAAATAAACAATATCGCTTCTATATTACTCTAATGTGATCTTAGCAGTTGTACGCGGAATCTTAATCTTGGTCTTTGGAGTCCTGGCATTTTCTAGAGTCATGAAAAAAAAAAAAACATAATCCTTAGTGTAGTGTTATAGTCACCTTCATGGAATTTTTGGGAAATTAACACATGGCAAGTGAGTTAGTACTCACAAAGCATTTGGTCAGTATTTCAGTAAATATCTGGTATCTTTCTTATCTCCTCTCCCCATAGTGAAGACACAAATAGAAGGGAGGCTGCAACAGCTACACAAAAAGACAATAGACACAGCCTAGTGTTTGGTATGGCAGGGTTAGCCAGCCTTAGTCAGTAGAATAAAGCCTGTGTTGCTTTGGGTAAGGGAACTGGTTAGATTTTTGTCAAGTTGACATAAACTACAGTAATCTGGGAAGAGGGACCCAGAATAGAATAAAAGCACTGACTCATCTGACTGCCCATGGTGAAGTTTCCTGGACATTTTCCTGATTAATGATTGCTGTGGGAGGGCCCAGCCCACTATGGGCTGTAGCACATGGGGTGGGCAGGTGGTCCTAGATGGTAAAGAGGGTAGGTAAGAGGCAGGAAACAGCATTCCACCATGGAATCTACTCCAGTTTCTGACTCCAACTTCTGGGCTTGAGTGCCTACCCTGACCTCCCTTGGTGATGATGGGATGAGGCTTGGGAGCTATAAGATGAAACAAATTCTTTTTTTTTTTTCCTCCCTCATGTTGCCTTTAGTCATGGTGTTTATCACATCAACAGACATCGAAGTAGGACAGTGGGTTAGTTAATATATATATGGGTCCCACTTTCCTTCTCTGCAAAATGGGATCATAACAGTACCAAATCATGTTGACGAGAGGATTAAAATAATGCATACACCTCACACAGAATGTTGCACACAGTTAAAGTTCAGGAAGTTATAGTTATTACAAAGCATTAATTTTGCGGAATCCTAACAATCCCACCACCCACACACATCTTCTGTTGACAATTACCTACTTGAGGCAACAACTAAGGCACCTAGGCCATCTTAGTTGGAAATTTAACACAGGCAAGCCTGGTTAGTGAGAACAACCACTAAGCAGTAACTTCTTCAAGGATACTTGTCACTGGTTCACAGGCTTAAGGAAAATGAGGTGGCTACAGCCACAGAGAGGCAACGTACTTGATTTTGCTCCGCAGGTCGGGGATATCTGTCCACTGGAACAAGTGCACATGTTGGGACGGGAACAAAATCCATCTCCACAGCTGTTTCTGCAAATGGCTGCAGAAAGCACAGCAGGAATCAGTGCCAACACCCTCAATCATGCTTCAAGGTAAGAAAGCAGTATTTTAAAACCATGGGTCTAGAAAAGTAGGGCATGAAATTAATGTCTCAAAACATCTGACTTTTAGATTGTAATAAAACAGCTCACTGGAGATATGGAACTAAGTTTTATAATTTCCTTGTGGTGACATAGAAACAAATGGGACTCTTTTAAAATTCTGTAATACCAACTGACACCAATGTTTAAATTTGAATACCAATACAAGTTGCTTTTTCTATCCAAAACTGAAAAACTTGAGTTCAGGATTCTCCAAAGGAGGAAGTCTATAGATCCTAGGGAGTTGTCAGTGGTGAGGAAACCCAGAGACACTGAACATCTTAGAAACTGTAGCACATTGTTTAAGAATGTGAAATTAGTAGAGACAGAGACCCCAGGCCCTAATGAGCTGGCCAAATGTCATGCTCCCTGCACATTCCATCCCAGCTGTCTTCTGGCCTACCCCGTCATCAATCTTTAGCCCCCTTCATGACTCCTCCTCCCCTTCATCCAGTCTGCCATATTATCACCACAACCCACCCCACCCCTGCTGCTCTAAAAAGTCATTCTGATGGGGGTTGGGGATTGATGCTTCCTACAGCTGTGACCTCCAGCGAATATGAAGGTCATCTAAGCCAAGTTTAGGCTCACTGACACCACACATACCACAGATACTCGAAACCTACAGTCAAGTGCCTTGGAATGGGAACACTCTCTCAAATTTAGTCGGGCCATTAAGAAACTGAACAATTTATCTCTACATCCATAGTTGAATTCCCTCTTTGAGCACAAAGGCTGGGTGCTGTTTTGCTCTGTCTTTGGATGCAAGAAACAAGACAAGGGTCCCGAAACTACACACACACACACACACACACACACACACACACACACACACACACACACACACATATATATATATATATACTTGCAGTAATGTGCATATGAACCTTTTGTTGGAGAGGGTCTGAGAGCTTTCAAAGAGACTTGGGACCCCATAATGTGAGGAAAGCACTCAACAGGAGCAAACCCACTTGCTAATTGCTTTCCTTGTCTAAGATTTCCTGTAGCAACTGCATAATATGGAAAGTGTCTCAACCCGTTATCCTGAATGAAAATGCTGCAAACATATTATGGTCTTGAGATTATTTTTTAAGACAAGAAAATGGCTTCTACCATAGAATTAATACTTAAAATATATTACTAGTTTTTGACCACAAATAATGCTTCTATGACAGATGCTCATTAAAATATAGTTTTATTTCAAGGGTTCCTCCTTCTCTTCAGGCAGGTAAATCTAGGCTTAGATGTAACAGCCCCATTTCAGTCTCAAACCAAAAGAAGTTTTGAATGGCTGAAGCCTGGACATTCTCAGGCAATTAGTTTCTGCCGAGGCTTCAGTTTGTCCAGTACACAGGCCAGGACGAGGCAAGACTGATGAGCCCCTTTCTCTCTATGCTCATTGCAATCTGTAGACCCATTGCAGCCTCTCCGTTTTAACTGAAATTGTGACTCCCAGAAATGTTGGTGGGAGAGGGAGAAAGCATGTACATTCTCCGAGTCTGTTGATGTTAGGAGAAGCAGCTTGGGCTGGCACTTTATACGCATGGTACATAAGAGGTGTGAAGTTGAGTTCTCACTCGGACAATGACCCACTGTGAGCACAGAAAATATTCAAAATGTTTCTGGGTTCAGTATTCTCATCAGAAGCATAAAGGAAAGGGGATTATATTGGACACTTTTTTTTTCAGTTTTCAAATGCTGTGATGCTAAGCCAATCCCACTCATTGTTTCCCCGATGGTCAAAAACATTGTTGCATAATTTCTCCATAAATAAATGCATAAGCAATATCTTCTTGCATTGTTTTATGTTCTTAGACGATTTTTAAGTAATTTTTTAAGAGAAGAAAGCTAGAAAGGTTTGGAAACAAACATGGAAATTTGGAAGTACTTCAGTGACATTTCAAGCCACAATTAAGAATAATAACAGTGGGTCATGATGTCTCAAGCCTGTAATAAGAGCTTGGATGGCTGAGAAAAAGGCTGGGAGTTCAAGGCTAAGCTGAGCAAAACAGTTCTATTCCATCTGACTAGCTAGAGAGCCTGTCTTTCAAATAAATAATAAAATGATCACAATGAAAAAAAAACCAAAAATCATAATGTTTTATATAATGCTTTTTAAAGTGATAAACACACTTCTTTACTGTCTTCTTGTGTGAAACCTGGTAATGGCCAAACATCAAACTAGAAACATCTGCATAGAAACAAAATGGAGATGCAACATATAAGAAAATTAATCACAGGTCCTCATACTATCATTACTTTGTAAATTGCCTCAGAATTTGTCTTTGTTCATGGTGATGTTTGTTACCAAGAAATTCTGGACAATTGTTTCAATTTCCATATTTCTTTACATATGATCTTGTTAAGATGCAAAAATCACAGGATTACTGACTTCAATGTACTTAAACTAGAGAGGTGTATGCTAAAGGGGTGGTACCACTGCATGACATGCTTTCTGTTGATTTTGTGTGCAGGTTTCATACTCTCAAGTCTGAAAATGATTGTCCTAAGATGTTAATAATAAATATTATTAGATACACCAGACATAATTATCACAAATATTTATTGGAGATATGGAGATAATGTCAAGGCTTGCCTAATGTACTTATCTCATCAGCACCCAAATATTTCAAATAGAAAAATGAATGTAGGTGACAATACTCACTGTGATGTGCTAGATGCTGATCTTCTACAGAAGGAAATGGCTTGATGACAGTCAAAGACCCAAAGCATTTAAAAGTGGACACTCGCTGGGCCATACATAAATTATAGCTGCAACTGTGCTGGGAGGCTTCACCCTCTGCAATTCCCATTCCTTACTGATCCAATAAAACCTGACTCTACATAACTCTACCATAAACCTATCCCTTCTCCTCGGCTGCTCTCCAACTCAATAATGGCAGTCACATTCATTACATTTAGTGAGTCAGGCTTTCCACAGCGCCTAAGTCATTCCCAGCTAGTGTGGCAGGTGTGTGGTGAGTGACGTTAGCTGTTTCAAGAGTCTACAGATCCCAATCTTGTGAGGCAGCCACAGTGATGCCCCGGGTGGCAGGAAAGAGTAGTGCACCTTCTATAAATACCTCACATAGGACTTTCTGTGTTGGAGAGAAGGCAAGGGACCACCGTGCTTTTTTTCTTTCTGTCCATAAAACTAAAGACCTATACATACACGAGTTTAGTTAAAATATTTATGAGCCGATTACTTAAAAGAACACAGTAGCTGTTTCTTAATTTTGTTTCATTATGAGAAGTTGTGGGGTTTTTGAATAGAAGAAAAGAGAGAAGTAATCTTTACAATAAAACTTCAGATTTCTGTCCTTTGAAAGAACTGCACAGAAATAGCATTTAGAGTCTGTCTCAAACCCACAAAACCAGTAAATACAGAGTTGGGGATGCCACTATACCCACGGCACCCCTGGCTAGGGTAACTTGCCCTCTTTCTGTTCACAGTGGCATAATTATCTTTCCCTTGGGGAACACCAAGGTCAGCCTAAAGTCAAGACCGGCTGTAAATGCATGTGCTGTCTGTGACCTGGCTGTCTTCCAGTGTGGACAAATGTGGCTGGGCTACATAAACACACAGGGAAAGGCCTGTCACAGTGCACCCCACAAGCCTGCGATTCAAAATCCCTCTGAGTCCTTGATCACAGCATTACAATCTAATGAGCTTATAACTTGGAGACTGGCATATATATACTCTGGGAGCTGGAAAAAAACAAAAACAAAACAAAAAACCAACCTGAACCTTTACGTTCTGATACACAGATCTTTTCAAGGTGTAAGAGTCACATTTGAGAAAACGTACTGTCCTCTGTAAGTTTTGGCATGTGAAAATTCTAAGTTTAATTGTCCCCTTGCCAAAAAAGTGTCAAACAACTTATATTAATTCTCTTGAAAACAATACAAAACAGAAAAAAATCTGTTAATGTTTGGTCAACTCAAAATCTGTGAGAGTGCTCCTTTTAAATCTTTGCCATGTGGCTGCTGAGAATAAATGTCTACGATTGCTCTTCTGATGGCCCAAACCTAGGAGTTCAAGAGTCACCCGAGTTAACACTGTGGTCCTATCTGGAGTTTGGAAGGAAAGGTGATGTGGAGTCATTTAGGGAGTTGCTCTAACACAAAGCCCTCCATTTGTATCAATACACACAAATGGTAAAACGAAACATCTAAGTAGTCTAAAACGGTTATCAACGCCTGCCTTCCTCCCTGGTTTCCCTTAGTGAAGTCTCAACTGACGTGACTTCCTCCCCACCACAGAGCTCTCATTACCATGGTTGTGCAATCGATGGCTTTGTATGAGCAACTGAGTATTTAAACACTGAATATAAGGTTAGTCCTGAAACAAAGCTGAGTATGCCGCTTTGGCTCGACTGTGGGCCCCACCAGACACTCACGGACAATGCATTGATTTCCTCCTGGGAGAGTCTTCCATCCAGGGCAGCAGTAGGAATGGAATCTAGAACCGCACACGTTGGGCCTGCATGGGGACAAATGCGGTAATACCCAGGTAAGGATGGGCGCAGCAACACAAAAATAGCTCTTCCCAAGCAAAGCCTGGGCGAGTAGATGCCAGGACAAGGAACAAATCAAAGCTCTACTTCAAATTCTTGAAGCTTGGGAGGCAGATGTGGAAGTAAATGGACTAGACTTTGGAATGGGGGAGGGTCCAGAACATCTAAACATCCCCTCTCATCTGCCCTCCCTTGCTTGACTTTTTAAACCGGGAAAAGAAACAAGAAACTCATAAATTGCTACCTACTATTCTTGAGTCCGGATGCTGAGAACAAAAGGCACACCCCGTTCAAATATCCTGGCCCTTGTTCCCAAATCCATCCCTCCTTGATCAACTGCTGTCTCTGGCCCCTAAATGTCAAGGGAAGCGACTTCGAAGGCAGAGCGCTGGATCTGGGATGATAACTAGCGACTGCTCCCGCACACGTCCTCAAACAAAAGGCTCTAGAGCTGCGCCCCCGACGGTGGGGAGCAGGCAGACTCCGGGGGGGGCCCTGCGTTGGGCAGACCCAGGCCCTCTTTCGTCCTGACACCGGGAACCTTTCCCAGCACCACAGACGTTGCACATGCTCCGCCATCCGCACCCAGAGGCCCGCTCCCACTGCCAGCCAGCCAAAGCCCCCTAGGGAGGGCTTTCCGCGAAGCAATTGAGAGGAAAACGAGGGACGGTCCTGGAGCTCTACAGTGGTGTGTGTGGGGGGTCTTTAAGTGTCCTAGTGGAGGGGACTGAGCCTCTACCCGCCAGTGCAACAGTCAGGGAGGGTGTGAAGTAGAAGGCAGGGAAGCCGAAGTGCCCAGCACAAGCCAGCCTCCCCGCCGCCCACCTACCCTCGGAGTATGTCCTGCTGTCCTCGCCTGCGGACACGGCTCGCCGCTACCGCACCCTCGTCCCGGTACTCGGGCGCCGCGAAGCCGCCCTCGGAGCCCGCTGCGGCGGGCCGGACCTGTTGCGGGGGCGGCTGCGGCCGGAGCGTCTTAGGTGGCGGAGGCTGGAGCTGACCGGCTGTGCCATGCGCCCAGAGCGCCACACAACCCAGCCACACGAAGTAGGGCTGGAGACAGGACCGCCGCCGTCTCCCCATCGCAGGCGCCAAGAGCGCGCAGATCGAGGCCCGCCGAGAGAGGGCTGTCGAAGAGCAAATCCGTGAGGCCCGGAAAAAAAAAGTCAGGGTCCGACCAGCCCTTCGTCAGCTCACGGGATTCTCTTGGGTTGTGGTGCCCTGGTGGAGCGCGATGCACCGACAGCTCCTGAGTGGCAGCGTGCAGGGCGCGGGCTTCTAGCGCTGGGGGCAGTGAGGCGCAGCGGCAATGCAGCAGGGAGCCCCGCGCGATCCACGTTGCATCCCCCGGGCCACTGCCCCGAGCGACTCCAGGACCGCCAGCGGGTGGGGGCGGGAAATTACAAAAGTAACCCGAGCAGCCGCGGCATAAAGTTACAAAGAAAGCGGACCTCACAAGGGAAAAAAAAAAAGCGCGGGGCGGGGGGTGCAGAGGCTGAGCAGATTCCCGTGCGCTCCGGAGCACAGATCCTGGAAAGCTGCAGAAATCACCAAAGGAAGCAGGCGAGCGAACAAAGGTCACCCCCCCAAAAGAAGAGGGGGGTCTCCTCGGGGCTCGTTTGGGGTCCTATAGAGTAGCTAGGCGCGGGCGGCGGCTGCACAGCCCGGCGGAGGTGCGCAGGGCCCGGGCGAAGGGCTGGCTGGCGGGCGGGAGGGAGGGCAGGAGGCTGGACGCCCGGGAAGATGCCGCGGCGGAGGGCGCGGCGCCGGGGTTTTAGAGGCCCGGCGGGGCGCGGGGCGGGACGGCAGGCGGCGGCTGTCAGAGGGGGCCGGGGCGCAGCGGTCCACACGTGGAGCGCAGCCGGGACGGAGGGGCGAGCGGCACGGAGTGGGCGGGGACAGTGTTACGGGGCGATCTCGGGCAGAGACTAGGGGGAGCTAGCGATGGGGGAGGGGAAGAGGCAGGAAGGGGGCAGGGCGAAGGGAGCGGAGGGGACTGAGATTGGGGAGACGTTGCGGGGGCGAGGAAGGGGGGTTGAGCCTCCAGTCTAAGTTGGAAGCGGGCCTTCGGATGAGGGATTGGCGAGCCGGGGTGCCAGAGGAAATGAGAGGGGGATGGGGAGGTGAGGGCGAGGAGAGAAGTGGGAGAGAGGAGGGAGAGGAGGGGGCCCGGGCCCGCTGGAGGGGCGAGGCGAGGCGAGGCGGCCAAGCTTCCCGTCCCGTCCCGCTCCTTGGCCGCTAGCTCTGTTTTGACTGCCTTACAAAGCAAGCAGACGGAGGGGGAAGGGGCGGCCAGAGACCAGGTTTGGGGAGAGACCCCGCAGCGGCCCCTGCCTCTCCTCCTGAGAGCTCCGGGGTCTCGAGGACTGCAGACAAGAGAACCTAAGGGTGCTACTGAACTTCCCCGTGGGACAGAGGCCTCATGGCAGAAAATGGGACCCAGTTCTGCAGGAACCGAGACTCTGATGCGAGATTGGGGGGGAGGGGGGTTCGCAGATGGCTAGGGACACACCCACACACTGGAGCTCAGCGTCTGTCCTAGGAGTCTAGGCCCTTCGGATCGCCATGCTACCCCCACCAGGAAGACCATCAATCGGCAGAACAAACGGGCTGCACGTTTCCAGATTGAACTGCCTCTCAGTGTACAGAAGGAATTCATATGGCAAGGAGACTGGGCCACGCGCTGGCGCCACAGTCGCAAGAAGTCCTTAGAGCAGCTGTACTCAGGTGTGACCCCAGGCAGAACTCTGCCTGGGTCCTTAAAGCAGAATGGTTTGTTGTTGGGTCACTTCGAAGCACAGTTGGTAAATGGGACCTGGGCGTGGCTTTGGTTATTGTCTTGGGCCCCCTCTGATTAATGATTAAACTTGGCAATTGGTGTGATGAATGGCCTGTAAAATTAGGGCGTCTTTCCTTCAGATTCTGGGGTCTTTTGTGGCCCTGCCTTCAGGAGGTCTCCATGAAGCCCTTGCATCTCTCAGTCAGTGGAATTAATGGGCCAAGGGACCACACACCTCTGAAAACTTAGGAATGAGCAAGCAGTTTAGGAAATGGTTCTTGAGAACAGTGACCAGCTTATTCCAGCCCAGAAACCCTCACTTTAAAAGAAATGAGCGTGCATCCTTGTTTTTCCTTGCCTGGATTGTCCAGATGTGCTATTTGACAGCCAAAAATTCTTGGAGAATTGGCACACATCCCTCCTTTATTTCCCTAGTGTAGTTGTAGTTGGCAGACAAAGGCTCTCAGGTAGTAACCCTTCTAACAGCATCCACATAGAGAGTAAAGAAAAGGCAGGAGTCACAGTTTGCAGGAGGGGACACGGGGAACAACAGAGGTATTTTATCTTCTGCATTTTGAGCCAAACAAATAATTGTTTAAAGAGACAAATAAATGATCTCACAAGTTAAAGCAGCATTTTAACCTTATCCCTGACTGCATTTAATACTTAAAAGACTTCATATTTTATTCCTGCTTATTGCATTAAGCCCAAGTGTTCTAAAATCGCATATGCATTCATTCTTTCACCCCATAATACTACTTTTAGGAGCCTGTATAAAAATACCTGGAAAAATGCAAAATGATGGTTCCTTTAAGTGGTTCACTGCAGCAGTCTTGTATTAAGGAGGGACTAGCAATATAACCCTCATCAATGAAGAATTGGCTACATACATGCTTAATTTGTTTTATGGAATACTGTGCAAATATAAGAAAAATTAATTAGAAGCATTGTGTTTCTCTGGAGTGATGTCTAGCAAAGAGGGTTGGGGGAAATCAGCAAGGTGTTGACAAAACAGGTCATTTATTGAGTGTCAAAGTAGAATACACATTGACAGGAACTAAGGAGGGGAATAATGAGCCATTGTTCCATGGTTGCAGAGTTTCTATTCCAGAGTATGGAAAAGTTCTAAAACGTGATGGCTGCACCTTGGGCACAAGCTATCCTATTTAAGCAAAATGATTAAAATAGTAAATTTTATTATAATTATTTCAAATGAAAGATATATAATTTCACATTGCATGCTGCCTTTTGTCAGTGTGTTTGTGCTATGCTTTGTTTTCTAATGGAAGCCTGAGTAAAATCTAACAGAAATGACATGTAAGGGATAAAGAATATAGGAGAGAACATAGTGGAAGCCATACCTACTCTTACAGTTTTGAAACCATCTCTATAGTCTATATGTAATTAAAAATAATTAAATTTCAAAAGAACTCAAAGCAAACTAAAGTAAACTCGTTACATTTATAACATAGTCACAGAGTAGGCAGTTAGTCAGAATCAAATATTGGACAATAAGTCTCTAGGGAAATACAAATTAGGAATGAAAGAAACATGAAGAAGTCTAAAATTCCATTCAAAGGGGAGGTTGTGTGAGCCTGAACTCGAGCCCACAACTCATGTAAAAGGCCATGTGTCGTGATGGTGCACATCTGTAATCACAGCTTTCCTGTTTTGAGATGTGGAGGAGAGAGGAAAGAAATCACCCAGAAACTCATGTGCTCAGTAGCCTAGAGGACACAACAGCAGAACACGAAGAAGGCACTGCCTTCATAGGTGAGAAGGTAAGAACCAACTCTCAAAAGTTTTCTCTGACCCCAGACATACACATGTATAGTCAGGAAGGTATTGTGTATCAATGATTTATTTTTTGTTGTGAATGGAGAGTTACTGGCTTTTTTGATTATATACTTAAGTTGTTAATGTTATTGCAACTAAAAAATGTTTTTGGTGATAAAATTTTGATGCTTCAAGTTTGATTTAAACCACTTGGGGAAAATAAATAGGATAGAGACTGGGTTTTGAAACCATAGGTTGGCTGTAATTTTTTCCATGCCCCTTACTGAACGTTCTTAAGCTAATACCCTATGGGGAAAGAAGAATCAGTACGGCCAGGAAGACTCCAAACGGTGGGGAGAAGGCAGGCTGCATAGTGAGCTTGGGGCCTGTGGAATGACACAGAAGTGGATGCCTCATGTATGCCTGGCTGGTGCTGGGGAAGTTGACCGCTTGGAAAAGTCAACAGCATATGCTAAGGACAGCCCTCTAGCATCTGCCATCTCCGGGAAGGGGAATAAAAGTGGGCAACCTATCAGGACTAGAACCTTTTAGACAACAGCTGTTCTATGACTAAAACAGAATCAGCTGTGCTTCCCACGAATACCCCAACAGAGGTCATACACCCACACTATGACAAGGTGACCCCCACCCCACTTCCTGAATAGCCTCAGAGAAGACCCTGTGGGGAGTGTGAGTGCCCATCCTCCATGCAGTAAGGAGTCAGGCTTTCACCTTGTTAGTGAAGAAGCTGGGCTTTGAACCCCTTAGTCAGGATTCTCCAGAGAAAAAAAACCAACAGTAGTTCATATGGGGAGATGTATTTTACTAGAGGAGGCTTACAGAACCACTGAAAAGCCTCTTCTGTAAGCTGAAAATTCAGAGACCTCAAAAGCTTGACTCATCCCAGGAAGCCAGACACCACGCCACAGAACCAGGGAGACCAGAAGCAGAGTTTCCGTTGAGTTTGAGAACCTCAAAGGACTCCTCTTGTCTGACCAGGATGAAAAGTTTAAAAAAATAAAAAAACCAAAACAGAGACCAAGGATCAACCATTTGTGTCTTATCTTTCATGTTGCTGTGATAAAAACACCATGACCAAAGGAGCTTGCGGAAGAAAGGACTGATTTGACTCATGGTTCCAGTTTACAATCCGTCATTGTGTGGGGAGGGTCAAGGTGGCAGGAATGTCAAGCAGCTGGTTACATCACATCTACAATCAAGAGCAGAGAGCACTAAATTAATTTGTGTCTGCTAGTGACCAGCTTGCATTCTCTTCTCATTTAGTTCAAGGTTCAGCCCACAAAAATGGTGTCACTCATATTCAAGGTGGGAGATCTCCCCTCAATTATTAAGAAAACTCCCCCTAGATGACATGCCCATAGGTGAACTTAATCTAGGCAATCTCAAACTGAGACTTCCTTCCCCTGTGAATCTAGTTCAGTGGTTCTCAACCAATGTCATGACCCCATTGAAAGGGGCATATCAGCCTGCATATCAGGTATTTACACTACAATTTATCACAACAGCTAAATTAGAGTTATGAAGTTGCAACAAAAATAATTTTATGATTGGGTGCCACCACAACGTGAGGAACTGTATTAAAGGGTCATAGCATTAGGAAGGTTGAGAACCACTGTTCTAGAATGATACCACTAACTATAGCAAGCTGGAAATTTTTTTCAGAAGAAAGAGCCAGAAAAAAAGGTTTGGCTCCTCTTTCTTGTGTTTCTTGTGCCTCAAGTCCCCAGCTAATGAACTGGTGCTCAGTTATACTGAATCTATACACTTGGTTCACTGACTCCCAACCTAGTAATCTCTTCAGTAAACACTTCACAGACACAAACAGAAGTCATGGCCTGCCAGTTTTCTAGACATCCCTTGATCTGATCTATTCACACTGGCATCATTCAAAAGAATCATCATGCTTCCAGTCTCACAGTAGAAATGCCCCTATCTGATTGGATGGTACATGAGATGCTCTACTGACTATGTAGACACCCACACCATGGCACTATCCTAAGGAGCGGAAGTAAGGTACCATTGTCCTTCCCAGCTAGGGGGACACCCATAAGCTACAGAGAGAAGAAGACTGTGCTCCACTCCTGCTTTGCTATGGTGTGTGTTCCTTTTCCTGGAGTGTCCACAGGCTTAGTGTGGAAATAGGACTTGCTAGGGAGGCTGCTAAAATATAGTTTAAATATATGTCTCATAATGCAAAAACCAAAGTGACCGAAACTCAGTTAAGAATCACTCACCTTGTAAAACCCAGGAAATCTCAAACAAATCAGAAATGAAAATCCATATTCACCAGCACCAAGAGGGCATGGATGCTGGATTTGTCTGACAGTATTTTTAAAGTAGCCATGCTAAGAATGCTTCAGCAAGTACTTGTGAGCATAGATAAAAAGAAAGGAATGAGAAAGAATGAAATGTTTAGAACAATAATACAGCAATATAAACATGTAAGTGGTGTTGCTATCTTCAACCTTATTCTCATTATTATTACTGTTATTATTATTGTTATTGATATATAATCATGATGAGTTGCTCAGGCCCAGGAACAATCAATCGATGAATTTTCAGTTTGAAGAATACAATTACTGAAACTAAAAATTTAGAGAAAAACAGTTTAAAATTATCACTATCAAAATCCAAAGAGAAGAAGGAATAATGGCTAAAACTTTCCAAGATGGGGCAATAAATATATACACACAGATTCTAGAATCCTAGTAAATCATAAACACAGTAATCCAAAATAAATTGATATCAAGATTCATCACAAAGTAACTAAAGTCAAACATAAAAATATTTTTAATTCAGCCATAGAATTAACTTTACTCATTGGAGAAAAGAAATTGAGTAGGAGGAGGTCTTTCTCCAGAAAAGACAGAAGTGGAAGAAATTGTCCACCTAAAATCCTATACTGGAATATGACATTTTCAAGTCAAGAGCAAGGAAGAGTTTTTCTCTAGAAACCTATTATAAGTGGCCAAAGGAAATTCTCTAAATAAAAAGAAAATTATAAGAGGGACTCTAGATACACCGAGAAGGAGGAACTACTAGTAGGCAATACAGACACATGAAGAAAGATGGGCAAATGCAGTAAGATTTATTTTTTTCTAATTTTATTACACTATTTATGTGTTCCTCAACGTATGTGTAAGAAGCACCCAGGAGAAGTATCAACTATACAGAGGGGCATTAAAAGCTGCAGGATATTAGGATCTTGTTGAATGTGCTGCAATAAGACAAAGAGGAGACATAGGGCCACCTTTCTAACGAGGAAATCACTCTCCAACTCTTGGTAGTGCTTACCAAGCACTACTTGGTAGTGCTTAGATACACTATAGAAACTTCTATAGTGTATCAAAGAAGTAGGTATTGGGGAATCTGGGTAAAGAATAGATAGGATCCCCTCACTGTCTTTTCAACTTTCTGTTAATTTCTGCATAAGGGAAAATGGTGCCAGAGAGATGGTTTAATACTTGTTGCTAAGTCTGAAGAACTGAGTTTGACCCTCAGGACTCATAGTGGAAGGGCGTCATCAGTTTCCACAGGTTATCCTCTGACTTCCATAGGCATGTACATCATGGCATGTAAACATGCACACCACCACCACCACATACATGATATATAATATATACAAAAACACTTTTTAAATTAGTGACTCCAACTTGCCTATCTTGTCAGTGTGAAATGGAGACATTGCTTCCACCTAGATGAAATAAAATGGCAAAATCTTGGTAATTGTTAGTGAATAGTCCTTTATCAGAAATTTCAGCCAACAGGCTGAATTACAAAAGCACAAAGACTGAACTGAAAACCACCACCAATCAATAGATCTAGTTGGGTTTTATAGAATAGTTTATCTAACAGTCACACGATACACATTCTCCCCAAGACTATGCAAATTATCCATCATGGTAGTCATCACCTTTGGCAATAAAACACACCTTGCCAAATTGTCAGAGAATAGAAATTAAAGTACATCATAAAATTACCAATTAAAGTTGAAACTAATAAGCAGAAAGGAATGTCATAGCAATTAGAGATTAAATACTATTCTTCTAAAAACATTCATATAAAAAGGTCTTAAATAAAAAACCCTATACTAAATTAAAATGAAAATTAAATTTATTGTACTTAGAGGGAAATTTTAGAATCTACAGTATATACTAGGAAGAAATATTTAACATAGATAGTCTAAATTTTCACATTAGGAAACTAGAAGAGAATAGTGAGGTAAATCCCAAGAAAATATGGTAAAAGATACGAATGAAATAATCACAGGAAAGTGATAGAGAAAATAAACAATACCAAAGTTTGATATTGAAAAGTGTCAGTAAGATGTAGCAAAGCTAGGTAGAAAAAGACACATATCGTTATGTTAAGTGAAAGAACTATCAGTATTTACTCTATGGACATTAAAAGGATAATAAACACACAGTATAAGCAACTATGCTACATGCCTGCTAACTTAAATGGAGTGGACTAATGGCTTGTGGGTCATGGCTTACCAGTGTTTACACTGCATGAATAATATCATTGAATAGTCCCATAACTTTTAAGATATTGAAATGGTAATTAGTAGTTTTCCAAAGTTTATTTCTACATTTTGATGGTGCTGTCTAAAATTCACTGGACTTTCACCAAACATTTAAGGGACAAATGATATAAACATTCTACAAATCTCCCCAGAAAATGGAAGCAAACAGAATGTTTTCCATCCCATTCTGTGGTACCACCATTCCTCTTATATCAAAACCAGAGAAACTTCAAGAACAGAAAATTACTGACAAATAATGAACATAGACTCAAACAAACCCCTTTGAAAAATAATAGCAAATCCAATGTAGCAATATATTAAAGGAAATATACAATATATTAAAGGAAATGTACACTGTGACGTGTGGGTAGTGGCTTTAGGAGTGAAAGGCTCACTTAACATTTATGGATTAGCATGATATGTCACTTCAAGAGAAAACTCAGAAGCTGGGGAGATGGTTCAGTGAGTGGGTAAGAGCACTTGCTGTGCAAGTAAAAGGTTCTGAGTTCAAATCCCCAGCACTCATGCATCCAGATGAGGCCATGACACTTGTGACCGCAAAACTGTGGAGACAGGAGGATACTTATGGTTTTCTAGTTGCCATTATAGCTCCAGGTTAAGAAATGTTCTCTCAAGAGAATGAAGTAGAGAACAACTGAAAAGGACATTCTATGTCCTCTCCTCTGTCCTCTGCCCATGCATGGATGTGCACAACACTACACACGAGTACATATGCTACATGTACCAACCACCCCTATTTTTTTCAAAGAAGCAAACTCATGGTCACAGCAAACCAATAACCATGCAGAAAAAAGAAAGCATTTAAAAACTTTCAACAACCAGAGACAGAGATTTCCTCTGCTTAAAAAAAGGTCTCTGCAAAGCCCTGTGGCTAACACATGTAGCAATCAGAACTGAATTCTTTTTTTTTTTTTTTTTTTTTTTGGAACACTCAGGTTAGGACTGCTTCAGGATTGGCGCTACAGCAAAGATGGCTTCCATCATCATTTCTAGTGAACGCTGTACTATAATAAGACAAAAATAGGGACTCAAAACATAAGTATTGGGAGAGTCTTTAAAACAGTAGATGTTTGCATGTAACAGGATTGAGTATGTAGGGAATACTGAAAAAATAAGAAACCACTAGAACTAATAACCAGTTTGTCAGTTGCCTTCTTATATATCACCAATGAACAGTTGATCTGAAGAGAAGCTGCTTAGATATAACTATACTGAATTTGCACAGCATTACCAGAAGGAAAACTCTAAAGAGCAGAAGAGAAAAAGATCTAAAGAGTTAGAGAAAAGCTGTTTGCCCATCAATGAGACCTCAACATCTAGAACTCACTGCAAGACCAAATAATCCCTCTGCTACTTCACCTATGGGTAATGACTGTAATTCTTAAGTTTCCATGGAAACACAAAGCAGCAACGATGAGGGGAATGACCATAGGATTGTCAGGAATTACTGAAGGGGTCACAGTCATCTAGACGGGCTACAACATACTTCCCATGCACTTATCTCTAAATTGGTGTTTTTACATTTTTAAAAAAAATTTTTTCATATTCAAAAGTTATTTGAGTCTTGATTCCTTCTTGTACCCCCTTTCACTGCTCAGGTCCTTATACTCCCTCCACAAGCTACCCACACGGGGCTTTTACAATTTACTGATTTTCTGTTATCCAAAGGAATCAGTTTTGCTTAGTCATTTTATCCTGTAAAGCGCATTTTAATTTCCTGATTTCTTTTTCTTAAACTTTCATGTCCAGATACTTCCATTTATTTTTAATTACTCAGTAAGTGTGGAACTATAGTTTCTCCCTAAACCCAACCAACCTCAGGTAATTCCTACTTTTTTGGTATATGATATGTTCATTATCTTTTAACCTTCAATTTAATTTTGAATTTGAAGTAGTTAAAGAAAGGGAGTATGATTTTAATATGATTACATATTTTTGTATTTGTGAATACTAATTTCTACATACCTTGAAACATTTTCAGGGTTTATGCCCTGTCTTCTACATATCAATGTGACTATCTGAACATTATCTGTATCATTACATGGTGTTGGTCTTTTTAAATGTTCCATAAGGGCTTAAAAAGAAAGCATATGCACATGCTCTTGACACACAAATTGGGACATCTATTGGCTAACATATAAGCATTCTATAATTAAAACTCTCCATTAGCTTTTTGTTGTCTGTCAATAGCTAATCTCTCCTTACTTTACAGACACAATAAACTCTGATACTGTGCATGGCTCCAATCTTATTCTTTTATACTCTTGGGCTATTTTACTATAAACTCTCACATCTTTGTTTGAAACAGGGGTCTCTCTTTTTACCTAGGCTGGTCTGGCACTCACTATGTAGTCCAGGCTATATAGCAAGCTTCCCAACCTATTTTTCTGAAGTGGTGGGATGCCAGGCATAAGCCACTTGGTGTAACACACACAGTGTGAGTAATTGTAGTTAAATTGTATGCCTTATATTCATACAGTGGTGGAGTGCTATCTCTGTAACATTCCCTTTAAATTGATTCCCTAGGACACTGATGCTTATACCTCAGATTTCACTTTGCTCCTATCACATGTATAACCTGTCTAACCTATCTTTTAGTTCTGGGGCTGCTTTTTTTGTTATGTATTTAACACCTTCTCCCCCCCTTCCCCTACTGAAACTTTACTGAACCTGCTATTCTTTGTGTGAATACATTCTCTATATATGATGCATCAAAATATTATTGGTTTTAAGTTTTACTTGGTTTTGTTTTGTATTTTTGTTTTAAACACTTTGTTTCTGAGTCCATGGATTTTCTTGCCCCCCCCTCTCTGTGTGTGTGTGTGTGTATATGTGACTGTCATTTCAGCATAACAGCTATTATCAACCTCATTGGAACAGCTGTGCCTACTCACAAGAGACCCTCAAGACTGGGCTTGTTGACATTCCCTCAAAGAACGAGGGCCTGATAAGGGCCATTAGACTTTCATCTGAGATTTCAGCCTGGTCCTGCACCTCCTCCCTACCAGCTGTATGGGTTTCTCCCTGGGCTGCATGGCTGTATGTGGTCTATTGTTGTCAAGAGGTGCTGTGGGTACCAAACTGAGTGTAGGCTTCATCATCTGTGTACCTGTGGGTAAGTTGTTAGTCATGTTGGGCCGAGATTTTCAGTGATATATCTGCCTTGAGGTCACCCATGCTATGGATGTAACCCCCAACCCATGTTCTAGAAGTCACTCCTCCAATAAACTCCAATAGTTCTCTCTCTATCTTGCTCTTTGGTGTGGCTTGGGCACTTTGCAGACAGCTGAAACTTTAGAACTTTGGTTTAGCTATGAAGTGTATGCATCCTATGATTTGCAAGGTGCATATTTTTTTTGTTTTTAGGTGTGACTATGGAAGCACTGATCAGGATTTATATTTTTCTAGCCATAACTTCTCATTATAGCAGCTTTAGATAATATTGATTGATGTCCCCATGAAAAGTCAAATAATCAGTGCTTTCCTATTATGTCAAATACTAATAGGATAATGTCATTTATTAACTTATTCACCTTTAAATGATCATTGATAAATCATTAATAGAGTAAGACAATGAATTTTAAAAAGGAATTTCCTCAAATTTTGGTTTATTCACTTTATCTACTCCTGGTAGATATTGTCATTTATGTTTTATTTGTTTGTTTCTGGAACATAGTATTACACTGCATCTACCAATTTAGTTGTTGCTTTTGTCAGGAGAATGAATGTTTCATTATTCTATCTTTGACTATCTTTTGGACTCTGTGCAGATTTCCTTATTTTGATGACAGATGATGTGTTTGCCTGGCCTGTTAGTTGATCATCTGGCCTCAATTGCTGTGTCTTGTTCTATGCTGGTTGTGGTTATGTGAAAACTTCCTTCTTTGTTGGTGATCTGATTATCAGCCAAGTCTATGATTGTTTAATTTAGTCTGAAAAAATGTTAATGTTTGATTTGGTTTTTGCTTCTTAACATATATTATAGGTTCTTAGGTCTGAAGATTTTACTTACTGGTCATTTATCATCTCTATTTTTAAACATATTTGACTTTGTATTTGAAAACTGAACAAGAGACTTCAACGTACAAATTAGTAATGCATCACAACAGTGCTAATTATACCTGTATTGCTACAATTAAACTAGACTATAATTGAGAGTCTGCTTGCACACACAGGCAGTGCCGAGTGAACTCATTAGGTTAGAGAGAGAGAGAGAGAGAGAGAGAGAGAGAGAGAGACAGAGACAGAGAGACAGAGAGACAGAGACAGAGACAGAGAGAGACAGAGAGAGAGACAGAGAGACAGAGAGAGACAGAGAGACAGAGAGAGAGACTTGTGAAGTTGGAGGGAAAAGTAGTGGTGCGTAAGAGAGGAAATATAGGGGAGAGAAAAGCAGTTAACTCTATCAAAATCTATTGTGCATGCTTGTATGAAATCCTTAACTTAAAAAAATATTTTCAAAAGATTCTTTCTCATTAGGTTAATGCTATTATTATTTCCTAGGGCAATTCCATTTGAATTTTCCATTGCCACTCTTCTAGATAATTGTCATCTGTAGCATGCAGCATGTCACTTCCTGGATACCCACACTGCCCTATTCACAATGTCCTCATCACTCAGTTTATTTGGTACAGGAATGTACCTAGCACAAAGCAACTTTCTCAGATTCCTAGAAGCTAATAGTGGCTCATGCTATTCTTTTTAGTTTCCTACCAGTGAAAAGATTGAACTTCCTGTCTTTGTTAGGATTCTACTGCTGTGATAAACACTCCGATCGAAAGCAACTTGAGGAGAAAAGAGTTTATTTCATCCCACGGTTTATAGTCCATTATCCTGGGAAATCAGACCAAGAATTCTGGACAGAAATCTGGAGATATGAACATATTCAGGCCACAGAAGGCTGCTGCTTACTGGCTTGTTTCCCATGGCTTGCTCAGCTTGCTTTCTTCTACAACCCAGGACCGCCTTGCTACATGTGGCGCTCACCACAGTGGACTGAGATCTCCCATGTTGTAGCTGTGTGTTTTTACTCTTACTCTTTGCTCCTTGGCTTTTTGGGAGCCCACCCTCAGTTCCCAAATAAATCCCACGGAGGCTTATTCTTTCTCAGCTTGACTTATTTCTAGCCATCTTCTCATAACTTAAATTATAGCATCTTCCTTTTGCCTCTGGACTTTTACCTTTCTCTATTTCTGTATGTCTTTTTGTGTACTCTTAGTCTGTGTCTGCTGTGTGGCTGGCCCCTGGAGTCCTCCTTTCCTCCTTTCTAGTTCCTTGATCTTCTCAGCTTTCTCCTCCCATTTATTCTCTCAGCCTTCCAGCCACACCTTTCCTGCCAAGCTATTGGCTGTTCAGCTCTTTATTAGACTAATCAGGCAAAGTAACACAGCACACAGCTTTAAACACATGCAACACAAAAGAATACAACACATCTTTGCATCATTTAAACGAATGTTCCACAGCATGAACAAATGCAACACAGCTTCAAATACTATTCCACAACACCATTATCAATCATTAATCAAGAAAGTGCTCCCACAAACCTGATGAAGGAATTTTTCTCAATTTTCTTTCCAAATGATTGTGGCTTATGTCAAGTCAAAAAAACCAAACCGAACCAAACAAAAATTGATCAGAACACTTCCGATACTTTTCCTGACACAGGCATAGTTTTTGTGTGTTGTCTCAGCTTGTGCTATGGTTGAAGAACTTCTAACAATTAAATTTTTCTGTCAAATATTTTGTCTACCATGCATGTGTTCCAGGGACATACTAGAAATTATATTTTACAACAGAGTTGAGATGAGTGGGTTCAGGAAACTTCTCTCTTCTGCTTTCCCCTCCCTTCTCTCCTTTTCATTTGGGGTTGAACATTTTGAATTGTATGACATGAAATTCTGTCCTTTCTTTTGACTGCATCTAAGAAATTTTGACTAGTTTCTCCTCTTTGTTATTCTCTCATTACAGTTGGGAATAGGGGGAGTTTCAGATGTTTTCATTCTACCATCTTAACTTGGAAGTCTGTACGAGTACTTTAAATAAATTTTAATCAAAGCAATACAAACAAATGGTCACAAATCAAATCATGCAAAAATATTTTGTTAAGAAACAACTGAACCCAGCTCCAGGGAGGCTGAACTCAACCTCACTCCCCATAGGAATTTTTTCTTTTTCTCTGTAAATGGAAGGGAAAATTGCATATTGTGAAGTGTACATGTTGTAAGTATATAGTTTGGCGAACTGTGATGATGGTCCAAAGCTATTTAACTATTCCTGTTAAGACATAGACTATTTCCATCACTAGGGGAAGATCCCTAGTGCAATTATGTATGTATTATTGTACTCTGTGTTAGTCTGTCTCAAGTAGAACATATAAACATCAAATGAGTGGATTCATACAGCATGTTCTCATAGCTTTTTTCATGTAGTATGAAGTAATAACTCATTCATAATGTAACAATTGTCAGTTTTTCCCTTATTAATATACATTATTCCATTACCTGCTTTGTTTAGAAATTGTACATAGGGATAATTTCAACTAGAATCTGTTAATATTAAAATTTCTCTATTCATTTGTTGACTAGCATGCAATGGTTCTTTCAGCTTAGGGTTACTGGAAATTTGATTGGAATTTCAATTAATTTGTAGACAGAGTTTGGAAGAGTGGACACCTCATCAGTACTCAATGTTTGAATCAATGAGTCACAGGTACAGAACAACTTTTATTAGGTCTTTGTTGATTTCTTTTAGTAATAAATATATAATCATTAATATTTTGTTAAGTTTATCATAAGTATTTTAAGATCCTTGTGTGCTGTGGAGAAGCCTTATTAGTTCAATTAGTTTTTCTTGTTCAATGTGGTAGTTAATTTTATGAATTAATTGGGTATTTTTATTATTAAATTCGCTTCTAGTTTAGGTAATGTAATGGAGGCATTTTGTAAACTTAGCATCTTTAATAATAACTTTCAGTAAGATTATCTTTGTTAGTCATGGTGGGCTTGGTCCATTCAGTTGAAAGGCCTCAAGAGTAGAACGTAGAACTGAAGTTTCCCAAGGGAGAAGATAGCCTACCTAACTACAGAAGCTTCTCTTCCCTTGAATCTCCAGCTTGCCTTTCTGACATCCTATCCAGCAGATTTAGTGCTTACCTATCCAGCCTAGACTACCGAGAAAACCCGATCCTCAATATAAATTTATTTACATCTTCCTGACTTACACCCACCCTACTTTACATACATTCACTTTCCCTCCCATATCCAGCTTATTTATCCAGAATAAATAAGTAAACAAAAATATGATGAAGACTAAAGATAACAGCCAGGTCTATCCTTTCAAGCATTATAAGATTTGAAACAACATCAACTTAAAAAATAAAATAACTACAACTTTAAAGGTAATGTTTATATATAATCTAAAAATTCATTATAGGAAAAGAATGTTACCTGCTGTATATATTCATCAAACGTAGATTTTCAAGAAGTAATTTCCTTTGGATTGATTGTATATCAACAGGATTGCTTAAATTTCCCTACATAGTTGAGTGGGGATTCATTCTACATTGGAACAAATAAATCTTAGGTATAAAGGGTGGTCACATCCAAGATTTTGAAAGGTTTTGTTGCAGTTGGCTTCAGAAATTGCCCAAGATAGCTTGTGAAATTTGAATTTGCATAATTCCAGTAACCACTTCAGGGGGAAAAGGGAAGATCAGAAAAAAGAATGGGGACATGTTGTCAAAAAGATACTAAGCAAGTTCTAGTAAATCCGAAAGTTTATGGCAGAAACTGAAGAGTCAAGTGTCTTGGCAGCCTCCTATGGCTTGCACATGCCACAGGGTTTCCTAGATAAGCAGCTTTCTAAAATAGCCCATGATCCTTTGGGAAAAGCGCCAAGCACTTGGGTGACTTACTGGTCATTTTTAAGCCGAGAAAGCAGAATTTATGAGAGTAATGGAGTTGTTTTTTTTTTTTTTAAACTGATTATATTTAAATGGTTTAGAGAAAAATTAAATAAAATTCCCATATGTTGTGGTAATGTCAGAGCCAGAAACTAGTTGGAAAAGGAATAGAAAGATAAAAATAATATAAAATTCACGATAGATGTTAAAGTTTTGTTACAAGTTTTGCTTTCTGTAAGGAATGCAATTGAATTGGGAGTGGAAAATATGTAGCTTAATGGTCAATGTTTTAATAAAATGAGATTAAAGCTACAGTATATGAAACATTGAAAAGAGGTATCCTTAAAAAAAAAAAAAGTCTTACTTTTGTTTCTGCCAGATGTAGGGAGATACTAAACAAAGTTTTCGTCTATTTCTATTGAAATGAAAATTTAACAAGTAAACAATCTAGTCATCATAGAAACAAAACTAGTTTGCCTTTCTTGAGCTTCATTGTCTCAAACATAAAGAAATAGAACTTTAGTGGTCCAAACACACTTACAGGGGGTGTGGCAGAAACAGAAGAGCAGACGGAGGGGCAGAGTGGAGTCACATGTCCAGCTCTAACTTGGAGATTGTTGTGTTCTGAAAGAGGCAGTGGTGGGAAAACCAAGAATTCTGAAACCACCAGAGACCTCCAAGGGGCAGAGCTGTGTCCCTGCAGCCTTTCTCGAAGATTAAGGACAAGTAGCATTAGTGCTGACACATACTAAACACTCTGTGATAATCTGAAAACAGAAGTCGAGGAGAAATGTAAAGTGAGGTGGAGAGATGACCAGTTGCCAGGTCCATTTTGAGATCCGCTGCAGTTAGAAAAAAACTGTCAAGAAGCTGCAATTGGTAAAGAATGAGGTGGGAGGAAAGTGAGAATCCAGTTACAGGAATAAAGTCAAGAGCATTGTGTGCGAAAGGGCAGGGGATCAATTGTTCCCAAGGCTTCTGTTGAGTAATAGGATATGACTAAATGAATAGAGATAAAATGAACTAATGGGGGGTGTGAGTAAGTACTTTTTATGAGTTATTCTTGAGAAACAATCATTGGAAACAGGTTTAAAAGAAATGATTCCTAATGATAATCTGCTAGACTTATACATGGGTAAAGAGAAGAGTAAAAGTTTAGAAAGCGAACAGGAGCTTCTGTTGGTGTTGCAGCTTCAGCAGAGGAAGATGCCACAGGCCTCTTCTGTGTACTGTGTGTAAAGAACAAATTAGTCAGTGAGCACCACACAGCTGTAGCTTTTACAAATACCAGGAGGAAGCCCATGGAGACAGGTGCTTATCAGCCCACTGTATTAACTTAATCAGAGGAAAAATGAAATCTCTGGAGAAGGTCCCTACTGGTAGGAGTGGAGATGCAAAGGTAAAGGACCTGAATGTGACAGGTTAGAAGGTCAGAACTCGCTTCCTACCAAGGCATTTAAGAAACATCACAAGGAAAATTTCTGGCGATAAAGGTTCTAACTAGTGGATATTTTTCAGGTTACAATCTTCAAGTGCTTCTGCCCTGAGCAGTCCTTCAGAGAATGGGAGGGTTACTTCCACAGCTACTTCCAGGCTGAGGTTCCACTGAGGATATTTCAATGGAGCACTTTCAAAAATGCTAGCTGCAAACTAAGTGGGGGTCAGGAAGTAGGGATAGCAGTGAAATGTTTCAAAGGAATAAGAAAATAACAGAGTAGAGCAAAGCACCAAGGAAATTAATGACCATCACATTTTCTAGAAAGAAAGGAAAATGAAAAGGCAGAGGACTAGCAGACTCATGAGAATCAGACTGGCACCAATCCTCATTGCACCCTGACTAATAGAAAACATGACACTTTAGAGAGTGAGGAAGAGAGGCTGGCAAAAGAAATAGTGGACCAGTACAGAAATTAATCGCAGAGAATTGCAGGCCAGACTAGATACCAGAACCCCGGAAAGTATGACCAAAGAATTGTAGGTCAGACTAGATATCAGAACCCCAGGCTGGAGTGAGAAACTGGGGTATATTTAAATGTTTGCAAGCACTCAGCTTTGTCAGCTCATCATCTAGTTTCTTTTGCAAGGATCATCCTCACTGTGTAGCACTGGTGGGACTTGTATCTACAGCCTCAGATGTGGGGAAACATGGTGACACATTACCCACTAATGCTAAATTTCTACCGTTAGACACTGTGTCCGAGTCACTGAACCAGACATCTGGGATGCAATTTTGAAGGAGCAAGAATGAATCAAGACAGAAAAATAGTATATAGTAGTGAAAAGTTTTTCCTGTCAAAAAAATGTCCATTTTACACACTTGCTTCTTGAGTCTTGTTCTGTGATTTTCATCACAAACCTCTAACTTCTTTCTTACAGAGTCCCTTCCTGACTGAGATAGTTACTGTTTCTTTGCCTAGAAACTAAGAATCCTCTTTCATTTTATAACTAAATCAGATTCCATGTAATGGGCTTGAATAAATCCAGAGGGAAATTTGGTTTAAGTGGAGATAAAAGCCAATTACTAGTTTCTGATTATTGTTATTGTCTATTGAGGTCAAGGCTTCAGAGTGATTCATTAGCTCTTCCCATGATCATTACAAGAAAAACAAGGAACTCAAAGCCTTTAAACTAGTGAGATGGTTCAAAAGGTGTTAGATATGTTAGGGAAAGGGGCATAACCCTATCAAATCCACAAGTTCTAAGTCAGAGTCAAACAAAATGTAAGTAAAGTATATAACTTTTTACAATTCAATCCTATTTCTTAAAGCCACAAAGCTACCCAAGGCAAGGATCCAACTTGCAATTTGATGATGAAAGTTGCTGACAAATAGTGTCAGTTCAGTTCACCACCTAATTGGAGGTTTTCAAAGTTAGGTGAAGTGGGGCTGGAGAGATGACTCAGCAGTGAAGAGTGTTTGCTGCTCTTCCAAAGGACCTGCGTTGCATATCCAGCATCCATATCTGAACTACCTGTAACTCCAGAGACTCCAACATCCTCTTCCAATCTCCATGGCAGACTCTTGCACGCACAGGTGTGTGTGTGTGTGTGTGTGTGTGTGTGTGTGTGTGTGTGTGTGTAAGAATTTAAAAAGTTACATGAACCTCAAAAAAAGAAGTGAGTGTTAAGTTCAAAGGGGATAGATGCAGTTCAATTTGCTTGTTGTTCTTGATCACAAAATCATATCCTCCCATTGTTTTTCACAGTTACCAAGTTCAGATACCTCATACTCCTTGGCATAACGTGGATGAAATAGTTCCAACCGTGCAATGAAAGGACCTGGAGTGCATTCATCAAGTGTGTCCTATCCATCTCATTCCAAGTCTCTGGAAAGATCCCAGAAAGCTTCAGTGATTTGCTATTTAAATTAAAAGGGTAATTGCATTATGGACTTTATAATATATGTAGATGAAAATATGTGACAAAAATAACACTAAGAAATAGACATGGTGGCTCAAATCTATAATGCCAGCACTGGGAAACTTGGAAAGCTGGGACAGCCAGGACTATAGAGCAAGATCTTGCCTCAAAACTAGTAGGCTGGGGAGCCTTTTTTTCTTTATAGAGGAAAGCCAAGAGCCTGTTTCCTGTTGGGTTGCATGAGTTCTTTGAAGTCCCAAAGGGACAAGACAAAGCAGTGGTGACAGATGCTATACAGACTGGCTTACTATCACAGCAGTATCACACTGCTGAGGGATTATATGTCTTTACAGCATCCAGAAGCAGCCCAGACTCCTCATTCTGGAGAGGATGGAGAAATGTCACCTCATCCTTTGCTTGTTTGCTGCAAACACAACCCTAAAACATGTCCCAGGAAAATAGGTAGGATTACATTCTTGCCATACATAAGATACTCAGGACCCACACATGACACATTGCTGTTTGCAGCGTACTGATTCCTACTGCTTGAATCATTGTGTCCCTCTACAATCTATGTTGAAACAATCTCCAATATGGTTGGTCATAATTGAATGATGAAAACCCCACCCTCGTGAATGGAATTACTACTCTCTTAACAGAGGCTTCAGAGAGCCCCTGGGCCCTTTTCATTCTTTTGCACGTGCCTCCTGCCCTTTCTGCCATGGGAGGGTGCTGTAAGAACTGCGGTCTATGAAGTAGGGAGCTATACTTCAGCAAATATTGCATTGTTCTGAGTTTTAATCTTGGATTTCCCTGCCTCTTGCTCTTCATAGTCATCTCCTCCCTAACATCTGCATGTACTTATCTAGAGATAAATTTTCCTTTCTTTCTACAGAAAAAAAAAATAGTCCTTATAAATATATATCCATTCTACACTCTATTTAGGCTATTTTTTCTGCTTCCTACTTTCTAACTGTTCCAAACACTAAAACATGAAATTCTAACATATTTGTTTTTGCTTGTTTACAGAGTCTCCAATGTGTGCTTAGAGTATACGTACAGTTTATGGATGAGAGAAAGATTCACCTATTATTTTGGACCTAGGTCTCAGTGTGAACAAACAATAATTCACTATTGTCTTTCTTGTTCTTTTTGATATTGTGTGGTTCTTGATATTCTGTCTCTCTCTGATGGATTGTATACTTCTTTTTAGTAGCTTGCAGGTATAAAAAACTCGAATGTTCACAAAACAAAACAAAACAAAAACCCAAAAAACAAAAAGAACAAAATAAAACAAGAAGTACCCAAGCCATTGGAAGTCAAAAAATCTACCACCATGAGGGATTTCCCAGAGGAGCCCAATGAGAAGGAGGCAGAGTTCAGAGCCAAAAGTCGAACAGCATGAGTAATGAAGCTGGTGTGATCTGTCTTAAATATATTTACACATTTATGAAATGTAAGCTTGGATCACGTAGTGTCCATAAATTAAACAGCCAACGAGATTCCAAGATGAAGTCATTTTATTACATAGGAAAGTTTAATTTATCAACTTCAAGATCCCAGAACACATACTGTCTTTTGAGCTTTCTGAATGCCTTTGCTTGTTTTGGTGTTTGGCCCAATGAAAGATATCTCAGGAGATCATATTTTATACATGAATTCAAATATATGAAGCAACTTGATGGTCTGGAGTTTATATTTAAACAAGTTTGTGTTATCCTGGTTTAATTCTGTCCCCCATAATACAGACAAGTCATATTTTTATTAAAGAAAACAGACAAAAGTCTGTCTCAGAAGTGCCGACACTGGAAGTGGCGAGTCGCTTGAGTCTATAGAATCAGCGCCGTTAATTCCACACAGATGTCTTGGTGCATTCCTGTAAAGTTTCAGACTGAAAAGGAAGTTAGTTACACCCTTCCCTTTAACAGCCTAGGAGAAAATATTTCACATATTCTCTTTATGTTTTACTGACAGCAAAAAAAAAGGAAAAATGAAGTAATTGTCACTTTTGAGCTTAATATTTTACTATTAATAAAAATCAACACGTGCACTTAACAGGCAGCATATTAGCCCTTGTAGACAAAATTTATATTTATTTCTAGCACACTGAATAGTGTGACTGTTGTGTGTTTGTGCTTAGTCTTAAGCATAGGGGATGGATGCAATTGTTCTTTATAAACATTGCAAGGATAAAGATGTCATTTGAGGAAATTATACAAAGTATTGGATGGTTTGGATCACTTTTAGTGTCTCAATATCACCCAGGTCATCTTCAGATGGACCACCAGGTCTTCAATTCTTGGTAGGATACTGAAGAAACTGTTATCATTTCTTAGAAGAGGTGAATGTATACAATGGATAGTCATCTTTCCCTTCTCTCATCTAAGTACCAACCAGGCCCAACCCTTAGCTTCCAAGATGAAACAAGGTTGGACACATTCAGAGTGGTATGACCATAGATTGATCTTTCTTCTATAACACACTTCTTCCCACAAAACACAAATTTTCTTTCAAAGCTTTCTTAATAGATAAACATTATTAGATAAATGGATACATACCAGGCTATAAAGAATGTTCATCTTCCTTGAATCAATCAGTGTTTGTTTGTTTATTTGTTTTTCTGATAAAAAAATCAAGATTCAGAAAAGCTAAAGATCAAACCAGAAGTCAGAGATAACCAGAAGTCATCTGGCTAGAAAGTGTTAACAATAGATTCTGATTCTGGAATTATTCATGATGACTTATGTTCCAGTATTACTCCAATGGTTAGGATGCGGGATTTCCCCAATATTCACTTATTAATCAGTTAGCATCTAAAGGCAACTGAAACTTGGCATTTCTTGCTGTGAAGATAAGCATTGAGTCCATTTGGACCTAGAGAACCAAGAATGCTTTTGAAGGAATTTAGTGATGATAAAGGCAGATGACAGAGTAGTGTTAAACATTTTTAGGCAAGTGTAGCTTGCAAGTATTCAAAGACAAGCTATGAGCTTACACTGGCCCAATTTTAGGCCTATCACAATGGCTGGTGTTATACACTAATGTATAAAATTAATGCTACAGGAGCTGGGAAAGATGCATATTTCCATTGTCTAGCTTGTTTATGAGCTTCTCAACAGGAAGGGGAGATTTGTTGAGCACATGTGTTTAGAATGAAAAGACACAAGCAGTAAAGTTTCTTACAAGGTGCTAAGAACATACCTCCAGAAGTTGAGATCAGTTAGATCTATTGAGTATGGGGTTGATTTGTGGCTTGTAAACCCTGTCCATATGTGACCTGCCAACAAAGTCGAAGTTATTATCAGCCCCCTGGCTGACTCTGAAGGTCTAGGTGTATGAATCAGCATCCTACTTGGGCACTCCTTGTAGAGAAAGATGCTGGAAGAGACTTGGAATTTGTTGGTGCCTTGTAGCTAGCCTGGGAACCTTAACAGCTACCACACCCTTGTTGATATCACCCTGCCCTAGGTGTTCTTAAAAGAGATACATACAGAAGAAACTGAATAAGACACATGGGCAATCAAACTGAGGCTTCCACGGCACTTAGAAAGAATGAAATGTCCTATCATTTCTCATGGCTTGGTCAAGAGGTTAGAGTGAGCACACAATGCATTGGATGATTAGATGCAGTGTTCTGTTTACATTTGCCATCATTCTTTGTTAGCAGGAGGAAGGAATTTTAAGGACAGGTACTTCTTGCTGCTGTGTATAGATTCAAATTTGAAGCATGGAGGGTATATTTTTGTTTTGTTTTGTTTTGTTTTGCTTTTCTAAAGTGCAAAGCCTTTGTGCAGAAGGTTGGAACAAAGAATCTGATGCCAGGAACTGTGTCTTTCTTCTAGATGCTGTCATCTCCCTGTTGACAGCAGGTACACTTGTCCAGGCTTCTCATAGCTAAAGGCTGACTAGTAGGATGAACAGTTTCACAGTTATAGAGATCATGAGGATTGATGGGCAAGTAGAGGCTCAGTAGGGGAGAACTTAGGTGTCATGAGAAATCAGTCTCTATAAATAAGAACAGACTATTGGATCCCCTAGAATAGGATTTGTGGAGGGAGAAAATGGCAATGTTTCATCCCTTAGTTAGTGACTAAAAAATCTAGATAGGCTTTTTTTGAGCAGGTTAGGGCCAGCATTAAAAGTACTCTGAGGAAGGTATACATGGAAGGGACCAGAAAAGCTGAGAGATATAGAGATATGACATGCACTGTGGGAAGATGAGCTTTGGGAGACATTGTATCAACCAGAGGTTCTGGCAAGAAACAGCTGGCACATTGACAGTAGAATGAGTTTAAGGGTTTAAGAACAGGCAGTCTCAGATCTGAGGACATGACTCAGTAAAATACTTCTTTGCAAAGTAAGTGGACCTGTGTTCAGGACCACAGTGTGCACATAAAACCCAACAGTACCATCACACTTACACAACTTTGGCACTGGGAGGGGTGAGACAATTGATGACAGTCAGATCCCTTTTAGTTGCTAGCTGGCCAGTTTAGTTGAATCAGTGGGCTCCAGGTTCAATTTGATACACTATCTCAAATAATGAGGTGGGAAAATATTAAGTAAGGCATCTGATGTCAACCTCTGACACACACACATATACAAACTCATATATACACCTACAACATACATAGCGCACATGCACAAAAGAAAATAATTTAATTGCGATATAGGCAGCATATAATGAAATCATATGGGATCAGGCATACTTCCTACTTTAGTAAGAAAAAGACATTGTCTCTTTTCTAAATCTTGAGGAAGGCTTGGCTTTCAAAATCCAAAGCCAAGAAGACATTGATGGACGAAATGCTCTTTCAAAAAGGAAAATCCTCTGCACTGGGTTAACAGCATACCAGGGCTACCATGAAGAGAAGGGGCTCACAGAAGTTAATCTCTGACCCTGGTGTACTTTCCCACTGGAACTTGCCATTGACTACATGGCAAACATATCAGGAAGATGGTTAATATGTGGCGACCTCCAAGACTCTGGTTGAGTGGGTGCAGAGTAAAGATGGATATGAGCAAAGGGAAATAGAAGGCTGATGATTGCAGCACTGTGAAGTAAGTGAAGATGTTTGGAACATTTAGCTATATATCAATGTAAGCTGTTCCATGCCTCCATGACCATGTCAGTAGAATATCTCCATTGAGCATCAGTGCTTATTAATCCTCTGTGTGTGTGTGTGTGTGTGTGTGTGTGTGTGTGTTCTTGTGTGAGAGTGTTTGATGGAATATTTATGAATTTCTGTTTAAGGCATGCGCCATAGGATATTTAGCCAATAGAATTCATCTAAATTTAATTATCTATACTTGGGAGGTATTAGTTAGACAACAGTGTTTTGTTTAAAAAACGAAAAAGCGCTTGTTATGCGAACTTGATGACCTCTGTTGCATTTCCTAAACCCACTAACATCCACATTTGCCACATATGCACATGTTTTCTGTTTGCACACACAAATGTAAATTTAAAAGGAAATTATTCTCCATTTTGTTTTGTTCTTGGAGGTTTAATATAATGAACACTACCTCAACATCACTTTTTAATGCTAAGAATATGAAGAAAAAGCATTAGGTTCAAGTTCATGGCTGCAATCTTTCAGACCTCGTTCTCAGCATCTAAGACAGTGCTTTGCACAAAATACAAATGGGGTTTGTTAAATGTAAATAAAGTTATCAGTTATTATGTAGACTAAAAGCAGCAACTGCATCTTAAAAGAGAAGCCAAGGGGAGCACTCAGCTGTGTGGAAGCAGCTTTCGTAGTCTGTGCATCCTCTTCATCCACAGGGCAGTTGAGCTGTAATTGACAGCTGCCATTCATAGTCACCATGACTCCATCTAGAACAAGGCAGGAGCTCCTGCCTTTCAGACCTACAGAGGTCCAAGAAAATATGTCTTACTATTGGGGACTCTGGCTATATCACCTCTCCCGGACTAATGAAAATCTCAGCCATTTATTATCCACCCTGTCATTGATAAACAGGGCCTTTCATTGCACATGAGGATGGGCTACATAGGGAAGTCTTCATGACGACTTTGTCATAGAGTATCATTTTAGTGCCATGTAAAATGATACGATAAATTCACTGATTCACACTATACCTCACTAGGGTAGCAGTTGGTCTTTATTTGTTACTATATCATAACAGGTGACATTACCATTTTTGTTTGTTTCTGATGTAGTTTTTTAAACATAGGGTTTCCACACAGCCCAGGCTGACCTTGTACTTCTGATCCTCCTGCCTCACTCCTGGAATTGAATGCAAGAACCACCATGCTTAGCTTTGAAGTTATGTTTTACTAATAGTCTTCTCTGTGAACTGTAGCAAGGCTTTGAATATACTTTGGCAAAAGCTGTCCCCCTTTTGCTGTGTGTTTTTTCCACCATCTCTTTTTCATCATCTGTATTTGTCTCTGTATTTCTGCCAAATTGTTTGATGCTGTGTTTGAAACTGACCTACATACTTACTTATTAATCCGTTCTTCTGTTGTCTTTGTGTCAAATGCTTTATGAAGCAATAAATCAACCTATGTGGATACATTATACAATCTGCAAACATCTTAACTCATTTTCCTGCTCATCATACAGATTTCATATATCACTGCCTAAGGACTAATTTTTCAATTCTTCTCAGAACTGACTTACCAGATGATGTTAGTAACCGAATTTTTGTGAACTTACTCATTCTTTGTGATTGCCTTATTGACTGTTGTTGTTCAATTTAATCCCCTCTGGAGGGGAGCACATTATTCATGCTAGATCAAGTGCTAACTCAAATATTTGTGTGCATAACTATCTTTTGATTTCGTTTAGCTCTTTTGACAAACTTTCTTGCTCTTACCTATATGTAGGTGATCTTATTTCCTTGTCCAAATTCTGCTAAATATTCATTGGAAATATGTTTTCCTTGAAAGCAGCCCTCTACTCTCCCTAGCTGTAGAGAGCTGCGAAGTGCTATGCCTTAAGATGGCGCTGGCTTCGGCCTTCCACCTCCCCAAGGGTGAGTGCTCTCTGGTGTAAACAAGCCCTTATTTGGTTAAGTCTGTTCAGCCTGTCTGCTTCTGCGTTAGAGTAGCCTATCTGCAGGGTCCACGTAGCTCACTGGGATTGGTTAGTGCAAGGGGATTTAAGCCTGTGCAGGGGTCCCCCACTTTCTCGCGGGTCAGAAGAACATGTTTCAAGGATCCTGATTAAAACTGCATGAAGATCTTCCCAGAGTCACATCTTCCTTGCTGGCAGGGGTAGGTGCTTACAAATGGCGCCCGAACGGGGACTTTTTCAGATCAGAACTCCTTGCTGGCAGGGTCAGGCACAGTACAACTAGCTCCTTCTGACAGTGAAACTCAGTGTTGGTTTTTCTTCCACGTTTTGTATAAGTCTACTTTATTCACAGAAAATTAAAACCATTCTCCTGATCTAAGTCACAAGTGACTGTATTATAACGTGGCTAATTTAATTTTTAAAGTACGTGGAATCTGAAAATTCATACCAAACTTTCAGGAAAGGTTATAGAGAGCCAAAGGAATTTTAATATAAAAGGACACAGCTGGCAGCATCACATTATTTGACCTCGAACTACACAACAGAGCCATTGTGAAAAGGCCAACATGATATGAAACGAAGGTATAATTCTAGTTTCATTTCTGTCACTGTGACAAAATACCAACAAGAAGGTATTTATTTGGCTCACAATTCTAGGTTATAGTCCACAACATCAGGAAAGTCCAAGAAGGGACTCTAGCCTCTAGTCCCTCACTTCCACAGTCAAGAGCAAAGAGAGAATAAACATTCATACTTTCCTTATCTTTCTTATATTGCCTTGTTTAAGGAATTGTGCTGCCCAAAATGGGTGGGTCTTCTTACATCTAACAAGGTACTATTCCCAGAAATGACCATGGGTCAATCTAATCTATGTAATTCCTCATGGAACTCTCTTTCTAAGTGATTTTATGTCCTGTCAAGTTGCTACTTAAAACTAATCAGCACAAGTGTCAAAAGCCTACATTAGTTAAAATAGCCTATTCAATGAATAGTGCTGGAAAGATTGGATATTTACCTGCACAAAAATAAAATTAGGTCCCATCTTTCACCTCACTCTAAATAAGAGTCAAAATCCACTGAAGACTGATTTAAAAACTTGAAATTCTGTAATAGTTATAAGAAACTGTCAGGCAAGTCTGTCATATCATAGATAAGGACAAGAATTTTCTGAATAGAAGATACATGTTCTCTTTATGTGACTCATGGCTCCTAATTTTTATATGTATATTTATGAGGGACTTAAGCTGGGTAAAGGCCAAAGACCCAGAAAGGGAAGAATGAGGAAGGAAAAGAAGAAGCTTCAAGGGAGGAAGGGATAGTAGTAGAATGGATATGATATGGAAACAGAAAGGGAACATTGGAGGTGTGAGGGTACAAATAGTGATCACCAACATGGATCTGGGAAAAGGATTGTGGAAGGATCTAGAAAGTATAAGAAAATGCTGTAAAGAGACACATTGCTTTGTATGCCAACTAAAACATAAAGAAAACTGTAAACTGATATGGGACCTTTCACCTCTGACCTATAAAACCTTGGAAGCTGTCACTCTCATCTTCACATGAAGGAAAATGTTCAGTAAATTGAAAGTCAGAGTTTCCTTGGACCCATTAGAGAATTGAGATTACAGAGAAAACTGTCATTGTGAAATCAAGGTAGTTGGATACAAAGAGTCACAGTAGAGATGAGGTTATCCAGAACATCAGCCTCTGTAGCAATAAACTAGTTGCAACACTGCAGAGGTTATCTTGAATACATGGTTGCTAAGTGTGGACTAGCTTAAGAACAAAACCTTACTGGGATGCAGTCCTTAAGCATCCCCATATTGTTGTAAAACCTTCCTCTGGAAACTCTCATGAGGAGTCGAGAAGTCTTTTCATGTTTGTGGCTGAAGCACAACATGGAAAAACTCTGCAGAGTCCTATTCAGGGGAAAGGACTTCAGTGAGGTCTTATCTGACCATGTAGGACAGTTGGCCAGACCACAGATTGGGGCATATGCCCATTCCAAATGTGAGAATCAATAATAGGATTAGAGAATACTCTCCCTTTCATACCTTGCAGTCACATTAACAGGGCTCCAGACAGTCAAATATATGATGCAAAAGCTGATAGAGCTAAAAAGAAAAATAGAGACATTTGCAATATACTTGGTTATATCAACACTTCTTTCCAGCGAGCTGAACATTTGTTGGGATGTAGTTGAACATAATAGCAGCATTAATCAACTGTATCTAATGGGAAATTATAGAAATCACTCAGAAACAGAACATTTCCCTTTTTTACTTAACTTGGAACATTCAACTTGGAACAGTCAACAATACAGACAATATTCTGAAGCCATTATTTCACAAATTTAGACAACAGAGATCATAGAATGTCAATTAATGTCGCAATGGAATTGAAAGGAAAACTACAAGCAAAAGTTGGAAAATGTCAAGTTACCAGGAAATTAGATGACTTAATAAGCCTAATTAACACATATGCAAAAGAAGTCTCAAGAGACAGTAAATATTTTGACTAAATAAAAAAGAAATCCAGGCAGTGGTGGCACATGGCTTTAATACTAGCACTCAGGAGGGAGAAGCAGGTGGATCTCTTTGAGTTTGAGGCCAGCCTGATTTATAGAGCTAGTTCTAGGATAGCTACACAAAAAAACCCTGTGTCAAAAAAAGGAAGAATGAAAGAAAGAAAGAAAGAAAGAAGAAAAGAAAAAGCAGAACTTAAAATTTGAGGAGGAGGAGTACTTTGAGAATAGCCTATTATTGAGGGAAGTTGATCACATTGAATACATAGTGACAAAAAAGGGAAGAAATAAAATCAATCATTTATAATTTTATCCATAGAAGCTAGAAAATTAAGAGTATTTAAGAGTAAAGAGACCTGTTTTTTCTTTTTTATTATTATTAAAACAATTTGATTTTACCTACCAATCCTAATTCCCTTTCCCTCCTGTCCTCTTGCTCCCCCTTGAACACCTCTACTATTTTTTTCCAAGATTGTTTTGGTATCCTGGGTGTTTTCTGGTTCCATAGGCATTTTAGGACATTTTTCCATGTCTGTGAAGAGTGTCATGGGGATTTTTGTTAGGATTTTATTGAATCTGTAGATAGTTTTTGATAAAAGAGCAATTTCACAATTTTACTAATCCATGAGCATGAGGGATGCTCTTTCCATCTAGTGTCCCTCTCAATCCCTTTCCTCTGAAATCTAAAGTTTTCATTATAGATATCTATGGTGTTTGAAAGAAAATGGCCCCCAAAGGGAGTGCCACTATTAGGAGGTGGGGCCTTGTTGGAGGAAGTGTGTCATCTTTGAGACCTCTTTTTTTTCAACCTTCCCCAGTACACTGCCATTAACTTCCTGTTGTGTGAAAGATGTAACACTCTTGGCTCCAGCCCTATGTCTGTCTACACATCACCATGCTCCCTGTCACGATGATAATGGACTGGAACTCTGAAGCTGTAAGTGAGCTTACGTATGGTCCTGGATCTCGGTGATGCATCAACCTTGTTTCTGCAATTGATCACAAAGTCTTAGCAGCTCTTTTATGCACCTCCCTCATGGCCCTTTTAGGAGATGGTGCTGTTGTTTTCATTATTGCTCTTCTAAGCACCTCTTAGGCAGTGTTTACCTGGGAGAATTTACATGGGACATAACTGCTACTAGCCTTTATCAATTCCGAGAGTTGTTGGAGCAAACTTTTCTCAGGGTATGTTTTCTGTCCAGAGCCAACTGCTAAGCTGTGACTCAAAACTCTTCCCAAAGAAAGATCTCTTAAGATCACATCTCAGTGGGAAGAGAACTCAGTAGCAGCCTATTAGTATCAGTTGCTAGGGAAAGAAGTCCCCCTTGTAGCAGACTGTCACACTCAAAGGGTTATTCTTTTGCTCATCTAAAATTACCTTCTGAGTTTATCATATTCTTCTGTATCTGGATATGATTCCTTGACTGTGTCTTAAGAGACTGAACAGGAAGGGCAGCAGAAGCCCAGGCATGTCAATAATATTCATTGTCCACCTCTTTCCCCCAATGACTCCCATGAATTAAAAAAATGTTGATGCCCCATGGATAGGAAAGACACACAGAGGAAAGACCATAGATATGTGGGCTTTATGGGAATGAACCCCATTATTTAGGAAAACTCATATTGTACTGTCACATGTCAAATGCACAGAACTTGGCAGGTATGTGTTGTGTGTAAGTTTCAGAACACACAGCACTGAGACCTTCTATTTCCTTAGTGGCCTTTCCTTCCACCGTGTCTTTGACATAATGGGTCAGTGAGCCCTCACAAGGATCCTGCCCGTGGCCGTTTAAGAATACAGAGCTACTTTATAAGAATAACATTTGGGTCACTTGTTCCATTGGTCTTGGGCATAGTCTTCATTTTACCACATGATGCCAGGAATCTCATTTCAACAGGACACATTGATTTTGGGAGGGGGCAGGGAGTTCTGGAATTAAAATGACTGAGAACTCAGTATCCCAAACTCCCTAAAATGTTTTGGCATTCCCTTTCCATCCTTTTAACAGTGTTCTGTACCTTGTGTTCTTCTGGGGGAGGATGGAAGGAAGCCTTAGAGAAGCTTTGTGTTGAGTTGCATCAGAGTTTCCCTCTTTCTTCATTCTATGGGTGGAGAATTGATTCAGAGGCCATAACTGTGTTTTGTAAATGCTTGAAGTTAGATGACCAGAGTGTTGCAGGCTACAGATATCTACTAAGTTGTTACCACCCTTAGTTTTACTTCAGTAGTTGTATAAGTAGGAAACCTTGGCTAGAGGTCTCTGTTCCTCAGAAGCTTGATATCCAACACCTCATTGAATTCTGCTTGGCTTTACTGACTTGCTAGTGCTTGGGATGACACCCACATATGTTGTTCTGTTAGTACATACCAGCATTTTTTTTAACCAGCATTCTGCCAATCATTAATTGAGTTCATTATTTGATAATAAGGGTAAATTTTACACATTTTATCATCTGGCACTGACTGTCCCAGAGTTCCTTTCATATTTCCTGATACCAGAAAGTGCCATTATGAAGACAGGGTACCTCTCTCAGAGGATAGACATTTTGGACAAATAGTTAGACATTTTGGACAAATAGTTGCATTTATAGCTAACATAATTAGACATATGAGAACTTTATATTTAAAATCCTTTAGTGATCTGCAACAAAATTATTCAATTAACCAGTACAATGAAATCTTCATTACCCTAGGTGTTCACAAACAAGAAATATCCTCATTTGTCTGGTTTGCATAGGTTTTAAAAGTTTAGCAATTCAGATTCTGTGTTTTCTAATTATTTGAGTAAAGGCTAATATTTCAAGAGGTCACAAACAGAACAGTGTACTACTTACCTCCATGCTTGTGGGTACCCTACTGTGAGATGCACAAGCCTCAGTAAAGCCTAAGATAAGTCTGAGCACCTATATTTTCCTTTAAATCGAGTAAGGACATTGCCATGTGTTGAAAGTCAAAGGTTAGATATAGGATGATGGCCTTGGAGACATCAGAAAATGATCAAGACAGTTACTCTGGGAATTAGAAATGTGTTGGATGAGTACAGTGACTACAGAGTGGCAGTGACCTTTCCTCCACGCATAGCAGAAGTGATAAACTGGAGTTGAAGAGATGGCTCAGTGTTGAGAACACATAGTGCTCTTCTAGAAAACCCATGTGGGGTGACTCACAATTCAACTGCATGTTACCGCAGCTCCAAGGAATCTGACGCTTTCTTTGGGCTTCTTCAGGTACTGTACTCACAGGCACACCCCATATGTAGATATACATGTAATTAAAAATAAAAAAGAAAAAATTTAAAAGGAGATAACGAACTTGAACAGGATTGAAGCTTAAGTAACATGAAGTGTATGTGCCTTCTGGCAGGATCACATGCTCTGCCATGGGTAAATTAAGATCACTCAGGAGATAGTAAATAAATTCAGGTATTAGATGGGTATGCAATTGAGTAATTTAAATAAATATAATTATATGTGGAATAATCTGAGAAAAGGGGGCTGGCAGCAGAAGAGTTTTGACGTACTGGAGGTAATATATGAAAGCCTTACATAAATTTCAGACTTAACAGCTTGTATCTGTGCAGTGTGCAAAACCATAGATCCTGCATATTTTTATATGGTCAGAACAGTGAAATTTAAATCATTACTGCTGCTTTTGTCATTGTTTTGAGTTTATCCAATGGGTCAAATATGTCTAGGGTCTTTGAATAATCTTTTTACACTTCATTTGACACATCTTAGCAATTTTTTAAAAAAGTTGGCACTCACCAGGTCACACAAGAGAGATCAGTCTAAGACATTTAATATGAGAATGGTGTATAGACTGCTAACTTCACCCATATGGGGAAAACTGCAGTGTCTCTTAATGCGCTGAATCCATAAATGTTACAGGAGAGTTCTCTCTTCCTTTGAGTGATCATCTAGTACTGTAATAAAGGAACCACAACATGGGGCATGAAGAAAATAATGGCACATCCTGCTTCCCAATGCTCTATGATTTCAGAAAGGGTTTTTCAATCAAACTTTCCTTCTCAGGCTAAATAACAAGATCATAACGGAGAGATAAAGCCAAAATTAAAATTTAGAGCTTTAAAATACCAACAGCTAATGGATTTCCCATTTCCCATCAAGCATTTTAACTATTGCTCAGTGCCTCACAGGGGATATTACTTTTCTTCTAGTCTCACATGAAATATAAATAATAAGAATAATTTAGGAAACTTCTCTCCAGATTCTGCTCTTAACATTCTCATCTTAACATTCACAAAAAATTATGTAACTACTGGACTTTGAAGGACAAATGAAACTTTTAAACACCTTTTATGTTTTAAAAAATAAAAGTTCCAATCATAAGATTAGGCCATAAAAAACATCGTAATATCTAGATTTAAATACTTCTATTCATAATTTTCTAACTTACACCAACATTTTATATGAAGTTTGAAAAGAAATGTTATGTGACTTTCCTAAGAGCATAATCTGCCTTAGTAACACATTTATAGAATTGAAATGGAAGACTTAGTCAATGTCTATCATATATAACCTTCTGAACCACCTAGAGTTCTCACTCGTGTATTCATAGTTAACAAAATTTGAGGGTAGAAACATATATTGTTATAAAACTTACATATTGGTAAAGCTTCTGTTGTTACAATGTTTCTATAATGATTCTAAGAGGGAATTGTTCCCATCTTATAGTCTTTTTAAAATTTATTTATTTATTTATTTATTTATTGAGACAGGATTTCTCAGTGTAACAGCTCTGACTGTCCTGGAACTAGCTCATCTTATATTCTTAACAAAATAAAATCACTTCAGAATTCCAACAGTCTCCTTGGACTTGTAAAAATTTTTTTGTTAGTTTGTTTTTGTTTTTTGTTTTCTTTTTTTCTGGTTTTGGTTTTTTTTTTTTTTTTTTTTTTGGTTTTTGTTTTTTGGTTTTTTGAGACAGAGTTTCTTTGTATTGCTTTGGAGACCAGGCTGGCCTCAAACGCACAGAGATTCATCTGATTTTGCCTCCCGAGTGCTGGGACTAAAGGCATACACACCAAAACCCAGCGACATAATTTCTAGCAGTATACTTTAAGTATGGACTTTAGCAATGTTAATAAATAATATTAATAAAGCTAATTCTTTCACATCCACCTTTTAAAGATATGAAAGAATTAACACTATTATATGTTACAATCAGTTTTCCCGCCAGCCTGCCCCACAGCCACATCCGCCTGTGCTATACTAGATAAAAAGCTGTTGGCCTGTTACTAGAATTCTTATTGGCTAGCTCTGCCTTAAATATTAACTCGTTTCTATTAATCTAAGTATTTCCATGTGGTCTTATCTTACCGGGGAGAGGGTCCAGAGCTTCTTCCCTTAAGTCTCTACCACTTGAATCTCCTACTACATTTCCAAAAATACTCCTTGTCTCCTAGTCCAGCTTATCTTGCTTTCTTATTGGCCAACAAGGCTTTATTAATTAACCTATAAGAGAAACATATCTACAAGATGACATTTCCCATCAATTATATATATATATATATATATATATATATAAGATATACAGGTAAATGCACTTGTTTATAAGAAATATTATCAATGATGCTAGTAAAAGTAGCCATCTTACAAAATGGAATCTGGTGATGTAGTTGCAAATGTATTATGTTTTTCGGTTGCATGAATTTTCTACCTAGAACACAGTGAAAATACACAGAATATCCACAACTTTTCATTTCTACCTGTTTTGCAACCTATGGCGGAGATAGACATGGGGGCTTCACATTTTAGATTCAAGTGTTCTTTCTCTGTAGGACAATGTGTGCTTGCATGTCATCTCCATTTTAGACAGAAAGTATTGGATTAGAATACAGAATGGAATCAAGAGGATACAAATCAGAAAGAAAGAAATCAAGCTATTGCTATTTGCAGATGACATGATAGTATAAATATACATAAGTGGCCCCAAAAACTCTAACCATCCCTACAGCTGATAAACACCTTTAGTAATGTAGCAGGAAGGATGCAAGATTAACTTACAAAAATCAATAACCCTACTATATACAAATGATAAATGGAACAAGAAAGATATCAGAGAAACATCACCCTTTACAATAGCCACAAATATAAAATGTCTTTGGGAAACTCTAACCAAACAAGTGAAAGACCGGTGTAACAAGAATTTTAAGTCTTGAAGACCATGTCTAAGTTACTTTTCCTGTTGCTGTGATATATTACTCCCCCAAAACAACTTCAGGATAGAGGGGTCTATTTGGGCTTACAGCCCAAGTGAGGTAGGCAATGTGGCAGAGTGTGAAGTAGATTGTCAGGCTGCCATCTCATTCAGGAAAATGTCAATGATAGAACTTATGCTCTGTTCCTTCCCTTCTCCTTTAAGTCTCAGAAACAAGCTGCAGAATGGCACTGCTATCCAAGCTAGACAAGCTGGAGGCTTGTCTCCTAAGTGATTGTAGTTTCTATCAAGTTGACAATGTCAATCATCAACAGACTCTGTCTCAAAATTTAATTTGTAGAGCAATGGAGGAAGACACTAGACTTTGGCCTCTGTTTTGTGAATGCATACATATGTGTGCTCAACTATACAAACACAAGTATGTACAAGCACATGCAAGAATTAATTCACTGGGAAAAACCTTCAGAGTAAATATTTAACTCTCAAGTATAAGAGGAGAAGGAACTACATAAACAATCATGCAGTTAGTAATATAGTGGAATGTCAAAAAACATCTTGAAGAACAGAACAAATTCTGCAGGCAAAAGATGTGCTAAAGTGTATGTAAAACAAGGCCCAACTATAAATTCCTACAAGCAACTCACCAGCTCTATGGATATATTTAAAATTAAAAATGAGATAGTCTATTCCATGTATATAGAATCTAAACTAAAACAGGATAAGTCATTCTTAGATCAGATAAAATAGACTGTAAATCCAAAGAAGTAAAAAGAGACAGAGGAGATTCTTATTTAATTCTATCTGTTAAGTAAGAGGAAATAATAGTTCTGAACATACAAGCACCCAATACTAAAGAAATATTAATAGACTGAATGGGAAAGACAGACAGTAAAAATCACACTTAATATTGAATTGAAAACAATATGAAATATGAAAACAATATGACCATATGGAAATTAAATGCTTTTGAACAGCCAGAGTATCCAAGAATAATTCAAGAAATAAAATTTAAAAATTGCTTTAGACAAATAAAACAGAGATCCAATGCAATGGCTGGTATTGTGTGTCAAATTAACATAAGCTAGAGTCATCAGAGAGGAAGGAGCCACAGTTGAGGAAATGCCTCCACAAGATCCATCTGTGAGATGTTTTCTCAATTAGTGATCAGTGGGGAAGGCCCTAGTTCATCATAGGTGGTGCCATCCCTGGGTGGGTGGTCTTGGGTTTTATAAGAAAGCCAGTTGAGTAAGCCAGGAGAAGCAAGCCAGTAATCAGCTCCTCTCCATGGTCTCTGCATCAATTCATGCTGCCAGGTTCTAGCCCTGTATGAGTTCCTGTTTTGACTTTCTCCAATGATGGACTATGATCTGGAAATGTAAGCCAAATAAACTGTTTGCTCCTTAACTTGCTTTTTTGGACATGGCATTTTATTGCAGCAATAGAAACCCTAACTAAGATACCTAACATATCAACATCTATGTGGTAGAACAAATATAGCTCAACGAGGGGGCATTTATGATAGTCTTCATGCGAGAAATGAGAAATCCAAGTAGCAGAATTAAATCACTACCAAAAAGTCCCTGTCTTAGACTTTCAGTCTCTGTGAAGAGACTCCATTACCACAGCAACATTTATAAAGTGAAACACTTAATTGGCTGTCCTAAAGTTTAGAGGTTTAGTCCATTATGGTCATGGCAGGACATGGTGGAATGCAGGTAGACATGGTGTGGAAGGATTTGAGAGTGGAGAAAGAGCTGCATTTTCATCCACAGGCAACAGGAAGTAAACTGTCATTCTGAACGTAGCTTGAGCCAAGGAGACTGCAAAGCCTACCCCTACAGTGACACACTCTTTTCTTCAAGGTCACATCTTCTTCAACAAAGCCATACCTCCTAATAATGTCATTCCCTTTGGGGACCATTTTCTTTCAAACCACCACAGACCTCTTTTAGAAAATCTCAGATAGATGGCTTCATTCTTTAATTCTACTATTTTTAGAGAGCTTAAGTAGAAGTGGGTTAATAATTAAGACAGAGCTAGCCAATAAGGAATTAGTAACTGGCCAACAGCCTTATATCAAATACAGAGTCTCAGCATGTTATTGGGGGTGGCGGGCGGGCTGGCGGAAAACATACACGCTACAATCCTTACTACAAATAAACAAAGGAAAGGGAATTCTTCCTAAAACATTTTCAGAGGACTGCATTACTCTGATACCAAAACCAGATGAGGAAATTAAAGAAAATGAGAGAGTCAAGGCACAAGCATATGAGATGGACTATAGGTCAATGTGATTGATAAATATAGATACAAAAATCCTAAATAAAATGCCAGCAAATTGAAATCCTAAAAATATTATTTAGGGCGGGTATAAAGTGCTATTGTAAAAGTATGAGAACCTACATTTAGATTCCTAGAGGCTATGAAGAGCCTGATATAGTAGTGCATATTGTCATCTCATAACTTCTATCGTGAGATAGTGGGCCACAATAGGAGACTCTTTGGGAACTCATGTTCAGTGTACAGTAGTGAAAAGGGGGCCCTGCCTTATGCAAAACAGTAGGTGGGTACCAACACTTAAGGTTGTCCTCTGACTTCTACTCTTGTACTGCCAGCTCAAACACATGCACATACATATGAATGAACACTACACACAGATGCAGACACCAAATATGAAAATATTCACATGATCAAGTAGTGTTCATCCTAGAGATGGATTCAATATTTGCAATATATTTAATGTACCCGAGGATGGTTCAATATATGTAAGTCAATAAATGTAATGGTGCCATATCAACAGAATGGAGAAAACCCATATTTTCATCTCAACAGATGCAGATCTTATAAAATACATTATCTCTTATTAATAAACAACAGTGAACAAGTTAGGCATAGAGGAACCCACCTCATCAAAATAAAGCTGCTTTATTATAACCCAACTGCTAATATTTTACCCATTCAGGAAAAGTTAAATCTTGGTTAGAATCTAAAACAAGACAACAAAACATATATTCACCATTCTTTTTCAATGTAGCTCTCCAGATTTAAGTCCCAGAAGCCATTCATCCAAGAACATTGAAGGCATCCAAATATTCATATTTGCAGATGATATGTTCTTATATATAGTTTAGAGATATTCTACTAATGACTTTAAGAACACTCTATTAGGATTAAGGACTGAATCCAGCCAAGCTTCAGAATATAAAATCAGCATGTATAAATCACTGGTATAGACTTATTCCAAGAGTGAATTAACTAAACAGAAGTCAGGAGCAAAAATCTCAGTGATAGGAACTATAAAAATAAAACAAAAGTATATAGGAATAAATTTAATCAGAAAGGTAAAGGCACTGTAGAATGGAACTATAAAACATGTATGGAAGAGACCAAAGAAGGCATGATGTATGGAAATCCATTTCACAGACTGAAAGAATTATTGTGACAATTTCCATACTACCCAAGTGTATTTACAGATTCAATGCAATCTATATGAGCACACCAATGATAATCTTCACAGAACTAATAGGAATAAATGAACAAAATTTCTGAAATTTTTATAGAAACTTAAAGAGCAACAAATGGCCAAAGTTGTCTTTGAAGACAGAAAAAAGATTTAGATAGATTACCTGACCTTAGCACATACTCTAAATATGTAGTTATGTAAACAGTGCCATGCTGAGAGGAAGGTAAAATAATCAATAAACAAAAAACCAGAGACATGGGAAAATGTAACAAAACAGAGTGTAGACACAAGCTTACATACAAATAGCCAACTGAGTTTTGACAATAGGTGATGATGTCTGTACAACTGAAAAAGCTAAAAAAAAAGATTTTGAAATTTTTTACAAAAAAGAAATGACAAATGTTTGAGAAGATAGAAGTTTAAACTGATTTATATATGCAATGAGTGCGTATATAAAAACATTACAATGTACCTCATTATTATTTGAAAATTGATGTTGTATCTTAGTTAAAAGAAATGGAAAAATAAAGTCTCTTCAGTGTGACTCCTTACCAAGATGTCATACATCCCAATGTGCCAAGCAAACTTGACGCTTCTGTAAAGACAGTAGATTATTGCTCCTTAGTATCAGGCGACAAAGTACAGCTTCAAAATATAATAGTCTTGTTGTCTCTCTTCTACAATACTTTGTTCTTGTCAGCTGCTTAGTTATTTCTGTCTTGCAATTAAAAGGTGGTTTAAGTGTTGCATTAGCACAGAAGTAAGACATAAAACTTTAAAAAGCCCTGGCTCTGTGAATGAGACACTTCAGGCACAAGACTAAAGGGCGTCTGCCTCCCGCAGATGTGGGTGTATGTGCGTGGAGGTCATACACACGTTTATAAATAATTTGCTCTTAGTTGCTTTTCGGGAGCTAGTCTTGACACTGGAGACACACACGGTTGAGGGTGTTGGGGAGCCTGGCAGGAAGGACAACATAGGGGCTTTATGGACTGGCCCTGAGATCTGAGTCCTCAGAGAAGTTCTGGAGGAAGGAATGTCTAAGCTGCAGTTAGAAGAAGCAAATTTCACTGGGGAAAGAATGGGTGGAGAATTTAAGGCATTTAACAGCATTTAAGAGCATTTAACAGAATTTAACAGCATTTAAGGCAATTGTGTCACCCTCGTCCCCCTGCAGGCCCTTCCACTCAGCCTTAGGTGAAGAAAACACAACATATTTGACGAAACACAAGTGGAAATGAATGGCAAGAAAAGTCCCACAGTAGAATCTTTTGAAAGCAGGGAATGAGATTGTCCATGGCCTTGCAGGTGTGTGTGTAGTGTTTGACAGTGGATAGGCATGGATTCGTTTAATACAGAATGACTTGTCTTTAAAAAACATTTTGGTGACTAAAAATCCACTAGGGACACTAGAGGAAGGTCAAATGTCAAGGTGGGCTAAAAGATACCTCTGCAATCTCCGGGATAAGGGTCTATCTAGAGTAATTGACAAGGGTAGGCACAGACTTCTGGTTGGTTCGTATATTTCAGTCAGGAACCTGCATAGTAACTCTGTATCTTACAGGGAGAAGGAAGGTGGGACTTGGAAGGGATGCCCAAGATGGCGATTACCTTCAGGTATGGTGATTCTTTGCTTTAATAATGTAACTGCAGATAAATTCCTCTGAATTTGGCTTGGAGGCAATGGCTGGCCAGAAACAAAGCTCTGTTTCCGGTGTTAGATTTAGCTATCCAGAGGGAGCTTGCATTATCTGCTCTGTGGAAGTCAGTGACTGTTGAGGAGAAATGTTCCCTTCAGCAATGCTGGGCATGAGTCCATTTGGAACCGAAAAAGGCTGGAGAAAGAAAAGACAAAAACTTCATTTGGCTATTGTAAAAGAAAAGGAGAGAGATTTTAAACCTGACTAAATCAAGAGGCGTTAGCACTCCGTAGCAAGGACAAAATCCCTTTCTGTAGAGTTCCTGAATACTAAAGAAGGGATATTTGTGTGGCAGGTTTGTACAGTTCTTGTCTTTGGGCCCTGCTTCATAAAGTACACTCTGTGGATATTTTTCTCCATTGTCTTGCTAGGAAGGTGTGTGTGTGTGTGTGTGTGTGTGTGTGTGTGTGTGTGTGTGTGTGTGTGTGTGTGTGTGTGTTTCAAATTTAATGAAGTTTCCTCTGGGGCAGATAATTTGAGAATTCTATTGGAGGTCCTGAGGGTTGTGCTGGGGGAAAAGCAGGGGTCAGTCTTCCTTGGGATTTGGGAGTGCACTGTTTATTCCCTTTGAATGGATATTTAGAGATACCTACTGCAGAGAAAGTCTTCTCTTTGAGGTTCCGTGGACACTTAAAATACCATGCCAAGCTGATGCCTTTGTCAAACAGAGATCCCAGAGCTATGGCTCTTGGTAGGGTTGGGGGCTCAGTCATATATTCTGCCTCTTCTCTCTCACTTATGACTGGGTTAGGGAGAAACTTTGACACCTGCATTAGTCACAGTCTGCTAAAGGAACAGAACTATTGAGATGAATATATACTTACAATATATTGAATTTATTAAGTCAGATTTAAAACAGTAGTAGCAACAGCAAGATCAGACCTGAGAGCAGTTACTTGGTCCTTGAGCCTATGTGCCTCATCAGTCAGAAGAATCTCCAATGGCTGGCTGCCTCTCACTGGGGATGAGGCTAACAACAGGTAGCTACTTGCTCAGGATCTGCAGCTAGTGCCTCAGTGGTTCAAATCAGATGCTGGAAGCCCTGAAGTTTCTAAGTAGCTGCTTATCTTTATGTGATAAAAGGTTTCTGATATTAAGGACAGAGTCATCAGCAGGAACAATTGAGCAGATCAACTCAGCAGTAAAGAGAGGGCTAAGCTATCAAAGGGGCCTTGATCTATCTTCTGCCAGACCCTTTGTCTGGACTGCCCACCACAGTGGGATGGGTTCTTCCATATCAACCAAAGCAATCAGAACACTTCTTCAGGTACCACTTCCCCTCAGGTGATGCTAATTTATGACAAGTTGATATTAAATCATACAATGTCTGGCTTTTCTGACATATCTGACTCCTGGCTGTGGGCAGAAGGGGCCTGTTGTAACAGAACTAGCTGTGCATTCTTCCCATCTCCTTTCAGATGGAGTAGTTCCCACAACGTGTCTGTCTTTCTTCTGCAGGACTGAAAATGATCTTGCCTTAATTGGCTTTGCATTGAAAACAACAGAAATAGCCCTCTACTTTAAGTTGGGAACAAGGGACAGATTGGCTGTGGGAACATAGCCCAAGACCCCACTCAGGCATGCTCTGGTCTACACACTACCCCAGGATTGACCTCCATTGATGACCTCTGGAACACTAAAGCTTAGTGGGAACTTAAATCCTTAAAGCTGACACTTCAGTTTCTCTGTATTTTAAAAGAAACTAGAAAAATAAATTAATCAGAGAAGATAAATTTATTTACAATGTGGCCAAAGTCCCCATATCAGACCTGTGGCATCTTAGAGTTCACAGAAAGTCACAAAACAGAATGAGACACACATAAATTTAACTATGAAATAGGGTACCTGATTCTTTGTTGTTGGTCCAGGGGACCTGGGCTTTAGGTTGCCTCCATTCTGTTATGGAGGCAAGGATGTTTTATTATTATTGTTGTTGTTGTTGTTACCCAGTACATGAATATGGAGTCTTTAAGATCCCAGATATAGAATTTGTTTTTTTTTTAGTATGTAAGATTTCCATCCATTCCAGGCCTGGCGAATCCCTTGTCCTTAGTCCTACTCCTTGCACAGATGGAGAGAGAAAACTTTGATATTTTCTTTTCCCAGAGTTAGGGAACCCAAAGTTGGGTTTAGTCCAATTTGCCAGGTTCTGTTTATTACTTCTGCATAATGCCACTTCAGAACTTATTCACTCAGTACATTTTTCACTATTAAATATATTTGTTAATAATCTTCCTTGGGAAAGGAAACATGATTAGAAATGTGGAAATACCACTATGACTTGCTGAGGTATCAGAACCAGGTAGGACCCTTCCTTTGGTCTGTAACTGGCCAAGACCTTCCATTTGTTCCCAAGGATTTCTTCCTCCCCTGTGTGTTTCCATTCATGCTGCTGACTGCCAGCATCTCAGTTGGCTGGGATACTCTGCCCGTTGGGGTCACACAATCCTATGTTCTCCAGGGAGCTAAGATTTTACTGGTTCTGCCTGAATGGATTGCCAGAGCCTTTGTCTAACTTTTACCAGTGGACACCAGAAATGTGAGAAAGTGTTCTGTTTATTTTGTTCTCCAACCTGTAGTAGTAATTTGGTTTTTCCTTGAGAATAAAAATCAGTCAAGCCAGCTTAAAACACTCCATTTGACCTGCATCTTCATAGCTCCAGAAAGGTGAAGAGGCCTATCTCAGCTTTCATTCCCATTCTATGCTGGAAACAGTTTGGTTTGTTTTGTTTTTGTTTTATGTTTTTGTTTTTTCTCTATCATCCACACAGAATGTGTAACCAGGTGGATGGTGTTATCTTTCTAGCCCTTCATTTATATATTGATACATTTTAGTTTGGAGAAAACCAAATAATTTGCTTGTTCAGAACTGTTACTGTATCAAAGAGCTCACCATTAATTCATTGATTGTGATGACTTCATCTACACTCATTTTCTCTCTTTCTAACTCATTATAGGTCCAGGGGACTGTGATCATATGACAAAGCCATTGTATTCACTGGAAATTTCTAGTGTGAATATTTTGGTAGGGGCCACAATGTACAGGATTCCATGACTTGACTCACTTTGGAGAAGGCAATACATTGACATACTCATAGACGTTATTACATAGTATACAGCATTCCATAGTCTTAAGAATTGGTATTAGCTCTTGAGCATTGCTTTATATTTCTCAAAGTATTTGGGACTTTTTAGTCATTAAAACACAATTAACTTGGTAAATGCCCAAAGTGATCAAGTCAGTTAATTACTGTGCTGGCTAGTTTTGTGTCAACTTCACACAAGCTAGAGTTATTTTTGATAAGAGAGCCTCAATCAAGAAAATGTCCCTACCAGACCAGCCTATGTATGTTTTCTTGATTCGTGATTGATGTAGGAGGGCCCATCTCATCACGGTCAAGCCATGAAGAGCAAGCCTGTAACCATCCCTCCTCCATAGCCTTTGCATACATTCCTGTCCTCAGGATCCTGCCTTTATGACACGGGTGGATGACGGACTACAAGCTGAAACAAACCCTTTCCTTCCCAAGTTGCTTTTGGTCATTATGTTTTATCACAGCAATAGAAACTCTAAGACAGTTACAAAGTCAGAATTTTAATTCTAGAACACAAGTTCTTACCCCTATACAATGCATCTCCACCTATATTTACTGTTTGTAATATTGTTGCCTTTTCTATTCTATTCTATTCTATCTATCTATCTATCTATCTATCTATCTATCTATCTATCTAACTATCTTGACCATTAGGGTCATCCTCTTTCTTGTATATTTTTAAATCACCCTGTTCTACAAATTGGATGAAAGTCCAGAAATATAATTTCTATATTGCATGGTATTTCTCACTACATCCACTTTTTATTTTTTTGATTTCTACTTTTGCAAGTACAACTTCAGTGGGTTGTTCATCTAGTTCCATTGCATAGACACATAATGATCACAGAGGCAGTATCTAATATTTAAAATAACAAATAAAAATATAAAAATATACATTAGTTGAAACATTCTAATAATTAAAGCCACCATGCCTCCTCTCCCATTGTGGATTAAATGCCATGACACAGACATATTACTGCAACACAGAAGCCATGCCATCAACAGTATCTCTTACTAGAACTTCTACTGTGATCTGAATTTGAAATGTTCCCTTCGTGGACTCATGTGCTGAATGCTTTTGGTGCTATTTTAGGAAGTGATTGGCATGTCAGAAGGTGAGGCCTACTAGCTGCTCCCTGATCTCCTTTGCAGAGTATCTTATCTCTGGTCACTTCCTTTCTCTGTTCTCTGCTTCTGGTTACCATGAGATAAACAAGTTGCTTTGCTGTACAACAGTGCCCTCACCACACTGGCCCCACCTCACCTGAGGCTCACAGCAATGCAGCTATCTTATTGTAGACTGAAACCTTGGTCTGCAAAGTTGGAGGTAAGTCCTCAAATTGTACTTTCAGGGAACTAACCATTATGATGCAGGCTGAATCATATAGAATAACATGTTAGTATCAGAAGGGTTTGTTACTATTCTTCCTTATGTGGTTCAGAAGGTTTCTCAGAGGAATTTGGGGGAGTTTGGAGACAACTAGAAATCCCTTGAATAGTACAAGAAGAGCTTAACGAGCAACATTTTTTTTTTGGAGCTTAAAAGACTAAAATGCCTGTAGAGTCCAGACTCAATACACTCCTGAGGATTCAAGTTGGGACCAAAGCTTCCACTAGGAATTGAACTCTAGGTTATTCATGGTACATCCTGGGAAATAGCTTACACACATAACATTTATATCCTTTGTTTAAAGACCCTGGGCTAATTATCCTGGTAGAGGAAATTTCAAGGCAGCCCTACATTCAGGCTGCTGTGTGGAGGGTATTGTTGTTGACTTTAGCCAGGTTTGCAGTGAGCAGGGTAACCAAAAATTTTATTGGAAAGGCTTGACTCTATTCTTGTCAGGCATTTATTTGGTCACAGCATTGTTTTATATCTCATAATTTAATAGCAATGGGGATGTGTCTTTGTTTCTTATTGTTGACTGGAGACACCGACAAAGGGAGTTGGTGCTATTCTGACTGAGAGGCTTAGCAGAGATCCTTCTTCAGAGGTTCCCCACAATGGTTGCCCTTCATGGCTTCGTAGGTACTCGCAGACCTGAATTTCTAGAAAGAGCATTCCAATATGACAAACCCCTTTCATGCCTCTGTTGTGGGAATGGATGTAATTGTTCCATTGGCCAAGGTTTCTTGTCACATGCTTGTATGTATGTATGTATGTATGTATGTATGTTTTATGTTCAGAAGGTTAGTCTGGAGACATACTTTGAGATCCACCATTAGTTTCCTTAAATATTGTTTCATTTCAGTATGCTGAAATAATGTTTCTGTCTGGATCAGCCAGTGAACCCTTCTTGTTCTGGTTCAGTTTTGTAACTGACACAAACTTGAGTCACCTGAGGAGAAAGAACCTCAATTGCCTACTTTAGCTGGTCCTGTGGGCAAGCCTGTGGGACGTTTTCCTGATTAATGATTGATTTGGGAGGGGGAAAGCCCCTGTGGGCAGTCCCATACCAGAGTAAGTGGTCCAAGGTCACAGGAAAAAGCTGGATGAACAAGCCACGGAGAGCAAGCCAGTGAGCAGCTTTCCAGTATAGTTCCTCCCTCTGCTCCTGGTTGACTTTTCCCAGAATGCTCAGTGTTGGGTCACGATGAGTCACATGAAAGCCATTTCCTCTCCACCTTGCTTTTGCTCTTGACGTTTATCACAGCAACAAAGCAAACGCCTGCTCATTTTTGTTTACATAAGCAAAATTGAAGCATTGGTCTTCAAATTTGGAAGAATGATCTAAAAAATGGACAAGGACATTTACATGCATTTTAAACAAACACAAATTTAAAAACAAGAAAAAATGATGCAAATGTATGAGTAAGAGGTCTTCAATTATCTTTTTGACTTGCATAAATACTTAAATTACTTCAGAGAAAATCCAACATTTTGGTTTTTCTCTTAGTGTTTTAACATTTTTACTTCTAAAACACTTAAGACACCTGGATGTGTTACTTTGGGAAAATAAATAATTGCTTTTTTATTCTCTCTGATTAAATGAGATTTCCTTAAAATTTTATTATTGTGTCTGTTGTTTGGGCTGTTATTAAAAACATACCCACTAGGTTACATAAATAATGGAAATTTAATTCTGTTAGTTTCGACTGCTGTAAGGCTGAGATAGGGTGCTGGTGAAGGTCTTTTTTCAGGCTGAAAACAAGTAACAGAAGCAGCTAAGTCAGAGAACTATCCGGGATTTCCCTTCCCTGTAAGGACACTAATCAAATGCACGAACACCCCCTTTTCAAAACTTCTACCACCTCATGACATCATGCTGTGAGTTAGATTTTAACATACAAACTTTGGATGAGAACAACATACTTATTGCGTAACCACCTTGATATCAATTAAATTATTCCTCTGAAAGCTTTTGGCACAAAACCTCACATATTCATACTATAAAATCTAAAGCATGTATGTTATATGCATAACATCTTGGCTAGCTCCAATTTTCTACCTCAAAAGAAAATGGATTCAAACACAAAGCACTACAATCTTCAAGAAACTAATTACCTAGTGTGGAAATTATCAGTACGTTATAGTTGGAATCTAGGGTAGAAGCAGTTATTTATTCTAGCCGGTAACAGGGCTTGTGCTGCTAACAATCCATCCTTCTCCAAATGTGAGCATTTTAATTAGTGTTACACTGCATAGGGGCATATGGAAGCCAGCTGATTCAATGCTTTCTTAGGAATGCAGTGGAACCCTTACAAACTTTGCTTTTCTGTTGCTTTTGGAAAATCATTAGAATATGGAAAATCTTAGCCTTTTCTGTTATAAGTTTTATTTTCCAACTTCTGGAGAAACTACCTGGGCTCCAAAAATATATTAGACATATCCTAACTCCTAGGGTGGTCGGTTTTCCTTTCCTGCAAAAGTACAAACACCCTCAAAACTGTGTTAACTTCAGTGTCAGGAGAGTTAACCAACGCCGGGAAACCACAAATAAAACCCCAAGTGTGCTAGCATCTAATAAGCCACAACATAAATTTTAATCTCATGAGTCAAACCATGGCTTGTCAATGATATGCTTGGAAGTGATATAAAGTGTACTAGAACTACCACAGAACTATGTTGATTTGTTCTGAATTCCACTTCCTTTGGATTCTGATAAAAGGAAAACCCTTCACTCTCCAAATGGTTAAGGGGGCTGGTGAGACAAGGATCAGTAGCTTTATGACTGTTTGAATAGCGTCCTGACAGTTGAGAGTTCAGACTTGTCTTCTTCATGAGCAGCTGGTCATTGCCTTTTCTTCTTGCACCTGGGATCATGGGGTTTGGTTGCAGCAACAGAGACCCTAACTGAGCCTCTGTAGCTTTAGATTTCTACCTCACGAAGGATTGTTATTTTTAATGTTAAAAAGAGATGGTATATGCAGTCACCAGTATGAAACCACATGCCATTCACAGCACAGGGGTGTGTGCCACTGACCTCAAACTGCAAGGTCCTCCTGATGCTGTTAAAGGAGGGAAAGTAATTTTGACATTCGTTTACAAAAATTCACAAAAGGAACACTTCACTAAAGATCAACTAAAAAATATCTCCCCAAATCTAATATGAAATTTGACACATGTGATTAACATTTTTGCATACACATAGAATTATTTTTAAACATATATATATTATTTTTAAGTAATTATATATATACATATATATACAAATTTATATATATATTATACACACACCACACATGTGTATATATACTGCTATGGGGAGGGGAAATTTATTGAGATAAAACTTTATCTTTGGTTTTCTTGTGGTGGGTAATTTTCCCTTTAATGATCTAAGATCTTGGTCATGTGAATTTTTTTTTTCTTTTCTGAAAAAAATTAATGACTTCTGTGTGGCAAAGCCAGAAGAAAAGATTGTCAAAAAATGATACTGCCCACTGTTTTTAATATAAGATGTTTCAAGAAGCAGTAATAGCTTCAGATGGTCAAAGAATAGACAGGATTTGAGGATGCAGCTGAGGTTTTTGAGTAGGAAGCTTTCAAGAAGTCCAGAAGCAGCTGCTGGGAAGGGGCTGGGGAAGTTTTGCACCTTGCAGTCTCCAAAGGCCGATGCTGTCAGAACCTCCAGTCGATTGAGACTGGGCATCTGGCACTGTGATGCTCTGTCCTGGTACTAACTCTTGCACTGAACTTGACATTAATACAGTGGAACTTTCAAGCTGTAAGGACCAGGCAGTCCTGATTATGCTCTCATCCACGATGACCAGTCTGGATTAGAGATAATGATACTGAGAGATCTACCCAGGTGTGTCAAAGGCACTAATTCTTGAGCTCGCAGGAAGCAGTATTGAAACCAGCAATGTTATACATGCAGGCTTTTCTCGTTAACAAAATGATTTACACCTGTTTTCAAGGCAGAAGGCTGCAAATAGATACTATTGATAGCCTGGTGATCTTTACTTCACCTAGACTCCTAAGCATTGCTTCTCAGTAGAACCCATTCTGGTGGAACAGGTTACAGGTTCTTTACTTTATAAAGGAGCTTAATGTAGTCAAACATTGAGTTTTGTTGTGATAACTGTCACAAAGAGACTTTTCTCCAAGGTCATGCTGTACTTACAAATGTCAAAAATAGAGCTTTGGGCTCAGACTCTAGAAGTTTGAACCAGCCTGTCTAAGTCATGTTGAACTGGATTTCCTTCTTGTCTCTGGTGGATCATGCCTCTGCCAGCCTTGGCGTTTGCAGGGACCCCTAAAGGTGTGTCTGCAAATTTCCTCACTTACTGGTTCCTGGGGAAAGGAAACGTTTGAAGATTACTTAAGGCTCTTCCTCAGTTTTATAAAAGGAATAAAAACCAAACCAAAGCAAAAACACCTGCTGGAGGATGAGACTCTGAAAGCCAAGCTGCCATGAAAAGAGTTGCTCAGACCTATTTTGCTGCATGCAAGTTGTAGAGAGAGCACCAGGGCTGCAGCTGACAGGAGTTCTCTGCTTTGTTGAGGTGCAGTATACGGTGATACAGCTTTTGAGTCGTCTCTGATTTTGTAAATGACTGCTCATCCACACTCTGTTACTAACTCCAGGAAAACCACATTCATCTTTGATAGAACAGTTGCTTCAGTTTGTTTTGTGTTCTGTTTCTGGAGTGAGTAGGTGTGTGTGTGTGTGTGTGTGTGTGTGTGTGTGTGTGTGTGTGTTTGTGTGTTATATGGGACATGTGGTATGTGGGGTGCATGTAGTAAATGGGATGTGTGTGTATATGTGTTTGTGGTATATGGGGTGTGTGTATATGTTGTGTAGTGTATGGGATGTGTGGTATGTGGTATGTGTGTAGTATATGGGATGAGGTGTATGTGTGTGTGTGTGTGTGTGGTATATGGGGTGTGTTTATGTGTGTGGAATATATATATGGTGTGCGGTTTGGAGGGTGTATTTGTGTTTGTCTGTCTGTCTGTCTTGGGATGGTGTGCATGTATGGTGTAGGGGTGGTATGTATCTCTCTGTATGTTGAAGTTCCCCAGGAAAATTTCCCCACATTACACTAGCACCTCTGGGCTTTCCCTATATAAGCCTAAAGAAGAAAGCCCTACAAAGTTGACTGGAATGAAATTCTTGTGCATAAGTAGGTGGTCTCTGGAGAAATATAATGTTTAGGAGATGCATGATTGAGTCCTGGTTGGCTCCTAACTGAAAGAACACCAACCATTTGATTTGGTACCCACAATAACTAGTGAGGTAGAATTTCTTTCCATCTGTGGGCTTAAGGAGAAATTTGGAATTATTTAAAGAAAACAAAGAAACTATGTTTTTTCTTGAAACATATCACGGTGGTTCTGAGGTGAACTCTAAACTACCTCATGGGTTCAAGTCACGTCTGTGCTGATATTACTCACATGACTTTACACACAGTGTGTTATGCTTCTGTAGTTCATCTGTTAAGGTTAGAGGCACAACCCACAGCTTACAGTTGCTGTGAAGGATGAATGGACTAGAATGCACCACTGCATGGTGCTGTGCCTTTCAACTTCGATGCATCAATAAACTGAAGGCTCTCTCTTTGCTTCGAGGTGGGCATGGGTATTATTTTGATTAGAGACTGTATCTTATTAATAAGTCCTGTTTCTGTATATACTAAGATGATCATGTGACGTCTTCATTATAGCAGTGAAATGTAATAGTAAATTTTATAATATTAAGTCAGGTTTATATTACAGTTCATGAACCTTACTTGGTTACAGTATATGACTTGGTATATTTTGTTGGGTTTAATTTTCTAATGTTTTCTTAAGGCTTTGTGTGTCTATATATGCTGAATTAGTATGATATATATGTATGCATATATTTCTTTTCTTGGTCTGTGTTTGTCAGGTTTGATATGTGAACTTGTATTCATTTAAAAAATAATTGGGGGGATCTGGTTTATAGTTCTCTGAAGCAATAACAATGAGAAAAGAATTACCCTTTTCTGAATATAAACTAAAATGTGCTTCTCCACCTTGGCCTAGCAAGGATTCCTTTTTTATTTTTGAAAGATTTTAGACTTTAAATTTCATTTATTTAATGGTTAAAGACCATCTCAGGTAATCACAGATATTCAATTATTTATTTATTTATTTATTATTTTTGCAATGTGAACTACTATCGTGACTCATTGTTTGAGCATTTAGGATTTTTTCCCAGATTTTGTTTATTATTTATTTTATGTCTATGAGTGTTATGCCTGCATGTACGTAAGCACCCTGTGTGTGCCCAGTGACACCAGATCCCCTGGAACTACTGGTAAAGATGGTTATGAGTGTCACCTGGGCTCTGGGAAGTAATCCAGTGACCCCTGCAAGAGCTGCTGGTGCTCTTAGCCACTGAGCCGTCTCTCCATCTCTCCTGTCATTTATTTTTTAAAGTCTCTTTCCTTAGTCTTTATCCTTCCCAACCACTGTTTGGATATTTCATTTCACTTGTCAATCATCAGTGGTTACTAATAATTGAAATGTTTAAAAGGAATGGTCTTCCCCCTTTTTTTATATGTGTTGTTTTCTGTTGTTTCTTTTTAACGACTTCGTAAGTAGCAGTAGGTTCCCATGTATTGTAGGGTGGCTTCTAACTCAGTCTGCATTAACAGCTGGCTCAGAATTTCTGGTCCTTTTGCCTGTGCCCCTGAGGTTGACATTGCACCACTATGCCTGGCTTTAGACCTTCTGGTCACCCATACTTCCAATGTTCACTTGTCTGGGGACATTTTCCATTTCCTTCCATTCATCAGAGACAGTTGGCTGGATCAATGATTCCAGGTTTGTACTTATTTTCTCTCTCCCTGTCGGCCATTAATGCAAATTTACTCTCTTGAAAATAATATCACTTTTTAATTTGTTGCTTTTATTTTTAATTTTTGTTGTCCTTAAGAATCTCCCTTCTTTTAAAAAAATTACAAATGAAAACAATACAAAACAACAAAAGACTCAACCAAGTATTTTGGCATACACATTTGATCCCAGAACATGGGAGGCAGAGGTAGGCAGATGTCTGTGAGTTCCAGGACAGCCAGAGCCACATAGTGAGAACCTGTGTAGAACATAAATAAATAAATAAATAAATAAGCAAGCTCCAGTTTATTGTTTGATTTTCTATTTTAATAAGTCTATATACAAAGATCTATTGCTTGATATTTGTTAAGAGTTTTAGAAATAATATTTTTATTAATTCTTTGAGAATTTTATATAGTGTATTTAGTCATGTTCACCTCCTTCCCCTTACTCTTCTCAACCCCATCCCCTTTTTACTCAAGCAGTTTACCATGCTATCTGTTTCTTTTTTTAAATTTTATGTATAACAGTGCTCTAGCTGCTTTTACATCTGCACACCAGAAAAAGGCATCAGATCTCACTACAGATGAGATGGTTTCAAGCTACCATGTGGCTGCTTGGAATTGAACTCAGGACCTCTGGAAGAACAGCCAGTGCTCTTAAACTCTGAGTCATCTTTCCCCCTCTCTTTCCTCCCTCCCCCTCTCTCTTTTTCTCTCTCCCCCTCTCTCCTTTGATATTTCTCTTTAAATCCATCAAATCCAACTGGACTGTGTGTATCCTCTGGATTTTTTTTTCCTATTCCTTTAGTTGATTATTCAAATGTTATATTGAGCAGAAATGGAGACTGTGTACATCACTGCATCATTGTTCCTGATTTTGGTGGGAATGCTTTGAGTTTCTTTCTGTTGAGATGATGTCAGCTGTGGGAATATTTTAAATTGCCTTTATTCCATTGAGATATGTTCCCCATTCCCTTAGATTCTTCAGGTCTTTTATCATGAAGGCATGTTGAATTTTGTCGAAGATATTTTCTGCATCTAATGGTATCATGTGGTTTCTGACCCTAAGTCTATTTATATGGTGGATTACATTTACTGATTTATATACACCGAACTATCCCTGTAGCTCTGGAATGAAGCTGTATTGATCATGGTATGTAAACTTTTTGATGCATTCTTGAATTTGGTTCGCAAGTATTTTATGGAGAATTTTTGTATCTATGTTCATAAGAGAAATCAGCCTATAATTTTCCTTTTTTTATTTGATTTTCTCTGACTTGATCAAAAGAATATGGAGGTGTTTCCTTCCTTTTCTACTCTGTGAAATAATTTAAGGGGTACTGTGAAGATTCTTCTTTGAAGTTCTGGTAGAATTCTGCAATGTGCCCATCTGGTCCCTAGTCTTTTTTTTTTCCCCTCCGAGAGATTTAAAAGTACTGCTTTTCTCTCGTTAGTGGTCATGGGTTTGTTTAAATTATTTACTTCATTTCAAATTAATTTTGGTAGCCACTACACAGACACCCCCCTACACACACACACACACACACACACACACACACACACACACACACACACACACCCTACACCCCTACCCCCACACTCAAAGACAGAGGGAGAGAGAGTGAGAGATCAATCCACTTCATGTAGATTTTTCAATTTAGTGGAATATAGATCTTTTATACTACATCTGTCTTCTTTTCTGAATTTCCTCAATATCTTCAGGATGTTTTCCTTTTCATCTCCAATTTTACTAATTTGGACCCTCTGTCTTCCTCTTGATTAATTTGGCTAAAGATATGTCATATTCCTTAATTTTTTTCAACGAATCAATTTAGCCACAATGGGGCATCAGTATTACAGACCCTCTTCAGGTTTCAGGGATCAACACAGGAGGGAGAAAGGTTTTGAGAACCAGAGTTAGGGTGAAGAGAAGCGTCTTTTGGAATGATGCACTCACGAACTCTCAGAAGCTGTGGTTGTCTATAGAAGCCCTGAACAAATCAAGCGGTTCACATTCTAGCATGGAGGGGAGAGGGGCTCCCAAGTACCCCCACCCCTTGTTGAGGAACTATTGAGTGACTGAGGCCTCTAGAGGGTAGAGAGTCAGTTTCAGTTTTCTTTAAGGGGGCAGCCCCTACTAGGCCAACCCCACTCCAGTGAGTGACCCCATGCCTATATGTACTTAGGCAGCACAAACTGGACTCCGGGTAATAAAACAAAAAAAATTTAAAAGAAGCCATGAAGTGGAGGAGGTCAGTGGGGATTTACAGAACTGGGAAAAATTAGAGGCGTAATGGGATGGTGAATGTGATCAAAATCCATTATATTCATGTATGAAATTCTCCAAGAATTAATTAAAATGGTGTATTAAAAAAACAAATTGGGGATATGGTTCAATAGGTAAAATATTTGCCATGTAATCATAAGGATCTGCCGTCAGATCTCCAGAATCCATGTAACATGTGTGTATATGTAATTTCATCCCTTTTAAAAGTAGGCAGAAAGTGGAGAAAGGGGAATGCCCAGGTACTGTGTGTCAGCCTGTTATACACAATTGTTCAACAAAACAGGGACCCCATCTCAAGCAAAGTGGGGAGTAAGGACCAACACCTGAGGGTGTTTGCTGACTTCCACGTGTGTGCTGTCATGTAGAAGTGCCATACTCACATCCATGCATACACACACACACACACACACACACACACACACACGAGAGAGAGAGAGAGAGAGAGAGAGAGAGAGAGAGAGAGAGAGAGAGAGAGAGAGAGAGAGAGAGAGAGAGAGAGAGGTGTAAATAAGACCGGAATACCCCCATCTAACAATGTAAGAACAATGACATTTTTCAGAACAGACAGAAACAAAAATTTTTAGGCTTAGGAACATTCACTGAAGGTCTCACAGTTACAGATGATAAAAGGTGTCATTGAAGTTCATGGTGGGGCTTCTGGAAGTACAACTTCATATTAAACCCACAAGGTTGAAGCTCTTTGTAGATACATTAGTTTGTCTGTATTTTGGAGATGTCTTCATCTTATCCAGATGTTCCTTCCATATCTGCCTTAGAGTTATACAATATGTCCAAAGAGCACATTTTAGAATAGAATATTCAGGCCAGGGACACTGTATCCAGTTATTCCCATATCCTACGCCAGGCTGGTTAAATACTGTCCAAAGACATTTCTGAACACAATGCTGTGGCATGAGAACAAATACTAGCTACTCAGATGGATTTGGCTAAAGGTCCACATAACAAATAGCTGAAAGTTTGGAAACAGAAACAATGTTTGGGAAAGGTTATGTATAGCTAGCAGGTGAAGTCTCAAAAGGAATAGGTATGACATTTAGACTAATTTAAGAAGATTTTGTTTGTTCATGGAACTAATTACAGGACTGTGTGAATGGGATAGTTGTTGGTGAAGTGTAGCAATAATTCAGAAAAGCAGAGTTAGCAAAGCAAACTTCCAATGACCTACAAACTGAATTAACAATGTGAAGAAGCCAATCCTCCCAGAGCCAAGAAGGAAGGATTGTCTCAAAAAGCATCCCCAGTGTGTAAAACTGACCATCTGTTGAGGGATACAGGATGCTCATCTGTGTTCTTTGTCTACCCACTCACTTCCTTCTGGCCAATAGACTGGACATCAGTGTCCACAGAAGGCCATTGATGTTGTCCAGGCAAATCAGAAGCTCTAGATAGTAAGCAAAGGAAACAAAGAGGAGATGTGGGTGCAAATCAGAAGCTCTAGATAGTAAGCAAAGGAAACAAAGAGGAGATGTGGGGAGAAAATTAAGAATCCCTAGCACATGAGAACTGAGCTATAACTTAAGACTAGTTGCTAACAATCCCATCACTTGGTGAGTCAACCCTATCTGTTCAATCACCAGGCTAATTTCCCCAGCTTGTTTTCGTTTAAAGAATTTAACATGACATGCCAATCACACTGACTTTCTTCACACATTTTATTTCATATTCTCTAATCTAACCTAGTTTATTCTTTTTAGATGTGATTATAGGTCTTCCAAAGCTTTCCCAAAATACTTTAGTTTTCTAGGATCTCTGCCATTGATCTATTTTTCTCCTCCTAAGATGTTTTAACTGCCTTGGACAAAACCCATGTGGATAGAGTTTTATTGGTATTGGGTCATGCTACCTCATTTATCACTTCTGTCTTACTGACTCTGTAATGAGCACAGTGGCGTGTGAGGCCAGGTCACAAGAATGTTCTCTAGGGATTTCTTCTATTTAAGAATCATGTTGGTCATGGCCGCTTGACAGCTTGTATTATTTAGTACACTTGTGTGTGTGAACAGACAACAGCTAAAGGTGTCCCTTGGAAAACTCATTTGACAACGCAATTATCAAAACTTTCAATACTTGAATTTTGAACAGTTTGGGATTTTAAAGAGAAGTGGCAGGTTAAGCATGATATTAACACGATGCGGTTTGTTATTATGAAGAGAATCATGTAGAATGAGACAAAGGAATTTTCTTATCATTGTTGTCCAAATAGGTAGAGTTGGCATTTTAGATGTGGCATCGGAGTCGTGTACATATTATGAGGCACGGAATGCAGAGTACACAAGTTTGTATTTTAATTTCCACAAGTATAACTTGAGGGTGTCTGTAATGTCTTCCCAACCAAAGAAAAACAAATGTCTGACACAAGTCTTCTTGTTCAACGGAATTCGCTAAGTCCTGTGTGATTCATTCATACATGTTTATCATGGCTATACTGCTCTCTCCTGCAAAACCTCCACTATTGGTAACTGTAGTTAGGGAAACTGAGTAGCCTTCATGAGTCCTCATAATGCCTGAGTGAAACCTTTTCCTCTAGAGTCAGTATCCATCATCACCTTCTCACAGCACTTCTGCCTGGACCGTTCTTATCTGTGTCTATTTCTGAAAAGCATCTATCTTTTCAGAGGGGATGTCACTTCAAGCAAGCCACCACTTGCCTTTCACTTCCACACTGTCCCCTTTATAGCATTACTGTCCCCTTTATAGCATCTTTCACTTCTCCTGTGAATCCTTACTGCATGTTCTAATGTTACAGGCCTTACTCTTATTCAAATGTCTGTCTTATCCATCAGAGGCATGTTCCCTAGAAACCATCTTTTCTACTATTGTATGTCAAGCTATGTGGCTCAAGGGCACTGAGAGAGTTACTATCTGAATGTTTGCCAAACTCCTGCCTGAAACGTGAGACCCGATGTGAGGTTTATCTGTGGCTGGATGGAAGTAGAGCCTTAGGAGGTGGTTGGGCCCTGAAAGCAGAGCCCTACTGCATGGGATCTGAGTGTGTATAAAAGAGTCTCCAAGGACTGTCTTCCTCCCTGTCATCCCCTCTTGCTGCCTGTCCTCCTTTCCCAGACCTAGACCACCTCCTCATCCTAGTCCTGTGCATCCTTGTCTGTATTCCCACCTCATGTATGTGTGTGTGTGTCTGTCTGTCTGTCTGTCTGCCTGCCTATGTCTCTGTCTCACTATTCAAAACAATGGAATTACACATGTTAGTTAAATGCTGTTCAGCTGAGTGATAGTCCAACCCTGCCTTGTCCTTTCAGTCATATGAAGACATGATGGGAAATTTCATCTATGAATCAGGAATACTGTCCTCCTTTGCCAGCCCCAGATCCTAACAGTTTCTTGGTCTTGAATACCTAGCCTCTAGTTTGGGATCTTGGTATGAACAGTCAAGGGCTAGGAGTCACTTAGTAGATCTATCTATCTATCTATTCTATCTATCTATCTATCTATCTATCTATCTATCTATCTATCATCTATCTATTTATCTATCATCTATCAATCTACCTACTTTTTATCTATCTACCTATCTTGTGTGTGTGTTCAGTACTTTTCTAGGTGGTTACATGCAGAGGTCATATCACTGCAATGTGGAGTACTAAAACAGTGTACAGCTCAGAAGCCTTCGCCAAAGAATTCATGAGGGCTCTACATGAAGATTCAAGTCACTTATCCCCTGAAGGAAAAAAAAAACCACCAAAAACCAAACAAAAAACAAAAAAAAACAAATAATGTTTCTTTTAAATGATATTTAGTATATGCAAATTCAATCAGTGGGATTCAATGATGAAAAATTCTTGGCACTCATATAACACAGCTAGTAATTCTGTAGAAAATTGTAGACACTGAGAACTGCCTCATGGCTTTAGACAAGTCATGGTTCTTAGATGCATGGAGAAAAACAAAAAACAACAACAAAACAACAACTAAGAGTTGACTCTATTTCCATGCCCTTTCAGGATTAATTGTATATGATAGCGAATGGTACATGAAAAAGGATGGGGTACAATAAAGTTAGTAAAACTTTTGAAGCTATGGGAAAAATATTTCATATCTTGTATTAGAGACCATAGTCTCTGTATCATATGATCTCCACTTTATCTTTAATAGCCTGTGTGGGCAGAGGAGGAGGACTAATATACATATGAATGAGTTACCCTCCTGAGAGTCTCTGCTTGTCTTTCTCAAAACTGTGGTTTACTCCATGGCTGTATAAACTTGTAAAGATTCTCTGTCATACATAATTACAGATGGAGTAAGTATGCTTAGTAAGGACTTGTACAAGGAAGGAAATGCTGACAAGCACATTTGCAGTCTGTGAAAAATTAGCAAGCAAGTGAACCAGGATCTAAATTTTGTGCATACAGTTCTGCCCAGGGAAGCATCTTCACAGTGAAAAGAACCTACTATGTGTAGGGCATCAATAGACACTAATAGACCTGGACAGAATTTAAAATATTAGCTAGAAAACAATACAATGCTTTATTCCCTCATAATTATAACTATTTTAAAAGTTCAAATAGGGCAATAGTCCAAAGACTTTCCTAGAAAACTTTATTTTTGTATTGGCCATAAATAAGGTTATAGCTGTGTAATTCTTTACCTAAGGATAAAGGAATATGAATGTCACTTATGATGCTTTTGCTTCAAACAAAACTTAACCAATAATTTTGTTTTCTTTTTTAAGACAGGCTCTCACTATGTAGCCTTGGCTGGCCTGCAACTCATTGTGTAGAACAAGTTAACCTTGAGCTCATAGAAATCTGCCTTTCTCTGTCCCCCCAAGTGCTGAGATTAAACACATGTGCCACCATAGCTGAACATTCCATAGCTTTTTAATGGTTTACCTCAAGAACTAAGATTTCACTTATGCCAGCTGAGTTTGAGAAGAGGAAGTTTAAAATTACAACATTCAATCTAATTATTGATATTTTCTATCAATTATCATGGTGGATCCTTACAGCAATGGAATGATGACAGAAAAAATAGATTGGGACATTAAATATAAACCAAGATGTCACCTAGCCTTTAGACATAAAGTCAGTTTCCACACTTGTTAACTTAGACATGTCCATTTCATAACACAGAACCACAGACCTCTACCTCAAATCACAGCGTAGCATCCTTGTGCATCTTCCAGAATTCTTCATATTAGACACAGCCAGTCTTCTCTTTGTGTTACTGATTTGTCACCTTAAGATGCTCCTGTTTTGGTCTTGGTAGGCCTTATGGTTTGTGGCAGAAAATATGGTGTTTTAGGTGGGTTAGATAAGTGGTTTGATTGGAATGATGGTTTGTGTGAATTGTTAACCTGACAGCACCTAGAATCACTTGGAAGATGGGTCTCTGGCCATGTCTGTGAGTAATTATCTTGATTGAACTAAGCAAGGTGGAAAGACTTGCCTACTGTGATTGAATGATATTATTTCCTCAGCCGGAGTTTGAACTATCTAGGTGGAGAAAAGCAGCTAAGCTGCACCAAGCATTCATTGCTCTGTGTTTCTGATTGTGGGTATGACATGACAGGCTGTTTGAAATTCCTGTAGTCTTGACATCTCTATCACAAGGCATGTGGTATCCTCAGCTTTTGGATTATGTTATTGAGATTTCTAAGAAGTTAGCAGAAATCACCAAAGTATTCCCATATTCAAGATAATTTGGTTTCTTAGGTGCATTACTAGAAGTTTAAAGGGGTGATGATATTTGTTGCCTTATTGAAGATACCTATTACAGCTTCATGGGGACAACTTACCTCAGATCTAAAAGCATGAAGATTAGTTCAAATTCTAACATTTACAATAAAAATGCATTATTTTAAAAATAATATTTCTGAGTGGGGGAGCATACAATATGTAGGCATTGAAAGTGTATTTATGGTGTAATCTTGGTGTGTTCTATAGCAGTGTGGCCTAAATCATTTGGGACAAAGAATTTTTTTAAAAAAATTATAATTTGTCATAGAAAATATGTTTTAAGCATAATAGAAGTAATTTTAGAACTATCATGAGCTTTTTCATTATATGATAATTATATAGCATGCATTCTTAACTTTCATTGTTACACAAATATATGACACAGTCATAGTGTTCCTGCCATTAAACAGATTCTATAGAGAAAGGACATAACATAAAATGAAAAATGTATAATTAACACATTTGTTACTGTGGTCAATATGTGAGGGAAATAGCTTAAAAGGAAGAAGTAGTTGTTTTGGCTCATGTTTTCATAGATTTCTTTCCAACATTCTGTACCTATAACATTACAGAAGTAGCAACAGAAGATTGAAGCTACTTATGTTGTAGTAGCCAGGAAGCAGAGAGAAACATTATTGAAAAGCATATCCCAACTGAAGTCAACTTGACTACACCTATAATAAACTGAAACCGAATCGTCTAGTCTAGACACTCCTGAGCAGATTTTATTTTTTGATTGGATCAATTGATTCAGGAAGACCCACCCTATATATACAAAATATCTTCTATGAAAGCATCATTTGCTTTTTGCCTGCTTATCCTTATTCTCATTGGCAAGTTCATGTATCATGTTGTGGAGGTATTTTTTTCACTGGTATTTGAGCCTGCGTCTTCACAATTTCAATGTAGTCTGAACCCCAGAGGTTCTCTAGGACTTCATCAGGACTCCACACCACAATGGGTCTGCTGAGACATACAGTCTCATATACTTAACAACCACTAGATTCTCAGCCTTCCCACTATGAGACAGCTGTGGTTGGACTGCCTGGACCATAGTTTGTAAGTCACTCTAATGAACCCCCTTGATAACATCCATGGTTGTTGATATTAGTACTTTCTACTTGGAAATGATCTTGTGAACACATTGTAGTGTGTGTTGTCTTAGAAACAGTCTAATCATGCTGAAAAATGCTATTTCCTGATAATAGGAAATAGTATTTGTTTACTGGCAACATTAAAATGATTAAAATATAAGGAAGATAATAAAAACTATGATTTAATGATCTAGTTACTTTATACATGGTTATATTACTTCAAATATTTAGTTCTTAATGGTGTGTGTGTGTGTGTGTGTGTGTGTGTTCTGTTTGCCTGTGTGACATGTGACTGCCTGTGGAGACCAGAAGAGGGTGTTGAATCTTCTAGAGATGTAGTTACAGGTGGTTGTGAGAGCCACTTGTCTTGAGTGCTGAGAACCAAACTTAGGCCCTTAGGAAGTGCTCTTAACTGATGAGCCATCTCTCCAATCCTGTGTTTTAAATGTGGCATATTACTGTTTACTAATAAGCTTCACTATCTTAGTTGTGGATGAGTTTGTCCTCTCTATCTCATGAAGACCAGGGTGGGTAGGACCTCCTCTGCCTCCATCAGGGGTTAAGTCGCACACCCAAAACCAAAGTGAAAAGCCGAAGGCTAGATCTATCTATTTATTTATTTATTTATTTATTTATTTATTTATTTATTCTTTTACTCTTTTATTCTTTTAAGACTCTTTACCACAGTGGTGTGTCCTTTTCTGTGTAAAGTACATACCTGCAGGCTCGTGTGATGTGTCCAACATGACATTTAAGACAGTAGCTTAAAGTAACATAATAATCAGAGTCTTATCACATCATATATTGTATGAATTTCTAACAAAGGCCTGTCTACTTAGACAAACACATCTCCCTTAACATTAAGGAGGAAATGAAACCCAAAAAATATCATATGGATAAAGCTCATACTTGAAAGCTGTAGGACAATCCTTTACATTAATGGATGTTTCTTGGTTACCAAGAAAGGAACAAAAGCTTTTCATGTCTCTTAGGTCTGCTAAAATACCCAGGTAGGTAGGAGTAATAAGTTGAGGCTTTGATAGATGTAACATATCACTGATGCCCATTAACTATATTAACATATGTCATTTGAGATGATGAGAGAATAATGAAAATGAAATCCTTGAAAGTATGGAGTAAAGGGAAGGCATGGTGTGCAGGGCATTGTCTGGGGTTACATAAAAGGGGAGCCTTGCACCAGAAACTTGGAGCGAGAAACTAGTGAGAGAAAAGTATTCAGGAATGCTAAATGTAAACCTCACCTTCTCCTTGATCTTGCTTGCACTCAGTTCTGTTTCCCAGGTCTTTTCTATGTGTGCCTCTGACACTCTGGTTAAATAAATTATTATCCCACCAGCGATGGTAACTGTTCCAAAGAGCTGACTCTCAGAACCACCCATTGAGCCATTCAGCTCTGAAACATGCCTGGATGTTCTTGGCGCATGATCAGATGAATAAATAGAGAGGGGCATTAGGTACTGAAGGCTAGAAAATTAGTTTTTAAATGTGGCTAAGGAGACATCATTTTCTTTTTATCCCACGAGATCATTCAAAGAAAACAGAAAGACAAGCAGATTATGTTTCTCCTAAAGTGACCACAGAAGGACTGTTTTATAAACTAATCCATTAAAGCTATGACATATAATCCCTTAATTCTGGATATTAATCTAAGACATCAGAAAAACTAACCAAGATATTTCTGTCACAGTTCAACATTTTCTGGATTATAGTTGAAGAACATTATGTTCCCTTGGAACAGCTGAAGAATTTTTTGGTTCAACATTTTAAATGAACTATTTTGAATACATTATATAAATTGGATTTGATCATTTTGACTTTCAAATTAAGAAGAATGTTTTAGAGTTACAATCTATACATTTCAAGCTTGGTTTTCCATAGGATAAACTTCCATGGAATAGATAGTATACAAATTTTTAATTAGTTATTCTATTTCATTTGGTTTTCATACAGTACTCTGAAGTACACATTGAACACGGACTAATTTTATGGAATCTGTACATAACTTGCATTGATTCTGATCATCATTTTGAAATTTCAGACAAGGGCCTACAATTTGGCTTAGTGGGAAATGGCTTGACATGCTGTGTTTGATCTCCAGTACATGGGAGAAGGAAGAATTGCTGCTTACAGATTGTTCTCTTATCTCTACCCCCTTCCATAGCACAACACAAGAGGGCATGTGCACAATACACACACTACACAAACATAACAAACTTTTAAAAATACAGAAGTCAAGCAACTACATACATAGAATTGTGTATCAGTAATTAATAATACAATTTACTTTCAATCACTTCAACCTTAATTTATTAAAAAGTTGCACTTTGTAAGTCATATCAACATTACTATAGAGTTAATGCTGTGTTTCTCACTTATATAACACTAGGTAAATTCTATTACACACTACAGTAATGTATCTTGCTTATTGCTGACAGTGATTCACATAAGCTTACTGATGGAAGATGTTATTCTGTAAATATGTTTCTCATACTGATTAATGAATAAAGCACTGTGGCCAATGGGAAAACAAGATAGGCGGGGCTAGGAGACAAGGAGGAAAGAGGAAGTAGGGAGGAGGAGTCAATATGGAGAGCCCAGAGAGGTAGGATGCCAGTACCGCTCTGGTCGGTAAGATGAGCCACGTAGAAATGGGTTAATAATTAATAATTAGAATTCAGACTTCTTCCAGCTGTCATTTGGTATCTGTTCAGTAAAGACTGTCAGGGTTTTATTATCATCCCAAATGAAATGTAAATAAAGTAAAATTGATTTTCTCTCTCTACCCCTTTAGTTGGACCATGCCAAAATGACTCTTATATCTTTACGATATTTGAGTCCCTTTAGGATGTGAATCATTGTCTTTTCTATGTAGAAAACATCTATATAACTGATAGTTGTTTTTATAAAGTCAGCTATTCTATTGTTACACTGAACTGTCACTTAGTGTGATATTATTTAGGAAATGACAAAAGGACATTAAATCAATTCTCTTACAATGAAACAATAGATAGGTGACCATACCACCCATTCTTGGCTGCCTTCCCTGAAGTATTTTGACTAAAATCTAATCTTTACAATTATCAAACTTTTCCCATTGCAACTTGGGTAAACAGTTGCAATTCTACTTGCTTATATAAGCACCTTTGGCACTGTCTGCTTTTGGAGAGGTGAAGGAGACTTCCTCCTGGCCCATGAGACTTAATGAAAGATTCTTAGGATGAACCAGTCTTCTAATTGCCTTCAGCTTTCAGCTTTACACAGTCTGCAGTTATCCGAGGCTGTCTCTATTGTCTTAATCATGTTGGCCTGTGGAAATACCTGTGGGATACTTTCTCAGTTTCTTGTTAAAGTAGAAGGGCCCAGCTTATGTGGGTAGTACCAACCCTTGGCAGATAGATACGGGCTGAATATGAAAGGTAGCCGAGGTTAACTGATACAAAGCAGACAGCCCTGAAATAATATATACATAACATTCGTAACACACACACACAACCAAAAAAGCTACCAATTTGAGAAGGAATTCAGGGGTTGAATGGGAAGGGTTGGGAGAAGAGAAGGGAAGGATGTAAGTAAATAATTATATTTACTTGAAAACATTTTCTAAGAAACTGTACAGAAAGGGAAGTAGCTAAATGCAAGCCTGAGTTCAAGCCAGTAATCAGAATTCCTTCACAATCCCTTTACAAACTCCTGCTTGAGTGATTTTTAAGGCTATGTCCAAGATCTGTGGGTTCTTCTTGAACCACTTAAACCATCATTATCATACCATTTTATTTTTACAACTTACTCTTAGTTCATAAAATTTTGATAGTTAACACTACTAACAAATGAGTTGGTAGTTTACATGGAGGCACTGAGTAGGGATAAGTTGTTCTGTGGTGAAGTGCCTTACCAAATGTAGATACTGAAAGAAAAAGCAGAACTTGACCCAATATTCTTGGGTGTTTCTTTTAGCTCCATATCACAGAACATATAGTATGTATAGGCTTTGGGGAGGATCTGGAGAGGGTCTTGGAGGAATCTGCTGAGAAGGCAATGTATCCTATTAATAAGCGAGGGAACTCCAGGAGAGTTCTTAGGAGGAAAATGTGGCTGTTCACAGCCACATCTCCATTTAAAAAAGTAGGATTGGGCTGGATTGCTTCTGAGTGTGTAGAAATGAAATTTTAAATGAGACCACCGAAGGAATGGTATACTCCACTGTAAAATATCTGGGATGAAAGAGTTCATATTTTATTGGGGTTGGGTGAGACATAGATGCTTCTTGTTGATCAACCTTGGGGATTCCTACCTAAGAGGAAACCTAGACTGAGGCATGAAGGGACCACTATGATGTTTCTGTGAACTGCAAAAGGAGCAAAGGTCCTTTGCTGTGGGGATGGCATTATCTCAACTGTAAAAGAAGTTTGGTGTGAACTACGTGGTTCTGAGGGTTTTGCTCTATATCAAACAGTGCAGCACTGCTCTTGGGGTGCAGAGTAGCGACCCCATGCTCTGTGCTCAATGCCTGGTTCCAACCTGATCCCAATGTTTTAGGAACGGTAGCTTTGGGGAGAGGAACCTGGCTGTGGGAAATGCATTACTGAGGTCACCATTTTGACCATTGTAGTCCAGAGTCCCTTGGTCTCCTTCCTCTTACTGTCTGCTATGAGAGGGGTTCTTCCATGCTTTCCCTATGGTAGGCTGCAAGGTCTAAAGCAGTGAGCCAAACAAAACCCTTTTCCCGTGAAATTGTTTATTTCAGACACTGTGTCAGTAACGAGAGAAAGCACACATACTCATCAAATAACACCGACAGGTGAGGGATAAAGATTTCAATTAGACAATAAGGAGGACCTTAGCCAGTGTGACTACCTCACAATGGTAACTTCATTTCCATCAGAGCCCAGCTTGTATGTCTTATGTGCTTGTTATATTTAAACAGTTATTGCAACATCCAAGCAAAGATTTCCTCCTGGGAAGCAGCTGCAGTCTCTCATTTATAGTAACTTGCTGGCTCCTTAACTAGTTATCTTTTTCAATTTTCCCAGAGGACACCAGGGCAGTTTCCTTTGTTTTTCTAATGATAAAACCTAGTACTTCAGCAGCCTCTTATTTGTGGACATTAACTGCATCTTTGATTAATAGTCTTCTTATCACAGTATATATCTGATGTTTATTTAGATAATATTTTGCTCAATTCAATAAAATTAGGAAACAGTTTACTATGTTCTTCTTGTTGATATGATTTTCTATTTGCTAGCTGCATCCAAAGAATATCTTCTGTGAATTATCTTCTACAAACAGCTTAGAATCTCAGATTTTGCATGGAGGAAGTGAAGTGCGTGTTTTCCAAAGAAAAGTAACATCAGTGATAGACATTTGATTGACTCCTGAGAGTGATATTCCATCAAAATAAGAGCCCTCTAGAAAGGAAAGAGCCTACCACAGCAGGGAAGACATAGGAAAAAAATGAAGGTTTGGGTCAGGGCAGAAAAAGTGCAACTTTTAAGAAAAGATGAGAGAAAATGAAGGACAAGGACTCTCTAACAAATACCTATACAGAGAATAGTTTTCAAAAGTTAAAGAGAACTAATAAAAACTTGTGAAAATATTCTGTGAGTAGTTGCGATGTCACAATTGTCCCCATAGAACATCAATTCTCATATTACAAGTAAATCTGTCATTTTAAATAGAAACAGGGCCTCTAGGGAATAGGATAAGAGAAAATAGGTCAATTGCAATATCTTACACAGATAAGCATGCAGAGTTTGTGGTGGGAAAGATATTTTCAGGGTCAATTCCAGGGGCATATGACACTTGGTGAAATGGAAAAATAAGGAGTGTTCTCATGGCTATCATCTGAAAGGATCCCAATATGAACTGGATAAGTTACTTAGACCTTCTTAGCCTCAGACACCTCGAGAAGGCATGAGAGGTTTGTTTGAAGTATTCTTTGCAGTCATTTTATGCTATTGAAAGTGTAAGGACAATGTTTGTCTTTTCTTTTCTTAAATTTCATGAGTAGATCAATGCAAAAAATGTTTATTCATCCCAGAGAGGGCATTCATAGGCCACATAAAGGTTTCCATCTGGCTTCAACTTCAACATGAGCCTGAGTGAGGAATTACATACATAAACATGGATGATGCAAAGATAGTCGTACCACCAAGAAGTCACAGTCCAGGATAGATGATGGCTCATGAAAGCTGAAATACTAGAATCTCATCTCCCAGTCAGTTAGATATCTTGTTCTGATGTGTAGTAGCACCTGAAGCTGGGGAGTGGAGTACAAAAGACAGCAGTGGTTAGACTCTCAGGTGAGGGTTTAATGGTAAATGAATCCTTACCTCCTCCTCATTACTATTTCTGTAGACCCATATAATGCTGCTTTGTTATGTTTATTTCATTGCATGGCTTAAGGAGGGTGACAAGGTATTCTGAAGGCATTTACTCAAGTGATCTAGTACTAACACATCAAAACCTCCACAAAGGTGATAACACAAGTTCTTATGGATAATGTTAAGTCTTGGATACAAACAAGTGTTTCTTTAATAAGTGAGCTGATAAATGAATAATGATGAATATATACAATGACATATTCCTCTTTAAGAGAAAGGACATTTCAGGATACAACATCTGGGATAGAAAAGAAAAGAAACAAAAACAAAAAACACAACCAATTGTATTTCTTGTATTTCTAAGTAATAATTAAGAAAACAGTACCATTATAGTTGACACTACCTAGATCATCCAAATTTCCATTTAAAAAGCTTTCAGTGAGTTGCCTTCTTACTCAACTAAACATTGCAATGAGCTCATGTCACCAGATATGTATCTGTCCTGTCTGTCTTCCCACTCTCCTTCTGTTTCCCTTGCTTCAGGCTTACCTGGCAACTCCTGTTCCTCAGCTTTGACAGGTATGCTCCTGAAACCCTATCCCAGGGGCCTGCTTCGCTTCTCTGCTCAGTTGTCAATAGCATGTATTAAAATGGCCCTGTCTTATGAAAATAAAGCAATATCCTTCTACCTCAGTATCTTTTTTTCTCTTTACATTCACACACACAGAGACACACATAACTTAAATTTTTTAATTCCCATACTCTACATGTGCTGTACAACTTTATATTTTGAGAATATTCCAGAGAGATGAAGCAAGAATAGTCAATGGAAATCCTCTACCATTCACCAACCTTTACCTACTTCTGTTTGTATTTGCCAAGAACTTGGCCATTTGCTAAAATATAATCACAACCAAATACTCACTTTGGGAAGAGTTATATTGATTCCATCCTATTATCTAATCTTTAGTTCATTTTTTAATTATTTCATTATTCCAAACTGTTTCATAGCTGTGTTTCCCTATCCAGATTCGTGTCAACAATCACTCAAGGCACATCATTAATCTTTCTAGCTACCTTTATTCTATAGTAGTTCTTAGCTGATTTTGTGTTTCATGGTGGTAACTATTTTGAATGTACTCAGTGTTTATTCTTTCATGATTAGAATTCAGCTAAACACCCTTGGCAAGAAAATTCCATAGGTAACACATTCTCTTCACATAAGAGACCATGGTAGTGTCTGCCTTCCATTTCCCTCATTTTCTTGCTTATCTTCTTTCTGTGTCAGGATGGGAGCTGCTAGAAAGGTTAGTCTTCTTTGTCTACTCAGCCCCAGGTTTCACAGATTTGATAAATAAGTTTTGAGTTGGTGAATGAATCCACAGCCAGCCAGAATTGTCTGGAATATAATAAAAGGGTTGTCCCCACATTTGGTATCAGGTATTTTACTGAGCCTACATACTACTCAGAGAAGAAAGGAGATTCTAGAAATTCAATCTCCGTTGGCATCTGGGAAATTTCTTTAGATGAATGTTGATTGTGTGGCTGTCCATTCTACATTAATTAGTATGTGCTTCTGTCCTACGTGGCCAGGCACATCCTAATCATGCACCTGGTTGTTAAGTAGCTGCAAAATAAAAAGTTAGACATTATAGTAATATTTTCTTTCCTCATTTTAGTTGTTTGCTTTTTGAACTCCTGGCCTGGATGCAGACTTCTAGTCTGAGGTCAGGTGTATCCCTGGTAGATGGGTTGTGGTGTGTTGAGTGTTCACACAAGTTTTTGTACTGGCTGGCCTTTTGAGAAGGGACCTGCCAGATTTTAATCATCATATGTTGACTGGTCCTGATAAATCCCAGGCAGGTCTTCCATGTCCCTCAGAGGCCTCTGAAAGTTATTCAGTTGATAGTATTTTAGATAAAGACACTCCAGGTCTCAGTTTTTTACTTCTGGATGTTCTGCCAGGAATTTCTTTGGTTCCTGGAAAACGGTAAACCCTCAAAGGACAGCCCTTCCAGTGGAGGCTTCCAATGATGCGACTCAGAATGTAACCAGGAATCTGAACCGTCTAGCATGCTTTGAAAATCAGTCCCATAATTATGCGAGGAGCTCCTTTAATTAAATCCATGTTTCCAGGATGCATAATCCAAACTGAAACATTCCAGAAGTGTACTTACCGAAAATAATAGATTGTGACTGTTTAAACCCCTGGTGCTTTAAATCAGCCACAGTATAGTGGGTCCTGTAGCACTGAGGACTATGTTCCGAAATGAAGGCCCCCTTTCTACAGTGGGATCAAGTCATGTCATAGTTTCTTTACAAAATCATGCTTTCATAGAGTGTCCATACAAATTATTTTTTCTGATGAAGTGATATGATGTATATTCATCTTTGGTACTATTTATTTTAAGAACTGAAAAATGTTTTTAATTTTCAAAGTCAGGCTTCACTGTGGTCCCGTGATTTATATGAAGTAAATAAAAGTCTAATTTTTGAAAGATATAACATCTCAGGCTTGTTACATGTCTTCCCTTGTGCAACAGACTTTTTTGAGGCAGTAGGATTGGATTTCATCCCCTCCTGATTCATGTGCCTTCAGTATTCCTGATGGTATGTGTGGTGACTAGTATCTGCTGCCTACACTATTAGTGTCTCTAAACCAAAAACAAAACAAAACAAAACAACAACAACAAAAAAACAAGGACATTCATAGATTTTATGGGTACAATTTTCAAGATATTTTGAAGAGTTAAGTGAATTAAGTCAACATTTTGAGATTTCAAAAGGCATTGGTAATACACTATTTATTTCAAATGAGTATAGAACTCCTAAGGGGAAGAAAGTTTCGGTAAGTATTGAAAATTATGTTTGGCAAGTGTTTTTGGAGAACATTTAAGACATTTAGAAATAATTCCTGCTAAATCTCTTATTTGGAACACATTATTTTCCTCCCAGTCTGGGAATGATTAAGTATCTTTTTGGTCCATCTCATTAGACAGAAATTGTTGACCATAGAAACAATATATTTTAGAAGACAGATGTCTGGAGATCCATATATGAATTCTAAAAAAAGTCATGGATTAATATGAGTGTGCCCACAGACAGCCTCAGCACGTTTTCTCTCTCTCTCTCTCTCTCTCTCTCTCTCTCTCTCTCTCTCTCTCTCTCTCCCTCCCTCCCTCTCTCTCTCTCCCCTCTCTCTCTCTCTCTCTCTCTCTCTCTCTGTGTGTGTCTCTCTCTCTCTATTTTTCTCTCTCTCCCTCCCTCCTCCCCCCCTCTCTCCCTCTCTCTCTCTTACTAAAAGGTGCCATCATGGATCTCAACCCTGGAGATGCAGCATCAAGCACTGCCATTTGCTTAACATCTTAGCTGCCTTTTTATGCACTTAGTTGAATCCAGCTTTCCATTATGGTTGGCAAGACATCCCTCCTTGGAATGTCTGCTCTACTCAGGAGGTGAGCTGGTGCCAGCCTTCTGCAAGAAAAGGACAAAATGGAATCTGCTGTAATTTACATAAAAGCTAGTGGTATGATAAAATTGGCAATGGAATAAAATGTTCTTAAAAATCTTCACATCCTGAGTAGGATTGAGTTTGAGGGGGGGGGGGCTAACATCCCCTGCTCCAACATGCTTTTATTCTATGTCAAAGACTCTCAGAGAATGACACCTTCTTGTAACTTCAGTAGGAAATTGTTTGAGTTACTATGTCAGTAAAACATCTTAGAGGCATCTAGTTGATACTTTTCAAATTAAAAGTTGCCTTTTCTCAAAGTGAATTGAGACAGAACTAATCCTGGATATATTTCCCATAAAAACACCTGCTTTGGGTGCAACCACACATAGAAAGATCTTGGCAAAATAAATGGTTCAACCCATTCAAGGGATGATATTTTGGATTCTATTCATGGCACCCTTTAAAGGGAATTTTTAGTGTATTGTCTAGACTTATGTCCTGAGGGCAGCACACAGCCTGAGGATACTTTGCTTTGGTTGAAATAAGAGAAAGACAAAGACATTCAAATTAAAACCTCACCATGTTTAGTGAGACTGTGGCTGAGATCACAGGAGTTTGGAGGAAAGGAACTATTTTAAGAGACCAAATGTGTCACTGTCAGCCAAATAATCATCCTTACGATCAGAGCAAAATTTGTCACCTTGTAGTGCAATTAAGACATAGTTAGTCCATGTACTGTGTGTGTGTGTGTATGTATTTGCTCAAACAAATTTATTACTTTTTCTTCTTGCTTGAGGAACACACATACACTCCTCTGGCCCTAAGCAATGTTGATTAGACTTTCAGTTATGCTTCTGAGTCACTAGCAATGGGACAGCCTGTAAGTGTAAAGTGTGTGCAACTATGAGATATAGCAAATGACTAAAAGGACTTGTGCCTGCTGTCACATGGCATTCTGACACTTGGTGGCCATTTGAAGGACACCTTGGAAGTCATGTCCATTAGAGCTGAGTTATGAGAATTATATACCAAACAACCATATCCTTTATTGTTTTTTTTTAATTAAACTCAGTGATTAGATGTTAGCTTTGGAGATGGATTTTTGTTTTCTATGATATTTTTGATAGGAAACTTACAGGTTTGACACAAAAAACAAAAATTGTAAGTCAAAATTTGACATGTCTTTGAAATCCATTTTATTGAAGTTTTCTTAGTCAAAATAATCAAAGTAGTCAAAATAATAGTTATGGACTTGACATACATTGGTCGTATATTTTAGTGTCTGTCTACTTCCACTCTTACTCCAACTCGCTTTTACATATAAATACATTTAAAGTAAGAATTGATCAGCTTGGTTATAGCATCCATCTACTACATGATGGAATCAAGACTTTATTCCTAATCTTACACAAAAATGCATATTTTTAAAACATGGGCCAACACTGCCTAGACATTGTTCTTTATTTTTCTTTCAGCCTTACTTCAAATCCAAAAAGTTATATTCATTTAAGTCTTATGAGATACATATCTCCAAAGATATACATATATGGAGACTCTTGGAGCAATGGTGCTGGATTTCCACCTGGTACTTAAACTTAACTATAACTTATATGAAGGAGAACCCAGTTGGAACAGTATTTTAGTGTGTGGCAAAGGATGCACCCACAGACAGTAATAGACAGAAAACTACACATTGACATGTGTATAAGAGAAATGCATGGCTTAATATTATTTTAATAACAATGTTTTCTCATCTATTAAAATGTTTTTTACTTTACATTTAAGTCATATTGTGTTAGATCTACAAAGAAACTATTCTGTCATATTTATATTCAGAATGCCACTTAGAAGACATAGTTTCCTCATCTCATATATACTAACATAATGAGGAAACAGGGTTCTTGCATGGTGAGGAAGAATGCTTCACAAGGAGGGAATGATGAAACATAAAAAAAATAATTGGTAAATCTAGATATGTTGAAAGTAGTTAGTGTTTCTCTCATACATAAAACTGGAGAGAAACTTAAGTTAAATGGTGCTTCATGATATATCAGAGTAATTATACTTGAAATTTAAAATATTGTTTTGTAAGTTATGTCCATTGGTAATTGGCATTATATTACTACATTGCTTGTTCTACCAATGTATAAGACTGTGTTTTCTCCCTGAGATTTTGGTTGTTCATTTCTTCTGAACTTGCAGATTTCTCTTTTATTTCTGCTCATAATTTGAATAAAAATTTCCCATCTTATGATGTGACTTTCAATCAAACGTTCAAGTCATAGACCTCCCCCTCTTTCCTTTTCCATCTGTATCAACTCTCCCACTACCACAGTGCTAATGTTAGCTATACAGATTTCATTTCCATTGTGATAAAATACTCTGAGAACAAAAAATAACTTAGGGGAGAGAGGGCTTATTTTAGGTCACAATTCCAGGTTATGGTCTACCATTGCAAGGAATCCTATAACATCAGATACTTAAAACATCACATCCCCAGTCAGGGGAACAGGACCCTTAATGGATGCATGCTCACTTGATTGCCTGTGCACAACTCACTTCCTTTGCTCTTAGGCAACCCAGAGAATTAGGGATTGTGCTGTTCTTGGTCGGCTGCCTCAGCTGAAAACAATTGCCCATAGACATGCTAGCAGGCCAAGCCAGTGTAGATGATTCCTCACTGAGGCTTTTCCCAGGTAATCCTAGCTTATGCTGAGTTGACAATTAAAGCTAACCATCACATCAGAAATATCAATTAACTTCACAATGCTATATTTTATTACCAGTTTTCCAACCTTCTTTTAAGTGTGGGGGGGAGCTCTGAAAAAAAAGTATATTCTTCCATTCTGGTTTTGCACCTACTTTACATTAGATCTTGGCTCCATTTATGTCTGCCACAGTCACTTTTGAACTCTTCATCTCCTTAGATACTATTTCTCAGTGCTCTGTGGTTGACAATTGTCTTTCTCATTCTGTGACCAACTTTTCTACCTGCACATAGTCTATTCCTTGCACTGTTATCATTAAGTCATGAAGACATTTTTTTTTTATTGAAACAATACTATCCTTAGACACACAGAGAGAAAACATCAATTGTTTATATGCCTCATAACAGAGTTCAGTTTTACTTGTAAAATGTTATTCTTCTCAAGAGTTTATTGTAGACAAAATTGACACCTAGGAGATCAGGCCATGTTACTAATACTGATGACATTTTTATTAAGTTTCCACCTCCTGATAGCATGTCATATGTTTATAAACTACTTCACCTCATGACCACAGGTCATATGTTCAATAGAACCTTGAACACTTGCTGATTTCCAATATGTTGCATTTTAGGACAATCTTAGATAAGTTGTAAAGTAATTCAATAATAAATAGAATTTGTCTGGGTAGAACTGAGTTGGATGTCCATAACAAAACACGTTTAGAAAATAATCACCAAGTACTTGGAAAATGAGCAACACTCTTTTTGTCTTTTGAGCAAAGTAAACATAAAGGAAAAAAACTATTTTGAGCTTGATAAAAATAAAAAATATAAAAATGTATGAATTGCATCTGAAGGCAGGCAGAAAAATCACTTCAAATGGTTGTAAAGGAAAGCACCTAAAATTGTGAATCTAAGCATCTTTCTGAAGCACAAAAGAAAGAAACCTGTGCCTCATGAGAAAGTCAGTGACACAGAAATGAAGAAACAAGAAAGAATGACTGGAACCCAAAGTTAATTCTTGGCTATAATCAATACAAGTTTTAGACTGAGCAGTAAAGGAAGCCGATGTAAGGTGCCTCACAGTCGCTTGTTTTCTGGATTTTGGCCAGTTTAAATTTTTCTATGGCTCAGAGAAGGTTGCAGAAGAGGAGACAGAAAGATCATAAAGATAGTGAACTAGATATCTTGCCCGAGATAGGGTCATAAGCAGAATATGGAACAAGGAAGCTGCATCCATGAAATCTCAACATGGTTATCTAAATAAGACATGAATGATGACAGCTGACATGCCAATGTGGCTGTGGTCAATCTCATAAGGCTACACACCTGATGAAAAGCTATAGGCCATTAATAACTGTTGAGAGAGAAAGAATAAGTCTTCTCCAGCTGTGGACCCTCCCCTAACACACATAAAGGCAAGTAACACTAAATGGGTGTGTATTTATGTATGTATACATGCATGTTTATCTATGTCCATATATGTAGCACATCTGTCTATCTATCTATCTAGCCATATCTATATCTATATCTATATCTATATCTATATCTATATCTATATATTATAAGATAGAATATATATGATATTAAACCAGATATTTAAAGAATGGGACACTTCAGACAAATACCCATTTGAACATAGATTTAAATACTCTTGGTGGAAGCAAACCATACCTGAAGACATAAAAGGGGAACAGCTGTCATCACCAACGGGGCTCAAACTAGGATGTACAGCAGTCAGTGTAATTCATCACCTTAACAGTGTTAAGCAAAAAGTCAAACAATGTCAACACCCAGAGACGAGCAATAAAATTCAGCACCCATTCATGTTTTTTAGTTTTCTGCAAAATCCATTCATTTTATTAGCCTACATGAAAAGCATTTATGTGCCTTGGAGATGAGCCTCATTGAGGAGCATGTCTGCCTACCGTATATGAAGTCCTGAATTTGATGAAGCAGGTCTAGTAGTCAATATTTGTAACCCCAACATTTTGGTGTTGGAGAAACAAGAATTAGTAATTTAAACTCATCCTTGGCTAAATAGCAGTTTAAACTCAGCCTTGGCTAAATAATACCTTATATCAAAAAGCAGATAAATTAAGAGGCATTTATGGGAAATAGTGTACAGGTTTTAAAAGAATTTAAAAATAGAACTAATCAGAATATAACCCAAAAAATGAAGTCTGTACCTCATAAAGATGTGTGTGTGTGTATTTTCATATACATTGCATTATTGTTCATAACCTTAGTGAATGAACAGGTGGCAACACCCTGGTACATGTACACAATGGGATATTAATCAGTCCCGAAAAATGAGATCTTGCTGTTTGTAGAGAGCCGCGAAGTGCCACGCCTTAAAGTGGCGCTGGCTTCCACCTTACACCTTCCCATTGGTGAGGGCTCTCTGGCGTAAACAAGCCCTTATTTGGTTAAGTCTGTTCAGCCTGTCTGCTTCTGCATTAGAGTAGCCTATCTGCAGTTAGCTCAAGGGTATTTAAGCCTGTGCAGGAGTCCCCCGGGCTCCCGCAGGTCAGAAGAACATGTTTCAAGGATCCTGATTAAAACTGCATGAAGAAGATATTCCCGGAGTCGTGTCTTCCTTGCTGGTCAGGGTAGGCGCGTACAGCTGTTTACTACAATTTTACAATAGATGATGCAAGCCAGAAGATATTTCCATAATAACACTTATGTTACAGCAGGTTTCGCGTGGGTTCGTATCCCACTTCTGACAGATGATGGGAGATGTGATTCTGTATATATGTTTCTCATACTGTTAATAAAGCCCTGTGGCCAATAGAAAACTAGATAGGTGGGGCTAGGAGACTAGGAGGAGGAAGAGGAAGTAGTAGGTGGAGTCAAGATGTAGCCTGGGAAGGAGCAGGACGCCTGCCGTGCGGCTCCCCGATAAGACGACCACGTGGAAATACTTAGATAAGTAGAAATGGGTTAATAATTAAGACAGAGCTAGCCCATAAACAGTAATGGTAATTGGCCAACAGGATTGTATCAAATACAGAGTCTCTGAGTGTTATTTGGGGCACACGTGGTTGCAGGACAATGGCGGCAGAACCAGCGGCAGCCGGCCGGGAAACCTACCGCAACATAATGGTGTCAGAAGCGGGATTGAGAACTTTCGCTTAAAACTTAATAAAAGCTTAAAAAATAGTTTTTAGAAACAAGGGAACAGAGACTAGCAAGACTTCTTAGTAGCAGCATTTTCTCAGTTGGATTCATTTTGCTGTAGACAGAGATTTGCGCTGCTCCTTTAAGGGAAGTTTCCAAAATTAGCATAAGCGGCAAAAAGCCGCCTGGCTTTTAAAGAGCTCTGCTAACAATTCATTGGTGTGTACAAGAGCTGCAATGAAGGTTTACACTGTGTTTTAAAAAATACGCTGGCTTGGGAGAGAAAAAGAAACAGGATACAATGGTTTAAAAAAGAAAAAAGGAAGTAGAATTAATCCTAGTACTCGGCAGACAGAGGCAAGCAGATCTCTGTGATTTCAAAATAAACCTGGTATGGAGTGAATTCCAGGACAGATAAAAGTTACACAGAGAAACCCTGTCTCAAAATATGTAAAAATAGAAGTAGAATAAATAGAGTAATAAGAAAGCCACGTAAAGATGGAAAACACAGAGAGATTTTGGATACTATACACACTTCTGTTGTCTTTAAATTATTTGCTTGCTGAGAAAATAACAACTACTAATAAAAGAAATGCTGCTAGATTAATTCAATTTATATATTTTAAAAATGCTTTGACTCCAAAATTTATGCCTAAGGACAAGTTACAGGGGAAAAGGATTTCTATTTTTATTTCCACAGAAAATGAAAAGCTATGGATTCTTTCCAGACTTATGTGGTTTGATCAAGCCAGACCCCCTGAAACAACTCCCCAGGTGATCCAACATTCAAAGCAGTTGAGACAAAGCCTTGCAGACTACTGCCAAGATTTCTGCGTCTTCTTTGGACCCCCATGACAGCGCCCTCTACCAGCAGGAAGTAGTTTGGAAAGAACGACGCCCAAATTCCCAAATATTGTTTATAAATGTTTGTTTTCATTTATATGGGCTTGGTTATAAATGGTTAATGACACAAGCAATCCTTGTAAAGGTAAAAAAGGGAATTAAGGTATAGATATGAATACTTTGCTTTGGAATGGATTTTCTTTTATTGATACAATTTAAGGTCAATTTTGTGATATGTATATTTCTCCTCTTGTTTAGGTATTGTGTTTATATAGCTCATTGGAAAATGTAATGTATAATTTAGTACAGATTAGAGAGTTACCTATGATAGTCAAAACTTGGAGTTAAGTTAGTTAGGATTTCTAGATATGCAGAGATGTATTTGAGATGAATAGGCATTCTTCAAACCTTTCAAAGACCTACAGAATATGGCATTTAAAATGGTTTAGGGATTTTCTTGACAATGAGGCACAACTGCTCCTGGTAAGATCACCTACAGAAGAAAGGAAGATGGACATCGAAGAAACTCGTTATGAAGTTTGCTTCTAACATGGCAAGACTAGCCATTTGAGCAAGGTACTTCTCTTGTCTAGACTGTTTGACTTTATGTTGTAGAAACTGGACATGCAGGACCCACAAAGAGGTGACTGCTGATGCAAGATGGACATTGCTACAGGATTCCTGCTTCATGGAAGAGGCTGCCAGACAGCCAGACAGTCTACAGGACACAGAGAAAAGTTTCCTGCCTTGTTGAGGAGTCTGGACACACACTATGGCCTATGGGCTGAAGATGGAACATTACAGAAGAACTTCGGGTGACTGACCAGGCAATGAATTGTCTCTGTCATTTCTAGAGTTTATATATTATCCTTCTGTGGTCTTTGAAGGAGTTGAAGACAGATAGTTATGATTATAGTTTTTCTTAGTTAGGATTAAAAATAAGTTACATATAGGTCTTTAGACTGACAAAGATAGGATAGATGATATTTTCTTTAAGTCTTACAAAATGTTAATGGACTAAATATTGTTAACTGTGATTCTTATTTGATAACTGTTGTATGGTATATTTTGCTATGTTAAGGTTAAACCCCTTCTTTTTAGACAGAAAAGAGGAGATGATGGGAGATGTGATTCTGTATATATGTTTCTCATACTGTTAATAAAGCCCTGTGGCCAATAGAAAACTAGATAGGTGGGGCTAGGAGACTAGGAGGAGGAAGAGGAAGTAGTAGGTGGAGTCGAGATGTAGCCCCGGAAGAAGCAGGAAGCCTGCCATGCGGCTCCCCGATAAGATGACCACGTGGAAATACTTAGATAAGTAGAAATGGGTTAATAATTAAGACAGAGCTAGCCCATTAACAGTAATGGTAACTGGCCAACAGGATTGTATAAAATACAGAGTCTCTGAGTGTTATTTGGGGCTGGCTCGGCTGTGGGCCCAGACTGGCAGGCTGGCAGGCTGGTGGAAACTTACACGCTACACACTTACATGTAAACTTAAAATAAATCAACTCTATAGCAATTTAAACACACACACACACACACACACACACACACACACACACACACACACACAGAGACATACACACACCAGTATCCATGAGATTGGGGAGAACAATGGGTCACAGTGAGTGTGTCTAGTTGGATACTGTGTGTCTAGCATGCAACATCAAAGAATATAATATACAAATCACTCTATATGTAGGTGTAGTGTTAAACAAATACAGGTTAGCTGCTGTTAAAATACTCAAAACCCTAACCAAAAGCAACAAAAACAGAAAAAACACCTGTCTATCAACCCTATAATTATGTGCAGTGTTCTGCCTTACAACTACACTCCTTTTTCTCCTCCTGATCTAGCTGTCTGTTGAGGAGGGAGGAGTTATCGTAGATTTAGACAAAATACAAATAAATGAGAGCAGTTGCAAATATTTTGCTTTATTTGATGTATTCACCTCAGAATCAACCAACACTGTCAGTACTTTTTAATTCCCGTGATTTGACACAAAGTCAACATGTTTTATAGATGTTATAGGAAATTTTTATGTAAGAAGATTTCCATGAACTATCAGTTTATATAAAATATGAAATTTCTTATATGTATGAAGACATTCCTAGACATATATAAATAAACATTTTGCCCAGAGTGTAACATAGAATAACTGTACCAATGATATCATCTTGCTGAAATGTAGATAAAAGATCCCCTATTACCTACAGGGAATCAGTAAGAGTGAAAGAGAGAAGTATTTTATTTTCTCCAGAGAACTTGTACATATTAATAAAAAATTTAAATGCCGTTTCATGAAATGTCCTGGAATCGAGTTTCTATCCCTTCTGACAGCTAACTCTCTTGAGTATATCCTCTACTATAAACTTAACTTGCAAAATAATTTAAACAGTCCACGCAACAAAATTTCTGTTGGGACGTGTGAGACCCTCTCATAAAGGCTATGCTGGGAATTCAAATCAGTTCCAAATGCCCCGTGCTTTCCTTGCTGTTCATCTTGCTTTTGACTCACTAGTAAGAAGAAATAGCTGTGTGTATAGGAAAATGGTTTCCTAAATGTCTCAGTTCTCAAATAATGCTGTGTTGTGACTGTTGACAGTTTGAATCTAGTGGCCTTTTAAGTTATGTTTTCCTTACATCATTGGCAATCAGTGCTTCTGTCCACTTCCCATTAGTGGGCAGCACACTGATAATGTGTGGGAGAATGTTACCTTTCTGTGAGTACAGACAAATCTCTTCGTCCAGAGGAGAACTGTAGACAACTGTCAACAAAAGAGTGGAAATGAATGCTATCAAGCAAAGGCTTCTCTGGATTCTATAATGTCTTACTGATTTTGGTAGTCCATGCAAGAAGGGAGTTTGAAAGTTCCTGTATACTGTTCATGGTTGTCTGCCATATCCTGCCTGGAATGCCAGACTATTTATGAAAATTTACCTAGTTTTAGGAAGGCTAGAGGAAAGAAACAATATAGGTAAGAAGTCTTTTAAGTGGATATTTTGTAGGTTGAAACATGGAAAAGCTGATTCAAATAGAGATACTGATGAGAACACCACCCACTGCTTCTAGGTGGCTGAACCACAAAATATTAGCTCAACCCTTATGCAGCACCTTCTTCAGTCAGTTCTTGTTTGTTATTTAAGACCTATGGATCATAGCCCCAACTAGCCCTTCGTTTGCATTGTCTATAAATTCATCAACTCAGAACTGATTCATCTCTTCCTGTCCCTCAGGCTCCACCTTATCTTGAGTGTTACATAAAAATAGCGTTCTGAATTAATTCCTAGGGTATGAATCTCTTGATCTTTGGTACTATTCTGATGTATAATGATCTTTCTTATTTAAGGTTTATTTTGGTTTTTTTTGTGTGTAAAATACACACACACACACACACACACACACACAGAGAGAGAGAGAGAGAGAGAGAGAGAGAGAGAGAGAGAGAGAGAGAGAGAGAGAGGTGATGGAGATACAGACTATGCCATATAAGTTTAGCATTTAAGATCCCATCCAAAGTCAAACTATCTGTAAGTCCTTCTCTGTTCAGCCAAGCTGGAGTAGGTCCAATGACTTGTGAGGATCTAACCTTACACAGTAATTTGAAAATTCACAAATCACACACATTGAGGTCTTCTAGCCCAAGCTGGTAATACATGCTGGGAAAGTGCAGACTTGTAAATAAGAACATTTCTATCTTAACCTCAAACAGTAGTTACAGGGATGGAGACATAGCTCAGTTTATAGAGTGCCTGCTTAGCATGCATGAAGCCGTGCATTCAATTTCCCAGAAACCCATAAAATTAGGCATGGTGGTACATCCAAGCACTGGGGAAGAGATGGAGACAGAAGGATTAGCAGTTCAAGGCTGCTCTTGCTTACATAGTAAGTTCAAAGACAGCCTGGGACATGTGAAACCTTTCTCTAAAACAACACTCCCACCCCCAAATAATGACAAAAACAGTAAAACAGCATTTACCCATCAACATTAAAGACTATTGTCATGAAGGACTGTTTGAACAATTTTCTGAATTTCATTGTGTTCTAAGAGCATCCCCCCCCCCCCGACACACACAAACACACACATTCACAAAGCCCACACGGTGTAAACTAGAAACTCTATGCTCCCAAGAAATAGTTTATCATTCTCCATTGGAACTGGTTCCTTAAAGTGTTACCATTCAAATACTGTATCTGTGAGATCCCTTGAGTATGACTAGTAGAAGGTGTATAACCCAGCAAGTCCACCAAAAGGGAGAAAGAGAGAATCAAGTGCCTTAGGGTGAGGCATGTTAGCTTCTATCAGCATCTCTCTCCACAATGTTTTGTCTTTCTCTTCTTGCCATTTTCAAAGTGTTTAGCAATCTAGTAGGTGACAGTAAGGGTGACCAGTTCTACTCAACTCAGGATTGCCTTTTGTTTGGTGTGTATTGCTGTTTACTTGTCCTCTCACTCATCTTTAAATTTAGAAAAAGTTCATCTTATATTTTGTGTCTTAAAATGAAGTATAATGAGAGTATAAAGAGACCTGATATGTCAACAGAAGTATGGTCCTAGCTGGGTAGTTAAGAACACTTAATGCCCTTCTAGAGGACACGATTTTAGTTCCTAGCCCCTTGTCACATACCTACAAGATCACAGTCAGATCTTGTCACATACCTACATTGTCTTTGCCTGCAATTCTGGCTCCAAGGGATCCAATCTTTCTGGTCTCCATGGGCACCTGCATTCAAGCATGCACACACATGCACACACTGATGATGGGAGATGTTATTCTGTATACATGTTTCTCATACTGGTTAATAAAGCTCTGTGGCCATTGAGATAGCAAGATAGGCGGGGCTAGGAGACAAGGAGGAAAGAGGAAGTAGGAGGGAGGAGTCGAGATGTAGCCCAGGGAAGAAGCAGGATGCCTGTTGCGGCTCCCCGATAAGATGACCACGTGGAAATACTTAAGTAGAAATGGGTTAATAATTAAGGCAGAGCTAGCCCATAAACAATAACGGCAACTGGCCAACAGGATTGTATCAAATACAGAGTCTCTGTGTGTTATTTGGGGCCGGCGCACCAGACCAATGGCGGGTAGGCTGGCAGCAGGCTGGCGGAAAACATACACACTACAGATGGGGCCCCATGGCAGCAGGACCGGGAGGCCAGGCGGGAAGAACCTGTCGTAACACACTGAAAGGCAGACATACACAAACACATAGACATACAGAGACATATATGTATGTGCAGGTACACACAGACATACAAGCATGCACGGACAGACAGACATAAACATGGGGACACACAGACAGACAGACAGATACACACACACACAGACACACACAGACACACAGACACACACACACACACACACACACACACACACACACACCCCAGTGTAATGTTCAAAGCATCAAGCAAAGGTTTCTCTGGATTCTATAATGTCTTTCTGATGTTGGTAGCCCATTCAAGAAGGGAGTTCCTGTGTGCTGTTCATGGTTATCTGCCATATCCTGCTAGAGACCATTTATGAAAAGCATCTTTTAAAAACTCGATACACTTTGGCTTGGAAACAAACTTATCTCTCAGTATCTTAAATATCAAAAATAATAATTTGTATTGCATTATAGACAATTTAAAATAAGAAAATTAACATGACCTAAGAATAGATGTTTATAAAAATTAGTTGCATGTTAGGTTCATAAGACAAATCTCATATATTAATGTACTTATAAGAATAGCACTTTTTACTGCAGTGTAATTTCAGAAATACATAAAAAACATTTTCATGTATTTAATTAACTAAATGTTAGTTTTGTTAATTAAAAACAGTTTTTCATTTTTAAAAAAGTACACCAATTATTTATTCAGTTTCTCTTGTTTTTTTTTAACCATATTCTCAAATTTCTATTCCTTATTTTTCTTATTGGTTGGGAATTTCTTTTTAGAACTGTGTGTAAAGGAGTCAAGAGTAGAAGATGTACAGAATAAAATAATCACAGAAATAGTATTTATAAAAATTAGTAGGGTATGATCATGCTAGCTTTAATTTTTTTTAAAATCTCTGTGTATGAAAACAAATGGAAGTAATTTTACAAATAAACTGTGAAGGTAGGTAGTAACATAGAACATTAGCCTTATTTGGTCTAACACAGTATTGCCTGGTAGTAGCTGACTACTGCGCTGATAAAATGGTTCACAGGTTGAAGGGACTTGCTTCACAAAACCTGATAACTCAAGTTCCAGCCCCAGACTCCACCTAGTAGGAGAGAACAAACTATTGTAAGTTGTTCCCTGGCCCCTACATGTGCTTCTTGGCAGTCATATTCACCCCTCCACAAATAATAAATAAATAGTTTAAAATAGTTGAATATAACAACTACTATTCAGCTTATGTACAATAGAGACAACTACCAAAGCCCAACACAGATCATATACAAATTTAAATGAAGTGGAAAATTTCAAGAAAACGGTCACTGTCAGGAATAAGCTGAACATATTTTCACTTGTTATTTGCTTTGATATTGAAAACCTTAGTCAAATTTTCTGAAGTTAATGTTCCTAATGGATTTTATGAAAATAATACAATGATAATTGTCTTCTATTATATAAGAATGTAATAAAGTTGGGCATGGTAGCATGTTCTTGTGGCCCAGATATATGAGTTTGAGAACAGTTCAAGCTATATAGAAATGTCCTGTCTATAAAAATTATAATTCAGTGGTACATGTAATACATTTTTAATATGTGGCACATAATTTATGATGTATTTAGTTCCCTTTTTCTTAAAACATAAGATACTACTTATTCATTCACCCTCACTTTCAATAGGCAATGTTGCCTGCTAGGTTTTACTTTTCATACCAAAAATATAATCTTTGAACTAATTTCCTATAGTAGATTCATAAAGAAAATAAATTATAGATACAAATGGCTTGCCCTATGTAGATCACATTGTAACTAATGTCACTGTGTTTAACTATATTATATTTCTAAGAGGCTTCAGTTAGCAGCCAAGCAATGAAATACCCTCTTGCAGCTTTTAGCAGTGGGTGAAGAGGAAATGAAGGAGAAAATATACACCAGGAAAAAGACCCTAATATGGACTTGAGTCAGAAGCAGTCGGAGCGTAACTGTTTGCCAACTGGAAAGGCTTGTTCCCCTCTTGACTGGAGAGTGTTCCATATGTCTCCAATTTTAAACAAAGCCACTCCCAACAGGAGCCCTGCCTCAGAGGAGCCTGAGGAAAGGCTGGGTGTCAGCGTCTTTGTGGAACTTAAAATACACTCATTCTGACAGCATCTTGAACACCTGCAGTTATTTCAAAGGAATTTTGATCCAACAATAATTTACACAATTCATCATCTAGAGATGCCAAAAATTCTTTCAAAAAACTGTGCTCTAGTTAGTAGAAGAAAAAAGAGAATGAGTAATACAAAGAAGTTGGTGGGTGGTAATATTTTTACATAGGGCTTTTTACAGGAATTTTTAAATTCTTAAGCTCTTGTTTCTGTCTACTAGTTTTTTTTTTCCTCATAGTTAAAGTGTTGATGATTTATTTTTAATTTTACCATGTGCTTGCAATTAACATATACAAAAGTGATATTATTATTATTATTATTTTCCTAGGTATCAAGGTTTTGGTTTTATTATAGCTTAAATGAGAATAAATCTGGGCATCTCACTTGAATAATGTGGATGTTTAGAAACTCCATGAGTTTTTTTCTTCTAACAAAATCATCTCAGCAGAGAAAGTAAGGATTTGTATTCCTTGCAAACCCAGTCACAAACTAAATGTCTTTTGCCTAAATTGAGAGTTCAGGACAAGCTGGAAGAGAAGATAGCATATTGAAATTACCTTTTGAAAACAGAAGTGAGGAGTAAAAACAAGGGGGAAAAAAGCATTCTGGATACCATGGAGTCATGTTGGATTTAGGAGACGCCAGGGAACTAACAAGTCAATTTATTTCCCCATTAAAATCAAATGAGACTGTTGTGTTACCTACTGCACTAACAAAGCACCTAGGGATCAGGAAGACTGAGTCAAGGGAAGAATAGAGGAGAGCAGGAAATGAGATACCATAATAGAGGGAATTGTTATGGGTTTAGAGAAAAATCTGGCACTAGGAAAATGTTCAGAGATCCACAAGGATCCTAGCAATAGTGGAGAGGCTACTTTAAATGCCCTTCCCCCATAATGAGATTGATGACTACCTTATATGCCATCCTAGAGCCTTCATCCAGTAGCTGATGGAAGCAGAAGCAGAGATTCACAGGTAAGCACTGAGCCATACTCCTGGAATCAAGCTGTAGAGAGGGAGGAGTGATAAGCAAAGGAGTCAAGACCAGCCTGGAGAAACCCACAGAAACAGCTGACCTGACCAAGTGAGAGCACACAGACCCCAGTCATAAAGCTGGGGAACCAGCACTGAACCAAACCAAGCCCTCTGAATGTGGGTGCCAATTAGGAGGCCTGGGCAGTCTATGGGACCTCTGACAGTGGAACCAGTATTTATCCCTAGTGCACAAATGGATTTCAGGAGCCCATTCCCTAAGGAGGGATACTATCTCCACCCAGAGACATGGAGGAGGGTTTAGGCCCTGTCCCAAATGATGTGACAGACTTTGAAGATCTCCCATGGAAAGCCTCACCCTCCCTGGGGAGCAGAAGGGGGATGAGATGGGGAGTTGGATGGGGGACGTGAGAGGATGGGAAGGAACTGGGATTGATATGTAAACTAAGATTGTTTCTAAACTAAATGAATACATTAAAAATAAAACTGTACATAGAATAAAAAGTAAAAATAAGATAATCAAGTGATAATCAGTGCTCCTATCACAAGATGGCCGTGAAGTGAAGATGGTGAGATGAAGTGTCTTTCGTCGTGATCCCTAGTCATGACTAAAAGGAAAAGCCAACTTGATTGCCACTTGTCTTTTCTAAAACAGCCTCCCAGATGTCTTTGCAGTTAGTGGGGACTGCCCAAATTGCAATTATTATCTGCTATTCTGGAAGTAAACACATGTTAAAAGCAAAGAATGTTGATTCCTTTGAAAGGTGTTTACCCAGCCCCCACCCGCTGACCTATGTCTCTGGTGCTGGATGTCTTCCTGGCTGTCAGCTCATCCTCTGTGAGACAGCCATCTTCCAGCATTGGTATTTATTACAGGAATATGGAAACCTTTACATTTTCCTCCTTTCTGTCTCTTTTCTTATAGAAGGGAAGTCACACTTCACCAGAATAGAATTTAAAAAGAAATCAGTGTGTCTTTCTTTCCAGGTTAAACACTCGAGTAGAATTTCTTGTTCTTTTGTCCCTATGGCCTGGCCTTTCATTGATTTTAATTAATCAATTAGGATTCAGAGCAAGTGGTTCAAGGCTATATAGCATATGTAAAAATAAAATCCCCATTTCCACATCGCAGCAACTTGCCATGGTGATTCTTGCCAACACCATTTCATTTAGTTCTTCCAAACCTCAAACTCAGGCTTTCCTGCTTGGAAAAATGTTGCAGACACTGTGCTCTCAAGCATCTTTATTCCGCACCTCTAAAGGCCAAATTATACCCAGAGGCATGGGCAACAGTGAGCCTGGGAGCCTAAATTGATCTCCCTTTCACATAGGCAAGGGGAAGCAAAACAGTTAACCGGGGTATATTCTTCCTTCTTTTAATTCTTTCTTTTTCTTTTTTAAAGGTCAGATTTATTGACCTACCTGAGAGTAAAATTGGAAAAATGTTGTGGTTTTATTTTTTATTGTTTGTTTTAAACACAGGAGGTTACTTCAAAAGCATTTTGCCACTTAAATAGCAGGACTAATTTTTATTTTATTTTATCTTATGATAGAAAAATAGACTTAGCAAAAACTCAGTCCAACTTTTCATATGGACACTGTTGAATCAATTGCTTGAATATGTGCCCAGCTTTCTGGCTTGTGAAAAAAATACCATGTTCATTCTGAAATGGGATAAAGCTTAAGCAGGGCTTTCTGGGTGGCTTGACATAGTTCTAAACTAAAGACTACACTCACAGTATGACTGAGATTATCCCCACTACCCCAGTCCTGCTGCTTCTTTAAAGTGGCCCTTGATTACAAACCTATTATTACAGCCTTCTGGGATCCTTAACCCTTTCCAAGAGTTTTATTCGGCCTTGTCTTTCTTATTCACTCTGTCTTTCTCTGACCTGGTGATTTTCGTAGATCAGTTACATCCCTCTAATAATAGCCATGGTCTTTTATGGTACAATAAAGGAGTTGATGTTCCAGAGGTTACATTAAGGTTGTGAGAGCCTGCCTCTGATTTTGTGACAAAAGAGTAATGCTCTAGAGTATGGGGTTTGTATGAGATCTGAAATACTCTGTCCACCCTGATTAGCTCTCTTATCTAAAGGGGGGCTTGGTAATCAAAGCTACCCCAGAGACTCACAAAGAATAAGTAATTCAATGCATATAAGATGCCCTGAACTGCATGGCATGCATGTGCTCTACCTCAGCAAATGTTAGCTATTAGTAACAGAAATGGCAACTGTTGACTGTCGGTTTGACAGGGACTAAAATCATGCACAAGTCAAACCTCTGGGCATGTCTACTAAAAACTTTTTAGCTTGGGTATAATCATTCCACAGGCTATGGCCCCAGATAACATAAACACGAGAAAGCAAGCTGAGAACTAACTTTCATTTCTTGTTTCCTCACTGCAACTGCCATGTGGTCAGCTGCCTCAAGCTCCTGCCATCAATGACTTCCCTGCCCGTGAGCCAAAAATAAGCCTTTTCTGCCTTAGGTGGTGTTTGTTGGGTATTTTGTCACAACAATCAGACAAGTAACTGATACAGTGACTGTTAAGCTGTGGGAAAGAACTAATTTCTAAATGCTTAAGTTATCTCGAGAATCTACCTACTACTGACATAAACTATGTAGCTATATTAGTATATAATTTAGGAATAAGATATGAGCCATTTAAACTTTCTGTATCTATAAATATAGAAAATATGCTTCATATAGATTTAAGGGGCCCCAAAATGGCTTTTCACTGAAGAATTGGCTATAAAAAAGGCTGTTCTTTTAAATTATGAATCAGTATTTGGTGGCTGTCAGTCCTAGGACTGGGAAACCCAGTGGCACTCAGAGGCTCATGGACATAGCCTCCTGCTGCCCCATAGTGGATGCTGACCTCACTGCATTTCTCTTCCTGTAGGTGGCCCAAGGGACTCCATGAGAAGACCATCATGGTTATACTGGTAAAACAAACACAACCTACTCTGTCTCTATCATCAAAGACCAGTGAGATCAACAGCCGAGAGGGGAAGAGATAAGAGCCCCCTCGGTAAGGAAAGAAGGCAAATGTCACTAAGAACCTGTGAGCAGTCACCTGGGAGAATGCTGTTGATCCACATGCTAGGAGACTGGCTTTGAATTATTGCCTGTGAGTCTTCATGCACAAAAATGAAGATTGACCCTGGAAAACCTCTTTCATTTTATCTATCACCTCCCTGTGTGTCTATCTGTCTGCCTGTCTCTTTCTGTCTATCTATCATCTATCTACCTATCATCTATCTATCATCTATCTATCTATCCATCCATACATCTGTTCATTCATCTATGCATCTATTCCCCTATTTTCTATCATCTATCAATCCATAAATCTTTTTTTCTAATTTATTTCTCAAGTACAACTATCCTTGTAATGCAATAGTGCTTAGAAAATTAGCTGACACTTCAAGTCATTACACTGAAAAGACAAATTTTATTCCTTATTTAGAAGAGATAAATGTTTTAGAAAAAAATACATATAGGTAGGCTGGGGAGGTTGCTTGGTGGATAACAGGGCTTGCTGTACAGCCATTAGGACCCTAGTCCATGTCTCCAGAACCCACACAAGCCAGGAGTTCTCATGCATACCCCTACAACCTCACTGCTGGGGCAGGGAGCAGAGACAGGAAAATCTCTGGGACTTTCTGGGCATCCACTTAAGTCTAGGTTCATTGAAAGACCCAGTCTCAGGGGATTAAGACAGACAATTATAGAGTGGGTCACTTGGCCTCCATGTCCTCTGGCCTCCCCATTTATATCAGTGTGTTTACCCCACACATGTGTGCATACTACACACACACACACACACACACACACACACACACACACCACACACATTTGCTAGACTATTTCCATGCTATCATAGATACCTTTCTTTTTATCAGCCTCCCTGAACAAATCATCTATACCTCAAAACTTGCATTTTATATTCAGCAAAGCAAAACTTACTAGTGAATGAACATGTATTGTTTCGAGAGAGGGCACCTTACCGTGAGATCCCAGCAGCCAATAAGCACATTCACACCACATGTACAGATCTTGCTCTAACAGGAGTCCTGGGAAGTAGAGGTTTCTCATGCTTGTAATTTTGGGTGGTTTTTGGCAACTGCTAGTGATTGCTTTCTTAAATATCACTGGCCCTGTTTCTTTTAGGTTTTTATACCTGGATTTCATCATCTCCCTTATTCCTGCCCAATATGTTGTCAGATTTGGTTGATCTGGTTGATTTGGGGTTTGGAATATTACCCTCCCAACCATTCTTTTTCTCAACATTACTCTGATGCTGTCAAAACCTAAGCCCAATTACCTGTCATCTAAGCTTTCCAACCCCTTCCCGCCTTCATCCAGAAGCCATGTGCTAGTATAAAGATAGTATGTGCACTGAAGAGAATGCTCTGTTTGAATTCCAATTTAGCAGTTATTTTGTTATGTAATCTTTGTCATAACAATTAGTGAAATAATTGTTTCTTCAAAAGCTAATTTTTAATAATTTTGACATCCTGTTTGATACAATATCTATACTTGAGACTTACTAGGTACTATCTTATTGTTCTCTCTGGAAGACTTATGGGCAACACAGGAGAACGCATCACTTAGGTTACAGGTAAAAGTAGGGTATTTTAAGTTATAGGGAATTTAGATATAGCAACAGCAAAGACTAAAAGATCCTTTACTCATTATTACATTCCCAGATTTATTAGATTGAATAATGTCAATGATAGAGTAGTTCTCTAAAATGTCTTTGTTGGCATAAATTCCAAAGACATTAGAAGCATTTCCGTGGTTTTGCTGGGCATGTTGGCACATGCCTGTACTCCAGGCTCTCAGTAGGAGAAAGTAGCGTGGTTGTGAGCTCAAGGCCAACCCAGAAAATATAAAGTTGCAGACACAGAAAAAGGTTGTCTCATTTTAAATGCTTTGAATTGTATTTTACTGTTCTTACTGTGTAATATATCTGGAAGTTTTTTAATGAAAAATTATATATGTGGATTCTGGCAAAAAGACAGGAATGAGTATTAATGTGACAATTTTTGCATGAAGCCTTCACTGCTGCAACTTTAACAAGTCCCCCTCAGTGCAGGGCAGCAAACCCCATATTTTATTTCATTTCTAATTTTTAATGACATATTTTAGTGGCAAAATTTTGCTGCAGTCATAGAAAGGAATCTCTTATTTGCTATATTCCTTTTGCAGTGTTTCAACTCATTAGATTTAATGATTATTATTGCTAGCTTATTTATGAAATGCAGTTGGATGCTAGAAAGTCATGTATGGTAGTCTGCCCAGCCCTCCCCTTCAGTTCTCTTTATAAATTAATGTCAGTTCTGTTTCTTAAAGCACAAACCTGATGCAGTCATTTATCTGTCAAGCATTTTCTGAGGCTTTTCTTTCACCCACTGCTACAAACCCTTCTAGTGTCTGGCATTCATGGCTTGGCACCTTCTTGTGCTCCCCAGCTCCTCTTCCTGTGTCCTCTGCTGCAGATTCTTTCATGATCTGTAGATCCTCTTCAGTCTTATCTGCCCACTTGTGCTTGCTGTCTCTATCACCGGAATTCCCTAGTCCCTTTCTGTCTTCGTTCTTTTTCTTCACAATGGACTCAAGGCAGTTTTATGTTGTCCATCTATCAAGCCCCCACAGATGTTTCCAGGGGAAATATCAAACCATTTCCTCAAATTTCTCATAGCTGTTTGGGCAATGAAGTATTTCCCTTTCTTCTGAATCCCTGTCTTTCTCTCACTGTATTTTATACCTCTCATTTTACACCACCACACACACACACACACACACACACACACACACACAAGTTTTCTTCTTTGGCGAGCTCAGATAGAATCCATCCTACTTGTCATACTCAGACAATCAGTAAGAATGCCTGGAGGAACTTCCCTCTTCTTCTTTCCTTGTCACACTCCTCAAGAACCTTTATTTGTGGAGTCCCCTCTTAGTCTGGGCTCTGAGAAGTTCTCACATTGTACAGTTACAATGTTTATAAGTGTAGCTGTGGCATTAATGAGATGAATGTTAAGGGATTTAATGAGCCACTGTCTTTCTTTCAAATATATCCAGGGATCTAGATTTTTGCTCTGGAGATCTGTCCCTTCCTCCTTCTCCAAAGGACCATGTGTGTCTCTCTTAGGGTCCTCCTTGTTTCCTAACTTTTCTTGTGGTGTGGATTGTAGGGTAATAATCCTTGGAGGGAGGGAAGAGGGAGTTAGGAGAAAGAGAAGAGGAGGGGAGAAGTGGGTATGAGGGAACAGGAAGATTGAGACAAGGAAAGAATAGAGGAAAGCAAGGAAAAAGATACCATAATAGAGGGAACCATTATAGATTTAAGAAGAAATATGGCACTAGGGAAATGCACAGAGATCTACAAGAATGAACCCAACTAACAATCTAAGCAATAATCAAGAGGCTACCTTTAATGTCCTTCCACAATAATGTGATTGACAACTCCCCTATATGCCATCCTAGAGCCTTCATCTAGTAGCTGATAGAAGCAGAAGCAGATACCCACAGCTAAACACTAGCCCAGCTCCTGGAATCCAGTTACAGAGAGGGAGGAGTGATGAGCAAAGGGGTGAAGACCAGGTTGGAGAAAACCACAAAATCAGCTGACTTGAACAAGGAGGAGCTCTTGCACCCCAATCTGATAGCTTGGAAACCAGCATAAGACCAAGCCAGACCCCCTGAATGTGGGTGTTAGGAGGACTGGGCAGTCTGTAGGGCCTCTAGGTGTGGCGCGCCAAGCCCGACCCGCAGGAAAGACGGCAACCACACGAGGATTCTTCTCAGATCACACTTTATTGGAGCCTCTTGGTTGAAGGGAGAGCTGAAGGTGAGGGGCCCCGGGCAGGAAGGGACAGCTGCTTATATATCCTACTAGGCAACGGGTCACGGTCTCATAGGCTCAAAAGACTTGGCCTCAGTGTTGGAGCCACGGGATTGGCTAGGGAACGAGCAGGCACGCTGGAGTGCAGCCGCCAGCCAAGCTGGTGTATGCCCAAATAAGGTACAAGAAAGAGGAAGTTCGCCATCTTGTAATGGCGTCCTGTGGGCGGCCGCCTACATTTCCCCCTTTTTATTATAATATGACCAGAGCAATATTGGTGGTCTTACTCCCGCTCAGGCCCCCACCTCATGATGTGTGGACCGATTGAAGGATGCCTGCTATTAATAACACACCTTCTCCCGTGCAATGGAACCTTTATTTTGTTCCTGGGAGGTGCAAAGGCTGTGCTATCGAGATCTCACACATGCCTTCCCTAGTGCAATGGGGCAACGTAATTTCCCCAGGGGGTGCAAAGGCCATGTGGAGGGGTCCTAATTGCTCTTAGAGACTGACAATCTCTGTCCACACCATCCCTGGTGCAATGAGCCTTATTAAGGCTCTAGGGGTGCAATGGCTGTGGACTAGAGGATCTATTCTTTAAGGGCAGTGAGCCAAGCCTGTGGAGACACTCCAGCATCCATGGCCATAAGGGCCTGCGCAACTAATTTTCGATCCCTGGTATGCTGGGCTTTGAGTCTACAAATGAGCCAGAGTCAAAAACAACACCCGGCCAGGCAAAAAATGCCAAACATTCCTATTCCCACCCATTCCTTGAAGTAGGAGAGGGCCGAGGAAAGCCAGGACGCAAGAAAGGTCCACACGGGTGGCGTTGATCATCACGATTTCCCGTCTTAGTTGTTGGAGACAATGTGTCAAATTCTTCTGACCAGGTTCCTGCTAAATACTGGGATAAATCTCGAGATAATTCAGCAGCATGGGAAGCATTACGAAAGGGAAAATGGCAGCTTCCTCCCGTTTGAGCATAGGAAGGAGGAGCAGAGGGAGGCCAAGATTCCCGGGGTGCAATGGGGACATTGGCTTTTCCCATGGAAACATTATAGGCAGGAGGCCATCGCCATCCGTACCTTTCTCCTTGATATTCAGCTGCAGCTTGTTCTAATTAACTTTGTTCTGATAGCTCCTCACCTGAGGATCCATCATTCAAGGATTCTTCACCTGATAATCATAATCTAAAAATTCCTCGAGGACTGGATAAAGGGAGTCCCCTTTATCTTCTTTATCTTTTTTTTTCTTCCTTTTTTTGTAATTCCTTTCTATGTATTTCCTTAACTGTGGGAGTCCCCCTCTTTTGGGTATGGCACCTCCCGTCTTTTGAGGCTTTCTATTCCTCAAAGGCACCAATCTTTTAGTAGATGACTCGTTAGAATCCCTGGGTTTTTCTTTTGGCCAAGTTACAGATGTAGTTTTATCAGACGTCTTTTCCTTTTCCTTTTCCATATTCCGTTCCCTCTCTTCCTCCTCATAAGTGTCAGCCTCCAATACACTATCTTGATGCTCATATACTTCTATGACTAGCAGAACAAACAAGAAAGCGTAAGCAAACATTACAAGGATGAAGGGAACTTACCTGTACCACCGCTCCGTGTGTTGAGTTCTGAATCCTCTTCGGCCCCTCACCTGGTCCCAGGTTTCGGCACCAGTTGTGGCGCGCCAAGCCCGACCCGCAGGAAAGACGGCAACCACACGAGGATTCTTCTCAGATCACACTTTATTGGAGCCTCTTGGTTGAAGGGAGAGCTGAAGGTGAGGGGCCCCGGGCAGGAAGGGACAGCTGCTTATATATCCTACTAGGCAACGGGTCACGGTCTCATAGGCTCAAAAGACTTGGCCTCAGTGTTGGAGCCACGGGATTGGCTAGGGAACGAGCAGGCACGCTGGAGTGCAGCCGCCAGCCAAGCTGGTGTATGCCCAAATAAGGTACAAGAAAGAGGAAGTTCGCCATCTTGTAATGGCGTCCTGTGGGCGGCTGCCTACATCTAGGAATGGATCGTTATTTATCCCTAGTATAAGAATGGACTTTGGGAGTCCATCCCACATAGAGGGATACTTTCTTAGCCTAGATCCATGAGGTAGGGTCTAGGCCCCACCCCAAATGATATGACAGACTGTGAAGACTCCCCTTGGAAGGCCTCACCCTCCCTGGGGAACTGAAAGGTATGGGCTGGGGTTTGGTGGGGGTGATAGGGGAGGATGGGAAGGAGAAGAAACTGGTAACAACCTTGTTTAAAATTTAAATTAAAAAAGAAAGAAAACAAACAAACAAACAAACAAACACAGCTCCTACCTTATTTTGGGAATTACAACATCCTGACAATGAGCTTCTTCCTATGCCTTCTACTACTGGAAAGAAAAATATTGTGAGATTTCCTTCTCTCATTTGTGTTCCTAGATGTAAAACCCTGCGAATGACTAGCATTCCAACAACTTAGGCAAGATTCATAGTTGCCCCATGGTTACCTGTGGTCTAGAAGCAAAACCCTCACTCTCCATAGATCTTGAGATATTTACAAAAGGTCAGGAGGATGGATATTATCACAATATAAAAGAATTGTGAGGGCTGGGTTGTTTGCCTTACTGTTTCACAGTGAGTTCTTTGTAAGTGGTATAAACCTTAATTTGGACTATAAGTGTGTGTGCCACTTACATTAGGGTCTTTGCCAAAACTACATAAAAAGACCTGGCTACAATGGATCCTATTTTTTTTCCTGGAGATATTTGGATATGTGATCATCATATTTTCAAATCAGTCTCCCAACAAAAACTGGTAAAACTGATACGTCATACCAAATGGCCTACTCTACACTTACTTTCCTCTTTCTTACGTTTTCTAGCCAACAGGAAGCTCTTACCCTTATTCTGTTTCGTACAATTTACTCAAAAATTGCCAATAACACTATTCTTTGAAGTCACCATGTCACTCCTCTCCTGCATGTTCTTGTCTTCCATGTAGTACCAGTCCACATTGCCCAGAGCTTTCTATAAAGTGACACTTTAAGTAGAATTTCCATTCAGCAAACTAAGAGTTCTAGGCATACCAGATCCATGTGACAAAGTGCTGATCTCATGGGGTCTTGTTTTTCCTGCTACCTTGAGTGGGAGCTTTCCTTTTGTCCCTAGTGTGTACTTGTGAGAAGCATATCATACATTTATTGTATGAATGGATGAGAAGTCAAATATAACTTCCACTTTGTCACTCTGACAGTGACAGGCTTGTTAAAACGATTAAGTGGAAAGATGATAAATATCAGAAAAGGCTCATGGAGTCTGAAAGAAGCTAGAGGAACTATGGCCACATGGGAGACTATTCTGGCCTTAGTTGCTTTGTCCTGAAGTAGTCTCTGCCCCTAGGTCTGATTTCGAGTGAGACAGTAGGAGTTACATGTTTTTGTTACCTTTTTAGGCATCTAAAACTTAGGGTGTTGTTGATATATTCTTGCAGTGGCACATTTGCCCAATGAATACTTGGTATCTATAACATGGGAACGTATTTACTTGGCAATGGTAATGAGGATAATTAATCAAATTCTCTGTTACAAGTAGGGGAGTTAATAGCCTAAAGTGGGAAAGAGGCAGAAAGGTGGTGGTGGGGGGGAGCAATATGGTATAAAACAAAATGCAAGCTAGGGGGAAGCTACAGAGAAGACGGGAGGCTCCAGAGGTGGGAAACAAACAGTTTATGATTCTGAACAACAACAACTAAATTCTAAATTCCACAAAGATGCTGTTCTTGAATCAGTTAAGTGCACACACTGTGAAGAAATGGAACCTCTGGCTGGGAAGAGCAGGAATGAAAGCTGAGCATGACTGTGAATGCTGAATACAGCCAGGTTCTACACATGCAGCACGTTTCCCGTGTGGAGTTGGTCATTGATTCCCAAGCAACACTGTAGCCCCTAAAGAACAAAGCTGTGTGCTGGCCACGACCTTATGGACCAAGCACTCTGGGCCATGTGGGAAAATATCAAGGAGCCAGGCGCTTTCCTTCTCTTTGGAGTCTGCTTCACTAAACAGCCATGTAACAAACACATTACATACGGAAAGTGAGCAAATAGATTTGCTGTTGAAGCTCAAGTCTTATCATGTTTTAAAATTACCATCATTTTTTCCATAGACACACATTAAACCAGAATGTGGGTCAGCATGTTCTTGGGATCACATCTAAAACCTTGGACCACCACATGCCCTGCCTGGGAAGAGTCATAGCTTAGCAGTCACATACTTGACTACAGATCAAAACTGTTTTCTTCTTGCTTTGGTTCTTTTCACCAACATTTATCTTCATTCTCCTGAGTTGATTTTTGTGTTTTGTTTGCCACAAACCTCTCCCTAGATATAGACATTGAATACATATTTATCTACACACACATAGTTACATGCACACACACATGCATGTGCACACGTTTTAGCATGCATATTATAAAGCTAGCAAAGTGGAGCCTTGTCTGCCCTGATTTTCTAGTCTTTAAATCTTCCTGCATTGCTGCTACTTGGTTGATAAGGCATTTCTCAGTAATCTCAATGCTATGCAGTACCCTGGTAATAGCTGTAATTTGTTAACATCCCGACCAGGTCTCTGGGGCAATTCAAATTACTTCATTAATGTTCCTTATAATCCTTAAATCGTTAAAATAGATGATACCAATTCAATGACAGGGCTGACACTGCAAAAATAAAGCACATACTTAGCAAGCCCATTTTCTGGCTCTGAGACCATTTTTTTTTCTGTGCATGGCCCTTGAGCTTCAAATGTGCATTGTTGAGTATATTGAGACAATTTGTCATCAGTGAAAAGGCCTTGCGAAGCTTCTAGACTACTAGCTACACTTAGCTATATATGGTCATTGTGTTTAGGCCACTGCCACAAATGTTATTGTAATTCACTTAGGGTTTTTTTTCTTTTGCATTTCATCTGGAGCTGTGTTAAAATAATGGAAGTAGTGAAATACAGCTTAACAACTGCTTGCACCCACATAGACACCCTCCAAAATGCCATCTGTTCATCTGATTAGGAGATTGAGGAATGAGAATGGACCCTGTGGAGGTTGAGTCATTGCCTAAGGTTACTCAGTTGGTGATAGAGCCACACTGTTAGGGCAGTTCTGATATCTACCAAGACTTTCTCCTTTAAAACATGTAGAAATTGTAGACAAAACTCTATTCGTTGCAATCAGTTGTCAAATACATATGAGCATCAAGAGCATGCATTCCTCCTCTGTTCTTTAGTCTTATTTGTGCACTGCAATTTTTCTTTTACTGTGCCTGCATTCATACTCTGTTCCCACAATTTTATTTGGCTTTTGTATCCCTGCTACTGCTTTTTTTCCAGAAACCTTTATGCAAGAGGATATGAAGATAATAGTCTTTCCAGTTCTAATTTTGTACTGGATTTTGTTGTTGTTGTTCTGGATGGTGAATAAGTATATAAAATAAATTTGATACTGAGGTTGTAAAATGTAATGTGAAGCGCCACAGTTTACATTTCAAATGCCTATACTAACTGTATAGATGTTTGTTGAGTTATACAGACTTAAGGACTGGTTAATTTTGATGTGCAATTTTTTTATTTACCTCTAAGCATTTTTTACAATCAATATTTGGCCTCAAACACAAATGGCATGATCCACCAACTAATGCAATATTTTTGTATAGTCTTATTTTACTGTAAAGTTACATTAGAGTGAAATGTTATGTATAAGAATCAACTGAAGAAGTATGGCAGGCTACCAGGAACAGAAAACCCAAGAGCTATGCTATATAGACAATGAATTGAAAGACCAAAAGACTGGAGTTTAATTGCACTGTTGATGATTGTCCTCATTAGCTACAGATTATGCTAAAATTATGTCTGAGGTTTCTTAGTAAGCATTTGATGGCATTTTCACAGACACAAATGTGAGGAGGAGCTGGTTTGAAGCCTGGAGCCCCACCTCTGAAATGTTCTGAGTGGAAATCATATTTTCAACCTCTACTTTGTTGTTCTCCACTGAAATCTTTTAGTGATAAGTGCTCGGTTACTGCTAGAAACAAGGGATACTTTTTCTTAGAGATAGATACAGGCATATATTTACAACTTCATATTTCAGATACAGTGGAGCTAAGGCCTTGATGGCCACCTAGGGCAAATTGCCGTCTTTCTTGTACTGATGGCTGTTTGCTAGTTTGGGATCTTTTCAGTTTTACAACTCCAAAGCAGAGGCAGCAGTGTGTCTCAAATGGAATTGGGCCCCTTTCCTCCCAAGTTCACCTGAATTCCCCCTGGCTGTTCTCTAGTACTTGAAATTCTCTTAATAAAGGGCCTAGATTTAAATTCCACACTCAGAGATAAGAGAAGTGGGGATCAAGGCACAAATGCAGTCTTTGAAAGAGCACATTGACTTATCGTCACATTGAAATACCTGGTTCTATCAAATCTGTGACTCAAAGCAGGTTTTGTTGTCCAGGCAAAGTGAGGAGAGGAGACCTTCACAGAGGAAGCATGAGAACAGGGACTCACAGTGAGGACATGGCCCCCTGGTTTCACTTGGAAGTGAATGCATTTTAGCTGCATTAACAGATAAGAGGCTTTCTTTCACTTGATGAATGGAACATGTCTTTCTTTTCTTTGTTCAGAGCAGCTTTATTCCAAGTTGTTAGATGGTCTATGTGTTCCCCAGCCTCTTAGTTTGGGTAAAAAGAAATATCAAAGGAAAACAGAATATGTGTACATATTGTGGGAGAGCTTGTGTTTTGCAATTTTTGTAAGTGTATGGACAAGCATAGATGCCAGAAACTTTTCCCTCCCAGACTCATAGGATAGTAAGTTCAATTGTTACAGATCTGGGAAGGACTCCAGAACATATTGTTAAAATATCACATATGCTCAACTGTGAGCCGTTGGGTTAATGGAAAAATTAGCACAGCCAGTTCAGGGTGATTTCCCTTTTGGATTGTTGATCAGTTCATGGTGCAGGCAAAGCCCTCCAAAGTGAGAAAATCACCAGAGTGACTCAAGGTATTGGTTGAGGAATCTGAGCTGTATAAGGTACATCTGGAGGTGGGGGTGGGGGTTATAACTTGTTGAAGGACCATGTGTAAAGGTTACCTGTTAAAATTATATTCTCGTTGGTCATATTTTTAAAAAAATATTTTGAAATACTTGGTAAAGATGTAGCTAATATGAGACATCAGGATTATCTGCCAGACACTGGAACAAGGGTAGAAAATTCATTGGCCACATTTATAGTATAGCAGTAACTTAGTTCCACAAATCTCTTGGCACAATTTGACAATGAGTTAAATATGGCTTAAGAAAAATGTGGGAAGAAGGTTTAGGGGCAGAAGTGCTGTACAGAGGGCCATCTCTGTGCTGTGCTGCCTCAGTCACACAATGTCAGTGCTCTTTGTCTCCTACATAAAGCTGTGTTATAGTTGTAACTTGACCAAGTAGAGGAAGCCATTATTTAATGCACTTTGAAAATTATGTATAAAATCCAGATATTCTTATTTTCTGAAAAAGGAACCAGTCACTTAAAATTTAAGCCATTGCTAAGGATGGTGATGGCTTCTAATAACATAAGAATATTTCCCCCCTTTCTTGTGACCCAAAGAATGCCAATTCTGATGATTGGGGAAAAAATGCTTTTCAATGGCTTCCTTAAAACTGAAACGGAGAAGGGAGAATGAATAGACTCATTGTTTATAAAAAGCCAGTACAGCAATCCAACTTTTGGTGATGGGTTTGGATTAAGGTTTCTTATTGGATGCTACAAGTCTGTATTCTGTGCCCTTTCCTCATACAGTGATTGTATTTGTAGTTTCTACCTGTCTGGACCCTCGGCTCATACTCAGAGTGTGTAAAATAAAAGTCCTCATTGGCATTTGTTACAGCTACTAACTAATAAAGATTGGATACTTTTCAAAGGGTAAAATGGCTTGTATTTTATACAAAGACTATAGAAAAGTAAAACCTGGAGAATTTGAGGTGGCCTCATTTCCTGAGGAGTGAATCCAAATCCCTTTTAAGAAAACAAGAGTCTAGGCACATTTTGATTTGGCTACTTCTTTATCCTCTGTTAATTTAAAGGAACTTTATTTAAAAATATAATTTGGAAACCTATACTATCTACTCAATAGAAAAAAAGGGGGGAGGATAGAATGGTGGAAAATGGCAGCAATTATAGAATGTGCCATTCCAGAGTCTCCAAGGTAAAACATTACCCACCAGAAGGGATCTTGTTGCATGCCCTTTTGTTGCTGGCACTGCTAGAAGGAGAAAGAAAAACTGGGAAAGTAAAAGAATAAAGTCTTCACAATTTTGTGGCTGGGGTTACTAAGCACTTACGGTAAATAAAGCTTAAAACACAAGTCCATCCTATTTAAACACTCGAAAAGACAGACCAAATCACTATTTTTCCAGAGACTGAAGTAAATTATTTTCAGGAACAAGTTATTTTGTAGAAACAGAAGATCCTTAATGACTTGATTATTCAAATCGGTAATATTTATTTCGGCTAACCCATAGAGCACTCAGTTGGCTGAAATAAAAACACAGGGTTAGAAGGCAATGCTGGGGGCGGGAGCAGATGGTATTTATATGTCCACTCTTTCTTACATTTAAAGGTCTCCTTGGGGTGCTTGACAAGTCTCCCCAAATGAGGCTGCTTTGCTTCTTCAGTGTGTGTTAATAATTAACCAATGACTATGATGGCGTGCAATTGCTAATATTCATTGCAACTAAATGATACAGTATTGATATATTCAGGGACACTCTATTTTTCATTGCTACTAGGTAGTGCCTAACAAAATGCAATAGCTTAAGTTTCCCAAAGCACAGAAAGGTATGAATGAGCTTCAAAGCTTTCAATCAAGAACAGAGATTGCGTGCCAAACATGTTTGAAGATAAAGATCTCTGTCAATGCCCTTGGTGGTGTCATAAAGCACTGAAGTATGAGGTGTCCTGGAACTCAATATGATAGTCTCATATGGACCAATCTCCTATTAAGAACTCTGCTGTCATCATTAGGAAACAGTAGACACATGGAAGTCAGCTATGGTGACTTTCTAAAGGGATTTCATTCTTCCCAAGTGAAAATATTTAGGGAATGACAAAATTCCCCACAGAGAAATGACTGAACTTGTTCTTGTGTTGCCACTCTGAACAACAAAATAAATGTTAATATTAATTAAAACCTTTCATTCCCAGATATCTCAGTGCATGGCAGCTCCATAGAAACTGCAATAAGCTCTGGAATATCTGTGGAGATAGTATTATGCTTGCATGGCAGCCATTATATATAATGAAATGTGTTCCTTTTTCATTCAGCTGTGATAGGCCATTTGGTTTAGCTTCCCCCCCTTTTATTTAGCTCTCGATGGAGTAATCAATAAACATTCCTATGCTTGCACCATAGATCACTTGTGTAGACATTGCTATTGAGAAGATAATTAGAAGTGAATTGTTAATGTTATAGCTTCAAGGTGAGTACCTGTCACAGTTTCACAGGTTAAAACCTTGGTCTCCAGCTACTGGCACTTTTTCAAGAGTAGTGGAAAACTATGACTTGAGGCCTATTTGTAGGAAGTAGATCATCTAGAGTGGGCCTTTGGGAAGTATTTTTCTCTTGATTCCTTCCTGCTCCATTTTTCTCCATACCATTTCCCTTATGAGAAAAATATTTTCATCAGCTACTTCCTCTGAACACCATGGTGTTCTACCCATGCACATCTGGACAAATAACAGTGGGACAAATCTATTGAAACACTGAGACAGAATAAACTCCTCCTTTATCAAGATTTATCTTTATCAAGATTGTTTTTTGGTCACAGTGATAAGAAAAGTGTCACCAAGTACCTTGCAGACAACATCAAATTTTATTCAGTGTGGTTTTTCTAAAGGACATATAGCAGAGCTGCTCAGGGCCCTGTGCTGTCAAATACAATTAGTGTGGTCTTCAGAAACACCACTGTGATTCTCCTCACTATTATTAGTTGTCAGAGAAATAATTTACACATTCCACTTCTATAGTAAATATGCCCTGCAGATTCACAGTGAAACCAAAATGTGTTCTTGCACACAGTGGCTACCTATTTCACACTTCCTCTAGGTGATGGCTATTTTTGGCTATCCACTTGACTATATCTGGAATTAACTAAAATCCAAGCAACTGGGTACACCTCTGAGGGATTTTTCCCCTTAATTAAATCATTTGAATTGGGAAGGCCCACTTTTAATTTGGATCTTTTAGGGTGGAAAGGAAAGATATACCTATAATCTGGGCTAAACCTAATGACATCCTAAATTAAGGACATGGAAGAAGGAAGTTCTCTCTGTTTTCCTATTTTTACTCTGGCTGGAAAGTCTATTCCTTCACTGGAAGTAGAGCCTACTTCTTTGGGATTCCAGCATATACTGAAGACCAGCTGAGACATTCAGTCTTGTGGACTAAGCAACTACTGTATTCTTGGACTTTACATTGGGTAGACAGCTACTGTTGGACTAGCTGGACCACAGCCTGTAAGTCACTCTAATACCTGCATACATACAAACATATATACATAGATAGATACATACATACATGTTGTGGGATACTCTGATCACACTCTGATACTCCAAGACTGCCAATAACATTGATATTGAGTCAGGGGGTGGAGTTAGCAATTGGCTGGCCAGGATTAACAATAGAGTTTTGGTGGACCCAAATTAGGATAGAGAGACACAGGAAGGAAAGGGAGGGGCTTAGAAACATTCACAAGCCTTTTTGATGTAGGAAGTGTGTAGGCACAGGGTCAGCTGATAGTTTTTCTGTGGCTCTGTGGCTCTGTGGCTCTGTGGCTCTGTGGCTCTATCAGACTATTACCCCAATATCTGATTCCTATGTGATACAGGACCATTTATTTCATAACTGGACTAGAGGTGTCAGGATTACCATGCTTCCAAGGACCTGTCCAATTGTCCCATGTCCTCAAGTTAGGATCCTATAAAGGTTCCAAACACAGCTGCAAGATGAGGATTAATCTTCTACATTAGCCTTTGACACGTCATCCCCAGACCAGGGTATTTGAACATCTATTTAGTAAACTTTAAGGCTTTGGATCAGACTCTAAAGGACTATCCCCAAGTATTTACAAATATCCAAGACCAGGGACTGATGATGACTGTGACTACATCCTTAAAAACTGACTAATTCATATCTAAAAAAATTCAATGCTTTGCAAGACTATTAAGTATTACGATTCTCAATTATGTCAATGATATTAAGTGTACATTTTATATTTACAATAACTCAATATCTGCAAAGCATATCATGTATCTTGCTGAGTTTTGTTTGTTTATTTTAAATATTCATTACTTTTTTATGTCTTTGCGGATGTATTCACAGGTGTGCAGCTAGCATTTGTACTGGGGCCCAAACTCTGGTCCTCTTAACTTATGAGCCATCTCTCCAGCGCTTGTTGCTTTTTTATAATGTCCCATTTTAAATATTTCACAGCCAGTCTTTTAAACTTAGATTTCAATTCCCAAAACATTTAAACACTTTCCTCACGAATTTTGGACCAGCTCTTTAGTCATATTGTATATACCCCAATCTCTCTCCAGTATATCTTAGCCTTGTCCCTACTCTGTCTGATCTTTCTTTTTCTTTCCTTGAATGCTCTTTCCTCTTTTTCTACTTCCCATTCACTGTCTATTCCAAGGCTACCATAGTTACTGTATTTGTTTTAGTTAGTTTTGTTTTCTATTGCTGTGACAAAATGCCAGGAGCAAAAAGCAAGTTGAGGAGGAAAGGAATTATTTGGCTTACACTTCTGTATTTCTGTTCAACATTGAAGGAAGTTAGGACAGGAACTGAAACAGGGCAGGATCCTGGAAGCCTAGGATCTGATGCAGGGGCCAAGGAGGGGTGCTGCCTTGCTTCCCTGGGTTGCTCATCCTGCTTTCTTATAGAAGCCAGGACCATCAGTCCAGGGATAGCCCCACCCACAATGAGATGGACCCTTCCCCATCAATCACTGATTATGAAAATGCCTTCCAGCTGGATCTTCGGGAGGCATTTTCTCAGTTCAGGATCCATCCTTTCAGACAATTCTAGTCTGTGTGTCAAGTTGACATAAGACTAGCAAGCACACTTGGCTTCATTAATTTTTGCCATCAAGCATACTTTTTACAATATTATTTATATTGTGGCTATATAAGTACTTCATTTCTCTACATACTAAATGTCTATTAATAATAAACCTACTGTGGTAATTACATTTATTCTCACCAGTGATTCATTTGTATATAAATAACATGTAGGCAGTTGGTGTTTATTCTGGATACAAACCACATCAATTGTTTCTACAGAAGGAAAACATCTTTTAACTAGACATCAATGAGCTAGAAAGACAAAAATGGTACCTTAAGGGATTATGATAGAAATAGTTTTAGGTACAAGCTGTTACCCCTCAACTTTGGAAATGAAAATAAAAGGGTCCAACTGTTACAACAGGGAAAGACATTCAGGAGGAGAGATCCCTGCATCTGGGTCCTACCTGCCACCAGAGCAGATCCTGCCCACTCAATGCTGAGAATACTAAGGACACAATGGAACTGATTATAGTGACATGGCGCATGGACAGCTAAAATTACTTCCCTGATCATCAAGGAAAAAACACCAGGCTGAAGGACCACTGTTGGGACTCTCTGTGGCTGTACAGAAGGCAAGAAGTAAGGAAAAAAATCTCTACCACAGCTTTACCGTCTCTCTCTAGCATCTCTACCACCACTTCACCTGCCCAAGGTGACTTAACAAGGAGTAAGGCCTCAATCATTATCTGTCCTAACTCATTTTTAAAAATTATTTTTTTTTAATTTTGAGAGGATAATTACATCATTTTCCTCACTCTTTTCATCTCTCCAAACCCTCTTATACACCTATTTCAAATTCATGACCTCTTTTTTCATTGATGTTTGTTTCATGTGCATATGTATATGTACATGCATATATATTCCTAAATATAACCTCCTGAGTCTGCATGATACTACTTTCATCTATGTTTTTGGGGCTGACCATTTGGAATTGGATAACAAATTGGTATGCTTTTTTCCTGGGAAAAACCATTTCTCCCATTCTCAGCTTTTCTTAGTTGCCTGTAATTTTTTGTGTAGGGTTGAGAACTTTTGGGATTTCCTGTCCACCTTGGGATTACTATTGCTGACATTCTTACTCAGTTCATGTTTAGACAGTCATAGAGATGAGACTTCATGGATGCAGCTCATTATGTTACTGGGAGACACAATCTCACAGCAAACTCCATGATCTTCTGGCTCCTAAATTTTTTTTCCTGCCCCCTTTTCAGTAGTGTTACCTTTGCCTGAGGTGTGGGAATGTTTTCTAGATGCATCCATTGGGACTGGGCTCCACAACTCTGTATTTTGATTGATTGTGGATTTCTGCAATGTTTTCATTCTGCTGCAAAGAGAAGTTCTCTCTGACGAGAGGTGAGAACTACACTTAACTGTAGGTATAGGAATGAATGTTTAGAGTGCAGTTAGGGATTATGCTGATTTAGTAAAATGGTGGCTGTTGGTTCTCCTCCAAGATCCAGGACTTCATGGTAGTTTTCTAGACTGTAGCAGGCATGATTTCCTCTTGTTGAACAAATTTTAATGAGGGAAGCAACCAACATTCTTTATTATTTTTCAATGCTATTATTTTGGATTATATTATGCCCAGACTTCTCCAATAACTTCAAAAAACTCTTCTGTCTTTCATAGTTCAATTCACCACACACTATATCCATTGCACTTACAAATTAACTATGAATTCATGTGATTTGCATGGTGTAGCACAAGTTCTAATAGGTTTTAATAATAAAATTCCAGAGTCAGATAATGGGGCAAATGCTCTAAGGTCAGAGAAGTAAAGGAGCCAGCCATAATAGATTCAGACCTCTTAACCTCTACTGAATCCTCAGACTGAATACCATGAGCTCCTGTCTCCTCCCACATTATATTTCTCTCTCTGCCCAGCTACATTACTCCTGTCTCTACCTTCCAAGTGCTGGCATTAAAGGTGTGTGACTCCCAGGTACTAGGATTAAATGTATGAGCCCCCACCACCCAGCTTTGTTTCTCTTTTGGACTGGATCAATGTCATGTAACCCAGGCTGGCTTTGACCTCACAGAGGTCCACTAGCCTCTGCCTTCTGAGTGCTAGGATTAGTGGTGTGTGCCACCACTGCCTAATATCCATGGCTAACTAGTGTGGCTAGCTCCACACTATGATCTTCAGACAAACTTTATTATATCACAAAGAATCATCACAGCATGCTTCTTTTATCATGTGTATCTTTTGTATCCTGTTATCATGAATAAGGACATGTTTTCATGTCATGAATTTAGACTTAGAATGGCTATTCCTGAGTCCACTCCTCAAATCTACATCATTAGTCAGGGACTTAAACTTCCTGAGTACCACATTCCTCATATATCAATTCAAAGGCATGGGCTCTTAAATACTTTCTGCTCAATAAAACTTCTTTAATAGGTAGATTTAAAAGGGCTTGTTGTGTTTAATGATCTTTCAGAAAAAAAGAGTACATGTCTGAACATTGATTGCTTTATCAGTATATTGGCAGCCAAGTAATAGAGACTTAGAAAAAAGGACTCTATAAATGTTGGTGAATTAAAATTAAAATAAATACAGCATTCAGCCTTTTTGCCTTTGATGGTTAACACTGTAAAATTTCTTTTAATTCTTTATCAGAATTATAGCTTAGAACAAGTGCCTTCACTTTTAGGGATGGTAGGCTTATTATATCTCTAGCCATGACAAGTTATCCTCTGTAATTTTGGGTACCTCCTTAAGCAACAAAAACCACAAAGCCCTAGCATCTACAGATCTACAAATTATGAGTAAATTATGAAAAATATTTAACAGGGGTTAAGAGAGACCATGATTTATCAGCATGCTCCACTAAGCATGCATGTCTGGAGATCTATTAGAAGAAAATAAACAATTTTGATATTGTTGATTTTGAGGATCCAAGAAGCCCCTGGGTTTCTTGGTTCTTCTGCTGTTTTTTCATCAATTTATGAATCATTAGAAATAGAATTTTCATGTGTTTTGGCAGCTGTTTCACCTTGGAAGTGATGCTGCCTCCTTGTGCTTGGTTCCAGAAGAACCTATTGCATTCCATAACAACCCAAAGGAGTGGTGGGGAATATCGCCAACCTGGATGTGGGCCAAATGAGCCAGGAGTTAGGTTCCTGTTGCTTTAGTCTTCTTATGATTAGAAGATGGTCTTGGTAAAAATAATGAACTTGGATGTTCTAAAAAAAAAATTTAACTTGCCAAAAATTGTAAATCACCTCTAGACTATGATGAGATTAGGTGAAGGACTAAGCAAAGAAGAACTTGGGGGACAGGTTGGAGAGAGAATGCCAAATATTTAATCCTAAATTGTGTGTGCATAGCTTAATTGACCTTTGCAAATGACGCTTAGCTGCTATGCTTTAGTGATTTTCAGGAGTGAAAGGCATCTAGCCTGAAAGCAGTTTTAACCTGAAGTAATGAGGCTATAACCTAATCTGCAATGACTATATTAGGGAAGTAAAGGCAGTATTATTCCACATGGTTTGAAATTGATTGGAGGTTCTATCCCTACTTCCACCAAGATCTGCTTAACTGCCAGTGTAAATTACTCCTATTTGGTCATTGATGTCACATAATGACGCTGTTTGAAGCAAAAACAGAAAATCAAGTTCTGCTTTGTAATTAAGTGGACCTGGCCTCTTACATTACAAGCTTGCCTCAGTTTCAGTTGCTTCTGCTCCCATAGGTAACAATACACACACTACAGAGTCCCAGTACCAGTCCCACAAGCTGCCTAATATATGATGTACAGCACAGAGAGACAGTAAGTGACCTCTGACACCACAACCATGTTTTTCCAGTGATTATTTCCAAATCACAGTTTCTGATTAAAAAAACAAAAGTAAAAATATGCTTTTATGAATCTGTAAATGACAGATTCCTAACTCGACTCACACTATTCTGCAGGAAAAAAAATCCCTGCAAGCCTCAACTCACTTCTACTATGAAACTCGAAGTTCTGAGTTGCCTTCATTGAAGTTATTAGCGCTCTCTTACCTCTGCCTCAGAGGTTGCAAACAGGGCTTCTCTTTGACCTCAGACCTTTAAGATACTGTTGAGAAGAAAATTAAAATAGACAAAACAAAAACCAATTCTTGGGAAAGTTGAAAAGTAGATAAAACTATTAGAGCAACCATGTTCTGTGTGTGACCTTTATTCCAAAATCCTTCTGGAAATTATAGAGCGTGCCTCTTCTAGGCTGTTCCACCCCCTGAAGTTAATTGAATCTAAATTATACAGTGCAAACTTAGACAGAAGGTTCCTAGGAAACATTTCCCACTGGTACTCGGTAACATATTATTCTACATGCCATCTTTAGGAGTCATACAAATGAATGAATAAGGTAGTAGGAGATAATTCATTCTTTGCCACTTAAAAGTCTTAGTGAGAAGTGGGTAGGAACAGACTGGGGGGAACAATTTGGGAGAGTTGGATCCCGACTCTTTATAAATAAAACAATTTCTCATATTCATCCTGCTGTGCCTTGGTACGAGTCAATTAACAAACAAACAAATAAGAAGGAAAGAAAAAAGGCAAGCAGTTATTTCAGTGATTAGAGGATAGGACAAACAGCTTGTTAACAGTTACTTTTTGGCATTGCAATACTGCTTCCTTATTCTCATCTTCATTTTTATGTGGCCATAATATATTCATTTTTTACTGGAAGAAAAATTTAATCAAATCAAAGTTGTTTTCTCACCCCCTTTCTACCGTCCTCTTTCTAATATTATGGTTGACTGGAAAAATGAATAAATAAATTCCTAAGGGGCCAAACCAGAGGCTTTTGATGATCCAGAGGGAATCCAGATGTTCACCCTGCCCCCACCTCCTATAAAGGCTTTCATGGAATTCATTGCAGGTCATATTACGTCTCCTAAAGAGAGTTTCTTCCTGTAGTTTTACAGGTAATATTAAATTAAATTTCAACCTTTTGTTGCAAATTGCTCATGAAAAGCCTGCCTCTCAGTGTTGAAGTTTCACATTTATTGGAAAGATTTTGTGTATCATCCTAGATGGGTAATCTCATGAAGACATTTTAAAAAGACTTAAGTCTCAGGCTGTTCTTATTTGCTTTCTGCTGCTCTGATAAACACCAAGGCCAAAAGCAACTTAGAGAAGGGGAAGTTTTGCCACAGTTTACAATTCCAGTTCAGTCTATCACTGAAGGAAGCTGGGGGCGGGAACTGAATAAGAAACTATCAAGGAAGAGTGCTTATTGGTTCACTGGGCTCAAGCTCAGCTGACTTTCATATATATATTTATATTTATTTTAAATATTATGTATAATATTTAAATATAAATATATATTAAAAACAACCTTATTTTGCATACCAATCCCAGTTCCCTCCCTCTCTGCTACTATCTCCCCATTTCACCCCCATCCACTCCTCTGAGAGGGTGAGGCTTCCCATGGAGGATCATCAAAATCTGTCACATCATTTGGCACAGGACCAAGGACCTCTCCCCTGTATCTAAGCTGAGCAAGGTATATCTTCATAGAGAATTAGCCCCAAAAATCCTGTTCATGCACTAGGGATAAATACTGGTTCCACTGCCAGTGACCCCCCAACACACACAGCTGACACCCATATTCAGGGTGTCTAGTTCAGTCTTATACAGGTTCCCCAGCTGTTAGTCTAGAGTCTGAGAGCTCCCACTTGCTTAGCACAGTAAGCAACATATCAGTATCATAATCAGCTGAATTTCTTATATATAGAATGGTGGTGCTGGTGGTGGGTTCCTCCTAATATCTGGCATCAATCAATACCATTACAGATGTGACCACAAGCCAATCTGATTTACACAACTCTTTAAATGTGTTCCCTCTTCCAAGATGGGCATAAGTTATGTCAAGTTGACAATAAAAATTAACCTGGACAAAGGCCAGGTTGAAACATGTTTGACTCTGGCTAACTTCAATGGTACATTACTCTTCCTGGCTGCCCTTACACTGGAAGGTAGGTGCTGACAAACTACTAGCATAAAACAATAGCTAGTCATGTCATTTAAGAAAATTTAAATATAAGGAAATGATAAGTTTTTGTTTATTTTAGAAAATCATGTTATAGACTCAAAATAGAGTCTTAACATCTTTTTAACTTTGAATCATTTATAATTATCTATGAGCTATATTTTAGATATTGAATAAATGGTAAATGCTTACATACAATAATTTACTGGAATCATGAACTGTTACTGCTGCTGCTTCTACCTCATTGGGAAATAATTGCATGAATAGTAGGTTTCACCTTGACTCTCTAAGAAAAAATGGACATTAAAACACTTAAGTTCTTATAATGGGTTTTTAAGGACACAGCACTGAACATTTGACTCCAATAAATAAAAAGAAGGATAAGTATGCTTCAGTGAGTTCCAGAAGTAAGAAAAACAGTATAGAAAACTAACCCCCAAGGTAGAATACTTCTAACAGGAAAACCCATACAATATATTGCTTAATAACTTATTCCAGATCCAAGTCATTCTGAAAACCATTTCATGGATGAATAAAATTCTGATATTTGAGACAAGGCTTCAAAAAATTTAAGGCATCAACTAGCAAATAAAAATACAGGTACCCTCTGCTTAAAAGAAAAGAAACAAAAGAAACTCTGGCTTTTAAAATTAAATTAGTAATGTTAGCAGTTTTTAAAATAAAATTCTTTTAAAAGGCAGAGATATAGACACAATCTTTTTGTAAGATCAGTGCAAGTTTGGAATGTTTGCCTTAGGAAGTTTAACATATAATATCCCATTTGCAGATAAAAAAGAAGACACAAATTAAAAGAATGTATAAACTATTCAAGGTAAAACATAATCTCTGTCCAAGTTTTTCTGAAAATATAGATTGCATTCAGAGAATAAGGGTTTCAATAGCTACATTCTGGCCCAGACAAATGGGCAAGCACGTGCAGACATCTGAATTTATGAAAGTATCAGTGCTATTTCACCTAAGACATAACTTCCTTCCCATATCTATTCCCACCCTCTGAGATGTGGGGCTAAGATGCTATTTTCACATTCTTGGGTAGGAGATTAATAGCCTTCCACTGTTATTCTTCATCTTTATGACTATATTACAATACTCCACCGAGAATATAATATTACATGTAAAACTGTGGAGGAAATTGCGTCAAAGAATTAATGAAGAGAAAGATGTAAGAGAGGAAAACCTTGTGAGCTACAGAATGTATTTCAAAGGCATGTTTCAAATACCTGTTATAATCAGAAATTATACAAGGAGGAGACTTGATAGAAAGTGATTTTTGTTCTAGACATGTCAATCATAGGAACTATCCTGTTCAGAGGTTTGCTAATAATATAACCATGACCAGCTGCATTCTGGACCATGAGACCCTTTCCAGATGAGGTCGAGGATGGTCCATGACCCAACTGCCTTCAGTGTCTTTGGTATGAAAATCCTTGCCCACGTAAGAATAGTAGTAATTATCCTTGCTAATCAGACCTACTTTATCTTTTTAAATGAATTTCACCTAAAATTTGAAAGAATCAAGTAGAAAACAGTAAGAATGTGCAGCACGCACCTCGACAAGCAAGGAAGAACGACCACACCTTGAGGATTCTTCTCAAATCACGCTTTATTGGAGCTTCTTGGTTGAAGGGAGAGCAGGAAGCGAGGGGCCCAGAAAACCCAAATGCAGCTGCTTATATAGGGAAAAAGAACACGGGTCTTACCCTGATTGGTCACAGCTGAACTGCAGACACCCAAGGCCTCGGGATTGGCCAGAGACACCATTCCTACTGTGCATGCGGGAAGCGCGGGACATGCAGTCCGAGGAGGCATTGCCAAATATGGAGTTGTTTACTGCATCCTGTAGGGGAGCGGTCGCCATTTGGCAATGGCAGCGGCTCATGGCTCTTCACAAGAATGTGTAGACTGGTAGAGAGGAAAGTAAAGAGAATAGCTATGGGCTGGTAATGACACTAACCAGAGCTGCCTGGGTCCAGAGAACTTTCCATATCTCACGTTGATGAGACTAAACTAAGATTCCTGCCATAATTCTTTCTCTATTACTGCTACACATTTTTTTCCCAAAATAAACCTCAATTACAAGAACTGGCTTAAGGAAGTCCCAGGTTTTTTTAGTCAAAATAATCTGAACCTAGAAAAGATGAATGTCCATCAACAAACCAAGCTTTGCTAAGCGTCATCATTAGCCAGAGTGTTGTGCTATGCACCTGCCAAGACCATTTTGTTACACATTGCTCTCACTGGAAAGACACAAAGTACATCAACTGTCAATTACTTCACTGTCACTAAATGCCTAATCCTGAAGGAATGACTACAACAATGGCATATTCTGTGCTTGAGTACAAATCACAGTTGAACTAGCTAAATGGTAGATGAGTAAATTTGGATAAGTCAATTAACCAAGCAGTTTCTTAAAATGTGGTCACCAGGGCAGCAACAATAGCCTCATAATTGTCATGCCTACTCTAAGACTTCTAAGTCACAAGCCTTGGAGACTGGGACAATCCTTTTATTCTCACACACTCTCTAAGGAATACTGATGAAAACTCAAGTTGAGAAGCAACCTAATTGATGTCTTAACATCCCTGTTAAATGGAGTTCAGAGAACTAACAGGTGAAGATGTACAGAAATGGGGTCCAGAAATTGCAGTAATTTATTATTATTTACTATTGTTGTATAGCAGAGGGGGCAGATGTTCCTGAAGTGAGTGTAGAGAGGATTGAGTGAGCATGAAACAGCAAGAGACCATTCCTGGAAGTAGTAGCAGGGGTTGTGTTTCTAAGTGTAGGTGAGGAGAATATCAGGAGTTGTAATCACACACTTTCTGGGAAAAGCTTGGAAATAGATCTGGGTTCATATTTCATTATCATATCACTAGCTTATTATCTCAGATGATTTACTTAACCAGAATAAATTTGCTAAAAAAATTGAGCTAGTTCTCAATTATAGAATTATAGTTCTCAATTATGGAGAATTATAAGGAAGATTAAATGATTAAATAGATTACCTGATATTTGCTGAACGTTATCTACTACTGTTACTATTAGTATTATCTATCCATTGCTAAATTCTTTGTTACCTTTTGCCCGTTTTCTGTTTGTCTTTATTAAACTAAACCCTCCATCTGCTCCAAATTCTTGCCTAAGGGTTGTCTACTCTCAGCACGCCTTCCAAGATTCAACAAGCAAAATGAGAGCTTTCATCCCCAGTTTCCATCTTAGAATCCAAGAGTATCCTTCTTGCTTGCTTTAAAATCCATCTCTTCATGCAGAGGTGTCTGTGGAATGCACTCTTCAACATTGCCTGGCTTGTCATAAAACACAGCATATAAGTGAAATAGTTGAATGAGTGATTACTGATACTAATGTCAGTATTGAGAACTGTTGGGTGTTATAGCAACTAACACAACATTCAAGGAAGTTAGCAGGTTGCATCAAACCACATCTGTGCTCCAAGGCACATCTCTACTGTACCTGTGTCAAAAGGCAGGTGATGAAAGAGACCATTGGGAAGGCAGAATCATGGCTTTTTCTTTCTCTTGTGATTTGGTGACAGGGACCTAAGCAAATGAAGCTATCCAGACACATAGTAAATATGACTTGCTGCCTTGTTAACTTTAATGAATCTTTCCAGTTCTCCTTGCCTGCATGGGAAGCTCCTCAAACACACTTGTTAGTTCAGTTCTTTAGAGAAGTAATCTCTTAGCCAATTGCAGTGGTTTAAGTTTTTAAAATGCCTACTAAAATTTCTAAATTCTAAATGTCAAACTAAGAAATGTCTAGATTTTAAAAAAGAAAACAGACATTGAGAGAAAATGTTTGTATTCTACTGTGGCTGAAGATATATTTCCCTTACAAAATATTTCAGGGTTGTCATAATAAAAGAGGTTGCTAGTATGTTAATGTGTATGCATCTTGTATTTATATCTAATATAAAACACGTGTTTACTTGCCTTAAGATGAGAATATAGAAGAATATATGGTGGTTATATTAATCTCAAAAACAATTAAAACATGTGTCTTTTAAAAAGATTAAATGGAATATAAAAAACTGTAGGAAAAATATTTGCATTTTTTTCTGAGTGGACTGATTATAGAGACATAAACACTGGTGCAAAGACAGAAATGCAGCTTCCGATGCTCTCAGTATGTGCCACAGGTAGAAAGTAATTGAAGTGGCACGTGCAACTGGCATCCTCTGGGATTTGTGTCCACATCACATCAGTATATTCTGGCAAGTTCTGAGTTCAGAGCCACACAGAAGCAGAAGTCTGATTTAGAAATGGGTCTGTTCACTAGAAGTGGCACTGTGGACCTACAAGTGCCGCTATAAGACATTTTCTGATGCCTCCTTTGCTCTACTAACATCGTGGCCAACTCCATGGAAACCAAGTAGGCACCTGGCTTCAGAGTCCTGATCACCTGGTCAACCTGGCAGCCCTCAGTGCTCTTGACGAGTTAGCAGACTTAAGCTTGAATCTTGCAGTAATGACTGGCAAAACCTGTGCACACACGGTCACGTGCCTACAGTGTCCTCACAGTAAACAGGGTAGGAAGGTCAAATGCAATTCCTCAGAGTATAGTGAGGCCTAAGGGAAAGGCCCTGCTTAATGATAACACCTTCTTTCTTTACAGCTCCTTGTTACCATTTGTGAAAGCAAATGAGAGGTGTTTGTCTCTCTAAGTTTCTTTTGTTTATTTTAGAAACACTTCAAAAATTTCAGGTAAAATTATATGTTGTCATGAACTGCTTCATGCACTGAGATGATTTTGCATTAACAGATGAGTTGCACTGGACTTGAGCATTTCTCTGCCTGTTCTTTGGTGTATTTATTTACATGCACTGCATTTGAGTGTTTCTCTACTCATCATCAGGCATGTCTACTTACTAAGGCTTCTTAGCAAAGATCCACAAACTAGGTGGCCATTGGGAAACTCTTTTCTTGAAGTGGCATCCAGGAATATGAAAATGAATTCACTAAGTAAGTTCTTTTTATAAGATTGGAGGGACAAGTTTGCCCTGACTTTCTCTCCTCTACTTCCTGGTGGCTGTATTCAGCAATTAGACACATCCCTCTGAACCTGGCCTCTGTCTTCACATGGGCATTCTTCCATGTCTTTCTTCTTCAATAGTGTCTTGTATCTTCTTTCCTTTTTTCTATTAAGGATGTTTGACTTTGGACATAGGGTATAGCCTCAATCCAGAATTCTTTCATTGCTATATCCCTACTTACATCTATGGATACTCTATTTGCAAGAGAAGTCATGCTTTACAGCTAGCTATTGAAAATTAGATTTGGACATATACTTATGGGGCCACCATTCAACTCATTATACTGATACTGCTTAAATTTTAACATCTTTTAAGACCACATTGTAATTATTGACTTAAAAATCAACATTGTTAGAATATTATTAATATGTTTGTTAGACTAATCTATAGCTCAAATAGCTCCATTAGTAAGAATTCACCTCTCTTTCTTCTGATGCTCTTACTTCCCTTTAGATGCCGCTGCTATCTCTCTCCCCACATCCATCTTCTTCTCCTTCTTGCTCCTCTCAACCATTTGAATGTCAGTGCTGGTTGCTGGTCTGGCCATCTGCATAGAACTCTATGTCACTTCTTGAGTATTTCTATTGAGTACTTCTTCTCAGCTTAAGCTCTTTAGAACCAATATGTGTAGTATGTATTAACAGCTGGTCAGACTGGATCCTTCTATTACTCTTTCCCAGAATTTTCCTGGATACTGTTGTTTACTTTTTCATGCAAACTTTGGAATAGGATTTTTTTGGAGTAAGATTTTTAAGTTTTGAAATTAAATTATTTTATTTTATTGTGTTGGGATTTGCAGCAATTTTTTTTTATTAAAACATATCTGGACTAAGATAGTATTCTCAGCTCAGTTCTTGAAATTTGTAAGTTCTCAAAACAGACTTTTCCAAATCAAGCCCAAAGAGAGTAATTGTAGGAAACTGATGTTTACCAAGGGGCTGTGAATCGCTGGTGTCTATGACTCCAGTGTTTATGGACTTCAAAGCATTCTGGTAACTGCCTGTGGCGGTCACTTGTAGGTAAAGAGTTTATTTTGTAAGGTGACTTTGTCCACATTTCCCTTCAACTCTCAATATTTTTCCAAGTTTTATCCTTTTAAAAATAAAACCATGTTTTCTCCTAAAGCGACCAAAGGAGCCCCAGGGAAGAACCATTGCTTGGAGCTCTGTATGCAATTGTAGTCTTTGGAGATCCAGATCCATATGCAACTGCATAGTCTTTGGAGTCTGTATGCAACTGCATAGTCTTTGGCTAAAGTAACTTTTAGTTTACTTAGAATTTTAACAATGGTCTTGAGGCTTTGTATATTCCTAGACTTTCAGCTATTTAGCTTAATTACTTTGGTGACTGATTTTAGTATTTTCTAGTAACCTAGACCTGTGAGTATTGGCATTGGTTTATATTTGTTAATTATGAACAATACTGTTCTGAAATTTGGATTACTTTCCCATAGAGTAATTACTTGAAAATATATAGAATGCTAATGTTTAGAAATACTGTCATCCAAACAAGAATAAAATAGTCAGTCAGTCTAGATGTAAGAAAATCTTCCTTAATAACTATACTATGTTTTTTTTTGACAACTTACTACAGTATTAAACAGGTAAATATACCTTGTATATACAATGTAGGTCAACTAGAGTCCATTATGGCAAGTCTAACCTGTATATTTCCCAGGTCTGTGGTAGCCTATTTAGTTACTGTGAATAGTATTTCCTAAATGAAGGAAAAAAGAAGAAAACTCAAAAGCTGGCATGATTATGCTTATGTATAAGAGGCTTAGACAATTTTAACACTTGCTAAGGCAAGTGTTAAATTTGATCTCAGACACTGTTACTAATTCACATGTTCAGCACCTCTGTGAGGGATACTGTTATGAATCATAATGTGAACATATGTGTTTTCTGATGGTCATTAGTGACCCCTGTGAAAGGGTTATTCAAACCCCTGAAGGTGTCAACACCCACAGGTTGAGAACCACTAGTCTGTGCAGTCTAAGTAAAATTTTAATCAAGTGTTAATGTATCTATAAAAGTTAACTTTTCATTAAGGGTATTCTCAAATCACTTGAAAAAGGAGCATACCTTGAAATGAATAAAGTTTGACATCCCAAAATGCATTTTGTGAAATTTCTAAATAACACAACCAGATAGTAGACCAAGGTCAAATAACTTTGAATAATAACAAATGGAATAGTGCTCTTTTTCAATGTATGTATTTTTTTATTTACCAGCCTATGGTGTCTTCTCTGTTCCATTCATTAACTCAGCATTATTTATTAAATATATGATGCTAGCTTAGAAATTATGATTGCTTAACATTCACAAAGTTTCTCTAATACAAATTGAAAATGCCCTTTATTATGATGGCAGTCCATCTGACTGTGCTGTCCATGCCTACTTTGTAAGTCACACATTTCTACTGCATATGTGTACCTGAGACTCTTTCTAGACTCTCTGTTTGTCTTCAACAAAAATTTCTCTAAGTAACATAACACTTCAGCTCACTGAATTAATTGAAAACTTAACAGTAGTTTTCTTAGTGTGAAACAGATATGATTGAACATTCAGAAAGGATCATCTGGGTTTAGCCAGGAAAGATCTTAGAATAATGCATTCCAGATGAAAGTACGAGATTGGAGAGTTCAAGTCCCAGAAGACTACTTCTTCTCAGCTCCTTCTCTATTTTGTCTTTAGCCAACTTAATCTCTCAAGTGTGCAACTTATGAATTCCTTGAAAATTCCAGAATTTTTGATACTTTCTTTACTCCCTTAAAATTCTCGAAATTAAAAACATTTACCACTCCTGAATTTTTTCCCTTACCAAAAATCAGAAAATGAATTGTGGTGCTATTCTTCTCATTACATTTAGCCTTTTGTGATTTCATTGAATCAAAATTCTACAGCACAGAAATGGAAGAGAGATGCTTATGCATTTTATTTCCTTGTTTCTATTGTCTTGGCAGAAGATAATTAAATATAGGTAGATAGTATATTTATATGGACTATTCCAACAGTGCATACTTGCTTAGAGCCATTTATAACCAACACCAAGTTGGAAAACTGTGCACTTTAACAATGGCAATCGGTCTTAGGAAAGTAGATGAAATCAAGCAAATGTACAGGGCACTTCAGTGAATGTTAGGTCTATCGTTCTCCCTAGAAAGAGTGCACAGATGCTGGCTTTGGAGGGTGGGGGAGCAATTGGCTTTGGTGTTCTTCATCCAGAAATCATGCTCTTGGCCGCAGCTGTGATGTTGAAGAAGAACAGACCATCAGACACTGCAGCTGTTGTCTCAGCAAAGACTGGACCATAAACAATCTAACACTAGGTCTTTGTTGGATAAAGAAAGGCATTTCCATGGGTACTATTTTGAATTATTTTCCCCCAAATCCTACTGTGAATCACTTGTTTTTCAAAAAGCAATTTACCACAAATTATATTATAATATAATTCATATAATTATAGTTCCAGTGGTTGATTTTTCCCTTGCTGTTTAAAAGAATTTTTGCTTTATTAAACCATAGCGACCTGGTGTTTCTTCAAGATGGTTCTCTTTCTGTCTCTGTCTCTATTTCTCTGTTTATCTCTCTTTCTCTCTTTCTCTCACTTTCTCTCTCTCTCTCTCTGTGTGTGTGTGTGTGTGTGTGTGTGTGTGTGTGTGTGTGTGTGTGTGTGTGTGTATTGTAGTGTGGGGAGCATGGTACAGTATTTTAATTCAAAGAAGGCTACCTACCCTGCTATGGTTTCAATGTTTCCACCAAAACACACCTTGCTGCTTTGAGTTGTGAACAAGTGACACCAGGTTAAATAATGAGAATTAGGTAAGATCATGAGTTACTGACAATGAGGAAAGGATGCAATTTCCAATAAGCCAGCTTACTTTTCCATACCCTGTATTGTCTTGAATTCTTCAGAACAGGCTAGAAGATGACTCTGACCACAGGTGTATCAGTCACCCCAGCATTAAGATGTAAATGTATATTATTTTAAAGAGCATTCCCTCATTTTAGTATGCACTCATTATAAAGAAAAATGGAGTAAAGTATATAATTTTTCCTAGAAAACTACTTATAAGCAAATAGCATGGAGAAGGTGGCCATGTCATATTGTTCTGTAGACCATGCACTGCTCATTCCTTTCTCTGCCCAATTTTCAGGGGTGCATATTCTGGAGCCAAAGTTTGTGAGTCAGTACAAGACCCAACAAGGTCAGTGTAGAATACAAAAGCCAGTGTGGGGCAGACATCCACGGACACCAGCCATTGTTAATTTTCAGTAGCAAAATTAAGTAAATTTGTTTTAATAAAAGGAAGTTTTTACATATTTACATGACAGCAAATAATCCCCATTTAAGTAACTGTCAAGCTAGACACCATAAAAATTATCATGGAGCTAAGTGTTAGCTTACAAAATGAACTCCTCTATATTTGTTTGCAGAACTTTAGGGATGTGGAACTGTAGACTTCTCCGGGGTTTAAAAAGACAGAACTACAAATAAGGACATTAGAATCAGAGAAAAATCAGTCAGAGGCTTTCACAAACATATTTCTCCTTTGTATCATCTGTGTGTGATTTTCTACTTATTTCCTAATCAAGGATTGATATTAATGCAATCCTTTCCCATTTGATACATCCATTTAATGTGATATGTGTCCATAGAAAAGCTTTTAACTTGACACAGAGAAAAACATAATCCATCCACATTTGGGTCAGCAATGTGTCTTCTTGATCTGCTCTAAAGAAAACACAACCAGTCAAAAGTGATTTATTTTCATAATTCTGCCTCAACTCCAGATGTTACTCATTAGTGCTGAATTGGCTAGTTCAGAGCACATTTACAGACAGTAATAATTAAAAAATAATAATTAGCCCTTTCTTCCCTGTCAATTATTAAGTAACTGATTTTCAAGTGTAGTTATTTTAGGTGTTCTATAGCAATGCAGAAAAGTCTATTGTTAATCCTGGAGTTAAGACACCAAGGAAAGGACAGGCCAGATGGGTTAACTAAGAAACAAGCTGGGAGCTGTGCCCCCTGTATGTTGTTGATTATTCTGTGTGTAAGGTGGTCAAGGAAATGGGAGCAGAGTGACAGAAAGGGGAAGAATGAATATACTTCTCAGTTGGGATGAAGCATACATAGGCATTATAGAAACAAATACTAATATGTTTCCCATATTGGAGGTTAATTAAATGGCCAAGAGCTAGAGTTTACAAGAAGGAGCTTTGGAGTAGCAGGAAAGCTTGAACCTGAACCACAATCCCACAACCACATGGGGCAGGTGTAATCTTCCTCCTCTTTCATTGGGTGCAGCTCTCCTGTATATAGGTTGGGAAACTGGGCATCAGTGCCCAGCAAACTGTATGCCACATTTGAAAGATTGCACAAAACACCCTCTTTGCAAATATTTCAAATCTCCAGCCTCTGAACAAGAATTTCTCCATAACACTTGGACTTGAATTGGGACAACAGACATCTTGCAAGCATTCATCAAGGGAATTCAGCCTCTTACTCCTTTACAAGCTCTTCTTTCCTTGACTGCTGTCTCCAAAGGCCATGTTGAGCCAATCAGTTCCTCTGGAACTTGGCAAGTGTCTTTCTGAAAATGTACCATGGTGCACTCAGCAGCAGAGTTGGAAGAGAACAGGATCATTTATACTAACTTGAGCTGCAATTGTCTGACCTGGAATAATTCAGAAATCTTTCCGGGACTACCCACTTCACCTGGAATTAAGTCTAAACTCCTTATGATTGCCTGCAAATCCCTGAGTGTTCCACTCAGGCTTCTTCTTCAGACCTCATCTCCTCACACCCTCTCCTCTCTCACCACAGGGAGATCATTTGGATTCCTGCCAGTTCCTCAGAGGTCTTCCAGGCTCTTGGAATGTGGTCGCCTCTCTGGAATGCTGCCCCCCTTCCCTGCACCCTGCATGTCTGCCTCTTTTTCATCCCTTGAGTCTCAGTTTATGTCTCTTTCTGAACAGATTCTTTCTGACCATCTTTTAACATTTGTTTTCTTATGTTTATCCGAGTCCATTTTTTCCCCTCATATAATATAGTGGAGTTAATAGTTTACCTCCAGAACATCTCACATCTAGACTGTAAGCAGTATAAATCATGAAAGTAGGCATGCACACAGTACCTGATACGGGGACCAAATGATCTTCATGATTAAAAAAAATATTTAAAAAATCCTGTTGTGAGAAGTCATGAGTAACAAAACAAAACTCTTAGCACATTAAGGCACCTCAGAATATATTGTACAGGGTAGATAGGGGACCAGCTAGTGAAATTTTCATTTTGAAGTCTAAGCATTGGTACATAAAAGTGTATAGGCTGACATTGCATACAGTGACATTAAAACATATTTGAAAGCTCCATTTTGTAAAGTTTTGTAATATTAAGAAAATAGAGAGTAGTTTGTCCCTGATTTGCTCATGTCAGAGACTTAATAACTCTTTTAACCCAATATAGCTGAATTTAATTTTCCCCCCAAATTCCTTACAGTTTAGAAAATGACTATAAAATAACAAAAAAAATTAAAAGGAAAGTATTGTTTCCAAATTAGAAGCTTAACGTAATCCATTTTCCTTGGAGTTGTAATAATGCTTACAGAAAATCTTTATTCACATCACACCCCCACCCAAGTGACCATCATCCACTCCCACTTCTTTCCTTTGAAAGAAAACATTTACTTCTATGATTTGGTCATAGTGAAGTACAAAGGACTTCGTTGTATGTGAAAATGAAACTTGGAGTGAGCCTTTTAGAGAAAAATTAAAGAAGGATGTGTGTATGGGGGGGGGTGAAATTCCCTAATCTTGTTCAATTGATCCTGCCTACCTCCTACTTAGAAGGCAGGCTGTCCTGCATGGCAAGCCCCAGATGTTGTGTATCAGAGATCAAGGCAGCACCTTCAAAAGCATGTCACCGAGACATGGCAAAGCAGAACCCCGCTCTGCTTGTGCACAGGGCTACTATGACACCAGATGGGAAGGATCCCAGCCAGGAAGAATTTAATAGACACCTTCCTAGAGGGTGATTGGTATTTCTGAAGTGTTCCTGTCATACCCACAAGTCCTAGCAGAGCATAAACTGACAGATGGGTCAAATCCAGTTGAGATGATTTGGTATGTGATTGGGGAAATGGTATTGATTGGAATTGGTGTATTTTAAATACAATACTTCCTAAGAACAAAGGAAACATTACAGAATTATAAACAAAAAGTACTTGCAAGACAATATTTAGAAGTATGTAGAAAGTTCTGGGGTACTTCCTTAGCCGTTTCTCAGGTATGTAATTTCTTCTGATTTCTGCTTTCTCTGTCATGCTTAGTAGCTCTCTTCCTAGAAGGTCTTGCTCTCAATGTAGCTTATCCTAAAATTAAGTTTCATTGTCTGACTGGTGCTATTGCCCTTCCTTTCTACAGCGTGACATTGTTCCTGGGAAGATGTGAACATCTATTCTCTCTCTAAATAGATAACTAATGACAGACCAAAGTAATGATCCAATCAGAATCCAACTCTGTAAAACAATTACTTTGTTGGGATCATTTATAAAAATATTGGTAAAAGGTTACTTGAATATGGAAGAGTTATAACTTAACATCAAAGTCCAGCTTAGCATGGGAGATGATTTATGAAAACAGGAACCACAGAGCTCTCTGTATGACTTGTAGGCATCTTGACAGGTCACGTTTTCCTTCTGTTAGTTGTTACTGTTCATGAAACCTAAGGATGGAGGGACCTTGGGAATGTGGTGAGTTTCAGATGGTGACTTCTTCAGATGGTCAAGCTGCTTGCTTCCTGAATTGCTATGATCCTCCTTTTTGAACTACCTGAACCGTAATGAGCTACCCTCTAGGATGGAGTGTTCAATTTAGGGGGATTAGCTAGAGAATGACCTTCAAGAAATCATCTGTAGTATGCCTTCATGGGCTCATGGTCCCCAGGTACCTACAGAGTACTGATACTGTGTGCTGGGAATTTACCAAGCACCCTTTATACTTAAACTTCAAAGAACTTTCCTCAGCCCAAGACTGCTTGTGCTTTGGGAAGCATTTGACCCATCATCTTGTCTCTGATCTTGTATCTATCCTTTTAGCATTCTAGAGTTTAATACTGTGATTACATTTTATCGTCTCTTTCATAAGCTTCAGTTCATCTATTCCATTTGCTCTCTTCTTTTTTTTAACCAATTTTTACTCTCCGACACTCTAAAGAGTGCTTATGGCTGCCAGATTAACCTTTAATTAGGCTATATAACATGTGTCCACCTCATCCGTCAGACATACTAATTCCTTTAATCATATTATGTCACTCTTTTAATAAAAAAAAAGAAACCCTTTGAGTGACTGCCAATCTTTAGCAAAGTCAAAGCCAGATTCTCTGTGATCCCTGTGAGACCCCTTGTGTTGTGACCCAGGTCATAGCCCCTGAGAAGAGGCCTCAGACTCAGCCAGATCTCAGTTTCAATGCACTGGTACTTTCCAGCCAGCCTTAGTGAGTGAATGCATGCTCCAAAGAATTTAAAATTTCATAATGCATTACTCATTTTTCTCAACAAGTAAGGCTGTCAAACCTTTTGACATTGCAAAATGATGTTATCCTTTACAACGAAGTGCTCTGGGAAAAACTGATCAATCAAGAAGTCTCTCTCTTCTCTCTCTCTCTCTCTCTCTCTCTCTCTCTCTCTCTCTCTCACACACACACACACACACACACACACACACACACAAGCAGATTACTTAGTAACATACAGGGAGACACAGCATTCAGAGCGAGTTGCATATTGAAAGTCTATCAACTTGGTCCTTTTAAATTGTGTTGGCTTTTCTAGATTCTCTTATAATCTAATTTAAAAGCTTTCCAGTTCTTAGCCTGAAATCACATTATTTCAGATCTATAAATAAATACAGATCATGGCATATACTCTCAAAAATGACTGACATGTTAAAGGCTGCCATTAGTAAGCATTGGTAGCAACAAGAGGATGCAAACAGATACACTACTTGAAGAATGTGAAACTGCAGAGCTAGCTTCTAGAGCAGCACAAGAATATAGTACAGCGTCATATATGTACTTCCCAGATGACTCGAAAGTCCCACTACAAATTTCACCAGAAGACTTTAAAGCTCATTTCATAAAGGCTCTATGAAAATATTTATGATAGTACCATAATTGAATAGTAATTCCAAACAAGAACTAGTCCAGATAGCTATCGAAGGATGAATGGGTGAGGAAATTAAATGCTGCTATCAAAATTACTGGTTAAAAAAGAGAAAATTTATTGTCATAGATGAATCTCAAAACTATTCAGCTCTGTACAAGGAGCCAGATGTAAGAAACCTATGTTGTATGATTTGATTTCTATGAACAATTCTGAAAATAGAACCAGTCAAGACAAAACATGAATGAACGGTTGCTTGAGGGCAGAGGTGTCAATGTGATGAACAACTGAAGACATAGATGGTCTTATTGGAGCTATAAAAATATTCTACAATGGATTCATGATGATGATGATTTCGCAACCCAATACATTTATCAAAATCATCGAATTGTGCGTGTGCAGTAGGCGGATTTTATTATCTACAAACATGGAAATTTTAATAAAACTGTTAGAATTTTACATGAGAAATAACAACACAACCATGTGCTGCAGTCATAAATTACAGAAGTCAAGTTACTGGGTTCCTGGGAATGAGGGGAAGACAGCAGGGTTGACTTCAAATAGGCAGCAAGGGCAGGGCAAAAGATCTGTGCTCTATGTAGGCTTTGATCACTACAATGCATACACATCGGTGAATTATTGTATCTTATATATTATACTCACCCCAAAGTGGAGAAGTAGCCCAAATAATTTCCTTATATAGTTAGATCTGCAATTTTTTTTCACTGTTTCACTTTCATGTATTCTCTTTTAAATTGTTTTTTATATAATTTTATAAATGAGTACTTTACATTTCCTCTTCTCACTTTAATTCCTCTATTGTTCCTCTGACTCTCAAATTATAGACTTCAACTTTTATTATGTTTCTCTCTCTCTCTCTCTCTCTCTCTCTCTCTCTTCTCTCTCTCTCACACACACACACACACACACACACACACACACACACACACACACACTGCATGTACATAGACATAAATACAATCTGCAGAATCCATGTATATGAGTATAGAGCTGACCACTTGGACTGGATAATCTGTTAGGTTTATCCAGTCAAGAACATATCCCAGGAAAAACCTGATTCTTCTTCTCTCAGCAGCCATTAATTGCTCATAGCGCCTCGCCTAGTGAAAAGGTCTTGTGACATTTCCTCCTTCACATTGACATGGCGTCGTTGTACAGCCTTTACTGTATTTAAAACTTTCCAGTTCTAAAGCCTTTAGTATCTTCATGCAATATTTTTGGTTCATATGACCCTAAGTGTTCAGATAAAATGACCGAGTGGGATACTTCACTGAAAACTAAACCTTTAAAAAAAAATACAAATGCCCATGAAGTAGCCAAAAGAGAAAAAAGTATGTAAACCTATAAACCTATATCTGAAGCGAAGAACAAGATTCAAAATCTTCAGCTGAACTCTGGGTGCTTTAACGGAAAGCCATAATTAGAAGAAATAATTTATGGTCTCTCAGTTACTAAATAATAGAGATATAATAGGCCTCCCTTTTCCCTTCCCCTCTAACCTCTCCTTTATGCTAATTACGTTTCTTGTTTTATGGTGTTTGTATGTTTGGTTACTGAGAACTAAACCCAAGGCCTTGTGCAGGCTGGGCAAGCACTGTACACCTGAGCTCTGTGTCTTCTTTTTCACTTCCATCCTGAGACGTGTCTCACTCAGTTTCCACACTGGCTCCTTTTCTCCATATGTCCAGGCATCTTTATGCTTGAAGCCCTTCTACCTCAGTCTCTCGGATAGCTGAGCATACAGGCCTGGGCACCAGACCCATCTGCCACTGTCCTATTTAGAACAGTCTGATATGTATGTAACCAGGAGAACCATAGTGAGACTACTTTGAAGTGTCTATAAACTTTAAAATAGAAGCTTGAGTGATCCATCTTATAAAGAAACCTTCACAGAATGGAAGGGTGATGTTTAAAGCCCTGTTAGAAATTTAAATCTGGAAAGAATACAATGTCGGTCAGTGGAGAAATAGCTCTTCATGTCTTAGAGCAGAAAGGGAACATTTGATTATATTAGGTGAACATTTTCAAAGTGCTATCTTCTATTTGTCAATTCACTAAGAAAAACGTTACAGACTTCCTTAAAGTGTCGGAACATGGCTTAGGAATGAAGGTGTGTGAGAATTAAAAGTGCTTGTGAGAACACTCCAAGAAAACAAGAGTCTTGTCGCCTCAGTTTCTTCAAAATACAGAACTGTTCTTGAAATATGTTTTTGTGCTCCTCCCAAGTGTAGTAGATGGGAGGGAATTCACTTTAGCTAGTGTTCTATCATGGTTTCTAGTTAATGTGTCAGGGCACTAGTGGCAGTCCACCTCGTGTTGTTAATGTGGACTCATTTCCGTCTTATCTCAGAATGCCACAACAGTGGCACTTTAGCTGCTCAGAGGAGGACAATGTTTCTAGACCATTATAATATTGTAGGTCAAACTTTCATGGGAAAAAGAGAAGAGGATAAAAACAGAACAATGAATACCACCTATCATTTACTGAACGTTGACTCTTAACTCAAGTGATTTCATAGATATGGGGCTATTACAGTGAATGAGCTTTCATTGCAGGGAATGTGACACAGGGAAGCTATGATTTACAGAGTACGATGATTTGGACATCTCCTTCAAAATCATACTGAAACTCAATTGTCACTGTGATGGTCTGAGGTGGGACCTTTAAGATAAAAGGATGTTTTTAGCCTGACTCTCCATGTAGCACAAAAGATCATGCTGGATGATGGTTTTAGGTCCTTATGTTTCTTAGCCTCCTGAACTGTACACCAAATGAACCCCTACTATTTATAATTTATCGAGGCTTTGGGATTCTGTTATAGCAACAGAATATGGACTAAGACACTTAGGAATACTTAGCTAAGCAAAAACCAGAAATTTGAATCTATCCAGCCCTTGAGCTTGTGTCATAATGAGACCAAACTGGAGAAGAATGATCCATAAAACAAAGGAAAAGTCTATGGAGAGTGAAGCTGGCTGGAGAGTCATTTGTCTGTCATACTCAACCACTCAAGAAATGAGACCAAAAGAGTCTTCTGATTTAGCAAGAGGATTTAACTTGAGATGCTACAAGCAAATTATGTTTTTATTGTTTTTCTGTTCCAGGACATGGCATTGATAATTGTTTGGTGTTGTGAAATTTCCTTCAGATTCACAATTAGACAGATCAGTGCACAACATAGTTAGGAGCAATCTGGAGAAAAAGGGGTAAAATAATTTTAACTTAGAGAGCTGAATTCACGCTCAGTATGTGCATATGTCACATGCACATACAAACTCCCACCTCTACACACACAATATAAAAATCTCAGAAAGGTGTCTTCTGATTTTTAAAACTGTGAAAATATGTACATGTGCTTATAAACTTCTGAGAAAGATGAGCTGTTTCTTGAATCCTTGGATTGTTTTAATATTGATGATCAGTTGTTTTATAAGATTGTGAATTAAAATAGTCTTGAGAGTTTGGGTTGCTAAAAACTTATTTAAAAAATAAACAAAATACAAAATTATGACAAATAGCACACTTTCAATCAATTAGAACAAGTTTCAATAAGGGATTCTATTAAGTGTTAAGATGCTAGTTAGTTAGGTTAGATACAGCTGGCATCAGTGAAGGGAAGAAAGAGGGTGAATAACACAGTCATCAGGACCCTGAGTGGACTGTGTCCTGCTTCACATAGGCGACAGCAATGAAACGGGCTAGCTGACCCACGGAGTGCCCTGAGGCTTCCACGCTGAGCTTTTCCATCTGCCCTGGCCCAAATGGCTGCATGCCTCCTGTTGGAACTGTGCTGTCCCAGGCTCTCCATGAATTAGGCTCGTCAAACTAAATCTGGATGCAGCTAATTCTCTTTCTCAGACAGTTTTCTCAGTTCAGGTCTAGACCAGTTTAACTCATTTTCTGCAGCATTTTTATTTTTTATTTTTGTTTTTGTTTTTGTTTTTTTTTTTAATCTGGAAAAAGTCCAGGGCATTCTTTCAGTCACAGTAAATGACATCCACAACCACAGATCAATTATGGATGTTATAAGGTTTGAATGAATCGTGAACTTAAAAGAATTAGAATGGTTGCTCGCTTCCTGGGAAAATTGCAACTGGAAACAAATCTCGTTTAATATACCACAAAGATTATTTTGTGCGGGAACACAGCATTCTCTGCAGTGAGTTTGTTCCTGGCAAAGAAATAGATCATGTAGCTGGCGTGGTCCCTGAGCCCATCTGGAGGGAGTGGTAGCTAAAATGTATGTGTTGGAGTCTGTGTCTCCAAGGTTTCATGTTTTCTTTTCAAACATCCTATTTCTTTAAGGGGAACAAATGTTTTCCCCACAAAGGCTGCCTCGGGCCTCCCTCTTGGCTGCTCAGATTTCTGCCTGCCTTTTGGTTACCCTGTGCCTGGTGATTTCCCAGGGTCCTCAAGGAGGCCTGGTGCTAGCTGTTAGGACTGAACAAACAATTCTGGCTGAAACCAGACTGGAGTCCGGCACCCTGCTCCCACCATCGAGCTCGTCGGCTCTGTTTCAGCCTTCCCTGCCAACACAGATACGATGTTGAACACTGAGATTCTGGCAAGCTCAGCAATAAAACAGACTCGCAGTCATGGCTGCTGCCTGTGTCTTGAGGTACCAGGCCTTTCACAAGGGAGTTGACAAAAATCATAATGCGAGGGATCCTTGCAGCAATACGTGAACCAAGTGTTACCATTTAAGTTTTATATTCACTGAAGTAGTCGTTTAGAGACCCAGAAGACTAATAAAATGTCATGCCACACATCCTCCATGTCCTTAAATACCTGAGACTTTTTATAATTATTGAGGCCCCTTGTTCCCTTCCTGTCAGCCTCTAACCTACATTCTCTTTCCTGATAGATTTCTCTTCTTGCCCTAACATGAACACTTTGAGTATATACTTCATCTGGACCATGTCTTTCATTCAGAGGAAACAGGGGCTTAGGGTACCTTTGTCAGCCATACCCAAGGGGCGGTATGTAGGTAGACACATTCCTGAATAACCTCTGCTCATCTTTCTTGCCTCTTCTCTCAATACTCTCCATATGTGCCCCTGGTTCTAGCCAGATGTACTACCTTCTCACCTCTAGTGCAGCAACCACACCATGCTGGGTGCTCTGCCTGTGGTCCTCCATTCATTTTCACTCGTCCATCAGCTCCAGGCTTGTGTCTCAGCTCCTTGCAGCTTTCTTTGAATATTCTAGCTAAAGAAGGCTGCTTTCCCATGGTATCAGAGTTGCACATATCACATTGTGTCTGTGGGTCAAGTTTCTCCATACCTACCTGCTTATGTATATAATCTGTGGGTGATATTGTTCTAAGTGGGCCAAGCAGAGTAATTGCAAATAGGGTTCCAAACATGTTTCTTGAAAGAGTCATGCAGTAAATATCGTAGGCCAGATAGCTTATGATATGAACATTCTAGGGAAGGAAAGAACAACCAGTCTAACTAAACTGCAACAAAACTTGAACTAGTGGATTGCATCAGCTGTCTGCAATATGTAATTTGAATTTAGAATGGGCTGGGGTTTTATGAGATGAATTTTACCTGAAAAGCAAGAACTCACAATGAAAGGAGATCATTTGTATTTCTTGTTGCTATCTTTAAGTATCTTATCAGTTATCAGATGACCCAGGGGAAAAGAAAAAAATATAATCCTGGTATTTGTACAAACATACACGTGCTATATTGCCAGGTTTATTTCATGTTTAACCCAATGGCATACAATAAATCAATGTCCAATGAATGTTAATTGTAACTTGGGACCTTAATTTCACATTCTTTAATAGCATACATATTTTTCAAGGGAAATTCCCAGAGACCCTCATGATATGTCCCCTAAGTACTATTTGCTGGAACCAGGCTGCCATGCTGGGAATCTAGGGTGACTTCTAATAGCTTTATGACTTCGGTTAAATCTCCCCACTTACCAGCATCTCAGTTCCCCTCTGAAATGGCTAATAACAGAGCCAGATTATAGGCTTGCGGTAAGTTTGGAGGATCTGAGGTCTGCAAAGTGTTTGAGATAGTACCTGATCAGAGGGAAATGCCACATACACACGCGTGCGTGCATGCGCATGCACACACACACGCACACGCATACGCACACGCACACGTGCATGCACAAGCACATGCACATCGACACACATGCTCATGCACACTCATATGAAGGCACACATATGCACAGGTTTGCACACACACAGACACACATGTGCACACAAATGCGTGTGCACATTCATAACACATGTACGCACACGCACACATGCATGCATGCACACACACATACTCATGAGCACATACACATGCACATGCACAGGTGTACACACACAGACACACATACATACATACACACACACACGCACACACGCATGCACACACACATACACACACACACACACACACACACACACACACACCACACACCCCTTCTTGGTAGCTTTATGATAGGAATTACCAATCAATTGTCCCTTCTCTAGGCTTTGAGATCTTCAGGTATCCTTTCTGCTCATAGTGCCCTTATGACTCTGTTAGCTTTCTTTCCTTGGGTCTCCAGAGAAACTTTCATGGCTAATGCTTTCACACCTAGGTCTTCAGCCTCCTGTGGATTTCAAGAGCTCTTTAAAACATTTGCAATAAAGTCGCTGTTTTCTTAAGTGAGTCAGCATCTGTGTTGGTCGTAATCAAAGGATCCTGATATAGATGCAGTACAAGAGTTCGTTGTGGTCCTTGTTTGTGTGGTGAATAGCAGTTCATGGGGTGAGCGCCAGTTTTGTCTCAATGTCTTAAATTTAGAGAGGGGCTATGAACTTGAGAGTCACAGCCAATGGTCTTCAGTGCCCTTGAAGACCCGGGAAATCCTTACACCCTTTACAAGGTTTCACCTTTGATTCTTATGGCACCGTAGCATAAACTACACTTGTGACCATGGGGAACCCCACTGAAAAGCTTGGGGTGTATATTGAGATTTTGAATGACTGTAATTGTAGATGTACTCTGTGTTTTCTCTACTTTTCACACAGCTGCTGGAGACCTGAGGCTGTACACATAATTGTTTCACTCTCAGTAGTCTGGCTGGGTCATTGTAATGGATATGATGGTGAGAGGTCCTTTCTTGCCTTTCTGGGAGAATTTCCTTCAAAGTTTGATTTGCTCTTGGGATAATAATCAAGTAAGGAACAATGAAAGACTATGTGTGAAGGAGGAATTAAGTTTCAATGGTAAGTTATATTCTGTTGGCCAAACTGCAGAAGGGATAATAGTGGGATTACGGATTCCCTAAGAAGAATATTAGTGGGAGTGGGGACAAGCCCAGGTTTCTTTCTTTTGCTGAGCAAAGGCTGGCCAGACTTAAGAGAACATGAGTTTATTGTCCCACTCCCTTTCTGCAGTGCCACTAAAGACAATATGTTAACATGTCTGGAGGCTAAGGCATGGATATTCTTATGGGGTCATTAGTTTGCAAGTGTTCTACTATGGAATATAGAGGAGTTTATAAAGAAAAAGAAACTCAAGATGACTTACCAATAGCAGCTCCACCATCTCAAATGTTCTGGGTTGCTACATCGAGTATCAGACAACCCAAATGCCTCCTAATAAGTATATAAGTACACTTATATAAGCACACATGTACATTCACAGATACAAAAGTCTATGCATCAGTCTATCAGGTGGTTGTAAACTGTGAATTCTTGGCAAGTGAACAGTGAAAATGAATTTTTATCACCATCCTATAATCTTTTACAATAAAAAATTGGTGTCATTATATATATATATATACATATATATATATATATATACACACACACACACACACACACATACGTACATACATACATACATACATATTTGTGTTGTGGCGGGGTGGGGTATTGCAGAGCATTCAGCCACTCATTAAAATGTTTATCTTTTTTTTCTATGTGGTATGATTTTGGATTACTTTTGTATTCTTTTGTATCATTGTCAACTGTTTTAATCATCAGCAATTTATTTTAAGACAGGAAAGTAATAGCACAAGAGAATGGAAATTCACATGTAGCTTCTAAAATAAGTAAAGAATATAGGATTGCCATGGGTTCAGAATCCTGGCCCTGGGTAAAGAGCAAAGAGCTGGTATATGGTAAAGAGTATGGGGTACCAAACAACATGATGGGCCTTCTGCAAGGATTTGGCATTTGCAGCTAGAAGCCAAGCCAAAAAGAGATGGACTGAGGTGTGAGTGCATTTAGTTGGGATTGAACAGAAGGCAAATCAGGCATTAAATGTGGAAAGAATAAGAGATTTGAATTCTAGGCATTGCACAGGGTCAAGGTCATAGACAGAGCTTTACTCTCGATACAACTCCAGATGTGTAGAAGTGAGGACAGAAAACCACTTAATGTTAACTTCCCATGTATAAAATGATGCACAAGTCACACTGGAGGCAGAAGAGAAACTGAGAGAGCACAGGCAAACACGGTATCTGTAAGGATACATAAAATAACATGTTTGAAAACTTGGGGAATCTAGTTTTCAGTGATGAACATGAGCCCCAATAATAGTAATGTCACTTTTCATTGGCATCCAACCACACATGGGCAAAAAGCTTGATAGATGAATGAATTCTGCTTTCTGAACTTGAGTTTCATGACTGTCACATCTATCATGGGCTATAGACAAAGTATAGTACTATGTCTTTGCATAAAATTATGCTTAATAGTTTTCAGATGGTATTGAGCTATGAGAGGCCAGGAAGGTAACTGGGAATAAAGATAATTCTACAAAGTCAATGCTATACTTTATGTTATACTCACCACAAATAAAGTGAAAGTCACAGAGAATATTAGAATTAGTTGTTGGCGTGCTCAGATTTACACTGGTCTCAAGTCCTTGGGGTTTAGTTATACATAGGGACATATTAGAAAGATACAAAATTTTAATGGCCCTGGGATACTTTAGGGGGATGACTCAGTAGCTGTCTTTCTCCTGAACCCTCTCCACCTGGTTCATGTTAGTAGATTTCCCATCACACCTTGCTGTGTGTGACCATGAATGTGAACTTTCTTTGAAAATGTTGCTGCTATTCCTCAGTCACTAAGTATCCATGTAAGTTGCATACAATTCATTGGAGCTTTTCCATCACTGGTCATCTTTGCAATTTCTTGGCTATTCTCCACGTTTTTCTCTCAGTCTCTTCCATCTATCTCAGTGAGCCCACCCCACTCTCACTCTCATATTTGACTGAGTTATGCAAGGGAAAGGGTGTCCAAATTCTAGTTGACATCTTGCTCCTCTTCCTTGTACTTATCTAAGTTGTAATTATCCACTTATTTATGTGGCTTCTTTATTAACGTGTGGCTACCACACCAGATTATGGGTTCCACAGCAAATAATGATGCCTGCTCAATCACCATTCCATACCTGGTACTTAACACAATACCACTCACTTTGTTGAAGCTCAATAAATGCTTGTTGAAGAAATGAAAGGTCTACAACAGCAAAAATCTAATTATGCCTTCAGTATGCTGTGGTGTGGAAAAGGAAGTTTTATGCAGAGGCTTCCTCCTTCCCTCCAAAGAGGAATGGTCTACGGGGAGATTGCAGCTTTGTAGCACATAAGAAATCCCTTCATTTTAGAGATAAGGAATATCAGGTCAGAGCAGTTTAATTACCTTTTCAAGGATCCAAGGAGCATACTGCTGAGCCCATTTAATCAAGCACAGTGATTGAGTCAGCCTGGATGGACTTGGCAAAGAAACCCCTTTAGCTTGGCTCTGAAGCCAGGACTCCATTCATTAGATCCTGTTGTTTCTGGCACAGTGTTCACCAAGCACCACATCGTTCGACTTCTTTTCTGATTGCATAGGCTAATAAATTAATCCAAATGGTTTGAATAGATAATTATGAGATGAACACTGGTTGGAGACGTGTATCAGGAATGAATTGGGAGTGGAACAAATAACCTCTTTCCAAATCCCTGAAACCAGGCAACCATCAAACTGTACATCTCCATTGATTAAACTCTTTGGACTGTAACATATAAACCTTCCCCTCTGCCTTCTGCTCCAGCTCCTTGCAGTAATTCATATCTGTGAAGATGCTGCTGCTGCTGCTGCTATGAGGAAAATGTGACCCTCTTTGATGATGATGTTGCAAGGAGGTAAAGGTAAGTAAAGAAATATTACCACAATTATCTCATAGGAGAGATTCTGGGGGTCTCCTTCTATCTTGCCCTCACAATCCCATTGGATTCCAGAAACTTGGGAAGGGCTGCTGTGAAGCCACAGCTGATGAGATAAGAAACTCTCAGGAATTCTTTGATGGGCTGGGATTCACATTCCAGGAGAAATGTTAAAAATCAGACTCAGTTTACAAATAATAGAAAACTCCAACAGAGTGTCTTGGGACTTTGGAAACCATCTTGCTCTTTCTCCTTTGGAGTAAATGTCATGCAACAAAGAGGTTTTAGAAAAATGAGAAGATGGACAGGTAAGCAGTTAATGAATAAATATAAAAGTTTTCTGTGCAGTCAATACTGTAACTATCCTGATACATCTATGAACCTGCTATAGATAGTTTTGATAGCAGTGCAGAGTGATAAGGAGCTACTGCGATACTAATGTGTTTTTCTGCCTGGGAGGGGGCAAGCAAAAACTGTTGTCTTCAATTTGCATAACTAGTGTATCACTGTAATTATTGTAATTATTTACTTAGAATGTGGTCCTATTTTTAAGAATTTTGCTGTGTTAGATACGGATACACAGTATTTAATTATAGAAATAAAGGTCCACAACTATGCACAAATAAACACAATCAGATATTGGTTACTTGGTGGCTGATGTCCTAGAATTTGAATGATCATATCCCCAGTAAACCCCACCCCACACTGACCAAAAGTTCACTATTTGACCAGTTTTAGGAATCATGATAGGGTAGAGAATGGAAAAGAAACATGTTTTTTTGGGTTTTTTTTTCTGTTTGTTTTGTTGACTTAATCTTTATCTCCTTCCTGTAAGTGTGCCTATTATAAGCATCAAACTGATAAATTATGAAGAGGTGCCTAGAGAGAAAAATGGCTTAAGAGCTTGAAATATAGTACTGTAAGCACAAACAGTAACAGTAAGTTCTGGCTGGGATGGGTTGGAACAAATTAAAATGAATGAAACCAGGCATTGGAATCATGTTACACACCGACACATGAGGGTGAAAAGAAATCTTGGCAAGTCTGGTGGTGATGTGTTAGGGGTGATGGTGATGGCAGCAGCATTGACAGGGTGAGAGTGGTGATGGTGACCTTGGAGTCCTGTGGTGAAGAGAAGATTATAGAAGTCATGTTTACAGTATTGAGTTGGTGGTGAGTTAGAGAGTATCTTCAGAGTGGTGCTACACACATGTGTGAGGATACTACAGGCAGTGTGTGTATGAGGGGGGGTAGTTGACATCACTGTGAAGATGATAGGTGGAGATGGGAATGCCCCTTTTCAGTAATGCCCCAACATAACTTTAGAGATTAATTAGCAAATGATAAGTAAATCTGTTGACATTTAAAGAAAGCAATAAAGAAAGAAAGGAAAAGAAAAGACTATGTATTCCTTATGTCCTGCTCTTTATACCATACCAAGACCTGACCACTCTTTGAGGTGTATCTCCTTATGCTGGGAGTTAGACCCATTGCCTTTCTTCAGGAGATAGTCTAAATGTTCTGTTCTACGTGTTCAAGCATCAAATGGTTTCAGCAGATGGAGAAACCAATGGATAAAGTGTGAAACTTTTCTAAATGTAAAATGATTTTCTTTGCTGTATTTGTCACTTGTATGTGTAGGCAACTACAGGAAGAAGGAAGCTTTCTGAATGTAATTAGTTTTGTTGCCAATATGAAGTTCTGAACAAAAGTGAAGGAAAAAAAGACATGACATAAATTCTTTGTCAGTTCAGAAAGAATGGTGTTTAATCTGAAGTGTGTGTGTGTGTGTGTGTGTGTGTGTGTGTGTGTGTGTGTGATGCAAAGGTAAATGTTCCCAGTGGACAATGAGCTGCATTGGCCCCAAATGGCTGGAATCAAATATGGAACAAGGAATATTTCATTTGAGAAGTGAACAGAAGGCATATCCCTTGTATAGTCATGGCTGATCACTCTGACTCAGTCTCCTCTCATTTTACTAAGAACATAGCATCCGTTGGTGTCTAATCTCCATTGCCTTATGCAGGCTCTATGGAGAGAAAACAAATGTTCAATACAACAATTCCTTCTCATGATCATTGATTGAATGCCTGTAATAAAAGGATCAAAGTTTATTTGCTGTCTAGTCTCTCCTCTGTAACATGTGGCTGTGCATGAGGTGTTGCTGATATGTTTCCAACAGCAACATCTGGTTCTCTGGCAGCCTACTCTGCTAACTGTGCTGACCCACTGATGGCTTAGAAATGTTCAGAAAACACCACAGGGGTTTGTTGGAGTATGTAGAAGCCATTGGGTGATTTTAAAAATTTGTTCTCCTGGGTACTATTTATATGTCAGTCACATTTCATTTTGAGGAATTTACTGCACTGGTCTGTCTATTTGAAATGAACAAGGAAACTCCTCATTAAAGACTGAAACTAGTATAGCCCAAAGGGGTGTTTTCCCAGGACTGTATTTAGGATATCAGAGGTTCTGTGTTATTGGTTGGGTACTTCTGAAATTGTGAATATTCTCTGAAATTGCATAAAACTGTTAACTTCCAACAGAAGTGAAGGCAAAATTTTTCTTTTATTAAAGACTTGTGAAATAAAAAACAATTGAAATATAATGGAAAGGATCCAGGTGATATAAAGGGTAAAAGAGAAAGGAGAGTAACCTGTGAAACCAGAAGTGGGAATTTAAATTTAGAGTGGGAAAATGTTATTGAGTATGAAACTATGTTGAATAGAGTGAAAACTGATGGTAAAATTTGTGGTGATCTTTGAAGCAAAGAGCGAAGAAACAAACTTTGAAGTTTGAAACAAACTCTTAAAACTTAAGGAAATTATTTCTGGAAAATTGATGTAGTTCATTTTAAAGCAATATAGAAAACAAGTAATAGAAATAACAAGTAACAAAAAGGCAACTTGAGTAGATTAGCACATTCGTTTAAGTTCAACACTGAAATGCAGTGAATCACGTGTGCTCTGGATGTTCAGTCTTTATCCTGATTTTGCAAGGGTATCTACAATAGTCACATAGAAGTGGTCATGGGTTCGCTTGGATACATGCTTTTTTTTTTCTCTAAAAATCAGAATATCCATCTAGCCTTTTATATCTACAGTTTCCCTTTCTGTGGGTTGGTTTTCTATGACTAATCATTACATGGAAAAGTTCTAGAAACAAACAGTTAATCAGTTTTACATATTCTTCTTGGTAGCACGGAGTCATGATGATTTCTCCTGTGTGTTGACTGGGATGGGAGTCAACATATCCATCCACGATCCACCTATTGGTAAGTTGGCAGTTGCTGTTCTTTGTGTGTGATCTGTCCCCATCCAAGCTCATGTCTCCAAAGTAACATTGTCAAGAGGTTGTAGTGTCTTCAAGAGGTATTTTGAGTAAGATGGTGGGGGACATTCTTGGAAGGGATGACTGTTCTTCTAACAGGACTCAATTAGTTATGAGTAGGTTGTTATGTATCATAAGGATATTAGAAACTCTTGGTAATTTTTGTGCCTGGCCACTTCCTCTTTCACTTCTCTGTCATCCTTTGATGTAGCCAATGGGATGTCAATGAGATATTTTGCATCCTTGTAGTCATATAACCCTATGTAGCATAATTTCCCCAAATAATAACTGTCCCAAGGAGCAAAAGCTGTAGTGTTGATGATTTGGCTATACCAAATAGAAGTATTAAAGTACCTTATTAACAAGGTGAGAACAAAATATAGGTTAGTAGAGTCTAATAAGAGATTTTAATGTGATAGAAATACATGTTTGTATTCCATTTCATTGTTGGTTGCAATTAATGTTTGGCTGCATAATTTTACAAATGTCCATGTAAACATAACACATGTATAAGTCATAACATCATGGGCAGTTTTCAGGCATTGATGAGAATCTTGGGTTAAATACCCTGTGAATAATTGTGTGGGTTGGTGGGCATATAAAATCCTTTCTTGGAATCATGTAGAATGGGAAAAGCAGTCCAAGTCTACAGTGAGGCATAGTTATTATCACATTGATGTTCACTATTTTAATATCAGCTAACCCTTATATGGATCCTGCTAAGTACCAGCGATTTTAATCCATGTACCCACTTTATCTTACCAGCAAAACCGAGGTAGGGACTGTTTTATCCTTCCACTTTGTGGATGGTGGAGGTGGCATAAAGAAAGTTTGAGGAATTTTCTTGGGCCACCAAGGTGTGATGTGGGCAAGCTGAGGTTTCAAATGAGGCATTTCAGTGCATTGTAAATCTCCTAACTCTAAAGGGTTGACAATAAGGATCAGGTTTTTTTTTTTTTATAAAAATATCCTTGTGACCCAGCTGGGCATGAAATGAAACTGATGTTTATTTTCATGCAAAGGAAATAATAAGACTGGGTTTCCCAGGCAACAGGCAGGAGGTAGCTCTGGGCTAACTTCCCAGCTTCTGATGGAAGTTATTTAACCTGCATTAAGAGAGAGCAAGACTATGGCTCAGATGACACACAGGGAACATCCTAGATTTTGATATGACAAACACTGTCTAGGTATAACTTACATTGAAGCTTATCAATGTCTAAAGTACATGACTTTGCCACCAGCTGCCTTAGTAAAGGCCAGCAATGATTCAATTATTCATTAACAATTAAACTCTCAAACAACTGCCAAGTGTGCCCTTCAAATCACTTGCTTTTAGGACAGTAAAGTATTTAAGGGCAGGGGAGAGGATGGTTTGCTGTAAAGTCTTTCAAATAGCAGGCTGCATGGAAGTGCAAAGAATTATCCTCCTTTAAGGTCCCATAAGATTTAACAGAAAGCCTGAGTGTCATAAACCTGCAGACAGAAGGAAGGAGGTCCAGTGGGACACGGAGGCTTCCTAGTGAGCCAGCTGTGCAGAGGGCTGCATTCCAGCTCCCCATAATGGATGTGCAGCCCAGAGAATGTTGGCCATCTCTGCAGCCAGCTGGCCAGCATAGAAACTCCGCTCCTGAAAGTCCTGAGTTGTCTGTTTGGGACTCAAGTGAATAGAATTTGGTTAGGTTAGCAGAAGAGAATCTCATGAGCCAGACTCCGCTCATGCTGTTTTATAAAAACTTGCTGGCTTCAACATTTGAAATATGGGGGTGTCAAACAGGGTTAACAATTCCTGCTTCATAGGTCTATGTGAAGTTTCAGTTGGAAAACTTATGTAAAGCTTTTAGTCTAGAACTCAACCAAGTTCAGAATTCAGTAACTGGGTCATGTTGAAGTTCCCCCATGGAAACTTTACCTCCATTGAGCTCTTCACCTTCTGATACACCTCCCTTTCAGGGTTCATGGCTGCGAAGGGCAGGAACCAGATTCCATGCCATGAAGCTTGCATGCATTTGTTAGGGGGCTCCATCCAAGCTCTTCAAACTGGAGTCAGAGCTGCATACAAGCTTGGAAGGGCACTGGAGGGAACTGTCCCTTAGAAATCCCTTCAAAGCCATCCTGTGCAGACAGAAGAAAGATTTCTCCCTTCCTAGAACAAGCAAACCACATTTAGTCCCAGCCCAGACCTTTTGATAGAGCCAGGGCATGCCAGTGTAGGCAATAGCAGGCATTCTTCCTGGTTAGCAAACGAGTGAGGCATCATTTGATATTCCTCTGGTTTCGCTTGAGTTCATTTAGGCTAGGGTGGGTCAAAGGAGGAGCCAAATGGTGCTCACTGGGTCAGACACCCACAGGCCTATCTCTAGTTTTGCTGTAACTATTTCTAGCTGTCTCCGGGTTCTCTTTACTCCAATAACCTAAAAAGAAAGCAATGCTGTTCTCTTTTTGTTTTTATTAAAATTTGACCAACATCCAATTAGTTCATCTATAAAGAGGCCGAGAAAGAGCTGCTGGAGAACTCAGGGTAACTGGTATGATTTAAGTAATAGCAGTCCCCCATGTTACATGAGGTAAACTTTGGAGGTAAAACATGAAGGGAAATTGATTCTTTGACGAAAAGCCTTCTGGTCAAGAACCAAGGACAAGCCCAGATTCTGCCTTATTAAAACAATAATTTAAACTCCATTTAATATTGCTTCGATTGATAATCATGTGCTGCCAGTTTTGGCTTGAGCACAGGCACAATTCATCACCCATTCAGAATTTGCTAGCAGACCTTAAAGTCAAGTACATGTTATTGCTTCGTTGATAATGTGCTATGTTCTGGAATTACCCAACCAAAGACCTAGTATTGATAACTAGGAATTAGACTTACTGCCTTAAGGAAAGAGCCAGGCAATGAGGAGTGATAGAAGCTTTACATCCAGCTTTTCCAGAATGTTTCTACAATCCTATTGGATGGAACCAGCAACTTCTGGTAAGGATATTAACCTGAATCTGTTGCAGTCTTGTTTCTCAAATTGGCTTATAAACACTTCCCCATATGTGCTGCCAAAGATTTGCATTGAATGAATCATTCAAAGCAGTTTGCCACTCATCTAGTGTATCTGTTGACAGTAGGGTGCATGTTGCTAAGATCTGAGAAATTAAATTAATTTGTATATTACCCAACAAAATTGCCTCCTAAAATAACACCCTAATAGCATTTATTTAGATATCTTAAAAATATTAAGTGTTATATTTTAGGGAATTATTGTTAACTAAACTGCCTAGTCATTTCCTGGGAATTGTCTGTGCTTGCTGTCATGTTTTGTTCTGAATGGGTGGAAAATTATGCAAATTATTGACTGATATACAATCTAGTCTTTGCTTCATGATTCTTAATCTCTCTTGATTGCTTTGCCTTAATTATAGAAATGGTAGCTTCACAGCCTAGAGGTTTTAAGATTATTTATACTTTATTATTACTCTGTGTGTGTAGATATGTGTGTGAAAGTCAGAGTACAATTTGGGGGAATTAATTGTCTCCTTCCACCTTTATGAGGTTTCTGTGGTTAAACTGAGTTTGTGAGGCTTGCAAAACATGTGCCTTTACCCACTGGGCCATCTAGCTTGACCCAGACCTAGAGATTTATAAACACATATTTTAGAATGAAACATGTCAAATTTTAGTTCACATATTGCCTCTTAATAGCAATATGAACCTAATATTATATGACATTTCCTAAACTCAGTTTCCCTACATGTAACATAGATTGTCACATGTCTCTAACTCCCTTGGCTACTTTAAAAATAAATTAGGTAGTAGGTGCTAAGTTTTAGTCTAGTGCTCACTATATCACTCCTATAAAATCGTTTCTTAAAATTTCTTTTTACTTGTATTTGTGTGTGTGTGTGTGTGTGTGTGTGTGTGTTTATGTGTATATGAATGTGGTGTCCTCAGAGACCAGAAGAGGGTGTGTCCTGATGGGAGATGTCATTCTGTAAATATGTTTCTTTTAGTTAATGACTAAAGCACTGTTGGCAAATAGGAAAGCAAGATAGGCAGGACTAGGAGACAAGGAGGATTTGGGAAGAGGTAGGAGGAGATTCAACATGTAGAGACTTGAGGAAGAAGAAGGTCCGGACCCTCTGTCTGGTAAGATAAGACCACGTGGAAACACTTAGGTTGATAGACATGTGTTAATATTTAAGACAGAGCTAACCAATAAGAAATGCTAGTAACTGGCCATCAGCTTTATATCTAGTACAGCGTCTCTGTGTGTTATTTGGGGCTGATGTGGCTGTGGGACCAGGCTGGAGGGTAAGATGCTCATAACATGTTCCATTGGAGTTGAAGTCACAGTTGGCAATGAACCACCTCAGTGTGTGCTGGGATTCTGACTCAGGTCCTCTTTGAAAGCAGTAAGTGTTCTTAACTTCCAAGCCATCTATCCATTGTCAGTTTTGATCTATTGGGTAACCTTTCTCTGTAACAAAATTGTGAAGAAAGGGGCGTCTTCTGGGAAGAAAAAACACAAAAACAAAGACTCAACAAAAATCCTTTCCCAAATGAAAGCTTTAGCCTCTGACTATTTCATTCAAACTAGTGCCTCTGTGTAACAGGAGAGAGGAGAGAGGTCACTCATCAGTGCTGGTAAAGGCTGGGGGACATTTGCTGAAGACTCGGCTCTCTCTTTTGAAACTCAGCACTGGCTCATGGCCTGCTTTGAGGAGTTTTCTTGTCCCACCAAGTCCTGCTGCCACTTCCATCCCCAAATGAACACACAAAGACCGTATATTAACCATTAAACTGTCAGCCACTGGTTTGGGCCTCTTATTGGCTAGCTCTGTCTTAATTATTAATCCATTTCTATTAACCTGCATATTTCCACAAGGCTATGGCTTACCTGGTAATGCTCTGGCATGTTGTTAGTCCTTCAGCAGCATCGCGACTCTGTGTGGTTAGCTTACTCTGCCTACCTTTCCCAGAATTCTCCTTGTCCCCTACACCTGTCTATCTTCCTGCCTCATTAGCTGAACATTGTTTCATTCATTAAGCAATAAGAGAAACATGTACATAGAAGGACAACCCCATCATCCCTCCCACCTCAGCTTCCAGGTGTGCACCACCACACCCACTTTGAACAGTTTGTTTTCAGGTTCTTTGCTACCTCTGAGCATGCTGTCTTCTCCTTTCCTTTTAGATGGCAAGCATTCTTGCATGTTTTGCTTTTCATTTTTAAACAGTTTTGTTTTATACAATTAGAAACAACAATTTTTTCCCATGGAAAAATCATAGATTATTTTTCCCTCTGTCAAATATCCAGGTGCTAATAACAAAGGGCTTCTGAACACTAGAGCTGGCTGAATTAGAGATCAGAGACAGGTTTTGTTATTCACCAAGAAGAGACACACACACACACACACACACAGAGAGAGAGAGAGAGAGAGAGAGAGAGAGAGAGAGAGAGAGAGAGAGAGAGAGAGAGAGAGAGAGAGAGAGAGATTGTGCTGTCAAGGGGGCGGGTTATCTTATGAGCCCATCTATCTGAAAGAGCTTGCTCCTTCTGCATGGTTGCATGGTTGCAAGGAATCAATGAAGTTCTATGGCTAAAAACAATTCATCTGGCATCTTCAATAATCATACAATTGTAATATCTATGTTACTTGCAAAATGCTTTAAAAATGAAAAAGTCACATGCTCATCAAAAGAGATGATTGCTTATACAGACTTCTTTTTAATTTTCCTTCTATCCCTTCACATCTTCCTATTTCTTTTTCATTTTGAGACAAGTCACATGAGACTCAGAATGGCTTTGAGCTTTATGCAGCAGAAGCTGGCCCAGAACTCCTGGTCTTACTGTCTGTCCTTCTCAGGGTACTGGAATCTGATGTGGCATGGGAAGTAGATGTGTAAAATACCATCTGCTAGAAGAAACTCAATTATTTACCATTCTTTCCAGCCTCCTGTGTTCCATCATCAAGCCATTAAGAAGGGAAATATATGATTTTCAACTTAGGTACCATCAGGAATGTAGACACAGATTTAGGGCTTCATCAGCTCCTGATAGCTGACTGGAGAGAACGGAACTAGGAAGTCTCTTGCTCTCATGCTGAACAGAGAAAAACTAAATTGTTTTGAAATTGCCTAGTGATGATGTCATAATGCTACAAATCCTTTAATAGTGTATATTATGAGATGAATAAAAGCATAACACCGTGTCCCCTCCTTTCCCTGAAGACCAGCATCATACAAATGGTTTTTACAGTACTTCCTCTTCTCACTCCCACCTTCCAGTCCAAGAAAGTTAGACATTTTTTTTTCATTCCTATGACCACCTGTAGGATAAAGACAAGCAGGAAGATGTTTTCCCTGCAGATGTCCGAGTAGCCAAGAACAATAGCCATCCCATCATTGTCTTTCACTTCCATCTGGAACGGGTTGTCTTAGCAACCACTCTGTTAAAACTAAATAGATGGAGAATTGGAAAAATCTAAGTAAAGAAAAAAAACCACTATCCATCTTATTTCCTGTAATGAGTCTCATCCCCCTCCACAAATAAAGAACTTTCTGTCACTGTAAAGGTTTTAGCCTTGTCTGAAAATTCTCCTTCACCTTGGATATTTCTATTTAGTAGTGGTAACAGTTCCAACTGTTTTCTTGCTTTCGTGTTTGGGCTGTGTGATGTAACAGATACAAGTAATAGAGCAAGGACTGTAATTGGGGCTGGGTTGGTGTGACCACGTCTGCTTGGCTTGGGAAAGGCTTCCCAGGTCAGCACTCTAAATGCCATCTCACAGAAACTTCTTTCTGGTGACAATATGGAAGCCAGCCTGTCCTAACTGGGCTGGTTTCTAGGCTTAAAAAGGAAAGAGCTCTTCTGGAAGACTTGGACAGCAATGGCAGCTTAAGGCTGCCTGCTTTCTAAAAGGTATGGAACAAGGATTTTATACGGATATGAGTTTTTACTTCCATTTCCAGACTGGAAAGAAAATAATATATCCCTTAATTTGGGACACATTACTTTACCACAAAATCACATGGGCTATAAGTAACAGTTGGCTATAAGATTTGATCCAAAGTAGGGCACTCCCATGATCTCCTAGCATGCCATGCCACTCTGTTTCCGTGTGTTTTTTTGACAAAAGCCATCCTCACAGGTAATGATGAATGTTCTTTAACATTGCCTTCCTGACTGTAGGGTAATTGCACCATAGACGCGATACACCAGAAATGGGTGTCCAGGAGGGGGTTTGCTGTGGGACCCCTCTGGTGATGATTGACTATTTCCTTACTTTTGGGGCACCCTAGTACCTGAGGAAAATGGTATGCAGCATTTTTCCTTGCACCACACAAGAACTCATTCATAGGATCAGAATAGAATCAGTGTGATTCACTCTAATAGCATCTTCAGCCCTCTCTGCTGCCTCCCTAAAAAGCCCAAACAAGCATTCCACATTCACTGTGGTTTTGATTATTCTATTTGTGCTTAGTCCCACTGACCCAAATAGAATGCTAGCAGTATTCACATCACATGGCCCATTATGTAATTGAATTTAGTGTTCATGAGCTTCAGAGCCAGGAAAACAACATTCCATGTGGCGAGCCAGATGAATCTATTCTTTTAGTCCAGAGTGGAGGAGTTGATGATTCTGAAGACAGGATTTTTTACATTTTGATTAGGAAAGATTGTTTTATTCTCAAGGACATGGCCTTAGGCCAAGAATCAGTGTTGTGAAATATTTGTAAAGATGAAGGCAATTGGAAGAGGAATTCCACAGTGTACCCATCATACCCTTATATAACCAATATATGCCTGCATACAATTGTTCAGAGAGTGTGATGGGCTCCAGGAGGAAAAAAAAACCACTTAATTTTGAAAATGTAATCACTGTGCCCCAGGGAGGTGCATTAACCCAGGGCTGTAGCATGTCCGCTCCTTCCCCTAGGTCTATACTTTACACATGGAGGACGTCAGGAATGCTAATGACAACATATTGCAATGGGAAAAGGGATAGGGCTTGTTTCTAGCCTGGACTGATGGTTTTCTAAAGGAACTAGCTTTGTAGTTTACACGAATGCTAAATACTAAGGCTTTTTATTGTAAATAGAACATCAGTGTAATGGTATGCAGTTCATTCAAGCAGCTGCACCAAGAATTATGTTGAAATTACATTAAAGCAAGATGTGTTCTCTCTACTTCACTGGGAGTTGTAAATCTGAAGTGAGAATCTTTGTTGTGGATACAGAGTCACATATCACACGAGAGCTGCTTGCAAGGGGTTCCTCTCAAGAATGTGATTCACCAAATGTAAAACTGTAGAACACTTTGGATCTTCAGGAAGTGGAAAACAAAATGTTAAGCCCTCAAATAAATTGGCAATCAATTGCCAATAGGTAATATTCATGACTGGAAAACGAGCTTGGGTGATGGTAGCCATTTGAACATGAACATAATGTTACAAAGGGAGTCATAATGAGGCACCATGTCATAAAACATGGAAAATGAAACAAAACATGTTAGACTCCTTTCAATCTACTGATAAGCAGGATGAATGGTGTGTGGTACTGTTCAAGCAAGTCCATGTCCAATGAAAACATAAGAGAGTAAATACTGTCCATATGAGATGCAACAGACACATGGGGCTAGCTGGAAATAATGTGCCTCTGATATTTTAAACTGTTAATTGATAACAACACCTATTTTCTACTGGGAACACCTCAAAAAGTGGACCTTCAAGAACTTACGTATATTTACTACACATGAGAGACAAGTTCCAATATGAGAGATAGACCAAAATGTTTTACTGCTGGTATATAATTGCACTCTAGTTACTTGTTCTTTGTAGTCATATTTATTAATTAATTGATGGGAACTTTTGCTTTTTTTGTTTGAGATTAGTTCTTACTATGCAGCTCTGAGCTGGTGTGTAATTTAATGTGTAGACAAGCTGACCTAGGACTCAAAGATCCTGTGTCTATTCCCAAGTGCTGGGATTAGAGGAGTGTGCTACAGCACTAAGCAAACAATAGTTTGTCATTCCCACTTCCACTAAATAAAATGGGTAGAAAAAAATCTCTAGATACAGTAAATGATTGCAGTTTAAATAGTTAATCTTAAGTAAAACTTTTCAGCATTTTTGATGTAGGAGAGAACATCATATACTTTAAGAATTCATATTAATCCTTCTTGGAGGCAATTCAGGGCTATTTTGCAATGCACCAAGGTAAGAAACACATAGCAAGTTCATAAAGGAATTTGCCCGTACATTGTCTGTGTGTATTTATAGAATATGTATGTGTTCATGTGTACGGGTGTGGATGCAGGTGCATATATATGGATGAGTGTATTAGCACGTGAAAGTCAGAGGTAAACATCAGGTTGTTGCTGGTTGTTTTTTGCACTCTTTACTCTTTGGGAGGTCCACCACCTAGCTCCCAGCTAAATCACACCTAGGCTTTTTCTACCACTATCAATGCCTGGCCTTATTTCTTGCCAGCTTTTCTTAAATTATCCTGTCTGCCTTTTGCCTCTGGGCTTTTACCTTTCTCCAATTTTGCAAATCTTCCTTTACTTCTTACTCCATGGCTTGCTGTGTAGCTGGGTGGCTTGTCCCTGATGTTCTCCTCTCTCTCTCTCTCTCTCTCTCTCTCTCTCTCTCTCTCTCTCTCTCTCTCTCTCTCTCTTAGCTCCTTGAAAAATTTTCCCCAGATTTCTCCTCCTATTTATTCTCTCTGCCTGCCAGAGAGAATATTCTTTCTCCTGACTTATTATTAACCATTTAGATCTTTATTAGACTAATCAGGTGTTTTTGACAGGCAAAGTAACCCAGGTTCACAGAGTTAAACAAACACAACATAAAAGAATGCAACATATCTTTGCATAATTAAAGCAAAGTGTTTAACAGCACAAAAAAGTGTAACACATCTTAAATGAATATTCTACAGCATTAGGTGTTTATCTCAATCATTCCTCTCCTTTACATTTGAACAGGGTTTCTCACTGAACCTGAAGTTCACTGATACAGGTAAGCTGGCCAGCCAGCCATTGTTCTCAAGGGATCCACCTGTCTCTGTCTCCCCATTGCTGGTGTCACAAACATGTTCTACCATGCTATTCTTTTATATGAGCTGAGGAATTCAGAGTCCTTGTGCTTGCAGTGCAAGCTCATTACCACACAAACCATCTCCCCAGCCCCTTGGCCATTTGACCATGCACTAGCTTTGAGATAAGGCAGTCTTCTCTATATAATTCAGTAAATATATCCAAGAGAGGTGTGCAATCTCATGTTCATTGGAAATTTTACAATAGCCAGTGTGCCATCCTACGCAGTCATTAAAGAAGAACCTTTCATTTGTGAGAACATGTGTGGAACTGGAAAGCAAAGTAAGCAAGGCTAAGAAAGGCACACATTGCATGGTGTGATGGCTAGTATTGTCAACTTTTCAGGATCTGAAATTACCTAGAAGGCCCCCTAGCATATTGGTGAGTGGCTTGTTTGTGTTAGGCTTTGGACAAGCTTGTGGGGATTTTCACAGTTTCTTGAACTGTTGTAGAAAGACATGTCTTAATTATGGCAGAACATTACTACAACATGGGAACTTGGTCTGTATAAAATGGCAAAAATCTATAGCAGAACTTTCATGCATTCATCACTCACTGTATCTGACTGCAAATACAATGTGACTGGTCCTGCAGCTGTGATTTTTCCCACTGTGATAACTAAACCTTTGAACTAAGAGTGAAAATAAGCCCCTTTTGTCATGATATTTTATACAATAACACAAAAATATACCAAAATCAATGACCTTATCAATTAATCCTTACCTCTTAGTGACTGAGGAGCAAAGAGAATGTGTTGGATCCAACACTTTATTGAACAGCATGGCCCTAGTGAACTAACATCCTTCCACTTGTCCCTGACTCTTAGTTTCACTGTAGTCTAACAGTGCCTCGGGTCAGAAAGAAACTGTCAATTGCATGCATGTCTGGAGAACGTTTATGAACCAGACTATAGCATCTACTTCTTCATAATTTGATGGAAGCAAGACATTCACTATATAAAATGGAATGCCTCTAGATAATAATGCAGTATACATTCTCCATCACAAGGTGGGTATTTGAGAATATAGACATAAGAGCCAATTCAAACTTATAAAATAAAACTAGACTAGTTTACAATGAATACTTGCTGATATCTGCCTTGGTCATAAAGAAGTTGAAAGTAATCCTTCCATTCCTGAGTGTGGTGGAAAGCATGATTGGGAACACAAGGCAGGAACAAGTTCTTAGAGGACTCTGCGATAGCTTGGTCTTTAATAAGCTTCTCAACTCCTGAGCCTGTCCGTTCATACATAAAACAGAGATAATCCTTCTCACTTTTCCCATTTGTAGTGATCTCTTGTGTTAGCTGATAAGGTTGGTGGTGGTCGAGTACTGTGAGGCTGGGCAACCATGACTGTAGTTGTCATTAAGAATAACAGCCCATTGCACCATGTCCATTTTGTTCACCGTGGACATGAGTGTTCCATGCATCCCTGAGGGTCTGCTGGGCTTCAGCATATTCTGTTTTTTTTCCAATGACTCTTTCGCACAGTGCAGGCAGAAAATGAATTACAGTGATGTCAAGAACTCAAATCCAGTTCTGCATACTAGACATTCAACCATTCTCATTCCAAACTTAAGCATCATCCACACGTAGTAGCCAACACTCTAAAGAAGGGCAGAGATTACAGCCTCATATTTGAGTCCTCAAGTATGGATTGTGGGGGAATTGAGGGAAAATAGAGACAGATATCTCCAAAAAAAATCACAATCTGTAGAAAGGTAAATTACAAGAAATATTACAGTGATATTTATTCATTAGTTGAATAAATATATATTGTGCTTTTGTTTAGTTCCAATATGTCAAATAATAGGGTCTTTGAGAAGAAAACAGATATGGCCACTGCTTACACAGAGCTTGCCAGATAGCAGAGAAAAGATGCTAAAGAAACCGACAACAACCAAAAGGAACAAAACACAAACAAATAAACAAACAAAAACAAGTAGAACCATAAGACAAAAGAAACATCGGTTTAAAAAAAAACCCAAAAAACAACATCTGCTGCTTCAGAAGAGAAGATTTTCTGAATGTCAGAAAGAAGATCCACAGCACAGCTGAGACAAATATGGACATGTTAAAAAAAAGAAATTTAGGGATCCAATAGTATAAAGGAACCATTAGAGATACAGTCATCAACATGAACCCGGCAATGGCCCAGGACAAATCTTAGAGAACTTTAGCCTATAATACATAATAATGAAGAGAATCTTACTTCTGTAAAAGATTTTAAATCATTGTTCAGGTAGTAATTTTTAGATGACTTCTGATATTATGACATTTTGGTTAATTTATTTTGCCTTTTTCTCACTACATTTGACTCTCCCTCTCTAATTGCTAGGTGTGGTTCAAATACTCTTTGAAAAACCATATTTCCACATTAATAAGTTCTATTTACTGGGAACAAATTCCTGAAAAATATCTCCAGGAAGGACCAATTCACTTTGTCTTGTGGCTCCAGAGACCACAGCCATCATCATGGGAAGGAACTCATACCATTACAAAGAGGCAGCTGGAAAAGCCAGAAGGATTGGAAACCAGCCACTCCCTGACCCCAGAACTCACTTCAGTTCTCTGTATGGGGTAATTCCCTCTTCTAAGAAATTTAAACTTTGCTGTGTAGACCACCAGTCTCTGTTCCTTTTCCAAGTGTAAGTCTCTCTGTGTTTTAATTACAATATTATTTTGTTTGTCTCAGAAAGAGTCTAACTTTCTTGACTTTCCTTCAAATAATTATCCCTTTCCCATAATCTTATAATTTGTCTTGAAATTCTCAGTTAACCTTTAACTAATGAAAAATAATATTTATGCTATCGCAATAGTATTATATATGTATGCATGTTATATAAGTATTACCTGTGTAAAGTATAAAATTAACTTCATATACTTCCAAAATTTCTGAATATTTGAAGTATTTCTTTATCTTTCTTGGCCCATTTTTATATACAATATTATGATTAGGTCAAAGAATCTAATTGTTACCTCCTACAATATTCAAACAATTTGCAAATTCACATTATTCTTCATGAATGAAAATATGATTGAGTTTCTAAGGCACCACAAAGACTGTTTTGAGTCCATTATCTATCCAATATTTTACTTTCAGGCTTACCAAACACACCTGAGCTGTAAAAGCATGGGGTTAAGCTTATGTTATCAAAGGGAATATAAATCTGCAAAGCTAAGAAATTTGGAAACACAAGTGATATGATATGATCAGTATTATAATACTGCTGATCCTGATCTACAATGCAAAGGAAGTTTCCATAAGAAGTGACTTTTAAATGGGGAAACTTAAATTTCCATCAGGGTTAAGAATGTGGTCGGCTGTATAATAGAGGGGGGGTGAAAGCTGTAGGTGGAAGGATGTGTTTCAGCTGTGGCAATGGAACAGAAAAAGGTCTGAGAAAGTAAGAGTAGATGTGGCAGTTTAATGAGAATGTCCTCAGTAAGGTCACTTATTTGAATATTTGGTCCCCAGTTGGTAGTACTATTTAGAGAGGCCCAGAAGGTGAGGCCTTGCAGGAGGAAGTGTGTCAATGGGGACGAGCTTTGAGAATTTACAAGTTCTCACCTTTTCCAGTTTTCGCTCTCTACTTCATGCCCAAGATGCGCTCTCTCAGCTTCCTGCTCCTGCTTTCAGGCATGCTTACCATTTGCTGAAAAAACAAGCCCAAGTAAATTCTTCCTCTATGAGTTATCTTGTTGTGTCACAGTATTTTTATCACAGCAACTGAGAGTTAACTAACACAATGAGTAAGGAGCAGAAATAACACAAAGGCTGGAATCTAAAGCAAGAGCCAGATTTTTTGTAAGATGACCCAAGGAAAACATTCCCCTACACTAATATAAATGAGATGACACTGAAGAATTTTATTCACAGTGGAGACTTCAATAAATGAAGGGAAGAGTGGAAATATTGTCAGTAAATTTTTGTTTATGGTGATCAGGTGGAAAGCAGTTTCCAGAGACTAAAGTCTGATTTCAATCTCTGACAGTTTTTTTAGTTGGGATAGTTTTGAGAAGGTGAAGGACGTAGGTTCTAATTTGAAGGATAAATAATGATGTTTTGGTATGTTGTGGAAAAAGAGAAAAATGAGATATTAAAATAGCTCATAATTTTAAAAAAACACTATAGATAAATTGTCAATTACAAGAAAGGTAAAAATTGTCAGATACATTGGAACATTTAAAATTAATTGCTGTCTCACAGTAGGGTGGGGTGCATCCTTACTCACTGATGTTACTTTATAGAAGTCTCCAAAACATAATTCCCGGAGACAACACCTACACATCTCATTGAACATCCATCCCTACTAACTGGTGTTCATGGTACTGAAAATACTCCGCATGCTACCAGAGGAGAACTGTAACTTACAACCCAGCTTACAAAGCCTTCAGGATACAATGATGTTCTGCCTGCAAGATGTACTAGTGGGATTGTGGCACAAACAGAATGGGGGTAAGCAACCACTATCTTATTGGATGTAAAGCCTACTCCACATCATGGAACCTGTGCCTGAGAATCTGAGACTAGATAGCCCAAAGACTTAGGGGAAAACCAGATACTACTGTTCTGATAAAGGAACGTAGCAATAACCTGACTCTTGGTTGACATTCTGCTATATCTGTAGATTTGCGTTTTGCTCAGTCATCATCAGAGAAGCTTCCTCCTACAGTAAAAGAGATGTAATTCAGAGATCCACAACTGGACAAAGAGCTGAGAATGGGAAACCTTGGAACACTTAGTCCTAAGTGGATGCCTTCTCAGTGCTTAGGGAACTATATGGAAGACACCTCGGAAACAGTGCCTTCCAGACACAACAGTGATGCTGAACAAATGAACTCACAGAGAGGGTGGCAGCATGCAACAGGGCCTACATAGGTTCAAGACTGATAGAATGCTAGCACTGAGAGGGGAAGTGTACACACAAGCTCCCATTTCTAACCAAAAAGTTATCTCCAAGTGTCGGCCACTTCAAATAAAAAATTTAGTTGTTTTCGATGGAGTCTCACTATATACATAAACAACACTTAGTGAAGGCCCTATGTCCAGCAGTAGATGGCCAACACAAAGCCATCTCAGTGGTATTTCTGGAGATTTTTTTTGTCTCTTAATGCTTTATCTGAGCTTATTATTTTTAAACCTATTTGCTTGTACTTTATGATTTTCTATTTTGTGTTTCTATGGTGTGTGTGAGTGTGAGTGTATGTGTGTGTGTGTGTGTGTGTGTGTGTGTGTTTGTCTTTTTGTCTGTCTATTTGTATGTTTGTATTTCCACTGTGTTTTTTCTTTCTTTCATTTGTTTTGTTTGTTCTAATATGTCTATTTTTGTATTTGCCTGTTTGTTTCCTAAAAGGCATGGAGTTGGATGAGTGGAGAGGTAGGGGAAGAATTTCAGAGTAGATAAGGGAGGAAAAACATGAATTAGAATATATGACATTAAAAAACATACTTTTAACTTAAAAAATAACTTCAACTAAATCAAATTAATGCCTCTACTGAATGTTAGATACTTTGGTTGTGAATAACAAGAAGTATTAGACATTCTTTAAGCAAGGGGAATTTGACTATAATAATTCACATGGAAATGAAGAAACCAGTTTAGTTATGGAGGTCTTGCAGAAGCCAGGTGAGATCTGCTCATGTTTGGAGATGTCTGGCATCTAATGAACATTCATACAATAAATTAAGGACTGTTTCAAGACTTCAGACTCTTTCTCAAACAAGTTGCTTGAGGGGTTTTACCATTCTGGATTCTTAGAAGCCAAAGAGTCAGCTATTCTTGTCCTCTTGACAGTATGCATCTTTTTAGTTTTCTGCCTGTCTTTGACTCAGACTTATTCCCTGCACTGCCAATTTTAATTATTCATGAATGTACCTGTGTGTGTATGTATGTGTGTGCATGCTCACATGTGTAGGGATAGCTACATTCACATGTATGCTTGTGGTTTGGGAGGTCAAAGGAAAACTTTGGGTGTTGATCCTTGGACATTATTGCCCCTTTATTTGGGTTAAGTTCATGCTATTCTGAAACTTTGATAGGCTAGGGGGCTAGCAAGAGCTAGAAGTCTGCCAATCTCTGTCTCCCTTTACAGCATTGCTGATATTAAAAGGTATGTCATTGCCTGGATTTTAACATGGATTATTTGGATCAGAAGGCAGTTCCTCATTCTTGGAAGACAAATTCTTTATCAACTGAGATATTTCCCCAGATTTGAAGTCTCATTTTCTTTTTAACAGTTTTTTTTATTATAATTATATCATTTCTCCTTCCCTTTGTTCTCTCCAACAATTTCCATGAACCTCTCCTCTGCTCTCATTCAAGTTCATAGTCTCTGTGCTGGAGAAACCCACAGAAACAGCTGACCTGACCATGTAAGAGCACACAAACCTCAGTCATAACACTGGAGAACCAGCATTGGACCAAACCAAGCCCTCAGAATGTGGGTGTCAGTTAGGCCTGGGCAGATTATAGGACTTCTGACAGTGGAAGCAGTATTTATCCCTAGTGCCAACTGGACTTTGGGAGCCCATTTCCCATGGAGGTATATTCTCTCAAGCCAAATACAAGGAGGGTCTATGCTCTCCCACAAATGATGTGACAGACTTTGATGATCCCCCGTAGAAGGCCTCACTCTCCATGGGGAATGGATGGGGATGTGATAGGGGGTGATGAGGGGCAGGGAGGATAGGAGGGATAAGGAACTGGGATTGATAAATTGATAAATAAGATTATTTTTAAATCAAATAAAATAAAACAAATTTATGGTCTCTTTCTCTTTAATTGTTGTTACATATATGTATGAATGTGTATGTGTGTGCGTGTGTGTGCATACATGTGTGTTCCTAAACATATAAACATAACCTGTCCTGTTTGTATAATGTTACCTGTCTGTGTAAGAGCTGGGCTGATCACTTAGTGTTGCACAACCTATTTATTGGTAGTTCTTTTCTAGAACCTCACCCACTGCTTTCCAAAATAGTAAAATTCCTAACCACATTCTAGATAATTCTCTTTGTACCCACAGATATTTGTACTTTTCACTTCCTCATCAAGTAAATTTATCATTTCTACAATTTTCAACCAATCAAAATGCCGAAAGCAAAAGAGCATGTGGTGCCCAATCCCAAGGGATACATTTACAGCAGTTTCTGCACCCAAGGCTCATGGATCATTGTGGAATAGAAGGAAGAAAGATGGAATGATCTGGGTATCAGAGAGTTTGCTGTGAGATTGTGTCTTCTAGAAATATCAGAAAGGCTACAGCCTTGAAGTATCATCAACATGGCTGCCCAAATAAGACCTGAACAAGGATAACAACAATGGTCATGTCAACACAGAACCCAGACAAAGAACTGCCAATAACTGAAAAGCTGATTGTAATTCTCAGAAGCCAGTCATTGTTGAGTGAAGCCCTGTTATGCTACCTCGCAGCTGCTTCTTTGCCTACGTACAGATCAGGTTATTCCCCATCCTGTGCCCCTTCTGGTCCAGTTAATATAACATATTTGCATATATTGTCAGAGCACATCCTCTTTCATTTAAGATATTTGTAGAATATTTCCTTTGGTAGAGACTGCAGAGAGGATAGTCTCTCTCAAGAGAAATCTATGAGCAAGGCTACCCTCATGAAGCATCTGTTCCAATATCTTTTAATTTTATGCATTTTCTTAAATCTCTGTCTCTGCTTCCTTATCGTCATCCTCCTTCTGCTACTGAGGAATTAAGTAAACCCAGGCTGGCCCTGAAATCACTCATAACTTCAAAATTCTCAATCATGTTAGTCTATGCTATTCATAGAAGATTAAGGTGAGGTATGAATGTGAACCAAAGTAATGGTGCTAATAATTCCTCCACGGAGTGACACAGAGGTTTGGGTACAAGAGAGGCCCCACTGGGGATCCTTTGTACCCATAGTCACCTTCATTTATCATCACATTTCAGGAAATTAAAGAAAAATGGAATAGCAGTTATTTCCTGCCTTTCTCGTTCACTTTGAAAAGTATAAGGGGTACTGGTGAGCTCAGCACACCATGGTGATGGGGACAGAACTGTTAACAGCTAATATTTTACTAAAGTGACTGGAATAAAAGCATACAGTTGTAACAAATGAGTTGGAAGGGACACATTTCAAAAATATTCCCCCCTTTCTTTCTTCCTTTCTGTTTCCAACCTCCGCATTTTTGGACATCCTGAGCCCTTTGTATGTAAGTCTGTGTGGGTGGATGTGATGAGAAGCAGTTGAATAAACTTCCTCTAAAGCCACTAAAACTCTTGTAGAGGCTAACAGAGGGTAGGGGGTGGACCAACACTTTACAGTTAACAAGAGATCTTTGAGTGCAGATTTCAGTTCACTGGATCCCCTACCCCCAGTCCAAAAGGAAATGTTTTCTTGAAAAAAAAATATGAAGACCCCAAGTGGCATTCCTTGAGGAATCATGACCTTTTGCTGGAGACAATTTGTATGCATAATTCAACTGTAGATTTTCTCTTTTGCTTAGGTGTAGTTGGAGGCATTTGGAGTCCTTAGATACACTTAGAATTTCTTGCTTTGGCTTCCCTGTGGTTTCTAGGCAATACATTATATGCTCTTGGGGAGTTTAGTTCACATCCTAGGAAACATGGTGATTCTTTTCATAGCTTGCAAATATAAGTTCTCCAAACAAATAGACATTCAAAATGAGAAAGTCATAGATAGTTAGAACTATAAATTATGGTCATAAATGCAAATCAGCAAATTGGCTTCATTATAAACATAGGGCTTGAAAGAAATATGCCTGAACAAAAAGAAAAACATAGAGGTTGGAAAGATTTGATCGATGAAGGCTGGAAAAATATTTGGTATATTTCTTTTTATTGTAAAGGCATTTCTAAAGTTAATTCTCTCTGTTTACTACAGCTCTACATTCTTTATTTTCCAATATTTTTTCATTGCTACCACACACATCAGTTTTAGTATCTACGCTATGATTGTGTTCCACCTACTTAAGATGGAGATGAAGCTGACCACACAGAATTCCTGCATATGGCATGATGTGTTTGCTCTTCCTTCCCAGTTGGACTTGAGCTTCTCCAAAAATCATTGTTAGATTTTTAAGATAATGATGAAAACAGATACACATCATATTAATTTTATTCTGTAATATGCATGTTAGAATGTACATTTCTAAAGTCAGGAAATGACAAAGCAAGCACAGTTACTTTGGGTTTGCTGGCACATAAAATAGTTTACACATTGATTTATTTTTTGTTATTATGCATTCTTAAATGGAAAAAGTGATGCATAAACCTAAATTGAATATATGTAAGAGAATTAATAGGAAAAGAAGTTTATGTAAGACTAAATTATATGGAAGATTGCATTTTTTTTTTTGCTAACACTAAATGCAAACCTTTTATTTTTCTACTTATAAAAGAAAGAAAATTGTTCATTTTTATGGAAAAAAGATGAATTTCCTTAATTCTCTTGAATGTAGACATTTGTTAAATTATATTAAAAATAGTCCCATGCATGCATTTTAGAAAAACCCTATCATATGTTAAAATGTAAAATATCAGTTCTTAAATAAAAGTTACCTCCAATAGAAACATGTAGGGTGTTCTAGTGATTCAAATAGCACTATAAACACCAGATGGAATGACTTCATGGATCAAACATCTGCTTCATATTTTTAAAGTATTTGATGTCAATTCTGATATTATTAGAATTAGACTGTTGGTATATTTTTAAAACTTTCATAGGGACTAATTCCTATTAATTTATTAAACTATATTATTTAACTCCAAAATTATGAAAAACATTGATTGAACAATGGGTCATATATATGTATGTTTGGATTCTTCTGCTTCTTCCCTCCAGTCTCTATTTCTCTCTTCCCTTGAAGTATTTGTCTATAAAGCATATGACATATAAATTTATGTTTATTTTCTGTTTGTTTTTTTTCCATTTGGAAGTTAATTGTGGTACTAATATTAAGTATAGAATAAAGCAGACATCTCCACCACAACATGTTTTACTAGATTTTGTATCCCAAAATACATTTATGTAAAGAAAAGAATGGGGGTTGATATATAAGTGAATCAAGCAATGGAGGCTGAGATAAATCAGCATTTATAAGCAAAGAACTTGTAGGACTTTTCATTGTATGGAGGTCGGATGAAATTGATCACTTGATGGGAGATGGCATTCTGTAAATATGTTTCTCTATTTGGTTAATGAATAAAACACTGTTGGCAAATAGGAAGGCAATATAGGCAGGACTAGGAGACAAGAAGGATTCTGGGAGAGGTAGTAGGAGAGCCAAAATATAGGGCCAAGAGCAGAGGACTGGACCTTCTCTCCAGTAAGATAAGACCATGTGGAAATACTTAAATTTATAGAAATGGATTAATATTTAAGACAGCTAGCCAATAAGAAATGCTAGAAACAAGCCAACAGCTTTATATCTAATACAGTGTTTCTGTGTGTTATTTGGGGCTGATGCAGCAGTGGGACCAGGCTGGTAGAAAACTGCCCATAACAATCACTCTTAACATTAAGTTCTGTTTTGGCAAATGCCTTCCCTTTCATCTAGAAAGAGTAAATCTTATTCACACATGTGGGTGCAGTAGCTGCTTGTCTTCTGCTGTCCTCACCTATGAGCAGAAGAGAAGCCCCTACAGAAAGACTCATAGTTGTCAATCAACAGATGCCTGGTCAGAGGAGTTTGGGAGGAGATGTGAGATTGAACATCTCCATTCTCTGTTTCTCCTTGACTCTATTTATCTGACATTCAAGTTCCTGACTCCAGACTCATGCTACTCTACTTTTTATTGTCAACTGTAATTTTTAGACAGTCATGGTTCTACAATCTTGGTATGGACCAGCCTTTATAAACTCAGAGTATTGAAAAAATACTGAATTATTAAAATAAATCATTTATGTTGGCAGACAGCAACCCAGAATGGCTAGATGAGGTCAGCGTTTGCTTACCAAAAAGAAAACAAATAAACAAAATAATGGCCTCACAAGACAGGCTGGACTAAATAAAGATGACACCCCATGACCAAGATGACTTATTGTAAAAATGTCAGTGTGACACTTGACTCAAAGATATTAGAAATCCTCTCTAAAAGAGGATTATAAAAGAGTAGGAAGTGTCTAGAGGGAAAGGGCTTCAAGAACATAATGGAATGTGTTTGAAATGAAAGCAGACAAAGAGAAAATTCAAGGTAGGAAAGGGATATGAGTAAGTGATGGGAGATGTTATTCTGTAAATATATTTCTTGTATTGGTTAATAAATAAAGCACTGTTGGCCAATAGAAAAGGAAGATAGGAGGGGCTAGGAAACAAGGAGGAAAGAGGAAGTGGTGAGGAGGAGTCAACATGAAGAGCCCAGAGAGGTAGAACGCCAGTCGCTCTGGCTGGTAAGATGAGCCACGTGGAAATACTTAGATTAGTAGAAATGGGTTAATCATTAAGACAGAGCTTAAGGTAAGAAACTATTAACTGGCCAACAGCCTTATATAAAATACAAAGTCTCTGCGTGTTATTGGAGGCTGGCATGGCAGCGGGACCAGGCAGACTGGTGGAAAACAACTAGCTACAAGTAAGGGCAGTTGGAATATGGGGAAAGAAAGTGTGTGTGTTTGTGTGTGTGTGTGTGTGTGTGAGAGAGAGAGAGAGAGAGAGAGAGAGAGAGAGAGATGCTATAATAAAACCTATTATAACATAAACTAAAGAGAATTAATGATATTTACTATGTAACAAATTGTATCAAGTTATTTTTTCAGATTTATTTTTATTTCATGATTAAGTAGTGATCAGCATACATACATAATGGCCAGTGTATATAATTTAGATTTGTATTCTGGTTCTTATAATCGTAGGTGAGTGAACTGAATTGAAGTAATTGCTATGCAAATAAAACTACTGTTGGATACTAAACTAAATGAGGTTTTCTTTTTTTGTAATGGTCAGATTTTTTTATAATGGTGTCTAGGGCAAAGATGCTAATCATTTCTGTATTTCACTGCTTACTTAAATGTTCTTAAAACTATAGTCCCAAGACACTTTGGCTGCAGCAGAGCTGAGAATGGCTACAGCAATATATCATAGATTAAATGAGATGGAATTTAGTGGGACTGTCTCTCTGAACAGAAAATGAAATAAGAAGAAAATGAAAAGGAACTGAGTCTTTGAGGGGCGGGGCTAATCATTTCTCTGAGAGCTGTGTTAACTCATTTTTCCTTTGTCTTTCATCTTTTCCTGGAGTAGGTGATAATAACTATTCTTTACTTTTACAGTAAAAGTGACTTTGTACATTGGCTAACCGGGATTTCGGGTTTTAAGTATTGCCCTTTTTAGGCAGGAAAAAAAAAAGCTAATTTTTTTAGCTGATTGAGGATCAACTGACATTTCTCTCTCCTTTTCTCAGCCCACTTACTCCATTGAAGTTTACCATTGGGGTAGAATGCATGATGACTAAAGGCCTGGCAGAGACCCAAATGATCTATGAACAGCATTCATGCATGTACCACAGCTAGGTAACCTAGACCAAACATCAAAGTTTATTATCTTGCAGTTTCCTGATCTCCACCAGTAGAAGGAGTCACAGCCTTCACTAAATGCTTTAACTAGATTATTAATGAACTGCATATTCCTTGGCATTTCTTAGTTAGAAACATTATTCTAAGTAAGTGAATGTCCAGAAAAGACTTGAAATAAAATTAGGAGACAGTCAAATCAATTTATGGTTATGTTAGGCTGAGAAGCAAGAGTCTGTAAGCCCTATTTATCATGACATGAACATATTCCCTTATCATCTATATCTATGTATATTCTTTTTATGGTGGAGTCAGGGACAAATTCTCATGTAGTCCATTCTGGACTTGAACTTGCTATAAAGCCAAATATGAACTTGCAATTATGAGTCTCCTGCCTCTATCTTCCAAGTGCTGGGATTATAGGTATATGCTACCAGGCCAATGTATGTGGTGCTGGAGATCAAGCACAGGGATTACTGCATGCCAGGCAAGAATTATATCCACTGACCTAAATCGTCAGCTATGACACTTTATTTTTTGTAAGTAATCAGACACATAGAAGAATGTCATTAATTTATAAGTTTCTATGTAATCTGAAGTAACCAGCCTCTACGAGGAGGCTGTGGGAAGCCAAATGCCTGGTGTGAGAAAGATAGTTTGCTATTAGAGCCTTTTTATCCTCTGTAGGCTTTTGAGTTCAGGAAAAGTGAGGAGACAATACTTTGTTCTGGTCCACATTCATTACATTGTCTACCAAGACTACAGAAAGACCTGTGACTTTCTAGCTCTTTTCCTTGGATACATATTGCAGAGAAAATTTTTCTTGGATATATGGGAGTTGTATACGGGTCTTTCTTTCTGGCTCTCTATGTCCCAGGCCTCTGCAGTTTTCTTAGCAACATAACCAGAGTTAGGCTGCCCCAAATTATCTAAATGTGCAACAGATGGGAAAGACTAAAAGTTTCCCTTCAGAAAGGTGCTTTTAGGACTTAGGGGAGCATAGTGCTAAAACAGATGTCCAGTCAATAGTCACCTCATGTTCTAGAGTTCTTGTGATCTGTCCCTATAACCATTCAGATTTAGGGGTTTTCTGGTAGTTTGAATGTAGTTGGTCCCCATAAGCTCACAGAGAGGGGTACTATTAGGAGGTGTGGCTGAAATAGGTACAGCCTTGTTGGAGAAATTATGTCACTGTGGGGATGGGCTTTAAGGTTTCATATATACTAAAGCCACATCCAGTATTCCAGTTCACTTCTTGTGACCTGCAGATCAAGATGTATACTTCTCAGCTCCTTCTCCAGCACCATGTCTACCTGTATGACGCCATGTCTCACGATGATGATAATGGAATGAACCTCTGAACTATAAGCCACTTAATTTAATGTTTTCCTTTACAAGAGTTGCCATGGTCATGATGTCTCTTCACAGCTATAGAAACCCTGAGTAAGACAGTTTTGAAAGACTTATTTGTGAAACATTTCACTTTCACCTACCATTGAAGCATAGAATTACTACTTTGTTAAATCAACATACAATTTAGCTGAAGAAATGACAAGTAGAGTGAAGACAAAAACATAGCATGTTCCGTAACTGGCAATGGGAAATTTCATATAAATCATTTCCCTAATAGGCTTGAGAATCATACCTTAGACTCCTTAACCACGTCCTTAAGAACTCTGGAAGGAATGTCCCATGGCATTTAATTGTCATCTGAAAAATACCAGGCACATCTACAACCCATGTCACACTCGATGAGAGACCAAGAACTTCCCAGTGCTTTCGAAGTGCCGAATGGACCACTGTGTCCAGCAGTAGCCTACGACTTGTAGGTTTAAATTTCTTTCCTAAAAAGGAGTAGACAAAAGTCCAGGCTGGAAACGTGTCTTGTATGACTTTACCTTTGATCTTGCATTACTTGTGTTAGTCCACTATGTTTTCAACTAAGATTACTTTCTCTCTGTGTGTGTGTGTGTGTGTGTGTGTGTGTGTGTGTGTGATTTGTTTTTTGAGTATTTCCTTAGAAAAGTCATGATTTTTAAACTACCACAAAGAGAGGCAGTAAACAGGCTGAGAAATCCACTCAAGTTAGGTTTAAAGCCACCCTAATAAAAACCCCAAATGGCAACAGAACCATGATGCCTAACTCAGATGCTATTTCTTTATACTTGGGGCCTCTCAGGGAACCTCATCTGGAGCTTGCATAAAATATCATGAGCATTTCCTAGTTTCCTGCATCAGAACTTTTTAGGGTCTCCTTCCATCCTCAAAACTTGATTTGATTTGTATCCATAGTGGAGGTTATGATCAACATATTTTGACCCAAGTATCAGGTGATGTTTTCTAACAGGCAAACCCTTTTAGAGATGGCTAACTAAAGCAATTGAAGTTATATAACCTATATGGAATGAGAGGTCATCTAAATTAAGAACTCTAGGAACATAAGAATAGTCACTGTCAATATCACACTCTAGTATTGTACTGGAGATAGTAAGAGATGCACATCAAGAAAAGTACAAGCCATATAACATTAAAAGTATGTGCATATCCAATACATATTTCAGATATTTGGGAATATCTACTTATATACATGAAACTCAATAAGAAGAGAAAAGATGATTATCCTGGCCAGTTTTATGTCAACTTGACATAAGCTAGAGGTATCTGAGAGGAAGGAAACTTAGTCAAAAAAAATGCTTGCATAAGATTAGGTTATAGACAAGCCTATGGGACACTTTCTTAATTAGTGATTAATGGAGGAAGACCCAGCTTGTTGTGGGGCCATCCCTGGGCTGGTGGTCCTCCTGAGTTCCATATGAAAGCAGGCTGAGCAAGCCAGTAAGCAGCACCCTCCATGGCCTGTTTATCAGCTCCTGCCTCCAGATTCCTGCCCTGCTTGAGTTCCTGTCCTGACTTCCTTCAGTGATAAACAGTGATGTTGAAGTGCAAGCCAAATAAACCCTCCTCCTCCAAGTTCCTCTGGCCATGATATTTCATCACAGCAAAGGTAACCCTAACTAAGACAATGATAATATGAGTATGCAGTATAGCTGTCAAACTAGACATGAAAGACATAATGGAAAAGCTACTATAATTAAGACAATTCTGAAGGTGGATGCATTGCAGAGCAATTTTCAAATATATTGATCACAACCAGTTTGAAAGCTGCATGAAGGAACATCCTGTTCACATAAATATGATGACTCAGACATCAATTTAAGATGAACCAACCATACAGATCCATATACAATTACTAGTTGCTACTAAGGGCACCTGAAATGAATATCAAACAATGAAGTTTGATATAATTCATAAACCTTCTTAACAAAGAGCTGGGTTGGATCTGTCAAATTGCTTTATATTTTAAGCATTGCCTTTCTGATTTTCTAGACTTTTAACTTCCCTGTTAATTCCAGAGCTTTTCTATCCTTCATCCCTTGGAATATAGTGTCTCCTTCATTTCCTTTGCTTGTCACACTGACAGACACATCAGAAATGCAATGCAGATTGCCTCTTTCCTCCAACCAGGACCTTGTCACACTCCAGCCCAACCATGGGAATGACAAGGACTGACAGTAAAGAGAAAATGAGGTATTTTCTTTGCCATGTAGAAAAGACAATTTAATCAGATGGCAAACAAGAAAGGTTGCATGGAGTCTTTCTCGTTTGTGCCACTTTTCTTAAATTGTAACATTTGATGCTGAAGCAATCTCTGGGCTGGAAGTGTGTTTGGGTGTTGTCCATGTAGGTGTAATTGAAAGTCATGGGACTAGATAGAGTTACCAATGGAGTAAATAGAGACTGAGCTGTCCAAAGACACAGACTAAAGCATGCAAACATTTACAAGTCCAGTCCATTGAAAAGAACCAAGTCAGAGTAAGACTAGTGATGGACAAGAGAGGAAACACATGTAAATGATGTCCTACAAACCATATGAAAACACATTTCATGGCCAAATGGCTTGTCAGTGTCAAATGCCATTCAAATGTGAAATGAGATGAACACTAAGAATTAATAATTGATCATTATATTTAGAAGCTTCGAGATCAGGTCATTGGTGTTGGGGAAAAGAAATACATTAATTTATTACTGAGGACAAATACCTTCAGGCTGCATTACCAGAATAAATGAGTTGGGTGTGGGGTATAGTCAAGATATTCAACCTTATGGCAGAGTGGAGAAGAGTTGGGCATTTGGAGCTAAGGTGATACATGTCAAAAGCTCTACACGTTGATGTCAGGGTAGAAAATATTTCAGAGGTGAGGAAAAACATGAAATGATAATATAAAAATTTCACCAAAAATACAGTATTGATTACAAGAACTGTAACTATATTCACATTTGTTTTGAAAATTTAAAAAAAGTAAATTTACATAACTTACATGTCTTCAAAATCAGTGGTTTTAAATCAGTACATATTTTATCTTATCCTGATTTTTCATTAAGGGTGCTTTTCATAATTTTCATATGGACAATTCATGAACTGAAAAGCACTTGCCTTGATCAAGCACTGGGTTCAGGTGTGTGTGATGTCCTACTCCTCAAAGACCAATGTCTCCAACTGTTCTCACTATTGTATCCATCACCCTTAGCTTCTAAAGTCTGCCGCCACCACAGCATTAGGGATTTGGAGGCTTATGGTGAATTCTCTGTGTTGGACAAAAGCTCTTTGCTATGTTTTTAATGCCATTTTCTTTTATCTCCTTGTTTTGAAAGTCATTTTCCCTGCTCTGGCGGAAAACTCGAGGGCCTAATCTCAACAAAGCCAAGTCATTTTTTTTAAACAGAGCCCTTGTCCCACATTGAGCTACCAAGAGGATGTGATAAGGAGCATGATAACAGAATCGGGCATGTTATTGAAAGTCTCTGAGCCTGCTTCCCATGTGAAATAACAGATAGCTAATTGTCAGCATCCCTAGTCACATAATCCCCTGTCCTCTCAGGCTAGGTAAGATGTGTGTCTGAGACCTGGCTGTCAGAATCAGCTAATACTCAAAATGCTGTGGACTGTCCCTGTTTCCTCTACTACACAGTCTGCTCATACATAAACACCAATGCTCACATTACTGTGGTCTGTGCCTGTTTTCTCTACTAACAGTTTATTCATACATACATAAACACTATTTTCTAGTCTCTCTTGAAGAGATCTGCAAAGACTCATAAGGGCCCCTTCCTGCCCCTTTCAGCCCCATGCGGCACCTCATCCTATACTTTCTGCACTACAATATAATATCTTGGCCTTCCTTAGTTCTCTGAGAGTACCCTTCCCTCCTCACTGAGACTGCATTTGTCAGAAATGTCCTTCTTGTCCTAATCACACCTCTAATTTCCCTGGATACATCCCAAGTTATGGGGCTATAAGCAATGCTTAGCAAAGGAAGTAAACTAAGAAACCTACCCTTAGATTGTCATTGTGAGAACCTTGTAGAATTTGATCTTCAAGGTTCTAGCCATAGTAGAAAGGGACAAGCAAGCGTGATTTTCAAGTTGTAAAATTCCATCACTTTTTCTTTTATTCCCAGGTCACCCACTTAATCATGACTTTTAAAGACAACATTAGCAGGGGATTTTGCTTATTCAGGAGTCACAGTGAGCCAAAAATGATATTAGATCAAACACAAGAGAAAAATATGCCAATGAAGAAAAATTGACAGCAGGAAATATGGGAGGCTACTGCCTTACGTCTTACAGTCTACACTCTAGGGGGAAAAAAGTAACATTATTATTTTTTTTATTAAGTATTGTATTCTGAATAGGTGTTGAGTATAACACCTATGATATTTGTAACCTTAAATCAACTATTGCATACATTTGAAACCTAAATATACAGACTCCAAGCTAAGAAAATGATGGAGTGATCTGGGCTATTGTTACCCTGATTTTCACCTGGGAAAAACCAATACAAGTCTCTGTAAGAACCTACCCACCTTCCAGGCCTCAGCTAGGTTCTATAATAAACCATCAGCTGAGCAGCACACACTCAATAGGAATAAGACACCATGAGAAAGAATCAGCAGGATAGAAGTATTTCAAGGGTGATGAAATGGTAGAAACAATTGTGTTTGATCTCTTTTATTTAAAAAATAAGGGAATTACATGCACAAACATAAATATATGTGAGGTCATGAATATATGTCTTGGAGCAAAACAAAATTCTATGAATAAAAGATAAATTGGAATAAATTACTCTAAGGACATTTTAAATCCAAAAGTGAATATATCAGAAGAAAGATTTAGTTATTTGAATGACATCTCCAAAAATATCTGGGGTGGAGGAAATGGTTAAGTGAGTAGTTAAAGCACTTTAATAAGCTTGGGGACCTGGACTGAATCCCCAGGACCCATGTCAAAAACTCAATATAGTTACATATAAGCCTGTAACCCCAATGGGATGGGGATGGAGACAGGAAGATAGGATCACTGGGGCTATTGGCTGCCAGCCTAGCTCCTGACTCAGTCAGAGAACCTGTCTGAAAGGACTGAGGCAGAGAGAGATAGTATCTCGGTTCAAGCAGAAGTCGGCAAAACTGCTGAGTTGGGAGCACCAGGGATGAGAAGTGAAAGCTTGAAGCTGGCTAAAAGATAGCTAAGCTTCACAGATAAGGATGGGGACAGGGCTCTGGGAACCCAGCCAGTGTTGGCAGGCTGGCTTGCTTCCATGAAGTCCCCTTCCCTCGTAGAGCATGCACAAGGCACCATTGTCCTTCCACACAGTGCTTGTAACACAACTAATGTAACAGACTAAACTTGTGAATCAAGATGGCTTCCAGAAAGAAACTTCTGTCTATCCCAGAGAAGAGGCCATACTAGATTGCCCCCAGAGACAAGGAGCTAACTATGAGATAACCAAAGAAAACTACAGCTATGTCTTAATAGCTCGGATAAGTGATACATTCTCACATAACAGCAACAAAGAAACATTCTGTAGCTAATAGCTAGCAGACCCTGCTAAGATGGGAGATCAATAAAACCTAAAGGTTGGCAATACCAGGCAAAGCCATGGACCAGTGAACTAGCCTAGGTGAGGATATCAAGGCTTTATGACATGACCACTCCTCTGTTTGGGTGAGAAACACATGGATATTATGTAATCATCTCCCTGTGTGGACCAAACTAACATGAAGTGTGGGATCCACTCCACCTTTGAAAAGCCAAATAATTAATCAATTTCAATAAAAATAACCACAGCCTTTGTCTACTTTCTTCCATAAGTCCTATAAAAAGTCCTAGCCTAGACCACTTCATAGGAAGTCTCTCCTTGGGGGCCAGCCTGGTACCATATGAGATCTAATCTAAACTCCGTGTTTATGGTTTCTTTCTGATATAAAGCTTTAGTCTTTCTTTTTACAATAAAATAGAACTTTTAAAATTTATGACAAAAAATTCTATGATAAAAATCTTCCAGGTAGACTCAGCTGCCATTCCACTGCCTATGAATTTCTTCTTAGGGCATGAGATAAGGACCTGGGGCCACTAGTCAGTGGAAGTGGTGTGTGACATGACTTCCATCACTCTAAGGCCTAAATGCAGTCCTCCTGAGATGAGAACCTCTGCATATACTCCAGACCCTATTACCACATTTCAATAGAGTAAAGAATAGGACATTCTGTGATAGCCCCCCACACACACACACACGAGTATATGTACCTGCATACACATGTGCACACAGACACACACACACACACACCATGTACAAGTACAGATACACAATAAGTAAAAATTGAAAAAAAAATGTCCACATGCCAAATGAATAGCCACAGATATGAAGACTGTGAAGGTCAATCTAAAGACCATTGAGAAACTGCTGAAAAATCACTTACCTGAAAACTAAGGAAACTACATTAGCATCTGTGACAATTAGTTTTGTCAACTTGAAACATCAAAACCACCCTGGAGGAGACTCACATTGATGGACTGTAGTCAGCTTGGGCTGTGGGTGATTATTTTAGTTATGTTAACTAGTATGGAAAGTCCTGTCCACCGAGGGTAGCACCATTCTCTGGGCTTTGGGTCCTGGATTACATAAGGTAGTGAAAATGAAATGAGGACAGACAATCACGAATCTATTCTCCCTCTGCTCTTCACTGTGTACCTGACTCAAAGCTTCAACATCTTCCTCTACTTCCCTGCAAATAACACATGAAAAAAATGCTTAGTTAAGTGGGAAGCTGCAAACTAAAATCAAATGATGAACTATATTTGTCTACCAGACTGGGAACAAAATGAAATAATATCAAGAGTTATCAACAGTGTGGGGAATTACATGCACCTATATACATTGGTGGTGGCAAGAATAATTGGCACAGTTTGGCACTGTCTCCAAACATAAAAGTATGTGCAACTGTGTAACATATAATCTGATAGTTTTACTTGTGGGTAAACAACCTAGAAAAACTCACATATATGTAGGTGTGCTGTAATAGTATGTATTTGCATTTATTCAGCATTTAAAAACACAGCATATGTATTCATTTCAGGGCACATGCATATAGACACGTGTATGAAAATGGCAGAAGACTCATCTTCTGACCTCCATCATTATTTCATGTTTATATCTTTAGGTTATTTTAAATTTGTGTTACAATTTCATCTGTTTAACATACCAATACAATGAACATGTCTTTATATTCCTAGCATTCTTTTGTAGTGTGTAATTTCCTTCTTTAGTAGCTCCATGTTGAGGTGCCAGTTACATGTAGTAACCCATGTTTGTGGGCTCCAGTTGGATCCAGCCAACTTGCCTGGTTTGTATCTGAGAGGGGGAGTAAGGATTGAGAAAAATGTCAGGTAAAGGTGCTGAGGGAAAGACAGCAAACAGAATAGAATCTGAAGGGTAATTCAGTAAATAATGAATGTGCCAAGTTCATTCTTCAACATTCTTATATACCCCAACCAAAAAGGGGAAGATAGCAAAAGACTTCTTTGTCGTGATACAAGGAATAAACAGACTTTCTTCCTTAATTCTCCAAACATTTAGTAGTTATGTCTTAGACTAAAAAGCTCCTTATCTGGCCTTGAAGGTTAAGAGTAACCACACCCCAGACCAAGACTTTCTTATTTAAGTAAGACATCCATGCCTAAGACCAACCATCCTACTGTAGCTATGACTTTGACCTTTAACTTTGGAAGAGTAAGGATAGATTTGAACTCTCTGACCTTAAGCTAAGATGAAGCAAAGCCATTTTTATGGGTCCTGATATTAGTTATAAAGAAGATTTTTTCTTTGGACTCTGGTGTCTTCACATTTTAGATTGACAATAAGGAAACATTGAATTTTAAAAATACACCTTTAAGTGCTATACAAACAATCAAAACAGGTTGATGCAAATGAGAATTCACAGGTACAAAGAGAAACATGCACATATAAGCAATACATAAACGGTGCATATGTATGTGATGTAACAAATTCAAACATTACGTTGGATCTGAATATAGAAGTGTAATCAGATGTATGTCAAAATCCATCTTTAAGTTAAAAAAGGAACTATGTTGTAAGACTGCTTATTGCAATGAAAATATATTGTCCATTGATTCAGTTATGTGTAAGTACATGAAAGGGCATAAGTTGAATAGAAATGTTTATCTGTTAGAAAAGGGAATGGGCTCAGGGACAGAGCATAAAAAGATATAATAAGAAAAAAGGAAACAAGACTTTCAGGCCTTGAACAGATTAGCAATGAAATGCTGTGATCATTTTAATTGAAAGGAAAGAGGAAAGTAGCACAAAGTAAGGAGAGACAGCAGCTACAATAAGGAACCCAGCACAGTTTTACACTGTGAGGTGAGGGGGGGGGAGGCAACACTCTCAGATGGGGGATGCTTATACTGACATATGACTTACAAATATCATTAATAGAAGTAGCTAAAGGAAGATCATGGGAGAGAGAACATCAGGGGAAACTGTATGTCCTGAGTTGTCTACACACTCGCAGACAGATTCTAAAATTAGCTTGGTAGAATCTCTTTTTGGCAGCCTAGCAAGAGCAACTATTATGGTAAAAATAATAAATAAATACAATTCTTAGAGAACATATAAAAAATTAAGTAAAACAACCAATCAGAAGAATGCAAACTATGGATACAATGCACAATTGGTGGAATGGAAAATGTGATTGGCCAATAAATATAGGAAGAGTATCATTTTGATTTACTAAACTCTATAATTTAAAAACCACAGTGGATGGAAAATTCCACCTCCAGTTCAGATACAGAGATTTACAGGAGGAGCCCGAGGCCAAGAAGATGTCAGACTGGAGTCTGTCCAGTACTTCAGTCCCAAGCTACAGTAAAGACAAAGCTGTTTCCACCCTGGAAGCAGTTGCTGCCAGTGCCTAACCACATCTCGAGTTACAACAAAGCACAGGTTTATTCAACTACACGATAGATTGAAGACTCACCACAATAGACATGGACCAGTAAAAAAGATAAATTTGGTAGGAGAGGAATAACCATTATTTGAGTTTTTGTTTTATGCTAAATTTAACTTTGAAATTTTCATGTCTGAATACTGTACTTACATAATGTCTACTCCTCTCTCTTCTTGCTCCAACTCCTCCCATGTCATATTCTTTTACACACATGTATTTTTTTTAATAATCCATCACATAAAGAGGTGAGAGTCTCTTCTGGCTTTCTTTACCCTGATCATAACAAAATTCAATGAAAAAAAAAAAGAGAGAAATTGTATACCAAGAGAGGAGGCCTAAACCAAATTGCAATAGTCACTAGTCACTACAATAAACATGAGTGATCAAAATATTTCAAAGAAAAGGTAGGATGTCACCGTTGAAGAACAAAAGATTGTCTTGTCTGTAAGGTTTGTGTTTTGATTGTTTCATTTTTCCAAGTATATGTATCATTTTAGAACTAATCATTAAAAAGACTGTCCTTGCTCCATGGCATTTATCATGCTTATTATCAACAAATTAGATAAATGTACAGAGTTCTTTGCAGTTCTATTCTTTTGCCCTCACCTATATTGATGTGGCATTGTTACCTGTGTACATTTAAAACATAGTATCTCCATCTGCACCATCAATATTCTGCATCATCCGTATGTTCTGCTCCCTTTTAATCACTAATAATTTCCTTGCTGTGAAGTCCATTTTGATGGCAATATTGTTGCCTCCACATTTCTTCATTAGTGTCAGCATGATTATACCCTTTCCATTCTTGTTGCTTTTTAGTAGATTCAAGTGTGTGTTTTCACTGTTGCTGTGACATCAGCATTTGAGGTGGCTGCTATTACATATAAACTGGGAGCTCCACCATTAGTTACCATTTTCAGTGTGCCACTTTTTGTTTCATAAACTTTCACCATCATTTGGAGACTTAATTGAACACTTTATAGCATTCCATATTCTTTGCCTTGGCATTTACACTCTTTAAAACTTAAAAGAGTTCTGCATATGGTAGATCATGCCTATAGGCCTAACATTGTGGAAGGCTGAGATTGGAGGATTGCCATGAGTTCCAGGACTGCCTGAGATATAGGATGAGACTTTGTCTCAGAAAAGCAAAATCCCATAAAAATAAAAATTGTTGACTGGCCTAGAGAACTCTGTATGCATTTATATCTAGTCCAAGTCCATTTTCAATTAATACCATGCATAAGCAGCCTATGTGGCTTATAATAAAAATATGTCCAGTCCTTTCCTCCCATGATTTGGGTCCTTTCTATAATCCATTTTATTTATGTATTACTATCTAGATGCATATGTATATACATAATTATGTATAATCAAATATAGTAATCTTTTTTGTAAACTGTGTTTATTCGCTAAATCAAGAACAGAAAGAAAAACAGAAGTTTCATATACCTTTCTTCATTTTCTGTTGATTTTGCTTTCTTTATACAGGTCTGAGTTGCTGACATTCAGCATTTTTGGCTTTACTTTGAAGAACATTTTTAGTGTTTCTTATAAGCAGTGAACAATTTTTTTTTTCATTTTTATTTGAGGAAATTTTAATTTCTCATTTGCTACTCCATTAGTTCAATGTATTCTTTTACAACTTCATACATGTATGTGAAACAGTCAAACCACTCCCATACCCTGTTGTTTTCCTGTGTGCTTAACAGCTGCACCTGAATCTACTGGTATTTTAGCCAGTATCAGCATCCTAGTGGCTCCACGTCCACAGCTCCAAGGCTCAGGCCAAGGCCTGGGAGGATTTCTGGTCTTTCCTGCATCAGCAGCTACCAAATGTAGTTTTTATCATTCTGCCTTACCAATGAAGACTCAGGAGTCTAATATTGGGATGAAAATTTGATAGCTCAGAGGGGCCAAGAAACAACCAGTTAACCTTGCTGGGTGGAAGACCCAGCAAGAGGACATATCTCTATCCTAAATCCAAAAGACCTTGGGTCTCTAAATCCCTCCACACTCTTTCCTGTGAGTCTCTATCTGTCTTCCTGGGCCCTCCATACTCTTATGACAAAGTCGCCTTGTAGGTTCACAGTGCGGTCAAATATCCAGCAATGGGACTCTACCTGTCTTGTCTCCCTCCCAGACATCTTTTATCTCCTTCTCATTCTTGTTAGTCTCTACTCCACAAGTGCATTTCTCACATTTTTATCTTTTGTTTGGATTTGTAACCCACTAAGTTTATCCAGGACCTGATGTGTGACCATGGGTTGAAAATATCCATTGGAGACTGGTGAGTTAGTTCCCCCACTCTTGAGAAATAATTTCACAGAGTCATAATTCTGACTTGACAGTCCCTTCCTCCAGTTTCTCTGTAAAAACTTGAAGGACTTAATTCTTGCTTACATGGTTTCTGTTGAGAGTCATGACTTCTTTACCCTGATCATAACAAAATTCTATCTATCTTTGCTCTCCTATAGGTGAATTGCTTTCCCCTGCACCTTCTTGTGATTTTTCCTTTATCTCTGATTTCTCCATGTTTTAATATATATGACTGTGTATCCCTGTGTGTGTGTGTGTGTGTGTGTGTGTGTGTGTGTGTGTGTGTGTGTGTGTGTGGTATTTATGGCATTAGTTTTATTCCATGCCCTTTGAGCTTCCTGGATCTATGATGCTTAATAGTGATATGATGCAGTTCAGACCATGATCTGTTCAAAAGATTTCTTCATTTCCTGTGTTGCTATTGTTACTCAGTGAACTGGGATTTTCTAACCATAGCTTAGATGTCTACAAGTTTCCTCTCATGGATTTGGTCTAGACAGTTGTGACTCTTTGCAACCACCTGTTTCTCTAGATTTTGTTGTGATATTTTGTTTGTGTGCTGACAAATAAAACTTGCTTTGAGATCAGAGAGTAAAACTAGCCACTATCTAACCATAGAGGTCTGGAGGTCTGTACAGAGAAGGATGGGCAGAGATAGGAGCTTGGCCCTTTTTGGTCTGCGTTTATGTAGAGGTAAGAACTCTAGTGGCTGGTTGCTCTGCTTCCCCGATCTTTCAGCATTTACCCCAATATCTGACTCCAGGTTTTTGTTATTAAGACTAGTTAGGATAACACATCAGGGTTTGGGGACATCAGTTTGACTAGGGCCTATTTTTCTGATACATGTAAGGAGTACTGTTGAACTACCTTTTCTTCAGCTTTTAACTTGTTAGATCTGTCAGCAGGCATTTTGCTCCTCTAGGGGTTGGATGTTGAGATTGCTTCACAAGCACTCTGGCTTCAACAAGATTCCTAAGTGAATGCTCCATCCTTTCTTGTATGCCTAGAATTTTCTCTCTGTCTGACTTTGGCTCAGCCTTTTCTTGATAATTCCATTCCTTTTGATCGTATCAAAACATTAATATTTTTTGCTTAATTTCCCTATTTTGTATTCCCAGCTTATTTCTCTATGTTGGTTCATATTCATTTGTGTTTAAACATATTTAAATATTTTCCTATTTCAAGTTGAAATAGACAGGCAAGGCTGTACTTTCCATTAGCCTCCCCATTCAGTCTACTTTGACATGGAAACTAAATTACCCAAAGTTATTTGTCCTTACTCTTGTCTTTCCTGTGCTATAATACCCAGATGGTTAATGTGAATTTTCCCTTTTAATGATGATCTTAATTTTGAGTACTTGGTTGATTCTGTGTCTGCCAAGTTTTCCACTATAAGATAATAAATCTTATTAATAAAGCACTGCAATTTTAGTGTAAATGGTTTATTGATGCTCAAGTTTTTTATCCAGTAGATTCAGCATTTATTAATTATTGCCCAAATTAGTAACACCTAAGATGACAGAAATAAATTTTAACCCACTGTGTCCTGCAGATTGTCAGTTGCAATAATCTTGCCTTTCAAAAGACCAAAGTTTTCTTCCATCCTCACCAATCACCTTTTTATCTATTTAAATATCTATATTGCTAGGAACTATGTATTTTTATTTTGTAGGTTATAATTCACTGTTATTTATTTTTATGCTCTAATTGACCCAGATTTGGCACCTGTGTATACACACTTTTCATCTGTCTAGAGTTTGCTTTATATTTTTTTGTGCCACTAGCTACATACTTTGAAAAGGAACTAAATATGTGTCTTGCAATTGAGAGAGCCCTGTGCATGGTGAATTATTATAAATGTTATACGTTTAGTTACTTATTGTCTATTAGCAGCATCCTGCAGTTCTGGGACATAGTTACAGGGAGCCTTGGTCAGGAAGTGATGAATCAGGTAGATGGTGGGATTGATTTATTCTGTGGGGAGTTCATCAAGAATTAATGAATTGGGTGGATGGTGGAGATGATTTATTTCGTGGGATGGTCATCAGGAAGTTCTTAATTTAAACCTCTCTGTCCATTATTAATATGCCATAAGGACAACACTGTACATGTTCCTCATTATAACTGATTTTTAAAAGAAAACAGTTCGGCAAATTACCAAAAGAGAAAGTTAGCGATCAGCTTGGGTGTGGGAGGAGCTGGAGGGAGGAAAGGGGAGGAGTGTGATTTGATTATCTTTTAATTAAATGTGGAAAGAGAAACTCAGAGAAACAGGTAGACAGAGATACAGGGAGAAACTATCAAGTAAAAATACAGACAGAAAGTGTTCCAACCTAGTCAACACTTTGCATGCAAGCTTTGCCTTCTTCTTTTTCTAGATAAGGAAAGCCTTGTGTGCTTATCCAGGACAGGGCAAGCCTTTGAAAGCCTATCAGGAGCCTTCCCCTTCCTTCCTCTCATACAGTTTGCTGTATAACTGCCAGCTTTTCTTGTTGGTATGATAAAGATAAGCACAGTGGTCCAGGGATTACTTGGTGTGTTGGTTTGAAAGAAAATGGCCCCTAAAAGGAATGGTGATATTAGATGTAGCTTTGTTGTGAGTAGGTGTGACCTTGTAGGAGGAAGTGTGTCACCGTTGGGGTGGGTTTTGAAGTCTCCTATGCTCAAGCTAGACTCCTGCTCAGTGTACACAGTAGTACACAGCTCACTTCCTGCTGCCTACAGATCAAGATATAGAATTTTCAACTCCTTTTCCAGCACCATGTCTGCCTGCACAACACCATGTTCCACCATTCATGTCCTACCATGTTCCACCATAACAGTAATTAACTGGACCTCTGAACTGTAAGCCATCTCCAATGACAGAGCTGCTCTGGTCATGGTGTCTCTTGACAGTGATTGGAACCCTAATAAAGACACTTGTTTTTGAAGTCTTGAGCTTTTGTTATTGTTGTTTGTTTGTGTGTTTGTTTGCATATGAGGTTGAGTGCAGCAAAAGATGAGAATAGAGATGGAGTGGAAAGCTAGGAACATGGACCATGCAGCAGCAGCTACAGCAGCAGCTACAGAAGCAACAACATTCCCGCTCAGCATCAGCACTTGCCTGTTCTTACTTAAACATTGGCTGTAAATTCCAGCATACAGCGGAATCATCTAGAGGGGTTTCATTTAATAGAAACTCCACCCCAATTAAATCTTTTCTTTATGAGAGTTTCTATGGTCATGTCTCTTCACAACAATAGAAACCCTAAGAGAGTGTCTTTTATGCCCTATTACTGAGACCTCTCTAAGAAAGAAGTATATATGTTAGGTATGGTCTCTGTGTCCTCATATATCTGTGAATGCCTTTAGTTTACCTATACACAAGAAAGACCACTCAGCTGGGTATAAAATTATTAAGTAGCAAACTGTTCCCTTCAACAATATACACATTGCTGCAAAGACATACCCATTTTCCTCCTCTTAACTTGTGATGGTCTTTGGACATTTCTTCTCTAGATTTCCTCTTCTCCTAAATATATGATATGAATGAACCACATTTCTTCAGGGGTTAGATTGTACATAAATTTTATTGCTGTGGGTAACTGATGGATTCTTTCTTAGTTATGCAATTAGAAGGAGTTTCAAGTAGATATTAGTCTGATGCCCCTCACCTCTGAAGAGAGTGTAGATGTTCTTGCCCATGCCTTCTGATATCGGACGCCAGGGCTCACACATATATGAAAATCTTCCATTAAGCAGCCATGCTAAAAGCAATGGTCCCTGTCCAGCCTACAGAATGTCAACCACCCAAGGATGCTGGGTGCCCCTGACAGAACTTCTCTGCCATGCTCTCCTCTCAACTGCTGTATCTGATATAATACAAAGATGGGCTAGTGGAAATAGAAATTAAGGGCAATAAGAGCCAGATATAACATACACCTTTAATCCCAGCACTCAGATGGCAGACCTCTATGAGTTGTAGGCAATTCTGGTCTACATAGTGAAATCTAGGACAGCCAGGGCTACATAGTGAGATCCTGTCTCAAAATAATAATAATAATAATAATAATAAAATAATGAAGGGCTATGAGAAACTGGAATGTGCATACACAGCTCAGAAATCCAGTGTTCATTTTGAAATGGGAACTCTGGACCTCAATTCTGAGAGTTTGGGAACATTCAAGGTTTATCATGAGGACTTTGGTATGTTCTCAAAGATTTTTCCAAGCATTTTTTTTTATTTAAATAAGACATTGCTCAGGTGGGTAGACAAGCAAAAGTAGTCAAACTTCTTCAGCCCTATGGCTTTAATTTTTAAATTTTTACACAAGGCAGGCTACAGTTCAACCAATGGTTTTTTGCTTATTTGCTTGCCAATTAACTTTAGGGGGAAAAATAGAAGAAATGAGATCGTGTCATTCATTTTCAGACAAGTAAAGTGACTAACATTCTGGTATATACCAGCAGATTGTAAGTCAATCTTACATAACTTGCTACACAGCCGGGCCGGGACGTTTGAGAGCCCACTCAGCACCACAGAGTGGTGTGGCTCCCCAGCCCTTTGGAACAGTGGGTGGATCTGAACTTCAGGCACACAGGAAAGCACTCTTAGAGCGAGGGGCCGCACGGGGATCCAGCCTTGACCTCATGACCTGATGTACTCATCTGCTGAGAGGCAGGTGGCTTCCTCACTGGCTTCCCAGGAGGGGACAGAGTGAAGGCAGCATGACTTCAGGGTGGGGTGTAAGACCCCTAAACAGGAAGCTGCAGCTCTCCTGCCCCCGTGGTGGGTGCTTACACATCATATTTCACCGAGTCACAGTCTTCTGAGAATGTCCTAACAGTTTCAAAATGACATTTTTATGTGGCTTAATGTTCCTAATTTGCTACAACTTGTGTTACGTCTCTACTTGCCTAAACCACCAACCAGATGGAATACATTCTGGTCAGACATTCAGACAGTTATTATTTAGGGGATAATGTAGCCTTTAAAACTTTTCACAAGAGACTAGGAGTCTGTTTTTAGTACTTTCTACACACAGAATAGAATTTATTCCTAGATAAATTACCTTTTGGTGGAAGCATTTTATCTCAGTTTGAAGCATCTGTTTGGTTTTCTTGTATGCTTTGTTAGCAGTCAGCTAATACGTATAATGAAATGTAAATATTTGCCGGGAATATACAAACAATTTCCTTTATCCACTGAAAAGGCTGAATTTGGTTTAAGCACAAAAATAGAGCAATAGAAATGATGTATTTGGACTTGAAAAATGCATATTCAAGTATTTGAACATATTTCTGCTAAGTCAATCTAGTATCTCATATAATCTGAAACAAGTCACTAGTGTGTGTGTGTGTGGGGGGGGCAATGGATTTCTGATGGGCCAGCCATTCCCTCCAAAGCCACAGCTGATGTCCTGTTAACCCCATAGCTTCTCTCCAATCATCATCTTTTTGGACAACCCAAAATCAATCGTGGGCCTCTCTTCCCTCATTTCTTCACATTGTCATCTACTTAATTTCATGACATCTTTCCTAATTCCCCTTTCAGTGCTTTTTTATCAGTCTCCACTTTTATTCTGTTTCTTGTTGACATTGACAGGTTCCTAGATTTCACCAGATTTTTTTTTAGCACCCATTTGTCAAACCAAAAGCCTCCTCATTTGATTATGTAGTGTCAAGCAGCAATGATCATGCCCAGATTATTTTTTTCTGTATGCTAATTCTGACTTCTAATTCTAATTCTGCTGTTAAGACTAAGAATAAAACAAGAATATTTATTCTATCTTATATAATGATGCAAATTCTAGCCCTGGAAATAAGGAAAGAAAAAAAATGAACAACAAGATTGAGAAGGAGAACGTAACACTTACTTGGTCAACATGCAACCCATGATCTTGCATGCAGAAAATCCTTGAAAGCCCTATAAACTATATGTAGCGAGATATTCACCTTGTCCACACCTGTGGCTTAGGCCACGCCCATTGGGGGGTGGAGACAGGGCCTGACATGACCTTGGGGAAAAAGGCTGGGAAAGGGTTGGGCTGCTCTCTTTGGTGGTGGACACTGGAAGGCTTAGGATCCGGTGGAACCCACCGCGTTCATCTGCCTATGTTGTGAGTTATTTTCCCTTAATAAACATCTATTCAGCCTAATTGTTTATCCTGATCCTTATTAAATCACAATAACTATTAAAATAATTTCACAAAGTTCTAAGATACAAAATTAATATATGAAGACATGCTTAATTTCTATGTACTAGCAAGTAATTCTTTTTTTTTTCATTTTTTAAATTTCATTTTACATCCCAGCCACAGTTTTTCTTCCAACCTTCTTCCCCACCACCCCAGACTCCTCCTACCAACTTTTAATTCTCCCCCCCACCCCTGTATGTATATACATGTATACATGCATATGTGTTCATGCATATGTGAATTGGAGGCCAAAGATCACTGCTGGATGTCTTCTCGGTCACCCTCTATTGTAGTTGTTTTTTTTTTTTTTTTTCATTTTACATTTCAACCACAGTTCTTCTTCCCACCTCCCCCACCTCCTGACTAGCCCTGCCTTAGTCAACTCCTCCTCACAGGAAAAGGCTCCCATGAGTAGTCAACATGATCTGACACCATAGGTTTGGGCAGCACAATATTATCCTGGTACATTAGCTAACAAAAAATTCTAAGAATGAAATTAAGAAAATTATAGTACAATTACAACAATGAAATATTTAGAAATAAACTTAAAGAACTATAATATTTATAACCCTAACACCTCAAAATACTGTTGAGATAAAAACAAGAAGACTTAAATGAATAAAAATATCCACTGTTAATTGACCAGATGATTTAATATTATTAGATGGTAAGGATTCAAAATTCACGTATGTGTTAGCCATAATAACTTCCAAAATCTTATCTAGTTTCTTTTTATATATTCACTAGCAAACTAAAAAAGTTGTTGTGTATAAATATATACACCTATGTAAGAGGGTTAAAAACGTCCTTAAAGAAAATAAAAGTTGGAAAATGGAAATCCTGATTTCACATTTTATGGAAAATAACCATAATTAAGGAATGTGAATTTAGAACAAAATCATAGGTGATTTGGCTTTTGAAATGAAGATCAAGATAATACAGTTGATAAATAATGGTCTTCTCATCAATGATGTTAGAGTATTTGATTTTTCACAGAAAGAAGGAAACTATATTTCTCCCTAATTATTACATAAAAATCAAATTAAAATTAAATTAAAGCCTAAACTATAAGACTTTTAGAATAAAACCTAAGGGCAAATCTTTATAAGCTTGAGGTAGCAAACTCTAACTTAGACATAAAGTGACAACTAATTTTAAAAATTAGACTTCAACAAAATTAAAAGTTGTATGCATAAAAGAAACTATCTTAAAATCTCAGAGACAATGCACAGAATAAGGGGAAATACTTTCAAGTGATTTATCCAACAAGGGATCTGTAAAAATATTATATAAAGAACTCTTTGACTCAGTGATAAAAGGCAATCCAACTGAAAAAAAAAATGATAATGGTTTTGTTTGGTCTGGTTTGGTTTTTTTGAAGATGAGTTTTACTATGTAGTCATGAGCCAGACATTTTTCAACTCCAGAATTCTAGAATTGCAAGAATGCGATCCTTTGGCAGGCTGTAATAATTCATTTCCACAAACACTTTGCATGGGATCTCTTATATAAAGATTGACAAGTACTAGCTAATTTGCTGACAAATGGAACCCCCATGCACATAAGTAGGAATGGGAAAATGTAATAGCTGCTTTGGGAAATGTTTAGCAAATCCTCAAATATCACACATGCTTATGATTCCACTTTTGTGCCCAATGCCCCTTAAAACTCTGTCCATGAATATTCATAGCTTCAAAACTTAGAAACAACTAAAATGCCTGTAAGCTGACATAAACAATATATGAAGCATTATTGGCTATGAAAGAATGTGTTCTAGAAACAGATGGAAACAGATGCAGAAATCCATAACTAACCAATGGGCCAATCTCCTGGAGTACAATCAAAGTGAGGGAGGAGTGATAATATGAACAAAGGAGTCGAGACCATGATGGGGAAACTATCACAAGCTGACCTTAGCTAGTGAGAGATCACTGACTTAGGTCTGGCAAATGCAAAAGACAGAACTAGACTCCCTTAATACAGGAGACAATGGTGTGACTGGGACAATATATGAGGGCACTGGCAGTGGGTCCAAGATCTAACTCTACTGTACAAACTGACTTATCTCTGTACGGAGAGATACCTTGCTCAGCCTAGAGACTGGGGTGTGTGGTGTGGTGTGGGGAGGGGGAGGTCCTGCCTTAATGAGATGATGGGACAGATTTAGTAGACTTCATAGGGGAGGACTTATCCTCTCTGAGGAAGCAAATGGGAAGCGGGGTGGGGGGAAGTCAGGGTGATGTGAGGAGAAGACAGAAGGGGGAACTGGGATTGGAATGTAAAAAGTAAATTTTAAAAAGTGTGTTCTACACAATGGGTAAACTTCATAAACATTACCCTAAGTAAAAGAAGCTAGACTCAAGGGACCACATTGTAACCACTTACTTAGCTATGACCCCATTCCTATTGAATGACCACAATAGAAAAGTCCATTACAGCCGAGAGCCAACTACCTTCTGCCTGGAGCTGATCTGTATGGGAGGAAGGAAATGTGTGTGTGTGTGTGTGTGTGTGTGTGTGTGTGTGTGTGTGTGTGTGTGTGTTTGCTAATGGGCATAGAGTTTTTGTGTGGCGGGAGGAACATTTTAAATTGTGTGATCATTTCATGACACCCTGCGTACAAAAAGCCAACCATCACACAGTTTAAAGGGGTAAAATGAATACCATACCATATATTTTAATGAAGTTGTAAAAATTTTCTGCAAGGAGAACAGTGGCCACATTTAAAGTGATGCTTTCCCCACATGATTATAAATCTCTACCTTTTCATATTACCTGTTGATGGGGACACTTTTCCTTTTTATAGAGATTTGTGTGTCTGTGTTCCTCCTTCAGGCCAGATGCCTGTGGTAGCAGGAAGAGGGCATCAGATCCCCTGGAGCTAGAGTTTCAGTTGTGAGCCACCATGTTGGCACTGGGAATCGAACCCAGCTCCTCTGTAATAGCAGCAAGTATTTGTAACCTCTAAGGAATTTCCCTAGCCTCATCATACTTACTGTTTTTATTTTTTAATATTTTTATTTAGAAACAATCTTATTTTACATGTTAATACCCTGTTCCCTCTCCCTCCCATCCTCTCATACTCCCCACTGACCTCCCCAACATACCCCCCCAACTCCTCAAGGATAGTGAGGCCTTTCATGGGGGATTACATCATCTGTGGAAGGGCCTAGGCCCTCCTCCATGTATCTGGGCTGAAGTAGTATCCCTCCATACTACTAGGATCCCAAAGTCCATTTATGCGCTAGAGGTAAATACTGGTTCCACTGTTAGATGTCTCATAGACTGGCCAGGCCTCCTAACTGGCCCACATTCAGAGGGCTTGGTTTGATCCAATGCTGGTTCCCCAGCTTATGACTGGGGTCCATGTGCTCTCACTTGGTCAAATCAGCTGTTTCTGTGGTTTTCTCCAGCACAGTCTTGACTTCTAGAAAAGAGATATCATAATAGAGGGAGCCAGTGTAGGTTTAAAGAGAAATCTGGCACTAAGAAAATGTCCAGAGATCCATAAAGATGACATCAACTAAGAATCTAGGCAGTAGTGGAGAGGCTGATTTGATGCTCTTCCCCTATAATGAAATTGATGACTACCTTATATGCCATCCTAGAGCCTTCATCCAGTAGCTGATGGAAGCAGAAGCAGAACCCACAGCTGAACACTGAGCTGAACTCCTGGAAGCCCGTTGCAGAGAGGGAAGAGGGTTGAGCAAAGAAGTCATACTTACTTTTTAAACTGTTTTTCATTTCTTTTTGCTTTTCCATGGTTATCTGTAATCAAACCAGTATGTTTATATACAAGCAACGTAACATATTACTTGTGAATTATAAACCTTTTGCCGTAGTTATTTAACATTTTGAAAATTTTATTTGTGGCAGCTTTGGACTCCATTAAAAAAATCTTATTATATTGTCTTTTATCCATCTTTATGGGGTTTTGTTTATTTGTTTGTTTTTTTAGTTTAAGACTTATTTTAAAGTGTGTGTGTATAGTAAGAATTTTTTTCTCTTTTGGGGGGCCCACCACCTCACTCCCAAATGAATCACACACAGAGGCTTATTCTTAATTATGAGTGTCCAGCCTTAGCTTGGCTTGTTCCTAGCCAGCTTTTCTTAAATTATCCCATCTACATTGTGCCTCTGGTCTTTTCCTGTTCTCTTACTTCTGTAAATCTTATTCTTACTCTGTGGATTCTATGTAGGAGGATGGCTGGGTGGCTGCCCTGGAAGTCCTCCTCTCCTTGTTCTCTGGTTGCTCCTCCTCCTGCTCCTCTTCCTCCTCAGTCCACCTTCCGTTTATTCTGTCTGCCAGCCCCACCTATCCTTGCTCCTGACTCACTATTGGCTGTTCAGCTCTTTATTAGTACCATCAGGTGTTTTAGACAAGCAAAGAACCACGGCTTCACAGAGTTAAACAAATGCAACATAAACCAAAGTCATACACCTTAATGTAATATTCTACCGTGTGTGTGTTTGTGTGTGTATGTGTGTGCGCACATGCCTGTGTGCGTGTGTGTGCATGTGCGTGTGCATGTACGTGTGTGCGTGTGTGCGTGTGTCGTGTGTGTGTGTGTGTGTGTGTGTGTGTGTTAGTATGGGAGTGAAGATGTGTGCAGGGGTCAGAAGAGTATATGATCCTCTGTAGCTGGATTGACTGGGTGCTGGGAACTGAATTCCAGTCCTCTGGAAAGGCAAGAAGTACTCAGTCCCTGAGCAGTCTCCCTGTCATTTTTAATCTTCCCCTTAATTTGTATTGTTGTCAGAAAGGTCTTTTTCAAGGTGACAAAACACGTTCATGTTTTTCTGTGATTTTTTAATTATATGCACTGATGACCTCTGTTTAAATATTGTAATTGCATAGTTGTCATGTGACATTTTATTGGCATATTTTAACTGAACAAAATAGTGAGTTTCATTATAATATTTCCATGTACCTATGTATCACAGACATAGTCTCATTCACCACCCTCCCACTTTCCTCTCCTTTCCCATTCCTGGTTCTCACAGCCTCTCTCAAATAGTCCTGTATTCTGTCTCAAGCCTTTTCTTCAAGCATAAGATTCAATTCGACAAATAAGAGAAACCAAGTCAAGCTAGTCTCTCTGGGCCTCTCTTCATCTTCTAAAACTTCTAAAATTTTATCTTCATGATTAAAATGTTGACCTATCTGGAACTTACGTTGAAACACAAGTCTAGCCTCACTGTTTCTATAGCATCTGATTCTTGTCCCTTTTAGACATGGTGATGTATTTTTCTTTCATTCACCAGTTTGTACTGTTGCATTAAGTTTGCAGTTATTCAGGTCAGTTTTATATGCAATCATCTCCTCACTTAACCACCTTCCTGTCTGTAAGTATCCTCTCTCCATCGTTTTACCTTTGTAGCTCTCTGATCTGAGATGGCGAGAAACTGGTATTTCTCCTTTTTCCAGGTATATTGGATTGTCTTCTCATGTGTGTATTTATGTATACATGCACTTGCACAGAAGAGCTTCAGAACAGACTCATCCAGGTTTTAAATAGGAAAAATAAAAGGACACAATATTAACAATGGAAGATGCTCCTTAAAGCATGAAGATTGCACAGTCTTTTCGCACTTAGCTCAAACAGACACTTTACTGTTTCCCTGACTTAGAAGATGTTTTGTGTGTACCAGTTTTTAAAAAATAATTTATTGGTAAAAGTCTTACGTTTCATTAAGGTGGTGGATACATTGGATCTAAATAGTTTTGTGGATCCTTTCTTTTTGTTTTGTTTTCCATTTAAAATATTATGCAGTACTAACTACTAAACTTTATCATATGAAATCTAAGATTAATATGAAGGAATTTCATCAACTTCAGATGGTTGAAACTCACAATTGGTTACGGTTTCTTTTTCCTTCACAGATGAGGAAATGGAGGTACCAAGGTTTCAGTAACTTACCAGGTTTACACAATTACAACCAAGCTAGATTTTAGAACAAAACAATAGAGGTCTCTTTCTTGTCACCCCTTCTCTGGGTTGTGTCTTTATGCAGAGTGGAGCTGAGGAGAGGCTTCTGGAATTTCAAGTTCCTCTTTGAAACCCATGAAAACCAGGAGATAATGAACACACCACCTGAATTCACATTGGCTTTCAGGTTCGTGATTATTTCTGTTAAGGAAGACACTGAATAGTGTGCAGATGTTAAAAGTTAAAAACAGGGCTGTGAACCACTGCCTTAGCAGACATCATGAAACCAATTTGTTAGCTAGATGTAAGATAGTCAGTATGTCATCTCTAAGACTGACTTCTAAGAATCCAGACAACCCTCTCTGATTAAGGTGCTAAAATCCTATACAACAGCCCCTACAACAAACCCAAAAATACTCAGACTAGCTTAATAATTGACAGCTGCCTTATTCCTACTTCCAACTTATGATTGACCAGAGAAACCTAAATATAGACACCCCACCCCAACCCCCGGGAAAACAACCACATGACCACTTCTATATAACTTAGCTGTGGCTTTCCACACAGCCTGTCTTGATTCAGACACAGTTGAGCCTTCCCTCTCCTCTCCAGAAAGCTGTCCCCATCTCTGCCTGCCTCTGTTTGCTAAGCACTAGAGATGGTAGCTGACTCTCCTGCTATAGTAAGCTCTAAATAAATAGCATTTGCTTTTTTCATCTGGGTGGTCTCCATTTGGTTTCCAAAGTGCTATTATTTTTTTTTTTTTTGAGTACATGTGTCTGTATTTTCCATTACGTTAGGGGTGGAAGACACAGCACTTTATTTATCCTGTGTTCTAACTTCCTGAGTATAATATGGTGCACTTTTTCATATTTAAACTATTTTTTGACTAGATTTCTTGGAAATTTAACTTGCTTAATTTCCAGGTGCTGTTTAGAAATGCCTCTCTTGTAGTAGCTATTTACAGCTCAATAAATTATGTTGAAAAGACTTCTTCCTTCAGCAGAGGTGACGATGACAGTGGTGATAACTAAGGTGTTGTGTTAGTAATACTATCATACTTTGTCCGTGAAACACTATTTTAGTTAAACATTAACTTCAACACAACTGAAGAACTGTGAGGACACTATGAGGACTCCTGCTTGATGTGTAGAGAATTTAAAGACCAAAGTTTAGCTACCTTCAGCCAATACTGGACACTAAGGGAGCCAAGTTTTAATACAGGAACCTTAGCATAGAGTGGATGCTTTTAACTGCTAAACTGTATCACCTCTCAGTCTTAAATGCAGGTTTAATTATGCTCACTTTGTTTCAGAAACCTAAATATACCATCCTGAGGACACAAAAGTAAATAAAATAGAATCCCTGCCAGAGGAAGTTTGGCATGTTGTAAATTTGCATCTTTGGAGTAGAGGGAACGTGTCAGGGCGCATAGAGTAGGAGGCTGTGTAGGGGCTTCAGAAGGTGGGTTTTGTGGCAGAAACTTACTCGCCCAGGAAATCAGCCAAGGGTTGATTGGAAATAAGGCTTCAGGGGAAGTGGGAAAACAGCAAGGTCCTTGGAGAGAAAGGAAGTAGACTCCGCACTTCTGTGTGAGGTCTTTAAAATCTGCCCAAACTTTACAAAAAAAAAAAAAAAAAAAAAAAGAAAAAAAAAAGAAAGAAAGAAAAAAGACAGAATACAGAAGAGTTAAGTGTAAGTGTGGTGGGGAGTGGGAGTTAAGTAGAGTTAAGTATGCCTATATTCCCTTTGTTTTGAGTCAAAACTCTTTGCAGGGCAGAACAATCAAGTCAGAGTTTCTGAGAGGACAGGCCCTGAAGAACAGGTAAAGTGAGGTACTCCACTTAGTGCACCATGGCCTTTGTTGGAAGAGACACAAGACAAGCTGGATGGTGAGCAGGAGGTGAGATTGGGTAGCAGTGAGATCAGCATCCTGAGAGCTGCTTCTGGCCCTCTGATCCTGTCTGGATGAAGCAATTTAACTACTTTTGGATGTTTGTTACCTTAATGTAAAATAAGGCACTATTACCCCCAATTTTCAAGATTCTGAAATTCTAATCATAGAAGCAAAATTAAACTTTGGTGAAAGCACTTCACCTTTTTAAATAAAGACAGTCTTAGCAATCTCTGCATAGAATCAGCTGAAGTTCTGTCACCCATAAAAGTGACCCCGGGGAGAGGGTTATTGCTTTCCAAACACAATAAAAACCCCATGAAACAAAAGTGTTTGAAAGTCTCCCAATATAAACAGAGTGCTTCTTTTCTATTAAAGCATTAAAACAGTTCTATAAAAAGCAGAAAATTCCTGGAGCCTCAACTGCCAAATCTATTCCTGAATTCCAAGTGTCTGCCTCTCCAGTTGGCATTCTGATCTCAAAGCTGTTATGGATGAAGGGGGTGGGGAGAGTCCTCTTTAAGTCTTCTTTGGCCGGAGCCCAAGTGTGTCAGCGTTGCTCCTGGCTGTGGTTTTCCTCCTCTGCAATGGCTATTTCTAAACCATGGTCTTTTAGGTTGAACAAGCAAATGGGGTGGTGGTCTCACTGCAGAGGAGCTGCAATAAAGAAAGCTGGAGTTGCCTTGCATGAGGCCAACATGATGAGAGGCAATACCAGATGATTTCCTAACTTCCACATCTGTTTGGAAAGTACAGGTCAGCCAACATGAAGTTATCATGCTATGGAATTAGCTATTTTTATAAAAGGAAATCTAGAGCATAGGTTTAAAAAAAAAGTTAAGCCACATTCATTCTGTTATGATTGATAACATTTTACCAAGTTTTGACAAAAAAGATAGTATATTGTTACATTGTTATACAACTCCAATCATATAATAGCAACAATGTATACCCTATTAGCAAGGACTCTTAGTTTAAATGGCATAATGAATGTAATCCTTGAGTTTGATTCCCCAAATTTCTTAGACTAAATCAGGAGTTTCATAGGAAATAGTTTCGAAGCTCCAGTCCTACTGTAAAACATACTGGTACTTCAAGACATCATGTCCTACATGATGTTACAGGAGGAATCAGACCAAGTACAAGATGAAGGCTGACTTGGGTCAGTTCCTGTGGTCTTACTTCCTGCTTCAAGTGACTGAGGAGGTCCTAATACTCTTAGTACTAAAGTTGTATTTTTGTCTACAACGTTTGATTTGGTTCAAGATTTGAATTTGGTGTGTATAATTTCTTTCTCATTTAAAAGCCCACTATTTTTAGTTGTGAATATAGTATCTCCCTATACTTAATGGTATTCAAATACAATCTGTATTAACTTCTAACACAAAAACTAAATAGGAAGGAAGTGAAGGTACTGGATGTCATGCATCTATGCTGTCCTGCTTCCACTGCCTTGTGGGTAATGCCTTAGAGTTACATGGTACAAAGGAAAGGAACCACTATGAGTCAGACAAATCTGCTTTAGCTCATGTTCGCCCAATTCATTGCCTACTTGAAAAGCCTACTTTTTGAAGGAGCAATAACAAACTGAGGCAAAATGCATACAGCAGGACATTTTTATAAAAACAAAACTGTTCTTAAATATACATTGAAAAAGTAAAGTAACACAAAGGGGTCAATCTTATTGTGCTCTGTAGTCATACTCGTTAACTCTCCCCAAAAGAGGGTAAGTATTATAATAAGAGCACAACCACATTCCAACATCTTTTCTCTTCCAGTTGTTTTCAATGCCTTCCATTCTCTGGTTAAGACTTATACTGGGCCTGTTTCATATATCTGTAATGTTTTCAAGAGGTCAGTGAATTATTCTTGAGACTGATGAAATTTTGTTGTTGTTGGAAACCTGCAGTCTCACCCTGTTGGGCCATGCCCAACCCCCACCTTTTTAATAGTAATAAGAGGTGGGAATGTTGAGGCTCGGCAGTCTGTGGGCCCCGCCTCTGATGGGCAGGACGTGTAATCACTACGTCAGGCCTTACCTGGCTGGGCGGAGACTGGGTTATGCAAGCCCCGCTGCCCAAGCTACCTGGCCGCAGAGACTGGGTTAAGCATGCGCAAGCTCCCCTTTTAAAGCAAGCGCGCCAAGCGCACCTCAATCTCTTGCTTCTCTCTCTTGTCCCTCTCTTGCTTCTCTCTTGTTTCTCTTGTCCCTCTTTCTCTTGTCCCTCTCTCTTGTCCCTCTCTCTTGTCTCTCTCTTTCTTGCTCTCTCTGGGGCCCTCTCTCTCTCTCTCTCTCTCTCTCTCTCTCTCTCTCTCTCTCTCTCTCTCTCTTTTCTCTCTCTCTTCCCGCTTTCAGTTGGCCACCAGCTACCCCCCTCTTTCCTCTCCCCTCTCTCAATAAACTCCACGTGGGCGCTCAATCTCGTGTTTGTGTTTCTTAGGCCCTAGCAGCTGTAAAACAACAACAGTTGTGGTGTATAACCTATTCTAATCTTCCCACATGTCTGAGTAAGCACTAGTCTTACCACCCAGTTTCTTTGATCTCATAGCCTAAGGTCCCACTTTGATAAGTTGGTTTGCAGCATCCAAGTACCTCAAGTACCTCTCGTTTCTTTGGCATTTGCTAAATCCCAGCCCCCACACCTCAATTTTGGATCTGGAAGAAAACAAATTTTTCAAGAGTGAAAAGCCACAGCATCCATGACATGTAATGTACCATGGTCATCCAGTCTGAAGGATGAAATAAGATATTCACCCTGTGGTGCACTATAAGTAGAATGCTGTCAGACTGTCTTCCCTTGCTGGCTGAATGCATGTTGGAGGATGTGCCTGGGCAGAGATTCATGAGCACTCTCTCTCCCATAGATCCCCCAGCCTATCTGTGTGTACTATCTAAGTGTCTGTCCCCCTCTGACAGGTAGGATGAAGTTTGTCCTGGTAGTCACACACAGCCAAGTCTGTCTTTGATATTTTATTAAGCTCATGGTTTACTGTCACTTCCTGTGACTTATAGAGAAAACCAGAAATAAGCTTAGTTTGTCCACAGCTTCCAGATTGCTTTCCACTCTGAATAGTGAGCTCTCTCTACTAAAAATGTTTCCCATTACCAAACAAATGTCCAGAGTGGAAAATAGTTCTATGATCTAAACACAGATTTTGGAGAAAATTTAAGCACTTGTTGGCAGAAAATCTAGTGCCCCAGTGTGTGTGTCTCTGTGTCCCTCTGTGTGTGTTTGTGCATGTGTGAGTGTATGTGTGCAATGTGTGTGTGTGTGTGTGTGCATGTGTGTGTGTGTGTGTGTGTGTGTGTGTAGTATATAGTTGTGTTGTGGAGCAGTGGGTTGTTTGTGTGTATTTTTGTGTAAATTGTTTGTATGTGTTTGGGAGTGAGTGTTAGTGTGTGTGTGTGTGTGTGTGTTATGGGGGGATCCTATATGTGTGTATATGTGAAGGGTGGGGGCTGGGAGTATGTGTGAAGATTGCATGGAGTATGTAAGGTGTGTGTGCATGTGTATGTGTCTGTGTATGTATGTGTGCATAAGTGTGTCTGTGTAGGGTGAACATGGATGTGTGTGAAGTGTGTGTGTGTGTGTGTGTGTCATGAGTATTTGTGTATGTGTGTGTGTGCGTGTGTGTGTGTGTGTGTGTGTGTAAATTTACACATTCTTTTTCCTGGTTTAAAAAACAGCATGATTACAACTTCATGTAGCAGTGCACAGATTAGAGAAAACTTTTGATATAGATGTACTTTTTCAGGGCTTTCCTCCTTCCTTAGTGATCCTAGGAACCATAATTGTGAACAGTAGAGAACACATTGCCAGATGTTTGTCGCTCCATAGCGCTCAGAGGATGCTTCGGGGAATTCTGACGTTTTGGGGCTAGGGACCTTGTTATGCTTGAAGCTTCACTGTTGGAACATCAACATTCTTTGCTTTCTCTTTGCAAAATATTTGCTGCAAAGTGTAAATAAAGAAAGATGAGTATTTCTTCACATTGCTGGGTGGAAACATCTGACATCTGGGCTTGTGTTTACGCCTCCTGCACTGCAGGCTGGTCCTTCAAAGCAGTTTGGAGGTTTGCTTTCACTTGCTTCAATGTCCAGAAAGTAACCTTAATGTTTTTTTTAGGAAAATGAATTTTTTCCAACCATATGGAGCATCTTAAATATTTGAGCGAAACAACATGTCACTAAAAGGGGACGTTTTCCAATTTATCTTTACAGCACACCTGCTTATGTCCCAAGGGCTTTGTGTCACTCAGGGCCCCACCTACATAGTCTAAATATAAGATCCCAAAATAACATAGTGCCTTTGGTGGTATCATTTAAAAGCAAATTTCTACCTTGCCCCCTCCAAACAATGAGATTACAAAGAATCATACAGCAGACTAAAGCAAATAAATAAGGAATGAGAGAGAAAAGTGGGCTGGGAATGGAATGGAAATTCAGCATAAAATGAGGGTAGGAGACCAGGCAGAACCTTCATAGCCTTAGCACACAGACCGTACACTCAGTATAGTGTGGCTGCCATTCATCTCTGCAAACAAGTCAAAAACACAAGCACAATTAATCGTGTGAGGTTCAATGTTTGGAAAGACAAAAAAACTGCTTGGCAGATGTTCTCTTTTATTTATACAGACAAGCTATAAAAATTTTTTCCTATCTGCCTCCTGAAGGAAATATGTTCATTTAGAGAAGAATATATTCGTTGTCATTCTTGCTATGACTATAGCAATGCTCAAATAATGCTTCTCGACACATGTCCAGAAAGTCTCCACAAGGCAAAGTCTGGAAAAGGAATCCCATGTTGTTGTTTGAGAGCACAGACCAATGGTGGTCTCCTAGAATCCAAGATTGCATCTCATTCACTAACTGTTGGCTTCAAGAGGAATTCTCCATATTCTATGTAAGTATCCACCCATCAGCCTGTTTGTTCAACAGACTACTTGTAAAGCACATTGTTCCTGGTGCTGGGGAAATAATGCAAACTAGATGTCTGTTTGTATAGGGCTGACAGGAGGAAAGGCCAATTAAAAGGGTAGAAGTAGAAAGCAGTGGATCAAAAGTTAAATGGGGATCATTGTTTAATGGGCTGGTCAAAAGATGCTCCTCCTTCCCTCTCTGTTTCTGTGAGTGTGTGTGTGTGTGTGTGTGTGTGTGTGTGTGTGTGTGTGTGTGTGTATGTGTATGTGTGTGTTGTATGTATGGTGTATGTGTATATATGTAGTATATTTGTGTATTGTATGTGTGTGTGTGTGTCTGTCTGTCTGTGTGTGTGTGGTGTTGTGTGTGCATGTGTGTGGTATATATGGTTTATAATGTGTGTGTGTGTGTTGTATGTATGGTATATATGTATATATGTAGTATATTTGTGTATTGTACGTGTGTGTGTATGTGTGGTGTGGTGTGTGCATGTGTGTGGTATATATTATATATGGTTTATGTGTGTGTGTGTGTGTGTGTGTGTGTGTGTGTTGATGTGTGTGTGTGTGTGTGGTGTGGTGTGTGCATGTGTGTGGTATATATTATATATGGTTTATGATGTGTGTGTGTGGGTGTGGTGTGGTGTGTGCATGTGTGTGGTATATATTATATATGGTTTATGATGTGTGTGATGTGTGTGTGTGTGTGTGGTATGGTGTGGTGTGTGCATGTGTTTGGTGTAGGCCAGAGATATCAGGTGTCTCCCTCAATCCCTCCCCACCTTGTTTTTGAGACAGGATCCTCATTGTACCTCCCTAATTTGCCCATATTAACTAGCCAGCAAGCTTCAGGAAGCATCCTGTCTACCTCAATGAGATTACGGGAGCTCCTGACACCTTTAATGTGTGAGTGCTGGGGATCAAACTCAGGTCTCTATGCTTATTTGTCAAGCACATTACCAAGTGAGACATCTTCCAAGGCCCAGAAAATAACAACAGAGCTGAGATGAGGGATGAGAAGAAAGTCAGAAAAATTCTGAGACACCCCAGCAATCTCTAGAGCCAACTATTGATGCAATTGTTCAGGATTGGATTTGAATTTGCAGTGACCTAGAATCCTACAGATAGAACCATACAGAACAAAGAGGATTAGATGGCAGGAATACCCAGGTCTACATTATTGTGGTTTAATATGGATCAGGAAAAACAAATAGGCCGAATAGATGTTTATTCAGGGAGAAATAACTTACAACCTAGGTAGATGAACACCAGCAAGTTCCACCGGATGCTCTCCACTCCATGTCCTGCCAGCAAGACAGCATTCCCTGGCTCCTCCTCAGACCTAGTTCCATAGGTCACTTCCGCCCCTGGCTCCACCCACAATAGGTGTGGTCAGTGCCACAGAAGCAGACAAAGTGAATATCCCACTGTACTACATAGCTCATATGTAGAAACTAGAAAGAAAATCACCTACTGGAAAGTCTTGAATCTCACTACTTGGACACCTTAATGCCATGTAAATATGGTAATTATTTATTATTCTATTGTGTTGGAAGAATATCTTTAACATATGCTTGAAAAATTGCAGCAGTACATATGAATTATATTAATTACTTTCCGGATTGCTACAACAAAATACCTGATCAAAACAATTTAGAGAAGGAATGACTTATTTTGGCTTCTACTTTGAGAAATTCCTCATATTGAAGACATCATGGAGGCAGGCACACACAAGGCAGCTGGTCTCTTTGCATCCTCAGTCAGGGTGCAGAGCACAGCAAATTCTACTGCTCAGCTGGCTTTCAACTTTTTATTGAATCCAGCACCCCAACTAATAGACGGGTGCCACCCATATTTAGGGTGGATCCTCCTACATGAGTTAATCTCAATCTGTAAAATCACCTATCAAGAGTCCCAGAAGTATTTGTCTCCAAGGTGATTTGGGATCCTGTCAAGTTGACAAAATAAACCATCACGTAGATATCTAAAATGTTACTTGATTTATATTGATTGCTACTTAAGAATGCTTCTGCATTATTTTGGTATTGTGCTCAGTAGAGGGCCACACTTAACATGTCAGTCAAAGTCAAAAACATATCATCACACTATACAGTTAGACCCACCAAATTCATGGTCAGCAAAACTTCTTAGATGAAATTTCAGGGATTTTGTGTCTACCAGGGGTGAGAAAAATCAGTTTTAGAGGTGATAGAATTTTTTCAGGTGCTAAGGAGCCATTAGGGGTACCATATCAGAGAGAGAGATGAGTTATCAGCCGGCACACAAGCAGTAAACCATCTCCAAAAGTATTTTTTTAAAAATTGATTTAAATATTTGTGTGTGTGTGCGTGTGCGTATGCGTGTGCGCGCGCGTGTGTGTGTGTGTGTGTGTGTGTGTGTGTGTGTGTGTGTGTGTGTGTGTATTTGTGTGTGCCCATGAGCACAGGTACTCACAAATGCCAGAGACATGGGCTCCCTCTCAAACTGGACTTAAGAGCAGTGTAAGCCTCCTGATAGGATACTGGAAACTGAACTTGCAATCCAGGCTCCTAATCATGAAACTGCATCTCCAGCCACTGCCACAATATTTTTTGTTTGTTTTCTTTCTTAATGTGAGTGAGTCCTCTGTCCTTGGCTCCTTTAGAGTATTATAGCAAGAGACTGGAAATAAAAAGGATCTCACAGCTGTCAGACTGTCCATGAGCTCTCCCTTGTTCAGGTCAGAAGTTTCTGTGGGTTTCTCCAGCCTGGTCTTGACCCCTTTGCTCATCACTCCTCCCTCTCTGCAACTGGATTCCAGGAGTTTGGCTTAATGTTTAGCTGTGGGTGTCTGCTTCTGCTTCCATCAGCTACTAGATGAGGGCTCTATGATGGTATATAAATTAGTTATCAATCTCATTATCAGGGAAGGGCATTTAAGGTAGCCTCTCCACTGTTGCTTAGATTCTTAGTTGGGGTCATCCTTGAAGATCTCTGAACATTTCCCTGTGCCAGATTTCTCTTAATACCTATAATGGCTTCCTCTATTATGGTATCTCTTTTCTTGCTCTCTTCTATTCTTTCCCTGACTCAATCTTCGTGCTCCCTCATGCCCACCTCTCCCCTCCTCTCCAGCATAGGACAGACCCAGACTTCTTGAATGTGAATGTTAGTTAGGAGGACTGGGCAGTCTATGGGGCCTCTTGTAGTGAATCAGTATTTATCCCTAGTATACGAATGGACTTTGCGAGCCCATTCCACATAGATGGACACTCCCTCAGTCTAGACACATGGGGAGGACCTTGGCCCAGCTCCAAAAGATATGACCAACTTTAAAGACTCCCCATGGAAGTCTGCTCCCTGGGGAGCAGAAAGAAGATGAGATGGAGGTTGGTGGGGGAAATGGGAGGACAGGAGGTTGTAGGAACTGTGATTGACATGTAAAACAGCTTGTTTCGAATTTAACTTAAAAAAAAAACTATCAAAAGAAAAAAAGAATCTCACCTAGATAGACATCATGAAGGATTTTAGGAACTTCCAAGCTTGCTGAGATACAAAAGCCAGGAAGTGCTGTGATGGGTGTGGAAATGCAATCTCAGAAGATCTGTGAAATTCACAGCCACAGCTCTGCACATGTTGAGTCAATCCTAGTGTGTAAGGGCAGCACACTTCAATACTATATCCATTGCTTTGAAGGCTTTAAAACTAGCAGAAGTGTCTTTTAAAATATATATTTTGGGATGAACATGACACCGTCTTTTAATATTTGGCAACACCTTGAAAACAGCTGTCACAGGTGGTTCTTTTTTCATATTTTCTTAGTTAACAATGCTGTGACATCAGTTGAAGGCTGCCAATAAATTATCATGTAAACAAATCTGCTCTACCCTGAAGATTCCAGAAGGAAAGCTAGGCTCTAAATCTGAAAACCAAAAACAGAACAACATATCCAAGAGTTTGGGCAGCACTGTCTCTGCTAACACAGGAAGTTCTGGCTTCTAATTGAACCTAGGGCCATCTGCATGCTACTACTCTGCTACCTTCCCAGCCTGAAAAGTGGCTTTTAAAAAGACAACACTATCATTCCTGCTTCTTCTGACCACAGTTAAATGTGGACTTTGACCTTGCTGTTCAGCTTAGTGAGTACTACATCCATGTCCATGAAAGTATGAATTCCTTTCGGGTCAGTGTGAAGGGGAAGCTAAAAGCCTACACTATTTCCAATGAGGTCTCAGCCTTTTACAAATCAACATGAACTGAATATTTGGAACTGGTACATGTTGCTATTTTCTGTATTTTCTACTTCTTTTGCAGTAGAGGAATCTACACAATCAACTCTTACCATTCTCCCTTCCTTGTCCCCTGTCAATGTTCTGAGTGTGTGTGAAAGATTGATTGGACAGGGGGTAAGGAAAGAAAGCTCCCTTCCCAGCCCCTTCTTAAGCAAATGATGTAATTAACTAGTTGGGAAGGAAGCCGAGTTTCTCACAAACAGAGAGTCCTACAAATCCATTTGTACTCGTCAGAATGTCTCACACCAAAGTAAACATGTCCTCCGTGTGGATTTCAAGACCCACACACCTACTGTAATCTAACTTAAAACACAGCGTGCTTCTAGGATGGCCAGGACTCCCTCATTGATCCTGACGAATTTAAGCCAAGACTTGGCAGTTTTTCAGTTCCTTGAGTCGGAGACTGCCAGTTGTCCTGAATTACTCCACCAATATCTCAGGCGAATGCTTTTTTCGCTTGCACACTGCACTGCACTACATCTTTAGGCAGGGTTGATGGAAAGGACATCAATAATCATGCTCCGTATTATTCTAGAACAATGCTGGACAAGCTCTAAAAGTCTGTGTTGTATGTGGGGCTTTGTTACCTCTAAAACAAAAGAGACTTTAAAGTCTGTGGAGACAGTGCCCTCTGCTCATCAGTGACAACTGACATTTCGGCGGCCTCTCACTCTGTTGTACTTCCAGTGGAGCTCCTGTGAGCATGGCTCCTCTGTCTCACAAATTCCCAGGGAACTCAACTACCATGGCCATTTCACAACAATGCTCCTATTTCTCCAAACCATGTAAGGATCTGCCCAGGTTTAGACAGCTAGGAAGAGTCATTGAATTTAAATATTTCTATCTGCCTATACAACCTCTCAGTGAACAACTGCCATGAGTTCAGACATTACTCAGACCAAAAGGGATCCCCAGCAGTGTCTCAAAGGCCTCTGCATTAACTGCCTACTAATGAATCAATTAAACCATACTTTTATTTACAACTACGGTGATGTCACCCTTCCATTAAAGCTAACATTTTAGAACTTAGTTCTTTTAAATAAAATTCTGACCTGCACATTAGTGCTTTTCACTCTGAGCTGGCAAAACGACTAAAGCACTATCAATGCTTGGCCACTGTTTTCCTCTGTGTCAGGAATTGCATTGTGCACTATTTTCATGTCAGCCTCTAAAGACTCCACGAGTTACATAGCATCTTCACTGTATTACAAAGTCAGGGTCATGCCAATATTTTACAGTAGAAATTCTACTGTAAAAATCATCATCGTAATAATAATAATAATAATAATAAAAGATGTGTTAGTTGCTTTGCCACTTACTGTCTGTGACACACCTTCTGGATTCCTCCCTGACTTTTGGGGTAATTGTTGGCTCTCCTAATTTCAAGGCTAAGCCTAAGTAATATATTTATATTACACGTGTGTGTGTGTGTGTCTGTCTGTGTGTCTGTGTGTGTGTGTGTGTGTGTGTGTGTGTGTGTGTGTGTGTGTCTTAAAGCACAAATACTGGTCTATGAGCCAATGTTGTAACAACAACAGAAGTATTCATAGATACATAAATCTTTTAAACCAAGAGGCATTGTGGGTAGTTTAGCTCTATTTCAATCTTCAGAAGAGGCAGTAGGAAACAGGGAGAGATGAATACAGGATCAGGAATGCAGAGTCACGGGTATGAGAAGTACATAGATCTGACTAAATACTTCCTATCCTTAGCAAATGCACGGTAAATTATCAATTAAGTGAAATAAAAGGAAGAGGTGAAGGTCACAGGGACTAATTCAAGAAGAGCTATAATAGTTAAAATAGTAAACTTTAACTTCCATATGACAGCTTTGTGAATTTATGGCATAAAGAGAAATGAGGTTTTCACTAGTTTTTAGTATGTTTGACATAGTGCCTCTCATGGTCATTATTTGAACTACAATGTCAGTAGTCATGTTAACAACTTCTATCTTCCACCACCCAATTGGGAGGGGTAAGTAAAAGAAAAAAATATCATTAAATTATAAAATAGCACAAAACCTCATTGGTAGAGTAGCAAGTCCTTCATGGTAGGTAATAAAAGAGAGAAAACAAATTCCTAGAAATAACAGATAAAAGATGAAGGCATCAAATTTAAAAAAATCTTTAAAAGTAAATTTAATAATAGCCAAGTATTTTATACAATTTCTAAAACAGTTTCTTGGAGATGCCAGTCAATGTGTTCACATTCCAAGAGCCAACAGATGGACAAAGGCATAATGCACTCTGCACATGAGCACGGTGTTCTGATCTGACAGCAGGTCCATGTTGTAAGGACCCATTCCCAGGGCTCTGTACAAAGCCATTCACACAGACTACATTCATAAGGAAGTTTCTCAGGTCACAGGCAACCTACTCCATTGGTAGCTGTTTCTGGATCTGATGCAAACTGTTGTTTAGCTGTTGATATTTACAAATGTCATCCATCTCCCATGACTATGACTAAGCATTTCCTTCTTTTTTTCTAGGGTGTGTTGTGGAAGATAGATTGTAACTTTCCTACCAAATTGTCAATCAAGATTCCATGGGAAGAGAATGTTCCGGAAGGACCCATTAAGGACTCACATGTCCTGAGTCTGTAACTTATGATATTAAAATATACAGATGTCCAAAGCCAGGCAAATCAAGGGCAAGATTTTTTGTTGGGAATATCTGTGTTATTTTAAACAAAGGACACAAATTGCTTTCTTAAAAGGTCATCCTTTAAATATCTTATTGTCATGCTGTGAAACCCCACTCAAAGCTGACTGGCACAGCCACTACACCTAAATAAATAGAGAGGGACATTTAGGGAATAAATGGAGAAACCTGCTATTTCTAACCCCAGCTCTGACCCTGCCTGACTTGGTGTGTGGTCCTGAGAAAGCCATTTAACCTCTTGGTAGCTCACATTCCCATTAGAATCTCAAATTTCAGAGGGTAAAGTGAGGATAGGAATTTGGAATTATCTTTCGTAAGGTCCAGGAATGCAGAAAGAAAGAATGAATATTTTCTAAATGCAGAATAAAAATAAATTTTAATAGAAAAGTATTTTGACTAAGAATTATATGTGGGTGGATCAAAGAGTTTGAACAACCTTAGATTCTGGTGTCAAATTAATCTTTTCTTTTCCAGTTGCAATTTAATATATTTTTGTTGATATGGAAAAATATAGATGTTTTTTAACAAGGAGAAAAAGTAGTTCCAACACAAATCTTAGCATAGTCACATATTTACTCTTGGGTCTGTTATTAAGAATGTGACTGGGGCACCCTGCCATATCCTACTTATACTAGTAAAGGAGATTTCTTTCTACACAAGAAGTTGGTTCACATGAGGAAGGTACTTCTAAAGGCAATTTCAGGCTCAAGTATTCAAAACAATTTTCATCTACAAGAATCACATGCACAAACACGCACAAACACACACACACACACACACACACACTCACACACACACACACACAGCACCCACCACACACCCACACACACACCAAACACTTTAATCTCTGGATTTCTAGACAGCCCCCTGAAATAGTTTTACAAAAATGCCAACATTAAAATCAGCTACTCTTTGATGATCCCATAATATGCAATCCATTTTTAAATTGTTTACACATAAGAATGGGAGAGACTAATACAGAGTGTGTAGTTGAGGAACAATTTTAAAATCCTTTAATGTAGAGACCACTGTATGAATTTTAGGAAGGAGACTAGGCACAGACAGGTTAAGTCACCTAACAAATGGAAATCGGTGGCTGGGATGGTATATATTGTAGACTCTTGGACATGTAAGAAACAACATCCTGGCTCCACCAAAAAAGCAGGTACTTTTATCTCAACAGAAAAGACAGAAAATGTTTGAGATTTTAGGAGTCAGCAAACATGTTCTATGCTAATTAAGAAACATCACTAGAATCCTCAATAGGACACATTTGTCTCTTGTGTGCATGAGCTCTGGCAATGTTGAGAAAAGAAAACAAATACGCACAGTTGAAGCCACAGCTGCTGGTAACCCGGGTCTCATGGACATCTGTCCCTTGTATTTGTGAAGTTCAACTGGCTGAAGGACTTCATTTAAATTAAATATTTCTCCGGGAGTTTCAGGTGTCAAGGACTATGAATTACTGGGGTTTTAGATATGGCTGATAAATAGTTCAAGCTTTCAAGGAGTATCCAGGTAGACTGTCTTATATACAAAGACTTCCAGATAGAAAAAACTCTACAAAGCAGAGAACAAAAAGACATAAGAGATCAAAATAAGGCAATTAGGATAGCTGAGAGCTAGATGCTAGATAAGTGTTGGGTGAGTAGAATGGTGAAGCAGAAACAGGGATGCCAGCAGGAGTAGAGACACGAATGAGCTACACATGACTTCTGGGCACAGCAAATGGTCATTTAGCCAAGTAGCCAGAAACAAAGAGGGGGGGTCATAAGTTGATACAAAAGGACCAGATCACATAAATGGAATGCAAAGGCATTGTACATTGCTATTGTAGGAAATACAGCACCATCAGAAACTTTTTAAAGGTCTGCTAATGGAACCCTGAAGATATGGATCACCGTGGACATGCTGATGGATGTGGATCACCAAAGGAAGTTTTATTTTGTTTGTGAAGGGATTGTGTGTGTGTGGGGGGGGTTGGTCTTAAGAGAGACTAAGATTGTAGTTGCTGAAAGGAGACTCCAAAGAGATTATTTTACAGCACGAGAAAAACCAAAAAACATATTCTGGATCTAGAATTTTTTTAAAATAAAAAGGATGGGACCTTGAAGAAGAGGAAAGAGACCAGAGGGAGAGGTGAGAAGAAAAGATAGGTGGGGGATGAATATGATCTAAGCACATCACAGACTATTATTTTGTGAGTTAATATAATCTAGTTGAAAATTTCAGGGACAAAAGGAGTTAAGAGTCACATCTCATGTGACAAGTGGAAATTTTTTTTAAAAGAAATCAGTCAGCAGGTATAAGGTTACATTTATAGAGGGAAAACAGGGAATTTACAACAAGAAAACTGTTTACCTTGTAGCAAGAGTGAAAGCCATTTTGTTGAGTGAGAGTTGAGAAATCCAGCAGAATTTGAGACCAGGTACAGTGTTAAGAAGTTCTGTGAGAATGGGAACTTTGGAGGAATCACAGTCAATTGTCTACCTAGAATGACCTCAGTCACTTCCTTGATCAGTTCTTAGGTGCTTGTGTGTTTTCCAAGATGCAGTACATGGGCGCACACTTTCTGCCCTGCACTGAAGCCTGGCACAGAGTCCCAGCTCCTTTGCTTCATAGTTTGGTCCATTTCTGGCACAGTTGTGATCTCAGACTCAAGTCAGCTGATTGTGTAACGCCATCTTTCTTCACTTGGAGTCAATTTACCCCAGATGATCCAGTGTAGAAGAGCTGAAGAGCTTCATTTGTGGGTATCCACAGATAAGCTAAAGGGTGGCATTTATTAACCTGAATGTCAGCATGTCCAGTAGTGACAGAATCCATGCACATGCCTTAGGACCCTGCAGCTGCCTCCTGGCATTTGCATGAGCTGAAATGAATTAGGTAAATGGACTTTCCAGATCGTCCCATTATCCTAAGGCGTAGAATAGCATTTCAATTTGTATAGTCTAGACTTGTTATCTCACACTGCTATTAAGCCAGCGAGCTCAGAGAACTTCCCGAGCCACAGATTTCCCTTTTGGCCATTTTCACTCACCCAGTTCTGTCCCAGCAAACAGAGTGCATGCTACTCACGGATCCAAGTCATAGGATCAGGAAAAAAGTTAATATTAGATAACTATGAAAATATGGGAAATAATCATATTCTCTTTATTCATTCTTTAGAGGTAACTCAGGCCACCATTTGCAGATGTTCCAAATAGCTAAGGCTTTTGGCCACAGAAAATATACACTTTGGAGTCATTTTTTAAAAAGAGCTCTTCCAGACATTAAATGATTGAGTTAGAAAGGAATCTTCTTAGAAGGATAAAACCAATCAGTCCTGCTTCCCTCCCAGTCTTCAACATAAGAACAGTATCTTGCAATTTCATGCACACCATTTGGAAAATAGATGACATCAGATGATGAGTCTCCTAATGTCCTCCACAAAGCTAAGCTGCTTAAGAACATTTATAAGAAAATAGGCAGAAAGCATTGGAAAATGAGGACATAACAGTAGGTGGGCAGGATATGTGCTTTGATTTCACATCATGGAATTCGCTGGCTTGAGGAAATTAACCATCTTTCCAGGTGATATTCCATGTTAATAAGCCATGATGATGGGGACTCAGTAGCTGTCTGCACCATAGCCTCCAGTGAAGAGAAAGACAAATCAAGCTTAAATTACTGCCTTCATTTGCATCTCATGAATGCTTTCCTTTCATTCTAAATAAATGTGTACTTAGGTGATTAACTTAATTCTAGACTAAAAACATCTTTTGTGTAGAACAAGTGGACAGTAAAATTATCCAGTCACTAGATACACACTGAAATCCTGCATCTCCTCTAACTGAACAAACAGAATAAAAAGGCTGAGATTTTATTCTTTGCTTCCTGCTTTGAAATATATAATCGGTGACCAAACAAAATGCTTCCTCTAGAGCACATTTACAATGAATTCTGTGAAATGCAAAGACTCTAAAGTTCAACCCAACATCAACTTTTTGAAATGGAAGAAGGCTCACAGCAAAAGTAAACGCATAACCTATGTTAGCATTCTTCATATACCAAAATCCAGCCACACAAAAATAGACTTAATAATGAAAAATTTCTTCTACTTTCTTCAAATTTACTTCCTGTCAAGGGATAGCAACTGCAACTGGTGCATTTGCTTCAAACAATGTCTTTATACGTCAAATGTCTTTGGTTTGCTGACGTTACTGAGTTGCAATTTGCTGTCTCACTCCCCCCTCCAGAATACAGAGAAAGCATATGAGTAATGTAGTTAGACTGAGTGCTGAACTTCTGAGGGCCTGTAAATAACATGGATCTTTAACATTTTGTCATTAACCTAATCAGTGACAGTCTGAGGCTACACATAAACTACATTTGTGATTGATCACCCTGCCTAAGTGCCATGAACATGAACAAATGCACCCAAAATGTTCTTAAAATGTAAAACTAAAGATTTCATATATGTTGTCTTTTTTATGATTCCAAGTTAAACATTTACTGGAGCAATGAGAATTTCTCAGCTCCTTCTTTTCCCTCTTCAACCACAGATATTGACCATTTGAAATGTCCAGGTTGGAGAAACAAAAAGTGAAAAATTGTGAAATACTGTCCTCTAGTGGATAAGTCAGCACTTGCTGTATCTGCAGAAAGAAATTATTACTTGTAGTACACAGGCTTTTAATAAGGAGTATTTCTTTTCTGAGCATGTGCCATGTTATAAGTGTTCAAACTCAAGAGTCTACAGAATCAGTTTTTTTACCTCCTCATTGTCTCTTGATTATGAATTTTGCATGTGACTTTATTGAAAGCTTATTGTAAAACTTAAAAAAAAGAAAAATACCAGCCAGCCATACAATTCTAAGTAGTCCACTCAGACAAGTCAGTGTGGTTTCAAAAACTGCGGACACCTTGGAAAGAAAATGGAAAACTGTTTCTTTTCACTTCAGACACATTTAATGGTGATTCTGATGGACCCTTCATTTTCATGGGATCCTGCTTTGCCCTGTTCCCTTTTTTCTACATGGTGATTCTATTCGTCATGGAACCCACCACACGGATGCAACAGCCATAGTGGGAAGAGAGTACGATGTACCTACATGAGGGAGAAGACTGTTAATGCCCAACCCAGAGGCATGGGTGGGCCTTAGATCTCCAGTTGTTGTGGGAGCCACAACTCCACAAACAACTCTGCCTACAGCAGAGGCTGTGGCTCCTATCCTTCTTCAACTTTAAAGTACAGATGAAACATTTAGTTCATTGAGAAAAGTTCTGTGCCCTTTGTAGTGTCCCACTGAGTTGCTGTGCCTCTCTTGATCCATCTTTACAAGCTTGGCAATGGTGCTCACCTCCAGTTTTTTCCTCAAACTAGGTAATGCAAAGTTCTACTATAATACTTTGAAAACAAATATTACATTTAGTTACTCATGTATTTATTTCCTGAGTATGTCATACAGAGATAGTTAGGTGTACACAGCAGAGGACAACTGGTTTACCTTCCATTGTGTGGGTCTGAGGGCCTGAACTCAGCTTGTCCGGCCTAGGTTGCAAGTGCATTTTTACCTGCTGAGCCATCTCTCTGGCCCTCTGCTTACTTTCATCATGAAACAGTGGTCACAAGCTCCTAGTTATAACATGAATAATAAAGACCCAGAGACAGATATAGGGGTTCCGGCTGGAGAACACATAAGCAAAGCAGCCAGCCACTAGCCCTTACCTCTGAAATGGTGAGCCTCTCTCCACGAACCCTCAGAGTGCAATGCAGACTACACCGCTCTCCACCAAACCTCAGACTGCAATCCTCTGAGTTCCTGTCTCTTCCCAGCCATATCACTCCTGCATCCACCTCTTCAGTACTGGGATTAAAGGCATGTGATCCCAAGTGCTGAGGTCACCTTTGTGTGAGCCGTTTTTCTTTCAGACTGGATCGATTTCATGTAGCCTGAACTAACAGATCCGTCTGCCTCTGTCTTCAAGTCCTGGGATTAAAGGTGTGTGCCACTACCACCTGGCCTCTAAGGCCAGCTAACATGACTGCTGGGATTAAAGGTGTGTATCACTACTGCCTGGCTCTATGGCTGTGCCTGACTTTCTGTTTTTGACCTCCAGTTGCTTCATTAGATCATAAAAAATAAATCACCATACCTAGTAATAGACCTAAGGCTCTTCTATTGCTGTCTGAGAGTACTCTGTGCCAGTGCATCTAAACATTTAGAAAATGGGCGAAAATCTGCTTCCTAATCAAGTTCATGAGATGAGGCAACTCCTACAACACCAACTCTTGCAGAGAGGCTGGAATAAGCCCCACTGGTAGCAGTTATTATTTTTTTATGGCTATTAGGGTATGATTTTGACCTACAAGTGGCTATATTCTCTCTGTTATTCATATTTTCTTCCCTCTCCAAATCTGCTTCTACTCACCCTCCATCCAACTCCAGACCCAGTAGGAACTCAGGGTTCGTTAACCATCTATGTCTGCTATGGCCCTGTTTCCAAATAAGGCCACATTTCAGGGTACTTATGCTTGGAGCTTCAATGCTTGGCCTTTCAGGGGGTACACTTCAACCCCCACTAACAGAGCCTTTTAAAGGAAAAACTAATCCTCAGTAGGAAGCCTAAGCGCTGAGCAGGATCTGGTATGAACTATAATCCTATTTATCTTTGGTAAGCTTTGAACTCCAAAAGAACACTTAACCCTGTCAACACATGTTTCAGTGTGTCCTCCCCTCCACCCTATCCTTGTCATTGTTTCTCTCTGTCTCTCTACTCTGCTTCCTTCTAATGGTCTCCTGAGAAATACAAGGGGCTTACAAATGGACCCCTGGTGGGCAAACAATCTGGTTTTCTTAAGTATAGTCCAAATTATTCTACTTTTTCGCTGTGACTGTAAGGTCATTTAACAATACCAAGTAGTAGGTCAATGCATGGGCACATCCCATGTTTACAAACTACACATATGAATAAATCACATGGACAGTTCTCTCTACACACACTTCTACACTGACAGTCTAGAAGCTGAATCAGAAGAATGCAACATGTTTCTTTCACTTTGGATGACACCACCTCCCAGCTAAGGAAGCGGATTTTGACCCTGAACCACCTATTGTGCAGATTAATCCTGATCTTGAATTGTTATTTTAAATATGAAGTTAGTCATAGATTATGGTCTTTTGCTTAACACTGGAAAGATTACTTTGTATGCCTGCATAAATATTTAGAAAATAACACTGAAGAACTAGAAAAGAGACTTCCAGTCTAATGACAGATTCCTATAAGAAGCCTAGTCCAAAATATTTGAACCATAAGGCCATATTATCTTCTAAAAAATCTTTTGAAGATATACAGTAAGGAATTTGAATATGAGGACTTTCAAATCTGTAATGTGGTATAATTCATGAAATTAAAAAAATCACTTTCTATTTTTGGAGGGAGAAAAAGAGGTTATTGTACATGGTGACAGGACATAGTCCATCATGGGAATGGGGGAGCTAGGCTGTCATAGAGCTGGTCACATTGCATCTGTTGTCAGGAAAGGAAGAGTGACGAATTGCCACCCTCTATCGGCTTTCACATTTTTATTCAGCCCAGGACCTCAGTCCCTGGAATGGTGCCACCAGCAATTAAGGTATATCTTCTCACCTCAATTAACTTCATCTAGATAATCACTAGCGTGCCTGGATGCTTGTCTTCTGGGTGATTCTCGATCCTGTCCAGTTGACAATCGGCATTACCTAACATCTGTAGTATCAGTTCTTACTTGAGTACCAACCTTCTATGCTAGGCTGCAAATTTTTAGACTAACTTGATCCCTGTCCCCACCCAAAGAAAAATAACACAGAAGGACAATTTGTTAAAATGAGTACATCTATTTTACCTACCATACATAAGTAGGCAGATGATAGCATATAGCCAATAACTAGATAAATAAAAAATCAACTGTTTCAGTGTGTCTCTCAGTGGAGACCCACATTCATTCTTGTCAATCAGATAGAATTAAGCTGTTCAGTCACATGGACAAAGTCAGTGATTAGGTAGTTAAGTTGTCTGCAGCTTCAATTTTACTTTTTTGTGTATATTCATATCCAAATCAGGAATCACTTCTATTACTTTTCAGATATTTAATGGTTTACCCCTTCTTCATTTATCATATCCTACCCTGACAGTAAGATCTGAAAACTCATCTGTTTTTCAAGTGTACTTGCTAATGGTTAAAAGCAGTATATCTTCAAAAGAAAACGCACTATAATTAATGCTATCCTTAGTAATAGACTCTGGATCTTTCACACAAGGCAACTGAGAGTCCATGATTACAGGAGATCCCAGCCCGACTCTGTGTGAGTTCCTGTCAATGATGTCATTAAAATCAAAGCCAAGCAGGTACCATTTGTTAACTTTTAATAGCTGGAAGTTGCTAACGACAACGTGCTGTACATCCTCCTTTTTCAGTCTTGTCTGTGCATCTTACGTTCCCACCCCTTGTCTATTACTTAAAATGAATGGTGCTAAACCTGGTGATTGATAGGTAAGCTGGCATGGATTTATTTGTGGGGAGCCCTTCCAATCTACTCATTCTGCCTTCTCTCACTCCTGATAGGACCTTTGCACTTCTGAGGGTCTACTAGACCCCTAGGCCCTACTCTACTGAAGGATGCAAGTGGCTCTTTGAATTATGCCCTGCTGTGAGGATGCTGTGTTTTTCTAGGGTTCTTGTGGCCCTTCTGGGCTCTTGCCCTGTTGTTGGGGGTTGTGGTGACTCTTTACTGTGATCTGTGCCCTGTTCCTAGATCCTTCTTTTTGGTATCCTGCATCATCATTGTTTTGGAAAATCAAAAGCCTGCAAACTGAGGGATGATTAAAACATACTCAGGTGGCCTCTCCTGAGCTGAAGGAGAGTTTAATGAGATTCAGCTATTATCTTTTGGCATTCTTAGTTACAGTGGATCTCTATCACCTTCATCCTGTGTTGATCTACCCAGAAGACTGAATTTACTTAAAAACATTAGTCTCTAGATTTCTCTGAACTCTATGGCCAGAACCCTTCTTTGGCTCTCTTCAGCACCCGTGCTTCAGCTAAAGTGTCAGGTCTCAGTTCATTTCCACGCCCCACCCCCCACCCCAGGTTAAGCCCAGTTGTAACTTCATGGACTATACACCCCACATTTAGTTCAATCCTTGACCCCATCTCAGAGGAGCAATTCTTGGAGAGTCACCATTCTGCTGATTCAATTTATTCCTGTGGCATCTTAGGACACCAAGAATTCCTATTCAAAAGCAATTACACCCTACCTAAACTGTCGATTAACTTGATTCATCCACACCACCGTCCAGCATGTCACTCAGACTCATGTGAATAACATCTTCTTGATGTGGGAATACAGTTACCAGACCCAGACTCAAAGATCACTGCTTGACCAACTGACACCAGATAAAGAGAAGAATAGGAGCTTGACCTTAGCGCCTATTCAGCAGGAAGTAGCCAGAATCAAAGTCAATGTCAATAGACTCCTTAGGTTTCCTCTTGTTCCACTGTCCCTCTTCCAAAGTATGGATGTTTCTGTACTGACTTTCGGTGCTCACCAACTACTCCTATAGTCTCTTTCTCCAGGTTTATACACACTTGTTAAGTCATCCAAGGAAAGATGCATTCAGTGGAGGGATGTACACATGAGTCATGCTTGGTGAAGTCCTTCAGATTTCTCTGATACTAGAGTTCTATTTCTTCCCAACCTCTCCTCATTCCACCACATTGTCTGAACTATTCTTTTAGACTCCTCTTATGCTGGAACACAGATGATGTGATGATAAAACATAACCTTACCAAATTCATGCCTCTGTCGTGATTTTTCTATATGAAGGTAGTCATTTAAGCATAAATATTTTACTATAAAAATCATATAAATTAGATTTTGTTACAAAGATTCAATTTGTTGGGGGAAAATTCATTTACATTCAAATGTTAGAACTGATTTATCTTCTGAAAGACAAACAATCCTTTCAAGACAGAGCAGAGAGCTGGCACATGTACTTTTCTGAGTACAACTGATAAAGTCTTTAAAAATCACCTGCCAATCACATTCTTTCAAATAGAAATGTATTCTAGGATCATTAAGGACCCCACTCTTCAAAATAATTCCACCACAAATCTTTATACAGTGCCAAATTCTTTTATGGTACAAATAGTCCTTGTTATCTTCCAGTCAATCCAAATTTTCACACATTTTGCTCAATTGAACATATAAACAGATATGTTTATAGAGAAAACTCATCCTTTGTAGATGAGTACTGTTGTCATCATTTATACCTTTGTGATGAAAATTACACCATTTGAAATTCATGTTGTATTAAGAATTGAAAAATTGGAGCTAAAGAGATGGTTTAAGAGTTAGGAGCATCGTTTTCCTTGCAGAGGATCTGAGTTTGTTTCCCAGAACCCCAATGATGGCTCTCAACCATCTAGTTTGGATCTGATACTCTCTTCTGACTTCTGATTGTCCCAGGTATACATGTGGAGCATATTTACAAATGCAGGCAAAACATGCACAAACAAAAAATAAATCTTTATAAAAAAGTTTTTTATGGTATGTACTCGCTCATATATGGATTTTAGACCTAGAGCAAAGGATCACCAGCCTATAATTCACACTGCCAGAGGAACTAGGATACAAAGTGGATTCTAAGAGATTCATATAAGGGCCCTCACAGAAGGGGGAAGGGACAAGTTCTCCAGAGCATATGGGGGGGGAGGCAGTGAGTGGAGAGGGAACTAGGAGAAAGAGAAGGGGAGGAGAGGAAAGCATGTGGGACTAGGAAGATTGAGTCAGGGGAGGAATATAAAACGAGAGAGAGAGAGAGAGAGAGAGAGAGAGAGAGAGAGAGAGAGAGAGAGAGAGAGAACAAACATAAAAGAGGGAACCATTATAGGTTTGAAGAGAAAACTAAACCTAAAGAAATGTTCAGAGACCTACAAGGCTGACTCCAACTAACAATTTGAGCAACAGTATAAAGGCTACCATAAATGCCTTTCCCTGATAATGGGGACAATGACTAACCTATCCATCATGGAGCCCTCATCTAGTACCTGTTGGAAACAGAAGCAGACACCCACAACTAAACACTGAGCCAAACTAGAATCCAGATGCAGAGAGGGAGGCCAACATCATGCAGCAAAAACACATAGAGACAGCTGACCTGAACAAGGAGGAGCTAATAGGCCCCCAGACTGATAGCTGGGACTCAAACCCCCCTGAACATGGGTCTCAGCTAGAAGGCCTCAGACAGTGGAACCAGGATGTATTCTTGGTGCACAAAAGGACCTTTTGGGCACATTCCCCCATGGAGGGATACTCCCTTAACCTAGAGACAAGAAAGAAGTCCTAGTCCCTACTTCAAATGACTTGACAGATTTATATGACCCCTCCTGGATAGCATCACCCTACATGTGGGGTGGGAGGGGAGGGGAAGTGGTCAGGGTGCATGTGAGGGGCGGGAGAGAGGGAAAGAGGGAGGGAGGGAGGGAGGAAGGCAGGGAGGGAGAGAGAACTGGGATGAATAGGTAAAATAAAAATAAAAAAGAATTGCAAAAGTTAGCACATTCTGAGATATTCAAATATTTAATAATGTTGAACCAAGTGATTGAATATTCTATGCATTGAATTATATGCATCTGTACATGAGAAAGAATACACTTGTTTTTAGAATATCAAGATAATTGTCTCCTATTATTCTCAGAATTATACTCAAATTCCTCATCAGTAGGTAAAGCCACGTTTAAGGCTCTCTCTCTCTCCCCCCCCCTCCTTTCCTCCCTCTCTTCCTCTCCCCTCCCTCTCTGATTTGTGTTCCTGCCTGGACTCTGAGCTCTGTGAGAGTAAGGGCCCCATCAGTATTTATCCACTTCTGCACCATGAGTGTCTTGGAGAGAAAGGTGCACTGGTTAGGAACCCAGTAAATATTTTCAAATGAATAAATAAAAGAATCAGAATAAAGATCATTATGTTTCTTATATGTCAACATGAATGGGCTGTGGTGCCCAGATGCTTGGTCTAACACCAGTCTAGATTTGACTGAGGGGGTCCTTTTTATATGTGACTAACATTTAAATCAGCAAATATAATAAGGCTAATTACCATACATAATTAATTTGGCATAATCCGGTCAAAGACCTTAAAGAAAAGAACTGAAGTACCACATAAAGAGGAATTCTGCCCCCAGGCTGTCTTTGAACTCAAAACTGCAACAATAGTCAACCAGGACCTTTAGCCTTCCAATTTGCCTTGCAAAATTTGGGCTTCCCAGATCCTATAATTATGAGGGGTAATTGCTTAAAATCAACTTGCCCTGTCACATCACAATCATTCTGCTTCCTTGATGGAAGCATAGGCCTTTTGATTTTCTTTTCAGCCTGTGACATGAAATGTAATTGTCCATCTATTCTCATGCAATAGTTTCTAGAGTTTTAATACACATGCTGCAACATTTCCAGTTCTCATGGAATAAGAATCCAGACTCTGAGCATTGTGCACTTGTTTGAAGGGTTAAATGAGCACCATGCCTCTTGTGTGCAGCATCTCTTGGCAGCCGAGCCACTGGCTTGAAGACCCAGATCACAGCCCAGATCCGTTCTGCATGAGTGATGCTGTTGCTTGGACTCCAAGGTTCCTAAGCCAACATTGCAATCATGTCATTCTCCAATCCAGCTCGTATGGCTGTACCTGGCTAATACACCTTCCAGTTTCCATACCGGCAGCCAAGTGTATGAACTTCTCTTCTATAGCCAAAATGTTTAAGTCAATTTATAGCATGAAGATAGGTGGAGCCAAATCTAATCACAGTCAATGTTTATTGTTTACGTTTTGACATTGGAAGAGTTGTTTCTGTGGAGACAGCACAGGGTCCAGTAGACAAGAACAAAAGTATGACTAAAAACAGAGCAGAGTTCCTTGATGATGCCTTTTAAAAAGAGCCAAATTTGCCTAAGAACTGTTTCTAAATTGACTGCTTAAAATAGAAAATAATCCGTCAGCTCAGTGAAGAAATTGAAAACATGGCCAAAGCCTTGTCATTTTCTAGCTGAAAGCCAGAAGATTAGATTAAGGAGGCCATTAAATGTTGTGACTTAATGGATCCTAAATACAGCCATCAATGAAGTGGTTATAAAATATAATATTGAACTCAGATTGGCTAAGACACTGAGTTGCTTATACAGGTGCCCTGGGTGGCAGCGCGTACCTTTGGGTTTGCTGGTATAGAATGGGGATAGCCAGCCTATAAGAACTGTACAAGTGGGAAAGTGGGGGAAGAGCGAGAGGAGACCTTAAAGCATTGTCAACAGGAAGGTAGCAAAGTGATTAAAATGAGCTGGGTGACATGCACCATCCTACATTGGGAACCTGCCAGGTAACATCATGCATGCTAACATGCCCCAAAGAACTTTGTTTTAGACATCCTAATTCCTTGAAATAATAAGCCAATATATGGAACAAGGACATGTAAAATTCCCCCTTCATATTCACCTGCTGTTCTCAAACCAGCCCCTTGTTAGGGTATTACTGATTACAAAGTCACTACCACTGCATAATTAGCCTATCTGCATCCGGGCTGAATATTTGTTGTGATGCCTTTTCCAGATTCTCTATTGTAAGCAAAATAAATATCCTCAAACTGAAAAATTGATAACAGGACTCATTCTCATGCAAGTGCACTGTGTTTATAAAATGTCTACACTTTTACTTATTTGGGGGTTGGCCATGTATACTATCTCAGAAAAACTGCTCTACGTGTTATTTCTTACCTAGGATATGAACCCTTATGTTCCTTCACATAAGCTGCTCATAGCCATCTCCAGTGCTACACACACATCCTTGAGAACATGGAGAATGGAATTACCATGCAATCCAGCAATCCAGCTGCAGTACGTACACAGACCTAAAAGAAAGAGAACAGCATGAGTAAAAGCAGCTGTGGCCCCACTGTGACTGCAGCACTGTTCACAAAAGCTGTGATGTAGAATCAAAAGTGTTTACCATCAGCAGATAAAAGAACAAAGAAAACATGCTAAGTACTCATGTGCATTAAACTGAATTACATTGCTTTATATTTACCATAACCTTTTTTTTAAGTTGCTAGGAGCTTTATCACCATATTAGGTAGGGTTCTCTAAAAGAACAAAGGTGATGGGATAAATTATTACAAGGTGAGTTTGCTTGATTGGTTTATGCAGTAGAGGCTCTGTGGACTGGAGATGCTAGACCCGGTGACTGCTCAGTTTGGTAGCTGAGTGCCTCAGTGGCCCCAACCTAGTGCTAAAGATCTAGGAGATTTATAAAGGGTTTCCAGTAGTCTGTGCGGGAGACTAGAGTTGTTCATGAAGAAGTAAAGTCAGGTGGGAGACACTTCCTTGGGTCTCCTTTTATTCCGATTGGAAGATGCTCTGAGAAAAGAGCCTCGCTCTCATTTAGTCTTCTGTGGAAAGTCCTTCAAATACACACAGAGGTGTGTCTCCTAGGTGATTGCAGATACCATTGAGTTGACAGTCAAGAGTGACCAACACATATCACAAGAAGGTGGATGAACAAAAGGAGAATGGAAGAAGTAACAAGGTGGTGAGACAGAAAGACAGGGAGAGAGAGAGAGAGAGAGAGAGAGAGAGAGAGAGAGAGAGAGAGAGAGAGAGAGAGAGAGAGAGAGAGAGAGAGAGAGAGAGTTGAAAGCGTGAAGATTTTTAATACATCGAAGACTCATTTCTGGAGCTGGGTACAACGGACTGTTAAAAACAGAAGAGGAACATTCTACAGTAACACACAGCCCTCACTCACAAATGCATGCCACCAACTGCTGGAGTCCTAGAATATGTATATGAGTCCATATAGTGAAACAGGATGGGCAGTCACTGAACAAGGACTAAATCATAGCTCAGAAGCAAAGTTCTACTCCCTTGCATGACTACACTAAACAAAATAAGCGCCATAATTTGTTTCCATGTGTTAGCAATATGTGCCTCACGTATCCAATATATACTAATTGTAACGGTAAACCAAAGGCTATACTTGTGGGGTGTGTGTATTGTGTGCTTGTGTGTATACATATTTGCAAGTAAGAGGGAGTACGTGGGTTTTGTGGAGGACTAAAGTTGGTACTTTATCACTCTCTATTTTGTTTATTAAGGAAAAATCTCTTACCAATCCTTGCAATTACAGCTAGTCTAACCAGCCAACTTGTCTCCGGACACTCAGCTGAAATTACTGGTGTCTGCCATACACACCTGGTTTCTACACGGAGTCTCGGGATCTGAACTCTGGTCCTTACACTTGCCCATTCAGCCGTTCATTCCTCTGCCCTGGAATATGTTTTTCTTCATTCATCATTCTGATTGGCCACTTTCTGCTTCTTGATTTACTGTCAATCATTCCCCTCTCCTTGAGCCATGCCTTCCCTTGATTTTCAAGGTGCCATGCATTCTAGGCCTTATTCTCGTCTGGGCCATTCATTCTTAGTCCCCTTTATTGCTTCTTCCCCATGCTCTAAAAGCTCAAGGATATGAAGACTCGGTCCTTTCACCTCACCCCTCTGCTTTTGTGGCTTTTGTGGTTTTGTTTTACCTAAGGCATTTAAAGTATATTCCTATACTGACAACTCTAAAATTTGTATGTCCAGCCTGAACTTCCCCTTGGGAACCCTATCTAAAGACATACACCACCGTGCCAGGCAAGTCAGAATTTCTTACGTTTGTTTTTGCTGTATTGTCTGGTGCTTGAATGCAATGGATGATAGAACCAACTAATTTCTTTGGTACTTTACCAATTTGCATGTCAAATTACCTACTCAGTGTTTTCTCTTGACGATGTGAGAGTTGACATGTCCTGACTATCCTGCTGCCTCGTGGCCACTCCCTACTGTTCCTGTCTACCCTTTGGTTATTTCCAGCACACAAAATAGCAGTACCAGATGCTCACATCAAAGTGTTTGAAGAACTCCCTCACTCATATTAAAAAAAGGGGGGGAATTCATTGATAAGCCACTTGAAATTATACATTGGAGATATACATTGCCTCATCGCTAACGCCTGGACTGTTCTACCCGTTTTCTAAGTGAGTCTCTGTTTTCACCGGTGCTCATCCTTGACGTCTCTGCTCCGATCTCATCTCCCACTATTCTCCAGCTCTGCTGCCCTCTCCTCTTACCCACACCACCTTGTGCATTCACCTCCTAAGGCTCCTGCGCTCACCAGCTCCCCTGCCTTGGTGTCGCTTTCTGAGATGATCACCTCCATGGCTCTCTCCCTCTTGTTTTTACACCAGCTTGTTCAGTGATATGGTCCTCCATGAACTCACTCATCCCTGTTCTTCTCATGGCCATGCAGGACACAGTATGGTTTATTAAACTTTTTAATTTATTTGCTATAGAATACACTTCATAAAGTAAGAATTTCTTATTGAGGCATGGTGGTGCACACCTTGAATCCCAAGAAGCAGAGAGCAGGCAAAACCCTGAGTTTTAGCTCTGGACTATAGAGGAAGTTCCAGGACAGCCTGGACTACATAATCCTGTCTTGAAAAAAACAAAAACCCCAAGAATGTCACACAACACACACACACACACACACACACACACACACACACACACGTACACGGTAGGGGGTGGGAGTTCACTATGCAGACCTGGTTGGCCAGAAAACTTAATATGTGGACCAGGCTGACCTAGAACTCACAGAGATCTTCCTGGTGAGAGGAACACTGCCACTCCAGGCAAGTCAGAATTTCTTACTGTTCAGTTGCCAAGTGGCTCAAATCAAGAATCCATATTAAAACGCAGCTCTTTTAGGGGCAGATTGTTTTGCCATGCCTGTTTGAGGAGGGAGCCCTGGGCTCAGTAATCAGAGTGGCTACAGAGCACAGTCCAGAAAGCGACAAAAGTTGCAGAGAGAAAGTGGGTAAGGAACAAAGACGCCGTGGCCTGCTCTTGCTAGTCTCCAAGCAGACTGTGTACCCCAGAGGCTACTCTGACTGTCTACAAGGCATTGCCAACAGAGCTTTAGGTCAGCTTGGGAGCCAAGTGTAATCTGGATAAAAGGAATAACACAGGTTATTCAGTTTCTAATGGCTACTTGCACAGCTTTTTCCTAATTGCATTTTCCATAGACAATTCGTGCCAAAATGAACATTTCCCTAATGATGCTGGCAAGACGGTTTGTCAAACAGTGACACCTAGTGAGTGTTACTGTACAGACCTTGTTCTGGGCTCAGTTTCAGGTCCAAAAATTTCCACAGACATTCAATTTAGGAGGCAGTCAAGTCTCATTCACCTACTTTTAGTATTAAACTTGGCAGAGTTTGACTCCAAAGTGGCGCTCCCCCTCATTACGGGGCCCCTGCGCACTAGTGAATGAATGCCCTTGGAATGTTGACGAAAGTTTTAATCTAAGAAAAACAGCTAGAGGAGAGCTCCAGCAAAATTACCCAGAGAGTCTCTCAAGTCAAGTATAAATGTTTAATATTTGTTAACTGCCATGGTGCACGCTCAGCCCTGGGCCCAGCTCCCTTCATAACAAGGAAATAGCTCAGCCTGCAGGGGTCTTGGATGAGTTACTGGGCTGGCTCTGATATTCCTACGTCTCACTCCCTACAAACTGGCACTCCAGAGGCTACCCATGCCAATGGGTGTGATTTAATGGGGGACTTAAAGACCCACAAAGGGTCATGGATTTTGTGAGATGTGATGGAATCTAAATGCAATTTGGAATAATGCAGAAGGGAAACAAATTCGAGGGCCAGCAGAGAGCATTTTATCTATTTAGTAAACGTCTTTGCAATTTAGTTTGCTACTACATGGAAGGAGGCAGAACCGTGGTCTGTGATTCTGAGGAGTTCTGAGATGTGTATGGGAAGAATCTTACACTTTGTGGGTTCCATTGTTCTGTGCCATTGGGATGAGCAGGAGGTCAAAGCTGTTATCCTTGGGTTATGTGCTCTACGATCTGGTATCTATCGCCATGGGTGCACGTAGGCACACAGTGCAGTGAGGAGAGCACACATCCTTTTCTTTGTTCTGGACCTGTGACTTGACTTGTAAAGTACACTTGAGGCACCTAGGCCAGCAAAGAATGACTTTGGCGGTCCCTGCCTGCTGCCTCCTAACTTATCCTGAGTGGTCTCGGATATCTGCTATTATGAATCTAGAGACTTCTCATTTCAATTAAGAGATGGGCTTTGGGGCTAGAGTGATGGCTCTGTGGTTAAGGGCATGCACAGCATTTGCAGAGGACCTGAATTCAGTTCTCAATGCTCATGTTAGGTGGCTCACAACAACCTCCAACTCCAGGGGATCTGACACCCACTGCTGGACTCCACAGGTGCCTTTACGTATACATATACACACCTATACACAGACAAACATATAAATAGTTAAAAATGTAGATTGCTTTGAGCCAGAATCCTGCTCTATTTCCTACACAGTGAATGGCCTCAGCAGAGTCATTTAAGGTCTCTTGCCTTAGTAATTTCCACACAAAATTTGAATAAAAGATATACACATAAGCACATATTATATTAATTGCATATAATGTCTGTCTATTCAAGAGGGATCAAGTAGGATCTTTCTGGTAGGTAATGACATTTTTGTCACTATAAGATTACAACAGAGCTAAAAAAAACCTTGAGCATCTTGATTTGTGTAAGACATTCTGTGGTTAATGAAGCGAGAAAGCCACCTGATGGCATTTTTCAGAATGTGTCCCCATCCCTGTGAGGTGTACTTCTGTCTAACATAGCTAATGATGATGTTATTGTAATACTGACATAAAGAAAAGTCAACACGAATACTGCATGGATGTTCTCTGGAGAGGATATAGTGACAGAAGGCAAATGATAGACTTCTTTACTCCTGTGGTTTTATGATTGTTTAGCATCATTTCAATTATGTTACTGGCCATTTCTTCATAAAGACAGAGCAACCCCATTGCTCATGGTTATATACTGACAACATTACATGGGCTTCCAAGAGAGATGGGCATTTGGCCCTTATTCTCCTTTGCCCTCCCCTCTTCCCTCTTGGCACTTCTCTTCCCTCTCTTCTTTCTCCTTCTTTTCATTTTTTTTTTTCTATCTCCAACTCCTCCCCTTTCTCAGTCCCTCTCTTTCATTCTCTAATGCAAAATCTGGAGTTTTCCTTTTGGAGAACCCTAGTTTTCATCAGTTAGCCCTTACTTTACAACTCCTCAGTCTTCACAGGGAACAGTGTGCACAACAGTGTGCATAGGGGTGTTAGGAGGTGTGCATGTGTGTGTGTGTGTGTGTGTGTGTGTGTGCGTGCGTGTGTGTGTGTGTGTGTGTGTACATATGTTTGTGGTGTGTGTGCATGTGTGTGTGTACATATGTTTGTGGTGTGTGTGGTGTGTATGTGCATGTAGTGTGCGTGCATGTGTGTGTGTGTTTGTGTGTGCATGTGCGTGCTTGTAGTGTGCATGTGTGTGGTGCCTTCTATCCTTTCAGAAATGATATCAAATAAAAATAAAGATTTCCAAAGCAAGATTATGCCACTTCAGTGAGGACTGGTTGAGAGTGACATAAAAGCCTACAATGGCTCCCTGTGTTTCTTCACAGTTACTCAAGGAGATAAGGGAAACGTGGCAATTCTATCTTTGTTGCAGTGAAGTCAGGACTGGACTGCCAAGGCCAACAGAAGTAAGGTGCTAAGAGTCCCTTGGGTCTTTGCTAACATGGCACTTATGGTTACCGATTCTTGTCTCCCAATGGACAGATTTCTCAGCACATTCCATTATCATTGTGTTCTTTAAATCTGTTCTCAGTGGCATCACACGTTGTAGTACTTCATTGAACAAACACCAGCCATATATTCTGTTCCACAAACCAAAATCTTCCTTATATTAGCTGGCCACCAGGATCCTTCTAGATGCCCCAGGATGGTGGCCTAACTCTGTCTTCTAAGCCACTTCATTATAATCTTTGGTGATAAATAGAGACTATTTTGGCCATGTCAAAAGGTGTACAAGGTTCCTCCCCTGCTAAAAATAGTTAGTAAATCTGTACTGCCTTTGCTGTCTTGTTTGTGCATCTTTATTCTTCAGGGATGCTGGGCTATGTCTGCTTCCGCAGTAGACATATCTTGACTTGGTTTAAATATGTTTCTTGTTTTCCCTCCTACCTATTTAGTGCTTTGCATATGGCTCTTTCCCCTTCCTCCTCTTCGTCTTTCTTTAAATCTTATTTTGCTTGACCACAATTCTCTTAGTTTTTATTATCATTTGTTAGAATAGAAACCATATATTTTAATTCCTCCTTTTATAGTAGTTATTTCAATTTAAATTTGCATTTGAATAACTAAGAAGTTAAAATTTAACCCACAACTTTACCCTTTCTAAGCAATTACTTCGTTGCTCATTTTCAGTTTAAAGATTGTCTCTACTAAATCCATTCCTAACCAACCTATCTTAGTTAAGGTTTCTATTGTTGTGAAAATGACACTATGACCACAGCAACTCTTATAAAGAAAACATTTAAATTGCAGAGCTGGCTTATAGTTTAGAGGTCCATTATCATCATTATTATCATGGCAGGGAGCATGGTGGCAGGCAGGTATGATGCTGGCATAGTAGCTAAGAATCCTACATGTTTCTGGCAACAGGAAGTTAACTGAGACTCTAGGTAATACACTGAGCATAGGAAACCTCAAAGCCCACCTCCATAGTAACACACTTCCTCCAACAAGGCCATACCCTCTCCAACAAAGCCACACTTTGTAATAGTAAACTCCCTGTGGGATTATTCCCAAACCTTTCCTTTCTGGGAAATGTACAGTTTCTCAGGTAAAAGTTTTCTGGTGAAGAATAATATGAGGGAACTCTGTAATATCTCAGGTGAGTAAAGGCACATGCTATGCAGGTCTTGTGACATGAGTTGAATCCCCAGTACCCATGGTGAAAGTAGAACACCAGTTCTGGAAAGCTGTCCTCTGACCTCCACTTGTGTACCATGGTACATATGCACTGCACACACACACACACACACACACACACACACACACACACACACACACATGCACATACACATGTGCACATGCCCAAGCATGCACACTCACTGAATAATTTTTTAAAGAAGTATGTTCCAGGGTTTCTTTACATATATCTCAAGTTTTTATGTCCTTGTTTTGTAAGGTAATTTTAGAGCTTGTTTGGTTCTATAACTGTTGTAAGTTTTAATATTCGTAGCACATTGAAGATGTTCTCTTTCACTTTCAAAAATGTATTCTTTTAGGTTGATTCCATGTCCATTCCATTTATTATTTTAGGCTTTCATAAATAGAGGGAAACTAATGGGCCTGGGCAAGTACCTGTGGAGCAGGATGTGAGTGCTTTGCGTGTTCACCAAGGAGTGGTGTATCTGGGCCATATGGTAGATCTCCCTTTAACTTTGTGAGAATTTTCCACATTGATTTCCATAGTTACAACCACACCAACAGTGAGTGATGGATCCCTTTCCCCACATCCTCTCCAGAATTTGTCAACAGTTGTTTTCTTGATCTTAGTCATTCTGTCAGGGATTAAAAAAAAAAAAATCTCTGAGTTGTTTTATCTTGGATTTCTCTAATTGATAAGAATGTTAGACACTGTTAAAGACATTTTCAGCCATTTTTATTTCATCTTTTGAGAATTCTCTGTTTAGACTCATAGTTCATTTTTAAATTGGCTGGCAAAGATTCTCTTCCCCTCTGTAGGCTTTCCCTTTGCTTAGCTCATTGATTCTCTAGATGTGCAGAGGTAAGTTTAACTCTCAATGTGACTCACTTGTGAATGTTTTAACTTAATTTGTGGACAAATGGAGCCGGATGCAGAAAGTTCTTTCCTACACTTACATCTTATAGGACAGTGCCTGTGTTTCTCCCAGCAGTTCCAGTGTTTTGGGTTTCACACTCATCCTTGATGTACTCAGAGTTTATGTTTCTTGACAATAGATGCTCAAACACATGTCTGTGCATCAGCAACTCCCTTGTGTCTTTGAAGGAGAAGATAAGAAACGTGGCATGTACATATGATAAAATTTACAGGCTACGCAGAAGAGATTCTGACTGCTGGGAATTGATGGATGACCGGTGAGGGACTCGTAGCAATGAAATCACCATTTTTTAAAAATAAAACAAGTATTGGATTCTTTCACTCATATGAAATGCCTAGAGTCATTTCTCATAGAGACTTACAATGGAAGGCTGGTTGCCTGGATGAGAGGAGGGGAGTGAGGAGATCGTTAATGTATGTGAAGCCACTTTTTGGAAAGATTAAATACATGTTCTGCAGCTAGGTCATGTTGACAGTTTGTGATAATGTGCATATACCTAATATCATGAGACTGTGCACTTAAGAAAAAGTATTAAAGTTGGGATGGGACTGTCTTTGAGTAGAGGAGCACAACAGGAATGGATTACCAGGACAAAAAAAAAGATAAATGGAAGAAAGAAAAGTTAGTTTTATGTTGTATAGATATTAATAAAGTAGAAATAAAACACAAGATATTTGATGCACTTTATAGCACTTGCAGGGTTTCTGGGTCAGAGAAGTTTCCCCAGGTATCTGAACTGTATTTTAGCCTGCATGTGTATTCCCCTAGTTATTTTACCATCAGAACATTTAAACTCTTATGTTCTCCCAATGTCTTCCTGGGATAAATAATGAAAAGGACAATGAAAATTAAACTTAAGGCTTCAATAGCAGGCATAGGATTCTGTGGGAAACACTGTAAAGTCAGACCTCATAAGTGTGGTACCTGGATTGCAAATTTTCTTCTTGCTGTTGGCTTTTCTGTTCTAGCAATTATTGACGAGAACAGTCTTATATTTTATAAAACAGGCTGTGCCTTGCCCTGACAAATACCATTTTACAAACAGCTTTTGACTCCATTTTGAGTACAAATACACAGGCGGGTTGACCTTGGTGGACACTCAAGCAGCACCGTGTGTCTTTCACTAAACACAAAGCACAGACTGATAAAGCATTTAATTCCAAAAATAGAATGGATGCTCAACTATAAATATGTCAGTATATGAGCTCATGGGCACTTTAAAATCTTATCAGGGAAACTTGCTGGGGAACTCAACAAATATACTATACTTACTATACTTAAGAAAGCATAAAGAGGACCATGCCTGATTCCTATGGTGATGGCCCTTGATAACCATTCATTCAACCCACAGGCAGGGATCAGTGGACCGCTCCAGGGCCTTCATCTCAAGTGGGTCCTCACTGCTGATGGTATCTACTCAGACTGCCACCCATGCATTCATCTATCTGGACTCAGTTTGCCCTGTGCCTCTTCTACAGAGACCACAGCCCCAATTCTTGCTTCTCTGGCTCAGTTCAACCCAGAAACTCTGCTCACCAATGCTCAGCTCAATGCTGACCCTGAAGCTTGTCTCCATGGCAACTCTCCTAGGGGACCTCCAGCAGAGCCCTCTATTTTACTCATGCCGAGTTGGTCTTTGAATCTGTGTATGTTCTTCTCTGTCTCTGCTATGTCAAGGGCTCTGGAGCTCCTGGCACTCTGCTCCAGCCTCTTTAACTCTTTTAGAGAATTTGGCAACTTCAGATAAACACATACAGATATAGATGGATTTATTGTGTAATGTGTACTTTGTGCCCTGAGGGCTAACTTTAGACGTTAAAAGTGAATTAAAAAAGAAAAAAAAAACCTATGTTTACATTGACCAGCTATCAAGGTAAATTGGGATAACTTGGTAAGTTACAGACAATGACACTGATGTAGCTTGTGAACTGATTGTTATTGAATAGAGTCTGACATTGTGGGAAGACACATACATGTCCATTTATGATTCTGATATAGCATGATCTTGAAAATTATCCAGCTGTCTATTTCTTTTTCATGCTAAGACTCACTACATTTTGTTAGAACTCATTAGAAGACACTGAGTCCTACACCACTTAAAAATTCTGCATGTGTTTTGGCATCCACCATTCCTTATAACTGGTGTAGATTCCTGGCTTCCTAATTCCAAAATTCTGAGTTGAGTACAATAATCTGGGCTACATATGCTTATTCACTACTAAGGAACACACAAGAAGTTGTGCTTTTGTGCTGCTGAGTGAGGACTCTGTGTAGTAAAGTTAGTGGGATTTTTCTTCAATCCCTTAATTACTTGAATTCTCTGAAATGGTCCTAGAAACATTTAACAAATGAAATAAACTCTGTACAATCAAGCCTACTGATGCTTGATGAGAGCCTTGGGAGTGGCATCTCAACAACAAGCTGCTCTCCCTTCCCCTCCCACTTTGCATCATGATATTGCACCCTTAGATGCTGCCAGTGACCCACTAGCTTCAAGTTTGAGGCTGATGCACATTTTCAATGGGCTGGGGAAATATTGCTCATCTTGTTCCAGCTACAAGTTGCAGAGGCTTAGTTATATGTTAATGCAACTAACAGGTGGGTTCTTTTTTTTTTTTTCAAATAGTCCCACTCTAGGGTAGATTCTTTACCATGGTAATGGCAAATACTGGAGTCCCATTGGCCACGCTTTAGCTCCTGAAACATGGTTTCAAGCTGAGATTGAAACTCCTATTTTTTTTTTCTTTTTCTAGCCTAGTTTTCATATCACCTAGTGGAATTTTCACCCAAAGAGAAGCATGGTGATCTCCATGACTGGAGCTTCTGAGGGTGACTGGTCCTAAAACAGAAGAATTAAAATTCTTCTTGATATATATAGATTTTAGACATAGAACAAAGGATTATCAGAGGATTATCAGCCTACAACCCACAAGCTAGGAAACAAGAAGGACCCCCAGAGAAATATACATTTCCCTGGAGAAGGGGAAAGGGACCAGACCTCCTGAGCATATTGGGAGCAGGCAGGGAGAGGAAAGGGAATTAGGAGAAAAAGAAGGGGAGAAGAGGAGGGGAGAGGAGAACATGAGGGAGCAGGAAGATTGAATCAGGGGAAGAAAGAACAAGAAAATAAATACCATAATAGAGGGAGCCATTATTGGTTTAAAGAGAAAGTGCACAATAGGGAAATGTCCAGAGACCTACAAGGATGACCCCAACTAACAATGTAAGCAACAGTGGAGAGGCTACCTTAAATGCCCTTCCTTGATAATGATATTGATGACTACCTTATATGCCATCCTGGAGTCCTCATCCAATAGCTGAGGGAAGCAGAAGCAAACACCCACAGCTGAACACTGAGACTATCCCTTGGAATCCAGTTGCAGAGAGAGAGTGAGAAAGAAGTGATAAGCAAAGGGGTCATGACCAGGCTGGAGAAACCCACAACAGCTGACCTGATCAAGGGGGAGCTCATTGACCAAGGCTGATAGCTGATAGCATAAGACTAACCCAGACCCCCTGATCGTGGGTCTCAGTTAGGAGGCCTGGGAAGTATATGGTACCTCTGACAATGGAACCAGGATATATCCCTAGTGTACAAATGGACTCCAGGAGCTCATTCCCCATGGAGGGATACTCCCTTATCCTAGAGACAGGGGGGAGGGCCTAGTCCCTACCCCAAATGATTTGGCAAACTTTGATGATCCCTCATTGAAAGTTTCACCCTCCCTGTGGAGTGGATGGGAGATGAGATGGGGGAGTCTGTAGGAGGCATGGGAGGATGGGATGTATAAGGAACTGAGATCAATATGTAAAATAAGAAAAAATATTTAAAAAAAAAGGAAAGAAAAAACTTCCTGGTGGAATTGACTTTGTTTGCAAAGGAAGGCAGAAGAGTTCAAACTAAAGAACACCCTCAGCACAAAGTACATCACAGTGAAAATCAATCAAGATGAGGTCCACAGGTTCACTGGGCCTAGGCAGAAAAATCATGAGTTCCAAGCCAAATTAGTGAGCCCATCTCAAAATAAGTAGATAAATGAATGAAAGGGAAAGAAAAAGAAAAGGAAAGAAAGAAGAAAGGAAAAGTCCAGAAAGGCTATATAGTCTGCCTCAGTGGTGGAACACTTGCCCAGCTTGTATGAAGCCCTAGATTTAATCCCCTATGTTACAAAGTAGTTAGTTAATTAATTTATTTAAGGATCAGAACATCTGAATCCTCACCTAAAAACTATGCCTACAATATATACTAAGCATGCAGACAAACACGATGCTAGAGAAGTAACCAAGTATCCTACATCTTTCAGACAAAGGGAAGTAAACCGAGACAAGGCTCTATCTTGAGCATATATAAGACCTCAAAGCCTGACTTCACAGTAAGCCTTCCTCCAATAAGACCACAGCTACTCCAACAAGGCCTCACCTCTTAACAGTGCTGCTCCCTTTGGGAACAATTTTCTTTCAAATCTTCACATTCCACTCCCTAGCCCCCAAAGGCTTGAAGCCATATCATAGTGAAAACAAAAATCCATTTAGTTCAACTTCAAAAGTCCCCATAGTCTACTATAATGTCAACAATTTTTAAAAGTTCAAAATCTCTTCTGAGATTCATGCACTCCCTTAACTGTAATCCCCTATAAAATCAAAATTAAAAGACAGGTCACATATGTCCAGCATATAATGGCACTGGATAAAGATTGCCATTCCAAAACATAGGGAAGAAATACCAGACCAAAGCAAGACCAAAAACATGTTGTGCTAACTCCAAACTCTATATCGCCATGTCTGAGGTCAAAATGCTCTTCAGATCTCCAACTCCTTTCAGCTTTGTTAACTGCAACACACTTCCTTCTCTTGGGTTAGTTAGCAGCTTTTCTCAGCAGGTATCCCATGATTCTGGCATCTCCAACATCTTGGGGTCTTCAATTTTACAGCTTGATGGCTTCTCTAGGCCTTCATTCAGGGATACCCTGACACACGCCTGGCCTCAGTGGTTTCCTTAGATATGTAAGCAAATTCCATAGCCCCATTCTTCTATCCTTAACTCCAGAACCATGAGGCTAAAGCTGAAAAGTCCTGCTGCTTGCTGGAACTGGAATACAGTCCCCTCGTTTAATTACAATTTCATCATCTTTCTGGTTTTTTTTTTTTTTTTTTTTTTTTAATGACTAAGTTTGACTGTACTTAAACCTGCTCTGTAGACTAGGCTGGCCTCAAATTCAGAGATCTACCAGCCTCAGCCTTCCACGTGATGAGATTAAAGGTGTGCACCACCAACCACACCTGGCTCTAAGCTTTTCTTTAATTCCTTTTCACAAGTTGGAAACTTAGCTAGGTGGGATCTTGCCTGAGGTTATCACTCCTTAATTTTATCTCTTAACCTATTTATCTTCTTGAAAACAGGATTTAGCTCTGTTCCATTTTCTGATGATCCTTTTCTCCTTAAATATGTCTCCTTTTTCAGCTTGCTTCTTTCATTATAATCTTCATTAGAGTTAACACTAGTAAACACATAGCAGAGTATATACTAGGCTATTTTGAGATTTTCTCTGCCAAGAAAATTAATCCAAAATTCTTCACTTTAGCTTCAGGCAAACTTTTCAGATAAGGGCAAAGGAAACCATATTCTTCACCAAAATATCACAAAGACTATTTTAAGGTAACATACTAAAATTTCTCCAACTTCTTCCAACAAGAACATACCTACTCCAAGAAGGCCACACCTCCTAATAGTGTCACTCCCTTTGGGGGCCATTTTATTTCAAACCATCACACTGGGGTAATGATAGAAAATTTACAATGAAAAATAATGTTTTGCAGTAAGCATATGCACTGAACACATCATAGCAATAGAGAAAGCATTAGCTCTAACATTGCTATAGAGCAAACACCAGTCTGTCACAGCTATAGTGCAAACATCTTTCTGGTTAAGAGAAAAGCAATAGCAGAGGTAAGTTATTACAAGAAAGCCTGGGTGCTTTAACTCCAACAGGTTACACTGTTTAAATGATTTATGAGTTGAAAAGCTCAGAAGGAAAATCATGGAAATGTGATCTTTACAAATAGGCCTGCAATGCAATGATTTAAAGAAAAAACAAAGCCTGCTCTAAGAGCTGCCTGCTTCAGTGTGGTTCATCAACGCACACTGCAAAACCGCATCACTGCTCTGAGTTCATCCCAGTATCTCCGGCACCAGGAACAAAACTCAGTATCATAAAACTATGATGTCTGAGCATCTACATTCAATTGTATTTCATTTTAAAATCTATGATGACTAAACATGCTCACAGGAGGGTCACCCTGGTAGTGGGAAAGGGTCAGGAGATTAATTACTTAGCTCAGCCATAAAGGATGTGTAGAAAGCAATAAGTAAGAGTACAGAGGACAGACTAGTCTGAACAGAAGAAGCAAGATCCACAAATCCCAGGAGTGGAAATGTGTGTGTGTGTGTGTCTGTGTGTGTCTCTGTGTGTGTTTGTGTGTCTGTGTGTCTATGTGTGAGAGTGTGTGTGTGTGTGAATGTGTAGGGTGTGTATGTTTGTGTGTGAGTGTGTGTGTCTGTGTGTGAGTTTGTGTGTCTCTTTGTGTGTTTGTATGTGTGTGTGTGTGTGTGTGTGTGTGTGTGTGTGTGTGTGTAATAGCCTTGCAATGAAGGTATGTGCTTGGTCAACATGCTTAAGAGATAATAATAGGAGGTGGCAGAGGCCAATGTTGTTAACAATTCTACAAATTTCTTTATATTTTTTAATAAAACATATGCAGTCTTTCTGGTTTTCACATGGGGCTTAGTCCTTAACTTTACAATTCAGTAAACCATGGCCAAAAGAGCCCTAGACACACATTCCTAGTCGCTGCCTGAAAGTCGCTTACTCCAGTGGATGAGGGGGAGTTCACAGTGAGGCACGGGCCCAGACTCCACCTCTTTACCTGAAATCTTTGGATAACAAAAGATTCAGCCATGAAAGACATTTTCTGTGGTTTGGGTAATATCCTCAAACCCTCCCTTTGTTTAATGTATGCAGTCAGAATGCAGCTAAAATGATTATCATAGAACAAAATGGCTGTTTTAATATCAATTTCTTTTAACTTTAAAGACAGAGAATTTGTTTTCCTAGTGACAACAGTTAAGATATGTCTAAGCTTTTCAGTCCTATCCAGAACATCCAGGAACATTGCCTAGAATCAAGCAAAAAGAAAATTCTTTTCACATACCCTTGATGGTAACTTAATTTGATCTTCATAGAGCTGCGTTGGCTGTTGTTGCAGTGTGAGTTAAAATGTCTGAGCTTTGAGAGGAAACAGATCATCTTGGGAAATCGCTCTGGATGACAAGGGAACTATAACTCTAGCATTCAAACCACATCAATCATGGGGGTGGAGAGTACAAGTTTGTGCCATATGAAAATAGTTGGGGAGCTTCCAAAGTCTGAACGAAAGCCTATAGCAGTAATGTAATGTTTAGTTTTAGGGTTGGGGCTTTTCTTTTAAGACAGTTTGAAAAGACACTTCTTCCATATGTTGCTCTGGTTGATATTTTTAAACACTTGCTAAGAACATCAGCTTTGGGAAAGAGTTGTGCTGTTGATACAAGACCTTACACATGTGGAATAAAAAACACATGTATGTTCTAAGCATTTGCTATCTACCTGTTTATTTTATATAAGTGAATTCTATTGTTAGGGATTTTTTCTCAGAATGGATAGTGATTTGTGATATTTATAAGTAATCTAATATATACTTTGTTTTGTAGTGACAGAGGGAAGGAGGAAAAGGAAGCTAATAGCAGCAGGAAAAGAGGGAGATACACAGATTATCTAGTGACACATGGGAGCCTAAGTGGTAACAGTCATGAGCACCAATGGCAGTAGGAAGATGCTGGTGGGAAAGGAGGAAGAAAGAGCATATATTTTAAAAGCTGATGATGAAGCCGGGCATTGGTGGTGCATGCCTTAAATCCCAGCACTCAAGAGGCAGAGGCAGGCAAATCTCTGTGAGTTCAAGGCTAGCCTGGTCTACAGAATGAGTTTCAGGACAGGCTCCAAAGGAATACAGAGAAAACCTGTCTCGAAAAGCCAAAAAACAAAAACAGGAAAACAACACACACACACACACACACACACACACACACACACACACACACACACACACACACAAACCAAAACTAAATAAAAGATGATGATGATCGATGTCACAGTTCTCATGGAGCTGAATTGAGAGACACTTAAAAAAAAAAAAATTCTGTGACTACATTTCTGATCATTAATGATCTTCCAGAGACATAAATGTATATACTCTTTCAATACAATACATACTTATATTTCCCTGTACAGACATACACATGAATGTACTTATTTACAACAATCAACAAGCTATGGCATACCCATCCTTCTCTAGAAGTGGTAGTCCACATTCTTGGGTGAAAAAGTTACATTGTTAGTTACAGGTCGTATGGTATGTGGTTGGGAACTCTGTTTTATTATGGCCACGTTTCCTGTCAGTAGTTTTTACTGTGGGGACCTGGGGAGCAGAGAGATCACAGTAAGTGAGCTTGTGCAGGGGGCAGAGAGCCCTTTAACACCAGTCATCATTTTTCCATAGTAGATGGGGCAAATACAGAGAACCACAGCCAGGCCACATGGAGAAAGTGAGAGACCTTGACATACTCAAGTCTTATATGGGGTGTATCCATCAAACCCCTCCCATCAGGGCTCAGGGAACTCTGTGGAAGAGGAGGCAGAAGGATTGTAAGCCAGAGACATGGAAGACACCAAGGAAATAAAAGGCCTTCAAGAAACAAGACTGACACAAACAGGAACTCACAGTTGCCATGGCAGCATGCTCAGGGCCTGCATGGGTCTGGTACAGGTAGAGTCTGGCACTGAGAGGAGACATGAACATAAATCCTCATCCCTGAGCAGAAGCTATCTTCAATTGACAGGCACTCATGAATGAAAATAGAGCTTTCTCCAATGGAGTCTCACTGAAGATACAAACCACTCTTAAGAGCAAGCAGGCCCCATGCCCACCAGTAAACGGCCAACACAGATGAACTCAATGTAATCTTTGATTTTATATTTTATCTGGATAATTTTTAGAAACCTTACAGGTCTTTTGCATATATACATATATTATGGCTTCTGGGTTTTTTTTTTGTTTTTGTGGTATTCTTGTGCGTAATGAACTCATTATCAATGCCAAGACTCTATCTTTCTTTCTTTCCTTTTTTTTCTTTTATTGAAAGTAGATTTCTCCCCCCTTACAAATATATCCTGATTATGGTTTCTTTCCCTCTATTCCCCTCAATACTTCCTTACTTCCCTTCCCATCTGGATCCAACCTCTTTCTGCCTCTCATTAGAAAACAAACGGATTTCTACAGGATAATATATAATACAGAATAATATAATAAGATAAAACAAAAACTAACATATTAGAATTGGACAAAGTAAATGAATTGAAGAAAAAAAAGCCTAAGAGAAACAGACCCACTAGTTTACACACTCACACTGATCTCTTTTTCTTCTGTTTGTTCTGTGTTATTGCAGATTTAATTTTATTATTTAATTTTATTATTATTATCCTTTGGGTTACTGTTTGTTTCAGGCACAAAAAGTTATGGACTCAGAGAAGGAAGGGAAGATCTCAGAGGAGCTGGGGGAGGAGAAACTATAATCAGAATTCAGGATCTATTGGTTTAAAAAGTCTGTTTTAAATAAAAGAAAAATATTGAGATTTTTTAAAAAAGGAAAAGAACGCTATAACACCAGGAACCCACTCACTCCATACTGAGCTAAATAGTATCCTTATTTAAATAGTCTATTGTATTGAACATGAAGTGAAAGCAACAAAATCTTGACCATAGAGCTTAAAAGAGTACTTTTCACTATTTAGCTGTATTTCTATTATATCTGCAACCCTTTACACATTAGCATTGTTACTATACATGTTTATTAATAATTTTCTTTGCTAATTTAACATACACATTTATGTATTTATATTGTGTCCTGGTTACTCTCCCATACTTTCTCTGATTTCCCTCTGACCCCAGCAGCCTCATTTCTTCCTTCCAAAGCCCTTTCCCACACATACTAGTTTTTGTTTTGTTTAGTGTCCCACAGAGTTTAGCTACAGCTCTCTGTGTGATCCTGACTTTGAAACTAGGCATCAGAGCCTGGTAGTCTCACCAGTGGTAAGCAGCTGGGGACTTTACTTGTTTTTTATAATTGTGTAACTGAGTTACATTTAACTGGGGTCAAACAACTGCTGTGAAGAAAAGGGAACATGATTCATAGGAGGAGAGGCATGTGACATGACCTACACACGGCAAACTGGATAAGGACAATGTCCTTGAAAAATAAAGGATACGCCTGAGACTAGGCAGATGCTCAGCAACAGTTCTAGGCAAGAAGAAGAGGGATGGCATATTTTTTTTTCAGGGAGAGATCAGGACCAAAATGGAAGACACGAGCAAGCTTTGAAGAGGTGAGGGAAAGTCTGAGGGGCTCTGTACAGAGGAAAGGCAGCCATTCAAGATGAGAGAGGAGTGAGCAGAGACAAACCTCCGTCCTATGTGGAGGAGAGGCTGGTAAAGTTGTGTAAGTCAACGCCTTCATGAAAACGACCCTGTCTGGGCTGTGTAAAATAAACTGAAGAGATACCGAAATGACCAGAGACATTGTGAGGAAGCAAACAGCAGCAACAAACAGGGATAATAAGGTAACATGGTAAGGGGAACACTGTTAGAATTAAGAAAATAGTGATGGAGATGAAAAACACAGAAATTTGAAAGTTATTTTGGTGTTATATACAATAATAGTGATATGTTTTATGCTTAGAGTTAAGGATAATGGTTGTGGAATGGGGTGGTTAAGATAGGATTCTGGGAGACGGAGATGGATGCTATGTGAAGAACAATGACATTTGGTTTTAGATGTTCAGGGTTGAAGGCCATTGAAGAGGGAATGTGAGTGAAAGGAATCTCAGTCACCCTGTCTGGGATGAGTGTAGCGACCTAGTAGGTTTTGATCCTCCTATAAGAAGAAAGTGTGTGCTGAGGTTGGAAACCACCCTGACACAGATCAAGTTTGGTTTCTTACCATGTTGGGAAGTCACCTGGTGAACTCACTAAATCAGGTTCATCAAACCCTGCACTTGTGCATTTACAGTCTAAATTTTGTTGTGGAACATAAAAGAAATGTCATTAATGAGTTCTCTTCAAATTTAGTTTCATAAAGATTTGTGGTGTTATTTCAAAAAGCAAGTATCTGTCTTCTACTGGTAGGTATATAAGGTAACGCTGTGTTGCTTTGCATATCACTTCACCCAACTATTCATTACACTTCTACTAGGAACAAGAATCCTCTCCCAGTGCTGGAGAAGTAAACAAAGTACAGCCAGGCCCCTTTTAGCACACAGCTTCTGTGTGCTAACTCTCAGGAACCACTTCCTAGAGGGCTTCACATCTCTGATGCTGGTCTCCTCTTAATCATAGATGATTCTCCAGCTGCACTGGCTAGCAAACGAAATGTTTTACTTCAGTAGTTCTGGTCTCTTGGTAACCACAGCCAATTCTTTAGTTCCACCTGTCCAGACACACAGATTCTTCACACAAATGACCCAGAAGAGTCTTTACTTCACTCTGAACTTCACAAGCCAGATCTGTTTCATCTGCACTGCTCACAACATTCTTAACTTCCAAGCTCCTGCAGAATGAGCTACTGGGTCTCAACTCTCATCGACTTTTCGAGTCCAAAGTTCCAAAGTCTTTCTACAATTGTGGAGAGCTGAGATATTGCAGTCGCCATTACAAGATGGCGCTGACATCCGGCCCCACGGTCAGTAAACAGGTTTCAGAGCGCATGTGCCAGTTGCAAAAGGGCGCCAAGTCACTGCCCAGCCCGGGGAGTCACATGGGGTGATGAGTGAGTAGCTAACCAGAGGGCGATACGCCACCTCTTACCATCCTGGTGCGGCTAGGGCTTATAAAAGCAGCACCACTCTTGGGCTTGGGGTCTTCCTCCTTTCATCGCTTGGATGCAATAAAGCTTGCTGCAGAATGATCCTGTTGTCCGTGTGTGTTCTTGCTGGCGAGACGACTGCGAGGGCTGCAACATCTGGTGCCGAAACCCGGGACGCTGGGGACATGTCATTGTTGGTACCAATGAGACCCCCGTTCGCGGGGAGGATTCAGAACTGCAGCACTCAGGTAAGTTCTGAGAGGTATATTTGTTCTTAATCAGATTCCCATTCCCCTTTTGGCTTTTGCAATTGTTTTGACTGCATTGGTGATCTTCCTTTTGGTTTCGTTTTGTTTAAAGGTGGGAACTCGGTCGCTATGAATTTTAGTAAAATCATGTTTGGAAGATGAGAAATGCTGCTCTTCGGTAGCAGCTGGCCAAGGGGTGTTAGAGGAACTTCAAGACAGCATGCCAGAAACAGAACAAGATAAAAGATTAAGAGCTCTTAGAGACAAGGAAAAGAACAAGAATAAAGGCCTATCTACGGATAGCAAGTCCTTAGATAGAATAGATAAGGGAAAGAACGCCCTGGGAGAGAAAGACGGAAAAGGAAACTTGAGCAGAAATAAAAGGCCTCTTTACCCAACAAGGAAATTGGAGGCTTTGGGGCTCGATGATTCTGAGTCAGAGGAATTGAGCCCCTCTGAGGAATCTGACCTAGAGAAGGAGGCCGCCCGTTATGAGGAGGAGCGTTATCACCCGGATGAACAGCCATTGCAATCCTTTTGGAGAAACCGGAGGCCTATGTTACCTCCACCAACCGCTCCCGTCCTTCCTACTGTCCCTCCGCCCTACAACCGGAGAAGCTGTCCTGATTCTTTCTTTTCAACGAAGGACAGGCACAAAATTTTTCAGACTTTTCCGGTATTTGAGGATGTAGAAGGAGGCCATGTCCATGTCCCTATAGATTATCTCTTAGTCAAAGAATTGGCAGAATCAGTTAATAAATATGGGGTAGATGCTAATTTTACTTTCATGCAACTTGAAAGGCTAGGTTCTACAGCTATGACTCCAAATGACTGGCAAACAGTAGTAAAAGCTGCCCTCCCTAATATGGGAGTATATTTAGAATGGAAAGACCGTACTCTAAAAACCTACTTAATTAAACAAAAAGGGGGAGTTGAAGAGGCTTTGCCCCCTGTACCATGTGTGACTGTTTCCTTGGCAATTTTCACTCTCAATTTTTTGAACCTGGACAACCACGGACATTCGGCAGCTGATCGCCATTGCCTGGAGCTGGATAGGCCCAAGGAAATGGTCAAGTGGAAGGATGTGTTGACAAGTCAATCGAAAGGCCTGGATCCTATTTTAATAAGATCCAGGGGAGCTGTTTGTGTTTTTCCACAGGACGAAGACAATCCCTTTTGGCTACCAGAACGTCTGACTTGCAAACTTCTAGCGCCTAAAGATGACTCCCCAAAGGACATGCCTGCGGATGCTCCTGATGATGACTTGGATCCTGCCATTCTGGGTTCCTAAACTGGACCGCTGAATTTGAAAAGAGATTTGCCATTCTTCAAGTCAATTCAACGCGAATGGACCTATCGCTGACCGAGGATTCTCCACTTGGATCTCTTCGATTTTTTCCTATTTTAAGGAATGGGTGGGGATAGGATTGTTTGGTGCAGCCCTATGCTGTGGCCTGCTGTTGTTACTCTGGCTATTTTGCAAACTCAAAACCCAACAAAAACGAGACAAGGTAGTGATCGCACAAGCACTAGTTGCCCTGGAACAATGATCATCCCCCATGGTCTGGCTCTCTATGCTGAGGGGCAGCCACTAGTCATGATGTTTTGCAACAAGATCTACAGCCCTTGCACTCCCTGGGACCTTTCGCATTGCACGGGATGGGTGTAGATCAAAGTTGTTTCATTTTTCGAGCAAGCCAATCTAGTAAGTCAATGACGGAAGATTGCAAATAAGTCTCTCCCCACCTAAGACAGGACAACCTCACCCGGAGGAGGTTGAACCAATGACGGGTAAGGGCCGAGCATTGCCTTCTACCAGGCTCAGATGTTGGTGCCACCCTTCTGATATTTGGTACATGACTATGTTAGTTTTAGACCTTGTGATTAATAAAACAATAAAGGGGGAGATGTGGAGAGCTGAGATATTGCAGTCGCCATTACAAGATGGCGCTGACATCCGGCCCCACGGTCAGTAAACAGGTTTCAGAGCGCATGTGCCAGTTGCAAAAGCGCGCCAAGTCACTGCCCAGCCCGGGGAGTCACATGGGGTGATGAGTGAGTAGCCAACCAGAGGGCGATACGCCACCTCTTACCATCCTGGTGCGGCTAGGGCTTATAAAAGCAGCACCACTCTTGGGCTTGGGGTCTTCCTCCTTTCATCACTTGGATGCAATAAAGCTTGCTGCAGAAGGATCCTATTGTCCGTGTGCATTCTTGCTGGCGAGACGACTGCGCGGGCTGTGACACACAATCATCCCCAAACCAACATGGTCAGGTTTGTCACAGCAATGCCTCATTCTTGCTACCAACTTCTGTCTTAAGGCTACTAATTGCTGTCAGAAAACACCATGACCAAAAGCAACTTGGGTTTACTTGACTTATGTGTCCATATTACTGTTTATCATAGAAAGAAGCCAGGACAGGAACTCAAGCAAGACAGGAACTTAGAGGCAGGAGCTGATGCAAAGGCCATGGAGGGGTGTTGCTTGCTGGTTCTTTCCCACGTGCTTGCTCAGCTTGCTTTCTTATAGAACCCAGGATCACCACCCCAGGACTGGCCCCCACCCAGAATAGATTGAGCCCTCCAACATCAATCACTAAGTAAATGTCTTAGAGCTGGATCTTATGGAGGCATTTTCTCAACTGAGATTTCCTTCTCTCACATGACTTGAGTTTGTGTAACATAAAACTAGCCAGCACTGGGCATATCAAGTTGACAACCAAGATTAGCCCCAAACATGAATGGGATGGTATAAATGTCTTGTTTAGAAATAGCTGTGACCCTGGAACTGATGTAAGACCATTTATGATTTTTCTGAGCTCTTGCTTATAGTGGACCCATGCTGTGATTTCTTTCTTCCTTCCTTTTTTTTTTGTTTTGATTTTGGTTTTCAAGGTTAATTAATTAGCTGTCTATATCATGAAAACCATTCCTTCTAGGCCAAATTATGTTCACAAGATACCTCCCCACCAAGATAATTCAGTACAATACCTACAGAGTCCCAAATATTGCAATATGTAGTGGTTTCTAACACACAAAGCTTTCTTAATTCAGGTAATGCCTCATATCTTGGTCAGTGGTACCCTGTGGTTCCCTGGGAGAACAGGCAACATCCTTACCAATGGAAGGCAACTGTGCAGATTACATATTAATTGTCTGTGTTAGCTGGAAGCCTGTGGGTAAATTTTTATTATGGTGCATCCTCTGCAAATCGAGTTTTTGTTCATAGTAGAACTGCTACTTAGTAGATACTGCTACTTAGCTTTCTTGATCTCAGAGGTTTATTTATTTATTTATTTATTTATTTATTTATTATTTGATCTTGAAAAAGATACAGAACATTTTGCAACTACAGCTTTGGGAACAAAGAATCTAAATCTAAGAGGCTGTAGATCAGGAGGAATAAAGGTACAATGGAAGAAGATTTAAAAAAAAATAAAAAAAGGTTCCTGGAAGTCAGTCAAAGCAATGGGACAGGCTCTGTTCCCACCACAAGTCCCACAAGTAGATCAAGCTATGTAACTGTCACACATATGCAGAGGGCCTAGGTTTGTCCCATGCAATCTCCCTAGCTTGACAGCTTGAGCCCAGGTTAGTTGTTTCTGTGGGTTCCTTAATTACTTTTTATCATTTTCTTTCCATGGTAAATTTCTGATACTTAATTATTATTTGATATATATTTTCATTTTAAATGGACTTGTATGGAAATGTATTTCAAAATTTAAAAGGTGAGAGACAGCCAACAAATATAGGTTTTATTTTGTGTCATGGTAATCCTGTCATGGCACCTAGTCTGTAGACTACTCTAGTCATCCACAGTAGGGGTGTGGAGGTGGGGGACATCTGACTCTATGTCCCACACATTTGTCGTGCGTGTCCCTTCTGCCTCTAGCAATCTGCAATGGCCAGAGACTGCATGAGGAACTAAGGATCTGAGTGACTCATCTGTTTCACAGACTCCTCTCTGCACCAGCCGGAGAACAGCAGATGGGTGTCTCATGTTGCTCATGCCCAGGAGACTCAGTTCCCACGTGCTCTGCTCTCCTTCCTGGACAGGGAAATGTCATCTTTCTTCCCTGTGAGAATGCCAGGAGAAAGGTTTGTGTTGATTGTCTTTAAGTTTATTCTTGAGTTAGAGCTGTCTATCCCGAATAATTCTCCCTTGCTTGTAATTGAGACCACAATAGAAACTCACTAAATCATCTTGGGCCATTTTATTAAAGGGAGTAATCATTTGTGAAAATGAAAAATCCAGAACAATTGTGAAAGAATAACTGAATAATGGGGGGAAAACTGGACAGTTCTGAACAGATCGGGGCATAAAAGAATCCTTTTCTTATTTTATTCTTGAGATTATAATATAAGCCAAACATTTCTCCCTTCTCTTTCCTCTCTCCAAACCTCCCCATATCCCCCTCCCTGCTAGTGACATTTCCCTCTGGTTGAGTGAGTCTTAAGTCCAATTTGAGAGCTGTGCTTACTGACAAGATACATGTGCCACAACTGTACCCTTAGCGTTATTGTGTGATGCTGCTTGTTGAGGTGGTTCATAGGCATCATAGCTGGGTGGGGCTGCTTCCTCCTTTGGAAACTTGCATGGTGCCTTCTGGTTCCATAAAAAAAATAGTCTTCAGGAAGGAGCCATTCTGGTAAGTTCCAGCTCTGGAACCTGTTCCTCTCTGAAGTACATGGTGTCTTCAGCAATAGGGACTTACGTTCCCTCTCTGGGTGACAATGAAGGGCAACAGTGACAGGCTGTGTCTTGGGAGTCTAATAGACAGCCTTGGCCAACAATTTAGAAAGAGGGCTTCTCATGTCTGGTGCTGAGGGTTTGTTAGGTGGTCTTGGATCTTAGAGTGGGTATCATCAGCATAGGGAAGAGAGGTCCATTAAAACTATATATATGCATGTGTGTTTATACACAGGATTATGTGTGTTATAGTTGTGGTAAGCAATTAACAGTATGATTCATTGTGGCTTTTCAGACATGCTTGTTTGTTTATCCTCCTTCTGTATTTGCTTCCTTTGCCCTCCTTAAAGAGTCCCCCCCCCCATCCCATTTCCCTGATCAGATCTCTTTTTCTTAGAGTAAAGGATCTGGTGAATGAGGAATACATGTACTGGAGTTTCATGGGAGCTGGCTGGGTGGTGAGAGGAGTGGATTTATGCCTCTTTCGGCTCTAAGGAGGTGTGGAAAGCAGGGCTGAGCAGAGGAGCGGCGATGGTGATGAAGGGGCAATTGCAGCCGGGCCTGGGGTGATCCACAGAAACCCATGTGGTTCTTCAGAGCTATCTGACAAGGGGATATAGCAACAGGGCTTTTCTGCCACAGGACAAACATTTGCTTTACTTGGGGAGCAGGCATAACGACTTAAGAACATTTTTCAGCTGTGCCACGAGGTGGCAGCACAATCAAGGATGCTTGTTGGCAGTAGGGCCTTCATAGATCTTTGGATTTGAGACATCAAACACAGGTGATTCCAAGGTTAAACCTTTGTTTTTAGTGTGTGTGAGGTTATTAAATTGTACTCTAAGTTCAAGAGAAAACATATTTTTCACTCCATAATATCAAGTTTGTTCTTTCACAAACTAAGCTATCTGGTTAAAAAAAATCTGATCCTTTTTAGATCAACTAGGGAAAATAGCTTCACACAAATATTCAAATAATGAAAAACCATATTTATTTAAAACATGTTCCAATATCAGATGGAAAATTTCAACAATAATAAAAACCACAATTACTCTTGCAGCAACATAATAGTTAATAATTTTATTATAGCTCTACCCTGCCCAAATGAAAGACCACAGAAAATAAGCTTTGTTACATTTGCCTGTTGTTCTGAGTTTTGGAACAGCACATTGTGGAACAGAACATAGTGGGCATTCACTGAACATGGGCTGGCTGTATGGATGTAGATGCTGGGATGAACAGCCACAGTGAGATGGCAATGTGTTTAAGCAGGACAAGTGGTGTAGATAGGAGGACACAGAGGGTGGGGTTCACATGGCTGTTCCCCTTCACTGCTGAGGGCTCCTGCTGTAACTGCCTAGTCCTTGAGGGTAATACAATGTTTCTGCTCATATTTTTTTTCCTGTAAATGAATCTTTTTTAGACAAATTAGACCAAGTTTTAATTATATGAGACCACACAGATGAAAACTAGCTCCTTCTCTTCAATCACTGTTTTCCTAATCTCCTTTTACTGAAGTCTTCCCCAGGGACTCTACCGAAATGACCTGCCATCAGAGTCTTGCCTGAGCTTTTGGAAGGATTTTCCCAAACTAGTGGCTGTAGGAGGTACACTTGTGAATACTGAGTGAGTATAGATGACAGAAGGGATGGCACAGGGGTACATGCTGTCTGTATCTTCCCCATCCAGAATTCATATACATGTATTGGGGAAGCAGACATTCTATTGACACTTCGAGGTGGCAAGCATTCATTGTATGTGGTGCTGGTTTTCATAAGGACTTTTGATACAAGTATATAATGTTCTTTGAGCATAATCCCCATCACACCCTCCTCTCTCCTTTCTCAGCCTGTACTCCTCTCCTCCATTAGCCCCTTTTCCTTCCTAGATAATTTTACTTCTAATTCCATGTCAGATACACATGCATGACTTTATTCCTCCCTATAGAATGTAGCGTCCACAAACAAATGAGGGCAACATGCATCTTCCCAAGGATGAGTTAATTTGTTTAATTGATTGTCTCTAGTTAATCCATTTTCTTGAAAAAGATATTTTGAATGGAAAAATGAATATTATTATTCTAAGTAGTCATAAGATGATGGGAGGATTGAGGCCTCTCTTTGCTAATGTCGACAGACTCTCCTGGAGAATTCAGGAGACATCTGTGGGGAGACTCTTTTTTGAAGATTGCTGACTATTTGTGGCTTATCTTAAAGTCATGTAAATTACAGTGTACTCCCCATCCCCCAAGACATCAAAGAGAGGTTTTTTTTTTTTATTTTTAGTGAAAGACTTTGCTTTACTTACCAAGCATTGAGGCAAACTCAAAATTATAACTGTCTGTATGCAGTAACACTCCCTTTGAAATGTATACATTTCATAGAGAATGTGTCTGATACTGAGTTCTCAAAAGGTCAAATGTTGTTAATTACATATAATAACTAAGTTCAAGCTAATGTGTATTTAATAAGCAATTAATGTGACTCATTATAAGCTTCCCACACAGCTTATACACACCCTTTGAGGAAATGAGCCAGATTGATACACATTTCTAGTTATCTGGGTGGGAAGAAAAACCATTTTAATTCAGTTAAGGACCATTTATTTTTAACCCATATTGTCTACTTTGTTTCCCATAACAAAGCTTATACTATATTTCCAAGTATTTTATTTATCGTTGTAACAGACTTATCTGTGACAATTATACATATCAATATGAAAAGTAAAGTTAAAATTAAGCTTCAAGATTAAAACAATAGTTTTTATTTCCTAAAACTCTTGAGATAAGTATTAAACTTTTGCCATGACCAGGTATCATTGTAATTACTGTTAGATTATAGTTAACTCAAAATGGCATAAATACACTGCCAATAAAAAAAATCCAAGATGGAAAAAAATCACCATTTCCTGAAAATATTCTTTCATGAAGGTAAAAAGGGCTTTGTGTTTTTCCTTGAGTTCATACCTGTAGGAATAAATATTACTAATGATGGGTGTGGTACCCACTCCATCCTTTTATCCAGTGATGTGAGCATAGAGAGTAAATCTCACAGAAAATCAAAGTGGAAATGGAAGTCAGCTAAGGATTTTAATGAATTCATTTTTCCTAAATTGTTGTCAGACAGAGTAATGTCAACCAACAAAGTATATTGTTACATTCTTATAAATGTGACAGGTTGTTTGACCAGTTTTATTTCTCTGGCTCTTAGCTCAATTTTCTATTTTCTCTGCTGTTCCCTGCTCTTCCTGCTACTCTCTCAACCCACTCAGCTGCTTTCCTCTCAACTGTGAAGCAATCATTAGCAGCCTTGACACTTCTACCTCTCTATCGGCTGACTTGAATCTCTGCTAGATGTGCTGTCTCTATTACTTCGTATTCCCTTGCCACAAAAGAGAGGGAAAGAAAAACAAAGCAAAAACACCCTGGAGAAGCCATTTATGGGACCTGATATTGCCAACCAGAAGAACTGCAGGAGAATGTCCTCTGACTGACTCATTGAGTGATGCTCAACTGTCCACTTATGTAGGCAGAGAAAGACTTTTGGTCCAATCTGACCATATCTCACCTGCAAAGAAAGGCTTGTGTTTGAAGCCATCACAGGAGCTTTTTATCCTAGGTGCGTTCCCATATGGCCTCGATAGAAAGTTGTCAGTGTCATCTAGAGTTCAGTGAGAATTGTGATGGTCCTATAACTGATAGAAACTGTTTGAAACAGGCTCGGCTGAAGCTGTGCCTTCAGGAACTGAAGGCATCAGCTGTGGTTGTTGCATAGTTTTCTGTAGCTCTGGTGGTATAAGAACAGCTTGGCTGGCTGTTGGCCTGCTGGAGCGATTTGGTGTCAAGGCGGCCAAAGCAGCAGGGAGATTCCAACAGCTGTTAATTAGGAAGGCTAGTTGCTCCATCCCACACCATCTTTACTTAAACACAGAAAATGAACATCAGAAGGAGGCCTTATGGCAAGGCCTCAGTGACTTGTCATTAACATGATATTAACAATGTTTAAATGATGCTCAGCGTCTGTGTAACGCTGGAGGGACTGGTCACCTTCATGTTTCAACATCGTGTTCCTAAAACTTTCTCCCACTCAGGTCCTATTAAAATTTCTATCTGCCCTTTGGTATCTTAGATGAATGAATACAATAATTATACTCATTACTTGAAGTTTTACATGGCTAAAGCTTCTTTTTAAAATTATCAAGTGCACGAAAAATGTCTTCAGCTTTCACACCATAGGAATTTCATAATTTATCACCTTATTACAAGAAGAATAAAAACAAAACAACAATATTAATGTGTCTGTATTTTAGCATTTTGTCAATTTTTTATATACTATTACTCAAGTGAGAGTGTTTCTGTGTACCAATGCTTGTGGCTTTTTAGAGACATGTGCCCATACTAAAGTAGTAAATATAGAAAAGTCACCTTGAATGCATGAAACTATACATGTTAAGAACAATCAAGTTCCAATTCTGAGAAGCATGCTAACAGGTGATTATTTCTGTATAAACACCACAGGCTTTAATCACTGGTCTAGATTAATCAATGAATCTGGTCCCTAATGTGACTCAGAGATACGGTAAACACAGTTGCCTGGCACTGGCATAGTCTCTTCAGTAATAAACTATGTAACTAGTGAGAGTATTCTCCAACTAAAGGTAACAGACATACTCTACTGGATAGCATCCTCCTATTACTGTACAGAGACCAACATGTCTGAACTTTCAATTGCAAAGAGTATCATCAGTGTGTCCAACCCCTCACATTACTCAAAGGTCAGCTATAACTATATAAACTAGGTAGATAGTCATTTATTGTCATTTGTCTCCCATGATGTAGCATACATAATTGTATGTGATATACTTTGGCAACCTCGTAAGTTCGTTTACATCTGCTTTAGGAAAAAAAAAATAATGCATGTGCATGTTGTATTTTGCTGTTGCAACAGCTATTAGGTCACTCCGTGACACGAGCTTCTCAGTCCTATATGATCTCCCCAGAGCTCCGTGATGTATGCATTGACAGGTGATTGAAATATCAAAGGCAGTGATAGCACCCCCCCTTGTCATTTTTAGACTTCTGGCTAAAATGTATGCATGTACTTTCAAGGCTCCTGAGTGTGGCTATGGAGGGAGGCTCTGTGGCCCCTGCTGCCTCTTCCCTGTAGAGAACTCTCTTTTCTGTGACAATGGAGGGAAATTTAAGAGCTTTCTTACATCACTCTGGATTTGCATGCCTTAAAGTTAGTTGCTTTCTGACTGTGTAATGAGACTTTCAGTGACAAGAACAAATGGCCCCGTGATAGCATGTTAGCATGTGTCATCCTACATTTCCCATTGGGGAATTGATCAAATTCCCTCTTTGATAGTTGACAAGAAGTCATGATCAAATCTATTATAATATTGTTATTCAATGCATTTTTGCAAACATTTTTCATTTAGAGCATTTATACCAACTCTTAGTTGACTGACTGAAATAAGAGCACAGTGTTACTTTAATTTTGCAGCCTGATATCTTCACTGAATTGGGCCTTTCATTGTAGTGGAGAAAGTGTTACTGAGTTTCAAACTGCTTGGAATGAACTAGAAGGAGCTCTTTGTTCTCAGCACCTCAGACAATTCCCATTTGTATTGTAAATTGCTATTCTAACTGGAATACATTATTAGGAATGTTCTCATAATTCTTCTACTAATCCTTCTACTTGATTTCCCCTTGTCTTTTTAATGGCAAATTGTTTCTGTTTGTTCACTAAATAAGTAAAGATGTGATTCATGATGTAAATGAAAGATATTTAGTGTTTTTAACAAAAATATTATCTTCCATATTTTACATGTACAAAATTAGGATAGGAGGAAGAGTCATTGCAAGTTGCCTATAACCTAGTAAATAACCCCCAAACCATGCTTATGCCTGTAACCCTAACTAATCCTGGTATGACACAGAAAGAAAATAGATAAACAAGAGCAAAAACAAAACAATAAGGGAAACAGAACTTACTTTAACAGTTCTGAGTAAACTGTCATATTTAATTTCTGTATAGACTTTTTAGAATTTTTGGTAAAAGTGTGAACCCCCTGTAGTGAACAAAAAGTTTTCAGGTTCATCTTCTGAGTGACATTGAGCATTTTTACTTAGTTTGGACATATATGGGTGTTTATTTTCACTGTCTAATTGTGGATCTTTCTGACCAACACCTATGCTTATATCGCCAAACCAATTTCTAGTACACATAATGACAGATATTCAAAAACCATTGGCTTTCATATCACCAATTCAGTTTCATTTATCACAATATTTGTTAATACTATTTTATTCTTTGATACTTTCATACATGTATATAGTATGTTTAGGGTATGTTTTACTTCCCATTACACTCTTACTTCTGTAGAAACCGCTCTTTTTTCCTACCATGTCTCCCTACTACTGTAGTGGGCCACTGAACTATAGTTATGCCATCTTGTGAAAGTGTCCTTAAGAATACTTTAAGTGCTGAAACTATCTTGTGTAAACTGGTCTCTAGCCACATAGATGAGCCATAAATTCATTGGTTACAGAAACCAGCCATAAATTGTTCTGTAATGACCTCCAGGTCATGAGAGCTGCCTGACCACTTAATTGCTATCTCTGCATCTGTAAATACCTGTTTGCCACAGTTGTCCAGGCCTGCCTTTTTGTACACATCACAGTTGCAGGGTTTGTTTTGTTTTGTTTTGCCTTAAAAACTCAGAACATATTGGGGTTCATGGCTGCTTCCTGCTGCTCTGTCTGGGAAAGCCCTGCCAGTAGTGAACAAAGGGACCATATAACTTGCTCAGGTCTCTTGATGTTTTTTTTTTTTTTTAAACACTACTACCATCCATATTTAGGTGATGTTCCATAAAAACTGAGACCAGGTTTGCTTTGTTTCATTTGAGTTGCTTCAAATATGCATTTGGTAGATTCTTAATGCATTTGAGTCACATTAATTTTTTATTGCACATATTTATTTCTGTGTGTTTGTATGTTACTACAGACTGTAGTCTGTGTGCATGTGTTCAGGTCACTGGACAGCTTTCCCTAGTGATGCTCTCCTTCCGTTTAGTGGATTCTGGGGACAGAACTCAGGTTGTCAGGCCTGGCTGGCAATGCCTTTTCCTACCGAGCCACCTCACAGGTCCAGAATCACATTTTAACACAATATTCCAATATTCTTACAATTTTCTTGCTTATTTAATTTTATATCAAAGTGTAAGTATAAACCGACTAGTGCCCACACTACAATCTGTTCCACTAATTGGGTAAAGGCCTAGAGATTGAAACAAAAGACAAGGCAGTGGGTCATTCCTACAGATGGAATGCTGAATGCCAAATACTGTTTATTGAGGAGATAGAGTGGATTTATATACTGACTTACAGCACAGTGGGAAACAATCAAGGGTCAAGTGTGCAAGTTCTGGGCTTAGTTCTGCCCCAGCAGATGTGTGTTAGCCAATCAAGAAGAGTACCATCTAGTGCAAGATGTTCCAGCCAACAGCTTCAGGCTTGCTCAACGTGCCCCAGGGGTCCATACATGACCCTACAGGTCCCACTTTCTTTTAATATAAACTAACACCTGTCTTAGGTGGCAGAGGATGTCAGCATAATTCCTTACCTGCCATTGGAGAGGTCACTTAGGCCTGTAACCTTCCTGTCTTAGGTTGGATATATGCCCTCTTCTGCCTTACCCATCTCTGGTGATTAGTTCGTCTTTAAGTTCACCCATATTTGGGGCAGAGGCCTATTCTTGAGCTAAAGACAGTAGAATCTGTCTTGTTTGAAAGTTGGCCTAGGCCTGTCTATTGCTGTGACGGTGTTGGCAGATCAGGCAGATAGCACCAAGGGCAAGGGCTATGAGCCCCAGTGAGAGAGAGCTTGCCCATTCTCTAATTAATCTGCCTCCAAGTTGAAGTCCTTGTAAAAGGTCATCTGCACTGGCAGATGGAACTCGGGTTTCACTGATGTTAATGATCTGCCTGACTAAAGCATGTGTAATTAGTTGTCAGGAAAAAGGGCCACACCTGTGAGCATCTGAGAACAGGCAAAGGCTAGCACATGGCCCCCACTCAGTGTGGCTCTGCATCCAATCACTAGGGGTGCAAAACACTATGAAAGACTAAAAAATTGCCTAAGTGAAAAGAGCATGGGGCTCATAAGCAGTGATAGCCTCCTTAAGTTGTTTTATATCCCTAACCCTGTTACCCTGAGAATCCACTGTCTCAATCACAGGAAAAGCTTGTCTTGCCTTGCCTAAGGATTCTACCTTGGTTATTAAATCATTGACTTCCTCCTCCTCTATCCTTCCAGGTGCAGAGGCCCTTCTAAAGAGATCACAAGAAAAGGGGTTGAACCATGGTGGATGGCATTTGCGCTCATCAGCTTCAGCAATTCTTTAATTGTTTAATTCTGCTTCCAAAGTATCTTCTTCATCAGTTATGGTGGGACTATCATCTCCTAGTTAAGACCCCTCTTGTTCCCTTATAGATTCCAAGATTCTAAATCTTGTACTTCCTCAAGTACTGCCATTTGCTCTTTTACTTTGGCATTGTTGCTCAGGAGCACATCTTTAACTAGATGCCAAAGGGAAAAGGTGGCAATAGGGAAATTATCAGACTCCTCTTCTTTATAAGCCTTTTGGAGATCTCTTTTTACCTGTTCCCAATCAGGGATGTTGAAGCCTTGAAAGTACATAAACCGGGGACTATGTTTTTCTAATATGTCAATGAATGTTTTAAATCTGTTCATTTTAATCCTGCTGCCCTCTGAGGATTTCCTTAGAGTTACTGGCACCCATCCTTCAATAAACCCTCATTCACTTACTTTGCCAGCCGGCCTCCAAGGGCGATCCCTTAGGTGATCCTTTCTTCCTGGTCTCAGTGGGACCTCCACTTGTAGCGCCACTACAATCTGTTCCACTAATCGGGCTAAGGCCTAGAGATTGAAATAAAAGACAAGACAGTGGGTCATTCCTCCAACTGGAATGCCATTCATTGAGGGGATGGATTGGGTTTATATACTGACTTACAGCACAGTGGAAAACAATCAAGGGTCAATCGTGCAAGTTTCTCTCCAGCAGACGTGTGTTAGCAAATCAAGAAGAGTACCAAGAACTACTCTGGTGCAAGATGTTCCAGCCAACAGCTCCAGGCTTGCTCAAGATGCCTCGGGGGTCCATGCAGGGCCCTACACTAACTAGTCTCTCTCAGCCTATATCACCTCCATTATGAACTTTCTTGCTTAAAAAGGGAAAGTGCTTAGAATATTATACCTCATGTCTCTCAGTTTTAAGGAAAAGAGGAAGAAAATCCCACCTGGGATGACTTGGGTTATGCTGTGATCACTAAACTCTAGACATTCACCATGCCTTCTACTACTTGTTCCATACAGAGATATATTTTGACCATTTTTGGAACATCTAAAGTATCTTTAAGTCTAACTAAACTGTGGCACTTGTGTGAAAAGGTTGTTTTGAGCTCTACAGAGAGCATTACCTTGCCTGAATCTGTAGCTCAGTAGTTAGAAGTGAGAAGGTGTCTAAGTGCTGAAGCATATATATGAATTATTTCATCGAAACTTGGCAGGAGTCCCCCAGATTATGGTTTCACCTTCTTCTACACTTCCCAGTTCCTCCCCAATTCCCATCTCATCTAGATCCACTCCATTTCTGTCTCTCATTAGAAAACAAATAAAAACAGGATTCTAAGGAATAATAATAAAATAAAATAAGATGTGCTAGAGTCATTGCGATGGCAAATATTGCTCTGGCTTAGGGGAAAAAGATACAGAAAAGAAATGTATTTTTGAGTTGTGTTTTAAGGAGGAAGGCTCTTGCCCAGGCCAGGAACGGGCATAGCACTCTGATGCAGGCTGAAAGTAGTGAGTGGTTCAGTTTGGCGGGAGTCATCATGAGTTGTATTCCAAAAAAAGTTGAGGGAGGGCGAGAAGTGGTGAATATTATGATTAATTTAATCTATTTTGCAGAAATGGCTGGTTGATATCTTCAGAGTCTTCTATTCGTTTCAATCATCACTCTATATTCTAGCTAGCTAAAGAGTAGCTTTAATTCCTAGAGGACATTTTATGTATCCCTTGAGAAGGAACCAATAATTCCATTATCGTTATATTTTGTCTCTGGAGATTAGCAGACATAAATCTACTTAATAGAAAGCAGTAAAATTTTAACTGCAAATATTCTTAAAAGGTTCATAACTTATAAATAATGCACAACTTGGCTTCCATAGCTACCAGAAATGGTTTGTTGAGTGAAAAGGGAAAAATATGAGGTGAAATAATGGTCAGTTATTATGGTTTTGGCTTTCCATTTTGAGAGTTGATGCAATGGGCAGTCACTGAACGAGCCAAGTGTGGCTCAGAGTGGTGGATAGGGCAGAAAGTCAGGAGAAAAAATTCTACAGTTCATCCTGGATTTGATAATAATTCCAATTATGCTATTGTGCTGTACAGCCATACAGCAGTCTTAGCATTCTATTTGTGTTATTGTTTGGTACATTATGGTTTATATATAAAAATAAACTTTATCTCTATATAGACCGAACAAAAACAGCATGGTAAGACTATGATATGAGGCGCAAAGGGAATCCATGGGAAAGACCCAAGCAATGACAGCACCGATGACTGTACTAAAGTTCACTCTGGTGGGCCAATGGAATTCTTGGGATCATTAGCAGGAGTGTGAGTGAGAGGTTACTTGGAGGAACAGGGATAACTCAGGCAGCTATATCACATGGGACCACATTTCAATAGGAGGGATGACTCTTGAAAGCTGCAACCATGGAGCTTTCTGAAGGTGGATTGACAGGTCTAAGACTCTTCTCTGAGACTGCTGGGTTTGGTCAGAATCTCTCCTTGTGCATCTGTTTACTCCTCTATAAAGCTGGGAGGTGCCTTCAAGAATCTTCCACGTTTCAAAGAGGCATCCCACAAAATGGGAAACAAATCTTTGCCAACTACACCTCTGACAGATGGTGACTATCTAGAACACACAAAGAACTCAGAAAACTGAATGGGAAGAAAACAAGTTAACAAACAGGCTGCAAAACTAAATAGAGTGCTCAAAAGATGACACACAGATGGCTGAGGAGCACTTAAAAATGCTCGACATCCTTAACCATAGGGAAAGTGCAAATAAAAACTACTTTGAGATTTTATGCTACTCAAACCAGAATAGCCATGATCAATAAACAAATGGCAGCAGATACTCGCAAGGATGGAGGGAAAAGGGGGGCATATCTGCGTAGGAGTGCAAACTGCCACCTCCAGCGTGGAAATTGGTGTAAAGGATGCTCAGGAAGCTGAGAAGAGATCTACCTAAAGATCCAGCTATCCCATTCTTGAGCATATATGTAAAGGAATGTATCTTCTACTACAGAGGTACTTACTCATTTATGTTTACTGCAACTCTATTCACCATCACCAGAGATTGAAAATAGCCTAGATGTCTAACAACTGATAAATGAATAACAAAACTGTGCTACATTTACTCAGTAAAAAGTCATTCAGCTCTTGGGAAAACAAAATTATGAAATTTGCAGGTAAATAAATGGAGCTTGAAACAATCATCCAGAGTGAGGGACCCTTGACCCAGAAAGAGAAATACTGTGATATTAGCTTTTAAGTTTTAGGTAGATGTGCTTCATTTAGAATAGCCCTGGTGACTAGGTAGTTATCAAAGGGTTGAGGGGTAGAAGGATGAACAGGTATTCCAAGCAAGGGGAAATAGAATATAGTGTGATAAAGGGATACAGGGGAAATTAGAATTGGAGGATTAAATAGGGCAGGTTAAAGAAGACATTATAGGGAGGGGCAACCAACATTAACAGCCCTTTTAAAAGCCACATGGAAACCTTCTACTGTAGAAAATTCCTAAATTACATACATATATAAAAGGAGTTTAAATGAAGTTACCTTATCATGGAAAAGACAATGCTCCAACTAGACATTCTATGCTATCAAATTCTAGTGCCTGGAATGTGTTGCATCTTCTTGAGCTTTTGGTCAAAGAGGTTCAATAAGCCCTCCAAACATTACAGACTATTGCCAATGCTTACCTGATGATAAGACTTTATTACTGAGGACAACACATACTTAGATAATTGAACATGAAAAACTGTGCAGACAATCAGAAGTTTCACCCCTACTGACTAGCACCCATAGTGCTGGAAGGCATTATTCACACTACCAGAGGAAAAAATAATCATCTGTCTTTCCCTGCTACAACCTGTTTGCACCACAATAGTAACCTGTCTGCAGGATGTGCCCACTGGTACAATAGTGGCACAGACAGGATGGGTGTGATCAACCACTTTTTAATTAGATTTAAAGCCTGCTACATTAGATGTATCTATATCCGACACTGTCAATGAGAAACTAAGACTGTCTAGGCCATGAGTCCTCAGGGAGAACCTACTACTACTATTCTGTTAAATGAACTCAGCAATAAAATGACTCCTGGTGACACAGGCATAGGTGAGTTCATCACTCAACCTCCAACAGAGAAGCTTCCTCTTGCAAAATGGTTTTAACAGAGCCATCCACAACTGGGTAATAGACAAAGAAAATAGAATTTGGAACATCAGCCCTGAATAGAATATCTTTATCACACCCATTCTCTCAAGGCTCAGGAATCTATGCTAAAGAAAAATGGTAATAAGATTGTGTGAGTCAGAGGTGGTGGAAAAGTCCAAGGAAAGAATATTTCAGACACAATAGGCCTGGTGCACATATGAACTCACGGAGCCTGTGGCAGCATGCACCAGACTTGCACAAATTCAAGACATAGATAATCACAGCCATGAGAAGGGGAAGTGGACACAAAGTTCCACCCCTAAAAGCTATTTGCAACTGATAGCTGATGGGAGAAGAAAAGTCAATTTTTTTTTTCCAATAGAGTAGACACTAGGAATGTCAATCACATTCCAAGGTAGGTCTCACATTCTTGAGCAGTTGGCCAACACAAAGCAGACTTCATGTTTTGTTTGGGTTTTTGTAGTTTATTTTTTTTTTGTTTATTTGTTTGGGTGGTCATTTATTTTATTATTATTATTATAAGAGAGTAAAACATGAAGTTGGGTGGAGAACAAGGGAGTTGGAAGAGGGAAAGATTATATTCAAAATATATTCTATGAACACTTTTAATAATATATATTTTTATATAACATTTTATTTAGAAGCAATCTTATTTTACATTGATCAATTTCCCTGTTCTTTCTCCCTCCCATCCTCCCATGCTCCCCACTGCTCCCCCAATCCACCCCCACCCTCTTCCCAAAGCTGAAATAGTATCCCTTCAAAGGAAATGGGCTCCCAAAGTCCATTGTGCACTAGGGATAAACACTGGTTCCACTGTTTGGGGTCCCATGCACAACCCAGGCCTCCTGACTGGCACTCACAATCAGAAGGCTTATTTTGGTTCAATGCTGGTTCCCCAGCTTTACAACTGGGGTCTGTATGCTGTCACTAGATCAGGTCAGCAGATTCTGTAGGTTTTTCAAGCACAGTCTTTTAAAATGTTCCACGTTTTCACTATCTGGATAGTTGACCTTTTGTTTGTCTCCAGAGTCTCATGAGCCTTTCCCTCCCTACTGGATTGAAAGTTTCCATTCTGGGGAAACTGCTATTCAACAAGGTCCCGAGACACTTCACAATAGTAGATAATTGCTGAGGGAGAGGGAATCCCTTTATTGAGGATACTGAAGCTGATAGATTTCCCATGTTCCAGTGAATGACATATTACAGATAATAAAATCTGTGACCAGAGTCCTCTGCATCTAGCTGTGTAATACAAAGGGAGGCAATCTCATGTCATGTGTCATAATAAAATAAACTTATAATTAATATAAACATTTGTCATTGGGTGTTATAGTCCATATGCTAAAAATCCTAATCCACCATCCCTGAAGACTCTTTAGAGAGAGATACAACAACAATGCTCTATTAGATTGGACCTTAAACATCTCCGAATGGACCATGTGTCATAGATTTGCTCCTCAGGGTTGCTCTACATGGGAGAGCCTGAACCTTTAAGATATGATGCATGCTGGAAGGTCTTCAGGATATGGGCAGGTCCTTGAAGGGGTAGATGTGACTGCATCCTCTCATTTTCCCTCTTTTTACATCTCAGCCACGAGGCAACCAACTTCATCCTTCATTTCCTATGATGCATCCCCCACAGACACAAAGCACGGTAACTGGATGATATTAGGAGATATGGACCTTTTCTCTCTGCACATGTATTATTTTAACAACAAAAGGCTGACAAGGGATTGTACAGTTTCCCTTTACCCACATTTTGACAATTTCTGCCAAGCCTTGGGAACATTCTTGTGGGTCTCTTTCCATCCAGTGTACTTTGCCAAAAAGAGAGAGGTAGGAGGCAGTACAGCTACATCACTGATGTGACTTCTCAGCTGCCTCAAAGCTGTGTGAGAATCGAGTCTCCGTCTTCCCTCTATTTGCAAAATAAAGACATTTTAAAAAATCATACATTTTTTTTTTGTAAAGATTAAAGACTCAGAAAATGCCAAAGAGAAATGTAGCTTCCAATTCAAGAGTCTATTATTAAGCTCTGTGTTCAGTTCAGGAACAATATTTTAAATGAACCACATTCTTTATCATTGGGAAATCCAGTACAAGAAAATACCTATGTATGCTGGTTGATGATTTTATGGTACTTCTTCTATGGAGGGTCTGAGTAACAGAATGATATTTAATCAAAGGATAAATCATAGAAGTTAGTGTGTTCTTCAATGGCATGGAGAAAAGTCCTAATGTGGGATGTCAGAAGATGTCTGATAAGACAGGCTCACCTCTGTGAACCAAGGATTAGCCCAGCTCTCAAGAACATCAAGTTAATGAGCCTCAGTTTTAGAGAGGCCTAGGAGTAAACAAACTGTGAGAGCATAGTGATGTCTGTCTCTGCTGTGATCTATTAAATGCTGAATTAACTTTTGGAAGCTCTTAAAAGATTTTTGTTTTTGTATTGGAAAACAAAAGATGAAGCGGATATCATCCGCTGCTGACTCATATGTTTATACTTGAGATGCTTCCTCTATTTCCATGTGGCTTTTCTCTACCCCAACTTCCACTTAGGACTATTTGAGGAAGTTGCCAAGTTATTGTGCATCAGTTGTTTTGAAATACAGTACACATGCAGGCTACTTAACAGTGCTCCTGACTGGATCAGCCATGACTTAGAGCCTCCCTCTGTATGGAAGTTCTCTCTGGAGAAGTCCAATTTGAGATGATGTCCCACTACCCCACTATTCTACCACTCACCAAAATGCTCACTTTGATCACTGGAGTTCATTCCATCTCCTGGCCTCGCCATCAGGGAAATGGCAAGGAAAACTGTAGTGAGATACCATGTCCTCTCAAAATACCTCTCCCAATCAGGAAAACAATCAACTCTTATAAAGAATGTAAGAAAAGTGATTCTCATTCTCTGTTGGTGGGAGTGTACATTAGTAAAATCATTATGGACAACAACATGGGAGATCCTCAAAGAACTAAAAGAAAGATTACTGTACCTCACTATCCACTTATTAAAACAGATACATGCTACAGGCATTTTATTACTTTTATTTCTGTTTCTGTGATTGAATGCCCCAGAAAAAGGTAATTTAGGGGAGGTAATTTAGTGTGTATTAAACTTAAAATTCCAGTTTATAATCCATTGTTGTGGGCAAGTTGAGGCAGGAACTTGTAGCAGCTAGTCATATCCGCAGACAAGAGCAGGAAGTACACACTCTTCTACTGCTCATCTCTCTTTGTCGATTCTAACTCAGTCCAGGACCCAAACCTGGAGATTGATGGTCACATTAGTGATGGTTGGGGTAGTCCCTCATTCCATAATTAATCTCCCACATAAATACCCACAGGACAAGAGAATCTAGATGGTATCTTGAGGTTCTCTTCCTAGGTGAATCTACATTCTGTCAAACTGACAATTAAAACCACTATCACAATACAAACAGCATGAACTTAGTGTATAAAAAAGAGTTGCAATTAGGGTAGTCACTAATCTGATTAGATGGTTCAGACACCCTCTTCATTATTGCTAAGAGTCTTAGCTTGGGTCATCCTTGTAGATTTCTGAAAATTCCTCTAACACCAGGTTTCTCCCTAGACCCATATTGGCTTTTGCAGTGACCCACAACCAAGCACTGGGCTGAGCTCCTGAAGTTCATATGAACAAGTTCAAGACCATAATGGGGAAAAAAACCACAGACACAGCTGACACATGCTAATGGGATATCATAGACTATGGACTGACAATTGGGGAACCTGCATGGGACCGAACTAAATTGTCTGAATGTGGGCGACAGACTTGGTCTGTTGAGAAGATCCCAGACAGTAGCATCAAGACCTATCCTACGGCACAAACTAGCTTTTTAGAGTCCATTCCCTGGGTTGGGTATGTTGCTCAACCTTTATGTAGGGGGGGAGGGGTTTGGTCCTGCCTCAGCTTGGTTTGCCAGACTTTGTTGACTCCACAAGGAAGGTCTTACCCTCTATGAGGAGTGGACGAGGAGTGGAAAGGGAGGAGGCAAGGGGTGGGGAGAAGGGGAGAGAGAGGAAACTGAGGTTGGTATGTAAAATGAAAAATAATTTTTAAAAATAAAATGAAATAATAAAAATGATAGTTGTATTTCCCATTTATTGTGTTACCACACACAATGGTAGAGGCTAAGAAGGGAAATAAGTCCCTCTGCCCATGATAAGTGGATAAAAGTGGAATCATAAAGAAAAAAAACTGTTGTCTGCAGCAAAATGGGTTAAATTAGAAGATGTTATTTTATCTTAGGTAAAACATGCCAGACACAGAAAGACAAGCACTGTATCTTTTCTCTTATATGTGGAAACTTAAAAAAAAAAACAAACAACAAAAACAAAAAATCTTGTTGTCCTCAAAATACAACAATTACTAGAGACTGGTAGAGGTGCTAGGAATAGAGAGGGCAGAGTAAAAGGACTGTTGTATGGAATGAATGCATGCTGTGTGCATGTATGGAAATAGACTGAATATTGTTAATATGCAGTTAGCATATGAGTAAAAACTTAGTAAGAGTAGAGTTCCAGCCTCTGGCCTTGGGGAAATGATGGTAGGGATAGAGCAGGAGTTTTTAGACAGTTCTGTATCACAGCCTAATTATGTTTCTCACAGAGCCCTGAAAGTGGCTCACATAGATCCAATTCTAGTCCTGAGTCAGCTCATTTGTGGTCATGCTCTATTTGTTCTCTCCATCTATAGGCCTGTGTCAAAGCTGTTCTCTAGACACCGAGTATATAGTTGTCTGGAATGGCAGTTTCCATTGTTTGTATTACTGTGATTATTAGCAATAAAAGCATTTGATGTCATTGCTTAATGAATATTTCCCTCCGCATTTACACACCGGAATAATTACCTGATAGATACATACAGATTTTGATTTTCTTACCCATTCCATTAAAACATACTAATCACAGCTTATTAATCTGATCACGTGGTTGATATATAGGCTATACAACATGGTTTATGAAAAAGCCATGCTCTGTTGGGGCTGAAGAGATAGTTCAGTAATTAAGAGCACTTGCTGTTCATGTGAGATCTGTAATTTGATTCCCAGCATCCACAAGCCTCGCTCACAACCACTTGAAATTCTAGCACCAGGAGATTTGACCTCTTTTTCTGGCCACTGCATGTACACAGACACACAGACAGAAAAACACACACACACACATACACACATACATACATACATACACACACACACACACCACACAAAAATAATATCACAAAGGGTATTTTGTTTTTCTATGATTAATTCATATGGTTAAACATTATTCAAGTCATCCCCTAAATGATCAAAATAATAGAACCTATTGAACATATATTATAAATAAATGTTTCCATTTTTTTCCTGTTTGTCTTTCTGTTTTGAGACACCTAACTAGTCCTAACAGTTCCTCAAATGCGTGGTCCTGCCAAGTGCTGAGATTACAGGTGTCTGCCTCTCAACATGGGAATATTTTGGTTTTAGAAGTCCTTCAATGAGAAGTGAAACTTGGAGAGAGCATATGCTGTTTAGCCAGCCAAGGTTTCCACAGAGCACACCCTTTTTCTCCAGTTCCTTAGAAGTGAAGAAAGCAAGTTCCCTTGAAGCCTTTGTTCTGGAATAACAACTCCTCCTGGCAAAATAAGACACTAACTGGCCATATTGTGAAAGATGTCCAGTATGGGCTGTGCAGTGCCAGTGGACAGGGCAGTAGTATTTGCACGCAGATGATTTTAGTGTTGTGGATTTCATTGTGGTTGTTTTGTCTAATTTCTTCTATTCTCATCATTCTGAAGTCTGGTTCAACAAACTTTGTGATATTTCTTTTCTTTTTCACCTGTATTGTATGCATTGGTTTCTCGTTTTGTAGTCAATCGCAATCATTTCCCCTGAAGCTTTACTAAATATTGGAGGTTGTATCTCTGTCTATACTAAGGAAGGCTATCTTAGCAAGTATTTGCGACTCTGTAATAAAGGGCCCTCAAAGGACAGAATGGGAGTCTCCAGGTGAAAAGATTGGAAGAATAATGTGGATTGCCGATGAGACAGTAAGTAGAAGAATCCATGTTGGGCTTTTCCCCACTTTTCTTCCCCTTTTAAAGTAACTTCCTCATTAATTTAGCTTCTATCATCAAAAACTCACTTGGGAAGACAAGGAAGACTGGTTGGATGGGGAGAAAGAAAGGCAGCTATAGACATAAAAAGACATGGAACATGATGTGTACCCTTAGAGAGACCAGCATCATGATCCTTGCTCCATTTCTCATGTTCAACACAAGCCCAGGGTGGCTTTGACAGGAGCAGCACTTGCAGTCATGAGAAGGCCAGTGAGAAAACGTGTGTTAACGTATGTGCCAGCAGAACAAAAAATGACAACTGGTTTAATTCTTCCAAATCAACAGGAATGAGTATAGCATCAATTCTCCAGGTTAAACTACCCAGAGGGTGCCTGTGTTCATAATGAATAGGACTGGAACAAGGAGGGTTTTGAATCAAAAGATGCAGCTCTGAGCTGCTTATTGCCTTTGTCTTTGCAATTTTATGTTTTTACATTTCATGCATCAGCATTGCATGGGCATTTCAAAACAAATATTAATTCAATGCAGGCATATTAAAAATTAGCTCTTGCCCAGAATATTATCAGTTGACCAAATCCACACTGAATTAACACACATGTGTAAGTGTCATGACTTCTTGTGCCTAATAGGAAACCAAGTGATGAGGACAAATGTCTCCGGCAAATAAACACTCGTGAAACATTTGGTGAAATAATCATTAGACACAATTAAATAAAAAAAAATGACCAAAAAATTTTTAACAATTTTAAGCAGCATATATGTAGGTATAATTAATGTAAATTTTATTTTAAAAGCAAAATCCCAACTTTGAGCTTAAAAACATCATTGAAAAGAAGGTGTTTACCAAAATTGACCTTGTAAATTTCCATTTATAAATAAGATTTGGGTGAAGAATATGATTTGATGGTTAATAGTACCTCTTGTGAGCTATGAGGACAATGCCAGGAGTCGCATAAAAAACTGGATTACATACATCTGGGTTCACAGGGGCTCCCTGAGGTTTGCTAGCTGCCAGCTAGTCTCAGGTTCATTGAGAGACTCTTTGTCAAGAGAATAAATATGGGCTTCCAATACCCTCTTTAGCTTCTTTATATATACACAGGCACAGATACTCAAACAAACATAGGCCCATAACACACACACACACACACACACACACACACACACCAATTTTAAAGTTTCTAAATTTTATGTTTTTATAGTTTTCAATTAAATTTGTGGTGTGTGTGTGTGTGTGTGTGTGTGTGTGTGTGTGTGTGTGTGTGTGTGTGTGTGTGCCTGTGTGTATGTATGCCTGTGTATGTGTGTGAGTGCCTCTGTGTTGACATATACTTTTAAGTCTGAGAAGAGCTTGTAGGGGTCAGTTGTCTCCTTCCCCTTCCCACATGTGCATTCTGGGTATTTAACCCAGATTTTTTTCCCCTGTAATCATTGCATTTAACCTCTGTCACTGTCATCTTATCCAGAGCAGCCATACTGCTTGCCAGGCCTCAGAAACTTCCCTAAGGCATTTGTCTTAATTCTTTTCAACTTCATTGAAATCATTGTGATCACGAGTATGGCTCACAGATACTGTTCTTCCTGTTCTTATGAAGTGAGAATTTTCTTTTTTACATATCCATCCTAGTTCCCTTTCCTTCCCTCCCTCCCTCCCTCCTTCCCTCTTTCCCTACCCCCCCTTACATGAACACCAACCACCCTCACATCCCATCCCTGCCTTACTCTACATGTAGGGTGATGCCATCCAGGAGGGGTCATCTAAATCTGTCAAGTCACTTGACTAGAACTTCTCTCCTGCCTCTAGGTTAAGAGGGCATCCCTCCATGGGGGATGCGCCCGCAAGGTCCTTTTGTGCACCAGGAATACATCCTGGTTCCACTGTCTGAGGACCCTCAGACTGCTCAGGCCTTCTAGCTGAGACCCATGTTCAGCAGGTGTGAGTTAGTCCCATGCTGGATTCCCAGCTATCAGTCTGGGAGCCCATTAGCTCCTCCTTGTTCAGGTCAGCTGTCTCTGTGTGTTTCTGCAGTGTGGTCTTGTCCTCTCTCTCTGCATCTGGATTCTAGTTCGGCTCAGTGTTTAGCTGTGGGTGTCTGCTTCTGTTTCCATCAGCTACTAGATGAGGGCTCTATGGTGGTGGATAAGTTAGTCATTACTCTCATTATCAGGGAAGGGCATTTATGATAGCCTTTCCATTGTTGCTCAAATTGTTAGTTGGGTTCAGTCTTGTAGGTCTGTGGACATTTCTCTAGAATCAGTTTTCTCTTCAAACCTATAATGACTCCCTCTTATATGGCCTCTCTCTCTCTCTCTCTCTCTCTCTCTCCCTCTCTCTTTTCTGTCTTCTGTTCCTCCCCTGACTCAATCTTCCCCGTCCCATATGCTTTCCTCTCCTCCCCTTCTCCTTCTTCTAGTTATCTCCAGCCTATAATTCACACTAGAGGAACTAGGATACAAGGTGGATTTTAAGAGATTCATATAAGGTCCCTCGAAGAAGGGGGAAGGGACAAGTTTCCAGAGCACATAGGGAGCTGGGGGGGCAGTGAGTGGAGGGGGAGAAATGAGGATTTTACATAATATCACTTAGGAATTAGTAGGCATTGCCTGTGGTTTCAGACTTGAATCTGGTCAGGATCAACATCTTAGGTAGTGTTTCTGTTGCTGTGATAAAACACCATGACCAAAAGCAACTTGGGGAAAAGAGGTCTATTTCACCTTACAGTTTATAGTCAATCATTCAGGGAAGTCAGGGCAGGAACGTAAGGTAAGAACCTAGAGCAGGAGCTGATGCAGAGGCCATGGAGGGGTGCTGTTTACTGGCTTGCTTCCCATGGCTTGCTCTGTCCGTTTTCTTAGAGCACCCAAGGTCACTAGCTCTGAGTTAGCACTGCCCACAGTGAGCTGGGCCCTTCCATAGTAATCATCAATCAAGACAATGCAAGACAGATTTGCCTGTAGGCCAATCTAATAGGAGCATTTTTCTCAGTTGAGGTCCTCTATCCCAAAACGACTCTAACATGTGTCGAGTTGACATAAAGCTATCCAGCACAACCAGATCACACAAGCTTGCTTTTGGACTGTGAAGGGAGAGTGTCAAGAGACAGCATGGTTTATTAACTTCTTTACCAGTAAAATCTTAGGTCTTTGGAAAGAATACTTCTTACTCATAAGTTAGGTATTAAAGTTAGCACCCAGAGTTGAGAACAAGAAAGGAAAACAGGATTGTTTTAAGTTTAGAAGAGATAGTTTTCAACTTTGATCAAAGCAATGAAAAAAAATAATAATTGAAGTCATGCATGATAGTACATGCTTGTAATCTCAGAATTTGGGGGCCAGATGTGAGAGGCCAGGAGTTCCAAGGCCAATTGTGACTACATAGTGACACTCTTTCTCAAATAAGAACAACAAATTTGAAAGTTTAGAGCACTCAACACGAAAGTTAAAAAATCTTCTTTAATCAAAAATTCCCAATTGCTTCCTTAGTTAGAAATAGTAATTCTAAGGTCTAAGCATGTTTAGATTTTTTTTTAAAGAGAGGAAATAGAAATCTGCTTCAAGAAGGCTTATAAAGAAACTTCATAATTTATTTCTGGTGTTTAATTACCTGTGTAACTAGCTGGCCAGCCTTTTGTATCTGCTTCTCTTTATCTTTGAGTCCCGAGCCAAGTGGCACAACCACACATGTAGTTTCCCAGAACAAATTCTGGTATCTGGTAGAAAAGAAAGAAAGAATAGGTAATATGTATTAACAGCTTACTATGTGGCTTCAGGCACTTTACTTATATGTTACCTTGTCTAATGCCAGCAATAGCCACTGCTAAGGTAAAAAATCACAATGGCTGCTCCAGGCTGCCATTTCACACCAAGACCCATGCCTGTGTCTACATCATTCTACTCACTGAAAATGAAATGGAAAATTCAAAGAAACTCATTTCCAGCATTATTTCCCTCTATGTTTACATTTATATTACATATAAACTTTCCACTGAATACTAGGGGCAAAATAGATGCTATAGTATCTAGTCCATATTCTAAAAATACTTAAACATATGAAAAATCAAAAAGAATAATTTTCACTGGTAGGTAATTCAAGAAAGTGTCAGAAAAATTGCATTTGCATTGCCAAAAGGAGCAGAGCTGAGTGTAGACTATTAGGAAGCTAATACTATTTAAACGCAGTAAGATTTTTCACTGTTTCCTCCTTGTTAAATCCTTGATTCCCTTAAAGCAGAATCCCTCGTGGTGATGTTTACTTTGTTCTGGAAACAGAGCACACTGAATTTGGAGTTTGTCTATAACATAAGTGTTACTCTTTCTTTAGATGGAGGCTTTATTGGGCACTCACTCCTGTTTTGTTTTCAGTTGCTGCTGGAGAGCAGAATGTATGTTCATCCTGAGAAAAGTCTATGTGGCTTTGCACAAGAAGGATATGGCTGCATCTACTTCACTATCAGAAGGAAGTCATCCACTTGAAGCTGCTGCTGCTTTTGCTTAAGATGGAATAAATGTACCATTTAAGTGTCTGACACTTCACAGATTTACGAAAAGTGCTTTTCAAAATACTAAATATCTGGCAACGAAGAGTAGCAATTCTGAAGACATGTGCAGGGAAGGAGCCGGGGCAATGTGGCTGCCTTCATTTGCTTGCAGGTGACTTTTGGAAGACAGTGTATGGAAAAAAATATGGTGTACCTGAAAGCTTCTCTAAACTGAGATATGGAGCTCAGAATCTAGGGAGAAAAACATAGATACTGCCAGGTGCACTATCAGTGAGGTGAGAGCTACCCAGAGAAAACAAAATCTGTAGAAGTTTGTTCAGATCACAACAGGTTCAGAACAGTTCCTTGCAAGAGGGGACCAAAAGCAGAGGGACCAATCACCCAAACTGGGGTGTTTGGCTGTAGAGATGGCTCAGCAGTTAAGAGCACTGACTGCTCTTCCAGAGGACTCGGGTTCAATCTTACAATGGCAGCTCACAAGTGTCTGCAATTCTAAGATCTGACACCCTCATACAGACTTACATGCTGGCAGAACACCAACGCAAATAAAATAAAAGGAAATAATAATTATTTTTAAAAATGTGAGGGAGAAATAGTCCATATTCACACAAGACCAAAAATACTTCCTGTTCTAGGCTAGCATTCAGAGTGGGAACCCCCAGCACTCACAGGGTATGTGTAGATGATCAGAGAGGTACTGTAAAACCACATTCCACACCAAGCTTAAACATTAGGATCAAGAGGCTGGGGGAATGAGTTAGTGGTGAAAAGCATGGATGTTCATAACGTCCGTATTCAGCAACTCAGAAGCACCTGTAACTCTCACTCTGGGAGATCTGACAATCTCTTGTAGACTTCAGGTGCACCAGCATTCACATATGCAGAAGCATGTGCATATGTGTGTATATGCACACACAGTTAGAAATAAAATCCCAAATGGAAGAAAATATCCTTTATTTTCATTACACACCAGAAAATAGATCAATATGAAAACAAATGTATTCACCCCTAAAGACAGGATGCACCATTCTGAAAAGATGAATCAGCCATTTGAGATTATTATAGACACTATCCATGAAGCCATTAGCAAAGCTAGCAAAGACATGCAATTCTATTCAAAAAGTAAAGGATATATTGAGTATAAACAAAAACATAGGCTGTTAATATTGCTGCTATCTATGTTACTATTAGACAAAGTAGTAGACACAATAGGAAATAACATATAGGCTATTTGATAATGGTAAGTGTAATGATTATGGGGATAGTAACAGTTGTTAATACTTAGGAACCTTAAGTTTTAAAATACATGAAGCAAAAAGTGATAAAATGATAAAGAAATATGTGCAGCTATAGTTAAAAATTCCAACATCCTTCCCTCTATAAAATGTATAGAATATAGCTATTATTATATAATAATTTTGTAGGACAATTTGACTGAGATACTATCTAAGGCTTTAGTAACACTACCAGGCATATTAACCTAATTGAGATTTCTGTAACTCACAACCACCTAGAGAAGAAAACCTATTGAGTTTAAATGCCCTTGGAACATTAGTTTGGGTCACAAAAGAATCTTGGTAACTTTTAAACAATTCCAATTATTAAGTGTGTGTATTTTGACCACAGTAGATTGAAGTTGGATATTAATAAGAAAACATGGAAACTATTCAAATTTGTAGGAACTAGCAACACTTTTATAAATAAACCAGGGGCCAAATATGCAATGAAGAGGGGATTTTAAAGTATTCTGAATTACAATGAATTTCAAAAGATAAAAACTTCAAAACATACAAAATGCAGCTAAAGCATTTTCTAATCAGAAAGTCAAGCAGCTGGAGTTCCTCTCAGGAATGAAGGAACAAATTAGATCCACTCAGGGCTCCCTGTTGTGGGCTCTTAGTCTCATTAATAACAGAATTAAGAAACTGAGTTGGAAGGGATCTCCAGGCCAATTCTACTATGGTTGTGAATGCCTTAAATCTTTCTGTATATGTATGTTGATTAAAACAACCACCCCCCTTCAATGTACCTTCTTACTTTATAGCACAGGCTGGCCTTGCACTATGTAGCCTAGGCTGACCTCAAACTAATAACCTCCTTGCCTTAGCTTCTCAAGTACCAGGATTACAGGCCTGCACTAGTACACCCATAAGTGTCTTTATCTTTATCTGTTTTTGTTATCAAGCATGTATTTTCTACAAAATTTTTCATAGTATAAATCTTCATATAAGTCAAACAAGTTGTGAGAACATATAAGAAAATTATCCAGGATTGCCAAATGAGAAAAACCACTGAAGCAAGTAGTAGGATATGTGGCTATAAAATGCTTTGTTTTTAGAGACAAACAAACCTGGAGCCATGAAACTCGATGAAGTCATTTGCATTTTCAAGACCTATATAATCTACCTTCCAGAACCCACCGAATCTGTCTTCTAATGCCCAAATAATATTATCAAGTGAGTAAGAAGTTTTTAAGAAGTCTCTATGGAGGCTCCATACAGAATTTCAGTCAGGTGTCAGGTCTGCCACCCTTACAACTCCATGTGAGGAAATATATTAGACCAAGAGCTCTTTTGAAGTTTATTTTGCTCCAGACTGTTCCACCCTCTGCTGCTATCCCAGCTTTATCCTCTTATAGCTGGCTGATGACATTTAAACATGCGGCTGGCAGAAATCTGTTTGGCAGCTTCCCTGCTCGTCCAGGCTTTGCCACTTCTGTGAGTGCTTAATATGGCTGCACCCATGGCAAACGATATGCATTCACTCAAGGCTTCACTCACTTAGGGCTCCCTCTGCACACCGCAGCTGGCCATTGTGGAAACAGGGTTACCAGGTCACAAAGTCTGGCCCTCTGCTCCTAGTACTGAGGCTCAGGAGAGATAAGACACAATGAGACAGGGTTTTATGGGATAGTAATAAGAAAGAATGTTGAGCTAATCCTTGGGAGAAGTCTAAAGACATCACAGACTGGTGCTTTCCGGTGGATTATCTTGGACTCCAGTACGAGTCAGGGAACTGTTTAATATTGAGTACAATGTCCAAACAGAAGGGGTACTGAGAGACAAGAGCTATAGCTCGTATCTTCCGAGGATCCTTGCTATGTATGAACATGAAGACTGCATGACGACCGGCCATAGTTTATAGCTCCGATGTAACTTCCTGTTCAGCTGTCACGCAGCTTCTGTCTACCCTGGCCACAACCTGCTGCAGGAAGAGCCATGGTTGAAGGGAAGACACGTGTGTGTTTATCTCAACAAAGCTGTGATATGTTAAATGACATGGCACCAGGGGCACACCACAATTTGTCACGGTGTGTGGGTTGTCTATTCGCTAGGACCTGAGTACTATGTATTACTATGTATTTACTTGGTTCTGGGCTTTGTTTGTTTGTTTGTTTTGTTTTGTTTTTGAGAAAGGGTTTTTCTGTGTAGCCTTGGGTATTCTGGAACTCACGCTGTAAACAAGGCTGGCCTCGAACTCACAGAAATCCGCCTGCCTCTACCTCTCTGCCTCCTGAGTGCTGAGATTACTTGAACTTTCAAAAAGTCCATCAGGGAAGGACTATTTCTCGAGCTTTTGGGTCTTATGTCTTATGCCACATGATTTTTGGAAACTAGAGAGGGAGAGCAACACAGAGCTGCAAATAATCACTAATAGGGTTTGAGAGGCCACCTTGCCCATTCTGAGTGTGGATGTGGACAGGTAGGTACACTGAGACTAACCCCACAGTGTTTGGTAGTCAGAAACAAGCATTACAACTTCTACCCACCTCATCCACATGAACAACAGCACCGTAAGTATGTCCTGTGAGCATCACAGGTGACCATGACACTCTGGATCTACATGCTTGATGAGAGTGGCTCACCAGCGTTATGCCAGGTATAGGTATAGTGCAGACATGATTACCTACAGCATGATGACACTTCGTTAACTAACACTCCCTCTGGACACTTAAAAAAATAGCTCCAGTTTTATAAATATTCCTATATTTAACCCTGACCTGATGATAGATCTTGCCTGTGCTTCCTCCTTCTCAGGTAAGTCTTGTAGCCTAAGGCTGTAACTGCTGGAAGGCACGAGCTTGTACTCTGTCCCTCCTTTCTTCTGAATATCTCCTGCAATAGCACCAGAGCATCTGGTTTTGACTCTGTTTCTTGGAAACCCACAGCTGTGAAGGACATCAAGCTGCAAACTGCCATTTCTAATATATATATATATATATATATATATATATATATATATATATATATATTAGTATATATATTTATATATAATATATAATATATATTAGAATACATATTTATATATTATATAATATATAAATATATATCCTAATATATATTATATATGTTTCATATATATATGAAAAAAAGATTATATTAAGCCTTTTGGGAGACTCACTGAGTTCAGAAGTAACTCTGGAAACCAACAGGTTTGCCCTGGTGTCAAACATCAACTATCTGTTGTAACTCTAGACTTTAATTTGGTGTTACACTACACTATTCATGTGTATCACTGATTTATTGAGCCAAATTTTGTACGCTCCTCCTGTACCAGATCAGGACACACACTTATTCTTATAATAGTTCAAAGAACAGTAGCTCTTTGAAGTGTGTGGCCTAGACATTTTAGGCCATGTTCCTGCCAAATCTCTGATCTCTGTTTAGTCTTTCTAATTTGGTGTATAAATATATGTAGGAAAGTTAGTACTGTGAAAAGTATAAAACAAGCAGATTTTGAAGTATGTTAATTTCATGTCAACTAACATTCTTATTTTATAGTAGAAAGCACTTTAATAATGTCGCTAGAACACAGAACCAAACACTTTGTTTTGTATATATAAACATACATGATGTACATATTATAATGCACACATGTTATATATAGGATTAATTTGACTAGACATATATCTCGGAGATATGATGGCTTTGGGTTCAGGTCACTGTAATAAATTCACTGTAATAAGTTCAGTGAAGTGACTAACATGATTTTTTGTGGTTCCCATTAAATACAAAACTTAATGATGACCATCGAGGTGCTGGTGTACATCATTAATCCCAGCACTTGGGAGACAGAAGTAGGCAAAGCTCTGGCAGTTCCAGACCAGCCTATCTACAAAGGGAGTTCTAGGACAGCCAGAGCTGTTACACAGAGAAACCTCCCAAATAAAACAAACAAACAAAAAAACCTTATAATTTCATTATACTGTTGACTATTTTAGCAAACAATGAACATTCCTTAATTAAAAATAATTTATCCCTAACAAATGCTGAAGTTTGGCTGATGAGTGTCTTATTTTAGCTGCTGATCATGATGGCTGTGGTAGAAAAAGATAGAGAAAGTTTTGGAGAATTATTTAAAATGAGACAGCAGCAAAGGTTACAGCAATCATTGACTTATCATTTGGGGGAACTTTGCCATCATCAACAGCATTTTAGTCAATGGAGTCACTCATTTTTGACTTTGATATTGCCTCAACTAAGTTTACATAATAACCTGACTCTTGTCATATGTTGAGCAGCTCCGATAGCTCTGCTTGGGGCAGCTTTAATGCAAGTAATTTTGTGTGTATATTCACCAGAAGAACTCTCCATCAACTGAAGACTTTACTGTCTGTCAGTCATGGCTTCACATTCCACACAGCTTTCCTGTCACTGGACAACATGCAGAGTAACTTTTTGAATTGAAGTCTGGAACCTCTGAAAGTTATCCATGATGGTGAGATTATTTTAGGGAATCATAGAAACTCTTCATGGGACTTATGATGGAGAATTTCTCCCTAGAGGTTTTGAACTTACTTATCCTAGATCTAGCAAATGAATCCTTGCCTAAGATCTTACAAAATGTAGTTCTTAAATAGCAAGACTTAAAAGTCCATAAAATAGCCTATAAAATAGCCTATAAAAGCCTATGAGTTGGAAGCTTCACATGGTATATACTCACTCATGTATGGATTTTAGACATAGAGAAAAGGATCACCAGCATATAATTCACACCGCCAGAGAAACTAAAATACAAGGAGGAATCTAAGAGGTTCTTTCACAGAAGGGGAAAGGAACAAGATCTTCTGCGCAAATTGGGAGTGGGGGTGGCCGTGAGTAGAGAGGGAGAAAGAGAAGAGGAGGAGAGGAAAGCATGTGGGACTAGGAAGATTGAGTCAGGGGAAGAATAGATGAGAGAGAGAGAGAGAGAGAGAGAGAGAGAGAGAGAGAGAGAGAGAGAGAGAGAGAGAGAGGCCATATAAGAGGGAGTCATTATAGGTTTGAAGAGAAAACTGATTCTAGAGAAATGTCCACAGACCTACAAGACTGAACCCAACTAACAATTTGAGCAACAATGGAAAGGCTATCATAAATGCCCTTCCCTGATAATGAGAGTAATGACTAACTTATCCACCACCATAGAGCCCTCATCTAGTAGCTGATGGAAACAGAAGCAGACACCCACAGCTAAACACTGAGCCGAACTAGAATCCAGATGCAGAGAGAGAGGACAAGACCAGGCTACAGAAACCCACAGAGACAGCTGACCTGAACAAGGAGGAGCTAATGGGCCCCCAGATTGATAGCTGGGAAACCAGCATTGAACGAACTCAGAACCCCTGAATATGGGTCTCAGTTAGAAGGCCTGAGCAGTCTAAGGAACCTCTGACAGTGGAACACAGATGTATCCTTGGTGCATGAAAGGACTTTGGGAGCACATTCTTCATGGAGAGATACTAGCTTAACCTAGACGTAGGAGGGAGGGCCTAGTCCATACTCCAAATGACTTGACAGATTTTGTTGACCCTTCCTGGAAGGCACCACCCTCCCTGTGGAGTGGGGGGAATGGGATGGAAGGGTGGTTGGGGGGCATGGAAAGGAGGGAGAAAGGGAGGGAAGGAGGGAAAACTGGGATCGATATGTAAAATAAGAAAAATAAATAATTAAAAAAGAGAAAAAAATCCTTACATTTACAAAAGAATCAATGCAAACATTAACAGCAACTGTTAAGTATAATAAGTAAAGGGAGTAAAATTGAAGCCAAAACTTCTGAGTCTCTCTTCTTACAGTCCTCTAATTTTCAGACTGAGTAACTTACATATTTGAAATGTAATATACAATTTAGGGTTTCACAACATAAAGTCAAAATGAACTACAAGATCAATCAGCTCTGCCATTCCTAACCATATACTAAAAGGACTTTAAATCTTATTTTAGAGACACTTCCCTGTGCAATGCTGTTCTATGCACAATAGGTAGGAAATAGAGTCAACCTGATGTCTACCAACTGATGAACCGATAATGAAAATGTGGTACGTATGTAAAATGGAATATCACCCATCGGTAAACAAATGAAATTATTAATTTTGCAGATAAATGGATGAAACTGGAAAAAAAAACCCTATACTGAGTGACATCACCCAGGTCCAGAAAGACAAATGTCACAGCTCTCTCTCTCTCTCATATATAGATCTCATTTTTGACTCTTTTGTTTCATGTGTTTAACTTGAAGTATACATAGAATTCAGGAACTAGAAACACACCAATAGGGATGGATGAGCTAAGGTGTGTGAGACAGTAAAATGTGCATAAAATGAAAGTAGAAATGGTGACCACTGGGAGTAGAAAGGTTCAAGCATGGAGTGGGATGAGAGATGGGAGAAAAGAAGAACAGGGGAATGATTAACCAAAATGAAGGGTGTGTGAAAAAGTCATATGGAAATCTATTACTGCAATCCTATTCAAAATCAAAGTGGGTGAACTATGCTCATTCCAGAAAACACTATGAGTTATTAATGAAAATCCTAGTGCCAAGATTAGGCTATCTGCTTGTGAGTTATTGGTGGTCTCAGAGACTCCCACCAGACAAAATAGGCTATTTCTCTTGCTTCTGGTTGCCCACCATACCTACACAGTAAGACTTTTTTTTTGTTGAAGACTCAGTGTGCACAACAGTTCAATCTTTAAATCAATGAGAAACCATCTGCCTTATTGTTAGCTTTCCATGGTGTTGGGAAGTGGAATGCAGAGTGGCATAGGGGAGAAAAGACATCAGTGGTCTCTCTTAGCAATGGACCTTGCATACCATAATAGCACCACCTGAGAAGACATGTCCACTGTAATAGTGGCATGATGTTTACCGGGGTAACCAATTACTTTTTGATTGATTCTGAGGTGTGCTCCACAAGAGGGATTTTTATGCCTAGTACTGTAAACCTGATGAAATGCCCATATCTGGGGAGGTTCCAGGCCCTAGAGAGAACCTACTTGTGTTGCTTAGCCAAGTGGTCATGTCATCAAACTGTATTCTAATATTCATGTTTATAAACTTAGATTTGTGCTGCTTTCAGCCTTGGTCAGAGGAGCTATTTTCAGAGTTGGTAGCAATTAATGCAGGGATTTATAACTGGCTAATGTGCTGAAAATAAATGACTCTGAGTGTTCAGCCTTAAAAGCATCTTCCTGATCAACTGTCTACCACCTAAGACTCTGGGAACGCTGAAGAAGAAGAGCCCCTGAAATGCCATAAAAGAGATGATAGGAAGGACCACTCTGAAGAATTGACTTCTGGATTAAAAATGGCTTTTAAGCTATTCTAAATTCCAGCCTGGGTTGAGAAGAGGCTCCCGAGGCCCCACCCCTAGCATGGAGCTACTGGCAGTTGATGACTGCTAACAGAGGGAGACTCACTTATCTTTAGAGTTTGGCAGCTCGTAGGGTGCCCCTGACTCAGATGATGGCCTCATATCCATGTACATGTAAACATCACTAATTTGATTCAGTGGATTATTTTTTAAATAAAGAGGACATGGATTAGGAGGTAGATTTACTGACAAAGCTTGAGGGAATTATTGGGGGTGCATATGATCAAAATATATTTGCATTTTCAACAGTGAAGCATGTCTCTGCATATCTTTCCTTAACAGCTGGTTAAAAGAGAAAAGAAATTAACCAAACTCTCTCACAAAACATTCAAAATAACCATAAAGCCATGATTATAAACATGTCATCTAGAAATGTAGGTGGAATGATAGAGTTAAGGGAATTCGTTTAGGCAAGTATCTATTAATTGATGATAAAAATAATTTGATGCCTGACAGAAAAGTGGACAATGATAAACAAAGGCCAGCTTGCTAGTGTTTGTGAAGTGATGCACATGACAAAGAGAAAAACAGAATCAGACATTTCCACCTGAAAACATTAGGCAGTGTTATCATTGACAATAGTGATTGCTGACTGACTCACCATGCCCAAATAGCACATTACTATGATATAATATAAAGTGAATAGCATTGCCTATGAAGTATTATCAAAAAGTTTAATGCCAGTTCCATTAAGTCTCAAAAGATAGAAGTCAAGAAAAAGCAAGAAAACCACTCTTCGAGACCTCTGATGCTCTATCATCTATCTATCTATCTATCTATCTATCTATCTATCTATCTATCTATCTATCTATCTCTATCTATCTATCTATCTATCTATCTATCTATCATCTATCATTATCTGTCTGTCTAAGCCTCAATGGGAAGAGGGATTGCTTTCACCATATTTACCTATGAGCATTATCGTGAACTCATTTTCTTGTGGGAATGTCATCCTTAGACATGTGAGTCTGGGCTGTGTAAGAAAAATAGCTAAATCAGCCAGAGAAATTAAGTCAATAAGCAGCATTCCTCCATTGTCTGTGCTTCAGTTTCTGCCTTGCCTTCCTTGGATGATGGGCTGTGAGCTAAATAAACCCTTCTCTCCCCATTGCTTTTGGTCAGTGTTTTGTAACAGCAACAAAGAAGAAAATTGGAGCACGCTCTCTACTTTAATTACTTTAATTTTTGTTAGCGGAAAGTATTAGGTTTGTATCAAATTTTCAGTGTTTTTGTTCATTTTTTCCTTTCCCAACCCCTAGTCGCTTCCCCCAGTCGCTTCCTTTTAGCTTTCATGCCACATACAGCCTATTGCCATCCCTTTTTTTCAATACCTTTTCCCACCTTTTGTGAACTTCTTTATGTTCATACACACCCATGTTCATACATATGAAGCCTTAAAGCTAAATGTGCATATAATAGAAACATGTGGTATTTACCTTTCCGAGATGGGGGTCTGATGGGAGATGTTATTCTGTATATATGTTTCTCATACTAGTTAATAAAGCTCTGTGGCCAATAGAAAACTAGATAGGCAGGGCTAGGAGACTAGAAGGAGGAAAGAGGAAGTAGTGGGGGGGGTCGAGATGTAGCTAGGGGAAGAAGCAAGACGCCTGCCGCAGCTCCCCGATAAGACGACCACGTGGAAATACTTAAATAAGTAGAAATGGGTTAATAATTAAGACAGAGCTAGCCCATAAACTATAATGGTAACTGGCCAACAGGATTGTATCAAATACAGAGTCTCTGAGTGTTATTTGGGGCACACGTGGCGGTGGGACCATTGCGGCAGGACTGGGAGGCCAGCGGGGAGGAACCTGCCTTAACAGGGGTCATCTACTTTAATACTTTAGTGCTTTCTAGATCCATCCAATTTTAGCAAATATTATTATTTCATTTTTCTTTAGAGTTGAAAAAAATCTCCCACTATCTGTATATACCAAGTTTATATCTTCCATTCATTTGCTGATGAACAGCTAAGCTGATTCTATTTCTTTGCTATTCTGAAAAGAGGAACAATAAAAACAAATGTGCAGGTGTCTCTGGTAGAATGCAGCTACAGCATCCTTTGGATATATGACCAAGTGTAGTGTAACTGAACCACACAGTTCTAGTTTTGAGAAACAGTCACATTGATTTCCATATGATGGCACTAGTCACACTCCACAAGCAGTAAATATAAATATTTTTCTTTTCATTAATTCATCTTTGCAAGCATTTCCATGTCTTCTTCCTTGATGGTAGCCATTCTAATGTGTGAGATGAAATATCAAAATAGTTATTTGTTTGATGGCTTTGGATGTTGAACACTTAAAAATTCTTATTGGCAATTTGTATGTTTTCTTTTGAGGTCTTTTGTGTTCAATTAATTGGTTCATTTATTGATTGGTCGAGTTTTTAAAGGCATTTGATTTTAGCAGTCATTAAATTCTAGATATTAACACTCTAACTGAAGTTGCCAAAGTAATCTTAAGCAATGACCTCAAATCATGCTTAAAATCATAGTGACAAAGTCAGCATAATATTGTCATAAAAACATTAATATATCCCAGGAAACAAAAATGAAAAAATAACATAACTAAGGCCATCTGATTTTTGATAGGTCAAAAACTGTACTGGATTTTTGAAAGGTTTTGATATGTCAAAAACTATACTGGAAATAAAAACCAGTCTACGGTGCTGGTAAAACTGGATTGAAAATATGAAACTAGATTCATGTTACTCGGGCTACTGAATCAATTCAAAGTGGATCAAAGGTTTCAATTTAAAAGCTGAAGTGATGAAGCTACTAGAAGAAAACATTGAAATATACATCAAGATGTATACAGGCAAGAGCTTTCTGAACAACATTCCAACAGCACAGGGGATATCTCCAAGAAATAACAAAGTGAACTAAATTAAATTAGAAAAGTTTCTAAATAGCAAAAAAATTATCAGATACCCTGCACAATGGTATAAAATTTTAGCCTGTTCTCTTAAAAAAAAATCATTGGAAAAGGCAAAAGAGGTTGTGACAGGGACTACAAGTTATTTTTTTTTCCTAACTTTGGGAAAACTTTACATAAATATCTTTTCCAGAAAGTCAATTTCACCAATATTGAGGAAGGGAAATATTTCATAGAAGTATCTGGATCTAAGAAATGCCATGAATAAAGTACATATGTGAAGTATCTTGTTAGGACTTTGATATGCATAAATTTCTAGGTACATTTTCAATTACTGGTAAAATGATAGTTAAATATTTAATTTGTTTGGGAGTTGCTCCCAGAACTATTATTATGGGGTGGTTTAATTGGTTCTATAATATTTTTTATATTTTAAGATGTGTTTGATGTGTCTAAGACACGTAGCAATAATAGCCCCCAACTTTCTAACAGCATCCTTGACTTTAATATTGTTTGTTTCATAAGCCTTTGTGGGGGGGAAATGTTCTGGGCAATAATTATTCATGAATGCAAATACACATTGGATTACAAGAAAGGTAGGTCTTCCACCAAAACCCAAGTTGGTATCACAGTCTAAATGTAGTCATTAAAAATTTGTAAACTAAAGTGGATGATTTCTGTAGTCAGTATTTTCGATTCTGTTCCTCTTCCCTTTGGAATGTCATCATGAAGAAAGATAGTACCTGTGTCTCCTTGTTTCTGTGGAAGGGTAGGGGCTAAACTCTCCTTAAGTACCTTGCTGTAATTGGCAATCTGCCTCCTGTTGTGGAGTTGGGTGATATTTTACTTGTGTTTTCGGTGAGACCAATTTGCCAACATAAATAGCCTTTTTCCTCTGCCTTTTTCGGGAATGTGCCTAGTGTAGTGCACTTGCCATACTCAACATGGGAGGTCTACAGGAAGTGTGGTTGTGGCTGAGATCTAGATGTGAAAATTGGTCAGTCATCCATCATTAGAGATGAGAAATAGGCATGGTGGGCAGAGTGTTGTCGAGGCTCCAGCCCATCATGTTTATTCTCCATGCATGGTCCACAGAGACCCAGGGCTTCTGCAGGATTGTTTTCTGGAAGAACAACTGAGAAGATGCAGCCCTTCATTTCTGGAGGCATACAAAGCCTTAGTATACATGATGCTCTGCACGAGGAGAACAGATTTACTGCTATCAGGGAGCCAAACACCCAAGACCTACCTGCTCTGTACTAATTCTGTTCCTCAAAGGCGATTTTCCAGGATGTAACTGAATTACCGAGCCAAGGGGGCAACAATGCTGTCAGACACTCTCTTCAGGTCTAAAATGTTTGTGGTTACAGCCTGTCCTTATTACTCAAAAAGATATTTCTGAATTGAAAAGACAAAAAGTTGTACATCAAGTTATAAAACATTATCCTCATCTATACGGGAGGGGTTTCAAATTAACCAGGCCAAGTACAGCTTATGTTTGGCTTTATCAAGATTTTTATTACTGTTTTCTTCTGCGTCTTTCCTTTTCTTTCTTTCTGTTTTCTTTTTTTTTTTTTTTCTTAAAAAATCTGAAGTTAGCTAGAAGTTTGCTGATGGAAGGAAAATATAAAAACAGACATAATGAGGCACTGGTGATTATTTAATAAGCATACAATTAGCATTGTACATACATTTAAGAGCAAAGAGCTTGCTAATGTCTGCGAGCAAAGGAGTTATGAGTAAGCTAGAGAGATGAGTCAAATGTTTGTCCAACCAGCATGAGGAGCAGAGTTTGTATCCCCAGCATTATGTGAAATACCAGGCCAGGTGACCATTGCAGAGCCAGAGACTAGAGCCCACCCCTCTACTCCAGGCTTGTTGGCCAGTCAATCTTACTCATTCCACTAGGGTCAGTAAGAGAGCCTGTCTTATCACCATTACAATAACATAAAACTATAATATGGAGAATGATATATGAAAATGCCAGACATCAACCTCTGGCCTTCATAGCCAATGTTACACATCAGTGTGCACATCTACTTTCAAGCCAAGGGGGCAACATCTACATGCACACGGAACATATATACTTAGATACTTGTAAAAAGATATATATATATATATATATATATATATATACACACTTATAAATAAATTTTACATCTGTAAACACACAAAATAAGAGTGTACAATTAAGCATTCCTCTGTGTAATAAAAAAATGTACTCTTTTAAGATAGATCAGTGGTTTTCAACCTATGGTTCTTTTGGCAAACCTCTGTGTCTAAAAATATTACATTATTATTCATAACAGGAGCAAAACTATTGTTCTGAATTAACAACAAAAATAACTTCATGATTGGGGGTCACCACAACATGAGGCTCTGTATTACAGTGTCACAGTATTAGGAAAGTTGAGAACCACTGATATACAGGCTTCTTTTCCATTCAAAGCATATCTGTGAAATCCTTTCAACTTTGACAATTGTTTAAACAGCTTAACTGAAAAAAAAATATTGTTTTAAAATAACTTACTGAATTTGTTCTTAGACAATTCCATGCATTTAGTGCATTCTGATTATGGCAACCCCCACCTACTTTCATGTCTCTCCCATTCCTGCTATCCACTTCATCCCTACAACCCCTTTTCTAAAATATACAGATAGGCATCATGCCATACTTTTAAAAAATATGGTATGACTTCAGATACTAAATCATTTTTGTTGTTGCTGTTTTATTTTGTTTTTGAGATTGTTACTTTAGGGATAGTGTTGTAATGGACAAGCCAACACTAATTTAGCCACAGACTTAAAATTTTGCCTATTGTAAAAGGAGAAAACACGAGCTTTCACGAATGGGTTCAAGCATTCTACCTTTTCTCAAAAAATAATCCCTTTGGGACCAAATTAATTCATAGATGAGCACTCACCTCTCTTTTGCTTTGAGCAGGTTTTACTTTGCTTATTTGGAGCCTCTACCTATAACTTATCAATAATTTGCTAAATCTACTAATGGCCCCCTGAGTCAACATTCTCTCACCTCACCAGTCTCTCCAGAGGCCACACATCATCCCTGACCCAATGTCAGTAGATGTGTTACTTTAAACAAGACTGTGGGACATTCTGCCTGAGACTGGGCTTAACATGTGAGTTGGCCACCACATTCCCACTTGGAGAGGCAGGCTATTTGCTCAGCCTGATGCCTGACAGAGTCCAGGAAGTCACTGCCAAGTTGGTTCACGGGCTGGGGGAGGCAGGAGAGTGACTATCCCAGCTTCAAGGACACTGGGAAGTAGATCCCAGCCTCTGTGCCCAGCAGTTCCTTCCAGCAGACACCCTGGCCCATAGACGGAGCTTGTGTGGGAGGGAAAGGAGATCCTTGCCCTGGGCGGGGCGAGGGTGGCTGGATGTGGCTTTGGCTGCAGTGTCTGCTTGGGGACTGTGAGGTGTGGCTGAGCGTGAGCGCCTGGCAGGAGCCAGCAGGAAACCATTGCCTTTCTCTGCCACTGCAGCTCCAATTCAGCTTTCAGATCCTGGATGATGAAGGGGCACATCTGTCTGAAGAGGTCCATCTCAGCATAGCACAGTTCTTACAAGGAACAAGAGGTGACAAAGACCTCAGTTTGAAGCCCAAAGTCTCCTGCAACCAGCCCACCCTGTCATCAGCACAGGGGTGGGAACACTGGGCTCATTTCCAGCCCAGAGTGCTGTGTGCAAGCGGTTTTTCAGGCTTTGTTGTTATTGTTGTTTTGTGACTTTTTTGGTTGTGTTTTGTGTTTTTCTATAAGAAGACTCGGGGCTCTGCTCTACAGCTCCCCTGTCCAGTGTGCAGAGCCTTATCAGCCAGCATTCTGTAGGCTTCTGGGTGAAAATTGATTTTTTTTTTGCAGGGTATACAAAAGAAATCTTTTGCTGGCCTGTGTGCCAGCCCTGAGCTTTCAGTACAGAGGTCTCCAGGGCAAAAGAGGTGAAGCCTTTGGAAAAAAAAAGACACTGAGAGAGGACCCATTGGGTCAGCTGGTGGCCGGGGAGCTCATGCTTCTGTCTTGGCTCACAGGATTTGGGACTGGACTGCTCTTCCTGCACTTTGTGCAGAAACTTCTCTTCCCATATTTCTGGGACGATTTGTGGTTCCTGCTGAAGGTGGTGCGCTATGGAATTCAGATGGAGATATACAAATTGAGAGGGGAGGTCGTCACTGTGCTGGATAAGTTCCTGAGCCACGCCAGGAAACAACCGCAGAAAGCCTTCCTTATTTATGAGGGGGATGTCTACACCTATGAGGATGTAGACAAGAGAAGCAACAGAGTGGCCCATGCCTTCCTGGATCACTCCTCACTGAAAAGGGGGGATGTTGTGGCTTTGTTGATGAGCAATGAGCCTGACTTCATTCACGTGTGGTTCGGCCTGGCTAAGCTGGGCTGTGTGGTGGCTTTCCTCAACTCCAACATTCGCTTCAAGTCCCTCCTACACTGCATCTGCACCTGTGAACCCACGGCCGTGGTGGTTGGCAGAGGTAGAGTATGGGCTGTGGTCTTCTATGCACAAAGAGAACCAACCTATTTCCCTGCTCCCCCTTTTCTAACCATCCTTCATGTCTGATACTTTGAGGAGGGTGATAAGGTGTATAAATTATGCATACGCAATCGTTCTTCCATCCCACAGCCAGTGGCTTAGCTCCTCCCGCTCCTCTCACTTACTTCCTTGTAGATGAATAAATAGCAATACAATGAAAGAATATTTTCCATGAAATCTCTTCTTCCTGCCATGTTGAGAAGGCAACTAGTACCTTCAGTCCCTGCAAGAACCTAAGAGACACAGGGTCAGGTCAGTTAATTTATCAGCCCTGACAAAAATATTTCATGAAAAAGAAAGCTACCAACCAGTGAAGTTATCAAGAACGAGTGCATTTGGATAACAGAAAATTTAAACGTGAAATTCATACATATTTTCATTCCTGCACTAAATTTGCACTCTGCAAGCTAGGACTTGACAGAGCAAGGTTGAGCTACCCATGTTAGCCAGGGGCAGGCTTTCCCTTGTTTTACTCCCCTCCATCATTTTTTTCTGTTACCTTCTTCTTTCCCTGATGTGAGTTAAGATAGCTATGGTTACATATATTCACCCTGAGTGATGGGAATATATCTTTGGTTTAACATGTAATTAACAAAGTTAGGAAAAGGGAGGTAGCTCAATAAATGGAAGCAGGAAGCATGGCACTTATTTGGTAGAACCTAAAGGAAGGATTTAGACAATTTCTTCTTGTACAGGGCTAAAAAGTCATGATGGTGTCCAAAACAAAGACTTTGGGTAAAATACTTATATATATTAGATCAATTGATACAAATGGGTTCTACATATGCACAATCTGTACAAATATGGAACAGAATGAAATTTCTGCTTCGCTGTTGACTAAAAAGTAGATCTCATTTCTCTTTTCTCACATACTCACACATGACAAAAATGAGCTAGGCTGTGGACAAAGAAAGGGTTGGCCCTCAATACTGTCATTATTCCCATGTGTCCTTCCTGCTTATCTTGTGGTCCAATCAAGTCAAATGTTTATTATAAAGCACTGGCTTCAGCTAGTTTAGGACCATAGGAGTGGGAAAGCCAAAATGTGTGTCTTGAGTGCTGTCTGGTGGTTTTCACAGTCCTATCTTCTACTTCAGTTTGTAAAGAAACCTGTTTGTATACTGGGGTTTCAGTGACCAGTGGTGACAAGTAGAATCAATGAGTCGTGTTGAATCTTGACAGTGTGGTGAAACAGTATTCTTCAATTACTACAGCAGTGACTGAAGCAGAAAATAAGCACTGTTTGCTGTGCTGTTCACACTCTGACATTTTATCCCATAGCTTACATTGCTGCATATCATGTAGCAAATTTAAAATCCAAATTGTGCTAGAAAACATTACCTCCCTTCAGAAGAGCAAACTCAGAGGGCTACAGTGCCCCTGAAAAGTCTTTGTGGCTATGATGCTGAGTTCAATGTGAAAAGCTTCCCAAAGCAAATTACTAAGGCATCTTCTTAAGGGGCACAGTGCTGGGTACCTTTCAAGCTGTTTCATAGTTGGCTGTATGTGAGGAGTTGCTTAATTATGTTCAATTAGTGTTACAGTTTACTTGCTCTAGCTTTGACTTCACTCTCCAGCAACTAATTGTAGTGTTTCCTTGTTTTCCTGTTTCAATGCCAAAATCCCAGCATCCTCCACATCCTTTTTAGTACAGAAAAGCTATGGAGACTGGGAACATTGCTAAGTCCAGTAAGGGACCATACAAATGCAAATACCTAAGTTTGATCCCCAGAAATAGATATATATTCTATGTGTGTGGTAATCTCAGAGAAGAGTCCATCCATTTAGTCTAGCCTACTTGCTGAATTCCAGGCCAATAAGAAACTCTATCTCAAAAACAGTAAGGTGTAGCTCAATGGAGGAATAATGAAAGCTGACTCTGACCTCCACACAAGCCCATACACATGCACTTTCAAACATATTCATACACAAAACACACACAGATACATATATTCCTGCACATACGCATGCACTCACATACATACATGCAAACACATGTATTTCCACCCACACAAACATTTACACACATGTGCTTTCACACACACATGCACACATATGCATTCAAACATGTGGACAAACACACACACACACACACACACACACACACACACACAACTACTACTTTGGGTTACTGGAATTTTAAGTTGATTCTATTTAGTATAGTTTTTCAGAAGAATAGTTAACTGGTGAAATTAAGCTTAAGTTACATTAATCATTCACTTTAACATATCTCAAAACACAAATTACATGAATTTTAAAGATACAATAATTATATTTTAATTAATGAATAGGTAATTTGGTTAAGAACGGCCTAGATCATAGTAAATTGTATGTATTTAGAGTTTTTATCCTGGGATACTGTATTCTTGATATTTTAAGCTGCATTGGTGAACACCGCACTCATAATGATTGGATTTTTAAACCCCGGAATCCATATACTCTGACCAGTTTTTTCCTAATGGGGATCTGTACAGAAGTGGAAAGACAAGTGGTTTGTGCAGAGCAGCCAGGCAGACCTAGTTCGAGTACAGCTAGCCACTTTGTAGCTGCTGGAATCTCTCTATGAGAATCACTATGTTAAGCTAAAAGATATGGATAATGCCATCTACTTCACAGCACAGTTTTGAGGATTAAATTATCTGGATTTTGTGAAGTGGCCAAGTGCCTGATAGGTAGTAAGTAGCTCAATGCTCAGTGATTGAAAAAATTCATGCTGTGCTTATGAAGACATCCTACATCCAAAAGAATAGTACCCAGCTGGATTGAAATGATGTTTTAGAAAAATACCTGTTATAAGTTATGTCCATGTGTTCAAATTTGTATTTGTGCATGGACATGAGTGCACATTTATGTGTGTGCATATGGAGGCCACAGGACAACTTTCAGAGCAGTTCTTTAGTTGTCCTCCATTTTCCTTTGGAGACAGAGTACCTCTCATTGGCCTGGAAATCATCAAATAGACTAGCCTGGTTAGCCACTAAACACCATGTTTCTCCTTGTGTCTCTGTCTTCCCATGCTGGAATCAAAAGTGTGCGATATAATAACTTATTTGAAGATAGATACTTGGAGATCAACTCAGGCTTTGTACTTCTAAGGTAAACGCTTGGTTAACTATAGCGATCTCTCTGTAGCTCCAGAAGTACTATACAATTTTAAACAAGTTTTATAGGTCAGGTAAGATAATGTCCTTGGTGATAGGTTCAATTTTACCTTGGCTTATTTATCTTGTAACCATATTCAGAAGGAAACAGAAGGAAAGATATCAATTAAACCACCATGTAACATTATTCTTATCATTATCAGTAACAATGATGGCAACTGTTATTGTTTCTCAAGTCTGTTTCCTGTAGGACATCCCCAGGGTCTCTGAAAGGCAGATGTAGTGATGATATGCAAAGAAATAAAGTAACTTAGGTTGAGTAACTCATTTTAGTAGATTGCAGAACTGGCATTCAAATCATAGCTTCTTGTGTGATTGTGATCTAATCATCCTCCAGTCTTGTAAGGTTACACTTGTAGAGTGATGAAAAAGTGTGTTCTGGTTATATTATAAGAAAACATTCCAAGACAGCATTATCAGGATTTTAATACATGCTATTTAGAAAAATGTGTATGATACTATTCTATCCAACAAAGCCTGAAGACTCATGTGTACTTGCAAAAGAGTCTCCTATCCATCTAGGGGTCTGGATGAGGTTCCCTGGCAGTCAAAAATTAAAAGGAAGAGTCAGGACAAATCTCAGGCAGAACAGGTGACAGCTGAGAAATTCTTCACACACCTGACAGAATTTATTGGTAAAGAAAGCTTTTATTAAAGAAGAGGAAATACTGCTTCTAAAAGAAAAGAAGTGCTTTGGGTCGACCAGATGTCCACAGGTGTCCCTGTTACTGGAATGTATGTATTTTACTTTCTCAATGCACCACACTTAAATCGTTATAAATAGATCACTTTTTAAAAAAAACAAAATCTCATGTTACCCTGATCTCCTCTACTAGATCTGATAGCATTTTGTGTATGAATTTTAAAAGGCTGCAGATTTCTCTTCAGGAGAAAGAACTACTAGTGTTTGCAGTACAAATGCTAACCTGAACAGCCTGGCCCTATTTTTATGAGCAGTTGCCCTTTGATTGCAGAGAAAATGTTCAAGTTAACAACTCAACCTTTGCAATCATTCAAATGCCCTTTAGCCATAAAAGCAACTGCTTCTTAACGCTCAACAGGAAGACAGGAAAAATAAAGTCTCTTTAAGTTTTACTGTAAGTGATACATATGGAGGTACAGAAAAAAAATGTGTTCTATGATAGAACACATTTACACAGGATCCATGCCCATTTTTAGGACATTGATTTTTTTCATGTATTTATTAGAATGGCTGTATCATATCTTTCCCATTGTAGAATTAGCAGTGTCAAAAAAGTTTCCTTGCTACAGAAGAAAATAATTGATTTTATTAATTTAAAAATATAGTGAACCAGGAGGTAGTGATACACACCTTTAATTCCAGCACTAAGGAGGAAAAGGCAGGCAAATCTCTGTAGTTCAAGGCCAGCCTTGTCTACATAAGTAAGCCAAGTCCCAGAACAGCCAGAGCTACATGGAAAAACACCATCTTGAAAAAACAAACAAATGGTATAGTGTAATTAAAAACAAAGAATAACAACAAAAAAAATAAAGAGAAAAACAATCAAACAAACAAACAAAAAAAACCCAAAAAGATCTAGACAGAGAATTGAATGAAACAGAATGGCTTAGACATACCACCTCTTTCAATGGAAAAGGGAAACTTACTTAACAAGTCACGTGAAGACTGCCAATTCTGAAAATAATTATCATGAATAGGCATATAGAATGGATGTTAATTGGGGTGGGTTATAGATTTTGAAGTTCATTGCACCTGTATTAAAAACAAGCTCATTAGCTTGGGCTTTTAGATTTTCATTTGTTTTCAGATACCTTCTGCTTCATTCCAAGAAAGGAAATAATGCACAATTCCTACATGTTCTCTGATTTGTTATAAACCATTTTCATGAAAATATAAATAAATAGCATAATAGATAATATATAATGATAATGAGCATAAATACACGGAAATAGCACAAACTCCCTAAGTGTTCTGTGATTTGTAATAAACAGTGTTAGTAAAAGTAGCTGGAGCACTGTTTATTCAAAACTGTGTTTCTGTGCCTCTTAGGAAGCACTGGTATCATTATGTCTGAATAGTTATTCAGCACACTGCTTGCTTAAGCATCATTTTCTTAAAAACCAGAACCTAGCTACTGAGCCATTCTATACAGGAGAGTATTGGTTACAATTTCATCCCAACTTCTTTGTGAATATTGTTTTGCACTATATTCTGAGAGATCACATCATGCATTTGGAGTTGGCTTTCATGCTGAACTTATAATGTTTTTGGTTCTAGAAATCAAACCATGGATCCCAGAAATATCAGACAAGCATGCTACCATGGACCTACACTCTGAGTCACCTAAAAATTTAAAGGTAGACAGTTTACCAGTATATTGAGAACTGTAATCACTTGATTCCATTCCATCACATTTGATATTATAGGCACATAGAGTAGGGTGACATAAAGAGTTATTAAAGCAAGATGCAAAGCACAATTCATATGGCATGTTAGAGGGACATGTGAAATTTTTGTTATTGATTGTCATAGTCTCAAAATGTGACTAAGAGGTGCAATGATGATGTAGGAACAAGAAATGATAATGTACTAAGGGTACTGAGTACTCACACACAGGATCATCACTTACTAGTTTTTACAATTAGGATTCCACCTAAAACAAAAGAAACAAACCCAAATGCATTGAGTCATATTCTTCAATGGACACTATTAAATATCATAGGAAATCCAGCTAACTCATGTACTCACACATTTTACTACCCAAGCACAGATCCTGGCTGCTTTAACCGGAAATCTAGCCAGAATGTGTGTTGTGTGTGGCAGGTGTGGTAAGCAGCAGTCTGATAGGGCATTCATCACTGTTGAAAGTGTCTACTGTTCTGCAGAGATCAATGGTTTGTACATTTCTTTGAGGATCAAATTTTAATGAGTTGAGTTTCATTAATGTACTTAAAGAGTATTATTTAACAGCCTTAGGACCAAGGTTTGATTTCCAGCACACACATGGGGCTCACAGCTTTGTCTACAAATCTAATTCCAGTGGATCCGTTGGCCTTCACAGACACCAAGGGTGTACATGGTGTGGAGACACATACATGCAGGCAAAATACCATCACAAATAAAATAACTATAATTAAACAGTATTATTTTAAGCCATATCCATATTCTGATTTTTCTTTTAAAATGAAGGAAGCCTTTTTCATGTTGTTGAAACTGGTGATGATAAATAACTAGTGATTTCTTATCCCTTTTTATAAGAGGACTTTTCTCTTTTACTTCAGGTTGTGGGTTGGTGAATCCCATGTGTATATGAGTGCCCTCAGAGAACAGAAAGAGGGTGTCAGATCTCTTGGAGCTGGACATGCCATGTGGGTACTGGGAACTGAATTCTGGTCCTCTAGAACAGAACATACTCTTACCATTGAGTCATCCTCCAGTCCCTCTATCCTCACAGATGTTTCAAACTTTCATTACAATACCCACTATCATTTTTAAACACTATTGAAAGGATTATATTTGAGAATTCTGCCTCAGCTAAATCAGCTGAATTTGAAGGATATGAAATTGTTTTCCTTTGACTTTTGCTCATTTCCTTCATTCTTGTAAACATTGCCACTCTTTGTAAATCCTCACTATTCCCTAGACTCTGCAGTTTGAGCAAGGATTCAGGCTACAGTCATATTGCAACGTTGTACTTCTATCCCAAATCATTAGACCCCCTGAATATGGGTCTCAGCTAGAAGGACTGAGCAGTCTGGGGGCCTCAGACAGTAGAAACAGGATCTATTCCTGGTGCACAAAAGTACCTTGAGGACACATCCCCCATGGAGGGATACCCCTTTAACCTAGAGACAGTAGAGAAGTCCTAGTCCCTACTTCAAATGACTTGACAGATTTACATGAGCCAACCTGGATAGCATAGCCCTACAAGTGGAATGGGGGTGGGGAGATGGGAGGGGAGGGTGGCCATGGTGCATGTCACAGGGGAAAGAGGCTTAGAGGAAGGAGGGAGGGAGGAAGGGAGGGAGGGAGGGACGGAGGGAAGGACGGAGGGAGAGGAAACTGGGATCCACATGTAAATTTTTAAAATTATATTATTAATATAAAAAAAAAAAAAAAAAGAAAACTAAAAAAAAAGAAGTTATGGAAGTTTAGCCATAATTGGTTTATAATTCCAGATGGCCAATTTGAAATCATGATAACTACAATAAGTAGTTGAGAGTATTGTTAAGTTCAAAATGCCAGAAAGAATCATTTAAACAAAATCTGGAACTGTTGTTTTTAAAGACTAGATCCTTTGTGCTTTCTATTTATGTCTTGTCTTTCCTTTCAGTCGTCCTTGTGGGTTTTCATTTCTTGCCAAAGCAGCCTGAGCACAGCAGGATACCACATAACTGCATACACTCACCAGAACTGAGAGTCAGCATACTGCAGAACTGCATAGCATACACTCAGCAGAACTGAGAGTTGGGATACTCCATAACTGCATACACTCACCAGAACTGTTAATTCTTCTTGGATTCTTACATTTTGCTTAATTTGTATTTGTGGTAGAAATAAAGATTAATAAGACATTTTAAGACCTAGCCCCTAGCTCACTGACAATGTAATGCCTCATTTATGTTTTTGTTTTGAGTTTCTTACAGGTTCTATTTATGAGTTTTGATGCATTTATTTGTATTACTTAATTTTATTGAAGAAAGAATTTCTCATACAATATATTTTGATCATGTTTTTTCCCTTCCCTCAGATCCTCCTGATTTGCCTACCCACTCACCTTTATGTTGTTTTTTGTCTCTCAAACAACACACACACACACACACACACACACACACACACACACACACAGACACAGGTTTCACATACAAAATAGAAAATTAAAAAACAAACAAACAAACAAACAAAAAACAAGCAAAAGCCAAAAAAAAAAATAAAAAAGCAAATGAAATTAAAAAGACTCCTGGTCATAGGGCCTGCCCTGGAGTGTGGTTGACATGCCCAATGAGACTCCATTGAAGTAAACTGACCTTCGCTTTTCCAGCAGACAGCAAATGGAGATAGCTTCCTAGTTTGGCATGGGACCCTGTGTCTCTCCCAGTCTCAGTGCTGGGACCCCTTGTGACCTGAAACTGCATAGGTCCTGTGCATGCTATCACCGTATCTGTAAGTCCATATGTACATCACTACTATTGTGCCTGGAAGACACTTTTTGCCTGGAGTCAACCATCACCTCTGGCTTTTATAGTCTTTTTACCTCCTCCACTTTGTGTCACTATTCCACCAGTATCACTTGCAGCCAGGTCACTGTTGTTGGTCACAGGGCTTGTAGCTGGGTGACACTGGTGTATCATGGTGCTAGTCATTAAGACTGAAGCTTCTAGGTAGGCACCTGTTTGACAGCTACCATGTTTGAGGGCATAAGTAAGTGTTCAGCAATAGGGCCTTTCTACCAGGTTGTGGAGATCAAACAATAACAATGGCAATAGCTTGTGGTATTTGGGAATTCCTATGGGGCCCCTTTGGCCAATGACTCAACAAGATATAACCAATTTCCGCCTCTGAAGTTTTCATCTGATAGCTTAAGATATCTAATTAGGGTATTGATTTCCCTAATATTTGGTTACTCTACTTAGATTTGTTTCATGTATGTATGTATTTTAGGAAGATTCTACAGTGATAGGTTTCCATATAATTTTTTCAAATGGCCTTTAGTGTTAGTTGTCCCTCCCCTCCCCATATTCCTTTGTTTGCCTTGTACTCTCATCCTCTTCTCTATTCAATTGGAGATTCCCTTTGTCTCTCCATAGCACTAATTTTATTTCATCTTCCTTGAGAGATCTTTTCCTCCACTCCATTCCCATAGCATGTACCTAGCCTCTGTAGTTATTTAGATTAAAGCATACATTTTGAAAGCTAACATATACATAAAAGAGAAAACAGAGCATTTGTCATTTGGGACCTAGCTTACCTCACTCAGGATGCTTTTGTCCTAGTTCCATCATTTTAAATGAACATTTTATACAGAGTCCTTTGGACATATGCCCAAGTGTGGTATAACTGGATCTTGAGACAGATGTATTCCCAGATTCTGGAGGAACTATAACATTGATTTACACAGTGACTGTACAAATTTTCACTCTCACCATCAATGAATGAAAGTTCCCCTTATCCAGCATCCTCACTTGTATGAGCTGCCATTTGCTTTAATTGATCTTGGCCATTCTGACTGAAGTAAGATGAAATCTCAAAAGAGTTTTAATTTTCATTTCCCTAATGGCTAAAAATGTGGAACATTTCATGAACTGTTTCTCAGCCATTTGTGTTGTATCTTTAAGAGCTCTCTGCTTAGTTCTAGATCCCATTTTTTATTTATTTTTATGTTCTTGATAAAACTTGAATTGTTCAAGGTTTTTTAAGTTTTGCATATATCCTACATGCTAACCTCCTATCATATATATATATATATTATATATATATATATATATATATATATATATATATATATATATATATATATATCTTCTCCCATTCTGTAGACTGCTGCTTTGACAGAATGATGGTATCCTTTGCCATAAAGAAAATCCCTACCTTTATGAGGTCACATTTATTAATTGTTAGTGACTGTGGTATTGGTATCTTGTGCTGCCAGTATCATGCTCAGAAAGTCTTTTCTGTGCCCATGGGTTCAGGCCTACTTTTCACTTTCTCTTCTATGGACTTATGTTGATGCATTTAGAGTTGAATTTTCTGGAGGGTGATAGATATGGAACAATTTTCATTCTTCTACATACAACCATCCAGTTTGAATAGCACCATTTGTGGAGAGTCCTGTCTTTTCTCCAGTATATTTTGGCTTCTTTGTCAAAAAGCAGGTGTTCATAGGTCTGTACATTTCTTGCTGGGTCTTCAATTCAGTTGACCACTGTGTCTGTTTTTATGCCAACATCACCTTGTTTTTAATTAACATATCTCTGTAGTACAACTTGAAATCTGGGATGGTGATACCTCCACGAGTTCTCTTATTACTCAGGATTGTTTTAGCTCTGCTGGGTCTTTTTGTTTCGACATGAAGTTGACAATTGTTTTCTCAATATTTGTGAAGAATTATGTTGGAATTTTGTTGGGAATTACATTGAATTTGTAGGTTGCTTTTGGTAGGCTGACCATTTCCTATGGACACATGAACATGGAAGATCTTTCCATCTTCTCGTGTCTTTTTCAATTCCTTCAATGCCTTAATTTTTTTCTTATTCAAGTCTCTCATTTGTTTGATTAAAGTTATTCCAGGATGTTACTTTGTATTTATTTATTTATTAATTGTCTGAGGTTATTATGAAAGGTATTTGTGGGGGATATGTGAACTTGAGTACAGGTGCCCAAAGATGCCAGAAGAGGGCATCTGACCACAGGAACCAGATTATAGGTCATTGTGAGCTGCTGGTATAGGCGCTGGACATTGAACTAAAGTCCACTGCAGGAACAACACACATTCTTAACTCTGAGCCCCAACTAACCAGTCAAAGTCACTGGTTTCTTTTATGAGGCATGTATAGTTTTAGAATTACCTAATTTCATTTTGATTGCTTGTTAAGCATTATTTTGAGAACTTGGAATATTATCTTCTTAGAGCTGACATGATAAAATACCCTACACTGGGTGTTTAAAGTAAGGGAAGTGTATTTTGCCTAGATCTGGAGTCTAGCAGTCTAAAGCGAAGGAGTTGCAGGGTCATATCCACAGAAAAGTTTAAGAAAGACTCTTTGGAACCTGTCCTGGAACTCACTCTGAAGACCAGGCTGACCTGGAACTCACAGAGATTCACCTGTCTCTGCCTCCTGAGTGCTGGGATTAAAGGCACCACCACTGCTCAGGAAGAAAGACTTTTTCTTTGCCTTTTCTCAGCCTCTGGGGGTTGTCAGTAATCCTTGGTCCAGTTTACATAGATTACAAATTGCCAGAGGGTACCATCAAGTAGCAGCATCAAAAATGCTAGTGTAGATCTCTAGTTAAAATACGCAACCCAGCAATCAGAAGTCCCTCACACCTTGGAAAGAATAGCATATCATAGAAATATGGGGGGAAAACTAAGAATTATCATAAATGTATAAATTTTACTTTACTTCAGAGACCCATGTTAAACGAAGGCAGAATTACAGCAAAAAGAAGGTGACAAACTCAGTTCTGTCTATATTTTGGAGAAAGAATTTTTAGGAAGGGTATATTTTTGTTTCTTTTGTGTACTGTAGGTGTACTATGTACTGAGTACTGTGTACTGAGAACTATGTACTGAGTGCCTTAATATCTAATGTTTCCTCACAAGAGGCTCACCATCGCCTCATTGCCCTTCTTCCCCATCAAGGACCTTCTTTAGAGAATGGTGTTTTATACCATGTTAGTGGCCAAGGGAGAGTTTCAAATAACTTAGTCTCACCTCTACTCAGCACTGCCTTTTTGTATTCTTAAACCTGAAAAAAAAAGGAGTTTCTTAAAAATCGTATCCTGGTTGATTTTCCATCCCATAATACTCGGACCCCTGAACTCAGTGTGGAGACTCACCTCTCAATAGTAATTGTCCCTTTTGTCTGTTTGACTTCCCTTCTATCCTTGGCCTTGAGATCCCAGGCTGCTGCTGGAGGCTCTGCCCATCACTGCCCTTATTACATTGTCTCACATAGAGGACCTTCTTCTGTTTCTGAAAAGCATTCTTCCTCCCCCCCCCCTCTGCTTGAGAGGTTTGTAACTTTATTTATCATGGTGCTGAGAGAACAGGCCTCTCTCTGAATTCATTAACCCTTGGCTTCAAAATGGCCTTGAAACCACAATGATCTTATGACTCCAAAGCAGCCAAGGGATTCCCTCAGACATGTTTCATCAAGGTTGAGCAATTTAGCACTCAGATTCTCTTGGAATAATAAACTACCAAGCTGTAGAAGAAAATGTCTACTGCAGTATTCTAAATTTAAATTTGAAGAGAATCTAGGAAGTAGTTTTATTTAAAAATTGGAAAATATAATAATTTTAGTAATATCATCTATTAGACTATTTAGACACCTGTAAAGAGAAGGCAGGAAGAAAGAGAAGCTTAATCTGACCTTAGATAAGCCCAAGGCCATGTTTAGCCATGGCAAGGAGGCAAGTGTGTGGGTGGCCAAAATCTCTACAGAAGAAGACATTTGAGATTTTGAGTTCTTTGCTTATTTGTAATTCCTTGATTTTCAGATCTGCTTGGAAGTATAGAAGAAATCCTTCCCAGCCTCCCCAAGCACATTAGTGTTTGGGGAATGAAGGATTCTGTCCCACAGGGTATAGTTTCTCTCAAAGAAAAGTTGAGCCTCGCCTCTGATGAGCCAGTGCCAACAAGCCATCATGTCACCTCAAGCCTCAAGTCTACTTGCCTCTATATTTTTACCTCTGGAACAACAGGTATGTGCTCTCTCTCTCTCTCTCTCTCTCTCTCTCTCTCTCTCTCTCTCTCTCTCTCTCTCTCTCTCTCTCTCTCTCTCTCTGTGTGTGTGTGTGTGTGTGTGTGTGTGTGTGTGTGTGTGTGTGTGTGTGTGTGTGTGTGTGTGTGTGTGACCAATGCTGGTGTTACAGGTACTACACAGACATGCACATACAAATAATTAAAAATAATAAAATCTTAGGTCTGATGTGTTAGGTCTCAAACTCAGGACAAATGGCTGAGGTGTCTATTTAACATATCAGAATGGACCTGGCCACCAGATTCACTCAGTATCTCAGTACCTGTTACAGAGTCATCCTGGCTGGCATTCACTGCCCCTACCCTTCCCAAGCTTCTCTTCCCAGGCCATTTTGGCCAGATCTCTTGGTCCTTGGCTCCTCTTTTGCCTCCCTCTCTCTTCCCTTCCTCCCTTCCTTTCCTCATCCCTTCTCTCCTCTCATAGCCTTATCCAGTCTGGACTCTTCTTAATGCTGCTCTCCCTTGTATCTACAATAAACCTTCTACTCCCCTAAATCCTGCAGCGTTATTTTCAGTCATAATCCCAGCACTTGGGAGGCAGAGGCAAGCAGTACTCTTAGTTCAAGGGAGCCCAGTCTACAGAATGAGTTCCAAGCCAGAGAAACATGAGACCCTGTCTGAAAAGCAACACTATATTTTCCAGTCATTTGTAACAAATTAACATCTGAGAAAGCAAGCCTGCATGAAAACCTAAGGATCTCATGTCCAGGAACTTTTAAATGCAGGTGGGAAAGTTAATTGCTTTGACTTTAAAAGGTGAATTGTTTCAAGTTTGGTAACTTGCTCATTAGCCTTAATCTCAGGAGATGTCGTTAGGGTTGTAGAATCAAAGCACTACATTTATTGTTTAATTCTGCTTCAAAAGCAGCAAATATGTGCCAACCCCCGCCCCGCCTTTTTTAACAACAACAAAATGCTTCTCTAGGTCTACAAAGAACAGGTAACCTAGCAGACACTTAGACCCAGGCACAAACATCACCTACTGCTTGTTCTCTGTTCATCTGCATCCCACCCTCCACTCTTTGTGATGCAGCCACTTTCTCTTCCTACCATATGTAGATCTTCCAAATGCTGTCTGATTGGTGTCATAACAGTGGACCCAGACTATTTTTTGTTTGCTTTCTGATCAAATTCCTCTCAATCTGGAATTAATTCTTCTTTTGGTTTGTTTGGCTTGATAGCAGAATTTTCTATCCACCTAGAACTGTTTTATATACAGGGTTATAGTTTCCAACTTCAGTTTGTTTTCTTAAGTTTTGAAGGCCCTCTCTTACCATTGTTGGGAAGCTAAGATGGTTAGCTTCAGGGAACTGTTGGTTGGGGGGAAGATTGCTTATGTGTGGCAGATGAGACATGATGAATGATGAAAACAAAAGATAGTAACGAGAAGGAATGGACTACACACAAGACTAGAAAGCTTAAGGATGCCTGTAGGAGGTCAAGAAGCAATATGGGACTTTACCTCAAGTGCTGTGTGGGAGAAAAGCCAGTGGATGGAGGCTTATTGAGTTCAACCCAGAGGCACTGTCCCTTAGATTACTGTATAGGGATCATGCATGGACTAGATTAAAGAGAACACTCATGAAGGAAGAATTGTACATGGCCCTGGTGTTCAGCATTGGATTTGTCATGGTTAAAATCTAAAGATTGTGAGGGTATGAGTCAGTTACATGGGGGACATGTTAATGTAGCACAGTCTTGTGTGGTGATAGGAAGTTCTCATAGATGAAAGGGATAACTTGGTTTCCAACAACATGGATCCTGATGTAACAATGATGTTGAGCTAATTTGTGATGCTAGCTCTTTCTCAATGAGGAAACATAGCAGTAGATATGTCAATGTTTGAACACCCATATCCAGTTACTATGTTGTCTTATATTTGTTCTTCACCATCATCCTGGGAATTCCTTCAGCATTTTCTTTTCTTGGTCCCCTTCTCACTAGAGCCTCAGCTATGTCAATCTTCATCGTCTCTCTCTGCCCTGTTCTCTGTAGCGTCTTGATAAGGGACATAAGGATGGGAACACTTTTACAAATTTTTAAATATCCCCAAACATCTTTCTTTTCTGTTCTTATACATGGAAGACTGTTTGTAGAATTGTACATTGGAAATGATTTTTAATCCAGATTTTGACTTGGACTTCCCATGTACATGCTGAGAAGTCTTTTATCTTTGTGCTTCTTGCCCTTGAATCTTCAGGAACTCACAGCATTCTGATGACTAACACTGGCATTGGTCTTGTTTAGTCATTTTCTGAGAAGCTAGGCTATTTTCAGTCTAGACATTAATGCCTTATAGTCCTATGTGTGTTTGAAATTCAAAAAATAATACACCTTTTTCCCTCTTTGATATTGTTTTTTTCTGATCTTTGGAGCCCTTCTACTTTTAAAGATTGAGTCTTTTAAAATTAAGTCATAAATTCCCTGTTTTGTTTTGTTTTTGTATTTCCCTTCTCTTAGTTTTTGATTTACTTTTTGAGAGATTTCCCCATCATGTGTTTTTTTATTATTCTTCTGTTTAGAAATGTATTATTGATAATTTATTGTCTCATACCTTTCAAATATCTTTATCTTGTCTATTTTTCTTGTCCTTTTTATGTTATAGTTTTATTGCTTTCTTTTATGCTAGTGAATTTTCTTTTGGGGCTTCTATTGACTGCCAGGTCATACTTAAAAGTTTAAGTAATAAACCCCAAAGCAAATTACCTTATGAGTAGAAGGTCAACATGCCTGGGTTGGGTTTATTTACTAGTTGATTTTGTCACCTAGGCTTTGCACATTCTCTCTCTCTCTCTCTCTCTCTCTCTCTCTCTCTCTCTCTCTCTCTCTCTCTCTGGTGTGTGTGTGTGTGTGTGTGTGTGTGTGTGTGTGTGTGTGTGTGTGTAGCTTGCCTTGTCTCCATTGTGATCTTGTGTGTATGTGAAGCAGGGTGCCACTGACTTTTTATCTTTATCGTGTGTGTGTGTGTGTGTGTGTGTGTGTGTGTGTGTGTGTGTGTGTGTGTAGCAAAATACACTTGATTGCTTGTCTTTTTCTGTGAACTACTCAGATGTCTCAGAAAAGAATTTTCAAAAAGAAAAACAGCAAATTTAAAAGGGGGAGGGGGAAGCTAGGAATGTTTGTACACTTCTTCTTATCTCCCTGTTTTAGCCTCTATTTTTTAAAGAAAAAAAAACCCTCAGCTATCTACAGGGTAGACAGGGCAGCTCATGAGCTCATGGCCAGAATTGTTTCGCAAACAGAACTTCCCACACAGCAGCCTATTTATGGTCACACCTTTGTCTTCTACTCCCTATTTATGAGACTTTCTGGGTTCTGCAGAGATAAACCAGCTTTCTTTTAGCTTCTCCTTAAGTTTGGCTTTATTAGATGCATGCTATGACTCACTGCACTCTCATCTCTTTAATGAAACTCTGTAGCTGTTATTTTCCGTCTGTCTTCTTTGTGCATAGGATCTGCTAATGTGTTCAATCTAGTCTGTTGATACTAGATAGACTTGAAGAGACTGAATCAGGAATCTTTAACAAGACTACCTCGACCTGAATAAGGCAGCGTTATATTCAAATATTGTTATAAGTCCCAGGAGGAAACCAAGCCTCAGCTTGTTTCTTTGTCTGTTGTTATCATATAGAGTTCCACATTTATATACATCTTTATAGATCCCTAGATCTCTCCTCATTTTGTCTAATATCATAGTGAAGCTACACAGTTAGTTCCCACACTGTCCTTCTCTTGAAATCGGCTCTCTTTGGGCATGCACTAGCCTTTCCTATTCTTCTCCTAGCTCTACAGTCACCAGACAGATTCCAACTCCACTTCTTCCTGGGCGCTATCACAAGTGATCCTTTCAACTCAGACTCCAATGTCAGGATTCGGAAAAGTTTAGAGGTGTCAGAAACTGTAGAGCCCACCTAAGGTTATGCTTCTCAAGAAAAAGTTCACCAAGAAAGATGCAAATAAGGGCTTTATGACTACATTAGTTTGAGAAATATCATTGATGTCTGTTTCAAACTTTCTATGCTCCTTGAATCTTAAGCTCTTGTGTTAGCTTTTTGCTTGAGCATAATGTGTTAACAAGAGCTAATCAGGTTTGATTTCTCCTCCTGCTTATTTTCTTTATTCAAAGCCAAACCCTATCAACTTTTGATCTTTTTTTTTAAGTTCCTATCTCTTGTCTTCTTTATCAAAAAATTTACTAAGTACCTTCCTTTTTTTTTTTTAGGTAAGTTCATGAGTTTATTATATACCGAAAAATGACTAAACTTTAGCAAGGGTAACAGGCTCAAGAAATTCGCTGAAGTACCTTGAAAGGTGACAGAGCATTGAATGTCGTGTTGCTGGTTCTGGACCAGCTTCTCCAGAACAAGCATTTAATTGAAGAGCTGGTTTTCTACGTGTTGCGGGGACACTTCATGGAATGGTTAATGTGGTGACTGAGGCACAGAGTTTCTCTGTAGCAGAAAAAGCCAACAATGTTTGCTCCTCTGCATGAGGAACAGAAAGCTATTCTTATAATCATCACTAGAGCTAGTCTCACTTCATATATTTACATGAAGGTTTGAGGGGAAGATTTCGAGAAATTCTCATTATAGGGCGTAAAAGTCTAAGCTATTGGGAAGAGTTACAAAGGGTTCTTCTTAAGAAAGAATATGACTTTAAGAGAGTGGCAAATATTATCCCAACTTCATATATGTGGTCAAGTCTGATCCTATTAATGAAATAGAACACAAAGTCTGTGATGATTTTCAGGGCTGGTATAGAAGAAGGCTCATTGGAGACTTCCTGAAAGCCATTTGAAGTCTCTGTGGACTGTGACCCTTCCTTTGATGCCTCCTGTGGTCCCTCAGGCTTTGCTTCTCTTCCTGTACCCATGAAAACCCCTACTTGGACCTCATCCCCTTAGCATTTTATAATGACAACCAGTTTATTAATGAGATAAATTTGTAAGTGTGTGGGGCTCTGGGGATGGAATTCAGGGCTGCATGCTCTCTAATTCTGACTGGATGAGCCCTTTACCCCTGAGCCCCACTTCAAGACACAATGAACTATATTCAAAATGGAGGCCTGTATAGGAAATTACTTGAAAAACTAAGACCATTTACACTCTAAGAAGAATAGGATATAATCACATCTAAATGAATTAATTGAAGTGATGATATTAATCACCAGGAGGACAAGTTATATTCCATGATGGAGACATATAGCTGGAAAGTCATAAAAGTGCTAACGCTCAAGCATGATCATACACTGTCATATGGGTTAATGATCAGGTCATTGATTAATTTCTTACACTGACATTATAATCTTCTATAACAATAGCAAATACCAAAACAATAAGGCAAATATCTGCTAGTAGATGCCAGTACCAAGGCATTATGCAAAATGTAAATATTTCATATATGACTTAGAACTGCATGTTTTCATAAAAAACTAATTATGTGTGAAAGAATGCTAGACATAGAAGGAAACTGTTTGACTTATGAAATGCATGGAATCATTCCAACATATTTCATGAGCCTTTCATTTTTAAAGGATCATATAACAAGACATGTTTAAACATGACAACGTGAATGGTCCATAGTGAGAGTCCTGCTTGAGGGAATTGCTCTCTGGAAAAGCCCTACTTTACATATAATTTAGGTTTATGTTATGACTCCTCTCATTTGGGGGTGAATATTTGAAGATGTTAGCATTTCTCTCATTAGTTTCTGGCAGACACTGTACTTCGATTTAGTGTAATTTTGACTTCTTTTGAATAGATTAAGGAATGTAGAACTTCATCACACCAACAATTCACATTGCACATTTACTGCCATGCATCTAGAATAATGTGATGTATTTTTGTCTCAATTCTTAGTGTTGGTGTCAGAATAATCTTTCTTTCATAGATCTATATGTTATGGGACATATACTTGTTCTGCCATTGAAAGGGTTTCAAGAACTTCTGTAGCTACAGAGCAAAGACAATTACAAATCAATTCACTCAGTGAATATGGCAGTGGCATTAGATAACCCAGTTACAACAAGGAGGGACATTTTTTCAATAAGTTTCAGATATTACTTGAAAGCATTCTTAGCTATAGGTTGGTGGAGGCTAGAATCCTGCTAAGGTTAGCAACACATTCCAAAATGTTTACCCAATGGTCATGAGAAAATTAGCTCGCACACAAAGGTAAACATAAATAGCCATTTTCTACATATAAGCTATTCAAAAATAATTTTGGTTCTCTACCTACATTCCAACCCCCTCCCCTTAATTATGATACTGTACTTTGCGGCCATCATTTTGTATGACATTTAACATGGATGGGGTCCTTCAGAGAACTCAATAGTCCCTCAGACAATGTGTGTGGGTTAATTTTTTGTTCTTTTCTTCTCTTCCAGGTCTACCCAAAGCAGCTGTGATTAGTCAGTTGCAGGTGTTGAAGGGATCTTTTGGGCTGTGGGCTTTTGGTTGCACAGCTGACGACATTATTTATATAACCCTCCCTCTGTACCATAGTTCAGGGGCTCTCCTTGGAATTGGTGGGTGTGTAGAGTTGGGTAAGTTTCTTTTCTTTTTGATGCATCATCAGAATGCTTAAACAGTACTTATATTCATTAGAATTTAAAAGTATTCATAGAATTTTGAGGAACTACATGGATTTTGCACAATTACAATGTAATATTTGTGGCAAAGACACATTGTCATATCATAGCACATTCCTGAGCTGCAAAAGCCAAAGTCCTAGGCATTTGCAGACTCCTCTTTCCTTGCAGTTGCTCATTCTCTAGGAGACTAGCTCTGCAATCCCCAGGCAGTCAGTCACAGGGAGTGCGTTCATCATTCAGAGATAATAAGTATCAGTCATTCAAAGTGTCTGTAAGATACTATATAGGGACATCCGTTCTTGTTATTGGATTATTAGAAATGAGTGTAGGATCATAGTCATTTCTCCACAGACACAGCAAGATGATGATTTGTTCATACACATAAAGATTGCCTTGTGGGAACTAAGGAAACTAGGTGACAGGCCAGAGCACCTGATTTTAGTATAGCAAAATGAAAGGGCATGCTGAACAAGCCACAAGGGAAGGAGCTGTCACTATGTTGTCCTTTAAGTAACTTTAAGCAGCTTATTATAGAGAGAGAAAGAGAGAGAGAGAGAGAGAGAGAGAGAGAGAGAGAGAGAGAGAGAGAGAGAGATCCTTTGTGGAAGAGATAGGTATTTGACCTTGGTCTGTTCTTGAAGCCTAGTACCAAACCTTCCATGATGAAATGAACTGCCAGTCAGAGCTCCAGGGATCCCACCCACACACCAATAATCTTATGGACTGAGCTGTAGAGATGCCTTAGGCTGCTTTACTAACTGCTCCTAACAACTCTTCTTGAACAGCTAGGTGCAGAGGTGGAAGCAAGATTCCATCCACTGTGAGGTTATTTGTGTTAGAACTCAGAGCCAGTAAAACATAGTGCAGTCACGTGACCAAGTGATTCTACTCATGGATCCCTGCCCAAGGGAACTGAAAGCATGCTTGGTCAGGGGTGTGCCTTTACCATTATTGTTTATGGTCAAAAAAGGACCAACCCAAGTATATATTACTGATGAATTATAAATAAAATAGTGCATATCCATGAATATACTAAAACATAAAGAGGATGAAATATTGATACATGTTACAAAATAAACAAACCGAAATCACATTTTATAGTAAATGAAAGGACCAGACATTATATGTCACATTAGTCCACAACCAACCTATTAAGAGGCAGATGTACATAAATGGCTGCTAAGGGTAAGGGGAGTTAGAAATTGGAACGACTGTTAAGGTGATAAAGTTCCTTTGGGGTAATAAAAACAAAAGACCTAGAAGTAGATGATGAATTGTATCTATATGGAAAACCACTGGTTTGTATGCATATGCATTAAATTGTGAATTATTTGGTACATGAATTATATCTTAATTAAAAATACAATACCATGTTAAAATATGTTATTAAGCTAGGTACTATATCTATCTATTAGTGAACTTTTGTCAGTGGAATTTTAATATAGCTTCTTAAATCTCGACTTTGGCATATGACAAATCTGTTTTAAAGTCTTCAGAACAAACTGCATGTTTTTGTGCAAGGATAAAAGGAGTCAATATCATTCATCTCTGAGAAAGATGGATGGCTCTCCCAGTGCTTATGGTAGTATACATGCAATTCCAACACTTGTGGTAGTATACATGTACTTCTAACACTGTGGTAGCATATATAAACTTCAAATGCTTGTGGTAGTATACGTGTAATTCCAATGCTAGTGATAGTATGCATGTAATTCCTACTGATTTTGTAAGTGCTTCCTTTCTGCAAACTGCAAAAAGCACATTTGCAGTAGAAAAATCATAGTTACCACATGACTACACTAAAATGTTATTGTACTATAAAGGTAATTTTCCAAATGAACTCTATGCCAATGACTGAGGATGAGTTGTGAAAGCCCTGTAAGTGGGTGGAACTATTAAGACAACAGGATCATTTGTGCCTCGTGGTGACTTAGTGCCTATTTTTACTTCTCACAGGTGCCACATGTGTGCTAAAGAAGAAATTCTCTGCAAGCCAGTTTTGGAATGATTGCAAGAAGTATAATGTGACTGTGTTTCAGTACATTGGAGAACTCTGCCGTTATCTGTGCAAACAGCCTCAGGTAAGAAACCGTTACTGGAGATGCTGAAGATTTCAGACAGAAGATGCACTGGGAGTGAGGGCTGGAGTGGGGAATTTGGTTTCTTTGCTTTCACTCCACAGTCCTCCAGATCATAGTCTATCAAAAACACATACATGCTTATAGTATACACGGTAAAGTAAGTATAAAAGCCCAACAAGATAAGAGGCAGACCACCCAGCAAAATGTTGTATGCCTTGTTCTGTAGCAGGACAGGACAGATCCATATTCTAGTGCACTGCAAGCTCGGGCTAATTCATTTCATTATGAAATTAGGTATATATGGTGTCTGAAGAAAAATAACTCCAAGTTTAAAGTCGAAAATGCTTTAAAACTCTGGACTTTAAAAATGACATTGATAATACACTTCCATTTTTCTTTTGAATAAATGATAATAGTGGGTACATTCCTGTTAATGTGTTTTAGTGTTACAAGGAAACTTTATTTTTGTACTTATCCCTCAACCCCAAAAGTGGATCTGACATACTTTTGATCAGTTGTCACTGCATGAGAAATAGGTAGGCACAGAGATTTGTCAGTCTGGAGTGTGTCTCTGTGGCTTATTTGCTTTTTCTGTCCTTGTCTTTGCTCTCATCTCATTGACCTTTCCAAATGCTTAGAAAAAGAAAGAAAGAAAGAAAGAAAGAAAGAAAGAAAGAAAGAAAGAAAGAAAGGAAGGAAGGAAGGAAGGAAGAAAGAAAGAAAGAAAGAAAATAAAAACTTTCTAACCTTCTAAACACCCTTGACAGCAAACACAGCAAAGAAGTGATTATTTTTCCTTGAATCAAATCAACATCAACCCCTTCCAGAAATGTTAGGGAACACACTATGCTCCTTGAGGACAGAGCCATGGCTCTGAGCTACACATCCTGGCCTGAGTTCCCTCACTCAGCATGTCTGCCAAGGATGATAGACTAGGACATCTCTTTCCAGGTTAGAATATTAACACTACTTTTTCTTCCACAAATTATTTCCAATCCCAGTGAGACTAGGCCAGGAGCCCTCAATAAAACTTTATTGAATATTTAGGATTGCACAGAACAGATTAACACAGAAAATAATGTGAACTTGGAGAGCCTAATCTACAAGATGCTTTTATTTGTGATTTTGGAGTTCATCATGAGAAGACCTCTGTTAACCCAATCTCCTCCTTTTGTTACAAGCTGTCTAAAAAAATTTTTGTCAGCAAATCTGGATTTATTTAAGGAACATGTAGTTTCCTTATCCTTCCTTATCATTATTTTAAAATAAAAACATGTACATGAGGTTTTAAACTATGGTCTATGGGATACTCAGTTAATAACTTGCTGTCTGTACTAATTCAGTGTATTATTGTAGCGCTTGCAAGGAAAACCAACAACACTTGATTGTTCTTAAACAATGTGTGGCAGGCATATGCATCAGAAGACTTCAGAACCAAAAGGTCTTACTTAGAGTCAGAGTGGAAGGACCAAAATTCGTACCATCTGCTGTTTGAGCTTTAGATGATTGAGGATGAAATCCTGCTTTCTGCAACCAACAGCCATCCATGCTGGACTGGAGGAAGTAGTCATTTGATTTTGTTTTCAGTGTATCTCACTTCTGCTTCTCCATGTAGCAACTATCATTCTCATTTCCTTAAAACTTGAAGTTATGCAGAGTTTTCTGCATTTAAGAGAAACTGGAGTTTCAATTTTCTAGGTTTCTAGAGAGAGTCTTCGGGCCAGTTGTGTTAGGTTTTCTCAAAGTTGGATGGAGTCTGTGTTCTGGAAGAAAGAGACTGTTTCTGGGAAGGAATGGATGATCTGGCAGTAGGTAACTTCCCTTCAGTTCCTGTAACACCAGACTGCAATTTAACAAAAAGATTTTTTAAGGAAACCAGAGTTTCAATGTTGGTGTGATTTCTTCATGCCATAGCAATCTTGTTCTTTGTACTGAAAGCCAGATGGACATGTCTACTGAGAAGAAAGCCCATAGGATATCTGGGATAGAAGTACTAACTGTCAGAAATCTGTTTAGCTTTTATAAGGTACTTAAAACGGTGAAAGAATAAACAAGTATTTTCTGTGGTTTAGATAATGGCTTATCTATGTATCTATCTACAGTCTATCATCTATCTACCCATTCATCATCTATCTCTATCCCTCATGTGACTATATAAACACCTGGAAGTAAAGTTGTAAAGGATTCTGTATGCTTTTCCAGAAATATTAAGAGAAAAGCTGCATTAGAAGGTCATGTTTGCGTAGCCTTTCATTACTGAAACCATTGGGCTAGTCTTAATAAAATTATGGATTTTTGTGACTTAGTCAAGTATGTCTACACAAATGAAGAAAGTGTGTAAATGTCAGAGAAAAATACCATAGAAAAGACTATCAAAAGAAATTGCATTGCTTTTCTAGGTATTAAATCCATATTCAAAATCTTATCTACATCTATCATAGATCATTTCCTAGTAATCAGGCATGACTGTGCTTTATTGGGTTGTTGGGAACACACAGGTGGGCCACATGTGCTCCTTGAAGGCAGTAGTTTGTCAAAGCTTGATTTAGACTTCATAATAACATTAGACACTTGTGCAAAGCAAAATTTATGTTCATGTGAAATAATCTTTTTAAATCTCCTTTTGTTTCTTTACCTCCTTGCACATATGAACATATGTATGAAAGTGGTTGTGTGCATAAGTGTATACATCAGTAAGATTAACTTTTGGGTTTGATACAGGGATTTGTGATATTAAATTTTTATTGTTGTAAGCAAATTATTTTCATTTAAATGCAAATATTTCTGTATTAGCAACTTGAATCAAGGAAACAAAACTGTAAATAATGAAATCTGCAATTTCCAATACCACAATGACCTTTGCAATAATAACATTATATTGCTCAGGAAATAATTTTGCCATGTTTTACTTTCAGAAGTGATGTTTAGAGTTTCAAGTATCATTGAGACTCATTGAAAAACACATGTGCGTGCGCGCGCACACACACACACACACACACACACACAATTAATTTAGAACTAGAACACTTTCCCTTTAGTCCCCTGAGTAATTTAATTACTTTAAACAATATAACACTGATCCTTAATTTGTTATGTGCTGTCATAAGATAGTATTTTCCCACATAAATGACAGTGCAGTGATTTTATAAAATTTTAATTCAGTCAATACCTTGAATGCCTTAGTTATCTGCTCTAACTGTGCACATGAAATGCACTATAAACATTAGGGACATTCAAGAGTAAATGTCCATCCACTCATACACCTATATACTCCATTTTCTAGGCCCTTTCATTCCTTTCTGCTGTTTGTTTATTCATTGTTCTATCTATGATACTCTATTATTTGGGTTGGCAGCATCTTTGTGTTCCATTTAGTACCAGTCTACTAAAGATACATTTTTAGTTTTACATATCTCTATAACATTTTTATTTATTTATGTGAATGCATATGTTTCTGTTGAGTATGCTACATGTGTGTAGGTGTCCTCTGAACCCCAGAACCTGAAGTTACAGGTGGTTGGGAGTCTGGCATAGGTGCTGGGGCCTGAACTCAGTTCCTCTGCAGCGGAACTTGAGTGCCCTACAAGTGGAGCAAGTGCTCTTAACCACTGACTCATCTCTCCAGCTCCAGCTCATGTCGTTTAAATTTTAGTTCTCTGAAGACATGTTCCGATTTTAAAGTTTCACACAATACATTCATAGAACATAAAATAGCCAAAAATATTTTTACTGCCCCTTTAAGAATGATCTCTCTTTGTCTGTGTCTCTCTGTTTCTCTCTGTCTCTGTTTCTGCCTCTCTACCCCCTCTCTGTCTCCCTTTCTCTTTCTTTTTGTTTCTTCCCCTTACTTTACCAGAAAATGTTCAAGTACCATCCTGATATTTATTATTTTAAAAATTTTGATCTTGAATACATAGCTTGTTAGCCTCCCATCCCTTTTAGAAATTGCTGTTAAATTTATTATTTTTTCTGCAGGTATATGCAATTTTCTCTAAGACAGTTTTCAAGGCAGCCCACACATCTTAGACATCCTTTCATAGGCTTCATCCTTTAAAATGGATGCTTACTAATATTTAAAATGGCATAAAAATTTTACTTAAGATGTACAGTATTTGGAACCCCAAAGTTCAGATTCTAAGATGACTGGGGAGAGATGAAGTCATTTTATTGAAGCACTTCTAGAAATTGATGTGTTTTCTTTTAAGTAATTTATCTGATAACTCAAGAGTTTACTGCTCTTGTCCATAATCACAGAGTCATAGAAAATGCAATCAGTATACAATGATTCCTCACCTGAAATGCGCTTTCATTAAACTCTCCTGTTTCACTAACATCTCAGCCCAAACTGGGTTTATTTATATCTGGAATTCAGAGAGCAACTTCCCTAGTATTTAGGCAACAAGGAACAAGCAAGGGAAGACTCCCAGGCAAGTTTTATAGCTTCCTACTCTACAATTTCTTGACATTGAGGATATTTGTTGGGCTCACATGTAGGCCGTGTATCCACCTCACTCATCCTTAATCGTGTCTTATTATCTGTTTATGTTTCAGGTTCCCAATCACTTCTCATTCTTTTCTACTCACTCTTGAGCGTTCATATATTAAAATGTCTTATTTAAAACCACTTGGTGGTGTTTAGTGAAGAGGTTGAAACATGCCGTGATCAATTGGTCATATGTTACCCAGAAGTAGTTCTGAGCAAATTATCAATTTACTGTGAGTAAAATGATAACATAGTCTTACTTGAACTTAACTGTGCATTATCCACATTAACTGACATAGTTTCTTGAACATAGAAGAAAATGTATTTCTTCTTTAATTTAAAATACAAAAAAAAGTGGGCAAAGATTGCATTCTAAACCATGAGTTACATCCCATTGTCTCATTTTCAGTTGACTATTACATTGGTTCTAACGGTTTAATTTACTGTTACCTCCTATGTGGATAATTGAGAGTTGCCAGTGAGCTGCATTATATATCTACAGGATCCATTACTATCTTAAAAATATGAATAAGCAGAATCAGAGTGGGAATCAATATCAAAATTATATAGGTAATAAATGATAGCTCTAGGAAAATAAACTTAAATAGTTCATACGCCTTTAAAAGTTTTGCCCATCCTGAAATATACTTCCTTCTTAGTACCTATCCACAAAAAGAGTCTTTGTCATTTATAGTTTGAACAGAATGTCCCTCCATATATAAAAAGGAACAAGATACAACCCAGAGTTATTTGTTAGCTGCTGGACACGAGTCTCCAACAAAACTCTGGCTTTCTTCTTGTGTTTGCATCTCGTCTGCTATTGCACATACCATGTTTACTTTTACGACAGTTGCCATAGAAACAGCACCAATAAAAGAGAGAGGGAAGCTTGAGTTGTTTACAAATGAACTCTTTTCTTTTAAAAGAGAGAAGGGGAAAAGGACCATCAGGTACGTTTGGCGGTTGGAAATGGCATGAGCAGCGATGTGTGGAGACAATTTTTAGACAGATTCGGAAGTATTAAAATGTGCGAATTTTACGGCGCTACCGAAGGAAACATATGTTTCATGAACCACACGGGGAAGATCGGATCAGTCGGGAGAGCAAACTTCTTTTACAAGGTAAGAACAGCCCTTTCTCTATAGGAAATGCTTTGAGGTCTACATACTCTTGTCTGAAATACTTTGAGAGTAAAGCACAAATCCTGAGCAAGTCTCTATTCATTCCTGCAGAATATTTTTCTCCCACTTCTCTGTACCTCTTATCATTTATGCCAAATAAAAGCTCCTAGTACACAGCAATAATATACATATTTTTAAGACTGAAAATTAATGCAAGGTCTGGAGAGCTCTATCAAAGGTTAGGACAAAGAGACCATGAGCACCCACTCAGGCAGCTGCTCCCGGCTACCTTCTAACGCCAGCTCCAGGGATCTGATGCCCTCTTCTGGCCGTTTCATGCACCTGCACACCCAGGATGTGCTTACAAACACGTGTGCACATACACATAAATAAAGATTATTTTAAAAAATTCTCAAGAAAGGTGAAAGCTTTGTTGACACACTCTCAAAATTCGTAAAGACAAATTTGTTTTAAAAAACACGTCAAGGATAAATAAACAATATTGTAAAAATGTAGGATATTTGAATAATACAATAAACAAGGTACTTAATTAAGAGATGTGTGTGGGACCTGTATTTGTTAAATGTATAATACCCTTTATTTTCAAGTATTTTGGAAACATTGAAAGAAATTATTGGACCACTTAGGAAATTTTTTAAAAAAAAAAAATTGCATTCATATGAAGCCCCCAAGAGTATAATGAAGATGATTGTGTTTTGTGCTGCTGGGTTGACTTCATTATAGTTTCCCCCTGAGAGACCACTTGCAATGTCAGTAATATAAAACACCACATAGTCTCCATACTTTTCAGAAAAATACTCATTTTGGTTCAGTTGTTCATAGTATCATTTCTTTTTAAAGTTCTATCTGATACTGTGTGTATTCTAGTTTGTCTTTTCATCATGTCAGCTACATGCTGTCTGTTTATAGTGCTAGTAATAAAAAAGCAATGATTATTATGTAACTAGGCAAAGGAGATTATTATCTTTTTCTTATTTTACATATCAATCCTAGTTCCCTCACCCTCCCATCCTCCCATGCCCCCACCCTGTCCCTTCCACTCCTCAGGGAGTATGAAGCCTTCCAGGAGGGATCATCAAAATCTGTCAAGTCATTTGGAGTAGGACTAGGCCCTCCCTCCTGCCTCTAGGTTAAGAGATTACCCCTCCATGGGGAATGTGCTCCCTAAGTCCTCTCCTGCAACAGGGATACATCCTGGTTTCACTGTCAGAGGTCTGTAAACTGCCCAGGCCTTCTAACTGAGACCCATGTTCAGGGGGTCTGAGTCAGTCCAGTGCTGGTTTTCCACTAATTTATATGCCATCCTTTGAAGGATTTTTAAGTGAAGGCATTATAATTACTGATTATTTTAAATAGCTATCAGTCTGAGGTCCATGTTCAGGTCAGCTGTCTCTGTGGGTTTCTGCAGCCTGGTCTTGACCCCTGGCAAAGGTGATTTTTAAGTATGTCTCCTAAAACTTGAAACCTTGCTAAGCATTGCGGTGCATTCTTTTAATCCAAGCATTTGTTGGCAGAGGCAGATGGATCTGAGTTTGAGGACAGCCTAGTCTACACAATTCCACAACAATCTCGGCCCTGTAGAGAGAACCTTTATCAAATCAAACAAACAAGCAAAAACAAAACCTCGAAAGTTAAATGTTTAGAGGGGAATCGGATTCCAACTAGAGAAAGAATGTTACGGGTGAAGGAGAAAGTAGGTATGAGTGTGGAGTTCCTGCAACCCCAGTATGTGTACAGCTGCAATCTGTGCTCTTTAAAGAGACTGCATCCAGTAAATGTACCCAATGTGAACAAAGTAGAAATCCAGAAGCAATATATGTGTGAAACAAACTCAAAGTTATGAGCAGCCATGACCTTTCCAGTGCTAATCTAGGGAAAAAAATATTGTGATGGCTGAACATGATATCTATGGAAGGCAGAAGCCTGAAACAAAGGAAACCCTGAACATAGACAAAAGTCAGCTGATGAAATACAAATCACATCAAAAAAGTGAGTGCTGAAAAGTGACCAAGAAACACTTACAAACATATTTGTTTTATATAAATTCGAGAAAAGATAACAATAGGATTCTCATTAAAAACTGAGAAGAGGAGGTTTCAGGGGCAACATAGATCAACATGAAAATAGACATGCTCATCTCAAAGAAATAAATAGAGAAGAATGAACATCAATAGAAGTGAATATCACACAAAAAGTTTAAAAACAGAGCAGATTGTAAACATCGTTGAAGAGAAGATAAACAGGATGAAAGACGTGTGCTCACAAGTGAAAAGATAGTTCATAAATGCTGACAGCTCTTGAATGTGCTTAATTGATCTTGCAGAAAAGAAGTGGTCACAGAGGAAAATAATTCTTTTAACTATACTAGAAGAACATGCTCGTGAAGATTTGAATCTTTAGCCTAGAGCATACTGTGGTCAAGGAAAGGATGTATGATGTAAAATAACGGACAGGGCAAATGTACACTAAAGAAATCAGTGAAAAAAAGTGTATGACAGGTGATGCTGAAGCAAAAAACAAAACAAAACAAAACCTAAAAAGTAAAAAAGAAGTGTGGGATGTGCAAAACATAGCTTGGTTGATGATGAGACATGGCATAGGAAGCTCTCAAAAATGCAAACAGAATGTCAAAGTCCAGGCAAAAAAATGAGAAGTATCTTCATCTTTCATCTAGGGATTTTAGGAAACGTTAAATTGCTCTCCCACTATAAGGGTAACAAAGGAGTTTTCTAAGTTTTACACAAAACTGAGAAAAGCGTGTGTGTGTGTGTGTGTGTGTGTGTGTGTGTGTGTGTGTGTGTGTGTGTGTGTGTGTCTTAAGAATGATGTACTTCTCTGAAAAGATATGTTCGATGAAAACATCTGGTCAGTCTGAAAACAAAACAAAACTTAGAAGATGTCACTTCAACTTAAAAAGTTTGATGGCCAGCAATAAATCCATTTAATACAGAAGACTGAACAGATCCACGTTATGTCGCTAAATGGGATGGAAACAGAACCTGAAAACATAAAATGTATATATATATTATCAACATATATGGGAGATAATAGGGAGGAAGCGCAGGTGGTATTTCTTCCATAAAGCAAATCCTAAGATATACTATGAAGATAAAATGTGAGACAGTTAAAAAGCTTATTTCCTAACACTTTGGCTAGCTGTTTAATCATCTTAAATGTAAACTAATCATCTCTCCACCATGAGCAAACTTCACCAAATGCTGTCAGTGCACATTTTTGACTACATTTCTGACATCACTTGCAAATCCAGGAGCCTTAGGGCCACCCTTGGGATTGAAGATGACAAGGGACAGCTGGCTGGAAGCTGTTACACTCTAGGTGACAGCTTATCACAGCTAAAGGACAGTCTAAATCCAGCCAAGGGAACAGCTCATGGTCCAAACCTAGGAGAGTATCAAGGATGCTGTGTCTTCTCTCCTAGCATCAGAACACCTCTGCAGCCCACATGGTTGACCTCCATTTTCTCCTGCTCTTGGGATGCAGCAGCCTTGTAATCCAAAGCTCAGCCACACCATTGTTGGCACGGCTTAGAGACCCCATTTAAAAGTCCCGTTGTCACTATCTGATTGCTGAGACAAATGAGCACATCCCTAACAAGAGCAGCATTGCAAACTCTTGGAGACAATGAATAAGAAGTTGAGGGTGGGGGCAGGCATAATTTTCAAGGCAAAATTCTCAGCCACAGCCACAGCCACAGATAGCCAGTTTCAGTGTCCTTTAACCTGGCTTTTGAGTGAGTAGGACATTCTACCAAATACATCTTCTCATGCCACAATGGTAGACAAACTCCTACACATTAGTCCATAGGAGTTGACTTGAAAGGCCCAGAGGAAAGTCAAACAGTTGTCAAGTTACTCTAGTTCTTAGACAGTTGGTCACTTTCCTGGAGGCTTTGAGAAAAACACCACCACCAACAGAAACCCTGATAATTCAAGGCTCATAGCTTAGTTATGTTTAAAATTTCCTTTTTACAGCAGGTTCTTCCCGCCGCCTGCAGCGGGTCCTGCCGCCGTGGTCCCGCCACCATGTGAGACCCAAATAACAATCAGAGACTCTGTATTTGATACAATCCTGTTGGCCAATTACCATTATTGTTTATGGGCTAGCTCTGCCTTAATTATTAACCCATTTCCACTTATCTAAGTATTTCCACGTGGTCGTCTTATTGGGGAGCCTTGGCAGGCGTCCTGCTTCTTCCCTGGGCTACATCTCGACTCCTCCTCCCACTTCCTCTTTCCTCCTTGTCTCCTAGCCCCGCCTATCTTGCTATCTCATTGGACACAGAGCTTTATTAAACAGTATGAGAAACATATATACAGAATAACGTCTCCCTTCATCTCCTTTTAGAGAAGATGTTTTCAAAGGCTCCTGTGCCTGGCTAGAAAGATGAGGAAACCAGTTCTGGGTACCTTCTGTAGCTCCTTTCATTCCCTTGTGGGTAAAGCCTAACAATGCTCAGGTGAAACAAAGCACAAACGGAAAAAACAAATGCCAGGGCGGGAGGCCTGCTTACTAATGCCTTCCATTTCAACTTCAAATCTTTGTTTAATTTTTTGTCAGTTAAATCCCCTCATTTAAATTGAGCATGGAATCCACTGGCAGATCTGTTGTTGCAAAAATAGACCAATGTTCATGCGTTTTTTGCTTCCTTTCGGTTTGCAGCTTTTTTTTGCTTTTGAGTTGATAACATATGACTTTCAAAAAGATGAACCAATGAGGAATGATGAAGGCTGGTGTCACCACGTGAGAATGGGTAAGACGAATTGTGAATTATGAATATGTCATCTTAAGCAAAGAACTTGAATTCACACATGACTGATGCTGAGTTCAGGAAAGGAAGAAAGGCCGTTTGGGACAGAAGTGACCTTGAATCATAGCACAGGCAGACTGCCTTACCTGCTGGCTGCAGAGTCGTCCTTAGGCTGTTTAAGTGCCAAATTATTAAACTGTTAAGTGGCATCTCTTTGGTTTTTATTTATGCTTATATACACATCTAGTTTGTAGTCTGTTGTTTTAATTTTGGCACAGTGGCTGGGCCTTAACCTATTGTTGTAACAGCCAGCAACTGTGACTCTGCAATTAAGGACCTGCATCTCTAGCAGCAGCCTGGCTACTCAGACTGCAGCCCAGAGGGAATTCTGTTCCCACAGGCACAGGCCCTGTCTCTGTCACTAAAGGTAGCTTTTAACTAAACCTCTATCATTCTATTTATAAATAAGACTCGAGATGCAAAGGCTGGGTGAAAATTTGTGCCAGCCCAGAGAATCTGAGCAGCAACTAGCCAAACCTTTGACCTCGCTGGTATCTCCGGAAGAATCCTGCTCCATCAAACCAGAAAAGGCTCCTCCATTCCAAATCCCTCCCTGCCACTTCCTATTCATTCTATCTTTCCCAGGTGCCCTCTAATGATCTATGATTACTTCCTGTCAGCTAGTTGCTAACTTAGCCTCCTGATCCAAGGTTAATTGCATTTAATCAACGCAAGTGCAAATCCCCTAACAGTAATCATGGCAAATGTCTATATCACATATTACCAGTAATATTAAATTAATTTGTCATCCTAGGTAGAAGGGGAAGTCAGGCCACCTCTGATTTAAATTTGGGTTTTGACACTTAGGAACTGTGGACAAATTAGCTGATGTGAGACTCATTTCCATATGTAAATCAGAAGTGACATTATTTATTTCACAAGCCTCCTATGGACAATTAAATGATGTGCACAAACCCTCATTACTCCTTGCCTCCTTCTCTCCTCCATTTTATCCCTCTCTCAAGGTGGATTATCTAAACATTTCAGTTTAGAAATGTTGCTGAAAACAAAGGTCTCAATTACTTCCATATCATCATTAAAAAACAGAAATATAGATGTGCACTTAGAATTGTTTAGAGGTGCTATCTATGTAGATGTCACCAACATTCTAGTATAATTACCTCGGGCTGCCTTGCACTACACCAGAGGTGACTTCCTAGATCTTACTTCAATGTGATAAAAACAAGTTGTTTTGTTTCTCTTACTGGTACTGGAAAGATTGCAAAAGAAGGTATTATTTACTTTAAAAAAAGTCAGTGTCTTAGTGACTGAAGAAATGATACAGACAGAGGTTTGCTCTTGCAGAGGGCCTGAGTTCAATTCCTAGCACCTGTGTCAGGCAGCTCACAACTGCCAGCAACTCCAGTTCCAGGAGAGCTGAGTGTCTGGCCTGTGAGAGCACCTGCACTCAATTGCACTGACACACACACACACACACACACACACACACACACACACACACACTAAAAATAATAAAGCAAACAATTTCAAATGTCTTTTAATTCAGCACCACAGACACTGTCCAAGAGGAAAAGATCTGGAGATCCTGAAGTCCTTTGTAGCGTGTTTGTTCATAATCACATGAGATTTGAAACTGGAACTTGAGTTTTAGGAATGTGCTTACATAATTTTGGCATTTCTAAAAATGCTGACTGACTCCACTTTGGAATCCTCATGATGAGCTATTGCATTTTACTTTATATTATAGCATTGTATCATTGTGTAAATTATGCTTCATCAGGAAAGACATGAGTACACCATGACCTATGTAGCATTTACAATAATTTGCAGAGAAAAATAAGAGACTAATAGCTACATTCTCAGAAGTAGAAACAAACAGTATAAACTTTGAGGAAGACAAAATATTTTTTTTAAAATTCTGTATATTAAGTGTAGTCTGACAGGTTGACTATACAATGTATGTGAGGCTTTGGGGAGACGCGGGCCTTGTCCTGAAATGTACACGCCCACTTTTATGTGTGTATGACTTCTACAGCTGCATGACACGGGGCGCATTGCTTTGTCCACCTTCCTTTCTGCACTGGTAAAAAGAAAATGTAACCAAGACCTTTCTTAGGGGTTTGTGAAGAGAAGGGGATGGATAGACGGGCTATGCTGTAGGAACAGTGATGCTAGGATGGAGTTGCGGTATGACTGTGGTGATGATGCCCATACGGGTGGTGCTAGTGGGAAGTAAATGATGAGAACTAGTCAGTGGAGCTCTGTAGGAGCAGAGCATGCATCTTCATCCAGAGAGGCACAGTGCAACCCTTGCTAAGAGCTTCACACCACTGCAGCTAATCCAGAAGGAGGTAACAATGGCCTTGAAGGTCACTGCTGTGGAAGCTGCTTTCCTTTATTTCAAATGTAATCTCATCTTGCGGATCACCAAGCACAGCTTTGATTAAATATGTTTGACTAGAATAATGATTTCAGATAAGTGTCTAAGAGTGAGTGGCCTTAATAAGGGTCATGAGATGGGAAATCTTTCCAATGCCCTTCCTGTCCCTGTCAAGTGTTTCCAGAGTAACATCCTAGAGGACTAAACACTCTGCTACTGTGTTAATTGGGTCAGCCTACTTCATGAACTGACTCTTTGATCCAAAACTGTAAAGCCTTCATTTTGAGTTCTACATCTACTTCTTTTTCTGATTTTGAAGCTGACTTCATCCTTCTTGACATTAGCTCTTTTTTTCAGTGAAATAAGAATTGTAATAACAGTTCAAACAATTGCTAATCAAATTAAATGCAATCATAATTGTGGAGCTAGAATGGCCACTAATATGTACTGCTAGTATTAGCTTATTCAAATTATGGAGTTATTTGTTCTCAGTATGTGCAATTCCAAGAGACATTATCTTTAGTCTGTCAACCCAGGGTATAAAAAGAATTAAATTCACATTTCCTTTGCATATAATTCTTTTGTCATTGATTTTTTCAAAGCTGTCTGTGGAAGGATAGTGGCACAAAGAATAAATGCCATTAAGTAGGATAGAAACAAATACAAAGAAAGATAGAAGCCTATAATAGCTGGGTTTCTCTGCTATAACTTGATACAGTGCAGTGTCTATAATGATAATTGTCAGATCAGATGGCTGCAAAAATGGCCCTTTCTCTTGCAGGAGAACCTGGACTTCTCATTTCTCGTGTGCATACGAAAAATCCCTTCTTTGGCTATGCTGGCTGTTACAGGCACACAAAAAGCAAGCTGCTTTTTGATGTTTTTAAGAAGGGAGATGTTTACTTCAATACAGGAGACCTAATGGTCCAAGATCATGAGAACTTCCTTTATTTTTGGGACCGTATTGGAGACACTTTCAGGTAGGAATGACTCTAGATGTCCACTGGTCCTGTGCCTGTGAACCCCTCTTGTGTGGAAAGTGCTGAGACCTTGATGTCACTTCAGGACATACAGAGTCCTTTCATCTTCACAATGATTCCCCCACTCAAAGATTCATTCACCATTTGTGTCTATGAGATGAGTCCTGATATCCAACTCCATAATTGTTTTAAAAAACTAATCAACCTGTATCAAATCAGTAGGCTGTAAGAGCAGAAGCAACATTCGAAACTAGAATTAAGGTAAAAAAGAAGTACTCTGTATAATGATGAAAGGATTAGGCAGAAAAGCTATAACGGCATTCATTCATTCACTCATTTCTCTTTTTTTCATTCATTCATTTCTTATCCCTTACTTCTCCATTTAGTGTTGATGGGGAGAGTACATGCCACACATGCATGTGACTTTGGGGAGTCGTTTCTGTCCTCCCACCATGTCTGTTTCAGGGATTGAATTCTGGTTTGGTGACAAGGGCCTCCATTCACAGAAGTGTCACACCAGTCCTGAAATTATTCATGATGAAATGAAAAGATTTTGAAGCTGAGACTGCCATCCCCTTGTTTTTACATTTTATTTTCTAATTTCTCAAGCTTGTCTTAGCCTACCTAAAAATTTTATTTTACTTTGTTGTGCAACGAGTATTGACTAGTCAAGAGCATAGAGCAAGTATTTAACAAGGGCTTGAACGAATAGACAAATAGGGAATAAATTATAGAATTGTCTTCATTAAAAAAACAGAATTGAGGGAGTCAATACCTAGAAATTAAAGTGAGTTAAAGTACTGAGTAAGGGTAGTATTTCTTTCAACTACTACTATAAAAAAATAAAGTTTTAAACTTAATTTTTATTATTGCACAAAGTAGTGATTTTGTATAGATATATCCTCCTTATCGCCATTTATTTTTATGGCTCTTTAAAAATATTTAATGATATATTGATGAACAATTTATACCAATAAAACTCTAAGTTATTTTAACCAAGCCACAGCTGCTGATTTTATTGAACTCAGAACAAAATGCTTTTGTAGACATGGCTTTTACTTGGAAACTAGTTATTTTTGGCCACTAGGTGCTGCTTCACAGAGCCAAATGCAAGTCACTAAAACCCTAAGTGGGAGCCGGCTCGTCAAGTGCTTGTGCTCTCACTTGGAAATGCCTGTCTTTTAGGTGGAAAGGAGAAAATGTTGCAACCACAGAGGTAGCTGATGTGATTGGGAGGTTGGACTTCATACAGGAAGCAAATGTGTATGGCGTGCCTGTGCCAGGTATGTGGATATTGACAACTTTGAGAATTGTAGAGGAGAACACACATGTCCTCTTTAGGTCTCATTACTTTCTTAATCAATATTTAAAACTGTGCATATTAAAATTAATATTTTAAAATGTTTTCATTTTGTCTTGGCAAGCAATGCCGCTGAGTAAACTAAGAAATCTTATGGACACATTAGAGGAAGGGTATAGAGAAATTTTCTGTTTTTGCGTGTTTTTAGGAGCTAGAAAATCTGGTTAGGGACTTACAGCTTGAAAATTGTTGAAGCTGATCGTTGTAATCATCTCAGTTTTCTTGTTATGGCATGTGTTGGTGCATTTCGCTGAACAGGATCATGTTCTAGTTTAAATGTCATCAAAGTGTGTCCTTTTATACAAATGGCAGTGTTCCCTGCTATCCTGTGGGAGGAGGGGAGGCCAGGGATGCAGCAGAGGAAAGAGGGGACAGACTCAGAAACTGTCCCTGAGGACTGGAGAGATGCATCAGCCCCCTGCAGTTTGCAGATGGCATGATAGTCAGTAAGCAATGTGCCTTAATCAAAATACCCATTTCTAGTTTCCTTAGCTTCACATATTCCCTTTATTTTTTTCATTAATGATTATTGCGGTTTAATAAGGGTCAGGATAAACAAATAGGCCGAATAGATGTTTATTAAGGGAGAAACAACTCACAACACAGACATAAACACAGCAGTTAAAACTGGATGCTCCTCTCTCGTGTCTAAGAGCGTTCTCCGCCTCCTTCCAAGACCAAGCCCCACAGGTCCACTTCCGCCCCTGGCTCCACCCCTCAATGGGTGTGGTCAGTGCCACAGAAGCAGACACAGTGAATATCCCACTATAAATGATTAAAATGTACATTTGTGCAGGGCTATACTTCTGAATAAATATGTTCTTTCTTAATGTTTGTGTTGATGGGATGTAAATTATACATAATTTACCATGTCTTCTATCCCACCTGTTTCATTTCTGTAGTACAGTCAAGGACAAAGTGTGGGCTTCCCCTTGTTCAGTTGTTTCTAGCAATTAAATCATATGTCGGGGAAGACACAGCCTCAAGTTATGCTACAGCCACTTTGTTTCCTTGTAACAGACCAAGTGTCTCTGTAGCAGTGAGGGTGTGACAGGACTGATTCTGAAAATTCACATAATAATACACTGATTTTGTTTTAACGCTTCCCCCAGGTTATGAAGGAAAAGCAGGAATGACTTCTATTATTCTAAAGCCAAACAAGTCTTTAGACTTAGAAAAGATGTACGACCAAGTTGTAACATCTCTACCAGCTTATGCCTGTCCAAGATTCTTAAGGATTCAGGTAATTTGACAACTTCAAAACCTATTGTCAGATATAAGAATCAGAACCTAGAGGTGGGTCAGTAGCAAAATACTGTTGTCTCCGTTAGGTAATGTGTGAATTTTACTTGGATTAGCAAATTTTAAAAATGAAAAGCAGAAAGATGTAAAGTTGATGCTATCTGATTCTAGACTTGAAGCTGTGTCAGAAAATTAAGGAAGCTCTGGGTTTGTCTTTATACTTTCTGTAGAGCTGCTCTTTTCCTCTTCAGCCAGGACCTCTGGACAAACAGATGCTCTCCCTGAGGGTGGCAAGTCAAAACTGTATCTTGCACATATCTTCTGAAGACAGTGTTTAGAAACTTTTTTAATATCATTAATTTTACAAACAAAACACTGGTTATTACAGTTATGATTATTATTTAATTTGCTACAATTAACAGAAAGCCTAACATTTAAAGCTTCATATTCAAATATCAAAATATTTATGCAGCAGGAGTTGGTTGCAATTACTTTTAGTCCTAGCCGTCGAGGGTCAGAGACAGGTGCAAGTGGCTGTCTGAGTTATAGACCAACCCTAGTCTACATAATGATTTCAAGACTAGGAAGAGCTACATAGTGAGTGCCTGTCTCAAAAAAATATATACAACAAACTAATTATAGTAATAAGTAATCTGAGAAAATACAAAACTAAAACTTCTGCCTATATGAATAAAACAACTGCTTTTTGAAAATCACATTCCTAACAGGATAGTTTTTCCCATAACAAAAATTTTTAAATGTGATAGCACTCAATATGGCTGAAGTAAAGCTAACTCTATCCTTTATTTGACTCAGAGACACAAATTACCAGAACCTCCTAAGAAAACTTGTATCATAAGTTTTGTCTTTTATAACTATAACTCTTATTACAACATTGAATTTCATAATATTGTTTTGGTGTTGATATGAGATAGGATATGTATTTCAAACATGCTTATTTTATTGATTGCATTAATAATTATTGTGTATTCAGTAAGCTAATATTTCAATAAAGCTTACAGGTGAATGAAAGTTTTCTATTTCTAATGTTAAATTAATATAAAGAAGTTAAGTAGATATAAAATATGACAAGGAGATGTGGCCTGTGTTGTTAAACATTGTAATCATACATAGCCTCCATGAATATTAATAACTTGTTCCACTGAGATCTGTAATTGTCTTCTAGGACAAGATGGAAACAACAGGGACTTTCAAGCTACAGAAGATGCGATTGGTAGAAGAAGGGTTTCATCCACTGAAGATCTCTGACCCACTTTACTTCATGGATAACTTGAAAAACTCTTATGTTCCATTGACCAAAGAAATTTATAATCAGATAATGTTAGAGGAGCTTAAACTTTAAGATGCTACTTATGGGGCTTTGATTCCTTCCTGAGAGAGACGAAGGAAGACACATGAGCTTCTTGATTGACAGCCAGGGAGGGTTCCTTTCATAAATCAATCATAAATTGAGAATATTATACATGAAGAGTGCATTTGCTGTAACTAAGCTTTCAAGGCCCATATATCTCAACACAGAGAGACATAAAACATGAGAAGTTCACCGTATGGTCATGAGGCTGACTCGGGGATGCTGCCCACATTTGCTGCCCAGGGTCACCAGAAAGTGGCAGACTGCATAACACGTGGTCTCTTTCTGGAGACATCAATTACAAGTACAATGTTTTCTGGTTGCATGTGGGAAGTAAAACCAAACAGTGCACAGTATTACTACATGACTCAGATGGGGGAGTAGTGTTCAGCATGTACTACATTTCCTTCCCAGGCAAAAGTTCCTTTTGTTTAATAAGGCTTGAATTTGCTTCATCTCATATAAACTTTAGCCAATATTTTTTAATCTGAAGATTTAGTACATAACCAAATGCTTTAATAGTGAAGATTTTAAATACTATATAAGTAGTTAACAGTCACTTAAAATACTTTCTAATATGTGACAATTCTAGTTTTCAATGAATAATAAAACTTTTACTCAGTTCATTTTTATGTGCTCTATAACTCAATAAAACCATCTTTAATAATATATAGTTTGGGTGTTTAATTTTTTTATTATTTTATGTGTGCGGTTGTTTTGCATGCATGCATGTCTGCTGCCCACAGAACCTAGAAGAAGGCATCGGCTTCCTCGGAACTAGAGTTAGATGGAACTAGAGTGAGCTGCCATGTGGGTGCTGGGAATTGAACCCCAATCTGGAAGAACAGCCAGTGCTCTTATCTATAGGGCCATCTCTCTAGCATAGCGATTTGGGTCTTTGTTGTGTTGATCTTAAGTGTAAACTCACAAAAAAAAAAAAACCTGACAGAAAATATGTATATACTCATATCTCCTTTCTCTTAACCCCACACTAAAGAGGCAAAACCAATGTGAAAGTGTAGATGGCACAGAGCCGGGAAATGGGTGAGCCCATGTCCTTGCTGAGCAGCTGTAGAAATGGAAGAAGACTAGGGATGAACTTTTGGAGAGCTCCAGGAACCACAAGAGTGAGACACAGGACAGCAGGACTGGAGCAGAGCTCTGGAATTGCCACCATGATTAAAGACAGACAGAAGAGCCAGTCTGAACAGGAATGTGAGGCATCACCTGAAACACGGGGCACATGGACTAGGTGAGGGACAGTGTGCTGGCCACAAGCTGGGGGCACTTGGACCTAGCGTTGTGTTTAATCTAGAACCACAAAACATCCCCCGGTAAGGTGAAGAAGTATCATCCATAGGAAAAGGGCAAGGATTGGTCGTGGTTGGAGTATGTCAACCTCCAGACTGCCTGTGCTGGATACTTGGCTTCCAGTGTACAATGTTAAGGTTTCAGAGGCAATGGTTTGCTGGAAAATAGTTCAGCCATTGGGGTGGCCACCCTTGGTAAGGATTCGTAAGAATTTATAGTTTCTTCACACTCCAGTTCACTCTTGAGCTCCTGTGCTTGGCTCCTCCAGAACAAACCTCTTTCTATTGTCACTGCTTTTACAAAGAATGATGCAGACTAGGGGGCCCTCACTAGAAGCCAAGCAGATATGGCCATGTGATCTATAACTTTCAGCCTCTCAAACTGTGTGTGTGTGTGTGTGTGTGTGTGTGTGTGTGTGTGTGTGTGTGTGTATGTGTGTATGTGTGTGTGTGTGTGTAAGTACCCACCCAAGTCCAAGTATTTTATAACAACCTCTCTCTTCCTTTCCTCCTTTTTCCCTCCCTCCTTCCTTCCCTCCCTCCCTCTCTCCCTTCCTCACCCCCCACCCCCCAGTCTCTCTCTCCTCGTTTCCCAGGTGCCAAGACTTACAAACCAAACCATTGTTCCAGGGAATACTCCCAGCTGTGGGGTTCTGCCCAGCAACAGACCCAAAAGCAAGAGTCAGTTGATCATGGTTCTAGTAAACTAAAACCTCAGGAATGATAAGCCTCAAGTAAACTTTTTCTCCTTTAAGACAATTTGTCTCAGGTATTTTGAATAGCAGTGAAAGCTGATTGGCACAAATGCCCATTGATGTACAATTAACAGAACAACAATACAAACAGTATTAGGTGTATCTTTTTAAAAGATAATTCAAACCATTTTTGATAATTCAAACATTTGGAAAGAATTTTTTAAATTAGTTAAATGAAAGGTAAGTATAATATTACGTGAGAAGAGGTGAGTTTTTATTTTATAAACTTTATTATTAAAAAATCTTTGCAGATAAATAAAAATATCATACACTAAAATTAACCAGGCTCAAAGTCTATACATCTTGAACTTCTATACAGTTAGAATAGGGATTAAGAAAGGAAGCTGAGTTGCTTTGCATTAAATTGATATTTTGGTAATGAATATTTATATATGTTATATATAATTATTTTTCATTTGAGAGGTGAATCTTTACTCTCTTAATTTAAAGCCTTTTGTACTGTTTAAATTTTATAACTGCTTAAGGTGCTCATTATGTTTTCAAGATCATTATCAAACATAAGAAGCTGAATAAGGCACCTTATCAGAGATAAATTTAAGAGGTTAAATCATTGTGCACTAGAAATGAACTTTAGACTGTTATTAATTTTCCCAAAGTAATTTACTTTCCACAGATTCATCAGATTTTGACATATTCGAGGATTAAGAGTACAAAAAGGGAGAGATGTTTTATAACTGACTTTTAAACAAATATTAAGTATCAACATCAACTTCTTGAGGAAAGGCACAATTCTCATTTAGTTGTCCTAATATTTTAGTAAAATTTTAAGTCAGATTTTTAATGTGATTTAATCACATTGAAGATGCTGCTTCTGGGCTATTGAGACTGCTTAGTCAGTGAAGTGCTTGGCCCTTAACATGGAGGAATGGGCTCAATTCCCATAATTCATGTAAAAAAGCCTTGTGTGGTGACAGTGCTTGTAATCTCAAGTATGGAGAGGTGGAAGGCAGGCAGATTCCCATAGTTCCCTGGCTAGCCAGCCCAGAGCCACCAGGCCAATGAGAGACCCTATTGTGGTTTAATAAGAATCAGAAGAAACAACTATGCCAAATAGATGTTTATTCAGGGAAAAATAACTTACAACATAGACAGATGAACACCAGTGGGTTCCTGATCCCAGGATGCTTCCTGATGTTCTTCTGTCCCCGTGTGGCAAGCAACAGAGAGCTCTCAGAGACCCCTCCTCATACTTAGTTTCTCCAGGGAACCTCTGCCCCTGTCTTCACCTCCAATGGGTGTGGTCTGTGCCATAAGTGTAAACAAAATGAATATCTCACTACAAGACCCTACTTCAAAACTCAATGGTATTGAACACCTTTAGTAACAGCACTCTGGAGGCAGAGGCACATATCTCTATGAGTTCAAGACCATCTTGGACTACAGAGTAAGATCCAAGACAACCAAGGTTACACAGAGAAATACGAACTGTAGAGTAAAAGGTCTGAGACCAGTTCCAGGTTTGAAAACATACCCAAACCCACCAATCCCTGAGCATGAAAACCCACCAATTTCTGAGTGCTAAATCCCACCAATCCCTGGGCTTATCTTGAAATTTCACCAATCCCCACACTGGAAATCTCCACCTTAGACAACTGCTCTTCAAAGAAACTACACAAGCCCATCTCTGCTTCAGTTCCCTGTTGCTCCTTGCCCAAGCAGAGGCAACCACCCTCGAGTATCTTTTTCAATAAGTCTCTTGTGTGATGTTTGCTGCGCATTGAGAGTTTGTGGTATTCTCTGGCTCCCAAAAGTACCTTGCCAGGGTACCTATCCTTTTAGAGCTGTCACACTTCCACTGGGGGAAACTTTCCCCTTAGAGCAGTAACACATCTCCTAAGTAGCAACACCCAAGATTGTCTGCGGGCGTCCACTAACTTGTACATACATGAACACCCTTATATATCATGAATACACATGTTCTCTCTCTCTCTCTCTCTCTCTCTCTCTCTCTCTCTCTCTCTCTCTCTCTCTCTACACACACACACACACACACACACACACACACACACACACACACACTTCGTCTTTGAAAGCTTGTCACAAGTGTGACTATTTCACCAGTGAGGGGTTTTAGTGCCATGCCTCCAACCTCATGCCAAGCAGCCCTGGCAAATATCATCACTGGCAGATTAAAGAGCAGCATTAAAACGCAGTATTAAAACTGTCTGTGGAGTTTATGTTATAAACTTGCATTACTTTCCTAACTCAGAACACTGGCTTCTTGGTTTAGAGCAACTGCCACCTCCTCTGTAAACTGTGGGACTCTGACCCTTTTATAGGTCCAAGAAAGCTGCCAGCTGCACCATGTCACACTTTAGCCATGTGGTGAAATGGCTGAAATCTTGAATGACTTAGGTGACAGACAGGTCTGATCTAGGAAACAGCAATGACTCTTTGTGGAATTGTGGTTTCAATAACTGAAATATTTGTCATCTTTTGTTGTTGTTGTTGTTGTTGTTGTTTTGTTTTGTTTTGTTTTGTGTTTTGGGACAGGGTTTCTCTGTGGCTTTGGAAGCTGTCCTGGAACTAACTCTTGTAGACCAGGCTGGCCTCAAACTCTCAGAGATCCGACTGCCTCTGCCTCCTGGATGCTGGGATTAAAGGTGTGTGCCACCACCACCTGGCTACTCTTTATCATCTTAAGACCCTGCCTTCAAACATCAGATATTTCTCAAAACAAGAGGGTACAACAAGCCATTTTTTGCAACTTTAAAAAGCATGTGTCTGGGTTTTACAAGATTTATTGAATCCAGAACTCAGTGTCTTGTAAATACTGATTTGTGACAACAGCTCTAGAATTCTAAATTGTGGTTAGTGTTATATCCTGTTTCTTTACTTTGAAGCACAGGTTTACCTGCCTTTCAAACTGGCTTGTCTCAGGAGAGAGCAGGTCTACAGCCTTTACCTGGGCAGACATGTGCCACCCATTTAGCCTCCATGTTTGCTAACTGCAGCCTGGGGTATAGGCTTGAGATTTACCTGTTTCTGACAGCAGGCAGGGCCTACAGGGTTTTTTTTCCAGAGGTAGGGGGCATTGGAATGCCAGAGAACAAAGCAAGAGTTAATTAAGTGTGTTTAACACTGAGCACAGTTTCAGCAGCAGACTAAATCAACTAGAAGAAAGGTTTTTGGGAACTCAAAGACAGGCCATTAAACAATGGTCCAAAGGACCAGTGAGTGAATCTACCTGCAGAACCAACCCTCTGTGCTATGGGAGTTCTATAAGAAGGAAAAGCACATAGAAAGTTCAGTTAAGTAAATGATGTCTGAAAACCAGCCAAACTCAGAAGAAATCAGCATCCAGTGCCAAGAAGCCCCAAGGACATAAAAGAGATGCAGTGGATCGTGTGCTCATTAAACTGTCAAAGTCAGACAAAGAATTTTGCAAGCATGAGGGGTAACGTGACTTACTAGGGAACTATTTAAGACTATAGCACCATGCTTTTAACTGCCTGTGTTCACCCTACACCTCCATCTCTCACCACATGATAGCTTTCAATGTTACAATGTATAGCTACATATGTCTTGTCTCCATAACACAGCTTAACAACAGCTAGTTTTAATACTCATGGTTTGTAAAGTTAAATAAGGGTGCTGCTATTGAAGAGTATGAGCAGACTTATTTTTTAGCAGAAACTGCAGGCCAAAAGGAAGGAGGGTGATGTATTGAAAAGGCTGAAAGAAAACTTTCCAAGAAGACCACCGTATTGGGCAAATGTGTCCTTCTGAAACGGAAGTGGGATACTTTCTTAGTCAGACAGTGTCTAAGGAACTTCACCACTAGTAGACCTGCCCTCTAAGAGAACTTCCAGCGGTGGGATGCTTCCCTCAAGAACACACAAAAGCACAAAATCCAGTGGGAAACATAACTCTATAAGACATAAAATGGTTATAGGCAGATTACTTTCACTTCTAGCATCGACTTTAAAAGACACAAGTATTAAAAATAGCTGTCATTAAGCTGTATTAATGGAGACACAATTTAAATAAGTATACTTGTAACACTAAAAGCATACCGTGTGGGAGAAAAGTATAGGATGTCTGAATGCAAGCAGTTAAAGCAGACTGCTAATACTCTGTGTGTGTGTGTGTGTGTGTGTATGTGTGTGTTTCATAAACTGAGTTACTGACAGAGATAAGATCTATAGATGTTACACAAAAGAAAAAGAGAAAGGAGTCAAAGCCCATCAGCACAAAACAAAAGAAACAAACAAGCAATGAAGTACAAAGCCAGTAACAGGAAAAAGCTGAAGTCTTTTACTAATACCAATAAGAGCAATGATATAAATGTATTTATCAAATGTATAATTCAAATATAAATGTGAAACATAAGTGACAGATGCATAAAAATGCACGATCCAATTGCATGGCATCAGCAATAAACTTATTTTAGATTTAAGAACATGCCTAGGCTAAAAGTTAAACATCAGAAATCTTCACTGATCTAGCAGGATTATGTGACAAAACTTTTCTCAGGAAGACCCAGCACACACACACACACACACACACACACACACACACACACACACACACACACACACACACACACCACGACATCTGCTCATCCAATAACAGACCAAAGTACTGATACCACCAAAGCCCAACTTGATCAATCAATGAATTTTATTGGGGTTACTTACAGGAGTAAGGGTGAGTGGTGACTTATAGGAGGAAAAATGATTCAAAGACATCTGTATAATCAAAGCTTACCCCAGCATGGGTGACAGCTCACACAGCTGAGAATGTGGAGCACACTATAAAGCCTGAAGGCCGTTCAACAGCTTGGAGAACGTCCTTTAGACAAAGTGATCTTTGTCTAAACCCCTTCCAAGCAGCTACTTTCTGCTTTTCCTGGCAGCAGGTCTGGTTGCAGAGTCTTCATGACAGCTTGGCTTGTCTGAGAGTCTTTTTATTTTTTTTTTTCATTCAGTTTTTATTTCTTACTCTGGCAGGAAGGGGCCTAGTGAATCTGATCTGTTTTAGGAACTTCCTGAAGCTATTTTGAGTTGTTTACCATCATGTATGATGAACTTCCCTGCTGGATGTATTTCAGTCTTGAAGGAAACTATTACACAATATTCCTAGCTCGTGTTTTTCATGTGTGTATGTGTGTGTGTGTGTGTGTGTGTATGTGTGTTGTGTGTGTGTGTGTGTGTGTGTGTGTGTGTGTGTGTGTGTGTGTCCATTCTTTTGTAATGATCTCCAGCCTTCAAGGGGATGAGTATAGCATAGCATCACTGTGTAGTCACAACCAGTCACTTGAGCATTACCAATGGCTATGAGTTGAGGTTCAAACAAAGGTGGGTGACTTTTGAGGGTAAACACATATCTTTAGAAAACAATTATCAGGCACATAATATCAGTCTTGCAAAACTCTAGTCGCTGTTTTTCCACTGGGGCCTATGAGCTTCCCACAACCGCAGGTTTTTGTCCTTGCTCATAGTATCAGATGTGAACTCCCTCTTAAGGAGTGGGCCTTAAATCCATACAGAAGACTGTTGGTTTTACCCATGATAACTGAGTCACTATTGTGCACAGGCATATCCTGCCTGGCATGTTGGTATTTTCGCATATAGGGTTCATAGCCAAGCTGGAATGTTGGTGGCAGTTGTCCACTAGTAGTCTACATAGCCCCCTCTGGCCCTCTGAAAGCCAGCCAGCATGGTGGGAGTTTCCAGTTCAGTCACAACTTAATTTCTCCATGCCCCGAATTAAAACATGTATATGTAATGTCTTTAGCAATAGAGTCTTAGCTTTTAGTTTTTACATACAACCAACAGCAGTATCAGTAGCCTTTGTGATTTTCAGGGCCTCAAGGGGTCTCCTTACCAACAGCTAACAGGGATGCAGCCTACCTGTAGCACTGGATTTGTATTTAATAGCCTTATGGCCATTAGGAGTGTCCTTCTTAACCCATGTAGGATACCTTTTGGAATTTTTTAAAAAATTAACCCAGTCCCAGGAGGTTTATGAGGTAGATAGAAGTACCATTGTACCTGATTTTCTCCCCAATAGCTTTTTAAATTTGTAAAATACCCCAAGGCTAGCATCATATATATAATGTATATATATATATATATATATCATCATATATATACATATATATATACATATACATATATATGTGTGTGTATTCATACATACATACATATACTTTCATAGAGGATGGGCAGGACAAAGCAACATCCCAAATCATGATCCCATCACAAGCAATGGGGTTACAAAGATGGCCTTGGCAAAGTACTCTGAGGTCTGCTGCTACCTATTCTCAGCAAGTTTTCAGTGACCCCAGTGATTCACAACTAAACAGGTACTAAGGCTGGACACTAGCAAAGTCTAATACAGCAGGGAAAGGTTCCATTTATTAGCATTAATTGTCTTCTCACAGGTCAAGGTTGGCTACAGAGCTCTGCTAAGAGGTGCTAACTCAATTGACTCCCAGTAACCCTCAGCGGCTTTCTCTGAGCCATTACTTTCTGTACTGTGGAGTTCTTTCCTGGAGCCTCCCTGTATTTACCCACCACCAATGAACTCAGTAGGCCTGGCTTAATCCTTTCAGAGCTATTCAGGGCCGAAGGTTAGCATAGTCCTGCTCTCCCTGCTGTCCCAGCTGGCTCTCTGAGTCAGACTGACTCTGGCTTGGCACTGTAGCTGTGGCCATAGTTGCTGCCTCTCCATTCCCCATGCCCTAGATGGACAAACCATTCCCACACCTAGCATAACCTTCTGCTGGACAGAAATGAACCTGCCACAGTCTGGGGAGATAATTACCACAGCTGGGAAAGGCATGATTAGCTTCACCTGGGTTGTTTTCTCACAGATGTCCTTTGTAAATTGCTCCTCAGACATTAGGCCTTCCATGATCTCCTCAGCACACAGTTTGGCCTTTGATCTTCTCTGCTCTTCAGTTCAGCTCAACACACTCTTAACACATTTTTCTTCAAGTAACCCAGCTGAAGCTCTTTATGTTTTATCTTTTTTTAAAATAAATTCTCCTCTAGGTTATTCTCTCATAATGTTATGGACACTATGTACATGTTGTCTAAGTTATGGAGCTCTGTCAAAGCTTTTCCTACTTTATAGAGGCCTTGACCCACAAAAGGGTTCAGCAAAACCAGTGAAGTCCCATCCATACCAGTCTCCAGGTCCCTGCTCAATCAACCATCGTTTTAATCAAATTTATTCATTTATTTTACATCCTGACTGCAGTTTCCCCTCCCTCCTCTCTTCCCATCCTCTCCCTTCACCTCCCTTCTGCGCCCCTCCCACCACCTCACCTCAATCCACTCCTCCTCTGTTTCTGTTCAGAAAGGGGCAGGCCTCCAAAGAGTGTCAACAAAGCGTGGTATAACAAGTTGAGATAGCAATGAGCTACTCCCCTTGTATTAAGTCTTGATAAGACAATCCAGTGTGGTGATACTTTGTTTATGACCAACAAATAAAGCTTGCCCAAAGATCAGAGTGCAGAGCTAGCCACAGTATTTAGCCACAGAGGCCAGGCACTGGTGGCACACACCTTTAATTGCAGAACTTGGGAGACAGAAGCAGATGGATCTCTGTGAGTTCGAGGCCATCCCGAGCTACAAGAAATTGATCTAGTCCAAAAGAGAAGCAGCTCACATAAAGGTGACCCCAGCACTTGGAATCACATGTCTTTAATCCCAGCACTAGGGAGGTGGAGACGGAAGTGATATGCTGGGCAGCAAGAGGAATATAAGGCATCAGGAGACAGGAGCTCAGTGCAGTCTGAGCAGTCAGTCAAGGGATGCAGTCTGAGGATTCACAGAGTGGGATTCATTCTGACAAAGCAGTCTGAGTGTTCACAGGGACAGGATCACCCCTTTGTTCTGAGAATTGGAAGAGGTAAGAACTCTAGTGGCTGACAGTTCTGCTTCTCTGATCTCCTGGTAGCTGACTCCGAGTTTTTATTACCAAGAACAATTAGAATTTGTACAACAACCCAGTGTGAGGAACATGTTTCCCCAAAATCTGTCAAAGCACCAGGGATGGCCCCTGCTAGGAGTCCCACAAGTAGACCAAGCTATAGAACTGTTACAAGTAGGTAGAGGGTTTAAAAATCCTTTGTGGACATAGTTTAATCTGGCCTAAGGGACTGTAGTTCAAGCACTGCTTCTCATATTCCTAGTTCCATCAATAGTGCTTTCCTTTCTCTGTCATCGTCCATCCTCAGGCATCTGTAAGGACCTCAGATGGAAATAAATGAGTGTTCCCTAATGCCTCTGATGAGCCAGTCCATCAGGGACTGGCTTTCTTCCTACTATGTCAGGTTATGTAGCCGCTACCTCTAAGTAGTTTTTTTGTTTGTTTGTTTGTTTGTTTTTGCATTAGATGTTACTCAGTTTTCCTGTCTCCATGGCAGACTTATCCCATCTGCCCCCATGTCCTACAGCCTCACAAGCCTGGCTATGACAGGTTTTTTTGTTTTGGGTTTTTGTTTTTGTTTCATTTCTTGCTTGAAAGCCTCCCCTAATTTCAGGAGTTCGAGTGCTGAACATTTCCTGATCACCTTTGTGTCTTGCACTGGGCTACTGTGAAGTCCAATCTGTGCTTGGGATCACAGAACATTCCTCTTTTTCTAATAAAGGTCTGACTTGAGGGCTGTCTCTTACCACCTCTCTTTTATCCTCTCATTTATCCAGCTTGTCAAAGCAGAGGCTAACAGGGAGGATGCCAGCGCATTTCCCTTTCTTGTTCCCATTGCTACTTTACACAAACCAGTTCCTGCCTGGCTGCCATCCCAGCCTCAGATGCATTTCTAACTACACACAGCAGAGGCTGGGCAACCTGTGCTGCTGCTTGCTGACAGCCGTGAGCCTGGAAACTTTCCTTGCTTTTAGGGCATCTTCCTCATTCACATCATGCACTCTACTCATCAAAGCAGACATGCCACTCCCTACCACATAGCTGAAGTCTGCTGGGTTGCTCCTACAGACCCTCCTAACGCTGATGGTTCTGCCTTAGTTGCATGTCTCACTGTCTATAGCAGGAAACACAACTGCTGTCACGTCACAAAGGCACATAAGCACACACCACACAGGGAAAGACAACTGTATCAGAATTCTACCCACGAATGCTCTCCCCTCAGGGTTCTCAGCCACAGCTGCATGCCTTGCTACCATAGCAAGGACTATGCACTCTCTAACTAGTGACTCTCCAGCTGATCTTTGGTTTTGCCATGTCCCAGTTTGTGTGTGACAAAACCTTTTCTGGGGGAAAGCAATACATTGGCCTTTTCACCCCAGATAGGGAGCCCATGACAAACCAAAGTACAGATACCACCCAGATCCAACTTGGTGAACCAATGAGTTTTATTGGTAGGGTGAGTTTACAGTAGGGTGAGGAGTAGTTACTTAACAGAGGAGAAATGTATAGGGTAACAGGCCAAAAGAAAACCACCCTGCCCCCGGCCCGATTCCTAACTCACAGACTTGGACACCCCCCCCCATGACCCAGCATTAACAGCCAAGCAATACCTTCCACCATACCTGTGCTTTTTCCCTAGCTATCTGAGCATCCTCCAAAGATCCTATAAAAGTCTGCCCTTCTGCCCAACCCTCTGCTCTCCCTCTTCCTGTTCAGAGGAAGCTGCCATTCTGTTCTTCTCTCCAATAAATATCTTGTGTGAGGTTTGTTGCATGGTGTGACATTGTGGTATTCCTTGGCTCCAAAGTGCCAAGATGTTGTGATGCCCAAAAGGTAAAAAAGAAAAAACTTACAATATGAAGACTCAAAGATAGCTGCAACATCAAGTCTCAACCTGGCATGGCTGACAGCTCAGAAAGGCTAGGAAACCAGGAGCATACTGCACAGCCTGCACACAGCTTAACAGGTTGGAGTGTATCCTTTCCAGGTGCCTTAATTGGGCTAAACCCCATCCAGGCAGTAGATCATCTGGTCTTAGGGACTTCTTTGCAGCTTGGCTTGTCTGCAAGTCTTCCTCCCTTCCTTCCTTCCTTCCTTCCTTCCTTCCTTCCTTCCTTCCTTCCTTCCTTCCTTCCATAGTTTTGCTTTACTCCTCTGAGAGGGACTCTCAGCTATTATTGCTTACTCTCATGGGGAGGGGCCTTATGAATAGAGGGAGAGGTCATAGGGGTAAGGAAGAAAACGTGGAGAAAGCAAATTAATAACAAGTCCAGACGAGGTAAAGTGGTGAAGTGTTTGCCATTCAAACATGAGGAGCTGTGTTTGATTTAAAAAGCCTACAGTGTGGACACTGGCCTGTGCTGGGAAAGCAGAGCAGGTGGATCCATGAGGCTCAGTGCACAGCCAGTGAGCACCAGCAGTGTGAGAGACCCTACCTGAAAACACAAAGAGGAAGGCCTCTAGCTTCTACATGAATTCACGCATATGCAGCTGTGTCCACCACACACACATACACAAGCACGCACGCACACACACACACACACACACACACACACACACACACTCACTCTCTCTCTCTCTCTCTCTCTCTCTCTCTCTCTCACACACACACACACACACACACACACACACACACACACACACACACACACTTTCTTTCAAGATCCAGTTTACCAGGATAGAACACACAGAAAAGCCTTCCCCATCTTAATTAAAACAACAACAAAAAGCAAACAAACAAAAAGTAAAACACGTCTTCAATGCTTAGGACACTGGAAAGTTTAAAGAAGAATGGAGCTTCCAACTATGCCAGTTCCTTTGTCACTAGGGAGGGTATCATGAAAATTGACAGGGGGTCATTTCAGAAACGGAGCAGCTCCATGACTCTAGATTGGGCTGAAACATTAGTGAGAAAGCTATTGGGCTTGTAGAGGTTTAGTGACTTTGAATTAGGGACGTTTCTGTGGCTGAAAGTATGAATCTCTGAGAATCAAGCACAGTGATGACTATTTTGGATAAGTTGCATAGCATTAAATCTTGACCCCTTCCTCCTCTCCAAATGTGTTTAGTGCATTCTAGAGCACTCAGACCTGATGCTCAGGAGAAGGAAAGACCATAATTGTCTGAAATCAAGCCCTGTTATGAATCTTTGAAGTAGAATTGAACTAGTTATGAGCAGACTCAAATTTAAATTCTTTGCAGGGTAATTTTGCATTCTTAGCATGCAAAAATGTTGCTAAAATTGTTCTAGTAGATTGATGCTTAGGGGTTGTCTCTTGGCTGTACTTCTGAGAGTCTCCTCATATGATATGCATGGCATATCTCTCAAACTGAAAGGTAGATATTCCTTTTTCAATGCAATTAGAAATTGTGACTTGAATCAGCAAAGCAGCCATGTCTAATGTCCTTGAGGAGAGAACAGAAAGCTTAGACCAATGATGGGGCAGACGATGAAGTTACATATTTACTTGTGCCACTAAATTTGGAATGGACTTCATCATTTTTCACCAGATTCTTTGTTTTCTTAAATATGTTTATAAGTAGATATCTGAAGTACCAGCTTCTACAGACATGAACTCTTTAAAATGTCAGTGACATAATGGAAAATTAAAGCCATAGTTCCTAATATTAATAGCTGTAATGTTCAGACCAGTATTATATTCTCATACAAATAAACTAAAGTATTGAAAATGGCACATGAATTCCCTGCCAAAAAGTAATAATGTAATAAACAAATTCATCTCAGATCAAAGTTATCCAAAACAATAGCATTACTTTTCCACATTAACATAGAAATTCCTCCAAGAGAAGCACCTACTCATTAGTTCACAGCATACACAATGATCATAACTAGTTCTCTGAGATGGATGTCAAGTGTGTTGGTTATTAACGAGCAAGTCAAATCATTTAGCTTAAAAGGAAAGTCTATCATGGTCAGTTGTTTTTAATCACTGTCAATGCAGTTGAGTTTGTTATTTTCCTTCTTTTACACAGTCAGTTAAAATTCAAAGAGAAAGTACTTGAAACTCTTAGGACACTTATTTTATAGTATGACTGAATTATTACAACATATGCTGTACATGCTGGAGACATTTAGAACAATCGGAGTTGCCAGAAAAATGAATGAACATTTAATAATTTCTTGAAAGGAGAAAAACAACAAGAGCAAAAAAGATTCAAAGTGGTCTATTTTGCTGACAGTGAACTACAGTAACACAGAGCTAACCCTGGTCTTGTAAGAAAAATGTCCTGAGAACATTCTACAAAACAAAACAAACAACAACAACAAAACAAAACAAAAAACCACTGTAGAAGACCATCAAGGTGACTAAACAAAACATATCAAAGTAATGTGGTAGCCTGGGTAGGGCTCTGCAGCACAAAGAGGAATTGGGTAAATGTTAAGGAAATTTACTAAGGAAGAGCTGTAAGCCATAACATTATCAACATTGATTCTTTAATTATAACAAATACAGCACACTGTTTCGTGATGTTACAATAGTAGAAATTGGATATGTGTACAGGGAAGCTGTCTAGATGGACTGACTTTTCAATAAATCTAAAGACATTCTAAGGTAAGAGTGTACTTTGAAAAAAATTTCTGTGTCCAGTGATGTGGTTCAGTGGGTAAAAGCATTTGTTGTCTTGTTACCAAGCCTACTGACCTGAGATCAAACTCTGGAGCCCAGTTGGTAAAAGTAAAGAACCAGCTCCTGCCAATTGCTCTACTCTCTACATGCCCGCCATGGCAAGTGCCATGCCCCCGACTGAACACACAAAATAAATAATAAACCAATCAGCAAAGCAGGAAAGGCCCAGTCCCTATTACTTCTTAATCTGTGGCAACATGGACATGATTTTGATAATGTGCATTTCATAAATTTTTGTGTAGTTCAGACCAAAGCCATTCTTGGGGATTTTAGTAACTTTTCTTTGTCTGCACAAGATCTTTAGGATTCTGCATGGTTTGCACTTTAGCCACTTTGTGTAACAGTCACCCCAATTATCCATTCCAGTTTTCTCCTGCAGGGCAATGGAAGAATCAGAGCTCTGGGTTGCTAGTGACATGTGCTGAGATTATACTGTGCATAAACACATATTAATAAATATTTACATGTGTCCATCTATATCTATAGGAAGGTAAGTGTGAGTCATTGCTTTGAATCTCTACCTCTAAATCATGACTATGCAGAGAGTAATACATATCCTTTGCTTATCTGTATCTACTCGCTACAGCCAAGTAAAAGATTCCTTCAGTCTACTACCCTCAGGACGACTATTTCAAGGTGTAATAAACATTTAGTAGTTCTGTAAAGACATTTATAATATTGACACTTGAACATTTGTTCAAAGTATGTGGTTTTGATTTAAAGGTGTCATCAACAAATGAAAGCTAGGATGATTAACTAAACAGCAGTTACATTCATGATAGCTATGAATGACTTTAAAAATACACACTATAAAATAGCTTGTATCTATAATTAGAATTTTAATTTTATTCTGCTTCTATGTTAAATAATTCCAGAATTTTTTATTTTATAGTAGAGACGCTATTTTATGATTCCATGCATTCTATTGAACAGACGATGGAGATAAATCTTGCCTACCAATTTGGAGAGACTTTAAAAAGATCTACTTACTTGACGTATATGAATGTTTTTCTGTCATGTATGTATGAGCACCACATGTATGCCTGGCTCCTGAAGAGATCAGAAGAGTCATTGAATCCTCTGGAACTGGAATAATGGGAACTGGAATAATGGGTGATTGTGAGCTACCATGTGGGTGCTGGGAACTAAATTAGGATTTTGCAAGAACAAGAATTTCTGTTAGCCACCTATCCATCTCTCCAACCCCTGCAATCATTTTTTCCTTCGTTGTAATGTCTCTGGTCAAACACTACCATATGTCCACTAATGCACATACTACATTTTCATCACTGCATATACATAAAATATGATAGAGTTTGATTTTAATGAATAGTTTCTAGAATTTTGGGTTGGTTTTATCTGGCATTTGATATTATGACTTACTATCAACTCTTATTTCAATTTCAATTTCATAAGTAAAGAGCAACTGGAATTAGAATTTCGGTGTTTTATTATAATTTTGCTTTCTAATCAGTTGTGCTGCCTGAGCAACTCAAATCTAAAACCTGTGTCTTCACTTGTGAAATAGAGATTTGTTATAAAATTACTTTGAAAACATGTTTTAAAGGCAAAAACAACTGTCAAATATGAAAGTTTTGAATATACTCAAGAGTCGCTGTATCTCCCTATAAATGATATAAAAATGTACATGGCACGTATTTCACAAAAAACAGAAATACTGTGACAATTAATTTTGATTGGTCAAGTTTGAGAAATCTAGCATATCACTAAAGCACAGTTCTGGGTGTGTCTCTTTGGGCATTTCTAGACATGTTTAGATCCTGAAGGCTCTGACTTTATTGGTGGCAAATCAGTGATTGATTCAAAATTTAGTAATCTATTGAGAGGTAGAATAGAGGAAGGTGGGACCTGGTTGGAGGAAGAGACTCATCCCAGTTCTGGGAACCATGTGTCTGGTTTGACCCCTTCCTGGTACTATATGCTGGATATCATGGAGTGGGAAGCTTTGCTTCTGCCTGTCTTATTCCCATGATGCTGTGCCTCGCCACAGGTCTAGAAACAATACCCATTTTCCAAATTTCAGGAAAACGCATCACAGTATCATTTCTTGACTAAATAAATGTTTATTATGGAAAAAAAGTTATTTAGATTAGTATCCACTCACTAATGAGTTTTTGGCAGTGGGAATGATAAATGCAATTGTGTTCTTTATAGAAGCAATTTTAGTAGAATGTCATTTTCACTTGGATTCCCGTCAAAGTTAAACCAAGAATGAGCTCTTCTCTCTTCTCCCTACCTGCTCATCACTCCACCAACTAATGAAGATAATCACATCACTCAGTTCCAAGAAGGCACAACACAGCTGCTTGGTCTGTGAGTCTCAGGGTCTTATTCTGCAAACTCAGTCCTAGCCACTGTCCCTTATCTTTTGGAGAATGTTTGAGTTTGCCAGACTGGAAGCAGAGACACAAGAGTTCTAGAAGTTGCTGCATGCCCAGAGGTGCTTTTGTGCTCTAGCTGTGTCTCCTGCTTAATACCTGGGAGGACACAATTAATAGAAAACTTAATCACAGCAGAGAGGTGGTGGCGGGAACAACCCAGGGAAGTAAGAAAATCTCAAAAGCCCCTGCATTTTAAATGACACCATATGGGCATGGGAGGAATTGTCTAGAGGGCATCTAGACAAAATGGGTATGAACTAGCTGAGGAAATTCTTGTGGTAGCAGGGTTGGGGAGCAGGCTTAAGTGTCCCTAAAGTCATCTAGAGGACATTGTAGAAGTGAAAGAACACAAAAGTAACACGTGATGATGCTTGCAGACTAGATGGTACAACTGTTTGGAACCCAACAGATAATGGAATCAAGACATCACAGCGACCGAGGGCTGAGTTCAGCTCCTGTGCACCTGAGTGTGCCCCCACACAATCACCACCTTTGCTTATGTTTCAACTCCTTCTGTGTTTATGGTTGGAAAAGAGAATTAGTTATTTCTTTGTGAAAGATGTCTAACATGAATACAATCTGCCTCATCGATTTGGAATGTTTAGAATACATACATACATACATACATATATATATATATATTAGCTACATATGTATATGTACAAAATATACATCTGAATAATCAGATACAATAATTCAGAAATTTGTTATGCAGTTATTACATTGAGGATAGGGTTAGTGTTTTTCTTGTAATTGCAATGAGCTTTTCAAGGTTGTCTTGCTCTAGGTAAAAAATAATTAATCTGTCCTCTGGAAACCAGTGAACCTTTTTAAGAGCTTCAGGAAGTTTTTGTATGATAGGTTTTAAAATGAAATGTGCTCCCTTCAAACTAATTAAAGGCTTGAGGTCTTTCCAATAAATGTATTTTAAAAGTTTGTACACATTTCAACACCTGGATATTCCATCTTTAGGTTTTGTATATTTTTATGTGCACATAGTGTACGTATTTATAAATAAAAGGTGTTTTCGTTTAAAAAATGAGTACAACAATGGACACAATGTAAGGACACAGCAACAATTTAGAGTAGGTTCATTGATGTTTCCTATTATAGCACTTGCTCACAGATGATTTCCAAACAATATCTGATTAATCAGTGAGCATTGTCTCCTGTTCTAAATATTTTATGTTAATAGAATCTAAGAAAGCTTGTCTCTGTGCTTTTTGTAAATGGTGAAAGCAGAGGGATGGGAAGGTGTTAGGTTGATTTTCTAAATGGAGGTAGGTGCCATGGATAAAGAAATGCAGGAATGTTAAGGGAACGGATTCTTTCCTTGGAACCAGGGAGGGCAGCCCCCTGCACTCTGATTTAAGTGCCCCTGACATACAGGGCTACTAGGTAATAAGTCTGTGCTGCTGCTACCAACAAAGTTGTGGCCACTTGTCACAACAGCCACAACTCTTAACAATGCCAGATTTTCAGACAAAACACTGTTGTAAAAGGGGAACTCTGTCAGCTCAGAGGGAACCTGTCTCATCCTGTTTTTAAAGTCCTTCGAAAAGAGGCTGGTGCTATCAAAGACTGGGAATGAGCATGTTGAACATGAAGCTGTTCAGTCAGTGTGATACAGCCGGAGTTAGAACAAGGGGTTCTGAACTGGGAAAACATATACCCCAGCAAACACCTCTATATCCCCAAATCATATTAACTTGCCTGAACAGTGTCTATGGCTTTCTCTGGTTTATCAAAGTTAGTCTATGTCCTCATTAAAAATTAAGAACCACAACATTAGAATTGTTGGTTAGTAGTTTTACTAAGTGATCTATAAAATGGAAAAGTATAGTTGTTTTGCAACTAAAAAAAAAAAAAAAAAAAAAAAACTTTCAAACAACAAATATGGTTCCACTCAGTGAGTTTCTAGGTGAGTTTCTGGGTCACTCAGACATCCAAGCTATGCATTTGTAGCTATACAAAAAGGCTTCATTAATTTCATTCATCTGGTTCATAAGGCATTGAGTTGGCAACCAGTAAACTATTGGATTTGTATTATGGCTTAATGTTCACAACATTCTCCTCAGTAGTGTTCAGAGGCTCATGAAAATCTAACTAGGAGTGGCCTGGCCTTTCAGTACCGGCCCCCATTTGTATAGCATCAAGGAAGCAGGGTGATACGGGATGACTGAATCCATGTTTATTTCACACATGGCACTTGGGACTGCCGCCTACAGTCAGACAATGGTTCTCTGGTGTCAGTTTGAACCACTAAAATCAACATCACTGGGAAGTTGTTATCATTCACTTTCCAGCCTTCTTTCTGCACTTACAGAATCGGGAACTCCAGGGGTATGTTTTAGTGTTTCCCTACCTTCCATCACAAGATCTACCCAGAGGACTTTGTGTTGATTTTCTTTCAAGAAACAATGCTCTAATCGAAAGTTTTCTTTTGGGGAGTGATAAAGAATTGGAGGAGAGAAGGAAGGCAAAGCAATCACAGAAGGAACAATGCAAATTTGAGTTTTCTCTTTTTCCTTTAATAGATTATTAATATAACCCTTCCCTGTTCATTTGTGTTCATAAATAAAAATGTCTTTCCTGTGGACAGGATTTTAGCCTAGAGACTACTGGGAGGGTTTGGAAAACATGGAAGTTTATTAATCTCTTAAGAATTTACCCAGTGATTTGATTTTTTTTTTTAACTATCATGTTTAGTTCAGCTTCAATTAATTTGCTGTAGTCTCAAAAGCTGTTTTGTAATACTGAGCAAGATCATCAAAGTCAAATTACAATAAACAGTACGGATTGTTTGGGAGTGACTTAGCACAAACATGAATGAATGCAGTATGCAAACCTAAAAATTTCTTAGCTGACATAACTCAACCCACTCACTCAGCTCCAGCATGACCTTTCTCTATTTCACCCAACAGTTTATTTCTAAATATAAGACATCCAGATATCAAGTGCTAAATGATATTGAGACCATTAAAGACTGCTAGGAACAGAAAGAGGAAGGGCACACAATCTCTGTCTAAACCATGAAGAACAATGCAGTTGGGACTCCCACTCGCTATGATCCAAGAGTCTATCTCAGATGCTGTTTCACACCTGTAATTTTGTATCACACATTTAGGGATAGCCCTGTCTTTGACTTCTAGTATGTAAGGTCTTAAGCCTGTCCAAGTCACTACCTTCACTTGAGTCCAAACCCTGAAAGTCCCAGAAGTCTGAGTGACAGACCACATAGGTAACCCAGCCTTGAGGAACATTAACAGCTACTTCCTAACCCATAGCCATCATTTAAGCAACTTTGAATGTACTGTTCTTTCTTTTCATTTTGCTGAATTTGTTTAAAAAATTAATTCCTCTTAGTTTTATCTTTATTGTGGGTGACTATGGAAATTTAACAATTAAGTTTGAGTTAAAAATCAACTTTGAGTTTTCAGAGGGCAGCTGAATCAAGATATCTTGTAAGATTAAAAGTTTGATAGTGCTCTTTCACACAGCCAACTTTTGCCACTCTCTGAGGTTAAAATGCCCCACAGTCTGGTGGCCAGACACATTCTGTGAAGATTTCCTTCTCACACTTGTATCCCTGAAACAATTATGAATTTTTGTCCTGTAGCTGTCCTCATACTAACCTTGGCATTTATTAGTCTTTGATCATCTTCTGGGAAAAAAAAAGTAAGGAAGGGAGGAACAGAGAAAGGGAGGAAGAGAGGAAGGGAGGAAGGATTGATTTACTTTTTTTGATTCTTTCATCTCAAAGTCCTTTCCCACTTTATTTCTCATATACCAGAATCTCTCAAGTTCGCAGTTGACTACATTTCTCATCACAGTGTCTTTGTCTTTGTCTTGTCATTGTCTTTTGTTGGGTTTGTTTGGTTGGTTTTATTATTTTTTTCCTTAAGTACTCAAATCAGCTCCTTAGTTTCTAGTCAGAAGTGGCCTTTGAAACATTATGCTGCCTCAACACAGCTCTATGCCTTAAATTTCATTCTTCATATTCAACAGCCACAGAGACCTTTGTCTTTATCAGGAAACTGCCCCTACTCTGAGTAGATTCCACACAGAACTGCACCACATAAAGCTTCAAGTGTTAAACATCTCTTTCAGTTTTTACATCTTTTGACCACATTTTTCATTCAAAGCAAAGCGACTGAGATTCTTTGAGTCACTGAAGACTGAACCCATTTAATTTCTGCTCAAGGTTCCAGTGTGCGCTGCCATCTGGTTCTGTTTTCATGATCAAGAATAACTAAGCACAACTGAGAGGAGAGGAATAGTCATGTTAGTCTCTAACTTCAACAATATCTGCATACTAGGACAGCTGCCAGCCATCCAGCTATTTCATAACAGCCCCTATAGTGATATTTTGCTTATGATCTAACAAATAAAGCTTGCCTGAAGATCAGAGTGCAAAGCAAGCCACACTAGTTAGCCATAGAAGCCAGGGAGTGGTGGCACACACCGTTTCCCTGTAGCCATATAGATGGAGAGTCTTCACTAGTCTTCCCCAGGTCTACTCTAGCCCCAACCTCAGGCCATCTGCAATTATGGCAGAGTTATACACAACAGGTGATAGGGAGCAGCTGGATACTCAGGTGAGGGTCTCATGACCCTCCCCATCCATGAACCAGTGCAAACACTGAACAAGCCTGGCCGGTGTGATCTTTTTGCAAGGGGACACAAATAAACTCCCCAAGATGCCAGTTGCTTGAACTGAAGGACTGCCGCTCACAATAGCTACTTAGATACACAGTTTGCAAAACTTTTTGTTTCATGGGTTAGTTAACGAACCCATGCATCTCATTCATCTGGGTTTGCTCTTATTTGCATATGACTTGATGTCTATGACTTTGTGTTTCTCAGGCCATTGTCATGAATTTTTTCTTCTGTGTTGCATTCTAAAATCTTTAGAATTTCCCATCCTATATGTATGCTTTGGGGAGTTGATTTTTATATGGTTTGATAAACTGTACATTTATTTCAGTTTTCCTGGTGCCATTTATTTAATGAATGGCTTTCCCATACTTCACATTTTTGTGGAAAAGCAGTTTATCATAAATATACAGAAATAATTCTGGATCACTTTCAGTCTTAGGTGTAGTGGTTGGTTGCAGATTTATCAACTGGGGTATTATAATGGGAAAATTTCACTTATTAAATCACTACTGAAAAGAACATGAAACTCCTATCAATCAAACATTACTTGATTCTTATTTTAACTTTAAATGAAATATACTGTAATTAATCTTTAGAAAACTGAATTCTCAATGATATTAAATATGATGTAGGGTTATTATCAGGAGAGCTAAATTCTATTTCCTATTGTGGTGCTTAATGAGTTTTATAGACTTGGAGACTTGGATAAATTTTCCCAGTAAACCTTATTATATAAAAATTTTCATATGACAAAATTTAAAAATTACGTCCTGTATTTTTTTTGCTTATAAAAAATTCCTCTATTCATGTTAGAGGAATGCAAGTGGTAGGTGTTTCTCTATTTAATTTTATCAAATTTTTGGTAATCTTTTGTTATGTCATAAAAACTTTATGTCAGCAATAATGTACATTATTTCACATGTATTTCTAATATATTGTTTATCCCTAATAAAAGACTATTGTTATATATTTGTCAGTGTGTTAAATGCCCCTCTCAGCATGCAAAATTATGTAAACAATTCCATTTTTTCTTTCTGTATATACATGTTTGTGTGTACATATGTGAGCCAGTAAGTGCACATGTATGTGCATACTAATATGAAAGCCAGAGTTCAACATTGGATGTCTTTCTGGATCATTCTCCACCTAATTTTCAGAGACAGAGTCTCTCACTGAAACTGGAGTTTGACACTTCTGCAAAGCTGTCTCGTCAGCAAGCTGCAGGGATCCCTCTGTCTCTGCCCTTCCCCACCTCCAATCCAACCCTTCCCTGTCTTCTCCCCTGCCAACCTCAGCACTGGAATTAGAGGTGCACATCACACTGGAATCTTCACACAAGTGCTAGGGATCTGAACTCAGATCCTCAGGTTTGTGTGGCAAGAACTCTGCAGGCTGAGCCATCGCCCCAGCCTGTATACTTTTCCCTTTAAAAATAACTTTCAGTAAGTACAATCTAGACAAGTTCAAACTCTAATGCCCAGAAGGTACTAGAAGATGTCCTCTAAATGACGACTGTAAATTTCTGGACCCGGGTTCTCAGCACTTCCCAAATGGCTCATGAGCTGTACTTGGAGGTTCTTACCTCATTTCTGTTTAAATATTCCTTCAGCACTTTTCTTTTCAGTAGCTTATTTTCTTTGGTGTATAGTATTCTATGTCCTAGCTTAGTTCATTATTTTCTAATACTATTCCTTCTAATGTATAATCAACATATTAAAAGATCGCATGTCATGTTCTCTCACTTAGAGTCACTTTTCAGCAGTAGAGTTATTAGCTGCTGGAAAAGGTTTTCCATCTTAGTAAAAATGTCTCTGTTCTCTCTGTAGAATGGTTTTCAGTTGGTGTCAGGATCACGGTTATCAAGCTGCAGCCCAGAAAGTCAGGGAGAAACTGTGGTGGGATGAGAAGAGAGATGCATTTGATGAAGAAATCATAGTGTTCAAAATTCTAAATCCCTGGTGGGGTTCAATTTTTGCAAACCTAGATATCAGTAAACTAGTGTAAGATAAATGTAAATGCTCTCCTATTCTATTGACTAAATGAATGTTACATGGATTAATCATCATGTTAGTTTGGCATTTGAAGGAGGGGATTAGTCATCATGTTAGTTTGGCATTTAAAAAAGGTGATGTTTACCTTTTCTAGGTATTAACCAAAATGTAATTTAGGATGTGAAATGTTAGGCATTCTCTATTCACTCATTAATAAGGCTACAGAACAACAGACAAAACTTAGTTTTTGGTAGGTCTTAAATTTTTGACATAGTTTCTTGTTGCTGTTAGATGTGTCGTGGTTATTTAGTGTGTGTGTGTGTGTGTGTGTGTGTGTGTGTGTGTGTGTGTGTGTGTGTGTGCGCGTGTGTGAAGGTAGTTTTCTTTTCTTATTGTTGTTGCTAGATTTCCATGTCAGAAGTAGCATGAACAAACTGAGAGAGTCATGAATTTAACACAGTAGTTCAATGTAGTAAGCTTACCTCCATGACTTTGGATTCTGGGGCAATCTTTCTTGGGATGAAGAAAGACACTTCAGTGCATGGGACTGAGAGTGTGGATCAATATATTGTGACAATAATGATGATTTTTGGTGCCACTGTGCTACTTTCTAAATATTTTCAAACCTCTTTCATTTAAACCCATTAAAGGTTTTCAGTTTTAAATCCTTTTATTACTATAGGCAGATGTGAGATTTGTTTTGGACAACCAAGAAATGACCATGCACTTAATACTCATTTTACTTCCAAATAACTGTGTTAGGCAAGAGTATCTTAAGACTTGGCCTGAATATATAATATAAGCAACCAAAAATGTTGAGTTACTATTTGGGATAATTATAATTACGATGTGGATTCTATTTTACTGCAATGTAACCTCATATCTTTCATGCACAATTGGTTCAGTCTCTATATTTCCAGTCTTTTGTGATTCCCTATCTGTTTCTTACCTACATTATCTCCTTCAAGCTGTAGTGTATGTTTCAGTCTATGCCTCTTCCTCATACTTGTGATGTGTGAATAGGCTTCAGGGATCCCAAGTAATCAACACATAAATAGTCACTGCTATCTATTCTTAAGGTCAACTCTGATAGATGTCATGGTACATGACAGAAGAATTCACACTGACAACATGAATCATCTCTGTGTCATTTGGGAATGAGTCATATTAGCTAATGACTGGCCTTCCAAATATTGGCCATATGTTTTTGTTGTAAATACTATTAACTGATGGACTGTAGCCATTTTCTGAATTAGCAGATATTTAAGCCTACATGAGCAGTATGAAAGCTGGACAGTTGGCAGCATGTTGTCTTTAGCTGCAGGGAAGGTGAACTGTCAGAGGCTTAGTGGCTTGTCATACTTTGATCTGTGGATTAGATATTTTCTCTTGGAAATCCATTTGGAGAGTTCCATGTATTAGTCACATAAAAATTATCTAGAAAAAGATTAAGTGTTTCCCATCAGAATTACAAAATATTAGCTTAGTTTTCTTTATTTGTTATGCAATATGTTGAAATAAACAATGGCAGTTGAAATACTTTTATTTCAAAATGAATTTAGTTCTGACCATATATTATGTTATAGATGATATTGTTTTAGCAATGAATAAGGTTATATGCAGCTAACATAAAATGAAATCTGAACATTAAATAAATATGAACAATGTTTAATCTCATAATTTTTTAATGAGAAGAAAATTGAAACCACGGGGAGAAGTCACTTAAAGCCATACAGTTAACCAAAAAAAACCAAAGATTTTATTTTATTTGCTTATTTATTTATGGTTTTTGAGGCAGGGTTTTTCTTGTAGCCCTGGCTTTCCTGGAGCTCATTGTGTGGAGCAGGCTGGCCTCAAACTCAAATTTTCCTGCCTCTACCTCCAGAGTACTGGGATTAAAGGTGTGCACCATCACCACCATCATTGTTTAAAAATCCTTTTTAAAGCAAAGGTTTTTAAAAGTGGCAAAATGTTGAATACATTTTATTCTCATGTATTTTAAATGAAATAATCCCAGTAGGAGGCTTACTTGGCAATATTTTAACAACTTCAATATTTTCCTATGAAGGAGAAATTTTAATTCTGATAGAAAAGCTAAGGATGCTGTCACAGAAGCCACTAGAAGTCATAAAATTATTACAGTAACATTTTCTGGACTAGGAGGCAATTGCAAATTCATTAGTTTCCATATGCTGAGTGAATGAATGAATGAATGAATGGATGAATGGACTTTATTAAGTCATTCAATTAAATGGCCAAAAACTGTTAAACAGACTAAATATACTTATAGAATGAGTATGTATATGTATTGGGCATATAATATTAGATGGGAAAGTTAAATAAAATTATTATAAAAATATCTTAAATATTCTAAATAAACTTTTCAGGTAAATATATTTGCACAGGTAGAGCTTAATGCCTGAGGGTATACATAAATTCAAGAATGACTTTCTCTGGGACAACAGATGATATTTTAAAAAGGATTTCAAATTTATCTGTAATATTTTGTTATTTTAAGAAGGCTTTAAACAACAGAATGAAAATAAGGGGTAAATAGTAAAACAACCATTTGTTTCAAAAATAAAACAAAAAAGAGAAAAAAACACAAATGACTGCTCAGATTTTTGTATAGAACATGTTAAATTTGTATTCTTTATATGTTCCCCATGTTTTAAATTTGTGAGAACTGTTTTCTGTAGTATTGTGTAAAATTACCCCTTCAATAGCTGTAGTGTGTTTGATTGAATGTGTGAATCCTCACCAGATTCCCTGACAGACTTGAACTGTAAAGGGAAATAACTTCTAATATCTCAAGAACCCCACTATATAGGCCAGACAGCATTCCAACCTAAGGCAACCTGTCTTCCTCTACTCTATGTTCTCTTGGTACTAGATCTGTAAGTTTTCTGTATTGTATTCTATACATTATAAGCTTACAGAATATTTTAGGCATATTTCTTTTGAAGATTCGACAGCACAGATAGTAAATAAATCAAAGATTGGTTCTTATTTCAAGGCATATAGTTAAACTGATTTCAAGGCCATCTTGTTAGTCTAGTTTTGTGATGTGACCCTGCATTTTCACCATTGCACTGTGAGTGCTACTTGTGGATAAAAGTGTTTTGAGCTTAGCTCCATTTGGGCTCTTTCTCCTTCACTTTACCAGATGCAAATGAAGAGGAGGACAATGGGAATGATGCAGCTCTGGAGGGGTAAAACCTGGAATTTGAATCAGCACATCAGAAAATCCACTTGAGCAAGAACCCCCAGCACGTAATGACAGACACAAGATGTTTGATGAAATAGTCTGGCCCTAGCAAGAAGTAAGATGAACTGGGCAAAGGCTGAGGGAGCAGATGACTTAGGGCTCCTTAGCTTAAAGGATGTGGACTTTCTGGTAGGAATGTTAGAAATTTGGGGTCATAGGCCATGTAGTCTAGAAGACCATTTTTAGGATAAGGGCTGATATTGAGGAACAATAACCTACCAAACTCTTCTGGAAGTGTTTGTGTTTATGAGCAAACGATGATAAGAAATAGCTGGAAAAGTTCATTCACTGCCTGTTGCCAACTCAAGCATGGCAAAGTTTTGATGGATTTGTTCAATGTCCATTAGTTCAACAAACATCTCAAGTACACATCGTACATACAACACACACTTCCCCTGGATTACTCTAACAGACCTGCACTTAAAGTGATTCTGTATACAAGTCAGTGATAGGACAAGAAGGCCTGCTTATTATGGGGAAGTAGTGGAATTCCATGTCCTCAGAGGATGGTTTAAAGAAGAAATTCTTTTCGGTTGACTTCTATTTTTGTGCACTGTATAAAAATTACTCTATATAAACTACTGCTTTTTAAAAAGAAAAAATGTACCCCCAGTAGCAGGTAGCTTTGAAGGCCACAGAGTTTCTTAGCTCAGAAACAGACTTCGCTGTTTACCAGTCATTTGCTCTTGAGTGAGATGTAGGATGATGCTCTGTGTGGCTTTCCTCTTCAGCAAATAGGAATACTCAGGATACCAATCTAGTGGCTATTTGATTAACTGAGTTATAGGTAGGAGATACTGAAGTATGCTCACTCATAGTTCCCCAAGACTGTTGACTTGGTGTGTTACTTCAGATGGCAAGGCATGTCTTTACAGAGTGGTCAAGTTCCAGATCTTCAGGTGGAGAGAATGGTGAGAAAAGCAATTTCCTTAGTGTTAAGTTATCCAGATAGTAATAATGTATTACAACTATATAAGAACTAATATTAACATGTGGATTCATGTCAGCAAATTCTTGATTACTTGTTTTCTTATTTCACTAAAGTGGTCAGAATTTCACACCCTTGAACAGTGAGAATTAAAAAAACTCATGGACTATTGACTGTACATTCAGGGGATTTAACTACTAACCATAGGAAGGTGTCCCAGATAGCTTATTGTGATAAGGGACAAAAAGGCAAAACACATGCCAATAATTATGAATAATGAATATTTCACAAAGGTACTTAGGCTTGGGCCTCCTTACTAGTAGCCAATAGAGAACATCCCAAAAAGATGAAACTAAAGTGCTAAGTTAGTTAAATGTAGTGATATCTTACTTGCACAAATAAAGCCTGTCTGAAGGTCAGATAATGGAGCCTGCCACTAGCTAGCAATAGAGGTCTAGAGGTCAGTACAGACAGACAAGTGAGCTAGCTGGGCGGAGATAGGATATAAGCAGGGAGAAACAGGAACTCTCTCTCTTGTCTGCTAAGCTGCTAAGGAGGTAAGATGTGGTGGTCGCTTGTTCCTTCTCTCTAATCTCCCAGAATTTTCCTCTGTTTCTGACTCTGGGTTTTTAATTACTTAGATCAATTTAAAAAAAAAACTCCATTTACAGTTAGAAGCCTAGAATATTTAGTAGGCAATTGGTTTGAAGGCCAAGGAATACACAGATTTTTGGGTACAATGTGTTCTTTTGGGTTTACTGTCTGCCCCAGCTCCTGAAACTGTTTTCTCTTTAAAGCTTAAATCCCAGCAGCACAAGGTTTGGGTCATCGTGTGATTGGCATGACAGGGTTGCAGTGATTTTCTGAAAAGAAAAATGATAATCAGGATGTTCCCATGAATTTTTAATAAGCTTCAGTTTGGATTTAAAAATCTTGCCTATGAAAGTAAATGTTGGCCTCAAAGACATATTAGCAATGAAACCCTATTTTGCTAAGTTTAAACATAGAAAGGGAATTACCAAAAATAAACATTTTATGGCACAATTTTAATATTTAATGAATGTGACAGAGTACCCATAGAGACCATGTGGGCACTCATCCTCTGCTGCTTCTAAGAACCAGGATGATGGTGTGAACTGCTTGCTTCTGGCTAATGACACATTAGGGATAGTTTGCAGAGAGGCTTATGGAAGAGATATTCTCAGTTCAGTAATGATGAAGAAAGGGTCCATCCTGTGTGCTTTCCTGCCCCCAGACACAGAGTACAACAGTGAGATTCTTGGAGCTTTAGTAGCGCAGAGAAGGAATCAGATAGATGCACTAGAGAGCGCCTGAGCTGGCAGAATGAAAATGCTGAGCTCCTTTTTCTCCCAGCAGGACCTAGCTCTTCCGGACTACAAATTAGAGGCAAAATAACAAAATTTTATCTGCCAGAAATTCTTTTTCCTGGCAAAGAAATGTATGTGTAATTGATCCAATATATACAAATAAACTCATTTGTTTATTTGTATTGTTAATAATGTATTTTTCATCAACAATGTATGTTTACACAGAGGAAAGTAAGATATAAATATACCACACTGTTTTGTAGAAGTAGATATTATTTCATATTACTCAAGCCAGACAATTAAAATGTTTGAAGCTGAAGAAAAATGAACTGACTTTACAAATGAATTCACTTGTTCAATGAGTATTTGGTATGTTCTTGTTGCTTAACAGGTATAATGCTGCTGAGAATGCGTGAATGCAAGAATTGGACACCTTTATCATCCTATCCTGTGTACACATAAATAAACTCATGAGAAAAAGTTGAAAAATGAATGTCAAGAGTTAAAAGAAAATAAACTGTTGTAGAACATTATTTTAAGATGTGGTACATTTGTTTATGCCGTGTGGAACATTTGTTTAATGGTGCAAAGATGTGTTGCATATGTTTATATTTCGTTTGTTTAACCCAATGAAGCTGTGTTACTTTGCCTGTCTAAAACACCTAATTGGTCTAATAAAGAACTAAATGGCCAATAGCAAGGCAGGAGAAAGGATAGGCAGGGCTGATCGGCAGAGAAAACAAATAGGAGGGGAAATCTGGAAAGACAAGGATCAAGGAATGAGAAAAGGTAGAAAGCAGATTGCAAGTGGCCAGCCATCCAGCTACACAGCAAGACGTAATGATATCCAGAAACAGAGAAAGACAAAAGCCCAGAGGCAAAGGATATATGAGACAATTTAAATTAAGGAAAGCTAGTTAGAAACAAGCCAAGCTAAGCCCTGGCATTCATAAGTAATAGTAAGTCTTTGTGTGTATTTTTTGGGAGCTGGGTGGTGGGCTCCCAAAGAGTGAAAAAGCAAAAAGCAATCAACTACAATAAACTTAATACTTTTCAATGAAAGAATCTACTTCAGACAGACCTGAAGGCTGAGAAGAAGCCCAGCATAAGAAAATCTTGGGGAATGCCTTACTAGAAGAGTAAGCATGGAGTTTGGGAACTGGGTAATTATTGAGGAATCCACTGTAGCTCAACAATATGAGAGAAGGAAAGGAAGAAGGGAGAAGAAGGAACATGCAGCTGGAACTTATATCCCATTGCAGGGCCAAGATAAAGCAGCAGACTGTTTTCCATTTTAAACACAGCAGGAAGTAAGGAGGTGAGATGCTCTCATTTATGTTTTCAACAGCTAGCTCTGCTGTGTCCTGTGGATTGAGAGACAGGGTTTCAAAGAGAAACCACTTAACAGAAATCCAGAGGGGGCAGGTAACTTTCAAGAACAGTGCCACAATGAGTAGAGAAAAGTAATGTCCCAGGAAAACTGGTGAGGAAAACAATGGAGTTGGCTGATTATGGGATATGAAAGGTGTAAATCAAGGCTGACTCAGCAACTTCTAGCTGTATCACACGTTATAGGTGGTACTACCTTTTCATTAGACTTGATGATAAACATTCACAGCTCTACTTTGGATGTGGTACATCTGAGAAGTTCTAAGGAGATCCAAGAGAAGGTTAAGGGTGAAGATGGACATATGAGGATGTGTGATTGTTGTGGCCGGTGAGTTATGGGACTCAATCATGTCGTGTAAGGTTAGCGGATGAAGAGGAAAAGATTCAGCAGAGCTGTCAATGTTGACCTGTAAGGCAGATAATAGAAGACCAGTGAGGCAAACAAGAAAAGAAAAACAGGTGAAAATAATGTGATAAAAACTCAGAAGTCTACAGTGCAATGGCAGCTGTGGTGTAGTCCACTCACAAAGTAGCAGACAAGACATGTGAAAACCTTAGGACGCTGGGTACACAAATGGCAATCAGCCAGGGACATGACTGTGAGATTTGCAACTAAGTTGAGCACCAGTTACTGACAGGAGTGATGCAAGGCAACCAGGGAAGGCAGAAGCTCAGCTTCAGCGAGTTAAGCAGCAAGTAGAAAAAGAAGCTGAGTTACTTTCTAACAGTTTTTCTTTAAGGAGACTTGTTGGAGAAGAGGGCAAGATGCATTATCACCTCCATAAATCTAATACAAAGACTTCACAAAAAACAAACAAACAAACAACAACAACAAAAAAAACCAAAGGTGCCTGATGATAAAAATCAAGTGGAAAATGAGACATCAGGTGCGAAGGTGCAAAGTGGAGTGAATGTAGGACAAAGGCTGTGGAAGGTAGGTGGTTGTGGTAGTGGGGGGTGATGGTTGTAGTAGCGGGGTGACTGTGCATAGTAGTGTTGGGGTGATGATCATAGTGGTGGTGCTGATGGTGGTGGTTGTGATGGTGTTGGTGGAAGGATCCATAGTCCAAATGGATTTCCTGGTAGCATCAAGGTTGTTTCCTTCAGCTTCTCAGGAGGAGAGATGTGGATACTGAATGCTGTGCTGACTTCAAAGGCATGGCCAGTCTTGAATGACATTCATAAAATGCATTAGTCAAAGGTGTCATGCCCACCTACATCTGAACAGTGACTCAGAGTTACACATAGGTGACAGCTGAAGGAGCAAAAGAAAGCCAGACATAATGATTGAGTGGAGGTGTCACTAAATTGCCTGAAGGTGGGCGATTTCAGTATCTTCAGATAAATCTCATAGAAAATAACATGTTCCAGTTTAGGAGAGAGTTTATAAATTTGCTTTTTTTTTTTCTTCCCCTTCCTATTCCAGGAGTCCATTTATTGAAAAATGAACCAGACTCAGTGCTGGACAGAAACATCCTGATGCAATACATGGAAATGCTGAAATTCAAAACACAATAAATTATAAACATCTTTCTCTCTTCAAAGGATGGCCATGGAGAAGTGAATGTACTAAAATAGAAATGTGTCTCTGAAAGCGAATTCTTTGGAAAGAAAATATGACAGCTAGGTGTAGCAGAACAGGTCAGAATTATATCTGCCTGAAAACAGTGATGGATGACTACACCACACTGAGACAGGAAGGATGACAGTGAACACTTCAAATTAGTATACAGTCATGTGTCACAGGAAGATATTATTAAGTCAATGAACTGCGTTTCCTGACTTCAAGGCCAGTAACCTGCTTGTATCTTTACGCGCAGTATATTAGTTACTTTTCTGTTGCTGGGACAAAACAGCACTGAGAATGCTCAGTTACAGACCTCCTATGGAGATGAGCTAACCTATCCCAGTGTGCTGTGCCCAATAAGCACAAACACACCCGTTTCTGGGTTGCAGTGGTAGATTACAGAACTCCATCTTATCCTAGCTGCACTGTATATGTGTCTGTATGTCTGTCCCTTCTCTGCCCCTAGCCAGGGTTCTAGGATCCAAATGGAACAAGACTCTGCACATATTGTTTTGTCTTCTAACCACTTTAATGACTGTGAAGTAAAACATTTTTGTGCATTTAATTTGTACCTTGCAGACATCTAGTGGTGGTAAGCACTTTTTTATGTGTGTGCTTTTTAGACATCTATCTTTCTTTTGTCAAGTGTCTGAATCTTTTATCTAGTTTCAATGGTATTGTTTATTTCTAATATTGAATTACAGGAGTTAGTAATATACTCTGATCTTCCCTGGATATAGTTTGCTTTTTCTAGTAGTTTCTCTTTGGGGATCTTCACCATGAAATACAAAAGAAAACTGCTGTGTGTTATGATCATTCCCATGTATGAATTCCCACACCTCTATTGCAGGTCTTCTTGGCTCCTTATCTGCTCTTGTGTCTGACTAGTTGGCCAAGCCATTTATTAGTTGCTGTGTGCATCTTGCATTCTGAGTTCAGGAAACTTCTTTCTCCCTGAACTATATGACCAGGTCACTATCTAAAATCTTGCTTCCTGAGAGGAGTGACTTTCATTCTCATCTTCAAAACTTATATAAATACACTGAGCCAATATATTTGTAAACCATGTCACATGCTCGGCATCAACTGGTGCATCCCTTTGGGATCTTAGGGAGAGTACTGGTAGGATGGCAATGGTTGGCATGAATGTCTGTCACCTACTCATAGGCTGTGCATGTAGTCTATTTTTTCCTGTGTTTGATGTCAAGTATACCACTCTTATTTTTAATGGGCTTCTTCAGGTCTGTTCACGTCATATCTTCTTGGTGCACCTTATGAAATCATTTAAGGATAAATGGTGTCATTTGTTTGGTCATTGTTGCCCTATCAACACAATAAAAATAGCCCTCCGAAGATTGATGGCATGGCCTACTTTTAAAATTAGTAGTACTGGATTCATGCTTTAGGCTTGCCATAGATTTAATGATCTAGCAATACCACTCTCTGTTTAATACTAAAGAGATTAAATTCAGCTTACCACAGAGATATTTGTACACTCGTGTCTATTGCTACACTATTCATAATAACCAAGCTATGGAACCAACCCAGATATTTTTATCCAAAGAATAATTATTATCTTACAAGCATACATAAACATGAGTGTGTGCTGGCATACACATGTACAGACAGTCATACACCATGCTACACACCAAACACAATGGGATTTTATTCAGCTATAAAAAAAAATAAAATTCTTACATCTGTAAGAAAACAAAGGGAACTTTAGATCAGTATGTTCAGAGAAGTGAACAGGCTCAGAAAGACAATTATTAAATATTTTCTCTTATATGTGAAATCTAGAATTAAATTTATATATGCATGTGTGTTAATATATTCAGGTATATGTGGGAAATGGAAATAAAAGGGGAGTATGGAGGAGGCTCTAAACTTTAGAACTAAAGGACAAGGAGAACAAGAAGGAGATGAAATGTGAAAGAAGGCAGGACTGGTAGGAAGGACGGAGTCACAGTGGGTGTGGGGGTGGTGAATAAGAGCTAAGTGTAATGATATATAGAGATGAAAATGTTCTGGTGAAATCCATTGTATGCTAACTTTATAGAAAAATAAAATAGGGCAGTAAGATGGGGAGGGGTGGGGCTGGGATGCAGCTCATTTGTAGAATTTTTACCTAAAGTGTGAAACCTTAGGTTCAATCCCCCAGGACAGCCCCAAATAAATCTGTTCATAGTAAGAAGAATTTAGTCTTTGAAACTCTGATACCAGATGAGTTGCAGAGTTCTGGTCTCCATTCTGACATAAATAGAGCCTCACAAGTCAAATAATGCCACCGCTCATGATGAGTTATAGTCAGAAAAGAGATGGTAATGGTGGTTTGGTCTGGACCAGTGGACCTGATATGGATACATATATATACAAAGTCTTGGGATTTGGAGCATCCTCTAATACACTGCTAAGGTTAGAGAGGGAGAAAAACAGAACAACATTAAATGACAACCTAGAATTATACTCTGAATAAAATAGAATGGCTGTTTGTTTAGCTATAACAGGGGAAGGCAAAAGTTTAAGAAGAGATAAAATCAAGTGTTCTGCCTGTCATGTTCACTGTGAGATATCTACTCAGTTGCTCAACCCAAGATGTTCAATAGATATTGTTCCATGGGTTAGAATTCAAGACAGGGGTGGGTGGTGGGTGGAGGTATGCCTGATACCAGTTTAAAGTCAAAGGGGTATGGATGGTATTTAAAAGCTGGGGTCTTAAGACATGTGACCGTTTGCATATTTAAATGGTTCTCAACATATGGGTCTGGACCCCCTTGAAGTCACATATCAGATACCCAACATAATACATATTTACATTACAATTCATAACAGTAGCAAAATTAGTTATGAAGTAACAATGAAAATAGCTGGGGCTCACCACAACATGAGTATTAAAGGGTCACAGCATTAGGAAGGTTGAGAACCACTGGGCTAGCATTTTAAGCAACAAGAGGAACATAGGAAACTAAACTAAGTCCCAGCGAGAAATATGAAGAGCATGGCACCTGAGAAAGAGAGAGAGAGAGAGAGAGAGAGAGAGAGAGAGAGAGAGAGAGAGAGAGAGAGAGAGAGAGAAGATTATGGCTTCAAAGAAAGAGTAGTCAGGGCATCAAGTGCTGCTGATCAATAGAAAAAGCAAGAATCAAATATTTGATGTATTAATTCATGGAGGATGTTATTTTGAAAGTGTATTAACATATTAATCAGTGCTGCATAATCTAATTTCTTGAGTGGCTCAAAGTTTGAATTCTGATAAAGCTCTTAACTTTTAATCAGCTATGCTCCCAAGGGTCTGAGACCAATGTGAGCATTTCCACAATAGTGGTTTTTGTCATTTAGGATAATTGTATGCTCTGTGTCACTTGAACGTCCATTTAGGGGTTCCTATCCACCGGCTCCTCCTGATACCATTTATTTAAGCTGATTTAATCACTACTCTAACGATAGATTGTAGAGAATAATTTATCATTGAAACGGAAATTCATGTTGTTTGTCTACCACAGTGAGGTACTGCTTGTCCCTGTTACCCCTCACTGAATTGGACTGTGTCCAGCAGATACGGTGTTATTTATGTTATTTGATATGATAGTGCCACGGAGACGGGATCATTACATTAGGCTACCAAAAGCTAGACTCCGTACAATAGATATTAAAATTGATTTCCCTAGGGGGTGGGAAAAAAAAGAGAGAGAGAAGAAAACAACCAAAAATACCTTTATACATTTTGTGTATGAATGCACTTTGTGTATTTTTTATAAATGCCCTTAAGTTTCCTAACCAAAACGAACCATCAGTTCCAAATCAACAGCCGTAGCTAAGAAATCTTGTCTAAAAACAAACAAACAAACAAAAAATAACAAAAAAACAAAAACATTTTATGAGGATTACTATCTCGAATCTAAATTCATGCTTCTGTTCACGAGCCCTTCATCCTCAGGATCTGAGGTCCAGGGTCCTGCTCTAATGCTTGCGATCTGCTGTGTCTTGCAGCGCCCATGGGGGCCTCTTTATTGTGAAGGTCATGATCTGTACCACCTTAAACAGGAAAACCTTCCGTTTCAGTGAAGTCCCGGTTTTGCTCCAAGCCTTCTCAGAAGGAAAAAAAAAAAAAAAAACTAGCGCGAGATAACCCGAGCTCTACTGCAGGTCGGAAGACGGCAACTTGCAGCCTGGTCTGGTCCTCGGCGGAGGCCTGCCACTGCTCTCCTGGCTGTCCCGGGCCACCCCAGCTGCTGTCTCCGCGAGTTGCACGCCACAGGTGACAGTGACAGCGGCTGCAGGAGCAGCCCGGGGCGGCGCGGGCGGGTCTCGGGCGTCCAGGGCCCGCCCCTCGGCCTGGCTGGCGCGCGGAGGCGGCGCGCACGCGCGGGGGAACATGGCGGCGGCGGAGCCCTCGGTGGCCGCGCTGGCTGGCGGCGGTGTGGGCTCGGGGGCGCCGTCGGGCGGCGTGCCGGTGCTCTTCTGCTTCTCGGTGTTCGCGCGGCCCGCGTCGGTGCCCCACGGCGCCGGCTACGACGTGCTCATCCAGAAGTTCCTGAGCCTCTATGGCGACCAGCTCGACATGCACCGCAAATTCGTGGTGCAGCTCTTCGCCGAGGAGTGGGGTCAGTACGTGGACCTGCCCAAGGGCTTCGCGGTGAGCGAGCGCTGCAAGCTGCGCCTGGTGCCGCTGCAGATCCAGGTGGGTCCCGCCCTCCCCCCGCCCAGCCGGGTCCCCGCCGGCCGCTCACGCCCCCACGTGTGTGGTCCCCAGCTCCCCAAGGCTGTGTGCCGCAGCCTCCTGCCTAACCGTGCGGCCGCCGCCGCTCTTACTGCCACCGGGGATGCAGATCGTGGCGGGTGTTAGCTTCGGGGCTTGTTCCGGGAGTTGTGGTAACCAGTTGCAGAAATGCAAACTTTGCCGCCGCTGCTCCCCTCCTTTCATTTTGGTGACAATCGGGGTGTCTCCATAGGAAGGGAACTGCAGTAGCCTTCTAAATAGCCAGCAGCGTAATGCTAGCCTGTGAATACTAGGCTGAGGAAGTTATACCTAAAGATTAGATTTTTATATTGCTAAAAGCCGTCCTGTAACACGGGGCAATCTCTTGTACTAAGGTCTGAGGAGTCTCTGGCAAATGTGTATGCATTTGAGAGGAAAGGAGGTAGGTGTAACTTAGGCACTACACTATCCATGGTTTTATTGTCTACTTGTAGCGTTTCTAAGGCTATTCTCTGGAAGACGAACTGAAATGTGGCATTTGAGGTCAGATGTCCAAGTACCATTTTGAAAGGTTTACCCCTAATTTTCGTTTATCATCTGTAGTCAGAGATAGGCTGGGTGGTGCTGTCCCTTCCCCCACATCTATGGATCCAAAGGGAGAACTTCAACTTGATTAAAGTTCATGTGTTCAGAGGACAGAGTTCATGGGCTAACTGCCAGAGAGCCGGAGTGGGTGGAGTGATCTGCCTTGCTGCCCAGATGGAGAGCTGCATTCTTTAGGAGTTAAGATTCTCCATTTTTTATCTCTTTAAGAGTTCTAGATGATGGCTCTCTGCAGGGCTCCAACTGTCCGTTTAGATTACCGCTGCCAAACATCCAATATGTTGGATGCACCTTGGACACATCTATTATAAGGCCAGAATCAAAATACCGAGTGGGTCTGGAGCTATATTGAAGATACAAGCTTCTTTGTTAACCATTCCCTGTTACTCTTGGGAGAGAGGGACTCCTACCTGTATAAAAACAAACAAATATTAGGCTTTCCATTTTTAAGTTTGCGGTTGCTTTCTTGTGTGCTGCAGTTAGAAATTTTTGTATTTTGAAAATTTCAAGACCTGATTCAACTCTTAAAGATATGAAAATCAATTGTGTGTGTGTGTGTGTGAGAGAGAGAGAGAGAGAGAGAGAGAGAGAGAGAGAGAGAGAGAGAGAGAGAGAGAGAGAGACAGAGACAGAGACAGAGACAGAGACAGACAGACAATGCTGAAAAGGCAATATATACTTCAGGGCACTGTGGCTTTTGAATTATTTTTATGTATAATTGATTTTTCTGTAATGATGTTTAAAACAATCATTATAACAATCGTAGCACTCTTTTCTATCCACTAACAAATAGTATCTTCTTTCTCACTAAATTAATCCAAGAATTCTTAAGATTTTTTTGTGTGTGTGTGTGTGTGTGTGTGTGTGTGTGTATTTTGAAGTACTTACAGATATTTTGATATTCCCACTTTAGTAATTATAATACTTTCCTTTAATCATGTGCCTCTCTTATCATAGTTGTAGATAATATGAAAGAATACTTGACATAGTATATAACATGGTATGCACGCACACACATTATTTGTTGGGGGGGGGATGTATTTTCAGAGAAGATACTTCTTTTCATTGCTATTATATTTTCTGGAACATATCTGTATAATGTTACTGACATGTGTTTTATGTCCAGAAGGGTTCATTCCACACTGAAGTGACATCTTTGAGTACATTGCATGGTGGACTCAGTTCTTGTTGGAGTAGTAATGACATTTATTTTTCTGAGGAGCAGAGCACAGAGAAGTGGGAAGGTTAGCAAATTGCTTTGGATTATATGTTTATAAAGGCCAAGCTAGCAAAGCATGAGCAAGTCCTCCTCACCGGATGTCTGGATATCTGCCATAACATGACTGTTTTCTTTTCCTGTTTGATGAGAACATTAGGCAGTCTGGAAAGCAAGAGAGGCTTGAGCTTCTGAGTGTTCATTTCTCTTGATGCTGTTTTACAGTGAACACCTGTCACTTCGGCAGGCCCAAGGTGGCTTCTGAGGAGGTGGGGAGTGATGGGGGTGGTAGGCCCCTTTCCCTTGGACCCCGACTGTTAGTCTCAGGTACAGTCCTTTGTGTGTGTGATCAGTGACCTTGTGGAATAGTGGGTGGCTGTGCCACGTTGCCCCTGTGGTTGGCTGCAGTTCTTTAGGAACGGATCTTGAAGAACCCTGTTGCCGCCACTACTGTGGTGACTTTTTAGGGGACACCTTTTCAAAAATGTCCTGTCAGTGACTAAATGTCTGCTGACAGCTCAGGTGGCTGAGGGCATAGCTCATGTTTCATTCATGGTTTGTATGTCTCCAGTCTGACAGATTCAGAGACGTAGGAGACAGTGTAGATGAAGGGACCAGGGAGTAGAAAAGTCTGTATGACAGAGACACGGAATGCTGGAGACTCATGTAAAGCCAGGGCATCGTCTCACAGTCTTACACTTTGTCCAGTGTAGGAAGAGTCCAGGCAGAAGGCAGGACGAAATGGATGCTGGCAGGAGGGTGAAGTCCCGGCAGGAGGGAAGGCTTTGGCAGCTTTTGGGAGTAGGAGATGCTAGCTGCCCTAGGCAGGTTATTTTGACCTGTTCCTGGGGTGGTTAACTGGGAGAGAATTTGGGTCCAGCTTTTATGCTCTGGTAAGATTGTTATTACGTGGGTGGAGCACAGACGTTTCACTAGGAGAGACAGCCAGGTTTGTGATCAGAAAGAAGGAAAGGCAGGTATAGAGAGAAGAGGGAAAGACCATGGTCTGCTGGTGGCTTGCTGGTGGAAGGTAGAGATCAGGATTGTGGAACCTTTGCTTTAGCTTGTGGGGGCATCGCAGGAAAAACACATGGATGACCTCAATGCTCAGACCAAGTAAGGAGACGGCAGAGTGTATCTGGGTGCCGTGTGCTTTAGGGGACACTGAGAAGAGATGCCTAGGTCCCAAGTTCAGGGTGTTGTCTCTAGCCTATTGGTTTGATAGACAGTGGGAGTTATGGGATATAGTCATCAAGGTATATGGACCACTTAAAAACTTGTAGTATTGCAGAGTAATTCCCAAACATTGGGGTTTTTTGTTGTTGTTGTTCCTGTGAGTAAATTAGCTGCTACTTATAAATAAACTGCATTTGAGAGTGGGAGCTGTGACCTGCATTTGATTTTCTTTCTTTCTTTTTTACATTTAGTTAGTCAAGGGGAATCTTAATGTAGATTTAAATGTCAGTGTGCTCTTGGCTCAGCTCAGCTGCGTTTTCATCCTAGTCTGAGGCACTGTCTCAAGAGATCCCTCAGGCCTCTGTTCTCAGTGGGTAGGCACAGCGGGCCTTCCTTGGGGAGTCAGAGAGCTCAGACTTTATTATAAGTTGCTGGTGTAATATATACCAGGGACATCAATGCCCAGAGTAGGTATGTATGTTCTAAAAGCAAAAGTGAAATATCCCCTTGCCATCCAAATGAAAAGGCTCAGGATCTGTTTTGCCAAAAATAAATTGTATGACGATGAGCCTTTTGGTGGTGCCTGGAAATGCACTTTATGAATGAGTTTCTTAATTCTGCACACTAAATTAGTACAGTGATGTTCCTATCCAGAGAGATCTTAATGGTAAATCATCTTTAGCCTCATTAGAGAGCTTCCCAGCCTGTGCTGACTCAAATGTTTGTTTTGCAGGCTATCACCACAGCTAAAGAAAAATACTGTTTTTCTTAACTGTGTTAAAGATAAGGACATTATATGGGAAGATGCTAATGATTAGTATTTATGTAACTGAACATGATGAAGCTAAGATTTTCACTCAGATTCTTGTGCCCATGGGCCTGGGCTGTGTCTGGAATCCTTGAAGGTTGTATCTGTCCGGTGGGGAAGCCTCTGCTTTCAGTGAGTTGACACTGGGTCAGGGCCTTCCAGAAGCTATGCAGTTGGATTGGGAACAGGACTTGAATACTGATCCCTGGATCCCCTTCAGACTCCTAAGTAGATCATGTTTGTCTTGTGACTATAATTGGGTACTGATTTTAAAAGAAAAATCACCCATCTTAAAATGTATCCTATCCCTAAACATGTATAGATTCTTCACTACGGCACAGGGATTATCCTAAAGGAGGGACTGAAACACCCCAGCCATTCTCATGTTTCTAGAGGCTACAGCCAAAGGGTGTGGCCAGGAATGGCTCCTTCTGAGGGCTTCAAGGAAGAATCTTTTCATGACTTTGTGGAAGATCATGGCTTATAGATACCTTTCACTCCAGCCCCTGCTTTTGTGGCCAAGGCATTCTTGCTGTGTGTGTCTGTCCGTATAAGAACCCCCTTGCATATGGACATAACTCAAGTTATTTGCAGTGACTCCAGCTCCATGAAGGTCATTCTCTAAGGTGCTAGGATTAGGAATTTCAAGTATGACTTTGACGGGGGTGGGGGACACTGTTCAACAGTGTGACACCGTATCTTACTTCCATCCCAGGAACTGGTATGTATTATTAAGATTGGCCAGCCATTGTTTTTGTGTAGCTGAGTGGCCTGTGGCCATTTTGTAACATGATCAGAGCACACAGCAAGAGTAGTATCAAACTTTTCTGTGAAAAGTCTATAGGTGTTCTACTCAATATGAAACCTGAGGTCAGTGCCACACTGTGGCAGGTCTAAAAGGAAGTGGACAAAGATTTTTCCCCTTAAATTCTGTCTCTTGAACTCTTGTTTGAGGAAGTCACTGATTAAAACAATCACACTTTTATATTTAAATGTGTATATTCATATGTATGTGCAGGTGGTTTGGTTTTTGCTTCTGAAGTTCTTCGGTCAAATCTGTTTTCATCATGGCCCCTTTGGTCATCTTGCAGTGTAAGATGTATATTTTGGGCCATTGGCAATATTTTAGGTATCTACAATTTAGTTTTAATTAAAATTTTTTTGAGTCAGGGTAAGAAATTTCTGAATTATCATTGAATTGAATTGAATTGTAGCAGCATCTTGTGGGAATCTATGTGTATTTAGGGATAGGGAGGAGACAGCATTAGGGGGATAACATGGTTAGAATTTCTTGGTTTTGTTTTTGTTCCTTATGTGGCTTGGTAGATCTGGAGGTTATTTATACAGTCACACCTTATCTCCAACTATTATGTCTCAGGGAAGCCATCATTTTTATTTTAAATAAGACTTGCATTTTACATTTATGCTTAGATAGTATAGACTTTCTGTCTTCCTCTATCCCACCAATTCCTCTGTTGTTAATATTATACTTTATTGAATGATGTCTTACTACAAACTAAGATGCACAATAGAGTTTTAAAAATTGTTTTATTTACATTTTTTTAGTGTATATGTGTATCACTGTGTGGGTGTATTAGGGTTCTCTAGAGTCACTGAACTTATGGAATGAATCTTTCTATATAAAGGGAATATAGTGAAATGATTTACAGGCTGCAGTCCAACTAATCCAACAGTGGCAAGCTGTGAATGCAAAGTCCAAGAATCTGGTAGCTTCTCAGTTCTACAAGGCTGAGAGCTCGGCTAGTGTTCTATAGGTGCTGGAACCCTGAAGAAGCAGGTCCTGTGCCAGTGAAGGAATGGTGTGCTTACAAGGCAAGGACAAGCAGGCAAAGAAGACGGAAGCCTAACAGAAGGTGTGGCCTAGATTAAAGGTGTGTCTTCCCACCTCAAGATCTGGATGAAAAGCCTTTGTGTTCCTGCCTCAAGGTCGGGGTCATAGGTGTGCCCCCCATTTCTGGATTGTAGTTCACTCCAGCTATAGTCAAGATGACAGCCAAGGATAGTCCCCACAGAGGGTATGTGAGTGCAGGTGCCTGTGGAGTTCAGAAGAGGGCCTCAGATCACCTTGATCTTGAGTTACAGGCAGTTGTGAGCTGCCCAGAGCATGCTGGGAACTACGGACAATGTATGCTTTTAACGAGCGAGCCATCTCTCCAGCCCCTGCACACTGGTTTTTACTAGCTTTCCCCTCTTGTCTTTTGTGTGGTATTTCAGGGTGACCTGTGTCTGGTGTTTTTATTTAGGGGTAGACGGAGATTGCGGGACTGTGAGAATCCATGGAGGCCTTTCTCACATCAAGTACATGATCAGTTGGTTGACGTGATGCTGTTGAGTACAGGAGTGAAGATCTCCCAGCTCTTTGGTCTGCTGGGGGTCTCCTGTGTTGGGTCCTTTCCCTCCTGCCTTCACGCTCTCCCTCCCGCAGAGTTTCGCCAGGTGCAGCCACTGTCAAGGGTACAGGGAAGAAGAGTCTGTGACCATCTTTACCAATAAAACACGTCACTATTCGCTGTAGCATCTGCCTTTGTTTACTGAAAAGAGCTCTGTGGGGTGAGGACAGTTTAGGGCTGGTTTGTCTTCTGACCTCAGAACATACATTCAGATTTCTGGCTAGTTAAGGGTTTACTCAAATATAACTAAATATTTTGACAAATAACAAACTAACCTAACATTTTGGCCATTTTTATCTTGTCCCTCTAAAATCGTGTATTACTTGGCATATTCCTTTTTTTGGCATATTCCTTTTTTTTTGTTTCTAATTTTGAACCATGTGTTACTACCTCACCAGGTGCCCGTGGAACTGAGTGTGGCTTGCTTTTCTTGTATTTTGGATCCTTTTTCCCATCTCGCCTGTTAGTTCCTGCCACTGTTAATTTGTCTGCTTCCAGCACTATTTCTAATTGTTTGTAACTCCCTAACTTTCTCTGAATTTAGAATGCAGTCTGCCAGTCTCCTATGGGACCTATAGTGTTAGACTATGTATACTGAGTTGGTATGGGAAAGCTGGGACCAGGAACATGTGTGAACTGTGAGCATGTGTGAACGGTGATCATGTCAGGACTTGATTGTTAGCATACTTATGTACTTGCCAGAGGTTTCCTGCGCAATCTGCTGGTTACTGGAATGTCAAGTTTGGCTGTGTTGTAATTTCAAAAAAGCCTCTTGTAAGTAAGTTGTTTTGAGCATAGTAAGCTAAGATTTAATGTTTACTGAGATTTTAAAATGCATATGTCATTTGTAGTAATTGCTTTTAAAAATAATATTCCAAATATGCAAAAATTTGTCTTCCTGGCTTCCTCGTGTAGGTCACAATCACTGCTTTGGAAATGACTAAAATACAGGCATTGGGCAGGCACTCTGGGTCAGCTGATTAAGGTACTTGTCACCAAGCCTGATGACCTGAGGTCTAAACCCTGAGGAGGCCATGTAGCAGGAGGAGAGAAGAGGTCCCTGGAATTGTCCCCTGACTTCCCAGTGTGAATCCTGGAACTTGCACATAGACACACACATACACACCAAATCAATAAACATTAGAAGAATCAAACAGGTAAAAGGTATAATTTGAAAACCGAGTGAGGAAACGCCAAAGCACTTGAGCACTTATTTTATTAATAATGCTTTACTGGTAAAGTTGGAGTCTCTCCATGGTGTTGACTGACAGGTGGCTCTCACCATCTAGAGTAGTCTGCTGCTGGATTGCCCATGGTGAGTGAGTGTGAGTGCACGCCGTAGCCTCAGCTGCAGTGGGAGATGAAAAGAACTGGAGTCTCCAGCCAGAACACAGGCAGAAGCTGTCACAGAGCTGTTAGCGTAGCCACAGCACTGGGCATAAAGCGTTTATTTCAGAGGCAACTTTAATCCACGGAGGAATCATCTTCTCTTGAGTCCACTGCTTGCAGGGATAGTAAGGCCTAGCCTAGAGCCGAGCTGAGTTGCTACCGAGGCTACAGCCGAGCAGTTGGGACACAAGCTTCTCCAGGAAGTTATTAATAATTGGTATCTGTGGGTGGTTTTAGGGGTATGCAAAGCAGGATAATAAGAAGGGGTTTTAGCGGGTGATGGGGAAGAGTAGTGACATCTGTTTCTTCCAGACCCAGCACATTCTTTGCAGAGCTTTCTTTTAATTTGCAGGGTGGAAAGCAAAGCACCTTGGGAGTTTAAGTCTCAGGTGAAGTTAAGTTCCTGTATTCAGTGTGATTTCCAGCTCCTGGCTGCTCATGGGGCCCAGACTGTTAGAATAGATTACCTACATCAGGCGTGAAGCTTGGAAATTTGGTTCCCAGTTTTCCTCTTAATTCATTAATTTTCCACTTTGATAATGTTTAATTCACCCTTCAGTGTATTCCTTTCCCAGCCCAGGGCAGTTTACATGTGTCAGGCACGTTTGTTTTGCTCATGTTGAGGGCAGTGGTTTTGTATATGCTATGAATTAGTTTGTTTTCTGTTTGTCTTTAATTTTATGTCTCATAGTCTCTGCTATAGATTATTTTCTAAATTGTTACTTTCTTTACATTCAGTGGTTTAAAATTTAATTTCTGTGCCTGTAATACCTCTACAAGATTTGTATTTTACTATTGTATTTTTTTCTGATTTGAAGACAACACATTCACAATAACATTGAGCAAATACTTTTAAATACACTCAAAAATAAAGAGTATAAGAAAAATAATATTCAAATTATATATACCTACCTGCTCATGTTTTTTCTGTCTTCCTTTTTCCTCAGCTTACAACCCTGGGAAATCTCACACCACCAAGCACTGTGTTTTTCTGCTGTGACATGCAGGAAAGGTTCCGGCCAGCCATCAAGTACTTTGGAGACATTATTAGTGTGGGACAGAGACTGGTATGTTTGTGCGTCTGTCTGTCTGGTCCAATTTGCTGAGGCACCATATGCATTGATATCACTGCTCAACACAATTTTTACACTTTTGTTTGGTTCCTTTTCTTTCAGTTGCAAGGAGCTCGGATATTAGGAATTCCCGTCATCATAACAGAACAGTACCCCAAAGGCCTTGGCAGCACAGTGCAAGAAATCGACTTAACAGGTGTAAAGCTGGTTCTTCCGAAGACCAAATTTTCTATGGTGTTACCTGAAGTTGAGGCAGCCTTAGCCGAGATTCCTGGCGTCCGCAGTGTTGTCCTGTTTGGAGTAGAAGTAAGTGCCCACTTGGGTTGGGGGAATGTGTGGTCTTGTTTATAGGAAGCTAGTGACATAAGTGGCACTGAGGGAAAATGGCCACCACTTGTTAGATGTCCTCCACCCTCAGGGCACCAGTTTAAGTGTCTTGTGGCTGTGGCCACCTTGAACCCTCACAACAACCCTGTGAACTGTATGCCCTTTTTCTCCCACGATCACGGATGAGAAACTAATGTGTAGCAGCGTCAGTGGTCAGTGCCTTGTCTATGGCCAGCCAGCCAGTGAGGAGGCAGCATCTGAATCTAGCCCAGTGATCTCCAGCCGTCCTGAGAACCACCTGCTTCAGTGTCCTGCGTTCTTATGTGTGATACTTTGGTTTCCTACAGACACATGTGTGTATCCAGCAAACAGCCCTGGAGCTGGTCGGCCGAGGCATTGAGGTTCACATTGTTGCTGATGCCACCTCCTCAAGGAGCATGATGGACAGGATGTTCGCCCTGGAGGTACGTGTTCTACTTAAAGATAAGTTGTTCATCTGGTTTGCTGAAAAATTAGGAATCTTGAATGTTCATCAGTCCCTAATAATTTGCATTTTAAACCCATGTTTGGTCTCAGTGTATCAGGACCATTACTTCTCAGAGAAAAAGTTCTGCACTCGTTAACTGACCTGTCAGGTACCCCCTTTACCTATTTCACACTTTTCCCTGGGATTAGATTTCTAGAGATGCCAAAATTTCCTTGACAGTTTTGTGGTCACTTTACCCTAGGGTTCAACATGGACTAGACATGTCTCAAGTAGCCAGGACTGTATTTTACAGAATGGCAAAGTAGACACAGTTCATACAGGTTACCAAGCAACATGTATCCCCAGACTCTGGCAGAATGTATCAAAGCCTTGTATAGATCATGTCTGCTTCCTGGCTGACACTGGATCATCCGTTCTTTCTCAGTGTTGCCTAATAATCACCTGAACCAAGTCCCTTCTATTCAAGACTGTTCAGGCCAGCACATAGTCCTGGGGAGGGTTTTACCCCAGAAGGTGTGTGTGTGTGTGTGTGTGTGTGTGTGTCCCTTTCATACTTAATTTTAATTCACTAATAATTTTTAATGTATATATGGATTTAATTTCTGAATTGTTAAACTATTTTTTTTTATTGAGAATGACAAATGGTTTGCAAGATGACTCAGGGTAAACAGCTTGCTGAAGAAGCCTGATGACCTGAGTTCAATTCCTGAATTTCACAGTGAAAGGGAGGAAGTGACTCCTAAGTGTTATCATCTGACCTCTGCATGCATGCACCTATATGCGGGCATGTACACACACACACCTAACACATGTGGGGGCATGTACACACACACATACACAACTAACACATGTATGGGCATGTATACATACAGACACACACACACACACACACACACACACACAAATAAATAAAAAAGGAATTTAGAAGAAATGCCGGGGGGTTTATTGTTGTGAGATCATGCAGTACTCTGGATACCGACTGGCTTGTGCATTGCTCTTTGTTGGGACTGCATCAGCTCTGTAGCCTACAGTGCCATCAAGTGTGCAAAAGCAATGGATGGAAGGGGAAAGGCCATGGGGAACATGTCATAGGTAGCAATAACTGGTCAGCCTCCCTTCTTGGTTTTCCCTTAAAGAGTGGAACTCCTGTTGTGAGTGATTACAGATAGAAGTTTGCTGTGTTTATTTATTTATTGGAGTATTTATGCTTATATTTGAGAATTTCATGCGGTATATTTTGAGTATATTCAACTCTTTCCAATGCCCCGCCCCTTCCCACCCTCTCCACCTTGCATCTCTTTCCATCCAAATCTGAGATTACTTTTTCTTCTTGTTTTTAAGTCCTTTCTGGTCAAGTTCAGCTTGAATTGCTCAGCTGGTCTTGGGTTTGAGTCCAGTCCTGCAGCGTGTTTGGATAGCCTAACAGGCCTCATATCCTTAAAAGAAACTGACTAACCTTTTTCTTGGTAACTATCAAATGCCAGTGGCTCCTCAGCTACTTGTGGGATTATGTGTTCACCTCCCCCTCTGCTGCAGATCTTGTGTATAGTACTAAAACCGCTCTGAGATCACATGTGCACTTGCCCTGTTGTGCCTAGACAATACTGTTTCCCTGAAGCTATCTGTCTGCCACTCCCCACTCTTACGGTCTTTCCATCTTTGTTTCCTCAAAGACCCCAGAGCCTAGGGGTGAGGAGGGTGACACCATTGTCCAATAGGTAGAAGTTTATTTTGTTAAGCCACTCAACCACTCATTTTCAATGAGTGCATTGAAAACGTTGCATTTTCTGGCTTTTAATAAATGGTGCTGCTTCTCATCACAACCAAGATCTGTGGGCTATTCGTCAGTCATGAGTTCATTACCATCCACTTTTCAAGCTCTTTTATTAACCTGACGGTTCACAGCTCCAGTCAGGTCAGCCTCCCCCCAGCAAGTGGCTGTCTTCATGCACCTTCACTGGAAACCTATTGTCATGGTAATGCTCAGACTTTGATGTATTTCAAAGGAATGCAAGCCAACCAAACAAAGCAAAGCCATGTTTGCTGTGAAGATATTTCCAGGACTTTCCTACTCTGTCCATATGAATTTTATTGGTTTATTCCTTTCTCATACATTGCATCCTGACCAGAGTTTCCCCTCCTTCCATTTCTCCCAGTCCCTCTGTCCTTCCCCTAGGCCCATTTCCTTTCAGAAAAGAGCAGTTCTCCCAGGGATACCCACTGCATGCAGCACAAAGTGTTAAAGCAAGACTAGGAACAAGTGATCGCTCCTCATATTGGGGCTGGATAAGGCAACCCAGGAGGAAGAAAAGGGTCCCATCAGAAGGAGAAAGAATCAGAGACACCCCTACTCCTGCTGTTAGGAGTCCAACAAAAGCCCCAAGCTAAACCACCACAGCATATATGCAGAGGGCCTCATGCAGTCCCATGCAGGCTCCGTGGTTGCAATTTCAGTTACTGTAAGCCCTGCTTAGTTGGTTCTGTGAGCCTAATATATTCTAAAAAGGGACAGAAAAAGTCTGATCTTTTGCATGAACACAGAAGAGTCTGCCTGGATTAAAGCATCAAGGTCAGGAATGGCAGCAGGTCATGTGACGGTGTGCAGTGCCTGCAGGTGAGGTGAGGTCACAATTGTGCAGTGCCTGGAAGTTTGGAGCTTGCTCCTCTTCGTTGCATCTGTTTATAAAGATCATGCAATTCATCATTAAACTTTTGGGGGAAATGCTTTTTTATTCTGTGAAATGAAAGTTAGTAGCGACATGGCCAGCTCCTTTTCTTCTTTCTTCCCTCAGAGCAGAATTTCTTCAGATAGTCCTTATCCATACTGCCTGTTGACTTTATTTCACTTGGAAGATGAGGCCTGTGGCATGTACTTTATTCACTGGATGTTTCCTTGGATGTGCTGACATCTGTTGGGCTGTGTCACCTTGAAGTAAATAGTTGTTCATAATTGCATGATAGATTGCTATACCACCACATACCTGCCTGACTTTGTCTATCTCAGAAGAATTGCAAAATGGACAGAGTAAACCCTCTCTTGAACTAGGTGCCCCTGTAGTTTTTGGTTTGCTGGGATATGAAGTGGGCTGGGTACTCCATTCCTGACTTAGACAGTTTTAGGTGTATACATCCAGGAACCTTCCTTAGTTGGGCTGATTGTGCAGGTATAAGAAGGGATTTTCCGAAGCCCAATGCCCCATTTTAACTCTGGAGAGAAAGTGGGTTGAGACTAAGTATGATCAGGAGTGGGCTGAACACCACAAGCTGTTGCTATTGTCTGCTCACTTCCTCCCAGGCTGGAGAGCGCAAGCTCTAGGGACACACCTAGGAGCCTGTTCTAATAGCTTTGCATTTTCTGTACCACACCTTCCTTCTCACGTGGGTTCTTTGCTTATTTATTTTTAAACCCTCAGTTTTGAGGTAAGTAACACTGTACACCCCAATGTGACCCAGCTTCTAGCCACCAAAGATTATTAGTGTAGACACATAAGACTGGTTCATTCAGCACTAGAAAAAGTCCTTGCCTCTTCCAAGTTTCCCACAGCAGATGCTTCTGGGGATAGCTGTGTGCCCTTTGCCCTGGAGTTTGTGACTACTGATTACTACAGAGAGTGGACCACTGCTGTGGGATTCTCTCCCCCGCCCCAACCTCCTGGCCTCACCCACCCACCTCCATCCCCTGTTCCTTGAGTTTCTATGGTTCTGCTAGAGCAGCCTGGCAAAATCATCCTGTCAGAAACAGCCCTATTGTAGAGCAGTGGGTCTGGGGGACAGAGGGACTGGGAGGAAGGGAGGAAGGGAACACTCTGGTTGGGGTGAAGATGTGATGTATGATTTTATAACCTTGTTTAATCATTCTAAAAGGTTTATAATATCAGAAGTGGTGGTTCCATTAATCCCTGGGGCAGATTCTCAAACTGCACTTGAGGCTCATCCTCTACCAGGGAATTTGTAATTATGAAATGGATGTCCTTAGGTGCTGTTTTGGGGTCTGAAAAGAAGAATTTAAGAACCCTTACTTTCTTAAATGCATTTATTATTTATTATTCTATTTTGTGTAGTTGTGTAGAAAATTAATAATAAAATAGTCTGCATAGCTATAATCATATCCATAGTAGAAATTATTTTTAAATAATTAGGTACCAAGTGGCAGTTATGCCAGGTGAAAGTATTAAGATGCTCCATGATCTCCTGTTGTGATTACACTGCACAGGGTAAATGGGGATGTGGTCCTTCTTTGTTCTTTGTGTTAGAAATAAAAACACAAGAGTTTATCAAAGCTTGAAGCCAAAAGGAATCCACATTTGAGAGTGAAATGAGAGGTGAAGTGTTGCAGCCCTGAAAAGTAGGCACATGTAGAATGCTAGTGTTCTGACTTGGTTTCTGTTGCTGTGATAGACACCATGACCAAAGCAGCTTGGGGAGGAAAGGATTTATTTCATCTTAACTCCCGTGTCACAGTTGATCACTGGCAGAACTCAAGGCAGGAACTGGAGCAGAGGCCACCGAGGACTATTGCTTACTGGCTTACTCAGCTTGCTTTTTACATAACCTAGGGCTACCTGGTCAGGGTAGCAACTTCCACAGTGGAGTGGCCCTCCGACATCAGTCATTAACCAAGAAAATGCCCTGTAGACTTGCCTAGAGACCATCTGATGGAGGCACTTCCTTAATTAAGTTTTCCTCTTCCCAGAAGACCCCAGCTTGAGTTTCAAGATGACAGAAGTCAACTGGCACAGCTGCAGATACAACTTACACCACTGCCCTCCCGCTTTGCTGATGTTCGAAATGATTAGCCTTGTAATCTAGTACCTAGAGATCTTGACACTGGCTCCCTGTGTCCCTTTACTTATTTCTATCCCATTATTAACGTGGCGAAATACACATGATGGGTTTGTGACACATGTGGTTTTGAAACTTTTCTCTCTCACTGGATTTATTGCTATGACCAAGAGCCATTGTTATAGAGGAGGACCTTAACTATTGTCGGGCCACTTCCGCTGTTTTTTAAATGATCTCCATTTCCTAGCTCACTTCTTGTCTTTGTTTCTCTTTTCTAGCGTCTTGCTCGAACTGGGATCATTGTGACCACTAGTGAAGCTGTTCTGCTACAGCTGGTGGCTGACAAAGACCATCCGAAATTCAAGGAAATCCAGAACCTAATTAAGGCGAGTGCCCCTGAGTCTGGTCTGCTCTCCAAAGTATAGGGTCCTTGAAGGATCTGGATCCTGGATGGGACTGCAAGCCAGACAAGCTCTTGTCTCTGCTAAAACTAAACCGTTAAGTCAACTGCAGCTCCTCCTCCTTTGCAGCTCTTAGGAATACTTAACTGGCTAGACCATTGGGTACAAGCATTTAGTTATGATGTCAAGGCTTCAGGTGCTGCTATCTTCTTTGTTTCCTAATGGGCTTTCATTTATTAAGACAAATTACAATGGAGGTGCCTGTTTTGTCTACACCATGTATTCCAACCATACCTTTCCAAAGTGCTCCCTCTGGTGAAGTTTTCTTAAATTGTGCACTTTACAGAAAACAAACAGAAGCATCTACCATAATCATTTGACTTTTCTATTGTTGCGAAACATCTGTTGTAGACCCAGTGTTTTCATTTCACGGGCTGACTGATGAATGATTCTCAGGGTGAGAATTGACAAAACAGGACTCTGGATTGTCCCCTACTTCTCTGACTGTAGAGTTGCTGACTGAGTGAGGTGTTTTGGTTTAACCAGAGCAGATTAACTATTGTGTATCTGTCTCGATGGTACTGCTTTTCTCATTTCTGTTACCATCTTTGTGGATTTTCTTCCCCTGGCTAACGGTCTACACTAACTTCTTCTCCCACTGGATGTTTTACATCCCTATTGGTTATTTTAATTTTGTGAACAGATGGGAGTGACCCTAACATATTGCCTTTACAGTCTTTTTGAGTGCATCTTTCCTTATATACATGGGAGTTAGTGGGGAAGTAAATACGATGTAAAATGTAGTTTTACATATTCCCGTATTCCCCTCTGTATCTTCTCTCCCTGCTGTTCAAACGTTGACTCCGTGGGGGGTAGGTAATACTATGGTCATTTGTTAACCCATCAATAAGTTTATTCTCATTTAATTCTTATTAGTGCTTAAAAAACTTTTTAGAGTGTGTTGTGATATGTGGAACATTATTCTCTTTGTATTAAATTAAAGAAAGTATATTATGTGGGTGAAATTGTTTTGTTTCTCATGGCTCCAGGAGTACTAGTCAAAGAATTCTAGTGACTTTTCAGAGGTAACAGATTTTACATTTGTAATCCTACAACTCATGGAAACTTTCACTGGAGGAGAATCCTTTGCAGGCTCAGGCTGATGGAGTTGCAACAGGGCCTTCCTGTTGCAGCTCTAGTAATGTGCTTTGTTCTTTGAGCCTTGGTAAGATACCATAGCCTGACTTCTTCATGGTGTGCTCAGATGTTTGACTTAGAGCAATGGTTCTCAACCTGTGGGTCCCAACCCTTTTGGGGGTCAGATGAGCCTTTCACAGTGTTCAATCATCAGATATTCTGCATATCAGATATTTACATTATGATTCATAACAGTAGCAAAATTACAGTTATGAAGTAGCATTGGAAATCACTTGATGGTTGGGAGTCACCACAATATGAGGAGCTATATGAAAGGGTCATAGAGCCTTAGGAAGGTTTCGAACCACTGTTCTAGAAAATGAGTGCAAAGAAACAGCATATAGTTATCTATATTTTAATAGTGCTTTTCATACTTTTATTATCTGGAAAGTTTGTGAAAGTACGGAGTCTATCTTTTTTTCTTCATTTAAATTAAAGACAAAACAAAAAAAAAGTCATTGCCACCGGTGAAACAAAGATTCAAGTTAGAACAGCTTCCTTCCCTTGTGCCCAGGCCTCTCCCATCTCAGTGAAACACTGTGCCAGTGAAGCGTCCTTACAGCTGAAGCCAGCTATGTGACCTTGGATTAGTGTCCTGTGACTGCCCTACCAACATGCCATAGACTCCATGACTAACAACCATAGCCTGTTTTCTTCTCAACTGTGGTAAACCTGGAGCTCACTGTGCTGAGATCAAAGCTTGTATTAGAAAGCTGTGATCTTTCCTGGAGCCTGCATGGGGGATGATCTATATCCAACAGCTCCATCTTCTAGAATCTACTACTGGTTTTTTGGTTTTGGTTTTGCTTTGTTTTGTTTTGTTTGTTTGTTTTGCCTCATAACTACCATCTTCTCAGGCAATAGTGTGGATCTGGTCCTTGGGTCCCTGTCTGACTTCCTTCTTCTGCCTGGCCTAAGATCTCATGTGGTTCCAGGTTCCCAATTAGCAACCTTATTCCACCTGCAGCCTTAACATCCTTTGGCCATTTAGCACTGTTCCAGGCTCCAGGGATAAAAACATGAGTATCTTCTAAGGCCATTCTCTTCTCACAGGTATCAGCTAGTAAATGTGAATTGAATTAGTTAAATTGTATCAGGTCCAGAATGGAAATAAGTAGAGGCTCAGAACAATTGTGAGCTCTGCCTTCTCTCTTCTGTTTTGTGAATCATGCCACAAGGTGGCAAAGCTTTTACTTTTTGATTGTAGGAAAACTGAACTGATTGTAATGCATTAAGCTTTGGAACGGAAGTGTCCATGATGCTGTAGGATGATGAAATCCTTTTCATTGACATAAATAAAGAAATAAGGATGAAAAAAAGAAGGATCTGGTGTATTGTATTTCAAGGGGCCTGGGAGCAGCAAGTGTTTCCTTGTGGAAATGCTCAGCATCTGTGCAAACTTAACCTACAATTAAGCTGGTAGTTTATTCCATCCAGGAAACTGAATACTTTGTTATGACCATTGAAATAGCATATTTCACTACTTATCATGGATTACATTCCTTCTTTCAGAATTGATTATTTGGGCAAGTATGACTTTTGGCTGGGGAGAACAATAAAGATGCCACTCAAAGGTTCATTTTGTCTTTAGAGGCACAGTGATTGGGCCACAGAGGTGGCTTCTTAAAACTTGTAAAGTAAGAGGAGAACCAGTTACCTGTGTCTATGTCCTGTGTGTTTCACTTCATCAACGACACTAGGAGTTATTACTCTGCAGTGCTAGGGGTTATCAGGGTGGAGGAACAATTGACAAGCATAGAAAAGGCCCCCACTCACCTGTGTAACCTTCTGTTTTGATGAGCAAAGCTCCTGGGATGTGCTTGCCCTCTGATACCTTTGGGGGATGTGCTCTCCCTCTATTGCTTTTTCTGTGCTATGTATCCAATAGTCTCTGTTCTTGATAGCTTTCTCTAAAGCATATTTTTCTAACTAATTTGAGGGAAAGAACAGCAAACAGTATGAAAAGTGTGATTATTTTCATCATCAAATAATTCTAAACAGGTTTCCTCATGACTAAAACTGTGATTGGTTTAGCCCTCACTGAACACAGTTGTCACTGTTAAGCTCTTGATTTGAAAACAAAAAACAAACAAACAAAAAAACCCTAGTTATCAGAATATATAGTAGTTACATAGATAGAATTAAGATGAAGTTTTACGTTCTTGGAAACGACTCCTAAAATTCTTAACCTTTGTGTTAAGCATAAAGGACACCCCTGCTCCATCCCCCCCCCAGAAGCTATCAGCTGTGGAGATCTACCCTTCAGCATCTCTATCACAGTTTTTAAGAGTTCTGTTTATTGACTACCTGTCCGGGCTGCTGCTTTTTTGGGTGGGGTGTAGGGTGGGGTTGGGGAAAGAGGTTGTCACAGACACCTTCACCTCACTGAATCTGCAGTCATCAACACCACAGCAAAAAAGCTTCCTTGACCTTTACAGTCAGTGGCAGAATGGATCATGGACTTACACATGACCTCCAGTGTTAGCATGTGCCATGGACCTCAGTAGCTAACAGACCACAGCTATCAACATGGCACTTGGGTTCAGCATTGGCCCTCAACAGCAACATGGTCTCCGGCAGCAACACAAGCCATGGACATAAACATGGCCTCAGGTGGCAGCAGCACATATCCCAATAGTAATTGTAAATGTCAAAATGCACACAAGCTGACTGACTAAATGAAGGAACAAAATCCATCTATGTGTTGTCTACAAGAAACACAGCTTTAAAGATAGACATTCTCCCAGAGGACAAAGATACTCTATTCAAATAGGACCAGGAAACAAGGTGACATTGCCCTCATTATCTAACAAAACAGACTTCAAGCCAAAACTAATTAGAAGAGATGAAGAGGGACACTTCATTCTAGTTAAGGGAACAGTTAACCAAAAAGACATTACTATCCTAAACAAATATGCATCGGATTCTAGTGTGCCCAATTTCATAAAGAAGTGTGCTACTAGATTTAAAGGCAGATGATGACAACACTCCACTTCCCAAAAGACAGGTCACCCTGTACAAAACAGAAACAGAAATGTCAGAATTAAATGGCATCAAATGCACTCTACAGATATCTACAGAATTTCCCACCCAGACACCACATAATACACATTCCACTCAGCAGCATATGGAAGGTTCTCTCAAAAAGATCACATCCTGATATACAAAACAAATCTTTACAAGTTCAGATAGAAATAGCCCGTATCCTATCTGAATACAATGTAATAAAACTTAAGTTGACAGCAAACAAATCTCTAATAAGTTCATAAACTCATTGAAAGTAAACCATTACTGTATGATGAATGTCAAAGAGGAAATCAAGAAAGAAAGAGTCTCTTGGAATGGAATGAAAAGGAAAACAATGCAACAGAACCTCTAAGACATTATGAAAGATTTATGTTATGCCTCTATGTGTCTATGTTAAAAATCATAAAAAGCAAAAATAAATGTAATGATGCAATTTAAAAATTTGGAAAATAATCCAAACTGAAGCCCAGTTAACACCAGGAAATAATAAAATCAGAACAGAAATTAATAGAAAAGTCAATGAACCTAAGTGCTTGTTCTATGAGAACCCTCAGATAAGTGTAGTTCTCCCCCCTCATCAAAGGAAATTTCTCTTTGCAGCAGGTGGAGATCATTGCAGACATCTACAGCCAATTCTGATGCAGTGTTGTGAAGCCCAGCCTTAATGGGTACATCTACGGTACAACTCCCAAACCTAAGTCTCAGGGATTGGTGGGGAAGAGGGGCTATGCAAAAACTATACAAGCCAGAGGCTCAGGGAGTTTGCTGGGATATTGTGACACCTAGCAGTGTAAGCAATGTTATCTACAAAAGTCTCACCAACATGACTGCCTAAACATGAGCATAGCAAGGACAACAATACGCATGAGAAGGTGGATGAGGGAAATCCCGTGATCCCTCTGTGCTATACAAAGAATTGTAGGTAACGAATGAATACTGAAGGTGGTAGAAGAAGGCTTCCTTGGGGAAGAACACAGCAGCTGGTTATCCGATACCAAATTGTCAGCTTCAAAAACATGTAAGTAACATTATACCAACTTAGCAGGTTGTACTTAGGTATTTAGGGACATGTATGCTATGTATGTAAAAGGAATTTAAAAAAAAAAAAGAGGCAGGCCATAAATAACAAAGAGGCATGTATGGAAGGGCTTGGAAACAAAAGGACAAAATGATGTAATTATGATATAATTACAAAAACAAACTAATTTTAAAAAGGAGCAACTGAGCTTCTCCTGACAGATGGCACTAAGTGTGAAAAGACTTCTACTACAAAGGAGACTTTGAAGATGGAAGAGTAAAATGTGACCTTGGGTTTGGTGGCCCATGTCATTAACCTCAGCAGAGACAGATCTCTGAGCTTAAGGTCAACCTGATCTACATAGTGAGTTCCAGGATGAGGGGGGGGAATGTGGCTGGTTGTCCTGATGAGCTAGCAGCCTTCTTGGTAACAATCGGTTGGGAACCTGGGCCCTTTGTTGAACCCCATTATTTCCCTGGAGGTACTCTGGAGGAATTTCGTCCTTGGAAACTAGAAACTGAGGCAGGTCTGCTTGGTACTTTGATGTCTCTTTCTGAGACCTGAGCAGGTAATCCAGCCTTTCTCAGTCAGATTCAGTTTGGGAAGTTTGGGATGCCCCCTGGAGTCAGCCTTTATACACTAGCCACTCTCTGAGGCCTTGAATAATTAGGAAGGTTTGGTGGCACGAAACTGGCAATAGGAAGAGGCTAGAGGGTAAGGAAGACTAAGTGAGGGGCCTCTTAATGCTGTTAGGAAAGGATTCCCAGGTATAGTCTGTTGGGGGAAAGAATGCTTAATAAACTCATCCATCCCCCAAAGTGATCTTTGGGTGCCACAATTTGTCATTGGGACTTTAGGCAGAGGAACAGACAATGCTTAGTCTCATCTAGAATGGAATTTCAGCAACAGTGGGTGTGTGCTGGTGTGCTGGTGCCAGGGAAGTCCAAAAGAGGGTGTGGGATCCCCTAGAGTTGGAGTTCCCAATGGGTCAAAGCTGCCCCATAAGGGATCCAAGCTCAGAGCTTCTGCAAAAGCATTACATACTCTTAACCACCATGCCATCTCTCCAGCCCCTGAAAAGAGTTTGGCGTTTTTAGTTTTTCTTCAAGTATTTTTATCTCATAACAGATATCTGTGCTCTTTGCCAGCAATACATTGATTTGGACTTTCCCCTTAGTGTCATTCTGCTTATATACCAGTTAGCTTTATTAAGTTCAATAAACTCATGTGTTCCTGGTTTGTTCTGTGACAGCAATGTCTTTATTATTCTAAGACTATCTGCCCTGTTAATCACGTGATCGTTATCATAAAGAAAAGCCTAGCAGATTGTACGGTATCAATGTTATTTTGCTGTTTTTATTATCATAACAGTGAGGAAAAGGAAGAAGGAAACAAAGCATGTTGTGAGCAGAAGAAAATTAGCCCTGTCTCTTCTCAATTAACTACCAGTTTGTTTCCAGGAGTCTCATACCACATTCTGTTAATAATACAGCAATTTCCCTGTTAGGCTGGCTTTCTGTATTTTTCATTGCATAAAACAGTCAAGTTGGAGCACACCTGTCATAGAAGAAGCTTCGTGTCTTGATGTAATTGTTAGTTGTACTGTATATTTTCTTGGCTTCAGATCTGTTCATTGTTCTTGCAGCTGTTTCCTTGTTCAACTGTTCCTCCCACTGCAGACAGTAAGTGCAAGAAATTGAGGCGATGTGTCTCAGAACCTATAGTTAATACACAGGCACCCATTGCTAATAAATATTGAATGTGTACAGCTTTGAATCGAGTCTCTGTAAAATGTAATTTTTGTTTTTGAAATAGCCCATTTGGCATCCCCAACTAAAAATATGGATTGCTTATAAATTAAAATAATGAAAATCTGGGGCCTTTTTCTCTAAAAATGAAGACCCTAGATACATGAGATAGATAAATGAAAAATGCAAACAAATTTGTTATTATTTAAATTTTAGTATCTGTTGCAATATATGTATGTCTTTATCCTTTTTGCCTTGTGAGGTCAGCAATTTATTCCTCCAGCTAGACAGGGGCATCTTAAATAGAAAATTGAATAACAAGCAGGAGTGTCTCAAAGGTGAGTGACACCCTTTGTCTCCAAAATCAAAAATAGAATCACTGAAGAACAAAATAAAAAGATTTCCCTTTCCATGCTGGAAGAGATTTCAGTGGTCCTTTGAAGGATTTCTTTTAAATTTGTTTTTTTCTCTTATTTTACATATCAATCTCGGTTCCCTCTCCCTCGCTCCTTCCCATGTCCCTCCCCCCTCCAATTCCATTTCCTACCCATTCCACAGGAAGGGTGATGCCTTCCAGGAGGAATCATCAAAATCTGCCAAGTTATTTGGAGTAGGGTCTAGGCCCTCCTTCCTGCCTCTAGGTTAAGGGAGTATCCCTCTATGGGAAATGTGCTCTCAAAGTTCTTTTGTGCACCAGGGGTACATCCTGGTTCTACTGCCCAGGCCTTCTAACTGAGACCCATGTTCCGGGGTCTGAGTTGGCCCAATGCTGGTTAACTTATATGCCATCCTTTGAAGAATTTTTTAAGTGAAGGCATTATAATTCCTAATTCTTTTTAATAGCTTTTAACAGTTGAAAATTTTGTTTTCAATTGAAAATAGTTTTTTTTTCTGACAATGTATTCTGATTACCATTTCCCCTCCCCCAACTTCTTCCAGATCTATCTTGACTCAACTCTCTACCCACTCAAATCCACACCTTTCATTCTCTCTAATTAGAATGCAAACAGGTACCTAAAAATGATGGTAAAATAAGATAAATGAAAACAAACTAGAATATGACAAAGCAAACATACTACTAGGATATAAACAGCTAAAGAAAAAGCACACAATCACACACACACACAAACACATAGACACAGACACACATTGACACAGGTGAAATCTCACAAAACCCAACACTGAAAACTATGATATTTCCACAAAAGACATGTAAGGGAAAAAAATAGCTAATTAAATAAAAATAATGCCCAGACAAGACATTATGAGACAAGGAACTTCCAAAATGCCATTGATTTCATTTTGTGTTGACCATCTACTGCGGGGCATGAGATCAATTCTTAAGTATGGTTTGTACAGCCAGTGAGACTTCCTTGGAGAAAACAAATTCTTCCTTTGCCAGTGCTTGTCTATTGGAGATAGCTTCTGGGTTAGGGATTGCATCCACTTCTTCTCTAGCACTGGGATTTTACCTGGCTTGAACCCATGCAGTCCCTGTGGATGCTGCCACAGTCTCAGTGATTTATATGTGTGTCAATTCTGCTGTATTTGAAAGGCCTCGTTTCTTTGGTGTTGCCACCCATCACTGGCTCTCTGTATCCTTCCACCTCCCCTTATGTAGGGTTCCCTGAGCTCTGTGGGGAGGAATTTGATGGAAACGTCCCATCTAGGACTGTGTTCCACTTGGGAATTTCTTATCCTCAAGTTGAAAGCCCAGATTAAATTCTATCATGTCTAAATTCCATTGCAGTTCTAATTCCCATGCATCAAACAGTTAACAATAAAAATGCACTTTTAACAGATGTCTAGCAAATGGCTCTCACGTTAGGAGATGCTCCTTGGGTTCCTGGCACTTAGTAAAATTTAAAGTGGTGATCCCTATCTATGATAACTGAAGAACAAAGTGAATGAATAACCCTGCCCAATAACCTGTAGACAAGCTGGCTGGAAGTGGGCAGGTCAAAACATTAGTCCCACATATTCAGCTGGAATGTAGGAAGTGATTCTGTAGTTGTCACAGGATGCCATTTCCTCCCTGCCTTCCTGGGAGCCACATAGCTTGCCAGGACCTTTGAGCAAGCCTAGATGGTGCTGGAAGCAGGGGCAGCGATTTGGAAGCTCATTACTTCCAATATTTTTCTTGTTGTACTGGACAACTCTCTCTGTGATTTCAGATAAACTTTAGTGTTTGTTTTCTCAAGACCTTCATTGTTACATTCATTTCTTTAGCAAATTCATTGAGAAATTTGCAAAACTGCTAAATAAATAAGCTAAATTCTAAGTGTCACTATTTTTTTTTTCAGATTGCATTCAGACTTGCAATTTTCTTAGCAAGAAACAGTGCTTTCAGCTCATCCAGCCTCTGATTTCAATCCTTCCAGTGATGACAGCTCATTTTCTCTGTGTTGAATAGCCACTGACTTTGACAAATTACTTTATACATATTTTATCTTTTAATAGTTCTGTGCTTATCTAAAACTGAAAGCCTTTAGTTCTTCAGAGTTTTTGAATATGTTATATATTAACTTATGGCCAGTGAGCTTATTTAGTGGCAGACATGATCCCAACCAAAATTTGAATGAGTTTGTTGCTTTAACAGGAGTGGGGGTGTACACTATGCCTTTTTCTTGCTTTCTTCTCTTACTGAGTGTTGTGATTTGTTTGGAGTAATTAAAATAAAATCAGTTGCTATAATGATCAACTGTGTGAATTTTTAAGCTAAACTGAGACAGTCATATCTGGGATTTAACGTCTCCTCTTATGAAGTGATCACTTTGCCTGCCAGTGTTTTGTGGAAGCTGGCAGTAGACATGGCATTTCTGGATCAGAAACAAAGGCCCTTGTTCCTCGTGTCTCTGCGAGCAGACTGGGCAGCTCTCCGCTGACTTGCTTTGCACCCACATCCACTGAGGTGAGGTTGTGAGCCAGATGGATGCCCTTCGGGGAATAGGTTGACACTGAATTTTTCCATTATGAAGTAAGCAAACCTACTCTATGCCCAAAGTCGTCATTACCTCAACAGTCAAAGCTCCCTGATCAGCCCAGAGTAATGGCCTGGGTAGAACATGTTCAGAGCCTTGAAGTCTTGGTACTCTTGGCAAAAAAAAAAAAAAAAAAAAAAAAGTAGTAACCCAAGGATTATGGTTCCAGCTCATGCTACACTAACCTCCTTCTGAGGTAGCATCAGGCTTTTCCATGGGGTGTGGATGAGTTGGCAAATACCTCTTTTCACCTAAAAACTGCTAGTGGGATGGTCTTTGAAAAACCTTACTTAGGGCTGAAGATTTGACCCCAGAATTTTCATATACCTAAGCAATATAACACCACATGGGCTGATTACCCTCCCGATGGGTTACTGGAATCTTAGGAGAAAAACTCGATCACTGTAATTGTTCAGTGAGCCCTTCACATGGTTTACAGAGTCATCCTAGGAAAAGCAGTCACAACTGTAGACTGCTCTGAGGGGGCCTGACTTTGCCTTTCATTTTGCTTAATAAACAATATCAAGCACAAGGAGGTGGGTGGCTTGAAGTACACACACACACACACACACACACACACACACACACACACACACACACACATTTTAGGCCATTTTAGATGGGCTGCATATTCTGAGCTCATTTCCTTTTTATCAACTGAAGGACACATGAATATTCTTAAAGCAAAGATGAACAAGACTTCAACACATGATCTTTTGAAGACCACACTACATCACAATCGTAGAAGACTTTCATAGCTCAGCACATCTTTGTTGTATTTGTTTGAATTTACTAGCAATAGATCAAATATTCCTTACCATTCTCTTTGATGGGATAGAACATCTACTCCAAGTTCATAGTTATTTATTATATGTATTTCTATGACTGTGTGCATGTACACATGAGTGTGTGTGTGTGTGTGTGTGTGTGTGTGTGTGTGTGTGTGTGTGTGTGTGTATAGGAATATACACAGTTGAGAGCATGAAAAGGTTAAAAGACAACTTGCCCAAACTGGTTCTTCCCTTCCACCACACAGGTTCCAAGTATCAAACTCAGGTCATCAGGCTTGGTGACAAAAGCCTTTACCCATGTGGCTGCTGACCCCACATTTACAATTTTGAAGGAGTTTATAATATGGTGACATGAAGAGCTACATCTGTACTGGGAATGCAAAAGGCATGGGTGTAAAACGTTTCTACATGGCATAACTCAGACACCTGACTGTAAAGTGGGAACTTTGACAAGTGTTCTTTCTCTTTTATCTGATTGAGTTTGTATAAGCTGTCAAATAGTACTTTACCTCAAACTCAGTTAAGTACCTGGTGTTATGTATGTGCTGGAACTTGCAAAACATAAATTCTGTTTTACAAGCCACACAACTTAATGTTGGGCTTTGAAAATCACTCTGTGCTGAAAGGGCCACCTGTTATACCAGAGAGGTGTCTAAACATCTGCTGGGAAGGCTAATTCTTTGTTTCAGGTGCAGTCATTTTTGATGAATGATAACAGCACTCCATCATGACAGATGACTTGGGTTCCTGTGTGGCTAGGCCCTGCTGGACCTAGAGCCCAGAGGGCAATTCTGAAACAGGAATACATGAAACAGAACAGGCCCTTCACAGCACAGAGGACCGTTCTCATACTTTGTAATAGTCAGCCAGCCACCACTTGGCTCCCCAAGTTGCCACAGGAAAGTCCAGAACCATTTGGAGCTCCAGATCCATAGTGAATGAGAATCCTGGCTGGAAGCTCTGTGGTCTGTAAGACCACTTTGTAGAATCCTTTATCAACTGTTATGAGCAGTTTTACCACCAGTCTGGTCCCAGTGCCACATCAGTCCCAAAATAACGCTCAGAGACTCTATTAGCTATCAAGCTGTTGGCTAATGGTGAGAGCTTTTTATTGGCTAGCTCGGCCTTAAATATTAACTCATTTCTATCAATTTAAGTGTTTCCACTTGGTCTTATCTTACTGGAAAGAGGATCCGGACCTCTTCTCTCACATCCTGCATCTTGACTCCTCTCTACTGCATCTCCCACCATCCTCCTTGTCTCCTAATCCCGCCTATTTTGCCTTTCTATTGGCCAACAAGGCTTTATTCATTAACTAATAAGAGAAACACATTTACAGAATGACATCTCCCATCAATCAACTATAAGGGAGGCCTTATTCTAACTCTTCCTCAATTATAGTTTGTCAGCTGATCTTCAGTATTTCATTCTCTAAGCTCTCAGAGGCAGCAGCCAATAGTTTTGCTATGTTTTTAGAATCACCTGGAGAATTTTTTTTATTAATTCTAAAGCCCACACTCAACATGTTTGAAACCCAAATATCCATGCCTGACACCAAGATGTGCTTGGCTAATGTTTGTAAAAGCTCTGGGAATCTCAAACCTTATCCCAGCACCTGGCTGACCAGAATAAGGGAAGACTGTGGGCTCTGGATTTTAAGTCATGCTCCAGTTAGAGGCATGGTAGTGATTTTTCTTAATTATGTAATTGAAAGACATGCTTCATTTAAAAGGTGAAATACAACAAACACAATCCTCAGGTGGTTGTACTGCTTGGTTCTGTAGTGAGATAGACCCTCAGTCCCGAGTCTTAGGATAGTGCTGTACTCCACTTAGGTGTCTGTGGAGGTCAGAAGTAGGGTAGTGCATCCCCTGGAGCTGGAGTTATAGGTGGTTGGCAGCTGGGACATATGGGTCCTGGGAACCCAACCCAGGTTCTCTGGAAGAGCAGCAAATGCTCTTAACCACTGAGACATCACTTCCTTCCGGGATAGTGGTTCTTAACCACTGTTGTACATTAGCATCTGAGAGCCCTTAAGAAGTGTGTCCACATGCAGGTCTACCTTAGGTAGCTTGACTTAATTATGGCTTGTCCTTGGCATGCATGTTTGAAAGAAGTGCCACAATGGGAAGTCTGTATATAGGCAGGATTGGAAACAATGATTGCTACTGCCTCAATTTCCCTCCTTCTGTATCCTATGAATTTGTCTTCACCCAATAAACTTTCCCGCTGTGGGGTCATCTGGCCATTGTTTCACACTGGGAAAACTCACTGGAGGCTTTCTGACAGCCAGAAAGCACGTTAGATCTTACAGTTGGAGATGTTTTCTTATGCATTCTAATTCTCTCCAGCTACACTCTTGAAGGTACACTTACAAGTTAGTCAGTGCTTGTCTTTAAGCAGGTAATCCTTCATTCTGATTTTTAAGCTAGCTTCAATACAGATTACCTGCAGTCCTATTTTTAAAATGAGGTCAGACAGAACTAGGCCCTCTGCATGTGGGCAGCAGTTGTGTGGCCAGGTCTGTTTGTGGGCCTCTGGCAATGGGACCAGGATCTATTCCTGGTGCAAGAGCTGGCTTTTGGAGCCCATTTCCTATGATGGGATGCCATGCTCAGCCTTAACACATGGGGGAAGGGCTTGGTCCTGCCTCAACTTGATGTACCAGGCTTTGTTGACTCCCCATGGGAGTCAATCCTTTCTGAGGAGTAGATGAGAAGTGGGGGAAAGCAGAGTGAGAGGGGAAGGAGTGAAAAGAGGGGAGGGAAGAGGAACTGTGGTTGGTATGTAAAATGACTAAATTATTTTTAGAAATAAAATGAGGTCAGGATGCAACTCCCTACACTGGCTGTATTTTCAGAGGTCTAGATAATTCTGATCAAGGAAGGGTTCCATGGTTTCCTCCCCAGGAAGGTCAAAGAAATGCCTCTGTTATGCAATTATCTTAGCAGGATCTTCATAGGCCCAGGAACCTCAGAAAAGGCAAGCATAAATCACCCTTTGTACATTAGTCGAGCTTCTTCTATCCCTTGTACGACCATTTGTGAGATGAGTCCACAGAGTGTTTATAAATATGGAGAACTGTATCCATTCTCTGTCATCACCTTAACCTTGGAAGGTACATCTTTCCCTGGGAGAAGACAGTAATTTTGCATGGTGTGTGCCAAAGGTCTCAGCTCCCTTCTCTTCAAATCTAGCCAAATCACAAAGATTTATTATTGCTTTCTTTTTTAAAATACATGATTTTTCAGTCATATATATGAAGGAAAAAGAGAAAGAAAAGAAGAGAAGAGAGGGAAGGAGGGAGAAAGAGAAAGACAGAGGGAGAAAGGGAGGGAGGGACAGGGAGGGAGAAGGGGATGGAGGAAGAGTATACTTTTTAAGGTCTTTGAACATATTCATAATTACTATTTTGATGTCCTTGTCTTGTGCTTTGTTAAGACATATTGACTGTTTTTCATGTTTATGTTTTTCTCTGAGATCTAAGCATCTGGGGTTATGACATTTGAAGTGTTTCTTGGTATAGATATCTGGTCCTATCTTCTTTGTTGGGTGGGTGTTCCATTCTTTGGTTATCATTTTCCACTCTAGGTCCCAGCCAAGTGTGGTAACTGTGGGGTCCTCGATTCCTAACCAAGTGTGGCACACTTGGGATCCCTGGTAGAGATCAGTACTTAGTCCTAGCCAAGTGTTGTGGGGATGAGGTTCCTGGTAAGACCTCTTCTGGGGTCACAAAGGAAAGTAGATAGGCTAAAATGATTTGCTAAGAGATGCAGCTGGAAGAACTAGGGGGTTTTGAATCTGACCAAGACGCTGAGTCATTAGAGGAATGGGTGTGGATTATGAGAAGGGGCTCCTGCTGGTACCCCACAGCAGGACTAATGGTAGAAACCAGAATGAAGGTCAGGCAAGAGCAAGAAGGCCTCTACTTGTGTTCCTACCTCATGTGGCAGCTATGGGTCCTTGGAAGAGAGATGTTCTGTGGGTTAGTGGAGTCACAAAAGATTGAAGATGGGCTAGAAAGAGATACTGTAAGTGCTCCTGGGAAGCTCACTAAGAGGTCAAGTGCCTCAGGGATGGGGATGGGTTTGGAGCAGGGGATCAGGCAGACAGGCTGAAGCAAAACTAAGAATAAGTCTACAGTATGATTCATATATGCACACGCTTATAGATTTTTTATCTATACTATTAATTAATCCAAATCTACTATCATATTGTATATTTAGAAATTAGTGAAATGTTTTCTCAGATACAGCCAGTTTAGAAAGTAAACAAAGTTCTTAAGAGAAGAAATAAATGTTTAGACACTTTCACAAGACAGGATCAGATATCTATACCAATTACACTATTACATGATTAATAGGGCAATTTCAAAAGTCTGTGTGACTAGGTAATACACACAAAAATAATTAGAACATGGATGGTCAGTATAGTTACAATAATACATTTTATTGAGTAATATTTTGGCGTTTCAGGCTCTGTTATAATGTGAATTATGGGAAAACTTACCAGCAGGTGGTAGCACCAGTTAACAAATATGCCTCTAGTTCACAAAGCAAACAGTTCCAAATGGGTTGCTAGCTGCAAGATCAGTAGCATTCTATTGAATTGGCGCTTGAGAAGCCTGATTCCTGGACCCAGCTGTGTCACATTTTACAAAAGTTATTGATCATTAAGAACTTAGATATAAGAATAGGAAGAACAAACTGTCGGTACATAGTATGAGAAAGAGATAGAGCTGTCTAGAGCAGCCAGTTTTCTCTCTTCTTACTCTCTCCACAGCCTGTTTACTGTTTTGTATTTAGACATATGTTTTCATATATAGTCCCATGAGAGACAAATGCGATTGTCACATTGCCTTTTAAAGAATATACTTTGAAATGTCAAATTATTTTTTTATTGCTTATATATTAACATTTTTGAATGTTTTTTTCACTTCTGCTTCTTTCCCTATGTCATAAGCTGTTAAGAACTCTGGTATCATTTGGTCTGAGGAAAAGTAGTTCTGTATTATAAGTGCTTTATGTTGTAACCACTTTTGCCTAACATGTACATATTTGCACACTAAAGTGGGAAATCTTCAGTATACAGGAAGAGAATCCAAATGTTATCTATCCTCAAGATATTTTGCAGAAGAAAACACCATCTCAGTACACCAGCACATCAGAGTACAGGAATATGGCAAACTGCATATTTATTTAGATTTACTGAATAAATTGCCTAGTGAGAAGTAGGCAACTGGTCGTCCATCAATAGCCTGGCCTCCTAAATATGACGTGTTGTTCTTTCATTACAGTTATAAGAATAAAAGCTGGAGAAGGGGTGGGGGTGAGTGGTTCCGGGTGAGGGTCCCAAGTGAGTGGGGTCTCAAGGTAAGGGACACGTGGGAGAGCATAGCAGGTTCCATAGAAGGTGAGGATGATGAGGCCGGAGGGAAGGAGAGTGAGGGAGAAGGGAAGAGACATAGAGGCACGGGGAACAGAAGAGGAGAGAGGGGGAGATAGAGGGGGTAGAGAAGAAGGGGGTAGGTGGACAATCAAAAGCAGGAGAGAGAGGGGGGGAGGGAGAGGGAGAAGAAGAGGGAGAGGCAGAGGGAGGGAAGGAGGGAGGGAGGGAGAGCGCGTGCAAAAAAAAGAGAGCTAAGTGGGAAGGGGTCCGACTTTTAAAGGGGTCCTTCACCTTCCTGCAGACTAGTACTCATGGAACCCTGGGCTGACCAGAGTACTGCCTGAGTGCATTCTGACAGAGGCAGGCCAGCGTAATGCCTGAATCCTTACATGAGGGACTTGTTTTTTCATTCAACAGATTTTATTGATCATATACAGTAGACAGAGCACTGTGCTAGGGTACAAGTTAGGCAGGACACACAAGGTTTTAAAGATGTACTTTTACAACGGCTCTATCAGCACAAATAAATGTGAATCAAGCATCAGGCCAGAAAAGGGAGCCTTGAGAGGGAAAGACAAATAGGTGCCTGTTTGGATTATACCCCAGCTGAAAGAAATTAGCTGTGAGGCATGAACAGTAGAGAGGAACGAAGAGTCTAGTGGAGGAAGCTACACCCACAGAGCAGACATTGGAAATTGAGGTGAAAGGGCAAGGTACTGAAGGTTATAGGTTTTTCATCACCATTGACAAGTTACTTCCATTTGTTTTGCTTCTTGCTTGCCTTACTCAGCCAATGATAATGATGGTAATCTAGCTTTTAGTTATACTGAGAAATGCGAAATTTAATGCACTACAAACTATTTTTTTAAGGTGATAGCAAGCTGATTTTGCTGAGATATGTGTAAAATATAGGAGAGCACATTTAGGTCACTGAAGTTTGGATGTCGAGTATTGGATTTATTATAGGAGAAATGAGAAGCACAGATTCTTACAAAGAGGTGTCAGTAAAAAAGATACATCAGTGGTGTCATAGCAGCTGTTCCCAGGCTGTTGAAAAACAGAGTGAATGGAGGCATGAGAAGGATATCTCAAGAGGACAGATATGAGGTAATGTGAGCTTGGGCTCAGGGAAGGGATTTGGAAAGACTTGATTATAAATTGGATGAGAATAAGAGGGAGAAAAGATTAAAGTTCTTCTAGCAACATGAGCCTAGGGAACTAGGAGGAAGGTTGTACCTTTGGCAAGAGATTGTTGTTGTTGTTGTTAGCTCTATTGTCTTTTAATATGTCTGAGGAAAGTGAATGCATATATTATGGGAAAGAGATGGTAAGAAGTCACAAAGCACCAGTCAGCAGGGTCCAAGACCAAGGCTGAACATTTCTGTTGGGGATAATCTGTTGACTTTCAAAATGTTCATTGAAACCAGCTGCTCCTACTAAAGGTAGCAGGGGAAAGTGGAACATTAAAAATAAAAAGCATATAAAAAAGATTCCGAGAAAGAATATCCTGAGGGCTGATAGGAACATTTGGAGAGTGAAACACTTCCAAGTGTCCCAGCAAGCCAAACTCTGTGCATGAACTTGGAAGAGCAACTTCCTCTTCCTGTACAGAGATTTTTCCCACGTCCTAAAAGTCCTATCCTTATTTAAAATGTCATGGGTGGAATCAAAAGAAAATTCCTGTTGCCAGCATGTAATAAGTTAGTATCTGGCTGAAGACATCGATAACGACTAAGGCAGACACCTCACTTTCTGTCACATGGGGTTTATCATGTGAAATGAGTGGACTCTCTTTGCAGAACAAGCTGACCACCCATAAAACATGGGGGAAAGGATTAGAAATCCCTCTCAGAGCCTCTGGGAAGACTTCCTGAGCTTCGAGAGTTACAATGTTGGACCAATATGCCACACTTATTTCGATCACATGTTTGCAACATTATGTCATTATATTTTCAGATTGGGCTGTGATCTTTGAAGACTTTAAAGGCAATCATTTTAAAAGCAGCATTACTAGCATCCAAAGAAAACATAAAAATCACCAATTTATTCAAATATATTTATTCTAATAAACACTGTTGTCATGCTATAGAACATCTCTGTGTCTATAAAAAGTTCTCTACGTTGTCTTACTGCACCCCAATATTTCTCTCTTTCTCTCATCTCTGGCAATAACTATCATCTTATCATTCAACTAAGTTTAACTTTTCTAGAACTTCATGTCAATAGTATTCTATGGTTCTGTGCCTGGTTTCTTTTGCCTACAATCTGCTCTTAAAATTTATCTGTGTGGTCCATTATAGTGATGCACGTGCAGCATCCTGGCATTCAGTAGGTGAGGCATGAGGATCTAGATTTTGAGGGTAGGCTAAACTGCATAGTGAATAGAGGCCAGCTTGGTCTACATAGGGAGACCCTTGCCTAAAACCTAAAGTGGATCTCACCTGCAATATATATATATATATAGCCTTTTTCCCACCGCTGCTTTTGATTAATCACTATACTTTATTCGGAATTGTAGAATAGCCCTGGCATCTTCTTCCTGATTCATTTCAGGGTGCCATACTATGTTCAATTAAATCCCTTTAATTTCCCACAGGTTGTAATTGTTTCTCACATTTTTCTTGGTCTTGGTGACGTTGACAATTAATTAGGGAATTTGGTAAAAATTTTGAAGAATGTATTATGAGATTGATTTGCTAATAGTTTCCTCATTGATTGGTCTTCTATGAGTACTGTATATAATTACAGTACCTGAGTTAACTACTCCTGTTATCACTGGACCCAAGACTGCTTAATGGAGCATTTATTTTTGGCTCATTTTCAGAGGTGTCAGCCTTATTTCCTGTCCCTACACACTTGGGTGGAACATCATGGCTGTGGCTGTATATGGCCAAAGTTTTCACATCATGGCAAACATGAAATAGAGAAAGACATGGGGGAAGGGCTGGGAACAAGATTCCTCCAAATTCCTTCACCTCCAGAGATCTATTTTAAAATATAAGTCCTACTTCCTTATAGATGTTTCCAGAACTTTTGAAAGTAGTGCCCTCAGTAGGGGACCAAGCACTGCATATACAGGCCGATGGAGGACATTTCATACTCAAGTAATACCCTCAAGCCCTCAGCCCGTGGTGTCTCATGGTCATCTCTACTGAAAATTGTATGTAGTCCAAGAGCTCCCAATATCAACAGTTCCAGCATTTTCAAAAGCTTGAATTCAAAGTCTCTGAGGCTCAAGGCAAACTCTTGCTCCAAGGCCCTGTAAAATCCCCAGGTCACACACTTCCAAAACAGAAGGGACCAGTGTAAACATACTCTATAATCTGTCTAGATTACTGTCCTGTGTGGTCTTGAAAATGATGTGCCTTTTACAGCTGTTTGAGGGACTGTTATGTCATGTCGCTTAGGTCCAAGGAGTATGCCAAGCAGTTTAACTCTGCTAGTGACTCTGGGGTGTTTTTCCATTGCTAAAAGTAGGCAACGATGGCTGTATTGAGGCTTTTAGCCCACTTCTGTTTTATCAGTACTTTATATATTTGGGCACTCCAATAATGCATACATCAAACTTAGAATTGTTATTTATTCTTGACAAAGTGACCATTTTTATCATTATATAACGTCTTCCCTGTTTTCTTTTTTGTAGCCCATTTTATGCTTTGTTTCACAGTAGCCGTTTGGTATTATTTATCTATGTCCCTGTGTTTTTATCCCTTGCCTTTTAGTTTTTTAAAAGTTAATTTTTATGTGCATGGGTGTTTTGTCTTCATGTATGTTTCAGCATTGTGTCCATAGGAGGCAAGAAGAGCTCCTGGGGATTGGAATTAAAAACACCTGTGAACTGCCATGTGGTACATGGCAGCAAACTTGAGTCCTCTGGAAGAACAGTGCTCTTGACTACAGAGCCAGCTCTCAAGCCTCCTTTAAGTTTTATGATGTGTGTTTTATGAATATTTTGTAGATGGCATTAAGTTTGTCAAGGCAATCTTCTGATTATAAGAAGGTATTTTGAAATGATAGCAACTCCACATTGTCCTTGAAGGATCTCAGAAAAGGAACTCAAACAGGGCAGGAACCTGGAGTGGGGAGCTGAAGCAGAGTCTGTGGAGGAGTGATTCTTATTGGCTTGCTTCTCATACCTTGCTCAGCCTGCTTTCTTATAGAACCCAAGGCCACAATCCCAGTGGTGTCACCACATGCAATCTTCCTAGCCCTCCCACATCAATCACTAATTGAGAAAATGCCTTACAGGTGTGTCTACAGCCTAATATAAAGCATCTTCTCAGCCAAGGTTCCCTCCACTTAGATGATTATAGCTTGCGTCAATTTGTCAGAAAACTAACCAGCACATGCCTGTTACCAAGACTGAACAGTGTTCCCTGTGTAGGAGACAGGTTTGCTTGAACAATGCCACAGGGAGTTCTGCCTTTGATACTGCCTTCAATCAGTAATTGGCCTGCTTAAGTATACTTGCACTTGTTGGTTTCCTGTTGCTATAGAACAACTGAATTCAAGTACCTTTATCAAGGTATAAAAGTATCCTTAGTTCATGCTTCTGGAGACTGGGAGTTCTATACTCAGTGCTGATGGCATGATATGAATCTCTTCGCTGTGTCGTACCATGGTGGAAAGTAAAAGAGCAAGTGTCTATTCGTAAGATAAGGTTTGAGGGAAAGCCTTACCTTATAAAAGGTTGCTCTGGTGGCAACTAATTCATTTCCTGAAGAATTTACTCAGTGATGACTTCCCAAAGCTCCCACCATCCAGCTCTTCGAGGACAATAACCAACTCCAATATGAGGTCCAAAGGGGACAGACCACACCAAACTGTAGCACTGGTTCATCTCTCTCATTAGTTAGAGTTCTTGAAGGAGCTGTCTGACCCAATCCCACTTATGAAATGTACTGGCTTAGGGTGTTTGTTTATGAATCAATAAGGCGTGATGATGTAGACATGAACTTTGCCACACACACTCAACAGGAGGCACTGTGTAAACTCAGTTGTAAGGAGGAGGATTGGAATCTGTTCTGCACCCTCACACATGTGGAGGAAAACTAAAGATTGACTCCATTTCACATTGGGAGAACACACAGGTGCTTCCCTTACTTTATATATTACAGTCTGGTAAAAGGTTTTGCAGGTATAAATAAAATAAAAAGTGTGTGTGTATGTATGTTGCACTCGTGTGCATGTGAGTAGGGATCAGAGACAGATGTCATTTGTCTTCTTTATCACTGTATACACCTTACTTCCCCCTCCTCCCAACCTCAGTCTGTGGAGATATCTATATCTATATCTATATCTATATCTATATCTATATCTATATCTATATCTACATCTACATCTACATCTACATCTACATCTACATCTACATCTATATCTATATCTATATCTATATCTATATCTACACACACACACACACACACACACACACACACACACACACCAGTGAGGTGTATTTCTTTTTAAAATTTGTTGAGATTAGGATCTGGGCATGGTTGTGCAAGCCATTAATCCCAGTGCTAGGGAGGCAGAGGCAGGAGGATCTCTGTGTACAAAACAAGTTCTAGGACAGTCACAGCTGTTACACAGAGAAATCCTGTTTTGGGAAGAAAAAAACTTGTTGAGTTTATGATTGTACCATATTCCCTTTGTTTTTCTGCCCTCCAAAGCCTCCCTGCATCCCACCTTGCTCTCTTTTAAATCCATAGCTTATTTTTCTTTAATTGTTGTTACAGATATATTTACACACACATAAATATTCCTAAATGCATGAATAATACATGTAAGTCCTTGTATAAATATGTATATGTAGTTTCAATTTAAAAATCCCACCTGGACTCATAATGCCCTCCCAAAACCATAGACAGTTTAACAAAAATTTCAACATCAGTCACGAGAATCCCTCTTTTAATTGTTGATGAAGTTGTTCAAGAGGACTCACAAACATTATAGGTTGTTGTTATTGCCTTTGGTTGCATGCCAGAAGTGCAAGGTACGTTCCTATTGCTGAAATTCAGACACAAGGCTCAGAGGCTCCTAAAAGCTTCCTCCTTGAAGACTAGCTTTTAGGTACCAGAAGGTGCCATGCAGGCTTCAAAGGCGGGAAGTGATCAGCACTTCTGTACGGCTATCACATCTGTGAACCACAACAATGACCAGCACTGCAAAATAACTGTAAGGGTACAATAGTGGCTATATGCCTTGGAGTTTACCAATAGCTCTCTAAATGCTCATAAGACCCACTCAATAGGGAATTTATAGCTGGTACTGGAATTATAGATAACTATCCAAGACTAGTGAAGTCATGGGTCTTAGAGGAGAATCTACAAATGCCACTTTATTAAAAGCAGTACAATCTCTTACTACATTCTAAATATTTGTCCTTATATCCACAGATAAGTGTCATTCTCATATTCCATCACAGAAACTCTTTGCCACATAAAGAGATCATTATAGAAAACCACAACCAGTCAAACCACAGAATTGTGGCACCCAGCCCCAACTGTTACATCTACATTGCCTTATTTTTTGAGACAAAGTCTCTCATTGAACCTGAACCTCATTCAGCTAGGCTGGTGGCCAATGAGCTCCAGAATCTGCCTGTTGCTACCCCAGCATTGGGTTCCAGATATGTGTACTGTGGTGTCTGGCTTTTCTGTGGGTGCTGGTGATTCAAACATGGGTCCTAGTGCCATCCTCACAAAATACATCCTCAATGAAGCCATCTCCCCAGGTATGGTTTTAAGACCTCTTTACATCCCTTAAAATTAATAAAAAAAAAACTCCAAAGAACTTCTTTTAGATAATTTTTGAAGACCCACCACACATAGTTTATTATTTTTCAGAATGATGTAATGGATGCCATATAGCCTATGGTAGTTTCAACAGAACACTTATAAAAGGCTCAATAGGAAAAACTGCTAACATCAATGTTATTATTATTATTTACATTACTAATTGTATATTCTTTACCTGTTTATTTGCATGCTAGACAGGTGTCTTCAGTATAGTTTGCCAAGTGCTTGCCACATGCACCCTCCTGTAAAGGAATGTAAAACACCACTATTCTCTGTATGGAAATTTGGTTTGTGGGTATGAACAAACTATAGGACTGAAAGGGGAGCTGGACCTTTTGAAGATCCCGCTTAATTAGCATTTAATTAATTAATTAAATTACCATTTAATTAAATTACCATTTAATAGCAACTCTTAAAAGAGAAAAACATTTAATTGGGGCTGGCTTACAGTTCAGAGGCTTAGTCCAGTATAATTATGGCAGGATGCATGGTGGCTTGCAGGGAGACATGGTGCTGGAGAGGTAGCTGAGAGTTCTATGTCTGGATCTGCAGGCAGGAGGAAGAGACCTTGAGGCATTGGGCCTAACTTGAGCTTCAGAGACCTCAAAGCCTACCCCCACACCCAGTGACACACTTCCTCCAAAAAAGCCACACCTACATTAATAAAGCCATACCTCCTAATAGTACCAGTCCCTATGAACTTATGGAAACCATTTTTATTCAAACCCCCATAGTCAGTAACTACTAACAAGTGTAGAGATCTATATCAAATCCTAGGAATGGAATCTTCCTGGGCTCCTTGGAAGAAATACATAAAGCTCAAAAAAGGAGATTTTCTCATCAGGTATTCCTTGAAAAAAATTAATTTTAAATTTTTGAGATCTACAAAGTGCAATATTTTATATAAGGCTTTGAAGTTAGCCTCTTCTACACACACTAGCAATATTTTTGAATATTACCAATCTTTCAGGAATGTGAAGATTTCAAAACATGGGTAGTAAACTGTCAGGGCTACGGTGGATATCATTCCATTTTCACAATTTCCATTGGTTGAGAGTGAGCATTGCCTCCTTATGGAACTATGGAAAGCTTTAGGGAGGAGGGCTTCCCAGGAGATCTGTCAGAGGGATGGATGGGGGAGGGTGGAGGCAAGCCCTTTCACTTTGCTTGAACAGTGGAGAAGGCTAAGAGGCCAAGCAACAGGGAGATACCTACTTCTCTCCAGTACTTTAAAAAAGACAAACCTCCCACTTGCATAATCATTAAAATGTGCCTTCCTGTGACAAATATGTGCAGTTGTCAAAGACTCTCCTTGTTCAGCCTTTAATTTACTTCAGACAAGTGGCACATGGCCCTTTTAAAGATAGGAAATTACATGCTAGTGTTTTTGCTGTTTAATTTTGAATTAGTTTCCCTTACTCACATGTCAAATTCTCTCATTTATCAATAAAAGATTTATATAACTAATGACAGATTAATTTGTTTGGCTGTGTGACAAAAGACACACTAGGACGTCTGATCAAATTTTTTCATTATTCTCTAATAATTGAGCTATTTCCCTTTCCTAGTTTGTGCCTCCTTCTCCCCCCACTCGTGTCCTCCTTCTCTTTTCTCCTCCTTCCTAGTCCTCTTCCTCTCCTCTTTCTGTCTCTTTCTCTCTCCTGCATTTCCTTCCTGGTCTCTCTCCATTCCTTCCTCCTTCCTCCTCCTCATTCTTTTCATTAATTAGATATATAGTCCTCTATAAAATATGTCCTGAAACTTAATATTAACTTATGTTGAATCAATTTAGTATGCACTTATTAGCTCATGTAAGGGCATATATCTCAATTATATAATAAGGATGTATATCTCATATATATATATATACGAAATATACACTCTAATTAATTAAAGCATTGTTAATGCCTGATCAATGGAATTATCAGAATTAATATATGCTACTATCAGTGAAGACATTCAGAGATTTAATTTCTCAGAAAATGTAATTACAAATCCAGCTGGCATTTGCCAAGGCCCATATGTCACATCTGCCTGATGCATTGGATCACATCAATCTTTTACACTGGGCATTTAAAACATTCTAGAGATAAAGCTTTCTTTAAATGCAATTACAGGACCATTTGTGTGTGTTTATATTTCAAGGGCATAAATTTAACACCACTCCTGTGCAGAGATTTCAAATTTTAACTAAACTTACTTGAATATTGATGTTAGACTTTTATGGCCTCCACTCTTGCTGCAGTCTTTTGCATTGCTATGAGATGATTTGAGCATAAGTTGCAAAATGCCCCTTTTATTCTTCCTAATGTTGCATATCAGGAGTTAGTTACAATGTAATTCACTCGTGAAGTTGTAAGACAGTTTAAGAACTGAGTTATGTAAGACTTCAAATCCTTTTTGCATTGAGCTATAGCATCAATCAAAAAAATCAAGAATATATAGTTATCTGTAACATGAAATAATGGACTAAAGTCATTAGTCTATGGTGGTTTCACATTTGTTGCCCATCATTAAAGCTCTCTATCCATTTTGGGGTACTTAGCAATGACAGTCTTTATTTCCTCTTATCTTGCACTAAGCATTTGCTGCAGAGAGTTTAATTAAATGGTTAGGAGAGCAAACCCAATTTCTATCAGAAAGTGAAATGCAATTATTAATGAAGTTGTAGATGTGTTACTCTTCTGAAGCGGTTAATGCATGGCTTCTTTCTGTAAACACTAAAATGTCACAGTTGAGTTCAAGTTCCTTCCTTGCCCTATGAAGGAAAAATAATGGTGAGGTGAAGCAGAGAAAAAAAACAGCAGAGCAACTAGAATTCATACACATATTAAAATGCTAGTGCTGTGTCAAGGCTGTACTCTTTAATTTGCCAATTTGTTCCAATTCTAAAAGAAATACTTCAGAAAAATATGGAAGTTATTACCTCACAAAAGAAGATGACCTTTGTATGATAGTGTCATGTGCAATGATTTGGTGAGAGACCTTGCAGGTAACTGCCTCCTTTCTCACATTCTTCCAACAACATCACTCCCTTCACACTTACTAGTTTCTAGGCTTGTGCAGCCTTCCTCAGATACATGGCTTTGATGAGCCCAACCTTTCACCATTGCCTGTATTCAGTGTAGTGTGAGTTCCTAGCTCCTCTCCACGACGAAGTGCTTTCTGATTCACTAATATCTAAACCTGTGTTTGTTCTCTAGTTTGCTTTGGGGAAATGGAAACAGGTATGTCTGCAATACAATAGTAATGGCAAGGTTGATAAATTCTACTCCAGAGTTCGATCACTTCTCAGCATTTACTTCTGGAACCTTCTTTCAGTGGAGTTGGGACTAGTTCATCCTACCTAGAACCCCAGTTCATTGTCTACTATTTCTTCCTCAAATATTTGCTTATTCTATATCTGCCAGAGAGGTCCCATAGAAAAAGATTGTCCTCTCCCACCCACTTAAAATCTTTTAATAATCTTTTATGTCATTCAGGTTAAAATCCCAAGACCTCAGAGGAGTATTCAGATATGTTATCCTTTAAATCCACTCTTTCTCCTCACTGCTCCGTTCCAACCACAGTGGCCTTGTGTTCTTCAAATAAGTCAATCATATTCTTGGAACAGGATGTAGTCTTGGTGTTCTCAGTCTGCCTGACTTCCCGGTCCATGAAACTTTCCTGCCTCTGCTGTTTAAACTGCATTGCACTCACTTCTGACTTTTCTTATCCCTTCGAACTCACATTTCAAACTTCTACCTTCACCCAACACCTCATCTGTTTTACTATTTCCATCAACTGTGTTCTGTTCTCCTCCATTGAAAAGTGACCTCATGAAAATAATGAATTCATTATTTCAGAGCATTGCTATAGTCTCAGGGCATATGAGAGTAGTGGGTAGACAGTGGGGACTTTGCAAATACACATTTATGAAAGAATACAAGAGCTAGTGAATAGGATTACCCTAGCTGTTTCAGACATACATTAAATAGTGCAGCATATGTCCTAGAATGTTCATCTTACCACCTCTGCTTTTAGTTGTCATAGACAATTTGCGCCTGCTGTTTAGACCCTTTTTTTTTCCTCACAGAGTTTTGATTTTGCTTCAACAATAACACTTTTCCAAACAAGTTCCAGGATAGACTTTCCTTCCCACTTTATTATAGGCTAAGGTTCGTTCGGGGATGTAGCTCTTTGTTTCCTGCAGTCTGATCTAAGGACCACAAAGACCCTCTCCATCTAAGACCTCCTAGGTCCTGCCGCTGTGTCTGTGTCTTCTTGTCTTTGTCACCAGGAGCAGAACAAGTCTTGCACATTTATTGCTCAGGCTGTTCACTAGACAAGAGAGAGGTTGTCAAGAACCTGGGCTCATAAACATTTAAGATTCACACGCTTTTTCTCTTCCTAATTCAAGAACCCTTTATGTATGCACTTGGATTACTTGATAAGGAACATTTAAAAAAAAGATGTGTCATATAATTATAGCTCAAAAAATTAGCTTGGTCTTGATTAATTATTTTACCTAATTGAGATGTTACAGGCTCAGTTAGAATAATTTTATAGCTAGATCTTTTAAGTTCTAGCTTTGAGCAGGTTTTTTTTTTCCTCCCCAAAATAAGTGTAATAGCCTATAGAAAGCAATTTATCTGAAAATCTAGACTGCTCTAGTACAAATTACCTGAAAGCTGGCAAATGTAGAAAGTTGTATTTTACAGTCCTAGCCCCACCCCATCTAGGAGTACTGACATAAGAGTGAAATACTTTGTACTCTGCATATCTGTATCTTGTCACACGTGCCTGCTGTGGCTAAATCTTCAAGCAAACTTGTGGAAGAATATGATGATGAAAAATACAAATTTTAGGTGTAGTAGTTTAACTCAGGGCAGATTATCAGTGAAACCTTAGGTTTATTGAAAGAAATAGTTCATGTTTGGTGTTCATATTTGATATAAGATTTATTTGTATAAGTGCAAACTAGAGTTGATATGTATAATTTAAAAATAAATTGACCTAAATTACTTGGGAGCAACCCACTGTGATGGCTTTTATACAAATACTTGGGAACGATTCACTGTAATGTCTTTTATTCTGGATGATGAATATTTGTATTTGTGAATATTGGTATAGTTTTGATTTATTGAGGAAATAAGGATTTCCCCTTAAATCTCATGATTAAAAGGTGCTATGATTACTATCCATTGGCCTTTTGTTTATTTCTGATTTTATATGAAACATGATATTTTTCAATTGCTTGTTTTCTTTGGGGTAAAATTCAAAATCTATTAGGATCTAAGTATATGAAGCAGAAACAAAGTTTCAGAATGTATTTTTATGATTATGAGGCATCTAAAAGATAATCTTCTCTGGTTCTGATATAACTTGTCTTTTTGGAGCATAGTTAACAAGGAACAGCAAAACAAACAAACAAACCCAAAAGCTTTGTTTGCCAAGGGGATGAGAATATGAGAACCTTCACACAGAAATGTTACACATTGTTTTTAATGGATAGTCCTCTAAAGTACACAAAATGAATTTACTTAATAAATTTGTAAATGATTTAGGACTGCAATTTGGTCATTCAAGTCATTAACATTTTTTTTTCTTTTTTTTTTTTTTCTCAAGTGGATAACAAAATGCTCACTGGATCTTTTTCAATATTATTAATATTGGTTGGTTAATTAATAATTAAGTCTTTCAGTTTTGCAATCACAATTTTACATTACCCAGCTAAACTAATGCTCTTGTAAATACTACAACTTTCTTAATATTGGGGAATATCATGGTCGTTATTTATTTTGGGGTGGGTTGCATTGTTAATTCTGTGATGAGGTCTTTGAAATTCTCTGAGGTCTATGAGAAAGCTTGCCATCTTAGTTGTACTCTCTGAGAGCAGGACATCTCCAGGCACTGTGTCTGATAAGGAAGAGGAGGGTTGGAACAAAATCATTCCCAGCAACACTATTTCATACCAAGTGACAGGTCCTGAAAATTTAGGCAGCATGGAAGAGTGGGAACCTGTGTGATTTGTTGTTAAGATAATAAAAACTAAAGATAGTTTTTTTTTGTTGTTTATTTTTACTTCTTTCCTGAATGTGACCCTTCTCTTTTCAGGCACACAGACATTCACATCTTTAACTGTATTTTTGTTTTTATTCTAATAAAACAGAATTTATGCTCAAATTCTGATTTCCCCAGTGAGTTTTGATTTATAGCTATATTTCCTTGAAAACCAACCTTCACTGACAAAAAGAGAAAGTTTTTAAAATCAACTATATTTATGTGAAAAATATCCTTGAAGAATATAAATAGTTTAAAAAGAAATCATTTTATAGTATAAACAAATCCTATTTCTGTTATGTTTGCTACTAAGAAGAAATATATAAGGAGTTTGAAAAAATGAGCAGGGCAGAAGAGAGGGAGACATTGAGTTAAAGCCTGGGTTGTCTGAGGAAGACATATAGATCATCCAATTGAAGTTCCAGTTGAATTAGTGTCTAGGATGACCTGGAGTTTTCAGGTGGCTTAGATTTGCTCATGGGAAAACTGTCCAATCCCCACCCCCTACCTTACAAGTACTACTCCAGACACAGGATGTCTCCTCTGTCCAGTATGAAGACAGTAGTGCTAAAGACAGCAGTAGAACAACTGAGGTTTGGATCATAATAGGAGCACATCACTGGTTATAATTTAGGAACCAGAGTCTTCATCACAGTGCTTATATGATCAGTTCAAAAGATAAGCTCCATGAAAGACATCAGTAGTTACCAGATTGTGATACTAGAGTTGAATATGTCTTATGACATAGAGATCACCAAGGACACATCGCAGGATTCAGGAGATAACACAACATAGGGCACAACGCCTGCTCTAGAACTTTTTCTCTGTTGTCTTGCCACGCTAGCTCTGTAGATCTAACTGGTCTTGGACTAAGAGATCCATCTGCCTTTTTGCCTCACAAGGGCTGAGATTAAAAGCATGTGCCACCACATCTCACTCCAATAACCATTTTTAAATGTAAGGAAGAGAAAGAGAAAGGTAACTCTTTAGGAGGAGGGGAAAGATCTGGGTTAGGAGTTCAAATTCAAAGAGATAATTTAAATTCATCCAGTGACATTTAAATGATGACATAGTGGATGCTGGAGAGATGGCACAGACATTAAGGACATTTCCTGCTCTTCCAGAGGACCTGAGTTTGGTTTCTAGTAGCCATGTCTACCAGCTTACAACTGCCCATGTCTCCAGCTCCAGGGGACTGGATGCCCTTTTCTGGTCTCTTCAGGCACACACATACTTGTGGCACACACACTTAATACAAATTAATGTTTGAAAGATAATGTAGTGAGCAGTTATTCAGGAATATGGGCATGGACATTACCTTTGTAGATTGAGTTCCTGCTAAATTTGCTGCAGATAGCTCTTTCAGTGCTATATTTATGGGTGGCTGGGCAGTTCTGTTTGAATCACTGAATCATTTACAAAACAGTACACCCACGCCTCTCAGGCCAAACAACTTCTGAAGATGAACATTTAAGACATGGAGTTTCTTGGCCATGAGTTAAGTTCGACCAAGCAGCCTTTTGTGATGCTTAGCTGGGCCAATGGCAGCCACATCCCTTCATACAGACAGCACTTTGGCAACATCTATGCAAGTGACTACTTTGCCACAGCTGCTGTGTCTTAAATGTGCTTGAATCTGCTGCTTTCTGTGCCTCAAAGTCACAAATTTTACTAATAAAACCACTGAAGACAGTTTCATGGCCACGGGGACATCAAGACTTCAACATTCTCACTGAACTATTCATCCAGTTTAGATGCTGTCAAGAGTGCGTAGTGTGGGCTCCATCAAAAAGCACAGCAAGACTGCTTAAGGAACACAGTTTGTAGTTTGTATATGTGTGTTGTATGTTTCTTTGTGAGTCTTTTTTGTTTCCAGTTTTTCTAGAGAGAGAAAAAAGAATGAAGTTGAGTGGACACAGAAGTGTGGAAATGTGCAAGGAATTGGGAAAGGGGGGACCTCATCAGAATGAATTGTATAAAAATGTTTCAATAAAAAGTTCAAAATAAAAGCATACAGTTGTCACATTCAGTAGTCATGTGAGTAACTCATGCAAATATACATGGCTATATTATATTGACTATAAACCAATAAAATAGTCTATTAGCTCAACAATGAATACATTTCTACACATATAAAAAACACATGTTTAACTTGTGTATATACACATAACAGTAGGACATGGATAACAGCACATTATGTGGACATTGCAACCGCACAAGCTTAGCATAAATCTTTTTTGACTACACAGAGATAATGAATGTAAGCTAGTCAATGCCTTTTATTATTACACTACTCAGAAAATATACTTTCTTCCTCAGGAAATATGTTTTATTTTGGTTTACACATACTTGAAGCTGACAAGGCAGGAGACAAGGATCACTGAACTCATGGCTAAGGTGGACCAATAGGAGACTGGGGTGCTGTGGGATGCCTTTCTGTATGCTGTGACTATGTGTTGCTTTCATTGGTTGATAAATAAAGCTGCTTTGACCTATGGCAAGGCAGGTTATAGCCAGGAGGGAAATCCAAGCAGAGATACAGGAGAAGAAATGTAGAGTCTGGGAGATTCCAGCCAGCCACAGGAGCAGCAAGATGTACTAGACCACAGGTAAAGCCACCAGCCACATGGTGATACATACGTTAATAGACATAGGTTAATTTAAATGTAAGAGATAGCTAATAATAAGCCTGAGCCATTGGCTAAGCATTTATAAGTACTATTAAGCCTCTGATCGGTTATTTGGGAACTGGCAGGCAGGAAAGAAACCTCTGATTATATTAAAGTCATGCTGAAGGGAGACTAAACATCAGTCTCTCCAGAACACGGGATCCAGGAGCAGTAGCTTGTATCCTTCTGTAGCTGCCAGTTGCTCACTGCCTTCTTTCTGGAAGGAGGGAAGTGATTCCTAAGATCTTTATTATTTGCTCCACACCCAGGCTAAGTAACTTTGACCTGTGAATACTGTCCAGGGACTCTCCCAGTAGAATACCAGTTAAAGCTATTGGCAAGTTGAGGAAGTATCTATGTCAGGAAGTGGTATTTTATGTTAAACTAGTAAAGAGTGGAAGGCAGTAGCAGAGAGAATGGATTAACAATAACAAGAAATTATTGAATGATTTAAAGTAGCACTAAGAAACTCAGCATGGATTGTGGGAGCCTATTGCATTACAAGGAGGGAAAGATTGTTAAAGGATAGATTAGGTAAAAACCCTCTTGTCAATGACTTTGATGAAATAGCAAGGAGACTATTGCATGATAAGGGAGAAACAACCACAACACAGACAGATGAACACAGCAGTTAAAACTGGATGCTCCTCTCTCCGTGTCCCGCCAGAAAGGCCTTTCTCCGCCTCCTCCCGAGACTAAACTCCATCGGTCACTTCCGCCCCCTGGCTCCACCCCTCAATGGGTGTGGTCAGTGCCACAGAAGCAGACACGGTGAATATCCCACTACAATTCCCTTTTAGTCTAAAGAGAAGATTTAAGCTTGATACAAAACTATATACAAAACAGTGAATAACAAGTGTGCTCTAAGAAAAGGAAAATCGAGACCAAAACCACAAACATACCTAGTCCTAGGGTGAAGGCATAAGGGGAGTTTACAATAGAGTTGTCCTAAGCTGAAAAGCTTAAGTCTAGTACTTAATATCTAACTAGGAAGAGAGAATAATACCAAGATAGTTTAATCTACAACCTCACCAAGACCTGAGAAGGAAAATTACAATACTAGGGTAGACGGGAAGTGCAGATGGGCAACTTCCAAAAGGTGCAGTGAGGACAGAAACAGCAAGCTACCTGGACAGTCACCCAAGGTCTCACAGCAATGTTGGTACAGCCAGATATGACTAAGGCCAGGAGTATTTGACAGACCACCACAAAAGCAGGGAGGTAGAGAGGCTGTTTTACCGTGACTTGGCAAGGTTCAGCAGTCTTCTAAGTTTGTCTCCTGCAAGCATATAGGACCGCATATCCAAATCAGTGGTCAAGGCTGAGGCAGTTCCTTGCCCAAGAGGCCATTAGCCGAAGCGAGGATGAACTCCAGAAGGAGCAACAACAGTGTCCAACATACTTTCGGGAAAGTGCACGTGCTGTCAGGAGCAACAGTGTCTCATGTCAACAGAGTACTAATATATAAAACATTTAAATGCCATGTTCTGCAGGTCTATGAAGTGATTGAAGATTAAGCATCTATGTCTGACTAATCTCATAGGCAAAGGAAACATGGGTGAGGATAATCTGTAATACTCAGAACTTGGCTAACAAGCCTGAATAAAACTTCCTTGAGTAAAGCAAGGATAAATACCTAAACAATATAACTATGACATGTATATATATATATATATATATATATATATATATATATATATATCTCACATGTAAATTCCTAAAGTAGAGGTAGAGTAAAAATGTCCAAACAAGAGGTAGAGCTCTAAAGGGCAGCAAGACAAATATCCCAAATTGTAACAAATACAAAATGTCTTGAACACAAGCAATAGTATACATACATAGAATATGGCAAGTATAATGTACATAAAACATCATAAATGGAAAGATTTCACACAATACAACAAATATAAGATACAATTCTTCCAGGAAGGGAATAAACTTAATTTTACATAGGTTACCACAAATAATAATATATAACCATGTAAGCTGTAACTAATGTCTCTCTTACTGAATAATTCACAAGAAAATAGCTAATCTACCTATATTCATTCTGAATCATACCTTTCCCAACCATACCCTATTCCTGTCTAAAAGAGATAACCAAGTCTAAGTATCACCTTCCAAACCCAACCCCAAGTAACTAAAACCAACCCTATGAAGATGAATATTATTCCTAAATTCCAAGAGTGGGGAAAGGGGGCGTTGTTATCTTAAGATTACTTCCTGCTGAGATGGGACGATGATTTCTCTATGGGATCCTGTTGGAAAAAAATTTTTAGCAACCAAATTTCTATACAGAACTGGCTGTAACATATGTAGGTAGTCATTGTATGGCAAAAAATGCTTGACTGGAATTCTAATTGAAATTTGGCCAGGTTGTAATAAGAAGGTGCACCAATACAGCTAGCTAGTCATGAGTTGTCTCGAGAAAAGCAGTCTCAAACCGGTTTAAGGTGCAGTTTGTAGTCCAGATGCATCAGGTTGAGTCAAGTGGAAATGTCCAATTGGGGCCCCATCTCCTTTCCAGAGTGTTCAAAGATTGCTGTTGAGAACTGTTATAGTCCTTGTGGAAAATTTAAATATCAATATCAATAAAATTTTTAATTTTACGGTATGCATTAGGCAAGCACGATACACACCCCCCACACGGCCACACTACACGTGCTGCGCCATAAGACAAACGTGGAAATACTTAGATAAGTAGAAATGGGTTAATAATTATGGCAGAGCTAGCCCATTAACAATAATGGTAATTGGCCAACAGGATTGTATCAAATATAGAGTCTCCTGCGTGTTATTGGGGGCTGGCACGCCAGACCAGCAGCGGGCGGCTGGCCGGAAAACATACATGCTACAAATGGCGCCCAACGTAGCTATAAGAACTTTCACTTAAAACTAATAAGAGCTTAAGAAATGTTTAGAAACAAAGGAACAGAGACTAGCAGACTTCTTAGTAGCAGCATTTTCTTGATTGGATTTGTTTTGCTGTAGACAGAGATTTGCGCGGCTCCTTTAAGAGAGGTTTCCAAAATTAGCATAAGCGGCAAAAAGCCGCCTGGCTTTTAAAGAGCTCTGCTAACAATTCATTGGTGTGTAGGAGAGCTGCAATAAAGGTTTACACTGTGTTTTTAAAAATACGCTGGCTTGGGAGAGAAAAAAGAAACAGGATACAATGGTTTAAAAAAAAAGAATTAATCCTAGTACTTGGCAGACAGAGGCAAGCAGATCTCTGTGATTTCAAAGTAAACCTGGTATGCAGTGAATTCCAGGACAGATAAAAGTTACACAGAGAAACCCTGTCTCAAAATATGTAAAAATAGAAGTAGAAGAAATAGAATAATAAAAAAGCCACGTAAAGATGGAAAACACAGAGAAATTTTGGATACTATACGTGTTTCTGTTGTCTTTAAATTATTTGATTGCTGAGAAAACAACTACTAATAAAAGAAATGCTGCTAGATTAATTCAATTTATATATTTTAAAAATGCTTTGACTCCAAAATTTAAGCCTAAGGACAAGCTACTAGGGAAAAGGATTTTTATTTTTGTTTCCACAGAAAATGAAAAGCTATGGATTCTTTCCAGACTTATGTGGTTTGATCAAGCCAGACCCCCTGAAACAACTCCCCAGGTGATCCAACATTCAAAGCAGTTGAGACAAAGCCTTGCAGACTACTGCCAAGATTTCTGTGTCTTCTTTGGAACCCCATGACAGCGCCCTATACCAGCAGGAAGTAGTTTGGAAAGAACGACGCCCAAATTCCCAAATATTGTTTATAAATGTTTGTTTTCATTTATATGGGCTTGGTTATAAATGGTTAATGACACAAGCAATCCTTGTAAAGGTAAAAAAGGGAATTAAGGTATAGATATGAATACTTTGCTTTGGAATGGATTTTCTTTTATTGATACAATTTAAGGTCAATTTTGTGATATGTATATTTCTCCTCTTGTTTAGGTATTGTGTTTATATAGCTCATTAGAAAATGTAATGTAATAATTTAGTACAGATTAGAGAATTACCTATGATAGTCAAACTTGGAGTTAAGTTAGTTAGAATTTCTAGATATACAGAGATGTATTTGAGATGAATAGGCATTCTTCAAACCTTTCAAAGACCTACAGAATATGGCATTTAAAATGGTTTAGGGATTTTCTTGACAATGAGGCACAACTGCTCCTGGTAACACCACCTGCATCAAAAAGGAAGATGGACATTGAAGAAACTCGCTATGAAGTTTGCTTCTAATATGGCAAGACAAGCCATTTGGGCAAGGTACTGCTCTTCTGGACTGTTTGAATTTATGTTGTAGAAACTGGACATGCAGGACCCACAAAAAGGTGACTGCTGATGCAAGATGGACATTGCTACAGGATTCCTGCTTCATGGAAGAGGCTACCAGACAGCCAGACAGTCTCCAGGACACAGAGAAAAGTTTCCTGCCTTGTTGAGGAGTCTGGACACACACTATGGCCTATAGGCTGAAGATGGAACATTACAGAAGAACTTCGGATGACTGACCAGGCAATGAGTTGTCTCTGTCATTTCTAGAGTTTATATATTATCCTTCTGTGGTCTTTGAAGGAGTTGAAGACAGATAGTTATGCTTATAGTTTTCCTTAGTTAGGATTAAAAATAAGTTACATATAGGTCTTTAGACTGACAAAGATAGGAATTTTTTATTTAACTTTTTTTACTTTAGACAGAAAAGAGGAGGGGATGGGGAAATTATTTTCTTTTTATTTCTACTCCTTTTTGTTAACCCCCCCCCCTATAGCTAGCAAACTTGGTGGGAGCCGGCTACTTGGCAGGAGGAAGAAGGAAGAGGGCGGGGGGCTGAGATACAATCCACGGAAGGGAGGAAGACCCCCCCCCCTCGCCCCCCCAGAAAGCTTCCCCCGGAAATAACTCAATAAGGAAGAATGGGTATGAAGAAGGCAGACGCCCCCCCCCAACGAAGAGGGACAACCCCCAGCGGCGCTTTAAATAAAAGCTAGCCTGATGTATTTTACGGAGCTCCCGCTCTTTTGGCCCATTCCTGCGGGCTTGCAGAAACAATCAAGCCCCATACTATATTAGCATTTCCAGCAGGAAAACTCATTATATTTTAGGGTCACACTTGTTGCCTTGAGGATCCAGGGTGGGGGCAAGGAAAGCACACAGAGAAGAAAATGGGGGCAGAAACTTCTACACAGCCCAGGACGTCTGAGATCAACTTTGATTGTGGTGAAGATTTAGAAAAGTGAATGATTTTGAAATGCATTTAAAGAGTAAAATAAAATGTTATGAGGCAAATAGAAAAGGGAGAACACAAATTTCTGTCTTGTCATGAAAATTGGGATAGGGTACACTCAGGTGGAGGAGACACAAAATAAGAGAAAGGAGCTTAGAGAAAACATGTAGAAATTGGGTTTGGAAAACAAACTTGAAATGCTACTGAACAAACGTCTGTTAAGCAGAGATGCAAAATAGTGGGTTGAGAGTATAACTGGACAAGCTAGGGAGCCAGTAAGTCATCTGTAAACTTCACACGCTATTATTGGCTCTCTTATACATTGAGTCTGTCAAGAGAAAATGAATCATAAGCCACAGAATGGCAAATATAAAGAGAAAAATCTACACTTATGTATGTGTTCATTCTTTGCAGGAAAAAAAAAACCTTGCTGTGTTAAAATAGTTCCACAAAATTCAGTAGCTTAAAAATTTCCACAGCTTTGCAGCCATGGTAATTTTAATTTATTACTTTAAAGATTTTATTTGAGGCATGATCTATCTTAGGGAAATTGTGTGGCTTCATAGTAAGAGGCATATAGTCATGAGGGATTTTTTGAGTAATTGAATGAAACTTTCTTTTTCCTCAAGAAATATCTTGTTATATAAAATGAAAATGACTTGGTGTGCTCCTGCTGTCCAGTGTTGACTGGCTTAGGGATGCCTGGAACTGTCAGAATGGTTGAGAGAAGTTACAACCAAGCACCATAAACTACTGAACTTGACAAAACAGTGCTGAGCAAACATTATGATGGTATCTAGAAACAGGGACCTGGAAACTGCAAGTCAGAGACCTCAGCAGGCAAGCAATATGGAGGTGACACGTAGGTAGGACTGGCTAGGCAGAAACTACCTTGCATGTGTTAGTCTGGGGAAAGTTGTAGGAATCTGATTTCTTTCATTATGTCATTGTCATATCTTACTAATATTCTGTGTCATCACCTCTTACTATTAATATCCAATTATAGGCTGGGCGGTAGTGGTGCACACCTTCAATCCCAGCACTCAGGACGCAGAGGCAGGTGGATTTCTATGAGTTTGAGGCCAGCCTGGTCTACAAAGCTACACAGAGAAACCCTGTCTTGAAAATACAAAAAACAAACAAACAAAAGAATTATAACCCATCATCCCCCAAAAGTTCCAGGGTTGTGTCATTGAAAGTAAATGTGCACTCCCAAAGCCATAGAAATATTTCCTTTAAGCCCCATTGCACACCTCCACCTCACACAGCACCTGCCTACTGACTTTTCTCCCTTTTACCCTTTGAACTCCCACTCCTTCCTGTGAGCATGCCCCACCACACAGGAGATGGACAAGAGACTCAGTGTACTTCTCTGTGCAGAGAGAACATGGGACATACTCATGGTAGAGTTGACTTTCTGAACCTGTTTTCATTGTATATAGACTTTGATGGTCAAATGTATGATGCCTGTCCTAACTAGATGACCTATCTTCCTTCCGGCAATGTAGCCCCAATTATACCATTTTTATTTGACGGTTCAGAATATTATGTGTGTTTAAACAACACATTTGAAAATTATATTATTAGCTTTAAATAGGTGACTCAAGAATTATATGCACCAAAATATGGAAGTACATTTTGTTGATAGCCAGTACCTATTAAACATTTACAGAAAGAGTAAAAACACAAAAATTAAAATTAACAAGTAGAACCTTTTGTCCTCTTGTAAATAGATTCAAGTCTGTCACAGGAGTCCCATGCTTTGTGGATATCAGGGCAGTGCACCCCAAGCACAAAGCTCAGATGTCAAATTAACCCATCCATATACACATGTGTGCACACATATACATGGACACCGTCTATACATCCTCACAATGTACACAGTATCTACATACACACAGATAAACATGAATGCACATATGTGCACAGTATACACATATAAACACATGTGTGTACATATATATGTATACTGTCTGTACATGTACTTTATGTGTATATGATATAGAATACACTGTACATGCACATGCAAATATCATGTATGGAAATATATAGTTATGTATAATGTATCCTTGGAAAACTCTGGTAAGCAAATAGAGAAAAAAATACTGCCAACAATGAACTTAGCTGCTTTTTTATTTCATTGTCATAAGACTTATGAATGTCACTGAACCGCTTTTCCTGTTCTTTCAGGCCCTGTCTGAGAGAGCAGCTGATAATCACACACAGAACCTGATCACACTCAGGGCATGTAGACTCTTAGCCTCCCCCTGTAGATTTAAACTATCAATGTCAATGTGTATGGATTTTAATTTTTTGCTTTGTTTTGTTGGCTTAATTGCACAGTACCCCCTAGTGACCTGTTTAATTTAGAATTCAAATATGAAGGTTCATGGGATAGAGTTTTAATTAACAGAGATAACACTGAACTCAGATTAAAATGAAACTGCGCCTAAAACAGAAGATTCCAAAGCTTACCCCTTAACCAAGGCTGCCGCCCTAGTAACTGTCAGAGCAGGAGGGACTCCTGGGAGGAGAAAGACATCACAGGAGTCAATGTTTTTCATCTCATCTCAGTGGTCTGTGGGTTGGCTCCTGTGTGTCTGTTAAGTGGAAATTCTCATCTTTGAAAGTCCATTTTCTCCCTGTCTAGGGAAGCTTCCTGTGATCTGTAGCCAAGGGGGCTGGAAGGAACTCAAGGTTGTTAGCACATTTATCATTGGCACCTAGAGCTGGAGGGAAGATTGTAGACTGATTGGAGTTTTACAGGGAGGGAAAGACTTGCAGAAAAAAGGAAGAACTAGGAAAGGGAGAGGGGGAGGGGGAGGGGGAGAGAGGAAGAGAGAAAGAGGGAGAAACAGGGGGAATGAATAATTTTAGAGGACCTTTCATGAGACTATTTTCTGTTTATGGGACAAGAAAGACAAGAAATGGCTTTTTATTTATGTAAGTTAATCACAAAATATCCATGCTCAAATATATTTGCACTCAGCTATTTTGTTTTACTCTTTCCCTGTCCCCAGTATCATCTAATCCTGATAATTTTGGGCCAAGTCTCAGCTCTGCTCCTTGACATGGGATTACTTCAGACCTGAGCAAAGCCAAGAAGGAGGAACTGTAAATGAGGCAGCTGTCTCTTTAAATGTGCATGCTTATACACCTGGTTAGATGCATGTAGACGTAGACGGATAGTTAGACTCTGGTATGAAAAAAACAAGCATTTGATGTCTTATGATTCAATCAAGGGATGTAATGACAAGTAACATCATAACTGGTCACTTCCAGACTCACAGTTCTCTTTGGGGTTTTCTCAGAAGCTGGTGTCTTGTGGAGATAGAGCTTCAGAAATGGCAAAATCAAAACCACTGTGGGAATGGACATGGCAGGAGTGGCACTTCATGAAAACAATATTTATCTCCTAATACATAATAAAATACAACGATGAACAAGTAAGGTACATTTATAAAAACTAAACTAGTAAACGTTCTAATTAACTTTATTTCATAATTTTTGAATTAGAGATCTCAAGCGAACTGTCTGGGAGCAGCTGTGATATATCTGGCCTCTAAGGCATTCTGATTCAGCAGGGTGCGTGGGAACCTGAAGCTCAGTGGCCTGTGTTCCCCATCACAGGAGAGAAGGCACAAAGTGACAGATACTACTGTTACAGAAATCGGATTTCACTACTTAACAAAATAGACTTTTAAATTTGCCTGCTATGGATAACATGGGCAGCCATATTGCTGGTTTTTCAAGGGGCTAATCCTCAGGTGTTTGCTTGGTACCCAACAGCTGGCCTTTTTCCTCCTTAGTGCCCCAGCATCCACAGCTCAGCTTTAACTACAGCTGTGTCTGGGCACTGGCAGGCTTTCAGCAGTGAGGTGTGCTATTTGGTATGCATACCAACAGAAAGGTTAATAATAGAAGCTCTGGGATACCAGTTAATCCTTGGCAGACATTCTACTTTGATTGGTTTAGGTTAAATGCTTAGTAATCAGTGATGTGTAATTTGCTGACTGGCTCAGATGAGTTTTTGAATCAGGAGGAGATTCCTCTGAATGTGAGTCCCCAATAAGAAGATAGAAATCATTGAGATGGAAGATGTAGGGGAGGCAAATGATGTTGGGAAAGAAACAAAACAGTGACTCTAACGAGTATTGAACTTCAGTGGTTTTGTTTTTAGCAATACCTTGGCCAAACATTTTAACCGTAAAGACTGAACTGGTCAGTTGGAAGGTGGGGGAAGTCTGGAGGACTTGCAAAGCTGTGTAAGTAATTTTAACACAGTGGCTAGATGTAAATTTAAGGATAATAATAAGAGTGGCGCCGTGAAGATGACACATTTAATGACGTTGGAGAAAAGACTCATATAACTGTAACTGAATAGAAGGTAAATATTAGCGGCTGTTGAGAAAGAACTCCCACCTTACTGGGAGAAATTTTTGGTTTGGTTTGCTTTGTGTTTCAGTTCAAGCAGAATTTGCTTGGTGGAGAGAATGAATTACATATGGTAACCACTAAGGTTATTTGATGTCATCAAACCTCAGCAGATCTTCCCGTTTCCTTGTTCCATTGTCTCTTCTTCGTTCCCTCTTTGCATCCTTCTTATCTTCCTTTATATTGTGAAAAACTTTAAGCACAGGAACAACTGAAACTACTATATAAGAAATGTCTGCCTGTCCTTACTGCTTCACTGTCTTTCGTTCACATGTTTATCCAACCTGTGTATTGTGTATTTACTAAACATGTGAATCCGAAAACAAATGCTTCATCACTGGCATTTTCTCATGCCCACAATGATAGCATCCAGATTAAGAAAATATTAATTCCCTAATAGGACTGCCATTCAGTACATGCTCAAATGCTTCCTCTTTTTTTCTTTTTTCTAAGTGGATTTTTACATGTGATCAGGTAAAACCTCCATCCCATTGTGACCACTGCCAGACAGTCACTTGGCTGCCATGGAACAACATGTGCTAAACCACTGACCAGACTCATCTTGCAGCTTCTCAGAAACCTCTTCTAGCATTTCCCAGGGTGGACATTGATTGGAATATAATAGACATGAATGCTGATCACAGCTTAAGCATTCAGGTTTATTGTTGGTTCTCACAACATTTTATTTTCTTATTTTATTCATGTCTCCAACAGGTATCATAACATTAACTACCTCCTTTGGTAGCTTTGAAGCACAAAAATATAACACAGACTTTGTGTTTAGGATAATGGCATTAACTTAAAAACTTAAAAACTAGTTCAAAATGGGAAACTTTCAAGGAAGCATTTGCTAAACTTAATCACCACAGACTGTTATAAGAGCAGAGGAAAAGTTACACCAGAAACAGAAAACCAACAGAAGGAACATCCTTTAAATTTACAATATGTCAGCCAAAGAAAGACAGCTGTGAGGGGTGGAAAATTATTCCCCAAGCAAGGATACTAGGCTCACATTTGAAATGTTTGTGAATTCTAATACAAGCGAGTATTAAACTTTCACCTCCTGCTGAGTCAAGAAAGCAACCAGGTCCCTGGATTAGACTGAGCTGAAGATGGTTCCTGGAATATCCTGGACAATGATGTTTTCTCTTCAGTAAATTTGACAACTCAAAGAGGAGGCATTCTTTTTAAATATGCAGAGACACCTTGGATCACAACAGCACAAGAAAGACAACAGTATTGGGATTATCTGCTAGGTGGCCCTATGAACAGTGGGTGGGATGCTTCTTCTTGTATTATTTACAACAGTGTTGTTCATGTCACCTTTTGACACAATAAACTGATCAGTAGCCATGGGAAACATGCACATATTTTAACAGAATGATTTGTAAGTGAAACTAAAGCGTGCATTTCTTGGCAGGCAGAGAACAGATGAAAAGCAAAGTTTTAGGTAAGCTTGAGATAATATTTCAACCAGTTTTTATGAACATATGCCAGGTTTATTATTGATTTTCATACTTGTATCTAATAAATATTGATCATATTCACTCCCTATCAACCCTACTTCTTCATCCCTCACCTACCATAAAGAGTTCACTTTTCATATCTTATCATTTTTTGACATATAGATTCTGAATATGAGAGAACAGGAGACTTGATTTCTCTTCCTAAGTCTGGCTTATTAGCTTCTAGTGATGATTCCAGTTTAGTGCATTTTCTTATACGCTCTCTGCTTCACACGCATGTTGTTGGAGCACTGTGGCCAACTGCTTTTGGAGACCCCCACCATATCACCAGCGTTGCTACATCTGGTCTTGTCATGGACATTGTCAAGCTGTTCCCCAGACTGTTGGCTGAGACTCCAAAGTGCTGCTTCTCCCACTTTCTATTCCTGCCAAATCAGGAGGGGTTTCACAATCAAGGCAGTAACAGGATACCCTTTCCTACTTTGCAAACATGAAAATAATCACGACTGTCACAGTGATGTGGATGCCATGCTGCAGGTGGCAGAGGGGACCGAGTGGGTCGGTGTGGCTGTGCTTATGGTGCTCCATGATGTGGAAATAAGGAAGGCATGCTTTATTTACTCTTGAAAATGCTGTACACTCTTAAGCAATAAAGATGTGGCTTTTGAGTACTTCGTGGATTTTATCAATTGGGTAAATTGTGTCAGAACATTTGGTCAGGTGTCCCCAACTTTCAGGTATGAACTGAAATGTTTTTAACATATTCACTGATGATGAAGCACCAAGAGAGATAATAGACATTTGGGAGAGAGCTGGAACTTAATAGAATATAAAAAATCAGGACAGATATGTGAATATATCTTTGTATTTTAAAGGGAAGAGTAATGATTATAAAGCCAGATTATAAAGTAAACAGGGAAAATAGAAAAATAGGTATTAAGAATCATCAGAACAAACATATGTGTGCATGTGTGCATATCCTTACGTAATACTTAGATTTTATATTTATACTGATTATATATATATATATACTGATTATGTACTGATTATACACACACATCCAAATTTCATATTTACAACCAGTAACATGAAAGAAAACACTCCCTCATTTGAAGTTAGCACTTAAGGATTCTAAGGGAATGCACTGGAAATCTCTGAAGAGACTAAGGAGACAGAGTTAGACAAAAGTGTTAAGTTGAAAGTTTTCAGTACTGTGTGAAGTGGCATCATAATTCAAAAGCTGTCAAATCTACAACAAAGTCAGAGAAGAATCATTCAGACACGGAAACGTTTAGGTGAATCCAGCATTAGATCTCTATTCAGCCCGGGCACAGGAAGAGACTCTAAAACATCAACTATCTCTAAGACATAAAATGGTTTTAAAGCCGGTTTTATTGTTTTTGTCATTTTATTTAACAAATATGTTACAAGAACTTGATAGAACTTGTTTCACTTTTCAGCTTTCCTTTTATTCCTGTCTTAAGTTTTTATGAAGAATTCTGATGAGTTTTAATATTTTCAACCCTAGGTGATAATATGTGAATATTTTTGCCTTTTATAGTTACAAATTTGACTTTATTTTAAGTTGATACACAAAAATGAATCTATATAAAACATGGTATTTTGTAATGCACTTGTGCCTTAACCAAGAAAATTAACATGTTTGTAACCTGAACATATCAAAGGGCTTCAGCCTTGTCCTGCAGCCCCACACTAAGGTCCTTCAATGTTACAATAACTCTCTTAAAATTATTCCCAAGTAAAAGGTTGCAACTTTGACAGACAGACATCTAATGCCATATACACCCTGGTAACACCCACTCTACTTAGATGCCCCTTTTTTGAGATTGACCTTGCTCAGAATCCAAACATGAATAAGATATGAGTTACTTGTTCTTCTATATTTGACTAATTTCACTTAAGATAACATCATCCAGGTTCATCCATATCCTCAGGAATAGAAGGATTTCTTTCCTATTCCATCTTTTGATGCAGGGAACTGAACACAGACCCTTACCATGCTAAGCAAGCACCTGCCCATGAGACATGCCCAGACAGATGCCACTTTGTTCACAAATATCTACTGTACATAAGTACCATACTTTCTCTACCCATCTGTTACCCGGGTCATGAAGGTTGCTTACCTACTGGGAATAGCAGGATGATAAACAGAATGCCAAGTTCCTCCAAGGCTGAGTTTATTTGTATTTGAACACACTCAGGAGAAGGATTGCTGTGCCACACCTCTGCGTGCTTTCAAAACTGCACATGATATTCTTTCCACGATGGCTCTTCTACTCTATTTTCCCTCCACAATTATAGTAAAGTTCCCAATTCTCCATATTCTAACTGACATTTTAATAAAAAAAAAACTAGTCTGTTTGCTGTTTTAACAGTGTTAGTTGACATGATGGACACTGTGGTTGTAATTTTCAATTTCTGATGATCTTAGAGGTTCAAGCTTTTATTTTATTTTTTTCATGTATACCTGTTTGGAATTTTATCTTTTAAAATGTCATTTTAGGACTTATATTCACTTTGAGTGGGATGCTTGTGTCCTTTATGTCCTGGATACTAACCCTTTTTTAGGTGCACAGTTCAAAGGTAGTCTTTCCTGTCTCTTCACTTTGTAATTTCATTTGCCCTAGGGAACATATATAGTCCCATTTATGCAATTTTTTGCTGTTTTTATTTGCATTTTTAGGGTCATATTAAGAAATATCCTTACCAAAGCCAGCATTGTGAATCAATCACCTTGTTTTAGTCGTAATTCATAGTATGAGTCTCAGGTATTTAATCCATTTTGAGTTTTTTATGATAAATCTCTTGAAATCAACTCTATGGTCATTTGTCTATGAATAGACATGCATTTTTCACATGTGATTTATTGAAGAGACCATCCTTTGCCATTAGTGTGTTATTATTTCATCAGAAGTCACTGGGCTGTGAATGTGAAGATTCATGGCTAAGTTGTCCATGTCTGAGTGTGTGCTAACTCCATGCTGACTTATTGCTTACTATATCTTCATAGTGTATTTCCACGTCAGATAGTGTAGTGCCCCCATCTTCTGGATTGAGATTGCCTTGGTTATTTAGTGGCTTCTGTGTTTCTATATGTTTACTTGAATTAGTGCATGAATTACAATGGAAAGAATAGATTAGACTGATTAGACATTGATTTCCTGCCTTGCATCTTAAAAGGAAATGCTTTTGATATACTTTGGTATGATGAGAAATAATTTGTAAGTTTTGCTAGCTTTGTTCTTTTATCTTTCATAACAAAGGACCCATGACAAAGTCCTCCCTACTCTCACTGGGGTAGGGTACACGTTTATATCACCCAGCTTGCATTAAGAAAATGGGGGAGGGGAGAAGAAAGCACATGATCATACTAGATTTTCTGAGAAAATTAACAAAATTATCATACACAGAAAATGTGATCTATGTTATGTAACACTTTTAAATAAAATATATAGTCACATTAAATGAGGTGGAGCCTGAAGGAATTGGCTGATGTATATTTTCTGTGTACATTACATTATTTAGTATACTGGTAGTTTTGTTCATTGATTATTGAGAAAGCTCACAGGGCTGGGGATGGTGGCACATCATCTCCAGCATTTGGGAGGCCAAAGCCATAGTGAGTTCCAGGCTGGCCAGGGCCATGTAGTAAAACCTTGTCTCAAAACATAAGTGTAGAGCTCCTTTATTCTTTCCCAGTTCTCCCTTTAATTGAGGAGACAATGCAATTCACATCTGCATAATACTTTCAAATGTACCCAAACTTACCATGATATACATGTACTTTAGGATTTGTATCTCCTATAAACAACACAGGGAAGGAAGTTAGGTTTGGAAAGAAAAACTTCAGAGGCCTGGAGGAACGACTCAGCAGTTAAGAACCCTGGCTCCTCTTCCAGAGATCCTGAGTTCAGTTCCCAGGACCCACATGACAGCTCACCTTTCTCTCTAACTGTAGTTCCATGCTATATGGTTCCCTCGTCTGGTATTTACGCATACATGCAGACAAACATTCACATATATATACATAAAATAGTTAAATAAATCTACAGAGAGAAAAGGAAAACATCTGTGTTTCCATCATTTGGAGTTCATAATGATAATAAGTCACAGTAATGATTATTTTTAATACCGTAATCAACAGGACCAGACTTATAAAGACAGAAAACTTATTTTCAGGATATGAAAATTGAGTATAAATATTGTCCTTGGAAAATGGATAATGGAATAAAATTTAAAACTTTTGAATACTCTTCCAAAAGTTCTGTTTAGGAAGATTGTTGGTCACACCACTGAGAACTACAGCAGGCTGAGGAGGCTATTTCAGAGAATCTGTGTTCTGACACAGATTTTGGAGGACCTCCACACTTCACTGCTAAAGCTCCAGGAATTTCTGTATGGGAATGAAAGAAAATACAGTCAGCTGGGAAAAATCAGCATTGGCCTAACACAGACAAAGGAGCAGAAACTAGGTCACTTGACCAGTAGCTTGAGGGATAATCTATCTTCCTTTAGAGAAAGAAGGAAAGAAATCCCAGTGAGAACCGTGCTTAATAGATAAAACAAATGGTGTTTATTTTTCGGAAACACCGACTCATACTGTTGCCATCCTGTTCTGTTTTTATCTAAATGCACAGTGTGCAATCAAAGGCGAAAGGAATTAAATCAGCTGGACTTTGTGACTCCCTGAAGACTATTGAGAGAGGTTCCAGGTAGATCTGTCTGCACTAGTACTGAACAATGAGCTGATCTTTTTGAGGCTTTAAAATATAATATATAAATCCATACAACTTAAAGAATTTATATTTAAAGTTGGTAACAATTATAGTCAGTGCAGGAGCAGACTGTTTGAAGAGTGATTGAAACTATTCTACTTAGTGGGCTCTTAGGAAAATAGTTTAGCAATTATTTTCGAGACAGATAGTTAGAAATTGGTATGATTTTTATCCAAGTGCTTTTAGTTTAAAACAGTCACCAGATGATGGATACTCTAAGAATGAGACTTAAAACTCAGTGCTTCTTACACTAAGGAAGTGCTTTATATTTGAGATTAAATGTAATTGTGTCAGATTGACTTGCTGAAATCAATCTTTTCCAGTCCCCTTTCTCTTTTTATTGAAATTTCAAACAGCCCACCAAACAGAGATTATGTCAAATACTGGCAAAATGTTAAATATTGGAGGATTTTATGCTGAGGAACTGATGTTAAAACATCCATGTTTGCTGTTTTAGGTTAATTTGGAGCATTTATCCTCACAGATTGCTTTTACTATAATGAGCTTCTTAGCTCAATGAAAATCAAGTAGTGGGTAGGATGGAAATAGAATAATGTTCGGCAAATTTATTACTCAATTAAACATTTTCATGCTGTGTTATTATTTAATTCTAATACCAATAATGAAGTCACTTATTCTTAGCTTTGTCTGTGTAAGATTCAAATAAGAAAATATGTTGAAGCAGTCTTTATGTGCTATTCAGAGATACATACAGAATCTTTAGAATGAAGGCAAAATTCATAAGTGGTTTATATAGAAGTATATCCCTAAAACAATTTTATAGTCTTTAGTTACATAAAAAAGCATGATTTATCATGCTAATATATATGGTTTGCTCAGTAAAATCAAAAGTGTTATTATTGTTCAACTTGCTCCTAAATACCAGTTTAGGGGCTATCATAGAATTATTGCTATCATGGATCTGTGACAATTTTTACAACATATACATTAATGAATGAGGTTCAGCATATATTCCCACATTCAACTTGCACCAACTCAATCCATTTCCCCCATCTACTCTTCTGTACATAATTCCCAACTTCATAGGTCACTGTTCTACATCTAGGTCCCTTTTTCAGATTTCCATGCTAGAAGGAAAATATCTGACCTAGTTCAGATAGTGCAACAGCCTTCATGTTGCTACAAGTGACCAGTTTTACTCTTTCCTGTGCCTGGATGTAATGTTCTGTTTATTCATCAGTTCACAGGCTTCTAGACAGATCCCATAAGTTAGGTGACAGTAATTTCATTAATTCAGACATTCAAAGGTTGGATAGAAGGGTCACATAGAACCCCCTGGTTCACATTTGTGAGAGATCTCCATCCTAAACTCTGAAGTGGGAATGTGTTCACTTAGCTTACATCCTCACCAACTGTGTTGAAACCATATTACCACCAGCACTTGTAATGTTGATAATCTTCATTGATAGTAACTAGTAACCATTTTAATGGTGGGGGTGGGTGACATGATGTAGTTTTTTTTTTTTTTTTTTTTTTTTTTTTTTTGGGTTTGGTCTTTCAAGACAGTTTCTCAGTAGATATGGAGCCTGTCCTGGAACTCGTTCTATAGTTCAGGCTAGCCTTAAAGTAGGCTTTTTTTTCATATTTCCTCAGTGGAATGTTTTCACCTCATAAATTGCCATGTGCTGAGTGTACTGAGAGTATCTGGACAATTTACAATTTTCATTACGTGTGTGTGTGCGCACACACGTGCGTGCGTGCGTGTGCGTGCACATGCATTCATACATGTGTCAGCACAGATATGGTGCTGTTGTTCCTATACATATACACATGTGGAGACTGGAGGTCAATGTCAGCTGTCTTCATCTATGTTTTTCCACACTGTATATTGAGGCCAGATCTCTTACTTAAACCAAGGGCTCATGTACTTGGGCAGCATAGATAGCCAGCTAGCCAGATTGCTTTAGGGATACTTTGTCCCTGGGACTACAGGGATCTACCATACCCATCATTCATACTGGGGTTCCAAACTGGTCCTCACAATTTCCTGGCAAGAGCTTTTCCACTGAGCCATCTCTCTAGCCTTTGTTTGTTCATTTTTATTTGGATCTTTAGAGGGATTTGGTTTTTGTTGTTTCTTACATATTAAGGATACTAGAACCCCATTCTATTAGTCGAGTCTGTTTTCTCACATCTTTTAGGTAGTCTCTTTGTTGTATCCTCAACTGTGCAAAAGCTTCTTACTTGAAGCTTTTATGAATTGACATTTTTGGAAGAAGCTGCATCTATGATTGTGAAGGCTGCTTGACCTTGGCTGATTAGAATGTGGAAATGGCTTTTTGACCTGTACCATTTCTAATTTATCATACATGCATTTTAAGGTCATTTGTTATAAATTTCTTCATCTGACTTGTTATCATGACTTTTAGAAAGAAATAGTAGACTATCGTGTTCAGTTTCACACCTTAAAATACAAGATCTATATGTTATTTACACATCTCAATGGCAGACACACAGAGAATAAAAGAACAGAAATCAATATATAATGTGAATAAAAGCCTGAAACTGACGTAGAAGCTGTGGTTATATCTGATAAAAACTGCATTTCAAGCCAAATTAGAAGAGATGAAGAGATATTTGACTTTTCAATAAAGAAGATGAAACAGTTATAAACATGCGCTGAGTATTGGGGCGCTTAATTTCACAAAATAAAGATTGTGGAACATAATGGAAACGATGGGTCCAGATTCTATAATAATGGGGAAACTCTTTAATAGATAAATACATCATCCAGACAAAAGAATGGATGGAGGAACTTTAATTAGCAGCACCGATCAGTGGGCTAAGGGGCATCTCATACATTCTCCCAGCAGCTACAAATAAATATTTGTCTCAGCATCCTGTGTAAACTTGGCCTCCAGAGAACATTTTCAATGTATGAAGAGTTTCCTAAATATTTTCATCCACCTTCACTGCACCACTCATAGATAAACCTTTCCTATTTTAGATGATGGAATAAATCGTGAATGAATAGTTTCAAAGCATCTAGAACTAGCAATTACATTACAATTGCATCCACTTTTGTCACTCAACATCTTTAACACAATTTTGGCTTTGAGTGGGGTCACCCTGGCACTAAGAGGGGCTTTGCTCCCACACTCTGCCTTTTATGTAAGTTTTTTGAATTTTCTCCCTATCTGACATAGTCCTACCTTGAATTTTTTTTTTTGTTCCATTGCCTTTAGTAAAGCAGAATATTTAGCTACTTGTTTCACTTTGTTCTTCAAAGTTGTATCTATGTTGACCTGAGTATACTTGACTAGTGAGCAAAGCAACTGATCATCAACATTTGTAAACCCTAGTCACTTTAACTTTCATTTCCATGTCAGTCATTCCATTTATTATTTGACAGGCTGCATTACTAGCATTTTGACTGCATAGGGAGTATCATGTAGAATGAGAGACATGGTGAACAGGAGCTATCAGAGGTTGCTGCTGAAAAGATCCAGCATAAACCTTTTCAATGAGTTCAAGTACACTCTAAAATAATGATGATACAATGTAATCCAAAACGTGAAATACAAAGAGCTACTAAATATTGTTATAAAAAATATGCCAACTAATTTGAGAGCCCATGAGTTGACAAATAAAAAACATACATTCACACCAACACTGTGTCATGAAAAACTATAAAATCTTAATAAACTAATAACAGGTTTGAGTCACTAATCAAAAAAAAAAAAAAAAAAAAGAAAGAAAGAAAGAAATAATCTCGCAAAGAAAAAGCCCAGGGACAAATGATTTTGTTGCTTAATTCAACTCAACATTTGAAGAGTAACCACTCATTATTCTTAAAGTATTCCAAAAGGAGTGAAGCAGTGGTAATTCTCCCAAACGCATCCCATGAGGCCAGTGCTAACCCAATACTAATTCAGAAAAATCAGTGACAACAACAAAAAGTCTATAAGACATCATTCTTGATGAACTTGGATGCAAATGCCCTCAACAAATTACTGGAAAATTGAATTCAACAGAAAAGGCAAAAGTTTTTTTTTACTCCAAGCAACACTACATCAGCCCAGAGACATGCTAAGTTGAAACTACTCACTCTAAGATATAAGGTACTACATTTCCAGAGCATTCTTATATAAAGTCCTACCCCAGGTTTGAGTAGGGGGCTCAACCTCCTTTTCGCCTTCATGGACTGGGTCTGGGTATATGGGAAGTAGGAGATGGTGTACATGTGTGCCTGTGCTTATATAAACAACATTTTTTCTCTATTCTCATTAAAAATAATCTACCTGAGTTTTAGTCACATCTAACAGATCTGCAGTTAAAAATTTCCCACTGTGCTGAGAGCACTTAATTATGGGCTTCATCATATGTAGGGAGAAAACACAGCACTGACAATGCTTTCTGTGATTTGTTTTCAACATGCCCCATGGAAAGAATTTTTAAAATCAAAGGCAATCTTACACTAATTAAGGAAGCTGACTTTGAAGGCCAATCAGCACAGTGTGATTATGCTTCATGTGATGTTCAGCAGACATTCAAATTCCAATGGCGAAGGAAAGGGTCCAATCCTAACATAACCAGAAGCTGGTCAATCAGAGGAATTTACTTAAGGAGGACTAACTTTCCTCCCAGGAATGAAGAGCTAAATTTCTAATTCTTCCTTCGCACTAAAAGACACAAGCAAATAAGACAACTGGAATGGAAAGACAGGAAGTGAAGTGTGGCTCCCATTCACCTCTCTCCGAAGCACAGAAAGGATATGTGATTGCTTGAGAGGATTGGACAGTCACAAACAAGAGTAACCACAAGGCTATCACACTCATTCAAAAGGTTACATTTTATAAGGACTGATTAATGGCATAGGTAGAATTCCAGATTCATCAATACATTATTACTATTGAGTCAAATATATACAATTTTTAAAGCTACCCTGATAATCTTTCTATCACACAATGACAGTCTTAAAAAAACAATAATCCACAAGTTAATCACCCTTTACATACCTAACTTATCTTTGACAGTTACCAAGAACATATAATTGACAAAAGAATCTTCTCAAAGGCATGAGAACTTTATATAAATTGGTAGGTGACACCTTCCTCTGACCCTGTAGTCAACTGTCTGGTAGCACTTGTTAGGTACAGACTTCTTTACACAAATTTTTTTTTTACATACACTCTCTATTCTGTTTCTTTAGGAAAGCCAAAAATAAGATTCACTGATTTGAGATCCCATGGGGAAATTTCTTTCAGTTTTCTGTGCCCTAATTTCTTCATATGTTAAGTGAAATTGTCTGAACTTCATATAGTAAAAACAGCATTCGACATTATGTGTCATTCAATATATATTATATGTTATTGCTTCTGTTTGACTGGAAAAGCATAAATAGAAGACATAGTCCTTGGAGAGAGGTTACAAGGCTAATGAAAATTGTAGTTAATGATGACACAAATCCCAAAGCAGACACAGATCAGTAGCATCTTATAACACCTTTCAAAATATGTCCCAGAATCTAAGGGCCCAAACAAATGACACCGTGGTTCAAATGATAATTGAAGAAACCCATCCTGGCTCCTTTCTAATGCACAGCTGAACAAAGTCAGAGGAGACTGAGACAATAGCTGAGATGTGAACAGCTAAGCTGGTTTTTTGCACTGATGATGTATGTGTGTGAGAAAAGCACAAAGCCAGCACTATAGAGCTGCTGATTTCAACAGAGAGTGGTATTTTCAAAAAAGAACAAAGAAAGCACTAAATTCACAAACAAGAAACATATATAACACAAGAAAAACTCATATGAAATGACAAAATAAGATTTCTCTACATCCATGCCCAGAAACATAAATCCAACCAGGGAAAATCCACAGGCAAGAAGATCTGATGAGTTCTTGGGTACTCTGGTATAAAACTGAAACATCGGAGCAAAGCTGAGCTTTAAGGTTAAGTACAACCATTCTCTTGTTGGTTGTACACCACCACCACCACCACACACAGGGCATTATCCTGGATTCACAGCATCTACAATGGGAGAAGTGAGGCAGGCATCCATGTTCTCTACCAGTTTGTGTTGATTCATAAGGGCCACAGTCCTGTAGTCTCACACAGGAAGTATCAGAAATAGCCGCAGGGCTGGCCAATATGGGATTCAATTAAGAATAAGGTGGAAATGGAGCACACAGTAACAGATAGCAGATGGTGCTTGTGGGTTATTATCCAAGTCAATGGAGACACTATGTCAGAAGCCTTCAACCCTTCAGTATAGGACATGCAGTCCATACATCTGTAAGGGCTGAGTCCCTAGCTAGCTTCCACACAATCACTCTGACACCTGAATTTTCTCTAGGTCAGGAGGCAACTTAAGTCATCAATTCTCTAATAGAGGAGGGGCATCTGGCCCTATCCAACTATAGCTTCTGAACAGTCACCCTGCCACACCTCAGGGCTCTGCTAAAGGCTACCCCTGGCCAGAAGGCAGAGCCAAGTCACCACATTCCTGCACAGCTCACAGCCCTGCCCATCCTGTGTGGCTGAACACACATCCCCAAGATGTCACCCAACCTCATAATCCAGAACATGACCTTCTACAACTATAGATTCCTGTTAGAAGCTTTTGTGTATTTTATGTAAGCCTCATGATGACTATAAAGCAGAACACTGTAGCAGTAGTACAATATAAAATTATTCACACAAATCGTGAAGAATATCAAATGACAAGAGAAAGCAGTAAGGAACAGAGAAACTAAGGATCTGCAAAAACAATGTGAAAACATAGCTTTAGTAGGATAGAATGAGTTCTGAGAAGGAACTGGCATGTCTTTGGCAGATGTATAAATCTCCACAGCCGTTGTAGAAAACAACATAAAAGTTTCTCAGGAAACAAAAATAGAGTGAGAGGTCATGTGATCTAGTAATTCTACTTCATGGAATATGTGCAACAAAAGTGAGATTAACGTTTACAAAGATATCTACCTTCTATTTATATGGCAGCATTATGCATCATAAACAAGATGTGGAGTTAACTTATGTGCCAATGCTAGATGAGATAAGGGGCAAAGCAATATATACACATAGAATGGAATGCAGCTCAGAATTTATAAAGTGGGGGGTCCTTTTATTTGAAACATCATGAATGATCTTGAAGAATATTATTGTGTTGCACAAAACAAACCAGTCCCAACACAGGGAGACTGTTCAGCATTGACTTGTCATGTGTTTCAAAATAACCATGGGCAAATTCCAACATAGCAGGCAAATGAGGTGATGTGAATATGCTAATTATCTCAATTTAATCCATACATGTTTGTACTTATCCTTATTACATACTTGTATAGAATTAATATTTCTTCAGTGAAAATAACAAAATTGGTGAAGTTTACAACTGAAAAGCAACAAGGAAAGAACAGAAAAGATATAAGACCCAGTCACTTAACATATACACACACACACACACACACAAATACACACAAGCTAAGGAAACATCATACATACATAAAAATGAGAATGCAAAACTTTCCAAAGAAATACAAATAAATTATAAATTCAGGTTCTCCTTTCAATAATCAATTTTTTAAAATGACAACTTATTCAATAAACAGTGTGGTAAAAACCAGGTAACTGCAGGTAGCAGACTCAAACTTGACTGGGACCTCTCACCCTGTGCCAAAATCAACTCAGGGCTGAACAAAAATCTAAAATTACTCAGAGAAGACATAGGAGAAACATGTGAAGACACTTAAACAGCACTGATTGAGGCATTGCCCCAGATCACAGGGGAAAAAGAGAAAACAAAAGAGAAATAACAAATGAGATTCCACCAAACTGCTAAGCAGCAGAGAGAAGAGACTGACAGTATTTACAAGCTATTTATCTGAGAGGTGAATAATATTCAGGATGCATAAAGCACTATAAAGACAACAGAAACAGTCCAAATAAAATGAGCACATGCTCTAAGTAGACACCGGTCAAAAGAAGAAACACCAATGGTGAGTAAATACATGAAAATGCCCAGAATCTTCATCCACCGGTAAGTGAAGTTCAAAGAAAGGCTGGGAAGCCATTTTGAATGGTCGTTATCAGAAGAATTAAAATTACAAATGATGCTTGTCAAGGGCATATATTAAAAGGAGCTCATATTCATCTGGTGGGAGTGTAAATTATAAAGCCACTGTAGAGAAAAGTGTGAAGTTTCTTTCAAAGATAAAATTGCCTCTACCATAGCATTCAGCAATCCTAATTCTGGACATGTAACCAAAAGAAATGGAATCAGCACACCTGAGTGTTGTAGAATATTATTTTAAGATGTGTTACATTTGTTTATGCTGTGGAACATTTGTTCAATGATGCACATTAAGTTTTAATGACAATCAATGATTGTTTTGTTTTTATGTTACACTTGTTTAACTCTGTGAAGCTGTGTTATTTTACCTATCTGGTCTAATAAAGCACTAAATGGCCACTAGCAAGGCAAAAGAAAAGATAGGCGTGGCTGGCAGGCAGAGAGAATAAATACAAGGAGAAAGAGGGATCTGGAAGCAAGAGAGGATCGGATTGTGAAAAAGAGGAGAGGAAGACTCCAGGGGCAGCCACCCTGCTACACAGAAAGCCACGGAGAAAGTAGAAAAGAAAGGTATACAAAAATAGAGAAAGATAAAAGCCCAGAGGCAAAAGGTAGAAAAGATAATTTAAGAAAAGCTGGCAAGAAATAAGGCAAGCTGAGGCCAGGTATTTATAAGAAAGAAAAAACCTCTGTGTGTGATTTATCTGGGAGCTGTGTGGCAGACTCCCAAAGAGCAAACAGCCAAAAGAATAAAAAAAAAAAAAAAAAAAAAAACCAACTACACCTGAGGCACCTGAGGGATACCTGCATGCCTGTGTTTATTGCTGCTCCACTTACAACAGCCAAGGCATATAACCTGGCAAGATGATTATCAACAAACAGGTAAAGAAACTGGAATATATGAGCAAATTATGCTTATACTTGCACACAGCATACACACACATACACCCATGCATGCCACACCCCACCACATCCCATCTCACTGTCCAGCCATAGTGAAGATATACATGACAACATGATCACAAGAGCCTATCATTGCAACACTGAGGCAGAAAGACTCCCATTAGTCTGAGGTCATCATGATCTATACAGTGACTTCAAACACCATCAACAACAAAAGCTAAAACCAAAAAAGAGTGAAGATGTATTAGTTTGCCTATCAGCCAATGTTACATTTTTCTGGCTGCCTTGCTTCAGAAGGGAGCAATCATATTCCTTTAAAAGCTCTTAGATCTGGCATGGGATGGTCTTTGACAGGGGTACTGGGAATCAAACCAGAGACTGACACATGCTAAGCATTTCCCCTGTCCCCTGAGCAGCATTTTAGATGTCTCCTTTGTTTTTGCTGTTAGTTTTTTTTATTTATTCACATATATATGAAAATTATATCAGCACTTACTCTGATAAGAACAAATGATTGTGTTTGGATGATTTGGGTATCTTTTTCAGCAAACATGTGCTGGCAAGCCTCCCTTGCCACTCAATGTCTCTATTTTCAACCCACTTCCCTAAAGTTTAGAATTGTGTGTATTTTCACATTGAAACATTCTAAGTCCCTGGTGGAGAATGACAGATTCCACTTCACACAACCTGAAAGGCTCTAGAGTCCTTTTAAGTCACACTATTGCTGTCCAGAGCCATAGTGGATTTTTAAAGTTGAATTAACTACGAGCTGAAGAATGATTTTGCTGAATTCACTTTTTCATGATACCCAAACTTATCAAACTCAGGGTCCTGTATTGTTTTTGCTTTATCTTCCTTTTACCTCAACAAATGCTTACTGGACTCACAAGAAGGAACAGCCTGAATGGCTCAGTAGTTAGGCTTGCTACCAAGCCTAAAGACCAGAGTTCAATCCCAGGGACCCACTTAGTAGGGGAGAACTTCTTCCTACAAGGTATCCTTTGACACCCACCAATATGCTATCTGTGGCTCATGCATGCATGCATGCATTTATAATTTGCAGTATAATAAGCATGCATATCTTTTTAAATGAGAGAATCAAATTATAGAAGAAAATGTGTTGATTAAAAATGGTACGCTTGGTGCTTTGGGATTTATAATTCTGATTTTAATAATGACATCCTGTTATTTTTATCCTCAGCATAAAAACAACTATTATATAATTCAGTGCTTTATATGCACTAGAGGACATTTAAAACTATATCCACAAACTATCCCACATTCCTCTCAAATGAGGCTACTTAATAATCTGCTCTTCAGCATGGGCTGAAACAAATAGAAAGTGCTGCATTTAGGAATAATTTGGTTAAAAGAAGAAAACATTTTCCACCGTCCCTTCCCCTTCTTCATTCACTGCAGGAAAATCTGCCATAATGTTAACTAGCCTATGAGGAGACACACCTGGCAAGGAACTGAATCTTTGCTCCAACCAAACATGAGGAACCTAGAAATAACCAGGTCAGTGAGTTCAGACATGGAATTCTCAACCACCAGACAAATCCTCTGACTATTTCAATCTTGACAGTAGCCAAATAAAGACCCTGACCAAGAACCAACCGGTCTAACTGTACCCCAAGCCTGGCTTCTCGGAAACTCCAGTAGATATGTACTGTTCCAGCCTCTAAACCTGGGGCTGTTTTGTCCTGGTGCAGTAGATAACTAGAACACACATGTGTGGTTATTGGCTGGAAGCAGCTTTATACCCTGAGGTGATAAGAAGTCTTAAGGTTTTTTAGCATTTACCTACTTCAGCCCCCACCAAAAGGCTCAAACATGCCAGAAAACCAACCCTTAAATACCAGCAATAAAACACAGGAAGAGAATCCATACTCAGTGTGAGCCCTGAGTATTTGAGTGAAATATGAAAGAGTAAACCTTAAAGTAGTGTTGGTTTTCTGTCCTGTAACTCTGGTAGGGACAGAAAAGGCTTATGGTGTATGTGTGTGTGTGTGTGTGTGTGTGTGTGTGTGTGTGTGTGTGTGTGGCGCGTGCGTGTGTGTAATGACAATAAAAAAAAGAAGACATGAATTTGAAAGAGCTCACGGAAAGATATATGGGAGGAGGAGGGAAGGTAGGGGATAAACGTAATTTAATTTAATTCTCAGAAAAATAAAACAATGAAGAGAATTATATCACAAACCCTAGAGTGGCTGTGAACAATGGAGTACTTTGCTTAAAACACAGATCATATCTGTATTTGACTATGTACTGCCCTATTTTTCCCTTTCAATTATTCTCTTTTCACTCCCTGCCTTGTCTCTTTGTGAAATAACTAAATAGACCCCTTTTTAATTATTTTACCTCTGTTTCATTAGTAATTTCTACAAGCATGATTTCCTTTGAAGTCCACCGTTAACAATAGCTCCTTCCTCTTTCAGACCTTGAAACCAATGAGTCTCAAATTTAACTCCCTGTTGAAATCCTTAAGGACCTTGTTAGGCTGAACATTTGGATCCAATAGCTCAGGACAGGCTGGAGAAGGTGACCTTTTAATCCACTCCAGGTGAACTGCCTCTCCTGCTACAGTCAGCCCACTTAACACAGCAAGACCACGGACCCATCTAATACATAGTTCCAGTTTATTGCTGTTGTTTTAATAACTTCACATTAGAGTCATAGCACTGTCTCAAATGTATTTAATATGCTACCTTATTCTAATTTTGTTTAATTTTGAGATGTATTACAAAAACATTTTCTACATATCCAAAGTATTGTCTCATGTAAGCTTCTGAATACTTGTTTTGTGATTTTTAGCCTAGGGATGTATGAATAAATTTCTACTCAGACAATATAGATAACTAACAACAGATTCAATATCAGAGTCCATTCAAGTCTACCATAGTGGTTCAGTAATCTAAAGGAGTATAGGAACATGACCAACTCAAAGACACCTGCATCATCAAAAGGCTTGCCCTATCCTGAGTGTGGACTCATGAAAGCAGTATTTCCAGAGCCCTGTATACAACTTGCAGGCAGCTCAACCATCACAGAGTCTCCTCACTTTAGCACATTTTTATTGTTTTCATAGCTGAGGCCTTGTGAGTCTCTCAGGTTTCAGGAGTATCTTGTACTTAGCAAATTTTAAAAACTTCTGAAGGCTTATCAGCCTCATTTATCCCTCTAGGAAGGAATGTATCGATTCTGACCAAGTAGCTTTGTCACACTGAGCTATTTTCCCATTTACTCAAATTATTGCATTGCACAATTTGTCCAAATAGAAGAAGCCATGCAGATGAGCCATCAAAAATTAATAAAACTCTCCTAGCTGTCCCTGACCCCGGAATAAGGAATCTCAATTCCTGGGTCAAGGAATTTTGTTTTTCTCATTAAAATTTCATCATTTTAAATTATTTTTAATTATTTGAGAATCCCATGAATGCACATGTTGTATTTTTGATAGTGTTTACCCCTATCCTCCCCCCAACTCCTTCCATATCCTCCCAGCCTCTCTGAACTTCATGTCCTCTTTTTGTTATTGTTTTTAAATAAATAACTGAGGCCAATTTGTGCTACCTGTTTATTTATGGGGTTGGGAACCATCGAATGGAGCATGGGCATCCTACCAGGGGCTACCCTTAAAGATAACTGACTCTCTGTCCCTCCGAATAGCCATCAATTACCAATAGTTTCTTGGCTGGGTGTTGGTTCTAATGAGAAATTAATTTTTTCATGATGGGATGTGTACTGGCTTGATGTTGTGCAGATCTTGTACAGACAACAACAGCTTTTGTGAGTTCATGAAAGCAGTAGTACTATCATGCCCAGAAGGCACCATTTCATCAGGTTTCCCCTCATTGCTGCCTCTTATAGTCTTTCTGCCATTTCTTCCTCAATGGTCCCCAAGCCTTAGGAAAAGTAGGTGTGATGTTGATATCCATTTATGACTATGAACACACCACAAAAATTTGTTTTCTACAGCTGGGCAGTTGTGAGCTTCCAAATTAATCACTATATACTTCACAAAGAAACTACCTGATAAGGTCTGAGAATTACATTCCTCTATTGATATAGAGATATGAATTAAAAGATTGGTTTTATAATATGTGTATTTAGCAAAATGGTGGTAAGTTGACCCCCCTGGGGCTTATCAGTTCATAAGCCATGGGTTCTTAATCACATTCACAGTACTGGGGATGAGCTTTCTCCAGTGGAGTGGGTCTTAGGTCAGAAAGCAGTTGGTTACCTCCATAACACCGATACCATTTGTGCTGCAACTGACATATCTTACCATGTGATCATTATTGTTGTCACTCAAAGGGTTCACAGATGGATGAGGTTGTTGATGATTTTTTTTCTTCTCCAACAGCCTTCATATATAATCTTCCAGTCATAAAAGCTAGCCAACCAGGAAGAAGCTTTTTAGACAGAACCAACTTGATTTTTCCATGTACCATGATCAATTCATCTTCAGCAATAGGGTCTTACTATCAAGTATTGATAAGCAATATCTAATCAAGAGCAATGTCATAGCCTGTACTGTTTTGGAGACTTCAGGGTACCCCTGGCCAACAATTGAAGGGAAAGTATCTCCCACCTGACACTAGGCTGGTTTTTGTTATTGTTGGTTGGCTGGTTTCTTTTTCTTTCTTTTTCTTATTTTTTTGTTTTGTTTTTGTTTTTGTCAGCTTCCAACAACAGTATTATCCTATGTTTGGTAGTTTCAATTAAACTCTTGTATATGAGTATATGAAATTGTATCTTTCCTTAGTTGTAGTCTTCTTCCCACTTCCTCTTCTTGGCTCGATCCTTCTCCTCACTGAAAACTCAGTCTTCATTACTCTCCTTTCCCCTTCACACCTCTAAAGAAAGGGGGATGAGACTTGCATTTTTATTCCAGCCAGTCTTTCCATTCATCACTATTATTTTTTTTAGCAGAAGTCTTTTTGTAATTCAAGGTAAAACCCAGTTTCTTTATCAGGAATGTTTTCAAGAACTATATTCTGGGTCAACAAATATAAGTTTTAAACATAAGGAATTCAGTCTTTTCTCTTAAAGGTTCATTAGCGTTCAGGAGAAAGCTCTGTAATGAAGAGGGAGAACAGAAAGACTTGAAAACCTCCAGGGGTCCTCCGAATGGGTTCCTTTACATAGAATCATTCATCAATTTCCACTGTAACAGAAAGTTACAGGAACGTGACCCGAATGAGTAGCTGAAGACTGAGAAGTGACTTCAAACCCTGTGGAAGCTGTTTGTCAGATAACAGGCATGGCATGGCCTTCCTGTTAGAAAGATGTAGATGGTAGCTATGTTTGCCAAAACCAAAGTTGTCTTCTCAGTACAGCAATGGTGATATAGTGTGAGCCACATGTTAAAACACTTAACCTTGATAGATAGAAGATTTGTGACATGAATTTTTAAACTGAGGTTAAGAAAGACCTAGTGTATTCACGAATGCACAAAACTTCCTTTAGAACTGTAGGGAAACCTCTCCATCAGGGAGACTACTCCATCTGAAAGTACATTCTTCTTAAACTTAAGGTTTTAGGGATTAAAACGGCTTTTAAGTAGTCAGATTTTGAAAAAGGTAATTTTTAAAGGCACTTCCAACTGTGTGTTGTTTGTCTTTGGTGTTAGTAAATTGTGTTTGCCCATTTTCTTAATTTCCACATCTATGTTATTTACTTACACTTTATATACCCCAATTCTATTTATATCTAAAAGTCAAGCTTTCATCTTATAATTATCAAAATGACAGAAATGAAAATGGAAGGTTAAAATTTAATTTTTATTAACAAGTGAATGTTCAGAATCAACCTATCTTCCTAAGTAAAAATCCTATGTATTTTTCAAAGTATCTCTTCTACAAATACATGAATCTTATCTAAAATACTGGCCTTTTTAGTGATTACATTGACATTCAATGACTCTCAAGCTATTCAAAGAAACATGTGATTTCATTTAGAAAAAAAAGAAGTTTCTCAGTACCACAGTAAGAGACGAGGGCAGAGAAAATGAAACAGTAACATTGCCATAATATCTTAAATATAAAGGTTTTCAGACAAAAAAAATATACTCTTAATATTTTATAAAATACAACAATGACCAAAAAATAGTAAAAACCCTAAATTCTATTCACTGAAACACTTATTTTCAAACTACTTTTTAGCACAAAACAGATTTTGAGCTTATTATCTTTAGAATATTTTAGGCATCTTTTCTATAAATATATACTGGCCTGTTTCTTTCAGCATGACTGTTTAAATATATGACATTAAAATCGTAATTAATTATACTCATGGGAGTAAAGCAAGAACTCCTAATTACTGATATAATGTTCTTCTATTGTTGATATATTTTTCTAATTGTTTCATATTTACACGTCTTTAAATCAACTCATTTAAAGTGTGTGTGTGTGTGTGTGTGTGTGTGTGTGTGTGTGTGTGTGCATGCATCTGTGTTAATTCATGTGGACTTATACATTGTTCCAAATTTTCTAATAAAACTTGTGAAAAAAGGAATAGAATTTCATGACATTTTTAAAATTAAAAACAATCTTATTTTACATACCAATCCCAGTTTCCTCCCCCTCCCCTCCTCCCATGCCCCCTAACAACCCACATCCCACCCCACCATCCATCCACTCCTCAAGGCCCATGGAGGATCATCAATGTCTACCACATCATTTGGGGCAGGACCTAGGCCCTTCCTGGTGTATCTAGGCCATGAGAGTATCCCTCCATAGGGAATGGGCTTTCTAAGCCCATTTGTGCACTAGGGACAAATAACTGGTTCCACTGTCAGAGGCCCCATAGACTACACAAGACTCCCAACTGATGCCCATATTCAAGGAGTCTGGTTTAGTTCCAGGTTGGTTCCCTAGCTGTCAGACTGGGGACCATGAGCTCCTACTTGTTCAGGTCAGCTGTTTCTGTGAGTTTGGTTTTCTTAGCAGGATCTTGACCTGCTTTGCTCATCACTCCTCCCTCTCTGCAACTGGATTCCAGGAGTTCGGCTCAGTGTTTAGCTGTGGCTGTCTGCTTCTGCTTCCATCAGCTTACTAGGTGAAGGCTCTAGGATGTCATATAAGGTAGTCATCAATCTCATTTTAGGGGAAGGGCATTTAAGGTAGTCTTTTCACTATTGCTTAAATTCTTAGTTGGGGCTATATTTGTAGATCTCTGGATATTTCCCTAGTGCCAGATTTCTTTTAAACCTATAATGGCTCCCTCTATTAAGGTATCATTTTTTTAATCTCCTTTTCTGCTCTTCCCCCAACTCAATCTTCCTGGTCCCTCATGTTCTCTTCCCCTCTCCCCTCCTCTTGAATGTCATGGCTTTTTAAGTGGTTAATTTAGTAAATTCTTCTTTGACTACCCAAAATGTTTCCTTTTTCCAAAAGCCTAAATTTTATCACTTTCCTTTGTCCTCATTAAAAGCAAGTGAAAAAAATCAAGTTAAATCCATTTCTAAACATCAAATTCATTTTCTATTAAAGTTGTTTTTCTTCAATTTAAATGAAATCCAGGAGGCTTGGGAAAATCTAATGAAAGAACAAAGCTTTTTATGTGCTACAGGCAATATCTTCTAGCATATTTTTCTTCATGTTTGAGTTGACTTATTAAAGCACTCAGAGTGCATGTCCCATATGGAGAGCCACGACAGCCCTTACTGGCATCCCCAGCCCATTGCTGTGACCCAGGTTTATGGAATAACTTATTTTTCAATATTCAAGGCACTGCACAAGTGTTTGTTCTTCGAGTCAACCAAAAAACAGAAGACAGCTTTTTTTTAAAATTATTTTTCTTATTTTACATATCAATCCCAGTTCCATCTCCCTCCCATCCTCCCATATCCCCCAGTTCCCTCTCCCATCCCATTCCCCACCCACTCTACAGGAGGGTGAAGCCTTCATCAAAATCTGTCAAGTCATTTGGAGTAGGGCCTAGGCCCTCCTTCTTGTCTCTAGGTTAAGGGAGTATCCCTCCATGAGGAATGTGCTCCCAAAGTCCTTTTGTGCACCAGGGATACAGCCTGGTTCCACTGTCTGAGGTCCCATAGACTGCCCAGGCCTCCTAACTGAGACCCATCCATGTTCAGGGGATTTGAGTTAGTCCAATGCTGGTTTCCCAGCTATTCAGTCTGGGGTCCATGAGCTCCCCCCCCCTTGTTCAGGTCAACTGTTTCTGTGGGTTTCTGTAGCCTGGTCTTGGCCCCTTTGCTCATTCCTCTCTGCAACTGGATTCCAGGAGTTTGGCTCAGTGTTTAGCTGTGGGTGTCTGCTTCTGTTTTCATCAGTTTACTAGATGAGGGCTCTATGATGGCATATAAGTTAGTTATCAATCTCAAGTTCCATCCATTTGTCTGTGAATTTCAATATTTCATTGTTTTTTTTTCTACAGAGTAGTATTCCATTGTGTAAATGTACCACATCTTCTATATCCATTCTTCAGTTGAGGGGCGTCCAGGTTTCTTCCAGGTTCTTGCTATTACAATTAATGCTGCTATGAACATAGTTGAACAGATATCTTTGTTGCATGGATGTGGATATTTTGGGCCATGCCTAAGAGTGCAATTGCCAGGTCCTGTGGTAGACTAATTCCCAATTTCCTGAGAACATATTGATCTCCAAAATGGCTGTGTAAGTTTGCACTCCCACCAGCAATGAAGCAGTGTTCCCCTCTCTCCACATCCTCTCCAGCATAAACTGTCATTGGTGAGAAAACAGCTTTTTTATGACTTCCTGACTGTAAAATTCTCATAAGCACTTTTGTATCATTATTATAAAGAACCTTTACCTATGCAGTCGTGCCTGAAGTAGATATGCTTTCTCCCTTAGTCTCGAGACTGTCTCACAAACAGGTGTCCAAATTATTAGCTATAATTTCATATGTTTTCTAAAAATTATTTATTATTGCACAGACCTTTTTTCCAGAAGGGCCAAGTATAGGGGGCAGGCACTTCTACAACACACTGAGACCCACAATCAGTGGATTTAGAACTCACCAAGTTCTTATCTGATAGACTGGTGATTTTCTCAAGTCTATCAAGTGGTCTTAAATGACCAAACCAGAATCACATTTGTGATTCATATCCAGAGACTACTAACTAGAAGATACTGTGATGATTGGTTTTAATGTCACCTTGCCTCTATTTAGAATCACCTAAGTAGGGAGCCTAACCTGAAAAGGTGACTAGATTGCCTTGATTGAAGTGGGGAGACACATCCTGACTTACGGGCAGCATCTTCTAGTGGCAGCCCAGATGAAACAAAGGCACGGTAGATGGAAGATTATCTTGTCTTTTGCTTGCTTGACCTTCCCTCTTCCCATCGAGTTCTTTTGTTTTATCCTGTTGCTGTTGCTGCCAACTGAATCCCTTTGCTGATGGCAAAAGCAGTGTTTCCAAGTTGCCATTATGGATCTGCTGACCAGCGGTTCTCCAGGAACCTTTGCTTCTGGAGTCTGATTGGGACTATGGAAGCTCTCTGCTTTGTGAACTGAGTAACTACCACTTGCTATTTCCCTCCTCCCAGAGTTGGGAAAATTCCAACTTTTGAAGCACCCAGCCTCAAGGCCAAGTGATGAACAGATTCTCAGGTTCTCCAGTGTTATTTAGCTGTTGTTACTATTTTAATGCTGACTGAATAAATTTGATTCACAGTTATTAAGATGATTCTGACTAATACAGATACTAAACATCTATAAAGCAACTTCATATGATATTTGGCTGTTTTCACAAGCACCCTGGAAAGAGGAGGAAAGGCACTTCATTTACGAATAAACCTGTGACTTATTAATTCCCATGTAATCTGGAAGAAGCGACATTAACACAGAGGCTGGGCTCTTTGATATTCTGCCCCTTGTTTAGAGCTTCATTAAAGCTTTCCTTCTAAAAGGCATGACTAAAGCCTTTTGGCTTGCATGTATAGGATCTTGCCATGTAACCTGCAAATGTTCACACATACACACACACACACACACACACACACACACACACACACACACAAAGGCTTTGGAAGTTTTGATACTTAATTACAAGATTAGGTCAACTACTCCAATACCACAATTTTCAAATTCTCATTAGAGACTTTTGATGTTGGGCTTACTGTGTCTATCAGGGAAAGCAGAAAGTCCATTTGGCTTAGCTTGACACCACACTCCCAACCTGCACCCAATTACCTGGATGCAGTATGAGGAGAGGTCACAGCACTCCCAAACAGTTCTTCCATCTGAGAGTGACGATGAAAAACAACCCGCAACTCCTCCTGTATTGTGCACTAGCTCTTTGTTTTATCTTCTAAAGGTTTGATGTTTGATAATGAATAAATTAGAATAAAATATGAATGCACCCTCTGTAAAGACCCAGCAGGAAACATTAGCTGCTGAGCCAGATCTCAATCAGTAAATGAAAGAGGTTCCTTCTGGCCTGGGAAGTCTGCTTATTTAGAAGGGAACTGAAGATGAAAGAGGAAGTGCGTGCGTGCATAAGTGTGCTACGTGTGTGTGTGTGTGTGTGTGTGTGTGTGTGTGTGCAAGGGACACAGTAACTGGAGGGGGACAGTTTCTGCTTTTCTGAAGCACCACAGCTTACATAACCCATGTCAAGTAATGCCTTTATCATCTAAGTTATTCTAAAAACACTTGCTGATCCATTGTTTCCTTATTCTTGATTTAAATGGTAAACATGCTTTGTTGCCATTTGGTGACTGAACGTATCTGAAAGCTCATAAATCTTATAACATATTTACATTGCTGCATACATTTCCACTCATAGAGTAACCATAAGCCATTCAGAAACATGCAGATTGTATGGCAAGAAGCTTTGTGTTACATTGCCTGTCCTTTGTCATGTTCTTGGTGTCGGGACTTACTTTCCTATGTTTCCACATTTGCATCTGGTTATCTCTTCCCAACTCCTTTATGGACATTACTTCCTTGAAAAGCTGTGTATATCCCTACTCTGAGGACAGTGTCTTTTAAAGCCAGGATCTGAGTCTTAATAGTTCTGCATCTGATAGCACAGTCCCTTGCCTTTTCCAGACCGCTACATCTGACTTTGCAAGAGCTGGCACATACACACCTCATCTGATGACAACTGGCTTTTCCCTACAGCCCTCCCTTCACCCAGATATGCCTGAAAGTAAGAGATAAAGCTGCAAAGACATTTTCTTGGTACTTTTCTCATTTTTACTGTGTCCCGCTCCCACGCCATTCCAGACTATAGGAGCAGTAGTGCAGTAAGTTTTGAGAAAAGGTTATAATACAGGTGATGAGTGTGTGTGTGTGTGTGTGTGTGCGTGTGTGTGTGTGTGTGTGTGTGTGTTAGATCTTTTTTTAAATAATCTCACTGACTTGAACAAAAGTAAAACTACAGAAGACTCGAGAAACACATCTATGTATTTTCACCACCTATTTCTACTTCTGGAACCATTTAAATGCTTCACTCTATTTACTTCAACAGTACAATAGTTAACCTTTAAGTGGTAAAAAAGTCTAAACTTACATCTAGAAGCTTGAGAGGATTTTGAGTGGCAAAGTCGCTTCTCCTAATAACATCTTGTGAATGTTGTGAGTAGCATTCAAGCACTGCCTGGGTAGAGCAGGAAGTGACTCATGGTTAGTCCAGCAACCTAAGCCCATCACAGTCTTCTTTCAATCCTTGAGCACACCAGCCTTTTTTCATTTATCTGATGAGTCACCTCTGTCAATGTAGGGTCAATTATTTTTAAGTAAAGTCTATAAAGAATATGTAAAATGCATGTAATCAGTTCATTACTGTGTTTCAAGCACATTGTAATTACCATTTGGCTTGCAGTTTACAATAAAATGAACTTTTAAAATAAGAAATGGATGATAAGACAGCTATCCTCTGAAACATTGGGATCAAATGACATTAAGAAAATAAGTTTGTTTCTATTCCTTTGTGAGAATTTTTAGACAATTGAAAATTCAATAATTAGGATTTCTTAGAGGTATAAACTATACACAACATGACATTAAAGTATAGTAAACAGAAACTAATATTTATTTCACTATAATATAAATTCAATACATTTAAAATATATTTTCTCTTGACTGAATTTCACACAATCTTTTTCTTCATGACTATCAAAGTTAAGATTGTTCTCTGTCATTTAGTAGCACAAAAATTTGAAGTTATAGTTGCCCAGAGCAAGTAAGCATAGATGGTGAAGTCCTCCATTTCTAATATGTAATTAATTGAATTCCAGTAATAAAGGGTGCATGTGGCTGGGTGACAGGCAAACTGTAACAAAGCAATGCTAGGAAATGTGCCATAGTAACACACAATAAGTTGTAGTTCTTTATAATTTCACTAGATGGCAAATGAGCAACTTCTGCAAAAGTGAAACTACAAGAGAGCCAAGACATGAGAATTAAAGGAATAAAGAGCAGTTTCTCTTGTCATCTGCATTTCTTCATTTGCCTGTCTGTCTTGGATGCTCATGCAGCTCAGATAGCTAATATTTGCACTAGGTGTCATACAATATAGTCTATGAACAAGGGCTGTGAGTACCAAATGCACAGTTAGGACTCAGTTAAAATATGGCCAGCCCTGAAACACATGTGTACAAGTAACACTACATGGGATGAATAGATGGTATTTACATTTTGGGGAATATATACACACACGCATGCCCCTCTCTATGTAGAGAGAGACAGAGAGGTATATAGATAAAACAACACTTTTTTTTTTAAAGAGGGCATGAATATAAAAAAGGAGCAAGTGTGTACATGAGCTTCAAATAAAAACTTAAGGCTTTGTTTACTGAAAGCTAAGGAATGATGTATAAAATGTCATTTAAAAAGACAAAAATTAATAACAAAATCTAAATTAAAGAAGCCCAGATGTCATGAGACATGGAGAGCTGGATGAGAGTATGGGTATGAGTGTAGTTGTCCCTCTAAAGAACAGAGGACCAAAGTGGAAGAGAAACACATTTGAAGAGATACTGTACACAATCATGGCAACACTGGTGGGAAGTAGGCAACATTTTCCCCAAAGATGATAGCATCAGCCAAGGATATAAAATTTTAAAGCAACAGAAGTGTTAAAAAGTTACTTTATGGATTTTATTTTAATATGTGATAAGTTGAAATAACTTCTCTGTAGCTGTGATAAAAATTGATACAGTCTAGGGTTCTGAGAGCAACAAGAAGCATCAGAGATGTCTCAGGTAAGACAGAATGGAGATTTGAAGAACAGCATTCATTGATGGTGAGAAAAACACACATGCAGCAGACACAGAGCAACAAGACTCAGAAGCCAGAAATCCAGTCTCTTCTTGACAGCTGGGAGTTTTGAAGCCTCAGAGGAGATTCCCTTCTCTATTTTGGGTTGGTCAGTTTAAAGACAGGATGGTTGATTGGTCCAAAATTCTTATGGGCTATTTCCTTAACCCTTAACGTATTGAGACAGTCCATCATCAGTAGGGTCCTGGTGTTAGAAGACAAAAGCTGTCAGGAGGTTGAGGAAGAAGGTGGCCATATTGGAAATTTGGCTGCTTTATTGCCTAACCATGGTCTCTCTCCTTATCTGCCCGTCTGACAGGAATCAGTGTAACTCCTGTCTGACTCTTAAAATAAAGAACACAGCAGTATAAAACTAACAAGAGGAAAAGAACAATGACCCACCCCACACAAAGCAAAAGTGCTCTCAGAAGATACTAGCAGCTGGGTGGAGTTGGCACACACCTTTAATCCCAGCACTTAGGAGGCAGAGGCAGGTAGATCTCTGTGAGTTCAAACTCATACTGGTCTACAGAGGGAGTTCCAGAACAGGCTCCAAAGCTATAGAGAAATCCTGCCTCATAAAACAACAACAACAAAATGAAAGAAATACTAGTAAAATACATTTTAGACAAATTATGGAAGACCTGCTATTAGGAAGAAAAACACATCTTCAGAAGAAACAAACAGGATTTCTGGTGGACCATCAGAGATTTGAGTTGATCAAAAGAAAACAAAGACAGTGAAAATAAGGTCAAGTCTAAAGTAGAGTGTTAGAAATGACATTATAATGATTGTTAATGTTTTATATATTATCTGTATATATTTAATATGTAATCTGTAGGACAGAATTTAAATTTACAATAACTAAGGGAAAATTTGTGTAATGCTGAAATTCTGCTCCCTAAGGTCTAGGTCTCATAGTAAGAAAAGTTCCTTCTATGCAAGCTGCCAGAGGGTGGAATGGGGGGGGGATCAACAAACACTCAGCTATAAAGCCTATTAACTGCTACAATGACAGCCCTGGTAAGAAATCACCAATAGTGCAATAGGGCCACTACTATCTTAAGGGTAACCAACAGCTGTTTAATTGGACTTCAGGCCCATTCAATGGGAGGAGATTCATGCCTGGTACTGTAAACCTAGCCAGCTACCTGGCTAAAGAGGGTATTTAATGAATATTTTAAATGGACTAGCATAATCTTTGGTCATGTTTCTAGATTTGAAATGTCCTAAATCATGAAAAAATGTTTTACAAGTAAACATAATTTTCTTGATATGAAAACCCTTCTGTAAATCACACAGTTGCATAAGAAACAAATGTGACTTAATTATATAAAATCTGTTTCCAGTCTTTGTCCTGAAAGTGCTGCCCTTTCTGAACTTATCCTTTAAAGGACAGCTGTGTAATCCCCACAATTTCATTAAACTGATTAGTTATGGCTCAGAGTTAACTTTCAATCCTGAGTCCACATTGACCTGGCCTGCAGGATTTGGGTGACCCACTGTGAAATTGTCCCTCCCAAAGGCTCCACAACCCTTCTTCTTCATGCCTGCAACCTCTTGCCAAGATACTGGGAAAGCACACTAGTTCTTGCTTTGAGAACAAATTATTGTTTATCCTCAAATTCTACTCCATGTTATCAGAAAAACATGATCTTTTTTGTTATGGTGGTGGTGTCCTTCTCAAAATTCTTCCCTGAAAAAGAGAAATTCTTTCTACACAATTACCCACCTCTGTTTTCACTGACATTCCCAGGAAGGGAAAAATAAATTCATTAACTATATGTGCATTTCAAATCAAGTGTCTTCTTACTTGTTGTTTAAGACTTACTGAGGAAGAGAACAAACATCCATTTTGTGAGACTATCCAGAAAGAAACTGTGTTTGAGAAAGGCAGAGTGGAGAATGTCCTAGCAGTAACATTGTGTGTTGGATATTTTTGTAGTTCCTGCCATAGACTTTACCACACACTTCTCCTTGCTCCATATCCATTTATAGGAGATTTATAAAAGTTATTAAAGCAAACAAACATAAAGTCCAAACAATCAAAAGCCCAAAGAACAGCAACAAAAACACAAGTCTGATGCAGAGGACATCTATTAAGTTCTAATCCCGAAATCGCCAACCCGTTCTCTGTATCACAGAACCCATGTGTATATATGACTATGGAAATGGCAAGGGGAAAAGAAAATACCTTGATAGTTGAGCTTACCAACATACGGTAAGATGCAGTACACACAGGAATAGAAGCACAGGTTTTTAAGAGAATTAAAGGAAAGTAATTCTATCCCTGTCTAGAAAACCCTGAGAAAGCTTGAGGGAATAAAGGTCCCCAAAGGGCAATGGAAGATGAACTGAGATATCCAACAAACTAGTTTCTGTTCTGGACAGCAGCCATAGATGTGTTGGATGATGAAAGCAAGGCAGCAGGGGTTTGAGTGTTGAAACACATTGGAAGCTTAGCTGTCAAGGGACATGATCAAAGATGAGTTACCATAGCAAATGCCATGAATGCAATGGCTTTTTATTCTATCCAAATATCTACAGTGGGGCTTCATGAGTGGAACTTTCTGTTTTCTGAATGGTTTAAAGTGGTAGGAGTCACTAAATGTGACAATGAGAATGCCTGACAGTAAAATGTACAGTATGCTCTAAACAAAATGCCTCATTAGATATTCAAACAGGAGTGTTTTGTTTCTTCAAGGGATATTATCATTTTCCCCCTCCTTTGTTTTAATTTAAATTTGAACAAGGTTGTTTTACAAGTCAATCACAGTTCCCTCACCCTCCTACCCTCCCCTATATCCCCCACTAAGCCCCAGCCCATCCCCTTTCTGCTCCCCAGGAAGTGTGAGGCCTTCCATGGGGAGTCTTCAAAGTCTGTCATATCATTTGGGACAGGGCCTAGGCCCTCCCCCCATGAGTCTAGGCTGAGAAAGTATCCTTTATAGTATAAGAAAGCTGTAATGATTTGAACTTTTTCAGGAAGTTTAATTTAGTTAATGCCAGATTGAACTTTCTAGGTATGCAATTTCTAAATTGGCTAAAAGCTGCAAAATCTTATTTCTTAACAGCAGAAGAATTTAAGTAAGAATATATATATATATATGTATGTATGTATATGTATATATGTGTGTGTGTTTGAATATATATGTGTATGTATGTATGTATATATTGCTGCCTACAAATATAAGAAAAACTCAGATTCCCCATAATTACTAGGGAACATCTTAAAGTTTTCAAGGACCAAAATCTGTGATTATTTAATATTTTTAAAAAACAAATCTGGCCTTTTACTGCAGTGTGAGGATGTATCCTGGAGTTTGTCCTTGGGGAACCATTGAAACAAGGACTTTCACAGATGGTGGCAAGCTGTCACATCTGAAAGAAATCCTTCATTTATGATCTGGTGCCTTACATCTCAGTGTGATCTTAGGCAGGAACATAGGGCACACCAGGAGTGCCTCACCTGAGCTGAATACAGATGAGGTGACAACATCAAAGATGTCAATGTTTCCTTGAAGCAGGGGGTCAGCCGAAGGACAAAAAACACCATAGTTTTGTTCTCAGTGACTCCTTTCTTTTGTGACTCTGGGATAGAATAATCCAGCAATTTCTCACTCATGTCCTCTATCTCTGGGTACCATTGCCAACAGGGAGATTTCAAAGATATCTAAGAAATGCTGGCATCATGTTTCACAATGTGATTTGTTCATAGGATCCTCTTGACATTTTGAAACTTGAAATTTCAAAATTTGTCACTTTGCCTTTGAGATGTGGGGATGGGTGTGTGTGTGTGTGTGTGTGTGTGTGTGTGTGTGTGTTTTATGAAGTTACATCTATCAGTCATCATTGCAAAGACTTTGAGAAAGATATAGCCAGTCACCACTGTAGACTAGTGTAATTAAAGATGCCTGTACTGGAGTGAAGGGAAACTTTTCCCAAGGACTCTCCTCTCTGCTTGCTCCTCTGGGTCATCCTCCTCATCAACATGAATCCCAGATTTTACAGTAAGTATCCAAGCTAGCAGATAAGGCTATTGTCAATGGCCATATGCTTTTTGCTACTCTTCTAAAACATGAAAATGTATCAAAAGCAAATATAGCTATGTTTCAGTAAGTTAACAAGAACCTAATCCAAGGCCAATGACTTAACACTGCCTACTGCATAGCCACAAAAAGACAATATTTAGAAGACAATGACCTATTTATAAAGGCTATATATAATTCCAGGCAAATATCTTACTGAAATGAGATCAGTGGAAAGTTACAAACGGTGAAGAGTTGTATTTCGTGAATTCTCTGAAGTCCTTCCATACACTCTTGTTGTTGAAACACCTATCATATATAACTTCAGTATGCAGTAAATTTACTCATTAAAAACTTAATGAGAGTCAAAGCTGCTCTCAACAGCACTCTACTTCCAGATGTGTAAAAATCACACGCATTTACTTGTGATAAGCCCAATTTGTCAAATGTTTTCAAATGACATAGTACTTATAATGGTTAACATTTCTCTTTTAAACAAATATTTCCACAGGCCAGGTGAAAATACATCCGTCATGTGTTCACTGTACATAACATTACATGATAAAATGGGCATTTGTTTAGTTACCCACAGCCTGGAGCCCTGGAGCCCTGTTTAGTATTGGTGTACACTATTTTAGATGTCCCTGTGTTTTTTTTGTTAGGGTAGTGAAGAAGCACCCTACATGCTTCTTAATACACATGTGACAACTGGTACCACCTTCAGAAAAAGGACAGGAGACTATCAGCTGAAGTAATCTAGGATGGATCAGGCACCTCTCATCCTAAGATGGCTCTTTCAATAATTCAAAGGAACGCTGGTGTAGTTCTACTACATAGTTTCACATTTTAAACAGAATCAACTCCTTGTCTCACCAGTTCCATTTAATACAATTTTTCTATATATATGATCAAAAGTACACACATACTATCGATGACTTTAAGTACTGTGGGCATGGTTGCACTACTAAATATTGAGTAGTATGTGCATGTGTTCTCCACTTAAAGGAATAAAAGGTATATGTGTAAAAATAAAATGTGGAAACAGAAACCACGTCAGTAAAATATCAATAGCAGTGATGTCTGCATAGTGAATTTCCTGTAACATTTGTTTGTGTGTTTCTCTATACTATTTTAGTATAGAATAGTGCAGAATTATTTTAAATCAATATTTATGAACTACATTAGCAACTTGCAAATTTTAAGGACATGTATAAAAGAGTTCTCTAAATCTTCCAAGAGTGTTTTCTTCGCTGAGAAAAGAGGCAGCAGCTGTCCTTGTCACCCAGGTACTGCTGCTAAGAGCAACTTCACTCATAAACACTCTCTAGCTTCCTTCTAAATTAAACCCAAGATATTGGTGCATGATCTCAATATACGCAAAGGCTAACCATATAAATTCCTAGGAAGTTAAGGCTATCTTTGTTTTTATTTCTTCTCCACATGCAAACATGCAAATGGCAGTGTTATTTGTTAGAAATGAATAGACACCAGATTAATGGTATTAGGATATCAATGTCACCAGCATATTAATATTACCACACCAATATCATTGTACACATTAAATTAGCACAATAACAGTAGAATCGCTCTTGTTATTGTAAATAATAGCATGTTATTAACCTGGTATTTTATTTGCCTTGGCTCTTAGTAAAAGATTACTTACATGAGAGCTTTGATAGTTGTGATGATGATGAACAACAATAGTAAAATATCTGGGCATGAACTATGTGTCACACTAAGTACGAGGCTGCTCTAATGAAAAAAGGTCAATCACAAATTCTGCCCGAGTCCATATCTTAAAAACAAACAAACAAACAAACAAAAAAACCTGTTATTAAGAATCAAAACCAGGTAAGCATAATTCCTCCAAAGTCCATCAACACTAAGTTTCCATGCTTTGTATAATATGTATAAGTAAATGAAACCCTGAAGTAAAAGATTTAGAGGCTGTTCAACAGAAGGCCTCCCCATCTCATGACTCTACCTTCTACAATCAGCCTGTTGTCCTCTTTGTTTTTTTGTTTTTTGGGTTTTTTTTTTGTTTGTTTTTTTGTTTGTTTGTTTTTTGGGTTTTTTTTGGTTGTTGTTATTGTTGTTGTTGTTCCATAAAGGCATTTAGGAAGTTAACTACTGTCCATCACACTGGGCAGGGCAGAATCAAGTTGTCTAACAAATGAAATTCAAGGTAAGCTGAGAAAGTAGCTTTCTAGTTTTAAATTTACACAAGTCTGAACTTTGGAGCAAGCTAGGCATGCCAATTGGAAGCATTTACCTGGAAATCATTTCATCTCATCTTTAATTAAATGATTAGATGCATTGCCACTTAGCACACTTAGGGGGAAAGTGAGACGCCTTGGAGTAAAAGTGGGGCATTCATTGGATTGAAAAAGATACATTTGGAGCTTAAGTGCTAATCCTTTAAAATGTTGACATTTTGACATTCTGGAGACCTGTAGAAGAATTTTACTTCTTAAGCTCCAGAACGAGTCACTTGTTCTAAGGTATCATGTGGCTTTGTTAGCATCTTACAAATCATTGCCTGGTGCAATTTCAGTTAGATGTAGACTGCTAAAATAATAGTGTTCTTCCCCTAACAATTTAAAATTATAAAAATACATTCCAAAGTACTTATGTTATTACCTCAAATACTCACAACCAACCACATTCCCTTCATCTGGAGGATAGTGTCACACTACTTCCTCTAAAACTCATATGTCAAAAAAAAAAGATTACTTATGCAAAGCATAAACAGTGATTGTTTATATAATTATTCAGTTGTTCTAGAGGAATTTAAAAATCATAAGCACATGATTTCCTCAGTTAGCAATATGATATCAATGCACTATAATTAATGCCTTTACAATTCTATTACAGAGAAAACATTACAATTATGGGTCACAGCTTCTATATGAGTCTTCAGTTTTTTAAGTTTGTACATTATACAGTAAGTACACAGAGGGATCTTTTAAATTGTAGACTTCACTTTTTTAACACTTTTTTAACGTGGAGAATTTTATTGGGGGAAAGGGAGGGAAAAGGGGGAGGAAGAATGGGAATGTAGAGTGGCCTCATGGAAAGAGAGAGGAATGAGGAGAAAGAAAGACAGAGAGAAAAAGGTACTGACAGCCAGAGAGGAGAGAGAATGAGAGAGAGAGAGGAAGAGAGGGAGGAGACACACACACACACACACACACACACACACACACACACACACACGAGAGAGAGAGAGAGAGAGAGAGAGAGAGAGAGAGAGAGAGAGAGAGAGAGAGACAGGGAGAGAGAGAGACTGGGAGAAGAGGAAAAGGAGTAAAGTTCATTTTTATGTTGCAAATAAAATTAGTTAATTGTAATAGATAATTTAAATATTAAAATTGGCCCATGTGCACTTTTAAGGAAAAAAACCAATCGGTATCTTGAGTTATTTACCCATGATAAACAATGCAGAGGCCTGCCTATTTGTTACTGAGAAATCAAGCTGGATCTAATCTAGAATTTTCCTCCCTGCTGACTTGTTTTCACACTGTTGGGAGGTGCTATGCAAGCTACTTTGGGAGAAAAGTCCTAAGTAGTCTTACCCAGCTGTGGACCTCATGAGCTACAGCGGTGGCCTGACGCGCAAGCTATGACAACTCATGCAACAGTGCAATGACTATTGTGGGGGAAAACATTATCCTCGTTACTGGATTTGAGACCCTCTCCATAGTGGGTGCTTGCACTCGATACTATAAACCTGGTCAAAGCCTATGGCTGAGGAAATCATAGGCCTTAGGGGAGGACTTACTATTGTTCTGGTAAATGGACATGTTGTCAAACTCCCTTCTAAATTCTTCTGTTTACACTAACAGATCTGTGCTAGTCTCAACTTCCATTAGAAAAGCCCCTTTTTGATGTGGTTAATACAAAGATTCATAATTAGCCTAAATGCCGAGAATATATGACTATGGCGTATTTGAATCCAAAAGATACTTCTGTATTAGTCCCTCCATGGCTCAGAGAATAGGGCAAAAGTCAGAACAGAAAATTTACAGGAGCCAGAGGCCTGGTAGAAATACTGTGAAACCGTGTCTTCTGGACACAATGGGTCATTGCACGCCACTGCAGCTCTCACAAAATTTGTACAGGATTGGAACATCACTGTTTCAGAATGCATGGATGAAACTTAGGAAGCCTTACCCCTCACTGAGTGATGATGATATTACATTACTGGGTGCCAGAGATGAGGACTGGGTTTTTCAATGGTTCAGTCACTAGTAGGTTGTCCGTGTTCCAGTAGATTCCCTCCTCCTTTGAGCAAGCACAAATAAACTCAGTGGGACAAAAAAGTAAATAAGTAAGTAGTAAATAAATAAATAAAGGAAGACATAAAGTAGGGGCTTATTGGGAATGAGAAGGGCTTCAACAGTGCAGGGGAGGGAAGAAAAACTCAATAGTATTATGAACACACATACAATCTTTTGATAGTTTCTATTTACACAAGCATGTATGTTGATCTGTTGTGTGCCCATTGTTCTAACATCTCTTTTCCAAATCCTAAACCATATCCTCGAGTTAGAGACAATGATATCTTTCCTCAGCCTCTGAGACCAGCATTTGGATGGGATGCTCAGTGTAAATGGCACTGTAGAGAATCATATCAGTCTCAGAGCTGACTGGAATAAAATAAGAGGCAAAACAGAAGATACCGGAGAAATAGTCAACAGGATGGAGAACACCAACATGTCCTTTCTCTGACCCTGATGGGAAACATCCAGTCCACGTCCTTTGAATCTGGGATGATCTTACGGTTGATTTTGATCAATAACATGGCAGAACTTTGCTATCAAAGTTCACCTATCACTTGAATTCTGACTGTCCCAGAAACACAGAAGACTCTAAGGGGACCCCAACCACTTCAGCCTCCTCCAATAATGTCATGGACATTTGAATGAGGCTATCTTCAACCTACCAGAAGGTTCCACATCTAGCTCAACAACTCCATAGTAAAATCTAACCACTCTCAGAACCATGAGAAGGGATGATGGTAGCTAAAGGACTGCTAATTTGGGTGAATAGTTTCTATATAGCAGTATAGACGCAACACACAATCTAATTTATCCCCAGCCCTTCAGTAAATGTGCTTTTATTAAGACTCTTCTGCTATACCTGATACCACCTGAGCATGTCTTCCAAAACTATTTCCAAGATGCTGTCCTTCTGGTTCCCAATAATGTCCTTTCTTTTACATTTCCAGTGTTAAAATTCTTTTTTAATTGTTTATTTAAAAGTTTTTTTCATGTTATATACTAACCACAGTTCCCCCCTCCCCTCTTCAAGCTCCCTCACCTAACCTCCTATCCATTTCTTAGTAAAGATACGGCCTCCGACAGGAAGTCAACAAAGTGTGGCATATCTAGTTGAGGCAGGACCAAGCCCCTCCTCCCTGTGTCGAGTTTGAGCAAGGTATTCCTCCATAGAGAACATGCTCCAAAAAGTCTGTTCATATACTAGGGTCTCTGCCAGTGGCCCCACAGACTGCCCAAGCCTCAGAATTGTCATCCACATTCAGAGGGCCTAGTTGGGTCCTACGCAGGAAGCAAGCACAGCTTGTATACTTGCTTTCATTTATGTTATCTTCACTGCAACCATCTGCACTTACTGCTTCTCTGGCCACATATTCATAATTCTAAAATTTCCAATTCAGGCTATTCCCAGTATGTCATTTACAATTTCAACTATGTTCTGGAAAAATTCAATATTGAAATGTTTCAAACTTGACATAAACTAAGTCTTGATTTTGCACTAGCAAATTGCATTTATTTCTACATTGATTTTGAGTCACCCCGTTTACTCTCCCTGTAGCTCATACATCTGAGGATGACCCTTCTGTTAACCCTCTTCTGTGGTTACTTCACCCCTACCTTTTTGTAATTCTCACAAACTTCACCCTCATAAACTCAGGAATATCCCTTTCTTTTTTTCTTACTTCACTCAAAGATTTCAATATTTTTTGTATTAGTCTGATTTTCTGTTACTGTAATAAACACCATAACCAAAGGCAACTTTGGGAAGAGTGGGTTTATTTAATCTTACAGCTCCCACCACAATCTATCACTGAAGGAGGCCGAGGAAGGAACTAGAGGCCACCAGAGGGACAATGTTCCCTGGCTTGCTTCTCATGGCATTCTGAGCTTTCTTATACACAATTCAGGATCAGCTTCCTCAGGATGACACAGTCCACAGTAAGTTGGGCCGGCCCTCCCAGGTCGATCATCCATCAAGACATGTCCCACAGAAAGGACACAGAGCAATCTGACAGAGGCCATTCTTTAACTGAAGTTCCTTTTCCAAGGTGACTCCCATTTGTCAACAAAAGTTAACCAGCACATTACCTGTATGCAAAGGTTAACTGTGCTGAAATTATCAGGTGCTTGTGAGTCTTGAGTGTTACCCTTGCCTTTAACATAACTTATTTAGTTATAAGTTTATATCACATGGTATTAAATTTGGCTTCTATTTTATAAGCCAGCTCAATACGTGGAATTGGATCAATCAACAGTCTTTAGTATATCAAATGGCTGTGTCACTTAACCCAGTGGAACACTGGATATGCAAGGGCTGGAGGAATCTAGATCTCTGTGGTCCCTGAGCTGTTGGCCTCTGCCTTTATGTGGAAGACCTGCTATTTTTTATGTTAGGAATCAAACCTCCATAAAACTGTTCTTCATCTGGAAAGATTGATGGTTTCCCCTGGAAGCTTTGTTCTTACTAGTTTAGTCTTCTTCTCTCATGAGAAATATTGGCGCTGTCATTTTCCCTGAATGCTTAGAGTTTGTAGCAAAAAAAAAAAAAAAAAAAAAAAAACTGAATCATAAGATTTTTTTTTGAATGTAGGAATAAGCATATGAAAACAATGATTGTTAAGGGTGGTGGAGGACTGGAAATTGAAAACTGCCACCAGAATGCAGAGCTCTTCACCATCTTGGGAAAACTGACTTTCATTGACATCACCTAACAGGGAGAAAAGCCAACAGCGCCCCTTTCATCATGGTTAAGGATATCACTGAAGAATAGCAGAGGCATCTGTCAGCACTGTCCTTAGTTAAGGACCAGTGAGTTTCTGTAACATCAAAAGTACTTCAAAGAGTCTCTTGCAGAGTCTCTGGCAGGATATTTCATTGCAAACTCTTTTAGAAACTTTAAAGCAACAAGAGAAAGCAGCAACTATAGAATGCCTGCAAAACTGAGTGACATGAGTCTTGCAAAGCAATAAGGAATTATGTGCTTCCGCTCAGCATGTCCTCACACCTTCAGTCCCTATTGATCACTGGGTAATACCATCACCTCTTGTGGAAAACAAATGCAAAGCATTTGCCAGCTTCCAAACATTAGATGTTCAATTCATGTCAATAAAGAAATAAGTTATTGCTGAGTGTGGTGGCACACACCTTTAGTTCCAAAACTCTGGAGACAAAGGCAGGTGGATCCCTATGAGTTTGAGGTCATCCTGATCTACAAAATAAATTCTAGGACAGCCAGAGCTACACATAAAAACTCTGTATTGAAAAACAAATGAAACAAAAGTTATCTAGTTTCCTCTCTCAAAGAATCATGTGTCTTACTTATCCTTGGGCTTGTCCTATGTGCTATGGAACTAATTACATCTCTCACATATGTTGTCTATGGCAAAACACAAAAGTCAGTGAGGCTGATAACAGAGGTCTCAAACCAGCCAGCCTCAAATCTTCACAGTGTCAGTATAGTCAAACATATTCTAAATCTGACACAAGTTGTTAAAGACAAGAATAGCCAACAATGTTGGGGCCAAATGTCCATAGTGACCTCACTAAGTAGACTATGACTTCTTGAAGATTAAGATAAGATCTGCATCCTCCCACAGTGAAAACATAGAATCACAAACAACCAGCTTAGCAGGACTACTTTTCTTCCTGTGGAATGAATTGCTCAGAATATCAGAGCTCAGCAATAAAATGTATGTATTCATTGAACAGCTTCTCTGTTCAATGCTAATTATTATTTATTTTGTAACACCAATAAACTCAGTGGCTGCTGGCCAATGGAGAAAATCACCAATGGTTTCAGTATTTTACATTTTAGAGAGACTTTAGTGTAGTTATCCATATTTAAAGGTAAATCCAGAGGTTCATAGAGATTGGAATGTTTTAGCCAAATAGAAATGTAAGTGTTCATGATCCTAAGATTTATATTATTAATCCTACAGCATTAAAGACGTTTCATGCATTGAACATTAACTTCTACAAGTTCATATTAATAATGTCAGTCACAATTCAGCAATATAAACTTCAGGAACAGAAGGTCACTGTTAAAAGATACCTCATGGTCCACTGAAATATTGGCTGTCAATGTTTGTGTGTGCAAACACAGTTCCTCACTTCTGCTCTTTCTTTTTGTGGTATGATACTGTCTTCTTTATTCAGCAAGCAAATACTGACTTTGGACCAGATACTCATTAAATAAAATGAACAGAGTCCTTCTACAGAACAAATCCATATTTTAGTTGGAAAAGACAGAAAACACATGAATATGTAAATACATAAATAAGTACAAATGTTGTAGACTATGGAAACAGCAATGCTTATAATACTTATTACAGTGTGATGAGATACAGAGGAGTCAAGTTGATTGCTGACAATCAAATGACTTCAGGCTGGCATTGTCTCCCTTTGTAGCTTGAAGATCAGATCTTGATCTTTCTAGAAACAGAAAATTTCTTTTGCAAATTAGACACTGATGCTTCAGGCAATATGTTAAAAACTGAGGACTTGAACACGAGCTAACTTTTGCAGACCGCCTTGCTATTATATTAACTAGTAGTAACTCAAATTCTTTATGGGTTTGTTTCTGGTAAAGGGGAATTTTGGTAAAGTTAGAGGAGTTACACAATTTGAACTTCTGGAAATTAAAACTAAATTTTGTTTTTAACTAATTTTATTTTCCAAAGGTTATCCCAAAGACATGAGTTTTGTGACACACAAAACGGACTTGCAAGTTTATGAAAATTTTCTTTAAGTTGTTTGTTTTTAAAAAAAGATTCGCTTACCTTATTTTATTTGTGTGTGTGTGTGTGTGTGTGTGTGTGTGTGTGTGTGTGTGTGTGTGTTATTTGAATGAATGGAGACCAGAAGAATTCATCAGAATCCCTACAGTTGGAGTAGTTGTGAGCCATTTGATATTGGTGCTGGATGTGAACCTGGGTCCTCTACAAAAACAGCAATTACTGTTAATCACTGAGCCATCTATCCAGCCCCAAGTCCATTTTCTTACAGTAGTTTCTAAAGGAGATGATATTAAAAGACTGAATTATCTAATTGTGATGTTACATTTCCTAAACACACCAGGAGTGAAAATTGCAATGCATGCAAATAAATAATTCAGCAGCTGGGTTTCCTGCTGGCTTTGTTTGCTTCATGCTTTCAGTTCCCAGGTAAAGCTGACTTGTTTAGAAATATAGTCACTAACTGATATATACTTTAATTGTAGACTTGGGAGATGAGACCAGAAAGTGAAGAAGTGAGAAAAAGAGGGGAAATAGCAGAAGAAAATAACGGTGTTCTTGTCACAAGTATTGGAAAAGTTGAAAAACTGTTGTTAGGTTTTGATCAAAACCCATCTTTCTATGGAGAACCAGATAAACAACACTACCTGAACTGGAATGGCATGTTTCATAGCCTGAAAGTCATTTATGTAACTAGGCTTAAAAATACTGCAGTCATTTAGAAATGTAAGCTGAAATGCTTTTAAACATGCTTTTAAAATGTGGAAATAGAAGGAATGGGAACAAAATACAGACTTGACATTTGACCACAGATTTGGTAAACTTTGTGATAGAATATTACTTTAAGGTGTGTGACTTTTGTTTATGCTGCATTTGTTTAACTCTGTGAGGCTGTGAGTCTTTGCCTGTCTAAAACACCTGATGGTACGAATAAAGAGCTGAATGGCCAATACGAGGCATCAGCAAGGATAGGCAGGGCTGGCAGTCAGGGAATATAAATAGAAGGCAGGAGGAAGAGGAGGAGACAACAAAGAGAGGAGGACTTGAGAGGGCAGCCACCCACCCACTCAGCCAGCCATGGAGTAAGAAGTAAACTAAGATAATGCAGAAGTAAAAAAGATAAAAGCCCAGAGGAAAAAGGTAGACACATTAATTTAAGTGAAGAAAATCCAGCTAGCAACAAGTCAACTGAGGCCAGGCATTCATAATTTATATTAAGACTCCACGTGGAATTAATTTTGGAGCTGGGTGATGGGCCCCCGAAAAGAAACAAAAGACAGTAAAAAGAAACCGACTACAAAATATTTTGATGTTTGATTCCCAGTTGAAGCAAATGCAAGCATCTGTTCAAAACCTGGCTTCTTGGACTGTCTACACATCCTGCATATCTAGCATTTTCTCGTGTTCCAGGGAGAAACAATCCCAGAATGAACAGGTGTTGGTGGAGTTTTAAAATCAGTGGAAATTCAGAGCTGTAGACGGAGGGAAAGTAAATTAAGCCAGAATGGGTCAGCGGGTGTTCGTTTGACTTGTTTTTCTTTTGTTTCCTCCTGCTTGAGAAATTGAACAAATTCTACCAACTCCTTTTTAAAAAGTGAAACTTGAACTAAACCAAGCACTTCCCATATATTATCCCTGTGAAGCCTGCATTACAGACTTACACTCTATGACAGTAACAGCAGCACTTTGGTAGATGTGAGAATTAGAGAAAATTTGTTAGATGCCCATGTCAGTGGAAAATACACATAACAATCAACAGGCTGAAATCATCTAAAGTGAATAGTCGAGGCCTAGCTTAGAATGACGTTGGCATAATTTCTTGTAATGTCTCTATAATTAAGGAAATAATTTGTTAAAATGTTTTTCCCTCCCTCTTTGGTGGCTTCTGCATGGCTCAGAAGCGAAGTGCTATGTAAAAAGAGGGAACACAGGTAGATTGAATGACTTTATCATTTATTATCAGTGTGTAAGTGGCTGTGAGAGTGGTTGCAACCACATAACAACTGCACATCTGCATACATCTGCATGCTGTCGCTTGACTTTTGTTTTTTTACAGAATGTAACAATAATAAATAAAATGCAGTTTAAACTTACCCCCAAGAGGGGGTGGGGAAGATTTGGTGTTGCATTTTGAGTTATTCTTTGTAAAGGAGCTTTGAAAAAAAAACTGTCAAATGATTGTCAAATGATGATCAAAACTGATCAGTGTGCAAAGAAATCCGAAATCACTGAACTGCTTAACTCATAACTGCAGAAAAATCTAAAGAATTTAAATATAATGCCTTCATAGTAATTGATTTTAAAGCACAAATATGGAATTTTAATATTTATTTATTTGAGATATGGTCTCACTATGTAGCTCTCACTAGCCTAAAGCTCACTATGTAGACCAGGCTGACCACTAACTCACAAAAATCAGCTTGTGTCTGCCTCTGCAGTGCAGGCATTAAAGGCATGCCCCACCATGCCTAGAGTATTTGGAAATTTAAAAAGAAAATAGCTTAGTAATATTAACCAAAAATTAGAAATCCTGGATATTTTCACACATAATTTCAAATAATCCCCACAGCAATCTCTCCAAACTGGAAGGGCAAGGTAGTACTTTGTCTACTAAAGATGCTGCAGAAAATAGAAAGAACACTTGCACCACACTGTGTGTGGGAAGCATGATTGTCACCTGCAAACCCCAGAGGACCGACCCCAAGGTCACAGGGAGATGGGCTGCTCTACTTAAAAATGGAGAGAGGGAGTATGAAACACTAACAAAGAACCGTTAGCATCTGTAACATCACGCCTGTGTACGTCTAGATTAAAATTCAAACTCCACAGACCCAAAGTGGTGATAACCAGTAAGAAAATACAGACACAATTTGCCACTCTTTGCTTTTTTAAAAAAATGCAACCTTGTTGTTACAAATAAATGTTAACAAGAAGGGGAAAAAAGTTATTCATCTTAAGTTAAAAAAATGAATTGTCAAAGTAATTCTGGGAATAATTTGATAGTGCCTAATATCAAATTAAGATACTTTTAACCTCTGTCCCTAAGTTCTACTCCTCAGAAGCTGCATAAGGTTTTGTCTTATGTAATTGCACAAACAATTAATATGTCAAGAGTACATGTACAACATTATTGCATGAAGCAAAACTAACTGCCCTTATTAGGAGACCAATTTAATTATGATTTGTTTATATTATAAACATCATTGAGTAAAAATTAAGATTCTTATGAATGCATGATCAAAATTCATATGTATACAGTTTTGCTATGGACTATTACAAATTTACTAGAGAGTTCTGGGTTTACCTTATGTTACTGGGTTTGTTTGTTGTTGTTGTTTTGTTTTGTCTCTTTCGCTCTTTTTACTCTTTGCTCTTTGGAGACCTACAGCCCAGCTCTCAAATAAATCACATGGATGCGTATTCTTACTTATAATAGCCTGGATTTAATTTGGCTTACTTTTAGCCAGCTTTTCTTAACTTATCCCATCTACTTTTTACCTCTGAGCTTTTACCTTTCTCTGTTCTATATACCTTTTTTTACTTCTTACTCCATGGATTTCTGTGTTTCTGAGTGGCTGGGCCCTGGAGCCCTCCTTCTCTTGCTCCTAGATGTCTCCCTTTTCCAAGATTTCTCCTCCTGTTTATTCTCTGGGCCTGCCAACCCAGCCTGTCATTTCTCCTGCCTTGCTCTAGGGTGTTCAGCTCTTTATTAAACCAATAAGATATTTTAGACAGGCAAATTAACACAACTTCACTGAGTTAAACAAATGCAACATAAAAAAATGCAACACATCTGTGCATCATTAAACAACTGTTCCACAGCATAAACAAATATTACTTATCTTAAAATAATATTCCACAACAACCTTGTATTCCTTTTATGTATGGCTAAAATACCTGAAATAATAGTATTGCTACACAAAAGGCCAAACTAGACTGTGCTCTTTAAGAATAAGGAAATTCAGGAGTTAAGTATTATATATGACTTGGCCTTCGACTTGGTGACCATTTCCAAACCATGAGAAGAAAAAGGAGAGTTCCTACAGAATACTATTCTCAGTGAGCTAATCAGGCAGAATGCTGATTATGGTGACCACAGATATTATTCAAGTTGAACTGACAGACACTAACAGTAGGAAGTGGGACTCTTGAGAAATGATTAGTTCATAAGAATTCATTCTCACTTGATGACGGGGGCTATCCACAACAGAAAAATCTGATTTTATACTGTCTTCCTTTGGCTTTCCACAGCAGTTGATGTCCAAGCTATCACCAGGGGAGTGGAAACCAGACATTTATCCGACAGAAAACCTCAAGTTTTGGGTTGAACTTCCAGTTCTCTAGAAATATAAGAAAAGAAAATCTGCTCTTTAAATAGATGAGTATATCTTGGGAAGTCTATGATAGTAGCTTAAAAGAGATTGAGACACAGGGGGAAACCATGAAAATATGTAGTATCAACAGTATAGGTAAGTTCAACATTGGCTGCCCTCGGGAGCCAGGAGCCAGCATGAAGAGCGTTTTAGTAACTCGAATCCCTGACAGCACTGGAAATACCACCATGAGACAAAGGCCAGTTAGTGAAGCACAATCATAAGAAGAAGGGTTATCATAGTGATCATCAAGGTGGAAGTGCTACCCACTGGGGGTCCAGTGCAGAATTATAGAGGTAGATATTAGAACACAGATTCCCTACTGCAAAATAATCAATCAATAAGGAAGAAGCAGGTATATCCCAGCAAAAGAAACCAGAGATGGAAAACTTAGATCACTTGCAGGAAAAGTCACAATTTCTCTTTTAGTTTCCAGACACGATCCAGTTTGCACATTCCATAGTCATTAAGAGGAGATTTAGTCTCTGAGAGGGAGGGCCTTGTTTAGACTACAGCAACTATGTGCAGCAATGAATCTTCCACCCTTTTCCAAGGGCACTTCTATTTACTCATACAGCTGTGTAGACGACGAGGAGGAAAAGGGCTCACAGACATTTGGAAACTAGTGTTGAAATAATCTGACTTGACACTGATGTCATCAAGAAGACTTAGGGTCATATGGCTCCTTGTTTGAAAGGTAGTGGGATACCTGGGAAAAGTGTTGCCCAGGTGTGAATTACAGTAGGCTCACCAAATGCAAAGATGTGTCTGTGATTCCAATGCATAATCATCATTAGCTTGCTTGACTGCTAATACAATACTCGAATGGATGTTTTTTGTGCAAGCAAGTGGCGTTGTACTAGAGAATTCAAATGGAAGGATCATATTAGCATGCCATAGTGTAAGGAAAATATCGTTAAGTTTTTGACATGTTAGTTCTGCCTTTAAGAAACTACAAGATACAAACAGAATGATCTCCTTCACACCCCCATTTAATCTGCGAATATGAATGTGAATACAGACATTCTTCTGAAGTAGTCACTGTTATAACAGTTCCATTATCTCTACTAAATCAGATTACAATGCTTGTTGAACACACAGTTTGTGGCTATTGACTGTACCCTTAAATTAGAAAGAATAGAAACACCTCACATTTACCTGAAATAATATATATCTAGGATATATAAACCTACAACTCTATTTATTTCCACCTCTCTGGCACAGTTTAGCACAACAAAATCTTGATTTTCAGGTATCCTGCTGAGTATCAATTTGAGGTACAACACTGATGGCATTATAATGAAGACAACAGAAGAAAAATTGTGATCATCAGTTTTGTATCTAAGATATGTGGAGGGGGACATAAGGGAGGATGACGAAAGAGAAGGAGGACAGGGGAAGCAGGGAGACTGAGAAAGAACACTTAGTTTAAAGGATGTGATATTTTTAATGGTTAGGTGTATGCCAGGACATTCATTAAATAAAGTAAAAGATAAATAGAGTCTTGCGCCACCTACTACAAAGAAGGAAATGCATCACTCTGCAGGGAAATCAATCTTACCTGTATGCTCCATGGAAAAGAACTAGTAGTGCAGGTGTAAGCTTGTGTGATGAAAATACTCTGTCATAAGCCTACACTTAGGCTATAGGATCTGTCAACCCTGGTGGGTTTCAGAAATTTGAGAAGGGAAGTTAGTCCATGTCGAGTTTGTGGCAAACTTCCCTGTGAGGATTCCAAGAGATTCACGTGGTTCTGCAGAAGCTCCATACCCTCTGCAATGAGATTTTCACATCTTTTGGAACATTGCCATAGACATGTTAGTTGGCCCTGGTGGAAATGGATCATTGATTGTTGAAGAATAAGCCTGTGGCCAAAACTATTCATTAAGAACCGAACCATGTCCAATGTGCTACTGTGTAAGTCAAGTAGACACAGCAAAAATTCAACATAACTTGAAAGTGATACATCTGTGATTTCCGGAGAGACAGAACTGAGAGGGTGCACAGAGGCATGGAGTGGTGTTTATTATGGGAGACGACTCAGTTCTTTATGGAGAAGCACTGTGAGTGGCCATCTGGGAGCTGGAGAACCAGCAATACTAGTGGTCTGGCTCAGCCCAAGTCCAAAAAGGCCTTCTGAACCAAGGGAGTTGTGGTAGGATTATTTCTGGGCTGGCCATCCTAGAGGGATGCATTCAAGAACTGATTTGAGCTCTAGAGCCTAAAGGTAAAGACAATCTGGAGTCACTCTGAGTCAGAATGATATGAAAAGGCACGCAGGCAGCATGAGACAGGATGAGACTTCTATTCCTCCTCATTTTGCTCCACCTGGTCTCCCATATGGCTGTCGGATGCTCCTTTGCTCTGGGGGGGGGAATCTTTCAAAGTGAGTTCACCAACTTATCCACCAGTCATTTCTGAAAATAATTAATAGGCATCCCAGAGGCAGCCCAAATATTCTAACCTAAAGTAAAAGTATACAGATTACAGCAGAAGGGTGCAGTCTATGTTTACTGAGTAATGGAGAGTAAATAATGCTTTCCTAACTGTATCTCTTAATTCAGTCAACATGATGTCCAAACTTCCTTGAGTGGAGTACCATCACCATGATATTCTCAACTGAAGAAACAATATAGCAAAGTTGCTTTTTGTAGTACCTTGTTTCTTAATTCTACCCCTACCAACAGTCTGGCCACATCCATCCTCCATCAGTTGTCATAAAGTTACCCTTTTCTAATCACTCAAATAGCAAACCGAAGAAAAGAAGTAGAACAATGGGCAGTTATTTTGCAGATCCATCTGTGTGCATAAATGCTCTCGTAACCAGGAATCATGTTAACCAAACCATCTCATTGAGTAAAATAATGAACTTCTGCAAATCTCAGGAGTTGAGTCGAGATGTAAAAAGATGAGAAAAGGCTTCCTGCTTCAAACTGAGAATGCCACTTACCCTAGAAATTTCTACATATCAAACATATGCTCAACCTTCCGAGCTGCAGGGATTTTCTATTTCAGTTTAAGCTGATTTCCCAAGGAGTGCTATTAACTCAGCAGTTCAGTGACACCACAATGCTCTTTGTGGCCCGAAACAGCTCCCAGCAATTTACCAAACTGTTTGCTCACCGAGTTGTATTTTCAGAAGTGAAAATGATCAGTTTAAGTGTTTCCCCCTTCAGCAAAATGCACACAAGACAAGAACCAGAAAAAACCTGAAATGACAATCCAGTTAGTGTTCTGCTCCATGGTGCTATTAGAAAGTCATGCAAATTCTACACATCAATTTTGCTGTTAATAACACTCCTCGTTATTTGCTGAGTGCCGGCAGTGAGCACTCAGTATCCTTGCTAACAGCCAAAGAAAGCTGAATTAACCACACCGGCTACAGTGAGGCTTTGGGGCTTGTTTCCAGCTATAAATTTTTCCTCCTTTTCTTTTCATTTCCTCCTCTTTACAATGGAAGAACATTACTGTGGCTTTTTTTCCTCCCCAGAGCTAACACAGCTAGGATACATTTAAAAATTCTGCTGCAAATATAGAATGGCTTTTAATACAGTTTAGGGATGTCACCCAAGGTCCCCACTGGCTTTTCACAGAGAGAATTTGAAGTTAAATTGATGAATATTTGCACTATAGTGTTTTGTTGTTAATTTACTGTGTTTCATTTTTCCATGAGAGTGCCAATTTAACTACACAACGAAAAGAAGTAAAGAAAGAAAATATACCTGTTAGTTGCACACCATTTACTTGCAAGAGTTTGATATCATTGATACACCAAAGTCACTGTACTACATTTAAGAATTTTTAAATAGATACTGTTATGAAGCAAATTTACTGGTGAGTGTTTTAAAATTACTTTAAAAAGTAATCCCCAGTACACTTACACTTACATTTTTATTTTAAATGAATCTTGAATTAAAATACATAAATATAGCACAGAATTACACACTGAACATTTGGAAATCATGAGTTTAATGAGATATAAATGACTCCTTAGGACAACAGAAATACGTTATTGTCATCTTAGAGGAGAGCACCATCTCAAAAACATCCTAAACAAAATCAAGACTTGGTGTGTCTAAGCATTCTTGGGAGATTAAAAAAAAAAAACAGTTTAAAACAGTTTATCATCTAGCTTTGATTTTTATGAGTTTATTTATCCTGAGATAACATTTGCAAGGCTTTCCAAAAGCAGAAATGCAAAGGTTTCTGTTTCTAATTTAAGTAGTCATATGATATGTGACCTTAGTATAATAAGAGGTATTCCGGCCAGGGCAGTTTCTTCTATGGATCAAGTGGGAATTTTTTTGTTGTTGTTGTTAAATTGTAAAAATTTAAGACAAAGTCTCTCCAAGCAAAAAAATTAAATAATTAATTAATTAAAAAGAAACCCTCAAGGGAATCATCAGTGACAACTTTCAAACACATACCCAAACAATTGACAGCCAAATTATAGTAGGAAAACTAAGAGATTTTCCTGAACAGTTTGTGGTATTATTTTAAAATCTTTTTGAAGGGAATTGTTGAAGAATGACTGATTTTCTTTTTGCACCTTTACTCAATAAACACTAATGAGGCAATTATGTAAAAGTTAAGGTAAGCAAAACAAAGCAGCACTGAGATATTTTGACGATTAAACAACAGAAGAGAAAAAATTTCTTAGTTCTTTTATTATATCTAGTAAACAGTGACATTCCTTTGATGTAGTCCAAGACTTGGCTGATTTTTATATCTTTCCTTTCTGCACACTCATAAAAGCACACACATAGATGTACATGGGGAGATGAGAGGCATGCTGTATTATGACTTCTTTAAATATTTATATCACAGGAGACACCTCTCTGCATAGCAGCAGAAAAATATCTCTGTGATTTGAAAGTCACAGTGAGTGTGTCCCGTAGGAAGGAGAGCCACAGCATATCTTCTCCTTTGCCTAGTTTTTCGATTCTTTAGTGCTACAGGAACAGCAGAGCAATAGACTGCACAACATCTCTACATGCCTAAGCTCCTCCAGTCTCAGATGGTTCCTTCAGATGTAATTGCACAGTCACAAGAGGAGTCCTTTTAAGACTGTTAAATATATATATTCTTGGAGCTATTTGCAAAGACAATGTATCACAGACTTTCAAAAGTAGATTGTGACTAATCCTATGTCCTACACCACCATTCCCACCGACTTCAACCTCTCCTTTAACTGTGGTGTGTGAAAAACTGAAAACAGGGTCTGTTTGTAATAACACTGATTATCCTCCCAGTGGTATGACTTTTCATACTCACATATGATTATTTTTCATTTATACTTCCTGTCCTCTAGATTACTTCAGCATCCTCTTGGGTTTTTCTTTTAGATACTGGTCTACTTAATACAAAGATCATTTTGAATTAGTAACACTGACATTTTGTCCTACATAGATTTCGTTTTCTTACTTTCAAATTATTTCTTATACTAGGATCATTTTTGTCTTCTTTTTTATAATAATAATAAAAATTTTCTGTTCACACAATGTATTTTGGTCATGTTTACCCCTCTCCCAAATTGTCCCAACTTCACTACCCACTGAACTTACCTCTATTTTTTCAAAAAGGGCAAAAAAGCCCCATAAAACCACAAAAATGAAAATCAAACAGGAAAAGACCATTAGGAAAAACTGCTAAAACAAAGCAAAATTAAACAAATGATGGGAGTTGTCCTTCTGTAGGCTGTGAATATATGTTTCTCTTATTGGTTGATGAATAAAGTTGTTTCAGCCAATAGACAGGTAGGATGTAGCCAGGAAGTATAGGTGGGGCTACCAGTCTAAGTCAATTCAAGTAAGAGGAACGCAGAGTCAGGAGAGAGATGCCATGTAGCTGCTGAGGACTAAAGGGGCCCTGGCATCACTGGTAAGCCAAGAGAACATGGAGACACATGGATTAATAGTTATGGGTTGATAACTAAGAGAGAGCTAGCCAGTAAAAAGCCTAAGACATCAGCCAAACAGTTTATAATTAATAGAAGCCTCTGTGTATTTATTTGGGACTAAAAGGCTGAAGGACCTGGTGGGACAGAAACTTCTGTCCACAACAAAAAGAGGACAAAAACACCATTCAGTCTCTCTCTCTCTCTCTCTCTCTCTCTCTCTCTCTCTCTCTCTCTCTCTCTCTCTCTCTCTCTCTGTCTGTGTGTGTGTGTGTGTGTGTGTGTTGGTCAATTTCTCCTGGATATGGGGTCTGTCCTGGTGGTATTTATTCATTCATTCATTCATTCATTCATTCATTCATTTTTTTATGACAACTGTCTTTTCTATGGTGTGTCTAAAAGCTTTCCCAACTAAACAACATTTAAATAGTCTCTCATAATTTAATGCTGGACTTAGTACTGACATATCAGAGAGGCAGCAGTAGTAAAGGCTACATGAACCTTCTTGAGAGAAGCAGATGTTTGGAAGTTTATGAATCTCATTCATCTATGCCACAATTCATTTGGTCAGACCTATCTTGATCAAGGTAAGTTTATAGAGAATGAGGGGATAATTTGTATTCCAGAGGAATGAGCACTTTGAGGGGAGCACAAATGTCTTCCATTTTGGACCCACTTCAAGAAGTTTGTATACATAATTCATACACTGGCTTCTTTTCTTCTCACCAGTCCTTTAATCGGGTTCCTTCCCAACTTCTCACAAGTGTGGCAAACCATTAATCATTGTTAGTAGAAACTTACTTCATACCTTTCCTTTTCCAGCCATATAGATAAAGATGCATGCTTGCCATTTAACCAATTGCTTTCAGAGTGGCGTGGCATTGCTAGAGGCCACTTGTGGCTGTTTGATGAGGCCAGGAAACTTCATGGAGACCTATGAGCTGGGAGGAAGCCTATTCTTCAACTTGTCTTGGATAATTTCTAATGAAACAGTAAAGTTTCAGGGAGAAACTTCACTGAGACAAGAGTGGGCATGCTCATGTTTTGAGCGAGAATGGATAACAAAAGATAGAACCTCACGACTCCCTGAGATGCCATCCTACATATGCATTTTTTATTTTATATACTTATCTGGATATCTATCTCCTTCTTTCTCTTCCTTTCTCCTTAACATTCTTCCTTTCACTTCTAACATTCTTCTTTTTTTCTACAGCTTGCTTACCTTCTTGAAATATCAGCCAACACTTTAGAAGCAACTACTCTATTGCCAGCCTCTGAGAAATGTTGGGGAGAAACACAGACCAGTGGTTCCTTCATGATGATCACGCTGTGCTAGCACAGTGGTTCTCAACCTCCCTAATGCTGTGACCCTTTAATCCAGTTCCTCATGCTGCGGGTGATCCCAACCCCGTATTTTGCTACTGTTATGAATTATAACATTTTTTGGAGGCAGAGGTTTTCCAAAGGGTCACAATTCACAGGCTGAGAATCACTGTGCCAGGAGACCTGCTGCCCTATGCTTTGCTATTCAGTTTCAGGGAATAGTCAGAAGATGAGATCGCGTCAATGTTCTGAGATTTTAGGATGAAGATTTCCATTGTCTGTCTCCCCACTGTTCCTTTCAGGACTGAGATGACCCAGGCTAGCTGGTGTCTTCCTAATTTCCATGGCCTAAAGGGTAGAGAGACAGTTATATGACCTATAAGACCAGTTGAAAAGCTGCCGTTGCTTTGAGAAGTTCTCAGAAAACATCAGCTCTTGGACCACCTGGTAAATACTCAGGAAGAATTCACTCCAATGAAAAGCATGTTTCCTCCCAAAAGCTAAAGACTCACAAAAGTATCTTGTTTATACTGGTGGGGAAATATTTGAAAGTGAGATTAGTTAGGGTATTATTCCTGTGAAGAGATGCCATGACTCTATAAAGGAAAACATTTCATTGTGGCTTTCTTACAGTTTCAAATGTTTAGTCCTTTATCATTGTGGTGGAAAGCATGGTGGCATGTGAGCAGACATGGTGCCGGACAGGCAGCTGAGAGTTCTACAATTGGATCCACAAGAAGCAGGAAGTGCCTATCACATTGGGTGTGGCTTGAGCATTTGAGACCTCAAAGCCCCCTAGTGACATACTTCCTCCAACAAAGCCACACCTATTCCAACGAGGCTACATCTCCTAATAGTGCCACTTCCAATGAGCCTATGGGGCCATTTTCATTCAAACTAGCACATGTTATAAGACACCAGACCCTTATAACTTCACTTCACTGACACTCTAGGCTCTGAATCTTCTATTCTTTGCTAACATACATGCCTTGCCAAGGTCTCTACAGTCTATCAGCACCATTGTCAACTGAATTAGGAGTCATTATTTTACCTGGTATCTGTAATGTCTCTGTGAACTGAACCATGAAAAGCCTTGGGCAGTAGTTATAAGTGGGGAGCAGGGTATAACCTCAACACCATCCCTTCTGATCACTAATGCCACTTTCTGAAATTGGCCCATCTGGGCCTGGAATAAGAGAATTGATTCTAGGCCTTCAAGTGAACATGAAATAATTCCCTCCAGCAACCCAGTAGGCCGATCTTTGCATTTCATTAAAAGCCCAATGGGAGATTCAAGATTATTTTACTTTTCAAAATTTATTTTTTAATTTAAAAGTTTTAAATCATTTTTAAGGTGATCACGTACAAGCACTGTATTGCTATCATTTCCACCCCTCATTTTCCCACCTCCAGCTCCTCTCACACTACCCACTCCCTCTCAAATTCATGACCTCTTCTTTAAATATTGTTACAGATACATATAAATATAGTCACTAGTGTTGCCTCTATGTGTTTGTGGCTCTATTAGGAGGCTTATTCTTACAGAAGACTGATTCACCTTCTCTCAACAGCCTTCAATTGCCTGTAACCTTTCATCTCAGGGCGGGGCCTTGTAAGATTTTCTCCATCCGCAATGGCATGCCAACTGGTGGTGTCATTGTATGACTCTTGTTTAGGCAACCATACTGTTGAGATTTCAGTAGTCCATGTCCCCATCAGAAATAAAAGACACTATGTAGCTTGTTGTTTTCCGCCAGCCCACCCGCCGCCCGTCTGGCGCGCCGGCCCCAAATAACACTCAGAGACTCTGTATTTGATACAATCCTGTGGGCCAGTGACTATCATTGTTAATGGGCTAGCTCTGTCTTAATTATTAACCCATTTATACTTATCTAAGTATTTCCACGTGGTCATCTTATCAGAGAGCCGCGTCCGCATCTTCCTTCCTCTCTGGTCTACATGCTGACTCCTCCTTACTACTTCCTCTTTCCTCCTTGTCTCCTAGACCCGCCTATCTTGCTTTCTCATTGGCCCAAAAGTGCTTTATTAATTAACCAGTATGAGAAACATATTTACAGAATAATATCTCCCATCAACACTATCTCATAGCTCAAGTCCTGGTCCTCTGGCTCTTACAATCCTTCCACCCCCTTTCTTTCTGAGCCTTAGGTGTAGGTGTTGTGTTATAGATGAATCAGCTAGGGCTGGGAACTCTACAGTTGGTTGTTCTTTGCATACATTTTGACCAATGGTCATCTGCAATGGTTTCTCCTATAAAACTGAGTTTCTTTGATGAGGGGTGAGTGCTATATTTATCTGTGAATGTAAGGATGAAATAATAGAAAAGAGGCAGTAGTAGTTTCTCTTCTATGTTTTGTGACCTCACCAGTCATGGGTAGAGTTGGCTGGTTTTACAGTACCAGGAATGAATTAGCTCCTATTGAGTGGGCCATGTATGTATGTATGTATGTATGTATGTATGCATGCATGTACATACACACATATCTGTGGTGTGTGTGTGTGTGTGTGTGTGTGTGTGTGTGTGTGTGTGTGTGTAAAGTTGTTAGTTACCTTATCCAAGGTATAAGTGGAACAATTGTACTTTTGGTGATATATGCTGGTCCTTGTTGTGGCTCATAGGCAGCACAGCTAGGTGGGACTATCGGTTACTTTTTCTCCTTGCATTTGTTGGCAGCTTGCTTAGCACCTTCTGATATTGTGACAGCTAGACCTCAGAGAGGAACCTTCCAGGTTAGTTGATGCTCAGTTCTTCCAAGCCCTGTGTTTGAACTATGTGGTGTCTTCAGTAATAGGATCTTAACTTCAGGTTCTGTGGCATAATTGTGGGCAGGAGCAGGCAAGAGCCTACATAATTTTTTTTCAAATCTCATTGACTCCCTTGACCAACAACTCTCCCCCCACAGACACTGTATTTTTAAAGTAAATATAGAATGTTTCCTTATGACATTTTTCAACACTTAATATTATATTATTTGTCTTTCCTGTCTTTCTCACCCTCTGTACTGGTCTTGGTCTCTGTTCTCCTTTCTCAGTAAAATTTTCCCATACACATTTTTAAATTCATTCATTATTTGATAATTTCATATATTCTGGTCATGCTCACTCTTCCCTGCCCTTAACTTAAAGCCTTCCCACCGCTATGAGTTTTCATCCCAACAAGTTTCTCTCTTGCTATCATGCAATTTATTATTTTTGTGGCTCACTGAGTTTAACAAGGTTGTTTGGGGCATGGGACAAAAGCTAGCTGCTGGGGCTAGAGAGATGGCTCAGAGCTTAAGGGCACTGACTGTTCTTCCAGAGGTCCTGAGTTAAATTCCCAGCAACCACTTGGTGGCTCACAATCATCTATAATGAGATCTGGTGCCCTCTTCTGGCCTGCAGGGGATACATGCAGGCAGGATGTTGTATACATAATAAATAAATAAATAAACAAACAAACAAATAAATAAATAAATCTTAAAAAAAAAAGTAAATAAAAAAGCTCGCTGCTGGAGCATGAGCAAGTGGTTACACCCCTAAAGACAATGACTCTCTGTCGGCCAGCAACCATTAACTGCCGAAGCTCTCCAGAAAAGAGCCAGGCCTTACAAGGTTCTTTCCCAACTGTAACTGAACTTTGATAGGCCCAGTCCTGTGCAGTTCTGTGAAGACAGTTGTAGCTGCTGTGGATTGGAAGTGTAATGGCCATGTCATACCTGGAAGATAGCTTTCCATGGCCTTTCTCCACATTGTCTGGCTGTTAGTTACTTTTTTTGGGCCACTTCTAGGAGCCTCCTGGGTTCCAACCATCCTTTGCTTGAGCTGGGAGTTTTTGAGTCTTGTTCTCTGATTGTTTCTGTGTAGGATCATTAGGAACAAGCTTGTCATCCCACAAATCTTAATTCCCATACAACAAGTATATGGAAAATGAAGATCTGTTTTCAGTTCCTCTGTCATTCCAGGAGACCATAGGCAATAATTTAAAGACATTTTGTTGCCATGTGTCACAGACCAGCAGATTCCTTCTGCTGGAAAGGGACAGAATGTTCACCCACTTCAGCTTAGACTATGCACAGCAAACACTTTGGGTTTTTTTGAGGTCCTTTTGACCTCAGACAAGTTAGGATTCTTGTCTGTATCTGAAGAATTAAACTCAGGTTTTACTTAACATAAAAAATGTAATGTTGTCATTGTACAGCCTTAAAAAATTATTGAAAAGGCTGGAATACCAAGCTCTGAACACAGGCAGAGACCATAAGAAACTGCTACTTAGAGCAGCTAGCGGGTTTGGATGTCGGTTCAACTCACTTGGGAAACTAAGCAAACAGTTGATACCTTTGCCACTCATGCCCCTCAGCTCCTTCAGGCAGAAAGTCTACAGAGCAATTATTGATTTGAATATTTTGCTCTGAATTTGCCATCTGTGAACATTCTATTTGCTTGCTGTGCCCAGGACACATGGAGACAGAAAACCTGAACTTCTGTGATACTATAGGAAATCAGAGCAACCTCAACTCTATCTCAGAATAACTTTTAATACTAATAATAGCCATAGAACTGTGAACATAAAGACAATGAGTCAGCATCATTCTTCCATCTATGGCAGGATCTGTCACATAGAGGTATAGGTGATGTCATCTGTGGTTTCATTTAACAGTTGCATAATAAATGTTTTTGAGTATTTAGCAATCCAGGGCATACAAGACCTGTCACTGCAGATAGTGTTACAATTAATCATTCTTCTGTCAGGAGGAAATGCTACTAAATTATAGAATGCAAGAAGCTAAAAAAGCTATGCCAAAACAGACATGTTAGTCTTCAGGTCTTTACCACTGTTGTTCTTTTGCTGCAGCTATTGCCTAAGAAACACAAACATGAGACTCAGCACCCATGTTGAGTTTATTGAGAGAGGGGAGAGAAAGGGGGGGTAGCTGGTGGCCAACAGAAAGCGGGGAGAGAGAGAGAGAGAGAGAGAGAGAGAGAGAGAGAGAGAGAGAGAGAGAGAGAGAGAGAAAGAGGGGGTCAAAGAGAGAAAGAGAAGGGGCCCCAGAGAGAGAGAGAGAGAGAGAGAGAGAGAGAGAGAGAGAGAGAGAGAGAGAGAGAGAGGTGCGCGCTTGGCGAGCTTGCTTTAGATGGGGGGCTTGCATATGCGTAACTGGGTCCCCTGCACAGGCAGGTAAACCCTGGGGTAGGGATGACATGGCCATGAGCGTCAGGGGTGGGGTCAGGAAACTGCAGGTTCCCAACATTCCCACCTCTTATTGTTATCAAAAAGGTGGGGGGTTGGGTGTGGCCCAGGGGGGTCAGGAGACTGATGCTTCCCAACAACCACTATAGTGACAGCCAGTTGTACTTGGTGGGATTTGCTGAAGGAATGCAATGGAAAAGTCTGTGCAGAGAGCTCTTGTATCTCAGTTGAAATGTTTTCATTTTGGAACTGAAATACGCAAATGTTTCAGTCAATAATCAATAAATGTCCAGTAGCAAAGACATTCCTTGAAATGTTTTCATTTTGGAACTGAAATACGCAAATGTTTCGGTCAATAATCAATAAATGTCCAGTAGCAAAGACATTCCTATGTGTAACATATAAATGACACATGGAAAGACCCAATGTGCTGTTCATGAAACTGAAGAGCATGGGTGTTACACAATTTACTATTCAGACAGTTGGAGAGTCACATTTTTAAAGTGTGCTTTTGGTCTATGTTACTACTGAGGGAAACATACATACATACATATATACTTACATACATACATACATATATACACATGGAACTTAGCCCTGTATCAAGTTTTATATCTAATGCAGACAACTGAGATATTTCATGTCCTAATAACCTATGCCACACTAAGAAAAAACAGAAGTCTCACAAGACTCCTTTCCCCCCCAAAAAATGAAAATACATTTTTATGGTTAAAGTGATAAAGTCACATCATGAGACTTTTATCAATATTTCCAAAATCCACTCACTTGCTCCTGAAAGAGCTTTGTTTCACCCTCTAAAATATTTAAGTGGAACTAAAGAATCCACTTATGTAGACCATTTTCTTTCCTTCTTCCTTCTTACATGTCATTTTCTTTCCCAAATAGTTTCTGTATAACAGGAATTTAAAAGGCCATCTCCCATCCTATTACACAAACACTTGACCCACGTGCTGAGTAAAGCTATTTAGAATTTACCTTAAAAGAAAGGAGAGAGTAGGGTTTTGAGTATATTTGAATATTTAAATCTTACAGTTCTAGCATATAATACGGTGGTGTTTGTCAATATGTTTTAACTTTACAATTGCACAAAAGGCACAAAAACTAGCAGTGATTATTCCTAGGGAGTAGAATTGTGAGACACTGGAAGGAGTTTGGGCAAATTAAATGTAGCTCATGATAATTTAAACACTAGCGCTATGGAAGACACAGGTGCTCTGATGGCATTGATCAGTAGGTATTCATGACACACTGTGAAGCAAAGAGACGAGCATGAGCGGAATGTTGGAGTTATTTAAGTTTGCAGAGGTGTGAGGTGACATGTTCCAGGCAAAGGGAATAGTGAATGTAACCCTGAAGCAGGAAAGATCATGGTATAAATTAAAAACTAAAGACGTCCCAAGGGAGGAATATAATGTGATTTGTCTGAAGAAATGAAAGCATTTGGACCACACAGGTCTTTAGGTTTTGTTAAGGAGTTTAAAGTTGGTCCTAAGAGCACAAGAGAGCTATTGAAGGGTTTTAATTGCAGGGTTTTATTTTCATCTTAAATGATAGCTCTGGCTATAGAATAAAAATTGGATTGTATAGAGACAACATGACAGCAGGAGACAGGCTATTGAGGGGGAGCAGTTTCTACACTTAAAGCCTAGCAATGAGAGCTTGAAGCTAAACTGAGGAGAACAAGCCAATGGCTAGAAGAGCAAATGGACAGGAGAGGCACAAATGGTAAATGAGACAAGAGTGGCCTCCATGTTCTGGGAATCTGGGTGGATGGTGATGATCATACTGAATGTATGAATGTAGAATCTTGAGAAATGGTTTCAGCTTCTGAAATCTACATCCTCTAGTTGCTGGAATTTAAATATTTGGACTAACACATATTTAGCATATTTCATTTCCTTTTTTAATTAAAAATAGCTAAAATATAGTCACATTATCTCTCCTCTTTCTTCTCCCTCCAACCCCTCCCAGTCTCTCCCAACCCCTCTTAAATCTGTAGCCTCTTTTTCTTCATTAGTGTTACATATGTGTGTGAGTGCATACATACACAAATATAGCTCTGCAGAGTCTGCTTAGTGTTGCTTGTGTGTGTATACCTTCATGACTGCCCATTTGGAAATGGATAATAAGTTATGGGGCTCGTCTGTGGTCAAGATTGATTCTCCCTCTTTCAATAATCTAATGTTATCTGTAGTTCTTTGTGTAGAAATGGAGCCTCAGGAGGTTTCTCCTTTCCATGCCGGAATATCAATTGGCATTACTCAGCTCTTGTTTAGGCAGTCATTTTGTTAAGCTTCTATGAGTGTAGCTTCCATGTCATTTCTAGAGGACACAATCTCACAATAGACTTATTGGTCCTCTGGGTTTTACAATCTTTCTTCCCTCTTCCATGATGTTTCCTGAGTCTTAGGTGCAACATTTGTGTTGTAGATGTATCCATCTGTTACGAGTAGGTTTTTCCCTGCCAGTCTTGTCCCACCACCACGCCAGCCCCCAATAATTCACAGAGATGCTGTATTAAATATAATTCTGTTGGCCAGTTACTAGTTTCTTATCAACTAGCTCTGTCTTAATTATTAACCCATTTCTATTAATCTAAGTACTTCCACGTGGTCTCATCTTACTGGAGAGAGGGGCTGGCATTCTGCTCTCTCCAGTCTCTACATGCTGACTCCTCTCTACTACTTCCTCTCTCCTCCTAGTCCCACCTATCTTGCCTTCCTATTGGCCAACAGTGCTTTATTCATTAACCAATATGAAAAACATATTTACAGAATGACATCTCCCATCATCCATCAGGTTGAGTACCAGATGATCGAGTGTTCTCTACATGTTGGCTACTTGTGGTTTTCCGAAATTGTCCCTGTCTGCTGGTATAGAAGCTTCTCTGATGAATTTGTGGGTGTAAGAACATGTTTAGAATGCAGTTAAGAATTGTGAAGGTCTTGAAAAGTGGTAGTAGTAGGTTCACCTCTAAGATCCAGGATCTCACTAGACCCAGGTATAATACACATATGTGCCAAATTTTATTGCTGCTACTCTTGGTTGCTCCTTAAGATGGAAGGTAAGTCCCTATTGCTTAAGACATCACATTCTTCAGACACAGGACTTAGAAGCCTCATCACAGAGGTTTAGCTTTCATAGTACCAGAAGATGCTATGTAAGTTGCCAGTGGAGGGAAAAAATCAATAGTCTTTCCCAACTGTGATGTCTAACTGTGATGATCAGCATGGAAAGATAACTCTAAAGGTGTAATAGTGGCATTTGTATCATGGTCACAACCAACAGCTTTCTAATTGTACTTCAGAAATCATGCCTGGTACTGGAAACTTAGCCAACAATTTTTATTCTTAAAAATAGATTTAATTAGATATAACTTATGTATAATAAATTCCCTTGGTGATATGTACATGGTTTTAGTAAGTATTAAATGTCTATAATAATTTAACCACCGTCATAACCAAGACATAAAGCACTTGCATTACCCAATCCTTTAACTCCCTTTGCCATATATGCCCATTGGTTCCCTCATTAACCCATATTTGAATTTTTTTTTGTCTTTTGTAGATTTCACATATAACCAAAATCTTCCTTCACTTAGAATCCTGTTCTTGAGAACCACCTCTGTTGTTGAATGAACAGTAGCTTACATTCTTTTATGCTGAATAATTTTCCACTACAAGAATTTAAGAAGTCTACTTACCTACTTTACCAGTGGATACACACTGTCACTTCTGGTTTTATCTACATGAATAAAAGTGGCACGACTACTCAAGGACACATCATTTTTTTTTAACATGTACACTTACTAACTTTTCACGGATAAGCATCTAGGGACCTAGGTGTTGAGGTATACAGTAATATGCACTTAAGAAATATTTTTAAAAAAACCTATTAAACAGTGTTTTCCAATGTGGCCCTATCATATTACTTTCGCATGGCATGTGTGGGAGTGTAGGTTTTTTCATATCCTAGCAGACATTTGTATCATAGAAATTTTTAAAACTTCATCAGTTCTAATGACTATAGAAAAACTAATGCTTCCCTGGTTTTAATTAATGTGAAACATATAATTCACACTAGTGGTGGCAAATATCCATATGTGCATATACATAGAAACCACGATGCTACTTTGACCCTGTTGTAAGAATTGAATCAGAGTAAATGAGGGATCTAAACTGATAAAACTTTAGACTTTCTAAAAGAAATGTAAGAGGAAATGATTTAATATTGGAAATTGAAAACCAAAAATAAGTTACCAACATTATTTTATTTAAAATGTTGCAGATTTTATGTCTATAGTTTCAAATTGGGTCATCTTTCCCTCACTCCACCTTGGGCTTATGGTTTCTTCCTTCTTATAAATTTTAAAAGCATATCTATTTTACCCCTTTAATGCTTTTGTTGGCTCATGTTACTTCTATTTTGTCTGCATCTGTTTTTTTACTAATCGACTTTCTTTCTGTTATTAGGACATAGTTTTCAATTTTTTGCTTGCATAGAACTTTTTACTGGATACCAGAGAATGAAATTTTTGCATTGTTGCTATTTTAAAAATATCATTATTCCTTGAAATACGACAAACTTGTTCTAATAGGCAGTTAAATTACTTGGAAACAGATGGATCACATTGAAACTTTAAAGCATTGCTAAGATGGCCACATGTCAACCTTAATGACAAGGCTAACTTATTCTAGCTGCTAAGCAGATGCTTTTCTGGGAACACTTTCTAATACTCTGTGTATTATGAAGACCCTCAACTCTAGTTGAGGTTCACACACTGTCTCAGAGTGCTGCAAGTCTGAGGTTTACCGTTTTTTTCTGGCTCTCATGCCCCAGCCAATGGGTAGTTACTTCAGATATTTGTACAAATCACAGCACAAAAAACTTCTAGAGTTCCCAGCTCTGATATTTCTAGGGTTTTTCTGCCTATGCAGGATGCAATTGAATTCTTTTATGTAACATGTTGGACTTGTTAAATAATGTCTATCAGACTATGAGAAATGATGGTCACTTCTATTATTAGATTAATTACTAGGCTCCTATCTTGGGTATACTCTTTCTTTCTCTTGAATAATACCTCTGTGGAAATCAAAGGCCTTCTAGTCTAATCTTCAATGACTATGACCAGTGTCTCTGACCTATAGTTCAATTGTTTTATTAGAAAATCTGAACCAGAAGTATCCAAATAGGTTCTTTCTTCAACAAGTCAATGTGAAGTACAAGCCTATGCTTTTTAAAATATATGAGGTTCTGGCTTAATGTATTAAGTAGCAATAGACAATGAGTATCTTTAGTAGTTTTGATAAATCACAAGTGAGCACTACCGTAAAGGAAACTTGAATTCTGAGAGAGCCTTTGTAATTGGGCAATGGGCATTGTATTGTAAGGGATGTCAGTGAGAGTCTAAAATGGCACAAATAACCCTTAAGTTTTACTTTTTAGAATGCTTACATTTAGCAATTTGCTGTGTTTGTTTATCTAATCATGCACACACCTACACCAAAAAAACCCTAGAAGATACCAGATTATCTTTATTTCTGTCTGCCTTATTGCTTTGAGACATAAGAAACTCACCATTTTGCCTACTCTTTGTGGCCAGCAAATTACAAGGATTTACAATGCTTGAGTTACAGGTATAAATAACAATACCTGGCTTTTATACTTGGGTGTTGGCTGAAATACAAATTCACATCCACATGCTTGCACACAAATGTTTAAATCCACTGAGGTATATCCCTAGCCACGTCATCTAGATTTGATCAATGACACATAGGTTTTTTTGGGTTATTTTTGCAGTCATAGTTTAATATCAAACTGAGAAATTGACATGACATAGCATATTACATAAACTACAGGCCCTATCTGGTTTCGTGTGTGTGTGTGTGTGTGTGTGTGTGTGTGTGTGTGTGTGTGTGTGTGCGTGTGTGTATTTCTGTGACATTTTTCTAGGTTTTGATTTATTTTTAATTTTATTTTGTCATATATGCACGTAAGATGTGATTATGTGTTACAACCATGTGGTTCTTTCCTGTCTCAGCTTTACTCCTTTTGAACACAAATACTATAACTGCTGCTTACACTATTAGTTTGGTATTTGTGAGTTGAATAAATTACTCCTTAAGTTTCTCCAGTGTACACAGAAGAGAGGGCCTAAATTCAATGATTCAAGAAGGGCTGTTATATACATCTGGGAATTAGTTAGATGGCGAGATTCTAGACTAGTCAGAATTGATGAGCTCTGAGAACAGTAATACCTTGGCCTTAATAAATGAAAGGAAGCACAATCAAGGGTGGGCATCTCCACACATGAATACATGTTTGCATGTGCACACGCATAAACACATGTTCCACACACACATACACACAACACACATATAAATACCAAAAAAAATAGGAACAATATGTTGAGGGTCTTGGGAAGGGATGAGTATAGCTACCTTATGGAGAGAAAATACATACTTAAACACAGGGGTAAAATAAATTATTTAAAATAATGCATTCAACAGTTCTTCACTCTTTCCCCTTGAATGTGAGTGGACCATAGTGATTTCTTTGGTACTCACAGACTATGGAAGAAGTGATAGCTTACCTCTCTTGAAGTTATAAAATACTATGGCTCCTTCTCTATGTAGCCTCTCTTTCAGAGCAAAATTACATGTGCCCAACAACCCTATGGGAAAATTTGTGTAGCAAGCTGTGGCCATGGAAGTTCTACTTCCAGCTAAGTGTTTTGAAACTATACTCCTGGCCAAGAGTTTTACTACACTCTTCTGAGAGACCTCTATCCACCTCTCTGTGACTCCTAGATTCCTTAGAAACCACGAAACTGCAAATGTCCAGTGGTTTTAAACTGTTAAGATTGCTATTCTACTATATAACAGTGTACTCCCTGGAGCCCCCTCTTCTTGGTATTCTGCTTAGAATTTTGGAAATTCTAGCTGCATTATTCTCTGTTGAAGCCTGCAGGACTTTGGTTGCTTCCTGTTCTGAATATTTGCTTCTGGTTGGTGGGCTAAGGAACTTATATTGTTTATTTCACTTGTCCCTCTCTCTCTTGAGCTTGCATGTAGTTTAGTGGCCCCAAACCATTGCTTCATGCGTCTTTCCTGTTTCCTTTTGCTTATTGTTTTAAAATTTTCTTTTGTATAAAAGTGTGTGTGTGTGAGAAATGCAGATGCACACTGTCTGCTTGTCTCTGCACACATGTGTCTGAGTACAACTTCAGAAGTTAGTTCTGTCCTACCATGAGGATCCAAAGGGTTGAACACAGGTCCTCAGGCTTGGTGGCAGGTGTCTTTCCCTGCTGAGCCACCTCTCTGATCCCATCTTATCTGCTAATTCCTCAAAGTCTGAGTTAAAATATCATCCATGTTATTCTACCATGACCAGAAACAGTTTAAGCTGTGATCCCACTGTAGACACAATGAGCTCATGAAATTCAGTAAAAGTGGGTTTTTGTTTTGTTTTGTTTTTTTATTTCCTCAATATTTTGCCCTTTTTTTTTCTTAGACAGGGCAGTATTTAAGGTTGGCTTTATGCTTTGAAAAGCCCAGTGCCAGTGATGTAGAGAATAAGAGAGAATTTGGAGGTGGAGAAGCCAGCTCTGCACATAGATCATCCAGGTTGTAAAACTCAACATGTGAACACCTTGTGTGCAAGCTCAGTTGTCTCTTCTGCCCTCAAGCTGAGCCATCTACCTCTCCTCCCTGTGTCCTTGCTCTGAAAACACAAAAGCAATACTGAGCCTGGTTACTGTCTGGTGAAATATGGAGCGACCATCATAACTAACAGACTTCTCAGCTGCTGTTTTCTTTCCTTGAAGGTTGCTGATGTACATACGTGCCACAGTCCTCGCCTTTCTCACCACACACACTTCACTAGCTCCTAGACTAGATCAGTTTTTTCTTCCATACACATACACAAATCAAATCCACTTTCACTGATACTCATAAAAATCTCTTTTAATTAGCAAACAGGCATTTCCCACACACCACTTCTTCTGGATTTGTTTTGTTTCTCAGCCAAACACATCAAGTTGATAGTAGCAGATCCATAGCTAGAACTAGTATTAATTCTTCATCAGGGAGATGAAATTGGAATAAATAATGTTGTGGACATTTCGCGAGGATTAGAGCATTATTCAATGTAGCTCATTAAACTAATCAGGGTGCTGTGCACAGACAGACAAAAATCATGCCTACCTTTCAAAACTTGGTAGTCTGATAGGAGAAATGAATGTGGAAATCATCTCAGTGCAAACTATTTGTAAAAGCATTTGATTCTGCACAAAACAAGAGATATTAGTATTCAAATGGGAGGAAGCAAAGGTGGCAAGAACGCAGGTAATTACTCCTGCAAAAATTAATTTTCCTCTTTCATGAAGAACTAATAGGGAGTCACTGAGTTAGGGATGGGAACTTGACATTGGCAACCCTTGACTTTCAGCACATTTAACTTAAAAATAGTTCATTGGATTTTAAGAAATCCCAAATTTATTCCAATAAGTCTACATTATTTAGTATGCAATTCTCTTGGAATTTTACTTTGGTAAAAATATGAGAGAAATGTCTTATTCTCTTATTCTGCAATATGTTCTTGTAAAAACATGTGAGAAATATTGTAAGACCTGAATGCTAGTAGAAGCAGCCTCCATCTCCATACTGTTTAATTCAGCGTACTGAGTTTTGTGAAAAGAAGCAATAGGTGTCTAAGTGACTCTCTGAGAGCCCAGAATCTAGTTGCTACAGTTAAAGAGATTTTACAGGGTAAGAACAAAGCAGTGGTGGCAAACTCACCTACAGCGTTTTCATGTCTGTGTCTAAAACTGTGGCCTACTCAGAGCATTGAGGACCAAGTTATTTACACAATTGAAATAGACCACCTTTGAAATAAGATCTTCTGCCTCCATTAAAGGTGCACTTTCTGCCTTTGCGACTAGGGACCAAAGGTAAAGCAACAAAGGACTTGGGAAGCCACTTCCAGTTGTGGACACCCCCCTCCCCAAGTGTGTTGGCATTAACTTTTGGTGCCCGGCCTTGTATAGAGGATTGAAACAGATGTTGGATTAACCACCCTTGAGTCTGATTTCTATGTGACTGTCAGAGCGTTGTGAGCTACAGTAAAGGAAGAGGAATGTTTGAGACTCGAGAGGAGAGAAACATGACTTACACACACAAACAAAAGAGGCAAGATATTCTCACCTGGTGTGAGAGCTTTAGAATGCAATTCTTCCCACTGATCTCCTTAATTTTACTCCAAGGAAGGAAGGAAGGAAGGAAGGAAGGAAGGAAGGAAGGAAGGAAGGAAGGAAGGAAGAAGGAAGGAAGAAGGAAGAAGGAAGGAGAGAAACACTGATGAATAGAAAGCCAAGCATGGAAGGCATTGAAAACTCACTGGTGTCTGTTGTTGCTGTCCTGGCAACCTGTTTGCTATGCTCCTTGAGAGGTTTTATTACCTCCAGGGTTGGAATGTTCTGAGACACGGAATAGACAAATCAATAAAACTCTGGCACACAGGCTGCAGCTCCATCTTCAAGTCTGCACTGAGTTCTGCTTTGTGTGTGTGTGTGTGTGTGTGTGTGTGTGTGTGTGTGTGTGTGTGTGTGTGTTATGTGTGTGGAGGGGTGGGGGGTGGGGGCAGATAGTGACCAAACTGGACAGAGGAGAAACGTGAGAGAGGAGGGAGGGATGGAAAGGGGAAGGCCCCTACCTGCATTTACCTAAGTCAAAGCCCCACCCCCACCCCAGTGGGGCAGAAGGTGGGGGATGCAAATTAGGTCTTTCAGAATGGCCAATCAGGAGTCAGGTGAGAGACTTTGGGTCTCAACACCACCCTTACCCAGTCTGTGAGCACGTGTGCTGTGTTCTGGGACCTTTGTCACGCTTGGCGGGCACCCCTGGGTCCCTGATTCTGGTCTGACCCGCCTGATTCTCCCTGCCCTCCACACCTCTTTGAGGAGCGCGCGCTCTCCCGCCCCCTCCCCCAGCCAGCCTTATGCTCGCCGCGGCGTCCCAGGGAGTGTGCAGAGAGCTCCGCTAGGCAAGCTGTCCAAACCCGGGCGCCGGCCTCGCTGTGCGCGGGTGCCGGCGGCGAGCATCGGTTGGGACCGCACTACTCCGGCCGGCCGGAGACCGCCCGGCCCTGCCCGCGTTTCCTGGCTCTCGGCTCCACTGCGGGGCAGTCCCGCGGGGCTCTGGCTCTGGCCCGCCAGGCCTGGAAACTCCTGCACGGTCCACAGCGCAGAAAGTCGACTCATCACCTAATTCGCCCGGGAGCTGGAGCGCAGAGAGCCGGGGCGCTGCCGGCCGCTCCTCCCCATCCCACCCCCGCCCGGGCTCCGGGAGTCACACATCTTGCCCCCCCTCCGCCCCCATCCCTGGCAGACAAAGGGCCTGGGCACAGTCGCCGCCTGGCCTCCAGCGCTCCGAGGAGGCGGCTGCGTGCGCTGTGGTCCACGCGGGAGGCGCGCACCGTGGAGATGGGCCGCGAGACGCGCCTGACTCGCATCTGCTGCTGCTGCTGCCTCCTCTACCAGCTGGGCTTCTTGTCGCATGGGACCATCTCAGGTACGTTCTAGAGTGACTTTTCAGTCAGTCACTTGGCCGGTGCGGACTGAGGACACTTGGGAAGGCAGAACTGGTGCACCCGGTGCATGGTGAGCAGAGCTCAAGGGTAGCAGGAAAACAGCTTGCGGGGCGGTTGAGCAGGTCGGGGTCGCAAGCGCAAGCGAAGTTCATTTCTCTTGGCCTCGTTTTAGCATTTGTAAAATGATCCGCTCCCCCAACCCTACCTCAAGTAATGGTTCAAAGCTGTGTTTACCGTACCTGGAGGAAAACCGGGTAGCTTGCCAAGTGTTACTTTTGAGATTATGCTGGAGTTCGCACCGGTTTCAGTCTATGCTAAAATATCATCGCCACACTTTTATTTTGAAAGTGCCGAGCAGGAGTTTCAGGAACTAGACGGGTGGTCTCCCTAGCATTCGTGCAATCGCGTGGTATCTGTGCAGACCGTGTACCTGAATGCTTGCGTGAACTTAAGTCCCGCGCCTATCTGTCTGCCTTATCCGCAGGGTTGCAGCTCACACCCGACCCCGAGGAGTGGGAAGTCGTGTTTCCTGCACTCTGGCGCCGGGAGTCGCTGGACGCGGCGGGCGGCAGCGGGGGCAGCGCAGACCCGGGCTGGGGGCGCGGCGCTGGGGGCGGCGGTCGGACGCAAGCTGCCGGCAGCTCGCGCGAGGTGCGCTCGGTGGCTCCAGCGCCGCAGGAAGAAGCCGCTGGAGGCCAGTCAGAGTCCTGGTTCGAATCTACCCCGCAACCAGGTGGCGAGGCCGAGGAAGATCTCGAATCTCAGGAGCTGCCTCGGGGATCCAGCGGAGATACAGCCCTGTCCTCGGGATACCTCTCCTCATGGCAGCCTACGTCGCCCCCCAAACCGCCGTCGTCCCCGCCCCCGGCCCAGCAAGAGGAACCCAGCTCGGAGGAGGTGCTGCTGAGGATCCCGGCTCTCTCCCGGGACCTGTACCTGCTGCTCCGGAGAGATGGTCGCTTCCTGGCGCAGCGCTTCGCAGTGGAGCAGTGGCCAAATACAGGTCCCGAGCCCACCCGGGCAGAGGCTGACCCTCGCCCTCCCACGCCGCTAGACGCCGCTTGCTTTTACACTGGGACTGTGCTGCGCCATCCTGGCTCCCTGGCCTCTTTCAGCACCTGTGGAGGTGGCCTGGTAAGCGCCCAGCTCCCCATTCCATCATTATTTAATGCATCAGGCTGATTTGCGTGCACCACCCCCTCAATTCTTTCAAGTATTTCTCTGAACTTGCTTTGACACCTTATCACCCCTGGTGTCTGCACTAAGGGCTTCTAAAGGAACACCTCCAGGGCAGGCAGTCTGGTGAACCAGAGGTCTTATTGCTCACAAGAAGCTTTCGGGTGAACTGTGAATGTCTTTGGGATCCTTTTCCCGTTTCTTTCAAGTGGTTCAACTTCTTTCTGTCTCTTGAGTTTCTAAAGCACGCCCACCATATGGTGTCTTTGAGCAATTTGAAATGTGCTCCTTGCTGATTCCCTTCTGTGTTCGCCTCCACCCTCGGCTCATCAGCTGTGGTTTTACAGGGTTTGCTTGTTTGTTTGGTTTGAGTGTCCCACTACAAAGTGGTCAAAACAGTTCTCTGGGAGTTATATCCTGACAGGTAGATAAGCCCGTTGCAAAGGTAATCAGTCTAAAGCTATTTGCCACAGGCAGTCCTGGAATCACACCAGCAGAGGGCTAGGGTTTTCCTTCATGTTTTTTGACAACAGTCCCCTTTCCTTTCTAGACTCCATGTTGGGAAGTATCTAGGTGGGATGCTTTCCTAAGACGTCTGACGAAAGTCAGAGCCACTTTCTCTGTCCATGTCCATTACTTGGCTTTTCTCCCTGTGTTGACCTCATTGGCTTCCATTAGTTGGCTTTGACTTTGTGTTGGTATAAAAATATAGATGACAAAATTGACTATTTTAATTAATCTTATTTGTCCAGTTCAGTGGCAGTAACTGTATTTACCTTATTTTCCTACCATAACCCCTGTAGCCTTTATTCTTTGTATAAGACCTCATATGGAAAATCCTCCTGTGAGTTATTAGGCTCTTCAGAGGGAGCCATTGATGGGTATAAGAACTAGTATAAAATTACCTTGATGCCTTGGAGGAAAATCCAACAGCAACAAATGACAGTCAAAAACCACCCAAAGGCATGTGATGAAAAAAAAAAAAAAAAAAAAAGTGGTCAAAAACCCAAACAAAACAAGACTGGAAACTTTACCTGTGCCACCAAAGTTCTGGTGGTTGAATGATGTGAATTGCTGGACAAGGCTATATTTTACTAGATGGTGAATATTCAAGTATAGGCATTTTAGGCATGACTGAGAAGGTGGCTTGGAAAATGACATGAAAAGCTTTGGGAATGTTTTCTGTGGAACTGATACTCGAACACCTCAGCAGGGTAAACATTTTGTGGGGGTTTCATTGTCTGCTAGCTTTCAGCTGGGGATTAAATAATTACATATAGAACGTTCCTGGGGTGGTAAGAGCAGTGGGGGGGACAAAGCATTTCACTGTATTGAGTCTTGGGCTGTGGGTCAGATTTTCCAAATGAGCTATGCCTTCTCACCATACTTCAGGGAGTAAAGTTAGAATTATGACTAGGTTTTTCATGGACTGAATAAGAGTTTGACATTCCTCCCTGTTTATCATGTTGGAGTTTTGCTCACTTTTCCTACTAAGCACACAAGTATATATATTCTGGACTGGGAAGTCTTTGTTGTTGAAGAGAAGACGTTGCCAGCAATACAGTATAGCAGTCAGAATTTGAGTAAAAATGTAGGCAAATAGCCAGGAGGGCAAGTTTGTTGCTCCAACCGCCATGCCAGCCCCCTCCTTCTGAGCTCCTGGATTAGGAAAGAGAGGATAATTTGTGATCTTGACTCCAACTTTGGCTTCTTCCAAGGGAGGACTGAGATAGCTCAATGGTTGCATTAAAAACATGAGTGGTCAACTTTACGGATATTAAATGGATCTGGTGTTGAGGGCTGACATACCTTCAGAGGTAAGTTGCTACATATAAATGGCTATGACAAGGAGTCACAAAGCAATGGCATGCCATCGTGAGCAGTCAAATGTCACACCAGAGTTTAGAAATCCTTGCCCAAGGTAAAACCCCAGGTAGGGAGGTTGGGGTGAACTTCTCAATGTCCAGAAGTTTAACTGAGTTTCTAAAAATAGGGAGATACTCTCCAGTCACAGGATAGAGTGTTTCAGATAGAGAGAAGAGACTGGGGGGAGGCATTGGCAGCGCCTGTACAAGAAATGAACAAAACAAGCTCTGTCTAGGCCAGAAGAAGCAGAGGACCTTAAAAATGAACATTTGGATTAGACCACCAAAGTGTCATGTACAAGAATGTGGACCTTGACTGCCTAACTTGTTGAATCTAGGCTACATTACTGCCCATCATATAACCCTTGTGGGAGACACCAAGCTGCAGCAGGTGGATTATCTTCAAGCGTGCCAGCCTTTGGTTGGTAACAGCATTGTTCTTCCCCACCAGCAGAGACTTTCTTACTGTTGCTTAGACCAGGGTAAATCACCGCGTATCCAGTTATTCTTTTATCCCTATAATGAGTTTTAACTGACAGCTGCTACTTAACCATGGAGCTGAATTAGCTTCTTGATTATTGCATATTTTAAGATTCAGATTTTGAAGAAAAGGAAAAAGATTGTCAGGTTTTGTAAAGAACTAAGCACTTTACATTTATGTAAAGAGCTAAGTGCTTAACGGATTAGGCAATATGGACATTAGTTGATCTGAGATGATTAAATCTGTAGTATTTGATGATAGAGCATGTGTTATTAAGAGTTCACAGAAGTGACTCTGAATCTTGATTTGTATACAAAGCTCATCTCCCATTAAAATCTGAGGCTAAAATTAATTATCTTCAAAACAAGGATTCAAAGTTTACATCATCAAACTCCCAAAAAGTGATATATTAAAACACCTCCTATACCTTTTCCCTTCTTATTACTTACTGTTCTTTTCCAAGTACAAAACATGTTATTTGAGTGTAGTTTATGGTCTGGAAATCACTGATACACAAACATATACATTATTTGAGTGTAGTATATGGTGTGGACATTGCTGATGCACAAACATATACATATGTAACTTTAAGAGTTTTGTAATATCTACACCTATGTGTGTGCAGTTTTCCTCTGAGTAGTTCTATTTTATTGTCTCTCAAGGCTTTCCCACTGTCTCTCTTAGTTTGACTTGATGGACCTTTGAATGATTCCATTATTTTCCTATTATGAACTGTGATGTACACGGAAGAATGGAGATACCATGCTGTCTGGGTAACTTTTTTTGCATGTCAAGAGGAATGTGTGTGCATCGGTAATATATTATGTGGCAGTGGTGTTTTGTGCATAGACCAACAAAAGTGTGCAAGCTCACCTTTCCCTGTAGAGTTAATAGTACTACTACTTTAATTTTTTTCTTTTGGTTCTCACTATCTTACAGAATTTCTCTTTATATATTTTACCTATTTTTCTATTTTATTTGCTCTTTCTTATATCTAATTATAGAGTTCCTTAAATATTAATGTTTTAAAAAGATAAATTTAATTATAACTAATACATTCTGAGAATAATTTCAAAAATATTTAAAATATGTCATCTGTAATCTTTCATCCAGAGAGAGGCACTTCCTTTTAATGGTTTTATGTAAATGTCAAATTTATTGGGAAACTGGGAAAGGTGCACTCCTTCCTTCCTTCCTTCCTTCCTTCCTTCCTTCCTTCCTTCCTTCCTTCCTTTCTTTCGACACAGATTCTCTCTGTGTAGACCTGGCTGTCCTGGAACTTGCTGGTCTTGTAGACCAGGATGATCTTGAACTCACAGAGATTTGCTTGCTTCTGCCTCCCAAGTACTGGGATTAAATAAAAGTCTGTCTGTCTTTCTTTGTATCTATCTGTCTCTCTGTCTGTCAGCCTGTCTATTTATCTTTCTGTAAAGATGTACTTTATTAAATATCCTTTTTTGTTTATAAGACTGCACTAAATTCCACAGATTTAGAGGATCAGATGGACATGTCTGGGAATCTTGATATCACACATTGTATTTTGTGTGCAATTACTCCACATTTTGTGTTCTTATTCAATTCAGTTAATTGGTAACAATTAACTTAAGAAGCACATCTATAATCTACCTAGCTACATTTGTATAAACAAATGTTTATAAGTAAGCCTATTGTGCAGTACTCTGTAAGTCTTCATCAGTGGTCCTTTACATTTTACAGCACAGAATGCTTGGGGAACAGGAAGTACAATACCAGTTCCTTGAATGAGGTATTGATCGTATTGAGTCCCTTTCTCAAGTATTGATCTGTATTTTAAACTTGAGACAGTCCTATCACAGGTCAGATTTGTAAGAAGAAATTTTGTATTCACTTACCAATATTTATTTATTTTTTGAGTTTTATTAACTGGATCATAAACAACTCATTAAATATTTGATTTATTTTATTTTATGTGTATGAATGTCTACTTGTATGTATGACTGTGCAGCACATGTATGTCTGGTGCACTAGGAGGTCAGAATGGGTCATCTGAACCCCTGGAACTGAAGCTATGAACAGTTATGAACCATTGTGGGTGTGCTGGGTGGGAATCAAACTCAGGACCTCTGCAAGAATAACATATGCTTCTAAATGCTGAACCATCTCTCCAGCCTTGCAAAGCATATTTTAAAAATCTAAACAGAAGTCTTAAAATACTTGTAAAGGAATACTAATCAGCATATTTAAATCAGAGCTCATTAGCAAGGGGATGTTTTAATTTAATAGTAATTATAACACTTTAATGATTTTAATTGTCAAAGGGCTGTTCCTGTTGGGAAGTAGGTTAAACAAGGGAGATAATCCATATGTATTTACAGCATTTACAAATGATGGAGTGAATAACAATCTCTTTAGGTTTTTGGTTTGGGGAAGAAATTCCTAAAAGGACCCTCACAGGTTACCCTAGACAAACAGAGACCATGATTCAATGCAGAGTGCTTTCTTTCAATGTGCAGCTCCAGTGAGCACATCACTGTGTCCCTTCTCATCTTTATTCTGATGCCAAGCCCCAGACTGAGGGAAGTGAGAAAATGGGAGCCCAGCCACTCAAAGCTACCCAGATACTTTTATGGAGTGATTATGTGGTAGTGTTGGAAAGACCCCGGGGACTGGATAGGTTAATATTCACTTGTCCAGTGAGAGGCACTTGATTTCATCTCATAATTAGTGTGCACATATCTGTACTAAACTAACTCTTTATACTTTAACTCGTTTGTTGTGAAAAGATGGTGTTGAACTTAGGCCAGCATTGTCACTATCTGGAGAGAGAGAGAGAGGGGGAGAGAGAGAGAGAGAGAGAGAGAGAGAGAGAGAGAGAGAGAGAGAGAGAGAGAGAGAGAGAGGAGAGAAGGGGGGAGGGAGGGAGGGAGAGGGAGAGGAAGGGAGAGAAGGAGGGAGAGGGAGAATCATTCAAGGCAGTTTAAGAAGGCCAACATGAGGTCATATTGCTCCAGACTTGTATATTTTGAAGCTCTGATGCCCCAATCTGGCCTAACTAAAGGAGTGACCACTCATACAGCAAGCCTACATCATCATACCTTTAAATAGATTTCCTGGTGCCTGATATGCTAACATGTAGTGTGGAGACATCAGCGTTAGAATCCTGAAGATAGGGGAAGTAAGGAGTAGGTGAGATACAGGTATTGAGCATTTTTGTAGTTCCAATTCTAATCTCAAGCATAAAGACTGCGTTTGAAAGCTAAAAAAGCAATTCCTTTTTTCCCCCTATTTTGATTAGTTATTTTTAATGCTTGACCAAATTTAGAAGAGTCTCATTCCTATATCATCCATTTATGTTACATGTATGATGTATTTCTTATTCTTCCTTTGTTAGGAGAAACTATGTATAAGCTAATGAGTAGTATGTGAGATATTGCAAAAAGACAGTCTAAAGTGAAAAGGTGAAATTTTCCACCAGTAGGAAAATGTGCATCTTGGAAAAGTGGTCACTTTTTTTTTCAGGATTGAAAAATCCTTTTTTAAACTTTGGGTTGGATTTTGTATCTTAGATCTTCAATGACATTAGAGTTAACCTCTGAGGAGTCCCATGGGATATAGGGACATAAAGTGTCCATCTCAGGAGGAAAGCTTAATTCTTTTTTTCTTTAAAATATTTTTAAACTATTTTACATATCAATCCCAGTTCTCTCCCCCTCCCACCCTCCCATGCCCCCACTTTTGATTAGTTCTTTAATAATTTTATACAGTATGTTTTTGTCCTATTTGCATCCTTCCCCAAGACCTCCCAGATCCACCTCCAGTTCACTACCTACCCAATTCTCTTTTGCCTCTCTCTTTTGTTAACCCACAGGGTCCAAATTGTGCTGCTTATATATTCATGTATGTGTGGTCATCCCCTGGAACTTGGTCCAGCAACCAGGAACCCCATCTTTAAAGAAATGGACTCTCAATCTCCCTGAAGCTGTCAATTGCTAATAGCTCCTCAGCTAGGAATGTATCGTCAAGCCCACCTCCTCTTTCACAATAGGCTTCTTGTTTGGCTTAAGATTGTTCAGGAGTTGTGCATACTATCACAACTGCTATGAATTCATTTGTGCAACTGCCCTACTGCGACCAAAAAACCCATTTTTTCTTTATAGTCATCCATCACCTCTGGCTTTTTCTATCTTTCTTCCACTTTTGCAATGGTCCCTGAGCCTTGGGAAGAAACGACATGATATACAACCCTTTGAGGGCTGAGCACCCCACAATCTTTAAATATTTTTCAATTTTAACTGTTGTGAGTTTTCTGCTAATCACCTTCAACTGCACTTGGAAGTTTTACTAATGAAGGCTGTGAGGTGCATTAATCTACAGGTATAATGATAAGCCACTAGGAGCTGGTTTAATACTATGTCTCCTGCCAATACCATTTGGCAGGATAATAGTGGTAGGTTCTTCTCTAGGGCCCATTACGTGCCTAGCCACAAGTTCATGGTCCTAATAAAGGTGGCAGGAATGGGTTTCATATTGGGGAGGGAACCTTAAGTCCAATCAGAAAGTGGCCTGTTACATCCACAGTCTTCATGTCACTATGGCACACTACTGATTTATCAGGGTAGTCATTTTTGCAGCTCTTGGAAAAACAGCTTGTAATGATTGGTGATTACTATTCTCTGGTACTGTGGATAGAACCTTCCAGCACTGTAAAAGCTAGCCAGTAAGGATGGAGCTTCCATGCCAGAACTAGCTTGATTTCTCCATGTTTTATGATTAAAGTATGTGTTATCTTTAGGATAGAGTTTTTTGTTCAAATGCTAGGGGATAACTAATGCTCTAGCAATACCTTATACTTTTTAGGGGTGTCTTACTCAAGGTGAAATCTGAGGCCAGCCATTCAGTGGCTCTGAAACAAAACAAAACAAAAACCCAAAAACCATGAATTCAAGATCTCTAGTGAGAATTGTACATCCACTAAACTTTAAAAAAAATTCTGAAAATCTTGAGTTTGTACTTTTTGTAACATTTTCTTTTAGCACAAATTATGATAAGCACAGATTGTTACGAGTGGTTTTCCCACCAGCCTGGTCCCACTGTCATGTCAGCCCCAAATAACACACAGAGACACTGTATTAGATATAAAGCTGTTGGGCTGTTACTAGTGTTTCTTATTGGCTATCTCTGTCTTAAATATTAACCCATTTCTATCAATCTAACTTTCCACGTGGTCTTATCTTACCAGAGAGAGGGTCTGGAGTTCTGCTTTCTTAGGCCTACATGTTAAATCTCCTCCTACCTCTTCTCGTCTAATTCTCCTTGTCTCCTAGTCTGACCTATCTTGTTTTCCTATTGGCCAACAGTGCTTTATTCATTAACCAATATGAGAAACATATTGACAGAATTATATCTCTCATCAATAGATACCTTATGTCCATGTCTTTTAACGTTCTTCACACTGACCAGGCAGGAAAGAAACTCCATCTACATTACTCTCAATATGTCACTGAGCAAAAATTTGAATTAATGCAGAGGTAATGCAACAGGTTATTAGTGCTAGTGTGGATGTCTTTCTCTTTTCCAGAAAATAAAGTTGAACACAAGCTGAAATGCACCTTGCATTTTAGAAAATATTTTAGAAATGAGGTAAACAAAACTAAATTATTTTAAAACCAAAATAAAATTTTAGTTGGCAATAAAGCAGATGGCTTATTCTATCTTTTTTTTTAGTCATTATGAAATGCAATTTATCAGAAATAAAATATGGACTGATGGATTTACCTACCACCAAGTTAAGACGCAATTAAATACAGACCAAGATGCATTGCTGAGGAATATTTTTAAATCGTCAATGAAGAGAAAATTGTGAACTCTTTGTAGGAAGTTGTCTGAGCTGGAATGTCAGAACAGTGAAGCTTCTTCAAGGGAACTCAACAGGACTTAAATGAAAAACTATTTTAAACAACAAATATTACACCAGGTCTGTGTACTCACTCATACTCTGAATGTGATGTCCATAGTCCTATAAAAATCTTTAGAATTAACAGTGAAAGCAGTAAACTTGCTAATAGTGGTGATAAGGAAAATAATTTTACCATCTAATAAAATAGTACATTTGCTCTATTACCATTATAATTTGGGTTTGAAGCTATAAATTAAAGTAAAATATGATGCTTTTAGTTAGTTATAAGAACACCACATTTCTTGGAGTTTTTTAGTTCTTCAGTTCAGAGATTCAATTAAGTTATTGACAGAGGAACATACATATAACCTGACTTCAGTTATATCCTTACATAGGATGCAGAACTTCAGAATTGTTTCATATCCAAATAGCAAGCCTGAGTACTGTACTGTGGAAAGAATCATGTGTAAACATAATCAACACAGCATAAAGTTTGGGTAATTTGTTATAGAAATAATTGGCTTTTAAAAATTAAATTAGTAAGTTCCCAATCCATATACTTACAGTTAATTCCTAATCCCAATAGCTTCTCAGTTGTTATTTACTGAGGTCGAAATTAGTAGCATTTTTTTTAAATTATTAAATTGATGGTCTTAAGATCAACTGCCCTCCGTGGACCACTTTCCAAATATAGCCTAATTATTTCCCATTAGTAAAATGGAGTTATGGATGTCAGGTTGATTCTGTCTAGAATAAATCTTGATGTAAAATAACAAATTGGAAAGGATGTTATGAATGTTTCTTTCTACCATCCTTTATTGAAGTTATGAGTTACATGCCATGAAGTTCATCTATGCTAAGTGTACAATTCAGTTGTTTAGTACATTTACAGAACTGTACAGCCTTCACTGTGGTTGAGGTTCAGAACATTTCAGTCAATTCAAAGTGTCTATCATATCTCTTTGCAGTCACTCTTTATCTCCAGCCTCGGGCAATAACCAAGTTTCTGTCTATGTAGATTTACCTGAACATTTCCTATAAATGAAGTCATGAAACCGTACAAGCTTGGTGTGTGGCTTGCTTCATTCAGTTATCATCATGCTTGTGGCCACATTGTACATCTCCTTTTTTCTTTTCTTTGAAGAAAATTAAGAGTCTATTTCTATGACATGATTAATAATCATATTATCATTATTTTGATGAGTCATATAGTTACTGTTATTTTTATTAATTATACATTAATGGGTTCAGTTGAAATAGAATTTCATCACTTTAACCCTACCCCAACTTTTCCTCCTTCCAGACCCTCCCTGTTACCTTCCCTGGATACCATGTTATGATTATTATTTCATCAACTCATACACATTTAGATTATGTCCATGTTTGGGCTATTATGGTTACTGCTAATATAAACATCTGTCTACAAGTCTTTGTGAAGATACATATTTTTTTCACTCTTCTTAGAGTAAATATATTGAAATGGAATGACTGGGTCATATGATAAATGGTGTTTTAAAGTACTTAAAGTTTTGTGAAAAATAATTTTATCATTGGAATTTTGGGATCAATTAGTTTTCATCCTATATATTTTATGTTTAATTCGTATTTCTAAGGAATAAGATAATATTAAAACTTTTACTGTGAGAGGTCATTGGGGTAGTCAGAGGAAGGTCCATAAGACAAACAGAAGTGTCATTTAAAAGTCACGTCAGCTGGTAAAATGGTAGATTAAAGAAATAGATTTGAGGACTGGAAATGTAGCTTAGCTGGCAGAGTTTTTTTTCTGTAGGTACAAGCCCTAGGCTTGCTCCCCTAACCCCCCCACATACATATGAGGTGGGGTACATGCAGGAGGTGGAGAATCCTAAATTAAGGTAAGTCTGAGGCCAGCCTGGGCTACACAGGTTTCAAATTAAAACAAAGCAGTAAAAGAAATCAGGGGCAAAGGAGGAGGAGGTAGTTTTGGTTTCTTATTTTGGGCCCCATGATTGATTATTTTTCATTTTCAATTTTACAGTTCCTTGTCCTTGTTAAGTTCCAACAGTTTACATAATCCAAGTGGACTGAACAAATATTCCTACGTGGGAGGTAGTGTTATGGAAAGGAGCGAGGGAGCAGAAAGATAAAGGAAGAATTTGAGTCTGATGACATATACTCAGGGTACCTTTTAAATGTAAGAGTATTCCCAAGTTTCCACTTGAATGTTTTGGAATAGCATGTTCCTGCCTACTTCTGCCCATTAATGTGGTTGCTTGGTTATCTCACCAGTGGTATTTTAGTAAGTTGTCTAAGAACTTGGCTGCTTCTGCCTTTGGCTGCAGAATCTCAACATGTTAAAATTTGGGTTCTTGGTGACACAGTCTGAACCTATTAATAGCTCACCAAAGTTTGCAATAGTACACGGCAGACTCTATACTGGAACTGCATGATGAACTGTCTGCCTGACTCATCTCTCATTTCTTGCCATTAACTCTTTCTCTAGCAGAAGCATACCATCACCTCCCGGTTAAACCATCCCCCTGGGGATTTTGGAAATACAAGTGAAAGAGGAAACCAAAGACCCCCCCCCCCCATGATGCAATGTGGGTAGAACCATGATAACAACATGGACTTTTAAAAGTACGTTAGAGTTAACGCAAAAATTTTGTCTGTGGAACGATATATGCTTTATAGAACACATATCAACCTCAAAGGTGTGCTATGTGCTAAGTCTACTTTTTAGAAACTTATATTTTAAGGATTCTATGAGATGTTGCTATGAAAAAGAAACCATTGTTTTTTTTGTTTTGTTTTGTTTTAAAATGAATACTTCAAATTTACTTTCTTAGTAAAAGTCAGGTTTGGATGTTCTAATTTACCTCTTAAAATTTAGGATATTCTTCACATTATAAATTTTCAAATAAGCAGAACATTTAAATATATTAATCATAAACCTTTGTGAGTCATGACAGTGGTAGGCAACAAATTACATGAGAAATATCTGCAGGGAGCAAAGAATTCACCAGGTTCTTTCACCTATCTTGTTTTGCTGTAAAGACAGCATGACTAAGGCAGCCCCAAAGAAAGCAGTTAATTGGCGGCTTGCTTACAATTTCAGAGTGTGAGTCCATGATCATCATGGTGGGAATCAGACAGGCAAGGCACTGGAGCTGTAGCCCAGAGCTTTGTATCCTAATCTGCTGGAAGCAGACAGAGAGAAGGGGAGGGGGAGGGGGAGGGGGGAGGAATGGCACCTGTCATGAGCTTTTGAAACTTCAAAGCCTACCTGCAGAGACACACTGAAATATGCTGGACCTCCTAATACCTTGCAAACAATTCATCAGCTGGAGGCTAACTGTTGTAATTTAAGAAAAGTGATGTGAGAGAGAAAGACTCCATGAGACAGCATTCAAACAAAGGGTTTTTTTGTTTTTTTGTTTTGTTTGTAATTAGGAAAATTGGAGGATAGGAATAGCATGAGAGAGAAAAGAGGGAGAGGGAGGGAGAGAGAGAGAGAGAGAGAGAGAGAGAGAGAGAGAGAGAGAGAGAGAGAGAGAGAGAGAGAGAGAGAGAGATATGTGAGGTGGGGTGGGGTGGGGTGGGGTGGGCAGGGCCCCTTTAAAAGGGAGCATAGTGAATAGGTATAGGTGGTGCTTTTAAGTGGCTGCAGCTGAGGACTTATCCTGCCTGAACTCCAAGGACAGGCCAGTATAAATGCCTAAATACTAACACTAAGCATGCAAATATATGAGCCTGTGGGGAACATTCTCGTTCAAACCACCACAGAGTGTGTACTAATGCTTCCATTGTTTTCTTTCTAAACACTATGAAGAAAAATTGACCAATGGAGATGATAATGTTTTTATTTGCATTCCTTTTAGAAGAAAACAAAATCAGGAAATTTCACAGATAATGTAATCATATTCATATTGTTTTACAATATGGCCAGTTTTCACAAACAATAAGACACATGCTGTCATTCAGTTTTGTTGATAGGAATTTGGGGCCTTTGGGTGGTAAATAATTCTCCAAAGTAAAGGGTATGGTAATATGTGAGGTGAAGTTCAAAACTCTGCATGTGCATTTCATTTTCATGATGTATGATTATAAACACAATAACAATAGAGGCTTGTAGAAAACACAGGACTCAAAGATATGCTTATGTGTTAAACTTACTGTTTATAACTCAACTATATTTTAAGGATGCAATATAAATGAAATACTTTATGTTATTATAGCCAATGTTTATGAAGAAATAGACAAGAACTAGCCAGAGGAGTGTGTGTGTGTGTGTGTGTGTGTGTGTGTGTGTGTGTGTGTGTGTGTGTTTATATAGAATGTAGCCTTTCTTCTCCTTTAAGACTCTTTTGTGTTAGGGTACTTAATATTTTCAAAGAAAATATTTTCATACAGCAGAGAATTTTCATACAGCAGAGAGATCTATTTGAAGACATGCCAGACATTTGTACACACCATCAACACTTCTTATTACAATAAAATTCACTTATTATCATTGTGTGTATGTCCAAGGTGTGTGTAAGTTATGTGTTGGTGGGTGTGGCTCAGTGTATGTGTGAAAGTCAGAGGACAACAGCTTACGTTGTCAGTTCTCTCTTTCCAACTTTACTTGGGTCCTTAAGATTATACTGGGGTCATCCACTGGCTTTGTGACCTGCACTTATAAAAACAAAGAGCTCAGTATTGTCAGCTTCTAGCTGCATGTTTCAAAACTTCATTGGCTGGAAAACACTGGCACTATAGAGCCAATATTGGTTCAGTTTTCACAGTCTAAAGAACACTCTCCTTGCCTTTTGATGGACAACCTTGACAGAGGCAACAACTATAAGCACTAGTGATCCTGTGTGACTCCATTGCAGAGTTTTGGACAGTCACTTTCTATTTTTAAGTAACCATATTAGGTTCCATAGTACCTCTGAGGAAGATGTTACTGGTTCCACTTGATGTGCTGTTTAGGTATGGACTAATTGGTCTAAATCATCAATGGACAAAATGAGAGATCTTGCCAATTTCAAGACTGTCCCTTTATTCATAGACATGGTTTGAATACTGGGTTCCCATAAAACTATAAAGTTGTGAAGCAATATCCACACAACTTTAGTTTCTAGGTTAAAATGAAGTGGAAGGCAGCATGCTGAGGGGAATTTCAGTTCCTTCATCCCGACTTTGATTTGATAATCTCCGTTGTCTTCTTTGTATGAATTATAGCTTTCCTTCATGTAGTATTTGTTTTTACCTGATGTCCAAGTTGAACAACAACTGGACAATTTCTGAGGGAGAAATTGTAAAGGATATTAGGAGAGAGTGGGAGCTAAATGAAAATTAAATACAAGACACAATTGGTGGAAGGGAGCTAAAATTCTAATAGAAAATGTAATCTGATCAGCATAATAAAAGACTTCATGTCAATGACCTAAACTTATACTGGAGGGTGACAGGAAGAAGGAGAGTAAATAAAGCAAAATATAAACTGGAAATAGATATAAACTAAGCAGCAACATCAATTAAATGAATGCTATAAGAGTAATGAAGAAAACCCAGTTAAACATTGATAGATAATTAAAAAATAACAAAACCGAAGAGATTTTTATTCCTAAAGAAAAAAGGCAGACAAGTGCCTATCCTGAAATATTACAGTGGAGTTATTATAGATGTGAAGACATGGAAAGGGTAGCAGGAGACTCCAGTGAGAAATTCCATAACAGGAAATCCAGCCAATCCTTAGCAGTCTCAGACTTGATAGCCCCCTTCCAACTCCCTTACCCCCAAATGAACCTGGGGAGCATCCTCCATCCTCCGCAATCCCCTGTGGTTTGAGGGTAGTCTGGGGGAAAATAACCCTGCTGCTTTCCTAACCTGGAGCTTGACAGTGCACTTAGGTGCATTGACCTCAGGAAATCATTGCTTATTTAGCACACACTGCATGCTTTCTTCCAGGTCTAAGATGTGGGGAGTTATTTATTGTAAAATATTAAAATAACCTGGAAATGTACAAAGAGAGACTCTCAATCTGACAATTCTCTCAAGTCGAGTCAATCAGCAATCTGTTGAAGCGGAGCTTTCATAAAGAGTTGCTCAAAGACCCCTGAGCAAGCTGTAACAGAAGCTGCCTGAAATCTCCAGGGGACTCTTGAGGCCCTGGTCCTGCAGCACTGGAGTTTCAGAATCTGAATAGAGTTCTGCTGGCATCTGAGTAGGGAGGGATGAAGAGCAGGTCTCCTATCTGTGTTACCCCAGGTATGTCCACAGAACAGGGTTCTTAATTTCAAAATTACCTAATGTCACAGTACTAAAATTAATAATTGCAAGTCGGTTGTTTGAATTAATGTGATACTACTGCTCATTGTGTCATAGCCCTTTGTACCAAGCCTCAGGTAAGTGCCCCAAACACGTCCCTTACAAGAGAGCTGACAGCCAGGAAGAGCTATAGTGAGTAAGGGTCTACCAGTGAGTCTGCCTGGCATTCCCCTTACCCATGCCCTCACTATCCCTGCTATCATCTCCCAGATGTTTCTTATTTACATTTCTGGAAGTCACCCAAACTCCATGCACCATGATCCATGCACATTTTTCTTCAATTATTTTTATTGACTTTTTTAAGTTTTAAGGGACCCCCCCTTTCTTATGATAGTGATGGTTTTAATATGTAGAAACATGGACAAGTAACATTTAGTATCATTGTATAGTCATAACTTTGTGTATGTAGTATAAATGACATTACAATTATGTTTCTTCTGTACCTTGCTTATTGATGTGTGGGACTTGCATCCTAATATTTGACCATCTGTGTATATTTCTCTCTGTTCAACACATTATTTTAAGCCCTTTGTTCATATCTGCATTTAAAAATGGCTACACCATAATGCATAATGTGAAAATATAATTTATTTAGACCACCAGTGTCAGTGTTTGGCTTAAGAGCCAGTGCTTAGCTTCTCATTAGCTTTATTATTTTCAGTAAAACATGTATTTAGTCTTCCTTAGACTTTTCAATTTATATTTAAAATATGGGAAGTGTTTCTAACTATGTGGCTATAGTTGCTATTAAAGAAATACTCATACAAACTGGTTCAGCACAAATTGTTGACCTCATACAAAGGAGTGCAGATAGGGTGAGAGTGCGATCTGGTCGGTACACCTAGATACACTGTTAGAACAGCCAAATGCTGCCAGCTTATCCCATTTCTCCTAGTTCTCCCTCTCCCCTTGTACGTTTGTACTGTTTCACACACTTGAGAAGGGCATGGAGTGTGGCATTATGCCTGCTAGATAAAGCTGGACACAAGCATTCTCCCAGGTGCTCTGCCTGAATAATACGCTGATGGCTGACAGTGCTTGCTCGTGGCAGGGGCTGTGAAGACCGATACCTGTTGCGAGGCCTTGAGTAGAGCACCAATTTACCCAGTTGCAAAGGATGCTAGTTTTGTCAAAAGCAACTTTAACTAGAGTCTCACACATTACTTTAAGACATTTCTGGAAATGGTATCCTTGAGGGAAGTGGGAATGCAGGCTGGTATTACTCAATCAGCACATCCTGTCAATCACCTTCTAAAGATGCTATCCCAGCTCACATCCTCATCAGTTCCACTATAATTCTCCTTCCTTCATGTCTTTGGCCGATGTGGATGTTAGAATTCTATATGGTCAACAATCTTGACCAATCTTAATGTTTCTTTGCAACAGCTTTCATGTCTTTTCTGCATTATATGCTCATAATTTTTGTCATTTCCTCATTAGTCTTTTAGTCATTCAAAAATACATAGTCCTATAACTATAAAACATCATAACTATATTAATATGTGTATATTAATTCAGCAACCCAGATTTTGTAAATGCTAAATTTCCCCAGTTTTGCGTAAGGCCTTTATTTTCAAATCTGTGTGTCATGTTGGAGCTCTCATGGTCCCCTTGGCAGCCAGTTTCTTCCCCAAGTCTCCAGATGTAACCAGTCTTCTCAACATTGTAAACATTATTTCCATTCATATTTTTATAATTTTGTTACGTATGTGCATCCATAAAGGCACAATGTTGTTTTGTTTTTTAAAAGTCCCTAACTGGAATCATATTGTAGAAGTCTTTCTAGAACTTTCCCTTTTCAAGTCATAACATACAACACCAATTTAAAACTGACAACAACCCCCTCAAATGCCAGGCAACAACAAATGTTGTCGTATTCAGCACGGTTTATCCCCATTTTTCTCATCTTCTCTATTCACTTGTCCATCAGGTCCATGTATCTTTTCATGTTAATACATGCAAAATCTGACTGAATATGTTTTCAGGATAAAGTGACAGAAATCAAACAGCAAATTTAGAGATAGCCCTAACAGAATAATTTATTTTCTAGAGAAATACATTTTTTAGCCATTTCTTTGGGGTTTCTAAAAAATTTAAAGATTCTTTGTCTCTCCTTAAACAGTGTTGGGAGCTACTAAGATGTAGGGAATGTTTGAATAATGGCTTAAAGCCAAAACTGGTCAATTTGTAATATACTTATCACAGCAACAATATGATTAACAAGGATATCATTTTAGATTTCATAGCAATAAAAGTTAATGGAAGTATTTGTATAGGATTTTTGTGGCCTTCGAGTTGTGTCTCTAAGTGTTCCAAAAGTATGCTTTATAGTAAATGTGTTATCAATAATAATAATAGCAGGACAAATCTGACTTTTTGTATTTATCACATCTTGTGCTGTATATTAGCCTACTTGTTAATGCTCAATTTTTTCTTCTTGAATCATTATATATCAAGCATGTATGCATTCATATTCATGCCCATTGATGGAACTGGGTTTATAGGTGTGTGTTTCTATCTGTGAAATAGTGAATTCATCATCACTCTTCCTTGGTGTTCTCATGCTCAACTAAAAATAGCATAGCATTTTTGTATGCACTTCGCTGTTGAAACAGTTAACCTTATTCTGTCTATAGTAGGGGCCTGGGACATTACTAATTTAGAATATAATTCAGTAAAGCATATGACTTCAATTCTAAATCAATTCAGTCTGCAGCAGATGCAGTAATGGTATCTGCCCTTCGTATGCATTATTTTGCTAATTGTTGAATTAAGCCTGAATGGAGTTGTACCCACATACAGAGTTGAATTCTGTATGTGGGATGCACTGAAAAAAATAACAAATTTCAGAAAAGTTACTAAACTGAAGGAAAGCATGAGGCCACGTTTGAACTCTGTGTTGTGTTTGGAGTGATTTCAGCCTTCTGTTTTTCACTTCCTTTAATGAACTTCACAACAACAGAAACACATTAGGCTTTAGGTTTGAGTGAAAATGTTAACTATTTATAAAGTATTTGGGCAGCATTTTGTAGGGTCCAGTACAGTGGTAGTTTATTGTCTGTGGAGATTTATAGTTGTGCAATGTGCTTTTATATGCACAGTGACTTTTAGTGGACAGGGGACTGGTAAATGTGGGGTAGGAAAGGGTTGCATTAGCATCACTGTTAATACTGCTTCTGTGCTAAGATACTCAGACCATCTCACTTGTCAAACCTCTGCCCACACCCTTAGTTAAAACACAGTGCCACCAACTGGGGACTAAGTATTCATCTTCCAGAGCCTGCGGGGGACATTTTTCATTTAACCAACTCCAGCAGCACTAAGGCATCTGACAATCTCTTCTGACTTTTCTGAAGCAATCTATTGTGGAACTAAAAGAATTAAGGCACTGTGTTTGAGAAGAAAAAGAGACTTATATTTTTATTATATTTCAAAATGATATATCAGAGCAAACAAGCTTATGTTGGGATGCTCTTGGCATTTACATGACTTCTCTGTAGCCAGAGCATCTGATTATGTAAATTCCCAGTCCTTAGTAACATAACCTCTCAGGGCCTTATTTTCTTCATGTGAAAATTCTAAGTAGAAGTAAAGTAGGTTCCCTCTCAACTGCATTATTTGTGAATTTATGACTGTGAAATAAAATGGTGATAAAAGACAAAGTTATCTCAGTTGAGCATCATCTTTAAACTTTCTCAGATGACACCAGTTAAATATTTTTGAAGTTAAGTGAATCCAAAGAATTAATTTAGGGTAACACAATTGATAATGTACACATATACTACATACATACATACATACATACATACATACATACATACATACTTTGTATTTGTTTGAGAAGTAAGCATGCAAAACTAATTACCTCCTGAATTCCTGGAAATGTCTGCTGATTGATTGAGCAATTGTGCACAACCATCCCAAACCCCAAATTCCTAACAAAACTATGATGACCTCCAAATTCTTGCCCTAGCAACCATCTCTCCAATCCTATCATGTTTTCAGTGTTAAAACTGAGAAGTCTTTGGAAATGAAGCTAATCCCTATGTTGTTTCTAAGAATTATTTTGGACACACATCATGCATTGTGGATTTAACCAACATCAAGCCTATGAATTACAGGAGAAATGCTGACTAAATGACACTGAAGTATAGTGAGGTCAGGTAGTCACTGAAGCTCCAAGAAATCAGTGTTTTCTACGGATGTTTCATCTACTAGAGACTAAACACTGAACTGTTTAAGTAAATGAATATTCCACAAACGACCCATTAAATGGCTATGTGTATAAATTACTCACCTTATTTCTGATTAGATTTTAATCTTCAGAAACATTTTTTTCTGCACATTTTGCTTTCTCTTGAATATTTGTGGGTTGCTTTTCAGTGGAGCTTTTGGACTCCTGAGTACATACATGCTTAGTTAATATTTAATGTAGCATTGACCCTCAACATATTTATAGCAATTCCTCTGGTAGAGTTCATTACTCAGATAACCACAATTAATTCCCCACTTCAACATTTTATTTTGGAGGAAATGAGTGTCAATTGGCATCTGCTTGCTTCCTTGCTTATTGGTCAGGTTGATTAGTTTTCTGTGTCATCAGTCATGGTTCTTTCTGTATGAATTTCCGATCTTGTGACTGGAAACTCTCCTACTCGATTAGCTTTATAACAGGACTCTTTATTTTTAATGTAGTCATTATATATGTTACAGACAGTTTTCCCATCCTATCAAGTAGGTTTATGGATGCTTTACTATGAAGAAGTTCATAAAATTTACATTTCAAAATGGTTAAATTTCAAAATATTACCAATTCAATTACATGTATTGTGTCTTTTACAAGACTTCCTTTTTATGACATAATCAAATATTTTATAATTAAAGAATTTCAATAAAAGGCAAGTTATAGAATGATGCACAGACTTTGTTGCTGTCTAAATTAAAGCACAGTTTTATGTACTTGAGTGTGCATATGCTTATGGAATTTTAATGTCTGCAATGAATCAGATCAGAGGATAAGAAGAGTTAACTTTAGGGATAAATCAAGGGACATATGTATTTAGATAAGCGTAAAGAGATCTTTAAAGTTACTGTAAACTTGAAAATCATTTTGCCAATGAGTGCATGTGCATTCATCCACTATTTTTTTTAATAGAAATTGTATTATATAAGAAAATGTTTAAAGGATCTACTCATTCATATTTTTGCTCCCCATGGCCAGAATTTGAAAGTTGCTATATTGGTTTTTATTATACATCTGTTCTCCTATGATTACAGAATTGTTTTCAATCTTCAAAGACTACATGCAACGATTTTCATTTTAAATAAATTCAACCTAACATGTGGATTTAATAATTTGGAAGCAGAGGCATTAGTCAAAGCAGTGTGGAGTGTACATGTCATGTGTCTCTCCTGGAAGTGTCATTATTTACCTTAATTTACTTGATGGTGTACTTTGTGTTGACTTTTGTTTATTTATAATTTATAATTTTGAAAGTTAATTTGTGGTTACTGGAATTTAGTCATCAGATTTCATCTATGGGTGATTTTGTTAAATGTATCAAAAGACTATATTACTAGAACTATAATTATGGAGTAAAAAAATAGAATAGCATGATTCCAGAGTTCCCAAAGGGCATTCATTTGTGGCGCCACCAGTGACATTTGAAATACCAGTTCATTTTACTTACAAAAGCTATGTGTTATTATTTTATTTTTTATTGTTTGAAAAAATGAATTTGTGCCTGTTTTTTTGGAATTTTTATTATTTTATTTTCTATCCAAGATGGATTCCACACCTATTTCACTGTTTGTTTCTCTCCTTTGTGAATTGTACATGTAATTTACTTTCCCAGCTACTAGGACCTTAGTGAGCCTCTCTCTAAAGAACTGGCTGTAATAGAATAACATTGACAGTAAATGCTTTCTCATTCTAGTTGGTGTTTTTAGTTGACCCTCGACTTTTTGTTTGTTTGTTTAAGAGCTTTGAATCACCTTTTGTTTTAACAATGAGTTTTTTATAGTTACATATTTATATATTTAAGATATTAATTATCCACAATGATAATATTTAGAATTCCAACTACTTATTCAGACTCTTTGTCTCTGTATCTCTCTGTCTCTTTCTCTATGTCTCTCTCTGTCTCTCTCTCTGTCTCTCTCTCTGTCTCTCTCTCTGTCTCTCTCTCTCCCTCTCTCTCTCTCTCTCTCTCTCTCTCTCTCTCTCTCTCTCTCTCTCTCTCTCTCTCTCTCTCTCTCTCGTGTGTATGTGTGTGCAGCTCCGAGGACAACTTTGGATGTCATTGTTTAAGTGCTATCCATTTTTTAAAAGTCAGGATAGAGTTCCTCACTGAAACTTCTAAATAGGGTAAGCTGCTTATCTAGTGACCCACCCACTAAGAGCTGAGATTAACAATGTTCACCACCATGCCCAGCTTTTAACACATGTTCTGGGGTTTAAACTCAGGTCCTTGTATTTGCAAAACAAGCACCTTACCAACCTCGCCATCCCCCTCAGCCTCAAATCTAACTAATAAAATGAAGATTTATTATCAGTCAGTCAGGATATTTATAGAAGCATTTTGGTATTGTCTGTTTATTAAGTTTAATTAATTCAAGATAAGGATTAATGATTCTTTTGGATCCATTTGTTTATTTTAGCTGCTGAGGATTGAACCCAGGACCACACATATAGTATGGCACACTCTACCTTTTAATTCAGATTAAAAATGTGAAAAATAATTTATAGGTTTTATATTCATGAATAATAGAATCAGTATCCAAAAGTTTTATAACAATGAAGAACTTACAAAAACTAGTCTCCAATTATTTTAAATAAAATCTTGGCTAGAAATAAATTGTCTCAACTCTTCTACAAATGGCAAATTTTAATCTATTTTATAAGCATCACATGCAAGTTTCTCTTTTTCTGTGTCTTTTTGATGGATTGCTTTTAAATATTTCATTTTCTTTTCAAACCATAAAATATACCCACTAATATTGAAATTGCAAAATATGCAAGTGAGTGATGAATTTTTATATTGGATATTTTCAACCTCTTTCATTCAAATTGAAATTCCCTTTGGCATTAAGGAAATAAGGAATTGAGTGGTAGTGTAACTGCCCATATTGTAGGATAGTTATTGTACAAGATTTGTTTCCTAATCCACAAATGGCTACTGCACGCCAGTGATTCTGAATTATGAAATGTTACATCAGACCTTCTTGAACTCTTGTTCAAGAAACAAGAGATCTTGTGTATCTAGGCACATAACTGACACTGACATTCAACATGAAAGGGCATGGCTTTATCACACTTACATTCTGTACTAATTATTTTCCCTTCTCTTTTCTTCATAGTGTTACTGTTCAGCTATTCATCTGACATGGTTCAAAATCATATTGTGATTCTTATGTGTTTCTCTTTTACATACAACATGTCTAAGCACCAATACATTATGCTTTTTCTACCTTCAAAATTCATTCTGAATCTGTGCTTTTCACTGTTGCTGATACTGTACTGGCCTGAACTTCTTGTCTGAATTGTGGAAGCTTCTCTTACCTTCAAAGTAATCAGAGCAAACTGATTTTTGACAAGTTCAGGCAATGCTCCTTTTAACATTTATAATGGCTAAACATATACAGTGCAGATAAAAAAAGAGGAGTATAAACATTTGCCTCATTTTAAGGGTTACTTTGAGCCAGAAGTAAAGAAATTAATTTTGGGACTGGCTGGAAGATTCATTTCAGTTGAACCAACGCATTGTTCTATATTTAAACACCTAATAAATAAGGGTTGGTGTTTATTAGATATTAGGGTAGCTATGGGAACCTCCTCTTACCTTGCACTTGCTTTTATTTTTGTTTTGTGGGTTTCTTTGATTTCTTTTGGTTCTGTTTTGTTTCCTCCTAGAGTCAAAGTCTACAGTTTAGACTAGCCCCAAACCCATGGTGATCCTCCTGTGAGTAGTTCTCTGCTAGTTTTCCCAAACTCTCCTATTTTCAGTCATCCTGCCCGTAGAAGCAATGTTTTCAACATTTATTATCATGTTTTAAGATTCAAACAACCAAGACCCAAGGCAGACTCAGGAGGACATCCAACTAAAATTATGGGAATGACAAATCAGGAAACCAGTTTCAGGCAGAAATGGTCCCAGTCACTGGGCCTAAAGCACATTTGTCATATGTCTCAGGCCTGAAAACACACAGGATACAGAAATGGAATTTACTCTGAAAAGCAAGAACTGGAAGTATGCTGGACCTTTAATAACACTTATTCTGAGAACGACTGCTCGCCAGGAGAGGCCTAAATTGCCTTAGCATGGTGACTGCTTAGTGGGTGGTTAAGAGGAACAAAGACAACTTTAAATATTTATCAATAATGTTGATGAATGACACCATTTCCATTTGGAATTTCGAGCCCAGACCAACCTCTGGTGTCTTTTCTTGATTTTTCTGTGTTTACAGATGCCTTACCTAAAGCATGATGTCTGAGGAATGTCCTGTACGGCTGAGTCAGAATGTAAGACGTCCTGGGGTTCAGAGTGTATACTGTATTGTATCTAGTTATTTAGGACTATGATTTCCTAAAGCTTCATATAAAATCAGCATATTGCATTAACATTTTTAGCTCCTGCAATCTCTGATGAAGTGTATATAAAATCAGTGAATAAAGAAATATTAGGAGACCAAAAAAAATCAAACAGCATTCCATTGTGTTTGGTTAAGAAAGCACTCATATGGGAAAGAACTCTGTCAGGACAAGGTTTATCTCTCTCACACAATAAACATGTCTTTGTGATTTGTTAATGCAAGTCAGAATGGAGATGGTAGAAAATTATTCAAGAATCTGAAATGGAAAAAGCCACCACTCACCTCATTTTGCTGTTATCTTGCAAATGAGAAAGGGACTTAACATCTACAAAGGTCAACTTTTATTGTTTGAAGATACTTCAGATTGTTTCCTTTAAAAGCAGGAAATTTTAAAAAGAATTCCTTGCTGTATGTCTTGCTGAATTTCCCACTTCTAGCATACTAGTCAACGTGTAGTCTACACTTGATAAATACCATTAAATAAACGAACTGACTGTATTCATTTGACCTTTAATTGACTCCTGAAAAATATGTTGCAGCACTTTTCCATTCTCTGAGTACCGATGCTATGGTCCTAAATAGTTTGCTTCGCTAATCTTGTTTCCATGGTAAAATGAATCTGCATCTTCTCTCTTGGGGTATGTAGGAGGTTGGCAACATCTCTGTCAATTGTGAGGTCACTAGTAAGACCTGGCAGTGATGTGTGCTTCTCCAACTGCAGCTGTGCAGCTTTCTCAGTGGTCTCATTCAGCTCTACTTCCAACCCAGAACTGGGCTGGGATTGCATGAGATAAGCATCACAAATGTTCATCACCATGGTGAGCAGCTCCCCAAATTGTCCAGTGACTAACACTTAACGAGGGGCATCCCTGAACACACCAGTAATTAAGTGCTAGCATGGGTGGGACGTTGAAAGCCACCTTTTCTTTGTTGTTTATGAAATCTTAGAGGTCAAGGAAAGTCATTTCGTAAATCCAGACTCTCCTTCTGACTGTACAATATGGAGCACATAAATTTTTTCATTCGCAACGAAAGAAAGCCACCTTGTTGGTGACTTTATGCAACCCTGCTGAGGAAGGCACAGGAATGTTCCTTAGCTTAGGTTTTGCTGTTGATTTAGAGAGCAGTCCCAACACATGTGTTTGATCATCCTGCATAGCATTTCTGAGTTTTTAACCATACCCACGTAGGTTAGACAGGGACAACAGTGTCCCCTGACTGACTGAAGCAGGCCTTATTTCTAGATTTTTTTCAAAGATGCTCATCAAAAGATTTACAAATCTTTTAAAGTATAAAAAAAAAACTACTCTTTTTTCCCTATCAACCTTAGGTTTTGTTCTTTCTGTCCATTTTCTGGCACTCTTTCCATTCCACAGTTGTAAGACCCTGGGTTTGATTGTAAATCCTCTCTGATCTGTCCCTACATGTTCCCTCTAGAAAGCGTCATTCATTTCTGTGGCTTGAAATTTCATCTCCCACAGTTTTTCCGGCTTAAGAACCCCCCCCCCCGCCACACACACACACTTGAGCTTTATGTCTACTTGAGTTCTGAATGTGGAAGTCTCACAGATATGCCACGCCTAGTGCGTTCTCACCAGAAATCCATCGTTCTCCCCACCCACAGTCCGGTTCATCACTAAGGTCTGCCTTTGATGTCCTCCTTGCAGACTCCCATCTTCCTGCCTTTGGTACTTAAGCCAGACACTCCCGAGTCACCCTTAATCATTCTGTGACCTGGCTCTCTCCTTGTTCGGTGTTGAATCACTCACAGATTTGGGCCATTGCCCTCTGGTTTGGGTGAGAGTCCAAAATAAACCTGAAACGTGTTGAGTTTTCTCCAAGTCTTCAGTTTAGCCATGATGATCTTGCACCTGGCCTATTGGGATGGATTTCAAGTTGGTCTGCTTCATTCAGCTTTCATCTCTGTTAAGTACGTTTTCCAAAAAAGAAGGAGGAGAACAAGAATTGTTTCCTTTGGGGTTTATATCAGATCGTGCCGATCATTATGTGCTTCCAGTTCTCCCTCGAGTAAACCTGAAGTGTCCCTGTTCTGCAGTCCTAAGGGGCACATACCTGCTCGGTGGTCTGCCATCCTGGATATTTGGTTTCTCCTGACATTCTGTGACTCTGTCATTGGTGTGGCTGCCACATATATTTACTAGTTTTTAAGCGAAATCCTGGCTTGTCTCTAGGTTCTCCTCACTGATGGCTTCACCCTCAGGCCAGCATTGACCTTTAAGTACTGCAGCAAGCTCCTGTCCCTGCATCTTCCCGTCTCCATCTTTTAAAGTGTAGGCATGCATACACATGTGCTCCCCCATAACCATATACAACTTACACAAATTATCTGCATATATATGTGTGTGTGTGTGTGTGTGTGTATACATACACATATATACATACATACATAATCTTAAAAGTCAATACCTACAATACCTACTCTAAGCCTTTTAAATCAAAACTATAGTTTAATAGTTTTTTAAATGCTTATTTAGAGAATTAGAAAATTATTAACAAAATAATTTGGGAATATTTTCCTGACTCCAAAAAGGAACTTTGTATCCATTAAAAGTTACTTCCAGTCCCCCTTTCTTGCCCATTCCCTGACAAAGACAATCCACCCTGCATCTCGATAGATCTCTTTGTCTAGAAGAGGTCAACAAAACAGATGCCTTTTGTCACTTAGAATGTTTTTAAGATTTATTCATGCTGAAACTATAACAGTACCTACTTCAATATTGCTGAATAGCATTGCATTATGTCACTAGTTCTCAACCTGTGGGGTCATGACCCCTTGGAGTGACAGACCATTTCACAGGGATCACATATCTGTTATCTTGCATATCAGATATTTACATTTTTATTCATAACAGTAGTAAAATCACGAAGTGGCATTGCAGATAATTTTATTGTTTGGAATTAATACAATGTGGGGAACCATATTAAATCCTTGCAGCATCAAGAAGTTTGAGAACCACTGCATAATATGATACACTTTGTGTATCCACTTCATGTTGATTTAAAGGGCCTTGTTTTCTTGGTATACTCCATCATCCCTCACACACTTTCTCCTTCTCTTCCCCAGTGTTCTCTGATCCCTGACAAGAGGGATTTGATGGAGACATCCCATATAGGGTTAGTGTTCCAAGGGGTCTCACTCTGAATAATATCTGGCTGTGGGTATCTTCTATTTGTTCCCATTTGGTGCAGGAAGACACTTTTTGATAATGGTTAAGCCAGGAACTGATCTATGAGTATAGAAGAATGTCATTATCAATCATTTTATTGTTGTGTTCTTTCAGTAGAACAGTAGTATTTGGTTTTACATAGGTTCCTGGGCTATTTAGCCTCAGGTCTTGGTCAACTAAACAGTGTTGGATGTGGGTTCTGTGGTGGTTTGAATAGAACCACCATAGGCTCATATATTTGAATGCTTGATCATTAAGGAGTGGTAGTACTTGACAGGGATTAGGAGGTGTGGCCTTGATGGAGTGGGTGTGGCCACATTGGACTAAGTGTGCCACTGAAAAGGAGTACAGGGAAGTATAATGGAGCCAAATCTAGTACACAAAGAGACAAAAAGTTTAAAAAAAAAAAAAACCCTAATGGAATGGAATAAAGGGAGAGGTTACTTCAGGCCACCCAGCCAAGCTTCCAATTTGTCTAAAGAAAAATTTAGGTCTGGGTGTGGTGGTGCACATATTTAATTCCAGCACTCAAGAGGCAGAGGCAGGAAGATCTCTGAGATACAGTCTAGCCTCGTCTATAGAGTGAGTTCCAGGACAGCCAAACTTAGACAGTGAAGGGAACCATAGAAAACAGCAAGCGGATGCAGATGTAATTGAAGGAGGGGGCCGTCTTCCAGCCTCATTAAACAGTAAAACTTGGCAGCTTTGGCCACATGGCTCTGGCTTTAGAGTCAAGGATACCTCTGTGACTAAGAGAAGCAAGCAACCGAGACAAGACATGCATCAGGAGTGTCTCTACATGCAGGCCCAAAGTAGCCAGTGTGTGAAGCTGTGGAGGTGAAGCCTGGGTTTCTATGGAAACCCAAGATATTGGCGATTCCAGACCTGTGGAGTACCTGCTTGGAAAGCTTCAGACTGGGCGTGGGACCCGCCCAAGCAAGAGAAGTATGTTGCTATCCACAAAACTGAAGGAAATTGAAGATATGAAGAGCCCTTTGACATGAGGCATGGAGATGCAGGGTTTGGAGTTTGTCCTGATGCGTTAGATCTTGCTGTGGTCATGTATTTCCTTAGGATGCTCCCTTTCCTCTTTTGGAATGGTGATGTATAGCTTGTGTTAGAGTATAGTAGGTGTATGTGATCTGCTTTCTAATTTTGATTTTACATAGGGTTACACTTAGGAGAATAACTTTGAACTTTGGACTTTTAAACAGTGTTGAGACTGATAGAATACAGGGGCTTTTGAAGTTGGGCTGAAAGCATTTCTACATTATGATATGGCCTCAAACTTATGTGGGCCAGGAAGTGGAATGTGGTAGCTAGAACTAGAATGGCCCACATGGGCTTGTAGATTTGATTGCTTAGTCATAGGGAATGGAGCTACTTGACAGGGACTAGGAGGTGTGGTCTTGTTGGAGGAAGTGTGCTGGTGGGGATGGGCTTTTTCATTTCAAATGCTCAAGCCTGTCCCAGTCTCTCTCTCTCTTCCTGCTGCCAACAGATCCTTATGTAAGATTGTCAGCTACCTCTCCAGTATCATGTCTACCTGCATGTTACCATGCTTAATGGACTTCACCCTCTGAAACTATAAGCCAGTCCCAGTGAAATGTTTTTCTTTATAAGAGATGCTGTGGTCATGGTGTCTCTTCACATCAATGGGACATTGGCTAAGATTGGTCCCATCTCATGAAGTGGGCCTTAAGTCAAATCAGATATTGGTTGGTTATTCCCACAAGCTTTGTGCCATCATTGCCCAGCATATTTTGCAGACAGGACGCCATTTTAGATCCAAGGATTTGTGTTGTGGAGGTTCTCTCTCCCAGCTGGTCCTGCTGCACTTGTACCCCAAAATAAGCACACAGACACTAGAGTAATTATAAAATTGTTGGTCAATAACTAAGGCTTCTTATTGGCTAGCTCTGTCTTAATTATTAACCCATTTCTATTAATCTATAAACTAAGTTTTTAACTTGAATTCATTCTTGTTGACATGCATTCTCTAAATTAAAGATTCCATATGCAATCCAAATGATGTATTAAAATAAATATAAGCAATAAGTTGTAATGGAATGATTCAATACAAGTATATGATGATCAATCTTATCACTTAATGTAAACAAATAGCAAATGGGACCACTAATCCCAGTCATGAAAGCTTCTGATGTTTTGGACAGTAGCTAGGACAAGCAGTTTCATTTCCTCCTATAACCATAGATCCTGTCACATCCCTTTGCTTCTTAAACACAGAGGCCAGAATACACCTGTTTGTCATCAGACTCATGCCTGTGCATGCTTGTGTGAGTGTGTGTTTGTGTGTGTGCCGGCAGAGGTTGTACGTGTGTGTGTGTATGCATGTGTGTGTGTGTGTCTGTGTGTGTGTGTGTATGTGTGTGTGTGTGTGTGTGTGTGCATGCTTGTTGTGGCTGTACATATGTATGTGTGCACCTGTGGTGGTTGTACATATGTGTAATGTGCATGTGGTGGCTGCACATGTTTGTGTGTGTGTGTGTGTGTGTGTGTGTGTGTGTGTGTGTGTGTGCGTACTCGTAGTGGTTGTACTTATGTAAGTGCGCTCAAGGCTCAGAGTAAAGCCTTGAGTGTCATTTTCCAGATGTTATCCAGTTTATTTTTGCAATACTGTCTCTCACTTGTACTAAGCCTCAATAAATAGTTTAACTCTTCCAGCCAGGTATCCCCAAGGATCTACCTGTCCCTGCTCATACCTTCCTCCACCCAGCACTGAGACTGCAAGTGTGTGCCTGCCATCATGCCTGGCTTTTTCACATTGGATGTAGAGACTGGACCCAGGCAAGCACTTCACTGAGCCTTCTCCAAGGCTCCAGGACAGTTTAAATCAGTTCTTAAATTCCTATCTCTATCCCATGTCAGAGGAAACAGCAGGAAAGCACAGTGATTTATAAGAAAATGGACAGAGAACATGTGTTTCACTGTTAGATTAGGAATCTGTTCTCATGTATCATGTAAATAAAACATGACTATGTTGAAAGAACACAACCAAAGAAGACAGCATGAGGCACCACGCGGTGAAATCTGTAACCCTAGCCAAAAAAAGATAAAACAGACATAAACCAAAGGGGCTTGTGTTTAAATTCAAACCACACAAGTGATCTAGCTATGGAAAGGCCCTGGCTTCTTTCTAATTGTCTTCCCTGTTGTATCACTTTTCTAGCTATACTGACATTGCATTTCCTTACAGTCACCTCTTCTCATCAGCGCCCATGTCTGGACCTTGCCTAGAATGCCCCCTGCCCCTGTCCACAAACCTGGGCACAGCCATCTCCTCTCAGAAGTTCCCTCATCCAAAAGACGATCCCCACAGCAATATTTAACCCTTGTATACACCTTAAAACTACCTGCATTTGTATTAGACAAATATAACTTCTCATCATGCTGTTTGGACTATATACAATTATATACACCTCCCTGTTTTCCTTGTTCTGATATATGTTTTTAGGTTGAGGGAAGCGCTCTTGTAAATTTTACCATTTGATAATTAAAATATAATTATTCATCCCCCCATCAGCCCAACTTTCAATTCATATCGTTGAGAATTTGCCTGTTGTGTGCTCTCCACTGTAAGCATTTTTTTTTAAAATGGACAGCATTTATGCAAAGGGGGACTAAGTCAGAGTCCTTGGCATTTCCCAGATTACACTTTTGTACTTGAGCCTGGGCCTCCTCTGATTCTTTAACAGCTGAAGCTGAGAGGGATGTTCAGTAGGCAGAAAACATTCCTTGTTGACTAAGAGTATTATGGGTATTGTTTAGCAGGTGTATACAGCACACATTCTTTCAGAGCCCATTTGTGCCTTTGCGGCAGACTCTCCTTCATAGAAACTCTTCCTTGAGAAACAGGGCTTCATCTTATGTAATCGTCTCTGTTATCTCCAGCTTTCATCCTAGGTGTCTGTCCAGGAAACTCTTAGGCTATATCCCAGCTTTGTTTTATAATCATAGAATAAGACACAAACAGGAATAAGGGATAGGTGACCACACAAACAGGAATAAGGGATAGGTGACCATACAGAACTTAAGCAATTATTAAGCATGGTATGCCTTTGGTTTAGATAAATGCTACCCTTTTTCCCGATAATGAAAGAAGGCACCTGATAATAAGCCTTCTATGCCTTCTTCACAGTGAACTGAAGGGTGACCTCTGCTTGCATAAAACTAGTAATAAAAAGTTTTTACTGAGCAAAGGGTTCAGTGAATGAGTAACTAATAAAATTGACATACATTGCGAAGATAAGCAGTAATTTATCATTTTAAAAACACACATAAGTATTCTTTAATGCTATTAAGAAACAAGTTATTAAATGTGAGAATGGGAATAGAATAAAATATGCAAACATGTGTGAGTTTGTCTACACATATATAATGATCCATGATACATTTGTATGTACATCTAAAATTATGTACAGGTATGTGTGTATGTGTGCATATACATGTATGTTAATTGACTAAAAAGAGATCAGAACTTACACTCATATACAATATTCTTTATGTTAGATTTGGGAGTGATGATTTTCTTTCATTGATAAGAGAGACTTAGAGATAAGCTAAAAGCTGAAAGCATTCTCCCCCATCTTCCTTGGGAAAATCACCCAGCACCTACAACAGACAGAGCCTGTGGATGAAACCCTGGGTTCCCTTGGACAGTCAACTGTGCCTTTGGCAGAGAAAGAGTTCAGCCACACAAAACCACTCAAGATAAAGTTCAGATCCCTCAGTGCAATGTTTTTCTCTTCTGCATTGTGAGGGATAAGGCCTGGCCTTGCTGTGGATATCAAAGTTTGGATGTCTACCATCTGTGAGGTGCTGTGCTTGACGTCCAATTCCTTAGTGCAGAATTTTTTAAAGATGAGGATTATTTGAAATAACAATCACATGGCAAGCCTAGCTTTCTGCAGACAGCCTCCCAAAGGCAATATGCACTTGGAGCCAGGCTTCTTGGGTTTGAATCCTGTCATCACCACGTGCTGGTTTGTAATCTTAGGACCCAATAAATCTTTTGGAAACTCACTTTTTGAAACTATAAAACTAGTGAATTAGTAAGTGTGTTCCAAGATCAGTATGCAGATTAAGTGAAGTCATACATACAAAGTACTTGCCAGAATGAATTTTGTCATCTTGTTTTTATGTGAATGTTTAAAAAAGAAACATATAAGTAACTACACATAGTTTGAGAATGCATTTTCTCATTAGATATTTTGTCAATGGCACAAACTGGGTCATTTGAGAAGAGGGTATGTTAATTGATGAATGCTCCATCACATTGTTTTTTGGGCATGTCCGTTTGGCATTTTCTTTATTAATGGTTGTTGTGGGAGGGCTCAGTCCACTATGGATGGTTCTACCCTTTGGCAGTTGATCATGGGATGTAGAAGAAAACAAGCTGAGCAATGCAATAAGCAATGTTCCTCCATGGTCTCTGATTCAGTTCTTGCCTTAGATTCCTGCCCTGGTTGAGTTCCTTCCCTCAGTGATGGATTGTGATCCATACATGTAAGACAAAAACATCCTTTTCTCCTTTTGGTTGGTTTTGGTCAGTATCTTATCACAGCAACATAAAGTAACTAGAACAATGGATGAGCAGAAAGTAGACAGGGCCATGAGAAGACACTCTGAGATCTGTTAGTTCAGTTCAGAGTGAAGTGAATGACAATTCACAAAGTGAGATCATGGAAATGAAAGACAAAGAAAGTAGATTTAGAAGGAATCAAGAGGATTGGGGTGTGATCTTGGAATGGTCTAAGTGATGAGTTGTAAAGGCAGAGAACATGTACTGACCAAAGATTAGCTTTGGAATGATGATTTGGTTCATAAGTTGGTGTTATTGTCATTGTGCTGTTTTTGTTCAGGCATCTGCATTGTTGAGGTTTCATGTGTGCATTTCCTTGTCAATGTTTAGAAGACACTGCCTCGCTGTATGCATCCTGAACAAAGAGACACTTGCCATTCCTAGACGAGGAGCTACAGATGGTCAGTGGCAGCTGAAAATGGTCAATCATTTTCCTTCAAGGCTGTGTAGCTTGTCTGTCCTGAACACATGTGCATATATGCCTTGCTGAACAGATTCAGGAGATACACAATACTTATATAGACAGGAGTTTGGGGAGGGAAGGGTGAGCAGTGGGAGGGGTTGGTAGAGGGGAGTGGGTTGGGAGTGATATAGAGTGTTCATGTAATGATATTCATACAAAAATTTAAATTAAGAAATACTGAGACAACAAGAAGTGTGGCGTGAACAGATGGTAATATTGTGAAATACTGTCTATCCTTGTAATGATCCTTGGGTCATAACTTATGGAGGTGGTGTTGACATTGGGAGTTTGAGAGATGACAGAATGGTCAGTAAAAATAAAAATTTGCCGGAGAGAAAATTTAAAATGATGTTTTAACCAAAAATTTTCTTGGAAATTTGGAGCCTTTGATGCTGGTCCTTTCTACATGAATTTTAAGCAAGCCATGCAACATTTCCAAGGTCCCATTTTTCTTGATTTTAAAACTTCAGTAATTCCCAGCTGATTTCTAAGTGTCTTTCTATTATTATACTTTTATGATCCTCTTTGAAACTTTTTGGCTGTGAAAGAAAATAAAATGACGTTTATAGTCTGGTGGCTTGAAAAGTTTCCTCAAGATATTACTTGGACATATAAGGAAGGCAACACTGGAAAAGCCTCGTGGAAGAAATGAAATTCGGATTTTCCCTAGATGAAGTCATAGGTAGAGTGAATACATGATCTTCAGAAGAGAGCAACACATTGGTGTTAAGAGCAGATTTCTCTGAGTACAGACACTGGATCAGGCTTTCTGATTGAAGGCATGAGGCTACACATTGTCCCAAAGCCCTTCGCCTCAGAAGCCCTCAGTCCACCTACAGTGAAATGAGACAATAACTACATTAGACAATTCAGTAATAGAAAACATGTGGTGCTGAAAGGTCAAGAAAGGCAGTGCAAACTCAAGATGTTAAGGTCTTTTTTATTTTGAGGAAATCATAGCTATGGACAGGGGCAGGGTATTCTGGGAAGAACATGACATCTGGAACGTTTCAAGATATAATGACGTACTAATTGTTATCTTGAAATATTCCAATATAATGTTTGCTCACACAGAACACTTGTTCATTATGGTGACATGAGATTTCAGTAGTGAGAATAAAATGACAAATGTAAATAATACTGCAGTAAACATGGGAGTGCAACTATCTAATTTAGAGGTTCTCAAACTATGGGTTGAAACCCATTTGGGGGGTCTAGCATATCAGATAGCCTGCATATCAGATTTTTATATTATGCTTCATAACAGTACCAAAATTGCTTTTATTAAGTAGCAATGAAAATAATTTTATGGTTTGGGTGGTCTCCCCAATATGAGGAGCTGTAGTAAGGGGTGGCAGCATTAGGAAGTTGAGAACCACTGCTCTAACTCATTTCATTTCCTTGATATCCATGAGTGGAATTGTTAGTGCACATTTTAATAATGCACCATCACATAACCGTAATATTTAGTATTTATTGAGTAGTCAGTATGTATTTGCTACTGGGACTCAAACAAACCTTACATAGAAATAAAGTGTGAGAAGGGATCGTGGAAGAATGAGGCAATGACTTGATGGAATGGGACTAGTGTTTTACTGGGTGGAGAGTGAAACAGGGTGTGACATGAAAACCACCCCAAGAGAAGCAGACAGGAGTGTGCCCAGGAAGTTTTCAGTTAAGTCTACCTTAGCTGTTCAACGTCCATTCATCTCTTGGGAGACTTCTCTTGGGAGACTTCAAATTAATTTGAACAATTAAACTTGATTCATTGAAGCAACAATGTTTACACAGCAACAATCATTGACCAAGTCAGTGTTCTGAATGCAATAAGAACAGGTCTGTGGGTTGCTGGTGGCAGTATTTGTGTATCTAAAAGGACACTAATATTTGTGACAGCTTATAAGTACCAGAAAACAAGAAATAACAGCTTATTTTCACATAAGCAATTCTAAATTGAAACATACTAAAATTCTTTTGAAAATCTTTATTAATTTTGGGTGTGCTATGTACATGTATATGTAGGGTCCATTTGTAGAGATATGTGTACATATGTATAGAGCCATAAGATATCCTCCAAGACATCCCCTTTGTGTACAAGGGGTATAGGTGAATATATGTGTCTGTGTGTGCATGTATATGCGTGTTTGTATTGTGTGTGTGTGTGTGTGTGTGTGTGTGTGTGTGTGTGTGTGTGTGTGTTTGAAAGTGGGTTCAACATCAGATACCTTTGTTTATTGCTCTCTCCCTTACCTTCTGAGGTAGATCTGAATCTGGGGCTTATAGATCCCACAGAACTAACTGGCTAGCCAGCTCCAAGGACCCATCACCTCCTTCCTAACGCTAAACTCTTAATGAGAGTTCTCCAGGAAAGTGCTACAACCCTGGCCATTTATGTAGATTCTGCAGAATCCCGACTCAGGTACTTTATGTCTGAAGATCAAGAATTTTATCCCCAAGTCATCTGCCTAGTCCCTACTAATTATTTTATTTTATTTGTTGAGATTGCATTTCTCAGTGGTCTGGAACTGATCATTTAGGCAGGGCTGGCCAGCCAGTGAGCCCCAAGGACCTGCCTGTCTTCCTCTTCCCAAGTACACATCACCAGTCTGCACCTTTTGCATGGGTTCTGTGGTTCAAGGCCAGGTACTTGTGCTTGTGAGGCAAGCACCTTATTGAGTAAAAGCCTCAGTCCCCTGAAACTCTTGCTAAATTGTAAAGTAAAATGATTAGTGACAAATGTACATCGCAACAGAAATAGAGATGGAAACAGCTGAAAATCTTAAATGTATTCTCTGATGTGATCATACAATATTTCAGAATAACTTTGAGAAGTACAGAGGTGATGGTCATGTGACATTATTTCACATGAGCATTTGTTTCCTTCTGAGTTGACAGTAAGTAAAGTGAAGTCTGTTCAACACTGAGGCATTTGTGCAGGGAGTTTAAAGGGGTTTATAGTTTTTCACAGCTTGTAAAACACAGTGTAGATAAAACAATCTATTTTGCTAATAGAAAAATAAGACCTCTCTGTGAGAACACAGAAACCCCAAGGTTACTCATCTACACCAGTACGTTGACTAAAAGAGAACAAAGCCGCAGCACTTGTGTGTCATGATATAGGTTTCTGGTTTCAGATGGAAAGGACACAGTCTGTCAATCGCTGTTAAATGTGCCTCAGAAGGAGCTAGGGATGGCACGCAGTGCTCAGACTGTGGGTAAGCATTGCACGAATGAGTCACCCTTTTTAATTATTGTAACATTTTTCCTTTTAAAACTGGCCTTCTTGGTTTCAAAAAATGCCTATAGATAAAATCCTAATGTCCCAGAGAACTTATATTATAGTTTCTAATTCTTAACCAAACAAATGTAACTGCAAAATATACATTTCAAGTTATACTTAGTGTGTTAATAGAGGAACATAAACTTTGATGTTAGGGTGCACTCAATAAATTTTTCATAATTATTGAAATAAACATATCAGGGAACAGGTATAGAGTGTTTAATCAGGAAGAGAATTTTAGCTGTGTTTTCAAACACCCCTTGTTGTTTTTGTGTGAATTCACAGTAACATCCTTATAGCCACATTGCTATTAATAAGTTTTGGTATTTCAAAATGAAATTCCAAAGTCTGTTCTAGGGTGCATTAAACTTTGTAGGATACTACATTGCTTAATATTTTAATGTTCACTCTTATTAATTCAGGAGTTTAGAACCTATTGAGAGTACATTAGACTATGAATTCAGAATTTGAGTTAACTTGGCATATTAGCACGAGATGTTGTCACATCATGATGAATTCACCCGTTGCAGTGTCATTACTAGTTGTAAGGATGGGTAGATAAGGATGCTACACTAATAGATGACACAAGGATAGCATTTTCACAGCTCTATAGCATGGATCAGTTTCTAATTCAACACTATCTAGTTTCATTGGGTATGTAGTTGGTATTTTTCTATCTACTAGGGACAAAAGGAATAAGACTTAAAAATAGAAAACAATACATGTGGTATTAAAAAAATCCCCCATGTTCAAGGAAAATACATTTTTTTCAGAGCAAATGTAGCTTTTATTAATCTCCAGTTTTGAAAGTTTACTATTACTGAAGAAATTATTATGCTACTTTTTGTACACTCTAAATTAAAATGATCCATACATTTCATGTGGTTAGCATGAAGCTGAGTTAACAACATTAATTTTGGGTTGAATAATTCAAGTTTCAGGAAAATATTTCTATAAAAATGCCCACTAAGATGTTAACATGGCTAAATATATGTTATTTATAGATTGGATTATATACTTAATTAGTAAATATTGAAAAGACCTTCTGACAGTTCTCTGTGGAGTGTTTCCCTTGTTATGACGCAGTTTATATTTTAAGAAGAAAAAAATGCAAGTGCCTAGGCTTAGCCCCAACACAACAAAGAAGCAAACTGATTATTTTTATTGATCATAACCTTGGTTTGCAGTTTTTCAATTTGCATGCCCAATTAGATAAATCTAAAATTCTTTGACATGAAGTTTGGGCTTGAGTGTGACTTTTCAATCAATGTTCAGCTTCATTCTGAAAAGTTTCTAAAGTGTTTAGTGGAAAGTTTAAGACATTCTATGTATTATTTTCAATGCTGTGCCTCATCATTTGCCTTGGTATTTTACATGAATTACTACTTCACTAAATAGAGGCTGTCAAGAGGTTGGACTGTGTGGTGCCTGCAATTAAAAGCTGCTTCTCTGTTGCTGGACATGTTGTTCATGTTAGTGACCCCATGGGTCTCCCAAAGTCAGCCTTTAACATTCCAGAATTTTTACTGTGCATCTGTTGCTGGCGTCTTGCCTCCCACCCACACAGGCTCAGTCTAACGAAGTGAAGTTTATGCTAGTGCAGTAAGTGTGTCAAGATGAAGTCATACTATGAGAAAGTGCCTGCCTTACTAGTGGGGCTGCAAAAACAGCTTTGCAGGGAGTTTGTATGCACATTTGTTAAGGAAAACAGCACGTGGGTGTGTAGTCTGAAAAGTAATTTCTGGATGGTATGTCTTACGTGTCTTTCCATGTTATGTGTTCCAGATGGGCTTTATACTACTCAACGAGGACTTCATATTCATTGAGCCATTCAATGACACAATGGCCATCCTAGGTCACCCGCACCGTTTATACAGGCAGAAAAGGTCCACAGAGGGAAAAGGCAGGGAGAAGCCAACCCTTCACAACCATCACTGTGGTGTCATTTCAGGTAACTCTTCCTGAAAAGATTAACTCAATGTATGCTGTGGAATGAGTTCTTTGAAGTATTTTGTCTCCGTCTGTCCACATCCCCTTCTCCTGATGTACCCTCACCCTCCATTCCCTCGACCTCTTGATTTACTTTTTAATTAGATATATCCATGTTAGGTGTATTGTTTAGTGTTTTTATGAGACACTGTACTTTAATATCAAAAGATGGAAATTCAAACATTCTTCGAAGTTCAGCATGTGACCTCTCTGTCTTGCTCTTGACCTGGGAAATCTTTCTTATGTGGTGCTTTGCACTGCACTGGGATAGAAATGACTGACAAGAGTTCTAGAATTACTGTGAATGAATACTGTGAGCACCAGCTCCAAAAAAAAAACTGTATAGATTTTGCTTTTCTCTGACTAGAAGCATCCTCTGTGTTCTTTTAAACACATATAAATGCCATCTTGGAAGATCAGCACCAGAACAGGAAGGAAAATAAAAACATATATGTTTAATTCATACTCTGTACCAGAATATAGAACATTTTAGAAGCCCACAAACATTCATTATATTCAATCTGCCAATTCCCAGGAATAATAATAATGTGGCTCTTTTGTTTACTTTCCTGTGATGTCTACACAGAAATCTGTGATATCTGCAAGGATAGGAAGATGCCATGGATGCTATGGTCAACAGCAGAGTGAAATCTTCCTCTAAGACAGGTGTTTTAGATATTTAATGCAGCCATCTCAGTGAGTAGTCACTAACTAGAAACATTTTCACTATAATGTGAAAAAGGATGCATTTTAGAAGGATTTTCAATATAATGAGTTTAAAGTTAGACTTGCGGGTTTGCATTTAAGTATTAATGTAATTGGTAAATAGGACATAAATTCTAAAATTGACTGTGGTATTTGAGGCCAGGTTTATGAAGTGTGACAGTAAGTAATATTTGCAGAGACCACGGCTCTCTAGGGGTTTCAGTTTAGGGAAAAATTATGATACACGTTGTGTAGGTTGTATTTCTTTAATTTAAATATAAATTCTTCTTTCTTTTTTTTGCAAACTCCTTCCATATAGGAAAAGATCTCTGCTGGTTTGTTGAGACCCTGTTAATATCTGATGCAGTTTACCAGAAAAGACCATGTTATATACGACAAGGCCTCTTTTCTATTTTAGGAATGTTTATTTCAAAAGCAATACAGAGTAGAATGAAAGTTAGAACATTATGGACAAAAGAAGAACATATTTGATATTTGAAATTAAAAACAGTAACAGTAGCATGGATGTATCTGTATAAGACTCTTGCTCTGTATAGTTACCCTGAAAATCTGCACTGTGTACCTTCTGTATCCTGATGAGCTCCCGCCTTTAACAACCCACATTAACTAAAGGCACAGTGGAGGCTTTGTGGGCCATTGTTCACTGAGGCACACACTCTGGAGAGTCCTTGTGTAAATAGGTTAATAAAGCGTAAATGCATGATTCATGTTTGGCAAACATTATTCACAGTGTTTCTGATGTACATTACATAGTATGTATAATATGCATAATATATTGCCCTATTTGGATAAAAGACTTGCATGCAAGGACAGGAAGCTGTCAGCAATCAGATGATTTGTTGAGCTTACCTCTATTGGGCAGCTCTGTCTTTGAAAGTATTTTAAAATTAGCCACATGTGAAATGTATTTATTTTCTTTCACTCATATGTTCACTGTCACTTTTTTCTTTGTACTTTGAGCCTACACATTAACACAATAATATGACTTAGGTTTGCATAATGTTTCAAAATAGTCTTACAAAATAGAATTTTAAAATTTTGTTTCAACTTGGTTTCTGCCTTGCTCTTTTCCACCGTGTAACTATCCTAGGTAGACTACATATCTTTGCCTTGAGTATAGGAATTACTTTTTCACAGAAACTTTCCTACTCTTAGGATGACATTTTGTATTTCTTTTTAAATTAATTCTATTTTGAGAATTTCATATATGAACACTATGTTTACATAATTTCTACTTATTTCTCCCATTCCAACTCTTCCTTATTATATTTCCCTTCAACTTCATGACCTATTATCTTTAATTATTATTTTTACACACACATACACACATATTTATATATACACATATAATTCATCATGCAGAGTATATTTAGTATGCGCGCGCATGTGCGCGCGTGCGCACACACACACACACACACACACACACACACACACACACACATATATATATTAGGGGTCTATCCATGGAGAATATAGATTTCTCTCTTTTTTTGGCATCCATTAGTATGTATCGCTTATTTAGGGGTTAGACCTTGTGAGATTTTCCTATCCACATTGTCATGTCCTTTGGTGTTGTCATTATTATGCAGGTCTTATTTAGTATATCTTTTTATTGAGATATATTGGTATAGTTTTCTTGACATATACATACATATTCATACACATATACACACACTCGCATGCGCAAGTGTGCATGCAACACACTTATAGCAGGCATCCTAGGGCCTCTGGCTCTTACAACCTTTTTCTCACTTGGTTTGTAATGCACCCTAAGCCATGGGCATAGGGATTCTGTTGTAGATGTGTCAGTTGCAGTTCGGCTCAGTTGATCTCTGCTTGTTTGACCAAGTGGGTCTTTCTGTAATGGTCGCAATCCACTTCACAAAGAAGCTGCGATGCAGGTTGAGAATTACTCCTTCCTGTGGGCATAGGGATCATTTGGAATGCAGTTAGGAAGTATACTGGCTTTGGAAACTGGCAGCAGCAGGCTCGCCTCAGGGTTCCATGGCTCATAAGTCATGAGTAGTTGGCTTGGGTTATAGTACTAGGAATACATTCTATCCTCTTAAGTGTTCTTTTAAGTTCAATTTGATAGCTGCAGGTTACCTCCAAGAAATAAATGTCACTCTTGCACCCTTGTGGATGTCTTGCTAGGATGGTTGTTGTTTGGCTCATAGATGTCACAGCTGGGCCAGAATATTGATTGCTTCTCCCCTTTAGCAGCTCGCTTATTAAAATATAATAGAAAAGAGAAGACAGAAGAGTTTAAAGTCAGCGGCACCAGATTTGAAGGCTATCTTTAATCATTCACCAATTAGTAATCAGTGAGATTTATAGTTGTAAATCTGTCTTCTATATTGACATTGTAACCACCAGTCAGCTCACAATGTTGTAGGGCTAACTGACAAAATTCCTATTTCTAAGTGGAGAATAACACATTGTCTTAAAAATAAGTCAGTCAAAAATTATATTGTACAATGGTAAGTGTGATGAGAATCTCAGTTCATAACATTCCTTACAGTGCCGAGCTGGGCAATAGGAATGCTGTGTATAAGCTAGGACAATGAACTGTGAGATCAGACTGCCTGTGTTCACACCACCGCGTTACACTTCTTCAGGATGTGGACTTGGGGAACTCATCTCTCTAAAGTCCATTTACAGCACGCAAGTTGGGAACAGGATACCTGAACCTCAGTGCTCTTCTCAGCATTAGATGTAGTTACATGGGAAAATGAAAAACGTATGCACAGTTTTTTTTTGAGATGTTAATGGAGCAAGAACATTTTGGGCAGAAGAAACAAAATCCAGGAAAGTGTAAAAGCTTGAGAAAGCATCAGCCAAGGGGGCTGGAGCCAAATGTCTGTACTTGATGCTATCCAGTCCTGGAAAAGTAGCTGTGCATTGGATAATGATGGTACTCATGTGCTCTTCAAGTGACACTGTCAATTAATTTATTTTTAAAGATTTATTTCTTTTTATGTGCGTTGGTGTTTTGTCTACATTGTGGGTCTGTATGAGGTTGCCAGATCCCCTGGAACTGGAGTTACAGACAGTTGTGAGCTGCCATGTGAGTGTTAGGAATTGAACCCAGGTTCTTTGGAAGGGTAGTCAGTGCTCTTAACTGCTGAGCCATCTCCAGCCTGACATCATTAATTTATATTGCTCAACACTGGAGAGTAAAGTTATTATTGTGCCTAGGACTCTATAAGAAACGATGAACATTTATGGGACTGAAAATCTAAGTCTGAACTGGATAAAGAGATCATCTCTATTCCTAGAGTTGACTCAACCAGGGCACTAATGAAGCATCTCCTCTACTTCATCCAGCACTGCTGTGATGACTGTCAGTGTTGGCAGGTGAAAAGGGGACAAACACTTTGTATTTTTCTGCTTATTATCAAATTCCTTCTCTAATGGGAAGTGTGAAGCGGCAGCTGTCTATATGGCAATATGCATAAGTCCAGAGAAGGATCTGAAGATTTAGGAAATGAGTAATGAGCTAAGCAGAGTTGTAGACTGTGACAACGTCAAAGGAAGGAACGAGATAAGAAGATTGCTTCGTTATGCATGGCTTCCACACACAGTGACTGGGTTGTAAGAGAGACTCTGCTATGGAGCTGAATTATTAAGAAACAGAATGTTCCTGATAGTCTATGTAAATGCTGCTTACCAAAAGAGCAGCAGAAGCTGGCATATTGGCTCTCACTGTTGGGGAAAGTAAGTGTTCTATCTTCCTGTCCACACAGAGAAGAAGCCCTCTTTGCTATGTTCAGTCCCCACTTACTGTCAGTCACTCTGATTCTCTTGCTGCTGTCTTCTCCGAGTGTCTTCTATACTATCTCCTAGTATATAGACATTCTCTGGGAAGGCCGTGTTTTCTTTATCATTTCACTTATTTTATGAGGATGATAGAAGTCAAATTGGTGGGTTCAACTTAATTACAAATTCCAGGTGTTATTAGCTCCTATTCAGATGTTTATCTTAAAAATGCAAAGTTGAAGCTATCATTTTATTTGTGGTAAAAATTAATCTCATAGTTAAATTCTTATTTTAACTTTCTGTTTAGAAATGGTGTAAAAATCCTTTATAAATTTAAATAGTACAATATGCATTTCATTCCTTGTGTTATCAATTTGATCTTAACACTAATTACATTGGGGTTTTTTTTTTTTGCAGTTGAAATTGATTTACTGTCAATTATAGAAAGCTTCTGGAAGCCTTTAAATAATTATCTTTTATGGTAATTGTTAACCTTTTAATAAAGGGTTGAGAAATACACTATTTTAATGCTTTTTATGACTAGGAAACCAAGAGGGAAATCAAGTAAAATAAAGAAGAAACACTGACAAGACTGAGTGGCTTCCCTTTATAGTCAGTAATCAGGATGCCGCCTTTGAAACCAAAATCAGAGCCATAGGACACAGCTCCCTGACAGTGAGGAACCAGCAGTGGTAGAAAGATTGGTACTGGGGAGATGAGTGGAAGAAGAGAGGAATGGTGCAGCTGTTCTGGGTTTATTCAAAGTTATAATGCTTTAAAATACTACCTGAAAGGCTGTTGTCTTAAGGAAAGCTAGAATGCTTGGTTTAATGGTTAAAAAGGAATTGAGTAGCCATCTGTTCACATTCATCTTTAATGTTCAAAATCCCTAAAATTCCTTACAGGCTACCTGTAGGCCATGAAAGGAGACCTTTGTGTACATTGATTATCTTTAAAATTTGGCAGGCTGTATGCGAGGGAAACACTATCCTCTTGTCCTCTGGTGGAGGTCTTTATGTGATGATGCATACAGACTTGAGAGCAGAATGTGACATAGATATGGAGGTTAGTAAGGAGTAATTCACAATGGACACCTTTTGAGGACAGTGAGAGACTCTGGAGTAGTTTTAGGAGGCTCTAGATTGCTATAGGAAATAATAGTGGTTTAAATCAGATAGCAGTTTGTATCCCCAACAAGTTACAGTTCAGATGTTTTCAGAGAGCCAGGGCAAGATACGGAGTATGATCTGTGTGATATCACCCAGTGGTGCCATATTCTCCCCCATTACCATTTCCCATTCCCCCAGCCCCACTGTGTTATCCCCTGTAATGTATACCTGAACTTCATTACACTTTGTCAATTCTAGCACACTGGGATGGAAATGAGAAAAGGAAGGACAAGTATATTTATTTTAAAGATGATCTAGGGATCACACACACCAGTTCTCCTCATAGTCTGCCCTTGGTCATTGAGCTGGATGTCACACAGTTGAGCTTTTGACTACACAATGCTTCTGGTTAGACAGTTACAAACCAGCCAAGCGAGGAGTGGCAGGATTGCTGGGGACAGAGTGGATACCTACAGGCAATTAGTATCTCTGCTACATCTACCTTCCTAAAATCAATGAAAGGGTAACAACTGACAGAAGTAGAAAATGTGGATACACGTCCAGAGTGAATAATGCTCCGTTTTAGTTATCGGATATTCCCATATTCATCTCGTCACATCTCGTTGTGAATGCTTCACAACACATGTTTCTCACTTCCTCTCAAGGCCAGTGATGATAAAAATATGGGAACTTTTTCATGACCCATTTATTAAGTATTGATTCTGTCAAGATAAGTCTCTTCATAAATAAACTTGCAGGATTTTTCTCAGCTAATACTTGTAAGGTAGATTTGGGTCTATAACTGTAGGTTAAAATTTATACCACAGTTGGAAACAACCACACGGTTAATTTTTAAGTGTCATAATCACATGGTTTTTATAAAGTGTCCTAGACTGGGAAACACTATTTAACTTAATTTCTATTCTTGTCCATCCTTTGGTACTTTGACATTCACTTCTTGCACAGTCTTGATTGCATAAAATCTAATCTTACCCGTGGATTCTGTTGCACGTGCCCACTCTTGTTCTTGCCACTTTGCGTTGCCTTTATAGATGTTGCCATGCTCACTTTGGATACATAAAGGGCATTTGCTTTTATTTCCCTGTGTACATTAACTTAGTCAACTGCCTTTATATGATATTCAGGTAAACCTGTTTTATTAAGTAGATATTTAAATTTCTATTATTATAAGAAAGAAAGAAAAAGCGAAACAGTGATCGTGAAGATAGCTAAAACCAGAGAGCTTCCTAGCTATTGTCTTGGCATCTGCTTCACCTTAGATCTCAGGGCTGACTTGCCTATGTAGAAGGTAATAAGAGAGGGCATCTAGGAGCTCAAATAATTCAAGATGTAAATGAATCCTGGAACTGTGCAAATGTTAGAGGTGGAGAAGTCTCTAAGATGGAGTCATAGGGTCAAGCTGAAATCAAGGCACCTGCTGAGAGTACAGATGTTTACCATAAACCAGGTAAATGAATGGAAAAAAGTAAGAGCACCTCTCCTGAACTCAAACAAAGTTAGACTTCCAGGGAATACCACCCTGCCCATTCAACCAAACAGTTTTCTTCACATTTCCAGAGACTCCACAAATTGTGGTAAAGAAATTAAAACTAAATGCTGGTCAACAAGGAAAAGACATGTGAAAACGATGTCAGCTTAGAGTTTTGCATTCATTATTACAGGAGCAAGAACCGATTCAGCCATTGATTGCAGAGACGGTTATGTGACCATTGAGATTTATTGAACTTTATTAAATGATGCATGTAAACAGCTGCTTATTTATGTCACATCAATATACCTCAATGAAGCTGTTAAAACATCACTGTAGCAGCGCGTGAACACAGGCAGTTATACAGTGTTACACTTGAGTTACCACTGAATCAAGTACAGGAAGTATCTGTACCACGCTCACGTCCCAGTTGTGTTAGCTCCTAGCCCATGGACAAGGTCCTGCTGTTCAACTCCAGGCCTTCCCAGATTGCACGTGGCCTCAAACTGCCTATTCTTTTGTAAGTGGTTTCATTTTACAAGATAGCAGGAGTTCTGAGATCCATCCTTAGATATATATTACAGCAATTGTTTTCTTACCATTTTATTCCTCTGGTTTTCAGTAACTAATTAGGCCAAAATTCGATTCATTAGACTATTGCTGGCCTAGGTGAGCTAGTAAGAACAGTGCAGTTCTAAGTAATGTGCCCATACTTTGTGTGCAATTCCGATGGAGGTATTTGAGAAATGATCATTGTATATACATAATTTCATGTCAGAAGACCATGATAATCAGATTTTCAGTGTGCTTATCCCAAAACTGGACACTGGTATGTTTTGTATTGTTGATTGTTATTTCAGTATAATCTTTGGAAGTGTGAAGATAAACACCCAAATTCAATCAACCATTTTTCCTGGCTGTTCCATATGTAACTGTTTTGAATATGCAGCACATACACGTGGCTGTTTTTCTGTCAATGTTCAATATTATGTCCTTTAGTTTTACTCATCGTAGGGACTTTGATTTATTTATATTTGCTTTTAGTTTTCATGTTGCCAAACTTGTTTGAAGCCTCTCTTGAACATAAATTAGAGATTTAGAGGATTCTGTTGGTGTTGGTTTTGTTTACGTTTTTGTTTTTATGACCAACTACTGTTCAAGTCCATCGTCCGTGTTTCAGTTTTGTTATCTTGTATTAAATTAGAATATTTTTTCATTTATATAATCTGGAAATATAGCAAATGTCTTCTTCAACTTTGGGGCATTCTTTTCACTGTGTTGATGGTATTATTTCATAAACAAAAGTGATTACTATTTCATGGTCAAACATCATTTTTTCAATTGCTGCTTTAATTTGGGAACATTTGAGGAATTGTTATCATTGTAAGGTCTAATTTTTAAACACATAATGGGAGATGGAGTTAGAGCCTTGCATCTCATTCATGATGATTTAGTTATCAGAGCAACTGCCTAGGATGTGTACAACACTAGTTTTAGGTACTTTTGACAAGCAGGCCTTTCTTTTGTCATCAGGGTAAAAAAAAAGTCACTAACATTTCTTGTTTATTATATTTTATTTGGACTCTTTGTTAGTAATTTCACTGAAGTGAATTTTATGTGTGTAACCCATCAGGGACTCTAGCAGAAAGGTTTTACTAAAATTTACTTTACATGTGGGGAAACTGAGGAGGACTGGGAGATAAAAGTACCTTAATACAGCAGAATTTACACATTGGAGTTCTACTCCAAAATCCTCTGAGATTCCATCATGTAGGACTTTACTTGGTGTTGCTTTCTATCCTGAACTACCACTATAATAGATATACTGAAAAATTTACTTCTCTGTTGCAGATAAAGGAAGACCGAGGTCTAAAAACACAGAGCATAGAAGAGAAAAACGGTATTCATACAAATTGCCTCAGGAATACAACATTGAGACTGTAGTGGTTGCAGATCCAGCGATGGTTTCCTACCATGGGGCAGACGCAGCCAGGAGATTTATCCTGACAATCTTAAATATGGTAGGTGAAGCTTAAGGTACATGAAAAGTTGTCAAGAGAACTTTAAGTAGATTCAGATCTAAAGAAGTACTTTGTTTTGAAGTGCTGGACACTGAAGCCTGGGCTTCAAGTTCTCTAAAATTTAATTCATCCCTTTCTCTCACAAATATGAGTAGAAATGTGGTTTGGTGTCTTAGGCACATCAAATTGATATGTCTCCAGTGAAATAGCAAACAGGTCTCCAGACCTTGCTTTATTTTAAAACCTTTGCTGTTGATTTTGAAATGGAAAAACTGTTAATTTTCTTTTCCTTTCCCCTTTCTCTTCTCTGTTTCGTCCTTTACTTTCTGTCTTTCAAAGACATTGTTGATAGTATAGCATTATTGTAGCATTGGTTTTTGTGCATAGTTCTAACACAAATGTTATAAAATAATTATATGGAGGAATAAAGATAATTTTTGTCAACCCACTTAACTCAAACATGCATGCAATTTTAAATAGCAAGTATGATTTCAGTTTTCTGAGTTGAACCTAATATTTGTTATGTAAAATCTAAGCAGGCTAACTCCCAGAAAGCTAACATGATTGCCTAGTGTTTTGGGGATGATTATTACCACTTTAATCCTTTGACATATTTTGCTGGACAAACTTTCTTCAAGGAAGAACCAGAAAGTACTAATGAAGAGGATTTTACAGAAGGGAAAACAGACTATAGACTGAGTAGATCTTTCTGCCTTTTGGCCTCTTCCCCCTTCTGGATGGTTTGCCTTACTATAGATAGACACTTCTGCCCATCTTCATCTGCATGGAATTCTCTACTAGCCTTGTTCTGAGCCAGCCTGACAGCCTGACTTTAGTCCTGTCCCTGTACTAATAGCATTAGAAACACAACTTTGCTGTGTCAGCCATATGTTTGGTAATACATATTAAATAAATTTTAAGTGAAAAAACAAAAATTAGGATACCACAGTAAAATATTGCGTTGCCTACCAGTTTTTAAAATAAGGTACTATTTTTATACTAAGTTGAAATTTTCTTCATATTGGCCTTGAACAAAAGTTGCTATGTTTTCATTTAATTTTATGAGTTTTAATTTTTATTTGCTTTTAGGTTTTTAACCTTTTCCAACATAAGAGTCTGGGTGTGCAGGTCAACCTCCGTGTGATAAAGCTTATTCTGCTCCATGAAACACCAGTAAGAAAGTTTGGAGTTTTTATTCAATTAAGTGGGTGAGAAATTGTGTTCAGGAACTTTAAAGTGGAGAGAATTTGAGGGATATTCTTTTATTGACTCAAAATCCAAAAATATCCACTGAATCACTTAAAGTATACATAAAACTGGCCTTTGGTTTGGGTTAATCCCTCAATTTTATTTGAAAAATGGAATGTTCTTAGTTTCCAAGGATCCTAACAACAAACCTTAACTTTCCAAAATGTAATTTTAAGTTATTTTAAAAGACAGCTTTCTTCTATTATTTAAACATATGTGTTGAAGTTGTTTTCTTATCTGTATTGCAACTCAAATGGAGAGAAATCTCTGGCTTCACTTTGGCTAATTAAAAAAATACTAATTAAAGACTACTTCAGGAAAACTCTCCTCATAAATTATAGAATAATATATTTCCCAAGCCTAAAATATCAGATGTTTAAACGTTACATTATGCCTCTTTGATTTTCATGGTAAGTTTACATAATTATTTCATCTTCACAAATTTCAACTTTGTTTAATGTTGTATTTTGTGTGAGGTCAGGATGATGAGTTAAGACTAATTGCCTTCTGTATTCTAATTACTGTCAAATTCATCAGTCTGCATTAGTAATTTGGGAAGTTGCCTTAGGATTAATGAACTAATTAATTAGGTATATCTGAGAATGATCTGATTGGAAAATGAAAGTGGCCTCTGTTGTAGGCAGATCTGTACATTGGGCACCATGGAGAGAAAATGCTGGAGAGTTTTTGTAAGTGGCAGCATGAAGAATTTGGCAGGAAGAACGATGTACATTTAGAGATGTCGACAAGCTGGGGAGAAGACATTGCTTCGGTGGATGCAGCTATCCTTATAACAAGGTAAAACTTCTAAAGCCAATTAAGCTGCACCCTTAATTCAGCATCTTTGCTGCTGATCACATCCATTCCTTGGTACAACACTCTTGTTCCAGGATTTCTTGACATAATGATTTTAGTCTTCTCCCTCCATTTATTTATCATTGATTTCTTGGAGCTTTGATGTTGAATAGATTCTCAGCTGACAAAATATTCTTCAGTTAACTTTAGAAAACTGCTCACAACTGCTGATATCAAAGGTATAGCATTGATGAGAGTATCTTAAAACTAAGGAGAATTTCAGTGGAAATGATGTAATAATATAAGCATATACTATGTTTTTCAGCCATCCCTGTACAAGGGTTAACTTCTTAAGTAGAATTCAGTGTGGTTCATAGTTTTCTGGGTCCATTTGAGCAAAGGTTTTCTGATGTATCTCTAGCTAATTGACTGAAATGCATAGTGAGCATACTTAGCATAAACATTTGTAATGCAGGAGTAAGCATAGCTTGTAGCTTTGAAAACATGGAACAATACACAGCAATATGTTCTGTGTCTGTTCTCTGTATTAGCAATTGTCAACGACATTGTTTCGCTTCCAAGCAAGAGCTGACTAAAAGTTCTTTATGTGCTAATGATTTAATCTGAGGTCATCAAAAGTGTCAAAATTTCCTGTCATATCAGTGGCAGCAATATAATACGAATTGTCTTGAATCAATGATATTTTCTTATTCCTCATACTCAACAATTCTAGCAGTTAACCTTTTGTGCATGAAAACTGTATGAGAGGACATGAGTGGGCTTCCACTTCCAGGTGAGTGCATGTAACTGATACTGGACTTGTTTACTAAATAGTCATGCAATGTGAAAATTTGGGTGGCAACAGTTTGAAGTCACTGGAGTATAATCCCTAAAAGATGGAAAATGTACTAGGGGGGCCCACAGTTAACCCAGCTCTCTGAGAGCAGTTTCTCAGCTGATAGAACAGCTAGGATCTTGGTAGATCAACAGGGTGTTTCTGAGAGTACCAGAGGACAGAGCCCTATGCATAAAAAGGTGCCGAGAAGTATGTGTACTTGTCATCTGTATAGACTGAGACTGTTCCCAGTTCACCAGAGTGTTATTGCTGTGTTACAACTGATGGTGATAATCAAATGAAGTCGGCTGCAAACATGAAGCAATTTTGGTACTTTTCCTCGCTCTCAGTATTTTTATAAGAAACACAGAAAGGCCATGTCGTCAGCATGACAGCCCAGGAGGATCTGTTCTGACCCAGCACAGTTTTGATGTTTAGTGGAGACTGAGTTTTCCTATTTGCAGGGCTTTGGGAATCATCTCGGGCTTTTGATAGATCCTCCATAGTGGGAAATAAAAAACAAAAACACGAAAAGCAAACAAACCCCCAAATGCTTTATAAGATTTGCCTTGGCTGTGGTGTCTCTTCCCAGCAACAGAACAAAGACTAAGACAGGTAGATGCATTTAAATAAAATGCAAACTATGTCTGGATAGCAATTAAAGTCCCAAATTTACTGACTGGAAACAGATTTTCACAACTCTGAGCAATATTCAACAATGAAAAGATAATCTATTCCTTAAGTAACCCTTAGATCTACTCTACCAAAAAAAACAATGACAGCATCCTTACACATGAAATGTACACCTGTGGATGTTCAAGTGTAAAACAGGGAAGAAAATCTTCCTGAACAGGTGGAGGATGATGACTTCCTAAATACAAAAATGCACTAATAAGAACACAGCACAAAACTAGTTACTTTGTTATTCTTCTTTCTCTTGCTGTCACAAACTGTGTGGTACACCTGGCAGGAAAGTGAGGTGAGTCTGGAAAGAGCTGTGGAGATGAATATGATCAAGACATAATATTGTATTTTGTGCTGTACAAATATTGTACAAAACTCTCAAAGACCAGGCAAAAGTTGAAGAAGGTAAACTAAGAAACATAAAACCAACCACTTTGGGCTACAAGGTTGCTTTCATTTAACCATTCATGTAATATATGCCTCCTCAGCTTTTATATATTTAACCAAAAATATGACAAGGTTTTATTGATGAAAACTTACTGAACATTTGTGCTAATAAGAAACATTCCCATATCTACTGAGGAGTGAATGGATCTATTTTTATGTATCCATGTGAATAAAAATCTTAAGGTCATAAACTAGCACTTATAAAATCATAAATCATATCTTCTCGATCATCATATTTTATTAATATTTCTTATTTGATGCCTGTTTTCCTTAGGAACTGAATCTCTACCCCTTTCACTGAATAACCCCAGTAGACTCACATATTTTCCAGAACTCAGTTGTTTCTATTTTGAAATTTTTCATCAGCATTACCAGAATCTTCATATTTTATTGTGAACTGAAGCAGGAGCACACTTAACCTCTTTGCTTAAATGACTGAAAGAATGTATTGCTCTTAGGTGGGTGGAGGTGTTATTATCAAGATCTGGACTTTGTTCACTCCCTTGTATTTACTGCAGGCCCCATTACTACGGCAGTTGTTTCTTCTATGAAGGCCTCTTTCTCTTCCCGATACAAGATGCAATTTGCTAGTGTTGTTTTTTTAGAATTACCTCTCTCGGAACAGTTAATGTGAAATATATGCCATTTTAATGAGCAGATGAATAATTCTTGGCACATGTAAAGCTAGTGTATTAAAAGCAGAGTATTTAGTTAATGATTAAAGGAGTACCCTTGCACTGTTTTACAGTTTTCCATACATTTGGGACAGGCAGCATCTGCATACATTAATTTGATGTGGTTTATAACCTCATATAAAAAGAAAAAAGAATTATCCTCCTGAATTTGTAATTAATGTGATGCTTTTGCTTTGCAGAATGTCTTGACACTATTCTATGCTATTGTACATACTGATAGTTTGATGCTATTGTGTTTGATAATTTGAAAATACTAAGTGGTTATTCTTTTCCTTTTTATTATGTCATAAGTACCAGACCTTATAATCAGGTAGATTATTGTATTATTCAGTAAAAATTCATATCAAATTGCTTAGAAATAAAGTATAGACCAGTGAACAATTATTATTCATTTTTTCCTGCTAAATATATATTTCTTGTTTATTTTCTCAACATGAAGTTGATAGAAATGTAAAAAGAAAATAATGAGTTAAAATGGTTAAGAGCTAGAAAAGGGAATATTAAGATTCTACATAGAAAGTATTCCAAAAGAAATATTTCAAATTTAAAGCTAGATTAAAATTGTGAGGGAAAGCATATGATGACAAAATACATATATCAGAGAAAATAAATTGGGTTCCAGAGCATGACAAAATTTTAACCTCAGCTAGCGTAGTTATTAATGTGTAACGAACGAACCTGGTACTATGTTTGATCAGTAGCAAATACACATTAAAATAGTACTACTATTTTCTTATTATTGATGCTTTATTAAAGAAATAGAGGAAGGATTATACAGAGGCAAAGATGTAAGCCATTAAGTCTGTGGTGTGAGTTGTGTCTGCAGACATCTGGACTTTCTCTGTACCTCTGCAGTGATTTTCTTTAATTCAGTGCTCACTTACGGATTTGCTCACTGTGGTCTCATGGCATGGCAATCCATATCAAGGGCCCTAACTACTGTGACTCTGAAGGGATAGAGTCCCTTGAACTCATGTGTCAGACTTCAGCCTGGACTGCATAGGGAGGCCTCTTCTCCAAAGCACATAATGAACTTTCCACATTGATTATGTAAGTATAATTGCAGGAATGGACAGTTACTGTCAAGGATTGGTGAGCTCCAGGGGTTCATTTTCTACAAAAATAAAAATACAACTGGTACTTTATACCTGAAGGAATATTTTTATCCTTGTCAATAAGAAGTTTCTAGGTCGTTTATTTGTGATAAAGGAAAAGAACCACATAGCGCACGTTTATGTGGGCTGCTGATGTTACTCAGTAGGTAAAGCGCCTGCTTGGCATGAGTGAGATTATCTGGGCTCCCTCTTCAGTTCACTGATGGTTTCCTTTGAGGCCCTGTTTGTCCACAGTGAGCCCCAGTCCTGGGAGAGTGGAGTCCTGGTCAGAAAGTCCTCTCCTGCATTTACATTTTGTAGGTTACTGTGTTTATGTCTAGCAATCTCAGAATTTCAGGTGACCCATGGAGATCTTGGATCCCCTTGGATTTGACTCTTGAAGAGCGTTATAGGTATGGGTCTGGATGGACTTGAAGTATCAAAGAAGAACCTCAACTATCACTCTTCAAATTATTAAAATAAAAGAAAAGAGCTGGGTGGTGGTGGTGCACACCTTAAATTCCAGCACTCGGGAGGCAGAGGCATGTGAGTTTGAGTCCAGCCTGGTCTACAGAGCAAGTTCCAGGACAGCCAGAGCTACATAGAGAAACCCTGTCTTGAAATAACCAAGGGGGAAAAATGAAAAGAAAAGAAAAGAAAGAAAGGAAGAAAGAAAGAAAGAAAGGAAGGAAGGAAGGAAGGAAGAAAGCAGAAGGAGGAGGAGGAGGAGGAGGAGGAGGAGGAGGAGAAGAAGAAGAAGAAGAAGAAGAAGAAGAAGAAGAAGAAGAAGAAGAAGAAGAAGAAGAAGAAGAAGAAGCAGCAGCAGCAGAGGGAACACCTCCAGATTACTATGAATACTATGAAGTTAGTATTATTCTCACACCCAAACTAGGTAGACACACACACACACACACACACACACACACACACACACCAAAAACCAAAAACTATAGGTCAAAATAGATTAAAAACTCTCAATAACTAGCTGTCTGTCATCAAGTCATCATTACTGTTCTTTATAACCTTCTCTAGCCATGAACATGTGTACTCTTAAGAGAATACACCAAAATAGCATTATATATATCACACTTTCAGCAAAGATAGAACACTATAGTTAAATCTACCTGCTTGACTATGTGATAAGAAACAGAACACAGAATGGGATTCATATTTTACTACTGTTTTATAGTCTACTTTCTCCTTAAAATTGTATTTCAAGCCTTTGTTTTTACTTACATGTTCCCCTAGGAAAGATTTTAGCATATTTTCATCAGATAACTCACAAGCTCATGTTTAAATTTTAAATTGACTTTTAATTAAAACTGTATTTTCACAATATAAACACACCCTCATAGTAAAGTTGAAGAAATGTTTTTACATTTTAACACATCATTTGTTATGCAACTCTATGTCCCTCTCTAACTGGAAGTTAGCATATATTATATTATGAGTATGAACAGAGCACATTCTTCATGCTGTGTACACATTTCTGCATTTCTTTCTTTCACCTTAAATATATCTTTAAAGTATTTCCATGGCATGCAATGTGTCAGGCACAAAAAGCCCCCCACTGAATGCTGGTCCTAAACATAGAACCCATGAGCTTGTCATCTTATATACCACAAGCAACCTTACATATAAGACTAAATTCAACATCTTGAGTTGGAGAGGTTACCCAAGATTTTACAAACACACCCAGTATGTAATCACAAGAGTCTTAAAATAGGAAAGAAGGAAGAAGAGCTTCCGACTCAGCGGAAGAGTTATACTGTTGACTCTGAAGACAGACAAGGGGCTGACAAGTAGAGAAAGCTCTCAGTGTCTACCGGAAAGGCAGCATACTATCACTTCAACCTCCAGGATCACAGCCCTCACCCCACTATGATTATAGCCTGGGGTCACTAGTATTTAGTTTCCATTTATATCTGTTTGAAATTTGTTTTGCTTTTAGCCACTCGCTGGGTGGCAATGAATTCTAACAGCAACAGGAAACCTTTTCCATTTATTCGAGGGAGGGGTCTATAAGTGTCCCAATTCATTTAGTTTATTATTTATAGAAATTTTTAGTTTGGTACTCTTGGAGAAAAATATCCTACAAATATATTTGTCTATGACACTAAACATGTGCCGATACTCATTTAGAGTACTGATTTAAAACACTTGTTCTACTGATGGTCTACACACATATACTCTTCCTGGGGACTTACCAGCTGTTCTCCCTCACCCACCTATGAGGAGAGCCTTACACGGAGGACTCATTTCTCTGCTGCCTGTCCCACACTGCTGAAAACCAGTGAACTAAAGAGAAAGTTTTACAAGGGAGAGCTAATGCACCCCCAGACTGATAGCTGGGAAACCAGCATTGGACCTACTCAGACCCCCTGAATATGGGTCTCATTTAGAAGGACTGAGCAGTCTAAGGAATCTCTGGCAGTGGAACCAAGATGTATCCCTGGAGCACAAAAGGACTTGGGAGCACATTCCCCATGGAGGGATGCTCCCTTAACCTAGAGGCAGGAGGGAGGGCCTAGTCCCTACTCCAAATAACTTGACAGATTTTGTTGATCCCTCCTGGACTGCATCACCCTCCCTGTGGAGTGGGGGAGGGAGGGGATGGGATGGAAGGATGGTTGGGGGGTGTGGAAGGGAGGGGGGAGGGAGGAGAAGAGGGAAGCAGGGAGAGGGAACTGGGATCAATATGTAAAATAAGAAAAATAAAAAAATTTTAAAAAGAGAAAGTTTTAGTTCTAAATGATCTCCAACTATCTAGTCAGAAACAGCTAAGTGAGTGTTCTATGTAATCTAGAAGAATGTTTTACTTGCTAAATAGTGTAAAATAATGATGATCGGAACTTTAATTTGTAAGGAAGGTGTGAAAAAAAAGTAAGCAAAGTTAATCATCAGGGATCCGTTGTTCTTACCCACAGTTGACATCTTAATTTAAAAGCAAGTTAAGTTTTTTATTGAATGTTCATCTCAGACAATTGCTAAATGTTGTATGCTATGTGGACACATCACTAGGAGGAAATTATAGCTCAGGGATTAATCTTGGTCTCAGCTCAAATGCATAATGTTCTTGTAAGTTTGAACCTGAGGTAATATGTTTGTTTAATTTTTCTGTGTGATAAAATGAAGTAAATAGTTTAAAGCTGACCTAGTGCTGTGGGCTCATGGTAACAAGTACACAAAAATGTATCTCCCATTTGTCAGCTCCACAATTTCTTAGCATGATTGTCATATTACTCTCTGATTTATAGAGAGAGCATAAATCTCTGGCTCTCAATTTTTTATTTAAAATTAAATTTTCATAATAATTTTTGCCTTTCCCATTTATTTAAATAATTCTGATTTATCTGTAATCCTTCTGAAAATTAATTTCAAATGCATGCCATTGGCAAGAAAGGTAGAAAATTTAATAAAACAGAGATGACAAAAGTATCTTGATTTAATAAAAAAATCACAGAATCATTTCTGAATGAATCATTTATAGGTATGTCCCAGGGCACTGTAAAACTTTACAATGAGATTTATTATCTGATGCATCTTCATTCCTGGAAATTAAAGACTATTTTTTCAATAAGTCAGAACGTACACAGAATTTATTGGTTGTCTCAGTTTAGACTAAAAGTATCATTTCCACAAACTCACATAATGAAATTCTCTTAGGTCAACATGAGGCAAAATGCTTATTTGACTCTGCTTGAACACAGGTCTGGGCTGCAAAGAACCTTCTATTCAACACACACACACACACACACACACACACACACACACACACACACACACACACCCCTGGAATATCTTGAAATTAGTAATATATTACTTTGGTTATCTGGAAAAGCATCTCTGACCAGTGAAAACTGAGAACCCCAGAGTCATGTGAGGTTAAATGCTGCTGCCAGCTCACTCTTCAGCTATAATGGGGATGCTTCCAGTGATTTTTGTTAGAAGACTTTTCAGATTCTGTGTGAAAAGCATACTTTATTCATTTCATTCATTTATTTGTTTTACTACGTGAATAGAAATTGGCCGTACGAAGGCTCTCAGTGCTCTTGACAATGAGCAGTGCATTTGTCCTAGTTTATAATGTTTACTCACAGTTGAAGTTCCTTGGTTCTCATTATGTACATCAAAGTTGCATTGCAGCCTCATGCACCATGATATGGTACATTAATTTTACTTATTTTAAAAAAGCACAGAAACACTTTCCTTCCACATCTGAGTATACTTTATGCTCTGTGACTTTGGCCCTGAGGTTGGCTGTATTTTATGTGGTTCTTTCATTTTCTGCAATACCATAGCATTTGGTATCATGTATTTGATGTGTTTCATTCTCTGTTTGCTGCCAATGAAAAGAAAAAAAACAGAGGTGCCTGTTATTTATCCAGTACAACACCACCTTAGGCTTCTTGCTCATGACCCTCAGCATTACAGAGGTGGATGGGCATCACATCTTCCATGTCTCTAGAGAATCTGCTTTCATTTATCACTATTGCATTTCTTGGATGCAGATAAAGAACACGTGATGTGTGTCATTGGAACATATTTCATCACTACACACTTGAATGAACCTCGATTTTAAGCAATGCTCAGCCCATTGGTATTATGTGTCTGTGAAAAACTGACTTCTGTAGCTCTTTATGTTAGTGTTTCCCCCCCATTTATCTAGTGTGTATATAGCAGCAAAAAGATAAAAACCTTTCATCTACAGTCACATTCCTACCCTGAACACATTTTGCTGTGTGGAAATACACTTATCCTCATCAGTTGGAATTAGTTTAAAATGCAGATCCTGAATTTGTGTAGATTGACGACTACCTGAAGCAGGTCTTAGGTGGCTAAGTTGTGTTAACAGAGTCCGTAATTGCCAAAGAACCAGGCACAAGGAAAGACAGCGAAGGGGGCAGGATGGGAATCTCATCTTTTGATGTAGATCATTAATAGTCATTAACAACCTGTTAGTCTAGCCTTTACTTAATACACTGTGAAAAGCCTGGATTTATTCTAGGAGCTATGCTCTTTTTGTTTACTTGCTCCTTTTGTTTATTTAATTAAAATGTCATCACATATCATATCATTTACTTCATTGCTCCCTTCTTTTCGTAACATGGAACCTTCCGTAACCCAATTTACAAGTCATCTTCTTCTTTAACCCCCCCATATGTGTGTGTGTGTGTGTGTGTGGGTGGGTGGGTGGGTGGGTGGGTGTGTATTCTATGATATATATGTACATACATATATTTATAAACATATAAATATAACCAGCCTGTCCAGTGTTGCCTGCTTGTATATGCTTCTAGGGCAGATGATTCGGTGTTGCCACAGTTGCTACATCTATAATACATTTCGAACATTTGAGGCTCAGGGAACACCAGGAAAAGAAAATGGAAAGAGTGTAAGAGAACCAGCATGTCTGCTGTGAGAGTGTTTCTCCTAGAAATGACAGGCAAACTGCACACGTGAAGTTCCAACAACATGGCATGGATGCCTAAAGTAAACAAGAACAGTTCCAACAATAGTTGACAATGCAACATAGATGGAGGAACAACTTTTGTTTAGAAGCTTATGATTAGACCATTTTGAACAAAATAGATGAGGTAACAGATGTTCCATGTAGAACGAAGTTGGTGCAGTAGTGGGGCAGGAGAATGATTTTCAGTTTTAACTTAAGGCTGTCAAGAAAACACTTAATTTCATGTAATCCCTTAATTACAGCCTCAGAAATACATGTTTTAGATGAAAGCAATCTTGTTTTTCCTAGAGGCAAAGGTTTTCCAGTGTTCTTTTTTCTTTCTTTCTTTCTTTCTTTCTTTCTTTCTTTCTTTCTTTTTTTTGTTTTTGTTTTTTCTTTTTTTGAGTGTTAAGGGACCTTTACAACTTTGCCTTGGAGGAAGTTTATTTGCAGTTGTAACATATACAAGATAAAACTTTTTGCCCTCATTGACTTACATAGACTTCATTCTAATTTTGCAGTGCATTGTTAGGACAATCTTTTTCTTAATTAAAATTATAACCTTGAGAACTTTCAGTGTAGAGATGTAATCATTATTTACTTCATCAATGTTTGCTTTCTGTTCTTTGCTATTTCTTTTTAACAACTAAAAAATGAATTTTACTAAATGACTTTAATGTGGTTGGAATAATAGATTTTAAAACATTTGTTCTTAAGAATCAACCTTGAGAATCTAGGGAAAATTAACATGCTGTTAACTGTTTTAAAGCATGAAAAGTGATAGTATATGGGGCAAAACCTTAAAATTTCTGCAGATGAGGTTAAACATTGCCCTCTTAGTAGTATAGAAATACACAGTAATTTGGAGACAGCATATCTTACTTCTATATATGTCTATTGCATTTTGGAGGTGGGCCAAGTCCATCACAGATACGATGATCTCTTTTCTGCAAAGGTGTCTTTGGCATAACTAGGTGGAGAGGTGATGCTAAATCACTCCAAAGTTACACAAAAAATTAATGTTCTAAAGTGTCTCAGTCTACCTCAGTTGAAATCCAGTGAGTTATTGGAAAGGAGATCTCATCTAAGACACCCAAAGGAATTCAGTAAGTGCTCTTGATTTATTATGGAGAAATTTATGACACATCACATACTTGTGTTAATTTGTTATTTATAACCACAAAATAACCGTTGCATTCCTAAATATTAGTTATATTTGCATGAATTAATTTTATATTAAGTCTCCCTTGCGTAGAATTATAAAAGATATTTAGCGTTTGTACTTCCTCCCACCAGTTCAATCCTTTCACATTACTCTTGCAATTAACAATGATTCTATGTCTGTTTCATAGAATTTTCTTTTTGCCAGAAATTTGCCAGGAGAAAAGATGACTAGTTTAATGATTGTTTATAATAAAATAATCCATCTCTATCTCAATTCTTATCCATTACTACACATTTTGTTTTCCTCTAAACTTTTGAAAGAAAAATAATTTGTTGCAGTCATTAATTTTGCAATAATTTATAATCTTCAATTGAATGAAGATGACTTTGAACAGCTGTTAAAATTCAAGTATCTTCATGCTGTAATGCATACCTGTGGTCCTAGCTTTCAGGGAGTAGAGGCAGGAGATTCAGCTTGACTAATCAATCAACAGAGCCAGTCCAGGCTACATGTTGTCCTGCCTCAAAAACAAACAAACAACAAAAAAAAAAGGAGTGTTTGATTTTAATTGAGACAATGAGAACATATTATTGAGACATTAATGGGGACCTTTTAAGGACTTAATCAGAGTTTTTGCATGTTATAAAATACAATAAAATAATGACTATTTGCCCTTTTCTGCACATTGATATTTATTGTTAAATCTATCATTTTATGATACTTAATTTCTATCTGGCAAGATACAGATGAATTCATTCTGTTTAAGTTTTTGACCATATAGTTGAGTAGATAGTAAGAAAATGCCCCATTTTAGAGCACTTGCAAATTGAATGTAAAATATAAGTAGCATCTTTTATATGCACGGATTAGCCATAGACAAAAAGGTCTGTCAAGAAGCACTCGGCTTTAGAAGGAAAAGCAGGAGCTGCCGAGGGGGAGTTTGTTCTTTGAAATACTTACTTGCTTTGAAGTACTTTGCACATCTTGTCTCATTACTTTCTTTAAAAGGGCCAAGCAAAGGAAAGATTTCAAAGCTGTGGAAAGTAGGAGTAAAACTTAAATGATTAGAGGTGACTATAACTTATGAATATCCAGACCTTAAATAAAAGTATACATGTGGTCAAAATTCTGCCAACAACTGAAGACCATCAAGATGAGATCATTCCGTATCAGCCAGGATTATAGGATAGGAACAAAATCCCCCTTCCCACCCAACCAATCCCTCCATGAATTTGCTCTCAAAATTTAATCACACAGTAAAAATAGTTTCAAAACTTCCCAGAACCCCCTCTCAGTGCATAACACACAAAGGCAACTCAAATACAGAACCAGTGACCAAGTTCATAATTAATTCCAAACTGCAGAATGGGATTATCTTTGATTATGAGACACCAACGTAACAATAATCAATAATATATTAAAAAATAGGTGCCAGCAATTAGAAAATAAGCATGCTTACAAGATTGTGAGTTAAAAAGTCAGATCTATGATGGTGAAAAAAGTTGTAAAGCAGAACACTTGCTTTGAATACTGAAAACAATACTATAAAAATATGGTATTTATGCTTAAAAAAACTCTAATTGTTAGTTGAGGAGCAGATTAGGTATGAATGAGTAGGACATTAGTGAGATGAATGATAAATCTGAGAACTTCTTCCAGAAGGCTGTACAGATAGGACAGTGCTGGCTGGGAGAGAATAAATAGGAGAGATCTAGACATAAAACCAACGGGAAGAATGAGAGAAAAAGGAGGAAATGAGAGATATGCCTGGGGCAAAAAGCCAGGCTGACACCACTAGATATAGACACTGCAGGAAAGAAGATTAAAATCCCCAAGGTAAAACATAGATAAAGAGAAGCAGGTTAATTTAAGTTAAAAGAACTAGCCAGGCCAAGCATTCAAAACTAATAATAAGACTGTGTGTTATGATCTGGGAGCTGGTTGGTGACCCAAAATATTTAGTATTGTACTGGTACAATAGTAAATCCAAATATACCAATAATAAATATAATCAATAAATTGAATAATTTACAGGAATGTTATATAACTAGCTTTACATGATTACCTTGTTCTATTTGCAAGAGACTCAGAAAAATAAAGTCGAAGCTAATACCAAGGAAAACTGTCCTGACATTAATGATGAGAACATTGGGGAATGGTCTAATTAGTTTTTGTCAACTTAATGCAAAGAAAAATCTCCCATGAGGAGGGAGCTTCATTGATGAAATACCTCCATCCAGTCGTGCTATAGGCATGTAAGCATATTTGAGTTTGTTGGGGGGAGTAGCACAGAGTCTGGCACTAGCATTGAACAGATGATCCTTGGAAGTATAAGAAAGGAGTTGAAGATGGTCATGGAGGCAACCGAATAAGCGTCATTCCTTCATGATTCATGTCTGTGCTCTTTGAGTTCCTGCCCTGGCTTTCTTCTGTGCTGGGCTGTGTCTGGGACATGTAAGCCAAATAAGTCCTTTCCTCCCCCAAAATGCTCTTGGTCAGTGTTTAATCACAGCAACAGAAAAACAAACTACAACACCAGATAAATGTGATCTTTATCCAAAAATAAAACCAATAATTCAAAATAGATAAAATCCATAAAACTAAGAGAGGTTTAATTATTCATTAACTTAGCTTTGAAGTGAACAAAACAAAAATTAATAGACACTCACATGGAAACATCAAAACACTTGCAGCTTTGATGGAATTTTAATATTTCTTCCTTACTAATGAATTCAAAATCAATCCAAAGTTGTTTATTTCATTAAACAATTCTATCTCATGATATCTAATAGGTTAGTGTAGTGAACAAGAAAATCTTTGAGAAAATAATGCATTTAAATATTCCATGACATTTATGACCTTATATAATTGCAAAACTAAAGGCTTCTGCTGACTCAACCAATGTATAAATGGAAAACAGTTGCTAATATCAATATAACTGATGAGGTTTGAACAGTTCTACACTGTATCTTTTTGATAGTTAACATTTGTATGTTTGTATTTATCAGTGTTTATTAATTGTACAAAGGCAAACAATATAAGATTTCCATGTATGCATGTACTGACTTTGATCATATTTATCCTCTTCTACTTTACCCTCGACACCCCATTTTTCTCCTAGTTGTGCACTGTTTTTCTTCTTTTGTCAGTTTCATTATGGTTCTGTTTAATTTTTAAAGATTTTTTTATTTAAACATTTTGATCATGTTTTAATTTGAATTAAACATTTTGGTGATTTTTTCCCCCTGATCTCCCTCCCCCAAGAATCTTCTCATTTTCCTCCCACCCAGCTTTATGTTCTTTCTCCTCCACCTCCTCTCAAAAACAAATCCAAACCCAAAATGAGACATGGTACAAGGCAAAGAGATGCCAAAATGAATCAAAAGTCCACTAAAAAAAAATGGAGTTCACGTCGGTGTGTTAACTTTTGAAGAAGATTGATTGATTGTGGCCGAGTGACTTAACTAACAGGTACCACAGGCCAGAGAGGGCTTTGATCTTCTGGAAGTGGAGTCAGGAACCGACATGTGGACCTTGAGAACAGAGTCCCCACCCTCTGCAAGAGCAGTTAGTGCCCTTGACCACTGACTCATCCCTTCATTCCTGTGCACTAAACTTTTAAAAATGTATTTTCTGTTATACAATGGGATTCAGATTCTATAAATGATAGTGACCTTTTTAAAAAGCTATTTTACAATCTCTCTCTCTTTCTGTCTGTCTGTCTCCCCCCACTTTCTCTCTCTCTCACACACATACACACACAAATTTACATATGCAGAAATGGGGAATTAACTGTGTCAATATTCTTAAGAATAAAAGTTACATAAAACGTAAATGCTAAGGAGTAGGATATCACTTATTAAGTACAGGAATTTCAGAAACAAAATAATCCCTCAAAATATAAACAATTACTGTATATCTGACATTGTCTTGATACCTTATGTGGGAGACTCATTTAATTTTCATGACAAACCTGAATTTTAAATGATTGTACAATGTTAGATCATTTATTCTGCACAATAAATGTATAGAACTGTACCTTTGAGGTTTGGATGAGGTGCCTAAGATGCAAGACAGTCGAGTAAATAGTCTGAGGTCACAACAGTAGCAACAGAGAGATAAATAACCATCATTTCACATAGCATATCTCCTGTCAGACTCTGATTATGTTGTCTAAACTGTGGTCTGTGGCATTCTAAATATGTGGGAACAAGAGTATCATTAAGGGATATCTTTAACATACAGTACAGTAATACACAGAGCCCATTTATGCAAAATGCCAATTTCCTCACACCCTCTTAAATGTACTTTTCAGTCTTTGAGAATGTTGCCAGTTTGGAAAAGAAACTATAGATGGTTTTAAAATGCATCCCTACCTGTAAACTCTCAAGCTCGAAGTTCTTTTGTTGTATGAAGTAGATTATGCTTTTTCCTATAGTAAGTCATTCCCCAACATCATAAACTATGTTTTGTAACAACACAATAAAATTTTGCAGAAAAATTCAAAACAAAGCAGGGTTTTATTTCTTAAATTGGGTCTACTAAATAGGAAGGTATCTCATGACTTAGTAATACGTGTTTGCTATTAAACTCAGATTAAACATTTTTTTCCAGATTATTCCTTAGTCTTCATCTCAGTTCTATTAAATTTGAGGAAATAGACATCATGGCCTATGTAACTGTGACAATAAGTCACGATGATTGGCAGTTGTCTGCAAGCATCTCTCTTTACTTCGATTTTCTACTTTCCCTTCTAGGAAAGATTTCTGTGTCCACAAAGATGAGCCGTGTGATACTGTAGGTAAGTACCTGTGAAAAACTTTTGGTTGAAGAACACTGGAGAACTTACATGTACATATTGTTTATATATAGTAAATTATTTGAGGGTGCTGACTTTGGAGGATTATTTTTGCAATGTCATATATGTACATATATTGTAACTATGTGTTAAATCCTACCTTAACACTTCAGCTACTAATGAAACAGCTTTAAGTCATGCATAAGCAATACTCTGGAGACATTTTATGTATTTTAAGACTATCATCAATTCTTTTTTGTCTTTTCCCACAGATACAGAGATACAATCAATAGCATTTTATTATTGATGGTAACATAGGACTAAATACATTTGTAATATGAGAATAAGTTATTTTTGAGTCATATATTCTTCAAGTTATTTGCAGTGTATAAAAAGAAATATATCTACTTTATCTGACTGGTGAGGGCTCTTTGGGCACCAAGTAGTAGTTTTCCATTTTTTACATTGATGTCAAAAATCCCACTAAGCTAACCCTGGAGCCAGTAAAATGCATGCACCTGTCTTTCTGGCTATTGGGTCAATATGCACTTGCATGTCTGTTAAAATAAGTGCAACTGTGTTAGTATTTGTTAAAAGAAATAAGACTCGGCAGAGAGATGGCTCAGCAGCTAAGAGCACTGATTGTTTTTCCAGAGGATCTGGGTTCAGTTCCCAGCACATACATGGCAACTCACAACTGGCTCTAATTCTAGTTCCAGGGAGTCTGATGTCCTCCTCTCATTTTTGCTGGCACCATAAATGCACATAGTGCACAGACATATGCAGGCAAAACGTCTATGCACATGCAATAAATAATTTTTTAAAAAGAGACTTACATAATACATATACATTATATACATCATATATATACATATATATATGGATGTATATTCTTTTGTTCTAGGTTAAGTGGATGTAAACTGCATTATTGTTAAGGTACATTCAAGAGTTATGATCTGATTTTGGCATAGATCTTGTAAGGTTTCTATCTGTAGAGTAGCAAGTATTTTGACTTTCCCACCTTCAGATTCTCATTTCTTCATTGAAAAATGAGCAGTTAATAATAGATGGGGCTGGAGAGATGGATGGGTCGTTAATTAACATCAGTTGCTTTTCTTCAGAAGATCGATTCACTACAGCCTGTAGTTCCAGTTCCTGGGAAGCCAATCCTCTTCTGGTCTCTAAGAATGTCCATGTCCATGGTACATATAAATACATGTAGGCAAACCAGTTCTACACAGAAGAAACTTTTATGTAGCTAGAAATTTAAATGACAAAGTAGTTCTCATCATTACCCTCATATATTTCAATTCTTGGATAATATATAACAACACAAATGATAAAATCTAGGGACTACTTGACTTAGAAGGGTCTGTCAATAACGTAAGAGCTAGACACCCAAGGAAGCCTGACTTCACTGAGACATGGTCTTCCTCATGGTCTCACTGCTTTCCTTTAGTTTTCCTTTCCCCAAGCACTAAAACATAGCATGGTTTCAGTCATCCTAACCATGGAATATTTGATCACCAACCACTCTTATTCAACAGAGGTGCACGTGTACACACATTCACACACACACACAGCTCTTTAAGTGGCAGCATATCAATGGCTCATCAAGTTCAAACAAGTACTGGCACTCAACCACTGAGGTGCCATCTGTGAGGGGTCTCAGCCTTTCCAGAACAGGACTTCAGGATGCCAGACCCAAGCCAGTTTAGCATATGAAGTTGCCCTGGTCAAGACTGCAAGCTGTCTCATGTGTGCTTCACTGAGCCATAAATGGTTCTTGTATATACCCAGCAGATATGTATGATGAATAATCCAACTCTAATAACTACAGTTACAAGGGAATCAGGTTCTACGGTTAATGTATCATGCTCCACTAAGTAATGGAGAGAAGAGAAATGTCTTTCAGTGGACACTTAAACCCTAGAGTCTAATCTTAGAATACATTTTAATGTTTGGGTTTATTAAAGTGTTATCCAGTGGAAATCCCTATTATTGAAACCAGTTTAAGTCTTTTGTTTTTGTTACTTCAAGATGTGGGTAAAGAGATCTAGCCTGATCCTCATGTATTCTGTAACTAAACAGAAGAGTTTAGTTACAGAATAATATCAGATGATATTAGTAACTTCTCTTCTGTAGTCAGGAAAATAACTGATGTTTCTCTTTGATTTGTTAGGAAGCATAACACACGTAATTACTATACAGTGTGTATAGTATCCAGCCATCAATCTGCACCTCACAAATATAGAATACCATGTTAATCAAATATGTACACAATTATATGTATGCATGGCTGTTGGAGGACATGCTATTTCACTGCAAGACAATTTTCTCTGTGTGGTGATTATACATGGATTTATCTTAATTTTCAGTTTTGGTGAGAAAAATGTTTCTAGGTTGATTAGTTTTAAATAGCCATATAAGAGCCACCATGTAAAAAAAAAACTAGGTAGTCTTTGATATTTTGTCCATTTTCTTATGAGGTTATAATCTCTGGTAAAGCAAGGAGATTTCAGGTTCAAATTAGTAAAATAGTATTTATACACATTTGTAAATCTTCCAATATAGTATCAGGGGTTGTAGTTTTGTGAGATGCTTTTCCTAAAATGTGATCCTTCTTTCATGAGTCATTTATAAAGGATTTGGATTCAGCCTGTAACAGATCAGGCGTTGTAACAAGGATGTTTAGAAAGAGTAAGGAATGGCTTCAAGATTTGTTAGTTTAGAAAATAAGAGGCTGAATAATGACCTTCACATCACAGTCATTACAGTTACCCCTACACTTCCTGGTATAGCATGGAGGGATTGACAGCAGCTAAAGAATTCAAGTCTGTGTTAGGGATTTGTGCTCAATGTGGAGGAGGATAAAGACGTTTAAAATCGATGGAGACCCTTGTGGCGTGCATCACATTTCTAGCCATGTTTTCAAGGGTGCTTCATTGAATTCCTCTAAAACCAGAGCTCTCAAGTTTCTCATCATTGTATTGTTTTACAGATGGAGAGGACTGTGAAATAGAACAGATGGACCATGCATTTTAAAGTCAGACATGTAGGTTTAAAGTGTGCCTTTGCTGTTTATTACTTTTCTGAACATGGCACAGTTTATTTAACAGCCAAAGTCTGAGTTCCCCTCTGGGTTAAAGCATACTGACACTTACAACGCAGCTGCTTTGGAAAGGCACTCAGTACATAGCCAGGTCTGTCACATCCTCTTCCTCAGTGAAGAATGGTGAAGTATTAGTCTGTATCACTGTTAGTATATGGGAGTGTGGGCTACAGTCCCAGATCTCATCTCTATAATGTGACACAGTGCATTCTTGTAACACAGTGCATTCATGTAGTGGAGAAAATTAGAAGTGCACAGCACATTGCTATGTCTGTTACCTGGGAGTGTGAGCTTCTACTCCATTAACTAGTGACTGTCATGTGAGGGCTTTTTGTTTATTTGTTTGTTTTGTTTTGAGAAAGGTCCTCACTATGTAGCCCTGGCTGGTTGATAGCACACTATGTAGACTAGGCTGGCCTAGAACTCACAGATCCATTTACTTCTGCCTCCAGAGCACCAAAATTAACACTAGTGAGTAATGTCAGTAAGAAAAAAAATGACAGTGAAGTTAAGCCACTGCCTGATTTTGTTTAGATGATCTGTGGGAAAGGCTTATTCTGTCTCTGTCTCTGCTCTCTCTCTCTCTCTCCCCTCTGTCTCTCTCTACCTCCCCTTCTCTCCCCCCCATGTGTGTGTGTGTGTGCACGTCTGTGCACATGAGTGTGCATATGACTGTTGAAAGATTTTACACTATGCAAGATTGGAGAGATTATACTTTGGTCTGGTTGGGAAAAGGTAGGGAAAATACCAGACAGCGTCAGTTTCAACTCCACAGTATCCCAGCCCTCTCTGCACCCTGTTGTTAAGACAGGGTGCTTTGGTTTCAGATACCACAATATTTTCTCAATAGATAATTTTTTTGTCTTTGATCAGGTTAGGGTGATATAGTTTATCCTCTCTGTGCTTTGGAATATTCTTTTGTTGTTAAAATGGCATAAAGACCACCTATGCAGCAACTGCTGTGGAGAAACATATCCAGACATGGAAGCTATTTAAATAACTCATATGTTGACAGCTTTTGTGTAAGCATTCATGTACTTGTCCCTTTCCCGACACTGTCACATTCTCCAAACCACATTTCTGTGGACAGAATCATTTTAATTCAGTGAGAGGTAAGGGTTGTGCCTCATTTTAAGGCTTTGTTTTCATTGCACAGCATTTTCTCCCATGTCATGGCTCCAAAAGCAGAGAAAAGTACTGAGACTTTAAACACTTAAAAGAAACTGTGAGGTTAACTCTCTATTTAATGGCGTTTACATCCAATATTATATTTCATATGCATATAAAATGTTTGAATCCAATACACCTCACCATCCCTTCCCTTCCATTCCTTTCCTCCCTCCTTCCACATTTTCCTCCAAAATTCAAATACTCCCTGTCTTTTTTAAAGTAATTCTTAAGTTTGTTTTCTTGTGTTTCAGCTGCATTGCAATGTTCAGATTTTTGCTATTGTAAGATCACTGGTTTCTGCCATATTGCTTTTTTCGTTGTTGAATGGATTCTTACACAAGAATTTACTTGTCTGTTCTTCCAGCTGTTGTGGTTTGCACTTGTACCTTTGTAGTCTGCTGGGGTTGTTGGGGAGGGCTGGCCATGGGGAGATGTTCAGGTGCATGTGGTTTGGCAGCAGAGTGGGTCTTGGAGGAACAGTCTATTGGATGGCAGGGCTTGGACTCAGTCTGGAGACAGGTCTCTTAGGTCCTTGCAGGCTGATGAGAACTGCAACAGAGTGGTGACATTCCACCAGAGGTGAAAACAGTGTCTAACTGCCATGCTGGTGCTGGGATTGGAGGGAGAAGGACAAAAGATATGTCCTGGAGTTTAGTTAGGGGCTGGACTTCGGGGTAGTCCAGCTGAGGGGTCAGTCATGGTATGGCTCCATCATCAAAGCCTCTAACCATCTGAAACTAAAAGCCCAATTGAGTGCTTTGTTTTATAAATTACCACGATCATTCTGTTTATCAAAAACAATATGAAAGTAAACAAGGCAAAATGGTATGAGTATTTAAACTGTCAAAGCTAGCCTCAGTGACATACTTCCTCCAATCATCTGAATCCTCTAAATCTTCCTAAACAATGCCACCAGCTGGGAACTGAGGGTTAAGTATATGAGACTTTGGATGACATTATTACTCAAACCACCACATGGGTTATTGAAATTCACCATTAGCATTGTGTTGGGTCAACTAGTGATTTTAAATCTAATAGTGTGTTTGTGTGTTTATTTGTTTTATGAAGTTGGGTATTCCTCCATTTGGTGCACATATATTTAGGATTTTAATATTATATTATTGAATTTTTCCTTTAATAATTATAAAATTACCAGTCCTTAGCTCTTCTAATTAGTATTGATCTGAAATCAGTTTTGTTGCATATTAGAAGAGCTGCACTTGCTTGTTTCTTGGTTCCATTTGCTTAGACTACTTTTTTTTTCCTAATCTTTAACCATAAGGTGTTTTGAGCAGTTTTCCCACCAGCCTGGTCCCAGAGCATCATCAGCCCCAAATAACACACAGAGATGCTCTATTAGATATAAAGCTGTTGGCCTGTTACTAGCGTTTCTTATTGACTAGCTCTATCTTAAATATTAACCCATTTCTATCACTCTAAGAATTTCCACGTGGTCTTGGCTTACTGGAGAAAGGATCTGGACCTTTTACTCCTCTTGGTCCTACATTTTGAGTCTCCTACTACATCTACCAGAATCCTCTTTGTCTCCTAGTCCCTGTTTTTTGCTTTCCTATTTGCCAACAGTAGTTTATTCATTAACCAATAAGAGAAATGTATTTACAGGATGATATCTCCCATCAATAAGGTGATGCCTATGGAGGTAACAAAAGTTGGCTCTTGTCATTTGTGCACGGGTTCAGGACCATCCACTGGAGCATAAGTGACCTACTAGAGAATGCTCCCCAAATAATAAAGGTCTTCCTCCCCAAGAAGCTATAAACTGCCCCTGAACTAATTTTTATTTATATTTTTAATATGTTTTAATTGAAATAGAATTATATTACATTTCATTGGACCCTTCCCATGTAGGTATTTCTGATAGAGTATTTACAGAGTAGTGTAGTATAGGACTGTCTTTGTCTCAGTATTTTGGGGGTATTTTAATAAAATTCATAGACAAAATGGTTTAGAAACCAAAAAATCTATTTCTCAGAGTTTTGATATTTGGAATGGCCAAGATCAAGACACCAGTCACTTTGATGAAATGTTTTCTCAGAGATTTCTCTCTTTCTGTCTGAGTGTGTGATCCTCTTGCCTCAACATCGCAGATATAGGCATTGGTGGACTGTGCTACCATGCTTATCTTTTTAATAACAGTGCTAGTGATATATCTCAATGTTAATTTACATATTGAGCTAAAAAATTGGATTTTGCCACAATGCTAAATATTAATACAAGATTTAAAGAGAAGGTCATGAGACTGATTCCTTAAATAATATTAGTCTTTAATATTTTCTATCATAAATGATACTAGTGGTGGATTACAAATGAGAAAAATAAAAACAGACAACTTATCTTCATCCAAATCATATTCATGAAAGTTTAAACTTGCTGTGTTCATAATCGCCAAATCCTGGAAACAATACTGAAACACTCTTTAGTAGGTAAGTAGGATAAGCAATGTATGGAAAGACCATTTAAAAAGTGTCATCCAGAGATGGAAAAGAAAGAGCTGTGCATATGCCGCACTGGTTGGGAGGACCTCAGAACAAGCTGAATGAAACAAAGGCTTCAAAAATTACAGAGGGTATGATTACATGTACAGGATAATTTTCTAAGGACAAACATGGTGACAATAGGAGAGATCAGATTCTGTGTTACACAGTAGAAGCAAGGCTACTTTGTCTTTCTTGATTCTCAGCCTCTGGAGGGTATCTTCTTAGGTGCTGTCCAGACCATAAGTCACACATTTATACATGTCTGTCTTGGCAAGACAAGACGTGTTGTGGAAATAAGAGTTGGGCACAGGATTCTAAAGAATGAGAGTAAAGTGTCTTGTTCTTTATTTACTTCTCAAGACCTTATAGCTCAAAATTGCTATTAATTATAAACATCATTTCTACTGGAAACTTTCAACACTGCTTAAATACTGAAACTTATTTTAAACATCATTAATAAAACATTATTAATTTGAAAATCTCTTCCATGTAGTTTATTACAGTCATCCTTATGAACATTGAGGAGTAGCAACTTTGTGTGCAGCACAAGTTACCCCAAGTCATCCATAGAAGTGACCTTTGCCAACTGTCTCTTACAGAGCGATGTCATCATCTCTCTGATTCATAGTGAAATAAGAATTCAATATGATAAAAGATAGTTAATTATTTTTACAAATAAAAGCAGAAGGATTTAATATTTACAGTTACCATGTTCCTGGCATGGTCACATGTGCTTGAGATTTCGTGTCTAAATCAATTAGCAACCCTCATCTGCTGAGGAGCAATTGCCAATGTGAAGAGGAGAACAAACTTTCCCAAATCACAACCTAACTTGAAATTGGGGGCCAATCATATTTTATTTGACACAAAAGCACTAATCGTTAATTTTAGATAAGTACTTAAAATGGCTTTATTCAGTTTAATTGCTATCCAAAATATGCATCTGTTTAAAGTATATAGTTTGATCAGTTTAGACATGAATGTCAATTCCTAAAAATCTTAATTTTCCCTTACTCTGCCTATTTTATACTTCAGGAAAAAAAAAGGCACCAACAAACTAGTATTAAAGTCCATTTGAAATTTTAAAATATTGAACACTTTTTGGGGAAAATCCCATAAAACTAAATTTGTACCTGAATATACACTTGGAGCCACTTATCCTTAAGTATATATTTTACTTGACAAATTATATCACAACATTATATGAAGCCAGGCAGTGGTGATGCACACCTTTAATCTTAGCTCTCTGGAGGCAAGAGCAGGTGGTGCTCCTTGAGGTTGAGATCAGCCTTGTGTGCAGAGGGAGTTTGAGGACTGCCAGAACAACACAGAGAAAATCTGTCTTCAAAAACCAAACCAAACCAACAAACAAAAACAAACAAAATTATATGAAGCTTATGTTTAAAATATTATGATTGCTTTATATAATAAATATGAAATAATTATAATCAGACTTAATGATAATGTTTGTAGTTGTAATTGTTTCAAAATTACAAATATTCAAAATTCTAAATATTATTTAGATTTCTGAAGTCTCTAAACATAATTTTCCCTTACTTAAACAGATGCTGATTATACTGAGAACAAAGCAACTTAACGAAATAAAATTGATCAGAGACAAGCATGGTGATGGGAAAATGACTTGCCAAACTCTTTGGGAGTTTGAGTGTTTTTTTACTTATAAAAGCTTTCTATCTGTTTTTTTTTTTTTTTACAAGGAAAATAATTTCTAAAGTTTTGGTAGCATGGTGTTTGTCCCTGTTCAAAAACTTTGGGATATGATTATGTTATAATATTATAAACATGTATTAGCCAAAATTCCTGATTTATATGCAATCAGAACACAAATGATTTCCATCTGTATGCTTAGCATTACTTCACACAAATTAATTCTGACTAATCTTAACCTTTATAGTTAGTCTAAAGTTTAAAGTTAGGCTTTAAACTTTAAAGTTTAAAGTTAGGCTATTCATGTCTAAGGCAGATGAAACCTTCAAAGCCATTTTAGTTCTTTTTATTGTAAGTAAAATCATATAGGGAATCTGAGAACTCTGACTTTAGTTACCAAAAAAGAAATACTAATTTCCAAACAGGTTTGTGGAGAATCAATGGTAAGAGTTTCTGTCACTGAATTGCTTGTGTAATTCACCATACATAGCTTTTTATGTGTGTCACAGCACTATATTTTCTGGTTCAGTAAAAGCTGGATTAAAAATTTCTGGTTTTATATTTTATGAATTGTTTATAAAGGATACATCAAGACAACAAGCATAGAGAGTAGGATCTCTCTTCCCTGTCTTAACTCCAAACCCTTCTGTATATCCTCCATTCTCTCTTAAAGTCATGGCCTCTTTTTTTTTCATTAATTTATTTTAGTTCTGTGTTTTAAATGTTAAAATCTTTAATAGTAGTGTCTTCAACCATTGTCTTATGCACTTCTCTCTGTTTTCTATAACTATAACATAAATGACAGAGCCCTGGGTAATGCTTCTGGGGACCAGAGGTTCTGACATCTGATGGGGCCTTCTCTCTGGGTCATAATGTGGTGGACAGCAAGTGAGAATGTAGGACTTTCAGGGAGATCAGTCTGAGGATGCTTTCTTTAGGATCTACTCACACAGTAACCAATTCACTTCCATACTAGCAGTATTAGCCATGCGAGCAATGAGCCCTGTGACTTAATGGCCTCTTAAATGTCCCACTTCTTATTATCACCTGGATAGTCACTGAAGTTCAGCAGTAATCTTGGGATGGCTCATGTTTTCAATGCCATACAGACATGTCTGTTCCTTCCTGCATTCCCCTGTCTTCATCTAAAATTATTTAAATTGCTGGTGTTAATAATATATTATGTACTTTTTACAGCTATATAACACATATTATGTTAGTATATTATAGCTGCCTATAATAAACCTTTGTGTATATACTTGAACAACTTTCATCACATAGCAGTACAAATTCTTAGTCTTAAAAGCAATTTATTATACTAACATTTTTATTACGGAGTATCATAAAGAAGTCATCTGTATGTGAAATTAGCCAAAAAGATGTATTTTAAATTTGGTGGTCCTTTGAAGATAGGTCTTGTGGTTTTATTCATTATGTTCAAATACCTTTTGTTTTATCATCTTTTTTTGTGCTGGGTTTTATGTTTCTGGCCCAGTGGACCATTTTTCTGTGTGATTTTAATTTTATCTTGAGGCCATATTCAGTGGGTTCATTTTCCCTCTTTGTGCTGGTGAGATGACTAAGTCTTATATTCTGGACTAAGAAAACATTTTCTAGTGCAGGACCCATTTTTATGTAATATTCATAGCTTCACATTTTCATTCATAGTAACCTGAGGTTTGAGTTCTCTAACCAGAGTCGTTTATAGCTTTCTCAGTTTTGTTGTTGTTGGATCCAAGCTACCTTGCTGGTTTTCAATAGTGGCAAAGTTTCAGTGTTATTTTCATGGATGTTTAAAAACAATGAATAACATCAATTCAAATTTTTCTAATTTGATTGTGGATCTCAGTCCCTCATCCATAGAATCTCCAGCCCCATCAGTATTAAAGTATGCCCGACAATAAAACCTCCCACTTGATGTTGTTACAGTGTGGTTTGAAAGACAATGGCTCCCAAAGGGAGTTACAATAATGGGAGGTTTGGCCTTGTTGGGATAGGTGTGGTCTTGTTGGAGGAAGTATGGCACTGTGGAGGTGGGTTTTGAGGTCTCATATATGCTCAAGCCATTCCTAGTAAGACAGACCCCTTCCTGTTACCTGTGAGTCAAGGTGTAGGATTCTCAGCTACTTCTTTCTCCAGCACTATTTCTGTTTTTTTTTTTTTTTTTTTTTTTACAAGAGTGCCATGGTTATGGTGTCTCTTCACAACAATAGAAACCCTAAGGCACATAGGTTGCAACAAATTCTGATCATTACCCAGAGTCTCCAAATTTGAAATTTTAAAAACTTTTTCTTGTACTTAAGAATTATCATTTAAGTTCTGTTAAACAAACTTTTTTCATAAGAGGTGTTTCAGACAAGCACCATGTTAAAATACAAACAGCATCTACATAGGATTCCACCTTTTGTTTTTTTTAAATCAAGAGTTGCTACCTTTTTTATTGTTCAAGTTACTTTTCCTTAGTATTTATAGAAACTGCCTTGTTAACAATATTGAAAATATCTTTAATGTGTTATAATGACATTAATATCACATTCATGACTTGCATAATTGTGCTTTCATATTCCTAGATTGTTATCTTGTTTTTGGTAAATAATCTAGCAATAAGCCAAATAGCAGGACAGAGTACTACTTTTATAATAATACTAAAGGTTGATGATTATTTATAATAATACTAAAGGTTTAATAATACTAAACTGAAACATCAGTTTTCAATATCTGGAAAGTATTATACTTTCTCAGGCTTTTCTATTGAGTATGAGAAATATATTTTCATTCTTCAAAGTTATCTTTTTATTTAGTGCTTAAAACAAACCAGAATTTTATTATTCTTTACATTGGGGAATTTCACTTATCACATTCTCTTAAGCACAGCCCGTACTCAGGACATTCAAAATCAGTTGTTGTTGTAGTGATAGGCTACCAGCATACACACTTTCAGAACCATCTACTCACATGAACCTCTCTCTGCCCTCTCCATGTTCACTTGTTTGCCTAGTGATATCTGCTCTTTCGTGTTTTTTTTCTACTCCTCACTTACTTGGTGGTTCCAGAAGCTGGTTTCCTTCTCATAAAGCCTGCCTGGTTTCTCCTCTTTCAAATATTTTTTAAATTTTCCTTTTTCTCATATCGTACATACTTGTATATATCTTAGTGTCCCTAGTTTAAAATGGGCATCTGTGTGGCTCACATTGCTAAAAGTATGCTCAATATATTAGGACTCTTGTGCTCATTATGCATTACAATTTGGACTATAATAAACCTCGAAAAATATATACCTCCTGGGTAAATAACATATAAGATACAGCTATGGGGTAAATAACTTACCTAAAGCTCCCCTGAAACATTCTGCTAGGAAAGCAAAGTCATTGAATTCAGGTAGTCCAGCCAGTCATAAAACAGCAGTTCTGAAGGAGGAACACTTAGTTCTGTTTGTGTTTATTGCTCTGGCCAGAATTTCTTTGTAAATGCACTCCACCACACTTCAGGATTCTCCTGTGGTCTTCCTGAGGTATATATTGATTTCACATAGTTACCTGATTTGTTTGTTTGTTTGTTTGTTTTCCCCCTCAGAAGAAAGATTCTCCTTCATCCTGGTACATGAGTTATTTCATCTATTTGGGAAGCTAGAAGACTGTTTTTGTTTGCTTTACATTTCAAGTATTCTTTATATTAACAGTGCTTTGAAATGGGTCTGTATTGCATCTATCTGTAATAACAGCTGTGATAAATCATTTCCCTCCTAACCCCCAGATCTTATTATAATAGGGAACATATGGGCTCTTAAAGGAAACACCAAAGTATGTCCTTTGGAAGAAACTAATATAATTTATTTAAATGGTAATAATGTTCTCTGAAACATTCAAGCCAAAGGCACACCCTTGATCTGCCAAATTAGGGTCAATGAATTTCAAATTTACCAAGTACTAGTTGACATCTCTGACTTTGCCCATCAGTAGACTAGGAGCAGAGGGTCATTTTAAATTGTTAAACCACAACCAGGTCTATGAGAAGTTGCAATTACTAATCAAATTTATAAAGATGGTTACTGTGTTTAAAAGTTTTAAATTTCTCACTATAAACCTTTATGAACACATGAATTTGGAAAATGGGAAACAAGGAGAAAATCCACCCATAATCTTAGCACACTGGACAGCTGCTATTAATGAATTACCATATACTCAGTCATTTTCTTCTTCCTGTAATATGTGGTAGTATGGTTTTATATTACAACTGCAATTATACCTCTTTGTAAATCTGTTATTTCATGTACATTTATATTTTATACTATACATGTCTTTATAATATATATATATATATATATAGTTAATCAGCATATCTTCAAAACCACACTGAGTCAATGATTTCCTATAACATTGTGGTTGTAGATTTTTATACTCTAGAACACTCAAAGAAATCACTTTCTGCTCTTCTGTGTTACATGCTGGTACAGGAAGGATAGAACAGTGCTGGCTGCTACGTTCCTCTTGCTCCTTGATTCTAAACCATGGCTCTCCCCACTGTATTTCTCAACTCTTCATTCAAGGATGAAGCATGTGTGCTTTATTGCAGCGCTGTCTGGTTCATCTTGATTCTTCCCATATTCTTAATATTCCCATATTCCCATGGTGGTGATCCTTCCCACTTTCTTAAGTTCATTTAACACTGAGTTATTTGACTTGAAACATCACTGATATTTTAAATCCCTAAATTCCACTCTCTAGTAATAGTCACAGTATGTATTTTTTTTAATAACATACATTGCCCCTGTACAGGGTTTCAACATATATCATTGGCTGGTCAGGAACTGGCAGTGTAGACCAGGCTGGCCTGGAATTCATAGAGGGACACCTGCCTCTGCTCTCCAAGTGTTGGGATTAAAAGGCACATACCTCCTTGTCTGGCTTCTATTAGTAGACATGCATTGTCTATTTTTATAAAGATGTGTGTGTGTTGTTGGGGGAGGCAGCATATGAGCAGGTGAGCACAAGTGCCTGAAGATGCAGATAAATGTATCTTCTTCATGAGCAGGAACTCTTGCTACCTTCCCAGGTCCTCCACAAGAGTAGGAAATGCTCTTAACTGCTGAACTATCTCCACAGCCCTTCCTTTATATATGGATGAGTCAAATTTTACCTACTATTGTATCCCGTTCTTCACATTCCCAGATTCTTTTGCCTTGCTTCTTTGCTTACAGAGAGTGCTGCAGATACTTCCCTTCTTTCATGTTCAATTTACAGCCAATGCATACACTGTATTCCTCTTCCACATCTGATGAACAGAGCAAGAGCACTGTGTGTTTCGGTCACTAGGTCACCTGTCCTTCAGCTGGATATATTAGTGCTGCTTCAGTACATGCTCTCCAACTTCAGCTGAACCCACTTTTTTCTTATATAAGGTGCCCCCACCACTACTTAATTAACTCACTTGCATATTTCTTCAATAGATCTTTTTTAGCCTTTTGTTCTCCTTCAGAGACATTGCCTCTCGTTCATTCAGGACACCTGCACCAGAGAGCAGTGCCTCCTTTCTCTTCAGTGCACAAGGATATCAGAAAGCTGTTCTCTTAAGATGATAAGCTGCATCTACTTAAGAAATAACAATTAAAAAAAGCCTCCAGCAATTATCATACTACTTGGAACTTAGAGTTTTTCTATTTAAAACTAGATCGGAAAATAAGGGACTCTGTGAACACAAATCTCAACATAACATTAGGAACCTTGGGCAGTTTGTTAAGGCTAGAAGAATACATATATGGAAGAGGGTATGGGAAGAAAGTTCAGATGTGGAAGAGGGTGTGGGAAGAAGGTTTCTGTCTGTAAATGCATGAGGATCTGAGTTCAGATTCCATGCACCCTTGTAAAAAGCTAGAAGAAGCAATGTGTGTCTATAACACCTATGCTAGGGATACAGAAATAGGCAGATCCATGAAGCTCATTAACCACACAGCCTAGCTGAACCAGGGGACCTCAGGCTTGTTGAGAGATCTTAACTCAAAAATTAAGGTGGAAAGCAACTGAAAAAGACATCTGCCTCCAGTCCTCTGACTTTTGCACATGTACATGCATGCACACATATATGCCACATAGAGACAGAAAATAAGGACTATAAATAAACAAATAACAATCCTAATATTTGTTGAAAATATGCTATTCTAAGATTATAGGATACGGAATATAGGAGTGAAATGACTCGATTTTCTCTGGAATGATCCATGTGACATGTTGATTTATTTTTGCAGTTTAAATTTGACATATGATTAATAATGCTGATGTCTTTTAGGTATAGCTTACCTGAATGGAATGTGTAGCGAAAAGAGAAAGTGTATTATTGCTGAAGACAATGGCCTGAACCTTGCATTTACAATTGCTCATGAAATGGGTCACAAGTAAGTAAAAACCATCACCACGTTGTACACTTAGCACATAGATTAGTAATGTGAGGTATTGGGATCCATGTGTGTTGTTGATTATCCTCTTTGTGCTTTAAAACTCTGAAGAACTCATTGCAAGAAGTAAGAAGCAAGTAACATAGGGTGCATTTTGCAACCTGTACCCATTCCTGACATCTTGAATAAGGCCCCATTCTGTTGCTGTCCTCATCAAGACAGTGCATCAGGAGGAAGCATGACTAATTTCATTAGACATTACCAAATAAATAGTGTGATACCCATGAAACTGCAAAGCAATATTGTTTCAATAATCACTCAAGATGATCCCACCAGACTATTGACAGTACTTGACAATAACAGAATCTCTGTGACTATCAGCACAGACTGAATGAATTCATCTGCACAGTTTAGGTAAACAATGAAATGAGACACACCATTAACATCCAGTTAGCACTAGCTCGATCCCAGGCATTATTTGTCAAATCCAAGCACCTTCTACACACTGGTTCACTTAGTACATTACACAAGAGGATGAGTACAGCCATAGGTCTTCTGATTTTCTATTTCATTGGAATTAGATTTTCCATACAATATATATTCTGATTATGGTTTCTCTTCCCCCAAGTCCTATCCAATCTTTTACATCTCCCCTCTCATCCAAATTTATACTCTTTCTTTCTCATTAAAAAGCAAACCAAAATTAATGAACAAAAACAGAAGAAACAGAGCCAGCTAAAAAGTACAAAAACACATATAGGCTCAGAGAGACATATGTTCATATACGTAGGAACCCCATGAAAACATAACACCAGAAACCAGAATATATTCATTTAAAAAAAACCTATAAAAACCTATAAGGAAAAAAGTTAAAAAGCCTTGATTAAACATCATGAGACAACAAATAATGTCATTATGTTTGTTTTGTGTTGGCCTGTGGTTGTAATTCTACCAGTGTCATTAACCCTGATGATAATCAGTAAACCGCATTTACACATTTTTAAGTATGTAGAGGATTAATCTTGTGACTGAGTGCTGTTGCACTCTCATATTATGGCAAAGAAACATCAGAAACTTTATTTGTCCCCTCAAAGTTATAAAAATGGCATTTATTAGAGTAGGGATTTGACCACAAGCCATTGAATGCGAGTCATACTTGTCTGAATTTCTACATTAAGTTAGCTGTTATCCTTGGACCTAAGGTTTCCTTCAGTCAATTGGGCATAATACTTTTGTGACTGGGTTACTTTAAATTAAAATGGCATAAAAGCTTTTAATGTATTTTCAAGAAGTTTATTGGAGTAGACATGGTATAGATTGGGAACAGACTGAATTGTGAGTATAAGCTTCTCCGTTTGCTGGTCACACAAGCAGCAGAAATGTAGTCAAGTCTTACCAAGGAAGATATCTTTAAGAAATCCTTGCTTATCCAAACACTTCTATATTCACTTCGGTGTCCCTTATTTATTGTAATTATCTATTAATCTGTTATCAAATTAATGAATTGAAAACTATGGTATAATCAGATAGAGGTGCAAGATAACCAGATAGAGTCATAAAGAAGGGTGAAAGGGTCTGGTAGATGAAGTGAAACAATCCCCACTCAGAAAAGACAATTATCCCATTTTCTCTCATTTGGGGCTCAAAGTCATGTACTGTATATTTTATGACATGAAATCGTAAGAGATATTGGGGAGGGTATTGGCAAGAATGAAAGAATAGAGGGCTATGGGAGGGTTTGGGAACAAATATGGTCATATCACATGATATACTGGAAGGAAAGTGTCTTTATGAAACTATTTGCAGTGAATATATGCTAAAATGTTTGAACAAATAAAGAAATTAAGACTCTGGAAACTATCATCTCTTAAGATTCTTAGAGCAGGAACTTCACACTGAAATTAGTGAGGAGTACAGGTCAGTTTATTTACTGTGCTGTGTTGCCTAGAATTCTCTACAGCAAATGTGTCATGTGCCTCCCTCTTACCACTATACTTTGGCCAATGTCACACATTCCTCATGTGAGTGAGTAAAAGGGACAGAGCTCTAGAGACAGTCTTTCAGTCACAGTTTGCAGTTAGAAGGAACTTTGTACGTTTGCTTTTCTTCTCATCATAGGATGGTTATTATTATAGACATACATAATTCTGTATGTGCTGATAAAGCAGTAGATATTTACTTGGTAAGAAATTGAATCTTTCAAAGGAAAAATATTAAATGGCTTTTTTTCAATGGCAGCTTTAAACACGTTCTAGGCAGCAATAGCGTATAGATATTCCTCAATGTTCACCAGAAATAAAAGGTAGTTTTAACTATGTCTAACATACTCTGTATTTTAAGGACACAGATGTTAAAGGTCACTAGAAATATGGGCCCGGAGGTCCTGTATTTATTGAACAGTCCTTTGTAGATAATGAAAGGTTAAAATCTGAGTTGAAACATAAATGAAGATTTGCATAGGAAAGCATTTTACTACCGAGTAATGACACATGTTAAGCTAGAATTAACTGTTTCAGGCAAAATTAAATTGAAGGCAGTTCACAGATGGTTTGAATAATGGTATAAAGAGGAGGTTTTAGCTAGTGTATCATTAGTTCTCAGAACTTTGGGTACATAAGAATCATCTAGAAAATGTACTAAAGTTGCTGAACCCCTATCCATCAGTGTTCTCTTTCAATTGACGGCAGTAAGTCCAAGGACTGTGCGGTCTAACTGACCTTGTGTCAATCTACATGCAAGACATCCATTCATGATATTTTCAGCATCTCTTCTTGTTGAGCAAAAAGGAAAGATTTTACATCAGAGATTGGGGCATCAGTGGATAGGATCAGCACTTGTCATCATTGATGGCAGTAGTGGCAGCAAAGCGAGGACAGGGAGGACATGTATAAGATAAAACCTCTCAGGACCTGTCCTAGGGTAATCAAGAATTCCACAACCCTAGTGATAGTAAACATAGTGATGGTAGAACTTGATAACAGTCAGATCTTTGATGCCGTCTCCTACAACACCAGTGCATAGTTTGAGACTATCGAGGGCGCGAAAACACTGGTAGGTAGGCTCATGGAAGTGTGGGGGAAAGTTGAAGGCAACCTCTTATGCCTGCATATCTCTCTCTCTCTCTCTCTCTCTCTCTCTCTCTCTCTCTCTCTCTCTCTCTCTCTCTCTCTCTGTCTCTGTCTCTCTGTCTGTCTGTCTCTCTCTCTTTTTTCTTTTCTTTCTTTAAACCTACATGGGGTTGTTTTGTGTGTGTATGTTTTTCTTTTCTACTGGAAATACAATCAGTGTCTTCACACATGACAGTAAACTATTTTAGCACACATACAATGTGTTGCCTTATCTTACACATAGTTTGGAAATGCTAATGAAAATATTTGTTACATGAATGTTTCTGCAAATTAAAGTGAGTTAAATGATTAAAATATAAAATTAAATAAAATATTTTAAACTGGCCTAGAATTCCTAATATCTAACCATTTTTCCAAGAGGACACAGCAGTATAATTACATCAAATCAGATATATTCATGCATTGAATGGAATCAAATGCTATTTTATGGAAACCAGTTTACTTCCAATTATACGTGGCGATCACTTGTTTCTTCTTCTTCTTTTTTTTTTTATTAGTTTTACATAATATACAGCTTCTGGAGAAAATACTACATCATAAAAAAATGTTAACATGGGCACCAGAAGATTCCCCTTTTAAATTTAATTTTTGAGGATTTCATATGTGAAAATTGTAATTGCATTATTTCCTCAGTTCTCAAGTTCATGACCTGTATTTAATTATTATTGTTATGCTGAGCCCAGTTAGTATTTAATATGGCCACTGGGATTGGGTAATCTGGGAGTTCATCCTTGAAGGAAACTGGTTGTTCTTCTCTCAGAGGTCACTGATTTTTCTCTAGGTCTTCATCTAGGGATGGGCCTTGGGATGGATATTTTCCCCATATAAATTACCATTTCAACTGATGGTCTTATGAGGATCTTGTTTATGCAACAATATTGTTGCGGTTACATGGATGCAGCTTTCTTGTCAAGTCTAGAAGACATTGTCTCACAACAGGTCTCCTGGTCCTTGGCTCTTAGAGTCTTTCCACCCCTTTTCCATGCTCTTCCCTGATCCTTAGTGGCTACATTGCCGATACACCAGTTCAGGCTAAGCAGCATGCTTCACTTCTGTGTATTTTTACGTTGTGTATGTCTGAAGAAGACTCCATCTGCTTCAAGAGCTTTGATAAAAAGAGGTGAGAGATGCATTTATCTATGCACATAAATACTGAGAATATAGGTAGGAATGTTATTGCTTTAGAGAAAAAAAAACGGTAGTAGCAGGCTCTTTTCTAGGGTCTGTGGCCTCTCCTGATAGGAGTATTTGGTTGCAGGCATGAATTACTTCCTGTTTAGTGTGCCTTAAGTTCAATTACACAACTTCTTATTTAAATTTATTTTTCACTTATACATACCAAGCCCAGGTTCCCCTCCTTCCCCTTCCCCCCCCCCACCCCTCTTCCCACCCACCTCCCCATCCACTCCAGAGAGCAATCAACATATTGGCAAACCAAGTTGAGGCAGGACCAACCCTTGCCTCCTATATCAAGGCTGAGCAAGTGAATGAGCTCCAAAATAAGGCAGTTTATGCATCCAAAATAACTGCCACTGCAAGGCCACGCCCCCCACAACAGATCAAGTAACATAACTGTCACCCACATTCAGAGGGCCTAGTTCAGTCTCATGCAGGTTCCCCAGCTGTCAGTCCATAGACCCCGAGCTCCCACTAGCTTGGGTCAGCTGTCTCTTGAGTTTTTCCCCAGCATGCTCTTGATCCATCCCTCCTTCCTCTCTTCAACTGAACTCCAGGAGCTCAGTCCAGTGCTTGACTGTGAGTCACTGCATCTGCTTTAATCAGTTCCTTGATATAGAGGCTATGATAACATTTAGGGTAATTGTCTAATTGCCTTAATCTGATTAAAGGGGAAGGCACATTCAGACATCCTCTCCACTATTGCTAGTAGTCTTAGCTGGGGTCATCCTTGTGGATTCCTGAGAATTTCTCTAGCACCAGGTTTCTCCCTAACCTTGTTATGGCTCCCTCTATGAAAATATCTCTTTCATAGCTCTCCCCGTCCATCCCTCCCCAAACTTGGTCTTCTTGATCTCTCATGTCCTCATGCCCCATCCCCTCCCTTCTAAGCCCCTCCCAGTTTACCCAGGAAATCTTAACTATTTCTCCTCCCTGGAGCCCTCCATGTGTGTCCATCTTAGAGTCCTCCTTTTTACCTAACTTTTCTGGGGCTGTGGATTGTAGCCTGGTTATCCTTTGCTTTACATCTAATATTCACTTATGAGTGAGTACATGCTGTGTTTGTCACAACTGTTTGTTATATATAAGTGCCACGATTGCACTCTTGAGGGTATCTTAGCATGCTGGTCGTACTGTGGTTACCAGGCATTACAGCTTAGTAAGATTCTTGGTTGCTTTCCTTTCTTAATAAAGTCAACCAACGACTGGAAGGGAGGTTCCCATGCCTCCCACTGGGTGTGCTATAATCTGTGGCTTTTGACGGAAGCACTATTATGCTATATGGCTTAACTCCATTTAATATCTATCTATCTATCTATCTGTAGATACAGATATATATAGATATGTATGTATAGTTTTTAAGGAAGATTAAATAATAATATAGTCCCTTGTTGCTTTTTATTTTTTTAAACAATCTTATTCTACATACCAATCCCAGTTGTCCCTCCTGTCCTCCTACTGCCCCCACCATCTCCCCACCCCACTCCCCATCCAGTCCTCAGGGAGGGTGAGGCTTCCCATGGGGAATCATCAAAGTCTGTTGTATCATTTGAGGCAGGACCAAGGCCCTCCACACTGTGTTTAGGCTGAGCAAGGTATCTCTTCATAGAAAAAGGTCTCCAAAAAGCCAGTTCATGCACTGGGAATAAATACTGGTTCAACTGCCAGTGGCCCCATAAGCTGCCCGAACCCCCCAACTGTCACCCACATTCAAGGGACTAGTTTGATCTTATGCAGGTTCCCTAGGTGTCAGTCTGGAGTCAGTGAGCTCCCACTTCTTCAGGTCAGCAGGGTCTTAACCCCTTTGTTCATATTATTGCTCCTCCTTCCCTACGACTGAACTCCAGTCCTTAGCAGTGGATCTTTGCATCTGCCTCCATCATCTCTATTCCTGTTCAATTTTTAGTGCTGTTTGTCTCTTCCTCCTCCCTCCGCCTCTTGAGTTAGGGGAAAAACTCTCCTCTTTTAAAATATTACTGTTTACAAATCTAATCCTTTCCAAATAACTCCCAAAATGGGAGTGAGTGCATGTGTTCTTCAACTCTTCCAGCATCGGAAGGGACCATCTTCAAGATCCAAGCCAGTCCTCCAGCTTTCCGTCAGCTGTCCTCAGGATATCAGAAAAACTTCCTGGCAAGGACTTTTAAACAAGTTGAGAAGTTTTATAAGATAAAAATATTTTTTCAGTTGACTTGACAACCATGTACAATGTTAGTGGAGAGTTTATTTGCCCAAGGCTTTTTGTCAAAATGAATTTAAACTGAGATTATTAAGTACAGTTGCACAGCATGCATAGAGGTGTTACTAATGTCTTACTTTGAAACAGTTTTCCATGCAGTGTACCCTACATGGTTACAGAGCTCTGTATAGAGAGAGATGTGTTTCTGCTAAAGACAGAGGAGGCATAAAAAACAACAGCAACAAAAAACAAAACCAAAAACACAAACCATCTACTAAAATGGAGTTTGGTCCAGGAAGAGAAGCCCTAGACTGGGTGATTCAGAGGTCTGTCTGTCTGATCATTGAACTAAGAGGATATGCATCTAAGTCACATGTCCTGCCTTGACCTCAGAGCTGTCTTCATCTGTAAAATAGAAGCCATTCTAATGGGAACATTATGGGACTATTATGAAGGTTAAATGATATCATTGCAAATGACTAATATGTTGACTGGCCCAGATAAAGATTAACAATTGTTTTATTTCATAGCTGTAGAATCAAGGCTTAGCAATGTTTCTTGATGATTCCAGATGTGCTTCAAATTAGCCATATCCAAATATTTTGATAATCCGTTCTGATGTGAATCATACAGGAAATGTTAATGATCAATAAACAATAATTCCATCGTCAGCTCTTTCTATGGCTCAAGCTGAGGTCTAACGCGATAATCAGGTTCCCGGAGGGAAAATGGTCATCAGCTGCCCTCTTCTTCAACTGGAAAATCACATCACTCCTTTGGAAATGGACAAATCGTTAAGTCTTGGAAGTTAAATCTCCCCAATGGATACATTACTTAAGAAATTTTATTGTTGCATTTGTAAAACTCCAACATTTGTGCATGAGTCTAAAGACTGCTTCAGCACAATGGGAGAACTCATCATATTCCCAACTGTCAGTCAGAGGCTGTAAATTAAAGGGGTGCCCCATGAGCATGCTGTGGTCATATCTACCAGGTACTTCCACAGACTGCATCAGAAGCGAGGGCTCGCAGGTGTAGTCAGGCATCCCGAGAATTCTGTGAGATTGTGCAAAGCTTACAGGTGCTTGTTTTAAAAATATTTTCATACATTTTTTAGATCATGTTTTCCCCTTGCACAACTCCTCTCAGATCCTTCCCACCTCCCTACACATCCAACCTGTTTAAATTCAATAATAACTAAGCGAAGTAATTCTTGCTCTGATAGTTTTCTTAACGAGCCTTAAACCCACATTTTCAACAAGGCAAACAGAGCACATCGCCTGGATCTCTGTGTATCTTTTGTCAAAAGAGACTTATGCAATGAAATTCCTCTTATTGACCCCCTCTGTGTAAAGTGGCCTCTGTGGGGTCACTTTGTAAACAATTTTCAACAACCCCACTCAGTGTTCGCAACAAAGGGTAGGTAGGAGAGTGCTCTAAAGTTCACAGTTACTTTGATACTAGTGTTCAATTTGCTTTTTATCTTCAGTCTTTCTGAGTGGACCTGTTCCATATGCATCCTATACAATGTCTTACTTTTTCTTATGGTTATCAACCTTTCAAAGCATTTTCTCTTTCTATATTTTTTTTGTCAAACATGCCATTAATATGTGTTTATGCATACCCAATTCAAAGACATTCATGAAAAGTGGAATCACTATTCACTAGTGAGTGATTTCTGGTTCTGAAAGTGAATAGTTACATTTGATAATACACTTTTTAATCAAAATTATCATACCTAAAGGAATTGTACCTAATTAATGTACTTTGTATTCTGAAGAATGCATATGAGAGTGATTACTTTCATGTCAGCTTCTTCTTTCAAAAATTCCTGTCACAATAAGTTTTATTCAAATATTTAATTTATATATTCAATATCTTTTATTTTGGTTTTAGAACAAGTCTAATTATAATCATGTAGAACAACTTTGGTGAAAAAATTTTAACAGTATTTTAAACTCCAATATAAATGTTCTTGCAAACTTTCATTTGAAATTTTTTATTTAGAACAGAGCCGGATGAAATAGAAAATTGCACTATCATGCCTTTGTTGGAAACTTTGCATATATTAAACCAACTTTTATCTTTCTGCTTTTTCAATATTTGTCCCTATTCATGAGTGATCACATCCAAAATCCTGAGTTTGAGAATTTATTAGTCATTATAAGAATTTTTTTTTTTCCTAAAGAGAAACGATTCTGGTTGAGCTATGTAGAGTGTGGGTACTAGATGCCAGACATTTTGGGAGGCTAAAAGGCCCTTGTGCTCGAGGATTTTGAAAATAACTACAATACAACTTAGAGAACATTGAACATTAGTCATTACAAAATCCTTTGTGATGTGTAATTTAAGGCAATATACAAAAAATGTGGTAGAGGTTGGTAAAAGTCTTTTTAGCAATAATCTGCAGATGAGTTGAATTATGTTCTATAGTAAGTAGAATATATGTTGGCGAAAAGCTGGAAGAAAGACACCTTAGAAGTGAAGGGTAAGGTATGGACTTCACAGTGCCCAGTGTGTGATGACTGATTTCAATCTTATGAACCACCTGCCACCTCCTTTATTATTCCAACTGTAGGCTAATCTTCACTAGCTAAATATATAATCATTCCTAAAACATAGGGTCATTTACAAGGTGATTACAAGGTGGTTAAAAAAATTCTTGTGTTTTTTTGACAGGGGTTTTTATGTTCACTATGGTTTGCTTATTCAGTAATTTCTCAATGTAAAAAACTGTTTTTTCTTCTCATGTTTTAGGAGTGAGACCTGTGGGGCATGCATTTATTATGAACACTTCTTGTCCCCATGTTCTTAAGGGAAAGGCCTGTGGAGTATAGTTGCTGTGGACACTTCCTATCTACATAATATTAGGGAGAGGCTTGAGGATCAATAGTTACTTTGAATGCTATTGTTCATCCCCATGTTCTTAGACTTAATGTCTGTATCCCCATGTTCATGGGGATTTGAATTGTGGAACACATGCTTACTGTGGAAGTTCATTGTCTGCATGTTCTTAGGAGTGAGTCCTGTGACACACATAGTTGCTATTAAAGCTCTCTGTTCCCATGCCACAGTGTAGAGCTTTGTGAGTCACATTGGTTATTGGTGTCACTGCTTTCGTTCACCCTGTCTTTCTATCTTTCTTTCTTTCTTCTTTCTTTTTTCTTCCTTTCTTTCTTCCTTACTTCCTTTCTTTTTCTTTTGTTATTCCTTCCTTGCTTTGTCTCCACCTCCCTTCCTTTCTTCGTGTGTGTGTGGGGGTGGGTGTTGTGAGCCCAGCCTTTACCTGCTGAGCCATATCTCTAGCTCTTGGTTTTTGTTTTTGTCATTCATTTGTTTTTGTGTTGGCTTGTTTATTTCGAGACAGGGTTCCCATAAAAAGTGTTTAATGTCATGCGTACATTAAAAATATTTTATATTAAGACAGAAAAGATGAAAGGGCGGGCCTCATATGGTATGTATACTGAGCATAGATAATTCTAAATAATAGTGAATTACAAGAAAGTAAGAAACATAAATGAGAAATTCCAAGTTATTTTTAATAAATGAAATGGGAGAAAGATGAAGGGCATATGTCTTCATTGGGTCATGTGGAAAATGCTATAGTGGGAGATAAGAAGGCCAATTCATGCTAAAGTCAGCTTTTATTATGGGTCCATTTCACAGGGGTAAAGTCGATATAAACAGAAGGAGAATGTCAGTAAACATATTGGGATAAGACTCAAGAAGAATATCGTAGCAATTGTCTCTAATGTTTAGGAAAATCGTTTTACCATCTCCATTAGGTGGCAATAGGAATAAAAAGGAGATAAGAGTTGAGAGAATTATTGAAGGACCATATTGGACAATACCTTTCCACAAACACAGTGATTGCTTGGGAGTGGGATAAAGTGTTGGTGTGATGATAATTTAGAATACAATAGCTAGTTGAACCATAACTAAACACCAGAGAAAAAGAGGACAAGTCAAAATAAAAGTTTTAAAGAGGAAAATCTTCAAGTTCTATTGAAGGTAGTTCTAAAGTACTTATTTGTGGATTAAGCCAAATTTTCAGAGTAGAACCTCTACTTAAATAAAGTTATGATTCAGTAGAAAAGGTAATGATGACCAAGAAGTTTTCCAAGAGATATTTTTGTTATTTAAGGTATGTGGAAGAATATGGAGTTGTGAATCAGATGAAGGAAATCTTCAGGAAAAGGCATTGGTTCAATGATATTGAACAAAAATTTGCTATTTTTATTCATAGAAATAATGCAAAAATATGTGTACAGTTTAGTATCTTATATGTAGCTAAGCATACATTTTAAATATATGTTTTGAAGATGTTCTAATCAAATTACATTATTTACTTTAAACCTGGTTGATAAAATTTTAAAAATAAACATAATTTGAGGTCCAATCTGATTTTTAAGCTAATTTCTTCCAAATAAAATTGCCCACTATATGTTTTGACTGGTATGCCAGTGTAGTAATAAAAGATGTTAAAAAAAAAACACTTACTTAATATGGATCTTTTTCTTTCAATTATATTCTAAATCAGCATGGGCATCAATCATGACAATGATCACCCATCATGCGCTGATGGACTTCATATCATGTCTGGTGAATGGATCAAAGGACAAAATCTTGGTGATGTTTCATGGTCCAGGTGTAGCAAGGAAGATTTGGAAAGATTTCTCAGGTACTAGTGTCACTAATTACTTTTTCATTGTGACAATTTATGTGTCCCCGCTGACTGTCAACCAGTGAAGGATATGTGACAAAATGCAAAGCCAATCACACTAGAACAGAGAGAGCACTTGACTCTGCCTGCCTCTTTCATTGACCCATGGTATGAATTAGAACACATAGTTTAACTTACCTGTTGTTTAGTTCTCTTTTTTCTCAGATTAAATAATGGGCAAGGTGTTTTGAAAAGTAGAAAATGTCTATAATCGTGCATCTCTGTTGCTGAAGGTAGTTGTCTTTCAGTGTTAGAGGGAACAGACTCGTTGAGCATCACACAACTACCTGTTCACACATGGAATTCCTTAAATACGTGGTTCTCCACCTTCCTAATGCTGTGACCCTTTAATACAACTCCTCATGTTTTGGTGACCCACCACCCCCAGCCCTAAAATTATTTCATTGCTATTTCATTGCTGCAATTTTGCTACTGTTATAAATCATAATGTAAATATTTGATATGCAGGATATCCGATATGTGACCCCTAATGGGGTCACGACCCACAGTTTGAGAACCACGGCCTTAAATGAACCTCCACTTTCAATTTATGGTACTTCTTGGTTGTGAATACTTTTTTCAATAAGAAGCAGTTCTAGCCTCTGTGTCCCATAGGATACCTTAAGTCTTTTACACCTCTATCGAAAGTAACAATTAGCTTCTGTCTAGCCAGAAACAGAAATGAAAATCCTGCTGTTGTTCTTGTTTTTGTCTTAAAGTACTTGTACCTTGTCTACACCTTTGACAAAGGACCAGGTAAAAAGACTAGGTGGTATATGAAGCAGTGAGGGAGATGTTTAAGCTCTCCATAAATATAAAAGAGGACTCTATGAATAACTGCCTACCTAAACCACCAGAAAGATGAAATCTATTCATTTGTCCATATTCTTTAAATAGGACACCCTATGTTATCTGTTATATACTATAGTATGATGAAATATAATGTTTATTTGGATTTTCCCATATGTACAGTGGTGTGTGGTCATCCACTGGGTCATGGGCAACCTACCAGTGGCTAATTCCCCAAAAGAGTAACTTTCCCTCCCTCAGTAATATCAGTTGCCAGTAGTTCTTCTGATGGTAAGTTTGCTTGGACTGCTCCTCCATCCATACTGGAATTATGACCTCATGTGGGTCCTGTCCAGGTAACCCTTGCAACTGCGAGGTTGCATGCAACAACCATATCATGGGCAGAACGCAACAGTTCACAACTCTCCACCAATTACTGATGCTTACTCCTTTTCCATGAAGCTGTCCAATGCTTGAACCCTGTGAGGATGATAAAGTGGTACAGACCCATCCACGGTCGAGTACTTAGAATTACCCAAATTGTGCACTTGGACTTTGCTTCAACTACTCTGTGGGGATTAGGGGCATTTGGAAGGTGGTAGTGGTGAATTGTTCTGAACTATATATACTGTGTTGAAGTATAAAACTTTCAGAGAGTAAAGGCTTTATTTAAAATATATAAAGGTTATTGTATACCTCTATCTCTATTACAAAATTTGTTCAGTAGATTCTGTACCAGCTCTTTGTCATGGCTCTGGATGACATTCAGAATATTAATAACTTGAAAACACCATCAGCAACTGCATTAGTAGACTGCAGTATACTCTGTATAGTGTGTCCTGGAAAATCATACAAGATTTATGTGGCTGTCAACACACATAAGGACTTTGATTAAATTAAATATCTTCTCAAAAATGGAAGCTGTGTCACAATTTTAATTACAGGCATCACCTGGCTATTAATATTCATTATAAAATGATTTCTTTAAATCCCCAAATAGGACTGATACCATATGATGCTTTGGGTGGGTTACTCTCAGAGTATGAGCTTGTATATCTTACAAGTGAATAAAATCATGCAACCACACCAGATTTAAACCAGCTGAACTGATTCCTATGGACAGTGTTTATAATCAAAACATTCTGTTTTGATAACTTGGGAAGTATTGTTATCATTAGGATGATCTTGGCTAGTTATTAATATCCTCATATACAGAATCATTTCTAAAGCATTCAATGCATGGCTACTAAGCAGAAAGTTAATTTCATCATGAAGCTGTTTTTCCTACTAAATAACCATAATGACTTTTTTCATTAAATTCATATTTTTAATGCTTCTGCATGTTGACAGGTCAAAGGCCAGTAGCTGCTTGCTACAGACGAGCCCACGGAGCCTTAGTTCTGTGCTGGTTCCCTCAAAGCTGCCAGGGACGGTATACACTGCAGATGAACAGTGCCAGATTCTCTTTGGGCCTTTGGCTTCCTTTTGTCAAGAGATGCAGGTAAGAGGCATGGGCAGCTGTCCTTGCTTGACCACATTCATTGTCCAGAATCCCTCGATGGTGGAGGAGATGGCCTTGTTTTAGTATTTCCTCAAAAGAAATGTCTGAGAACAAAAATAGTTTATTTGGGTAATTCCACCCAACTCTGCACCTATGTGAGGGCCACAGGACCCTTGCCTGCAGTTCCTGCCCTGCTTCTGGCCCATCCCATTTCAAAGAGTGACCATAGACCTGTACCACTCACTCTGAAACCCCTGCTGTTTTCTTTACAATTTGAAAGTGAGAGGAATAAGGCATGGGTAGTTTGTAAGAGTCAATAAAGAGGACTAAGGCAGAGAGGAAACTTAATACTTCAAAAACATACTGAAGTCAAGCAACTATTTATGTCATGCCAGAATAATGCTTCACCTTTAAACGTTAAGCTTTTATGCTTGTGGTAGAAGAGTCATCCATCCTTAAACATACGGTGTTTAAAATTATTTCTTAAAAAAATTTTTTTTGGCTGGGCAGTGGTGGTTAATGCCTTTAATCCCAGCTCTTGGGAGGCAGAGTCAGGTGGATCTCTGTGAGTTCAAGACCAGCCTGGTCTACAGAGTGAGTGCCAGGACAGGCTCCTAAGCTACACAGAGAAACCAAAAAACAAAAAAACAAAAGAACAAAATTTGGAGGTAGTCTTTAAACTGAATGCCCAGTGTCCCCTTCTACTTTTTCATTTTCTGTTTTCTTTGTTTATATTATTAATTTTCACAATTTATCCCTGAATATTTAATTGCTTAGGGGATTTGAAAGAAAACATTTTTCCCTCAGTATAATGCCCTATTTTAAATTAAACATTGCTCAAATTAATTGTTTAAATTTTTAAGTAGCCAGAAATATTCCTCTTTTCAAATTTTGTACACACACACACACACACACACACACACACACACACACACACACACACACAGAGAGAGAGGGGGGGTGTAAAAACAAGGTTGTTTTACATGTCAGTCCCAATTTCCTCACCCTCCCATCCTTCCCTATCATCCCCACCAAACCCAAGTCCATCCCCTTTCTGCTCCCCAGCGAGGGTGAGGCCTTCCATGATGGATCTTCAAAGTCTGTCTTATCATTTGGAGCAGGGCCTAGACCTCCCCAAAGTCCCTTCATTTACTAGGGATAAATACTGGTCCACTACCACAGGTTTCATAGACTGCCCAAGCCTTCTAAATAACACCCACACTCAGGGGGTCTGGGTCGGTCCTATACTAGTTTCCCAGCTATTACAATTTTAGCTTTCACAGTGACACCTTCCCTTTTTGACAGGTCTGATCTGACCCAGGTCTAGGCTTCAGGTCATGTGTTTTCAATTAAGGAACTAGAGAACTAGAATCTTCAGTGCAGCTTCTGTTGCTACTCCAGTCTGCTGTGCTAGCTGCAGCTAGCACAAACAATATCTATGTGAATGACCACGGGGAGCCATACAGTAAAGCTTTATTGGCAAAGAGCTCTGGGCAGATACCAGTGGTTTACCAAACTCTGCTCTAAGGTTAAAAATGTGAGCACTTAATATATAACATGCCTAGATTAAATGTGGTTCCTTTTCTTAAATGTTGGTCTGTTTTCATTTGGATTATAGGAACACACTGTGTGCAGTCACACAGGTGCAGTCTGCCTTATGCTGTAGTCGTCATATATGCTAGTCTGTGCACAGTGTAAACTGCAAGGCAGTGTTTTAAATTTTCCTGAAACATCCTGAAGCAGTCTCAACAGTGACAAACTGTGCTCTCCTTTGCCCAGACGGTTACCCTTCTTGCTGTTCTACACTGTGTCTAAAGAGAAGGTCTACTGTTTGGTTTCATTTCTCATGATGACTTCTTCCATTTAGATTTTGCTCGTGATAAATTTCCCTTCATCTGAAAATGTTTTTTTCACATTGAAATATACTTTAACTATATACAAGGCTTGGCTCACATTTGCTTTCTTGCGTTTTCAGGATTATTTTTTCTTTTGTGTTTGTACTTCTTCCACATTCACATCTTTTATAAAATTTGGTAAGAAGTGTGTGGTCATCATTGCTTTGAAGACATTTCCGTCCACCCACTTTTGTCTTCTCACCTCCTGATGACCCTATTAAACATGTGCAAACTAGGATGGCTTCACACGTTTCCTAAGAATTTGTATGCTTTTTAGTAGTGTCATTCATTCATTCATTCATTCGTTCATTCATTCAGATTCAATAACCCCACTTAACTTAGTTTCAGGCTTAATGAATATTAACCAGTTCTGTGCACAGAACTATCACACATACTTATTTTTCTCAATCTAAAGTGGAATTCCATTGAGTCTGCCTTTGTCTCCTCCTATAACCTGTCATATGTTCCATTTACCTCACAGAGGTTCCTTTTTTTTCTTTTTTTTTATTAATAATATAATTTAAAAATGTTACATGTCGATCCCAGTTTCCTCTCCCTCCCTCCCTCCTTCCCTCCCTTCCTCCCTCCCTCCCTCCCTCCCTCCCTCCCTCCCTCCCTCCCTCCCTCCCTATCTCCCTGTTCCCTCCCTCCCTCTTACTCTCTTTCCCCTGTGACATGCACCCTGGCCACCCTCCCATCCCATCCCCCCACCCCTATTCCACTTGTAGGGCTATGCTATCCAGGTTGGGTCATGTAAATCTGTCAAGTCATTTGAAGTAGGGACAAGGATTTCTCTCCTGTCTCTAGGTTAAGGGGGTATTTCTCCATGGGGCATGTGTCCACAAGGTCCTTTTGTGCACCAGGAATACATCCTGGCTCCACTGTGAGGTCCCTTAGAATGCTCAGTCCTTCCAGCTGAGACCCACATTCAGGGGTCTGAGTCAGTCCCATGCTGGATTCCCAGCTATCAGTCTGGGGGGCCCATTAGCTCCTCCTTGTTCAGGTCAGCTGGCTTTGTATGTTTCTGCAACCTGGTCTTGTCCTCTCTCTCTCTCTGCATCTGGATTCTAGTTCGACTAGTGTTTAGTTATGGGTGTTTGCTTCTGTTTCCAACAGGTACTAGATGAGGGCTCCACGATGGTGGATAAGTTAGTTATTGATCTCACTATCAGGGAAGGACATTTATGGTAGCCTTTCCACGGTTGCTCGAATTGTTAGTTGGAGTCAGTCTTGTAGGTCTCTAGACATTTCTTTAGGTTCAGTTTTCTCTTCAAACCAATAATGGCTACCTCTTTTATGTTCAGTCTTTCTCTCTTTTCTATCTTCTATTCCTACCCTGACTGAATCTTCTTAGTCACACATGCTTTCCTCTTCTCCCCTTCTCTTTCTCAGCCTTTTGTCATCTGAATAAAGTAGGGGTACTGATTTTTTTCTGCTTATCTTGTATCCTGCTAGTTTGCTGAAGGTGTTTATCAGTGGTAGGAGTTCTCTGGTAGAGTTCATTGGGTCGCTTATGTAAACTATCATATCATCTGCAAATAGAGACAGTTTGATTTCTTCCTTTCCAAATTGGATTCCCTTGATCTCCTTTTGTTGTCTTATAGCTTTAGCTAGAACTTCAAGTACAGTATTGAAGAGATATGGAGAGAGGGGAGAACCTTGTCTTGTTCCTGATTTTAGAGGAATCGCCTTAAGCGTCTCTCCATTCAGTTTGATGTTGGCTGTTCGTTTACTGTATATTGCTCTTATTATGTAGGTATGTTCCTGTTATCCCTGATCTCTCCAAGACCTTTATCATGAAAGGGTGTTGAATTTTGTTGAAGCCTTTTTCAGCATCTAGGGAGATGATCATATGGTTTTTCTTTTTCAGTTTGATTATATGGTGGGTCACAACGATAGATTTTCATATGTTAAACCATCCCTGCAACCCAGGGATGAAGCCTACTTGGTCATGGTGGATGATTTATCAGAGGTATTCTTGGATTCAGTTTGCAGTATTTTATTGAGATTTTTGCATCGATGTTTATCAGGAATATTGGTCTGTAGTTTTCTTTCTTAGTTGTATCTTTGTGAGGCTTGGGTACCAAGGTGATTGTGGCCTTGTAGAAAGAGTTTGGTAATGTGCCTTCTGTCTCTATTGTGTGGAACAATTTGAGGAGTATTGGAATTAGCTTTTCCTTGAATTTCTGGTAGAATTCTGCACTGAAGCCATCTGGCCCTGGGCTTTTTTTTTTTTTTTTCTTTTTGTTGGCTTTCGATAACTGCTTCTATTTCATTGGGGGTTATAGGTCTATTTAAGTTGTTTGTCTGCTCTTGATTTAATTTTGGTAAGTGATAGTTATCTATAAATTTGTCCATTTCCTTTGAATTTTCAAATTTTGTGGAGTACAAGTTTTCAGAGTATGACCTGAAAGTTTCTTATCATTTCACTTCAACGTGTGAAAACTGCAACCGTGTCTCAACTCAGGCGCTAATGGTTTCATTCTTCTTTAGAAAGGTATTTTGCCAGTTATTCAGAGATAACTAGCATCCAATTGTGTAGTAGAAATGGTGGTATCATGTTTTAAAGTGAGGCTTAGCACAGTGTGTTCTTGGGAGTTAACTGCTTAATTCTAAATTAAAAATCTTACAGGAGTGTGGTCATGAATATTTGTTCACATATTCTTTATGGCTGTGATAAGACTACAATGTTAATATTAAACTGAGGCCATATGATTCCAAGGCATGAAATACATGTCATTTGGCACATGTTATTTTTTAAAAAAATCATGCTGATCCTGTTATCAAGACGAGATTCTGTTCTATTATATTCCACAAATGAACCGATTGGTTTGGGTTGTTGTTGTTGTTGTTGTTATTATTATTATTATTGTTACATTTTTACTGCTCATGGTCAATTAAGTTAGTTAGATTTATTTATTAGTTTCTTTCCAGACAGGGTTTCTCTGTATTGCTTTGGAGCCTGTCCTGGAATTAGCTCTTGTAGACCAGGCTGACCTCAAACTTGCAGAGATTTGCCTGCCTCTGCTTCCTGTTTCCCATCATTTTCTTGAGCTTTTTACGTCCTTGGCTAGGATGACATGTTTCATTTTCCTATGAAAGAAACATATTTAAGTGTCTTTTGTACGCGCGCACGTGTGTGTGTGTGTGTGTGTGTGTGTGTGTGTGTGTGTGTGTTGAGAAATTTTGTGTTTGATTGAATGGGTTGTAAAGGAAATTATATTTCATTAACTTAGATTGATAGGTTTCATTTCTGTGTGTGTGCGCATGTGTTTGTTTTGCTTTTGCTTGATAAATATAGAAGCTATTCATGTCCTTACATTGGTTCAGAATCTTTGCTGTACTCTGTTGTATCTCGAAAGAAAATTATCACTGTTAATTTAGGTTTTTATTGTAAACATTTCACACATTTAAAAGATCATATGCTGAGATTTTAACGAAGTAATGTGTTGGTCAGCAAAAGGCCTCAGCTGGTAAAGACACTTACCACTAAGCTTGACACACTGGGCTCAGTACCCAGCACCCACCAGTGGATGGAGAGAACCAACTTCCACATATACACAGGTGCCCTGGCCCATACAAATAAATGAGTAACTAAATAAGAATAAATTATTGAAGGAATCTGAACATTCAGGTTTTATGTGAATATATAAAATACAGATTTTTAAGTAATTTCTGGGCTTAATTACATCATTCAATTCCCTAGTATTAAAACAGGAAAAAAAATCTTGATCATTATGCACTATATTTTTTGACTGATTGCTATATCCAGCCTGTATTTAAATCTAAATTTAAAATGTAGCAATCACTATATTCTTACAATTTTAGTCTAGTATTGGCATCCAACAAATGATGTGTTTAGAAGTGTGGACTCTCGCTCTTTTCTGTAAAGAGTTTGTATGAGTGGAGAGTCGAAGTTCTTAAAATGATACATTTGGGGACCAGAGCTGTTCCTCATAAAAAAGACAACCAGTTTTAACTCTTCTGGTCGTAGTATACTAACATATGATTTTGTTTGAAGGGGTGTTTAAAAAAAACAAATAAACAAAACAAAACACAAAAAAATAAACAAACAAAAAACACCATTCCACAAATGGACTATATTTGAAATAATATGTTGAGCTACTGAGATTGTATTTTAGTAGGAAATCCATTTACAAACAAGGAGTTACATGTATAAGGACGAATTATTACTTGGATGTATATGACTTCATATCATTTATCTTGAGAAAAACTTGAAAATATTTTAATGGAACCATTTGTGATAAAGAAAGAAAATTTATGGTACTTATACATGGACAGCTAACTTCCCTTCCATTTAAATGTATAACACAGTGTATGTGCATATGCCTATAAAAAAGACTATTTGAAATAAATATTCACAGTCATATTATATCTTTGAAAGGAATTTTGTTCACTACAAAGATTAAACCATAAATATTGCTGAGTTTTGTATTTGTGTTTAGATGTTCCATTCAAACTGTTTTTGATATATTAAAAATTCTTTTAACTGAAAAACTAAGCGATCCCTAACCAAGTTAAAAAGTATGGCTTATTACTATGGAACCTAGAGAATGCTTTGTTCTAATGACATACCCTACCCTACTCCTTTAAAAGGGCTAGGTAAGACACAGCACACATCTGACATTCCACCTTTAAAAGTTCAAATAGGATATACCATTTCTTCACTAGCCTTGGAGAAGTCACCTTGGAGTGAACTGGGATTCTTCACAAGACCCAGACTATAGATTACCTAACAGACCTCTAGACCTGAACAACTCGAGGTATTCAAGAGATCCCCTCTGCATGAGTTATTATACCTGATTGTGCTTATCTTGAAAAGCTGCCAAGTTTGCTCTTTATCTTCTCAGTTTCTCGAGTGGGAATTGATTAGAGCACCTGCTGTTTTGAAGGGCACAGAACTCACATTTGAAGATCAGCATTTAGACCACCAACAGTAGTCTGCTCTGAAAAGATAGTGTAGAAGATTTGCCTTTTGGTTTGACTGGTGAACCTTAGTTATATTTGTTTTAACCCAAATGAACTTTATTGAATAGCAGTCAAGCTGATGTATGGTGGGAGTTCAACATTTGGCTCTAGTTTCAAGAAAAAGGTCTTAAGATAGACTAGACATGGGATAGGTAAAATATTTGAGAACTAAAATTGTAAAGCCTGAGATATATCCTCTTATTTATAAGCATTTGGGGGTTTTCAAGAATTTAAATCATCACAAAGCAGCAAGATTATTCAGTCTTTCAAGTAATTTTCTAGATGAAATTCTGAGAAAGTAATCTGCAAAGGGTTGGGATAAACCACACTCAAGACATTTAGGAAATTACAAACAATTGTCCTAAATATCTAGTCTACCAGGAAAGGTATAACTTGTTCATTTTTTTTCTTCTGTGAAAAAGAATCTTTAACTTAGAGATATTTTGTGTAAATATAATCTTACTTTATTTTGAGTGTGGTTATCCCAACCCTTTGCACAGGGAAGTTCTGTGTGTTATTGTGGAGAGGGGCCTATGTATTCATTAAGAACACATAAGAATGGATTCATTAAGAACTGATCATTAGTCACTCAACACGGGGGGGGTGCTTAACCACATAAATCAAAATCAAGCTGAGCAGTAAGGTACCAGGGAGAAGAGGGTGGCATCTGGGATGCAGCTGGAAGAACTGGCAATGGGAACAGAATTGAAATACTGCTACTTAGAAGAGTACAGATGGGATGGATGTCTGTGGATAGGACTAATCCCAAAAGTTTTATAGTGGGAAGATAGGTAATCTTTCATCCTCAATTGATTTATTCTTTTAAATTTTTCATTAACTGCCCTGACAATCTTTCCTTTTTCTTCGATTCTGCAGAAAGTATTTTATTCACACCATGTCTAGCCACATATTAATGTTTTTAAAATTCTCATCTTTCAATAGAAGTTTATTTCATTCCAAAAGTCTAAGAGATTTATTCCTGCATACGTGAAAATAACTGATAACGATTGGCAGATATCTACATAGAATTACGTGTGGGTCAAGACTGTGTATCTTAACCGTGGTGTGAAAGCATAAAAAAAGGTCTGTGCATGAAGAAGTGTTGGGAAAAGAGCGCTGAATGAGTAACACAAATAGAAACATGTAAGGGCTAGAGCAAGGATACAGTAATAAGGCTCCTCCCTAGCATGCTCAAGGCCAAGGATCACACTCCAAAAACAGAGAAGTAAAAAGTTATTGTTTTTTGTCCTTGCAGCCTTGTTCCTACAAAGGGTTAAATTATATATATATATATATATATATATATATGGATGTATATGGATGTATATATATTGTATACATATACATATATATGCTAAAAATTTGCTGTTATTAGCTACATAATTTTATGTACCCCTATGATTTATCAAAAAAATATTTTAAGATTTAAATTAAAGTTTATTAAACAGAATTTCTATGGTTACATCTAAAGTTTCCTGACCCTATAGATAATCTATGTATTGTTTCATTTATTTTAATATTAAAAGTACATAGAGCATATTTTCAGCCAAATACATTTTTGTTTGCATCATAATAACTGAAATCACTGGCCTGAGCTCAAAACTAAGGACCATTCCCCTTCTGACATTGTGCCCTTTCTGCAGCATGCTATCTGCACTGGTCTGTGGTGCAGAGTAGAAGGTGAGGCAGAGTGCCGGACCAAGCTTGACCCACCAATGGATGGGACTGACTGTGACCCTGGCAAGGTGAGTCACTCACAGCCTAGAGTAAGAAAGAAAATTTCCTGAAATGGGAAACTTGCAATTTTCTCCCAACAGCTACACACACATCTGTCTTAATATCAGCCAGATCATTTCAGTACGTTTAAAATGTTAATATTTCATCTACTTTTAATTCTAATTTTTATATTTTTCATATGTATGGTTGCCTTGTTAATATTAAAGCATATAATTTTTCTTGATATTATTATAATGTTCATATAATATAAATCATATAAATATATAATATCATATAAATACTACTTTCCCCTAAAACAAACTCATGTTCTTTTATTAGAAATAAATAAGCACAGATAATAGCATCAATGATAAAATTTCCTAGATCACTGATAAATGCTTTTATATAATTTTTTTTCCTCAGGAGTTCAGCTATCACAGAGACTGACCAATAATTTTCTTTTTGTGGTCATTGTTGTGTTTGTCTGGTTTTGTACCAGGGTTACACTGGTTTCATAAGAAGAATTGAGAGTGAGTCCTCATGTCTACTGTATGAAATAATTTGTGGATATTAATGTTAGTTCTTTTTTGTGGATGTTAATGTTAGTTCTTTTTTGAAGATGGAATACAATTCTACACTGTAACCATTTGGACCTGGGTTTTTGCTTATCAATTAAATAATTAATTTTAATTTTAATTTTAGGATTTTTGTTTCATTGATTTGGTTTGAGTTTTGGGGGAGATTTTAAAGATTCTTCACTTTATCTCAATTTCATGTTGGTAGGTAATATGTATCTAGAAATTCATCATACATTTCTTTTCGATTTTCTACTTAAGAGTTGGAACACCAACATTACTCAGGCTATTTCTTACAATAGAAATTTGATAGCACAACTGCTAACATTGAAAACCTAGAGAGATCTCATTAATAACTTAATATCACCCCTACAGCCTTGGAACAGTTGTGTCAGAAAAACAAATATCCCATAATACTCTCTGACGTTCCAGAAAGGCACAGGCTCCCTGTGCTATATATGCACATAGCATGCATTCTTTTATACTAGTAGAAATCAATTTGAAAATGTTATAAAGAGGTAACTGTGTTAATCATGCCCCACCCCATGGTGAGGTGTTATTGACAGTGGATGGTTTGTAGGGGAAGGAGAAGGTATTCTTTTTGGGAGGATGTGGACACTGAGATATTTGGCATCCTGTATATATGGGAAGCACTAATTAGACCTAAGGTTATCCAACAAGAAAGGAAGGTGGGAAGGAAGAATGAAAGGGAGGAGTGAGGGAAGAAGGGAGGGAGGGAGGGAGGGAGGGAAGGAAGGAAAGAGAAGGAAAAGAAGGAAGGGAAAGAAGAGAGGGAGAAAGAAATACAAAGGAGAACAATGAAGTTGAAAGTAGGGCATATTTAGAAACATGGGAGGAGCTGAAAGAAGTAAATGGGAGATGGAAATTAGCAGATATATATATATATATACACATAAATATGTATGTATATATATATATATGAAATTCTCAAAAATTATATTCTTCATAAAGAGGTAACTATTTTTAAAGAAGTATTGCTGGACTGGTTTTAGGAAGCAATGATAAATTGATATAAGCATGTACTTCTATGATTTCTTTAATTAAAAGAGAAAAAAACTACACATTGTTTAAATTGGAACTCCTTTTGAAGAGTTGAAGTATTTTGTCACTTTCCATATGAGAATGGCCTTGTGGGGGACACTTCTGTGAAATATCAGCCAGCTGTTTATAAACTGTGCCAAATATTTTTCTGTGAGATTAAGTGGAGAATGACGATTGAGATCTGTTTTATTTTTTCTCAAATGATACACAGAGGTACAACAATGTGTGTTTATCAGGAGCGTCTCGTGACATTAACCTGAGTAATTTATTACATGGATTATAAACCCTGGAAAGGCAGTAATTTTCATCATTGGAAACACTGTTGCAGAATCACAGATGGATTTTGGACATCCGGCCAGGCGTTCTCCAACATCACACAAGTCACTTGAACCAGAACTCTAAATATTTTCACTATAACAGTCTTCTTCTTGTATAGTTAAGAATAATTTACATTCTTGAGATCTCTAAAGTCAATTTGTTCTTTCAGCCAAAACTACTCATCAAAGGTGAAATGTTTTCTTTCCCTGCGACCATGCTAATAATGCTGTTCTATGGGTTGTTAACACTCTGCATTTGCAAATCCCATAATGAATTTCCCAGTTTTTTGCATCACGCAAGCTTCTTTCAATACCCATGTCTCTTAGCTATTGTAGGAGCTGCCAATCAGAAAACTTCCAAACTTGTTACATTACTGCTAATCTTTAAATGCCTTAGGATCACACTAAATGTTATTAGCTTGGTATGATGCAAAACAAGAAACAAAGCTGGGAATTTTTAAAGTCTTTTTTCATTGAGTCTGAAAAGGCCCCTATACAATTCAATTAATCAAATGATTTTGAAGATGGATGTTTATATACCGTTTAAAATAGCATTTTACAAGGTAAAAGAAGCAATCTTTTTCTTTTTACACTAGTACCATTGTAGCATATCTATTATTTTTGCTTAACCATATAGAAAACAATGAGTTAAGTTATTTAGTATGAAACAGCACGTACATAGGTTTCCTTTTATTCACGAATTTGCTCAGAATGCAGAGAGAAAAGGAGACTTAATCGGCAACTTTGAATTAGATACCTCGAAGAATTCATTATTATCTAGTCATTTATCTTCCTGTGCTAAGACACCTGAGAATGCTATGGTCATCCACTACTGAATATAACAAAGACCCCCACACCATGACAACCACCAGGTGTTTGTGCAGACAGCCCCTGTCCCCCTTGCCTCTCTCCCTGTTTCCACAGTGTGTGCAGAGGGTGTGTTGGGAGCATGGCCCTGGCGCTTTGACATCTCCTTGCCCCTCCACCACTTCTCTTATCATACACCTCTTACACGGGTCTGCATAAATATTTGGTTTGGCAGCACAGAAACATAACCAGACATTTTAAGGCATGTTTTGCTCCAGAAATGATTGATGTTATATAGTATTAATTTTTTATAAATAAAATTAATCTTGTAGATAATAGAATTTTTCTATTTATTTTTTGATGTTAAAAAATAACAAGCACATGGTACAAAATATGATGCTACCAAGTTTATGGAATGCATAACTAGTAATGCTTTATATAGTAATTTATTGTATGATCATTTAAGCAAATTAACACTTTGTGTAACACAGAAACAACACTCACTACCTACAAGATGCAGAAACAGGTCCCTCTGGTGCAGAAAGCTGGTTGTCGGGAAGGGGACAAACTTTCACTATCATGTTACGGTTTCCTTAAATACTACCATTTTTTGTGTGCATGCTGGTTTTGTGTGCATGTCTGTTTCCATTTTTCTTCAAGTGCCAGATGTGATCTAGCTTAAATTATATGCAGGCTAAGTCCTATTGCTTTCCAGAAGACTTCCAGTCGTCTATGAACGCTTGCCTAGCCAGTCTGTTCCAGCTTGCTACTTAATGGGCAAGGGACTGTGATATGCACCCAGGCCAAGTAAACAGCCTCCAGGCAGGCAAAACACTGCGACCAACTCAAGTTTGACAGTTTTCATACTAGCATTTTTTCATACTAACATTAAGGAGTCCTTAAAGCTAATAGGTGTTATGGCAGGTTGTTCCTTCCCCGGATCCCGCCTGCTAGCCCGCCCCCGCCTGCCGCCAGTCTGGGCCCATAGCTGCACCAGCTGCAAATAACACTCAGAGACTCTGTATTTGATACAATCCTGTTGGCCAGTTACCATTATTGTTTATGGGCTAGCTCTGTCTTAATTATTAGCCCATTTCTACTTATCTAAGTATTTCCACGTGGTCGTCTTATCCGGGAGCCGCGGCAGGCGTCCTGCTTCTTCCCCAGGCTACATCTCGACTCCTCCTTCCCACTTCCTCTTTCCTCCTTGTCTCCTAGCCCCGCCTATCTTGCTATCTCATTGGCCCAACGGTGCTTTATTAACAAGTATGAGAAACATATTTACAGGATAACATCTCCCATCAAATACGCAATACAAGTTTCTACATGACCACTTTTTACTGTATTTTTTTCACTGTCAGGTTGAACCTTCAAATATAACCATAGTTTATTTACTAGCAAAGTTAACAATAGTGACACTTCCCACCTTGCTTTACAAGATGAAACTTAAAGCATACTAAATAGAAAAAAGGTTGAATTAAAGTTTTGATGTAACAAAAGTATATATAGGAACTGATTAATTTGGTTATAAAAATGTCAATTGGATGTAAGCTAAATGTTACAGTGTTGTTTTCTAAATTCTTTCCTCTAAAAATAGTAAAAAAAAAATCTTCAAAATAATTTTAAATCAAGACATTAATTAAAATGCTCTGAGTGAATGGGACTTCGGTTGATGAAAACCCATTTACAGCGTTACTGTATTGATACTTCTAATAAGCTTTTATGGTTACCATGATTAACCACGAAATACTCTTGCTTTATGCTCTGTGCCACACTCAACCTCTGTAAAACAGTGTTTATTCTGGATGAGATTCTTTTGCACTGTGGACATGGGAAAGATGAGAGTCATAGCATTTCTGCACTACTCTCAAAATCCTGTTCAAATCGTGATCCCCTTTGGTGCATTAAGCCTCCCATAGTCAGAAAGATCTACTTTCCCAGCCTTGCTATTTTACAACTACTGAGCTAAATGGTTCTAATATTCTAGCATGTTATTCAAGGTATGATGTTGTGGCCTTGTACTTGTTTTCTGTGTCCATCATCTATATGATCTGTTCTTAAGAAAAATTGTAGCTCTCTTGTCCACCTATTTGATTATTCCACAATAACCACATATATAACTACTATTGTCTACCTATTCTACCATTCCTCAAAAGCCATAGAAATAACCCCTTTCATGGTTAATGGTTTTACTTCATGAAAAAGACAGATGAATTTAAAAAAAAAATTAAAAAAATACAAAGACCACATACCTTTCTTTGTTTTCATGGTAACACTTCCCAGTTAAAACTATTAAACTCACTACAGAATTTAAAAGTGAGACGCAGGATTCCACAATCAATTACTCAAGTCTTACAAACTTGGCTTTCAAGTGGAAGCTTGCTATAGTGTTAGTGGGAACTAAAGTTCACTGAAATGTTTGCTTCAGCCTAGTTCCAGAAGGATAGGTATTACTGTTTGTCCATACTCACACATGACTACTTTGGAATCTGCCTTTCTTCTGTGTGTGGTAGTGGTGAGGTATTAATTTGCTTTCGCCCCTTTAATTCATTTCACAGAATGTGTTACCTGTTTTTCTTCTGCTTTTGCAACCACAGATTCCTTCTCCACTATTTCTACTCCTTCTCCCTCACAACCTAGAATTTTCTACACTGTAGTGGTCAAACTCTGAACGCTGTTTTCATGCCGTGGTGACTGTTCATGACACCAGCAAGTGGCTCTTGATATTGCCAAGTGCTAGCTAACTTTTGTCTTTTGCAGTTTTCATATTTGGCACTTGGGCTGCCATAGACCTAACTGACTTGCATTAATTCCAGTGGCTATATAGACCAGTGAATGATTTTCAGTTGTGCCCTGATTTGTTCACCTAAGACATGACTTTTGGAATAGTGGTGTAAGGCTGGAGAATGCACCCGCAGGACCCCCGCACCTGAGCACTTGGCTGGAGAATGGAGCACGTGGAGTTCCTGTAGCCGAAGCTGCAGTTCTGGGGTCAGCAGTCGAGAGCGCAAGTGTCCTGGGTAAAGTCATAGCTCCTGGTTTGGGGGAGGGCATTTAGTCATCAGTTTTGAAATGCAATGTTTTTATCACCTACAAATCATAATGGAAAATGAAAGAAACTGTTACAACTGTACTACTGCCTCAAATTATTATTTACGTAAAATACAAGCTCTCCTTTAAGAAGACAACATTGGTCAGCCTTTCTAAAATGAATAATGAAGTCCACAAAAGGAGACTTTCGTGAGTAAGTGTAATGAAGTGTGCTTAAAAGAGCAGGATGTACATTAGAAGAGTCAAGGAAACAGCTGAAAGAACTAGGAGAAAGGCAAGAGGGTGATGGGACCTCAGAAAAGCAAAGGATGAGAGAGCAAAGTTAGTGATGATAAAAGCTGAAAATACAAAAACAGGAACAAACAAAAACCCATGTTGTGCCCAGGTACAGTTAGGGGGTCATCAACAGGCCCTCTTGCTCAATGCCACTGCACCTGTAGAAAGCACAGGGAAGGAACAGGTGCCATACAGTCTGTCCTTATGGTCCTCAGGGACACAGTACAATTATGCACAGCTGCAAAGCTTCTGAATTTACTAAGGATGCGAGCTTTATAATCCTCAGGGCAAACTGACACATGGGAAAGTCTGCTTTTACATGATGCACTGAGCTCTGCCCTTGAACTACGTTTTCTGTGTTATTTAAAGTCAATCTTGTTATTCAGAGAATTTAAAAGATAAATTGAACATTCAAAAGAAAATGTTTCATTTTTACAAATACAACAGGCCTATGAATGCCCTACTCTACTCAGTCACTTAGTATGTCCATACTTTTAAAGAAACATTTTATTGGAAAGGAGTATATTTTATAAGTATGATGGTTTTCACTTTTAAAAGTTGGTACTTGTGGGGTAAAGGTGAAATTTATTATCTGTACTCTTTTTCTAGGCTAGGTTCTGAAGCAAGGGATTGTAATGGCCCCAGAAAACAATACAGAATATGTGAGAATCCACCTTGTCCTGCAGGTTTGCCTGGATTCAGAGACTGGCAATGTCAGGTCTATAGTGTTAGAGCTTCGTACCCAAAGCATGCACTTCAGTGGCAAGCTGTCTTCGATGAAGGTATGGCAACTAGGGACACACAAATTGTTTAATGATATTTATGTTGTTAACAAGTAATCTAATAGTCATTTGTAGACTTTGGTTGTTTTTCTGGCTTTTCTGGCATATAACACACACAAAACTAAACATGTATATGTTCTTATTAATTTTGAACAATTACTCTATATCTATTAGTATAACTAAAATAAAAATACAATGAATATATCATGAATTTGGTAAAGATGGGAAGAAAGTGGAGATAACTAACATTTCTGATAGCAATAGAAAAATGACGCAGGCACGTTGGAAAGTAGTTTGGGAGTCTCTAAAATAGCTGAACAGGCAATGAGCAATGTAGAAGTTGTTTGCTTGAGTAATGAAATGCTATGCAACCAGCACTACTGAAAGACAGAAAACTCGATGGATTTCAGGGCATTGTGCCAAATGAAAAATGCCAGGCACATAAGGCCTGGTCCATGGAGGTAGACTAAAGTGGCAAAATTATAGAAAGAAAAATAAAAATAAATGTGTGACCAGAGGCAAACACATGAACTGATAGAATACTTCCATGTCCTGGCTCAGCAGGTGTACATGCACCCATATATTTGACAAAATGGCACAGGACAGTACATACAGTCAACAGTGAACGCTTGTATTTTACTGTATATTTTTACTAGAATGACCACGGTTCAGCATTCAAGGATCTTAACTGAGAAGTATGTGGGTCGTTTGTAAACTACTTCTTTTGCAAACTGAAATAAATCTCTAACTATTTAAAAATGTGAATCCCAAGAAAATTATATGCTGCAGTGTTAGCTTAGGATGACATCACTCCCCACAATGCCAAATGTGTGTGTGTGCTTGTGTGGCAGTGAACAATAGTAGCAGTGACTTCGCTGCATCATGCTGTCAGGGTTACCTTTACTTCTTCTCATTCTCAAGGTGGACTGTGTTTTGCCGTGTTTCCTTAAGTTGCTGGATAGCCCACACTCCATCAGCCTAGGGCTTCTTTAAGCTCAGTTCTCTCCGCTTAAGCACATGAGTATTAAGAAAGGAGAAGAGGAAGAAGAAGAAGAAGAAGAAGAAGAAGAAGAAGAAGAAGAAGAAGAAGAAGAAGAAGAAGAAGAAGAAGAAACAATGGAGAAGTACAGATTATTACACAACATAACAAGAAAAAAAAATTAGCAGTCAGATTACCTCTAAGTTCTCACTGTCACACACTTAGGCTTCGCCCTATGCACAGATACTCACTCCATCTGCTTTCTACTAAGAAGCAGGGTTTCTTTTTCTTTATTATTTTTTCTTATTTTACATATTGATCCCAGCTCCCTCTCCCTCCCTTCCTCCTATGCCCCTTGACCCTCCTCCCATACCATCACCCCCACACACACACACACCCCACACACACACACACTGCACAGGGAGGGTGGTGCCTTCCAGGAGGGATCATCAAAATCTGTCAAGTCATTAGCAGTAGGGACTAGGTCCTCCCTCCTCTCTCTAGGCTAGGGGAGTATCTCTCTATGGGGAATGTAAGTAGCAAGGTTTCCATTCCTCTTCCCAAGGCTAGTTTCTCCAGTTGGATCTCTAATGCCACCCTCTCCTCCCCTCCTTTACTTTACTGATCAGCTTGACTTTTTGTGTATTTAAGTCCCTTTGTGTTGGGTGACTTGTGATCATCTCATTAAGATACCTCTCCCTTAAAGATCACACAGAACTTACTTCCCTCTGGTGCACAGCCCCTTTGAGATTTGGGCCCACTCTCTGCCTTTACAGTCCTCTGCTTTCTTACCTCCAATATGGACTAGCACAAATACTGATAATGTCCTTGAAGAGTCTCATGAATATTAAGGTTTGTGTATGATTTCCTGTCATATTTTTACTTGAAACATCAAATGAGTGACCAATCCTTGCCCATTTAAACATTTGTGTGTCTTGGATTCTATGACCCATCAGAAATCTGGCTTCCCTGCTCTGTCTCTAGTGTTGTCTCCTCTGACTATTAGAGATGCTCTCTACTCTGGCATCTTCTTCCTGGGTAGACCATCATTATAAGGAGTTCAAATATGCAAATGAATCATCAAGTTATGTCTTTGGTCAGAGCTTACTTTTGAGCTTCAAACTGATGTCTAATGTGGATTGCTTGATGTCTCTATTTAAATGACTTGTACCTGCTTATCTCTTCCTCTTCATTCCCACTGGTTCCATTTATGAGATCTACCTCAATGAATACACACTGTTTCAGCTACACAAATTTAGCCACCCAATTTTAAAGGATTTTTGTAGCCCCCTTAAATTTCTCCCTACTTCACATCCACCATTCCTTTTTGCAGTCCCAGTAGAAGCAAGAACAAATTCTAAATAATCTTCAAATATATAATGTGTACATGTTTTCGAGCCCTTAGACAAGGGAGTTTCTTAGCACTATACCTTTTTATTCTCAAGCTTTAACCTCACTATTTATATACCTTGAAACCTCATGATTTGGCATAGGAAACTCAGTTTATGCTAATCCTGTGGGAAACAAGAATTCCTGATCAACCAAATTGGTTCTACATCCCTTCCAAGCATCCCAGAAGCATCATATAATATTACACTTCATCTCTATTCCCTCTATTGTCTGTTTTGAGTAGAGCACTTGTATAGTAATTGGTATATGTCAAATTTCTAATGAATTTTATTGCATAAATTTATATGCATTTTCAATATCTTCTAATCATAAAGGTTTAGCCAATATGACCCCTCACCTTATTTCATTATTTCAGGGATAATCCTGTCATCACCTCTAATTGGCTGAAGGATTAGTAAAAGGAACATTCATTTGAAACCAACTAACTCATGTGGAATAAGCGAGCATAATAGGTTTCCTTCAGATTAAAGTAAAGTTGGTCAAAGTGGGCATCAATGTACTCTTGTAAGAAATCACAGTAAAAGTGGTTTACTGGGCAAAAATCTGATGACTTGAGTTTGATTTCTACAACACATGTTTGAAGGAGAGCCAGATTCTGAAATGCTGCTCTCCACTTCACATATACACACACACGAAAATATTTAATATGCAAAGATGAGTGAGGTCGTGTGAATTTATCTTTCTTGCCTGATAGTCTTAAATGCCATCCATTTTGCTGACAAGGACAGGACTTCAGTTATTTTAGCATTATGAAGCATATTGTCCTTATCTACGCAGACATTGATACACAGTTTAGTTCCTTTTCTCCATCATTGTAAATATTTACTGCAATGATTTTGAATCACTCTTTTCCACACTGACTTAGTTTTCTTTCACTACGTGGGTAACAGTGGGCATGCTGGGTCATGTGGAAGTTCATTCAACTTTTCAGGAAGCATCCTTCCTACACACCTCTAACCCAGTGTAACATTCCCTTTTCTTTACATGCAATTCAATATGTGACATCTTTAGCCTTTTGGTGAGGTGGTATTTCATTGTGGTTTTGAATTGCATATTTTTAACCATTTTGCAACATGGATCAATTGAATTCATCAGTCTGTATGGTTAATAATATACATACCAATAACTAGTCTTCATAACACACTATGGAAGAAAATGAAGTATATGATTCATATACTTGTATATACAAGTCCAAATTCTTGATAATAATCATCTTAAAGTATAGAGAATATATCTGTTATTCTTTTATGATACATAGCCATGGGAGGATATCTGGGTATAGGATCTTATTGAGGTAGCAAACATTCCTCATTAAAAAGAAAAGCAATGTGTGGCTTCAGTGTTCCTATACCTACATCCTCTGTGAGTGCTAAGCCCTGCTGATTACCTATGTGCAGTGTGCACCTTAGACAGGGATTTTCCTTTAAATCAAGCCATAGCACCAGCCTGCCAAGTACTGGCATGTTTCAGGGATCACCTTTGTGTCACAGACTCCAGTGTATTCTCTAGGAAGAAAGACTGGGATCAGAGCTTTATGACATCTATGAAGTTTACTTATGGAGATTGTATGGACAGTATATTACAAAGGGAAAAATACTGAGATTTTTTTCATCATATTTCTTGTTTGGAATATGAGTGGGGTTGTCATGAAGGCTAAACTCCTTTCAACTCGTGTATCGGGTGTGCTTCTGTCTTCAATGAAAAGTCTAGAAAGAGAATCACATATTCCACTTTTAAAGTATTGCAGTTACAGCAGCTGCTTTTAAGTCCAAAGATCTGACACAGTAAGCGGTCACTGAATAAGCACACTTTGCTTTGAGGTGTGAGAGCACACTGAACTGCTTTATTGCGGCTCCTAATGGCATCTTAAAGGGAAATTTCAAAACCATGCACATTAAAGGCCATATTCCAACTCCGCAGAATTGTTCAGAGCGGCATTCAGGAGCCACATGTGAAAACTGTTTGAAATGTTCAGTTTTGAAGGCTCATTTAACTGTCTGTCTTCTCTTTGCAAAGTGATACCCTGTTCCATGCCTCTGGCTGTTATTTGGTATTTATAGGATGCCATCAGCACACGTGGAACACAAGTGCCATGTCAAGGGCTGCAAACTATTTTCCATCCTATTTATACAAGTTTAATAAGCAGTAAAGGGCTGGCTGGTGTCGAGCCAGGAGAGTAGAAATGTAGCATGGAGGCTGTTCTGAAGTTTCAGATTTGATTATCTGCACTGTTGGTGTAACTGATACTACAGATCCTCCAAAAAAGGCTTCAAATTAGAAACACTTAAAAAAAAAAAAAAAGATGCCACTTTTGAGTCTAAGAGGCTAGTGTTTGAAATCCAGCCCTCCTACCTCATGTTTAGTGAAGCACTGAAGACAAAGGACAGTAGCTCATGAATTCTGCACAGTGAATTAGTGGCTCCCAGCCTGGACATCAGGCATACTGACATGGTTTGTGAGTAAGCAGTGAAGTGACTGAGTCGTACCTGTCCATTAGCACTGTGCCTCCCACACAACCACTTGTTGTTTCTGAAAAAAAAAACAAAACAAAACAAAACAGAATACAGAGAATGTGATGACGATTGATTTGCCTGCTTTAGTAATTTTTTTGATGATTTTGTATACATTAAATATTACCATACTAAAATTTATAAGTGAGAGACATCAGAAGAACTCCCTGTATAAATGTTAATCAGATTTTTATCTGAGTAGAATCCTTATGTGTGCTTGGAGTAAGGAAGCTGTCATCCCAAAAGATTTGGATAAAAAATAGGATAAACCAAATATATTTCAAGAGAATGATTGTTTTCTTTTCTACAATTTTGTGCCAGAAAACATACATCTGAAAATCATTTGAAGCCAGATTCCTTCAGATGGAGATTAACACACACTGGGTTATGATATCTAATATAACAAGCCTCTGCTATAAATCTATTTTAATTTCATATTTCACAGTGAGCATTGAATTGTATTTTTACCCAGTATCATTGTGGAAAAAATAGAGCTTAGATTAAAAAAAAAATTGACAAGTCAATGTTCTTCTTTTATCCACTTTTTTGTAGGAAAACCATGCACCTTGTTTTGCTCTCCTGTTGGAAAGGAGCAGTCTGTCCTTCTGTCAGAAAAGGTGATGGATGGAACTTCCTGTGGATACCAGGGCTTAGATGTATGTGCAAATGGCAGGTGCCAGGTAAGATATCCCTGAAACGCGACTCTACATGCTGTAGTGACCCTATGGGTCCACTGGGAAGCTTCGTCACATGCTGTAAAGCTTTGGGCTGAGAGTCCAGGGGGATTGGGTGGTTCAGACATGACTGGGATTGTAAGGCAAATTGAACTTGAAATGCCATGTCTCCATCTGTATAAAGATGAGTGAGAACCAGCAGACCCATGAATCCCATTGCCAGCTGAAAGATTTTTTTTAAGATATAGACTTAGATATCATTCTTAAAATTGGAACCCTTACACGTCAGAACATTCCAGAACAAAGAGTCAAACACTCCAGTTTTCCAGTTCTCTCCTCTCCTGAGACAGGAGTAACAAGCCATTAAAAATCAGTCATGTTTGTCATGTTCAAATATCTACCAACATAATAGAATCAATCAATTTTCAAATGCATCCTGTATTTTTAATAGTACTTTCTGTATTTACTCTGCTCTTAAAATGTTCATTTACATGAAGTTGTGTGATGTTTTCCATCAGTTTTTAGAAACAGATTTTCTGTCCACGAGCATCAATATATGCTCCGTTTTAAACAAACTTCATCCACTTAGTGCTGCCAGGATGTGTATGGGTGTAGGGTCATTTACTGGCCAAAGGGTAGCTTCCCAAGGGCTACCCTAAAATGTTACCCCTCAAAGAAAACATTGCTTCCTCCCCCGCAGCATCATCTATGAGTTGATCACAACTCTTCATCTAGGGGTAGAACTTCATGAGCATCTCTTCTACCCATGCTGGGATTTTGTCTTGCTTGATTTTATTCATTCACAGCTGCTATGAGTTAGTTAGTGTATGCCACTACCCTGCCATGTCCTGAAAACATTTTTTTTTTCTGGAATTATCCATTCTGGTTCTTTCCACCTCCCCTTCTCTCATGATTATTGGGCCTTGGGAGGATGGTATGGGCCTATTCTACCATCTACTACTGTAAAATAATTGTCTCTGATGGAAGTTAAGAGATGCACTACTCTGTGATTACAAAGATAACAACCTAGGGAGCAATTTAACACCATGTCCATTTACCAGAGTAATAGTAATAGGTTCTCTCCTTGGGTCTGTGACTACTCAGCCATGGGTTATTGGCTTTGTTAATGGTGGCTCACATAAATTCTATTTCTCAGGGTGAGCCTTAAAATCTGAAGCGGTTGATTATGCCCATAAAATTTTGACACTGTTGTACCAATGGTTTTATTTTGCCAGACACTGGAACTGTAGTTGTCGGCATTCACACTTGGATAAGACTGATGATTACTTTACTTCTCTGGCATCATGCATAGCACTTCCCTGCACCATGACCACTAGAGAGTAGACGTGGCATTCCCATGTGGACCCCAGCTGGACTTTTCCCTGTTCTATGACTCAAGAATGGCAAGCACTGTATGTTTAGGGTGTGAAAGTGACCAAAATCTTGGAAAGAGGTAGCTCATTTCTACCACTGAGCCTTGTTTTCTTTTCCTTCCTTCCTTCCTTCCTTCCTTCCTTCCTTCCTTCCTTCCTTCCTTCTTTCCTTTCTTTCTTTCTTTCTTTTTTCCTTCCTTTCTTTTAATTATTAGATTGCCAATACCATTATAAGGTAACTCCATTTAAGCTCCTCTTATATAGGCACAAATGTGTGTTTTAGGAAGTTTTTATACTACTAGGTCTCTTCATGCTTTTTGAAGGTCTTTGGTGCTAGTCTTCCCTCTCTTCAGGAAGTTACTACTCAACCATGCCCTCCTGTGCCACACCCCATTAACCATTCTTGCCCATTATTTTACATTCCCTCTTCCTACCACCTGAGTTGTATCTCTGCTCTCTTGTAAGCTTTCTCTCTCATCGCCACTTACTAGTTCCCAGGCTACTTCAGTTTAAAAACCTGTTTCTATAAGTTCAAAGCTAGCACCCACATATGATAGAGAACTGCCACAGACTGCTCAGTGGGTAATGGGTCTGCATGGAGACCAAGACTCAGATGACCAGGTCAGGAGTGGCTTCGGTGTGACAGACAGACACAAACACACTTGAAGAGGATTGCGTACTGCTGCAATTTTTACTTCAGATCATCAGGTTTTTAAGCAGAAAGTTCAAGGAACAGATCTTTGGCCACAATTCAAAAAAATTACAGATATTTTACAGAAATTAATGCACATCAATAATTCCCTTGAAACATGAAATCACAAGTACATAGCCAGGAGAACTCCTTCTATTTTGGCCTGCCTGTGGTCAGCTTGCCAGACACTTGGTTCACTGAGTTTAAAGAATAGTCATTGTTTTCGAACAGTAAACTTTCAACAGCATTGACAAGAACTCTTGCATTGTTTTATGGGCCCTAAGATCCCCAAAAGACAAGTTAGAGTTTTGTAGTAAATCCCACAGCAGCTTTGCTGTGGGTGGGCTATTTTCAGGCAGGGTCTCATTGGAGGCAAGTTCATACAGCTTTAACCCTATTAATTTCTCAGGCCTTGAGCTGACACCTGTTTGCTCAACCGGTGCCGTGGGTCTTGTGGTTGAGGGCACAGAGGACATTCATCTGCTGATCGCTGGTCTGCATCTCTTTCAATTCTTGAAACTATATCTAAATGTTCTGTAGGCTTCATTGGTCTAACAGTGGAGCTACAGGCCAAAACATTCATAATCAAAAATCATTATTGTTAACATAGCACAAAATACATCTAGCACCAGTTCCAAACAGCCAGCCAAGCAAGCACCTGCAGGACCACTTTTCCCCAGGAGGCGAAACCACATGTGGTGCGAACCTCTGAACAGGTAGCCATTGAGATTTCTCCACTGGGGCTGGTGTGGCATATAATGTTTATATACCTGGGTGTGCCTTATCTCACTCAAAATCTTTGCGCCTCCAATCATTTACCTGCAAAGTTCATAATTTCATTTTCCTTTATAATAAAATAATGTTCCATTGTGTAAATGTACCATAGTGTTATTATACCACTCATCAGTTTATGGACTTGGAGACATTTCATTTTCTGACTGTTGTGAATAGAACAGCACTGAACATGGATGACCAAGTGTTTCTGTAATGGGATACAGGGTTCTTTGGAGTGTGCCCAAGAGTGGTACTACTGCATATATGACAGAGTTAATCTAGCCTTTTGAGGAATTTCCACACTGATTTACATAGTGGCTGTACACGTTTGCCATTTTACTAACAGTGAGTAAATGTTCCCTTTTTACATACCCAAGCTAGCATTTGTTGTCATTTGATTTTATGATCTTGGCCATTCTGACTGTAGTAAGATGAAATCACAAAGTAGTTTTAACTTGCATTTTCCTGATATTGTGCCTGTTTAGTTTTTCATAGTATTTAACTTTAGGTTTTAAGTAATTTATATATATTTTACTCTAACCCATTCTTGAATATATAGCTAGCATATCCAAAGTTGGTTTTTTCCCAGTTTTCAGGTTGCCTCTTCATTTGACTTATTGTGTCCTTTGTTATATAGAAGCTCTTTTATTTCATGAGGACCCATTTACTAATTGTTAGTCTTAATACTTACGTTACCAGGGTCCCGTTCAGAAAGTCCTTTCCTGTGACTATCAATTCAAGTCTATTCCCCAGTTTCTCCTGTACCAGACTAAAGAATCAGGAATTATGTTGAGATTATTGACACTTACAGTTGAGTTTGGTACAGAGCAGGAAATGAGATTTTAATTACTTTCTTCTACATGTAGCTATCAAGTTGGACGAGAGCCATTTGTTGAAGGTACTGTCTTCTCTCCAATCTGTATTTTTGGCCTCTTTGTATTGGGCGCCTGTAGGAATGTGAATTATATCTGGATAATTAGTTCTATTCCATTGTTCAAGGTGTGTGTTTTGATGCTAACTCTATGCTCTTTTGATTGCTTGACTCTGTAGAATAGCTTGGATTTGGAAATTGTAACATTTCAGTAGTATTTTTATTCTTTAGATTTGTTTGTCTATCCTAGGTCTTTTGTGCTTTCATATACATTTTAAGATTGCATTTTTAATATCTGTGAAAATTTTCATTGGAAATTTGATGGAGACTGATATAAATCTATAGATTGCCTTTTGTAGGAATAACATTGTCACAATATTGATCCTAACAATTCATGATATATGGTTCTGGTGTATATCTTAATTTCTTCCCTCATAGTCTGAAATTATTCATTATATTGGTCTTTCACTTCCATTGATAGAAGTAATTGAAGATATTGTTTGAGGTATGTAGAAGGCTGCCTGTTTTGTGTATAATTTTTCATCTTGCTGCTTTTTCTGAGCATATTTATCAACTGTAGGAGTTTTAGGAGTTAGTGTAATGTTGGCTTTGTAAAAAGAATTTGGAAGCAGCCTTTACTCTTCTATTTTATGGAACAGTCTGAGAAACATCAGCTTCGGTTCTTCCTTAAAGGTCTGCTAGAACTCTACAATAAATCCACCTACGCCTGGGCTGGTTTGGGTTTGGAGGATTTTTATTGCAGCCTCAACCTTGTTATTCATGATGGATTTATTTAAATATTTATGTCTTCCTGGATTACTTCGGCATGTCAGAAGTATTAAGAGACTCCTCCATTTCTTTAGACTTTCCAGTTTTGTGGAATGGAGGTTTTGGAAGTGTCTTCTTCCCATCCTCTGTATTTTAATGGTGTCTGTTATAGTATCTCCTTTTTAATCTCTTATTTTATTGATTTGGGTCTTCTTTCTTTTTGTTAATCTGGCTAAGGTTTTATCAAACTTGTTTATCTTTTCAAAAAGCTATATCCTCTAATTGATGTTTTTTTTCATTTTATTTCATTAATTTCTGCATTGATCTTGATTATTTCTCCGTTTACTGTTTTGTGTATTTGTTGTTCCAAGACCTTACAGCATATCACTAAGTTGTTTATTCAGTTTTGATGTAAGCACCTCTTAGGATACTTTCTTGAACCCTGTAGATTTAAATATGTTACATTTTCATTTTTATTTTACTCTAATTAAGTTTTAACTGTCTCTTTTTATTTTTTAATAATCCATCCAGTGTTGTTTAATCTTCATGACTATATATTTTCTGATTTTTTTATTACTGTTAATACCTACTTTTACTTTATTGTGGTTAAATAAAATAAAAAAATTATTTGTTCTATATTTATTGAAAGATAATTTATATTTTATGTTCCACTATATTCTTTGTTTTGTTGAAGGTTCCATGAGCTACTGAGATAAACATGTATTCTCTAGTGTTTGGATGGTATGTTCTGTTAGAGTCATTTGATCTACAATATCACTAACCTCTACTATTTTATGCACCTCCCCACCCCAGATGATCTGTCCTTTCATGAGTGTTGATATTACCTAATACTAATGTGTTAGGGTTACTCTGTCCATTGCATGTAGAGGGACTTGTTTTTTAAAGTGTGACATATGGACGTTTATAATGTCTTCTTCTTGGAATGATCCTTTGATAAGTATGAAGTAACCTTCTGTATCTCTTTTAATTAGTTTAACTTCCAAGTCTATTTTGTCAAATATTAGAACAGCAACTACTTCTTGCTTTGTGGTTTCATCCTCTTAGAGAACTTTTACCCATCCTTTCCCTCTAAGAGGGTTTCTGTCTTTAGTGATGAGGTGGTTTTTGGTAACAGTGATCGCTCTTATTTGCTGTTGTTGTTTGTTTTCTTTTTATTGAAAATAGATTCTTTTCTGACACACTATATCCTGATTATAGTTTCTCTTTTCTCTACTCAACCAGTTCCTTCCCTTCTCCCCTCCCTTCCTGATCCACTCCATTTCTGTCTCTCATTTAAAAAAAAAAAGGCTTCTAGGAATAAAAGCTATCATATTGAAGTTGAATATGTCCGCCCAGCAGGAGGAAAAGAATCCCAAGATCAGGCATAAGAGTTAGAGACCCACTTGTTCCCACAACCAAGAGAGTTCATAAAAATACCACACAAAAGACTATAATACATATACAGAGGAGCTGCTATAGACCCATGTAAGCCCTGTGCTTGCTGCTCAGTCTCCTTGAGTTCATATGTTCCTGGCTTAGTTGATTCAGAGGGATGTGTTCTCCTGGTGCCCTCCATCCCCTCTGGCTCCTCCACTCTTTACTAGATGGAGACCTCTCATTCAGATTCTCTGCCTGCATAGTGTTTGGTTGTGGCTCTTAGTAGCTGTTACCATCTGCTGACCGAGGAAACTTCTCTGATGATGACTGAATATAGGCAGTGATATAAACATATCACAAAATATAATTGAATCGTTTTCTTGATAATTTTTTGTAGACTGTTTGGTTTTACCCTAAGTCTTTGGGCAATCTAGTCTCTAGTTCTTGGTTACCCAAGCAGTTCTGGGTATGGGTTTCTTTTCATAGAGTGGGCTTCAAGTCAAATCAGACATTGTTTGGCTATTTCCACAAGTTCTGCGCCTCCATTGCCCTGGGGTTTTAAGGAAGCAGGACAGACTGTAGGCCAAAAGTCTTGTGGCTGGGTTAGTGTTTACACTTCTACTTTGATGGCTGCAATGTGCCTTCCCGCACCAAAGCCACCAGTACATGTGAGAAAAGGCCCCACGGAAAAGACACCAACTCCACTTCTCCATGTTCAATGAGTTGTATAGGTGTTATCTTTGTGAATGGAGCTCCACTGTCAGTTTGTGGAGAGCAACTGTCTTCTCTTGTCTTTTCCACAGCCTGGGTTGTTTGGGGTTTCTATGGGATCCTTTGTTCAACAGCTCAATTGAATGCAACTCAGTCCAGCTGTTGGAAGCCTCATTTGGTGAAAAAAAGATGGCCAGTTAAGACTCAGCGTCCTCCATTATTAGGAGACCTCATCATGTCTCCAATTATTATCATATTCATATGTTTAAAAAGTTCCCACTGTGCTAAGTTTCCATATTGTCCATCAAATTCCCCTCAATTTCAGCTGGCTCACCCCACATTCTCTCCCTCTACTCTATTTCTCCTCCCTACCCAATCGTCCCATTCCTATCCCCACCTGTCCCAAGCTCACCCCTAAAATCTATTCTATTTGCTCCTCCCAGGGGAGATCTATTATTTCTTTTAGACCACTCCTCTTTACCTTATCTCTCTGGGTCTATGGATTATATCTTATCATTTGCTTAATGCTTAATATCCAGTTTTAAGTGGATACATGCTTTGCTTGTCTCTCTGAATCTGGGTTACTTAACTCAGTATGATTTTCTTCTAGTTATATCTAGAAATTTGCCTGCAAATTTCAAGATGTCATTCTTTTAAACAGCTGAGTAATACTCTATTGTGTAAATATACCAGATTCTCTGCATCTGTTCTCTGATTGAAGGGCATATAGGTTGTTTCCAGTTCCAGAGTATTGTGAGTAAAACCACAATGAACATAGTTGAACAAATGTCCTTGTGATAGGATAGAGTATCCTTTGGGAATACCCCCCAAGAGAGGTAAAGCTAGATCTTAAGGTAGATCAATTCCCATTTATTTATTTTTTTTGAGAAACTACCATATTGATTTCTATAATGTCTATACAATGGAGGAATGTTTCCCTTTTTCCACATCCTCAGCATTATGAGCCTTCACTTGTATTATTAATCTTAGCCATTCAGACAGGTGTAATATGGAATCTCAAACTAGTTTTGATTTGCTTTTCCCTGGTGGCTTAGGATGTTGAGCATTCTTTAATCGTTCCTCAGCCATTTGCATATTTCCTGTATTGGGTACTCTCTATTTATATCTGTACCCCTGTTTTGAATTGGATTGATTCTTTATGTCTAGTTTCTTGAATTCTTTCTGATAACCTGTGTCATTTGAAAGGAACTCATAGTTATTAAAAGTTGGGCATTGATTCCTGTCATTTGTTGATTTTATAGTGCTTATGTTTTTAGATTTTTTTATCACTTACTTAATGTTATCTTTTCACTATTCTTTCTTGTACATGCTTATTGTTGTTTCAATCCAAAGTATTCCTTTCAGTGTCCTCAGAAGTACAGGATTAGTTGTTACACATTCTTCTAACCTGCCTTTACCATAGAATGTTTTTTCTTAGTCTTTTGTTTATGATAGATATTATGGCCATAGTTTGTTTGTGTTGGAATCTGGAATCTTTAAAAACTTGGAGAATAATGATCCGAGTCCCTTCAGTGTCTTAAAATCTCCAATTAAAACTATGTTGAGCCTGCCTCCTTTTTCTATTACTTGGCCTTTCTTGAAGCTTTCAAAACCCTTTCTTTGTTCTGTACATCCAGTGTTTAGATTATTATAACATGGGGAGTTTCTTTTCTGAGCCTGTCTATTTGACGTTCTGTGTGATTGCTGCAAATTGATAAGCATCTCTTTCCTTAGACTGGGGAATTTCCTCTTATGATTTTCGTTCGATATAATCTCTGGACATCTGACCAGGGTTTTGTCAAATTTCTATACCTTGTCTTCTTCAAGCCTCAATATTCCCTCTTCCATTTAACCTATTTTATGGGAGGCTTTCTTCTGAGTTTTTTTTAAATCTGGCTTACTAAATTTTTCATTTAAAGTTTTATTTCATTTGGGTTTTATTCATAATCTTTATTCCTTTATTAAAATGTACTTTTGTATGTGGAATTGTTTTCCTTATTTTATTCAGTTATTTTTATCTTCATGGTCTTCATTCTGACCTTTATTCATATCCTCTTTGTATTTGTGAACATATTCATAACTGCTCTTTTGAAATAATTGTATTTGGTATCATGTCAGTTTTTCTCAAGGAACATTAATATTAGAGTACAGGAATATGCTTTCTTGCCTATTTGGCTTTTGTGATTTTGTTATGGGACCTAGGTACCTGAAGTTAGATCATTGGTAATGTACTTTGTTATGCATATCTGTCCCAACTATGGTAGAGTGGGCATTTGAATCTCATTTTGCTGTTACTTAAATTTGTCTGCTTTTAGACCAACTGGTTGACTTTCAGCCTTTGGTCCAAGCAGTGTTGAAGTGCATCTGGAGTATCAGATGTTCTCTTAGGCTCGCTAGGTCGGTGCAGTGTAGAGCACAGGAACTAACCTTACATGGAATGGTCAGGTTCCCACTGAAGATTCCCAGAAATCTGTGAAGGCTCACAGGGTTCTATTAGTGGTCCTTAAGTTGCAGGGGCTAAGTGTGTGTGTGGGGGGGGCATGTGTTTCCTGGAGAAGCTGTATAGGACTGTATGACTGGCCCTCCAGGGCTGCATTAGTGACAGGGTGGAGAGTCACTACATGATGGAGGTGCACAGGGCCCCTGGTCCTCAGGCAGTGTTGTCGAGGTTACTACCTGGAGGAGGAACACAGAACTGTGTATGGGCTTTTACAGTGAGGGCTGCAGGCCCTGGAGAATACTGCAACTTTTGATATATTCCCTTCTTTTCTTACAGAAAGCTGGTTGTGATGGTTTATTGGGATCTCTTGCCAGGGAAGATCATTGTGGCGTATGCAACGGCAATGGAAAGTCATGCAAAGTCATTAAAGGCGACTTTAATCACACCAGAGGGGCAGGTAACTGTTCTTTATTTTTCATACTTAATAAACTGTAGTGTCTTTGTGAACAAAAATTAGATTAAATTGGGTTTAGAGATTGCAGTTCTCATTTGTTTGACTGAAGACATTTTCAGTGATATTTGTGATGACATACAATATATGTGATATGAGCCAGGAACTTGAACTTGCTTATTTCTCAATAATGAAAACGTGAAGTCATGTGTGTGTGTGCTGTGTGTGTGTGTGTGGCTGTGCACGCACGTTGGGGGGTGTTGACACAGGCTAGAAGAGAATGTTTGATTGCCTGCAGCTGGAGTTACAGGTAGTTGTGAGCTGTTTGAAAAGGGTGCTAAGATCCAAACTTGGGTCTTTTGAAAGAGGAAGCAAGAACTCTTATGCTCTGAATCATCTCTCCAGCCTCTGTTTGTGACTGTTTTTTACCACCATCATTGATGTGCTTACATTAACATTTCACTTAAATTCTCTACTTTAAAAAAGCTCTGATGATAAAATATGAATTAGTGATGATGTGAGGAACAATCAGTTCATGTTGGACAATCAAGGAAAACTGAAGTCGTTTCAAGTAAGGGGGTCATTTTGGAAGGAAAGTCAGATGAAACTTTGTGTGCTTAAACGCACATGTTCCTTTTGCTCTGCTCTAGCTGAGTAAGATAAGCAACTGAATCTTCCAGTACTCATTTAGGAGAGACAAGGTGCACTCAGCTGAAACAGAGCCTCAACCCGTCAGTTACAGAATTGTTAATGAAATAACCAGCCCAGCTGTTCCCACAGTTCCCACAGTTATAACAAGGGATGCCTTACAATACAGAAGTTCAATTATGATCTTAAAAGAGCAAGAATATAGCATAGCACCATGTTTCTAAAGAACATTTGAAGAACATTTACACAGTTGGTACACATGTGACTCATGTCTGGAGAACGTTGATGTGCACCAAGCTTCCAGCAATGTATTTCGTGATAATAATGCTTCATTTTCTCACAGAAACACCACTGAAATCTCTGTGACACTTTTCATTCTGACTGATGGGATGTAGACAGATATTTGTTTCCTGTTAATTGCTCTCAAAGCCTTTTATTTAAATGCCATATTACAATCTGTCATATATAAACCACTGGTACCTAAATTATTAGGAATATCCCTGCATAATGTTGTCCTTGACTGTTCCCCAGGATCACCTGCCAAATAGTTTCCTTCCTTTTCTGAATTAAGGTAATAAGTTTCTAATGGTTGCAAAGCTATTTTCCACAGCAACACAGTTGTGGATCTAGCTACCTCCTCTTAGTTTTGCTAGATGAACAGCAATCAGGTTGAATGTTAGGATTAGTAAAAAAGCTGTGTGTTTTATTCTTACGACTCCTTCGGTGATTCTTGCCATGGTGCATTGAGTGGTGTGCCTTGGTGAGATGCTTGTTATGATTTGTCAGTTCTGAACAGTTGGGAATTATACATTCATTTGGATTCCTTTTCTCCATTATATTTTAATTAAATGAGAAAAATATGGTGGCCATTTCTGTCCATCACTCCAGTCTCAATTAGCATCATCATGAAAAGTCGATTGCTGTTTGTTTACTTAATAGTGAAGCATTAAGAAATGTTGAAGCATTGCATTACTTAGGAATTTATGTTTTTTAAAAAAGCTGTGCAAGTTCTTAGTTATATGACAAACTCCATCTAGTTATGATTTTAGGAATGCTGTCTTCATTTCTCTAAAGACTCCTTTATCACCACAGTTAATGAACTTCCTAGAATTTCTTAAGGGATTTGCAGGCTTCTTATGCAGATGGCCATGCACACTCTAGATTCTGTGTGAGTAGCACATGTACAGATGCATGTGGGTTTGCTCAGTCCTCATGCTTTGTGTGGTGTTTGTTAAATCCTTTCTGTTGGAGCTAGAAAATAAACATGGGAGGTATTATTTTTCCCTTAGTAAATTTCTTGCATCTTTCAGTGAGACTTGTTTAGCCAAGCACTAGCTTCTTAAATGATTGAATGATAGCTGGTATGTTTGGTCTGTTGAGACGTGATATGTACCTGGTAAACAATACTGTTTAGCTGTCAAATTGTGACTCTATGTATAAGAAAACAAATATACTGGTTTAAGTTACAAAAGTGTGCTCTTCGAATTTTTAATTGTTTGGTTGATTCCTACAGGAGCTGGGAAGTCATGGTCTCATGTAATTTATTTTATAGAATAGGAACTGTGCATCATAGCAGGAAATGGAGAGTGAGATAAGACATTGTGACAGTGCAATGCAGGTTGGGTAGCCATTCTTGAAAATGATCGATAAAGTGTTCTACATTTTAGAATTGTTTAATGTAGTGAATATTTGTATATAAATTGCCAGTTGACTATCAATAATCTCAAACTCTAAAATCTCTGCTGCTTGCTGGCCAGCAAGTCCCACTGGATGAGTGAGCTCCAGATTTAATATATGACTCCATCTCAAAACAATAAGGTAAAGAGTGACTGAGGAAGATATATCAAGTCAATCTCTGACCTATGTATGTAGGTGCATGTGTGTCACACACACACACACACACACACACACACACACACACACACACACACACACAGTGCATGCCTTTATTTTATCCTTGCCAAGATAGACTACACATTACTTTATTACTTATGCTGAGCAACTAATATTTTTTTAAAGAATTATAATAGTTAATAGACAGGAGAAAACTTTGAAATCATCTCTTTGCCTTTTTAAAGCCTCTAGTCAGATTTCAGTTATATACACGAATTTGCACAGAATGTTTAAAAAGTCATGTCAATTTTAGAAGAACAATTAAGCTAAAACTAGGCTTCTTTATCCCTGATCTTCACTGAGTGGAACCTCTATTCTTTCTTTTCCTGCATATTCTCTCATTTTATTCCACCTTGGTTTACATTCCTTCAAGTATCATATCCATGACCATAGCTGGAAAATTTTTTTCTGAGTACATTCAATTGTACCCCCCCTTTTTTTTTTAATCTTTGTGACACCTGTGGAGGTGACAGCAGACCTCTTGCTGTGGCCCTACACCTGACTTACTTCTCTCCAGCTTCATTGTCTAATTGTTCATCTCCCAGGGAATCTTGTACTCTCTTCCTGAGTTCAGTCGCCCCAGGGACAGTTCCAGGCCAACTGTGTTGTTTCGGGTGCTTTTCTTCTCTGCTTTTTCTAGCTTGAAGAATTCCCAGAGCATACTTTCCCCGGGTTGATTTTAGTTTGTCCTACTATGTCTGTCTCTAGGGAGGCTGTGCCATTGGGCTTCTTCCTTTGCTCAGGGTGCTTCTTGCAGTACAATCACCTTCTTACCTTCTCAGTAAATATCTATGCTTAGTCTTTCCAAGAAACTTCACCTGAAATCATGGCAGCTGTATAACGAAGCATTTTCCCTCCACAGCCTTTGAAACATGGTAGCGGTAACTAAAGCCAAAGGCGTTGGGGGGTTGGGGGCGAGTCTATTCGAAGTGTTTTATAAGAGCCCCAGATTCATGGCATATTTTACTCACTCTTACAGGTTATGTGGAAGTGTTGGTGATACCCGCTGGGGCAAGAAGAATCAAAGTCGTGGAGGGGAAGCCAGCACATAGCTACTTAGGTAACAGGTGCCACAGTCTCACAGGAGCTTAGTAGGAGCCCAGCTCACCGCTAAGGGATAAAGCTCTAGGTTTCTAGGTTCATGCTTGAACTTTCCAGAAAGTTTCTCTTCTAATATTCAGCAAGAGTTTCCATTTCTCCAAGGAAGTCCAGGAACAAAAGCAATTTTGTTTTCTGATGAAAGAGTGTAAAGTACTTCCAAATGTTAGTTCATGATAAAAATCTAAAAGACTCATTTAATGACTTTGTCATGCTTTATTCCAAATATATGTATATATAATGCAACCCATTAGCACACTTATTCCATGTGTATACGTGTGTGTGTGTGTGTGTGTGCAAAAACATATATTCCATGCATGACTACACAGGTATTTGTTGTGTGCAATAATTGTTTTAGAAATAAGATATCTTGTTGCTCAAAAGAAGCCATGCACAGTTAAGAGGATTTGACTTGTGTTGAGATTCTCTGTCTTGCTTCACTCCAGGAAAACTCACCTATGGAAAAAAGAATATCTTTAAAAATTTAAGCATTGCTTGCAGGAGACACTAGAGTGGATTCTTTGATATATCTTTATTACATATTTTTATTGATTATTCACTAATTTCACATCATACATCACAGTCACACCCACCTCCCAGTCTTCCCAGGTCTACCCGCCCCCCTCCCCACACACCTTATAACCTCACATATACACACAAAAAAGAGAGACTCCAATGTGTGTTTTCATATTTTAATAATGTCAGTCACTTTTTAATATAACAGAGAAGGTATCACAGATAGTGGAATTAAGTAGGATGAAGTCAGACAGGGGACCAAACAAAATTTGAGCACTGAGCTTTAAATTATCATTTAAAAATATTTTGGAACCTTTCCTTGAGAAAAGTGATGCCCTTATTATTCTTAACTTCACCATAAATGTCACAAGAGGAAAACCCTTTGTATATGATGAACAAGCCTTCTTACATGATGTTTCTACTCTTCAGTATAAACAGTAGCCTAGACTTGTCTTTGAATTATTTTTCCAATTAGGATTTGCTTCCATAGGGGAGAACTTGTGAGGAAAAAAGGACAGTAAAAGAAGCCCTTGATTATGTGCAATTTTCATTAGTTTGTTATTACATGTGTTAATTTTATCTGATTTACTTATTTTGGTTTTTAATGTATTTAAGTACAAGATGATCATCCTAAATCCATATACCCAGTTTTGGAAGATAGTGTTAGATGATTGAGACACATTCATTTAATAGATAGCCATCTATCACACAATGTACATTTTCTTTATTCCCAAGCTTCAACAATATATAGATGTCTCAGTTTTTTTCAAGTCTATAGAATTTGAGCTGGTATGAGTTTTAATAACTGGGCAAATGCAGCTAAATAAGACAGTTTTGCAAATAAGACACCTTCATGCTGCCTCTTCCATGTCCTCCAACTTTTTTTCTTTATTTTTCTGTCTGCCTGCATAGTTACTGTAGTTAACATATTCTTCAAGGTCAACAAATGACTTTTTTTTTAAATCCCATAGTCACATTATTTGGCATGTAAATAATAGTCTGTTTTTTTCTTAGTTCCTTAAACTCTTTTCTTTTGGTGTCTAGTCCATGGCTTTTTCTCACTGGGTACCCCCATTTACTGGTACCCTTAGCTGGACCCTGAACACAGTCTCCAAACGTTCCCATATGTTGGGGCTTTGGACTAAAACCTTCTCTCTTGTTGGCTTTATTCTGTCCCCAGAGAATCTCTTTTGTAACTGGTCTTTCTTTGGACCACCAGCTCCCAAACAATGACACAGAGACTTCTTACTACATTTGAAAACTTAACCTTAGCTTGGGCTCATTCTCAACTAACTTTTAAAACTTAAATTAACCTGTTTATATTAATCTATGTTTTGCAAAGTGGCTCATTATGTCTACCCCATACTGCACATACTACTCCCTCCATAGCTTATTGGCAAATCTCCCCATCTTTGATTCCTCCCCAGAGTTCCTATCTCTGTTCAGAAGTCCTGCCTATTCTCTCCTGCCTAGCTATTGGCTGTGCAGCTGTTTATTAAACCAATCAGAGGTGCCTTGGCAGAGACACATCTTCACAGTTTACAAAAAAGTTTTTCCCAAACACTCTTCTAGAACTGTTATATGTGTATTTGTTGGAAGTCATCAAAAATCTTGTTTTAATGAGATAATTGGTTTCTGCCCCTAGCTGAATATGTTCTTTGCTTATTTTCTACACCATGACAAATATACTTCCCTATGTTTTGTAACAGTTGACACAAACTTTGGTGCATAAAACATCAGAAATAAATCTATCCTTCAGAGTTCTGGCATCCAGAAATCCAAAATCCATTTCAGTGGACTAAATTAATATGTTAACATTGTCCTTGAAAAAACATGGAAGGGTACCACTCAGTCCCCCTAGCTTCAGGCAAGTGCCAGCACTGCTTTGTTTGTGGTGGCATCACACCACCAGCTGCCTCCTTCAGTGTTTACATCTGCCTGAGTGGCCTCTTATAAAAACAGGCATGATGGGTTTTGTGACCGCCATCATTCTGCAGGTCAATTTAATGTACCATACTAGGAAGTTCCCTCCATCTTCTCAGGCTGCAAAGACAAAATACGAGACTGGAAAGTCTAAAATTTTTCAGTTTTGGGAGCTGGGCAATCTCACCTCTTTCCTGCTATTGATAGTTATACATACCTAATCTTTTGTTATTGCTACTGTTGTTATTAAAAGAACATCCAGTCCAAATTAGAATCTTATTATCTGTCTTAAATTCCTACTTATAATTATTGTCAGTTCTCAAGATGACATGTGTTCATCTAAAAAACACAAATGCTACATGTAACCCAAATGACTACTGTTCCTTTCTTTACTAAAGTAATGAAAAGTGTAGAGTACAGAATGTAAGCAAGGTGACCAGCAGAATCTACCCATCAGTAGAGGAGGAATGGGGGAAAGCAAGGGCTTCCAGAGACACTGAAGTAGTTGAACTGAAACATTGAAATGTGGAGAACTAGTGAGGATTCTAGGATGACTTCTAGGTTTGGGTGAGGAGTGATAGAGAGCACATTGATGAGGATAAAGAGAAGTCACAGTGTTAAGGACCCAGATTCTAAAGAGAAAAAAAAGTCTCACAAAAGGCACCAAATCTGACTTTGTAATTTCACACATGGGGCACTAGGGCAAACATCTCACTAAAAATAATTTGAAATTGGCAAAAGACAAAGCAGCCCTCCCTTTTAATAGTTACCTCTTAATTTAATTAGTTAAAAATGCTGCAACAAAGAGCCACAGCCTGAGTGGGTTATAAATAATAGAATTTGCCTCTCTCTGCTCTTAAGGCTGGAAGTCAGAGTGCAGGAGACCAGCCCGGTTGGGTTCCGAGGAGACCCCTTCAGGAACTGGAAATCACAATCATGTAAGGCTTCTGAGTCCTTACATGACAGAGAAAGAGGAAGGAAGGTCTCTCAGGGCTCTTACAAGAACACTAATCTCATTTATGAAGATGGTGCCCTAATGACCTCAGCCATCTCTAGTTAGATCCCATGACCCCACTTCCTAATCAAGTTACAGTGTGGAGTAGGGTTTTAACGTGGGAACTTGGAAGGACAAACATCAGCCTGTAACATATCTGAGCAAGAGGGAAAGTAAGAAGTCCTAAAAGACCACAACTACAGAGAGGACTGGAAGCCTACGGAAGTATCTATCACCTGAACCCTTCATCCAGTAACTGAAGTCAGACTCTGAGAACCAGGCTCATGTTGTAGAGAAAAAACAAAGCAAAGGATGCGACAACATAGCCCTCATAGGAGGCTACCACTTGATGTGGGACTTCAAAGGATTCCAAGTTTTGTGTGATGGAAAGGCAGGAATGTAATTATACATGGGTGGAGGAAGGGAGAAGTGTCTACATTAACATTAGTCTGAGACAGACAGGGACAAACAACTTCCCTGAGAATTTGCAAAGCAAAGCAAACTCATATATGTGTTGCACCCACTTCATCTAACTTTGAAGCCACAAACCCTCAGGACCATCTTTCTTAATGCAGTATCCATATCACTGACATGTACTAATTGAAGCACCTTCTCTAAGCAATCTCCCTTCAAACCAGACCTCAGATGGCTTCAGTAATTCAACAGATGAAATATTAAAAATAACCAAGAAAACAGAAAGAATATGCACACTGTGAACCAAACACCACATTGAATAAGAATGTACAGAATCAATAAACATTGTGTCACACGCAGAAAATATGAACAGAATTTCCTAAATAATAAGCTTATTTATCTTTTTTAGGAAACCATTGAGAAAGTAAAGAGAAAAGCTATGATCTCAGAGAGAATAATTTCACATGGCTTCAAAAAGCCTCTATTCCAAAAATATATAAAAATGTAATTTTCTGAGTATTTATAAAGTCAAATAAGTATTCTTGATTAGTATAAAATATTAACACATTTAGATATATTATCCATATGTGACAATTTTTAGTATATTTGAAGAACCCGGTATTTACTATTTTGACTAAGCTATTTTGTCTAAAATTAGTAGCAGTTCTATTTTGATGGCTAAACATTGCAGCCTTATTTTGGGAAGGCCTTTTAATCTTTATTTTTTTATATATACCATGTATTATTTTTATGAAACTCCCCATATAGATATTACAAATGAGAATTTATATTTTCATATATTCTTTGATGGTTGAAATTGTTTTGGTAATTGTTTTCTGCAGGGAATAATTTGTTTCATTTGCCTTGTCAAAATAGGTGGCTTTTCTGCTATTTTCTTATTGTACCATCTCCCAGGACAGGGTTTGGGCTCTTAGTTCTACTACTGTTACCTTGTGTCTGGTTTTCTTGATCAGTTTAAGTTTTATCAGTTATTTGGTCTTCAAATAACGAACTTTTTGTGTCACTGGTTGCTTCCACTGTTAATTTATTTCTGCTTGATTCGCTACTTTGTTGTTTTCTTCTATTTGTTTTGAATTTTAATTGCTCCCTTGCCATAGATAAAAACAGTAGAGCAGCTTTAGCTTTCTTCTTCCTGCTATGACACTTAAGAGCCACCAAAGCTTTAGCTGAATTCCACAGTTTAAGTTATCATAGCATCTTTGTGGTTTCTGCTTGGATCTATGAGTTATGTTTGAATAGACAATCTGTAGTTACTTTGAGATACTTATTTAGGTTTCTATTAAGTGTTTCCAGTATTAAGCCTTAGGATAAAGGAATATACTCATTTAGGTGTGAAATGAGACTTAGTCTATCACCTTTGACCTAAAGGAGTTATATTGAAATTTTCAGCTGCAGTCTTCATTGCCAGTATGATTCAAGTTTTCTACAAACTTACATATATTCCTTTTGTCTGATCAATTAGAGAAAGAGGAATGGATTTTTTTCTCTCACAATCAAATCAGTAGTTACTTTATACATTTGATGCTTTATTGTATATTTCATATTGTGATATAACTTTGATAAATTTTATATATCGTCTAAGAATTTTGTGTGTGTGTGTGTGTGTGTGTGCGCATGCGTGCGTGTGATAGTGGTACATGCACATGTATGCAGAGTTGAATCCAATTGTGCACAGGCATGTGGAGGCCAGGAGATTATGTTAGGTGTGCATGTGTGTGCATGCATGTGTGTTTGTATGTGTGTGTGTGTGCAGCCTGTTGTGTCTTATATGTATCTGTAGTTAAGGCTGGATAAGCTATGGGAGTGTGTCCCTGGAGAGGACATTATTTGCTTGTAACTCTTTGTCTAGAGACAGAATCTTGCAAGATTTCAACTGGTGTTGTCATTGTGCACGTTTTATTTACACCGCCAGATTGTTGAGAGTTCATGGCTACAGCTTTCCTGTCATATGCAGAAACTCACATCATGTTCCTCTGCTCTTGGTATCTTCTCTCCTCTTCCTCCATGATGTTCCCTGAACTTTAGGTTTATATGTGATGCTGTAGACGCATCACGTGGTGCTGGGCATCTAACAGCCAGTTCTCTGTATTCTGACCATTTGGGATTTCTGTAACGGTTCCCATCTGCTGCAAAAAGAGGCTTCATTGTTGAGGGGCGAGAGCTGCATTTTATGCAATTTTTAAAATGTTCACGAGTAACAATTTCTTCTTCTTTCTGGCTATTCTAAACTATGTTTTTGCAATCACTGTGTTGCCTGTGTGGCTTTGTGTGTGTGTGTGTGTGTGTGTGTGTGTGTGTGTGTGTGTGTGTGTGGCTTTGTTTGTGTGTGGGGGGGCTTTGTGTATTTGTATATGTCTGTGTCTGTGTTTTCCTCCTGAGTTCCTTGCAATGTTTAAGACATGTGTTGGGAGATGTTTTTTAAAGAAAATTAAAATACCTTTAAACACTTTCAAATCCTTTGTACATCCTTGTTCCCTTTCTGGAATTCCAGTCACTCCAGTGTCATCCATACGGGACTTCCCACATACCACCATGCTTTGTTTGTGTCATCAGGTGTCTGTTCCCTGAGCTTTAGTTCCTTCCCATGAATGTGTCTCTGTCTAATATGTTTTTAAGCATGCTCACTAAGTTCAGTAATTGGTATGCTTTCCAGTTCTAAGACATTTGATTGAGTATTTTCCAGCTCCCATTGCTTTCCAGTACCACATACCTTCCTATAAACAAATGTGTATGTTTAAAGTGTTAATGCATTAGTTCACTATATGTAAGACTCTTTAATCTCATTTTATTCCTGATGCTTCCCTAATTATTATAAGTCAATTTTGTGGTGGCCACATAACCAGCAAGTTTTTAATTGGGTGTTGAACGTGATTGACAAAGGATGGATGAGTGGTGATGTTACATTTTCTCTATTACTGAGTCTAAACCTCATTTTGCTAGAGTTAATTTACATCAGGATCAGCTGCATATGTGTTTTAAAGTTTTGACTGAATTGACTCAGTTTTCTTTGATATGAGGTCTGTTAAATCTTTATTTTTGTTGTCTTCGTTATTTATTTAGCTACCTGCCTCTTTAGCTTCTCTATAGTCAAAAGCAACTCATCTTGGAATTACCTACCATTTGCATTTTGCTCCATACTTATTTGAACTGAATAGTCCAAAAGTCCTTAGGTTCTTGGCAGTTGTTCTTTTCCCAGTTTTGAAGAGTCACACCCAATTTGTTTGAAGTTGAATATTCAGCTATAAGGTCAGAAGTCCCCTATAAGTGCGTTGGGAGTTTGGGGCTTTTTGTTTGTTTGTTTTGTTTTTTGTTTTGTTTTAATTCACTAGTCTCCAGTGGTCCATAAAACAGATGCCAACTGTCTCTGCCAGTGTGTACTCCATTCTTTGTGCCTCCCCCTTTGCATAAAGCCTACCCAGTCTGTGCCCTGCATAAGACCAACCTTCCAGTGGGCAGTCTGGAAAATATCCTCAGGAAGACTGGGAAGCAATCTTAGAGATTATACCAGCTTTGTTCTCCACCCCCAGTCATAAAGTTTCTCCCTACATAGTCTAGGGAGAAACAGAGAAGTTCTACTGATTGCCAGAAGCAAGATTTTCAAAAAATGTATTTTTTAATTTAATGAAGTTAAACAAAAATAGTCAAGAAACACGATATGTACAACTCCTGGTTCTGAATGAAGTGACTCTTAAGCCAGTAAATTGGGTGGATTTGCATGTACATGTGTATGCAATTTTCTGGGAAATGTTTGACAGCCAAGACGTGAGTAAATTTTGGTTATCATATTCTGTAAACTCCAAGAGGAGTTTTAAGGCATTCTTATTAGAGATTTTCAGAAACCGTGAATTGATCCTTTTAACCTGAGATATAAGCAAGGAACTGGGAAAATATTGATGCATGTGCAACATTAGACAAAAGTATTTCTCAAAATATTTAATGCAAATTTACAAAAATATAAGCAAATGATAAACCTTATAAACCTATCCATTAATAGTTTTCCTCTTTTCTCCAAAAGCTTTAACATTGTCTAAGGTATGTCCATTTATTGGTTATAATGGACACTGGCAATGTTTGAGATATTTCTATCAATATATTTTACTTTCAATATGGGTTAACAGACATTAATCTCATAAAACTAAGGATATGTATGCCTGTTTAGCTTCCCTTTATGATATTTTATGGTAAGAACTATATTGTAGGGAAGATTGATGCGGTAAATTTCAGTACTTTCATAAGCTTGTTGCTTGTGTTGCTGGGAGTACAAGCAGCAGAGTAGCTTTTGGTGGAGATAGAACAAATCATTGAAAACTCTTGACTTCAGTAGCAACAAGGAAAGTGACTGAGAATTTGTATCAGAGTAGGAAGATACAGTAAATTCTTTTAACAAGATAAGGTCAAGATGATACCCATCAGTAGTGTTGTTCACACTCATCTTGTACTTCATCTTTTTATAGCTCTTCGAGATGCTAGCAAACAGTCGATAAACAGTGACTGGAAGATAGAACATTCTGGAACATTCAATCTAGCTGGAACTACAGTCCATTACATAAGACGAGGCCTGTGGGAGAAGATCTCTGCCAAAGGTCCTACAACCACACCTTTACATCTCCTGGTAAGAGGAAGAAATTCAAGTAGTGTTGCAGAAAGTTTCTCATGGCAAAGAAATTGCTGATCTCTCCTCTCTCCCCTCTCTGCTTTTCTTCTTCACTTTCTCCTCTTTCCCCCTCCTTTTCTCCCTGCTCCCTCTCTTCCCCCATCTGTTCTTAAAATCAGAATAGTCGGCATTTAAAATTGTTTAAGAGATATATTTGCAGGAACTCTAAAATACTTTAAATCATGGTACCTAGAATTAGTAATTGTTAAAAGTAGACCAAGATGTTCTTGGGAATTAAAAAACTGACAGAGGAAATCGATCACCACCAAGGAATAATGAACTCTTTCCCCCTAAAAGCATCACTTGCTAACCAGAATAGATATTCATCAAGACAGAGCCACAGCACGGGGATTACAGCAAGCCAAGTGCACTTAATGGGACTCATCTGTGTCTGCAGAATGTACCTTTGATAACACATTGTTTTGAGAAGAGGGATTTGGTAAACACATCCTAAGAGAACTCTCAGTCTCCTTACTGAGTTTCTCACTAGGTTAATGGATTACTCTAAACTCTGAACACTGCACAGTTTCAAAGGTTGGAATTCTAATGCTCTTCACCATGTATCAAAAGCCCAAATGTGCATTAAGAGAGAACTGAAAGGGAAGGACTAGAGCAATGGGGTTGTGTCTGGGTTGCTGGGTTATTCCTGCACTTTTTTGTCAAGACACTGAGAGCTGATGGTTAAGGACTCAGATGAAAGACCCTATCGAGTGAGTTTTTATTCTGTTGCCCAAAAGTCTAAAATTCAAAGACCTCAACACTTCTCTGCACACCCAAGCACAGAGAAACACTCAAACACAATGGACTCACTCGTTTGTAGTAAAGTGTGTCACATCATTTAATATTTCACAGAAGTTGAACTGGTCTTTCTTTAGCTATCAGTATCTCTATTGCTTCAGATCACACAATGGCCCGTTGCTTGTCTTATCTTGATGGACCTGTTGTTTGGGGCTCTTTAAATGTGCCTTCTGATGCACTTGGTTTATGTTGGAACCTGAGACCCACATGTTTCCCACAATTCCTCCCTGACATCACTGCTGCTGATTCAGAAACCATGATTCGAATTTCTAGGCTTCATATATCTGTAGTCCATTTGCTTTAACAGGAATAAAAGGCCAAAGTGAGCCAACTGTGTGTGTACTTTCTGTCCAGTATAAATAATGCATCCACTGGGCACTACGGATAGGAAGCTGACCAGAGGACTTTGCATTTGATCAGAGCATTTAATCCACACGGTCACACTGTGTATGAAGGTTATACAATATATACAATGTTGTCAAACATGGTTTCATTTTCACTAAGACTTAGTGCTCAGATCTGTCTCTTCTGTATAAGTATTGAGTAATAAATATACATTGTCTCCTCACAGTTCCTTTGTATGCTTTTTGATAATTTCAGTTAGAAGATGGTCTCTGTCCTATGCTGTCTAGAGAAAGAAGCAAAAATATCTATATCATGGGGAATATACTTCTTTAACTAAATGCTATAAAGTAACATCAATAGCAAGCATTTTCAATGATTTGATATTGAAAAACACTGACATATGCCTGCATTCTGTAACCACATACATGAGTTTTAAACTACTTAAAAAATAACGCAAGACTGAGACATATAACAGTCTTTGTTTACAGTCTGAAAACAGCACATGCCAGAACCCAGAGTCAGAGACTTTTCTTACAGCAGAGCCCTTAATCTGACTAATAATTGCCAAGGCTTTTCCTGGAATCGTGGATCATAATTAGCTCAGTGAACTAGGTCCAAAAGAAGGTATGTGTGTGACCTGAATTTATTTGGTAATCCAAAGGAAACTGTAATTCTAAGATATTTCTCCTTAATGACTATTGCAGATTGAAAACTGGTACTGAGTGGAAAGGCAATGTCTTTGCTGCCATTCCTCAATATGTGCCCTTGACTGTAACATGCTCACACTTTCCTTTTGCAAAGGATTCTGCCAAAGTCAAATGATTTATAAAAGAGCTCGTGATTCTGTGACCAATCACTCAATTCTCAATGTGTTAGATGGTCAATGAAGTTTGAAGTTCTATCCTTGAAAAGGGTAGCTTATGTGGGAAAATAGGACTGTTTTCCTGTTATTAAAGAGTTATTGGTAATGGTAATTTTGCTAAATTTAAAGTTACATGATATTATTGTTATCACAATAAAAAAAATGCAAACTTTCACTCCTTTCTTATTAGGTTGAAAGTAACTTATGATTGGCAACATCTGATGAAATATTTAAGCCAAAATCAGTACTGTGATGTAATACTGTGATGTAGGTTTCACATTTGAAAATGTAAAAAAAAATATTAATTATATCATTGAGATAATGGGCATAAAGTCAATACACAAACTGCATAATCCACACACATCAAGTATGTTGTAAAACTTCCAATATGTTGAACAAAACATGAAAGTAAGGAAAATTCAGTTGAAATGTTCATACTTAATCTTGGGCTCATTTAAGTGTCTTTGCAAGTTGTATTAACTCTGAATCACCTATAATTATAACTATTCTAGACAATGATTAAATATTCACTATGCCTACCCAGACACATAAAGATATATGTAGAAATTAATGTACCAACTGTTTGCACCGATTGTTAGATCATAGACATGACATACTTCACATAGTTGTTTAACATATCTCATGAAAATTTTTCTTAAACATATACAAATCCACTTATTCTTCTTTGTTTAAAATATGTGCAAAGACACATATATGTTATATATAATATATGTATATACTATGTGTATTATACTTATATTACTTTGGTATAACATCCATGATTATCTCATTCTGACCTTGACATTGGATACCAGTGAAAACAAAAATGGCAGAGTGTAGGCTTAAAGTCATGCCCATTGACCCATTATAGTTTACTAAACTCTTTTGTGTAACTGTGCTGTTACTATTCTAATCTTTATTTAAATCCATTTAAATATATACATTGCCCAAATTGTAATTATCCAGAGAACAAAAAGTGATTCAGATGTTCACTGCCATTATTAGTAGTTATCTCCAGTCTCCATCCTTACCTTGTATCTTAGCTAGAGTTTCTATTGCTGTCATAAAACATCGTGACCAAAAGCAACATGTATAGGAAATGATTTAATTCAGCTTACAATTCTAAGGTCACACTCTATTGCTGAAGTGAAGAAGTGAACTTGGAGATTGGAACTGAATTCCAGGCCATGGAGGAGTGTTGCTGGCTCCTCCTAACTTGCTCAACCTGCTTTCCTACATAACCAAGGAGCACCTGTCGGGGCCACCACCCACATCCATAATCAATCAAGAAAGCCCTATAGGCCTACCTGCAGACCATTCTTGTGCAGATATTTTTTCAAATGACTCTAACTATGCCAAGCTGGCATAAAGCTGGGAAACACACCCCATATCACTCAGTGAATTTCCTGTTTTTTTCTTCTTTCTTTCTTTTCATAAGGGTGGAAAATCACCAGTTTATTTTATGTGTTTACATCAGATGCAGCACACATCTCTACCCCTGGAACACATAAATACACCAAAATGGTATCATATACAAATATCGCATTTGGGGAACTGGTCTGCCAAATCAAAAGAAAATGATTGGGTATTCCTAGCTGCATTCAAGTGAGCTTTTATCATGATGTGCTTAGCTCACAGGTGATTCTCCAGTCTTGAAAACAAAACAAAACAAAAAAAACTGACATTTTAAAACTGATATCTGGCATATGTTCATTGTGCTGTTAGTATTTTTAAGTATCAGTATATTTTTAGATCTTCTCAGTAAATGTACTCTGGTTTAAATCGTATTCCTTACCACTCTGTATGCCACAGGTACTTCTGTTTCAGGATCAGAGCTATGGTCTTCACTATGAATACACAGTTCCATCAGACCCACTTCCAGACAACCAGAGCTCTAAGGAGCCAGAACCCCTCTTCATGTGGACACATGCAGGCTGGGAGGATTGCAACGCCACGTGTGGAGGAGGTGAAGACTTTTAAAACTCTAATCTTTTCAAAACATCAAGCCTGATTAACCACAGATAACTACAATAGATCTGAAATCTCTAATTTACAATTGCAGAGCCCATAAAGGTTTGGAAGCTATGTTCTTTACAATGTGTGTGCTGGAGGAACTTCTGAACTATTTCAAGGGGGAAAATAATCTTCCCCAAACTGAAAAGGCTACTTACTGCTATGATGTTCTGTTTCCTGCTGTGACACTGGTTGTTATATTTATTAAGTAGAGAGTAATGTGTTTTATTGTAGCATGCCAGGTTTCAGACATGCCATTCAGGCTATGATATATATTCTACTACTATTAGCATCTCAAAAAACTTTTAGCAAAGTAGCCAGGCACTTTGAAGATGTCAGAGAAACAACACCTTTCCCAGTAGACTCAACTGATAGAAAAATATCATGTGGTAATTCTACCAAAGCAAGGGAAAGACTTGTGTGATAAAAAACAAAAACAAAAACAAAAAACAGTCCCCTATAGGCTTAATATAGTAGTAGAAATGGTCATCCTACCATAAGCAACCTGAAACCATTGTAATCCCCATAAAAATTACAACATAATTAATCACAGATCTTGAAAGGATAAGCTTTAGCTTCACATGGAAACACACCAAAACAGAACAAAAACTATTCTGAAAAATAAAAGAAATGCTGCATGCAAAAATGCTAAGTACTGAAATAAGACAATGAGGAGAATAAGCATGGGAGGGAAAAGTGAGAGGGAGGTGTACCCTAAGCTAGATTTTCAGACAAGCCCTCTGCAGAAGTCATGCTGAGTCACACTCTAAGGAGGCATGCTGGCTGCAGCTGGGATGTGGAGCAGAGCTCAGGGTGAAGGGAAGCAGAGATTTGCAGAATACTTCATGCTGCCCTCCTTCTGTGGGAGATAGGGTATATAAAGGAGGTGCTGTAGCGTGAGGACTGAGTGTCTTCAGGTGTAAGCCTACCTCTCTGTTCCTCACATGAAATAGAGCAAAGGGGTAGGTGAAACATATAGCAATGGCAGGAAGAGACTAACCAGGCCCCTTAGCAGCAGAGGAGGAGGAGAAGGATGGATCCCCGTTGCTGGGCTAGATGCAAAGCTTGAGAGTCAGGGTGACCAACCTGGTTTTTCCAAATGCCTGGATGCAGTCATCATCAATTTACAAAGGAAAGCCTGAAATGCTAGGATTAGGAGGAATTAAGGGCTTCAACGGAAGTTAGAGGAAGTTAGAGGTGCCTGTGGGTCTAAATGTGGTGTCAAGTATGCAGCTGGGGATATAAGTCTGATATGGGAGAGGGAATATTAATTTGTTCATATGCAACATCTGGATGATATAATAAAAATGATGGAACTAGGAGGAGCCACCCACAGGGTGTCTGATGATAGAGAGAAAGCTGTTAGGAGAACAACATTTGGGGAGCTCTACCATTGAGAGTTTGGAGAGATGAGAAGAAAGTGGCAAAGCTGATTAAATTGAAAAGCAGGCAGTGTAGGGGACAAATATGCAAGCCATAGTGCTATTTGTAAGGCCACTGAAAATGTTACAGGGGGGAAAGGACCAGCGACCAAATTCTACTATGTAACAATGTAGATGAAGAACTGGTCAGCATTTATGTTTTAAAATGTATTCTTTTTACTACAGGTGAAACAAAGAGGTCAGTGCTTACCCTGTAAAATTAATTTTAATACTATATTTGGCTCAAAAGACCAAGTAGAATGGATTTCATAGCAAAATAGCAAATAATTAGATGAAGGACTAATTAGGAAGAGCAGGGGGATTGATGACAGTGAGAGGGGGGAAATATAGTGAGATGAGAGCTACTATGATCAAAATATATTACATTCATGCATAAAAATTCCAAAGCCACCATATGAAAGGGGGAAAGGAAAATAATTGAAGACAGGAACTCTAACTCAGTCCATGTCATTGAAAGGAGAGACAAGCAAATGTGGCAGTAGCTGTAAGGGATGAAAGTCAAAGGATTTCTTTTCATTTTTGGTTCAAATGAGATGCATTACACACCATTGCTTGTCATTGTGTGCTTTCTAGAGGAGAGCATCAGACGAGGAGAGAGGGAGAAATTGCTGGAACACTATCCAGATTGAACGGGAAGGAATGAAATGAGTAATTATGTTGGCTTTACAAAACTGTAGACAGCCTATCACTAGACACAAGAAAACATTGGGAGCATACAATAGTTCATTTTCAGCTGTGTCCACTCTCCCCACGAAGACCACTTTGCTGAGAGTGAGGGTGGCCAGGGTCATAGCGGAGCTTTGAAAAGAGGAATATGAAGTGACCACTTAGAAAAGGACAGGAAGAATGGAGTTGTTATAAATTGCCTGGATGGGCATCTTTAGGTCAGATTGCAGATCATGGCTCATCAAGAAGAAGCTTTTCAAGGGCTACTCTTAGGCATATTTTATAGCTCTTGGCATCTAACAGCAATAGGAGGTGCTCAAGTAGGCCTTGATGGTAGCACTTTTTACTCCTCTAGTGTGGTAGCTTGAAGGAAATGTCACACATAAGTCTCAGGCATTTGAATACATGATCCCCATTTCTTACTGAAGAAATGTCACTCTGGACAACTTTCAGGTCTTAAAAACCACATTCATTCCTAGTTATCTCCCTCTGCCTCCTGGTTGCAATTTGGGATGTGAGTTGTCAACTGCTGCTACAGCCATCCACTGCCTGCTAGCTCCCCTCCACCAGCATAGATTCTAACCCTCTGTCACCATACGCCCAAAATAAACTCGTCTATAAGATGCCCTGGTCATGGTGTCTTATCAAAGCAACAGCAAAGTAACCAATACAATTAGTAAGTTCCAACTCCTCCATCATGGCCACTGCCCAGTGTTACAGCATGTAAGCCTGGACTATTAGACATTTTGCCATAAAGACTTAGCAGTGCCCTGGAATTCTTTTAATGACCAGGACTTATAGTTTCTCTTCTATGGCTTCTTACAGCCTTCTACCCTTCAGCAAACTTTTTTGCATCCCCTCTATTTCTGTTGTCTCTCTTGGCCTTGCTGTGGCTGCTCTCTCAAACCATTCAACAGCATCTTGTTACAGCTGCTGTCATTAGCTGCCATGTAGGAGACCCATTACTCCAGGTCTTTTCCTGTTGCTGCTATTGCTGCTGCTGTTGGCTGACACTCTTGAGACCTCTAATTAGAGAAGTAGCTGTCACTACTTCTAACCAGTCTGGTGCTTTTGTGTGTTGGCATGTTTATTGCTTGTCTGTCGTTGCTGGGTCTTCCTTGATCTTTTCTATTAAAAGTAGGCAAAAGCTGACCATTCAATGGAATCTTTATATTACGACTAATGCTGCAATGCTGCAGGGGTCCTCATGGGAGGGTGTTCCTCACCCAGATTGCAAGGGTGCTGGATAATTCTCCATGAAGAGAATTGTTTTCCTCAACCATAGCAGACTCTCATGCAAATGAAGATTTCTTTTTGCTCCAATCATGACTTTATCCTCTCTTCAGTAACAGCATAGAAAAATGGCTTAAGGTAGCCTAGAGCTCAGTAAGCCTGGTGATATCAAAAAGTCAGTATAAAATGTTTCAAACTGTTCTGGCAGGGCTTCACATTAGGAGAGCAGAACAGTTAAGGTCATTGTGTTTCTTTAAGGTCTTCATAGTGTGTCAACATCCATGTTGGCATCAGGGTAGTGTGGATGGCTGACAGCTAGAACTTTTTCTCAAAGATAGAAAGCAGTGATCAGCTTTCACAATGTTAGGGACTCAGGTTGCCCTATCCACCAGTGTCTTTGCTTATTTATGGGAAAATGAGCATCAAAGGGATAGCTTACAATGGGAATTTAAACTATCAGTGACACTGAGTGATTTTAACCGAGTTTATTGTGCTTTAGTGATGCTTAACATCTGGCCAGTGCTCCAGGGAGAGGCCGGTCCTTTCATCTGTTCCTTAATGGGAACATGTATTTTGGTCTGTAGTAGCACTAATGGTCCCGTTGAATTCCAGGTCATGAATTTATCGTGACCTCAATCCCTATGATGGTGCAGTACCTTCTGGCTGTATACAGTTTGCAAATACTCTTATAGAGCAAAAATGGGTATAGTCAAGTGAATATCATAAAAAAAGGAGTAAGTGATGGGATGAGACTGTGTGTGGAGTTCAAATGATTGTTTGAAAAGAAAATTAAAGATGCATGTGCTTGAAAGACATTGAAGAGGTGGTAAAGTTAGTTACAGGACCTGTTTGGATTTTAGAAATTGTCAGTCTCCATGTACTAACCGGATGGGAACATAAGAGATGATAGAAAAATAGAGAAAAGGTTATGGAAATTATGGACAAGGGGTAGTGGGATGACAAAGGGATTATTGTCAGCATCAAAGGGAAAAATCAAGATTGTTGGGAAGAAAAGAGGACCAAGTACAGAGAATATGGCACAGGGAAAATCATTCAGGTATGATGTTAGATTTTTTTTCTAGGAGTAGTGTCAAAAACAAAACAACAATACACTGGGAGCCAAAATCCACAAGCAATGAAAGAGAGTGACCCAGAGGCTGTCATTTGACTATTTGAAGAGTGAGGCTATGGTAATTTAAAAAGAAAATCTAAAACAAAAACAAACAAACAAAAAAAAACCAGAGATTTAGGAAGGACAACTTGGACAAACTTGGACAGTGCCTTTTTGAGAATTTTAAAGCCAATGACCATACTATCTAGATCTAAAAAGCACTGTTTATAAACAAGAAAATGTTCCTGTCAGCGAAGGAAGCATGAAAAACAAGAACAAGACACAGTGTGCTGAGGGAGCCCAGAGGCCCAGGGAGCATCCAGAGGCACAGAGAGCAAGGGACATATGCAGTTTCCATGCCCTTACCTTGCTTTCATCACAAAAGCAGCACAGAGCAGGCAGGGGAGATTTTACATAATACAATTGACTGTCAAGGTGAACTCCAACAAGCACATTCCAAATCACTGCTTGATTGGGAACTTCTCATCACTCGTCATTGCCACGAGGATGTGTTCTTTCTTGCTGGGCCCTGCTACCACCATTCCTCAGTTCCTCCATTCTCCTATCCTGGCATCTCATCTGTACCCAAGTCTGCAAGACTATTCCTCTGCTTGTCCCTTCTTTACAGAGCATTGACCATTAAGGGGTGGGAGATTCTGCTCCCATTCATCCAGTAGACCATGTGTCAAAGCACCAACAGAAGCAAATATCCCCAAACGAAAATGCACACTTGGAAATGGTCTTTATTAGGACTTGGGTATCCAATCATGCCTGCAGACCACCTTCCAGTAGCTATCCCACATGATGTTAGGAAATGAAATGGAGAATAATAAAGCAACTGATCATCCACCTCATAGCTGAGAAATCAGCCATTGAAACCTATTTATACTTAGTAATCTAGACGGGAAAGGATTTGCCCACTGCAGTATATTCATTTTTCTTTGCTCTGCAGTTGTGGTCTGATAAAAGCTATATCAGTGTAGTTAGTTCTTAAGTGTGAAAAGGAAATTGATTAAGGTGAACAGTCTTTTCTGTGGGTCATAGGCAATAGTTTGTCAATTTCTAAACAACAAACGATAGATATTCACTATGGAGTCTCTAAGTTTCCGAGTCAGTGGGAATATGAGCTGTTATTCAATATGACTTAATTTCTAGCACTGCCTAGAGAATAATGGCATGTCAATGTCACTTGTCCATGTAGGCATAGTCAGAATGAGAATCTGGGCACCTAAGTTGAAGGTTTTTCTCTTCATCATACTGTGTTCATAAAATAGTGTCCTCTATTGGTCATTCAGGATTTCTTTGGATTCAGAAAGAAGGTTAAATATACACAGTTGGATGAAACCTTAGCTATGCTTAATTTCAATTCCCTTGGCTGGCTTTATAAAATATCCCCTCTACGTGTAGTTCTTACAAAGGTCTTTTTTTTTGTATGTGTACAGATCTCTGGATGGCATTCCACTGTTTAGTCAACAGTTTTAAATAATTTCAATGTTAGTCGGGCACATATTTATTTCAATGCCAAAATATTTCTGGGCTTTTGGATATTGTTTCACCTTTCAGTTCATAAAGTGTATGGACATGATCTCGAGAATGGCATGGTCTCTAACTTTGCAGTGTTTACTTTATAGCCAGGAAGAACTTCATAATCTTTCAGCATATTTGTGAAGTAAATTAGAGTACATAGTATACACAGAACTTTCAAAACAGATTCACTGGAGTTACCTGTAGCAGAAAGATGAGGAATAATAGCACCTTTGTAGGCTCATAAGGGAGAGCTAGTAGCATCACTGGGCAGCATCGTATTTCAATGTTTTAAATATTCCTTCCTCACCCAATTGTATTGAATAAAATTAAGCACACGATACTAAGTGGAGAAAAGAAATATGTATTGTGTTATCTAGCTTAAGTTTTTTTACCATAATTATCTTAAATGACATTTTAACATTATAATTCAAGCTAAATTTAATTCATCATGAATTTATATAAGTTTAGCAATGTCAGTTATTGTAGAATACAAAAACTTAGGAATTCTTAAGGGATTATGTAAGGTGACTACTACATAAAAATACTGCAAGGAAAAATTTCCAGCAATTTCACATCTACATGCAACACAATGTGTGTGTGTGGGAGGGGGGGAGAAAGATAAATACATATATGTGGTACTTACTAATAAAAGCTTTCATGCTGGGCTTTACAAAGACTAAGTTGCAGGTACTGTGGAGGGAGGGAGTAGAAAAGGGGGAGGGGCCTTGGTTGTGAAGGAAGGAGGGAGGATAATGCAGAAAAATAAAAAGACTGGGAGGGCAGGGTGTGGAGGATAGATGAGTGTCAGTAAGGATGTTTAAAAGGAATAAGAAAAATTACTTTGCAGGATTGCTTAGAAATATATGGAATACTTGTATGCATGTACATGTAGCATACAGCACAAAAACCCCAGTGTCAGATAAAGGGAATCTTCCTTTTGATTGTTGGTCAAGGAGAATCCCCTAAACAATATATACTCTTGCTGTTGCCTTATTTCAAGGCAAAACCCCTATTGCTGAAGACACCACACACTTTAGACAACAAGACATTGAGGATTCAGACTGTAAATGATCTGGAAGCCTTTTTCTGGTCTGGTCACTGGACAACAAATGATAGTTCAACCTAGCTTTAAAACCTAGCAATGACAGCAATGACTAGCATGCCAAGATTCTCACAGTGGGGAAATGTGGCAATTTTATTATAGCCAACAGCTGACTTATTACTCAATGGGAATAAATTCATTCCTGGTACTATAAACATAGCCAATTATCCCCAAATGAAGTTATACATCTTAAAGGAGAACCTTTTATTGCTAAATTGATATAATTTCTAATTAATGTTTTTAGACCCATAGATAAGCATAGTTTGTATACCCAAAGAAAAAAAAATTTTTAAAAAGAACTTGTAAGAGGAAGAATATCTAAGATTCACAACTGGTCAAATGCAGATAGTAAGTGTGGGGTTCTAATGAGACATACAGCTCACAGGCTCACATATTTGTACACTGGCTTTGATTAGTGGTACTGTCTAGGGATATTATGGAACCTTTAGGTAGACCTTTGCTAGAGGAAGTGTGTAACTAGGCATAGGATTTGAGAGTTCATACTTCGCTTCATATTTGTGATGGAAGATGCTGCAGCACTATGCATACTGGGTAATGTCATACTTTGTACCATAATGGAATATTATTCTCCTGGAGCTGCAAACCAAAACAAACCCTTTCACCATCAGTTGTTTTGGGGTCAGAGTATTATCTTAAAATAGAACATTAACTACTGCAGTAGGTAATTGTGGGATGTTCAACCTGAGTTGAAACATCGATAATGCAGCCCTACACCTAAAGCCCAGAGAACATCCTGGAAGGGTTGTAAGGATTGTAAGTTGGAGAACCAGGGTGCCAGCTGTGAGGTCATGTCTTATGGACATGACACAGAAGCGGCACCCTTGAAATCTCAACAATACTATTGTCTAACCAAGACTTGTGTAATAACAGCACCAACTGATATCACATTGTAGATGGGAGAAATTTCATTGGAGCCCATCCCAAAGTGAAGAGCTACAGGCAATCAGTGGCTTCTCAGAGAGGGACAGCCAGTTTTCTCTAGGACACCCCCCATTAGGTTATCCAATCTAAGATATATATGTTTGAAACAACAAAAACATACATGCGTGTATTTATGTAACAATACTAATTTAGAAGAGACCATGAATTTGAGAAGTGGGAAAGAACTTGAGAGAAGTTAGAACGGGAAAGAGGGGTGGAAATAATGTAAATAGAGTATTCATGGATCAAACCCTCAAAACTTAAATAAAAATATTTTAAAGGCATCAATACCAGGCCTCTTTTTAAAACTGTCTTACATTTTTGTTAGTTTTCACTTTATGTGTGTGGGTATTCTGCCTGCACATCCGTCTGTGTACCAAATGCAGGCCTGGTACCCACAGAGACCATCAGATCCCCTGAGGGTCAAATCTCAGGCCCTCTGCAAAAATGCAGTCAGTGCTCTTAACCACTGAACCATCTCTCCAGCCCAATTCCTTTTATTTTCAATTAGCTTAAAATCTACCTGTGAAATAAATATTTGCTTTAGAGTTCTGAAACATCTAAAAATATTTGAAAGAACAGATTGTCTTTATTTTGATAAATCAGTTCTTTACAGAGTTCTATTTTATATCAAAGAGCCACTGTGAGTGATGAACACAACAGAGGCATTAAAGTATGTGCTGCCATCCTGCAGTGTCTGAAGGCTGTATGTGGAACATCAGTAGCCACATTCCCTTAGGCTTTACTCCAGTGGGCAGGTTGAAAGGAGAGTTTGGAGTGGACGCCGGGAAAGGCTTTTTGGGAAAAATAAAAAAGTCATCAATATGCTTTTGTATCCTGAAAATATATAGCATGAGGAAAATAATAAGTCAAGGAAGATGGGGTAGAGAGGGTAAGAGGCGGGATACTCCACATCCTTGCAGTCATTCCCCGCCATCTTACCACACACACAGGTTGCAACAGCTGCTCTTCGTGTCTGAATGCAAGATGTAAGGAGGTAAGCAAGTCTTCAGCTCCAAACTGGATTTGAGCTCTTGGCATTTAGATGCTTGTGCCTTTGAAATACTTTAGAATAGGTTTGACAGAAAATGATGTTTTAGCGATATCAATGTTTTGTTTTTCAGGGTTTTTTTTAAAACATTTATTTATTTTATGCTGGACATAATTATAAATTATTATTGCTTTTGTTTGCAAATGGTGTTTTCATTATTTAATGAATCCAAAAATCAAGATAACCTTCTGCCTGGATTTAACATTTGTTGCTGATAACACTAAACAATAAATTAAATATATAATTAAATCTCTTACTTGGATACTACATGTAAGAATTATACTGAGGGAAAAAAATTAGGACATGTTTACTAGACTTTAAAGGTGATGCTAAGAAAAATGAACACAAAATACAAATAATTTTTACTATGAAAAACTTTTAACCATAAAAAGCTCATGGCTTTTATCAAAGAAAAGTGGCATTCATTTCTAGAATTCTTAAGACTTTTTCAGAAGAACTAAGGATAAAGCTATAGAGTACACTAAAACCAGTGTGTTTTGTGTAGCTTTCAACAGAGCCCTGGTAATGTATACACTAGCAATGAAATATGTACATGTATCTGTTTATGTGCTTTTGGGAATTCTCATCATGGAGCACAATCTCATAATATCTAGACATAAGGCATTCGCCAAAGACGGACAGATCCTTAAGATAAATCTTCAATCAATATCGTACCACCATCACTTTGTATCATGGGAAGTGCCATTTACCACTGAAGAAAAACCCTTCAGGCTAGAGCGGCATTTTGTTATGTAACAAATGGTATCATACCCATTGATATAACCTAAAAATAGGGTGAAACTATATGAAAATCTCCATTTCATAAAAGCCACATCACACCATGTGTGCATATGCCCTTTGCAGGAGAGAGGAAGACAACAGTGTCGTGCACAAAAATCATGAACAAGAATATCAGTGTTGTGGACAACAGGAAATGCAAGTACTTAACCAAGCCGGAGCCACAAATTCGAAAGTGCAACGAGCAACCTTGTCAAACACGGTAACCGGATTCCAGCAGTCACTGCATGGAAATTCACACGCTTTCCCATAGAAATGAGTGGTGTGTTTAAGTAAGACAGCCCATTGTCACGAAACCTATCATGTTTAGAGATGGTCTGATTAAAAAGAGTGAGGGTGCTTCGATTCTACTAGAGTGGTCAGAGTGCTTACTTTATCTGACACTTGGAGAGGCTAAGTTCTCAGAAAGGCAGAGAATTAATTGATCCCCCTTCACAACAGCTTTGGCCATTGAATTATGGAGAATTCACACACCCTAAGACTCAAACATGCAAAGAATGTACAGCACTGTAGCCCCATACAGCTTATCTTCATAACTTCCCACCACAAAAGGAAAGCATGGGAAGGGATTATGATGTTGGAGGAGCAAAACTGCCAGTTAATCTAACGCCACTTATACCTATCTCTTTGGAAATTGGTGTTGCCTCTGAATTTCGTTTCCATTCCTTTTACATGCTGAAATCTTCCTGTTCCCACTGTATTGCAAAACAAAATCATTAAGCCCTACTGAGTGAGTTCTTTCCATGCTTGAAAACTTAAAAGGTTTGGGGAATCTTTTCTCCCTTTACAGTGTTGAGGTTTCAAGTCTTATTTTTACTATAAATTCGGTGTTCTTAAGTTACTGAAATCTGATTCCTAATTTTTCCTTCTCCACTGACATTTCTAACCCCCACATAGGTTGTATACATCTAACAGAACAGGGGGATGATTTGAAAAGAATTCACAGAAGAAAGCACATTAATTTGCATCCTCTTGCCCCCATGTACCTTGCATGCTCTTTTTATGAAGTTGTGCAGCTGAGTGGCTGACATTTGAAGTTTTCGATGTCAGGAGGAGGCAGATGCTGAGTCCTTTCCAATCAGCACTGGACAGATAAACAAGTAGAACCAGTGGCCTGTCCTGTCAGAAATAGTCTGCATTCTTTATAGTTACATAAGTGCTGATATTTCTTTATCTATTGTCTCTTTTTGTTGACATTAAAATACTAAATAATAATCTATTGTTATATATAATTTCTCTGTATGACCTTGCTATCCTGGAACTCACTCTGTAGGCCAGGCAGGCCTCAAACTCAGAGATCTGCTTGCCTCTGCCTCCAGAGTGCTAGGATTAAAGGTGTTAATGATGCTCAACTATTTTATGAGATGCTTTTAACTCTAAAACACAATTAATGTATATTGTTAAGTGAAAGCACTAGCTTTTTCTGCTGCCTCTGGCATCTGGAGTGAGTTTACAATTTTAGTACTAGAATGTCCTGCTTGCTTCTGGACTCTTTCTGTGAGGAAGCAAAGTGTGTGGTATTCAGCATTTATCAGTTGATGCCTTCAACCACCTTGGAGGAAGATGCATTGACGAAAACTTGGTAAATAAATCATTTTACAAAGCAAGTTCATATTTGAGTGAGACAATGTTTTGCAGCAGACTAGAAGTTAGAGATTATTGTCTTCCTTCCATGTGTCTTTAAACAGGAAGAAATGTTCATAAGGAAAGCAGGGAATGAACATGGGCAATTATTAAGGATCATCACAGGATCTTTCCAAGACCTGCTGAAAGAGCACATCCTTCTTTCCCTGCTTCTCTTACATCTCCCCAGGGAACTATTCTACTTCCGTTCATACTGAATGCCCCCTTTTCTGCTGCTATTGTGGAATACCCTCACAAAAGCATCCTAAGGGGGTATGAGATGGCTTGGTGGATGAAGATGCTTGCCCCAAAGCCTGACTACCTGAGTTCAATTTCTGGGTCCCGCAAGTAGAAAGAGAAATTTGACTCCCATGACTTGTCTTCTCACTTTCACATGTGTGATGGGAAACACGTACCTATACATCTAAAAACACATGCATGCATTCATATACAAAATAGATAAGCAAATGTGAAGAGAACAGGAAGCTTAGTTAGGGAACAAAAAAATTGTTGGTCACACAGTTTGAGGGTACAGTGGGTACCCATCATGGTGGGGAAGTTGGGACAGCAGGAACTTGGTACAGGTGTCACATTTTATACTTACTATGGAAGCAGAGAATATATATATTCAGGTAATCCTGTGAGTTGCCACAAACCAGGTGGCAGAGCTGTGGAAATGCCTTTTCCTGGGAGTGGCAAGGAAGAACATCCTAAGAGGAAGGGTATCCTAAGAGGAAGAACATCCTAAGAGGGAGGGCATCCTAAGAGGAAGGGCATCCTAAGAGGAAGGTCATCCTAAGAGGTAGAGCGTCCTAAGAGGTAGAGCATCCTAAGAGGTAGAGCATCCTAAGAGGAAGGACATCCTAAGAGGGAGGGCATCCTAAGAGGAAGGGCATCCTAAGAGGAAGGTCATCCTAAGAGGTAGAGCATCCTAAGAGGAAGGGCATCCCTAGAGGAAGGGCATCCCTAGAGGAAGGGCATCCTAAGAGGAAGGTCATCCTAAGAGGTAGAGCGTCCTAAGAGGTAGAGCATCCTAAGAGGAAGAACATCCTAAGAGGAAGAACATCCTAAGAGGGAATTGTCTGGAGCCTGGTCGAGATCCAGGCAGAAAAACCCATATGAGGAAATGGCCTGAGGTGAAAGCTTAAACTATTTTCAGAGCAAATTCAGTACATGGTTTATTTTATGAACAAATAGAAGATGAGGATGCTGGTATAGTTTAAAGATAAATTATTTTAAATATACGCCACCATATGTATTATATAAATTACACTAGCCCCTTTCCGGTAGCTCCACTCTGTGCACTTTCAGTTATACATAGTCAACTGCAACCTAAGATGTTTATTGGGATATTCTTTCTTATTTGCCTATTTATTTATTTGGAGGGACAGTTATCAAGGAACTTGTGTGGAGGTCAGAAGAAAACTAGTAAGGGTGGGTTATTTCTTTCTGCCACATGGATCCCCACTGAGCTCAGATTGCTAGGTTTGGGTTCAGGCACTTAACTTGCTGGGCCACTTCACCAGCCCTGGAATAGCTATATCAACGCATCTTTATGGTCCGCTCCATTGTTCCTGGGAGGCAAACCATTCTTTGTTCTCACCTATTTGTGCCATGAACATTGTCCTATAGTTACTATGAAGCTGTCTCCACTATCAGATGGACTGTCACCATGTTCCTATTTTTGTAGCCCTTACCAGGTAGCTTTATGCTATGTCACAGTACCTTGGGATTCTCCTCACTCCATCTCAACATACAGGCATGTGGCTCTTCCACATTGCCAGGATATGAATAAATAAATATAATACAGTGGAAAGGGAGACTGTTCCTAACATAGGACCTGGTTTCTTCCTGAAGTTAAATTAGATGGTTAAGCTAATGCCCTTGTGATACACTTCCAGTCATTAGAAGTAACAGTAACATAAAACATATTATTGCCCTAATCATTGTTTGAAACTAAAGGCTCTTCCTCTAATGTGTATGTACATGCGTGTGCACACATGCACACGCACTCTTGTGTGTGTGTGTGTGTGTGCTGAGTGCTGAGTGCTGAATCAGTAAAACTTAAAATAAATTTTTAGAGAACCAAAGAACACTAAGTGAGATCATATTAATAAACTCATATGTCTGTTTACATGAGAGCTAGTCACTGGCTAGACTAAAGCATGTGCAGCTCTGTCTGGGAGGTATGTTTCCTAACTTATTGAATCTCTGTATGATTCAGTTTGTGGTTCCTAATCCATATGGATTTTTCAAACATTTGTAATGCAAAAAAGGAACAATCCCAAGTCCTTTTATAACCATGGTAACCATGATTATTCTGTAAGTATTTGTTGAGTGGACAAATTAACATATAGAACACTAGGAATGGCAATGCATGCATATATATATATATATATAGTATATATATATATATTTATATATACACACACACACACAATACACACACACACACACTTTGAGAGTTAACAACATAATAGAGATAGGAATTTTGGAATATTCAAGGACATGCACAAAATACAGTGTGATCAAGGTAATTACAATTTAATAAATTTAGTGTGAATTACTGTTCTAACTTTCTGTTAACCCTAAAAGTGCTGTGTATATGGTAAGCAGACATCTTTTAGTTTATTTCCAATGACCCTTGCTTTACTTTCAGGTGGATGATGACAGAATGGACCACATGCTCACGGACGTGTGGGAAAGGAGTGCAGAGCAGACAAGTGGCCTGTACCCAGCAACTGAACAATGGAACACTGACTAGAGCCTGGGAGAGGGACTGCATGGGGCCAAAGCCCGCCACTGCCCAGCGGTGTGAAGGCCAGGACTGCATGACAGTGTGGGAGGCCGGAGTGTGGTCCCAGGTATGGACACACCCTATTCATTTCCCCTTTCCTTCTCCAGCCCTTCTTCACGCCAACAACATCTTGTTGTCATGTCTCAAATCACTGTACATGACAACTGAAATGGAGACCTACTGATTCCGCTCATAAAAAGCAAAGTAGCTAATTTTGAAAGTATAAAAATGCAAAGATATTGGCCATGTCATGTACATTTTAGACTTAGGACTTTTCTCATGTATATCCTATGAGTACTTGGTTAAGTATTTATAATGTAAGTACACATGTAAGAAACTTAATTACTTACTGTTTTATATGTGTGGGCAGTATAACATGGAGGGATTCATTCACTCAGAACACACTATATAAGCAATGAAGCTACAGTTTAGACCAGGATGAGTTCACCACACCACATAGTCTTGCAAGCTTTTGTGTGTCATACACAAGTGTGTTCCATGCAAACCCACAGGGACAAAATCACCATCATTACACATATTTTAATGTAATTATATATACCACTTACTGCATGCATTCAGGGACTTCTCTGAAGCAATTTAGGGGTGTAAGGGCATGGTTCCCCATAAACACACTAACATGATACATGTGCAAAGTCCACCCTCATGTAGACACACATAAAATTATCTGTGTACATAATTTCATACAAGTATATATAATGTAAAATGATAAATTGACAATTTTGTTTAGAAAACTAGCTGTCCTTTTAAAAAATAAGAGAAATGGTAGAAACGATTATTGACATGCCTTAATCCATAGTCTGTACTGACTCTGTCCAAACCTTTAATATTATCTTCCAGTGCTCAGTCAAGTGTGGCAAAGGCGTGCGGCACAGGACTGTGAGATGCACTAACCCGAGAAAGAAGTGTGTCCTCTCCACCAGACCCAGGGAGGCAGAGGACTGTGAAGACTACTCAAAATGCTATGTGTGGCGAGTAGGTGATTGGTCTAAGGTGAGAATGATTTGTATTGAGTGTAGGAGGTATCGAGGGTAGAGGTGGACATCAAGGGGGAAGAGTACTCCATCCCTAGCTTTACCTCTGTCCATGTCTCTCAGATCATGATCTCTAAGGAATGATGTTAATCACTGAGATAAAACATAGAATGTGAAAACACCATAGTTGGCATAAAAAAGGTCTCTAAAAATAGGGAACATTATTTTGTTGCTACATTTATCATTCTAGTTCTTTCAGAGAATATGTTTAATAATATCTATCTGATAGGTAAAACACTATCAATGGGCAAATTCAAGCCACAATTAAAGAGGTTTCCAGCAGAAGAGCAAAGGAACGAGGTGTAGTTCTTTGCCAGTCAGTGTTTTGGGTTGTGTACAATAGAAACGGAAATTGCCAGAATTCCTTTCCCCTTTATTGGTAAAACAAGGTTGGGCCATAGACATTAACAGAGGGGTAGAGAAAAATGCAAAGAAAAAGTGTGTCCTAGATGGGGTACCAGCTCGTCAGGAGTGGGACCAGGATCACATTGCTAAACTCAATACAAATGGATATTTATTGAGCAGCAGGCAACTTTATTTCATGGTAACAGTAAAATTCGCTAAAATTTTTCATGTGTGGAGCATGTGGAGGTTCATAAAAGATTAGGCTGTGGAATACACCTAATAAATTCCCTTCATGGAACATCATTGAGCACCATGTTTTAGGATAAAACTCTCATCAGATTTGGGTGAACACAGCTCTAATGTACCATCTCTCCAAATGTAATAATTCTACATTCGGCTGTGGCATTGTGTTCCGCACATAGCATCCAGTGCTGTGGCCTAGATGAAATATAAGCCCCCTCTCTTGGGCTTCATAAACAGAAGAAAAGATCTGCTACAGAACATTAGCAAGCACGGTAGATTTCCACAAAATATGCTGAAGAATATTCTGGAAGAAATACTTTCAGTATATGTGAAGCATGTGAATTCCATCGTTCTCAATGTTGCCCCACAAGAAATCATGGACATTTAAAGACTAATCTCTTTCCTTTCGTCTGGATGGGTAGCTTGGGTGTGGATGGAGGGGGTGAGAAATTTGGGTGGTGTGTGTGTGTGTGTGTGTGTGTGTGTGTGTGTGTGTGTGTGTGCGTGGTTGTGTGTTATGGATTTCTTCCCTAATAATCTGCACACACAAAAACTGCATTTTAGTTCTTAGGAGATGTAATGTTTTTCCACTATTTTCAACATTCACATTGTAATTTAGGATTCAGATGCATTTACAAACAAGCATTCAACTTGACCCATAAGGCTTTTAACTGATTCACATTTCAGTGTGAATGACTTTCAGGCATCAACAAATTCCAGATTACTCAGAATCAATTTCTATCTTGTGTTTAATTTGTTTCAATAATTCTAAGAAGGAAGAAAACACACTGGGTGGAATTCAAGAGATGGAGACAATTCTGATGGCTGCGTTCCACAGAAGCATATTGATCAAACCATCAAACTGGAAATGGACAGAAATGTTTTAATATAATGAAATAATGTCTTTGGAGGCACATGTAGGAAGAAAATGCAGAAAGAGTGCTAACTAAAGTTAGGATATTGTTACCTGTTTGGTCTTTTGTCATTTGGTTGTTTGTTTGTTTGTTTTCTTTGCCTTAGAGGCAGATGTGCACAACTGATGCCAGACATTTTCCTTTACCTTTCTTCCTCATTTATTGTGACATTTACCCTCACTGAACAAAATGCTTTCTTTTTCAGCATGATTGGCTGACTATCCGCAGGGTCTACTTGTGTCTGCCCTCCTAGATCTGGAGTTGGAGACACATGAAACATTGCCTAGCTTTTTACATAAGTGCTGGGGATCCGAACTCAGGACCTCATGATTGTATACTAACCTCTTTACACACTGAGCCATCTCCTTGGCTTCAACATGTATTTTACAGCTAGTGAAATTCTAGACGATGTTTTTCCATTTTATTTATTTGTATTTGTATTTGGTACTGGGTATAAAATCCAGGGACTCAAGCATGCTACGCAGGTGCTCTAACACCAAGAAATATGTGCAGCCCTGGATGTTTCCTTTAAATGGGACAATTTTCCCTGGAAAATCTTTGAATACCATTTATGCCCATTTATGCTGGTTATTGTGTGTGTGTGTGCTTTTTTTTTTTTTTTTTTTTTGAGGGTTTTTGTTTTCTGTTGTTGTTTTGTTTTTGTTTTTTGTCAGCTGACACAAGCCAGGGTCAACTGGGAGGAGGAAACCACAACTGAAAAACAAAACAGAAAACACCTCCATCAGATTGACTTGTAGATATGTGTGGGAAACATTTTCTTGATTAATGATTGATGTGGGAAGGCACAAGCCAGTGTGGAAAGTTCCACCCCTGGGCAGGAAGAGCTAGGGTGTTTAAGAAAGTAGCTGAGTAAACCATGGAGAACAAGTCAGTAAGCAGCAGTCCTTCAGCTGCCTGCCCTGATTTCCTGTTCTGACCTTCCTTAGCAATTGGCTCTGACTGGGACCTGTAATTCAAATGAATCTTTCCCTCTCCAAATTGGTCATGGTTTTGATCACAGCAATAGAAACCCAACTAAGATACTGTTTTATGAAATGAATTATATTTTCCCAGATCTTGTGATGATTAGAAATATATCAAATGGCAGCTATAGCCTAGTTAGCTGTAAAATTCAAAATATGTACTTAAAAAGACAGATCTTGATGTTATTGTATCTTTGAGGCACTGTGTATAAACAAAATAAGGATAGCCTGTCCCCATGGCAAGAACTGTTACTTTGGATTAGTAAAATGTGCCTACTGTGCAGAAGAGTTCATTGGGATAGTGTAAAAGCCATTGCTTTTTATGCTATATTCAAAAAACATTTTTTGTTTAATTTACCGTAATTATATATAAAGTTCACGAATATAGTGAGAGTGAATACCTTCTCATTGGAATTCCTTACTGTACAACCAAAACTATTTTTGTAGTGCTCGGGGAAGAGGGTGGCTTCAGGAAGCATCCTTTATTCTAGGACTCTTAGTCTTTGTGAGCCTGTTTTTGTTTTACTCGTTTGCATTCTCAGCCTCATTATCCCTGCTTCCTCCCTCTCCCTCTCCCCTTTCATTCTCTCTTTACATCAAAATATGTTTTCTCTTTTCCTTAAAGACATGAGTTTTTATTTTCTCCTTCTTGGGGTCTCAGCATCACAAATTTAACCAGCAACGTGCACAAATGAAAACCAGGGGCTCCTTGCCAGTGTTCCTGATTTTACCCCCTTTCTACTTCTAAGATATGGCTTTCATGTTAAAATGAAAAACATCCCAAACAATTACAGAGGAAAAGAACAATGCTGCAGTTATTGTGTTCCAGTGATTAAAGTGTTCAGGGACAGAGAGAACACAGATCTCTGATTCCTATCAGCTGTGTCTCTACAGAAGAAATAGCAACAAGATGTATGTGGTTGTGGCTGGATATCTGTGCTCCTCTGAGGGCAATTAATCTGTCATCTTCACTAAGTTTCTACCCAAAGTTTTATGCCATCAATATACCTAAGTGGACCTAATATTAAAACTTGGTTTGGCTTTGATCAGGAATATTGAATTTGCTGTTCATAAAGTCTAGCAACACATGAACACTCCTCTCCTGCTAAGACAAACACAGTCTGCTCTGAATCAGTTAGCAGGGAGAGTGAGTCCCCAGGCTCTCCCACTAAGGAAACTGATACCAATCAAAGGCAGATGCAGAACATGGCTAATGCCATAAACTAGTCCTCTGCATTTGTATTAGCTTGTGACTTCTAACGTTTATATTTTGGGATAGTTTTGTGTAAACAATGGGATAGTTACTTTCTACTTAAGGAGCAGGGGAACCAGGTCCAATGCCAGTGATGTGCCTTGGTAGCAGAGCACTTGCCTAGGATATGCAAAGCCCTAGGTTCAAACCCTAATACTACCAAAACAAAACAAACAACTAAACAGACCCCCGCGTGGAATGACAGAAAGGCTGATTTCTAGGTAGATGCTCTGCCATGGACTTGGCAGTGTGGTTTAGGTTAACTGTTGACACAGCTATGTGTCACATTCTGACTATGTCTGATATGGATGTGGCCTGAAGATCTTTCTTAAAAGAGGGGAAGAGGACACACATTTATTTTGTGGCAACATGAATCTGCACTCACTCACTGAAGATGAACTGAAAAAAAATGACATCATTCCTTGTGTTTAATAAAATGACATATTTTTTCTCCCCAAATTTGGCTTCCCTACTTTCGTTTGGACTTATACAACTTCTGGTTGCATTACTGGAGGCCATCAGAAGAGCATATAAAAGCATTTTATTTACCTGTTACAGTCATTTTTGTCCTTTATGATTTAATGGCTTTTGGTCTTCCATGAAATATTAACAATTGATTTATATCATTGAGCCAAATTAATTATTTTTGTTCTATCATTAGGTTTATTTCATACTCTAAAATCCAAGATTATTTAGTAATGGAAAATTACCAAACTATGTGGGCCACTTATCAAATTACAACTTTTTAAATCAGTATTTGAACTACATATTGTTATAAATTTTAAAGTGATGTAATTCTAAATGATACACAGTTGATCATTTTGAATGAGTTAACTGTGTGTCTAGTTGAAATATCTCTAAGTAGATACAAAGCATGGAGGACACTGAGTAGTTTTAACTTATCCCTAGAAAAGAAACTGCCATCAAATATTCATCTTCAAATAAACAGCAGAAAAATTGCAGAGACAAAGGATCTAAAATTAAAGTAATTCCTTGTAAAAGGTATATAAAATATATCAGTCTCTCTAAATACTTTCTTACAAAATAGCATTGAAGGGGGTGATAAGTCTATGTATTTTGATGCCATCTTTACTTGTAATGATTTTCTAGTTTAAGTAATTACAAATCTCCAAACTGTGTTTTAAGTTTTGTTCATTCTTTGGAAACAGTATTCAAACTGTTCCTTGTGCAGCTCACATTTGTTGGTGATTGATTAATCAAATTGAAAAGAAGCTCAAAAGCAGAATACACAATTTAATCAGTTAAAAGGTACCAGCTCTTTCTAGAATTGTACTTTGTATAATCACCCATCAAAGTGGTAAAGAGCCACTGGTTTAAGTAATTATTGAATTAAGATAACTCAGACCTAAGTATAAGAACAAAGAAACAGTGGTGTATTAGTTTACTTCTCTGTCACAAGGATAAAACACTGACAAAAAGCAACTTGAGGAAGAAAGGGTTTATTTAACTTTACAGCACATACTATGTCATGGAGAGAAGTCAAGGCATGGACTCCAGGCAAGAACCTGGAAGCAAGAGTTAAATCAGAAACCATGGAAGAACACAACTTATAACTTATTCTCCGTGGCTTGCTCAGCTTGCTCGCTTTCTTCTACAACCCATAACCACCTGTTCAAGAGTGACAATGCTCACTATGGAATTGGGCTGTTGCAGAGTTTTTCTAAAGATGTGTTACATTTGTTTATGCTGTGGAACATTTGTTTAATGATTCAAAGATGTGTCACATTCTTTTATGTTGCATTTAAAGCTGTAAAGCTGTGTAACTTTGCCCATCTAAAACACCTAATTGATTTAATAAAGAGCCGAACAGCCTATAGCAATGCAGGAGGAAGGATAGATGGGGCTGGCAGGCAGAGAAAATAAATAAGAAGAGAAATCTGGGGAGAGAGAGAGATCTGGGAGAAGGAGAAGGAGGAGGACTCCAGGGTCTAGCCACCCAGCTACACAGAAAGCCATGGAGTAAGAAGTAAAGAAAGGCATACAGGATATAAATAAAAGCCCAGAGGTAAAAAGTAGACAGGATAATTTAAGAAAAGCTGTCTGGAAACAAGCCAAGCAAAGGCCAGACATTCATAATTAAGAATATAACTCTGTGTGATTTATTTGGGATCTGGGTAGCAGGTTCCCCAAAAGAGCAAAGAGTAAAAAACAAACAACAATTGGTCTTTTATATAAATCCTTAATCAGAAAAATATCCCATAGATACCCATAGGTCAGTTTGATAGAGGCAATTACTTGACTAGGGGTCCATCTCCAGATGACTCTAGTTTCTGTCAAATTGACAAAACCTCTTTAATAAAATTGGCCCCTTATCAATTTTGCAACCATGACTTGAATTCTAACCTTTCCTTTCTTGTTTATCCCCACAATCTCATGCTGATATCACAATATTAAGCATATCATGACTTTAAAGGTACCACACTATTTTAAAAAAAAATCAAACACTAAAATGTCTTTAAAATATCTAGTCTCTTAACTGTGATCTCCTGAAAATCTAAACTATGCTCCATATTTTCTTACTGCAAGAAGGAAGAACCAGGATAAAATCAATCACTCTTAAGCAAAACCAAAGTCAAGCAGTATAGCTCCAAATCCTGTAGTCCAGTTCCTAGCATCTACACTAACTCACAGAGAGAGCACTAGCCTCTGAAGAGCACTGGCAGCTCTACCTCTTCTACTCTGCCAGACACAGTACACACAGCTTGTCTTCTGAGCTCAGGCTAGCTCCATGCCTCAGCTGGAGCTGTTCTAGGTTGTCACCTACAGTCCTGGCACCTCCAGTAGTGCCAGATCTCTACTACAATGGTTGCTGCACCATCACCAATGACCTCTATTGACCTATTTTCAAGAATTCCAACCCTGCCACATGGTGCAAAGCCTCTCGTCCCCATGACCCCTTCCATCCTAAAATCTCCTCTAGAACAGAGGCTGCACCTTCTCCAGTGCAAATGTCTGCCCTCTCACAGTGCCAATCCTCAGCTGTTCTCTATGACCCCATTAATCCCTTAGGACTTCCCAAACCAGGATGATATGGGAGATACTACAAGCTTCGTTGCCAGCTTGAAATGCAGCCTTGGCCATCTCTAGACCACAGCTTCTGTGTGCTGACCCTAAGGAAATGCTACCCAGAAGACTTGGCCTCGATGAGGCTGGTTTCTTATTCGTCACAGCTGTTCTTTAGCCAGAGCTAGCTGACATTGATTGCCTTGGTAAAGCAAAGTTTCCATGTACACAGACTCTTAACCTAAAATAATACATAAAAGACTTTGATAGTGTCTGTTTCCCTATGAAACTTTGCAGACAAAACCTCCATTTCTGCACCTTTCTCAAAATGTTGAGAAACTCCCAACTCCCAAAACATCTCATTAAGCAATGAGCACTCAAGTGGCCATCTCTAGCCCAGACTCCTTCCATGGTCCTCCCCAACCCTCACCCCTCAAAAAAAATATGGACAGGTTCATAATAGCAGTATTCCATGTTCCTGGCTGGTACCAATTTCTGTATTGTTTGTTTCTCTGTTGCTGTGATAAAACACTTATGAAAAGCAACTATAGGATGAAATGGTTAATTCATGATAGATCTTTTATTAGCATGTACAAGACTTGGGATTTAACTCTCTAGTGCTGAGAAGAGATGGGTATAGCTAGACAGAGAAATGGGACATTTAAACACTATCATGCTGATCTGATTTTATCCAGTTGGCCAGAAGTTGGTATGTGTAGTAGTTTATAATACCACTTCCCATATTCTGAAAGCCTATTGACACACTACCTCCAACATGGCCACATCTACTTCGGCCAGGTGATGGGTGATACTGACAATATTTTATAAAAGGGAAGTTGGGATAAGCCATGGGTTTGAGAAAATAAGACAAGGTCTTTGCATGTGAATAAACAAGATGTAAGGGAACACTGGCTGCTGCTGGCAGTTCCCCATAGCAGCAGAAGTTAGTGCTGAGAAGGAAGATATGTGATACCAGCTAACTCAGTCCCCAGCCCACTGTTCACTCCCAAATCCTCTACCATTTAACACTTCTCTGTATTCTGACCTAAGTAAAATATTCAGAACTATCTGCTCATCCTCATTTTCATCAACCAAAGTGTTCCAGTGAATCTGGGCTTGAACATGTTGTTTTCCCTTTTGCAATCTTAGTTTCTCTGTAGAGTCTTTGTGTTTCTTCCAACTATCCCAGTCTTCCAGGACCAGCTTAAGGCTGGCAGCAGTAAGAGAAGCTCCAGCAAGCTTGGCACTTGGCTGCAGTATTGTTCTATTAATTAGTTACTTTCTTACGTTCTTGTTGATCTCGGCAAACAGACTCTTGTAGTATATGCAAGAAATGTTGACGGGTTACACATCCAGCCCATTCCTCCTTAGATAAACAAACATACTTCACAATTATATTTCTTTGGAACATTATTTTTCTGGCTCCAATTCTACAACTACATTTCATATTATGTATATGTTTATAGGCATATATACATACATACACAGGCATTTATGCATGTGATTTGTTTTATCCATTTGCTTTTTTACACAAGATCACAGGATAGATCGGGCTAGACTAGAAATCACTATGTAGCCTTCAGTCACCTGAAACTTGAAATGTTTCTGCCTCAGTCTCCTGAGTTTGGGGATATTTCATATTTATTAGGAAAAGGATAACTAATTATTAAAAGTTGTTTTAAGAATTTTAACCTATGTAATTTGATGTAGCTGAAGAGCCCCCTTCATTTTTTCCTAAACAGTAGCTCATACTACTTTGAAATGCAGTTTTAAATCCATCCTCATTTAACTCTCCTGACATTTGAGACAATAAGTACTTCTGACAATATGTGAACGTGCACATGCATGTATGCATGTATGTGTGCATGTGTGTGCATGATAAATGCATGTGTGTGTGTGATAAATGCATGTGTGTATGCTTTTTAGAATCCACCTGTTGATTGCTTCTCTACTATGCTGGGTTACAGACAATCAGAGCCATGCCAGGCTTTTTGTGTGCGGTGGGGCATTCCATCTCAGATCTTCGTGCTTTCAGTGTAAGTTCTCTTATCTACTGAACCATCTCACCAGCCTCCTTAAAGTTGGTTGAGGGTAGCCGACTCCCTTGGCATCCTTGTGACACAGTGTGGCTGGAATGCTTACCACTGGGATAGACAGTAGGGATCTAACCGGGAAGAGAAACAAGGAACAGAGTGACTCTTCCCCAATAGTTTTCTCTGAGACCCAAAAGATAATGTGGCTTCTGTGAAGGTGGAGTAAGTTAAAGATAGCTGCTATATGCTAGTACCTGTGCTGTTTGCCGTCAAAACTTTACTAACTAAAACAGTGAAGTTAATTTTAAAATTCAAATAAATCATTCCTCTTTCTTACATGGCAAAAAATAAAAATTAATAAAAATAAAAAACCTGGTCTGCATTTGACAGAACCATTGAATGAGACCTGGAAAGAATTTCCATTTAAAATGAAGTTTGATCACTGAGATCGCAAAAGTGCTATGTGTAGGGTGATAATACGACAGAACCATCTGGATACAAGTCCTGTGTCTTTTAGCCTCTGTCAGACCCTCTCCTTCTCAGATAAGAGCTGACAAACTGATGCATGTAGCGGAACTTAATTTTGTTGGTTGCTTTGTGGGAACCCGACTTTTCTTTCCTCCTGTTGCTGTAGTGACGAGTGTACACTTGATGTCAGTTGTGGACTCACAGCCCATTCACAATGTACTCAGATCTCTTAAATCATTCATAAGCAATATATCTTATCCTGTCACATAAATTTTCTGGACTTATTTTAACAATGTGCTAACATTAAACATAGCAGAATACTTACACCTTAGACAGGAGAAGGAAAAGAAGAAAAGGTGGGAGGGAGAGAAGGAGGGAGGGAGATAGGGAGGGAGGGAGGGAGGGAGGGAGGGAGGGAGGGAGGGAGGGAGGGAGGGAGGGAGGGAGGGAGGGAGCAAGGAAGCAAGGAAGGAAGAAAGGAGAAAACAACACCTTCAAGTGTCTGACATCTAGGAATGAATCAATTCCAAATACCCATGTGTTAAATAAAGCAGACAAACTCTTTTAGAAAGACACCAAAAGCACAAAATCAACATCTCTTCTTAAGAAACAAGCCCGGCCTTTGTCCTTTTGCGTTCATGTTTCACACTTACTTCATTAAAAAGCTGAGTGAGAACTGCCAAGCATGTACATAGTCCACGAGGAATGCTGCTCGAATCATTTCCAGTGGAAGTCACTGTTCAGCTTCCCCCTGAGGTACGTTCTCTGCTGTGACTGCTACTCCACTCTTGTTAAACCACTTTCGAAACTCTCACTTATCCCCAAAGACAAATTCCCTGAATCAGTGCTGCCAACCTTGTTACGGATTGGCACTTACCATTACAGATTAGATCATGCTTTCTAAGACTGTCCATTATATTGGTAGTTGAAAAAAAATTCTAGCTTTGCCAGGGACAATTTTCCCTTAATTTAGGAATTCCTATTCTAACAGCCAGCTGGAAATGAGTAAAATATTACAGAGCTCTCCTTAGTGTTTGGCCTAGAGAAAACACATTCTGTCCAAAATATATATCTTTGGCACTCTCTAGAATTAAGGAATCTTGGGTAATCTCAGTGCAAGCCAACTGTGAGAAAAACTATTTTTAACACTTGATTACACTGAATGATTAGTTTTTATTTTCAAGAAATTTAAAAATAAATCAAACATATATTAGGTTTTCTAATCTAACAAATGTTAAATAAAAACCCATTAGAGATAATTTCATTACTGAGTTTTATGCCTTTCTGGTAAAATCTTTATAGTAACACCCTATAATATTTACAGCTAGAAAATGTATGTGTTCCTTAAGAACTGCTTGCTACTTCACAAATTAATGATCATATAAGTTCAGTGAAAAATTATTGATTATACAGTCTAAATCCATACATTGCTATATATTCAAATCTTCCACTTGGTCTAAATAGCTAAGTAATCTAAGTGTTGAGAATGAGTTGAGAATGAGAGATAACTAGCTTAGAACCCAAATATCACCTGCATGGCGACACTTAACCCAGGAAGGAAAGCAGAAATTCACATTTAACCAGTAGTTTAGAATTTCATATCTTTGCCTCTAGAATCTTACTACCATTTAGTTGGATGTGGAAGTCTTATTTCATACCCATGTTAAAAATAACATGTTGCTTCAAATTGTGACATGTTGTTTCAGATGTAAAATGTTTCTGTAACAATAGTTGGTTGACAAGTAGACTTAGTCACTAATTCAATGTATATTTTCAAAGGTCCATAATGAAGGTGAAATAACAATTTCCAGTTTCAGAAATATTTTACTCTAACACCAATAAGTATGTATTGTGTATATTGAGTTCTTTTGTGCCAAGATTCAGACAGCTGCTCTCATACTTTTTAATTGAAGTACTATTTCTCTTCTTCTTGTTATAGTCTCTTCTAGAAAAATTAAGGAAGTTTTTACAGTGAAAGCATTCTAGGGCCCAGTCAGCTTTTACTACCAGTCATAATAATGGGAGAAAGGATATAACACACGGGAGTACCCAACCTTACTGCAACCTGGGGTTGTCATCTACAAAAGTGTAGGCTCCATTCATGTCTATCCTGGGACACATGTGGCCCACATTTTGAACACACCAAGGTTTAAAATAAGAGAAAAGCTGTAAGGTTTGATAACATACACTTTAAATTTCTTATTAAGTTTTTAAAAGTTAATGCATGGTATTTTGATTATATCTATCCCCTCCCCATCTCTTCCCTGATCTAGTTCATGTTCTATACCAATTCAGTTTTCTGTACTATTTCATATTTTTAAAAACACACTGAGTCTAATTAGGGCTTCCAATTATTCTCTTGGGAATGTGGCCATCCACTGGAATGTGTTAGACCTATCAGGGCTACACCCTTAAAGAAAAATAAACCTCCACATCCCAGTAGCTATCAATTTCCAATAACTCCTCAGGTATAGGTGTGATTTCCTTCCTGTACCCCACCCCCACCATGCTGGAATTTTTCTGGCTTGAGTTTGTACATGCCATGTGAATTCATGTGTGCAACTGGCCTAGTGTGTGTGGAAAACATTTGTTTCCTTAGTCACTTTCCACCTCTGGCTCTTACAGTCTTTCTGTCACCTCTTCCAAAATGGTCCCTAAATCTTGAGGGAACGTGACATAGATGCCCTCTGGGGCTTATGTTCTGTACACTGTCTAGGTTTGTACTAGTCACTATCTGCTTTTGAGAGACGCACTAATTATGGATGTAATGAACATTGTTTGGAATCTATTTGTTATTATGTCTCATTAAGAGAACAATAGTAAAAGATTCTCCTCCAAAACCAATTAATTGTGTAGCTCAGGTTCTTAGTCCTAATAAGTGCCCTAGATTTGGATTCCATCTGTGGAGAGAACCTTAAAATCAATCAGAAAATGGTTGGTTATTTCTATGATATGTACGCCACTATTGTAACAGTGGTCATGGAAATTAGTAAGGAGCCATGGGGAGTGGGAACTTCCAAGGATGAGAAGATTCACAAGCGGAGAGTGAATAATGGAACAGAAAGATTTAAATGGGGTGTGGCATAGGGAAGGGTAGAGAAGAGAATATGGGGAGTGATAATTGACCCTATCAATCCTATCTAACAAAAACATGACAAACTATTACTGCAGAACCCTCACAAAACATAAACAGATAGATCTATTAAAAGGAGTTTAAATGGAGGGACTCTATAATGAGACAATAATGCACCAATGGGCATAACAAATAAAGAACCATTGTCAGGAATAAGTTGCCTTTATTGGAATCATGGTGGCTAAGAGGTCCCACAGACCCTCAAATATTATGAGCTATTGCTGATATTCTTGGTAGCTTCAAGAACTTGATGGTAAGACTCTATTGCTGAAGACATCACACACTTGTCTACTAAAACATAGAGATATCATTCTGGTACTCACCTGAAAGCCTCATTCCTACATTTTAGTTTTCATAGTGTTGGAAGATGCTATGCTTGCTACCAGTCTCACCCAGCTGTTAACCCTGCGAGCTATGATAATGACCACTCGGACATCATATACATCTTATTTAAAAGGAAGAGCAGTTATTGTTGATACCAGGTTGATTTGTCAGTATTTCTTTTTGTGGTCCTTATTTAACAAAATAATCATTTTCATACTCAAAGGTGATTCAGTATTGAGCAAATATCTCTCATGTTTAATTTTTGGTATGCAAGCTGAGGTGTGAATGTAATTTACTTAGTGTTAGAAATCACTGATATCTCAAGATAAGAAAATACTTATTCTCTTAGAAAAGTCTAAAGTGACATTTTCTAAACATTTCTCTATTATGTCAAAGCATGGAGAACATTTTCTTATGCAACCTATCATGTTAAAATATAGTTTGCATCAAGACATTGGAGCTCCTTTTATATGAAGAGAAGGGATTCCTAACATTGGTTTTCTATGTGCTTTACTATCTCTATCAAAAAAGCAAGTGTCTAAAGGCATTTTTAGAATTTCTTTTCTCTTTAAACTTAACTTCTTACCTTTGCTCTAACAATAAATATAGTAAAGCTAGAATAACATAATTTTGTTTCTTTTATATAATGAAAATGAAGGATTGAATCACAAGGTATTTTGTTGAAAAGGTCCTTTGGGACAATATTAAAGTTTGAGAAACAGATCTGCACAATACACAATTCAAGGCTCTATTTTAGCAACAGCTTAGCATGATTTCCTTGCCAATGTAATCTCAATAGCAAGGTGTCTGGCATGGCTTGGATTTCCTTGTTATTTTTTAGTATATTGGATTTGTTATTTTAACAAGTTTGCTTTGCTAGAAGTCAAAAGTGTTGCCATGTTTCAGTAATATTTTAAAGTTTTCATAATACTTGTGCAGATCAGCCTCATTATTAATTAGAAATAAAAATGGAGATAGAGTGATAAATTTTTAAGTTGACTTGCAGTATAAAGAAACACCCCACCCTATGCTGCCATACTTCTTCCTGAACAATTTGACATATCATAACTCATGAATGTATGGAAAATAAATAATACATATTGCAAAAATAATCAGACAACATAAATGGAGTACATGCAATGGAAAGAAACAAATGTTTGGATTTCACAGGCTTGTGCTAATGGTTGGCCTGTCCTTGGGGAGGGGGGGCAGGGCTCTTCCTCATCCTCTCAGCCAAATGGCAAATCCTACCCCTCCAAACTCCTCCATTCTCTTTCAGGGCCTTCTTCACTTTATCCATAGAACCTGTGTATGTATGAAAACACCAGCATTTGACTAGTTTCTTGCTTACCTTCACTGTTCATGAAAATGCAAGCTCCTAAGGGTGAAGGTCCCTTGCTGTCCTGTGTACTTCTACATCTGAGTGTCTGGAAGAGTACATGGTACATTGTCACCCTGAGGACATATTTACTGGGTGAATTAATGAAATAAGCTTTATGATTATAAACTTATTGGAGCATTGAGGAAATTAATTAGGCATCTGTTTACATTGTATTAGACAATGCCTAGAGCACACCAGGTATTCATGAACCCATTTGTGTTTATTGTCTAATACCTAGTTAGGTTCATAACTTGTCTATAGTTAGGATAACTATGTCCTCATTTACTCAAGCCTAAGAATTTCTATATTCTTAGAATAATTATAAATATTATCTTCTTCCATGGTATCCTGATGGCTAACATATATACTTGAAGACAAATTGTGCCGATGAATCAGGTAAGGCAAAAGGCTGTGCCTCATGCTACATAATATATAATTTAACAAAAATATCATTTCTGTGTTTAATAGTAAGATAGAAAGATGCCCTAGTTGATTTTCTGTTGTTGTGATAAAACACTCTGGACAAAAGCAGCTTGGGACAGGAAGGTTTAATCTGACTTGTAAGTCCTGATCAAGGTCCATTATTGTGAGGAAGCCATGGCAAGAACTCAGAGCAAACCTGGATGCAGAAACTGAAGCAGAGACCATGGAGGAACACTGCTTACTGGCCTACTCTCCGTGGGTTGTGCAGCCTGCTATTTTTATTTGTAATTATTTTACATCCCAGCCTCAATTTCCCATCCCTCCTCTCCCAGTCCCTCCCAACCCTCTCTATACTCCCCACCCTCAATCCACTCTTTCTCCATTTGTTTAAAAAAGGGCAGGCCTCCCATGAGTAGCAACAGAAGATGGCATATCAAGTTGCAATAAGACTAAACACCTTCCAAGTATTAAGACTGGGCAAGGAATAGGGTCCCAAAGCTAGTAAGACAAAAGAGTCATAGACAGCCCTTGTTCCCACTGTTAGGAGTTCCACAACAGGACCAACTTCACACCTACAATATATAGGCAGAGTGCTTGGGCTTCAGGCTGTCTGGTTGTCAGTTCAGAGTCTGTGAGCCCCTTTAAACACAGGTTAGTTGATTCTGTGCATTTTCTTGTAATGTCCTTGATCCCTCTGGCTCCTGTAATCCTTTCTTCCCCTGCAGGATTCCCTGAGTTCTGCCTAATGTTTGGCTGTGGATCTAGATCTGTCCCCATAAGTTACTGGATGAAGTCCCTGATGGCAATTGGAGTAGGCACCAATCTATGTGATGGCAGAATATCATTAGGCATTACTATGTCAACATTTTTCCCTCCTTGGTCTCTGGATCATCCAGCCTATGGGTCCTGGTGCTCCAGGCAGGGTTAGGGATGAGCTTAATCTCCTGGCATGGGTTTTAGGCTAGACCAGTTATTTGGTGACCACTGCCTCTGTCTCAAGGCCACCTTTACCCAAGCATATCCCATAGACAGGGCAGACTGTGGACCAAATGTTATGTGACTGGGTTGGCTTCCTACTCCAACCACTTGAAGTCTTAGCTGGGTCACCCTTGCAGATCCCTGGAAGAGTCCCTTGCTCCAGGTTTTTACCCGAACCTGAAATCCCACCCCTTTCTAGTAGTGTCTTTCAGTAGCCTCCCCCTCTTCTCCCCCAATCTGATCACTCATGTTCTCATCCCCACCTACCCTCAATCCACCCAGGAAATCTTTTCTATTTCCCCTTCTTAGGGAGATCCAGATATGCCTCCATGAACCCTCCTTCTTATGTAGCCTATCTGGTTCTGTGGATTATAGCATAATTATCTTTTACTTTGCAGCTAATATCGACTTATGAGTGACTATATGCCATATTTGTCTTTCTGGGTCTGGATAACCTCACTCGGGATGATTTTTTTCTAGTTCCATTCATTTGCCTCCAATTTTCCTGTTGTCCTTGTTTTTAACAGCTGAATAATACTCCACTATGTAAATTGCCACGCTTTCTTTATCCATTCCTCTGTTAAAGGACATCTAGATTGTTTCCAGGTTTTGTCAGCCTCCTTTTTTTTATGATCCTGGACCACCTGCAGTGGCACTGCCCACAATGAACTGGGCCCTCCTACATCAATCATTAATCAGAAAAGTGCCTCCTAGCTATGCCCACAGACCCATCTGTTTGTTAGAAGCAATTCCCTAGTTGAGGTTCCCTCTTTCTGGTTAACTTAAGTTTGCAGGAGGCTGTCCTAAACTAACTGGTATGAAAGGTAAAATAATAATAATAATAATAATAATAATAATAATAATAATAATAATAATAATGAATAGAATAACAAAGCATCATGGGGGATGGGGAAAATCTTTCTGTTTCATCTGGGAAGAGCAGTAGTGAATGTCTAGTAGCCAGTAATGCTTTGCTCTCCAAAATCTAGTCAATATGCTTAAGTTCATGTTCCATTTCTAACACGTCTGACCTGGAACACTTAACTTACTCAAGACTGTTTTTTTTCTGATTGGGAATGTGGGTGTCACGGGAAACCTCACATAGTATCGCTAAACACCAGTCCTTAACATACAGGACATGCTGGAGCTGTGTTGGCTAAGGTTAGGACTTCATGGTCCAAGGCTTTCAGAAGGGTAATGCCAGTTTCTTTTGTCTCAAAGGAAACTGTGTCTTTGTAACATAGCTAGTTATTTAAGTATTAAACAACCAGCATAAAGTGGATGAAACTGCCTGGCTCCCACTGTATTTAGTAATCTGTTTTTAATTCCATGCATTAGTCAATGTGTTTTGTTGATAAAGGGCATTAAATACAATACCAGATCTGCAGTATAAACACCCCACTTGTTTTATTTTCAGTATAAGATCCAGAACATAATGGGTTATCAACAAATGTTTTTAAAATCCCGGCAATTGATGGGGCATTGGGAGACAACCAAGCAATGAATAATTTTTAAGACTCTTTGACACATTTTGCCATAATGTTTAAGTTTTCATGGTGAATAGTTTGTTAATGAAATGAATCTTTTACTTATATGGCTTCAGCACTTGAAAACTGCCAAACAGCAGTAGTGTTAATAATAAATTGTTAGTAGTTTTACTTCCATAATAGATTAGAACTTAAACTATTGCTGGGATCAATTGTCATCATACCTTGCTTAATACAATGGGGAAATAAGTCCCAGATACATCAGTTGCTAGGAGCAATATTAATATCAAAGTCTCTTAATTCCAATGCCAGAATTATTTTGGCTTTCTTTTGTAATGCCTGTTTTTAATAACAGTGATGCCATTTGAGAAAATAGCAATTATTTAGTTTTGTCTTCCATAAGAAGTAAAAGAAAGTGTAGACTACTTCCTAGGATTGCAGCTGTCTCTCTTCAAGTATGTGTTCACTCTTGTCACATATGAGTGACAAAACTTTTACCAAATTGTATTTTATGAAGAAAATAATTATTACTGCTAGGCTTTTTGTTTCATATTGAAGTTTTCTAGTGGGAGTTAAATTCTAGAAGCATTAAATACTTAATTTAATAAAGTTTATTTTGTTAGTTTGGATAGAAGACACAATACTGCTTACTTAAATTACACAATTTTCATTATTCCTTGGGTATTATATTGCTATTCAAGTTGTGCTCAAATCATTACAAAATTGATTTTCATAAGAACTGTAACTAAAGTATTTTTTATTCCCTGATCCCTGAAACTATCATTCAGCTAATTCTGCGCTGACATGTATCTTTAGTTTTTAGTTTTGTTTTGTTAATAATTCTGGGGGAAAATGCATTGTTTTAGTTCACTCATGTCTTGTCTTGTTGGAAGGATTGGGACTGGTCAGTGATAGATTTCCAGGCTTTGGGGGAAATGATTGAGGACCATCCAGGACATTCTCTGTTTCATCAAATGGAACTTTCCCACTGTAGAGATAGATGCTCTCACCCTTTTGCTTTTTCAAATATCCCGATTGTCCTGAAACACTAGAGAAATATTAGGAATAGAGATCATAATACCTTTCCACATATTTTTACCCTACAGATGTTTTAGTCATTCATTGCCTTTTTATAAAATATTTTTCCTGGAGGTAAAGGAGAAAGCAGAATATGTAACGTGCTTGTGTTATAAGCAGGAGTACTTGGTTTGACCTCCATTTCCCACCACCCACAATAATCTCAGTGCTAGGTAGTGCAGACGGAAGGCTCACTTCTAGCCTAATCAGCAAACTCCAGCCAATGAGAGATCTTCTCTGAGAGGAGATGGATGGTGTTTCTGAGGATAACATCTGAGGTCCTCCTCTGGCTTAAACACACATGCACACAAGAAAATAAATAATACGTAGTCAAAAACATGTGTACATATCAGAAAAATCTCTGTACACCATTCTTAGTGACCCTATATAAGTGCATATATGCTTTAAATCATTAATATTACACAAATTGAACACACATAATTGGGATAATATGGAAGCTTAAATTTTATTTTATTTTATTCAAACTCATTTCTTTACTTAGATCTGACTTCCATAACTTCTTTAATTTATTTGAAGTTCACCCCCATCCTCTCCCTTTACATTCTTATCCTGCTCTACCTCACTATTACCTCCCAATTTCATGTGTTGTTGCTTATTAACCCACTGACTCCAGTTAGTGCTGCCAGGTGTGCACATATGTATGGCATCTACATACATGGGTCAGGAGTAGCTCAACACATAGAAATGGGTATGACAAAGAGATAATGCTTAGATAGGCACAATCGTGTTCCCCTTACCCGTAATTTTCATATTTTAATATAACTATATTTTCTCAATTGAAATTCAGACAGGAAAAACAGCAAAATAACTCGTATACATTTTCTTCTTCCCTAGTGCTCCATTTCCTGTGGCAAAGGCATGCAGTCTCGTGTAATCCAGTGCATGCACAAGATCACAGGAAGGCATGGGAATGAATGTTTTTCTTCAGAGAAACCTGCAGCATACAGGCCGTGCCACCTTCAGCCCTGTAATGACAAGATAAATGTAAATACGATAACATCACCCAGACTGGGTAAGCAGATCAGAGTGGATGGCTTTCAGAAATAGAAATGCTTTTAGGACATGCATTTTTTTTAAAGCTTGAGAATTATTAAACTGTGCTAGTTAACTTGGCTCTAAGTTGGGTCTATTTAAATATACTTTAGTTCACATGATCAGAGATGGGTTTATAAATGTTTCATAAAGACCCCTTTCCTTCCATGAAGGAAATACTGATGCCACACTACCTGAGGTCTCCTTTTTAATGTCACAACAGAATTTAAGCTTCTGTCTAGTATCACACCTATCAACTATGCTGATATCTGTGGGAAGTGGAAGTTTGGAATAAATTTTAAATTCCTCCATGGCCAATTCCCTCCTTTTCACCCTGGATGCAAATTATCTTTAGGATACACAGTATAAAAACAGTTTGCTGTAAAAATAAGCATCTAAGTCTATACAATCAAACATGAGGTACTTTTCTTATCTTTGAGGATAAAAGCGTAAATTCACAAGCCCTGGAAATATTTATTCCTTTTGTGCTTTTTAAATTTATTTTTAAATTGACATAGGAAGTGACAAATTTCTTGGCATTGTCATTCATACTTAGTTCTGGTTGACCTACCGCCTCCTCCCTCATCTCCTGGCCATAAGTACCCACTGCACCCTTCATCCCCACAGCCACTAGTACCCACTGTACCCTGCAACCCCACAGCTACTGGTACCCACTATACCCTTCATCTCTATGGCCACCAGTACCCACTGTACCCTCCATCCCCACAGCTACCGGTACCCACTGTACCCTACATCCCCATGGCTACTGGTACCCACTGTACTCTTTGTCCCCTGGATTGCCCTTCCCACTTTCATATCACATGTGCTATAGTGCTTCCCCATCTGCTCCCTTAAACCACTCTTTTCCCATTTCATGGATTACTTTCCTGGCCTCTACCCACACTTAACTAACATGAAATACATTCATACACATATAACAATTAGAAACTAGGACACACATGAGAGATAAATACAGTATTGGTTACTGGCAATCGTTTGTTATTTGTATTCTTATATTATGAAGTATTTTTGTAGTTAGTCTCAGTTCTTGTTATATCATCTAATTTATCATCAAGGAGAGTGTTCATTTTAAATGCAGAATGCCTATGTTAGCACAGAAACTCTTAATAACTGAATTACCCTTTATATCTGTGACAATTGGTACTTTTAACAGCACACTACTTGGCAACCAGAGGATTAATTTTTTTCAACTGTGCATATAACTTACAGGAAAACAATTTAAATCATGTGACTACGAGAATAATTGCCTAATAAAAGGGGGTAATTTGTCTTATATACTTTTATATTGTCAACACAAAATTCAATGAAATTGAAAAGTTTTTTTTTTCATTGAAACACAAGACTTTTTGAGACAAATAATTAATGTTTCTTTGAAATAATTAGTGAAACTAGATTAACTGCCTGATTAACTGCCATTAATCAGGACAGAAATTAAACAGTTCAAGAACAGATGCCTCGGATGCATGCTTTCAATAAAACATGACCTTTTTTCTAATAATCACTTGGAATCTGTGAAGTATAATTTAGGAGAAAATCATGGAATATAGGGAGGGTTTTGTTAAAATTACATCTTTCTACTTTTTAGTCTTGAAGGGTATATGTGTTAGTCTTCTGTTTGCTGGAGTAAAATACCCAAACCAAAAGCAATGTTGGCCAACAGAAGGCATGGCAGCAGACCCTAAGTCCAGTCCATAACAATTTATGGACACACAGGAGCAAAGAAAGAAAGAAAGTGAGATTGGACTGTAAAACCTCAAAGCCCATTCTCAATATCTTACTTCCATCACCAAGGCTCCATGGCCTAAATGTTGTAGAACCTCCCCACACAACACCATCAACTGGAGACCAATATGCTCAAAGTAATGGGTTGATGGAGGACACTTCTCATTCAAACCATAACAAAAGTACACCTTCCAACACAACACACCAGGAAAGAATAAAAATGGACTGAATTTAAAGACAAAAGGAAAGAAGTAGGGCTGCACAATGAATTTCGCAAAACATGCTGGGACATGCTTTACTGTGACGACATGAAGCCAGATCTTCAGTGCAGAATTGTCCAGATCACGTCTTAGGTCCTAACACTAGTGATAAACCGCTACAGATCTCAGTCACTTGTAAAAACCAGCGTTTACACTCAAAAGGCCAAGATTAACTCTCTACATAGTCTGCTTCCCTTCTTGCTATATGGGAAAACATAGCATACAGTAAACATGGGCACATTTTCATTTTGCTTTTTTTTTTGAAGTTCCATTCATAGAAATAGCTATTAATATGCAGTCCTGTATTGGTAAATGTAAGTCACATGGGATGGTACATACCTCTTTTCTGGAGGACCAGGAGTCAAAATGCCCAACAGTTCCCATCTTGGGTTATATAATGAATTTCAGAACAATATGAATTACAGGGTGATATTGTTTAAAAAAAAACATAAAAACAAAAACAAGAAGAGAAGAGAGAATAATTTTTTCTTTTAATCCTAACTACTGAAATCCATGAATAAAAACTTAAATGAAATCCATAAAATTGTGGTGTTGATCTAGTGAAGCCTCAGAGTTTACATATTAAGATCCTGTTTAAATAATAGATGCAGGGGTTGGAAAGAAGGATCCATGGTTAGAGGAGTTCTTAGGGATCTTGCAAGGGCCCTGAGTTTGGTTCCCAGCATTCATATGGTGGCTCACAACCATCTGTAACTTCAGTTCCAGGGGATCTGATGCCCTCTTCTGACCATGTCAGGGACCAGCTCATGGCACGCATTCATATTTGCAGACAAAGCACGCATACACACACACATACAGAGAGAGAGAGAGAGAGAGAGAGAGAGAGAGAGAGAGAGAGAGAGAGAGAGAGAGAGAGAGAGAGAGAGAGAGAGACTTTAAAACATAAACAATACATAGATCAGCAGTAGATATGCTGGTTATTCTCAGTCATCAGCTTATTGAGATCCAGAATCACACAGGAGATGAGACTCTTGGTTGGTATCCATGCTGGAAATGATTTTGACTATACTAATTGAGGTGAGAAGACTTGCCCACTGCGGGTGGCACCAATCCGTAGGATGGAATCTTAGACTACATGAAAAGGAGAAAGTGAGCTAAACACAAACATCTGTCCTTCTGCTTCTTGGCCCTTGGCCTTGGGCAAACATTGCTTGTACTATATTTTATCACAGCAACAGGGAAGTAGCAACTAACACAGGTGATTGATAAACACAACCAAAACTTAGACTCTCTATTGCCTATTGATTGCGAGCAATCTGTTCTTAGTAAGCTTCAACTGTCCCCAGCTAAGTGTGTTATTAATTCATCCTACTGTCATATTACAGGGTGTTTGGGTCTTTATGTTCTATCAGGTTAACAAAAAGAGAGAGAGAGAGAGAGAGAGAGAGAGAGAGAGAGAGAGAGAGAAAGAAAAGAAAAAGAAAAAAAGGCTAACTCCATGAAAATGAGAAAAAGTTATTCCTACTGACAGTACCTATAAGCCTTCCCAGAGTGAATTCACCATGTTCTGTTTCCCAGCTGCCCTGACCTTCAAGTGCCTAGGAGACCAGTGGCCAGTGTACTGCAGAGTGATACGGGAGAAGAATCTGTGTGAGGACATGCGGTGGTACCAGCGCTGCTGTGAGACCTGCAGGGACTTCTATGCCCAAAAGCTACAGCAGAAGAGTTGACCTCTGGCAGGCTGGCTGACTGGCTCATAGCTTTTGGCCGTTACATTATTTATAAATACACACACACTAGCATGTTCTCCAGACCAAATATTATCAGATTTCATATAATTTAATCGAATTAATTTATTTGCCTGCCAGACATCTAATGTGGTGTTTGTGTTGGTTATTCAAACAGTTTTTTACTAAAAGGCTTCATAAATAATTTTATATGAATTGAGTAAGTTGGGTCTAGTAAACTAATAAAAAAGAAATGATGTTTTTTTTTCATTTAGGGCTGTCTGTAAGGTGCTATTTTCTCTCCATCAATACCATTAAGTTACCCAGTGTATACACTACCTTGGCATGATAGCTTAGCTATATATGCAGAAAATGACCTACTTTCTTGTGTCCTGCTGCAGAACCTGACCATTTTCTGTAATCCGTAGATGTGTAAACAGAACAAACCTCACAGTCTTGAACAAGTTTAAGAGAATGTATTATGAATGTAATTCAGATTTAGAAACAAGTATAGGAGACCTTCTACTGTAATGATACTTGTATATTAATAGTGGGAAAGTAGTCAAGACAGAGACTTTGATCATGTCCTTGAACATGCACTTGAACACGAGGATTGTGGACATGAAGCACTGTAATAATGAACGCTGAATCACCATTGCACTGTTGGTGTGGGTGTAGAGAAGCTGTGGTAGACATGACAGCATCCTATAAAAACCTGTATTATTTTGGCACGTCATTAGATTGTAGCTTTTTTTTAAATACTGCAAATAAAGAAAACACCGCTCCACCTACATCTTTACACCCCTTAGAAGATTTATTGAGGAGTATAGATCTTAGATTCACAAATCATATGAGCAAAGGTATTAAATATTTTTTTCTTCTTCTCACTAGGAATAAGAAAAGGGAAGTGAGATTCAGATACTATTTTGACCGTTTCACCATGTTTTTTCCTTTGAACAAATAAAAACTTTAACTCTCTGAAACATTCAAAAGACATCTTAATTATTTTTCTTGTAAGAAAATATTGTACATGATTCACAAGATTTCTTAGATTTTTTTTCCAATAAAATATGTGAAACTTCCTTTGGGGAGAGTGTTCTTCACAGGACTGTCCACATCTCCACAATGGCAAGAAGAGGTGCCACTTGCCTCTGTTCTGAAGTATCTATTGTGGGAAGCATGTAGAGCGAGCCACAGGGAGACAGGGGGTCTCTTTTTTTGGCGCAAGATGAATGTGTATTTACTTGAGTCCTAAAATGTTCAGGTTCCCTAAAACCGAGGTCCCTTTTCTTACTGTGAAACCCACTGCATATGGAAAGATCAACTGACCCTCTCTGTGTTACTGTTGATACAAAAAAAAAAAAAAAAAAAAAGATGCAGCTCTCATTTTAAAGGGAATAAGAGATAGTTTATTCTGGAGTCACAGTTGAGTGGCCAAGACCTGGAAATACAGATTAAGGTTACCTTAAATTCCACAATCCAATGTGGAAGCAGTTTCACGAAGTTTTTAGTTTTATAAAGAAAGTGGCAGATTTCAATATCAACTTATAGAAACCTGTAGACTGAGAAGTAGATCATGGGAACTGCCATTTATAATATCATATATATATATATATATGAATAAACCCAACCAAGAGGGTAAAAATCCGCTACAGTGAAAACTTGAAATGTCTGAGGAAAGAGATTGGAAAAGACACTAGAAGACAGGAAGACCTTGCACCCTCATGGATTGTCAGGATTAGTATGTAAAAATGGCTGTTCTACCAATAGAAATCTACAGATTCATTGAAATCTCAATCAAAATTCCCATGGTATTTTTTAAATTAATCATAAAATTAATATAAAACCAAAAGTCTGCAGATAGCCTAAGTAACATCGCTCAAAAGGAACAATGCTTACGAGAAGAGGAGGGGAGAGGAGACCATGAGAGAGCAGGAAAACTGAGTCAGGAAAAGAACTGAGGAGAGCAACGAAAGAGATACCATAAGACAGGGAGACATTATAGGTATAAAGAGAAATCTGGCACTAGGGAAATGTCCAGAGATTTATAAGGATGATCCCAAGTAAGAATCTTAAGCAATAGTGGAGAAGCTACCTTAAATACCCTTCCCCAATAATGAGATTGATGACTACCTTATATGCCACTCTAGAGCCTTCATCCAGTAGCTGATGGAAGCAGAAGCAGACACCCACAGCTAAACATTGAGGCTAACTCAATCCAGTTGTAGAGAAAGAGGAGTAATGAGCAAAGGGGTCAAGACCAGGCTGGAGAAACCCACAGAAACAGCTGACCTGAGTAAATGTGAGCTCATGGACCCCCAGTCTGATAGCTGGGAAACCAGCATAGGACCAACCCAGACCCCCTGAATGTGAGTGTTAGTTAGGAGGACTGGGCAGTCTATGGGGCTTCCAGTAATGGGTCAGTATTTATCCCTAGTATACAAATGGACTTTGGGGGCCCATTCCACATAGAGGGATACTCTCTCAGCCTAGACACATGGGGGAGGGCCTGGGCCTTGCTCTAAATGATGACAGACTTTGATGATCTATGTGAACTAGCTAGGAAGTGGAGACAACCTAAATATATTTCAACTGACAAATACATAATGGAAATGGCAGTACATATATACTATGGAATGCTTTTTAACCATAAATAAAAACAAAAACATAAAAAACCCCAAAATCATGAAATCTGCAGGTAAATAGATGGAACTAGAAAAAATATTGTATTGAATAAGGTAATCAGGAAGACAAATGGTATCTGCTGTCTTTACTTATAGAACCTTGGTCTGAATCTTTAGATGTGGTATATAACCTACCGTAACTGCATGGGCCAGGAAGATAAAAATGAATCATGGGTGAGTGGGACTCTAGAGAGAGGAATAATAGAACACAGATGCTATGAAGGGGGAAATGCAGGGGAAAAAAACAGAGAGAGTAATTATGTGGGGAGAGGGATGGAAAGGCAATACAGAGGGAAAGAGAGAGAAGAGGGATAAATACCACCAATTATGTTCAAAAACACCATGCAAATTATATTATTGTACATTTACTTAAAATTATGTATAGTGTGTGTGTATGTGTGTGTGTGTGTGTGTGTATGTGTGTGTGTGTGTGTGTGTGTATGTGTGTGCGTGTATTTTAAATGAAGTAATGTCGCCAATACTTGGGTTGATAATGCTTCCCTCAAAGCTATAGACTTACAAAAAGTCCTAGTGTCAGAGCCAGCGAGAGGTAGCCCAGCCCTCTTGAAGAGGACTGAAGGTTGATCCTCAGCATCCATATGTAGCTCCTGATGGTCTGTAACCCCAGTTCTAGGGATCTGGCACTGCATTCAGTGACCAAGAGGCACTGAAGGCAGATGTAGCAATACGTACACACAGGCAAAACACTTAGCCTGTGTGTAAAATAAAAATAAGCAATTATAAAAAAGAAAAAAAGGGGGGCAGGCTTGGGAAATCTGCTTTTAAGTTATTGGTCTGTGAAGTACAAGAAACTCGCAAACAATATAGGCTCCTGCCATTATCATTGGTTGCTTCCCAAAAATCAATACCCCATTGATGTAATACCCCATTGCTAAATACACTACATACTTAAGACACTTACGACAAAGGAGTGGAAGAATTGAGCTGGATCTGACCCAGAAGTCTCTTCCTAAGGACTGGCTCTCATCACACTAGAAGGGAGAGCTGCCAAGGAAGAAAAGCAACCAATAGTTCTGCCCAGCTGTAATGCCTACAAAGCACAATGACCAGAACAACAAGCTGTCCCAAAAGGTGTAACAGTGACATTCATATCCTAGGGAGTAACCAACAGACTATCTAATTGCAATGTATGGCCACACAAAAGGAGAACCTCCTGTCTGCTAGTGTAAACCAATTCCTTTACTGATGGCTGATGAGATGCAGTAGACCCTAAATGAGAACCTGCTGCCCTAAAACAGCAAAATGTCTAAGTGCATTCTCAATACCCAGGTTTATGCCCACAGGTAAATGTAGCTGGCATATCTTATCAAAGAAGTTTGTTATTGTAGCAGATGGACACCATTACAAGTACCCATACCTGGTCAGAATGCAGAGAACAACTGACCACGGGGTGACCAACTATCACTGATAATCTGCAAAACAATTCCTGTACCTATGATTCATTGATGATGATGGTGAGGGGCCTGAAAGATTGTAAGAGCCAGAGGACCAGGAAGTCTCCTGCAATACAGTGTCTTCTATATATTATAGAGAAGCCACACCCAAGAAATGATCAATCTGATAAGCTAAACAAGACCAGCACAGTGCCAGCTCTGGCTGCCATCCCAGTGTGGGTGGGAAAATATCACAAGGCCCTATCCCTAAAGGAAAAGCTACAGATAATTACTGAATGCTGAGGGCAAAATTAGTCTTCTCTAGGAATGAGCCATTTCCTAATAAATTATCCAATCTCAAGAAATCAGCCCTGTTGGGAGCCGGTCTTGAGTTATATCCTCTTGCAGAGTTGCTTACACCTTAGAACTCTAATTGAGCATTATCTTGGTATACAGGAACCTGCTCGACAGGTGGTGTCTTCCACTCATCCCAGGTACTGAGAAATCGAGTGCCCGGAACTGAGATGGGCCTGGCCCAGGAACTAAGATAAGCAGACATTTATGGTCTGATGTTTATTGTCTGGGATAATTACCAAGACCCAGAACTTAGCAGAAGTTACCCCTCCCCATTTCCTCCCTGCCTGCTACCCCTCCCCATTTCCTCCCCGCTTTGCTTTAAAAACTCCTTTTTTCATCAATAAAGTAGACCTTGACAAATCCACTGCTTGGTCTCCTTTCTTTCTTTCCCATTATTTTTAGGTCCTAGCCCACCTCGACCCACAAATAACTAGGCCCCATGGGTCGGGGCACAGTCCTAAATATATGGACATAGGAGTAATAGTAAAAGAACTCAGTGGGCTTTATTTAAAAAATTGTGTGTGTGTAATAATAGTAATAATTAAAGGCTGGAGGCCATGAATTTAAGAGGGGTTGGAAAGATTGGAAGGAAGAGAGAAGTGTGGAGGGGCTGATACAGTACTTATATGAGGAATTTCTAAGAAATAAATTGAAAATACATTTTTCTCCAACAAATAAATTAATCCACTATTTTTAAAATTTAGCTTTATATGAGTTCTCAGAACTGGGGAAGCATATAGTCAGATTCTTTGCCAGATTATAATCTGGATAGCATCTAGCCCAAGTTTTCTCTAGGATCTCATTCCTCTCTATACCCTCATGAGCTGGGTTTACACCCTATGCATTTCCTTCAACATTCTTGTTCCTGGCCCCCACCAGGAAAGTCTATTACATTTTGCATACGGTATATAAGAGGTAAGCCTGAAGTTCTAAACCCTTCTATCTTTCTATGCAAACCAATTCCAAATGTCTAAGGTCAGTAATATCACAGCAACCGCCTCACTTTTGCTACCAATTTTCTATTAATTACTTATTTCATTGCTGCTGTGAAACACCAGAAACTCAACAACAAAGAAGAAAGGTCTTCTTTGGGTTCACAGTTTGAAGATACGGACCATTATGGAGAGAATATCATAGCAGACAGGAGTTCGAGGTACTTGATCAGAATGAATTTGTAGTCAGGAAGCAGAGAGAGATAAATGATGGTGCTCAATTAATTTTCTTCTTTGCATTCACTCTAGGTCAAGAGCACATGGAATACCTCACCCATAGTTATGAGTGGATCTTTATTAATTGAATCTAGTTAATAGGCATCATCAAGGGGTTGTCTCCTATGGGATTCTGAGGATTGTCAAAAGAACAATCAGTATTAACTATCACAAGAGGCTTTTAAAAAATCTATGAAGCACATTATCAAACAAAGTTATCAATAGTTTCAAAGGAAAGAAAGTCATATTTGCTAAAGAGACTATAAAGATTTTCTAGAAGTTTCAGTGTCACCTGTGACTCACAGGCAATTAGGCACGCAAGAGGTAGGAAAGAGAAGGGAACTCTTAGATGCAAGTGGATGTGTCCGATTGGTGTGACGATGGTGTGGAGAATCAGTAGGTAGGGAGAGGATAGGTTTCATGTTCACAATATATAGGCTTCAAGAATGGTGATAGAAATGAAAAGTAGTGGGTTTTAGTGTAAAAATAGAATGTGAGGAAAGATGGGGACCCAGGGATGAAATTTGCAAATGAAGAGACAGTACACAAACCTCCAATACATGGGGCAATACAGAGAAATCTGGAAGAAGCCAAAGAAGAGCCAAACATTCATTTCACCTACCTCATACTTTGGCTAAGGGACGAGTCTAATCAAATCTATTTGGATGTAAGTTCTGTTTCTCCATTTGCCAGTACAGAGAGCCAAGGGCAAGTTAGGCTCCTCTCAAAGATGTGTATTTTCCCCCAAAGGATACTTAAGGAAGAGCAGTCTGAGAAATACTTGTTCACTAGATGTGTGCTGGCAGCAGCCGGACTATATCAAGCCCATGATAAGCACATAATAAATTTGATTCTTGAAACATCAGTGTTTTGGTTGTTTTGTTATTGACTGTTGTTACTAAGTTGCCTATTGCTTTCTCTAGCAAATACATGTTATAGCTATGCAAAAGATACATCAGTCACTCTAAGGTAATGATAAACTTCATGTACAAACCATTCAAGTAGAAAACTGTTAACTTCTTAAATGGGTCAGGATTTTTGTCAAATCACATACCCTTGTGATTTACCTTCTATAAAGAAGGTAAATGCTCTCCAGTGTCTTACTTGATTTAAGAACATCATTTTTCTTGTAAGCAACATGGCACTCTTCTGAAATCTATTTCTGATACATTCCACATGTAACCACAGTGCCTCTGGAAGGGAAGCCTCCTGGCTACATCAGAGGGGTTTACAGAGATAGTGAAAAAAAACAATTGGAGTCTGTTAGAAGCCATTGAAATATCTACCCTTAACTTGTCTTGCAAGAGGGAAGGCTGCTTCCTCCAAGTGAAAGCTCATACTTTCTAGGTGAGGGGAAGATCATTTAGAATGTCTTGTGCTTAGAGAGCAAACTTATATTAAATTCATCAGTTGTTGGCTAACTGTACTAGCTATAAAGTCACCCTGACCTTGGCTGTCTTAAAACAGATGGGTTCCCTTACAACACAGCCATCATTCAAACTCAGCAGCCTGAGTTACCCTCTGGTTCCAAAAGAGCATGGGATCACCAAATGTCATAGGTATTGATATAGCTAGGGATAGAGACAAAGGATTGTGGATACTGAGGGGTCTCTGCAGTGGGGTAGTTCCTTACATACTGCAACAACCCACCAGACACATGCCTGCTATTTTCCCAGTTAGAACAAGCTGCTATACCCAATCCAGCTAAGTGTACCATGGGATTCAAAACCTAAGAAGGAATGAGATTGATCCTGCTTATCACAGGAGAGGCTGAGTAAGCAGGACCAGGGCCAGAGCAGCTGCCTTAAGGCATCAATACAGCAAACCAAATCACACAGTGGATCTCTTCAGGTGACTGTGCTGAGATGCATCTTCACAAAATTGCCCTTTTTAGACTCAGAATGGGGAGAGGTATTAAGTGCAACATGTATCTGATTTTCTCATTCTATTAATTTTAGTTGATGAACCCTTTTAGTGCAATTCAAAGCCTGTGTGTGTGTGTGTGTGTGTGTGTGTGTGTGTGTGTGTGTGTGTGTGTGCATGTGTTGTAAGGTAGGAGGGAGGGCCCTTTGTTGCTTTGCTGTTTTGTTCCTGTGTGCTGACATGGCCTTCAGAAAGTGTGGCTTTTGTGTGCAGCCAAGAGACCTGGTTTCAAATGCCAGCCAGAGCATCTCCAGGCTCATTAATAATGGAGGCGTCTGACAGGGCCAGCTTCATTTGCTTTGTTTCCCCTTTAGATGAAAAGGGACATGGATCTTTCTGTTTTGCCCAATAACAACCATCCTGACAAATTCCTGCAGCTTGACGTGAAGTCTTTAATGAGGAGCTCAACCCGTCTGCAGGCTAGCCTCGCGAGATTTCCGGGTGGAAATTTCCCGGCTACCCAACACTGGCAAAACCTTGTCTACTCGCAGGTAAGATCTAAGGACAGATAAATACAGGTTGGGAGCTTGATTCTTTCTCACTGCATGACATTTTTTCCTATCCGTGCGAAGGAGGCTTGGGGTTGGGGATACATAGAAGCTGTTTATTCCTCCCCACTCCTTCCTATAGGCTCTGCGTAAAAATGTGCAAATTCTCCCACAGGTTCATTCCCCTCCAATCCCCGCTTCTCGGCCTGTCTTTGTTTCAATGTACGTAGCTCTCGTTTACTCCTACCCTTCAGAACATTTTAAACCAAACTGTGTTCAAATGAGATGCGGGGGTGAAATTCTTAAACTCTGCCTGTTGCTGTGCTCAATGCATAAAATATCACATGCTTACCGCGCAAGAGTGGGTATACCTGCCTCTGAGGAAGCCTGAGACTTGCCTCTGACCCTGTTACATTCCCCTTCCTCTGATAAAAACAAAGAGTGTAGGGTGCAGATGAGCAACGGGGAAAGACTGGCCACACTCCATCTTGGAAAGAAGCGGCTCTCAGCGTAGACGCACCTCTTCCACAGGTGTCTGCACGGACCAGGCCATAGGAATAAGACCTTCCAATCTAATGCAGATCTCGTTGCTATCGCTCTTTCATCAGCTCATTCACAAGAATGCAGCTGGTGGGTTCCATCTGCTGAGATCAACAAAGGCCCCTGCTGAGGCTCATTGAGCAGGGATAATCTTGTTTTTGTTTTAAGATGTGGAGGCTAATGGCGTTGGGGGCTACTCCACGTTGCAAGAGGAAAGGACATTTTATTTCAGAAACATGTGACTGACCTGCGCACCCCTGTAAGTCCTAATTCCCTGAACAGAAATTGGTTTGTTTTTAAGAACAGTCGCTAGTCATGATTCCTGGTGTACAAGGACTACTTTCTTGGTGGTATGTCTGTGGGCGCACTGGGACATACATGAAGAATTCGTTTAGAGTCAGATGATTATGTAAATTGCCTCTACTTTAGAAGGGTTCAATTTGTTTCCATTGTAAGTTAGCCTGTTATAACAACTGGAATTTGTTGTTGCTTTTATTTTTTTTTAATTTTGCATGCAATCTTTGTAACTCTCAAAGCCTTGTGGCTTTCCATAAACACCCACTTATCACTGTTTTGTGTTTTGCTTGGTTAAATGAAATAAAATTCTTCCTATGTCTCTTTTTTTTTCATGTTACAGAACAGAAGAATTGAAATTATTTCAGAAAATCTTGCCCCTCCTCCACTTTCCTCTCTGTGAGGTTCACTGTAAAGACACATAGCCAATAGAATTGTTTTCTGGGCAGCAACACAGCAATCTTCCAGCATCCTTTGTTCGACGCTGGGGCTGTTCTACTGCCTCCGTGTGGAATTTCACAACCAAAACTCAAAACCGGAGGAAATGCAAATTTTTAACAAGCAACTTTTTATGCAGGCCCTTTTGGGTCTAAATAATTATTCAGACAACAAGGGCATATACTTCTGCATATGTGTCTTTGATAAACCTCAACTAAACTATCTTTTTCACCCTAAAAGAAAATGACAAGTAACTTAGTGAAAGCGAATTTACTACTATAGTAAAGGATAGAGGGAAGCAAAGATAGACAAGTGTGAATCAGGAAATTAGTTAGACGTGCTTCAAATGATGAGTAAGGATATCTGGTCTTCACAGTTATCAGTCAACTGCTTGAGTGGACCCAAAAATCAAGACTGACGTACTTATCGAGTACAAAGTAGATAAATATGAAGAAATGGGAACATAAAATTTTGAAATGGTCAGAATAATGCTTAAAAATATTCATCCATATACCAAGAATATTGAATGAGGTGTTAAGCATGTCTGCAGAGGGAGTTGTCAAATAGTTCTTAATTAGATTTCTCACTGGTTGGTGGATTAAGCAAATGAAAAGATTATGGAAACACTGTTGTCATGTATAAAATTAAGAAAAAATAATTAAAAATTTGGTTGCTATTCATAGGAAGAAAGTTTGGGATTCAGTATGATCTCCTGAAAAATTAACCCAACCCTCACTTTGTTTCTTAAGAAGTGAGAACAAATACGGTATAAGGAAAAGTCTGCGGCCTCTGGTTTCCTGTAAGAGTTTAAGAAATAGGAACAAAAGAGTGGGCAGTAATTCAGTTGATAGGCAGAGAACCTCCCTGACATGACGGAAGCCCTGGTTCTTAAGATGAGCACTGAGAAACCCTGTGCAGTGTACTCCTGTAATCCTAGCACTCACAGGCAGGATCCAGAGCATCAGGAGTTCAGGGTTCAGGTTTATAAACAGTTGGAGGCCAGCCTGGGTTACCCTGCAATTTTGTCTCCATTTTGGGCTTTTGTTGTTGTTATGTTTGTCTGTTTTGTTTTTATTGTAAAAAGGAAAAAAAAATAGTATCAAATTTGGAAAGCTAAACATTGTTACTTCCATGATGTTTGGTTTGGTTTTAAGGCAGGATTTCATGTAGCCTAGACTAGCCTCAAGCTCAGCCTCTGGCGAAAGGTGGGTAGTGACCTTAAACCTGTGATGCTTCATCCTTCTTCAAGCTCTGAGGGTTGAAATTGCAGGTGTGCCTCCATACCTCCTGGTGGTTGAAGCTCTGGATATCAAATCCAAGGTTCAGGAATGCTAGGCAAGCATTCTACCCATGTGTAAGCAAACACACACACACACACACTTTTTAAATTAAGTGATAAAATGTTTAAAGGTATTGTATTGGGAACTGGTTTTACTGGTGAGCAGCTGAACTTCTGAGTCTACTCAAGTGAGCTTTGTCTATTTCTGACTCCTTTCACATTGGTTTCAGAACCCTGGGGCTTCTCAGAGGAAATCTGTGAGCTGGAGTGAAAATTCAGTGGTGAGAAGTGGGCATCCTTATTTCTAGACAAGCTCATTCACTGGTTTCATGTACTAACCCACATTCTTCACTACTTTTCTGTTCCACACCACTGTTTTCCTTAAATATCTACAATCCATATGTATCTCTGTGTGTGTTCATTTATGTGCATGCATGCATATGTATGCTTGTATGTATGTGGGTGTTTGTTCTATGTGTATATGTATATGCATTTGTGTGTGCTTGTATATATGTAGGTATATATGAGTATATGTGTGTATCTGCATGTATATAAATGTGTATGTGTGTGTATTCTGTGTGTGTGTGTGTGTGTGTGTGTGTGTGTGTGTGCACACGCGCGTGCGCGCGCACCCATGTGTTTGTGTTTCAGCCTACTATTTTGTAATGCCACACTTTTGCTGTGTCATCATTTAAAACATCTCCATTGGTTTTTATTTTTAACCTAAAATATAGTCTAAATGATTACAGAATTTATATTTGGGATCTGTTTTTGATAGTTTCTAGATTATTAACTAAGTTTGTCTGTGTGCTTTCCTTTAGAATCTGTCACACTATCAATGTTTTGAAATACAAAATAGAGTATTTCCAACTGTTGAGGTCAATTGATTGGATTTGCTGATTTTGTGCAAATTGTCTTTATCTTTGGGAATTTTTTGGATGTATGTATGTAATTTTAATGGTTACTTAAATTTTATTGTTAGCATAATTTTGTATCATATATAAAATATTATAGTTATTATTCTTTGCTAATGATGCTTTTATACAAAACCTTTGTAGCTATCAAAGCTTCTTGCCTTAAGTTTATTTTGTTTGATATATTATATTGTTATTATATAATATCATATTATATTATACTTTCTGTGGTGGTTAGCTATGTTATGTTGTAGAAATGAACACACCCAAAGCTCATCATGCAATAGGGTATGTAATATATCTGTCCCCATGAGATGCTGATGCTGTGCAAAACCTGAGAAGCTTACTTGAAAGCAGAATTCAAATTCTCTTTCTGGAGGTTTTTTCTACAATATCAGAATTTGCGTTATGTCTGCAGACCAAGAAGACAGAGAGGAAGCCACAGACACTGTTGGGGAGGTTAGTAGTCAAGCCTGAGTTTCAACCCAACTGCTGTGTCATTGGAGAGGAAATGGATTTGTTGTGTGTCCAGCCAAGCACTACTTCATTCTTATGCTTTAAAATAGATGCAATGTTTAAGATAAGGCACTTCAAATATATATAATCGTGTGTGTGTGTGTGTGTGTGTGTGTGTGTGTGTGTGTGTGTGTGTGTGTGTATGTGTGTGTGTGTACACAGATTTCTAAAGACTTGCCCTCCCCACAGAACTGACAACTGAGATCATCTATCAGATTGAAGATTCCTCCTTATCACCATGCTTAGCAACAGTCTCTACAAGCCATCCTAATCTTACAAATTCCCCTTTAGAGAAACTGGATTATTACTCTACACTAATTTCTTCCTGTCTGAAATCTCTCCAGCAGTGCTTGTGCAGACCCCTTCCCTGGAGGTGAGGCAAGATCTCTTCTGTTCTCTGTGAGAACCCCCCTATTCTCCATCTTCACAGCCTCATGATCCAGGCTCTTGGGAGGGTCTCAGAGCTTACTTCTGCTCTTATTCATGGGAATTTGGAGACCCATGCCTATTATTGTTTTCTCAATCTTGTGTCTGTTGTTTTTGTAGTTATTCTCAGTTTTGATGTCTAAATGACTGGAAATGTAGATGGTAGTGTTTGCCCGGAATACCCAAGTGATTTCATTTTGTTTTAAAGACTTAGTTCTCATCTTGTAGTATCTTCAGCAATGTATTTCCTATACAATTTGTTTAACTTTTTGTTAGTATTATCCTCTTTATTTAGCCACAGATGGTTCTTTTGACATACAATACCCCTAGAGGTCCTTTAATGCCTCAAACTGGCCTTTGGAGCTTGCTTTCCTGTTTCTATTTTTTCAATTTCTGGCTTAATGTCCACCAACCATGAGGCTTCTAAAGCTAGGCCTTCAACATAATCTTGTTCTTCAGTACTTTATACAGCTAAGACATTTTCCTCATCTTCATATATTCTGTTTGTAAGTAATTTTACATCTCAGTGTTTGGGGCCTGCAGTTAATACACTAGGAAACACCACACCTTTAAACTGTCCTTGCACACTTTTAACCATCCTGTTGAATTCACAAGGGAATGTTCTGACAAGATATATATGACTATGGAAAGTTTCAGATTTGCCAAAATTTAGCAATGATTTCTCCCAATTATCATAGTAACACTTACACGAAATGATTTTCATTATTGAGTAACTGTCTTCAAGCTTCCAATATCAGGGGGTAGGGATATGGCCTGGATGGTAAAATGGCCACCATGCAAGTTTGATGCTCTGAATTTAGTATTCCCATGAAAATCTGGGATTAAGGGCATGTTTCCACAATTCCAGTGCTGAGGTGAGGTGGTGTTGAGACTGATGGATTCCTGAAGCTTACAAGCAGCCAGTCCAGTTGAATCAGTGAGTTCCAAGCTCACTAAAAGACCTTGTCTCAAAAAAACAAGAAGCCGGTTGGTTAAGGAAGACACCAACGTCAACTTCTCTTGTCCATTTGTGCACACATGTGCACTTGCATGTATACACACAAACACATGCACACAGAGAAACATGTGCATATACCACACACACACACACACACACACACACACACACACACACAGAGTATTCCTTCTGGGTTCTGGAGTGTGGAGTTCTGCAACAATGGGACACAGCTGCCACTTCCCAGAAGTTCTTCAGCACTGGAGAGGGAGGTAACCGCTCACCACAGTGACAAGGGTGACAGTCTTTTTGATCATGAGAAGGAACAGCAGATGGACTGGTGGGCGTGGGGATGGCTTCTCTTTTCCAAGCAGTATCCATGGTTTCCAGTTGCTTATTTTATGGTCCTACCCTCTCAGATCCCTGCCTACAGTGTCAAAAACAAACAAACACAAAACAAATAGAAAGCAACAGAAATCATGAGGAAGAATTTGGAAACAGCTTGGATATGACCTCAAGCCACTTGTGCTGCACTTTCTTGATTTTGAAAAGCCTGATCCCAAACTAATTTCAGGGCTGATGAAAGAAGCCAGACACCCTGTGTGTTCAACCAAGGAAACCAAGCTGGTTATGTCCAGCTAGTCACCGTGCCTGGGTCTCTGTGTGCATATACACCTCCTGTATCTTACATTCTTTAAATTTTCATACTTGTTGAGTTCTTAAAGTTGAGGTATTAAATATTGGATAGTTGAATTTACATTTTAAAATCTGATCTGCCCGTCTTGCTCACTGAAGTAGGAAATTAAGCTTGCTTCTGTTTAATATGCTTGCTTAGGACTTTTTCTTTGTGTGTTCTTGAGATAGCCTACATTTTATACTCTCATACTCTTTGGGATTAATCAACTTGCCTTCATCATTTCTTAAAGCTCTGGTAATTTGGAGATAGATGAATTTCTCTGATTTCAACAATATCTCTATCCTTCCCCTGCAACGAGTTCTCAGTTTCTTAATTAAACACCCTTATTAAACTTTTCACTTTCTAATCCTCTCATTTACTTTAAAATCAAGTTGTTGTTTTTATCTCATTGATTTCTGTTTATTTTTCAGCGTTCCTTTGTCTCGATCTTCCTGCCCATCACTAATTTACTCCCTGTTGATGTATATTCTTAGAGGTTCATGTCTTAATGGCCTGTTAGCTGCTAGCCTTTATGATTTGTTTGCCCGAATATTTCTTCTAGCTCTTTTTATTAAATGTTATTTTACTTGCATATTGAAGTATTAGGATTAAAGTAAATGGACATAGTTTGGCTTAATAATAAAAGTTAAACTTGGAAGCATTACTTTAAATAAACATTTTAAATGGAATTTATTTTGCAATTCAATTGACTAAAATCACAGAAATGCTACTAAATTTTCTTCTTAGTATTTCACCTAAGAAGCAGCATCAAAGGCTGGACTTCATATATGTTCTTTATTTTCTTAAATTTAGTTGGAAAAAAATAGTAAAATACAAATGAACCACTTTATTTTGTAAACCGCTATTTGAACATAGATATTCACTCTTTCTGGGTAAGTATTCCGCCATTGAACTGTATTTTCAGCCCCAGAATTAGTATTTATTTTTATCCTGGCATTAGATGATAATTATTATTTGTTTGGCTGTCTCAGGGATGGGACCTGAGATCTCCAGTAATGTGAGCATATGCTCAGTGCCTGAACCACATCTCCAGTAATCCTATCAGATTCTTTTTGAGTAATTTAATATATAAATTATAAAAATAAATACTTTGTTCAAATTAGTAACAAAGCTTAATAATAATATTCTTTGGTGTGTTATACAGACATGAGACTGCTGTGTAAATCAGAGACAAAGAATCCATTTCAGGAAAATATTTAAACTTTTCAAAGATATGGTCTAGAAACAAGCCTTAAAATCCACTTTAGAATATACCTCTGACTGTTTTGATACCTTCACCTATGAATTCTTCTAAACTGACATATACTTTTTTTTATAGAGTATACATACTTTTCTAGAGCCACACATTTTATTTCCTTCATTTATCAAACCTTATTTATGTGGAATGATCAGTCTAGCAGGAAAAGAACCTAACAAAGACAGTCCATGCCTGTCAGAAGAGTTAGTCTGCTTCAGAAATGATCAAAGCTGTCCAGGCTTGAAGAAAACAATAGAGTTATAATTGTGTTAAGCTCAAATAACCTTAATTTCTTGTCAGATTACTTTATTTAATTAAGAGCAACACAAATCTATTCATCTTTGAGCTAAATGTTAAGATGAGGTTTATTATTTTATAATACAATTTAACATTATAGGCTATATATTGACTTTTAGCAGTCAAAAAACCCAAATTAAAGTAAAAAAAAAAGGTCTTCAAATTTATCTCTAAAATATGAACAATGCATTTACTAAGAACATCAAGAAAGGGGCTGGAGAGATAGCTCAGTGGTTAAGCTCACTCGATGCTCTTCCACTGAACCCAGGTTAGATTCCCAGCATCCACTGCTTCTGTAACTTAGGTTCCAGGGGATCTGTTATCTTCTCTGGCCTTGGAGTGCATCAGGCCCATGTGATACACATACATGAATGCAGACACACACTAATACACATAAACAAAAATAAAATAAATAAATCTTTTTATTAAAAATCATGGAAACCCAATGCCCAGAAGAACACAAATGATTTTATTTAGATTATTTTTCCCTTTACTTACAAGTTATTTCAGGACATGTCATGTAATGCCAGCAATTTTAGTTTGTATAAGTACACATTTAGTCTATGTCCTAAGAGGTGCTGAGGCCAGGGTTTGTCATACTCATGACTCAAGAGGATGTGATTCCTATTGGTGTATCTCCAAAGTTCTTAGGTTCAGTTGTCAATATTACAAACACACACACATACACACAGCATGTGGGAAAAGCACATACATTCATCATGTATGTCCATTTCAATAATTTTCAAAAGTCAAGAACTGATTACTCTAGGATACAGCTGGTCAATAGACAAATAGAGGTGAATGAAGTTCACTTGAATCTGTTGCTCTATGAATTTTCCTGGAGGCAGGGAGATGTGAACAAATCTTTCCACCTCAGACAGGGTAGTGATAGCAGTCCAAAGAAATGATCCCATTCAAGTCTAGCTTAGTGGAACAATAAGTTTATTACAGTAACTTACAGGAGCATGGGCAACTCAAAGGCAACTGTAGCTCCAAAACATCCATTCATCCATTCCATCTTGGGTGTGGCCCTATTTGTCCAGCTTATAGACAGCTCCACAGTAAAGTCTCCTATAACCTAGCTATTGTTTGTTGCTTTTATAGCCTTAGAAAGATGCCTTGTGAATCTTGTGACCCTTGGGCCTCCCTGAGAATTTGAGGGTCTTGAGTTTCCTGAGCCTCATAAAATGCATTGTTAGTTTCCCAGGTTTAATGAACCTCCACTCTTTGTCTAGGATGGAATGTTTCAATTTGGGACAAGAAACTATGCAGTAACCCTCCTCAAAACTTTGAAATAGGAGCTGAGGTGTGTTTATAAAAAGCCAAGACATTTGAAAATGACTTAAAAGAGCTTTGAACTTTGTGTGTGTGTGTGTGTATGTGTGTGTGTGTGTGTGTGTGTGTGTGTGTGTGTGTGAGTGTGTGCATGCGTGTCCATCCTTGTATGCATGAATCTTCATACACTTGCATGCGCCTGCTAGGACAGGACATGTGAGTATGGAGGTCAGGAAAAGGACAGTACCAGATTCAGGATTCTTTTCCTTTAAATAAAAAACATTCTTATTTTACATACCAATCCCAATTCTCTCTCCCTCACATCCTCCCACCCCCCCAATCCCCATCCCACCCCCATTTCTGCCCATTCCCCAGAGAGGATGAGGCCTCTCATAGGGGATCATCAAAGTCTGACACATCATTTGGGGCAGGGCCTAGGCCTTCTCCCTTGTATCTAGGCTGAGAGAGTATCCTTCCATGGAGAATGGACTCCCAAAGTCCATGAACTAGGGATAAATATTGGTTTCACTGCCAGAGGCTCCATAGACTGCGTAGGCCTCCTAACTAACACCCATATTCAGAGAACATGGGTCAGTCCTGTGCTGGTTCCCTAGTTGTCAGACTGGGGTCCTTGAGCTCCCTCTTGTTCAGGTCAGCTGTTTCTGTGGGTTTCCCTCAGAAACCTCTTGACCCCTTTGCTCATTACTCCTCCCTCTGTACAACTGGATTTCAAAAGACTGCTCAGTGCTTAGTTGTATATCTCTGCTTCTGCTTCCATCTGCTTCTTGGTGAAGGTTCTGGGATGGCATTTAAGGTAGTCATCAATCTCATTATAGGTGAAGGGCATTTAAGGTAGCCTGTCCACTATTGCTTAGAAGTTTCAGAATTCTATTTTCTTCTTATGTTATGAGAGTTTGGGGATCAAATCTAGGCTGGCAGGTTAGCAGCAAGCACCTCTACCTGCTGTCTTGCACTCCCAGAAAATATTTTTGATCTTTATTTTTCTTGATTTATATAACACCATTAAGTACTATTTTTTGAATCTTGGCATATACTAAGAAGCATGAAATGTCATTAAACTCTAATGCAGAAGAGCTTGGTTTCTTCAGAATTCTTTTAAATAAGTTGGAGAAGACTACTCTTTCTTCCTAGCCTCAAAATGTCATTGAAATGGTTATTAAATTGAACGGGATAACATATAGAGACCTCTGATAATAGTAGAGTTCTAGATCAAAGTAAATCCTAGAGTCATTTCCTAATTCATTGCCCACTCTGTTGAATTTGAGGCAGAATCAACAAATCTTCAGATACACATTACTGCTGCTTTGGCTTCTCTGCCGTCATGAAGCCCATTTTATTTTCTTACCTCCTAACAGAGAGAAAAGAGCATCACTTCTCAACAAGCTAAGGGATTTGGCAGGGAGAGCATAGTCCTTCCTGACAGTCCTCCACGATCCATGTCTTCAGTTGTGAAGAATAACCCATTATATGGTGACGTAAGCTTGGAAGAAGCTATGGAAGAGAGAAAAAAGAGTCCTTCGTGGACCATTGAGGAATATGACAAACATTCTGTACACACAAATCTCTCTGGCCACCTAAAGGTGCGTATATGAAGAGTGATCTTCAAATGCTCAGCCAGATCAGCTAAGGGAACCTGAGAAGTGACATGAATTTCCGACTGAGCACAAAATCTCCAGACCCCAGGTCTTTTAGGTCCTTGAAATTATTTCTCTTTTCCAGCCAATGTTTGGAGTTATTTATTTGTTTTGTTTTGCACAGCCAATCTCATTTGTGTAGAATAGAGAGAAGGCAAGTAGCAATGACAAAAGGTCTCCTGGGAATATGAAAGTTGTTTTTCAAATCAATTGGTAAGGTCATATATGTTTTTCCTAGTTTGTAATCTTGTAGCTGTTTGTACTCATGAAGAGAATTTCTTTCTCTACATTTTCCCAAGCTACCCATGAAGTGATTAGACTTAGACAATGTGCAAGGAAATCCTTAACAATGATCCTTTTTACTAACATTCCAAAACCCATGAAATGATTTAAGAGCGAAGGTTTACATTTTCGTCATTTTCCTTGTGTCTTAAAACAAGAAAAAAAATATGCAATGGATACATTCACCCAGTTGGGGTGCGGGGGAGATTGTCTTCCCCAACTTTTTTTCTTCTTCTTCTGATGTTACCTACACACAGAAGACTCAAATGCTTGAAAGCCAGTGGATGCTCTGTTGTCTGAAAGGACAGGGTTCCTGACCAGCCTCGGCTTGCCTCCACCTGCCTTAGGCCAGAAAGGCCTGGATTTCCAAGTACCCTTCATTTAAAAATGTGTGTCAGGTGTGAGTTCATACCTTATCCACCTGCAGTAAAACACATTTCTTTTTAAAGGGGGCAGTGCCGTAGGTTTTTATGCCCTGTACACAGGTTTTAAAACCTCAACTGTGCATTCCTTGAAATATGTAATGGTCTAGAATCACTGACAGCTCTTAATCGCCTAGCTTGAAGGTATCTGCGCCCCCCCCCACCTACCCAGTTAGCTTCTTTCTGAGAAGTTTGCAAAACACACACCCCCATGGCAACAACAGTGCATTTCTTTTCCTCTTCTTTGTTTTGGTTTAATCTGGTGTTTCTTACCAAATACTTCATATCATTAAGTCTATTATTGGGGGAAAATGCATTGATTTATTTCACATGTAGTCACTTACTGCTGGGCACATGTTAAGGCCTGTTCTCTTGTCTCCACTGTGTGCATATGTGACAAGGGGATGGTGGGAAAGATAGTTGCATTCCTTCCTGCACACAAACCTATTGACCTGAGTAAATAGAAATTGTCTACCTGATTCAAAGATTTCATCTGTCAATTAAAAAAAATTAAATTTGTTCTCAAAAGTTTCATTTGTTTGTTTATTTTTAAGTTTGGATATCAGTCTAAGGAAATTGAAGACCACTGTCAATTCAGAATTTTTTTTTAAATTACATATACGACAGTCAAACAAAAGCATAGTGGATTCTCTGATACTGAATGTGCCAGCCCCCACCTAGCTGGCCCTCTGTGCACACACACACACACACACACACTTCTCAAATCAGTTGTACTCTCTGTGTGCTGGGCTCATGATGCTCCTCCTCGGTGTTAACTTCCAGAAGAAACTTCTAGGAAGCTGTGCATCCAGCTCTCATCAGAGCTGCTGCTTCTATTTTATGACGTCTATTTCTTTTGTCGGCACCTCTGTCCTCATCTAATAAATAGCAGTCGGGGCTCCTGACTTAAATTTATACCTTTTTCTTTTTAACCTTTATTTTTTACCTGCCTGGGTGTTTCGCCTGTTTTGCCATGTACCTCATGCAGCATGTACATGCCATACTCTCTAAAGCCACAAGAGTGTGTCAGGTCTCCTTAAACTTGGAATTATAGATGGTCTAAATGTAAACAGTCATATGGGTGGTTGGAACCTGATCCAGGTCCTGTAGACAAGCAGTTACACCTCTTAATTGCTGACTCATATTTCCAGCCCCACAATGTTTGTAATTTTGACACCTATACAGACTATAAATGTTACAAGTGCCTTAGTATGTTACTAGTTTTTTTTCTAAATTGCTGAGTTATAAGTAATAAAAGATAAAGAAATAATACATTTAATTACCAATGCCAGAAGTGGAGCTTTAGGAGAGGATTGTTCCCATTAGGGAAGTCATTGATGAAAAACCTTAAAGCACTAAATTTGCAAAATTGATTTAGGATTCTGATTGGGGCACAAACAAGATGAAAAACAAGGGGAAGGCAGCCGAGGGTTTTTAAATCAGTATTCTTCTGCACAGGCATTCCAAACTCAATTACAATTCTTTAGCACGTCTCAACAGGTTGTTTAAATCACTTACTCCTTTATGTAGAAGAATTGCCATTGCCAAGTTCATCCTGGCTCCCTGTAGGCAAATGCATTCTCCTCCTAGCACTACAGCCCTGCGTCTGACTAGTTCAGTGAGCCTACAGGCTGCAGCTACAGCAAATTGGCTTTGTGACACCACTAGCTGAGGTATGTCCACTAAAACCATTGAGGGTGATAGCCTGTTTCAAATCCTTCAAAACATCCATGCAGGAAAATCCGAGGCTTGCAATTGCTATGTGAAAGTGGTAACTCAACTGTCTTTATAAACTTAATTTATGAGACAGAAAGCTGATTACACTAGTTAGAGATTAGAGGATAATCTTTTTTCAAAGAGTATATAGAATAGTAGAGTGTATAGGTGACTTACTTGGCACTTGAGAGCAGAACTCTTAAAGAGAATTCTCTGGCACTCAACAGAAGGTAGAGCCAATGAGACAGACACCATATGAATAGGATCTAAAACAAGGAAAGATGAACCATGTTTTCTGAGTTTCTATTTGGAAGACGCACTGCAGCTCTGCCATGGAAGGTACTCTTAAGACCTTGCCTTATTCTTCCTTCATGGAAGTCAGTTGGGATTTCCTGAAACTTAATAAATTCTTATCCCTGCCACAAAGATGAGAAATAAAACCTCCAAGGTTCATCTAAAGCTAGGAATTGTAATTGTATTTCAACTCGTTTAACTGAGTTATAGGCATTACTTATAAGACGTTAGAAGCGCACAGAAACTATGATGTTTTTGACTTGAAAATGTCAGCAATTTAATATAGGATTAGTGCAGGCTCCCTAACAAATTCTGATACTGACCAGCAAATTTCCTGCAGGTATCCATGGTCAGCCAGGATGTGGCAGCGTATCTGGGACTTTTAGTTAGAGATGCCAATCCTACTATTTGAGCCTTGCCATTTGTAAGCCTTACCCAAAGCAATGTGAATTTGGCAGTATGTTGCTCCTAAGACTCCATCTGTAATGATGACTGGTCACTGATTAGTGATATTTTCTCTGTTATTTTGTTTTAGGAAAACCCCAATGACCTGCGCTTTTGGTTGGGGGATATGTACACTCCAGGCTTTGATACTTTGCTGAAAAAGAAGAAGAAACGCAACAAGCGATCAAAATTATGTCACATTGGTCTGATTTTACTCATTGTGGCCTCCATCTTGGTTACCATAGTGACTCTCAGCACCTTATTCACCTAAGGAAATTGCAAATCCTCTAAAGCTTTAAAATGCCTTCTAAATATTTACAGGAAAAATCTGTCTCTGTGCATTGTGAATGTGTGTGTCCACATCACTAGCTGTGTGACTAAATGCCATTGTCCTTTGGAAGGTGAGCTCTGCTTGCATTATGCCGCCCTCACTGCTTTGTTCTGTGAAACCCGTGTGATTCTGGTCTGGGTTTTCTCCTTTGTGAAGGCAGATATTCCATTCCGGAGCATCACAATAACAAACATCACCACATGCGCCCACAACCAGTTTTATGGTAGAGAGCAGAGCAGAATCAAGCACTGACAGCCTCTTGTCTCAGTGTTCATTGTTCTCTCCCTCCTCCTCTGGGCACCAGGGAAGCTCCAGCCAACCTGGCCAACTGCTGGGGCAGGAAACAGGAAGGCTTCAACTGAGCCATCAGTCGTTTAGATCTTTTTATCTTCCTTTATCTCCAGTTGAGTTAGAGAAAAGGAAAATGTGGGAGGGAGATGTTGTTCACTCTTATTCCAATTTTCCAAGTTATCCTTTATAATGACCCAAAGTTGTGTTGCTGTTTTAGCAGAAAGAAACTTGGTGTACCATTGTGGTATGTGCCGGTGGACTGATAGAAACTGGCAACTGTGACCTCTAGTGGCGGTGGTGGGTACATATCCATCAGACATGGCGTGTAGGGCACAGGAGCTACACCAGGGTGATGCCACCTCTGAGAATTCTACTGAATGATAGTTAGACCAGAACAAGAGATTATTAGTGGAGGGAGCTGGGTTAAGGACTCCATAAGAAACTGAACTAGTTTTTTCCTCTGTGTCATTTCCAGTTATCTACCAGGTGTGGATACTGGAGAACAAGTGTGACCTCTCATCCTCCCTGGGACATTCTTCCCTAAGGCCTCCCGTGCCACCCCTAATGCTATTTAGTGTGTGAATCAAGGCCTTTCTTCTTCCCAAAGAGTACTGTCTTCTTGTGCCCTTGGATAATGCCTTACTATTTCATGATATTGTTCATAAAGATACTTGAAGTAAAGTGTATAAAAATGAAGGTTTATTGAACAATAAATATTGGGTACAAAGCAAAATTGGTCTTCCTGATCTTTGCACCATCTGACGTGTTTCTCCTCTTCTTGCTGTGGGTTCCAGTTCTCTGTAGGAAGGATGGCAGGGAAATGAAGGTGGGGGTCCTCCTGATTCCAACCTCAGTCCCACTGGGGCTACCCTTGCACTCTGCCTACTGTCACTGCCTTCACAGCTTGACTGCCCCGTGCTTGCCTCTGAGGATTTAAGTTATGCTCAAGGGTCACCATGCATCATACTCATCTGTGCTGAACTGGGTTATTTGTGTCTGTCCAAGACAGCACCCAGATGAGACTTCCTAAAGATGGCTGGGTAACCACAGAAATGTGAAGTCAGCCCATGTGAGCTGCTAGCCCCCCCTGCCCCCACCCCAGTTTCCCCTTCCCATCAACCACCTAGGACTCCTCTACTCTCTAGCTTTCCTCTCCTTTTATTTATGATACCTTTGGACACGTATTTCTTCCTCATGAGTGAATTTATTACTTTTGCTTTTAAACCAATATCCACTGCTAGCTTTCTGTGTAACTGGACTCAAACTACAATATTGTCCCTCACAAAATTAATGGTATGTGTCCGCACATAAGGGAAAGTCATAATGAGAATGTGTCCTTGTTTGCATGCAAATTTATAACTTGCATGCACTTTGAATTCCCTTGTGAAAATAGCTCCAGCAGGGGGAAAAAAGTGTAAGGTCATGGAAAGGACAGCAGTAATGGCTCTGTCCAGGCGTATGTTCAAATCTGGGCTTGCTTGAACGCTTCTGATCCAGGCCCACTTTTTTTTTTTTTCTTTTTAAGTACAGCTTTTGGCTCACAGCACTGGTCAATAAATAAGTCCCATTGTCACCGCATTATTTTAGTCTCTTTCTTAACCCCTAAATTGGGTTTAAAAAATTTGAACCCCTAAATTCTTAACAATACTTTTTGTTTCCAATAGAATAAAAGTTTCCTTTTTATTTGGAAAGCTACTCCAAGAAACTTGCTTTCTTGTTTGCTTGTTGGTTTGTGTTTTATTCTTGCATATTAAGTCAGTATGTTGAAATCCTATAAGCTAATAATGTCACAGCTTCCAGGGGAAAACATTAGAATCTTCATTTACACTTTAGTAAAATTCTACTCTCAAGTATAAACAGAAAGATTTGAAATTTGTTTTTCACCTACTAACGATTTTTCCAAGTGTATTCCAGTTGCTGCCACCTAGTGGAGAATTTAATTAGTGGCCTGCTGGGAAGCAAGGCTCCAGGCTCCTCTATTTAACTAGAGTGCACTCCTGCCACCTGGAGGTCACATACATTTGATTGATTGATTGATTGATGATTGATTGCTTGATTGATTATTCCAAATGTATGTTTATTTATTCATTTTATAACAATTTTAAAATGTATATTACAAACAATCTTGTTTCACATGTCAGTCCTAGTTCCCTCTCCCTCCCCTCCTACCCTGCCCCCCACGACCCTCTATCTCATCCCCTTTCTAATCCCCAGGGAGGATGAGGCCTTTCATGGAGAGTCTTTAAAGTCTGTCATATCATTTGGAGCAGGGCCCAGGCCCTCCACATGTGTCTAGGCTGAGAGAGTATCCTTCCATAAGGAATGGGCTCCCAAAATCCATTTGTAGACTAGGGATAAATACTGATCCACTACCCGAGGCCTCATAGACTGCCCAGTCCTTCTAACTGACTCCCACATACAGGGGGTCTGTGTCGGTCCTATGGTGGTTTCCCAGCTATCAGTCTGGGAATGAGCTCCCACTTGTTCAGGTCAGTGGTTTCTTTGGGTTTCTCCAGCCTGGTCTTGACCCCTTTGCTCATCACTCTTCCCTCTCTGAAACACTGGATTCCATGAGTTCAGCTCAGCTTTTAGCTGTTGATGTCTGCTTCTGCCTGCCATCAGCTCTAGACGAGGGCTCTATGATGGCATTAAAAGTAGTCATCAACCTCATTATCAGGGAAAGGCATTTAAGGTAGCCTCTCTACTCTTGTTAGATTCTTAGTTCATCTTTGTAGATCTCTGAACATTTCCCTAGTGCCATTTCTCTCTAGAACTATAATGTCTCCATTTATTATGGTATCTCTTTTCTTGCTCTCTTGTATTCCCCCTTCCCGCTCAATCTTCCTGCTCCTTCATGTCCTACTCTCCTCTCCTCTTCTCCCCTTCTCTTTCTCTTAATTCCCTCTCCCACCCCACCCCCATGCTTGGAGGTCACATTTTTTATTCTTCCTGTGGTGATCCTGAACTTATACCATGAAGGAACACCACAGGAAGAATTATACTCTGTGCTGGTAGGATGTAGGGCTGAGAGCACCTGTCTGCCCTTTGTAAACTAATTTTGACACTGTCCCACCTTTCTAGAAAAGACATGTGACTGGCTGTGAGTCACCTTGACAAAGACAGAGCTAAATTTCAGAGTAAACTCTAGATTCCACTGAACATACCTGTGAACACCAGAAGAATCCTTAGAGGACGACTCGTTCTTCAAGTCCTCAAAAGCATTAAAATTTTGCTACTTGGCTTTCAGATTATCTATGGTCTTTTGAATTTGTTTATTGGTAAGTCTCTGTATTGGGGAATCTTTTATTGTGTCTATGTGACTTCTGGTATTTATGCTGTGCTAATGTGCGTGGGGTGTCTGTGTGTGAGAGAGAGACTACTGGTATTTACGCCATGCATATGTGTGTGGGTGTATGTGTATAATTGATGAAGGTTTATATTTAGGGAATGTGTATGTAGTATACACAGGTGTTCATGCCGTAGGTACTCACACTCATGCACATGCATGCACTCAGAGTCCACAGCAGTACTGCAGGCATCCTTCTCTGTCACCACAAGCCATAGGCTGTCACTGAACCTGGAGCTAGACTGGCAGCCAGCAAACTCCAGTGATTTGTCTGTCCCCAGCCTCCTCACCTCTGGGTTGCAGACAAGGTGAATTGAGGTTCGGGGAGTTGGAACTCAACTGCTCGTGTTTTCACAGTAAACACACTCACTGAGCCATCTCCTCTGCCTAAATATGCTTTTGTAATTTCCTTTCTTTCTGAACCATACCAGTTTTCAAATGTTTGCCTCATATTACTGAATGCGGATAATTTTGTCATATGTAAGAGGCATTTTTTTTTTTTAACTGTAGCTAGATAGGGCCATTAAGTCTCAACCCCTCTGCATTCTTACATCCACATCCATGGTTTTGTAAAGACGGGGTTTTTGTTTCTTTCCAGTCACTTAGTCCAGACTCTGGCCTGGCTTCAGATGAGAATGTTAAGCAAGGGAGAAGGAATTCAGAGATGGAAACGGCATTCTGCCAGAGCGGCTGCTCTTTTCTTATTTTATGGATGTGGTGACTCATGAACTTGGTCAAATTTCTCTCTGTGCAAATGGCTGGAAAAATTCAGGGAGGGGGGAATGCTGGCCCCTCTTCTCCAGAGTGGGTGTGACTTTCCTGGTGAGCACTAGGGGGTCAGTTCCATCCTGGCCCCATGTTTCACTCTGTTTTAATTCCTGACTCAAATATGCTGGACCCTAACTGCTTGATTTTCTTCTCTCTCTCTCTCTCTCTCTCTCTCTCTCTCTCTCTCTCTCTCTCTCTCTCTCTCTCTCTCCTTCTCTCCCTCCTTCTCTCCCTCTCTCCCTCCTCTCCCTTTCTCCCCCCTCTCTCCCTCCCTCCCTCTCTCCTTCTGTCTTTCCCTCTCTCTTTCTCTCTCCCCTCTGTCCCTCCCTCTGTCCCTCCCTCTGTCCCTCCCTCTGTCCCTCCCTCTGTCCCTCTCTCTCTCTCTCTCTCTCTCTCTCTCTCTCTCTCTCTCTCTCTCTCTCTCTCTCTCTCTCTCTCTCCCTCTCTCTCCCTCCCCCCCTCTCTCTGTGCTCTGTGTGTGTGTGTGTGTGTGTGTGTGTGTGTGTGTGTGTGTGCTTGAACATAAGGGCACTTGTGCTGGGGGAGGGAAGAGGATTCTATGTAGTCCTGGCTGTCCTGGAACTCACTGTGTAGACCAAGCCAGGCTGGGTTTGAACTCACAAGAGATCTTCCTGCCTCTACCTCCTGAGTGCTGGGATTAAAGGTGTGCATCAACAAGCCTGGTCCTTTCCCTCCATTTTCCACTTACTGACAAGATGCAGAATCTGCAGGGATAGACAATTATTGATTTGTTTTATTTTTCAAGACAGGGTTTCTCTTTGTAGCTTTGTAGACCAGGCCGGCCTCAAACTCACAGAGATCTGTCTGCCTGTCTCTGGCTCCTGAATACTGGGATTACAGGCATGTGCCACTATCACGCAGCTTGATAATTACGTTTGTGCTGATAAAAGTGCACATATCCATATATAGAAGCCAAACACGGGGCTGGAAACATGACTTTGTGGCATACGTTTGGAAGAAAGGAAGAAAAATAGAGAAAGAAATTAATGAATTTGTTGTTTAAAATGAAATAAAACAAAGTATACTTTTAAGTAAAGGATGATAAAGTGTGTTTTTAAAGTTAAGACGACATTGTTTAAATAAGAAATGTTCCTCACAATGAATCATGCACCAAGCCCATTTCTCCAGCAGGTGGCACTATTTTCAAGGCATGGGTCCTACACTTTCAGCTGAAGGAAGGACACTGAGGGTATGTCTTTGAGGGGGGTAGCCTGTCTAAGACCTCCCACACACACTATAGAATGCTGGGTGTCTTCTACAGTTCTCCGTGGGGTATGTCATTGAATATGAACAATCTAGAGAGCTTCTTGAACTTGTCTGTCTCTGCCCCAAATGCAATTCCAAAGTGCTGGAGTTGCCCGCCTGGCTTTCCAAACTTGGTTCTCTCATGCTTTCCATGTAGCCATTTCCTCTGCCCTGACATTTGCCTGTTTTAAAACAAATATCATGGATAAATCTTTCTCTAACACTCCTGGAAGACATTCACCTTGGACAGTAAGGTGTCACACAGCTCTACATCTGATGTCCACTCACCTGAACTACATGGCATCCCAGCTTCACACAGAGTTCCCTGCCGCTGATTAGAACCACAGCATCCATACTCCTGTCTTCTACACCCTGCTGTGTCAAAAGCCCCTCCACTCTCATGCCCTCATCCCTTTTCAGTTGTACTGCTGTGAGATACATACAGAACGTATTTTCAGAGGGAAGAAGTTACATTTAGGAGCTGGTAAAAGCCTTGCTAGAACACAAACTGGGAACACGAGTCCCTTCAAATACTCTGAGTGCTCTTGTCTAAAGTCCATTTTTCTAGTGGATGTCTAGAGGACTTCATGTACATCAGCTGCTGATGACAAACGAGATGCTTATGCCCTATTGTCCCCACAGTTACTTATATATAATTTCCAATTGTTCCTCACCCCATCTTGAAGGAATCATAGGGAAAATAAATGAGTTTAATAAGCAGGGACACAGCCACACTCAGAGTGACAGGAACCCCGAATTTCAGCAAGGTGTGCCACTTCTGATTATACAGACTCTTTGAAAAGCAAATAATGAATTCCAGACCCTGCCATTAAGAATGCCTTTTCATAACTTTAATCCCAGCACTTCGGAGGCAGAGGCAGGTGGAGCTCTGTGAGTTCTAGGTCAGCCTGGTTCTCTGACAGCCAAAGCTACACAGAGAAACCTTGTCTTGAACCCACCCTCCGCAAAAAGAATGCCTTTGGGTTAGTTACTCTCTCTTAATAGATGATGTTAGTCGAATTTCTGTTGTCTATCACAGTGTGGAAGATCACATGATCTAATCTCACTGATTTTTCTTTATAATAACTTGAAAATTAGATGGTTCCTCCTCTAGAGTTCAGTCAGGATCCTGGCTAGAAGTGAACAGACATAAAAATCAACTAGAAAGAAAATCATTCCACATGTCTACATCTGCATTGAAGGCTTCCTGGATAAGATGTGAACTCTCACTACCAGGTAAGGCTTGTCCAAGTCACTACATCCAGTACAATTTGGACATTCCCATCTCTTTTTCTTGATAAGTTTTTAAATTTAAATTTGAAACAAGTTAGTTTTACCTGTCAATTCCAGTTCCCAATCCCTCCTGTCCTCTCTTGTTTGCCCCCCACTAACCCCCATTCCATCCCCTTTCTGCTCCCCAGGGAGGGTGAGGCCTTCCATGGGGAGTCTTCAAAGTCTGTCATATAATTTGGAGCAGGGCCTAGGCCCTCCCCCATGTGTCTAGGCTGAAGGAGTCTCCAATTTGGAATGGGCTCCCAAAGTCCATTCATACACTATGTATAAATACTGACCTACTACCAGAGGCCCCATAGAGTGCCCAGTCCTCCCAACTAACACCACATTCAGGGGTTCTGGGTCGGTCCTATGCTGGTTTCCCAGCTATCAGACTGGGGTCCATGAGCTCCCCCTTGTTCAGGTCAACGGTTTCTGTGGATTTCTCCAGCCTGGTCTTGGCCCTTTTGCTCATCACTTCTCTTTCTCTGTAACTGGATTTCAGGAGTTCCGCTCAGTGTTTAGCTGTGGGTGTCTGTTTCTGCGTCCATCAGTTACTAGATGAAGGCTCTAGGATAGCATATAAGGTAGTCATCAGTCTCATTATCAGGGAAGGGCATTTAAGGTAGCCTCTCCAGTATTGCTCAGAATGTTAGTTGGGTTCATCTTTGTAGATCTCTGGACATTTCCCTAGTGCCAAATTTCTCTTAAAGCCTATAATGGCATTTCTATTATGGTATCTCTTTTCTTGCTCTCTAGTCTCTCCCCAACTCAATCTTCCTGCTCCCTCATTCCCACCTCTCCCTCCTCTTCCTCCTAACTCCCTATTCTTTAAAAAAAAAAATCTTTATTAGTTTGCACTACTCAAACACTCAAACTTCCCTACCCCCTCCACAAAAAAACGAAAGCAGAAGGGATCACTTTTCCTTTCCCAGTAGCTTGGAGTTCTTTTCACCACCAGATGGCAGCCGCACGCTAAAAGCCACACCACATCCTGCACATCCCGAAAAACAGTATTTCTATGGTGTTTGATATCATGGCAAATGACTGGAGAACTTCTAAACGAAGTACGGTTAATCGTGCTGATTAAGTCCCGGTGTGGGACCGTCCTGGATTGTCCAGTGTGCATTAGCACAGAAAGTGACAGTAATTGGGGTCCCATACTGAGAAGTTTTCAGAGTCAGGAAGTTCCACCTGGGCACCAGCTCTCATTAACCAAGACCTTAGCTGTGCTTTCACTCTGACCTAAACTGAGGGCTTGTTAAAAATGCCAACTCCGAGACAGCTGAAATGAATCCTCACATTTAGCCAATCCCTTGGTTGATTAATTTGACACACCTGCCGTTCCAGGCTAAAAGCTAGAGCTGAAGGGCCCATGGTGGTTGGGGGTAGGGGGGTACCGGATGGGGCCAGGATGGCCAGGACAGTGACATACAAGTCACCTCCTTGTTAAAGAGCTTTCCTCTTCCACTTCACTCTCTGCAGGAATAGAAAATTCATGAGCACTTTAGCCCTGACGATGTTTAAAGCTAGTCTTCATTTTCGGTATACCGAGTGTCTAAAAAGCTGAGTTAAAATTAGTGCTGATTTTAAACAGAATCTTAGAAGTTTCCCATTGATGAGTTTCTGAGCTATACACCACCATCACAGCGACCACAAGGGTCTTGTATATCAACCAGCAGGACTTTTAAGCCAGTCTGCCTCTAAAGCTATTTTTTATGATACAAAGTCATTGTTTTAAATCAAATTTGTGTAAAGGTTTGAAATTCTAGTTGGTAATTTCCATGTCGAGAAAAACAATTTTCCTGTCCCATAGCATTCTGTGTAAACTCAGTTCAATTGCCATATCTAAAGGTCTGGAACTCAGGTTCAATAATGTTCAGATTTCCCCTGAAGAGCATTTGAGTCTAGGAACAGAATTCTATTCACATGATGAACTGGGCATCCATGGTGAAGGAGACAAGTCTGTCTACCCCTTTGTGGCAGGGCACTTGCTAGGTGGCATTGGCCCCTGTACAGTAGACCAAGCTTCCTGTCAGCATCCTATCTATCTATCTATCTATCTATCTATCTATCTATCTATCTATCCATCCATCTACACTTCAGCATATATATTATATATATGCATATATATAAATATAAAATATATTAGTCTGATCTGTGTTTGGCATTCTGTGTTTGGCGTGATAATCTTTGGGTGCAATCATTAGCCTAGTCTCTAAGATAATATTGATGTCTGTTCTAGAAGCCACATAAAAGTAGAAAATCCTCCAAAGCTCATTGATGGGAGATGTCATTCTGTAAATATGTTTCTCATATTGGTTAATGAATAAAGCACTGTTGGCCAATAGGAAAGCAAGATGGGTGGGACTAGGAGACAAGGAGGATTCAGGGAGAGGTAGGAGGAGATTCAACATGTAGGGACTAAGAGAGCAGAACTCTGGACCCTCTCTCCGGTAAGCCAAGGCCACGTGGAAATACTTAGATTAATAGAAATGGGTTAATATTCAAAACAGAGCTAGCCAATAAGAAATGCTAGGCCAACAGCTTTATATCTAATACAGTGTCTCTGTGTGCTATTTGGGGCTGAAGCAGCTGTGGGACCAGGCTGCTGGGAAAACTACTTATAACAGCTCATTCCCCCAGGCACAGGAAATATCAAGCAAGGTTAGGGCTTTTTTTTTTTTTTTTTAGCCAATTTCATCATTTTTATTGTTCTCCCTGCAACTCGTGGTATGGGGTTGCATTTCTGAAGTGTTTGCTTTCAAACTCTGTCTTTTTTAAGTGCCCCCTTTTGGATAGACCCAATTATAGTTTTCTGCTTTTACAGTTTTCATATCCCTAGGGGAGGAGAAAAATAATCTCTCTTCCTCCTTCCTTCTGAAACAGCCATGGTGTGTCTGTCTGGAGCTTGAGTTCTAAACTCAGGGAGAAACTGACAGATCCCTTGTGAGCTATCTTGAACCTACCTTGCTTCGTTGTGAGAACTGTTTCTCTGAAGGAAGTCTTTTAGATGGCTGTCCTCTGCTCCCTATGGAATTCCCCATATCTTACCGTGCAGACTGATGCAGTCAGGTGGGACAAAGCAACAGATGTTCTAGAGAGGGAATTACTAATAAATATCCTTTCCTACTTCTTCTTGCTGTCTCATGCTTGTGAGACATTATTTTATAACCTCTTTTATTTCTGTATCGTTTCTGAATCTTGGAGCCTACCCACAAGGAAAGAATCAATTTTACCACCTTCACCTAGACAGTATAGGACATGTAGATTTTTCCCTGAAGATGCAAGAACCCTTATGGGGAACACCAAGCAAAATGTATTTGTATTTTTTAATGTATTCACAAAGAAGTGAATGCATGCCCATGAAGAAAAGATGGGCCAAGGTTTGGGCTGACTTGTGAGGAAAAGTGGCATGGTGTAGTAGTTGATGGATGGAGTACTGAATCTAGTGCAGCAGGGTTCAGCCTCTGGGTCACGAGCCCTGTGGGGAACTGAATGACCCTTTCACAGAGGTTACATCTATATCCTGCATGTCAGATAATTACAGTGTGATTCATAACGGCAGCAACATTATAGCTAATGAAGCAGCAATGAAATAATTCTATGGCTGGGGGTCACTACAACTGCATTAAAGGGTCCTAGCATTAGAAAGGTGAAGGACCACTGCTTTGGTGTAAAGCTCTAGGACCTATGAGTGTTTAAAACCTAAAATCTCATTAAGTCATTCACTCCCCATGCTTGTTTATTTTTTCAGTCATTTATCTGTGCTTCAGTAGCAATGTTTTACTTATTCCCAGAATTATCACAGGTAAGCTTAAATGCACTGCCATTCAAAATAGATGAAAACTGAAACAATTTAGAATTGTTTATTTGTTTTCTGAAATAGCTTGGCCTTTCCATCTGCCAATAAATTTAAAGCAAATATTCTGGATATTTCTTAATTTATAAAACACACAAAAATGACTCATTTTTAGTTTATATATTATTTAACGCTATCATTGTTATATAATGAATATGTTGAAGATGTTTTCATCCAATATTTTTAAATGGTTTTCACCATGCTTTCATTAAAAATGCTCCAAAATTGTATCCTGCATACTCTCTTTGTTTGTTGAATCCTCAGACAGTACTTATGACATTCGAAATCTGTGACATGGGGAAGGGAAGAAAGCTGACGGTGTTTCTAGGAAACATGCTTCAGGGTTTGTAAAGTTGAAAGGAAAGAGAGCAGACATAGCAGTAGAACTAGGAAGTAGTCTTGACGTGAGTTAAGTTTTCTGAAGGAGTAGAGCAGAGTGGGAACTGAAGGGTTTTTTTCTGTGAATGGGAAAAAGAGAGGGGACTTGGAAAAGGAAGCACAGAGGAATTCTTGAACCAAACCAACTCTAATACAAAGTCACAGCACAAAGGCTCTTCCAGAAATGAGATAGACGCAGTCAAGGACAAAAGCCATAGTACATTTGTCAACATGACCTGTCTTTGTTTTGCTTAGTCAATAAACAAAACATAAGAACAATGACATTTTTAAAATACTCCCTGCTGTTCCCAGATAACTACTCCCAAGAGCAGCTACCTTTTTTTAATTTTTATTTTTACTTATTTTTCTAATTTTACATATTGATCCCAATTCCCTGTCTGTCCCTCCCTCACCTGCTTCCTCCCTCCGTCTCTCCCACCCTCCCATGCTCCCCAACCCCTTCCCCTCCCATTTTCCCCCCACACTCCACATGTAGGGTGACCCAGGAGGGGTCATCTAAATCTGTCAAGTCATTTGGAGTAAGGACTAGGCCTTCCCTCCTGCCTCTAGGTCAAGGGAGTATCCCTCCATGGGGAATGGAGCAGCTACCTCTTGCCAACATCCCTTATCATTATATATTTGCAACTAGTCACTAGGACCGCAACTACCCAGCTGCAGTTATCACTACCACCAGTCAACTGCTAACTGTTATTGAGAAAGAAACACTTTCACCTTTCAAAGAAGATAGCAAATGCCCCACCAGGAGATAGATCCAAGGTATAGCATGACCAAGGGTGACAATGATGGCAGGCACCGTCTGAAAGCCAACAGAAGGATCCTTTCCATTGGGTTGGGTTTTCAGGTGAATTCTGAAGCCCAATAAGGTCTTTGACAAGAAGTTTCGGAGAATGGTTGTCCTACCCAAGAATAAAGTGATTTATGGCCTGTAAACAAGGCATGATCCTCATTTCACTATGAAAACAAAACTCTCCAGCTGGAACTGGAAAAAAGCTGGAACTCTCCAGCTTTTACTATAAAGTCTCCCTCCTAGACACCTGTGTCTTTTGTTCCCCACCATTGTGAATTTGAGCCCTCTCTGGGATAACCCAGACTTAGTCTCTCCATCTGTAAATGGCATCAGTTCCCTCCATTCAAAGACCTCTGTCTCTCCTCATTGTTGCCTTGGTAAAATCTCTTTCATGCCTGCATCCTTCTTCTTAGATGATCATATTTTATATCTCTTATCTCAAAAACAAAACAAAAACAAATCAGCTAACAACAGTAGTGAAAGGCAATTTTATTTGCTCTCAATCAAATGTAAATTTTTAGCCACATCAACCCACATCTTTTAAAATTACATGATCTCCATATTGCCCAGTGGGGTGGTGCCCAATCACTCAAGATCATTTGATTCTGGCATGATTCTTCAAGAAATACTTTTTGATCTTCTTTATGAATCTGACTGTCTGATCCTCATGCATGTTTTTTCTGGACATTTAGTTTCTTAGCCTCCAAATGTGAGCAAGTGTCCTCTCAGTATTCATAACTTCTCATTTAAACTAACTTCTATAGTAACCTTACACAATATGATTCCATTTTGCTTACAATTCCTAGTGGCCATTCCAATGCCTCTCCTTCCCTCTGAACCCCAGACTAGTATATTCATCTCCTTCTTTTGATACAGGCCTTTACTAACTGAATTCTGCTAGAGAACAAAGACAAGCTGCACACAGGTAAGAACTGCAGCAGCATTTATGGCTGACACTTCAGATGCCACACAACGTGCTGACATCTTCAGAGCAATTTAAACAAAAAGAAAAAGGTATCAAGCCAGAATTCTGAACACAGCAAATGTCTCAGAAATCAAAAGAAGATAAAAGATCTCTTACTCACATGACACAGAGAAATTTCATTGCCTTTCATTGAGATAAATGAGAAAAATCAGGAACATATTATTAACAAATCTCTTTTCTACATCTGATGTACAGATACAAATTACACACACACACACACACACACACACACACACACCCACACACACACACACACCATAAAACTTATAGTAACTGGTTAAAAAAAAAGATACAAAAGAGGACTTAAAAATGATCAATCAACACAGAAGATAGGAGCATGAATGAATTTATGCTAGTGATTTGGGTGTTTTTTTAAGTGCAGCAGGTCCTTTCTCCCTTATGCTCAACCTAAGGATCTAGGAACCCAGAAACTCAGTGTCCAGAAAGATCATCTGAGTGGCCACAGAGTTCATTGTCTCCTGCCAATGAAGACTAAGAGCATAAACAACTACAGGAGTAATCAAGGGCAGTGATGATTTTTACCCCAGAGTACAACAGAGCAGTGGGAAATTAAAGGGAGGTGAGAAATTAAAAGGCAGTAATAAATAAAGAAAAGATTAGCGAAATTCCCCAGAGAGGGATTTATTTATTATTTATTTATTTATGATAATTTTTTAATTTAAATTTGCAACAAGCTTGTTTTACATGTCAAACCCAGTTCCCTCTCCCTCCCCTCCTTCCCCATTCCCCTCCCAACCCCCATTCCCTACCTGCTCCCCAGGGAGAGTGAGGCTGTCCATGGGGGTTCTTCAAAGTCTGTCATATCATTTGGAGCAGGGCCTAGGCCCTCCCCCATGTGACTAGGGTGAGAGAGTGTTGAGAGTGAGGGCTTGAAGAGAGGAATTTAAGAGGGATTTTATGGGACTATGGCAGAAAACAGACAAAGGCACAGGTAATCTCTGAGATTAGTCAGATCTTTGGCGAGCCAATGGAGGGCCCACACATTCCATGAGTGTCACCTTGGCCCAACCAGGGAGAGGATGATGTTCCATTCAGAGGCAGCTCATGCAGTTCGGCTGTGAAAGCCCCTGTACTAGATTCTGCTTCCAACTTCCTTAGTTACTGACCTCAACTGTTAGTCCTTAGTGACGTGTTGCTGTTGCTACACCTGCAGGTGTCTCGCTTGAAGTTCCTTTGACTATGCTGGCTTTGTTCTCACATCTAGTGGTAAGCTTGTAACCTCAGTCATTCATAGGTGACTCATTGTCTATAAGATGGCCTACGGTGTCTCTTTCCTGATACAGGTGACAGCAGAAGACATTATTGCTTACAATTTTGTCTACTACAGTTAGCTTTGATAGAACGAGAATATGTAAAAGAGAAATAATGCCTAACATAATGCCTAGCAGACATTCCCCTGGGAGCAGATCTCATGGAAGCTAGCTCCTCAGAGCCTGTCCTTTTCTAATCAGGCCTACTTGGCTATGTAATGCCTACCTTCAAGTTTTTTGTTTTTCCTCCTTAGTTTTCCTGTTTTAACACTCTTCTTCCTTTTAATCCCAGCATCTATTTTCACTACATGGTCGGTCCCCTTTGCCTCACTTCCTACAGAGAGCCAGCTCCTGCATCATTTACATATAAAACTTGCCAAATGTGCACTTTGAAGAATTTTACTCCAGTGTTTCTCAGATTGTGATTCAGGAAGACAGTTCTCTGCATTGTTTTACAGTTGTATAGCTTGTTTCTCCTGTGGGACTCCTAGTAGTGGGAATAGAGGCTGTTTCTGACTCTTTTACTAGTTTTTGGGACCCTACTTCTCATGCTAGGGTACCTTGCCCAGCCTTAATACATGGGGAGGCACTTAGTCCTACTGTAACTTGATATGCCATGTTTTATTGATACTCATAGGAGATCTGTCCTTTCCTGGATGGAGACTGAAGAGGAGGGGATAGGAAGGATGAGTGGTGGAGAGGGACTTGGAGGGGAGAATGGAGGGAGACTTCAGCTGGGGTATAAAATAAATAGATGAATAAAAAAATATTAATGATATTTGAGATGAAATATCTAAATAATAAGAATAAGTAAGGCACACAGCTGTTTGCAAAGATAATTTGGAGATCTAGCAAAAGTCTTAAATACATTGGCTGATGTTCATTACCAACTTTTCCTTCTAGGAATTTATCCAAAGCCAATAATGTCAAACTCTTTCTAACAATTATAAAGGTGTTTATTGAAATGTTTTTCTATTAAATAAAATTGTAATCAATGCAAAAGTAAAAATTTATTAAGAAACAAAAATGAACATATACGAATTACCTGGAGCAGCTTTTGAAGGGTATTTTCATAGAGTATAATGGATAGCTGATGGAATGCAATTTCCATTCAAATATATTTTAAACTAAAAATTTAAATGTTTAGAAGTTCATACAGTATGTAATGTGTTTAATAAAAGTAATCCTTGGTCTGAAAAAAAGAAGAATAAGAATAGGAGAAAAGGGGTATTTATTTATCTAGTGTTATTTTTTTTTTAATCATTGCACATGAAAATTCTACTCTGCATCCTTTTTTCTAGATGTTTCCTGGGAATCACCTCATATGTCCTTTACTGTCAAATGGACTGTGCTTGTCTAATTGCTTATCTGTCTACTTGAGAAAGAAGATCACAAGACTGTCACTGTATATAATCTATGCTTTCAGAGCTCACTGTTATAGAAACTAAGTTGATTCCTTCCCTCTATAACTTCCTAATAGCATTTTCACTCTTGGCTTCACTGTTATTTATGATACTGTATTATCCTTGAATTGACTATAAATACAAGCCTCTAATTACCCTATCAAACACATCATTGACCCTCTTTGATGGTGACTACAATGTATATATACTCAGAGTATGCAGGAAACTGTGATCAATATATCATATATTTTTGCTTGTGTCAAATAATTTGAATTTGTATAACACAAAGTGTGTAGCATCTCCCACAACACCACTATAGACCACACATAATCAAAGTTCTTCTAAAATGTGAGTTCTTTCAATATTTAGTAGCCTCCTACTTTGCATATAAGGCAAAACAAAAGAAGAGATTCTGAGTAGAATGGTCAAAATGTTAAAATTTCATCTGGCATTTTAAAGGCTATTTTACATTCTTAGATATCAGCTAAGAGAGGACCAAGTTCTGAGAAACAACATAAAAAAAATCTCCTAAGTTCTCTGTGGATATAAAAAATGTGGCCTCTCAAGAACTACCATGGTGAGATTGACAGGTATGCATGAAGTGTTGGATAAAGTAAGACCATCGTATGCTTGCTGCCCTCTGCGCTATAGACCAGAGAAGCCACACACTTGCTTCTTAGTCAAATGGGTGAGTTGTTCAATGTGACTTGAGAAACCTGTTTAACAGCACAGTGTCCTGAAATGTAGCTTAAGGTCTCCTGCTATAAACTCTTTAACATAGAATCCTGCATAGGCTTATGTATTTGTATAGTTGGTCCCCAAGTAGTTGCACCATTTGGGAAGGGTGTGGAACCTTCTGAACTCTGCCCTGGCTGGGGGTATAGGGCCAGAATGTTGGGGTTTAAGGGTTATAGCCCAACCTGTGTCTGGTTAGCTCTCTGCCTCCTGATCTACCAAGGTGGAACAAACTCACTGCAAGCTCTCAACACAGATGCAGCCATCAGCTACTGTACATTAGTCACAATGACCATGTCCCCTCAGCTGTGACCAGTGTTCCTTTTAGTTGTTTATATCAGCCATTCTGCCCCAACAAAGAGAAGAGTGGGTTGCTATTACTTCTAGGCTCCATGTCCAGTTGTCTTCTATGAACAAGATAAGGACATGAAAAATGTACTTGCTGGGAATAGAAAGGGGAATAGTCTTTTATCTCCTGGGTGAAAAAACCCAGCTGAGTCAAAACTTTCAGTTTTTATGTTTTTATTTTTTGAAGTGCTGTGTATTCTTTATACAGTCACAGACATAATATCAGTCTGCCTAGGATAAAATTTATATCATCCACACTGTAAAGAACAAGGAACCCCATGTTTGAGAAATAAAAGAAACACATTAGGAATTTTCTCTTAAATCTTTAGTGTCAACTTGCTGCTCACTCCTTCTCTACCAGAGTAATAAATTTCTGCCTTCCAGACTCTGCCCACTTCCATGCTACTGTAGAAAAGCAATTCAGAGGCTCTTACTGTTTCAAGTCGCAGCAATAAATATGCCTTGCCTCACAATTTCTTTGTATGTGATGTGAAGTCAGGCTTGGTCTTTGGTTGAAGTGGGTAACTAAAAGGTTTGCTTTTAAGTGAATGAAATGCATTCTGCTCAGGTGAGCTCAGAAGAGAAATTTTATCTGTCTCGTCTTAGAACTTAGACGCCACTGAACAATCAAAGTAAAAGTGTTAAAAAAAACACAGCTGGTAATCTGTAAAAAGCATGAGTGTGTTAAGCTTGGTGGAAGCTCCAAGATGGTAGGAAGAAAGGAATGTCTCATCCTACACTCACAAAATCTTTTATCTCTCCCTTCAGTTATTTGGAAGATTATGCACCGAACTGTAAACATACATTTTTTTCTATTACTTTACTATTTTCGTGCAACTCTTTAATTTTTTAGCACCCCGATCTTCACTTTCTACGAGTTCAGAACTCAACCTCCCTGAGAAGCACACAAGACAAAGCAGTGAAATTCATGTTAAGTCCGAGTTGTTAACACTCTTTACATTTTCTCCCTGCAGAAATCAACTGGATCCTGGACACCAGGTGCCCACCATCTGTGAAAAGCTCACAGAAGAGCATTCAGGACATCTCAGTAGCTGCCTCATCCCGGTGAGTGATGTTCAGCTAGAAAAGTTGATTTTTAAATGTTTTGTTGTTGTTTTGCAAAAGGTGTTTGGGGAAGTCAGTGGGGCAGGAATTCTGCAAGTTGTTTTGGAAGCATGAGACATTTATTCTACTATTTTTGGCTTCTAGGTCCTTCCATGTATATCTTAACATTATGCCAAGATGTTCTTTTTTTAATTTCTTGCTCTTCAATGTCTATGTTTAATCAAGTTTATATCAAGGAACCTAGACATTTACCTCTAAATGGAGCTGTCATGTTGGACACAGAAACTTTACTGAGTTCACTTACCCATGTGAAAAAAAATCACTCTAATCTGAAATGACACCATCCTCATTTAAGAACTCACAAAATCCATTTCTATATACATTTTTAGGCACCTTAAATTCATGGAATTAAATGAAACATTCTCCCTTGGTATTTTCATTTTACTACCTAAGTGGAGCTGATTTTTTAAAAGCCTCACTTAAGCAATGAGCAATAATGGGAGTTTTATTTCTCAACGGAAGCACATGCTATTTTATCAAGGCAGGGACAAGGAAAAGTACATCATATAGACCCATCAGTTCAGGGAATTAGTGTCTTCAAACCATGTGTGATTCCCTTGTTTCATGCATCAAAACCTCATTGTTACTTCATCAAAGTTCTTTCACTAAAAAGGCTGGATAGGTGTGTCAAGCCAAAGATTTGTGCAATTCAGTGACTCAAAAATTAAGAAGAAAGAAACAAACCAGCCCCCATCGCCAGGCCTCTGCTAGAGACGCCTCAGCTGGAGAGTTCCGCCAAGTCAGAGATCCACCTATCCCCTCTGGACCATCCTGAGTCCCTGCCTGGCGAATTATTGACCCCCATTGCTGAGCCTCTGCTAGAGCTGCTCTGAGCACACAGGACCTGCCTATCCAAGTGGGACCACCCTGAGTCCCTGCCTGCCTGATCTCTGACCCCCCCCCACCTCCGGTCCTCTCCTGGAGTTCTGGGCCCCTCCCAGAGATTCGCCTATCCCTGCCTGACCATCCTGAGTCCTTCCCTGGGAACTCCCTGGATTGGCCCCGAATCTAGCTCCCCACTGTGTCCTGTCCCAGAGCACTCCTGGTGCTCTGATACACATCCCCCCACAACCCCCCCCCCACACACACACGAAGAGACTGACCTGCCCCCACCCTGTGCCATACCCTGCCCACTGTTCCACCACTCTGGTTGAGCACTGGAACAGAAGGCAGATCCAACAATCCCACCACCTTCGGGAAAATTCCTGGAGCTGCTCTGAGCATACTAGACCCATCTATACACATGGGTCCACCTTAAATCGCCCCCCTGCCTGATCTTTGACCCCCACCACCGGTCCTCTGCTGGAGCTCCGCCCTCTCCCCCCCCCTGCAGAGATCCACCTATCCAAGCAGGACTATCCCAAGTCCCTGCCTGCTTGATCTTTGACCCCCTTTGCCAGGCCTCTGCTGGAACCTGATCTTTGACCCTCATCACCGGCCCCTGCTTGAGGAGAGACCTCTTAGAGAACTTGGACCACCCAGAGCTACAGACATCCAACTTCTGACCCACCTAAACCCACCATAGAGAGAGAGAGACCCCACCTGCACCCACTGGAAGAAACAATGGGAAGACAGCGATACAAGGATACAAGAACACACCTAACAATAGAAAGCAAGCATGACACCACAAGAATCTAGGGACTCTACACCAACTAGAGCTGAACACTACAAAGCAGATGAAGCTGAAGAGAACGACTTAAAAAATATCTTCATAAAAATGATAGAGGCCCTCAAAGATGATGCAAGAAAATCCCTTAAAGAAATGGAAGAAAAAACAATCAAAAATTTGGAAGAAATGAACAAATCACTTAAAGAAAGTAGAGAAAGCCAAGAAAAAACAAACAGGTGAAGGAAGTGGTTCAAGACTTGAAAACTGAAATAGAGACAATAAAGAGAACACAAACTAAAGGAATGCTGGAAATAGAAAAACTGGGCAAACAATCAGGAACTACAGACACAAACATAAGCAACAGAATACAAGAGATGGAAGAGAGAATCGCAGGCGCTGAAAATAAACTAGAGGAAATAGATTCATCGACCAAAAAATATCTTAAATCCAACAAATATTTAACACAAAACATCCAGGAAATGTGGGACACCATGAAAAGGCCAAATCTAAGAATAATAGACTTAGAGGAAGGCAAAGAAACCCAGCTCTAAGGTGCAGAAACATATTCAACAAAATTATTGCGGAAAACTTTCCCAATCTGAAGGAGGACATGCCAATGAAAGCATACCAAACACCAAATAGACTGGACCAAAGAAAAAAGACCCCTCGACATATAATAATCAAAACACCTAACATACATATTAAGAGCAGCGAAGGAAAAATGCCAGGTAACGTATAATGGCAGACCTATCAAAATTATTCCTGACTTCTCCATGGAAACTCTCAAGGCCAGAAAGTCCTGGATAAATGTTCTACAAGTAATAAGAGTCCACAGATGCCAGCTCAGGCTACTATACCCAGCAAAACTCTCAACCACTATAGATGAAGGAAACAAGATATTTAATGACAAAGCCAGATTTTCACAATACGTATCTACAAATCCAGACCTACAGAAAGTTTTGGAAGGAAAACTCCAACCCAAGGAAGTTAACTATGCTCACAAGGACATAAGCAATAGATAATCCCACTTCACCAGAACCCAATGGTAAAGCAGGACGAATATATTCACAATACCACCGCCAACAACAAATCTAAAGCAAACAAACATTAACAATCAATGGTCCTTAATTTCCCTCAACATTAATGGTCTTAACTTGCCTATAAAAAGACACAGGCTAACAGAATGGATATGAAGACAAAATCCATCCTTCTGCTGTATACATCTAAGCTTCAAAGACAAACATTACCTCAGGGTAAAGGGTTGGGAAAAGATCTTCTAATCAAATAGACCCCAGAAGCAAGCAGGTGTGGCTATGGTAATGTCTAACACGTTAGACTTCAAACCAAAATTAATCAAAAGAGATGAGGATGGTCATTTCGTATTCATCACAGGAGAAATTCATCAGCACAAAGCCTCAATTCTGAACAACTATGCCCCAAATACAAAGGCACCCACATTTGTAAAAGAAATGCTACTAAAACTCAAAGCTCACATAAAACCTCACACACTTATAGTGGGAGACTTCAAACCCCACTCTCACCACTAGACAGGACCACCAGTCAGAAACTTAACAAAGAAACAAAAGAACTAACAGAAGTTATGTCTCAATTGGGTTTAACAGACATCTATAGAACATTCCATCCAAACACAAAAGAATATACAGAGTTAGATGACCCCTCCTGGAGGGCATCACCCTACAAGTGGAGTAGGGGGGAAGGGGAGGGTAATTGGGGAACATGAGAGGGTGGGAGGGAGGGAAGGAGGGAGGGAGAGGGAACTGGGATTGATATGTAAAATAAAAATAAAAAGAAAGAAACAAAAACAAACAAACAAAAAACAAAACAAAACAAAAAAATAAAACAAGCCAGTGTTCTGCTTTGATTTTCAGTGATCTCTGGTCAACTGCTACCAACAGTTACCTTCTTTAATTGCTGTCCAGGGAAAGCTGATAACTTTGCTATGTTTCCTGATTAAGATTTTTACAAAATGAACTTGTTTGCTAAACATTAATTTATCACCATTCGGTGGCTTGTTAATATGTTAAATGGACTTCTCCAAAAAGGTTTCTGTTGCAGACTTAGTCCCAAGGATGTTGGAATTAGGAAGTAGTAGGATCATAACAACATAGTCTAGTCACGGGTCATTAGCTATGTGGATGATCTAGGACATAATTACTCTTCAACCCTCATGTCACATGTACATCCACTACTGTGAGTATACTCCCCACCTGATGTGATACTCACCAGTGCTGAGCCAATACTAGAGCCTTGCACTGTATCTCCATAACTCTGTGTTAGATGAGCATCTTCACATGATAAAGATAGCCCACCTCATATATTTCATGATAATGTGAAAAATGGACAATCACACATCAAGATGAAACTATTCTATCCTTCAACCCCTGTAGGTTCCCTATCTCCAGGTATATATTCCTTGATGATTAGGAGCTGCCTCTCACTAATATATATATATATATGTCTCAGCAAGTTTACTCTGTCTCATTTCAAACCACATTCATATAGTGAACTTTTTCTCAAGGCTCTTTTGTCTAACCCAACTTCAGCTATTGACATTTTTAAAAATATAACTTTGCTGATTAATTTACAGTAACCAAGCTGCCTAACATAATGTAAAGATGACTTATAAATGGAAAAGTATGTAGCCCACAGCATCAAAAGAAATTGAAATATCAATTCTTGAAGAGTAGAAAAGCCAGAACAGTTTCCAATACTTTAGTAGCAAAGATTGGCTAAAGGGTGTAACTCAAGTTTCTTTCCAGTCTGGTCCCATAGCTGATTAGTCCCAAATAAGCACACAGAGACATATTAATCATAAACCTTTTGTCTGATGGCTCAGGCTTCTTATTGGCCAGCTCTCTCTTAATTACTAACCCATTTCTATTAATCTAAATATTTCACCTGGTCTTATCTTACCAGAGAAAAGTCCAGACATGTTACTCCTTCCTTGTCTGCATGACATCTCCTGGTGGCCTCTCCCTGTGTCCTCTCCCCAGATTCTCCTCATCTGATAGCATTGCCTATCCTTCCTGCCTGGCTACTGATAAACCAGTGGTGTTATATTCAACAACCAATAAGAGAAACATATAAACAGAATGACATCCCCCACCAAAGGAGGTCACTATGTTGGTGAGGTATAGACTCATGCCCAAAATTTCTCCCCCAAATTAAACAAAGTAGGAAAAGGATAAGCTCCACTCCTCCCACCAGAAAGGGTTGATGAGAATACACATAAGACTGACCACTATAAAAATGACTAATAAATCTTACTTATTTACATAGCAGCTATGTAAATGAAATTGGAGTACAGTTAAATTAAGATGTAAATGTTTGTATTACTCAGAACTTTCTAGAAGAGTAAGACCGATGGAAGGAATCAGTATATAGATAAAGAAAAGGGATGTATTGGAGTGGCTCACAGGCTGTAGTCCAGCCCATCCAACAATGGCTGTCTGGCAATGGAAAGTCCAAGAGTCCAGCAGTTGTTTTGTTCTCAAAGCCGGATGTCTCAGCTGCTCTTCAGTATACACTGTGATCCAAAAGAAGTGGGCTGTAATGCCAGTGAAGGACCAGTGAGAGCTAAGCAAGCAAGCAAAGAGAGAAAGCCTCCTGTTTCTATGTCCTTTATAGAGGCTACCACACAAGGTGTGGCCCAGATTAAGGATGAATCATCCCACTTTAAGATTAAAAGTGAATTTCCCTGCTTCAAATGATTTAATGAAGAAGAAAAAAACAACAACAAAAAGGCAAACCTCACCTAGGGAGTTGTACCTAGCTCCCTGGGTTTTAGTTAATCCCAGTTGTTATCAAGTTGACAACTAAGAATAGTCATAGCTGAAATTCATGATAAAGATGCCTTAATGCATAGGGTGTATGCATTCCACCTCTCAAACTGGTAGTTAAAGACCTTTGTAAACAGAAGGGTTAGGCCAGTGATGGAGAGGCTAGCTGGCTAGATGCTAGAGTTATTTTACAGTTCAATACATTACTGTATCAAAAACATTTTAGGTTGGTGAGTTCTTAAGTGTGTGCATCAGAAAGAGATGGCAGGCCACGACACAAACAGGTATGGAAGCTGTTTTCATCTTCCAGCAACTTCTCTTGTGCTGTGCTTCTTGGTTGGTTGTTTCAATGTAATCATTCTGTCTTGGGCATTTTGTGTACAAGAGTTTTCCCTACACACAAATTTGCCTGAAAATTTCATCATGTGATTGTTTTTTGTTTTGTTTGTTTGTTTGCCACTGAGTAATACTCCATTGTGTAAGTGTACTACATTTTCTTTATCCATTCTTCAGTTTGAGGACATCTAGATTGTTTCCAGGTTCTGATTATTACGAATAGTGCTGCTGTGAACATAGTCGAACAAATGTCTTTGCGGTATATGTTTGGAGTATATCTTTGGAGTATATGTTCAATAGTGGTATTGCTGGGTCTGGAGAAAGATTGATTCCCAATTTTCTGATAACCCACCATACTGATTTCCAGAGTGGCAAACTGTACAAGTTTGCACTCCCTCCCGCAGTGGAGTGTTCCCTTTTGCTCCATGTCCTCTCCAACATAAACTGTCATCAGTGTCTTTGATCTTAGCCATTCTGACAGGTATACAGTGGTATCTCAGTGTCATTTTGATTTGCATTTCCCTGATGGCAAAGGATGTTGAGCAATTGCTTAAAAATCATGAAGGGGAAAACCACCCAGACAGTTGACTTGAGCTAATGGGATCTCACGGACTCTGGACTGGGCCCTCTGAATATGGGTGACAGTTGTATGGCTTGATCTGTTTGTTGGGGTCCCTGGCAGTGGGACAGGGGCTTACCCTGGGTGGATGAACTGGCTTCTTGGAGTCCATTCCCTATGGTGAGATACTATTCTCAGTCTCGATGCAGTGGAGAAGGGCCTGGTCAACTTGGTATGCCAGACTTTATTTACTCCCCAAGGAAAAACTTACCCCATGTAAGGAGTATGTATGGGGTGGATGGGGGGAGGAAGGAGTGGGAGAAGAGGAGGGAGGGAGAACTGGAGTTGATTAGTAAATTGAAAAAAAATTTAAATAAAATAAATGGTTTACTTGGTAAGTGGCTTTGGTCATGGTATTGCTTCACAGGAATAGAAAAGTAACTAGGGTACCACATTTAATATGATGGGTCCTCACTGATTCAGTAAACATTCTTCCATTCTTCCTTTATGTGCTTTCATTCCTTGCTTGTGTTACTTCCTATTGTTGTTCATTATGTGCCCTGGCTCCTTGGCACAAACAAATTCCAACGTTTGTGCTTTAGCAACTCTTCCTGCAGTGGCATTATCTCTACCTCAACACTTCAGGGTCAGGAGAGACAGGATGTGATAGTCTCCCCATTTCATCCTGCTCCAACTCTGTAGTTTACTTGGCATTGCCCCACTGACAGTTTCTACTGACTGACTGCCTTACCTATCTGCTTGGGACCCATCCTCATTCATCCCTACCTTATTTAAAAAAAATAACCTTTTAATATATATGTATGTATGTATGTGTGTGTTGTGTGTTGTGTGTGTGTGTGTGTGTGTGTGTGTGTGTGTGTGTTTGGGTATTTTGCCTTCATGTGCACTGCATGTGGGCAGTACCCATAGAGATCAAAAAGGGACACTGAATCCACTGGGACTAGAGTTACAAGTGTTGTGAGACATCACAACAGTGCTGGGAACCAAACAGGTGTCCTCTGCAGTTCCCCCTTCATTTTAACCAGCCCTCAGTTTCATATTACACAGTTGATCTAATTAACATGTATCTAACTAGCTATTCTGCATCTTGCTTCTTATACCATCACCAGCTGCTCTCAGACATGATACATATTATAATACTTGAGTGTTATTTAGCTTTTGAATATCATTTATTTATAGTAACATACAGTAGCTTCCTATATTGAGCAGAGAAACACATATAAGAATCAGCTTACCTTATGTTCATCCATATATTCATAAATTGATACAAAAAAAATTGAAAGATGGTATTCTTCTTGCCAGATGTCTTTATTTTTCACATATTTATTTATAATAAGCATGTTGATATGTTTATTAATTTTAAATGAAAGAATAAATGATTTAAAATTCTCAAAGCCTTTGTTGGGAATACAAAAATTAATATGTAAGAAAGCCCCGTAAGAGCTCAAGACTATTAATGACTCTAAAGCTGACCATAGACCAAAAGCTGGAAAATTACTATTCTATAAGAGTCAAATGTGACTATTTTAAGAGGATGATGGGTCTGTCTGGTGAGTCTAAACCTGGATAGCAGTTCCCATGTGAATGGGTTATGGGAATGTGGAGCTCAGGATATAGATGCTCAGGATGCTTTGGGTAGGGCTTTGTAAGGTTTTCATGTGCAGTAGGAGTAGCTTAAGGTATATTCAGTGGAAGAGGAGAGGTATGGTCCTCTTTTAGGAAACTGCAGCTTGAAATGATTCGTATTAAAAGAAGAACTGGGAAAGAATGAAAAAATGAGAAGTTCAAAGACAGAAAATGTGAGAAGGAGAAAGTATCATGGAACCCAGAGAGGAATGTTTTCAGTGGCCATTGCTACAGGGCAGCAAATGTTTAGAACATCTCATGTTGCAACAAAGGGCTTTGTTGATCTCAGAGAGACCCCAGGGCTATATGAGACAGGTTGGTTTTTAGCATTCAGTACAAAATACAAAAGATAATTTGATAACTGGGATGGAGATGGGCACAGGGTGTGAGAGGGTCTTGTAAAATGCAGAATGTTAATATTGATCCCACAAAGAATTGTCCTCATAGATCTGTTCTTCTTGTAAAATTGCAAGTATGTTGGGGTTGAAGTTATATTTCTGTGTATATCTCATCAGTTGTTACATGAAAACTCACAGGGATTCATTTCATATTGGTACGTAATGAATTCACCAATTTCCTGTTTTATTGTTTATTAATTTAGAACAGTACTTAATTGTCTATTAATCTAGAACATAAAATGGGCATAAAGGGCTAGGTACCTAGGTTAATAATTCAAGACATATTGAAATCATATGATAAGAAAACATCACAGAAATTTTATTAAAGATGCTGGTCATTTTTAGTCCAAAGTTGAATTATGTTTGATGTTTCCCTGTTGTGGTATAATCTTTTTGTATACTGTGAAATTATGTCCTTGCCAAGGCACATTCTGATTGGGTTAATAAAGAGCTGGATGGCCAATAAATAGGCAGAAGAGGATAAACAGGATTTCTGGGTAGAGAGAAGAAAAGGAGGAGAAATCTAGGTATGTGGATTTCAGCAGCAGATTTGGAGCAAGTCAGATGTGCTATACTGAGGAGAGGTAACCAAGCAATGTGGCAGAACATATATAGGGTGTGTGTGTGTGTGTGTGTGTGTGTGTGTGTGTGTGTGTGTGTGTATGTGTGAATTTATAAGACCTAGTTGAAAGCAAGACTAAGCTGAAGATCAACCATGATTTCATAATTAATAATAAGTGTCCATGGCATAATTTGTGGGCTAGAGATCCAAAAACAGGCCAACAAGAAAACTTGCTACATTTTCCATTGAAAGAGAGGGTGGCGAACTAACCATTTTACTTTCAAGGTTCTGGAAGGTAGAGGAGAATCACAGGCTGTGAGAATTCTCAGGAAATACTTGGATTTTGACAGTTAAGATGCACTCACTTCATCAGCATGTGTGTGATCTGTCAAATATCTATGAGGCATCCATGAAGTAAAATCATTGGAGAAAATCCCGTGTTCTGAAGGAAAAGGAGATGAGTCTAATTTAAAAGTATCCTGATTAAAATTTAAACATCCAATTCATAACTCTTCAGATATTCTCATGAGAATACTCAAACATCTGTGAATAAGAAAAATCACATTACAAATCAGAACACACAGGATTCCATATAGGCTTGGAATAAAGCCAAATTATGTGCAACTAAGAAATTAGCAGCATGTGAATGATCATTTGTTTTATCCAGTTATGAGATGAATGATTAGCAAAATGAACATTCATTACCATAATCTTTCATTTAAGAACCATTTTTCTTCCAAACCAGCAACTTATTTTTAAAATGGGGAAGAGCCAATCATGGGCCTGTACACTTGTTAGTGATGGTATCTAGCTGTTTACTAATGACAACTACTCAAGAAAAGTAAACTATTAATTCTTTCCAAGCATAGCAAGAAACAGCACAGAAACAAACTTTAGCCTATTTATGGTGAGCATCTCTATATTCATTATTGTCCATTATCTCTGCATGGCTCTTTATTGGGAGAGGGGGTTGTCTCTGAGCTCCCTGGCCCTCTAGAGTAGCAATCAGAGGCCCTGTCTTCTCTAGCACATAGGACAGAAGAAGGGCAACTGAATATAGCAATAAATTTTCTGCTAGGTCTTCTATGTAGAAATGAATCACAGAAGTGAATCATGCAGAAGGTGGGACCAGGGGCAGCATCAGTTGGAGTTCCTAACTACAGTATGGTCAGTGATGCCAGCCATGCCAGTCTGGTGACTTTCTGGCATTTAGCTTGCAAATCAGAATGTCACCCGGTTTTCCCAAGAAACTGATTCTACATTGTGCTTTGGAGTTCTGCTGCTAAAGACCTGCTCTTGTGAATTTTTTTCTTATTCCTTTTCCAGGCATCCTAGTGAAACTATTAGCCATCTGATATGTTTAGGTGCATCAGGAGCCTGAACAAACTAGCCAAAGTGGATTCTGCTGTTTGCAACCCAGGAAACTGGCTGATCACTCAGTAAATGAAAAAGGAAATAAATTAAGCTCAGAAGGCTTCTCTGAGCTACTAAAATGCTTACTGGAAGAAAATTCATGAGAGTTCATAGTATGGAACATTTAATTTTGAAAGGTTAATGAAACTAAGCAGCAGAATGCAGGGATGGCCTTTGCCTAAAAAGCTTTGGGTTTGCATCTCGACATCCCCATGACTGGCTATGGAGAAGAACCTTAACCTTTTTGATACCCAGTTTGTCACCTATGATAGACAATAATGGTGCTCAATGGTTCTAAGGATTTAAAAGAAACCATTATTGCAATATCAGCGTGAAGCTTTATACTTCAAAATGCCCGACAAATAGCTTTTTGCTGAGCTATTGTTGGTGTCACATAATTTGAGGAATTTTCACTTACAAGAAATATAATCCACGCCAGCAACTTGAAGCAGAAGGAGATTTATTGGGGAGAGTTAAAGCAAATTCTGAATGCTTGAGCTGAGGAAATCAAATGCAGAAAATTCTGGAAGCTACCCAGAGAAGATACTAATGAAGACGCTTCCCTGGTCCTGTCCAGGAAAGATGTTTGGTGTGTGGGGCTGGGGCTGGGGACAATCAGCAATCTGCTTCTGCCTTTTCCTACCTGTGCTGTGTTCAGGAAGCCACCTGCCAAGTCAGGAAATCATTGTTCTAATTTCTGTCACCATACTTTAGCTTGTCACAGTTTGAATTTTATATAAACAGAATACTCCACATTGTTTAGTAAAATGTAAGCATGCTAATATGTGTGGAACTGAAACAAATTTCCTTTGCTTAGTAAGTGGTAATAACTGCCCTCAAAATGTTAATATCTTAAGTACCATTGAACAATGGGTCTGGTACAATACATGGCAAGATAGAATTCACTCATGTTGTTTATCAACTGACCTTAAATAGAGAATGCCTTATGGATGATCCAGGTGAATTCATCTGTAACCTTCAGGAATGTTAGGTGGGAGGGTAGTGCAGACAATAGGTAGGAGGCTGACAAAGGAAGGATCCTGGCCACTTCCCCAAAACAAAGAGGTCTAGGAAGTAACAGATAAGTGTGAAATGCAGCAACGTGAATGAAGGAAAGTACAAGGAAACAGGCACATCCCCAGAACTGCTAGGAAGGAATGGAGGTCTGAGAACACTGATTTTAAGCTGTGATTTATATTGGACTTCTGACCTACAGATATCTAGGACAATGTGCTTGCATTGTTTTAAGCCACAAAGGTTTGGGTCATTTGTTATGGAGCAGTGTTTCTCAACATCTTGACTGGTTTTTTTTGGGGGGGAGTGGCAGGTAATTCATATATGGGTACATCTTGTGTGTTGCAGCAAGTTTAACAGCAAACCTCAATTATGCCCACTGAAGGCATAATTTATAAATAATAAAAAATAAATTTATTTATTTATTTACATTCCAACTGCTGTTTTCCCTCCATCCTCTCCTCCCAGTCCCTCCATCCACCTACTCTTCCAACCCCCTGACCCCACCCACTCCTCCATTTCTATTCAGAAAATGGTGGCCTCTCATAGATATCATCAAAGCATGGTATATCAAGTTGCAGTAAGACTAAGCATCTCAATTTGTATTGAAGCTGGATAAGGCAACCCAGTATTAAGAGCCTGATCAGCTTTGTAGCCCAATATTTTTTATTGTAAAAATGTTACTTTTTTTTTCCCGGTGCAAAAGCAGAGAGTCTTTATTGCAAGTTAACTCGGGCCTCTCTGCCCATCTGACACAGCAGTAGAGCAGAAGATACCTCTCACAGAATAGGGTGGAGCTTTTATTGTGGCTAGATGAGGGGGAGGTTGAGGGATTCCAAAACTGCATAGCTAAAGCTCAAGCCCTGGTTAGGGGTATCTGGATTAAGTTGATTGGCTATTTCCAGTCTAGGAATATTGCAAAATGTTACTATTTTTAAAAACCAGATACATGCCATTTGTTGGAGAGTCATATATGTTGGTTCAGTAGTTGATCATAGTTACCCACTATAAGAAGTTTGCTATAATTTAACAGGTTAGGGGCAAAACTGCAATCCCTGGGAAATTGTAGGGTGTGTGTAGGCATTTACTCCAAAATTTGCCTCTTCAGCATTACTAAACTCCATAAAATTCTATCCTCTGTGTGGTGAGCTTCCAATTTGGTCTCATGGTATCTATGGCTGCAGATGGGGCAGAATCCGTACTTACAGAGATGCCATTATCTCAGGTGTGTCTATAAAAGTGTTCCCAGAAAACTACCCAATGAAGGAAGATCCATGCTTAATGTGGGTAGTACCATAGCAGGAAACCACATCCTTTAAATGTTTGTACCTACTGAATGTCATACAAGTGCAAATTTACTTCACAGCACATTATAGACACTCAATAGATTGACCACAGTGAGATTGGAAGCTTCTGAGGCTGCTGTTTCCACTGCAAAGGAAAGCCTTGCCTCTCAATGGTATCACACTAGGTTGCCAGTCATTCCTAAGTTCCTCCTCTAACCCCCTCTGTGCCACAGCTTAATCTTTGATCCCCATATGCCTCCTGTTTTTTAAAAAAAATAGATACAATTTCTATTTTTATAATTATGTATGCTTTTGAGAAACACTTCTAATGTAGCCCCCCACACACATACAAGAGTACATGTTCTTAGGGAAATAGCAAGTAAAATTTTTTCAAAGCAGAATGAATGACCTACTTAATCTTCTCTGTGTGTTCTGCCATCGGCACTACAAAATTTTACAGGTAGAAGTCTGGGGTAAAAAGTAATGGCAGGTCTTTAGAACAATCATTCTATGTGACTGTTCTGTTCCATTTCTTCATGACAACGCATAGTTAGATCATTCTTAGGTATAAGCCTATGATCGCTTTTGCAAGCCAGTAAGAAAAAAAATCATATAATTGCTTTAAAAGAGGTCATTAAAAGTTAGAAATGCATCTTTGCATGTTTTTAGTTTTAAAAAACTCCATCATTTCCCATTTTGACAGAATATGCTGAAGCATGCAAATAAATGTCTGAGAATAAATTGTGAGGGATCATATAAGCAATACTGATTTTAGAAACATGTGCCGCTCAGTGGAATTTTGGTGCATACCTTCAATGCATATTTATGCACATTAGCAATAGTTTAATTCCTCCTTGACTGTAGAGCTGCATTTCAAGTACTTAGTTTTAAAGGCAGGCTCAAAACACTTCATTACAGGTAATAGTGTTTATCTTATCTTAGGCCTGTGTTTGACCTTATTTCTTATGCTAGTTAAGATTTGTATAGGTTAATGAGAATTGTCTAGGTCATAGCTCTGTATTTCAAGACACCCATGACTCTTATGTGGTTGGAACACACTCCCCCCTCTTCACTTGAAGTTTCCATCCCTCAACAGTTTTCTGTGTTGTGCCACCTATTGATTCACATTTTAGAAAGAAAGTATCACCTGTGAGATAGGTAGTTGCTTATAATCCATTCTTAATCCACCAAAATGGGCAATCATTGCTAGTATTAGATAGTCATGGCCACTATCTATGATTCAAACATTCAAAAGATTTTAAAAATTAAGCTGATTGATGTCTTTGTAAAGAATCGAAAATGCTCAGCATGTGATTTTCTATTACATATTTCAGCTTTTGATGATCTACATTTAAAAGGGCACATAAAGTATTTTATGAATATATTCATCTATATTCATCTCTAATAATGAAAAATGATTTGTGCTTTCCCTGCTACTGATCCTTATTGAGTTCTCTATGGCAAATGCAAACTCTTATCTCTTAATCTTTAATGTACATTTCAACATATTTCTGTTTCATTTGTCTCCCTTTATAAAGGACAATTGAAAACTGATGGGTAAGATGTGCATGTGATCTCAACAGAGGATGAGTCAGGAGAGTATTGGCTCCTCTGAAGTGTACTCCAATTTTGTACCCTAGTTGTCCACATTATCCTCAACCCTGGCCATCCTCTGGATCTTCCCAGCTGTAGCACAACTCCCACAATTTGATTTTTCTACATGACCTCTATAGTACACGGCAGAAAGCAAGCATTAGCTAGTATACCTGGTGCAGGGTGCTACTGAAAGTCATCTTTAAAACACTTCTAAACATATTTTCTACTAGCTTTTAACCATTTCACCTAAATGTTCTCAACTTTCTAAAGAACAGAACTGGCTACCTATAACCCTATATCAGTGGGGACATTAGCTGGATCCACAAATCACAGCTTCTGATAACCAGGACCTTCCCTAAACCCTTCTAAAATCATATTGTAACATGGGACTTTTAAAAAGAGAATTTTAAAGGAATTAATTTTACATATAGCAAAACTGAAATTAACATAAAAGGGTCAAAAATATCAAGCTGGAAAAATAAGAGATCATAGACTTTAACATTCTAAGTCAACTATGATTTCCAACATTCACTGAAATCTCTATGTGTGAGAGGATGTTAACTATTCATAATAAGTTCATTCAGTCCTTAGAAGTAGATGGAATCGGCAATATCACTATCAGAAAGTTGCCAGACTTAAAAAATAATGAGGACAATGCCCAAGGTCATGTGGCAATGATAGGAGGTACTGTGACTAGGAAAAGACCCCTGCTAACATGAGACATTGGTAACACAGACATTTTGAGGTCTGGCACAGTCTTCTCCACAGACACTTTGCTTTGAACTTTTTAGTTTAGCAATTCATCTTATTCACACATACAACCTAAATGCTCTACATATATCATTTCCGAAGTTTAGATAACATCTACTACCTATATTATCACAAATAGTGTAACATGTTTGTACTAGCTGCATAACTAAGGCAAGATATCAACTTTTAAAAACCTTTTTGAAAATGTCATATATATCCAGCATCATAATCATATCTAGCTCCACTCCATCCCTCTAAATTTCCCCTGTATCATCCCATCTATCTCTCGTCTAGTTCATGTCATGATATATATGTATATATATCATGTATGTATATATATGTGTATGTATATATATAGTTTATACATGTCACACAAACACACACATGTGCCACACACACATATGTCACACACAAACACGCACATATCCCAATGAAGCCAGTTATTGCTGCCCATCCATACATGAGTGTGGTACCATCCTCTTGCATACAGACAGTCTCAATAGCCATCACCCAAAGAATAGTGATACACCTCTCCCCCAGCTGCTATCAGCTACCAACAACTTCTCAGATAGGGGTTTGACCTCAGGGTCTCCTCCAATCTCCATGCTGTAATCTCCATACTGTAATTTCTTGTTTGAGAAATACAAAATCTTTTCCTGAATATATTTCTAGAAAATCAAAATAGTTTAACCTTAAACATTCTTAAAAAGACAATTCTTCTCAGATTATATTAGTCTGAACACAAGTTTATTCAACTTTACAAAACACAGTAGTATAGCAGTGTTTGTAGAGATTAGATATATTAACAAAGCAATTATAGAAAGGCTTATTTGAAAGAATTTTAAATGTCCACAAACAAAAATATTTTAAAATGATTAGTGAAAGTGATTTCTCCTTACAGATAGTTAGAGATAATATATAGTGATAAAACTATAAACTATGTAGAAATAACACACAAAAACAGTAGAACAAGAGCTGCCTTGATCTGGTGTAGGTCTTGTACAGATAACTGCATTCACTATGTGTTCATATGTGCAACACCATATCATGATGATAAGATAGCATTGCACAGCATTCCTTTTCATCCTCTGGCTCCTAGATTCTGTGAGCTTCCTCTAGACTCATTTGACCATTCCCTGAAAGCTTTACAGATTTATGAGATCCAGTGACAAATATTAGTCTGACTTCCTGTGCTTCTGAAGCCCTATTTAAAAAGTCTGTCCCTGTACCTGTAAGTCAAAGCATTCTCACTACATCTTCCAGCAACAATTTCAGGGTATCGGGTCTTATATTGAGGTCCTTGATTTATTTGCAGCTGAGTTTTGCCAGGTGAGAAGTAAGGGTGTTTTTCTGGGTGTTGACAGCCTGAGTCATTTACTGAAGGCTCTGTCTTTTCTATAATGTATATTTTTAGAATCTTTGTCAAAAATCAAGCAGCTGTGGCTACATAGAGTTCTGTATGTCGTCTCTGTTCTACTCCTTTGAGCCGTATATCTGTTTTAGTTCAGGAACCACACTATTTTTAATTAATTTTTTATCTAAATTAAAAACAATCTTATTTACATACCAATCCCAGTTCCCCCTCCCTACCATCCTTCTTCTCCCCCTACCGTCTCACCATCCTACCCTCTATCCACTCCTCAGAGAGGGTGATTTCTTCCATGGGGGAATCATCAAAGTCTGTTACATTGTTTGGGGCAGGACCGAGGCCTTCCCTTTAGTATCTAGGCTGAGCAATGTATCCCTCCATTAGGAATGGGCTCCAAAAAGCCATTTCATGCACTAGGGATGAATACTGGTTCCACACTATTTTCATTATGATGGCTCTGTAGTATGAGTTAAAATGAGGCATGACAATTACTTTCTAGAGTATTCTTTTTATCTAGATTTCTCTGGTTATCTTTAGTCTTTCATTACTCTGTATTTTTTTTCTTTCTTTATGTAAAGTAATGCTCTGGCAGTTTGAGTAGAATTGTATTTTAATCTGGTAATGGTGAAGTATTGAAGTCTCCCGTCAATCACCACTGTGCTGTGATTAATCAATAGTTTTAGATCTAGTCATCTTTGTTTTATGAAATTGGTACCACAATGTTTGATGTGTATCTGTTTAGAAATGTAAAATCATCTTGGTGGATTGTTTCTTTAAGGGTTTGATGTGACCTTTCTTATTTCATCTGACTCATTTGATTTGAACTCCACTTACACATATTAAAAAAAAAAACCTACACATGCTTTTTTCCCCTCTTGTTTGATTTGCTTGAGCTACCTATTTCCATTCTTCAACCCTACTGTAGTGTCTATTGTTGATGGTGATGTGTGTATTTCTTGGAGGCAGCAGGAAAGATGGATTATCTTTTCTAGTCTAGTCTTCTAGTCTTTCAGTTGGGGGAAATGAGAATGCTTAAATTCAAAGTTATTACTGAAAGATGTGTATAACTCTTATTTTTGATGAATGTGTGGTCTTTCCTTGCAGCTTTTTATTAGCTGTCCTGTTATTTTGTCCTGTGACCTTTTGGTTATATTGATTTCTCTTTCCTGACTGAAGTATTCTTTTTGATTTCTTCTGTAGAGCCTTCCTAGTGGTCATAAGTCTCTTTAATAACATTTTATTTCTTCTTTCATTTTAATAGCTAGTTTCATTTAGTATAATAGTCTGGGTTGAGAATTGTGATCTTTCTGAACTTGGAATACATTTTTCAGTCACTTCTGAGTTAAATTTTTTAATATAAAATAATCAGGTGTTATCCTTGTGGATCTGCTTTTATAAGTGAGTTGAATATTTGTGTAGATTTGAACAGTCTTCATTTGTCTTATACTTTTAATGTTTTAACTGCACTTTCTTGTGATGAGCTGCTATTTGGTTATGTAAATCTCTTGTATCTGGGTAGGTATCTTCTTTTTCTAAATTTGTTTTTTATGATTTTTTAAAAAATATATCCTTAATTTCTTTACTCTTATTTTTATTTTATATGTATGGGTGGACTTTTGTTTGTATGTATGCCTGTGTGCCACATAAACCCAGAGCCTGCACAGGCCAGAAGAAGGCATTGGATCACTTGAAAGTGGAGTTACAATGGTTATGAGTTGCCATGTAGGTGCTGAAAATTGAACCTGAGACTTCTGATAAAAGCAACAGGTGTTCTTAACAGCTAAGCCATCCTTTCTGTTCCTTGGAACTATTTTCTATGTGTTTGGCATTCCTCTTCTTCTATGTTCATGATTTCAAGGGTAGAGTTTTTTTTTTTAAATGGTATACTAAAGCTGTCTTATTTTCTGTTCATGTATTTTCCAAATTCATAAACTATTCCTTAAAGAGTAATATAGTTAAGCTACCCTGTCTTCCAGCCCTTATACTCTCTTTTCCCTTTTGAAGATTATTATTATATTATTTTCCCATTCCCCTTCTTCTCTCCAAAACTGCCATATACCATACTTTCTCATGGCCTCTTCTTTTGTTAATTATTGTTAAATGATTATATACATATACATACATACATATTAAAAAAGACATTCAAATCTGCAAGAATATTCAAGTTACACACACACACACACACACACACACACACACACACACGCATACACATACAATATAACCTTCTTAGTCTGTACAATGTTAAATTTATTTATGCTTTGGGGGCTAACAATTTGACATGCATACTTTTTGGCAACACTACTTCTTTTATTCCATGAGCATGGAGCATGCAAATTCTATTCATGTTTTTGCAGCTTGGTATCACTGGAGACAGAGGTACTATTTACTCTGGTCTGATCATCACACATTTCATGTTAAAATGTTTACACCATTCATGTTAAAATATTAGACTGTGCCTTATAAGCATCTACAATGATGTATAAACTTAAATTTTAAACACTAACAAGCAACATATTTTGTGATATTTCTTACCACAAAAATAAAACCTTTATGATAAAACATAAAAAGACAAGAAAATTTAGATTGGCAACTGGATGAACAGCAAATGACAGAGAGACATTTTTTCCTGTTAGGAATGAATGATATTGGTGAAGTAAACATTAGAAAAATAAAATGTCTATTAAAACAACCTCTGTGCAGGTAACTTGTATATGAATCATTGAACTGTGGCCTAACATTGATTATCTGAAAACTACACAGTGGCAGTGTGACATTAGGACAAAACATCTTGGAAAGAAATGGGTGGTAGAATCATAGACACCTGCAGTGTTCTGGGGAGAAGCTATATTCAAAATCCACAAGGAGGACACTTAGTGTTTTTGAGAAAGTTCTGGAACAAAGAATGAAACTTTTGTGCTAGAATCGTCTATGTATGATCAGTATGGTTTCATTTGTACAATTGATACCCCAAATTCATAAGCTAAAGAGATACATTTTTAACCTGCTATTGTCAAGTATTAGGAGTATATGGGTCCTGTGTCACATCAGAAATAAAAATAAATGGCTAAAACTAATTATAAGTCTCTTGAGAATGCCTTGGTTTCAGATGACTGAGTTAGTCTGTGGTAGTCACAGCCCTTGGTTGTGAGTAGGTCACCTTGTTTACCTGTGAGTGACCTTTTACCATGGTCTGCACAAGGCTTCCTTCACTATACTGAGATTTGGTAGGACTGAGGTGGGAAATCTGTCCACCCTGACCACATTAGCAAGGACATAAGTTAGAACACACAGTTATCTTCTCCCAACTTTCAATAAAAAAATTATCTGGCAGCAGCTTGCTCTTAAGTCCATCTTGTTTATTACAACTGAGTTGGATTTGCTGGATTTGATTTTCTTTAACACCAGAAAGCAAAAGACTAGAGAAGTACAATGACGGTGCTCTGTTTGATATTACAAGTGTGTGTGTGTGTGTGTGTGTGTGTGTGTGTGTGTGTGTGTGTGTGTGTGTGTGTGTATGTATGTGCATGCCTGTCTTGTTCTGCCACTCTCTGCCTTTTTTTCTTAATACCGAGTCTCCAGTGAGCCTGGAGCTGGTCTGGAATGTAGGAAGCCCAAGAAATCTGGTCTTCATACCTACATTGTTGTCATTACAGATGTATGCATTGCCATACCCAGCTTTGTTCTGTTAGACTTAAAATAAGGTTCAGTAATAACAAACTGCATAGTATATTGTTGTAGAATATTTGACAGCACAGTGACATTCAGAGACTGTTAATAAAGTTAAACCTGAATTAAGGTGCAGAGTCCATGACTAATTTACTAGAATTAGCCATAGAAATTTTGGAGGGCTCAGATAGAGAGGCACGGGAAGGGATAGGGAGGAACTTAAAGAGATTTATAGTCTGTTCCATCTGGAAAGGCGGAGAGAGAGGGTCAGCTGGTCATTCTTCTGCTGTTCTGTTTATCAAGTTTATACCCCAATATCTGACTCCTGAGTTTTTATTAATAATGGAACAATTTAGGTAAATGCATCAGTAGATAGAACATTGATCATGCGACTTTGATGCCAAATTGCTTTGGTATCTACTACTCTTCTGGAGGGATGCCAACACAAACCTGTCACCCTAGGCATCAGCCATCACCAAGTAGAACAGTGTTGGGGAGAATTGTAATGCCTGTTCAGAATGCTGGCCAAAAGCCTGGCAGGAAAAGGGCACGAGAAAGTTATCTATAGTTTGATATCATGTTTGCCAAGGGATTGGAGAACATTGAGTCATCCTATATATGCTCAAACTCACAGAACAAACAGAGAAGATAGGTGCCTAAACCTCAGTATCTATTCAATTTGAATAAGTCCCAAGGAGCAAACTTCAGGACCCATTGGATAAAACAAAAGGAAGTTTAATGGCTGATGGAGAAAAATCCCAAACTCTCTAACATGTGCAACAGTGCCCCAAAGGCCCTATAGGATAGGACAGCCATTATGGTAAATTTTAAGGCAGGGAAAAATTAACAAACAGGTTAAAAGATTAGGAAATAAAATAGAATTAGTGGAAATTTTAAGAAAAATTTAACCTGCAGTCAGTATAATGCCACCTTTGAATTGTGAGACTGTGATTTTTTTTTAAATCCTTTCCCCCCTCTATTAGGAACCAGCACTTTACTGAAATTAGAAACAGGAATAGAATGACTAACATTTAAATTGGTTTTCATTGTGGGTGTTTCCTCCTGCTGTTATATTTGACACATGATTTTACTTCATGTACTCTTTCCCCAATTGTTACATCGTGACTGAATTCTTACTCCTGCTGAGCTCCTAGAGTTGTCTGATTCTGGCATTAGACAATCCTTCAGATACTCGGGTGTGCAAAGAAAACGCTGAGTCTCTGATTTTCTTATCTGATGATCTTAGTCACTGAACTAATAAATCTGCCTTTTCCTCTATAAAATGTAATATTTAGTTAATAAGATTGCTAAAACAATAAAACCAATATATGTACCATAGACATGCATTAGAGCCCTTTATTATTAGTAGTTTTAAAATTTCCATTTTTTTTTGTTTCTTTGTTTTGTTTGTTTTTTTTTTTTGTTTTCAAGACAGGGTTTCTCTGTGTAGCCCTGGCTATCTTGGAATTTGCTGTGTAGACCAGGCTGGCCTTAAATTCTCCAGTGCTGGGATTAAAGGTGTGTGCACCATCACACTTAGCTAAATTTTCAATTATTGACTGTCAGAAGAAATTATGTTTTAGTTAACTCCTAAATTGTTGTTGATGGAAATTGATTACTTGGGTCTATGCATCTGAATTTGGTAAGGTAGAAGAATTTGGTAAGCTATCAGAGTACAGAAGAAAGGTTTGCCAAAGACATTCACAGGAACAAGTTGGAATCCTATGGGTAGCAAAAGGCAGAGGTGGAGGAAAACGCAGGTAGGAAGAAGAGGGGGCTAGTGGAGGGTAGTGGAGGGCAGCTGTAGTCACTAAGGTTCTGTCTACCCAAAATGTGAGCGTAAAGAATCAGCCTTTGAACCATTAGAAAGCAGAAATTAACTAGTAAGCAGAGTCAAACACCTGGTTTAATTCAGCTCCACAGTATCTGGCTTTGCAATCTTCAATGAATCCCAACCTCTAAGATTATCATGGCTCTTTTCTCCAAAGATCAAAAGATAATTATTCCCATACCACTAGAATTTAGAATATGAAATTTTGCTTCTTCAGACTGACAGCACTTCTCTCTCCTTTGACTGGGACTTTCTAGGTGCTGTGGTAGACCAGTGGGGGTCACAACTGAGAAGATCACATTGGCTGAGACACTCACATATTTATTTATTGAGTTAAATGAGTGCTGTGTGCCATACATTCTCCTAGGCACTGGGCACAGGGAAAAATGAAGCAGAGATGATGCAGTTCCCCAAGGAAACTGTGCATGCTCTGGTAAATGCTATGAAAGGAATCACGAGGTACTATGCAATGGGGACTAGGTCTGGTCAGACAGTCCTCCAGGGAGATTGCTGGACAGATTGCTCAGTGAGTAAAGTGCTTGCTGCACACAATGGAATCAGTTAGCTCCAGGGAAGCCCTTTCTCAAAAAAAAAAAAAAAAAAAAAAAAAAGACTGAAAGAAGTTGAGAGTAAATACCTCTGACATTGACCACTGACTCTTATATGCACACACACTCACATGCACAAACACATATACAAACATATGAAAAAGAAGGGCTATTTCACCCAAGCATTAATAAACTGGACAAAGAATTTTTGGGGAAATAGTATTATAAAAGAGAAAAGTATATGGATATTCCCCATCTAAGGGAGAATGTGTATTAGAAGGTCTGGTAGCTTGTTGCAGCTCAAATGAAGAGGTGTACAGTGAGGCCAGCTCAAGAATGTCAGTGTTCAGTCCACACAGGCCACTTCAGGACACAGTGGGAATGCTAATCTCATGGCAGGATGTGACAGCCATGTGTTGAGTTTGATCAGACTGGAGCAATGAAAGAAATAGATGTGCCAAAAATAATTATGTCAATATAATTTTCTAAAATTTAGATAGATATACATGTGTGATACAGTGATGTTTTAATAGATGGCTTTCTGTATTCCTGATCTGGCCTGTGTCTTTTGATAGATAATAATGTCCTTGGTTGAGTTCAAGGCTGTGGGAATAGCCGAGCATCCAATTTAGTCATCCTGATTCCAGGTGATTTTGTGACAACTCCAGAGACTGCCAACTAGGTGAATAGGATTCTGGGTCTGACATTTAGAAGATATCCTGACTAGAATATTTGGTCCATAGCAAAAGGTTCAGAAGGCTGTAGACAGAGGCATATAAATCAGACTCCATAAGATAAAGAATATGATCAGAGGAAAAGGACGAGTGCACTGCACCTAATATAAATCTTGTGCTCTGATGAGATACATGGACCCTACTTACTCTGAGAATAACAACTGTGTGATGACCAGCCTCATCAATGCAACTTTCTGAAGCAAACTGGGTCAATTGTGCTTGTTTATAGCTCAGAGAAACTCATGCGATCAGGATGGCATTTTGTCTTTCTTACATTTTGTTGTTCTTTGCTAACACTTTAGCTGATTAAAAAGAAATAGAGCCTATTTTAGAGAGCAGACCACTTACTAAAATTGTGCTTCAGTGCCAGAAATGTCATTTAGCAGAATAAATGGAAAATAATACAGGTTGCTTTGATGCAAGAACTTACAAAATAGGTTAGCAAGGCAATTAGGAAGCCATCTGAAATGCTTTCCTAAGGTGAAGAATTGAATCCCAGGGCAGACTTTGTAGCCATTTAACACTGGAAATCATTCCAATACATTGGTTCTGAAAAAGACTGTGTATTCGTCTTTCTCTGTTCATTTCATTGCCATCCTTTCAACTCCAATAAAACAATGCCATTAAAGGTCCATTTGTGCTTTCCTCCTCTGCTTGTCTCATTAACCCCCTTTTGTCACTGAATCACATACTCAAACATCTCTCAGCTTGAGCTCATCTTCTAGTTATCCATGTTTTTCTTCTCTGACCTCTGATCATCCCCCATCCCACATTCCCATGAGTGTATCTCACAGGGCATGTGTGCACGTTCCCCTGAGTCTGCAGTTTTGCATCTGTATCTATCATTTTGCTAAACAACAAAAAAAATGAAATTTAGGATATGTGTTTTTTAAGAAGGTTCAAGGTGATAGATGTCGTGACAGGTCATACTTACAGTAGCATCAAGACAAGCAGAGGGATTCACTTCTCGAGTCCGTATCTATAGCCTGTTCTTGGAAATTTCCCAGCAGGCTGAGTGTGGGGCCCTTGTTTCTTTCCTCTCTCTACCCTGTGTGGAAATGCTACAGTACAAAGCATTATAATTTATGTTGAGAAATACTGTTTGGGTTTGGATGGCAGGATTCCATCTTCTCACATCTCTGAATGACGCAGACTCTGCAGGGACTGGTTTCCTCATGAGCAGAGGTTGGAAAGTAGAGTGTTTGGTGACTTTATACAGTTAAGATTCCTTCATTGTCCATCATTGCCCATTTTGGTGCCTGTGGAAGGCACCAAAACTGAACATTTTTCTCCAGGTAGGAAGTGTATTTGCCACTTTGTGGGTGGGGGGGACTACAATTTATTTTCATTTACTTCCTTACATTATCTAGTACTTTAAAGAACAATATTTATAAGCAAATGTGTCCTGTTTACCACCGTAAGGGCTCAAAGGTGTCATGTTTGATCATCACCTCAGGAAGAGATTATTACCCATCAACACAGTGAAACTGAGATTTTCTAAAATTTATTTACTTCTCTGTTTGTTTATTTTTACAACCCAGCCAGTTTCCCCTCCCTCCTCTCTTCCCAATCCTTTCCCTCCATCCCCCATACTGTTCCCATCCTCCAATCCACTCCATCTCCATTTCCATTCAGGAAAGAACAGTTCTCCCATAGATATCAACAAAACATGGCATATCAACAAAACTAAGCACCTCCCCATGGAGTAAGACTAGTATGAACCCAGGTTAATTGATTCTATAGGGTTTCTTGTGGTATCCTTGACACTTCTGACTCCTACAATCCTTTCTCCCCCTCTTCTGCAAGATTCCCTAACCTCTACCTAATGTTTACATGTAGGTTTGCATCTGCCTCCATCAGTTGCTGGATGACATTTGCCTGATGACAATTGGGCTTGGCACCAATCTGGTCACAGGCGATGACCAGTTCAGGCTACTTATCTGCTATTGCTAGGAATCTAACCTGGGGTCCTCTCCAGACTTCTGGGAGATTCCCCTGCACCAGGCTCCTGCCTGACCCCTCAGCAGTCCCCTTCAGCAATCCCTTCAGCACTCCCTCTCCGCATGACCCCTGAACCTAAACACTCATGTTGTCATGCTCCCCTTCCCTCACTTCACTCCCCAAATCCTTTCTTTTTCCCCTTCCCAGGGAGATCTAGGTATCCCCCCATGAACTCTCCTTATTGTCTAGTCTCTCTGGGTCTGTGGATTGTAACATAGTTATCCTTTATTCTATAGTAATACTCATGAATATTCTGTATTAGTTTGGGAAGTTTGGGCAGATCAAACAGCAAGAAGTCACACGGAACAGCTCGGAGACAAACTATGGCAGCTTTGACAGTTAAGTCTGCCTAAAGCCAGAGCTGCTGTGCTTAAGCCCTGAAGATGGGGATGACAATAGTCCTAGATACAGAGTGCTTTATTCCAATACTCTGGTTACTTTCTATTATAAAAAATACAGCATAATATGAAGGATAATTCTTTCTGTTCTAACACAAATTATGAAATTGAAATGTGCCCGTAGATTTTCATCTTGACCTTGCTATGAGGGAGATTCATATAAGTCACTAAAACCAGGCTTCAGATCTCCTCATCTGTGAAATTAGAAGCTTGGATTAAATGATCTTTTAGCTCTCAAGTTTCACTCACCTGTTAAATTCTCTGATTCCATGTGTTTAATATTTTAGTCAGTCAGTATGGCTATCAGCCATTCATCAGACAATCCACTGATTACCTTTTGTCAGTTAAGTAGATATAATTCATTCATTAACACAGCTTGAAAATTCTTGGTGCTTCAAATACAGCTGGATTAAAAATAGAAATTCCTGCTGTCCTGCAGTTTGTTTTCTAATGAGAAACAAATATACCAAAAGTAAATAAATGGAATATGTATTATGGATAATAAAAACCATGCAGAAGGAAATGCTGGGATGGAAACTGTGTCTCTCATTGAGCAGAGGACTTTAGATTTAAAACTAAAGAGCAAGCCACCTGACACTTGGGCCAAGAATATGTTTGGGAGAGAGAGAACCAGATGAAGTTGTGCCTGTCAGGGTCAAGGCACAGCATACAGGCCAGCACAGGTAGAACAGTGTTTTTAGGGGCAGTGCCAAAAGGTGAATGAAGCTACTTAGAGCCTGCAAGTGTAAGTGAACAATTTCCGAAATAACTGAGAATTTGTTGTAAGTGGCACTGATAATGTGAACAGAGAAGAAATGATTGGTAAGGCCTCCAAGGGGACCCAGACTTGAATAGGAGAAAGGCAGCTACCAAGTTGTAGTCCACAGAGAGTTGCCACTGGTGGGGTAGAAGAGTGTGGAAGAGACAGGGCCATGTACAGAAGACTACCAGTATGCCAGCTGGCAAGGCCAGAGCATGGTGGGTAAATCTCTCACTCATCTTTCTTCCATCCTTTCTATCGTCTGATAGCAGTCTGCAGTGTCCAAACATGACAGATGTCTGGAAGCTTCACCACAGATGGCAAATTTCTTATGCAGTAATCAGGATGTACACACTGGCCATGACTCTAATACCACAGAGTGGAAGATAGATTCAAAGAGAAATGTATGGTATGCAGGGCACAAAGTCAAAGATGTAAGAATACTAAGCCCACAGAGAACCTCATGAATTACAAACAAGCAAGTGAGACTATCATGCTTTGTTTGTAGTTAGTGAAATCAATCCCACAGAGAAGCTGCCAAAACAGTATATAACGCTCTATCTCACCTCTAACTCAATATTCTCCACTTGTTACAGTATTTCTCTTGGTAGAAATTCAGTTATATAACATACATATCATATTTGTAAATGTATATATTTACATATCATATTTATTTAGCCATAAGTGTGTGTGTGTGTGTGTGTGTGTGTGTGTGTGTGTGTGTGTGTGTGTTAGAGAAGGACAAAGACAAAATGTTTATGGAATGAAAGACTACATCCCAGCTGTGGTAAACGACAATGAGAAGGGTCAAGAGTAATATAGCTAGACAACTTGGGATGACAGCCTGGGCACATTTATAGGGGAAGAACAGTCAGGAAGTCTCAGGGAGGCACAAAAGATGAAAGCAGTTCCCTTCAGGCCTGTCTGTAGGAGAAGTCAAGCAAGCAACTACACCTCTATGTCAAGAGAACACAGTTTTCAACTAAAGTACAGAGATAACTAGAGCAAAAAGCAAAAGAATGAGTTCAATATATGGCTGAGGACCCAGAGAATCTTGTTCCAGAAAGCTGACGGAAGGCATGAAAACATGGGTACACTACTTTACTCTGCAGGCCTAGGACAAGAGAAACACAGGCAGGATGGTCGTCACACGTTCAAGACCAGCCTTCTCTACATAGTGAGTTCCAGGCCCACCAATGCTATACACTCAGCCCAGTGACCCCTGGACTGTGCTGTCTCAGACTGTCTTTTGAGACCCACTTCTCATATTGGCTTTCCTTGCCAGCCTTAATATACGAGGAGGTGCTCAGTCTAACTGCAACTTGATACACCATGTTTTATTGATAATTCATTGGAGATTTCCTAGATGGGCATTAGAGGTGGGGAGGGGAGGGGAGAAGGATTGGGAAGGATGTGTGTGTGTGTGTGTGTGTGTGTGTGTGTGTGTGTGCTGTGGCAGGAATGTAAAATACACAAATGAATGCAAACACAGAGTATTATTTACCCTCATTTGATGCAGAAGTTCTCTTGTTTTCTAGTTATCCAATGAGCAAAATTCTAAGTAGCATTTCTGCCCAGGATTGGGGCAGGAAAATACAATCTCCAAGCTTGCTTGCTTCTCTCTCTCTCTCTCTCTCTCTCTCTCTCTCTCTCTCTCTCTCTCTCTCTCTCTCTCTCTCTCTCTCTCTTTCTCTTTCTCTCTTTCTCTTTCTCTCTCTCTCTCCCTCTCTCTCCCTCCCCCTCTCTCCCTCTCTCCCTCCCTCCCTCCCTCTCTCTCTCTCTCTCTTTCCCTCTCTCTCTCTCTGTGTCAGTAAACTTAACAAGTAGAAAATATTTTAACTCTAATCTTCATGCATGGTTGCCTATATTAAAGGGACTTAAAGAGACTCATAAGCAATCTATCTTTAATATTGGATAAGTGAAATGCTAGTTCTTTATTATTTATGTTGTTTAAAACAAAATACTTGTTGGTTTTCACTCATTACATACTCTGCAGACAGCACATGCTCCACAGGCTCTCCAGTTATGGAGGCCTATCACTGTGGGCCTCTAAGATCTCTAGCTGGCCCTGAATTTTTTATTCCCCCTATCTTGGCTTCCAGAGAAGCTGGGATTATAGATGTAGTTCAGTACTCTAGCTCACAATTGAACTTTGCTTTGAAAACCAAGTCTATTGAATGGTTTTACCTCAAGACAGACAGAGATGCTAAAAGAGTTTTGTTTTTCTGGCCTTGTGAACTTACTTTAGAAAGGAGAAAGCTGAACGAATGTAGCTTGGATAATGACGAATGTCAAAAGAGGCTCAGAATTGGGGCCTTAATTTAAATCAGTGTAATAGTAATACCTTGTACATTCACTGTTATATCAATAAAAGAGATCTATTATTTAACCTGGGAAAGTGAACTAATTCGGTCATTTAACATTTTAAATTGTCATTTAATGTTTTAACAAGTTTGAAACCATTTGTATTTTGACCCAGAAAGGTACATTCTCAGAATGATCTTGTATGTCATTACCCTGGTTTGTTTTAACTGTCAATTAGATACAGTCTAGATTCACAAGAAGAAGCAGCCTCTATCTGGGGACTATCAGATCAGACTGGGTTAATTGATGTAGACAGACTGGGCCCTTGTGCTAAGTACCATTCTCTGGGAATCTGGATGCTCACTGCATTAGAAAGCCAGATGAGCAAAGCAACAAGGAGCTTTCACCCACAATTTCTGCTTTCCAGTTTCTGTCTTCATTTTCAACAAAGATAGACTACGACCTGGAATACAAGCTAAAGGAAGCTCTTTCTCCCATAGGTTGCTTTCAGAGTCATCTCACTGCCACAGAAAGCAAACTAGGACACTCATCTAATCGGCCCCCTCTCCTGGCAGCCCGAGTCTCTTTCAAAATATCTGGGCAGCTACACACCTGGTCTCTTATTGATCAACTTGGTCAGCATAAGTAGATTTTAGATTTCTGTAAATCCTATAGTTGTGACATGTCCTTTTTATAAATAAATGTTTGAAATACCTTAGATTATATAATGAAATCAGGAAAGGGTGAGATATAAAATTTTATATTTTCTGAGTCTAAAATTTTAAAATGAAGATGGGTCCTTTAAAACACTGAGTTTTCAAAATGTGTACATTAGGGAAGTAGCTAAGAATATAAAATGAAACCCATTTCATTGTGCTAACCAAAAGCTGAAGCAGAGAAAGGTAAGCACAAAAACAAAACAACAACAAAAATACAGGAGGAAAATTGGCAAATCATTAAGCAGCTGTGATTGCAGTAGTTCAAAGGTTAAAGACCCGTCCTTCGATCAAATCACAGCCATCCTTTATCTCTGCTATGTATTAAAGTCACCTGGTGGTGGTTGCCAGGAGGCAGCTGCTATCATTTATAGGCTGGACATTTAACAGGGAGATTTTGTCTACTACACAAATGTTGTGACAAATCCAAACGGGAATAGAACAGTGATAAAAATGAGATGGAACCTTTTACAATAGTCACAAACAACATAAAATATCTTGAGGTAACGCTAACCAAACAAGTAAAAGACATATATAATAAAAACTTTGAGTCTTTAAAGAATAAAATTAAAGATACCAGAAAATGAAAAGATCTCCCATGTTCTTGGATAAGTAGAATAAACATAGTAAAAATGGCAAACTTGCCAAAAGCAATCTATAGATTCAATGCAATTCCCATCAAAATCCCAGCATAATTCTTCACAGACCTTGAAAGAACAATACTCAACTTTATATGGAAAAACAAAAGACCCAGGATAGCCAAAGCAACCCTGTACAATAAAGGAACTTCTGGAGGCATCACCATCCCTGACTTCTAGCTCTATTATAAAGCTATAGTCCTGAAAAGAGCTTCATATTGGTGCAAAAATAGACAGAAAGACCAGTGGAATCAAATTGAAACACTGATATAAGCCACACACCTACGAACACCTGATTCTTGACAAGAAACCTAAACTTATACAATGGAAAAAAGAAAACATCTTCAACAAATGGTGGTGGCATAACTGGATGCTGTTGTATAGAAGACTGCAGTTAGATCCACATCTATCACCATGCACAAAACTCATCCAAGTGGATCAAAGACCTCAACATAAATCTAGCCACACAGAACATCTTAGAAGATAAAGTGGGAGGGACCCTTGAATGAATTGTTACAGAATACTATTTCCTGATCAAAACATTAATAACACAGATACTGAGATTATCAATTAATAAAGGGGATCTCCTGAAACTGATATATTTTGTAAGGCAAAGAACATAGTCAACAAGGCAAAAAGGGAGCCCACAGAATGGGAAAAGATATTCATCAACTGTAGAGAGCTGCGAAGTGCCGTGCCTTAAAGATGGCGCTGGCTTCCGCCTTCCACCTCCCCAAGGGTGAGCGCTCTCTGGCATAAACAAGCCCTTATTTGGTTAAGTCTGTTCAGCCTGTCTGCTTCCGTGTTAGAGCAGCCTATCTGCAGGGTCCACGTAGCTCACTGGCGTTGGTTAGTGCAAGGGTATTTAAGCCTGTGCAGGGGTCCCCTGGGCTCCCGTGGGTCAGAAGAACATGTTTCAAGGATCCTGATTAAAACTGCATGAAGAAGATCTTCACGGAGTCGCGTCTTCCTTGCTGACAGGGGTAGGCGCGTACAAATGGTGGCCCTTACAGGGAATCTTCATATCAGAACTTCTTGCAGTCACGGCAGCGCTGATTGAGTTCCCAAGATAAGTTGGGACCAAATTCAGACCCTCGGTAAAGAGGTGATAAGGTCTCCGGTAAGAAGCAATAAAGTTCCAGGTTTGGACTAAGCTAAGGCCCCCGATAAAGAGGCAATAAGGTCTCCGGTGAAGAGCAATAAAGTCCCAGGTAAGTTGGGACTAAGTTAAAGACCGCAGAAATAAGCGGCAATAAAGTCTTAGGCATTGAGCGAGAGGTTGTAAGGAACCGAAAGTGAAATTTTCAAAATGGGGACTTCTCAGTCTCATCCAATTTTTCTGGCTCTTCAGGTGCTACTTTTGTCAAAGAAACTTAAAATAAAGAAAAGCACACTAGAAAGATTCCTGAGGGATTGGGATGCCATTGCACCTTGGTTCGCAGTTTCGGGAGACCTCACGGTAGCGTGCTGGCACAAGTTAGGCAGGGATCTTGACTTTGCTTGGGGACAAGGGATGCTAAAGTCCAGAGTCCAACCTGTTTGGAAGTTAGTGCATAGCTATATCGAAGACAAGAGGTACTGTAAAGAGGCGATGGAAAAAGGGAAAGCTGCGCTAGAAATGTTATAAGAAGAAAGATCAGAAGAGGTTGAGAGCACAGGAGAGTCAGGTGTGGACGAAACAGATTCTGAGGAAGAATTGCAAGCCCTCATAGAATAGGTTCAGAAACAATCCCTTAAGGGGCAGAGGGGGAAGGAAGAGGAGAAATGGTGATGTGGGGAGGGAAGGAACCCTCATGGAACAATGCCTTCTGAGCCTTCTCCTGATCAGAGTGAGGAAGGGCGTTCCTTTTGCCCTGAGGTCGGAAAAGCCATATGAAATAACTTAAGCCTGGCCTATCCAGTTTTCCAGGATGCCCAAGGCAATAGATATGAGGAGCCTTTAGACTTTAAGGTCATCAAAGCTTTGGCTGAGTCCGTGAGAACATATGGAATTTCAGCTTCTTTTACTGTAGCTCAAGTTAAAGCCCTAAATAGACATTGCATGACTCCTAGTGAGGTAGAGGCTGCAGAGAGAGATTTTGGCATTACAGCAGCCATAGTTGCAGCTATCTCTTTTGCAGTTGTGGGTTTAGTCACGGCTGCCGTGGTTATGAGCACATCAGTGCAGACAGTCTCTAAGCTAAATGAGTTGTCCAAGAATGTGGCTACCGCCTTGGATGCCCAATCCACAATTGGTGCTCAACTAAAAGGAGGCTTAATGATTGTAAACCAAAGAATTGATCTGGTGCAGGAGCAAATAGATACCCTGTGGCAGCTGGCCCAATTGGGATGTGAAATGAAATATCCAGATTTGTGTGTTACCAGCATTCAGTATGAGAACTTTACGTGTGCTGCTAATTTGTCACCACAGTTGTCTAGCTATCTTTTAGGAAATTGGTCTGCTGACTTTGATGATTTAATGGTACAGCTTCAAGTGACCATCGTTGTAGTAAATTCAACATGTGCGCATGCGGGATTGGTTGCCAGATTGTCATCGTGGTTCCCGTTGCCATGGACCATCTGAAAGAGTGGGCGGGAATGGGAGCCATGGCTGTCCTCTTGTTGCTTATCTCCTTCGTGGGCCTGTGGTGCCTTTGCAAGATGAGGTTCGCTCAGAAGCGGTATGCAGCTATGGTTGTCCAGGCATTTACAGCCATTGGGGCAGGACAGTCTCCCAAGCATGGCTCGCAGTCATGAACAAGTATTGATCCTTCACGCTCAGGTTGTGTGACTTAGCACTGCACTCTGAGTTAGCTCTGGAAGTGAGCAACTCCGAGAAGGGCAAGTTTGGTTGCATGTGAGTTGGTGTCCGAGGCCCCACCTCCAGGAAAAAGATGCCGGACGGGTGTGGCACTGACTTGGCTGACTACCAGGATTCAGGATCATTACAATGTCCACTGCTTTACTGGAGACCAGGCCACTACCCTTGCCTGTTGCGTTATTAAAACAAAAAGGGGGAACTGTAGAGAGCTGCGAAGTGCCGCGCCTTAAAAATGGCGCTGGCTTCTGCCTTCCACCTCCCCAAGGGTGAGCGCTCTCTGGCATAAACAAGCCCTTATTTGGTTAAGTCTGTTCAGCCTGTCTGCTTCCGTGTTAGAGTAGCCTATCTGCAGGGTCCACGTGGCTCACTGGGGTTGGTTAGTGCAAGGGTATTTAAGCCTGTGCATGGGTCCCCGTGCTCCTGCGGGTCAGAAGAACATGTTTCGAGGATCCTGATTAAAACTGCATGAAGAAGATCTTCCCAGAGTCGCGTCTTCCTTGGTGGCAGGGGTAGGCCTGTACAATCAACCCCACATCTGACAGAGGGCTGATCTCCAACATATACAAAAGACTAAAGAAGCTAGTTACCAAAACACCAAATAATCCAATTAAAAAGTGGGATACAAAACTAAATAGAGAATTCTCAATAGAGGAATCTAAAATGGCTGAACGAAACTTAAGAAAGTGCTCAACATCCTTAGCCATCAGGGAAATGTGAATCAAAACAACTCTGAGATACCATCTTACTCCTGTCAGAATGGCTAAAATAAAAAACACCAAAGACAGTTTATGCTGGAGAGGATGTGGAGAAAGGGGTACACTCCTCCACTGTTGGTGGGAGTGCAAACTTGTACAGCCACTTTGGAAATCAATATGGCAGTTTCTCAGGAAAATAGGAATCAGTCTACCTCAAGATCTAGTAATTCCACTCTTAGGCATATACCCAAAAGATGAACATTCATACAACAAGGGCATCTGTTCAACTATGTTCATAGAAGCATTGTTTGTAATAACCAGAACCTTGAAGCAATCTAAGTGCTCCTCAACTGAAGAATGGATGGAGAAAATGTGGTACATTTACACAATGGAGTATTACTCAGTAGAATTTTGAAATTCTCAGGCAAATGGATGGAACTAGAATAAACCATCTTGAGTGATGTAACCCAGTCACAAAAAGACTAACCCAGTATGTACTCACTCATATATGGTTTTTAGACATAGAGCAAAGGATTATCAGCGTATAATCCACATTGTCAGGAAAGCAAGGAAACAAGGAGGGCCCTAAGAAAGACATACATGATTCCCTGGAGAAGGGGAAAGGGACAAGATCTCCCAAGCAAATTGGGATCATGGGGGGAGAGGAGAGGGAGTTAGGGGGAAGAGGAGGGGAGATGTGGGCTTGAGGGAGCAGGAAGATTGAGTCAAGGAAAGAATAGAAGGGAGCAAGAAAGGAGATACCATAAGAGAGGGAGCTATTATAGGTTTAAAAAGAAATATGGCACTAGGGAAATGTACAAAGATCTAAAAGGATGACCCCAACTAACAACCTAAGCAATAGTGGAGAAGCTACTTAAATGCCTTCCCTAATAATGAGATTGATGACTACCTTATATGCCATCCTAGAGCCTTCATCTAGTAACCGATGGAAGAAGAAGCAGACACCCTCAGCTAAACACTGAGCCTAACTCTTGGAATCCAGTTACAGAGAGGGAGGAATTATGTGCAAAGGGGTCAAGACCATGCTGGAGAAACCCACAGTAACTGCTGTCTTGAACAAAGTAGAGATAATGGACTCCAGTCTGATAGCTGGGAAACCAGCATAGGACTGACCCAGATTCCCTGAATGTGGTGTTGGTTGAGAGGATTGGGCAGTCTTTGGGGCCTCTGGTAGTGGATCAGTGTTTATCCCTAGTATATGAATGGACTTTGGGAGCCCATTCCACATAGAGGATACTCCTTCAACCTAGACACATGGGGGAGGGCCTGGGTCCTGCCCCAAATGATGTGACAGACTTTGAAGGTCCCCCATGGAAGGCCTCACCCTCCCTGGGAGCAGGAAAGGGATGGGATGGGGTTTGTGGGGGAACAGGGGAGGACTGGAGGGTGCAGGAACTGGGATTGATATTTCAAATTTAAATAAAAATTATATAAAAATAAAAAATAAGATGGAGTAAGAGTATTTTGATGGGAATATAACCGAAGACCACCTCTAAGAAACTAACATTGAAGATGCAGAGAATCACTGGAGTCTTACATGTAATTGAGGAATAGGAAACAATGAGCCTACAAGAACAGCAAAAACAGAAACAAAAAATGTTGATGGGAAGGAAATGAGAGTGGAGAAGTGGCCAAACACCTTGACTTTCAGGGGGGTGCAAAGGTCTGGGATTATCCTTGTGATGGGAAGCTGTAAAGGATCTTTGGAGGAAGCTATGTTATGTGTTCAAATCCTGGTGCTTGTTGAGACACGTTAGAAAAACCCTGAAACTGAGGGGACCTGGCCCGTGTTCAGGTTTCGGAGAAGAAAAGGGTATTTATCCAGTATTTATCCAGTGTCCTCTCTATTGTGGACAAGAAAAGTACATCTGATGCTGTTAATTTAAAGACTGTAAACAAGGGTTCGGATGTAAACTCCTGATACCTGTGTCTGCACTACCACTTATCAGGCAAGTTACAAAGCCTCTCAGTGCTTCAACTCTAGATCCGTAAAATAAAATAAAAATGAAACTTATTTCAGAGGCTCATTAGAATGACGAAATGAATCCATATCTGAAAGTGTTTAGATAGAGAGCACTTTGAAATTGTCACAGATAAAATGTTATGTACTTAGAGTGTAAATTAAAGTAGAACAGTCAGCATTTTCTATCAGCTATCTGGAGGTGAGTTATTGAACAACTGAACTACTCCAACTGAGACAAGGGTAAGATGAAGAAAAGGACAATCAACTGAATGAACACTTTTACTTTCCCTCTTCATCTGTTAAGCATTTAAAGGAAAACTCTTAGTAGATGCTTGGTTTTTCTCAAAGGTTGAAGTCTGTTGGAAGAACCTTGGCACTTGGAAGCATGTTGGTGCCTGTAATCAATACATTGCAAGTATAGAAATAAAAGAAAATTCTCTCTATATTGTACTTTTCAGTGTCCTAACTATTACTAAAAACACAATCACTTGGGGACTCATATGTTCATTGTTAAAAACAGTTTTATACAGGACAATTGCATGGGTTTTATAAAAAGGTTTGCAAGAGTAACTTTTCCCAAGATGGCACTCTGATGGTTTTAAACTAACAGACCACATTGGCAATGGGGAAAACATTCAGGAATAACTGTTAATGGCATAGCCAGATGTGTCTTAGAAAATCAACTGTCTGGCCAAACCGCCAAACCCTACAAAAAAAAAAAAAAAAAAAGCAATGTGAGCTCAGCAGGTAGAGAAAATTCCATCATGTCGCTTTCACCCTGAAATTATTAGTATGACTCAATTAATAGCAGACTTTATTTCTTATTGGGCTTCAAAACTCAAACTGAAGACAGTTCCTCTCCTTGTGCCAGCAGGACAACAAATATCCATTTGCTAAGTCACAGGCTCCCCTAGTCTTCTGAAGGTACCCGTGGATGTGCCACCACTGCCTCTGTCTTCCCTGGTACACCAGACTCAGTGGGTGTTTCTGGGTCATTATTACAGAGCAGCAGGCTGTAGTCATTCAAATGTGTTGGTCTCTACTGAGAGCCATTATACTATGGTTTACTTATGAACAATTTTCAAAACAAAGTATTGTTTGGAGATGCTCATTAGCTGTGCTGGTGTAACGTTGGCGCTATGAGCTGTTACATGAATCAGGGGAAGGCCTAGAGATTGAAATAAAAAGACAAGACAGTGGGTCATTCATTCAATGGCTGTTGCACGCCCAGGCCGGCAAGGAAACACACAACCTTGACTCTTCTTCATGCAGTTTTATTCAAGATTCTTGTACATCAGCTTCCTCTGCTCCCATCAGCTTCCGCTGCTTCTCCCATCAGCTTACCCTTCTCCCAGCCCCAGCAAGCCCTTAAATGTGCTCTCACAGCCCAATCAGCTCATGCCACCTGGCGATCCCGGATAGGCCACAGAAGGAGGAAGCGCACCAGATCCATCAAGCGCTTCCAAATAAGGCTTGTTTACAGCTAAGCACAAACTACCTGGCATCCAGCCAGGCGCTATCTTGGGGCTGTGGCTTCCCACAAATGGCAATGTCAGAACCCTGAATGCCAAATGCTGTTTTTTAAGGGGACGGAACAGGCTTAGATACTGATTTACAGCACAGAGGAAAATAACAGGATTTTTAGGCTTAGCTCTTTCTTCCCCACAAGGTGTGTGTTATCAAAACAGAAAGAGTACCAATAGCAGCTTTGGGGCAAGATGTTCCAGCCAACAGCTTCAGACTTGCTCAAGGTGCCTCTGGGGGGTCCATGCAGGGCCTTACTTGTTGAAAAACACTTCTTTCTCCCTCTCTGTCCTTCTTTCTTCCTTTCTTCCTCAATCACCTCTTCTACTACCCCTCCCGCTGCTCTGATCATCTGATTCATATTCTCCCTCTCTCTTTCCTCCTTCCCTCTCTCTCTTTCTCACTCTTGCTCCCTCCTGACATCAAAATATTCACAGCTGTCTCTTGTCCCCACAGGAGCTTCTCTGGTGTTTTGCAACCTCATCTTCTTTCTGTCATGCAGTCATCTTATCAGCTTGGCTTTGCCTCCAGACATTGGGAATGAGGGGTGCAAGGGCTGTGGGCAGTTCATTTTGTAGAAACAAATGAATTCAGCTCATAGCATGGGAGTTAGGTCAGCTGAACCCTAGACCTTGAAACATGCTCATCTATTATCTCCATGTGTACACAATGCTTATCTATTAGCTTTATGTGTACAGAAGAATTTGTTATTCAGAAGTTAGGGTAGTGAAGAAGGATCCTTTTACATTGATTTCATGCATTTTCAACACAATGGGTGTTAGAAAAATAAAACTAACCTTTTTGTTGTAAATATATGCCCAAGTTTCAGTTCATGCTTTTTGAGAGTGAAAAGGTTCTGAACACACTGTTTTGCTTTGTTTTGTTGTTGTGAGAAGACTTAATAGAAAAAGATAATGGTTAGGTGAGAGGAGGTGGAAGGAAGGAACATCAGTGACATCAGTGGGGGAATAAGGACATCAGATCATTAGATGACCAGAGAGCTGTCTAACTGGAGATCGTCATCTCACCCACCATTTTAAAAAGTTCTGACACACTTTATAAGCAATATACACTTTTCCAAGAAGGAGAATGTGAACTGCTTCCTGTAAAATTGAGTTTCAAACTCAACACTCCACAAACTCTGCCTTTTTCTTTTCTATGAGCCTTTCAGTATCCTTGGTTCATTCATATCAAAACCAACTTCAAATAAGTGTCATAAGGGCATGCTAGGTGATAATAATAACAAGAAACTATGTGTTAATGATTTTAAAATATTTACTGCACTTATACATTCGTATGTGCATAAGAGTGTAGATGCCCAGAAAGGCCAGAAGGGGGCGGAAATCCCCTCGAGTTGGAGTAATAATTGGTGGTTGTGAGCAGACTGTTGTTGGCGCTGGGAGCCAAACTCAGATCCTTTGCCAGAGTTAAGTTCTCTTAACTCCTAAACTACTTCTCCCCTTGTACCATTTAATGTTTTATTTTATTTTTTAAAATAAAATGTTATTAAATCATTTTCCCTTTTCTGTTCCTACTTCCATCCCTTGCCATGAAATTCCCCACCTGCTCTCCCTCAAATTCATGGCCTCTAGTATATTCTTAAATACGTAAACACAACTTGATCATACTGTATAATGGTCACTTATAGCCAATTCAGAGCCTGTTCCCTGGAGAAAACTATTTCTCCTGCTCTTTGATTCTTTAATTGTCTGTAGTTCCATTGACAGGATTGAGGACCCATGAGATTTCCCTATTCACATTAGAATGCCTAGTTTTAATTACATGTATCCACATCTCTGTACGGGTGTGTACACATGTGTGCAGCATGTTATGCACCAGTTGTTATTATAAATACTAACTTATTTAAGCTTCTTTATACCCTAATGTAGGCAGAATTTGCATTGCAATATAAGTTGGGTACCTTCCACCTTTATCATACAGATCTCTTTACCTAAAACCTTTTCTTTTACCTGTTCTGCATGAATGCACCCAAGATCAAAGGTGTATGTATTTCTAGACATCATTTGGGACATATGAATATCAATATTTCAGGATCCACTGACCAAAAACGACATATGTGGTTGATAACATCCTTTTTGATGTAGACAAGTATCTTCCATTCCAGGGACCCCTTTTTGGATATATGAATGAAATCCTCTGAAACAAATAGTGTGGTTGGCAATCAGTGTCTCTCTTCCTACCATTGCTAATGGCACAGTTAGGGAAAAATAATACTCTTTGAACAAAGACATCGGGTGCTTCACTTGGTCAAACAAGGTTGGAGACCTCTTGCATTAAGGAGGGAATTGCACTCAAAGTGAACCAACATTGGGTGAAACAAAATTATCACACAACTGAGAACAAGAAAGTAAGAGGAATAACTATTGCTTTAATGGGATGTGAAAGTATACACTCCTAAAGTCCTCTCCCTGATGTCATTGCTTATAGGCTTTGCTGTTAGTCTTCTGTTTCCTCCTCTATCCAACTTCCTTCTAGTAACATTGGCTAAAGCACTAAGAATGCTTACCCTACTTTCTCTGTGGGCCTCTAATAAATTATCCTTGAATTCCCTTCTGAATCTTTTTATAAATTATTTTATCTATGGGTCTAGGAACCTGCAAAAGGCCTCTGAATCCACTCAGGCTATCCTCAGGTTCTCATGTTTACCTTAAGTTTTCTTGGGAAGCAAAAGTTCTTGTCTTTTTGCAACATCTCTCTTTGCCAAGATAACAAAAAGTATATGCCATGAAAAACGATACTAGTCCTCATGAAGTTTTTCTTCAAGCCCACCCCATTGCTTCTAAACCATTAACTAGACCTACTCTTACTATGGACAGATGATGAAAATTCTGCTACTACTTGGAGGAAATAGAGTATCCAGCCAAATCGCGTCAGGACCAAAACATGCTATGAATTGAAGTTATTTCATGATTTAATATCCTCCAATGGTATCTACAGCCATTTCTAATAAACTGCTAATACAGTATCTGAAAATCAGACAAGACAATGGTTGGCCTCTATCGATGAATACTGAGGAAAACTTGACATTTAATAATCAATTTCTTATAAACATAGCAGAATAATTGACTCTGTTCTTCCTAAGGTCACAGCAGAAACTCCCCCTTTCTTTAGCCCAGTGAATACACAAGTAAAAAGAGAACTAACATTGATAAAGATTTTAGTGATTGATCTCCTCTTCAGTAAAGCTGAAGACTGTAGAATTGGACATGCTGGATGACAAGACCCTAGACTACTAGCCAAATTCAATACCAAATTTTCACCAAAACTGATGCAATTGCTGTGATGGGAAGTACTGACAGCCAGCCAGGAATCTGTAGTCCATAAAAGTCATGGGTAATGGCCTAAAGATCAAAATCATTCTAGATCAAGTTAGGTGGAGAGTCAACAGTTAATATCTATAACCAAAAATGGCCATGAATTCATAAACAGAAGATTTATGTCAACCATAGTATGTTATGCCAACCATGTTTTGTCTGACTTTTCAAACCTGAACTTATTCTCAAATGTGAAACTTGAAGATTTAAGAAAATAAAATTAGGGGCTGGAGAGATGGCTCAGTGGTTAAGAGCACTAACTATTCTTCCAGAGGACCCAGGTTCAATTTCCAGCACTCACATGGCAGCACACAATTGTCTGTAATTCCAGTTCCAGGGGATCTAGCACCCATGGTCAAAGTACCAATGTACATAAAATAAAGATACAAAATTAAAAAAGAAAATAAAGCTAAATTTTAAGGAAGGTTTTGAAATATCTACAGCATGCTTACACAGAGATCCTCCCAGTCTTGAAGAACTCGTTATCATTCTTCAAATGGAGCAGATATTCAAATCTTAAGCAATTTAATCTAATTTAACATCTGAGATGCCACCAGTACAAGCACCAGAATACTATCATGATTTTCCTGTAATAATGTAGAGATTTATGGGAAATTCTGTGTTGTCTTAATATTCTTCTCATAGTGGAACCAATATGTCATTTACTTGGCTTTTGAATGACTAATTTTGGTTGTTGTGACTACCCTTCCACTGATTCTCTAACTAATTTATGCTGTAAGACACTAAAGGTTCAGGGAGGCCAGGTGAAAGCTTTTAAATCCACTTAACCTGGCCAAGATATTTAATCAGAACAGCACACCATTGTATGGAGAACATAAGACTGTTAATCAGCTCAACACAGCATCTTATGGAGAAGAAAAAGGTTCAATGCAACACTTAAAAATGTGAAATGGCATAATGTTGCTCCCATCACATCCTTCAGTAACTTACCAGTCAGATACTCATAAAAATGAAGAGAGTAATGGCAGATGGCGTAAACTTACTTATGGAGTGACACAGAAGACTGTCAATTTTGGGTTGAATCCTTTAACACATTCAGGGTACTGAAGATGATTGCTGTCATTTAGGACAAGTCTCATGATAAATTCTGTGATGCTAGAGGCTTCGGTGATAGATCAGAATCCCTCATATGGCTCCTTCCAGCTTTAAGAAGGGTCCTAAAGAAAAGATTCATTACAGAGCCTCTGCAGGCATTAAGCAAAACAATTCCACACACAGTAAAGAACTTTTCAGCAATAGAAAATCAGTTCCTGTCCTGTTTCTGGGCCTTAGTTGTAACTTGTCATTTGACTATAGAGCATCAAGTGACCATAGGTATGCACATCATTAATTGTATGCCATCAAGACCACCATGCAATAAGGGCAAAGAACGATGCATTGTGCAAAACTGACACAATTAATATTAGGCTCCAAGGGACCAGGGGGGATAAGAAATTTAAACATGACTTATGTTCCCCCCCAATGTCGCCCCATGACTAGTTGTCACAATGTAATGGCTCCAGCTTGTCACAATAACACTGTGTTGCTGCTATATTATAATCTGACTCAGTGTTGGCCCTGAGAGTAGCAGTGAGATGAAATCCTTTGTTGGATAAAGCTTTTAGTGGCATACTTGGTCAAGAGTTCACTGTGAAAAGAAGTGGTCTGAGGTAGAGTGTACTATGCTGGGAGGCATAAGAATTGTTTGCAGTCACCTGAGAAGGGCAAGGCAGATATTTTCTCCCACACCAATATCACATACACTGCAAAGGGAGCTCTGAACAAATAGGAAGGGTGATGTGGATTTTGTATATTGAAAGGCATCCAGGTCCTGTCCATGGCAGCATAGTGTTTGAGAAATTGGCTTTTAAATGAAGCAGTCAGAGTGTCAGGCATGAGGACTAGGTATGTGTTTCCTCTTGCTGAGGCTGACATATTTACTACCAAGGATTAATGTTCACCTCTCAATAGGCAAGATTGATGTTGAACACTCAAAATGGAACTATTCTTCAAGAAAAAAGCCACTTAGTGGAAAGCTGAGTAAATCAGGCTCATTTCATCCAGGAAAACAAAAACAAAACAAACAAAAAACAAAAGCAAAAATTTGCAATTACTGGCATTGATATGTGTGGCTTTTCCCACCCAATCCTATAGAACCTTGGCTACCATTATTATCAGGTGGCTCAGAGTTTCTGATTTATCATTCTGACATCTCATATAACATTGCCTCAGATAAAGTAGGGGTGACAATGGGTAAATGTTCATGGATCCTAAAGCATTCATCACCACTCAAGCCAATGAATGACTCCTTAAAGGCATAGCTAAAGTATCAGCCCAAGAATGCCACCCTTACTGGTTTGAAATCAACCCCATATCCTTCAGAGTTCAGTGGTTCTCAGCCTTCCTGTTGCTGTGACCCTTTAATAACCATACAATTACATTCACTGCTACTTCATAATTGTAATGTTGCTGCTGTTACAAATCATGATGTAAGCATTTGGAATATAAAGCTTTGCCAAAGGAGTCATGACCCACAGGTGGAGAGCCACTGCTATGTACTGTGCCATTATTTGATTCAGCATTGTAAGTACAAAATGAATGCATTCAGGGCCTAAGACCAAATGTGAATCCATGAATAACTCCCCTCATCCTCACTCCCCATGATTCATTCAGGAACTTTGTGCTTCCTGTCTCTGTACTTTAAAGTTCTCTAGATTAGAGCCTCTGGATTCTTAGTAAATGTGCTTGTGTCTATCAGACAATAGAGTCCAGTCCTACATCTACAACACCAGCTTAGTCACTGCAGATACATCATACCTACAGACCATCAGCATCAGGCAAAGAAATTATTCACTGCACCAGATCATCATGACCTGCTTTTCATGAAAAGTTAAAAGTTGCTGCTACCTAATTGGGGTAATATAGACTATTTCTAATTCAAAACGTTTACCCACAAACCAGTTATTTGCTCCATGATGTGAGCAGAAAGCAAAGAGAGAAGGACTTTGAGGATCAGGCTCTAGGCTAGTCAAGAGTAAGTAACCTAGATAACCAGAGATGTTGGGCAAGGTAAAAGATCTAGCAAGGGATGTAGAAGAACTTATGAATATTAAATTATACCTCAACAAGGCTATACAGGATGTCCTTAATAGAAAAAAAAATCTAGTAAAGGTTGTATATTATGATAATAAACACACACAAATGAGGAACAGAGTTAGTCAAAGACAATGTAAGACTGGGTTTACCTGCTTACCTGGCTAGTGTGTATCTGCAGGATGGGCTATGGAAGAATTTAAGTTTACAATGTAGACTCAGAATTATATTAGAGGAAATCAATGTGATCTATTAAAGGATCATATTGAGCCCGTGTGTCTGTACATCTAGAAGACTGACCACCATTGTCATTGCTTTCTCATGAACTCTGCTCAAGCTTGAGTAAACTCTGTTCACTGATAAAGCCAGCAGCAAAAGAATCTTAATCCTCTCTTTACTTATTGTCAAATAGACTAGGTTCAGAATCCAAGTGTTTCCTGGAATGTTATTGAGCCCCTGAGACCCAGATCCTGTGTGAGTGGGCAGCGGAAGATGGACCAATGCATTTAGTGCTCATGTTGGCTAATTTTACAATACTGCTTTGCAAGACAGTGCAAATATAATGTCTGTGTGAGCCTAAGTGATGCTTGACAGGCTCATGTTCTCCAAGATTAACTTTAACTCAACACCCTTTTTCCTGGTAGAACAAATAGGTAACTTAATGATGCAGAAAACGTGGGAAAGCTTTGCTCTAGAATTTCCAAAATGAAGAAGAGGGATGAAGCCATTTTCTGCGCAATGGACATAGCTAAATATAAAAGAGAAGGCAACCACCCAAGAAGCACTGCACAGGGAAAGAGGGGGCTTGTAAGCCACCTCTGACCCTATAGGCAAGAAAGAAGACAAGTAGACTTGGCATTGTTGTTTGGTGATATTCTAATTTGGTGGTCTACTGTAGTGCTGGAAATTTAATTTTATTACCCCAACTCAACATTTTGTTCTTTTTATAAGCTCCACACTAAAAGCTGTCCTGTAGGACACAAGGTGGCTTTAGTGCCCTATGTATCTGGAGAATATCAGCTCCATAAAGCATAGGCTCATGTGTATGAATGAAGAGTAATAGCTGGGCAATAATAAATGGGAGTGGTGACATTTTTCTTTATTTTTTCTCTATTTAAAAATTCTTATGATTACTGTGATTTCCTTTGTCAGCCATATGCACTGGGTTGATCTTTACTTGTTTTTTCAATCCTTTTATTCTTAGAGAGTTGTACTTCATTAAAGCTAACTTCCTTTCATTAGGCTTTGCTATTCCATTTCTCATACATACATACATACATACATACATACATACATACATACATACATATTTAGTGTTGTTTTTGGTTTTTTGAGACAGGGTTTCTCTGTATTGCTTGGAGCCTGTCATGGAACTAGCTCTGTAGACCGGGCTGGCCCTGAACTCACAAAGATCCACCTGCCTCTGCCTCTGCCTCTGCCTCCTGAGTGTTAGGATTAAAGCTGTGTACCACCAACGCCAAGCTCCATTTTATATTTTTCAATTAATGTAGCTAATATAAATAATAATGTATTCTCCAGGAATTAAAATACACTTAAGAAATACAGAACATTATAAGAAAAACCTTTAAAAAAACTATACTATATTCAATTAAGTTTGAAAATTTGAAATAAATGGATTAATTTATTAACTCAGTTGTATTTTTTTTAAAGAAGGCAAAGTTATCATCTTGGTAATTGTGATATCTATATTGAAAAGCTCAAAGAAATGTTGATTGCATAGTTCACAAGTAGTATATAGTGAATCATATTCATATTTTCTGAGAAATGAAATAAATACATCATTTACTAAAAAATTCCCAAAGGTAACATGTAACCAGCCACACGGAAATCTTATAAAGTCTTAGGTGTGGCTCTGAACAATACAAATGTAGCACAAAATGTTAGGGAATTTTATTTTAACATAATTATTGTTCTATTATCATTTTAAGGGAAATACATAAGCCTCATGGATTCTATATTTATATTCTATAAATCCAGAGGCTTGTTTATCTTTTTATTTTACACACATACACTCATACTCACAATACACTCAATGTCTTTCCAGTTTTTTCTCCATTGGCACAATTCACCCAGTTCTCATTTTGATGCTTGCTATTGCTGTGCTAAAGGTTGGTGATAAATGCAAAGCCTCTTGCATGCTGTGTGTTTACCCAGTGTTTTACCAACCATGGCTGTTTGTCATTAACAAGAGGAGGAAATAGCAGCTAACAGGCACCAACGCTGCTGTGACACTAAGGTAATGGAGTGGAGGAAGTATGAAGATTCAAGAGATGTTAGAAGATTCACCCAATGGATTGTTAACATCACTGTGAATAGAACAGTTTCTAAATAGTGTTTTTATGCAAATTCTTAAGGCATCTAGAGTTATATGAAACAAGATCCAAGTAATGAAAAAATATAAAATCATTTAGTGGAAATACATTCATTATATTCCACAGTGGGGAGATAATTGGGGTTTGGAAAGAGTTTAATAAAGAATGTTTGTGGATATTATAGAATTAAGAAACAATAGGCAAAAAAAAACCCCACTATCTCAAAAAGCAACTAATGCATAATTAGAAAGGGTAAATAAGAATGTATAATGAATATATTTCTGGAAATATAATGTCATAACCCATCACAACTTAGACAAGGCCACCTATGCTGTGATGACTATCAATATGTTTTAATTTTATTGGCACTATTGTAATAATTTAAATGCAAGGAAAAACACATTGGTGGGTGAAGGTGTCTTCATAAAAAGGTATTTATTCTTGTGAAAGAGGAAGCAATTCTTCAAAATAAAATGAATGCGTGGGTGTGGAGGTGGGGAGGGCTGTGCTTCACAGAAGGGTCAAGACAATGATTATTACCACAGCTGAAGAACTTCTATGAGATCAAGAATACCTAAAGAGTTTATCACAATGTTAGTGGTCTAATTTCCTCTAATCTCACCTGCAGTTTTCAGCAAATTCTTAATTGCTCACTAATGCTTTTTCATAAATGACTGTTTCCGCTGGAGACTTAAAGCTTCATGTAAGAAAATGTAATTTATGAAAAGAAAATATCAAAACTCCCAGGTGAGTAGCTTACAATCACTCCCCAAACTCTGCAAATGTTTCTTTCATTTAAGTATTGACAAAACCACTAACTTTCACCTATTGTGTTCTTTTTATTCATTCAGCTGTTAAGCTATTGGGTTTAGAGCCATAGCAAAGCTTTGGGAAATACAACTGAATAATTAAGTTTACTTAAAAGGGATTATGAACAGAGGCAAGCTCCTGTATATTCAAACATTAGAATAATTTAATGGGCATTAAGTATAATGGTTGCAAAGCATAAGTACAGTAAAGATCACACTAAGAGAAAATTGAGGAAGCAGGCGAAAAGCCAGCCCCTGCCTTGCCTTGGCAGATCTGGCTCTCCTTAACCTCTTAATGCAGTTCTCAGGATCGATATGCAGTATCCTGAGATGCAAGGAACTGTCTGGTCCAGACAGATCAGTGTCTATATCTCTTCTAGAACAAGATACCCTTGCAACACTTTTAGTTTAGCAATTACTGTGGCTTCTGGAGATAAACATCACAGAACAAAAGATTGTCCAGGCCCCTCATCTGTGTTGCACCAAACAAGTTCTTATTAAAAGTTCTGACACTACTTGAGCATTAGGGTTCTGCTGTTCCTGGATGTCTATCTGTGAATGATGAAGCTGCTTCACTAAGTCCTAGCCCATGTGAGCGCTGCCTTACTACATTTTCACAACAGAGAGTTGCTGGCATATAGTGAACCTCCACAAAGGAAAGACCTCAAAAGGATGCTAAATGTGAACTGTATCATAAAGGCAGGTGACATTCCATACTAAAGGGAAAGAAGGAGACACATTTGAGTAGCAGTCATAGGGAAGGCAAAACACAGCATGCTCGGGGACACTGGAGATAAAGGTATGGTGGCAACAAGGGTACCAGGCAACAGCCTTACATGGGTGTCACCAAATCATCCAGATTCTTTGGGGGCATTTTGGTGAAAGTAGCAGAGTCTACAGAGGACAAATGGCAACCTGAGAATTTGAATGTTGGTTACTGGAATGGGTCTTAGAACCAATCTTACAGAGCAGAGATAACTTCCTCCACTCATGACATATTGGCTCAGCTTTGTTTATAGCCCCAGTAACAAACTTCGAGGTTGTATATGAGGATGGGTTCTTAAATTTACTGGATCAGAAAAGCCAGAGCACAGCATATGCCATCCCACACTTATTCCTGATGTTTGTATCTAAATCAACGTCCTTGCCTTTCCTTTTCAGTAGAGCACTTTCCTGGAAATGTGCACTTGGTTTCCTGTTACTGCTGTAACAAATTATCACAGATTCAGTGCTCAAAATAAGCCGATTTCTTTTAGCATCCCAAAGATTAGAATTCCTAAAGTACAAAGCTTGATTTTTTTCACAGACTCTAGGGAAGCATCACTATTTTCATGTGTTTTGATTTGTCTAGCATTTCAGGGTTCATGATATGTTTTGGCTATGGTTCTCTAAAGAAATGACACAAATAGAATGAGTACATTAAAAGGATATTTATTAGGTTTTCTTACATGCTATGGGCTGGATTGTCCAATCAATGGTTGCCTCATGTGGCAAAACTGAGGGTCAGGGCTGCTCAGTCCATCAAGCTGGAGGTTTTCTTAAGTCCCAATCTTGTGCAGAAAGACTGGATAGCCTAGACCTTCAGTCCATGTTGAAAGTCTGATGAAGCTGGGTTCTGATATCCATAAGGAATGACCACGGGGGGGGGGCAGCAACACACTCCAGCAAAAAGGGAAAGGGAAAGGGACAGAGAAAAGCTTTCCCTTTGGATGTCTGGCTCACTGCAGGAAGGTGCTGCCCGCATTTGGGTGGGACTTCCTGCTTCTATTAACTTAATAAGAAAACCCTACTGGTGCATGTTCAGAAGCTAACTTAATCTCAGTAATCCTCACTGGTATGCAGATAGGCTTATATCATGGGTGGTTCTGGGTCCTGACAGGCTGAGGATCAGTATCAATCATACAGTCCCATTCTCCAGTTGTAAAACCAGCAATGTAGCCACTTCTAAGCCCCCATCCAAAGCTAGCCCTGCTGTCACCAATCTTAAGGGGACCATTTGATTATATCGGACACACTCAAATAATCTAGAATAAGTTACCCAGATCGTTAACCTTTATTTAATTCTATATGCAGAGTTCATTTTTTTTCCATGTAAGAGACATTTACATGTGCCCCTGGAATTAGGATATGGGCACTTCGGTGAGGTTGCTGTTTGGCTTACACACCTCCAGTGTGAAAGAGATTTTATGTTAGTTGTGAGTCTAGAGCAATAAACATGGGAAGCATCTGCTTTAAGGTGGCTTTGACAATGTCTGTGACATGGTGATAGCTGTTTCTAGAATTATGAATGTTGCAAATATTTGCCTGAGTGCTGTGTTGCAGTGTCAGGAGCAACTTCTAAGTCAAAGGTTTGTAATGCCTTTCTTTGTCCTTCCATCTCTACCAACGGTCTTCTAAGAGTCTAGGCATCTCTAAGAATCACTTTGCTGCTTAGAATTCCAATTCCCATTTTTTCCTTATGGAATCCTTATTGGCAGGACTTTAAACTAGTACACAAGCATAAGTGGTTTCCAGCTAAAAAGCTATGTTCTGACAGACAATTTCAACTCTGAAAACCTAGTCCCAATATTTAATGGCCATGTGATCTTGGGAAGAATTACTTATTTTCCCCCCTAGGGTATTGTTGTATCTCTACTTATTTTTTGAGACAAAGCAATTAACATGTGTAAGGCTTTGGAAAAAAAATCTGGATTATATATCGTTATATGGAATATCATATTTTAAACATGCAGCAAATACTTTCAACCCACATATGTGAACAAAATAAAACTATTTTCATAGGTCTAGTGCTCAAATTCAGATTTGCAAAGAGAGAATTTTACAGAAATATTTTTAACTAGCCAACCAAAAGAACACTATTTGAAGTGTTAACTGTGGGAAACAGTTGACACCTCAGGATTTGGAAGATAAACTGAATTTTAAAATTAGAAACTCAAAGGGTGACTTCATTAAGTCCATTTCCCTATGTCAGAGCAAGGTACTGCTAGGTCAGTGCCAGAAGCTTGAAACAAAGAATAAGACTGATGGGAGAAACATAAAGTGATGGAAAAATAATCATAAAGTGGAAAACAAAAGCCTTCCTACTGGTCAGGAAGTCAGCACAGGCACGCAGGACGTGGCAACCCTTTCTCCTCCAACATTCTGTGACTTTCTCTCATGTCCAATTAAAGTTTATTGAAAATGAAGCAATTCTAAAGGAGCAGGCATTTTTGCCCCAATGTCCCAAGCCGAATATGGAAGAATGGGCCTTAGGGTGCTATTACTTTGCCCTTCAGGTTCGTGAACTGGCACATTGGTCCTCAGTATGATGTTGTTGAGACTGCAGACCTGACCTTTCAAAAGCTTGGTGCTTGTGTACCAGGACCAGACTGTAAAGGCATCACCTGGGATATGATTAGAGCTGGTCTCTCAGAATGAATTAGCTTCTGAAAGAACAGATTGTTATAAACAAGACCACCCCTCATATCCGGTCTCTTCTGAATGTGGCCACTTAGCTTCTCTTTATCCACCATGGTGTGAAACAAAGAGTGCACTTTACAAAGGGAGTGGTGCCATGCTCTTGAACCTCCAGATTTGTGAGCTAAATAAACTTCTTTTCTTTATAAAAAATATCCCACTTCAAATAATTATTGGCTATAGCAACACAGAGTGAACATAACTAAAAAACTCATTCCAAAATGTAACATTTATATAAGACTTTATGCAAATTTTGAAATTCCCCCTTATCTCAACAGCACAGTGTAACTATCCTTTATCTAGTGAAGACAGTTTCTCTACCCCCACCTCTGCCCAGTAATGAGATACTATGTCCTAAACCACTCTCTCCATAACTGGAAAAATGTTGCATTTGTGTGTTATGTGGATTCATGTTTACATTCATCGTACTTGCACCTGAGTATAGAATTACTTAAAGATAACACTTACACAAAGTGTTTATAAAACACTAAACACAATAAGGGATGACGCAGGGAGAAGAAGAAATTACTCCTAGAGTGAATAGACTGTAAAGCAGCATGGATTCACTTGATTTGTTTGGTTTTCTGGATTCTCCCATCCCATTTTTATGCCTTATTGAGATTTGCTTACAAAATACAATTATTTATTATTATTTACAAAATAAAATTGCTTTCTTGGGAACTTCTTTGCTAGATATGTTGAATATAACATTTAAAAAAAACCTGTCTTATGAGTGCTACAATCCAGTGTTTTTCCTAATGTTGTCCAGAACACAAGGATGCAATCTCAAACTCTTCTGTATAGCATCTCTCATATATTCACTCTCCTCCCTTTCAGTTTTCAGGTGGTTAAGCTTATGCTACAATTTACATTATTTTTGATACGCCTCTATAATCTTTCATGATGGATAAACACATTTAAGTTCATGCTCCATTAGAGGCACATCTGACCTCTCACCTCTACATAAGTGATAGACTGCTCTGTTCTGTCTGAAACATGAGTACAGATTTTGAAATTGTTTTGTATGTTTCTTTTTTAAAATCCCTCTCATATAATCTGTTGTTCTCTATTTCTCTGCACCTGATTTTCCTTAAGGACGGTTTTTACTGTTACAGGAAAAACACAGAGAGACAAAAGGAACCAACATTTAATGCTCCATATTCAGAATGCAAACATTGGAGAAGATTTCACTAAGATACCATGGGCCTGAGCTTGTGGACTAGATCATAAGAGTGTCAATATTGCAAGTACCGCATGAGAATGACTTAAAGGTGGTTGATGTCAGAGAGAAAGGAGTGAGGTAGAAGCCCAACCTTCTTCATGACCTTAGGTAGGGGAAGGTGGCAACAAAGGCTGTCAAGTGCCACGGTCAAGTATCTTCACACTGACTTTCTCTTGCTAGTGCCTTGAGTGTCATAGAGATGAATAGGAGCCATATTGAAATGAAAAGGAGGATCTAGACCTGCTTGTTCCTTTTTCTCTCACAGGCTGTCCTCTTACCACCTTGAGGTGAGTAAAGCATTGTTGAGAGATGAATGAAAAGCATCTTTCCTTCTCTTCCACAAAGGGTACTGATAAAAAGACCTCCCAAGCCTAAGTAATCCTTGCTGGACTCCCATGACTGGTTACTGACACGACAAGCTCCTGAGCTCCCTTGCTCCGTGCTTAAGAGCTGCAGTCTCCTTAGACTCTAACATCTGCCTGAGCAGGGATGTGTAACTTTGTATGCTTCTTAACTTTTGATGAGAACATTAATGCAGTGGAGAGATTAAAAGTTGAAAGATACCGCTTAAAGCAACAGCAAATGTCCCATTGTTAACATTCTCCTCCAATTGCCTTTCATGGAGAGTTTAGAAGGACGACACCAGGAAACGGTATTCTGTGGATCATGAGAATTTTGCTTTTCAAATATGTTTAAATAATTTGCTGTGTTGATACTTCAAGGTAAGAAATGATTAGTAACAATGATATTCAAATACTATTCAGTTACTATGTATATTAACATCCATGTATTATAAAATAGGGTGACATGTAGCCTGTCATGATACCTTGTCTTTCCAGTTCAAACCATATTCATTTTTTTGAAAAAAATTAAAAATAATTCAAGATTTAAAAACATCCAATTTTCAGAAAAGAATATTGCACTTATAAGTAACTAGCAATAAAGAAGTCTACTTATCGCGTTTGATGACTTTTTTCTACTTTTATTGTATTATTTATAGTCTTACATTTTGACCTAAGTATAGGAATGAACTACATTTAAAGGAAGCACTGCATTTTAATATGAGATATAATTTTAATATAATGATTTTACCCTATAATTTGTTTTCTTATTTTAATGCAGATGATTTGAAATCATTTTATTCACCTCTTCCAGTAAATAAAAGCCCCAGACTGGAACTGCATTCCATTAAATACCTGTTTCAACATGTCTGTAGAAATGTCTGCTATGTGTGTACAAAACTCCAAGAAAACTGGAAATTTAATGTTCAAGTATTTTATACCCTGTTAACACTGTAGCTAGAAAAAAAATAAATGAAATTTATGATCAAGGTACTGAAAGTGCTAACAAAAATTCTGCCAGTTTAGAATATCTGCTGGTTTGGTTCTAAGCACAGAGTTCTTGTTTTAGTGCCAGAATCATAGATTCTGTTTAAAAAAGTAAAATAAATAGAGAGTCTTGGCCAGTTGCTGACAACCTTTGATTCATAGGTTTGGTACTGCTCATGTCTTTAGTTTTTTGTGTTACTGTTCTTTGAGCTCTGTTTAAGTGTTCTAGGTCCTTCTTACCTCTTCTTTATTATTTTTTGATCTGTTGTCTGGCCATTTTAAATGCATTTGTTTTTAACCAATTTCATTAATGTGTATATTGCTTAGTCTATAAGCAAAATAATTTCAGTATTTATCATGGACCAGACCATGAGTGTCCAGCCCATGCCTCTCTCTCCCCCCCTCCCTACTCCCCCACTCTCTCTCTTCCCCTCCCTTCCTCAATCCCTCCCTTCTTACTTTCTCTTCCCTTTGCTGTACACACACACACACACACACACACACACACACACACACACACACACACAGAGTTTCTATTAACAATCTGCAATAAATTTCAATAATTGAGATTGCTATGCATATAATGTCAGACAGGGAAGCAAACTGAGATTCAAGGTATTCAAGGAACAGATTCAAAGTCTCATAGATAGGAAGGGAAAGGGCTGGGGTCTGATTACTTACAGCATAAATAATCTTTGAATGACTACATTTAATGTAGCTATTTAAATGCAGCCATCTTTAAGGCACAGTTACCCATGTTTTCTTGAAAATCCTACTTGCAACGAATGACACAAGTCTAACAAAATCTAGTGTATAAAATTCAAAGTCAACTGACTCATCTCACAAAAATCCCAAAAGCAGGTTACCACCCACCTCTGGATTCAGCTCCTGTCCTCAGCATGACTCCGTTTACTACTCTCATGACTGAAGTGACCCTATGCATCTGAGGTCCTACAAATCTTTCCAGCTAGTGTTCATCGAGAAAGGAACGCAATGTTCTTTCAGCAATCACCCTTGGGAGGGTCTTGCTATCCTTGAGGCTGAATGGTGGCCAGAACTTTGCTATGGCTAAAGATAGTCAGTTGCACCTACATCACAGAGACTGAACAGGAATACTGCAGAGGAGATGTCACATGATTTCCTAAAAGGATGTTAGTCATGCAAAAATCAAGTGCAAAAGCTCTGAATGCCCCCCTGTGTCCATTCTGCAATTTCAGGAAACTCCATGAGATCAATGCTCTCTTTGTCATTCCAGCTCTCAGAAATACAGAGGCACATCCCTTAAATTCGCATCATATATAAATCATAAGACTTAATACAAATTAGTTACGCATCTAGTTTACTAGTATTAGAGGAATAATGTAAAAAGTCACATGCTCAGATTTAGAAGTCGGGCATCTGAAACAAATGTCAAATTTAAGGATTAAATATGTTAAATAGATTAAATTAGAATTTGGTCTGACTTAGTATTTTAGTGTTTGGTAATAATTAATCTTTTAGACAATAGTCTAATATGTTATACATGCTAACACTAACCTGCAATTTTCTGAAGATATAAAATCAAGGAGCAGAAAAATCTATGCTGGATGAATGTTAGTTTTATTCACATTCTTTGGATGAGGAATGTGAAATGAGATGAGTTCAGAAATGTAAAATAACGATATAGCAGCAGCACTGATTAAAATTTTATGTAAAAAATATTGAGAAAGGAACTTATTTTTATTTTTACTTATTTATTTATTTATTTATTTATTTATTTATTAATTTATTTATTTATTACATATTGATCCCAGTTCCCTTGGAACTTATTTTTAATTAAGTTATTACTGCCTATAAATGGGGGAAATGTTTATGGCCTAAAACTTGATCTGCATCAATATATATATGTATATGTATATATATATATATATGCATACTATGGTCTTTTTTTTCTTTTCTCTGTTTCCTCCAATGTTTTGTTTTATTTCATAGGCAGGCTTACTGTCTACCTCCCTGTCTGGATCTCACCATCCTCCTGTCTCAGCCCCTGGAGTCCTAGGATTATAACCATACATTCCCCTATGCAGCTGAAACTCATTTTTTTTTATTCCATACCCAGAGCTTTAGTTGGTAAGAAATGAAACTCAAGGATGTACCTCCCATTAGAACTGTCTGAATTCTAGACATCTGGATGTTCCTAAAGTTATGTTGTGCACAGTAGTTGCTGTTAGTGCAACCGTTTCACCACCCTGAGGCTCTCAAACCTCTGCCCTGTGTGCCTTCAGTCTTTGCATACTTCCCAGCAGTTTCTCCTGGAATAACTCCAGTAGCTAATGGTCATGGGACCCACAAATCTAGGTCCCATTTATGTATACTATAAATGGCCTTAAATCTACTTCCTTACCTGTCAGGAATAAGCCCAAAGGATCTTATTCATGAGCCAATATTTTGCAAAAGCTAAGGATGACAGTTTTCCTCAAGAGTACTTTGCTTCCAACTCTGCAAAATGTCTGGCATCAAGAGAAACAAATAGGTTGACTCTCAGCTTGAAATAAGAAGGAGAAATGCTGAAGATAAAGTCTTTGCCACAAAAAGAAAAAAGGCTTTTATGTTGTGTTGCATAACCAAGATTTCCAGCCTGAATCAGGACAGTTTCAAGAGAGTCCCCTCAAAAGTAAAACTGCAAGTTACAGAAAAATTGTGTCAACTTTAGCCTCTTGGAATGGTCCTTAGCTGTTCTGACGTGGAGGTGTTGCCCAATATAGATGCCAGCAACATCTCTAACAAGCAGCTAGATTTGGGATGAAAAGATAATCATTAACAACAGAAGCAGAATAAATATTAAAAAAAGAAACAACTAGAGAACAAACTAGAGAGGTCACGCATCAGTAGCTGGAATGTGACCCTTATGGACTATTGGAACTGCAAATTATAGATCTCTTCTTACTCAAGAGACAAGCTTATGTGTTGTAGGTCCATCAGAGAGTCTTGGGAATTCTAGAAACATTTGACTGTAATTCCATTTCTCATGAGGTGCTGTTAGCTACTTCTAATACTCAGGAAATCAGCAGACATACCTGAAAGTTATGTCATGAAGACTATTGTGCGTAGGTGTGTGTGTGTGTGTGTGTGTGTGTGTGTGTGTGTGTGTGTGTGTGTGAGTCTGTCTGTCTCTGTGTGTATAACTCCATATAAGACAGCCTAGCTTTCATAGAACTAACTCCATGAGACCCATTGTTCTATAAGAATGTGTGAAGACTTGAATGAGGTCAAGGCCTCTTCTATTCCAGGTCTGCCTCTGTGGTGTTCCTAGCACAACCCACTCATTTGGTTGGTTATTCCCAACTAGTGTAAAACTGCCATGAAATAAAATCAAAGAACTTTGGTCTATTTTACCTGAATAAGAATTCCTAGTACCCAGTGCCATATAGCTAGTACCTGGGAATATTTACTGAATAAAGGGCTGGAAATAATGCCTGACATCAGAGTGGAAGTGTCAGATCTTTATACAACATGAATTGTGTGCGCATGCGCATTTCAGTTATATTTTAATATTCTTGTACAGAGAGTTTGCAGCGAGGACTTTTTGTCCCAGACCTGTTTCATGCTGAGAGTGTTTGTTTTATTGCATTCACTCAAATAACATGATAACTTGCAAACACAACCTATTTCAAGGAAGTTAAAGTCAGAATACAGCAAGTGTTTTAGAATTACCACCCACACTCTAGTCGCTGTAAGTACATGGTGGGCCTCTTAAGAGCATTGTTTCTACACAGCTGAATGTGTGTCTTTATCCTAGCTGAGCTCTGAAGTCCTTAAAGTTCAGTGTCATAAAATATACCCTCATCTAGTACCTGATGGAAACAGAAGCAGACACCCACAGCTAAACACTAAGCCAAACTGGAATCCAGATGCAGAGAGGGAGGACAAGACCGGGCTACAGAAACCCACAGAGACAGCTGACCTGAACAAGGAGGAGCCAATAGGCCCAGGGACTGAGAGCTGGGAATCCAGCATTGGACCTACTTAGACCCCTGGGCAGTCTAAGGGGCCTCTGACAGTGGAACCAGGATGTATCCCTTGCACACAAAAGGACTTTGGGAGCACATTCCCCATGGAGGGATACTCCCTTAGAGGCAGGAGGGAGGTCCTAGTCCCTACTCCAAATGACTTGACAGTTTTTCTTGACCCCTCCTGGAAGGCACCACCATACATGTGAAGTGGGGAGGGGGGAATGGGACGAAAGGGTGGTCAGAGGACATGGGAGGGAGGAAGAGAGAGAAGGAGGGAGGGGAAAGAAAGGGAGGAAGGGAGAGGGAACTGGGATCGATATGTAAAACAAGAAAAAATAAACAAATAAAGACTACTTTATAGACAATATGGGATTTTCAAGAGTGCATTCTTACTGGATTTTCAGTTTATTTTCAAATCTAACCTAACCTCTTATAAAATGTAAATACAATTTCACTATCTTTAATCCAATTGTTATTTTTAAAAAGCTTCAACTGCTGTTTGTGTGCACATATTTAAATATTTAAGTTTAGGAACTTCAAGCAAAAGGGCTGTTCTCCATCCCCTACAACTCAAGCTCTTCTTCATCCACCAACACAAGACCTTAGCAGCAAGCTCATCACTAGTGTCAGCTCCTCACAGCCACATGCCAGTGGCTCCATCCCCATCCCAAGCAAACACTGGGGATGCTAGAATATGCCCTGCTTTATCTCTCCCTCCAAATTGTTGGTGTTCCTTGCCTGATTGCTGCATTTTGATGATGAGAGCTGTTTCTGGCATTGTGGCTGAAATCAAAAATTTCTATTTCTCTTTATAAGTATTTGAATTGATTTAATTTCATAAAGTCCTAAGATTGCAAGGTGAGCTGTTAAAAAAAAAATGCTGCTATTTATAATCACTTATCTGCTCGAAGCAGGATTTTAGTTTTGAATCACGCCAACAAAAAATACCTACAGAATAAATCGTAGGCTGATTTTATTTCTAATTCCATAATTGTCATCTACAACCCCCAATGTCAAATCTGTCATCCCTTCTTTAGTCTATCATGCTCATCAATGTAGCCCACTTGCTCTGGATTGAACTTTCCTAGTAATTAATTCCAACACAAATAATAAAAAAAGAAACATAAAACATTAAAGTAATTATACATTGTTTTAAGTCAGAGATGGAAATGGGATGTTTCTTCCTCTCTCTTGCCCTCTCTTCTAAATTCTGCTACTGGAAACGATTTGAAAAATCACAACTGTAATTTGGGGGTTTCTGAACTTTTTCTGAAAGAGCTAAAATTATCAAATATTTTGAGATTTTTTTCTCAAGGAGGCAAAATGAAGGACCTTAAATAAATATCAGAAAGCAAAATATATTAGCATGTAAAGGTTTTTTTTTTGTGTGTGTGTGTGGTGGGGGAAAACAAAGTGGAGAAAGCTCACTTTAACTCTGGAGACTGTATCAATTAAGGTGGAGGGGTGCTTTGGCCGGTGGGATGGTGGGATACAGTTTGTCAAGCTCTGCTTAAGCCCAGTCAGTGCTTACCTTTTTACTGTGAAGACAGAAGAATGGAAATTCCTGTGAAGGTTTAGGAGAGCATGGCTGCAGGGCAGGCCTGGTGATGTATGACATTGCTGCACCATTAGTGAGTAATTCAAGAAGAAAGGAGGCACAGACATTAGCAGCAACAGATGCCAAACCACAGCTGAACTAAAAAAACCCACTGAAAATGACCACATGGGCGTTCACCATGTAAAAACCACATTCAGCAGAGTTCTTCCTTATTCAAATTCACCTCTACCAAACTATTCTTAAATGCAAAATAAAATATCTGGTAATTCGTAAATAATCCACATAGGAATTCTGGAAGCTAAGAAACAAACAATGTTGAGGTATAACTCTTTATCTTGACTCAACTGTACATTTGTTTGAGAAATTTAGAAGTGTAACTTTTTTTTTTTTGCCTTTTAGTGGTTAACATTACTTACTTGATACTTTTTTAAATTTCAATTTGAAACAAGCTTGTTTTACATGTCAATCCCAGTTCCTACACCCTCCTGCCCTTGTCTGTTCCCCCCACCAACTCCCTATCCCATCCCCTTCTTGCTCACTAGGGATGATGATGCCTTCCATGGGGAGTCTTCAAAGTCTGTCATAACATTTGGAACATGGCTCAGGCCCTCACCCATGTGTCTAGGCTGAAAGAGTGTCCCTCTATGTGGAATGGGCTCCCAAAGTCCATTCGTGTATTAGGGATAAATACTGATCTACTACCAGAAGCCCCATAGACTGGCTAGTCCTCCTAACTAACACCCACATTCAGAGAGTCTGAGTCGGTCCTATGTTGGTTTCCTAGCTGTCAGAGTGGGGCCCCATGAGCTCCCCCCTTGTTCAGGTCAACAGTTTCTGTGGGTTTTTCTAGCCTTGTCTGGACCCCTTTGCTCATCACTCCTCCCTCTTTGCAACTGGATTCTAGGAGTTCTGCTCAGTGTTTAGCTGTGGGTGTCTGCTTCTGCTTCCATCAGCTACTAGATGAAGGCTCTAGGATGGCATATAAAGGTAGTCATCAATGTCATTATCAGGGAAGGGCATTTAAGGTAGCCTCTCCACTATTGCTTAGATTGTTAGTTGGGTCATCTTTGTAGATCTCTGGACATTTCCCTAGTGCCAGATTTCTCTTAAAACCTATAATGGCTTCATTTATTATGGTATCTCCTGTCTTGCTCTCCTCTCTTCTTTCCCTGACTCAATATCCCTGCTCCCTCATGCCCACCTCTCCCCTCCTCTTCCAATTTGCTTGGAAGATCTTATCTCTTTCTTCTCCTGGGGACCATGTATGTCTCTCTTAGGGTCCTAGCTTTTCTGGTGGTATGGATTGTTGTAGGCAGGCAATCCTTTGCTCTATATCTAAAATCCATATATGAGTGGGTACACACCATGTTTGTCTCTTTGGGACTGAGTTACATCACTCAGGATGGTTTCTTCTAGATTTCAGATTCCATTTTTTTTCCACTGTGTAAATGTACCATATTTTTCTTCATCCATTCTTCAGTTGAGGGGCATTTAGTTTGCTTCCAGGTTCTGGCTATTACAAATAATGCTGCTATAAACATAGTTGAACAGATGTCCTTGTTACATGAATGTGTATCTTTTGGGTATATGCATAAGAATGGACTTACTGGATCTTGAGGTAGATTGATTCCCATTTTCCTGAGGAACCACCAGACTCATTTCCGAGCAGGGCCCATGCTTACTGACAGACTCCCCCCGCCCCACCCCACCCCCCGCCCCTGCCACAGTCTCCAGTCCTCCTAGAAGTGCAATTTAATGAACAAAAAAGCAAATACAGAAAGATACATAGCTTCTTTTGTTCTTCCCAGAGTCATAACTTTATATGTTAAGATGTAGACTTGAATATAGTCATGGGATTTTGGTTAATAGCAGAAAATTAGATTGCTTTTGGCAGTTGTTGATTCCTATGGTTCAAGTTCTATCTACTCACAACTGCAGCAAAACCACAACACTAACTTTGTCTTTTAAATTCTCTAGAACATTAACAGTTAAGGATGAGAGAGCAAAAATCCACCCTGTCTATAGATTGTCTGAGTAACTAAATTTAAAGTTAAGTTTTCCTTTACAGAAGTATTTCAGTTAGTAAGTAATAGCAATTAGAGGACATTTGCTTAGAGTTTCTATTGAAATAATCACTAGATTAGTCAAGGAATCCAGTATCAATTAATAACATCAGCAAAGGACCAACACGAACTGCAATCCCTCTGCTAAAGAACACATAACACATGTAAATTAGGAACTGAATTATGTCAAAAAAATGTACCTGCATTTGCAATTCTCTAGAATCTACTGCCAATTTACCATTTCACAGGGTATAGTCACTAGCTAGAGAAATGTGGTAAAAGACACCACAGCGAGGAGATCTACACATTCTCTACCTATGGAAAATCCCAGAGAGCAAAAGACAGTTTGTTCTTTTTTTTAACAAAATATAGATTGAGAAAAACAAGAGATGTAGACAGAACCCATTACAATTGATCAAGAGCCACTGAAAACAATACTGATTTCATGGACTTGATGGAATTATTAGATAAGAAATAATGTTTGTATCTAGTTATTGATGAAGTAGAAGGAGGTGTTAGGGCCCATAAAGATGGCTCTGCTTCATCTTGTCTCAAGGTCAGAGAGTTCAAAACTGTCCTTAGTTTTCCAAGTTTAAAGTCATTCTGACCTAATGGTCTAAGGCGTGGCTACCACAGGATGTTTTGATTTCAGTAGTAGATATCTTATCTAAATAATGAAAGACTTGGTCAGAGTTTTGTTCGCTCTTGACCCTCAAGGCAGGATAACAGGAAGTTGAGTCTAAGGTGAGTTTACCAAATGCTTGGAAGATTAAGGGAAGAAAGTCTGTTTCTTTCTTGAACATGATAAAGAAGTCTTTTGCCTTGTCCCCCTTTTGGTTGGGGTACTTAAGAATGTTGAAGAATAAACTTGGGGCGTTCAGCATTCACTGGATTGCCCTCCTGACTCTTTTTCTTAAGCACCTTTATCTGGAGTTTGTCAATCCACACTCACTCTCTCATGTAGGAACCCGCAGGTCTGCTAATTCCAAATGAAGCCCCACAAAGACGGGTTGTAACAAGGAGACAAAGCTGAAATGCCTAACATAAGAACTGTTGAAGATGGATGTCCAGAAGAAGAAGAAGACAAGTGTTCCTTTGTAAAAAGAGTTTTAAAATACTCAAAGGGAATTCTCAAAACTAAGTTTGGTTAGATGGCCACTATGGGCTCCTTTCTGAAATTTTAACAGTAGTTTAACATCAGGAAACACCAAGCCAAATAGATCATGAATGATGCTAATGTACGATCCACTCCTCAACTAAAAGAAATCTGAATTTGCAAGAAATGTATTGGAGCTATTACTAGGGGCGTGTCTGGCATGCTGCAGCAATTCCAACAGTTTGGTTGTTGGAGGGGACTGTGATTTCTAACTCCTATGTGTGAAAACTGAGACTGTCAGAGTGCTCTTCACCTGACCTTACCTTTCAGAGCTGCCAGCAATCTGTCTTCCAACTACCAGCCCTTTAACTGTTTTTCAAGTGGCTTCACTGACAGTTGGGGCACACTATGAACTTTACAAGGGAAGGCTCCCAGTGTTGGGGAATGAATGTGCCTAGAAGCAGCCATGAATCAATAATCAATGTGTTTGACAATAAACACCCAAATTCTTTTCTTCTGCAGTGGAGTAATCCATGTTCCATGTCTTATACCATTATTAGAATCATGGAATGGAATTAAATTTTAGTTATATACTGTTGTCCTTACTGTTCTGTTGCTAAGATATATGACCAACTCAACTTAAAAAAAAAAAAGAATATTTAATTGGGGAGTTGCTTGCAGTTTCTGTGGACGAGTCCATGTTCTTCATGGTGGTAAGCAATGTGGCATGTAGGCAGGAATAGAGTTGAGCAGTAGCTGAGAGCTTACTTCTGATACACAAGCATGAAGCAGAGACTGGGGTAGAGATGGGGAGATGGAAACTGAGAATAGCCATGACTTTCCTCTAAGTCCAAGCTCAGAAACACACCTCCTCCAATGAGGTCACACATCCCAATCCTTAAACAGTCCACCAAATGGGAACCAAACCTCCAAATATGTGAGTCTATTGGAGGGCATTTGAACACAAGTGATGCCATCCACCAAGGTAGTGGGTTTCAAAATCTTCAATAGTTCATTTCCTTTCCCTCCTACTCTTTCCTGCCTGCATCTCTTCTACTAATGTTCCCCAAGGCCACTTTCCAAATAACCATTTGCCCTTAAAGTCTAGACTCAAACCCTGTTTTCGGAGGAGCCCAAATTAAGGCACAGAGAAACAAAATAACATTTAATTGAAAACAAAAAAGGAGGGAGAGGAAAGGTCTTCAATGTTTTGGGGCTTGAGAACCTAGAATTTAGATGTATATCTTTTTTCCCCTGAGGCTGCTCTTGACTTTCATATTATCTAGTAATGTGTCGGGATTTTAATTACCATAATTACTAAGGAAAATGAACGCAATGCTATACAAACTTTAGTAATTTAAGAATCATGTAAGTAAATAATGGATTCTTGGCTCTCACCCTCAGAGTTTTTGATTCAGTAGAAATTAAGATTTAGAATTATTTTTACCAAATTAAGAATTAAAAATATTTGCACAGTTATTCTGAGCAACAACCTTGATACCAACATTTTGGTTACCTGTAAGATGTCATGACCAGCCAAGTTCTGCATACCAACACACAAGCTTTGAGCTGACTTTGATGACCCCACCACGCTCAAGAGTTCAGGCGTCCCGATTCCAAGCCACTAATACTAAAATCTAAATTTAATTTTAATTTGATTCAGGTGGCACAGTTGCTATTCCTGTCTGTGTTTCTGTAAAGGTGGACATGGGACATTAAGGCTGGGGAAAAATGTTCTAGGATGGAGGATGTGGTGAGCACAATGGCAGTAGAGTTGGGAATGCTGTGCTCCATGCCCTCACTTATTTCTGGGTGTGCCTCAGTCACATGACATTTTCAATCCCTTTGTGCCTAGTTAGGAGATGGAAACCAGAAAGTATTCCTGCTGAGAGGTCACATAACTTCCAAGCTTATATTTAATCCTCACTGGAATTTTTTTTTTTTTGCCCCTACTGCCCACATAGACTCGAAGATGAAGCCACATATACCAAGGAAAGATGATAAGGACAGGCCCTCCTCTCCTGCCTCATTACTTGGTAATTAAAATAATTTTGTATATGGGTTTGGTGTGTGTATATATATGTGCATGTATATGTATTTATATGTACATGAGTGCATATGAGTTTATGCACATATGTGTATATGTGTATGTGTGTGTTTGAGTGTATGTAGATGGCTATACATGTATAAAGGTTAGAGGTTGATATCGGAAGTTTTTCTCTATTAATTTCTAGCTTATTTATTTGGGATTAAGTCTCTTGACTGATTTTTGGAGCTTACTGTTTGGGCTAGAGTTGCTCAGTCTGCTTTTGTATCCTCCCTATGTCTCTAACCCCTTTTCCTACAGAGCTGGAGTTAAAGAAGATCCTGCCTTTATGTGATTGTTGGCGATTCAAACTCTTCTTCATTCTGGTATAGCAATGCCCATCTCCCCATATCTCTATCATCACAGTGTCCCCGTCCCAGTCATCCCCATTTTCACATTTATGAGACCCATTTTAAATAAGTTCACATTATTCCTTTTGATTTAGTATCCCATCTATTGGAGGAACATAATTGCCCTTTTAATTTTATTAAGATAGGAGGTAGGATTATTGTCTATCCTCAGTAAATTTTAAGACTGTGTTTACTCTTGAAGTAACTGGAGGGTTTTCTTTGAAGTGACAATTCAAAATGGCCCAAAATTTGAGAATGACGGATTCTTCTTCTTCTTCTTTTTCTTTAAACTGAAAAGTATGTCCTCAAGTATGTGCAAGATTGTAATATGTTATCAGAGTTTAATTAGAAAAGAATGACATGAAATTAATGCTCCTACAAATTCATCCTTGCCATGTCCTTTCAGTAATCATCCACGAAAAAACAAAACAGAAACCAAGCTACAAAATTCTTTGAATGCAAAAGTAAAAATCTGAAACAGTGGTGACACAATGTTCTTAAAACATTGAAAACTTCAACAAATGCTAACCCAAGGACAGACACTGTCCTGTCAGTCAAGATTCTGAGGGTAAAGCTAATGGCAAAGTATCCTAACTCTTATATGTTTGTTTTTTCCTCTTTGCTTTAATATTTTCTTAGTACTGACAAGGGCAGAAAACTTAAAAATGGGATAGGGTCCTCTATTCCTGTCTTTGACCATAAGTCGAAATGTTCTTGGTCTTGTCCTAGGTGAAGGTCAGAAGTGCTGTATTTCCAGGCACTTGTCCTTTGTCCTGCTCTTACCAATTTTAAGCTCTTTACTCTTGAGGAGGAAATTTTGCATAGACTTGGAGATCACTGAGGCTTTGGGCCCCACCTTCCATCTCCCTTGTAACATTAAAAGGTTTGCTACTGCTTTGACTCAAAGAAGGGAATACTGTCTGTGCTCATAAAGATGGCTGCACTCCATCTTGGCACAAGGACAGAGTTCAAAACTGTCCTTAGCAAGTCATAAGACCTAAAGGTCAAAGGTGTGGCTACAGTAGGATGTTTGGCTGTCTCATTCTAAAACAACAGACGTGAATTTGAGGTGTGGTGACTCCTGACCCTCAAGACTAGGGAACAAGAAGTTGAAGCTGGGAACAAGAAGTTGAAGCTAAAGGCGTGGTTACTGAACCCTTAGAATAAGTGAGGAAGAAAAGTCTGTTTGTTCCGTATACATGATACCATGTTCCCCTTTTTTGGTTAACATATATAAGAGCACTGAAAAATAAATAAATAAATAAAATAATTCAGTATTGACTGATCTGCCCTCCTCACCTTTATTCTGTTTCTCTGTCTTTATCTTCTATAGCTAGCCTTTCCCTCTTCCATACACCCCCACTCAGGTACCAACTTCTTTCCCTCACCCACACACCCCCACTTAGATACAAACTTGGGGCCAGCTGGTTTAGATTGCAGCCCCACAAACACAGCTTCTGACAGAATAACCCTGACTGTGGGATATTCCTTTTCACTGTGAGAGTACATGTATTTGTGATTGGTTTAATAAAAAAGCTGACTGGCCAATAGCTGGACAGGATAATGCTAGGCAGGAACACCAAATTGAGGATGATGGGAAGAAGTAGGGTGGAGTCAGAAGTTGCCATCAGATGCAGAAAGAAGCAAGATGGGCATGCCGTACTGAGAAAAGTATCAAGCCATATGGCAAAGCATAGATTTTAAAAAAAGTGGATTGATTTAAATGTAAGTGTTAGTAAGTAACAAGCCTGAGTTATGGGCTGAGCATTTATAAATAATATTAATTTTCTTAGTAGTTATTTGGGAAGCTGGTGCCAGCACAGGGAAACTCTGCTTACAGCTGGCCCTGGCTGGTGATGGGATAATGTAAAATTAGAGCATGATAAACTGTGATTTCCACTCAGGAAAGTCGATTGAGAGATAAGCATGCTAAAGAGATGGGAAGAATAATTATTCCCTTTTGAAGATAATATACTCATCCTCCTTCTAAGACAGTGCTTCTCCCTGTAGATCCTCACCGGGCTTCTCATAGGTAGCATGTGGGCAGTGTGTCCTCTTGTAAGTCCTAACCCAGAAAAGTGTAACTTCCCTTTTTCTTCCTTCTACCTCCTCCTCTTTCTGATACTCACCGAGGCCTGGGACCACTGGATCCTGGATCCTGGGCTTTTTCCCTCTTTGCCTATGAAACTATTTCTCCTTCTGAGAGGGAAATGCTCCTCCACAGTGTGGCTACCAACACGTGATTTTTTTTTCTCTTTTATTCCCAGCAGCTCCTGTTGTTTTACTCCCAAACTCGTCCTTGAATTTCCCTCCAAGTCTTTTTAAATCCCTTTATTAATGTGTCTAAGGATCTATTAGAGTGAAGGAACCTCAGTTTTCTCAATGACAATGTAGGATTTCTCATCTCTGTAGCCATGCTGGCTGCTGGCCTCACACTTCTGCCTTCACATCTGGAGTGTTGAGATTGTACGCATGAGCTACCAAGCCATGTTTAACCAACTCTGAACTCTTCTTCCTGGAGATTTTTTTTTTTTTTTTGTAGTGCTTCCAGGAGAAGAAAAAGATACATGAAGGAATTTCTTTTGTCCAGTGTTCTCAAACATTTTTAAAAAACACTTGTAAAACTTGATGAGGGGAGCCACACAGATGGATCAGCAGTGAAGATTGTGGACTGACTGCACATACAGATGAAAAAAATTTGTATTTTTAGCAGCTCACAATCACCTGTAACTCCAGTTCAGGAGAAAGCCAGTGTTTCTTGTCTCCATGGGCACACGGATGTACCTACACACACACACAAACTTAAAGATAAATGTTTAAAAATTGTCAGGGATTTCAAATATTATTTAAAAAATTAAAATGAAAAAAAATTTGGTTATTAACCTATTAATAGAAAACAACATTCATTAAACATTAATGTGAACAATTAAAACATTTTATGAGATTAATATTTCCAAAACCAACAAAAAATGATGATTTTCAGAAAAAATAGCTGACATCCTAGAGCTATCATTGCCATAAACCTGAACTTCCAAGACTAGGAGACTTTTGGGTCATTAATAGTTTGTAGGAAGTTAAATAAGTGTTTTTCTGTCTGCAGCCACCATAAAATTAATTATAAGCCATGCCTGCCTCACTTGAGATGTAGAATCTTGGGCAGAATATTCAATCTGTAAGCCTAAGGCATGACTTCTTGACAATCTGTTTAAAGATGTGATACCTAAGCTCGACTGTGCCCTAGGAATGTATCCTGAAATTTAATAAGAATTGGGATCAAGTAGGGCAGTTGCTAATGTAGCAATGGATACATATAGTACTCATACAGTCAATTCATATGCACACACACAGACAGACATACCACATTGTTATGTGTTCCTATAAAATATATTCACATGTAAATATCTTAGAAAGCAGCACAATAAGTTCTATAAACATTCTGAAATTGATTTTTATTGTGTAAAAACTGGGTCTTAAGACTTACTGCCTAGAGACAAGAGTTATTAAGAAGACAAAAATGCAATATTAAGACTGATTTTACTTTTTAAAATGTGGCTACAAGAAAATGTTAGGTGACATGTCTAAATTGTGTGTTTCTGCTGTATAGCTTTGTTCCACCAAACAGGAAGGCAGAAGTAACCAGCAGGGCTTGTACATTGAACAGAGGAAGGTGGCATGTATAATTTTAAAATACCAAGATTAAGATCTGATGTAGCTTATGAATATCTTGTGAGAGTAGTGAAGAGAGAAAACTAAAAGTAGAAATATTTTTAAGGATAAATTCAGATTTCTGATTAAGTCCTCTCTTAAAATTTTGCAGCTTACTGTATAATTAATAGTTCTTTCTTATAGAAAAACAATCCTCACATCAGAAACAGTGCTTCTTTCTTTGTGAGAATTCAACCAGGAATTTTTCTTACAGCTCAAACTATTACAGGGGCAAAAAGGATACCGAAGATGGGGATTTTGCTTTCATTTGGGATGTCTCTCAACATCTTCCTAAATGAAACTGTTATATCAGTTCTCTTTCTGTTGCTGTGAAAGAAGTGTCATGATCAATATAACTTTAGGAAGAGAGGGTTTATTTAAACTTAGGGCTCCAAAGGGATAGAGTCCATCTTGTCAGGGAGTAAAGGTGGAGGAAGCTTAGATGAAGAAGTAGGGGCTCCTGATCAACATTTTCATCTACAAACAGAAAGCAAAATAAGAAAACAGGAAGCAGGGCAAAGTCTTTGTTCCAGTCTGTTTTCTGTTGCTTTGATAAATACCATGACCAAAAGCAACCTAGAGAGGAAGTGTTTGTTTGGGTTGCATGTACAGATCACAGTCTGTCATTCAGTGAAGCCACAGCAGAAACTCGAGCATGGCAGGAGCTGAAACAGATACCATGGAGGAATGCTGCCTATGGGCTTGCTCCCCAAGGCTCCCTATGTCTGCTTTTTTATACAAGCCAGGCCCACATGCCTAGACAAGGCTCTGCCCACAGTGGGCTGTGCTCTCCCACAGCAATCATTAATCAAGAAAATGATCCTCAGATACGCTCACAGACCACTCTGTTGGAGTCATTTTCTCAAATGAGATACCTTTACCCAGGTGTTCCTAGTTTGTGTCAAACTGACAGAAAACCTAACCAGCAGAACCATAAACTCTCAAAGTCCACCCTCAGTAATGTATGCAAGGGTGCGCCTACAAAAGGGTTCAAAACCTGGTAAGGGCCACCATCAGGGACCAAGTGTTAAATATGTGAGCCTTTGGAGGACATATCTCATTCAAACCAACCCAAATGGCATTCTCTTTCTCTTGCCAAGTAGCCTTTCTGGCGATCCTTTTGGCAGATTATCTCACTCTGTTAAATCTATTGAAAATAAAATGTTCAATTTGCACTAATTGTAAGCAAATGAAATACTTTCTTTAAGCTGTGTATTACGAAGAATCCCAAATTTCTCCAAAGGTACTCCCTAACACTAAGCTCCACCCCAACATCATCATCACTAGGATCCAGTTAGTGTCACAATAGTCAATATTGTTTGAATTGAAATCATCATACCAGCCCACCTGTAAGCATGTAGTATACACTTCTAAAACTAAAGATTGTTTTGAAAAGTCATACCCTAATAGCATTATCATATGTAAAAGCAGAATTAACAATTAATAGTATCTTTCTAAAAAGCAAATGACCAGTCACTAAAAAAATTAATCACTGCACCCTCATTTGGTTACCTAAGTATAGATTAACATCAAGCCATGACCTATACAGTTTGTAATCTGCTCTAAATAATTGCCTTTTCCTTTTTTCACTGAGTAAACTTTGGACATTCCCTCTTGTGCTTATTTCTGAGGGAATGGAAGTATACTAAAATAGGTGTCTCATTGTTTATGGCTATAATATCGCTCAATGTTAAAAGAACTTATGACATAATTTATTTTTGAGGAAAACTGTGTTACCATTATGACTACTAACCACTAGATGCCACAGTTGCTTCACACAACATCTGTAAAAACTCAATAGAATCCCCAGTCATAGTGCCAGTACCAGCCTCAATTTGGTTGGAGCCTCAGAAGTGTATGTTGAACTGTTTATTTAAATATTTACCTTTAGCATAGTGATCAGAACTAGGTATTCTTCCCCAAACTCATTTCTACTAATTAGGGCTAACTCTTTGGGAATACTCATATACACAAGGAGATGCCTTCAGAACAGGCACATTTTTGTCTCATCTTGTCTTTAGTGGTTGAAGACACTGTCACACAACCCTACCTTTCCATCATGGATGGAACCCACACGCTGAATCCAGATGATTATATATCTCAATAACTTTATCTCCAAGGAGCTGTGAATTAAATCCGTATGTTGCAAAACTATGTTGCAACAGTTACATGTGACCAATCGCCTCTGGGATCCTTAAAAGACCTAGGGAGGTCAGAGAATCAATTTTGTGATTTCCTCTGTAAAAGAATTATGAATTTAAGAAATTAGAATTTAGAAATTATGAATTTCTGTCCTTACTGCCTTTCTTAGAATTGGCAACCGTGCTGCTTCACGGAGGTTTTACCTGGTGATTTGCTAGTTTCCATACTGAGACACTGTTTTCCGATAAGAATAACAAATGTACTGGGGACCTTCAGTAAACAGACTATTCTACCTTCTATGCAAGTATGTTTCATTTCCTACATGTACTCTATCCCTTTCTCTTGGAAAGTAGTTTGCATGTGAATATGATCCCAATACCTCTTGCCCAGACAGCTTTTTTCCCTTAAAATTCTTCTTAGGTTATATATCACTTGTTTTAATTTAAACATCCCAGAAAACTATTTATCCTAAAATTCATGTATTTTCAAAATTAAAATAAGTGTGAAAAAATTGTTTCAAAGGCTTTGGGAAATACCAAATAAGTAACTATAGGAATCTCAATAAATGTAATACTTAATTCAGATTAATAAAACTACTTTCAGGGTATCACAGTGACTCAGTGGGTAAACATGCCTGCAGCCAAATGACTTGAATTCATGACCCAAAACCTATTGCTTCATGTTCTCCCACTTCTAGATATTTGCCCCGTGAATAAACAAAATATAACTTAAAATAATTTTTTTTCACAGCTTTTCCTTAAAAATGAGAAATTCAGATACTGTGGATAAAGAAAAAAATGTATTGTAATTTTCTTATTTGCCAAAATTATTTATTTACTTTTACTTTTTGCAATTTTGTAAGTGAGCTCATGGCTTCACACATGCTAGCCATGGTCTCTACCACTGGTATATATCCTCAGCTGCTGGAAATAAAGTTTTAAATGCCTTTTATAACAAATCTCCCCTGCTTTAGATTTTTCTCCCCATACGCATTAGGGTGAACTTTAAAAAATATAAGCAGTTTTCTTCTTATAAATAACAACCATAAGATTACTCTAGGCCGGGCGTTGGTGGTGCATGCCTTTAATCCCAGCACTCAGGAGGCAGAGGCAGGCAGATCTCTGTGAGTTCGAGTCCAGCCTGGTCTACAAGAGCTAGTTCCAGGATAGGCTCCAAAGCCACAGAGAAACCCTGTCTGGAAAAACAAACAAACAAAAAACCCAAACAAACAAAAAAGATTACTCTGTATACCATCTTTATTGTCACTTAGAATAAGTCCAGAGATTTTACACATAGTTATAAGATACTAAATATACATTATATGCTGTTAACTACTAGCTAAACAATGAAACTGTGGTTCATATGAATTGTTATATGCTATAAAGGCCTTGAAAGAAATAATTTTATATATGATATATATGACATATATAATATAATATATATATGACATTTGGGATATGTTATTGTAAATGCATAAAAAATAATCAGACTAGCTTAGTTTTCAATGTGACTGCTAAGCATTTTAATCACATACTATACATTTGGATTTCATATTAGTTCTTTTGAACATTTCTGGATTTTTTTCCCTATAGGCCAGCAGCTCCTTCCCATTTCCACCCTCCACCAGCTTCTGGTGGTCCTCAGTAAGCAGTGCTTGTCCCAGAGGCTCAGTGCCAGCGAATCTCTCTGCCCAGAAGTTTTTCCAAAGCTGTGGAAAAATATTTTGAATATTTTAAATTATATTTTATTTGTTCTTGAGAGTGGCGGATCTTGTGCTGTGGCCCATATGTAGAAGTGGAACAACTCTAAGCAATGGGATTTTTGGCAGTGAATTCAAGCCATTTGGCTGCAACTAACCCCATGGTTAGTCCCTTCATTTTTGCCCATCTTTGATAGAATTATCAAAAAGTATCTGGTGAACCAATTTTAAGTTGTCTCATTCCCATGCATATCACCACTATTGTTCTCCATTTTTGAAGACCTGGGTAGACAAGCCAGCGTATTTATTCCTTTACGTATGTTCTTATGTAGCACCTTTGATCATCCCTTTGGCTATAAACCCTACAAAGCAGGGGTCTTATCTGTTTATTTCTTTCTCTTGATCACAGCATCAGGTTTGCAAGGGATATTAAACACTTGTGAGATAAATGAAAGAATGAAAATAAAATGTTTGATAAGGTAGTTTAGTGGTAAACACTACCAAGCGTGATGACCTCAGATTGATCTCCCAAGATACATATGGTTGAAGGAAAACACACACACACACACACACACACACACACACACACACTCCAAGACAGTGAATATTAAAATGAGGTGATATCTAACTTTTTGAAGAGATCAGACAATCAGATAAGGAGAAGAACTAACATTTCCTGGGTCTACAGTGTCCTACAGGCTGTATTAAAAATACACTCCATGTGCAGATAAATTCTCACAGAAATGTGATGTTCAGGTGAGGGGTCTAAAGCTCAAAGGGTTTAAATCAGGTTCCCCAAATCACTTTGGGAGCACTGACTAATGCTTCAAAAATTTCATTTTATTACAAAAAAAAAAAAAAAGCTTCTTGTATCTCACTGATTCCAAAACTGATGTACTAAAGTAGTAGAATATTCATAGGGCTGTTTCTCAGTCCTACTACTTATCAACACTGCGGTACTCCCCAGTGAGATCTTATGTCCAATCTAGAGTCTATTGCCAGCACAATAAACCATCTCAAGAGGCAGCAATTACCTAGCTGGAGTCTCCATGTCCAAAGCTGTCCACTTTGAATGGTAAGCAGTGTCTTATACATGCTTGTTAAAAAGACTAATACATGGAATTAGGTTTCTTCTCAATCATTCTAAACAGGTCCTGAGCCGGTTATTTGTGTCTAATGAGAATTAATGGCTTCATAGGCCAACTCATGAACAGCACCCATATGAATGAAGAGCAGCTGAGAGCTGTAAGAGAGAGTTTGCTGATGTGTAAGCAGACTTAGTCCTCAACCACTGACCATACATAATTGGAAAAGTCTTTGAAAACGTGTTGCCCACCATGGCTGCAGCTGACCACATGGGGATATTTAAATCAGAATGAATTCAAATTATATAAATCTGAAAATACATTTCCTCAGTCATACTAGCCATATTTAAGTGCCCCAGAATCTTATGTGGTCAGCCAAAGTTCCACGAGATAATACTTGCATGAAAATTAATTTTTTTTTTTTTTTTGGTGACGATGTATAGTTAAATCAGGATCGTCCTATTTGCTTGGCTAGGTTTGTTTCCTAGCTGAAATTCAACATTGAGAAAGAATCGGACAGTCTTCATTCCCATGAGTCTCCAGGCAAGCCTCAGATGGGAAAGGAAAGGCATTCATGGTCAAACAGAAGCAACCTTTAGTCAGCAGGGCTCGTGTACAGCCAGTGACTGGCGTGGAAAGAACCCTCCTGCAATGGTTCCAGGCCAGCTTTCTGTTCCAGAGAGGCTGCCAACACAGTGCTCGACAGAGCCATTCTGCTCAATGCCATTCAATACCATCCCTGTTGAGGTTGATCTATAAAGCAGAACAGTGAAATGTGAAGAGAGGCAAAAGGGTTGGGGTGCCAGAAGAACCAGACTACACATGGTTAGACTCACGACTTCGTTCAGAGAACAACTGTGAAATGTCTCCTTCAAAATACCACGTATCTTCAGACAATTTCTTCCCAATATTAAAGCGATTTTGGCCAATACCATTTAGCCATGTTTAGATCCCTCTCCAGAGGGGTGAACTGTCGATGTCTCAGAATAGGCAAGAACAAAAATTACACCTTCTATTTTATTTTATGATCAACTTCGTCCGGATTATCTCCTTGGTGTGCGTCTTTGAGCCGTTCTGATTCGTTCGCATGTTGTAATCTCTTCTTCCCAGACAGAAAATGATTCATGTTTCTTATTTCCACACAAGATTCTACCAGGGGAGCGGAGGAGGGGACGATTAGGCAACCCCACATTTCCCAAGTCAACAGGTGGAGGACATTCTTCACAAGTTCTTTTGGAGATTGAACAACCCCTACCTCCAGTCCCCCACCCCACCCTACCCTGCATTCACCTTCATTTCTCCAGGCCCTCGGAGCGTGTATTTACAATCTTAGATTTTTTTTTTTTTTTTCCAGGAGACACCAAGTGCTGCGGATGCTCTGACCCAAGGAGGGGAGTGGGGGCGAGACTCAGGTAGGGCCGCTGGGCTGGGACTGACCGTTGGTTTCCTGGCAGAGAGTAGAGAAAGAGGGCGCGGCACAGTGGCAACAGTAAGTGTAGCCTCTCAGAACCCAAACCGCCAAAGTAGCTCCGCGGACCCCGGCAGGGCGCAGTGGGAGAGGGTCACACCAGGACGCCAAGGGCCATGGGCTGGGACATGGTAGCCTACCCACGGCAGTGCGCTCTTGCTGGGGGCTCAGGGATTCTAGTTCCGCGGATAAACCCAGCCGGCCGGGAGGAGCGCACCCGAGGCCTGAGGAGCCGGGTCAGGAGGGCGGGGCGGGGGCGGGACGAGACCCAAAGCGGGAGCCAAAGGAGGGGAGATCAGGGAACCGCCGCGCTGGAAGCCGGAGGTGGCCACACAGGCGTCGTTTCCTTCCGGAGAGGAGGCTGGTCGAGCCAGGCGCTGGCTGGGGGGCGTCCAAGGGCGGGTGACGGGGAAATACCACGACCCGCGCTTCCCCACGCCTGGCTGCCACGGCGCGGGTGGCTCCTCCTTCGGGCCGGTCCCGAGCCGGGCGGCGGGTGGGAGGGAGGCGGGGAGCGAGGGCGGAGGCTCCGGGAGGAGGAGGGACCAGGCGCGCCTGTGACAGGGTGGCAGCCGAGAAGCGGACGCGTTGCCGCCGCCGCTCCTCCTCCTGCAGCTCCTCTCGCGGCCGCCGCCGCCACCGCCGCCGCTGCCGAAGTTTCACTCCCGACCCTCGGCGGGAGCCCCAGCGCGGAGCAGAGCAGTCGCCTCGCCTGGAGCTGCAGCGCAGCGCCGGCAGCTCGGCGTGGGGATAGCCAGCCCGCGTTTGCGCCCAGGCGGGGTTTCACGGCCCGGGCTGGGGTCGCAGAGACCCAGCTGGGGCGGCAGCCAGCCTAGGGGACCCACGACATCTCACACACCGCCCAGTCTGCGTCTGAGCCCTGGGCTGCCGCGATGGCCGTGCGCTCCCGCCGCCCGTGGGTGAGCGTGGCTCTGGGGTTGGTCCTGGGCTTCACCGCCGCGTCCTGGCTCATCGCCCCCCGGGTGGCCGAGCTGAGCGAGAGGAGGCGACACGGTTCCAGCCTCTGCTCCTACTACGGCCGCTTGGCCACCGGGCCCCGCGCGGGCGCGCAGCAGCCTCTCCCCCAGCCCCAGTCCCGGCCGCGGCTAGAGCAGTCGCCGCCCCCTGCCAGCCAGGAGCTCCCGGGGCCGCAAAGGCAGGAGGAGGCGCCCGGAGGTCCCAGTTTTCGGAGCAGCCCCTGGCAGCAGCCAGCTCCGCTGCCGCAGAGGAGGCGAGGACACAAGCCTGAAGGTGCGACGCCCCTTCCCGGCGCTCCAGCTGCCAAAGGGGAACCCGAGGAGGGGGACGGGGGCGCGGCTGACCCTCGGAAGGGTGGCCGGCCGGGGAGCAGCCACAACGGCAGCGGGGATGGGGGCGCCGCTGCCCCGAGCCCCGGACCCGGAGACTTCCTGTACGTGGGTGTGATGACCGCGCAGAAGTACCTGGGCAGCCGCGCGCTGGCCGCGCAGAGGACCTGGGCGCGCTTCATCCCTGGCCGCGTGGAGTTCTTTTCCAGTCAGCAGCCTTCCAGTGCCGCGCTCGGCCAGCCCCCTCCACCTTTGCCTGTCATCGCGCTGCCGGGAGTCGACGATTCCTACCCTCCCCAGAAAAAGTCCTTCATGATGATCAAGTACATGCACGACCACTACCTGGACAAGTATGAGTGGTTCATGCGCGCCGACGACGACGTCTACATCAAAGGTGACCTCTCAGTGCTAGCTGACCCCCTCACCCCCGCCCACCTCTTTCGCTGCTGTCCACCCCAGCCCCTCCACTGCTTCTCTGCCATCACCTGCTCTGGGCAGCTATCCCCACCCCTCGCATCCACCCACCATTCTTAGCCTGCTCCTCCTCTTCTACAGTCTGGACCCTCCTCATACCTGCTCAGCTTTATTCACTTTCCTCGCTCTTGCTGTTTGCTGTTCCTTCCGTCTGCCTCAGGTCCCTACTCGAAAGGCGAAGAAAAGAACCTCGGAGTTAATCCAAAAGCCATGTCTGCCCCTCCCCCAAGTAGGTGATAGTTTCCCAAATCTGCCCAGAGGGGCGTGTCCTGGCTAGAGGAAAGCAAGATGCAGGATGCTGTCTAGAGTAGGGCTGGAGATTTCGCGTTGCTGCTTTACTCCCCTTCTCCTTTGTTTCAGCTTGGTCTAGGGCAGTTTTAGAACTGCTGGGGTTGAGGATAGCCATCTTTTAATGCCCCAGATCCGTGTTTGAACATTCGGTTGCCTTTAGAAGCTTGCCCCAGACTAGACCTTGGATACACCCACAAACCCAGCGAACTAGCTGTTAGCCATTCTCTGCTACACTTTAATAAAACCAGAGGCGATGGGTGGGGCTCCCCAAAGGTCAGGGGGAAAAGAGAGGTTGAAGGAGCTTTACATTTACACGGACACTGATAGCTGCAAGCTGCATCATGCATACTAGTGGTGGATACTTTCCAGTTCATCTTGGTGAACAGCAAGCGTTTGACAAAAGTCTAGGACTACCCAGAACCACATCACATAGCCACAGCATGAGGAAACTTTGTCAGGGAAGGGGCATCCCACCCTCTCCCCCCCCCGTCCCCCTGTAGTTCTAGCCAGAAAATTTCTAAGCTCAATGGCTCAACGTTCCTTAAAGCACAGGAGTAAATCTTTCCGCTTCAGACAGTGGAAAAGGTGGAAAAAGTTGGCAAAGAAAGAAATGGGCTTATCCTAAAGAAGCAATCTGAGCTTCCCAAGCTTTCAGACCTCTGGTTCTGTGGAGGGCAGCCCTTCCTCAGTATGTACTGGCTATTTGTAAACCCTTCACCAAATGTTAGGACAAGCAAATCCAAAGGTCTTCTTTGGGACAAGGAATTGATGTTAACAGTCGATGGTCTGAGTTTTGAGTTTGGAGGAGCAGAATCACTGTGGTGGTGCCGTTTGAAGTGAGAGATTTTGATAGTTAACTGCAAACAAAGCTATTATGGGTTATTTGTAGTTGATTCAGAAAAATATGACTTTCAAAAGTATTGACACTTCAGCTAACTTCTTGCCTTGTTGTTCTTGGACTTTAGGGTGATTAACTTCTGTTTCTCATTAAAAATCACAAAAGGTTTCCTGCCAGAGGGGTCATGCTTTGCAGTGTACATTGATAGTACCTACTTCTGCCATTCTGTTTTAAGTTTTAAGTATTATTGCCCTTCAATTCTTTGAAATGTCATATTAAAAATAAAAAAACATTTTGTATTAAGAACTCAGTCATAGTTTTAAAAAATTCTCGTTGAGAGCTAGAGGGGTGCCATGGAATTGAGATAGTGGCCACACCTGTCCTGCTCATCAAAACCAGAGTAGCAAGTCTGAATAAGACTGAAGAGGTTAACTACTTATTCTGGTACATTGCTCTATAGAATATTAGATGCATTGAACTCTTACAGCTACAGAGTTTTATCTTATGTCTTTTATTTTGATCAACTTACCACCCACAAGTCAATTTATCACATTATTTTGATTGTGATGTGTATGACTTTTCCCCTCTGAAATAAATTCTTCCCAAGTTCGGTTTCAAAATGAACTTTCATTGGAATGCCCCTTAAATAATGTAGGTTGTATGTGACTGAAGTTTAATTAATAAGAAACAGCCAACCAAATCAATTATTACAGGGAAAAAAATCCTGTGGTTGGATATTGGAGCTCTGGAGGTAGCTAAATTGGCACAGTGCTTGCCTTGTAGACATCAGAATGAGTTGCATCCCCAAAAGCCATGTAAAAAGAAAAAAAATCTAGACATGGTAGAATACTCTTTGGCCTGCCAGTCTACTCTACTTGGTGAGTTCCAGGTAAGTGAGAAAGACATTGTCTCCAAAACCAAAGAGCCTGGAACTAGAAAAAGACACCTAAGGTTGAACTCTGGCCTCCATGTGCTCGCATATGATTATGATGTTACACCCTACCTGTAAAGATATAGACACAATCATGCATACAAATAAAATGCTTATTAGCTATCAAAAGATTGCCCAAACAGCACCAAATGCCAGCATTTGATATTGTGTTATATTTCTGGGAAATTTCTTTTTTTTTTACTTCAAATGTATTAAAAATTTTTATTCCCTTTCTCTTTATCTCACCCCTGGTGCAAGTTTGATGATTGTTAGAGCTGTTTAAATTGTACTAAGATTTAAGAAGTAACCATAATTTGTGTTTTGAAAATTATAGGAGGGAGAATTGTTTCTTATTCCTGGCGGTACATGGAGGTTAAGAGGGATGGCAGAGAAGTTTTCACTCTATTGAACACAGTAATTGTCTGTGAAATTAGGGAAGGAGATGACTCTTGGTTTTCTCTTTGTAGGTGATAAATTAGAAGAATTCCTTAGGTCCCTAAATAGCAGCAAGCCTCTCTACCTGGGACAGACTGGCCTGGGGAATACAGAAGAACTTGGGAAGCTGGGGCTGGAACCTGGGGAGAATTTCTGCATGGGAGGACCTGGCATGATCTTCAGCCGAGAAGTTCTCAGGAGGATGGTACCTCACATCGGCGAATGCCTCAGAGAAATGTACACCACTCACGAGGATGTGGAAGTGGGCCGCTGTGTTCGCCGCTTTGGCGGGACTCAGTGTGTCTGGTCTTACGAGGTAAGCCGTGAGATGTGACAAATATTTGTGGGTTACAGGTGCATGCCACTTGACATCCTGGACTAGAGTCCTGTCTCTCCTTTACCTACCTTTATTTGCTTCAAAAATCATAGTGGCCATCTTTATGGATTTGGGGATGATTGTGGGATACATCTTTCTTATTGAACCCAGAGCTTTTCACATGAATCTTAACTTTGAGCAGACTTTTGGTTACATCCCTGTGAGATACAATACCCCCTAATCCCCCATCCCCCACTTTTTTTTCCTGGTATTTGCTTTTTCTGGTGTTTACATTCATGTGTATTCATTTGGTGTCTCTAACAAGAGGGCTAATTTTAGTTTCTTCCACTATAATTTTTAATATTTGATACTGTCCCAATGCTTGTTTTTCTTATTTACATGATAACAACGCTTTGCTTTCATATGGCTAAAATTTGGTTTCCTTGGGAACGTTCAAGTGGGAATTGAACACTTAGTGGGAGGTCAGCAATATGTCATTTCTGATAGGTTCATTTCCAACACTTTAAACACTCTGTTTGATAGTGTGTGAGCAATCTGGGGAAATGGCTCAGGGTGTCACATAACTGCATTTTCACTTGTTCTCTAGACTTTATGTCTATTTTGGTGGCAATTTATCAACAGCCGGACTTATTTGAATAATTAGAGGTATGGTCTGTTATGACATTGTGGCCATTAATCTCGTGAACTTTTCCCTTTGGATTTGACTTTGAAATCAAACGAATTGTCCTTTAAAATAGATTTCCTGAAAGATAATCTTAGTAACAATTGATTTGACTTTTAAATAATACATTGAAATTTTAATGCACTTTTGTTTCCAAATTATTTGGAGTTTAACCTGATTTTACCCATGCAGTAGACACTGTTTAAAACTGTATTTTAACTTTTTTGATTATCTTAAACAATTTAAAAAATTAATTGCAGAGGACATATTTTATGAAACTATGTTTCATGTGAAATGATTGTACATCAAAGTTCTGTGGTATGGTTCCTTTTTTTCTCTTTCAGGAGTATAATATCACTTTAGTTTATTCAGTTTTTAAACAAAACGTTTTGTGATGCAATTCAATGAGTTACTTTAAATAATTATTACACACAAGGACTTCCTGATAATTATGTATTTGGAATATGTATTAGGCAAATCTAGATGATTATATAAGTAGTTCCTTTTAACAATAAAGTAGGAAATTTTATTTTATAAAACTGTCCTTTAGCTTTAGTAATCCATTCCTGTAATTTTAACCCTTGCAAACCTGAAGAGGAAGGACTGTGAGTTTGGAGGTTAGCCCGAGATGTGTAGTCAGACTGACTTCAAAATAACACAGAACAACAGTATTTAGAAGAAGGTAGAGCTTTTATTACTAGAGGTGACTTCACTGAACTCAATAAAAAATACTCTCCATGACAAAATTATCTGCGGAAGGCAACACATGCTTAATGTATAAAATACAAGCTAACCTTATGGCAAGATATGTTACAGCCATTTGGAATGAATGAGTGAAAACAAAACGAGGGAATGTGTGGGTTTGATTTTTGTTTTTGACGATTTATTGCTGTAAATTAAACAGAAACTTTTAGTAAACTATCTTTTATTACCTTCCACATTTTCATTGATCCTGCGATTAATATCCAAGCTTTACCTACTGCTTTATCTGTTCATGTTCCATGACAGGAAAATGTGTTCAGCCGATGTTCGAGCTCTCTTTTAGGCTGTACATTGGTGATGTTTCTAGTAGCTTTTGCAGTATGTTTCAATTTGGAATGACATTTGCCCATCACTGACTTCATCTCTATCAATAGATCATTTCAACATTCTGTTCTAGTGCTGGGAATAAAACCAAAAATTCAATTAGTCTCCTGGATGAACTACTGAGCAGCTCCAAGGCCCTCATACCGTGTTTAGCCTGTGGCAGGGTATTGTCACTTCATTGTCTATGTACACTATGTCTAATGGTCCCACACTAGGAGTGTATAATGTAACACGGATTCAGAAACTTTACTCACATTACACTCATTAATGATGCTCATTCATCTGTACCACATGAGTCAAACTAAAAATTAAAACTTTTAGTTACAGAGTCTGATTTAACGATCTTTTCGACAAAACATTGGAAAACTGTATTTTCTTTTATGTTTAGAAATTATAAAGAATCCAATGGTTGTAAACTGACCGTGAAACTCAGAATGATTCTAAATTGTGTTTTAATGTGGCCAAATTAAAGGAGAGTGTATTGAATGTATTATTTAAATATGCATTGTTCAAGTTATCTTAAACTGGTTAGACTCTATCTACTTAAGGAAAAATGACTCAACTAATTCCTAGATTCATTTGTAGAGCTCTGTTCCGTTTCCTGAGTTTTCTTAAAATCTCAATAGGCAAGAGAGTTAGAGCTGTCACTTTCCATCGTCACTCCCACAAACTCCTAGGGACTCATCTCCTCTCTCTCTTCTTATTCCAGAAAAACAAAACAAAACAAAAACAAACAGAAACTACCTTTCCTCTCACAAAATGAAAGCTTAACATTTATACAGACCCTTCTATGTAAATGTTATAGCAATCGTTTGTAATAGCCCCAAACTGCAAAGAGCTCAAGTGGTCTTCAGTAGGCCAATCTACTTACTTTTCAGGAACTTCCCTCTTAAGGCAGCTGAGAACTTCTCTTGGTGTATCTTGGAACTTTGAGACACTAATGTGCAACTTCAGTACCTAGTAGTCAGATTCCAATAGTCAGGGCAGGCATGTTTGCTAGTTGGTCCCTTCTCCGTATTACTCGCTGAGCCCCTTGTCTTTCGTGGCATAGAAAACACCTGAGGCCATTGGAGAGTGTGGGTGGCTATTTTCCCACTTGGAGCTGAGACACCCATTTTTCAAGTTGTTAATTAATGCTCAAAGACTTCCCAGGTTACTGTTGTGCTTGCGCTCACCTCTGGTTCTGTGTATAAATTGACACCTATTAGAATGTGATTTTATTTTATTTTATATTTTATTTTGTACTCCATGCTAGCATTGATTGGCATCTTCTGCTGGCTAAGATCACTAGTCTGGTGGAGACTTGACTTAGCCATTGTTGATCTTTGTTGCCTTAGGAGGCTGCATATGGCTCTCAGCACTGCCTTGCCAATGGTGGTTTTAAAGTTTTGTGTTTTTAGTTTTCTTTTCTGATTCCTTCAGCAAAGGCAGGCAGTTTTCAGTTCTCTGCGTGTCTCATTGGGCCATTAGGCACCAGGATTTTTATTGTATATGTCTGGCTCAATCTGACAAAGAGAATTCTTTTATTTTTTTTAGCTACACAACTCTCAGGCTAAAAAATTTATGAGATTATTTTCCATAAGATGAATGACTTTTGGCAGGAGGAATAAAATTTATATTTTAAATACTTTGTTATGCAGATTACATGGAGTGGTTATTCACCACAAGTCACCACTAATGCATGGGTGGGTGTCCCATTAAGGAAAGAAATAAACACACTTCCCCCCGGAGTTGATTAAACAAGAGCAAGTCCTGATTGGAATTGTCATTCTCCCTGTGTCTTCTGTCCTCTGCCTGTCTGTTGCTAGAGCCCGATTTGTTTTTGTGTTTGTATCCGTTTGTCTGTGTATTTGTCTATCTCTCACAAAGGGCTTTGCTCTGTGTTTAATGACCATCACAGAAAGCGTCACATAAGGAAGGGATGGGAAACTTTACAGACATCTTCAACAGACTTTTTACAAGGGATTAAGTTGCTGGTTTCAACTGATCCCAACTGACCCTAATAAAAGAATCGCTGTTTATCAACCAATGATCCCAACTGACCCTAATAAAAGAATTGCTGTTCATCAACCAATGTCCATGCACAATTGCTTTCAAACTTTATGGTAGGGTTTTGGAAGTTGTTTTCAGCTTCTATATTTGCTACTTCAGCCATGATACATGTGGGCTATCTGGATCAGGACCTTGGAACATCATATACTTTAAGATTACAGTTATACATAATTTTATATTGTAAAAGTTGTTTACACCGGAACATCAAGGCAAGTAGGGTAGGCTCTTATACTGGTCTCTTAAAAGCAAGTTAAACAAACTGAGTACATAGTAAGCTAGCCATCTTAAGTAACTTTAAGTTGTTGTCATTGACTCTGGCTCTGAGGTCCAGAGAAAGTTCCAGGCTCTTAGAATGTTAGAGATGCCTTCATAATATTGCATTGCTACCCTTTATAAAAGAGTTGATATTTCTTCAGAAATTCCCGTTAAAATTGTGTATCATATATATTTCTACTTTATTGTAAATTAACTTATTTATATAATCATGTTTAGTTATCAGCATTACTAAATATTTTTATTTGAGTACTATCACTCACATTTAAGCATTGAAATAATTTTAATTTCAGTAATAGTCTCACCCTGTGAGTTCTGCATTTGATCATCAAAGATAAATTGAAGAGTTTTTGTCATTTTGATTTTTACAGTAAAATAAAGCCAGTGATGAAAAGATATATAATTCAACTGTGTGTTGATTCAAAAGCCAGTTCTACGTTGGTCCAAAAATATTTTTCTGTGGCTTTAAAGAACCATTTCCCATGACTAAACAGAATTTTATTTGACTCTTTTCATAGTTAACTTTATGCCAGAAGTCTGATGTTCACTTTTGGCCCATTAATGGCTATTAAAATTATAGTGAATTGTATTATTTTATAAAAGGTTATATTTCACGAGTTGTTCCTGGGCTTTTAAGTAAACCCAGAGAGCTGAGACTAGACTGTATATGAGGTTCTCGTTTCATCATGTAGCTTCAAAGTGTCTTTGCCACTCCCGTGCTGCCCCACATACTTCTGAGCTTCTTCCTGGTCTTTGTGAATTATTATTATTATTTTCTTCCCCCTCCTCTTTCTCCTCTTTTTGTTTTTCTTTTTGCTTTCATCTTTGTCTCCCCCTCATCTGGTACTATGCATGAATGTGTGCAGGTGTGTAAACAGTATAAACGAGTGTGCCAGTGCCCTCACTTGTGTGTAGAGGCCAGTGGTTGATACTGGTTGTCTTCCTCAGATGGTTGCCACCATTTTTTTTTCCAGAACATTGCGCTAAATCAGAAGTTCACTATTTAGGCAATTCTGTCACCCAGCTCTGAACACTGGGGTTACAGAACATGCTGCCTTATATGGTTTTCACTCTGGGTCTGGGGACCTGAACTCAGTTCCTGTGGTTGCACGGTAACCATTTACTAATAGAGCCATCTCCCCAGCCTAATGACAGGTTATGATGGTTTAGCTCTGTTGTCAGCACGTTTGATGTCCCTGGAAATGATTAATAGGCATGGTAAAATGTGAGATGTGGATTTTCATGTAAAACCCAGTCTTTCAGAAGTGTTTTGTGGTATGTATGATTCCATCACTCTTTGTTTCTTTCCTAGAAGCAGCAAGTCTCCCACACCCCTCTTCTGTCCTCCCCCGCCTCTCCCCCCCTCCCGCCTCCCCCTCCCCCCCCCCCCCCGCCAGCCCCACTTGACAGATGAAATCATCCTCAGCTGATCTCATGAGACTTTGTTGCCACCACACTGTTTTCTTTATTGTACAAAATAAAATCACCTTCCGAAGTGATGGGAAAGAGTGCAGCTTTCAGTTCTTTGTAAGCTTGGTTCATTTCCATTGCTAACTGCTCCCTTATCACCTGACCGAGACAGTTTAGGCATTCTAAATAGATGCTTTCCAACAGTTGAAGAAACTGTTAAGTTTGGAAGATGCCTCCAGACAACTGGAAATAAAATGCATGATAGCATGACACTCCTGTCAGTTTTAAATGCTTTCCTTCCTTAATAAGACACAAAGATTGTAAATTCCTGAAAAAACAAAAACAAAAACAAAAAAACAAAACCAAGTTTGTTTCTGGTTCCACTTTCATTGTGTCGCTGTTAAAAACAGTATGTTCTTTGAGAAACATTAGTTCAGCTGTTTTTCTACTTAGCACATATTAAAAGCACAGAGAAGTGCACCAGATATCAAAGTGCAGCTTAGTTGCATTATACCATGTTTCAAGACGTTTTGTTCAAGAAATGTAATTGATACAAGAATGAAAAAGTACCAAGATGTTTGAATCATTATTAAATGATGTCAAATACTAAAACCAGTCAAGGAAGGTGGGAATTGAGAAGTACCAGGGCCTCACAGGCCCAGCGTTGTCCTAATTTAATCTCCTAAGAAGCAATACACCCGTTCAGGTCCACCCATTGTCATTCATCGTGTGTGTTTAATGTTTTTCTGTCCCGGAAATATCAGACATTAACAGTTCAGTAAGTGTGTTACAAGTTTATGAATTAACCAAATAAAAAGATTTACTCTTTAAAAACCAACAGACACTGCTTTGGCCTAATAGACAATGAAATTGATTTCTTAATTGTTTTGAGATTCTCAAGTCTTTATTTACTGTTTATAATTTTGACATCTGAGTTCTTCATTCTTTGTGTTCAATAGTATCTGAAGTTTTATTAATCCTTATTGGAATGTTATTTATTTATAAAGCATCCTATATCACTAAGAGATTATTTAAATACACATATATAAGAAAATAGATGTTAAAATTCAAAGTAACCATAGGAAAAGAAACTGCAGAAAAATACGGTGATAACTATAAAAATACTCACTGGACTCCAGGCATTGGTGGTGCACGCCTTTAATCCAAGCACTTGGGAGGCAGAGGCAGGTGGATCTCTGAGTTTGAATCCAGCCTGGTCTACAGAAAGAGTTCCAGGACAGGTTCCAAAGCAATACAGAAAAACCCTGCTTCAAAAAACCGAAAAAGAAAAAAAAACACATTGGTTATTATTTTCTGAACATTAAATGACATTTCTGAATATTAGAACCTAATAAAAAGAAGCAAGAGAGGGCAATGGGTTTGGAGGGAGGGTTAGCAGACCACATAAGCAAAGAATATAGCATGGACAGTTCATGTAACTGCCCTCATCAGAAGCTTGGGCTGAAAGGCAGAAGGACGTCCATGTAGAGAAATTCCCTTGTAGAGGAAGCACAGTTGCCATCAATTGCAGCAGTGTTTGGTGTATTGTTTGACTTTATTTAAAAAGTGCTCTTCAGAGAGTCCTCCATGTCCACTACAGCTGTCCCATATATTTCCTACTAGGCTGGCAAATAGATAGTTCGAGAAATGTATTTTGTTGTTGTTGTTGTTAAAAACACCAAAGTACAGGGGTTGTGATTTTGGTTGAGAGACTGTCTGTGGTGACTCAGGGAAGGAGAGGGAACTCCTGCAGATGCAATGGGCTTAAAACAGGACAGCTCCCACCTGAGGCGCTCAGGGGAGTGCAATTCCAAAATAGTGGGCCTACAATTAAAAGCATCATTGTATAGCTAAGAGTTGATTATTAGGGATGTCTCTTTCCATTAATAATCATTTAATTTTGAGGTGAAAACACAAATCTAAGTAAAAGAAAATTAACACTTATAGCTGTATTTAATGAGGTAAGATCCTATAATACCAAGATGAATTATTAATGAAATGAGGATATTAAATGTACATGATGGGTAGGTCTCCTTTAAAATACAGTTATTAAAGCACATTTAAATGTACTGTTAATATTGCCAGTTTCTTTCACTTGCTCCAATATACCCATGCAGCTTTCTCTGGGAGCAGTGCACCATTAGTCTACCTTTCTGGCATGAACCAGAAGGAGATCTCAGACTTCCAACTCACCTCTTGCCTTCAGGTCTGACACAGAATTGGGCTCCCATGTCAGATATGTTTCTCACTAGTATTTACATTCTGCAGCATGGAAGAAGCGCCAGGTGACTCCAACTGTGGTAATCTGTTTCATAATAAAGATGGTATCATGATTACTCAGTTTTATTAGCTTTGGCATCTTAGTTCATAGACAATGTAAACAGACACATTTAGTAACCTTGTTCTCTATTAATATACTTTAGTTCCATTGGACACTACTAATGACAAATTACTTCTAGAGCTGACCTATCCTACTCCAAACCCTAATTTGCCTTCCACTGGCTGTATAGCTGTGGACAAGTCATTGTGTCTCTTGGTTCTTTTGCTTTCATTTCATCACTATCCATCATACTGAATGGTATTGCATTGACACCTACTGCAGAGCACTTCTTGGAAGACTAAATTGCTTAATGCATATAGAAGCATTTCAGAGTAGTGGCTAGGACTATTAAGCATCATATGACTGTTATCTGTTTTGGAAGAAGCAAAATACCATAAAGTAGTGCCAAGTTTACAGAGTCATCGTGGAGAATCAAAACAGTCAATAAATGAAAGTCTTTAGAAACCTGCTTGGCATGCAAAAAGTCATGTGTTCATGTTAGCTATTTCTAATGTTCAAATGGCACTGTTGAAAAGTCTGCTTTGCCATATTAGCGGAAGACTAGATTCAGTGTTTTATTTATATTTATATTATTTATTTTAAGATATATTTTTGTGTTCCTCTCTGTGTGTGTAAATATGAGTGTAGATTGTAGGAGTCCAACTCCAGATGAGGGGATGGTCTGAAGATGGGTGGATGACAGGAGGAATCAGGCACATGACATTTAAAACATCTCATTTTAGGATGAGGAAGCATATCCAGGCAGAGATGTAGGTCCCAACAGGGGTTGTAAGGAGAAGGTGAGGGAAGGAGTGAGCCAGGCCATGGTGGTCAGGAGAATCATGCAGCCTGACTGACTAGCAGCCTGAGTGCTTCTTTATTTAATCAGAAGTTAGTAAGCAGGGATATATTCACGTTGTTCCAAAACATAGATCATATTTTAGTTTCTGGATTTGTGTTCACTTTTCTTTCGCTCATCTTTCAGTCATCTTTAACAAACTATGACAGAACAGAGTTATCATTTCCAATCACTTTCCTTCAAGTTTTGACATCATTGATAAACAGATTTATCTCTCATAATCATTCTTACTCATCAACCCCATCACCCCATTTTTAAGAATCTAGAGGCATGTGACAGCCTGCTCTCAGGCTGGTAGCTCTTGTGGCTACAAGGACACTAGACCAAAACAAAATCTCCAAGCTAGCCCAGGCAGATTGCCATGTCCCATGTAGTGTATTAGTAACTCTTAATGGTTAGGATGCCCAAGTCAAAGTTGCTGCAGTTATTCAAATTCTGGCATAATACAAATGTTTACATTTTATATCTTTATAGAATTTGTCTGTATGTCTAATCTTGGCATTCTGTTGTTTCTTGGTCATATGACACCATAGTAGCTCTGCCCGAGCTAACTTTTCTGAGAAAGGGAAGTCCTGACAGCTATTCTTTATTGTCTTTCCACTCCATTCTTTGTTCATCAATATAAGTCTCTGTGACTTTAGGTGAGGTGACTTTAGCTCATCTAACTTTGTTGCTGTATGTGCCTCGTAAATGACTGGGTGTATAGTAGGAAGAGGCTTGCAGTCGGAACTGTGGCCAAGTCCTCTAGCCCGCCGCAAATTGTTGATCTTTTTGATTTAACTTTGTTTTGAATATCTTCTTCCTGTATTAAGTACAGGGACGGATGTTTCAAGACTGTCTCATAGCCTTCTAAATAGATCTCTGGCTTCTTTATCTTTGTCACAACCTCCAAGGCATAAGGAGATATTTTCAAGTAGAAAATATCTCTTACAGGTGATGGATATTGTTTGGCTTTTCCCAGGTGACTAAGATAATCAAAGTGTGTTTCCTAAGTGACTAATGTGGATATAGTGTTGACATCATAGTACCCATTAAAACCTATGCATGTGTGTTCATGTTGATTCTGGAGATGGAAACCATATCCTTGTGTTTCCATCTCTAGATGGAAACCAAGTGTTTTATCCCCATTTCCCTAGTATATGGATTTTAAATTAAATTTTGTACTAAAATATCCAGTCAATTTTGAGTTGTTCTTTATTTTCTTTCCTTTATTGGGATCATAGAGACCAACAAAACTTCTACATTGTTATCATTCATGTGCTTATAACAGCCAGTCCCCAGATTTTAGGCAATAATATAAAACTACCACTTATAGCTGCATGCCTTCTCACCTAATGACTATGCTCATATATTGCTTTCTTAAAAAAACATCAAAGGGGATGTTCCAGACACTCTTAAAACTAAGTTTGAATAGTTTTTATGTAAAAAACTATTTGATAGCTTTTTTATGACTGTATCTGAGTGATATACAATAAGACTTCTAAAATACTTGCATACTGATTTCCATGATATTGCTTCCATAATATTGGTTATTGCATTGGACTGATGCTTTAAAGCCAAGAGTTATTAGAGTGCTTTGTATGATAAGTTGCAGAAATGGTAGATTTAAGATTTAGACATCTTTAAATGTATATTTGATGTCATCTTCATACCATCCACAAACATTGCTCTGCCCATCATTGTACTGACTTCTCTGAACTGAAAAAGGCAATACTTCCCTCAAATCTATAGAACTGTACAAGGAAGCTGACAGATGAGGGAGAGCATAGAAGACTGCACACCAGCGAGAAGTGGGTTGGGTTAAGCATATCTTGAGGTAGAATAAGCAAGGATTAAAAGCTATACCAGAATACAGTTATAAAGGACTTATACATCATACTCAAAGGTCCAGATGTGTCTTTAGATGAGTGTGTGTGCGTCTTAGAATTTCATGGAATAGTGTGGACTTAGAAGAGAGCATGTGATTGTTAAAAATCCTTGTGGGTGAGTTTAATGAACAGCCCTTATAGAAAATCAGTCCTGTGGGTAATTGAAAGCTTTGATGAATTTTTAGTGCAGAATATTACACAGTTTTTCGTAATGGTTCTAACCTGGGAGGATGCCTTAGAGGCCCTTGTGCTTAGGGATAGCACCTTAAGAGATTTAGTTGTAGCCTCTGACCAAGTGAGATGAATCTTAATAAAAGGTCCAAAGAGGAAATGAGCACGATGAACTTAGAGATAGTGAAGACAGAAAATTGGCAGAGCTAGTGACACTCTATGAGTGCAGTGGTACAGTAAGGTGACTCTCGTATTTTAGGCTTGATGATGACAACATTTGTAGAGGTAGAGTACATGAGATGTGCAGGAATGGGTGATTGATGAGTTTCAGGAATTGGCATAACACAGGAGAATGTCTAATTAGGGCACGCCCAGTTCTATTCATTATTCATTTATTCAGCCAACAGTCGCGATCTTCTAATGCCCAGGCATTCTTCCAGTAGCTGGTGTTTCAGTAAACATGTAGGACCAAGTTCTGGCTTTATTTTATAGATTTAGAAAGAAGATACATTCTCATAAAAAGGCTCAAGGAGGGAGGAAGGGAGGGAGGGAGGGAGGGAGGGAGGGAGGGAGGGAGGGAGGGAGGGAGGGAGGGAGGGAGGGAGGGAGGGAGGAAGGTGGAAGAACATCTCCACACTGGGAGCCAAGGTAGGCTTTACTGAGAAGATACTGTGTGAGTGATGCAGGTAACAAGGGAGCACATTTCTAGTGAAGGTGCATGGATGGACCAGCAAACTGAGAACCAAGGGAAGCTCAAGTGGAGTGACAGACTAGAGAGTTGAGCAATAGAAGATCAGAATGTAGAATGAGGGGCGCAGACATCATGTGTGGCTTTGAAGTCCTTTGGAAGGACTTTTCCAGAAAAAACTGAGTCCCATGTATCTTGAACAACTTTTCTGGCTAGTGAGGCGGGGTGCCAAGCCACAATGAGCGTTATCTTCTATTGCATACACGCATTTGTCTTAATCAAACTTCACTTCTATGTAAAGCAAGTATTGTGTAAGTAATCATCTTACAGCCAACTGTGGTGATGAGTGCCTGTGGGTCCTTGAGTCAACTCCAGGATGTGAAATGGGGGAGAATGTGAGACTGGAAGTATGAGAGACTATATTTCAGAAGAAAAAAAAAAACCTACCATGTCCATAGTGTGGCCATCTTATTTTTTAATTAAACTTTATTTTAAGAACTCATTTGTTTTAAACTTAGTTAAATAAAATTCAGATGCTGAATATGGTTGTGAAAAAGTAATATTATAACATGGTCAGAAACTTATGACATATATATATATATATATATATATATATATATATATATATACGTGGAATATCTAGAATTTTTCTCCCACTAACACATTCTACTTTTAAAAACTAAGACTCTTTTCTCTATTTACTTTCTCCTGAATGTCAGAAAGCTTTGATTTAGTTTCTGTCCCTGGTTATTATTTTATTTTTTATGGGATTGAAAAGATGTAATATACACGTTTTTCTGAACATTAGCCTTTTTTTTTTTTTTTCAGTTATGAGCATTGCTGGGAGCTATAGTTTGATGAGCAAGTATCCCCTGCAAAGAGGCTCCTGTATTGTGTGCCCAGCTGGTGGCGCTATTGAGAGGTGATTAGACCAGGAGGGCACTAGCTTCATTAATGGGTTATCTAGTGATGGGTTTGTAGCTGAACTGCCCAGGAGAGGTGGAGTCTGGTGGGAAAACCGGTCACTGAGGCATGCCTTTGGAGGGCATTCCCTGGGCCTGGTGTCTTCTCTTTTCTGGGTTGCTGCCACATGCTCATAGCACCTGTCTCATCCTAGGTCTAGGCTTTGGAGTAAAGCATCAGAACCTGAGGGAGTCAAATTCATCTTACTTTCAAGCTGTTTCTGTCAGGTATTTGTTATAGTACCAAAAATGTCTTAACATAGAATTACTCACATCAGTATCAAATACTCTCACTCTTAATTTTAGTGCTACCTAGAATTTCAGTATCACTGGCTTATTATTTTTGGTGAACTTCTTGCATTTCTGTAACAATAAAAAGAAAATGGTCTTCATGGGACTCGCATATCACGTGCAAATCTCAGTCAAATCCCCACTTTTATAGGCTGCTTTTGATTCCGGGAAATATAATTGATTCTTCCAATGATTAGCCTTTTTTAATATGTCTCATTCATTTTGTCAAGATTTGCCAGTTACCTCCTAGGAAGATACTTGTGTGCTCTGAGAGGTAGATTCTGTTTATGGAATATATGGTTTCAGGGAGGGAGCTAATCAAACAAACAAACAAGGAACAAATACACGTCTTCCTTTATGAAACTGAGATCTTTATGAATAAATCGTACTTTTTTGTGGTAACTAAGTTTAGGTACTTTCAGTAAAATGACTTTGAACTAATAATTTTAGATTAATTAAAAATTAATTAAATCACACAGTCTCTTACCATTATCCTATTATTCTTGATTTCCTACCTACACAGTTGCTTAGATTAATATTTAATAATCATTGGATTCTTCTGTGGCTGTTTACGATCTACATTTGTCATAATTGACCTTCATCTTCCTTCTCTCCCCTTTCCATTAATCAACATCTTAAGAAGTTTTGACAAATCAGATTCCAGGGAGAGTGTATTTTGACTTGTAAGTGGACAGAAAGATCTGCTGTGTGCACTCTTCCAACCTTTGTTGATCTGTGCTTTCTCTTGACAGCATTTTGCAGGAAAGGTTTTGTTTCCTTCAGTTGTAAACCTGTGGTCAGCAATTATTCTTACTAGTGTTTGTTACCAAAGTACTTAGATGTATGTTTATCCAGTGCAGTAATTGTTTTGTGTGGAACACTTAATGAAGTGTCAGATGTGAAAATAATTTTGAATCCACTAAAACACATTTGGTTCATCTGGAGAACATTTAATAACATAAATTAGGGCTTTTTTTTTTTTTGAACCTAAGTAGTCTCAGGAATACCAGTGTACTATTAAAAATATGTGCTCATAACTATAGGGTGATGTAATTATGGTACGTCTATAAAAACAATATCAATTGATGCTGACTATAAATTTTGATATTTATCAAGCTTTTAAGGCCCTGGTTTGGATGCACTTTAAGCTGTGTATTTTTGATTTTAAAACAATCTTTTCTCATGTTACATAACAATTTTGACTACGCGCTATATCTTGCATCTCCACTTCTCAATTTGAAATATTTCTCTTTCATTAGCTCTTAGGTTTTAGTGTTCATAGGTTTAAACTCTGTTATGTTTGATTTTGCTTGTGTTTTTGAACTGGCTTATTTGTTGTGAAAATAAAGCTATATTGACCTACTCTTTACATAGCGTTCTCTACTCTTTCATTATGATTTTGCTGGAAAACTTCTGACAGATGGGCTCAAGACCTAGTTGCGGTGTCTAGAGTGTTAAGCTTATAGATTTAACTCTAGTGTTCATCATTCAGTACATCGCTTGAGAAACAGCTGATAATGAACAGACTGATTTTCTGCTGTGGCAGACAATGGTACTGTGTGTCTCACAGTTACTAAAGGGCACCACATTTCATAGTTTTCTAAGTTTTATTGGTAGGGGCAACTGTATGGGGTTTTTCTTTAAGATTATAAAACATGACATTGACAATTCCTTCCTGTGGGAACATGCTTGAACTTTTAAAACAACACCTGCTTTCATCTCACTTTTCACTCCAAAGGTTTGTGATTACAAAGATTCTGCTTAAATTTTTAAAGAATTGGAATGATTAATGCCTGTTTATTTCCCCTTCTCTGTATAAATTCTAGTGTGTGTTAAATGCATAGATTTAGGATGGATACTCAGTATGTCTCAAGCTCACACAAAGCCTACACAAAATTAATCTAGTGTAGTGTGGATGGCAAATTATTCTTACAGGACAATTTATGTAGTTAGTAGTCACATATTTTAGAATATTAGAAAATGATGAACAGAATATTTTTCTTTATTCATTTGTATATTAGCTATCCCCTATAGAATATAATTATTGTGGCTGAATTAATCCAGATCTGATTCTATAATGGGATATAATAAATTGTGTTAGTAAAAAGTTAGAAGGTAGTTCTAAATACAGTATAAAATAGTTGATAAACTTTGTTCTTTCTGTACTCAGTAGTTACTATTAAAGTAAATTTAGATGAGAATAATTCATCATTTTGACACTTGGAGTATTATGTAGCTTCTTGAGACAAAAGAAGATTGAATAGTAATTTGTAGGATTAAAAAGTAGTATAGACAAATTTTCCAGAAGCCAATTTGTAGCTTGATGTGGTCATATGAAGATCTATCTTTCATTGTAGAATAAAACAATGCTATTAACTTTGAAAAGTCAAAAATCTTTTTATGCTAATGATGAGCAGTAATGTATATTTGAACATTTATAAGACTGTAAGATAATAATTATCATAACTGTTGAACCTTAGTTATGCACCTAATTCTTAGTGGGTAATCTGTACTCTGAGGGTTTCTGAGTCTTGCAGGGGTTCAGTGAGATGTTGTTTCCTGTATCTTACATTACAAATGCTGGTACAAACTAGATGGTTCACGACTAGCAGAAATTATACACCTTGAGATTTGACAGGGTCTTACATTGAACTCCAATTTGATTTCAGGGGCTGTATCCTTGTCTAATTGTTACACTGACATCATGGCTATGAATTCAAAAAATGGCCTTGGATTTCTAGTTTGAAACTACTGTCATAGTGGACAGACAGTATCAGTTATGTATGGATACACCATAAAGCGAGGAAGATTAAACCACAAAGACAGAATGAAGAGCAGTAGCCAACAATTGTACTATTCTCTGCTAGACACGTTTACCAGTTGAATATAATAAATCCTGTCTTTCTAAGAAGATCTATGAGATGTGGATTCATGAGATTGATCTTGCTGTTGTCTTTCTAGCCCTTAATATGTTTCAAAGAAAATAGGTAGGAGAACAAAATTTTCATTTTGAATAGAAACAAAAAATGTCTTTTATTGGGCCTCAGAACAAAAATAAGAATGTAAACTGTCAGTTTTATCTAAATGGCCAGTTTTGTCTTTATTTCCATCTGTAATATTTAGGAGCAGAGTGCATACATATCACAGGACAATCTGGCTTAATAGAATATGTTCTGGGAACTCACCAGTTTATATGTAAAGTAACTCTTTTCATGCTGCTGAGTGTACATTGCCATGAGAATGCCTCATTTACTTCATAAATACATATATGTGGGAGAAAGTTATCAGGACTAGATAAATAGTACAAAATGTAACGAAAATCTAATCACAATGACGTTATATAAACTATTGTTTCAGTCATTAAAATGAATATTTCTTAATTATTAGTCTTCAAGAGTGAATGCCAAGCTGGGCAATGGTGGTGCACACCTTTAATATCAGCACTTGGGAGGAGTATCTCTGTGAGTTTTAGGCCAGCCTTGTCTACAGAGTGAGTTCCAGGACAGTCTCCAAAGCTACAGAGAAACGCTGTCTTGAAAAATGAAACAAACAAAAAAGGTGAATGCCTTCTACTTAAGCTAAACTATTAATAAATCATGGTGACACTCCCTAAAAATAAGTAGGGCTGTTGTGACCATAATTCTAATCACCTTTCAATAAAGCTGTGGTGAGTGCTAACCATATGCTTAGCTTCTGAGGTAATGCAAAATGAGATCCTGATACATTTAAGCCCTTTACATATCCAAATGAGCAGTGTAAGCACAAAGTCCTACACTTTGTTCAAGGCACAGAATCTCCTTAGCTGAATGGTGTAGCTAGAGCAGAGGACCAACAAACAATAATCTAAGCAACAGTGCCACACACAAGCTGGGCTGTGGATGTTTAAATTAGTCATTGCTCGGTATCATGGTTGATCTCAACTTGGAAAAGTAGGGAAACCCACTTATATAGGTAGAATGTGGTAGGATAGACTGACTAAGTCCTAGGACAGCACAGTCAAGGTACCCTCATGACCAAGGCTTCTGAAACTTTTTCCACTCACAGCCCCTTCTTACCCATTAGCTTTTTGTGCATGTCTGGTTATATAGTTGTATAAGCCAAACATTTCATGATAGTAAATCAGCAATTTATTTTAAAACAATTATCTGTATTTGGATAATTTTACCATTCCTTAAAGATGAAAGCAGTGTTCCACACTAGGATGAACGTGATTGATAATTTCTCAAACAAAGAGTAAACTGTTGGCTGAATATTTGATAATTAAGGATGTTCAATACTTTTCATAGCTGATCAATATTTTGATTTTATAATCATCAACACTGCTTTTTATATGTTGTCCAAAATGGTAGAAGTATAATCAAGGCCACTTCAGAAATTAGTCCTCATTCTTTCTTAATTAAGCCTACTGAGGTCATTGATTTCTTAGGATACTCAAGTCACCAACTCAAGCAAGGGTTTGCAAAATCAAAAGTCTCATCCAAAGACATATTCTAGTTATATTTGCTAGAATGAAAGTAGGGCAGTGTTAAAAGTCTTTGTTTCCATAAATGATTACATTTCTACAAGAGCATTAAAAACACTGCAGTTCATATCATATGATATGCATTGTCCAACATGATGACCTATGAGTACAAAGTGTGAATGTTGTATATGTAGCATCAAGGCTGCAGTGAATTCCTTCTGTGCACTCTCGGGAGTACCTCAAGTACTTACATTTCATTTGAATCAATTTGGTTATTGCTGGTCCAGAAACATTTTACAATTGACAAATTATTAATAACTTCTACACTCAGTTACATAATCCAACGTGGGGTCACACCACCAATTTAAGAAGCTGGTGTATAGATCAGGGCTGTTATAGGAGTAGATCTCAACAGCAGTGGGAGATGGCCAAGGTCCTACCTGTACAGAGTGACAGATGTGGTGACCACATAGACCTGAAGAGTGGAGAGAAAACAATGGAAGCATACAGAACAGATGACAGCCATAGAGGAGGGTGTAGAATGTGAATGAGTGTTGATTTACACTGGGGAAAATAGCTCTCCATCAAGGCTCATCAGTTTTCTAATCCTCTTGAGTTGTCTGCTTCATCTACCTCGATTTTGTTGTAAACATACATCGGCAGTATTTATAGGCATGTGTATTAATGTATAGAATTCAGTTAAGTACAGCTTTGTAAACAATTTAAGTCATATTTGTTGTTTTGAAGAACAAGTGTTTTGTTCTGTAACAAATTTGCATATCTGGACAGACCAGCTTCTCCATCCTCCCATGGACAGGAATGGCTCAATTCTTTCACATACTTTTAACAGAACATGCCATCCTATGATTTTAAATTAAGGAAATCATTAGCTGTTTGATAATATCGACATTCCACATTTTAAATTAAATTCACATACTATTGTACATTCTAAAATTCACTTTTACTAGTTTTTCTATAAGGAAACAAATATTTACCCTTTGGATGCTATAGTTATTTGTGGATTTCTTGCTTTTGACATCTGACTTATAAATATTTTGTTAGATGCTTAGAAAGCCATTTAAGAGTGTAATTGGCTGTATAAAACAGAAAGTTTAGACACAGTGGCTGCTCAGTTTTCTAGATGCGTGGTGGGGCAGGTCACAGGTGTTTTGGTGTGTTGCTTTTGTTACCTTCTAGCTCTGTCTAGGCTTCAAGCATTAGCCTTTTTCCCTGTAATTGCAGGTTTCAGACATTTTAAGAATCTAATTCTACTTCCAGATAAGGATGGGAAAGCATTTCTGCTGCTCTGAGATCTTGAGTCAGAGTATTTCCTGTGGACATCTGCCTAGTTATCTAGTCAGAACTGTATCCTAGAGTTACCCATGGTTGTGAGAGAGGCAGGAAAATCAAACATTTATATTCTGTTTTCATAGCAACAGGGACTGGAGAAGGAGCTCAACAATGAGCAGTCATATAGCTAATCCACTCTATTATTTATTCTCTGTAGGAGTAAAACCAGAGAAGTGTATGTTCAAAATGTCAGCTGTGTATCTCTCTCTCTCTCTCTATGTATATATATATATATATATATATATATATATATATATATACATCACATTCTGAGTATGTATATATATATGTATACGCATATGTGTGTGTGTGTGTGTAAATGTCTATGTGCATGTACATGTATATGCAGTCATGAAACACTTAACAATGTGGATACACGCTGAGGAATTTAATATTAGACAGCATTGTCACTGTGTGATCATCATACACTTGCATAAACATGAGATTAAGTAAAAGACAAGATAAAGTGAAGCCGTGAAGAGAGGCAATACGCATGGGATACAGGAGTTTATCACCAGTGTAATAAGATATTGAGCTTTACACTCTGAAATAACGACAGGAGGTATACGTGGTAAATGAGTGTAATAGAACATGACATTAATTATTGCATCAGACTTTCTGCACTGTTCATAGCTGTGCGTTCTATGCTTCTATGTGACTGACAGCACAGATTCCTTTCCTGAAGCTTCCTTTCAGACACAGGAGCCATGTTCTAGGCTGTTTTCTTACAATGTTTGTAGAAGTTAAGAATTTTCAGCTCCTTCATGACCTCTTGAAATTATTGTTTTAATAGTCGGCATAAATTGTGCAATTGTGAATTTTAGCACGTCATTTAGAACTTATGGCTATCACACCCAGGTTGTGTCCTCTCTTCTTTCTTGCCTCTGTTGCCCTGATCAACTCATCTTCTATCCACTTCCTGTTCCCATATAGTTCTACTTTTAGGCCATTGTTTGCTTCAGTTTCCATGTATGAGACATATGACAATTGCCTTTTTGTATCTGGTTTCTTTCCCCTAATATGTCCTTCAGTTGAATATAGTTTCCTAGAAATGTCATAATTGCATTCTTCTTTAGTGTTGAACAATATTCAAATATATATATGTGCATATATATGCATATATATGTATATATATATGTCATACTTTATCCATTAACCTATTGGTGGGCAGATAGGCTGATTTTATATCTTAGCTGTTGGAATCACTGACACAGGAAACATTGTTCAGGCTCAGAAATGAGCTGGTCTGTGGAATGACAGCAGTGTAGTTCTGTGGGAGGAACAAACATTTCAGGCCGAATGAAGCATGTTTTGATGTTAGCATTCAGCATTGGGTTGAGTCAGTTCAGTAATATAGTTGTTTCAATCCATGCTATTTCAACTCTGTTCTTTTGAACAGTTAGTCAGCAAATACTAGAGAAAATTGAATCTAAAAATACTTACTTGTAAAGTTAAATGGTTTTTAAAAACACTAAACAGAAATAACAGAAATGTTTGATATGTATATTTATTTCATTTAAAAAATAACTTCATTTTTATTTTACATGTGTGATTGTTCTGCCTGAACATATATTATGTCTATGTACTTGCGTGCTTGTCTGGTGTCCACAAAGGCTAGAAGTCATCAGATTTCTGGGACCTGGAATTACAGAGGATTGTTAACCAACATGTGGGTGCTAGGAATTGAACTTGGGTACTCTGGCAAAGCAGTCAGTGCTCTTAGCCACTGACCCATCTCTTCAGTGCTATATGTGTGGATTTACTTAAAAGATACTTTTATATTTCTGAAGTGATGAGTTTCTCAAGGTCATTTTGCTTGTATATACAATTAAAAATTACTTAATTCAGTGAGCCACCACTTTGGCCATAATAAGTCTGGTGAAACTCCTCTAAAAGAGATAATGAAAAGTATATCCATAGAATTGGATTTATGGAACCCTAAATATATTGAAATAGCACCTCTGAATTCTTCCATAGAATTATGAATTTCTTTGGGAGACTTAATCAGAAGTTCTACCCTGTAATTTACTTCTTTGAAAGGAGTATTAGTTTTGAAACTTTTGGATACCAACTGTTAATCCTTGCCCCCACCCCACCCCCTGTGTGTTTATACAAGTGTACAAGCATATGTGTCACACTGTAGTTGTATCAGTCTGCTTGAGTTGGATGTTGGAGACAGCGTAGGAGTCTGTGAAATAGTGAGTTCTCTGAGTACAGTAGCTTTTCAGGGACATAGCTGAAGAGGTATTTAGGGAGCATTCTGGAGGAGTAACTTCAGGTGTCAGAAGATGGGTAGGAAGTTTTTGTCAGCAACATAGGAAGTTTATTTGAGATGGGTTGCCTAAAAGGCCCAGTTCTGGTCTTGGATACATCTGATAATTGAACAGTGATATCTTAAGAATACTTAGTTTATAGTGAACATTTCAAAATTAGAAAGAAATTCCCCCTCATGTTATGAATGAGACCCTCATAGTAAGTGAATCGAACTTAAAGCTGGGAAAAAAAAGAAAGAAAACTACTAAAAAGAACATTTTAATTAGTATGTGAAGATGTAAATCTTTCCTACAAAGAGACACAATTCTGTTTGCCATATTTTCTCCAGTGCAGTTATTCTTTTGTGTTTTGTCATTATTTATTTTACTGATTTAAAGTCACATTTATGATGAAATTTTTTCTGACATTTAAAATATTTATTGTTGTGTGTATGAATGTGTTTGTGCACATGCATTCTTGTGTTGTGTGTGTGTGTGTGTGTGTGTGTGTGTGTGTGTGTGTGTGTGTGTGTGTGTGTGTGTGTGTGTTGGAGGGCAGCGAACAATTTCATGAAGTTGGTTTTCTCTTTCAACCTTTATCTGGGTTCTAGGCATCAAACTCAGGTTGTCAGGCTTGCCTAACAAGTGCTTTTTTCTAACTAAGCCTTCTCTTTGACCTCCACCCTATTTTGTTTGGAGTGTACAGCTTATCCAACCTTTTTTATGTTGTAGACAAGATCTCTTTGTCTACAAAATTTACAAAATTTACAAAATCTACAAAATTTAGAAGCATGTGCTTCTAAATTAGATTAACTCTGTAGCCATATCTCAGAATGTTTTGTTTTCTTGTCTGAAATAAAAGACAAGCATCTGTCTTGTGAATCCTGCCTCATTCAATTGAAAGGTTGGTTCTTGGTAATCTATCATTGTGCCAAAGTATTCATTCGACACAGTTTGCATTTTCAGAGTTCATTCTCCCACAAAAAAAATAGCACATAACTACCTAAAAGAAGTTATCTCCAAGTGGAACTGATTGATAAGAAGGAAGAAAAATACACAGAAAAAAATTAAAAACAAAGAATTGTTTTATTTAGGATTTAAGTGGAGTTACTCTCCTGGTTTAGTTAACTTATACCACGTTCTGAGTAGATCACATGCCTTTGATTTTTTTAAGTTTCTGAGATTATAATATAATTACATAACTTTCTTCTCCCCTTCTTCCCCCATACCCTCCTTGTACCATGCCTCTTTGCTTGTTTTCACATTCTTGTCTTTTGTATTTTATTAATTGTTGTTAATGGCATGTGTCTGTGTAGCCTTAAATACATAAATGCAATGTTCTTTATCTGTATATTGTTATTTTTTCAGAATTGACCCGGGAAAGACTCACTCTGTCCTTAACACTTCTGAGTTCCCTGTAGTTCTTGTCTGAGGTTGAGTCCTCATGAGCTCTCCTTAAGTCTACGTGACTATGTCTATAGATGTCATCATTGTTCAGGTCCAAGTCTCACACTCCGTGCTGAAGCTGATGCATGACCGGTGTTGATTTCTATGGCTCGTACTTCCTGATCTTTGTTTGGACAATATTCCACTACAAAGTTAGTAAGGAAAGTAGGCTATCCGATGTTTTTGAAAGATCAAATAGCTGCAGAGAAGTTTCTCATCAGATACACCTAGGAGCGTGGTTGGGTAAACATCTCATATGTTTACCCAGAAGAAAAATTTGTCAGGAAAATAATTGGAAACAAAACAAAACAGAAGACCCCTGAAGCTTTAAAAGGATATCATCTATCCATCTGTTGATTGACAACTGGGTTGATTCCAATTCTTTGCTATAGTGAATAAAGCAACTATAAACACATGGGAACAAATATGTGTATAACAGGGCCTGGAGTTATTTCTAAAGAAAACTGTAGTTCAAAAATTTTCAGAGAGATGGTTGGACTTAGAATGTATAATATTAAGTGAAATCACACAATCTCAGAATTAACAAAAACTTGCATGTTTTCTTTCATAAGAAGAATCTAGTTACTATAGCTATGTGTAAGCAAATGAACACATTTATACAGTACATGATGAAAAGAGAAAAAAAAAGACTTAATATTCATGGATGAGGAAGGACCAAATGCAAATTATGGGCAAGAATTATAAAAGAGGCTAAAAAGCTAATTGTTTCTCTAGTTCTCATTCTGTCTCAGATAGATTTGATAGATTTTGGTTTTGATGGTGAATAAGTGCATAAAATATTTTCAATAAAGAAAGTATAAAATTTAATATGTAGCTCCATAGCTTTTGTTGTGAATACCTATTCTAACTCTATTGCTGTTCATTGAGATGCATAGATTTTGGGTCTGATTAATTTTGATATGTGACTTTTTTTAATTCACAGGGGTTCTCAGATAATAACGTTTATAAAAGAAAATTATGAGCTCAAAGCTCCAGCAAATATCAATTTCAAGATCATTTATATTTGCCATGTTTTAAACTGTACCTCTGTCCTTATATACAAGTTTAGGAGCCTTACATGGACCTTATGATGGTCACTTGATCTGAAAACAAAGCAACACTTCTGAGTCAGGCTCCAATACAGAGATCTATCTTTTTAAAATTATATCTTTTTTTATTTAATATTTTTTTTCTTATTTTACAATTGATCCCAGTTTCCTCTCCCTCCTATTCTCCCATCCCCCCTGACCCCTCCATCCCATCCCCATCCACTCCCCAGGGAGGATGAGGCCTTCCAAGAGGGATCATCAAAATCTGTCAAGTGATTTGGGGTAGGGCCTAGGCCCTCTCCCATGTCTCTAGGCTAAGGGAGTATCCCTCCATGGGGAATGGGCTTCCGAAGTCTGTTTATGTACTAGGGATACATCCTGGTTCCACTGTCAGAGGTCCCACAGACTGCCCAGGCCTCCTAACTGAGACCCATGTTCAGGGAATCTGGGTCAGTCCAATGCTGGTTTCCCAGCTATAAGTCTGGGGTCCGTGAGCTCCCCCTTGTTCAGGTCAGCTGTCTCTGTGGGTTTCTGTAGCCTGTTCCTGACCCCTTTGCTTATCACTCCTCCCTCTCTGCAACTGGATTCCAGGACTTCAGCTCAGTGTTGAGCTGTGGGTGTCTGCTTCTGTTTCCATCAGCTACTGAATGAAGGCTCTTGCATGGCATATAAAGTAGTAATCAATCTCATTATAAGAGAAAGGCATTTAAGGCAATTTCTCCCCTATTGCTTAGATTCTTAATTGGGGTCATCCTTGTAGGTCTCTGGACATTTCCCTAGTGCTACATTTCCCTTTAAACCTATAATGGCTCCCTCTATTATGGTATCTCTTTTCTTGCTCACTATTCCCCCTTGCACCCAATCTTCAGGAGTTAGGAGAAAGAGAAGGGGAGAATAAGAGGGGAGAGGAACTGAATTTTTTTAATTGGCCTTTTGTGCTCTGTATTGTACTTCATAGTAGCTTTGTGTGTTTTGCATAACAGGTAAGTTTGGATTCTTGGTTGGAAGCAAAAGGACCACTTCTTGGTGATTTTCACAGAGCGATACTAATTTAAAGATCTTGGGGGTAGCTCATGAATGCTTTTGTGACTCAAGAACAAGGAAGATACTGGTTGCCAGGACAGGATCCAGGATTAGGTTGCAGCTCATATTTAGCTCAATATTGTTGCTGCTGCTGAATACCCACCAGACTTCAGTTACCACTGCTAGGCTACACTCAGAAGCCAAAAGTAGCTGCCTCCGTGGTCACCCCCACTACAGGGAAACAGCTTACACATCTTTTGCTTCCCTGTGTTTAGTTACTATTACTAGTGCCTGAGTGGGTAGGTCTGGCATCCTCTGTCAGGTGAGATTTCTATACCAGAGAAATGAATAACACTGTCAACAGACTACTACTTCCCATTTATTGTTCTATGACAGACATAAGATGAAACTTCTTCAAAGAATGAAGAGTAAACAATGACCACCCAAGAAACCTTGTTGTCTGACTTACAGCATTATGATTCCTGTTGTCTCTACGCCTTACACTTGGTTCCCCAGCTTATTCCTCCTCCCACTGGGATGTCTTCTGTTTTTGTAATGCTATGGTTTCCATAAACTTCTTACCTTGGTCTGAAATCCCTTTCATCCCCATCTGTGCAGACTGTCCTTCAAGCGTCATCCGCAAAGTCATTGTTTCTCTCCTACATGAAGAAACATGTCCCTTCAATTGGGATTCTCTTCTCTCCTCCATGTTTCTGAGCTCAAAAAGGAAGTGGGTAGATATCTTGCTCATTTTCAAAGAGCCAAATGAGTCCCCTGAATTGCTCTCTCCTTCTTTTTGTCTCTCTAGTTGTCTCCCCTTCCCCATCTCATCCCATCTGTCCTTGAAGGCTGTGCCTCAGTCATCTCAGGAAGTTTTGTCATAATTAACAGCAGTGTGCTGTTAATTCAACAACGTGTGCTCGAGAATTTTCACTTTCAAATATTTCTACTGTGTTTTCCTCGAAAAAATTTATGAAAATAAGATCTCTTTTTTACTGTGACTCTTTAAGCCACCAAGTTTGTAAAGTGTGAATGTATTTATCCTTTTGCTTTATTCAAGCCTTGTTTTACACAAAACCTCACATCACTGCTATGCAGAATTAGAAAAAGAATCTGAAGCTATTTAGATCAAAAGGCAGTATTTTTGTTTAAGAACCAAGATGATTACATGCCTTTTTAGCAGGTTATAATTTGTGACTTTTCAGATTAAAAAAATAAATTTGTGAGGTTTCTACTAAATAAAAACTTCTTGGGAGGATGATGCTCTGACTGTTATGTAAGGAAGTAAACTGTGTTTCAGTGATATCAAGTTTGTGTTAGAATGTGAGTAATTTTTTCATGTTGAAAGGTGCTTGGAGCTTTTCCGCACAGAGCCTGTCCTATCAGCAGAAATCCTTTCGTAAACTTGAGCCTGAGGATTGAAACATAAGATCAAATGCATCTTCAATCCTGGTTTTTCAGTGGGAAACATCACCACTCACTAGCAACTGTCACGTTGTCTGACTCACAGAACTGTTGGAGACTTGTGAATTGGATACATTGTCTTAGATTCTATTTGATGACTATGCAAATAAAATTAAGACATTATTAAAAGAGTTCTTGAATAGAAATTTTCAAAATTCCCCTTTGTTTTTTAGAATCCCACTTGCTGGTAGCATGGCAGAATGGGAGTGCACTCCATGCCCTTTCTGTGAACTACAGGAAATCTAAAGTATTAGAGCATCCAGTTATCTTTTAAAAAGCAACGTGAATCCTTGTTCATTACATTGTAACGTTGATTTCTGATCATCAATTTATTAAGTACTATGGGGCCTTCTTTTGGTCCTCATTAACTGAAATCTCTCTGAGCATTTATAATGATAATTTAGATATGAGTAAGAAATCAATGTTTGCCCCATGAGGTCATAGCAAGATTTTTTTTAAAAGTTTAACTTTTCAACATTATGATAACATTTAAAAGATATCTAAAATAAATTCATACACTGTAGAATCTTAAACATATAAGACTATGCACTTTATCCTTTGGAAAACTAAACAAATTTGACCTTCCTCTTTTTGTAAATGCTACTTTTAGGTTTTTATTGTTACTAAAAATAGTATATTATCTTATGTTTGTGATATTTATATGTTATAAATAGGGTGTATGTAGATTCTATGTATATATTCGTATAATATATAAATTTATAATTCTTAGGAGAGTATATTTATGCACATAACACATATATTTGTATACACACATACATACATACATACATACATACATACATACATACATATCTTAGGAGTTGTATATATGTATACATGCATATCCATGAACTAAAAATACAACTTTTGATACTTTACTAAATTCCATGATATAAGGCTATAATAATTTCTTTTACTAATTTAAAAGTCTGATAAATATGGGTATTTGAAATTCTTGTGGTTAGTTATTAAACATCATCATACATTTAGAAAGAATTAACTAGACATATCCCCAAATTAGTAAATTCTCAGTGAGTTATGCCAAGCTGGAGGACCCACAGGTTTGAGGATTGCAAGAAGGTACTGTTATCAATGTCCCTTCGCTCTGTCCTGTCTCTCTCTCTCTCTAGTGATAGCCCTTTAGTGGTGCTTATCAAAGATATAAAATGATTATCCACTTTGGAAGTGATATTCACAGTGCTGTCTTTTCCCCTCAGCTTCAGCTATAAGTCTACAACATCTCCTGTGACTCTTGGTAACATTGTCATTTAATATTAACCTAAAGAAAGGTCACTGACTCTGATCTAGATGCCAGTTTTCTTTCTTTTTAACCCACATGAACACCAATGCAAGTTTATTGGGAATGAGGAAGGGAGGATACTGGTAATTCTAGACAGCTAATGAAGAGCATCAAGAAGGACTTAACTGTAATTTCCTTAAAAAGAGGTGTGGTGATGGTCTTCTAAGTTGCTGGGACATGGTAATGGATCAATGTGTGGATTAGTTTTAGTTACACCATACTGTATCAGCTCTGGAGAGTTGCATTGTTAGGAGGAGATATGAGCCCAGAGATCCTTCCTTACACTACTGACCAGAGAACCAAAGACAGCTCTTGCATTGCTTTTTATGGCCCCTTCCCTGAATCTTTACCTAAGCAGTTTCTATACCCTCTTTTCACCCTTCTCCCCCTCTGAAGTGGTAGCCCTAACTGGTATTTAGCAAATCAGGAAATGGATTTATTTGAGTCCCAGAGCTGTCAGGTTTGGCAGTTGGGATAGCCCTCCAATGTAGCAAATTAGGGGACCCCCAGTGTGTATTAGTTTTTCCATTTGTCTAACAACTGAGTATAGGGAAGGAATTATCGGCACCTGGATAGATGTGAAGGAGACATAAAGGCAAGAGTTATTAACAGCATTATCCTAGGCAGAGCACCAGATGATGCCAGAATAGAGGGTACTTTAAAAGCATTAGCAGTCCAAGCCATTGGAACTCTGTAACAGGCTCACAAGAGCATCAGGCCACTGAACTCCTTTTTTATTTCCTCTGGCTTCTGAGGATGGACTTGAGAGCGATGAACCAAGAGTCAGCTTTCAAGCATGTTTACTGTCTTAGCTGGCTTCTGGACACACAGAGAATCAATTTAACCATCCATTTGAAAACAGTAGTGGGCTTTTTATCTCTACTGCAGGTAGATGTTGCAATGTTGAATTATATCAAGCTCACGATATCTTATGTCTGGATTTTCATGGGGAAGCTGGGCTCTGTTCATCATACAAGTCTTTGATTTTAGGGTTACCTCTTCAGAGTGAGGAGGGCACAGTAAGTAATGGGATTACTTATGGATAGAGATCCTCCAACATTGTGTTTCCTAAGGGTTAATTTTGTTCAGTATCTAAGTCACTGCCAGTGTTACAGACCACGGGAAGGTGGATCCACCCTAAACTTCGATAATGAGAGAGGAAGAATAGCTATGCCGTTAATGAGACAGTGCACTTTTCTTTCTCAGGATTCTCCCTCTGTCCAGTTAATACGGTGCCACCATGAGGCTCTGTTGATCTGAGTCAGAGCTCAGAAAGGTCAACATTTCCCACTTTCTTCTGTCTTTTTTTTTTTTTTTTTTTTTTTTTTTTGGATGCTGGCCAGGGTCTACATATCCCTTTTCTGGTCTGGTACTATTTTGGCTTCTTTACTGATTCTCCTTATCATGTGACTGCTTGTCTGTCTTGTGGCTAACCTCCATGCCAGTTTAACTCAAACCTCATGCCTTTTCATTTTCTTTTCTTTCATTCTCTTCTGCTAGTGATCCACATTTACAACTTGCTGTCCTGCTGCTCTGGGCTTTCAAAATCTAATAAAATGGTTCTTGAGCTTTAAAAGAAAGGGAGGGAGTTTGCTAAGAAGAAGGGCATAAAGCTTCAAGACAATATTTAGGACAATGAATTTAACAGTTTGAAGTTTTGACTATACCATTTATCTGTCATTGTATGATGTCATTTTTATTATTTTGTTTTATTTATTTTTTGAGGCAGGGTCTCACTGTGTAGCCCTGGCTGGTTGAGAACCTGTGTAGATCAGTCTGGTTTTGAGCTCACAGAGATTGACCTACTTCTGCCTCCCAAGTGCTGGAATTAAACATGTATTCCACCATGTCCTACCCTGATGTCATTTTTTTATGTCAACTTCCTTTTAAAATCATTTTATGAAGACATACGTTGTTTTCTATAGATAAAAGTTTTATGTTCTGTTGTTTCTTCAATATTTTTTTTCAAGAAGAAGCCTCTTTTTACAGAACAATAGACCAATACAAATAGTTATTTGACCCCTAAGGGGTTGTGCTACCCACACGTTGAAAACCACTGTTAGATTCTTTCTCTTTAGTAAAACTCATGCCAGTTTAAGGACTATATTTCTTCAATAGTCAAGGTCTGTCATCCTCTTGCTTCAATGAGAAGGTCCTCTAGTACTTTAGGAAAGAAAGATGTTAAGAGATTCTTGGACAGGAGTAGTGTTGACAGAACTTTCTGTCCTGCCCAGTCCCACAGCCAGTTAGTACCAAATAAACACACAGAGGCTTATATTAATTATAGACCATTTGGCCTATTGCACATGGTTCTTATTGGCTAGCTCTCTCTTAATTATTAACCCATCTCAATTAAACTCTGTATCTCCACGTGGTCTTGGTTTATCAGTGATGCCCAGATCTCTTGCTTCCTTGGCAGCTACATGGTGTCTACTTGACTCTGCCTACTACCTTTCTCTCTCCCTGTTTGGATTTCCCACTTGGATACATCCTGCCTGTTCATTGGCCGAAACAGCTTAATTTATCAACCAACAAGAGAAAAGTATATTCACAGTATCCAGAAAAACATTGCTCAACAGAGTAGTGTTAAAAATTTAGAAAATGCAGAATGCATGGAAATTTAGGAAAAACTAGGTTAAAAATTGTTACTCTCTTCTTTTCCAGTTGGTCTGAGCACTCTAAGAAAGTCTGTAGAATGAACACACCACCATTTGCTCAATTGTCCTCTTTTCTTGAGGTTTTGAGAATGAAAAGCAAAATAGAACAAGGACTATAAGTAAGGAATACAGTCCATTTATTATTATTATTATTATTATTATTATTATTATTATTATTTTACATATTGATCCCAGTTCCCCCTCCCTCCCTCCTTTCCATGACCCCTGACACCCTCCCATCCCATTTCCCCCTCCTACTCCACACGGAGGGTGATGCCTTCCAGGAGGGGTCATCTAAATCTGTCAAGTCATTTGGAGTAGGGACTAGGCCCTCCCTCCTGCCTCTAGACTAAGGGAGTATCCCTCCATGGGGAATGTGCTCCCAAAGTCCTTTCGTGCACCATACAGTACACTACTTAATGTATAAGGCTTGAAGCATGGTTCAAGTTTTGGAAATTACACTCACTTCAGGCAGTCTGGGAAGATGTGAGCCTTCCCTTCCACGAGACACTTCTGGTTCTCTCTGTGAGGACACAGAAGCAAGGGGAGATCAGATTAATGGCTGTTTTGCTTTTAGAAGTATGGGGTAGTTACATGGGCAGTGAAGTTGGGACTTCTCACTTACGCTTTGCTCTCCACAGTATTTATTATAAAACTCTGTGGATGGCAGGATAGCTCAACACTTCCTTTTTTTCCCCATTTTTTTCATTATTAAGATTTCCCTCTTATTAAGGAAAAACAACTATGTTGTATTTGCTACCATTTCCCTAGCATTGTTTGTGTTTGTGTCTCGGCCTCTCTCTCTCTCTCTCTCTCTCTCTCTCTCTCTCTCTCTCTCTCTCTCTCTGTGTGTGTGTGTGTGTGTGTGTGTGTGTGTGTGTGTGTGTTAGTAAAAGTTTCAAATAGTACAGCCCTTTCTTTTCTTTTATGTAGAATCCTGTTCTGACTTTTTTCAGGGGAACAAAACCCGTGACTTTGAGAGACATGAAGCTATGAAGTTATTATTCTAACCATAGGCTTATTTTTAACAGCCTTCCCACTCTTAGCATGACTTGAATAGCATCAGAGAAGAGGAGACTGATGAGCTCAAGTGCAATGAGGGACCAGCATGGATTTCATACTTTCATGAATATTCCTGCTTGATTCATTACCTAAGTTTGTTAGTCTTTGGATACATGGGTATGGGTAGATTTAGGAAAAGTAGATGTTTTAGCAAATTTTCTCATTTTATAGCTGCTTCCTTTAGGAGAATTTTCCTTTAGGAAAATTTTGAGATCAGATTAAGGAAAGTAATCATCTTTCCTACAGGATTTCTCATTGTGAAGGATTACTTTGAAAATATAGATCAAGATAAAATTTATAGTTAAAAAATTAGAAAGTTAAAAATATTGTATGGTTTTATTATATATATATATATGTGTGTGTGTGTATGTGTGTGTGTGTGTGTGTGTGCTCTTGCACGTGTGTGTGTGTGTGTGTGTGTGTGTGCATGCATAGTATATGTTTATATGGTATAGGTATATGTGGAGGAGAGAGTTCATTTCAAGGTTATGTTCCTCTGTTGTTCCCCACCTTAATTCTTGAAATAAGGTTCTTATTGGAACTCACTTATATGACCAGAATAGGTGGCTAGCATGCCTCAGAGATCAGAGCCTCCTGTCTGATCTCGCCAGTGTTGGCTTTACAGGCATACCCTGCCTTAGCCAACTTTTTCATGGATGCTGGGTAACCAAACTCAAGTCTTCTTGCCTGTGTGCAAGTAGGCTACCAATACATTCATCTCCCTGCACCTCAAAGGTATATTTTTTAAATATAGAAAATGTAAGTACATTTACAACATTACAGGACATTTGTGTTTAGGTTGAAATAGTTAAGTAGTCATGGATAATTTGTTGTAATCTAAACTATGGTTACTATGTTGTACAAATTATATCTCCAGCATAATAATCACATACCTGATGATTCCAACCCTGATCAACATCTTCCTAAGTTGACCACGATCTAAAAGTGGTGACTCTACTGTTTCCATTACTTTGACAACTTTTGATTGCATATGTAAATAAGATTATACAGTTGGGTCATCTAAATTTTCTTTTTTCTTTTTTGAAAATGGCAGGATTTTATTCATTCATAAGGCTAAATAATAAGACATCTTTGGGATAGCTTTTCCTTGTACTGATTATTTTTCTTTGCTGTGAGAAACTTCACATGAAGAATATTCCATCTAACAGTAGAACACACATTCCTTTCTAACACACCTAGAACTTTGTATATGATGGATGGTCTGTTACGTGACAAAAATACATTTTAACAACGTAGAAACCAATCATGCAAATATTTTTACCAAACACAAGAGGATGAAAATACAAATCATCAATACAAGGAAAACTGTAAAAAATTACAGACAAGTGGGGGGAAAGGGCTTCTGAACAACCATTGAGGTAAAGATGTAATCCCAGGTAACTGTATAGCTTGAGACAAGACAAATGAAAACATTGTACCAAACCTTATGGAAGCATCAAGAACAGCTCCGAAGGAAGCTATGGATGCCTAAAGGGAGGAAACAACTTTATATCTCAACTCAGCTCCAAAAGAAGAGCAAAGTAAGACCACAAGTTTAGTTTTATTTGACTTTTATGCATTTTAACTAAAATTTCATTACATCACTTTTCCTTTCCTCCAGCCCATCCCAAATTTCTTCCCCAGACTTACCATGCTCCCCCTGCAATTTTCAAATTAATGGCCTCTTCTTGCTCTATTACTATTATTATGTATTTGTTTGCACAGATATGGTTCAGCACTGACCATTTTGTATTGGTTGGACAGCCAACAAGGTGACTCATCTCCAGGAGAGTCTAACTCCTCCTCTCTCAGCAGTCATCAGATGCCTGTCCAGAGGTGTGACCCCAGGGTGATTTACCCCTTCTACATTAGCACATCTAGTGATGGTGTCGTTGTTTAAGTCTTGTTTATGGGGCCCTTTCTAAGAAAAGCCATGCACAGCATATTTTCTGATATCCTAGGTTTTACAGTCTGTCTTTCCCTATCCCATAATGCTTCCTGAGCCATAGATGCAAGATCTGTGATGTAGATGTGTCTGTTGGGTCTGGGCTTTCCATGATTTTTTGATCTTTGCTTTGTGTCCAATGGTAAATTTATGTGGTGGTGATCTCCATTTGCTATTAAGAGAACCCTCTTCGAGGAGGGATGGTAGTGACACTTATCTGCAAGCATAATCATAATGTCTACAATTTAGTAATGGAATATGCTAGTATATAAAGGGGTAGTAGTGGATTTTCTTTTAAGATCCAGGATCACACTAGTCTAGGGAAGTTGACTAGATTTCAGGTATGATTTCCTTCCTGTTAAGTGGTTCTTATGTCTAATGAGATGACTGTTGATTCTTGCCAATATGTGAGTGCCACTTACTACACCTTTACAGTATTGCCATGCTGGTCATTCTTGTTGTTCATAGGAGTCACAGACAGATAGGGCTATTAATTGCTTCCCTCCCTTGGTAGGTTGCATAGTATTTTCTGGTACTATGGAAGCTCGACCACAGGAAGAGGGCTTTCATGTTGAATAATCCAAACAAATCCTTGTGTCATGAGTGTGTGGTGTCTTCAGCAATAGGGGCTTATCCTCAACATCTGAGAGGAAACCAAGAAGCCCAGATTTATTAAAATTAAGGAACTAACTAATGTCAGAGTAGAAATAAATGGAACAGTATCCAGAAAAGGAATATTAACACTACAGTTGGTGTTTGGAATGGTAAATAGGCCATAAAGAAGAAATACAAGAGTTCAATAAACCCAGGAATCATGAGACAGCTTCAGTCATTGCCACAGAAAATAAAGCATCTTAAATATATACTGACAAATTAGATAACCATTCCTAAACCCAAGAGGACTGAGCTATGAAGAAACAAGAACTGAGATGAATACCTACTTTGAGGATTTGATCAGCGTCATGGTTTTAATGAGAATGGCCCCTATAGGTTCATGTATTTGAATGTTTGGTTCCCAGTTGGTGGACTATTTAGGAAGGATTAGAAAGTGTGGCCTTATTGGAGGGGATGCGTCACTGGGAATGGTCTTTGATGGTTCAAAAGCCCACACAGGGCCAAGGGCCAGTCTTGCTTTTTTTTTTTTTTCTTTTTTTTTTTGCTGTGGGTCAGGATCAGGATGTGAACTCTTGGCTGCTGTTGTAGTATCATGCCTTCCTGCCTGCCATCAGACTTGCTTGCCTTGGACATGGTGTCTTTTCACAGAGATAGAACAGTAGCTAAGACAATCAGGAATAAATTCTTTCATGATGATCTCTTTATACTCATTGTTAACCTGGGGAGATAAGCCCCATGGGCATATATGTGAGCAACTGGCAAGATTAAGTTAGATAGGGCATGGCTGTGAGGTGTCATTTAGGTTAATTAATGGAAAGACCCATTCTAAGTGTGAAGAACATCATTCTCTGGCTAAGGTCCTGAACAAAGGCTAGAGGTGAGTGCCAACATCCGTGCCTTTCTACCTCCTGATGGTAAATATATTAGATTCACAGCTTTCGGCTCCTCAGCCATGACTTCCTTACTATGATAGTCTGTACCTTCCACCTTTCAGACAAAATGGAAGTTGCTTCTTGTCATCATCATATTTGATTATAGCAGTAAGAAAAGAGACTAATACTTCTCCACTTCTCCTAACAAAGAAAAGCAAAGGGCCAGAGGCTTTTCTGGTGCATTGTGCTAAACCTTAAAAGCCTTATCAAACACTTTTAAAATATTGGAGAAGAAATACTCCCAAACAGCAAACACATCTTTTTTTTTTTTTGTGGCCAGCATGATGTCTATACCAAAGCTAGATATGAACAATATAAAGAGGATAATCATAGACCAATTGGTCTGATGAATATAGATGTTAAAAATCATCAGCAAAATATTTGAAAATCAAATTTAGTTGCACATTAAGAAGAGCAAGTTGGTTTTATTCCTGGAGTGCAATTAGTTTAATACACATTAATCAATACATGCTGTGTTCTATAAAAGCAGAGTGAGGTACAAGGGATAAATCTATCATGAATAATGATAAAGAAAACATTTAACCAAGCAGTGTACTTTCATGATAAACACTCTTAGCAATTCAAATATAAGGACAATTTACTGCCTCACATTAAAGACCATATCTGACAGCTGACATAATAATTAGTGGTTAAATAATTAGTGGTTAAATAGGAAGACTTTCTAAGATTAGGAATAGTAACAGATGTCCACTTTCTCAGCACTTAATCATAGTCCTGAAAGTTCTAGTCAGAGAAATTAAGCAAATAAAGTAATATAAGTCAGAGAGGAAGAATTGAAACTGACAGGTTGTATGATCATGTATGTAAACATCTCCAAAGACTCCACATAAAAACTTGTTAGAACATGTATTCTAAGTTCCATAGTTTTAGCATATAAAAATCAATGTACAAGATAAATTATATATATATGCATATATATATAATCTGAAAAGGGAGTTAAAGCAATTGCATTTACACAAACATGGAAAATAGCAGTTAGGAATAGATGTGACAGGTAGGTTGGTAGGCTTATCCCCTGGAAAATATAAGGCATTGAAGAAGAGATATTAAGGGGAGAGAGATCCTGTGTCCATGCCTGGGTAGTTAATATGTTAAAATAATCATTTTACCCCATACATTGTTAATGTAACATAACCTTTGTTAAAGTCTCAGTGGAAACAGAAAAATTCATGTAGATCCTCAAATGATCCTGATGCCATTGCAGTCTTAAGGAGAACAAAACTGCAAATGTGACATCTCCTGAATAAAAAATTCCATTATAAGGTTTTGTCAGTCAACACTGAATAATACAGTCATAAATACAGATGAGAGATGAGTGGACTGTGGATAACAAATTATTCCAAATGTGAATGGTTAACTACTCCATGGCAAAGATGCCAAGATAGCTTTTCTCTTCAGAACTTAGTGTTGAAAGAAGTGGATATCACATATGGAAAAGGATAAAATTGGATCTCTGTATTTTCCATACATACAGTATAATCAACTCAGAAGAGATTAAACACTTAAACAAAAGCCTTGGACCATGAAATTCCCTGGAAGTAGTATAGAAAATGGTTTGTGATATTTGTCCTGATACAATGAATTTCGGATCTTGCCTCAAGAACACAGTTATAATCAAACCAAGTAACCATAGACTCATAAATCATTAAAAAATTGCTTCAGTATTTTGTTAGTATGGTTTGTATTTGAAATTAGTATGGCAATATGTGAACATTTAATTTCATACTGAATGTGGGTTATGTTACATATGTTACATATGTTACATACTTTTGTGTAATTACTTTTTTACTGTTTAATAATATATATTATATTTAACTGAAGGATGTCTATATAAATTAATGAGACCAACTCAAAAAGGTAGTGCAAATAAAATGGCTACAGTGTTAAGTTTTTTTTTTCCATATCTGAAGGGCTCCTGTCAAATCTTATATAAAAGTCAAACATTCAGTGTTACTGTGTTATCATGCAATGTTTCCCCTCTAGGGACAACTTTGAGAAACAATTGGAAGGACAGAAATAGGAAGCAGCACAATTTCATAGCATTGATTTGGTACCTGGGTAAGTTGGAGAACCTTAAGAATTTGGGGAATAACTTTTAGAGTATGTCTCTGCTTGAAGATGATAGAACAGATTATATGCTTGTATTTCTCAGAATATCATTTGAAACTTTCTGTTGTCTGTATCCAAATCCAAACTCTCTATGATTTTCAGAAGATGTTTACAATGGGACTGTGAGACACCTCTCTCCCTGATGCTTCCATTTGTGTAATCTGATTTAGCATAGTCAAGAAGGCACAGCCACCCTTGATGGATGTGTCCGCAGAAAGAGATAACCTTTTAGGGCACTCTTGACAGTCTAATTACCAGCTACACATCATCACTTGCTTTGAGCTGTTTTCTGCTTTACAATTGCTAGCACTGTTCTGTATGGCATATCCTTACATCCACTAAGGACTGGGTATGCAGCAGAATGGGTATACAACCAATGAAAGGGGCATGCATGTAGGAAAATAATGCACCAACATAATAAGCTTAAATTTACGTGCTGTGTGGTGTAAGCAATGCCAGCCTGTAAACATTCAGTGAAAGGAAAGGCAAGGAGATGAAGCAATTGGAGACTGTTAAGAAAGAACTGTTCCTTGAGTAAAATTGGACAGAGGTGGAGTCTGGAATAGCTTTCTTGAGCAAATACAGAAAGAATACTTATCTTGAAACAATAAATAGAGCCCTAGTCCTGTAGACTTGACAGGAAAAGTGACCAATATTCAGTTGGAAAGACGGTTTAATACAAACTTAACAAGCAATAATTAGGTCCTGACGACTCCTGGAATGTGTTTTGAGATAATTTAATACCATGAGGTCAAGTGCTATTTTGATTAATGTATAACTGAAACAACTATCAACATGCTTTTAAAGCTCAGACACATTCTGACTCTGTTTTTCAGTATTTCAAATTTTCAGTTCTTTCTACCATTTACATATCTTATTTATGAGTTTCTTACCTTTCTGGAAACTATCATGTATCCTCAGCTTGCAATTTGTTTCTGTGTTCATCTACATTTTTCTCTTTATACTTTAAAATCTCTCATTGGTCACATTTGATGTTTTGTGTTTTCCATCTGGTGCTTTTAATGTAAATTCCCACCTCATTCTTTAAATTCTGCAATTTCTTTTTATGGGGTATTTCAAGCTTATTTCCTGAGAGAGCATTTTATTTCTACTTTAGTTTTGATAGTAACATCATAGTTTTGCATCCTCTGGGAAGGGACTCTGGTATACTGTGGTGGTTTCCTTGGATACACCAATAAAGGTAGGACAAGTTCTAAGATAGAGAAGAAAAGTAACACAAATGTCTATTGCAGTCTTGGTCCAGGGCTGGGTTTTTGGAATACATTGTTTTATTTAGTCATCAAATTAAAGGAAGTGAATGATGGTCCCCACTTGACTATGGATGATCTTACAGTTTGAATTATTTTAATACAGCAAAAATATCTAGAAACCAAATATCTAATGAGTTTCTTACACTCTAAAAATCTACAATTCTTAGTATATTAAATAAAAGTATCATTGTATACTGGGGGAATGTGCTGGGTGGCATTGCTGTGCAATTACCATGTGGTTAGCACTGCTTTAGGATGCTATCCTTTGTTTTTTTTCATAACTATAGAAATTTCTTTGGCACCTGGTTGTGGAGGTAAGAAATCCCGACATCTGAGAAGGGCCTTCTCTTTGAGTCAGAACATAGCAGATAACATGTAAAACTGGATGGAAATTGGGCTGAACTCAAGCTTTCATCAGTAGCCACCTCAGCCCCCTCCAACACTACTACTAACTCATTCATGATGGTGAGCCCTGTGACCCACAAGTCTTATAAAGGTTCTACTTCTAGACACTGTCAGGATGTGTGGGAATGCAGACATACTTAACAGCCACAGTACTATTATGCTTTACTTTCTGTATTGGATTAGATTGAGTGCATAGTAGAACATTAAATTCTAAGCTTATTTGCACAATCTTAGATAAACCCATGCTTCAGAAAATGTACAATTATAAGAAATTTAGAAGAACGGGACTCTGTAGGAGGAGCTGAGTGAATAGAAAGTATCACTTATTAAATATCACATAACTGCTAGGTCTTACTAACTAATAATCCTGATTATCAACAAATGAGACAATTGCTACTTATTTACAAAGAAAAATGCAAAGCAACAGTAATACTACTAGTAATAAGAGCATGCGATCCTTAAGGGTCTGTCTCAAAGACCTGTAGTCAAATATGTATGTTATTCCTATTTGGTATATAAGATTTGGTTCTTACATTTCTCTGATTTCCTAATGTGATGCCTTTCCTTTTTATTTACCCATTTTTTTTTGAAAGGCTGAACAAAAAAATGTGAATGAAAAATGTATCTAGTTAGATGATTGTTATCTGACGAATCAAAATAATGTCTCTTAATCTCTCAGTTCACACATGCTGGGTGTATTTTGTTTAGGAAGTAGTTCCTTTGAGGGTGAGATTATTTTTGAATGCCTACAGTTTTATAATATTAATCCCTAAGGAACATAGTGCAGGATTCAATATTTTTTCCTGCTAGCCTAAATAAATGACTTGTTACTAAAGTTTGTTATCTAAACATAGCAAAGATGTACTCTTCATTCAAGCCCCAGCTTGTACTTTTTAATGAAGTGTTCTTGGATAAACTCCAAATGAATGTGTTCACATTTGCATATCATAGATGAATTTCCCCCCTCTCCTGTGATAATTACCATATTTTTCTTCATGTGCTGAGTTGAATCCTATTGATAGTTACTGTTAGATGTGGATCTTGTCATGAAGACAGTTTTATTTATTTATATTTGTTCATTTCCTGGATACTTTCCCCCTAATAACTAGGTAAACAACGTTGGCCCAGTGACTAAACACATGTTGACTTCATCACCAAATTCCAGTTACAATCTGTTACTTGCTGTCTAAGCCAGAGTACTGCTCATAGGTCCAAAACATTTCTCCTCTGTCACCTTTACAAGAGCTGCCTCTGGGGTTGAGTTTGTATTTATGTTTATGGCTTATATTTTATTGATGTTATGGGAAAAACTGAACACAGGTAATATGCCCCCCTTTTCTCTTAAATTTGTATTCATTATAATCCAGTATAACTAAGAAATTCTTAATTTGTATGTGTAAGGAGTATGTTTTCCCCGCTGCTGTTCTGGTCCCACCGCCATGCCAGTCTCAAATAAAGCACAGAGACTCTGTATTTGATTTATTCTGTTGGCCAGGTACTAGTTTCTTATCGGCTAGCTCTTTCTTAATGATTAACCCATTTCTATTACTCTAAGTATTTCCACATGGTTCATCTTACTGGGTCCAGCGTGCTGTTCTCTCCAGTCTCCATGCTGACTCCTCCTTACTCCTTCCTCTTTCCTCCTGGTCTCCTAGCCCCACCTATCTTGCTTTCCTATTGGCCAACAGTGCTTTATTCATTAACCAATATGAGAAACATATATGCAGAATGACATCTCCCATCATGTATGTAAGAATATGATATGCCAGTTTTAGTGCCAATAGATAGAACTAACAATATATTATGATCTGGAATACTTGAACTCAGTATTACTCATTTCAATATGCTGCTAAACGTGCATGGTTGTATATACAGTATTTTCCATTCACAGTGTTTCTGCTTGATTTGCATTAGTATTTCTGTGTCACCAACTGAAAAAGAAGCTGTTGAGAATTGACTTATAGTTTTAACTTTTTTCCACTTGTAGATTTTCCTTGGGAAGTGCATGCTTTTAAAGTTTAAGGTATTTCTTTTCCCACTATTACGTTTTGTGGAATTTTTCCAGCTTAGTAATAGCTCTTTCAATCTTGGTTGTTACTGTATTTTTCTTCATTCTTTTTTCCCCTGGTTTTTTGAGACAGGATTTCTCTGTATTGTTTTCCAGCCTGTCCTGGAACTAGCGCTATAGACCAGGCTGGTCTTGAACTTACAGAGATCTGCCTGCCGAGTTCTGGGATTAAAGGCATGCACCGCCACTGCCCGGAGATACCATATTTTCTTACTCACTAACATCATATCTCTGCTTTGGGAAGAGCTGAGAGTTATCAGACAGATCTTAGAAATTCCTTAGGCCTGTGAATTATTAGTCTTAAACAGTCATTTGACAACAAATGATCATTCTATTGACTACTTCATCTTGTGAGGCTTGGTACTGGAAACCTGACTGGAGCAATGAGGGAATGAAGAAAGGAGTCACAGGGACACATGGTACTGGAAACCTGACTGGAGCAATGAGGGAATGAAGAAAGGAGTCACAGGGACACAAGTGCAGAAATGCTGGGGTCAAGTGTGCTGTCCTGCTCTGATGGGGGCACCCAACTGCAACCCAGAACCTCTGTGCTTCTATTTTATACATTCGAATGGAGCAGGTGGGTTTGTAGTATACAACAGAATCAGGAAGTGGGTTTATGGTATACAGCTGAATCAGGAGTCAGGTTTAGCTAATTCCTGGAAGGAAGTTGTCTCCTGCTGCAGCCATCCCTGGGGAGGAAGCTGCAGTTGATAACTTCTGCATACACTGTCAGCATTGGCAATGGGGCCAGCCTTTGGCATCTCTCTGAGCCTCACTCAGGGGAGGCTTGGATGCTCTTATAGTTCTACAGCACTGAAGGTTCTAGACTTGCCTGTGCTCCTACTAACAACACACATTCATTCAAGACTTCATCTTTTCCTTACTCATTGACTCAGATGTTCCTCCACTTCCTACATATGACCTTATAAGAAAATGGTTTGTCTGGGACCTGTCTTCCTCTGTTTGCAAAGAACCTGACCTATCATCCCAATATAGCCCCTGCCTTGTCCCTCTGGCCCTGCAGGCTTCTCTTGATAATCATTTCATACAGGAGAAGGGTCTAGCACTACACAGGTATTCACTAAATATAATTGAATAAATGAATAAAGGGGGTTTGAACTTATAAAGTTAGAAATCTCTGTGAAAGTGTTTGTCAAGATGATAAAAACAGTATCTTCAAAATATTTATTTCCTGGTACACTTTAAAATGGTCTTTAATGCTGGGTTTTTATCATTTGACAAGGCTTTTAATAGATAAGGGAAAGGAACCCAAGTTTTGTTATAGAATGATCTAAGATATTTATATTTTATTTTAGAAATATATTTTATTTATATTTCATTTGAAAAAGACAACTCTAGTGAGAAGACAAAGTATTTCAATATTGGACATGAGTAGATGAAAAAATAGAAATTATGGAAGAGACTTATAACTCTAGCTCGTTTCTGTTGTGTTTATTTGTCTTAAAGTTATAAAACCCTCAATAAAAAAGTCAACAATTTTGTAAATAATAATAATTGCTCTGTTACTGTTTTAGTAAGCCAATTGTTTCATATACTAATTATTTTAAGTAGTAAATTTGTTTCATTATTTAAAAGGCAGGTAATTTTCACAGTTTTTCAATTTATTAACACATTTTAAGGAAATATTTTATAAGCACCTTTTCCCAAAAGTTAGTATAAACAGGAAAGCGTGCAAAAATCTGCCTTAGTAGTTAGATTACTTTGGGTCTAGTGTTCTGTGGTATCACATTATAATTTATATTTGGAGCCACTCTAAAAGTTATGTCCACCAGTGGATATGAGCAAAACAGCAGAAACTTTCCACAGCTTGTTCTTAGTTGAAATTTTTCCCAGAGTTACTTGACTTGGAATGTTTGGTTGACTGTGGCAAAGCTGGTCTGCTTTTCACCATAAATGGTACAGACATGAGTCTTTTGAAAACAGTCAATGGAAAGTTCAGCTAATGTAAGAAACACACCAAGGAATAATTGCTTCCTTCCTTCCCTTTCCTTTTAAATTGGGTATTTCTGACATTTCTCAAGCTGTTGAGAATGGTTAACTTCCTCGTAACAACATCTAAATGCAGGAAAAGTCTCAAATGCTGACAAAGGGATTTGAACTGAGAGAAATAAAAAGTGAGATCACATTGGCCTCTAAGCATGGCTTTATTGGACTGAGGAGATGGCTGTGTTGGTAATATGCTTACCATGCAGTATAGACTGTTTAATGTGTATCACTAAATGATCTTTCAGGTCAAAAGAGGAGGCAGGCAGGTCTCTGTAAAGCAAGTAATGACAGGCAGGACTGTTAGACAGTGATACCCTGTCTCAAAATACAAAACAAAATAAGACAAAAAAGACTCCTGTAACTCCCAATAGCTTTTTTGCTTTTAACTATTCCTGCTGTTATACCTTTGCGTTGCCTTTTGGGACTCTAACAATTGAAGCCACATCCCCAAATTAAGCACTTAAAAATAGTTGCATTGGTCTCAGGGTCACAGTGCTTCATCAGAACAATAGAAATTATGACAGACGTTGATACCAGGAGTTGGGCATTTTTGTGAAAGGCCTGACCATGCTGGTTTTGTTTTGTTTTGGTTTTTTTTTTTTTTTTTTTTTTTTAAATATTGTCAAAGTTTTGGGGAATTTGGAATAAAAAATCAGTTGAACACTGGGACCTTATAGGCCATCTAATAGCAGCTTGGAAGACAGTAGTGCCAAGAACAGTTTAATTATGGAATGCTGAGAACAAGAGGTTTCAGAGGGAATCGATATTAGCACCTAGGGTAGAGCTCACTCATGTGATATTTTGGTAAAACATGCTGTTGATTTCTGCCCTTGTCCTAAGTATCTTCAGGTTCTATTGAAGAGTATTATATTAATTTCCTCATTTCCTTGGCAGAGGAGATTTCAAAACAGCGAGATGTTGGCTCTGTCATGTGGTGATTAATACTCACTCTTATGCAGGTCTAGGATGAAAAAGAGCAAGCTGTGTATCAGGAAATATAACACAGTTTGAAGAAGAGTAAAAGAATAAGGATATTGAATGTTGGAGTGAAGTTTAGACTCAAAAGATATGAGAAGATTAAAGAGAGACCTGTTCTGAAGTGTAGTAAAGGGAGGGGTACCATCAGGGCAAGACCCCACCCAGATAACCTTCCAACTTGTAAGAAAGAAAGAACTGATGAGTTTTCTATTTCTAAAAAAACAACAACATAAAAACTGTAGCAAGCCAGGCTCCATTTTAGTCTTGCAGTCAAAATTGGCATCGTGGTTTGATTTTATAGTCATGAAGGCCTCACAAATAAAGGGCTTATGTACTCTTTTGCTGCATTTCAGAAGAGCTTCTGAGGCCAGGGGTGCATGCATGCATGCTTGTGTGCATGTATACAAGGAGTGAGAGCAAGAGGGAATTTGTGCCTGTATAGAGGCCCTGAGAGGTCATTGCGTGAGGCTGTGAGAAGTAAAGCTTGAGTTGTACCAGAGCTTCCAAGGTGTTGAAAATGTGAAAATTGAGAGACATCAGCCAAGGAAATCTGCAGACAAGGAGTGGAACCAGTCCAAGAGAGATAAGTGTGTTGCAAGCAACAAAGCCAGAAGCAAAGAGCCATGCAAGTCCTTTGACATCAGTCATAGAGCTAGAACATCTTGACTTTTCCCTGAATTCCAGTTTTGCTTTGATCCAGTATTTTCCCACTGTTTCCTCATTCCTTCCTTTTGAAATGGTAACGTATATTCTGTGACACTATGTCGTTTGTTTTTATTTTGATTTTAGAGAGGGTGAGAGTTAAGGAATTTCCTTGACCCTCAAAAGAGACTTTGGCTTTTTAGACAGGTTGAGATTGTCAAAGACGATGGAGACTTGTTAAAGTTAGACTAGATCAATTCTGTGTTATGATACAGCTACAAGCCTATGGGGATCAGGGGGAGAAACGTTGTGGTGTAAGAAAGAATGGCCCCAATAGGCTCATATGTTTGAATGCTTGGTTGCAAACTGTTGGTGGAACTGTTTGGGAAGGATTGGGTGTGGCCTTACTGAAGGAGGTATATCACTAGGGGCAGGCTTTGATGTTTCAAACATCTTGTGCCATTTTCAGTGTCCTTTTCTCTGCCTCATGCTTGTGGATTGACACATCACCTCTCAGCTCTTCCTATTGTCATGCTTTTGCTTTGATGTAACCGACTCCAGTCCTCTGAAACCATAAGACTTAAAGTAAATGCTTTTCTTGATAAGTTCCCTCCCTAGGTCATGATGATTTATCACAACAATGAAAAGTAAGTAGGACAAACTATAAGATTCAAAACGGTGTGAGGGGCACCAGTGCATTTGAAGAACTTTGTCATTGTCTTTCTCCTGTGCCAGACTTTAGGGCAGGAGATGCTATTGTTCAATTGAATAAATTACATGTAATGTATTTCTCTGAGCCCCAGAGTGGCAGAGGCTAGCTGGAAGCACTTACTCCCCAAAGGCAAGGTGAGTATAGTTATAATGAGAAACACAGGTAAAGCAATGTCTATAATAGTTAGACACGTAATTGTCAGTACAGATTATGTGATTTTTTTTTCTCTTTTGATGGCATGGCATATATAGACTTTTGGGGCTGGCTAATCAATCATGGTGTTTTATCACAGCAATAGGAACCCCAAATAAGATGCCATGCAAATTTAAAGATATGAGTTCAGATTTCTGAGAACCCAAATGATATAGCAAATGGGCAATCTTTTTGTTGGGATGGCAGAGATAGGAAAATCCCAGGGGCATGATGGTCAGCCAGCCAGCCAATCTGTACATTCCATGTTCAGTGAGAGAACCTGTCTCAAAAATTAGGGTGGAGAGTCATCAAGAAAGATCTGTGGCCAGTGCACATGTCTTATATGTGTACAAACATACACAAACACATTCGTACATAAGACGTGTAGACAGAAGTTTCCATCCTGCCCAGTCCCTCAGCTGTAACTTGCTTAATTATAAACTGTTTGGGCTATTGCTCAAGCTTATCACTAACAAACTCTTACACCTTAAATTAACCCATAATTCTTATCTATGTTTAGCTACTTGGCTTGATACCTTTTCTCAGAAAGGCATTTTCATCTTGCTTCCTCTGTGTCTGGTCAACAACTGACTCTCTGCCTTTCCTCTTCCCAGAATTCTCCTAATCTCCTAGTCTGATAGCCCTGTTTATACTTGTTGCCTGGCTACTGGCCAGTCAGCATTTTATTAAAACAATATGAGTGACAATACTTTACAGTGAATGAGAACATTATCCCACATCACATACATAAAAAGAGGAGTGTGTAAAATTATGCAAATATAAAGAAATTACTTCTTGGTAACAAATGACATTTTCAATATGAACCTCTTTACTTGACATGGAAACATAGACTGCATGCTACTTCCTTTCAGGCATGAAAGTTGAAATGTTTTCATCATCTATGATCTGAGCACAATCTAGTTACATTATATTACCCTGCCATACCCTTATGTGCAATAAGCCTTATATATCCATCAGCCTAATTTCAACTCCTGGCTCAGTGTGCCCTGTGTCATATGCCGACACTCTAAATTTCTTATGGCAGAATAACCTGAGATCTATTTGCACAGCAGTTATACTGTCTTTTGTTTTCTCTTAGGGCAAAATACATTTTAATAATTTCAATAATTGTTGCAAACTCCATTTACTCTAAAACTTCTTATTTCCTACCTTATTATCTACAAGAGATCTTACTTCATTTATGATGATGAGAATAAAATTTATCCTCAGCTTCCTTCAGTGAAAACCAGAAACTCCGTGTCTGCTATTGTCCCTCCTTTCAGCCCTGTCCCACATTAAGAGGAAGTCTGATCATCCTACACTAATGCCTGCATCTGAGTTTTGGTTTCCATGTCCTTGTCAGTTAGGTTCTCTGCTTTGCCTTTTATCTTAGGTAAACCGTTGGTCTGGGGCTCATTTTCACCATCACAATGAATGATTGATTGCACAACCTTCAACAGCAACCCTTTTCCTTGTGCCTTTGATCTCACTCAATGGCTCTCCTGTCAAGTCAGTTGCATGTAAAGACTCCAGAGCCATCTGGGAGACATGGTTCTCTTCCCCTCCATAGATTCAACCTATCCCATGTTTTTCCGATAATGCCTTCTAATGTACTTGCTCCTTTAAATACCCTTACACCAGGCAGATTTTTAAAAAATACCTAATTCAACAAGGCTGGCTTCTGAATCACAGTTGTTATTTCTTTCTCTCTCTCTCTCTCTCTCTCTCTCTCTCTCTATATATATATATATATATATATATATATATATATATATATATATAACATATGACAAATGACCTGCTTCTCTTTTACTTAAGCTCTTTTACTGCTTCTAGAACACAGAAGATGCAGACAAAACTTCTCTCTGTAGATTGTATCATCTACATCTCCCTCCTCTGTGTGTATTTGAAGCCTTGCTGCATTCACACTATCCATAAGCACTAATCATTCTACTTTTCCTATCTAGTGAAGGAAAGACATCCTGCTTCCTCTTGCTCATGGGTGACACCATGTTTCTCGACTGTCAGTGACATAATCCAAGAACTACATTCAAGTGTAAGTCTTGCAGAAAAATTAGAATCACATAAAAAGGTCATATGCCTCCTGGAGTGTTAGAACATTTAGTTGGTTATGGGAAGGGAAATACCTGCCCCATGTACTCGTAACTCATTCCAGGGTAGCTAGTTTCTATATGAGAGTCAGATTGTGTTGTGCACTTGTGGTACGTATTTCATAGACTTAAAGAGTGGATGTCAGGAAACACAAGTTCACTGCCAGGGTTAAATCTCCCATGGTTCAGATAGAATGACTAGAATTAATTATTATTAATGATTAATCTAGAAAATTTACGATATCAGAAAGAGGCACAGGTTCTGAGTATTCAATGATCTAAGAATGAGAATCCAATGAAAGGGAGTTCTGACCCACTGTCTTTCTCATGTACTACTTCCATGTACTATGTGGGATGATACTTTATTTACTTTATTTATGGGAGAGGCTGTCACCATTTTTCAGTTTTGTTTTTCAGTGAATGAAGAGGCAAAATGAAAGGTTATGACATGACTGTGGTGCTTGAGTTTTCAAAGCCAAGTGAAGCAGCCACATCGTCTACTTCCTATGCTGCCTGCTCCCATGGGATCCGTTTAACATTTAACACTATTGTGGTCACAATGTGTACTCTTTCCATATGACTGACGTGTGACTTTGTGGGAAAAATGACTAGCCGAGGATTTGACTTTCAGCTGCTTTTCACAATGCAGCCCTCTGCTCAGCTGCTACAGTGACCTGTTCTGGGTTATTTTGGGATGCATCCCAGAGCCATACGGATAGACTCGTCTGCAATCTTCTTTCACAGTTCTATGCCCTTCATCATCATTCCAGTATTTCTAATGTTATCTGACTCAGAAAATCCACATTGTAATTTTCTTGCACAGTAATGCCTAGGGAGTTTTGGTTCCCATGTTTGAAGTGGTGTTTATTGTTGTTTTTTTTTGGGGGGTGGTTCCTGCTAAGAGTTTGGAAACCCCTAAGAAATATTTGGGTGTATGTGCTGGTGTTCATTTTTGATGATGAATCTCAGACCTCCATTTTCCCATCTCATAAATATGTGCACCAGTCAGGATTAGACTGACTGGCTTGGTGTGAATGGGTTTGTCTTCTTTCCTGTAGCCAGACTTTCTGTGTGCACTTGAGGTTGCTTACTACATGCGATCCTGGAATAACTAAGTGAGGAGCCAATTATTTTACTCAGAATGTACATATGTGAATAGATAGCAGGTAGATGTCCTGGAATTCCTTCCTAGGCTATTCTGTTTATCAGTTGGGCTCTCTCCTAGCTTGGGATGAGAAAGGTAAGAGAAAAGTAAAGATAGTTCTAGGAAAGAAGAGGTTAATGTCAATTCATCCTACAAACTGGGCCTACTGTAGCTAAATCATATACCCACGCATTGGAGTCAGAAAGTTCTCAAGCTACCCTGGATGATATTATGAAACTGCAATGTCCATCTCTTCTTTTTACATTCAGTGGTTAATACTCTGGGACTAAATTATTTAGGGCAATCCCTACAGGTGTCTAGGAAATAGTATGCACAGAATACCAATTACCTAAGGAAGAACAATAATTGGTGACACACAGCATGGTAGTAGTAATGAGTATGTTTAAAATCCAAATTGTTATGAGAACTTTTAACCTCTGCAGACATGGCTCTCACAATGTAAGCCTTTGTTGTGTTTGTTTTGGGCTTTGAAGCTAAGTTATGCCCTAAAATTCAAAAGCTCTTGATCTTTCCTATTTTCCTTTATTGGTTTACTTTCATTCAGTCAAAAGTACCTTATTTGATATATATTTATTCTGCTTCTGCAAAATGTAGGTTGAATTGTCTATAGTAGCGCTTCTCAACTTTTCTAATGATGTGATCCTTTAATACAGTTCCTCATGTTGTGGTGATACCCCCAACCACAAAATTATTTTATTGCTTCTTCATAACTCTACTTTAGCTACTGTTACGAATTGTAATTTAAATATATAATATGCAGGATATCTGATATGTGACATTCAAAGGAGTCATGACTCAAAGGTTGAGAACCAGTGGTCTTCCATTCTTACCAATTTGAAGTTTCAAAAAAAAAAATAGGCAAATGAAAGCAACACGTATTCTTCACAGGTATATTGTTTTAATGTCTGTTTCATTGCAGTGTAATGTATATGCAACATGGAAAATAGGTATCAGAAACATTCAGTCTACCAGGCCCCACAATGACCTTAGCTGACTGTTTTTGTTGTATCTGTGTCTTTTAAGCTGAGAGTAGCAGCATCCATCTGACTGGAGACTCGAGATACTGGGTATTCAGAGATTCTTTTCAGGATGCTTATATTACATGAAGCTGCAACAAGAGTTTTTTTTTAATATGTTTAGTTTACATCTTTGTAAAGTATGAGAAGTAGCAAATGATTATGGAATAATCACTACTAAACAATTAAGGAGTAAAGGTAGGCAAGAATCATACGAGTGGAGTATGTTCCTTTTATTTAACCTGGTGACTCAAAGTGGTTTGTGCTTGAAGTAACTCAATGCCCTGTGAGCAAGTAAAGCTTCATAAACAGTTGCTGAATTGCAGCCGTCAGTACACAGCAGGCAAGGGAATCATCTCACGAAGTCCACGGCATGCACAGGCCCCTCTTCCCCAGCAGACTGGCCAGGTAGCGTTCTCTTCTGTGTGATCATAGTATGACTAGAGAACCAGGCCACTGAGAGATTAGAGCATTTCATTCGATATTAACATGTTTATGAAGAGTCATTTTCATAAACACAAGCCATGCTCTTTTTTTGTGGCTTCACTTACTGTAGAGGTGTAGCATGGGAGAAGTTAAAGGACTTTAGCCGCAGTGTAGGCTTGCAGTCTTCATGTTGCAAAGCTTCTTTCCTGAGTGTGGGCTTCTGCAGCTCTGTGGAAGTTCTCAGTTTTATCCAGTGTCTCCCTGGGAGAAATAAAAGAAAACAGCTCTAACCTACTATTGAGGACTAGTTTTCTTGAGATGTTTTTTTTTTCCTGTCTTGTAAAGGGAGATGAGAAAAAGCCTTGAGAAGTGACAATGTGGGAGCCAATGCCTGGCTTTATTTCCCTTCTCAGTGACCACACTGTCCCTCACACACTGGGGACACTGTAAGTCACTTTATATGTAAAGTCAAAGGACTCCTTGTGTAGGGTCTCAACGTGTCTAGTGTTACTGTTGCCTAAAGCAATTTAAGGAGGCAATAAATGAATGATTCTGACCATCTTCTATTTATGTAGCCGATGTAGAGTGACCGGGTTGTAAAGGGAAAAGCACTCAGAGTCAAAGGCCCTTGTGTTTAAAGTAAAATTTCACTACTCAACTAACTTCAGTGTTCGCATCTATAAAATAGTATCATGCAGCCTCTAAGGGACCAAAACACATTTATGGATTCTGTGAAAGATCTCAAAGGAAGAAGATTGAATCAGGAAATAGTCTGGTACATCTATCTAGAAAGTTAATATTTGATCCAAGAGTAATTAAGAAACATAGGCAAGGATCAATTATATATTATAATCCTTAATACAGAGTTTTTCATGGGATACTGTCTTAGTTATGCATGTCTGTGTATGTGTGGGTTGTTGTTCTCTTTCAAGTATCCTCTAAAGAGAATAAAACAAATTTATTTTTGTACACACTGAAAAGCAGATTTTGCTGTTCTCTTTCTGGATAATATGACATTTATTTAAAAGGTCTTCTATTTACCAGTCACTGCTGCTATTTGGTTCCATAACAACCTCACTAATTATCTGAGAAAGCCAAATGTGATCTGGGCTTTCTTGGCAAAGGGATATTGACTTTCATTAAGGCTGAATTGCAATACAGACCTTTAAGCCTTTATCTGCATTCCATTAATTGGCATGTGATTTGGGAAAGTGGCTATTAATTATACAGAAGATGGTGAGTGAATAGAAAGAATTGTTCAAAGACAAACCGTGCTTAAACCTGACCGTGTCCTCAAGCATTATACACTTCATCTGGCAGCCATTAATTTGCCTAAGTGTTTGGAATCAGCTACAGCAAGGGGTTTTAAAGGGCACATCTAGAAATGACATTAAGGCTTAGATTTTTTTCATTTAATTTAATGCTAAGCCATTTTTATTAAGTTTGCATGACTGCTTGGTTGAAGTCACAAGAAAGGAGCACGTATAATGTACTATGAAAAAAAAATCTCAAGAAATTACAGATTGGTTTATATGAATTAAATCTCCTTCCATAAGGATATTGGCTGACCTTTTAAAGTCCATTGCCAGTTAAAATAGTATGTTTCTTAAGTATAATGTCCCACAAAGAGTCAGTCCTCACACCTATTGTGCGATTTCAATAAGTCAATGGTGTCTTGTTAAAGATATACTATTTGGAAATCGACATTGTGCTTTCACTTTCACTCAAATGATATACTTTAATAAACCCATACATAGAAATAGCTAAAAATTAACATGCAATAAACCTGATTGAGTCCTCACTTTTCAATTTTATCTGTATAATGAGAGCTGTTACATTTGGCCATGCATTTTCAAGTTTGGCCTTTTAAAAAGTGTTCTCCAAAGTTTTAATCGACACCTAATGGTCTCTGTATGAAGTACAATGTAGCTTTTAAGTGTAGGTACCTAATGCATAGTGATCACACCCATGTAATTGTTATAGCCATTATCTACTGAAAGAATTAACATATTCTCTGATAGCCATTTTGCAATGCTCAATTAGTCGTTTCTAACTGTAATAACCCTGCTATTCTGTACCCCATTAAAATCAATTCTCTTTTCCAACTGCACCTCTGTGCCTGTTAACTGTCCTCTTGGCATCACATTCTTCCTAGAAGAGTGCTCTTGTGCAGGCCATCCAACTTGCGGCTTCTATGAGATCACCTTCTTACTTTCTCTATGTGAGGGAGATCATGTTGCATCTGTCTGTCTCTGTGGCCTGTTTATCAGTGTGTGTATGAATGCGTGCACACATACATCTGTTTGTGTGGGTAGATATTCGTGTGTGAGTATGTGTGTATGTGGAAGCCAGACAGATTTCAACTTCAAGTGTCATTCCTCAGGAATCATATGCCTTTTTATTGGTGGAAGGGTCTCTCATGGGCTTGCAATTTGTCAAGTAGAATGGGCTGGATGACCAAGGACCCAGAGATTACCCTTTTTCCACTTCCCTAGCACTGGGATTATAAAAGTGCATTACCATACCCTACTTTCTGGTTTTATGAGTTCTAGGGAATTGAACCCATGCATTGTGCTTGCATTTCATAGCAAACACTTTTCAACTGCAATCTTCCCCTTTAAAAGAAAAATAGTCCCATGTAATTGTGTGACTTATCTGTATAATTTCCACTGTTAAATCCATTTTTTCTTAATGCAATTCAGCAAACTGACATTGAATATTGAGTGCAAACTGCACTGTGGTATTTTAGACCGTTTAAAAGAAAGGAAGGAGCTTCTACTCTTAAAAGTTACCCTGGGAAAGGAGGACAGAGGGTTTTCTAGCTCCATCTGTAGTACGACAGGTGTTCAGTCACGTGATGAGACTGTGTTCACATTGGTTTTCTTGAAATTCTGTTACAACTGTGTCTGTGGAGGAGAGGCATTTCTCACAATTCCATGGATCTCAGCAACTGAGAAGCAAACATAGTTGTTTCTGTTAAACGGTGAGCACTCTTTCACAACCAACCCCTCCCCCCAGTTGAATGGGCCACTGTGAGGTTAGAACATTTTCCTGAGACTTGTTAGATGCAAAGAACAGTGGATGTTTTCCAAAGCAAGGGAGCAGAATTCTCCACTTTAATCCGGAAAGTATGGTTTGTTAGTGCAAATTTCCTAGCAGTACTCCAGATTTTCCAATTATGTCAGACTCTTCAGTAGAGCCCATGACCCTGCATTTTACCTGGTTTGGGGTATCATTAACCATTGACTTAAATTTCCAGAATTTTAGATAGTGGATTATTTTTATGAATATTTTGTAGTTAATGGACGTGATATTAAGTCAGTGTTGGTATATGCTTCTCAGCATTATTATCTGTAGGTCAGTGAACATTGTTTTGATAGGGTCTTTGTTTTCTACAAAATAATAAGAATAAGAAAATGTATCTGTGCTTAAATGCACACAAAGAGGCAGACAGACAGATGACACACAAACACAAAGTTGAGAGAGAGTATAGGTAGAGTTAAATAAGTGGGTGCAAATTTGGAACCAATTTCTGAAATCAACATAAATGCTGCTATACTTAAAGTGGGTTTATACGATTTCCATTATTAATGCAGTGATTTCTTCATTAATGGTTAATGATGAGGCATTACTTAGTATAATTAAATGGATCATGTTTTATGATGCATATTTTCTTCAACTAAGCATTAGCTAATTGTCATTAAGTCATTAAGTATACTGATTGCACATCACACTCATTTTCTTGCTCTTTACAGGCATTTAATTTGAAATACTTCCTGAGTTCTTTACTTCGGAGTGGTCTTGAGCTTAAATGAAAGTTCTTTTCTTCTCTTCAAAATTTAATTTATTTTTTTCATAAAGAATATGAAATTTCAAAGTACACTATAAGCGGTTTTGCAAGATATGACTAGAAAATATATTCTTTACCATCTTAAGCACTTTCATCTTTATTCAGTTACACTCATTTTGGTAAAGAACCCATTAATGCTATTTCTGTAGCAGTTGAAGGTCAGCCAGAAATATAAGCTTGAGCACAATGTTGTACTTTACTTAATACTTTAGGTCAGTTTCTGTTGAGTCAAGAAGAATATCAGAACTTTTCAACTCAAACTAGGGGATCATTGTGCATGTTATTTATTTGTAGGCTAAATAGAATGTACACTTCCTTTTTATTGAGTTCCTCTGATACTTTGATCAATTTTTTAACAAGGGTTTTTGCCATATGCTGTCTGCTTGTAAGAATTCCTCCCTTCCATTTTTGTGTGTTATGTCTTTCTCATCCTTTAGGTTTTTGTTGAAGGACTTCTTAGCTCATCTTGTCTTTACTAGCATGTTCAATGTAGGACTCCATCTCAGCTTTTTGTTTGCTGCTTTCTGAATACTTATCTCACTTATAATCACATGGCTGTTTACTTACTGCTTGTATGTCTTTACCACTGTATTGAAAGCAACTTGAATGTATCTGGCATGTAAACATTTGCATAGAACATTGAAGAATATCTGACCTACCCAAAGGATGACTATTGGGGGAAATGAAATTTACACAGCATGCTAATGTGAAATATAATGCCTTTACCTGCTCAGTAGCAAGGAACAGATGAGTCTTAGTACCAGCTTAACTTTCATTTAAACCATATAAGTAGAATTGATGAATTGGACCAAAGGATAGATATTTTGGCTTGTGTTGTTTTCTGAGATGGTTGCACTTTCCCCATCCTCGTGTATGTAATTTGGTTAAATGCCATTTTCTTTCTATAATTTTGAGTATACTTTTTTGTTTTTTCACAAAAGAAGATTTCTGAGTACAATTTGATTAATAATGTCACAATCTACTTTAAATTTTAAAAACATGCTACCAGAAAGCATATTATGATTTGAATTTCATAAGTGCCAAACCTGACGAAGTATTCAGTGGCATTAGAGATAAAAAGGTGTTATTGTGCCCAATTCTAAATTATGTAGTTAAATGTCAACTGAAATGCCTCTATTAGATAGTTAGGGATTTTTGGTGGTGAGCCTAGCCATTAATGGCTGAGCCATCTCTCCAGCCCTGGATCAGTTATTCATAAAGGTAGAAGGTTAAAATTGACTACCATTTGCACTTAGACATATATGCTTATCAAATTCCTTGGTATCCTATTTTAAAAATGCAAGAAAACATTTTGGGAAAATTAAAATACATTTTAATTTAGAGGGCATGTGTTTGATGGTTACACCTCAAGAGGTAAAAGAAAGAGATTCCCAGATATTCTGTTCTTTATAACATAATACGATAGAAATAACTTTGTATGTACTTGATCTTCATGATAACAATATTTTTATTATATTTCAAATGTGGTGCAATTTTACAGTGAATGATCATTTTTAAATACATCACTTAATTAGTCAAAACAGTGTGAATCATTTTATTTAAATATTTGAATGAATAATAAAAATATGGACTTAATTTCTAATTTTATTGTCACATACAGTTTATTTAGTTTTGTACATTTTCTAATCATTGGGTAACAAGACTAACATCATAAAACTAAATGCTGTTGTTTAATTTTTTTATTTCATCACATTTCTAAGGAATAATGTAGGCATTTTGAACATATCTATCTAACAGTCACTTTGCAAAAGAGCTATGTTATCTATATTTTACAAATGAGAAAATTGTGTGCTCAAGTTATTAGCCCAAAGCTATATTGCTATAAAAGTAGTCCTGGGTTGGGTTGATGTGTTTTTAAATCCTAAGTTTTTTTTATTGTATCACATAGCTTCTAGAAAGCACCATCATCACATAAGATAATATTCAGACACATTCTCAGTGTAGATTGCATTTTTCCACTCAGTAAATCAGCAAGCATTTATAGGGGTTACAGGCACTATGGCTAGTTGAAAATTATCCATGAGCCTTGTCTCCAGGGACCTCATTGTGTAAAGTCAGATTGTTGCTGGCAGCTGTGAATTTCTATACATGCTTTGGCTCTACTGGGACTTCAGCAATGCTATTTTACACATTGCTTCATCTCTAGTTAATTCAAGTGTGAATGGCTTACTTCCCCTAGAGCAATCTTCAGTGAACCTTGTTTAACCAACATTTTACTAAATGGTTTTGGCAGGAGTCCAGAGTTTCCCTTATGAATCAGGTGGGAATTTCAACTGAGTTCTAGTAGGTGAGCAGACTTCTAGAACTACATGTTGTCTGACACCCTCAGAATATGTCAATTATTGAAAGTGACTAAATATATCATCTTCTATCAGCATATTAAAACCATTTCAGGCAATCTTTAGAATTCCCCACCCTGTCTTTAAGTCCTAAATGGAGTTATCTGACAGAAAGTCCTGGTGGTCCTTGATAATGTGCAGATGGAGTTCACTGTGCTTGGAGTGATTTTTCTGCCTTGGCAGATCTTACATTGTGTGTCTGGCTCGACATGCAATATGGTCAATCTCACTGCCAAACACATTTTCCACTATTCCCATCCCCTTCAGTTATGGTATCAGAAATCTTTTGGCCTCTATTATTTTTCTCAGTTCTTTGTTCTCTAAATCTTTGTATGATCATTTACCTCCTTTGACTCTGTTTTCACAGCGATTGTAAACACTCAATGGTCAGAGTTCATATCAGACACTCATTGGTTTTCTGCAGAAATATCCAGTTGTGTCTGCACACAAGTGGTATTTAATGGACTCAATCCTCGGGTATGGGTTAGCAGTTCCTAGGTAACATCAGTAGTAACTTAGCTTCTTTAGAGTTGAGACCTTGTGAGGCAAAAAGGGAAAGACTCCTTTAAAGAATAAGAAAGAATCCATAATAGGAGATGCCTACTTGTCAATCACAAGGCCACAAGGCCGAGAGCTAAGGATACAAACATTCCACTTGGAGTGAATCTTCAGTGCGAGAGTGTATCTTACATTTGATTTCATGCTTTAATTTTGATAATCCACTAAACTCGATTGATTCTTTTTATTTTTAAGAACTCAGGTTGAAATCCATTAAAAGCTTAATTGAACATGTAATGCACATATAGCACTCTTGTTAAGTGTGTGCACTGCTATTTTTCCATCTAGCCTAATTCCCTTTTTTGATTGTCACCACACCCTGTGCACTTTTTTGTTTAGTTCTAATAGATAATAAAGATTATCTGTGCTTAATTCCTTAAGTAACTCACTAATTAGGATACCATCTGTAATGTATACAAATATAGTTTTTACTGTCTTTTGGAGATCTAAGAAACAGGTATAACATATCATAGAGTAATAATTATTTTTTATTAATATATTACCAAGTAATAAAAATGATTCTTAGCACTGAATAATGTCTGTAGATGAAGGGATGTCTTTTTCAGGTCTGGGGTTAATAGTTATTTAGCTGTATAGCTATTTGAATATAGTTACTAGTTACTTGAATGAGAAATGTTCCTATAGACTCATGCATTTGTAAACTTATTACCATGTTTGTAGGGCTCTTTGGGAGAGTTATGTAACCGTTAGGAGGTTGACCTTGCTGGAGGAAGTACACCTCTGGGAGAGCTTTAAGAGTTTGTAGCCTTACTCCACTGCTTACTCCTCTCTCTGCTTCGTTTGTGTCTGAATACATGATCACTCAGCTTCTTGCTCTGGCCACCTGCTGGTTTGCCTACCCCACCATTATGGACTGTACCTCCTTAACTGTAAGCCTGATAAACTCTTTCTTAGCCCTGGAGTTTTTATCATAGCAATGAAAAGTAGCCAATACAGTAGTGTTCTAATCTCTGCCTTTAACAGGACTTTCCAGTTGAAGAGACCATCTTCTCTGTAGAGATAGTTGTCCTAAAATATGACACTCAGCCTTTTTCAAAAAGGGAGGAGATCTTTCTTTACCCAAGTATTTCCTTTGCTTTTGTATTTAAGAGTATGTCCACCCCATACCCCATTTATTTCAGCTTCAGCTAAAATTTTATTAATGATCTGGTCATTCCACTACCAAAGCCTTCTTGATAACCCCACTTACTAAACAGATTTTTAAGGTTTCAGAAAGATAAAAGGATGAGAAGCTATGAGCATGGAAAGGGGCTGACAGGAAGACATTGAATTTCTATCTCTAGAATGCTTTCCTTACTGATTTCAGTTTATAATATTTCAGGATGTGTGGAACAAATCCTATTTAATCCTCTCCACCTTCTTCTGCCGAGGGAAACATCCTGATCTTTTAATATAATATAAAACTCTTGATGGTAGTGGCCTCTCTTACTCCAGCAAGTATCCTAGTGTCTATTCCCAAAGTTCTCATCAGAGAAATCCAGATGGTCTACAGAGCTCCCAATGTCATCTCTGCTGTGCACGGGTGTTTGTGTGTCTGTGTCTAGATGAATATTAAAAAATGCCCAGTCCTCTCCCATATGCTCACCCAGAGTGCTCTCAAAATGAGACCTGTAGTAAATAAAGAGTGTGCAGAGAAGTGACACTGTGTTTGTCCAGAATTCCTTGCTCCCACCTGGTACCTCTTCCAGTACTTTCTGCTGCCTGTGCCTTGTCTCTGTACTTTCTTTCAACTCCTAACTGTCACTGGGCTTCTCTGGCCTCTTCAGCTTTCTCTGTTTCCTTTTATCAGCTTATTTTGACCCACTGATCAGCTCTTATGATGAGTTAGTATATCTCATGTTGTATCTCATGCCTTCTGTTGCTCTGATGCCTTGGTTGTAGTGGTCATAAAGTTCTCGGTGCTTTGATGGCTCCTTAAGTTAAGTGTGAGTTAATTTTTAGCTGTGGTGTTTATGAAATCTTCATTTCAATCTTCCCATCTCTGCTTATTATGCTTATTATGATAAGTCCTATCAGCTATGATTTATGATACATAAAACCACCTGGTTCTCAGAAACAACTTATTCTCTTTTATTTATTACACATTTTAATAAAGTTAGAAACTCTAGAGCCTCATGAATAGTCAACGCTTAGGTACCTCTATGTCCATATTCAAGTAAATGAACAACTTTGCTTCTTTCTATGTCTCTGAATTATATTTCCATGTAGCTAACTGCTTTCTGCATATAAAATTCTTATTCCTGTTCTAATGAATACAGAATGTTTTCCCTTTAAATTACTGCTGAATTTTATGGATACTTTTAGATGCAATTTACTTCATTCATGATTTGAAAATGATTATATACATTCTTACCCCTATATGTGCTATTGTTTGATTGCTGTTAGAAATTGTCAGTACTCTCTATTGTCCTTCTGTAAAGCCTCCTTTCCATAGTTTTTATATGCAGAGCCTTGATCAAGGGCCTCATTACTTCTCCTGTAAGAATGATGAGCTGGCTCTTCATGCTCGTTGCCAAGTGAGCACTTTCATAGTTATCTTTTAAAAATACGTTGCTCAGGATAAGGTACTTTTAAATTCAGACTCATTCAGTGTCTTGAAAAATAAAGCATAATCTATTTCTGCTTACTTTCTCAAGAAAAATTACCCAACTCCCCACAAAGCCTAAGTACTTGTAGTATTCCCTGAGCTGGCATTCTGTTTCACAACACCATGATTTCTTAGGTTGTGTCCGTGGCCTGGAATGCTCTGTTTTGGTCTGATTTGCAAAATCCCATCTGCCCTGGAATTTTATAGATTGACCTTTCCTCAATTTTCTGTAGTCATAAAACTATCTTATTATCTTAATATTACTTTATATAAAAAGTTCAGATTTCATCAAATGCATTTGAGGGCAAATCCTGTTTACCACTAAGTATGTTATTTTCTATTGAGTTCTTTTTTTTATTTGTTATTTAAATTGAAAACAATCTTATTTTATTCTAAGGGCTCTTAATTTCTGTGGATATGTTTGGGCAAGTCACTCCCGTGACAACAGGTTAGCTATACTCTGACCTTCCTTGCAAATAACCTACAAGGAATGGGATGTGCCCATCTGGGTGTGTAAATCATCAACACAGCACTGGGAAGTTAAATGGCTGTGGTGTGGAATTGTCCTGGCATAGTGATGCTGTGGGTTTTTACATGAGTTTGACTTGTCAGAAGAACAGTTATTCTATTTGAGAATATTGAAATATATGTTCATCTCCGCTCTTAACCTACAGCTGATAACTTTTGAACTGAGAATGCAAAACGGCAGAACCATTTGAACTGCCTTTAGTGAAACAAAAGCATTGTGACTGCAAAACAGCATCAAGACTGCCCAGTTCTTGCATTTCCCAGGACTGTCAAATGCAGATGGATAGGTGATACATTTGGAGATCTGCCTTTGCCAGCAGAGAGAGAGAGAGAGAGAGAGAGAGAGAGAGAGAGAGAGAGAGAGAGGGGGAGGAAGAAGGGAGGGAGGAAGGGAGGGAGGGAGGGAGAGAGTGAGCGAGAGTTCAGAGAATGAATTCAGTAGCAAAAAATAAAAAAAAAGAAAGAAAAAGAAAAAGAAAAACTGTGATCATGTTTCCTCCACTTGGTGTTGGGAAGAGCAGCAGCAGAAAGAGTCAAACCTTCTTCCTAGATACCAGGTGACCTTAGTGTATCCTTTGCTCTTTTCCTGTACCAAGAATCTAAATCAGCAATTTAAACCAAGATGCATATTATCAGAGCACACTGTGGGGAAGTAATGATACACATGCTGAGAACTTAAAATAGATGAGAGCTGTCCTGGGCTGTCTCTTTTGTCCTGGAACTTACCAACTGTTTACCCATTAGACAGTGGGATCCGGAGGGCAGAATGATTTGGGTTTCTTGTGGAAACTGTCTCCTAAAAACAGAAAAATCACTAATAAACCCAAGAAGATATATAGAAGATGTATTGGTTACTTCAGTGGTTGCGGAGACATTCCTGGCAAGAAACAACTTGGAATTTGTTTTGATGGGCATAAGGCCTATCTGGACAGTGGGCATGGTGGCAAAAACACTGAATGGCTGCTCACATTATGTCTGTACTCAGAAAGCACAGAGGGAGATATTGTTTGATTCTTTCCTCTTTTATTCATTTTAAGACTCAATGTACAGGTGGTCCCTTCCTCCTAACTTAAAACCATTGAGACACTGATATGTACACACTCAGAAGTATGTCTCATAGCTGATCTCAAATCCAGTCAGGTTGGTGATATAGAGTAGCCATTATAAAAGACATTTCAAAGATGAACGATATTTTTAAATACCAAGTAACCACAGTGGGATGACATAAAAGCATTGTGTGAATGCTGTATTTGAGATCAGCATTGAGATTTGAATTTTAGCAACTCTGAACCCAGCAGCCCTTTGTGCATATGATGCATCTCCATTGAAGAAGTAGAGTAGACATGCATCTGATGTCACCCAAAGCTGATTTAGATTTTTAGTATAATTTTAAAAATATGGATAGACAGTATAGAAACGTGTGCATGTGTGTGCGCGTACATGCTCGCATGCTCACACACACACACACAAGTGAAACATGCTCATTAACTATGGAGACAAATTTTAAGATGATATAGTGATTAAATAACTTATTAGTTATATACATCTCAGAGGCAATTACTTCCTCAAAGCAAGTTTTGTTTTGCTTTGGGAAAATTAAAGATTTTATAATACCAAGTTTGACTATAACCATAAAAGTGTTGGTAAAGTGGTTAAGACTACAATTTGAATTTAAAATAAGCCTTTTAAATGAATGTGGAAATACCAGACAATTTACTTGAGTTGGTTGGTCATTATGCCACTGTAGTCATAAGAGACTGAAACAGCATACTTCAGCAGAAAAAAAAATATGGTGGAGATAAATTTCTGAATGGGGATTTTAGCATGGAAGATGGAAAGAATCTACTTAGAACTTCTTTTCAAAAAATCTCAGGGTTTTTGTTTTGTTTTTATTTTTGTTTATTTTTTAGTTAGGTGGTATTGATTTTCCATTCAAACACAGCATTCTCCTAGAAAGTTCACATGTTCATTTCTTAAACAGAACTGTACTGTTCTATGAATTAAATGTTGAAATAATTTATTCTTAGGTGTACATGTAGTCATGAAGGTGTTGATATTTTCTCTCCTTTGAATTCTTTAAGAGCTTTCTGGTGTGTGTGTGTGTGTGTGTGTGTGTGTTATCTCACCTGGACATAGCTGAAGATATGGAATATACTTGATAATTTATTTTAAGCTTGAAATTATGGCTCACCTCTCAAGTAAAACTGAAATTATTTAGTTTGTGTTTATTAACTATATAAGAGGTCATAGGTGCCCATTAGTGTCATATTATCAATAGAAAAACTATCAGTAAGCAGTGTAAATAAAATGCTATTATATGAATATATTTTGAGGCCACTTCTTGCTATTTTTCTCAGGGCAGTCTTCACTCAAACTATCTTTCTAATCCAGTCAGGTTCACACACTCATCTAGGCTAGAATTAATTTAATAAGGGAAATTACATTGAAATATTAAACTCATGAATAAACTCTTAAAAGATGACCCCCTCCTAGAAGGCATCACCCTACATGTGGAGTGGGAAGGGAGTGGGAGGGGAGGGTGGTCGGGGGCATGAGATGGGAGAGAGGGGAAAGGGAGGGAGGGACGGAGAGAGGAGGGAGAGGGAACTGGGATCGATATGTAAAATAAACAATAAGTCTAGACAGACACACACTCATCTCCTGCCATCCAAAATCCACAGTTTAGCTTCACTCTTAGTATTGCTATACAGTGAATTTGGCCAAAAGTAAAATGATGTGTTTTAGTATCTTACAAAGCTTTTCACTTCCTACAACACCCTCTATGTACACTTCTTCACCTCCTATCCCCCAGTCTGGAAACTCCCTTGCATATCTTGGATGAATCCCACTTGGATGTTCTTTTATGTACATTGGTGGTCTCTATTTGTTACTATTTTGTCAAACACATTAGCATCTATGTTCATGAGAGGCGATGATCTGTAGTTAGCTTATCTTTTAATAGGATTTAAATGCTTCACATATTCTTATTTTCACTGATGGATTTACCACAATTGTTAGGTTCTTTATTATGCATGCTGTATTCAGGTGATAGAAATTCACTCTTTAATAGCGCCCCTACCCCATGTCTCACTCTGTACTTTGATGTTTTTTCCTGGTCTGAAAGAAACTCACCAATTAACTGTTCTAAAACTGTTGTCTTAGTTTTCTTTATAATCATACAGTGTTTACAAATATAGGAGAAATAAGGAATATGTCTTTGTGTACCATATGTTCAATGCATACTTGCACAAATTCCTGAAATCATGTTACCTTTTGGTGAAAATGGAATAATGTCTTAAAAACAATTTTATATAATTTGATCAAAATTTTCATATTGGACTGTATTCTTTTGGACAGTGCTGAGCTACATTTAAATTCAAAAGGTCTTGAGTAACTACTATATTTAATAGGTTCCTTTCATTGTCTCTTACCAATGTATATTAGCATATCATCAAATTTGAATGGAATAGAAGAGAAGGAAGCATTTCAATTGTGATATCTACATCAGCTTAAATATGGAATCAAATCAGTGTGTTCCTAGCAAGTCATAGAACACCAATACAGTTAGGGTTGATCAGACCATACCTGTTTTTATTTAATTTTCTAGTTAAGTATAATTATATCATTTCCCCTCCCCTCTCTTATTATTCCCATATCCTCCACACCCCTGCTTCCTACCAAATTTATGGGGCTGCTTCTCTTTTAATAATTGTTTTTACATATACACATAAAAAAAGCAAAACTACTGAGGTCCATTCTTGTTTCCTATGTGTATATGATTCCAGAGTACTGTATAGCCAATTAGAGGGCTCATTTTCCCTCTCTCAGCAGTTGTTAATTGCTTGTAGCTCTTTAAGTATGAACCCCTGTGAGATTGTCCTATCGCAGGTTCATTGTCTGTGTTAGAATTGTTCAGGCCTTATTAAGGCAGCCAAGTTGTTGAGAGATCATGTCTGTAGGTCCCCATCACAGCAGAACTTCTGGTCCTCTGATCTGGCCCCTACTCCCATGATATTCTATGAGTGTTAGGTGTAGGAGTTGTGCTGTAAATAAATCTACAGCCCTGAGTACACCTCAATCAATTGATCTCTGCATTTGACCAGTTTCGGCTTTATTTAATGGTCTCGATCTGCTGCAGAAAGAAGTTTCTTTGTTGAAGGGAGAGAGAGATACCATGCTTACCAGTGGATAGAAGGATAAGTACCAAGAATGCAGTTAGGAACTATACTGGTTTAGAAAAGTAGTGAATATTATGGTAATTTCTTCATGTTGCTTCTGGTTAAAAAAAGGTAAATAGGAATACAATTATTTTGTAAAAATAAGTAACAATTATTAAAGGTCCTAGTGTACTTGGAAATTTCATTCTTATTTATTCTTAATTATTATTAGCATACCTCTACAAGAGTAGTTTCCCCCCCCCAAAAAAAAACTAGGCTAGAAGGATAAAAATGCCTATGTTGATGTAATTTACATTTAAAAACTAATCTACTAACCTAACTTCATGTACAGCCAAAGTGAAAAAGTGTGAGTTATTTGGAATTGTGCTAGTTTTCATCATGAAACTGATATGTAAATTACTATTAATATTTTCACCCTGGTTATTCTCAGCCCATATTCTGCATTATCGTAGACTCATACCTTTTGCCATAGGTGAAATTCTGCTGCCTGTACATGAAGGTGATTGTCTGATTGGCTTCCGTCTGTGTCCATTTGCTGTTTCTTGGAAGAATCCCAAGACTCTGCTTTCCATGCCTAGGAATTCAGCATAAACACTATAAGGCTCATGGTGGGAAGAAATAGACTTATTTTCTTTAAACTTGTTTTAATGGGTCTCAAAATTCCATAACAGTTTTTCATTTTAAAATATCGATTTTAAAGACTAATAACTTAAAACTCTCTCTCTCTCTCTCTCTCTCTCTCTCTCTCTCTCTCTCTCTCTCTCTCTCTCTCTCTCCACACACACACACACACACACACACACCAAATAAATATATAAATAAGTAATAAGAGGTCCACAAAACATGGTTTAGTTTTGAAGTTTTACAGCTCATCGCTATCACTAATCAGTCTATTTTATTATTAAACCTAAGTAGCCAATGTAGACAAATGGCTCTGAAACCTTCCTCCACCAAGTAGGACAGGTGCCTTGCAATAGAGGTAATACATATTAGCCTTCTGTGCTTTCTGGGCAGATTTGGTGACCTTGCTCATGTTCCATGCTGCAAAACGACACAGAAGAGCATAGTCAAAGAAGCTATAGACACACGTAGGCTTGCTTGGGGCTGTGCCAACAGTGGCTACATCACCAATTAGGAACTAGAGTTCTTTATGTCCTGGGAAGAGCTTCACTTAGAACTTCATGGTGCATTTCAGCAGATTTTTACCTCAGTTGTGACTTTGGTTGGGGCAAAGGTAACCACCATTCCTTTACAGTACCAGTACCATCAATTTTACAGACATTCTGGAGGGGCAGTTGCATAGGTTTGTCAGCTGGACGGTTTAGTGGCAGGATACAGCTTAACGTCCCAGAAGTATGGTCCTACTAGCAATCCCATCTCCACAGGTGACTTTGCATCCCTAGAACCAAGGCATTTGGGCACTTGTCTCCAGCATGTTTTCAAGATTCCAACCAGCTATGGGCACAAATGCTACTGTGTGGGGATTGTAGCCAATTGTCTTGATGTAAATGTTGACTAATAATTCCCCCTGTAATGAGATGCAAAACAAACATGAATGTTTTTCAATAGTTGGAATGTGGCATACTCATTGCCTTTGTTAGATCACACAGTCACATTTCTATACACCTGCTGCTATGCTTCTAAATGGCTCTGTCGATGTTTTCATTCCCTTGGCTTGCTTTTTGTTTTTGAATGACTGGCCCTGTCTATCTTTTAAAACTTTTATGTCCAGTGCCCAACTTTGGGGTTCCTTTGCTTTAAAGATGAATACTATGAGGACTTCTCAGGTGACATTCTCACTCAAAATGTTCTGTCTGTGCTGTTCTTCAAAGGCTGCCTATCAGACGAATCAATTGTCATAAACGTGTGTGCAAGGGGGGTTGGTTTATATGACATGTGCCTGGTTGTTTCTAATTAGATTGTGAAGACTATGTGGTATATCAATGGCAGTTTGGGTTCTTGTCACCAAATCCATAATACAATGCGTGTTGGAGATGGATTATTCAGGCAGTGAGTTTTTCATGAGGGTGATGTGCTGTGTCAATGGGATTGTTGAATGCTGAAAGGATTATTTATCCTCTGTGTCTCTTGCTGACAGACAGGAGGCTTTCAAAGGCATGGTAGTTATAGTTTCCTATGTGTTATATTACGGCCAGGGTGTGCATTCAACCTTGATTCTCATAGACTATTTAGCTGAACGGTGAACTAACCTGGTTGTGCAAGCCTCAGCTATGCACAGTTACCTTCCTGAGCTTCAGGCCCTCCTAGGCACAGCCACAGCTGGGGAGGACTTAGTGCCACTGACCTTCCCTTGACCAGGGCTTTTTTCCACAGGAAACAAGGCTAGGTTCAGTACAAGGATGAATTAAAACAGTGTTTAATTTAAATAAGAGGGGAGCAGAGCAGGGCAGTGACCTCAGTAGACAAAAGCATTATGCTTTTAAAGTTTTTTTTCTGGACAATTTTATCTGTGTTTTCATTAGGGAGCACAATTAACAGGCAAAGCTTATGACTGGCCCTCAGCACTTCTTCAACACTTGGAACCTGTCCTCTTCCCAATACTTTTGGAGAGTAATCAATCACCTTATGAGATTGCATTAGTCAGTTTTTTAGTCTTATTGCTTAGTTTTGTGCAGACATCCAATTTAGGTATTAATTTATGCAAAGAGTGTCTTTATGGTGGTTCCATATTTATTTTCCTAAAGTTATTTATTTCTCTGTCTGGAATACACTCTGGAACATCCAAAAAATCCATTAATTGGACACTTTTCAGAATTTATATGACTCTTAAGTTGGCTTTATTATCCCTAGAGTTTGTGAAATTTGTTCAAATTGTAATTCCCAAGTGGCTAAAGTGCAGAGAAGTTGTGTGCTCAAGGAGGTTCTGTGTCACACTTACAATGAAAGTGATGAGCTCCTTAACCACACAACATGAAGTTGCCTATGAAGTGGCAAATCGTATATTAAACATGCTTGTTTTTATAATATTTGACAATTTTGCATATTTCAATATTGGTGACATAGTTTCATTTACTTTGAAATGTATAAATCCTCTGCAGTAGAAATGTGTGTTGGAACCTTTTCATTAATAATTATGGAATAATTTAAAAAGTAAATCTATGGCATATCTTGTTGTTTGGTTATTTATACTATTTTTATTCACTAATAATATCTGTTTAAATAAAGAGACAAAATGAGGTGAAAATAGGGTACTTGGTTAGTATAGGAATGAGAAACAAGAACACTGGGTCTGTGCCCCTTTGACATTAAAGGGAGGCAAGGGGCCTTAGAATGCCTGCATGATAGAGACCAAGCTGAGCATCCATTAGACACAATACCACAGTGTTATATTACACCTAGAATCCCAGATGGCTGTGTTTGGTGATTGCATCTATTTAAGGCTTCTGAGATACAGGTTAAGAGGGAGGTGCTGATGGAGAGAGGGTGATCTCCACAGAGGCCATGGGGCAGTGATGTACCAAATCCAAGGATGGCCATGACTTTCAGGAGACTGCTTTCATCTTCCAGCCAAGTGTGAACTGGGGCCCAGGAGCAGGATGGTGGTCTTGAGGGTTGAAAGAAACTCCAAAAGCTAGACAAACAAAGTCTTTGCTTGATACCCATTTGGTGTGGTGCTTTGGGAGTCTAAAGATATTTGGCACTTTGTCTGTATCCATGGGCTTGTATCCATGCTGTGCAGGCATGGAGCTTGGAGACATCTCAGTGAGTGTGTAACATGCTGCCTATTTCCAAACATTCTGGAAACTACCAGCTGCATGATGATTATACCCCTGCTGCTTTCCCACCTTTAAACTGAGGCCCCCTAACAAGCTAGTTTCTCCACTGCCATAGGCTTTCTTCAGTCATCAATGTTCCTACTGCCTCTCCTGTAGATCTTTAATAGTATGTGTCTCTTGAAGCAATAACTTTTATCGTGATGGTGGCAGCAACTGATAGGTGGTAGAAACAAGTAACTTTCTACCCTGCTTTCTCCAATGAGAAACTTTGACATGTTTTAACAACTTTTTTGTTTGTTTGTATGAAATCTTACCTCATATTTTTCTCTGTGAACACAGTTTACACTTCCTTTTTTGCTTTTGTTTCTTTTAGACGAACATCAGCAGGCTGAGATAAAAATGCTTCAGATAGTTTGTGACCTATATTTTGTTGTTCAATATAGAGCTTTGTAAAACATGTATTAAATATGTATTAAGACATATTTAAATGTGCTGGGCTAGGGGGTGGCTCAGTGGATAAAGTACTTACTACACAATCATGGAGACCTGAATATGAGTTCACAGACTGCATGTGAAGCTTTGAAGAGGATGAAATTCCTGTAATCTCAGCAAAGATGAGTTAGTCCTTGGAAGTCTAGGTCTGTCTAAGGCGGGGTATGTAGGAGTGGAAAGGTCTCAAATAAGATAAAAGATGAGAACAAACACTTAATCCTCCTCTGTGAGGTGAGATCCATAGGTACATATGTCCCCATACACATATTAACACACATATAGCACAACATACACACTTAAAGATTTTAAAGAAAGTGTCTTAAAGGTGTGCATACCTAGTGTCAACTGTGTTTCACACCAGACCTGCAGGAAATCACAGCAGTGATGTTTCTGTTCAATTTAGGAGATCTCTAGGAGAGGAGAAACTCAAGTCAAACTCTCTTGACTGAAGTATGCATGCTTCCTTTTTTGTGGGTGCTGTTTTCTGCTGGATGGCCAGGACTCCTAAATGCATGTCCACCGAGGTAGTCTTCAGAGGGACTTGCTGCCCTGTCCCTGAGGTGTACCTTTAAGTCCTCTTGTTCTTCCAACTTACAACATTCCAGCCCAACTATTGTTTTCTTTTTTTCACCTAATGGGAGGTTATGACTTCATAACCTTATGCAGCAAAAACAAAATTATATTCATCTAGGGGAAGTATAGTCTGCTCTTATTTACCAAAGGAATGTCTGCCTCTCCTTATTTTGTACCTTGCTATTTTAACAAGCAATCCTGACTGCTATTATTTACCTTAAAAGCACCCATATATTTCCAACCCTTAAACAGACTTAACAGTAACTGTAAAAGCTCTCCTCTAACACTGTGCTCCTCAGTCTCCCTAAGATTAGCCTGTAATGATGTTGTTTCCTGTCTTCAAACATTTTTTGTTATTTTGAAGAATTTTGTCAGGATTATGGGTCAAATGTATTTCTTGAACTTCTACTCTTCATGAAATCGCGTGACACCACAACTGGCCAGCCTTTTGGATATTGTGATCTTGTCACTTCTGTGTCTGTCTCCCCACTTGTTTAGTTCAAGTTTTTATTCCCTCATTTTTAGATCACTGCATTTTCCAGTTAACCTTGTGTCTTGTCTGTATCTATGTCCCTATTTTTATGTGTCATTTAGAAGAGCTTTTAAATGTACTGTAGTCACATTTAAACTAGTATTTTACACCTTGAAAATGGTCCTTATAATTACTATTATAATGGAAGTACTATCAAACATTGCCATATATTACAAAACTGTGCATATTTTTGCCAATTCTTCTCATGCATTTATCATCTCTGCAATTGACAGCACCAACTGCTCTTACCCATCAGCCCAGATATCGGAACCATCACCCTCTGCCTCCTCTCACTCTTTCCTCCCACTGATTATCTGATTGATCTGATATCTTCACTATTTTGATTCCATCACCTATCTGCCTATCTCCCCACTCATCATCCATCATCTTTAGTACAATACTTTATCCCTTTCTGTTTAGATCACTGCATTGTATAATTAATCTTGTGCCCTGCGCCCCAGATCCTTATAAAAATTTGCTCCGGAGAATAACAAGTGATTTGATATCTTTGGTAAAGTGTTTATTGGATATTCCATGTAAAACATTATGGAATTTAACTTTTCAAGCGTTTTTGTAGGTTTTCTTTATAAGCATTGCAGCATCTGCTTGCACAATGCCTAGAGTGTTTGTAGTTCTGATGCCACTGGCCCTACAAGAAATCTTGTTACTCTTCCCAAACCCTACGTGTTAGCAGTTATGCCATTTGAGTAGAAAAAACAGAAATTTTAGATATGCACTAAGAAACACACAAGGGAATAGGGATTGTGATTCTTTCCACTTAAAGTGATGGGCAGTAAATTTAAATTAGCATTCTGCCAAAGAGCATTAGAACATTCTGTTTCTGTGAATTATTGATGTTAGCAGTGTGTTGTGTATACTTTCTCTACATTGTTATTTTACAGAAAGTCTTATTAAAACACAAAGCTGGCATACCTACTTCTGAATATTATTACTAGTGTCTTGTTCATGCACCTCCTTCAGATGAAAGCCCCAACTCTGTTGTTCTTGGAGAAAGCCTTCAGTAACCCCGTGGTGTGCTGTTTCGTGCTGCTTCTCTGGCCTTCTCCATTAAGGATCACATACAAGATACATATTTAAAATGTGAAGATCCAAGAAGATGGTCTCTTGTGTAAAGTTACTAACAAGCAAACATGAAATATGGATAGGTAGCAATGGTATCTATGATTTAGCACTCCTACAGGGCGATGGTAGGCGAGTACAGGAGAATCCCTGGACTCTATAGGCCAGCTAGCCTGACATACACAGAAGAAAAACAACAAAAGAAACCTTTGTCTGAAGCAAGGTTTAAATACTTGATGTTGACCTCTGGCTTCCACATATACATGCTATGGCATGTGTGTACCCCAATTACTCCCATACACCTCACACACAAATAAGAAAATATATATTAGGAAGCTTATGGTGATTAATCAGTAAGCAGATGATAGCACAGTCTTTGCTAAGATGAGGGGTCATGACTAATGCTGATTCCTATGGTTGCACCTATACTTTCTTGCTGTCTTTCTACCACCATGGTTAATGCACCATAAATGCCCAACTAGCAATTGTTGGAGAGCTTTTAAAACTACTGATATTTTCACTTTTACTTGAATCACTGTTTTAAGAACATCAATGCAATTTGATCTTTCTTCAGTAAATGTGGGGAGAAAACAGACAGGCACATGAATTGCTTTTCCTGTCAGTTTCCATGGTAATGGAGCTTTCTATTTGTTTAGTCAGGAATGAGCACTAGCAGAGTCTTGTTTGTTTTCTTAGCACATGAATGCAAACACACACACACACACACACACAATACACATGTGAGCACACACACACACACGCACACAATACACATGTGAGCACACATACGTGTACACACATGAGGTTTTACTTTCTCAAATTTTACCAAATCTTGACTAAACCTTAATATTACTTTTTGTTCCAGTTAATTTGTCCTACCCCCTATGTTTCCTTCATCAGAGACAAAGACTCTAAACTCATATGTATGAGAAACCCTCATAGAATGAAAAAAGAGCAAATGTGTTATGATTTCAAGACTCAGAGCTTTCTTCAGGATTATCCAGACTTTTCTAATAGCTAGGATTTCAGTAAATTTAGAAGTAAGTCAGTCTCCATTTCTATTTTTACCTATTGTCTTGCCTTGTTATGTAAGTATGTGCCATCCACGGAAACAGACAAGATCTCAGCACCTTCCATTTATTTCAGCACCATTCCACACACAAGAGTGATTGGCTGTCAGTATTGTTTGTTATTTGGATAAACAAATTGAGTCATTTATACTGAGAAAATGGATTAAATTTGTCATCTGAAAGGAGGAGTTTTCTTTTCAAAATACTCCCCAGTGAGATCTGGATGCATTTGTTTATATGATTTACAGTATGATACAGGAAATGATTCTCTGCTCATAGGTCATAAATACCTATTTCTACGTACACCATCTTATTATTCTCAGCAACGTGAGTTTTCCCTGGCCATTCTTTGACTTTCTTTTTTAAGATTTTGTTTCATTATTTTTTAAGTGGTGTGTGTGTGTGTGTGTGTGTGTGTGTGTGTGTGTGTGTGTGTGTTTCCAGTTATGTACCTATGAGTGACAGTGCCCATAGATCACCCTAGACTGGAGTTCCTGAGTTGTGAACCTCCCAGCATAGTGTTGGGAACAGAATTCCAGACCTATGGAAAAGCAGATCATGCTCTTAACAAATGAGTCAATTTCCTCCCTTGTCCATGCTCTTTAACTTTTATGTTTGTGGGCCACATCACTCTATAGTACACCTACATAGTTAATGCATATTACTAATGTCATATTACCTTTAATTCATACAATAAGTAAGTTTTATGATGAGAACTTCTCTTGGGTTCTATGTCTAAACCTTTGTTTGGTTTGTGGATATTAGCACCAACCTGAAAGATATGCCCTAGATGGCAAATTACCAGTGATGCATCTGCTTACAATTGGTCCAGCACATTGAAGATGTACAAACGTCTCTGAAAGCAAGACCAGTTCTACTCTTTTTCTCTCTGCCAACAGCATCTGACCCTCTCCTCCTTTTCACTCTGTTCAATCAACTCATTTATCAGTTGCTTTGAAAAGTGCATTTCACTAGAGAGCAAAGTGATTAACTTAATGAATGATCTTGGTGTAGAATTTGATTCTTTCACCTTCAGGATCATTGTTCAAAAAAAAAAATGTTTCATGGAATCACATTATTTAAACATTGTTTCTTTAGCTTCCCTGTCACACAGAATGCATTTAAAATAGTGATCAGTGTCTTACATTGACTATAATGAATGAGTATTCTTTTGATTTTTGCCTTTTTGTCTCCCATTTTATAGAAGGATTCTGTGAACTTCCAGTAAAATGTATAATTTTATTTACTTGACATTCAATATATAAAACTATGTTTTATACGTGGTAAATGGCAGTATGAATTAAAATGACAATGTACTTGAGAATGTCTCCTTGAATGCCATTGCATATTCCCAGAGAAGAACTCTCAAAATTATTTAAAAGTGTCTTTTGACATGTCCAGGTCAGAAGGGTCTTTGATGTTGCATCCTTCCTTGAGTGGAGACTCTCTACTCAAGAACATTACATTTTGCGTTTAATTTTTGTTTTCTACACCTCTTGTAGAAAACAGAACAAGTGTCAGGTACTACAGGTATTTATAAACTGCATTATCAGGAGTCTGATAAGTAGTAAGAATTTATATGTATATGTGTGCAAAATTACACAAGGAAGCAGGAATCATGTGTGTACTTTGATTGCCTACTGTGTTGAAATTGCATTTTTTCCAGAGATTTACTTTTTAATTTACTTCCCCATGAAATTACTGTGAAGGTGGATATAACACAATAGTACTGTAAAAATAGGATAACTTTTGAATAAATAAAATATTTTTTAATGATAATTTGTTACTATTTAAAAGTGACGTGACCACCACTTAGAGGAGCCTAAACAATGCTGAGCATAGGTAAATCTTTGTACCTTATGCTTTCAGACTCATACACTGTTAGTAACATGTGTGTAGAGAGTGAGCCAAGGAAGCTGAATTCTCAGGTTATCATCACAATCTGTCTTTAGAGAGTGAGAGTGGCAATACAGAAATTAACACCTGAGCCTGCCTTGTGACACTCCACACCTCGCCCACGTCTTTAGTCAGTGTGCTGGTATAGTGTACAAGAGGACATGTGAATAGAGCAGAGATGAGCCTGGGCAGAAGGGACTGTTTTTTTTTTCTCCTCAGCAGTGGAACAGCAAATCTTACTTTGTTTTGAAAATAGTTCTTTAGAGGAGATACAGGTTTTTTGTTTTTTTTGTTTGTTTTTTTGCGGAGGGGGGGTATGTACAATTGTCTTATATTTTCCTAATACAAGGTGTGAATGGCACCACAGTTTCTGAATAGTGTATCCCTTCATATATGCCTTCAAGGTAAGGATTATAGGTTGATAGTAGAGATATTGTCTCACGAACAAGAGAGGGCCACAGGCACACATAGGCACTTAGATATAGTCAGGATCCACCTGATTGTTATTTATACCTCATTTTATTAACAACCCATGATGTCCCCTTCCTTCTCTGATGTGGCCAGAGTAACTCAAATGCTATCTTTCTGCTGTTGGCCCCTCCTCATCAGGCCCATGATTGTGCAAGCCTGTGACACCCTCCCTGTAGAACCCACAGAAGTCTAAATTATTTCCACATTAGACATAAACTGTCTTCAAGATTTTGTCCGGATTTACAATTCTAATTTAAGTGAACATGATACGATCTTCAAAAGTAATAATTTAGCGAAAGCAATTCAATACCAAAGCCCATTGGAAGAGTTTTTATTGCACTGAACCTTTACTTAATAAAACGAAGGAAAGGATCTTTTTGCTTAAAATATAAAGCAATTTGTTTGAAAGTGCTTTATTTCTAGGAAAAAAAATACTATACAGATCACAAACCAGTCTCTCACAGTGTGAAACAGCGAAGCTTCAGTGGCATCCTATTCCATTTTAACCCCTTTAAGGACACAATGTAAAATAATCTTAATGAATTGACGCTTATAAAATGTTTCCTATTGACATTTGAGAGAAATAATTTTCCTTTATGTGTATGGAAAATGAGTAAAAAGTCAGAAATTCTTTGCAATAGTACATAGCCTGAACACAAAATTAAGCAAAATATTAAAGTACCGTTCAGAAAGATGTGAGATAAGCATCTCTGGGTGGACCCCAACAGTTGCTTTTGGGATGGCTATGTGGACCCAGATGCTGGTAACAGAACAGTTCAATATGTAAATACTATTACAAAACATGGAACTTGGCCTTCTCACCTCCATTCTGATCTTGCCTGAGACCTTGGTGGGAATTAAGAGCACAGACTGGTGATTCAGTCAGACAAGAAATATTTAACTGGGTGAAGAATATTTTCATCTTGTTTCAGTCTTTGATAAACACCATGGAAATGAGAAGAGAGGTGTTATTTCAATTCCATCTTCAGACATAAGTCATCTAAGTTGAACAACTGTGCATAGGACCAAACTTGACTGGCAGTGCTAGCATGTGCTCAGTTTATAATTATGCTCAGTGGTTCAGCAAACATCTGATGAATGATTAATTCATGTGTGGCCTAAAGCAGCTTATGTACTAGAAAATGGAAACTTCCTCCCTTGGTAAGGTTTCTGATAAAATACATTTTTCTTCTCCAACCATGTGATAGTCATTTCCAGAGTATTCCACATGTGGAATTTTATTGCCATGGGCATCTTTAGTTATGGGGGATTCCTTTAATTTATCTCTGCACAAAGCAGAATCAACAGGAGGCAGCCATTTGGAACTGAAGTCAGGATCAGTGAAATCATTTCTAAGGAAATAATCCTTAGTTTGAGTGCTAATGAAATTAACCATGTCAATGTTTTAGCAAAGCACCTTCCAGGGAAAGAAGGGAATAGAAGGGAGTATAATATAAGGGAATATAATATTAAGGAAAGAAGCCATGGGAGCTAGGAAGACACATTGGGGGCGACTGGCTGAAGGAAGCAGAGTAGTGTGTCCAGACTGAAAACAAAAGGGTAGACTCTTCTAGGTTGGGGTCTGTAAAATTCCCATCACATGAGGCGCAGCCACTACATTTATGTGCATATATATATATATATGTATAGGTAAGTCTACATATAGAATCTATGGAGCCCATTTAGTTATGTCTGCTATGTACATGTGTTTAGGGCTGGCTGCTGGATAAATCACGGGGAAGTTCTTGCCTGAAAAAGGTGATTCTTCCTCCACCAGAAGCCACTGATAGCCTGTAGCTCTTCATCTATGTGCTGTCCTTGTGGTATTTGCTCCATCTGTGTTGGCATGATAGCTGGTGTTGAAATTATGCTGGTCATGTTTATGTGTGTCGTATTGTTGAGATTTCATTGGTGCAGCTTCTCTGACATGTCTGGAAGACACAATTTAGCAGAAGGTGTCCTGATCCTCTGAGCTCTCCAAATCTGTCCTCTCCCTCTTCCAGAATGTCTCCTGACCTGCACATGTAGGCATTGCATTGTGGATGGAAAGGTAACATGGGAGAGGCTGGAGAAGGAAGAGCGAGGACTTGAAATAAAGTTAATACAATATTTTTGTGAAATTCTAGAAAAAAAACCACCTAAAATTTAAAGAAAAGATGACATGATATTGGGAGGAGTTGACTGTAGATCTGGAAGGAGTTGGAGGGAAGTGTTATACTGGCAGTTGTGATCAAAATACATGGTAAGCATGTTTGAAATTCTCAAATAGTTAATAATAAATGCCATTTAAAAAGAAAAAAAATCCAACCATCCAAAACTATTTGCCTTTTAATGAATGAAACTGAGGGGTTAGACAAGAAAATGATGTTGTCATAGGCCATGCATACTGCTGCAACCAAATACCAGAAGGTGCACAGGTCATGGAAATAGAAACAGGCTTAGAGTTTGGAGGCCAGGGAACCTACGCCAAAGGCACAAACAGAAGTGTCCTCCAGTGAGCTCCTGAGTTTTGGTTGTCTTCAAGTGAGAGAGGCCAGGGAAACTCTCTGGGGTTTTCTTTGTATGGGCATCAGTTCCTTTCTAAGATCTCTCTGCCCTTATGGCCTAATCTTCTCCCTGAACTTCAACCTCCAAATTCCATCACAAGTGGGTGTTCAGGTTAAATACACAAATTAGAGGAGCATCTGTTGCACTTCACAGTTCTACCTCTAGTCAAGACATTGCAGTTCTACCTGTTGTTGAGGTTCATATACATACATACATACATACATACATACATACATACATACATACATATACATATACATATATATATATATACATACATACACACACATATATTGGAGGAAGCAAGAGCATTTTCATCTTGGGGACACACAGGTAAAGGATGGGTTGGCTCTGAAAACCAGGATAGTGTAGAAAAGAATTGATGTAAGGAAAATCTCTCACAGGTCCATGATGCCTTTCAACGAGGGCCACTCATATTTTATTTTTCTGCTAATTACAATCTCTGCAGGTTGTGACCTTTCAGGGATCATGCAAAGGCAGAAATTACTGCTTGCTCACAGCATCTCTTCTTAATTATTCATCCCCATTTTGACAAACATAGTATGTTGTTTGGTAAAGTATTAAAACCTAGCAGTGAAGTAATTAAGATGTACAGTGTACATTGCATTCACAGTAGTTAAACCCTAAGAAGATAATTGTGTCTGAAATAACTGTACTGCCTGCTTCAAACACTGGTAACAGGATTTCCTTGAACAGAATTTATTGTTTTATACCAGCAACAACTGTTATTATAGACTGTCAGGTGGGATCTATAAATAGCAGTGATATGTTTTAGTTTTAGTGATGCAAATGGATTTGTGCCTCCTAATTTGTGTGCCTAATTTGCCAATTTACATTCCTATAAGGAAATTATATTTAATAACCATGGTCTCAAACCAATTCTTTGAAAATGGGATCTGGTGGCTATTAAAATTGGGGAGCATTTTAATTAGGTTATGCTCTAAAACTTAATTCATTTTCAAAAATTGCCTTGTTTCTGAAAATTTACTAGGTTAATCTATTCAAATTTGAGCTAAACAGTGACAGGGTGAATTGAAATGCTTTAAATTTTTTATTCTGTTATCACCTTTTAAAAATGCTGACAAGTTTACATTTTTTGTTCATAATCTGAAGCATGGAAAGCATTCTTTTCCACAAGGGATGATTGTGTAAATACATGTGTGTGCATGTAGGTAAATTTAATTGAAATCCGATAGTAGTAGGGGACTTGGTGAACTCTTTCCTTGTGTCTATGCGTGTTATTATTGGGGAGTAGGGTCTTCACTCCCTAGGAGCACTGACTACATCTATATGTGTGCATGGGCTGTATACAATGTGAACATCCTGAACATTTTTTTTTAATTTAAATTTGAAACAAAGTGGTTTTACATGTCAGTCCCACTCCCCTCACCCTCTTATCCTCATCTATCACCACCAAACCCCAGCTCATCCCCTTTCTGCTCCCCAGGGAGAGTGAGGTCTTCCATGGGGAGTCTTCAAAGTCTGTCATATTATTTGGGGTAGGGTCTAGGCCATCCCCCATGTGTCTAGGCTGAGAAAGTAATACCCTCTGTGTAGGACGGGTTCCCAAAGTCCATTTGTATACTAGGGATAAATACTGATCCACTACCAGAGGCCCCATAGACACTGCCCTTTACTCCTAACTAACATCCACATTCAGGGGATCTGAGTTAGTTCTATGCTGGTTTCCCAGCTATCAGACTGGGGTATATGAGCTCCCACTTATTCAGGTCAGCTGAAGCTGTGGGTTTCTCCAGCCTGGTCTTGACCCCTTTGCTCATCACTCCTTCCTCTCTGTGACTGGATTCCAATAGATCAGCTAGTGTTTAGCTGTGGGTGTCTGCTTCTGCTTCCATCAGCTACTGGATGAAGGCTCCAGGATGGCATATAAAGTGGTCTCAATCTCATTATCATGGAAGGGCATTAAAGGTAGCCTCTCCACTGTCGCTTAGATTGTTAGTTGGGGTCATCTTTGTAGATCTCTGAACATTTCCCTAGTGCCAGATTTTTCTTTAAACCTATAATGGCTCCCTCTATTGTGGTATCTCTTTTCTTGTTCTCCTCTATTCTTTTCCTGACTCTTCCTGTTCCCTCATGCCTTCCTCTTCCCTCCTCTTCTCCCGGTCTCTTTCTCCTCACCCCCTCTCCCCTCCCTCCATGCTCCCAATTTGCTCAGGAGATTTTGTTCCTTTTTTCCCGGGGACCTTGTGTGTCTCTCTTAGGGTCCTCCTTGTTTCCTAGCTTTTCTGTCAGTGTGAATTATAGGCTGGTCATCCTTTGCTCTATGTCTAAAATCCATATATGAGTGAGTACATGCTGTGTTTGTCTTTTTGTGACTGGGCTACCTCACTCAGAATGGTTTCTTCTAGTTCTATCCATTTATCTGTGCTTTTCCGCTGAGTAGTATACTCCATTGTGTAAATGTACCATGTTTTCTCCATCCGTTCTTCAGTTGAGGGGCATCTAGGTTGCTTCCAGGTTCTGGTCATTACAAATAATGCTGCTGTGAACATAGTTGAACAATGTCTTTGTTATATGAATGTGCATCTTTTGGGTATATGCCTGAGTGGAATTACTAGATCTTGATGTATACTAATTCCCATTTTCCTGAGGAACTGCCATACTGATTTCCAAAGTGGATGTACAAGTTTGCGCTCCCACCGGCTGTGGAGGAGTATACCCCTTTCACCACATCCTCTCCAGCATAAACTGTCTTTGGTGTTTTTGATTTTAGCTATTCTGACAGGAGTAAGATGGTACCTCAGAGTTGTTTTGATTTGTATTTCCCTGATGGCTAAGGATGTTAAGCACTTTCTTAAGTGTCTTTCAGCCTTTTTAGATTTCTCCATTGAGAATTCTCTATTTAGTTCTGTACCTCACTTTTTAATTGGATTATTTGGTGTTGTGGTAACTGGCTTCTTGAGCTCTTTATATATTTTGGAAATCGGCCCTCTGTCAGATGTGGGGTTGGTGAATATCTTTTCCCATTCTGTAGGCTGTTGTTTTGTCTTGTTGACTGTGTTTTGTCTTACAGAAGCTTCTCAGTTTCAAGAGGTCCCATTTATTAATTGTCGATCTCAGTGTCTGTGCTACTGGTGTTATATCCTGAACATTTTTTATACAGTATTGTTAACACATTAATGGTTGGGTCATTCACCTCCATCAAACATGTGGCACTGTAAATGAGAAGATGAAATTACCTTCAGCTAAAGGTGTAACCTGATAAATTTGTAGCTTGATGATTCAGAGAGCCTAGATAACTGGTGAAGCACTGGGCAGATTCAAAGCTAATATTAGCCCTGTGTGTCATTCATGACTGAGTCCTTGATTTCCAGCATAGATGGTTAACTGCAGCATGGATATGGATTTGGAGTATATTTGTTGTGCCTCTGTAGTCTACTCCTTTTTGTGGTTCTTAGCTTTTTATATCATCTCTCCTTTTGCCCCAGACATGGATGTGAGATAGGTTAAGATAATAACAAGTATTTTCATTCTAAGTTGTTTATTGCTTCAATGATAGCCATCCCATATATTTGAGTATTGTCACACTTTTTCTAATATTTCATTAGGGTGTTATATGTGAAGTAAATCATTAGAGTGGAAGCACATTAAAGAGACATACTTTTTGCTTAGCTTCCCATAAGAAGAACTCTTCTGTGATACAATATACTTTTATTTCCCAAATGAGGAAGTGGGAGCAAATATCCACCCTAATCCTGGTAAGAGCATCTTCCATGAGGTTTATGAGAGAATTCTACTGATGTTCTGTCCCTTCATCTTCTCAGAAGCCATAGTTGAATAATGAGCAAGGATATTTAAAGAGCCCACTCTGAGGGCAGCAGAGGAGCCCCATAAGTTCCGGCAGATGACTGGGGATTTCACAGTTGGGTTGGCACGAAGGAGAGATGTTAGAGTTTCCACGAGGAATTTCAGAGATTTCAGTTCATCTATAAAATCTGTGAAAGGAGGAAGGAGTGGGAAAGGGATGCAATCTGACAGCCATTCAGACTTGACAGTTGTTGCCAGCCCAAGTAGAGGCTTAGAGCAGAGTGTGCCTTGGAGGTAGCCTGGATCTTGTGGCAATGCTCATTCATGCACTGGACCATCCAGAGAAGATTGTGCTATTGGCCCAAAAGCCAAGGCAGACTGCAGGAGGCTGTCTGCTAGCTACGTTCTACACAGATGGACATCTGGTGCACTCTTCAGTGTAATTCTGGCATTTCTGCTGATATGTACATAATATTTCAAGTGTTTTTAGCCATTTCAATTTTCTTCATCTATTTCTGTCTCCAACTACAGCACGTACTTACCTATTCTGTAAATGGCATGCCATATTCCCTTGTTTCGTTTTAAGTTTATCTATCTTCCACTTGACACAGTTCCAATTTTTCTAGTTGACACCCACAAAGCAGTGGCATTATGGGTAAGAAAAGAAACAACTGGGCACCTGTACCCATAGATGTGCTACTACCTCAAGACCAGTGAAACCTCAAGAATAGTAAAATTGATGAATGCTTCCAGATAGGTTTTTGTAATAATAATAGCTCTATATTTTTATAGTTATTTTTGCAAGCACATTGCTTACAAATTCCAGTGATGATTCTTAAACCAGTTCTTATACACATGAAGTATCTTTACTGGTGAATGGAAGAGCTAGAATCCAGACTTCCTAGCATCATAGAGTTCTAGAGTCTAGATATCTGAGGTTTCTAGAGTTCTAAGGTTTCTAGAGTTCTAGGACCTCAATAAACTGACGTCCCAGAGTTATATTTTCTAGACTGCTTCAAAAGCTGAATATTTTGGTTTTAGTGTTTTCTTTATCCTGTGCTTTATATTTATTTGCTTTTAGAAAATGTTTTTACCAATGGGATGTGAGGGGTTCCAGCATGGGAAAGCACTTTCTTTGAATACTAACAGCCGAGTCCAATCGCTGGTACCCATGGGCAAAGAACAGAACTGATTCTTGTGAGTTTTCCTCTGAGATCCACATATGGACCCCCTCACCCCCGCCAAATACCCACAATAAATAAACAACTGTAAGAAAGAGTGAAAGAACATGTTTACTCCTGTGAAACTCATGGCTATGTTTATATTTGTCTAGTACTGGTGTTGCTTTTAATAAATAATAATGTAGATAAATAGAACAAGTGAAAGTCCAGCTTGCCACTTGGATACTTTTAATTAATGTAAACTGAAATCTGGAAATGACATAAACTTGATTGTATGAGTGAACAACATTTTCATTATCAGTTCAGCAGCAGGTGGGCATCTATACTGATGCCATTTTTTAGCTTTTTTGATGAAAATAGTGGTAAGCGCTGATGATCAGGTACTTCTGTCACCCAGAGTCCAGTCCTTTGGGGGTATGCTCACTTTGGTAGTTCTATGTCTACCTTTCTGAGCCGTTTCCCTAGTTCATCTCTGTTGCTGAACTAGTTTTCACTACCATGAACAGTGTATAAATGTTGTCCCCCGTCTCCACAGACAGTTCTTATATCCTGCCTGGCATTTGCAATCATTTGTTTTCTTGACAATGGCCATTTTCACTAGAGTGAGACAATGGAATCTCAAGTAGTTTTGATTTGCATTTCACTGATGTCTAAGAATATTGAACACTTTTTAAAAAATGGTGATTAGCCATTTGCATGTTTTTTGAGTTGAGTGTCAATATTTTGATTAAATTGTTTATTTTTCTTGGTGTTTAGTTTTTTGTGTTCTTTATATATTCTGCAAGTTAATCCTTTGCCAGATACATGGGCCACCAAAGATTTTTCTCCTATTCTCTATAGACTGCCTCTTGGTTGTACCCTACCAATAAATTAAGCAGCCTTCAAAATCTTTCCAGCCTTCACTGGCACATTGCTGCATTCTTAAAATGCTCTTTCTCTCTTTATCCACTATTAAAATACTCTTCAGAGGCTGCCCTCAAATCATCGCTATAAGCTTTCTCTATCCCCTTTCTCCAGCCAAGCAGAACTTGTGATATTTTTGAAAGGTATTTCCCATACCTGTCCAATTGCCTTCAGTAGTATGTCCTAGGTAAGTATGGATGTGGCTGTCTCAGATAAACAATGATCTCTGTTAGGTACAAGACAATCTGTCTTTGTTCATCTAGTCACCACATATGCTAAAATATTTCAGTTCGGATCCTTTTAAATATTCTTTGTAATTTAATTCTTTGAGACCAGAAGGCACACAAATCCAGGCATTGGTGGCACACACCTTTAATCCCAGCACTCGGGAGACAGAGACAGGCGAATCTCTGTGAGTTCTAGGCCAGCCTGGTCTATAGAGCCAGGACAGGCTCCAAAATAATATAGATAAACTCTGTCTCAACAAACCAAAACAAAACAAAACAATAACAGCAAAAGAAGGCACATGATTTGGGATTTAGAAGTTTTGTTTTGTTTTTCTAACTGTAGAGTCTGAGTCAAGCTCCCAGAAACTTTGGTTTCTTAAGCAAATGACACAGTTGTCTGTGGACACTGAAATCCCTCCTTGCTTTAATAATTGTTGTAATGTTACTTGGCCTGTGCTTTGCTACTAGTGTCACTGTTGTTGATAATATCACCAGTACTACCCCAATAAACTGTTTGCACTACTGAACATAGAGGTTATGCCTTATGAGAATACATTTTCAATGAATGTTTACAAAGGATAGATTTACTAGAGAAACAAGCAAAGAGCTATGCTTTTGGCTCATTTGACCTACAGAAATGTTAGATTGCAATTGCTCTGATACCGGTCCTGTTTTGCTCAAGTGAGACAGAAATGAAAAAGGAGAGGGTTTTTAAACTGTTGATTATTAATACCATAAAATATACACAGAATACTGTGTATATTTTTCTACACTGAACACTGATAGACTTTTAACATTGAATTTGTGTTGATTCTCCCATGGGAGATGATACACTTCTCAAGTCACTGAGAATTCATCTTTTGCCTTCTTTTAAGAGGTACAACTTCATATTTTAAAAACGAATGATTCATTTTCTCAAATAGGAATCTGCAAGCTGCCAATTTTAGCAACATTTATTATGCTGTTTTCACCATTCTCATCAGTAACATATACTTGGGTTTCTTTCAAAGCCAGAAAAAGAGATCCATTCAACAGGAATTTGTGGTTCAAAGATAGTTTTTTTTCAGCCAAAACTAAACAGTGATCATATTCTGGGAAGACTAAGTAAACAAAAATGAACAAGAAAGAAACACAACTAGTGTATACTCTCCTAGTAAATTCTACAGTGAATACAGAGTATAAAATAGTATGTGAGGGCAGGAAATTCTGAGGATGCAGAAGTTCCCAATGTACTTGTGACTTCATATCAGCATGTTGTCACTAAGAAAATAGCATCTGTGGCTGGAGAGATGGCTCAGAGCAACACTGGTTGCTCTTCTAGAGGTCCTGAGTTCAATTCCCACCAACCACGCGGTGGCTGACAACCATCTGTAATGAGATTTGTGCTCTCTTTTCTCCTGCAGGCACACATGTAGGCAGAATACTGTATATACAATAAATAAATCTTAAAAAATAGCATCTGATTAAAGAACAAATGAAGAATAAAAAAATGTCTAGGTGATGAACATCTTCAGTAAAGACAATGGTGAGTATGGCTGTCCTGGGAACGCTGCTCATCTTTCATGAAGAAGGTTAGTTCGTGTGTATGGGAGTGGCGGTGGGGATGGCTGCTATTAATATGGCAAGGGCAAGGTGAACCAAATAAAGCATAGAGAAGATGACGGTAAAGATGTAATAAACTATTATTAAACTATTATTATTAAGTATTTTATAATCCATTTTAGCAGCTGAAATGTTAAGGTAGCCAAATGGGTACACTTAGAATTATTTGCATTCTTAGTGGGGTATGATACGAATGGGAAGTCTTTTGTAACAGAGCAAGGGAAGAATCAGAGAGTGATAGTGTAGGCATCTGTACTAACAATCAAACTTTTGATAACAACCTCTACCAACATAGTTGCCAGGATGGAGGACAGGGCCATAGGAAAGGCTGGCTGATGAGCAATGGACATTGAAGCATTCAGGGTCTTTGGTGTAAACAACCAAAAGGACAGAGTTCTCCTAAATTGCAAATATCTACAATACAATGAAAACCATGTATGATTTTTTGTGTGTTTTCACAGAAAAATAAATCAAAAGAGTAAAAATGCAAGCAGTATCATTTGTTTGATGTAAAGCAACATGGATTTCATAGATGACCTATAATGTAGCATTATAGAAGTAAGTGAAATGAGTCATGTGAGGTAGATCCCTCAAGACACAGGAAACAGTGATAAGCCAAGGTCAGCAGCAGAGAAGAATTACTGTGTGACAGTAATAATCAACACTATTCATAAAAATTCTAATATTTAGGTCAGCTCTCCAGTCACTAAGAAGACAAACTATTGATTTCAATTCTTGCCTTTTCTAAATTCCACTGACAGCCTGCACTCCCTGCATTAGAATTAAGAGCAGGTATGTAGCTGATTGTGATATTGGCATTCTCTGGAGCAGGTGCCTAAGTCTGATTGTTCATTTAGTTGTTCATTTAGTGTTGCTTTCACAAGTAGCTCATGAACATCACTGTGTCAGACACAATCATTATTTTCATCGTGGGCAGTAAAGCTTTGGTTCCACACAGACTGACTGTCAAGCAAGATGGATTAGCATCTCACAGCTGATGCACTCAAATGTAATGATGACAAAAATTTGTGCACACTTTCTTTCTCGAACATGGTAGAGAGAGAATGAATTAAATAATGCTTATGATGTGTTCACTCTGGCGAGCAGGGAGTGAAAAGTGTCACAAAATGCTCTCAACCCTTCACTAATTACATCTTATTTTCCCTACTTGAGACAATTAGCAAATGTAAAATTCGTGTGCATTTAAAAATATCTCCATACTTTCCTTGCATACCTTATGCACTTTTCTACTCACCTATAAGTCCTCCTGTGCCTTGAATTTTAAAATACCCAAGATACACTGTTGCGTTAGAAATGCGTTCTGACTGCGGAGACTGGGTAGGTAGAGTACCCATTTTACATCATAAACAAACTACTTTATTGTTTAAAAATTTTGTCCCCTGTTAAACTGCTAAAGGTGGTCGAAAAACTCAGAAAGCCATGCACATAGGCTGCCAAGATGAAAAGTCAGATCTTGGAGTCTTCAGGTTACATCCTAGGCTGTCATGTTCTGCTGTGTCTCCTTTGTCTCCATGAACTCAGGCTTCTCCTTTGTACAAAACTTTATTGAGTAAATTGCTCAATATGTATCAGAGTGAAAATAGTTTTACTTTCTTCCTTTTTTGAACTGATTATATATCCCATCCATGGCTGTATGTGTGCTGTGTGCTGTGTGTGTGTGTGTGTGTGTGTGTGTGTGTGTGTGTGTGTGTGTGTGTGTGTGTGTGCGCACGCGTACGCTCTGGGTATTAGAAAACCTTAAAAGTGAAACATGAAGAAATAATTCCATATTCCCATTGTCATTGCAGTTATAATAGAGCCATTGTCCAAACCATGGTCTGGCCTTCTTATTAAGTAAACTAAAAGCTAGATCAAGGAAAGATAGTAGAGGAGAAAAGCAACTTTCTTCCCATAGGTTGTCACTTCTCCAAGAGTGCACAGTTCCCCTGAAAGACCCAAAGCACCCTCTTGCCAGTGGGAGACCTAAGAGTTGTAGATGCTATGGATAGAGTAAAGGAGTAAGCAAGGACGATTTACTTAGTATGTGACAAGAAGGCAAACCGAAAGAGATTGCTTCAAAACACACCATATTTATCTCTAGATCCCTCCTGACAATCTGAGGGAAATGAACCACGGTGAACCTTACCAGCCTTGAGGCTGACACACAGGCAAATGGATCCAGGTTCCCTCTGCTTCACTACCATCATACCAAGGAGAGCGCAGGGACACTGAGCATGAAGTCAGTCAGAGGGCAGAGGCTGCTGCAGTTGGTGACAACAAAAGGCAATAATGTCAAAGCATTAAACAAAAGGATGTACAAAGCTTTTGGTTTTGACAGCAGTTTTTTAAAAGTGTGAATTTTTCTTTTTCATTAAAGTTTTTGAAACAAAGAAAAGAGATATCTGCCATGGTACCCAGGGCAGTGCTGGTTGGATTCTTGGCAGGTAGCAGTGTCTCACCCTAAGGAGAAGAGAAGTGTAATCGTTGCCTCCTTTGTCTTTGCAGCTAAATTGTCTGAGTCCTGTCATTCAAAAAAGCCAATTTCTCCTGTATGGAGAATAGAATTTAGATTTTTTTTAAACCCAGCAATCATTGTCATTTCAATGATATATTTAATATTAGAATTATGTACCCTTCTGAAGTTTAATTTTTGCTGCTATTAGACCATTAAAGCTGGTTGTGGGAGGATGTTAACTTGAATTTGATCTTCTCTGATTCCTGTGGTATACAGTAAGTCTGAAAGGTGTATGTTTGACAGGTTGATGTCATTCCCAGGGGGAGTAGCTGAAGTTCGTATTCACTTTGTATTTAATCATTTGTAGGAAATGGCTTTCGATACCCCTTCCCAGGAGAAGAGCAAGGTATTAACTTCTCTTCTCCTTTGTGAACAAGCTTCTCTGAGAAAGGTTCAGGGACTTGAGAGAAGGCACTGTGTGCATGCACAGGAGTGCCTGTGTCTTATGTGTGTGTTTCCCTCTGTAAGAAGTTAAATGCCAGCATTGTTCTTGGAAGTTGAAGTTCTCAGTGGAAAAAAGCCGCACCTACGTCAAAGATTCTACAGAGCTTCATGACTCAGAACTTCAGGATGGTGGAGGACTGGAACCTTGCAGATTGAACAGAATTGCCTGAAAAGAAGCCCTGTCTACAGAGACTAACTCATTGATTTGAACTGTGCTGCTGTAGAATAGTTGGAATGTTGCATGTCCAGAACCCAATTGCCTCATTTTGGGTAAGCTTTAGCATATGGAATTCCTTGCCCATCCTGTGTCTCAACTAGCATCCCCATAACTAATAGGCAAAAAGGAAAAAAAGAAAAAGAAAAAAAAACACTTTGAAAGAATTTAGCAAACCACTTGGCTTATATCAAGCCAAAAGATAAGAATGTCAGCAGGGAGCATCTGGGCCTACAAAAAATGTTTCTCTTCTTTTGCTGTAACTGCCTCTCTGATGGACCCACCAATGTATTTAAACTTGCATTGATTTATGACTTTCTTTTGTAAAACTATAAAACACATGAAACTTCTTCCATGTTGGAATATGAAATTATAGGTAACCTGACCGTGTGTTCCCTGGCCATGGTTATTTAAATTGTCTCCTGAGCATACTATCTGTTATTCCCTCTAAGATGAGAGCTGGGTTCTTTGCTTTGACTAGAGCCAGAATATTATATGGCCATGTCTTTGACCCAACACCCAACCATTGGCTTGTGAGAGCTGGTGAGGTGCCTTAAAAGAGCTCCTACCAAAAGCTGAGAAGTTCATCAGCATCTGAAACTTATTGCAGAGATTTTCTTGCTTTGCTGTGTCCCACCACCCTGATATTTTCACCAAGATCCCCAAGGACTGCCGAGATTTATGACATTATTTAGTCTCTGTTTATAAAAGAAAGAAAGAAAGAAAGGAAGAAAGAAAGAAAGAAAGAAAGAAAAACGTTTATCAACCCATGTCTGTGTTGGAGTATGACAATTGGGGTAACCTGGATTCATGTTTCTAGGCTGGCTATAACCACTCATTTGGCTCAAGAATATATTATTCCCTTTGAGGTGACAGCCCTTGGTCATGAGCATTCTATAATGCTCTTGTCATAGTCCAATTGTTCTTAAAATTAAAGCAGAGTTTTGAACTTACAGAATGTTTATTCCACTTAAGGTTGATCAGAGTGTTAGGTAGTATTCAGGATTTTGTAACCTTGGAGACCAGAGAGGAGCACCCAATTCTCATGGTCAGCTTTGGTCGCCACCTCCTGTTTCCATAGTAGCCTTAGAAAGAAAAGCATCACAGCCACTCCTTCTTAGGGCTCCTAGTCAAAAGAATAGAATACTTTTGGCCCTGGGTGGAAACATGCAATTATCTCCTGTCTAAGGACTAGGATGTTCATGATTTTGTCTCCTCCATTAAGATATCCTTTAGCTGGGTAGTCTCTGTCCCTAGCCCCTCACCCAATACCCTGATAAATTGAGAACATGGTATCTAAATGGAAGGCACAATTATGCCCTCTAATGAGATGATGTCATCACTGTCTTCCCCACAAGCCCCTCCTTCATTGCACTGGCGTATAGAGGTTTTCTCATGGCCTCACTGCTAAGCCTGACTACATTGAGTCCGAACTTAAAAAAAAAAATGTAACTTTTTATTTTCTCTCAGTTTTGGAAACTGAACAAGTCTGAACATATTTGTCCTGACACTCAGGTGTCATCACTCTTTTGCTGAAGGTGCTTCCATCAGGCAGCTCTTTGCATAAATCCATTGTTGAACACGATGGCTTCCTTGGATCCCAACTCAAAAGGCTTGGCTTCTTCTCTTCCTGGCCTCCATCTCTCCTGCCAGCAGCAGCTGAGATTTACTGAGATTTACAGTTTGCCTTCCTTTTTTTTTCTTCTCAAACTCTGAATGAAATTGTCTTTTATCTTCTTTCCAAGTCTGTTTCTAAATTCTTTTTGCTAATGAGATTAAGAACCCAAAAGGGAAACCCATATTTTCTTTGTGGAATCATTTCATGTTACTGGGGGAAATCTGGGTACCCTTTGGGAGGGACACACAGGATGGATTCGCGGCCACCAGTCTTCATCTTTGTCCCTCTTCCATTACCCTGTTAGCCCTGTGATGGTGTGGAGCAGAAGCAAACTCTAAGTGTCTGTTTAAATGGAATTTTTGACGTTATATTAAATGTTTACATTGTCTGCACGACCACTTTACATTCAGTACTTTTTTGTGCCAAAATTCAGATCCAGGCTGTTTTCACCTTGACAGAACTGTTCCCACACCCCTCTACCCCTCCCTGAGCCTCAACACCTGAACTGACAATTCAAACAATAGGATTTTTACTGCCCCAACCACTGAACTGACAATTCAAACAATAGGATTTTTACTTTCCCAATGGAACTTTTTGGGAATATTAAACCTTTTATGATATTTTATTTTCTCTTTTTTTGTACAATTATGCATACTAATATAAGTTGCTCAAATTTTGTCCTTTTAGGGAAACAGGGGTAAAGTTACTTGATTTCCTTGTAGACAGTGAGTGATGTTATATGAAAAGCACTATAAATTATCTTAAGTTCTGTGCTTTTGAACTGTGGGCCGTGTTCTTGGTGTTTATCAAGCATCTACATGTTGTAGAGAGGGAGAACTTTTGTGGGGACTCTGAGGTAGAGTCAGTCTCAAAATGAACCCTTTTCAAATGCTAATCAAAGGCCATTTGCACAAAAGCCTGAATCTAGTATTCAGAGTCTAATAGATAGGTTGTTAGGGATGACTTTTAGCTATTGTTATTCAACTGTCAGCTTCCAGGGTACCAGTTTCCATGCTATGACAAGGTAGTCATTGTAAAATTTGTTCCTCAAATTGTTCATACCTGTAATACTATGCAGTTGAAATTGTGAAGATGTTTAAAGTGTCAAAATTGCCTTGTTTTGACCATTGTTAATGCTAAGGAAATGGAGATGTCTCAGCCTACCTTGGAAGTTACTCATTTAATGGTCTATGGTAAATCTTCTGTGACTCATTTTCAATACTATGTCACAGAAGATGTGTCATATAATAGCTAACGAGTGAAAATCAGAATAGCAAATAGTTTCATACTTGATGGACATTTAAAATTAGCTAATGGTTAGTTTTCCAGAGAGACCAATGCTTGTGCTGTTTCATCTGCTTTCTGTTGCTGTGATGGAACCCTGACTTCTCGAAAGCAGCTAGGGAGAGAGGAGTGTTCTCAGAGTGCATCACAGGTGAAAGCAGGGCAGAAACTCAGAGCAGGCATCTGGTGACAGGAGCTGAAGTGGAGGCCATGGGGTAACACTGCTTCCCGGCTTGCTCCTATTGACTTATTAAGTTTGCTGTCTTATAAACCCCAGGACCACTCACAGTGGCTTTGTCCCTCCCACCCTAGCCATTAATGAAAAAATGCCCCACTACAAGCCAATATAATGGAAGCATTTTCTCAACTGAGGGTCCCTCTTTGTAGATGACCCCAACTTCTGTGAAGTTTATTAAAAAAAAAAAAAGTCACAAACACTAGAATGCTAGCACGCTAGACACAGTTTACAGCTTGCTCGTGTCAACAGTGTTTCTTAACGGAAGAAGAAAGGTACTCTTTCTTACATTGCTGTGTCTGTTCCATATGGTACACTCTGGAAGTCCTTTACTAGCAAAATACAAAATGTCAATGTGGTTTTCTGAAGGGATTAATAATACTATGTTCAAACAGTAAGACTGCTTGCCTGTTTCTTTACAGGAGCAATTATTATGGAACATTGGGATATGACAGTTAAGGAAGGTCTGTGCCATTGCTGGGGTAAATCTCATACCCACATCTGCTCTGTCAGTGTGACCAACAGCAGGCTGCTCTAAGTATTGCTCACTAGCAGCTTTGAAGCTGCCTCCTACTCTGCAGAGTTGTGCTCGGCCCAGAAGGAATTATCTTAGTCATAAAGGAAATTTCATTCTTTCCTCTACTTAATGATTGACAGCAGCTGGGAGACAGTGGAAGGCTCCTTTGTCCTGGGTGGGATAAATTCAGCTGTCAATTGCACCCAATATTCTCCCAAGCTATTAGGCTGATGAGCGGTGAGAGGTAAGACCACACAAGAACCCTACACCTCTTCTCTGCATCCTTTTCCCCTAGGAATGATCCCTCAAGAAGACAAATTGACAGGACCCTGCATCTAGGCAACCCAACCCAATAAAAATGCTGGCTGTTTTCCTTCATCTGAACTGCTCTGCTGCTAATATCAAGTGCAAGAAAGGTCTGTGTGTGTGTGTGTGTGTGTGTGTGTGTGTGTGTGTGTGTGTGTGTAGAGAGAGAGAGAGAGAGAGAGAGAGAGAGAGAGAGAGAGAGAGAGAGAGAATAAAATACTAGTTGCAAAATTATGATTGTAATGTGTTGGCCCTTGCAGGTGTTCTGAGTCCATGGTACCCCAGCAGGTATGTTCTGACTGGTATTCATTGAGGAGGGAGGTTCTAGAAATCATAGGTGAGGTCTAGTTGAAGGAAGCAGGTCACTGAAAGAATAACTTTGAAGGTTGTGTGTGTAGTTTCAGTCTCTTTGTCCCATTTCTTTTTCATGTCCACTATGAGGTGAGGACCTCTTCCACACCTTCCTACTGGCATGATGTTCTGTGTGAGGGTATGAGGCCAAGCAGCAGTGAACTAGACCCTGAAAATCATGAGCTAATATAATCATCCCTTTGTTAAGTTGTTCCCTTGGGGTTTAGTTCAGTGATACAAAATACCTAATGTAATAGGTAATTAAATATTTGCTTAATGATTATTTTTAATTTGTTCACTTTGAAAGTCATGAAGCTACATCTTTACATTGGTGAAAGAAAAAAAACAGTGTTATAATGGTCATTATACACAATGATACTATCTTTTTATAAAAGTTAAAAATGTTTCTTAACATACTCATGAAAGATACTTGTCTATTCATGAATTCTAGTGCGTAGGAAGTTTGGAGAAAGGTAACAATGATAGAAGGTACAAGAGCCTCATAAAAATCTTTAAAGAAAATTTAGGATTAATATTTAATAATCTGTTGATAGGAGATACCATTTCTCTCTCTTCATTTACATATGAATTTATTGTACTATTGCATCTCACTAATACATGCATTTCCCTCCAGACAGTAGTTATTCAAGCAAATCTTTAATTAGATTATGGTGAAATAAATATACATAAACTATAATCCTAAATTATTTGCAACTTCTTTTGCATTTTAAAATAAAATAATTCCCATTAAAATACCAAGTCTATTTGTTGACTGCTTTTAAATGGCCAAGCCAATCATTTTGTTTGATTATATTCTGCACATATGAAGCAAGATAACAATATTTATTTCATTTTTGATTTTATGTTCTCAGATTGATAAAAGGAAATACAAATTTATTTTTAAAACTTTAAGTGATTTGTGTTTGACATCTAATCAATTCCTTTCTTATCAAATAGAGATACATATCACACACACACACATACATACATACATACACACACACACACACACACACACACACATATATATATATATATATATATATATATATATATACATTATTTTAGTATTTTTCCAGTATAGAGTGCCCAAGAAAGGTCTCTGCTTCTTATAATGCCACCTATTATGTAACAATCATTATAAAAATTATATTCAGAAAAGTTTGACTTTCCGGTTCCTCAAAGCAGTCATTATAGGAGATTGAAGAATTTTGCCCCACGGTCTGACATAGCTAACCTTGATTACTGGGGTTTGGATGATGCAGTTACTGTCAGTTCAGTCCAAAGGCTGAGATGCATCCTTCTATTACAGCAATTCAGTGTCAACAAGGAGTCTTTTCCCACTCAATGCCTGCCTTTTCGACTTGTTTTCTTTTTCTTCACAAATGGAAATAATCCATTTGTCCCTATTGTAATTTCTAATTCTGGATAGATGACTTCTTACATCTTTCCCTGAGGAGAAAATTTAGAAAAGTAGTAAGAGGATTTGAAGGAGTTTGTAGCTGGAGACCATAGAAATTATAGTTGAAGCACAAGTTTCATAGGCATGCCTGCATCAATGCGTTTGTATTTCTTTTCATCAGGTTAAAATAATGCAGATCATGCTTTTTATTATGTGCCAGGAGCACAATTATTCTCTGTAGTGCATCTACCCAGCATTTATTTGCCTTGCATCATGAAAGTAACTCACATACAATCTTATTCATGTATTGTATTTGCTTTCACATCATAGATTTAGCTTAACAAATCATTAGAAAAGCACAGTAAGTGTGCACTCATTTTATTATTTGGTAATAACCAAATAGCAGTTTTTAACTTCTTTGGTAAGTATTGGCTTTTTATTTAATACCTATTTAGTTCTGCCTTACAGAAGAGATTATTTTATGCTGAAATATTCCATTCACCTTACTAGAAATCTATTGCCACCAATGTGGTTTGGTAGCAAATGAGAACATTGAACCAAAATTGAAATTTTTTATTCATTATTTATTGAGTGTCCATATTTTGCGGGTTCCCTTGATAAATGCTGAGAAGAACAGAGTTAAAGAGGAATAAAAGATGCTGCTTTACTGTGAAACTTAAATCTTATTAGAGTAGTTAAAGATATCAGAAATTAAATAAAGATAGTTGTAAATATTGACAAATGCATAGGGAACAAATGAGATTGTGGGATAAATATAGATAGTGGGGTGTCCAGATAAGTTGTTTAGTAAGGAACCTGCAGCATCTAGGATAATGGTTAACATGTTCAGATAGAGGCATGGTGACAGTGGTCCTTGGCGTGAGCTGAGAGCTCAGAGGGAGGGGTCTGAAGCATGATAGTAAGCACATAGGCCCACTTCTCATAGGGCGTTATAAGCAAATGAAATTTTGCTGTATGAGCAGTTGGAAGCCACTTGCTGTTTATTAAAGCAAGAACATAAAAGATTTGGTTGGTTTTGTTTTTTTTTTAATGACTTCTCGAGAATTATAGGCAGATATAGTAATGATGAGATTAAGGAAAACAAAAAAACTTACTAATAAATTTTTGGACAGAAACTGATAAATTGTGGAGACAGAAGCAGTAGGGCTTGCCATTTAGAAAGAGACAGAAGAGAAATTGTTGACAGTATTTTCAGTTTTCATTTGAGTATATTGGGTGGATACTGGTGTATTTGATGTGATGATAGGGGCTAGAAGATTGAAGATGAGGTTAGAAATGTGACATTAAAGTGAAATCAGGAGTTAGATTTGACCACATTGAGGCTAACACACAGGTCAGACATGGGTATTAAAATGTCCGGCACACAGCTGAGCTGAATCCAGAAACAGAGCATTTACAAAGGGAGAGGTTGTCCTGAAAGTCTGTTGTTCTCACAGCAAATGTAGATGGCATTTAAAGGCTTGGGAGGAAATGCAGCCTCGGAAGATAATGTTCATTAAGAGAACCTGGACAGCCCAGGATTAATTATCAAGAAACTTCATTATTTGGAGGTCAAGAGAAAAAAATGAGGAAGTGACATTCTGGAATCAACAAGAAAGTAATATAAAAACAATCAAAGTGAGTGACACAGATCAACAAAGAAAGTGTTGAGGAATGGTGTAGGTCAGCTGCATCAGTTCAGGAAGAAATGAAGGGAGAGAACTCACTGCTGAATTTGGCAGCTGGGGTTTGAAGGTGACCTTAGTGAGAAATTTCAGGTGTTCATTTGAGAGATATCAGATTGGTGTGTACTGAAGTGTAAATGTGAAAGAGTGAGAAAGAAAATGATTTTTAGATAAAACACACAGAAATTCATGTGTGTGTGGGTGTGTGTGTGTGTGTTCTTTTCTGTGGTTGTACATACATGTGTGTGTGCATGCATTTGTGTGTTTTGAAAAACTCAAGCATGTTTTTACATAATAAATAGAATAATCTGTTATCCTTAGATTTCTTGTACTGAAATAGAATTACGTAGAATAACTTTGAATTTCATGAAAAAATGTAAAGAGACTATTTTGTTGCAGTAGAGCTTAGAAGCAAAAAAAACAAATGGAAGTTGAAATCCAGAGCATAGTGCAGAAACTCATCTTGTTTAAAAGAAGAGCATCCATCTCTATTAAAGGATGGAACAGAGGGAAGACTTGGAGGTGGTAGGGATGGGGGCTGATTGACAGATTCAATAATTGGAAGGTGAGAGAATTCTGACAACTATTATACTAAGTGAATTGTGAAATCATTATCTATGCCTGAGTAGGGGAAAGAAATCGGTGCTCCTTGGGGGAACATATGTGCTAAATAATTATTTGGGGAGTAGTAAACTTAGTGAGTTTACTAGGAAACATAAAACACAATTTTGAATGTCATGTCTATTTTATAGTGTGGGAGCAGTTTACGGTATGCTTCTTCCTACAAAATTAGATACACTGATACATATACAGATAATGACAGAGACAAGCATTCTGACTAGGTTAGGAGTGTCCTGAGTGACCAAGGAATTGGAAATACGTTTAAGGAGGTGCCAGTAACAATTTGTCATGGAACCCAAGCAAGAAATAAAGAGAACGATGATGGGTGTGCCAAACGAGACTGTCAGTGGAATCCTTTAGAAAGTAGTTGATCTTTTAATCTTGTGTTTGAATAATTGGAAAGGAGATGCAGGCACTGTGAAAATATAGTGTTGAAGGACATGAGGAAGTATATACAGTATGAGTGAAGACTATGATACTGTGAGTGAAAATTAGACCTAAGCTTTTATTATAGCAGTGACAGGCTGTCAGGGAAAATTAATGGGGTTATTTGAGGTGCCAAAGTCAAAGAATTAAGACACCAGCATATGACCATTTGAAGGATATGCTTTGTTTAAATGAGGTTGATATTATACAAAAGAATGACAGAGAAGACAGCAGTTTCTTCAGCAAATAATACACTTTAAATAAGTGATGTGGAAAGTTTTGGGCAATGATATTTGGGTGGCTGTTGCTTGTTTTCCGCCAGCCTGCCCACCGCCGGTCTGGCGTGCCGGCCCCAAATAACACTCAGAGACTCTGTATTTGCTACAATCCTGTTGGCCAGTTACCATTATTGTTTATGGGCTAGCTCTGTCTTAATTATTAACCCATTTCTACTATTCTAAGTATTTCCACGTGGCTCATCTTACCAGAGAACGGCAGCCCCGGCATCTTGATTCCTTAAGTGGCATTGGTCTCTAGTGGCACTAAATAAATTATGAATAAAGGTAGAAAGACAAGAAAAATTGTGCCACCTTCTAGAGAATAAAGTAAAGCTACAAATATGTTCTCCAGACTTAATAAGAAGCCAGTGTGTTCAGAGTACATTCAAATTTGGCATATAGCATATTAGAGGGGGCAATTATGAAGAGAATGAGTTTAGAGTAATGTTTAGTCATGTTAGGCATGGAGATTGGAAGGAAACTTCCAAGTGTTTGGGATAAGTTGAGGGCAGCCTTAGACAGTTAGACAATGAGTACAGGATGAGGCTGGGATGACAGTCTGAGAGGAAGTAATGTGATCTTGGAGGCCTGGTTCATGCTCATGGCGTGGATGATGATGAAACAAGTACTGAGAAGATGAGAACCAGTTCTGTCTGTTTGCCTGAGAAACACAGTGATGGAATGTCTGGTGATTTCAGCAGGGATACAGGAGGTGCCATGATACAGAACTGCTGTTCAGACTAAGGGTTTTGAAGTATCCTTTAGTTCGCCTTGATCTGTGTCTAGCCAAGTTTGTGAGTCTTTTTTGATAGAATATCTATTATGCCAGGAAATACTGACACCCTAAGCATGCACAAAGTGGTTAAAAACCCTCAGTCCTTTCAAAGGGTGCTTAAAGCCTGATTGCTCTCATGAATTCCCTGTGCTTAAGGCAATGAGTTCCTGTTGAGTGTCTTAGAGTCATTATGTCTTACTGTAGCTTCAGTCTACCTTTTTGCTCACTTCCTAAGTGATGCTTTTCATTCTCCTAAGGCTATTAAAGCTGCATGTCAGAAAATAACTATACTAATCATGCCTTCATACCCATACCTACAAAACTATTATGGTAAAGGGGGAGGGCACTGATCCAGGAGGTCCTCTGATAATATTATATTGATTTAAATAGGCATGGCATATGTTTGCTCTCAAATTTCTTGCATCCTAAAGGTTAGGAAGCAAGTCAAAATACAAACTTAGGTCAATTGCTTTATCTGTGACAAAAGTTAGGCTGGTTTATAGCAATCTATAATTATGCTAAAAAGTTGGAACTACAGAAGATGCTCAGGAAATGTCCTCATGAATATTCATATAAAACTGACTAGTTATTCGAATATTTCAAAACTTAACATTTCATAATGGTTGGTTTGATCATAAATTTATAGAACAATAGATATAATCTTCTAATTATCTCAAATATATACTTATCAGTTATTTCAGAAGAAACTGCACCTAATGATTACATTAACAACACTCTATAGTAATATATATATATATATAAAACACTTTATAGCATTTATGAATAACAGTGAATTTGCCTTTCTAATACTATGATCATCTAAAATTGGAAAGACAGAAAGCTCTCTCTTGAACATAAATGCACATGTGTGTGAGTGTATTGTGTGTGTACATATACACAGTATGTACATATGTGTATAAATATATATGTTTACATTATATGAAAGCACATATATATTTAAGTGTTTTTATATAAATATGTACATATGTTATGTGCTGTGTGTGTTTAGGAGGGAGGGGAAGGGAACTGGAAAAAAGATCTTGAGAGCGGAGGTGGACCTTAAGAAGGAGGGGTTGTAATGGATACACATGGTGTGAGGAAAGGAATAGAACCAGCCAGATGTTTCAGGGACATGGTGAAGACAGTAGGAGAAAGATATGAATTAAAACAAAGTACAATAATGCATATTATAAATGCCATAACAAAACCCTTCAAGTATGCTGGTTTAAAATTACTTTAAAATAATGTGTGCATAGAAATCAGAATTTTACGACCTACTCAGTGGTGTCAAGTGAATCATAAATAAGTTATGTTTGTTAAAAATTTAAATGTTTTCTCACATCTACTTTGAATGAGCATATTTATTCACACAGCATTGATAATACAAGAGAAGATAATCATACAATTTAAAAATATATTTGACAAGTTGTAAAATCTGATCCAGTCCATCGCACAGATCTTAAAAAATTATTTTGTCTTCTAGAAGTCAAATACTACTTTGTAGGAAAAAAATCATCTCCAGGAGTATTTCAGACTGTAATTCATTGCCCATGCAGATTTTCCCTGAACCACATCACAATCTTACCTAATGTAAAATAGCTCCATAGCTAAGATGAATAAGGTTCAAAGAAAGCAAATGTCCTACTTAATATGCTCTCGTCTCACTGAGAACATAGTGAGCTCCCACTAAAGCAAAACACCCATGTCTAATTCCACTTCAACTGTAAGAGTCAGGGAATGCAGATGAACACTTTACACTTTTATCACTTTTAATTATCAAATCAAACCAGATATAGTATTATGAGTGCATACCAAGTGTGATATGAGTGCATACACTAGTACTTTTCCATATGTATTTTCAAATATTTTCTTAACTCCAGACTTTCTCCCTAATTTCATTTAACTAAGTCTTGTCTCATGACACACTCCAATATTTATTCATCTCTGAACTTAACCAATATTTTCCATAGAAATATTGATTAAACACTAGTATTTATACCTTATATTTATTGAAAGGATTTGCCCAGGGATTTCATTTTTAAGATTAATATCTTAAGACAGTTTTTAAAAATCTCATCTTAAAGAAATTTTATAACTAAGGTTTTAAAGCCATGCTTCTTTAATAAATGGATACAAAAATCCAAAGTATTGCTACTTAGCAACACAATATTGTACAGGTCATTGTTTTCTCTACCCTTCATGGACACACACACACACACACACACACACACATAACTAAGAAGTTATAAGAAAATGATGCTCTTTTTATTCATACATCCCTTTTAGCATTCGTAAGTCCTCAAAATTGTATTGTCTTCTCCTATCTCTTCTTGCAAATTTTCTCAGAATAATTCATTACTTCCCATTTGTTTTATTTCCTGTTCAAAATCCTTTAAATATCATCTATGAAATCTTCAAATAATATATTGAATTTAAAGTAGGGGGATTTACAACTGACATCTGTTTACTAGAAGATCACACATTAACTACACAAAGAAGATTAATGTATCATGTTGTAAAATCTTAATGTAGCCATTTGTTTCATGAGTACATATAATTCCTAAAGAAATAAAATTCACTAGTATCAAACAACTATAATGAGTTATACATCAATCTTACCTACTAGAGAGAATTTGTGAATATCATATTTAGTTACTAAAAATTATATTTGAAATATGAAACCAAAGAAAAGTGGGTGCTAGAATTAAATACTTGGGTGCAAATTCTGGTTTAGAACCTGTCTTTGCCATTCATTTTCTGTGTTATGAACAGTCTATGGGTAGTTGATGGTAGATTTGTAGGTAATAAGGTTACATAGATAGGTAGGCTTTATATATATATATATATATATATATATATATATATATATATATCCCAAAAAATGTGTAGCTAAAGAAAAGTAGAAGAGAGCTTATGAATATACATTATTAGCTATACATCAGTCTGTGAAAAGTGTTAGAAAAAGTTTCAAAAGATCTTTTATTTCATTTCCACAGTAGTGTGTAGCTATAATGTGTGAGCATTTCCATTAATAGAAGAGTATTGATTTTTTCCTTGGCAAGCTGGAGTTTTCCCTTAATGAATTTGAAGTAAGAGCTGCAAAAATTTATGTGCAAAGTAACACAAATATATGTCTCTTCTGTACTTACTGCATATTGCGGAACATGGAACTTTTCAGCCACTGACTACATGTTCTGACTTAATATTTTCATAGAGTCAATAGTATTTTTAAGGGAAGAAGATGAGAAGGCACAGGTACTATAGGGGTAAATAGTCAGTCCTTTGCCCTTCAAGTCTGTGGGTGCTATCTATGTGGTAGTTACAAGCTCTGCATTGAACATAATCTAGAAATATTGTGTCTACACCACATGAACCTGTAGAAGTCCTCTCCTTGTCTTCCTATAAAAAGATCAGCATAACTCCCATTTGCACAGCACTCATGTTGAACTGGGTGTGAGGGAAATTAGATATGATAAAGCACATGGGGAAGGATTAGGCAAACACCAGGGCATTTAAGGGTCCTGAGTATCTGAGGACTTTGGTAGCAGTGGAGGTTCTGGTGCCAGCCCCTGTGGACTCCAGGACATAATCGTGTTTAGTTCTCATAGCATCCCAAATAATACTCCAAGTAGCAAAGATGAAGTCTAGCAACTACTGCTTCTGCCAGAAGCACTGAGGACTGTTTTCCAGGCAGAAATCCAGCGAGGCCTGGGCATTTAGGTGAGATGATACGTTCAATGTCAGAGCTCATGCAAGGTGATGGCAGTGATACCTTGGGTCCTCTCATTGCAGAGCCGTCACTTTGTCAACTATTTGCCACCACCAAGGGAAAATGTATATTGAAAATAATGCTGAGAGAAAGATTTGAAAATGGGATGAAAATTGGTTGTGATTCTTTCTCTCTCTCTCTCTCTTTGATCTTAAATATTAACATTGCCTAAAATTTGGGAAATACTAGGTTTCTCCTGTGTGGAAGAATGTGAATGTCTACAATATTCCACCTAAGTACTGAAGTTTATGTAGCATTCCTTGAAAACCTCAAATTTTATTCTCTCCTTTGTACATCCAAACCTCTTTGGGTTGGATGCAATTCTCTGACCCAGAAAGTGTCTGATGACATGGGTTTGGCACTTTGGCACTCTCACTGAGTTGGGTAAACAAAGTTCTGGTTCATCAGAAGTAAAAAAAAACTGAAAGAAAAAAAAAAGCAGCTGACAGGCTCATCTGACAGTTCAGTGCCCACGCCAAGTTAAGACACACTGCCCTTTTGTTGAGATTATGGCATCCTATTTGCTGTGGTTCCTGTCTTTATGATTCTAGAGTTGCAGTACTCAAGGATGTTAATAATAGCTATGATCCCTACAGAAATAAATTTTAGAACTCACCACAGTGTATCTTCACTGATCTCAGGAGAACAAGGATTAAAGGCAAGGCTGACTTTTCTATTTGGTCTTTTTGTTTCACAGCTTCTTGGCACTTCAGTGGAAAATGAAGAGGTAGTAGGCACTAAGTAAAGAACGCTGAATAACCTTATAAATAACTCACCATGCTCCTCACACTGTACAGAAAGAGTAGTATAGTATAGTTTGTGATTAGCATTATGGATGAAATCCTGATCCAGCCCATATCAGTTGTGTTGCCTCAGGCAGATTCTTAACTGCACTTTACACTATGACTCAGTGTCTGTTCTCTTCTTTCAAGCTGGATCGGGGTTTTTTAAGAGGACTGCATGAGTCGATACTCAAGACAGCACAGGGGACTGCCAACTTCATGGAACATGATGTGTGCTGTGGCCATAGTTTCCTTCTAGTGGAATCACCCAGGAGTATGGAAACCTTATGTTCTTACTGCCCCAACTCAAACTGGTTCTGAAGCTGTTTGCAGAAATATCATATGATCCTGACATCATGCAGGGAGGTTGCTAAATAATTTCTCCAGTTCCTGTTAAGGGCAATGGTAGTTTTTAGTGACATTTTGGTTTCTAAAACTGATCTTGTTTGTTTTCCTCAGAGAGCTCAGTATGAATAGCACAGAAAGTAGAATATCCCTCTTCAAAGATAGTGTTATCTATGTTCCCATAATATTAACAGTTTCATCAATGATATAGTTCAGCATGTATAATTTGGATATCTATATTCATTTTCAGACCTTGTGCCAAATCATATTCTAGTATGACTCCTCTGTAAGTGTTGAGCTTCTTTCCTGATTATTCTCTAACAGTAATGTTGTGTTGTTGAAAATATTTTATTTGTATGTAGATGCTTCATCACATCTCAAATTCACCAAAAAAAAAAAACAAGAATGTAGGTCTTTCTCATTTGTTTTACCGATTCCACTCTTTGTTGATCCCATTCTTCCCCACTGTCTCCTTCCTGTACCTACAAATTATGCAAGTGTGTACATGCTCATGTAAGCATATGCATGTATGGACATGTGTGCTTGTACACACACACACACACACACACACACACACACACACACACACACACACACGATACCTCTATTCAACATTCTTGTTAGGTGTACCTTTGTTTTACTAATCAGTCCCCAAATTATGTCTGATTCATCATTTTTTTCTCATCCCTTCATTTAGCAAAGAATACGTATGAATTTTTTCTTTAAGAAACTCTTATTTACCTTATTTTTCACTACCTCCCTAGTGACTCAAAGCGAAACCCTCAATTTCAGATTTTCTCTTTCACTGTCATTTCCATATTTGAAAAACTTTATTTGTTATAACTACTTTATATTATGCAATCTAGAAGCAAGACATTCACTGCTTTTAAAATACAGCAGTTGCTGAGCACTTGCCTTGATCCCAGCACTCGGGAGGCAGAGGCAGGTGGATCTCTGTGAGTTCCAGGCCAGCGTGGTCTAAGGAGTGAGTTCCAGGATACCCAGGACTGTTATACAGAGAAACCCTGTCTCAAAAAACAAGCAAACAAGCAAGCAAGCAAACAAATAAATAAAATGCTCAGTGGTCCTTTGTTCTTTAAGTATGGATAAGTGTGGTAAAATGTATACATGGAAAGTTAAAAATCATACAACCATAAAGAATAGACTAGAGAAACTTAATAAAATGAAAGCAAGTAAGATGAAGTGAAATGTTGATTCTATTATCAATAATTATCTTCCAGCCTGTTGGTTTATTATATAATCTTTTTGTTAATGTAAAAAACTCATTCTCTTAAGTGTCTGGAGTCCAGATATCTGAAACCAAGGTGTCAACATACTCCTTAGTCTTCAGTGGAGTAACAGTTCTTGACTGCATCTTTCTACCTGTGGCTGTGGCTAGGTCCTTAGGTAGTACTGGATAGTAACTGTATCAGCACGCTCTGTCTTTGTTTACCTTTTTGTCTCTAGCAAGACATTCACCTTCAGATTCAGCCTGTTGTCTATTTGGTTTGGACATTCAGCTTTTTGATGAAGTCTAGAAGATTAGGGGATGGTATTTACCAGAAGTGATTAATGTTATAGTAAGGTAGATTGCTCTCCACAATCACAGAGGGGCCTCCTGCATTTTACTGAGGACCTTAAGAGTAAAGTAAGATGTTTTGTGGAGAAGAAAGTACTGTGTTTACATTGCAAGCCTCTTACCCTGCTGCCCAAACTCCAGCCTCAAAGCTGCAATATCAATTTTCAGCCAAATTGCAAGCCTGCCTTGTGTATTTCAAACCTACTAGTAACACAGGGCTATTTGAAAAAAAAAATCAATTTCTGTTTAAACACAACAAAACAAAGCTCTTTTCTCTCTCCTCATCTTGCCTTGCCCTCTTCTCTTCCCAGTCCTCTTCTTCCTGCATTCCTTCTTTTGTTTAGCAAGAGAACCTGCCCAATGCAGGGCCCAGCCTAGACAATCTAAGATGATTTCATCTCAAAATGCTTAACTTGGCTACATCTGAAGAAATCTTTTATCCAAATAAGGTAGCAGTCACACATTTCTGGGATTTGAGGTACTTGTTTTGGGGATAGGATGGCCATGTTTTTCCTACTGTAACTACTCTATAAGTGAGGAATTCCTGATAGACATGGCACAGGAAATTATGAAGTATAATGAGATGTCACAGGATTCTTAGTACAGTAGCCAACAACCATGGCTGGAAAGTAGTGTCATTCACAACACAGAATGAACATAGTGCCGGAGGGAGTTTAATAAAGAGTCACAGGTAAAATAAATACAATATAGATAATTACAGTGTTTTAAACAAATCTAGAGTCCATGATCTAAAAGGCAATTTCTCAACAAAGTTAACTTCACAGAAACCAGAAACTTTATTTTTGTTTTTTTGAAAAATCTTAATTTTCTAACTTTATCTTTGTGTGTGTGTGTGTGTGTGTGTGTGTGTGTGTGTGTGTGTGTGTGTGTGTGTGTTTGTGTTGTGTGTTTGTGTTGGGTAGAAGGTCTGAACATGTGATTGCCATTACCTGTGGAGGCCAGAGGTATCAGATGCCTTGGGCCTGGAGTTACAAGTCGCTCTGAGCCTCCTGGCATGGGTGGTGGGAATAAAACTCAGGTCTTCTCCAAGCTCGATACAGCTCTTAATTGCTTAGCCATCTTTATATCCCAAGAGCAATGGCTAAGCCCTGGCTGCAGAGGTTAGTACAGATTACATTTGTTTTATTAATTTTCACATCTGTCAGACTCTCTGGAGTTTTTTCTAGTGAATAATTAATTTGTTGGAAAGTTATGTTACAACATGTAACTCAACCTAATGCTGTGTAAAATAAACAATGACTGCATTTTAAGGTATGTACTCATTCTCCTCGACCTGTCCAATTTTTAAAAGAGCACATTGTGGAAACATTTCCAGATAGGATTTATTTCTCAAATGAAAACCAGACTCCTATTTAAGGATAATAATTTGTGTTCAATATACAGTCATTAGCCCCTGGGTTTTGTGGACTGTACCTTCTTTTGGCATTCTTTTCTTCCTTGCATTTCAAAAACCTTGTGATTTTGTGAATGGACAGCATGAATGGAACTTGTATAACTAACAGTTGAATTTCTTAACTCTCACTTGTTTACGGATAGTATAAAATTTTAAGGATGTTCTTATTGTATGCATGCAACTTGAGGAAACATTTTGTGACTGTCTCCTTGCATACATCTTAAGGCACCTGATACAGATAGAGGAGGGAGAAAAAAGTTTGGGGTACAAGGAGGGAGGCAGCTCGACAGGGATGATTGCGTATTTGTAGTGTGACCCAACAGAACTGACCTTCCCCTTACATCCCAGGCACCAGTTGTCATCATGTGCACACACCTAAGCCAATGACACTGGCTGATTCTAGTACAGTAGCTCCCACTGCACTAAAACGTGCCTCTAATCATTTTATGGTTGTGGCATCACAGACCTATTTATGTAGTAGCATTATGTCACTCATTTATCCCAACTTTGTCCCTCTGGGCTTCTTCCATTGATATGGCTGTCTTAAAACATTGCAAGGACATGTCTCTATTTTGAATAAAGAAAATCAATGATTTCATTTCTGAGAGGCTGGGTGATGTCTTTGTGCTCCTGCAACAGAACAATGTGGGACTAGGTAATTTTTATAATAGAAATTCATTTTCACATGTGTGGGACTTAAGGGCTCAAGGTCAAGGCTTCAGCATTTGGTGAGAAGGCTTTGGTTGTCAGAACTTGACAGAAAATAGTGGAAAGGCCAGAGTGAAAAGTAGTTCAAGACTAAAGGAAACTTCTTTTATCTGAATTTTAATCTTGTTCACAAAGACCAAGGGTTGCAATGGCCTCATCAGTTCTTTAAGGTCCTAATACCATAATGCTGTCAGGTTGGAATAAAAAAATGCATTCAAATCACAGAACATAGGAGTTAAGAAAGGATGCATTAGTCACCAGGATTTCTAAAAATTAAAAACTTGTCCATGTGTATAGGAAAATCCTCTTTTCCTGACCTGTATGTCTCTTATTTGAACAATAAACTAGCAGAGTTCCTAAGAAAACAATTGGGTTGTTGCTCCTGCTACAGACAATTTTAAATTTTAATTAAAATACTTCCAGTATATTTTATAATATGATAGGAATCCTATCTAATAATATTGTACTAATTGATTTTATATGCAAGTTCTATGTGAGAAACATACCACGGGACTTGGGAGCACGCTCTTGTTCCTATGATGGTCTGGTGTGTCAAAGGTTCATTTTACACTAAGAAATTGAAGCTGACAGAAGTTAAGGAATTTTTACACTGTTCTGTAGTGGTTGTGGCAGGCTCAGAGATAAGGTCTATTTATTGCTTCAATTCACCATCGATCATCCCTGTAGTATTTGGATAGGAAAGTTGGTTTTGAAATGAATTTTTTATTTGCTTTAGGCAATTCTCTGAAGCAGGGCTATTTCTGAGGCATATGTTAAGAATTTAGAAAAGTCTAAATAATTTTGGTTAATTCTGGAAACAGATGAAAGGCTTGTCTGCTATTCACTGACTTCACATTTTGCATAATGAATCTATGATGTTTAAATCTGCATATGTCTGATTCTTCATCTGGAGCCAAGTCTAAAAGAATTCCCGAGAGCCAGGGCTGTTCCCAGAATTCTTTTAAGTAAATTGCAAGATCTAGAAAGTCCAAACAAAGTCACTGACCATGAGCAGAGAGAAAAGTCAGAGGGGTTACCAACTAATTGTGCTTAGCCTGAGATACTTATCATTCATTCCTTATAGTGATTCTGTCTTTTTATGGAGTTGAAGGTTGTGCCTCAGTGACTTTGTAGAGTGAATATTCTATCACCAATGACTAGAAATTGAAGTATATTTAGACCTTGCATTAATCAATTTTCAAAAGTAACTTTCCCCACTTCTTTTCTTTACCATGTTTGTAATGATTTCCTGCATATGATCTTAATAGAACTTTCTTCCTGTAACTCATTTATTTGGAAGAAGCCTATTCTTTTGCTAGTACTTTGTCAACAGATGCAAATGCCTCTGAAAGATTGAATTTATTTATAAATCTGTTATTGTTTTTTTTTGTAGTGTGGTTTGAATCTTGCCTTTCAAATATGAACCTACTGTTCATTGTTCTATAAAAAAAAAGTCAGTTCATTTTGATGCAAGAACATTTGCTAGCTAATAAAAACACTGGCATTTAGAACCAGCTTAGCAAAAGTCCTTTTCTAAACAATGCTTAATTAAATATTCATGGAAGAATTAATGGTGGCCCTCAATATCTGTTTATTACATATTAAAATGGATATTTATTGTGATGTGGTCTAGTGGTCTTCATATGTTCTTTTTCCTAGGAAATTCTGATTAAGAGGACTTCATGATACCCATATTATGAACTGGCTTGTTAGTAGTGTTCCTGTAAAGTTCTCCAAGCTTCCCTCTTTATGTGTTCTATTTCTTGGAGTAGCTTCTTTTCTTTAGCTACATCAGAGGAAATGGTGGGTCTCTATCCAAGACAAGTTCTAAGGAATCATAGCATATGACAAGCTGTCTGAGTGTGAATGTGTGAGATGCTGCTACTGTTTACTGTTTCCCTAGTGCAAATGTATCAAGAGAAAAAGATGTCCTTCTTGTCTGACATGTGATCAAGTGCATTAATATGCTCCTAAATTTGTTGTCTAACATTATTGTTTAATTGTAGCCATTCATCGACTTTTTGTTTGGTGAGACGCCAGCTTTCTAAACTGAACTGTCTGCATCACAGTTTCCTCCCTTGTCACATTTGTTTAGCACCTACAGTTTTCCTAATCCCAAACAATGTCCTTATTCATGCTGCTTTGTAATATCTCCCCAATATGCTTTCACTTATGTGGCATTAACACATTGTTCCATGGCTCCTACCATGGAAAATAAACCCAAACTTGGATACACATGTCTTAAGACTACACCAACAAAAGCAGCCAAGAATCTGCTCTCATTTCTCCATGCTTCTTCAGACCAGCCTTTTTTTTTTTCTTTCCCCTGTTTCCATTATATGTTCTGGCCATCACAACTTCCTTTTAAATATTGCTAGCTGTATTTCTTTCTTTCTTTAATCCTAGTCTACAAAAAGCATAAGTGATTATTGTGTCTTTAAGCAAAGTCTTCTATATATGAATCCACTGGGTATTTTCCAGAACATTTTAAGCCTAATCATTTGCTAGGCTTCAAATAATATAACATGATAGAACCAGAGAAGCTCTTGGCTGGGCACTCATCTTTTGAATATTAAGAAGAGCTACTGTTGAGCCACAATTAGTAACGGAGATGAAATTTGAACTTGCAAAGCCTTATTGTAAGTTCAGTTTTATTTCTATACTGTAATTTTCTCCAAAAGAAACTTGAATTGGAGTGTTTATCTTAGTAGGAGTTACCCAAAGGGAATATGATAACAAGCCCATGCATAGCACATTTGAGAATTCCAGCTGTTAACCTTATAGTTACTTACTTTTACCTCTTTATTTTATTGTTGGCATTTAACTTCTGTAAACTTTGACATTGGATGATTTGCATTCTACAATCCAAGATTTCTGTGAAGAAAATAAGGAGTCATTCCTCTAAATAGTCAAGTATGGCTTACTCAAGGTAAAAATCTATAAAGTTCAGAGCAGAAACAAACCTCACCATTCTGACACACTCAGCTTCATTCAGCACGTGGTGTATGTGATTAACTTAGAGTGTCCTCTTGGGCCTGGTGTTGAATGAGATTGTACCAGATTCATTGACAGTACAGTCAGGGGTGCTGAATACACTTCCAGGACTTGATACCATAAGGAACTTGTTTCATCATCTTGTGCTACAACTTTGTGAATTAACACCTGTTATTCTTCCTGCGTGCATTTTACATTCTGTTCTGTTATCACAAGCTGTGCTAACTGTAGGTGTGAATTTTTTTTGTTAATTTATTATCAGCTTATGAAAAACTCACCAACAGTGCTTTCCTATAACAGTTCAATAGCATCCTTCCTGAAGGCATCTCTAATTTTCCTGAGTATTTTGCTTTCCTTCATATTTTATAGCCATGAATTTATTTCAGAGTCTTACTTTACCGTGTAACCATAGATTCAGTAAGTAGCACATTCAACAGCATTTCTCATCTGAATTCTGTTATGAATGCAGGAACCCCTCTGAGACTTTCATCACATATTCACAATCAGAAATGGAAATCACCTTGGAGAATGATGAGGCAGATGCTGCTAGCTGTCACCACACACACAGGACTGTCCCTACAAGGTGACTTTTGCTTGGGAATTCACTGTGGTATGAGTTTGAGACCTGTTGGTTAAGTTGCTATTAGTGGTTAGTCAGTCCCTTGATGAGAAATAATTCTTTGAAAAACTAATAGTATATATTTAAGAGAAGCGCCAAAATTTCAGCATATACAAAATGTTAGCATATACATATCATTATTAACACAGTACTTTATAAGCAAAGACACTCATTCTTTGCTTATAAGACAAAGCCTGGATCGCTCAATTATAATAATAATAATAATGTTAGCAATATTGAAATGTGGCAAGTAAATGTATTCTTGAAGTAGTCTGCTCATTGTGTAAATGAGTGCTTTAGGGACATTGAGTGTATACTGCCAGATGCTTTCATGGAAAGCGTGGATTATGAAGTTGGAAAGCTGTGTGACTCAGACTTGTGGTGCCATCTTATCTGACTGTGAAACAACTGGATCCATCTGTCTGGAAAGATGTTTCTTCTGATCAGAAAAATCTTCACAGGTGTTGCCATAATGCTCTTCTTCCTGAATTTTTCATAGCTTCTTACATTTTACTTGGTCCTTCTGTCCTTGTGCTTTATTCTCACTAGCTAAACAGATTAACCACATGTCCTTCCTGTCTTGTCACTGATTTATTGTTGTTGAAGTGGTTCTTCTTGTTCCTCCAGCTCGGTCCCACAGCCGTTAGCCCCAAATAAACATGCAGAGACATATATTAATTATGAAACTAAGGCTTCTTACTGGCTAGCTCTGTCTTAATTATTAACCCATTTCTATCAACCTAGGTATTTCCACATGGTCTTATCTTACCGGAGAAGGGTCTAGACCTGTTACTCCTTTGGCTGCCTACATGGTGACTCTTTTTGCTTTTTGCCTACCTTTCCCAAAATTCTCTTGTTCTAGTCCCACCTTTCTTCCTGTCTTATTGGCCAACAGTGTTTTATTCATCTACCAATAAGAGAAACATATATACAGAAGAACTTCCCCTATCATATTGGGTCCATTTTTTTTGTTGTTTGTTTGTTTTTTTTTAATTATAGCAATGTAAATCTCATCTGGCCTGAAATACAAACCATGTAACTTTCTAGGAAAAAACATTCTAGATAAGAGAACTTGTCAAATGTTATGACTTATGCTTGTCTTATTATAAAAGTAACAAAAAGACTACTATGAATTATAGGCAAAAGGCAAGAATAGCAGTAGGTGACTATGTTGAAGATAGTGAGGACAAAGGAAGTAGCAAGGAATAGATACCGGTTAATTCACAAGAAACATGAGGATGGTGTGTACTGGGGTGGTACAAGTGGTAAAGAAGTGGTTAACTATAGCGGATATGCATTAAAGAAAGTCAATATAATTTGCTGAGGGATTGGATAAGACATGAAAGAAGCAGAGAACTAAAATTTGGTTCTGGATAGCCTGATCAACTAGAAAATAGAGTGTAAGTTAAAAGAAAATGTTGGCGTCAAGGTTTGGTATGTTTTTGTTGTTGTCTATTCTTTTGGTCTCTTGTACCAAGAAGTAAGTGGACCATTGGATTTAGTCATGGATATTTAATAGTAAGCACATGAATCTCAAGAGAGTAAAAGGAGCAGAACAGTATAAGAGAGAGACTGTAATGATGGGCCAAGGGTTCTGAAACATAAATAGAGTGGTGATTAGCTTGACTTGTTGTTGGTCCTAGAAAGGGTGACTGATTTTGGTGAGATGGAGTGAAAAAAGATGATGTTTGTGGGGTAGGCTAATGGAAACAGACTTTGGAAAGGATGTACTGAGTTTAATAAGGCATAGAAAATTGCCTGGTAGTGAAGAGCTGAGGTTACACAGAGGGAAAACTTGTTAGCTCATGAGAGATGGGGAGATTAAGACTTGAAAGTATAATGTTGAGAGAATGATTGGTGTGGGGTTGATATGTCAAAGAATTAGTACTGTGTTGAAGATTTTTAGCTGCTAAGGTTTTTTTTCTTGAACAATAGAGTTTCAGACTTGACATATTGGACAGTGACATTGGGATGTTATAATCTGAGGATATAGAATTCAAAACTGTCTATTTCATGCTGGAGGTAATAAGATTAGATAGAGTGTCAAGAACTATACTCGAGTGATTCTAAGCTTTGGGGATAGGGAATAGCCATCCTGGAGAATAGTCTGGGAAAACACCATCCTCAGAGGAAACAGGTTTGAACAAGAGGTTCAAGGAATGGTTGGAATAAAGGATGAGGATGAATGAATGTGGCTGCTTGTCTGTCTGATTCCTAAGTCTTTTACTTGATTATAATTTCAAAGACACAAACTGTATTTCACTCCTCTTTTTGTTTCACTCATATCATAATGCAACATTACGCAATGATTTAATGTGGTATTGGTGCCTACAAATAATAAAGACCTTTGTAGCAAGTGAATTTCAGCTATAATTTCAGTCTGTGAAAGTGCAGTGCTCATCACTCTACATAAATGTCTCAATAAACAACTTAACATGCAGCATATAATGCTTAGGCAACTATAATAAATGTATTATGTATACATTTAAGTTTTCAGCACCCACACCTACCCTTTCCTCAACTTGACTTGTTTTAATATTTAATGAAACTGATTTTATATTTTGTTATTGGTTGTTCAGCTTGGAATTTTGTGTGACCGTCATGTACAGTAACCTGTAGTTACTATTAATGAGCCCTGTAATTGCAAGTGAAATGATTGAATACACTTGAATTTCCCAAGATATTTTTAAAATAAGGTGGAAAATTCACTATGCATCTATTTCATTTTCAGAGTATCTTATATTTACTGAAGTGTCTCTATGATGGAACAGCATGCTCCAATTGCTTGCAGGATGGGCTGCCTCAGTTGTATTACTTTCCTGTTTATCAGTCTTTACCAGGAATAACACTCAAAAAGCACACTGCACTCCCAAAGCTCAAAAAGGGCTATGTAGCAAAACTGCTACTCTATTCCTAATAAGGAAGGCTGTGGTGAGCTCTCTGGACATCCCTGAGTGATGTAGCAGGGCAAGGGTTTGCCAAACCACAGAAGTCTAGACAGAAAGTATGGAGCCAGTTCATAGAAAGTAAGTACCAGTGTTTCCCGATGAAGGACTGTTCTGAAAGCTGGGTGCTAGAGATACTTTCCAAAAGTCTTCATTGGCCCTGGCATTGTGGGATGCCTGCAATCACTTTGTGTATATCCCACCACTCTTCAGTTCTGGCCTAACGACCTGATCTTTCACCTACAGAACAAGTTCCAAAGCAACTAGAAGACAGTTCTGTGGGTGAAAGAGACTTGGGTTTGATTCTTTGACATCTCCAGAGTCAGCTGCTAGTCTACAGCTCCATTAGTTTCTTTTAATGAATGATAAGTAGGGGAACTATGTCACACAATGTATTTGCTTTCCTATCTGTAAACATCTTGTCATAAATGATCCATACTTCCTACTAGTCAGACTAAGCTTTAATTAACCTTTGGATGGAAAATGTAATGGAAAGAGCAGCAAAATCCAAGGCCAGATTTCCCTGATGCATCCCAACAAGCCTTCTGTGGATTTTGCTGACTTAAAACAATAAAACAAAAACATTTTCCAGTTGTAAAAGTTTAATTAACTATGGAGTTCAAAGTTTAGCACCAGAACACTAAAATGAACAAACACAGTTAATTTACTCAGAGTTGAAATGAGAAAATAATTCTAAGGCCAGTGCTCAATTATGCAGCTAAATGCCTGCCTCCTGGCTTATATATGACAGTGATAGAGAAATAAATTCAAAGCTAACACTACTTTGATAAAATGACTGATAGTTGTACTATTGAAGTATTAATAACAGTTAAATATTGGAGCTGGAGAGAGGACTCAGTGGTTCTTATGCACACTTACTCTTCCAGGGGACCCAGGCTTAGCTAAAACCAGCACTAATGTGTTGTGGCTCACAACTACTGGTAACCCCAGCCCCATGGGATCTGACACCATCTTCTGCCCTTGACTGGCACTGATATCACCACTCACTTGTACATCCCCCACCCCACCCCACATAATTAAAAGTTAAAAAAAGTAAGATAAATCTCAGTAGTAGCTCCCCCACCCCAAAAAACATACAAACAAACAAACAAACAAACAAACAGTAAGGAATGAACATAGTTAAGAGCAGCAAAACTCTGGCTGTTCTAGTTCTATTTTAATTGCAAGGGAAATAGTCTGAAGGTTCATAGGCATAAATGCATTGTTCATTGGGTTCATTCATGTATATGTCTCTGTCATTAGCATCCTTGAGACAAGAAGGACTTCTAAGATAATAGCAGCTTTGCTATATAACATGCTGGCTTGTGTTCAACTTTATCAATAAACAAAAGCAATAAAGCAGTATTCTCTCTGTTATGACAACTCTGAGGTAGCACATAGCTTTATAAGCATGTTTATTAGCTAATTGGGAAAACAATAAAGGCACATTTTCATAACTGTATTGTAGGTGTCAAAATCATTGTTTAAAATATTAGGTAGTTCTTGGTAGCCTATATATTTTTACATTTAGAATTTTGCATGGAAATGAAGGTGTTCATTCAAACAAATTTCCAAACATGATATTCATGCACTGTGAAAATAAGTGGGTGCATTCACTGAACATTTTGGGCACAATAAATAAATGAATAAAAACCCATGTCTGTGCAGGAAAAGAATTTAATTTCATACCATAGGAGAGAACAAAGGGTGGCTGACTTGACGAGCCTCCTCATCTTGTCTGTACACCCGTGCACACCATGTTTTCTTCATTCACTCATTCATTCATGGTGGACCGTGGGAGCAATGATGAATGAACTTGCATTCATATGGCTTTTCAGCATCATGTACCTGATTCATTCTTATTGGCTGCATACCCGGAAGTGCGCCTTCTGGATCCAATGGTAGCTCTCCTTTAAGATTTTTGAGGAATCCCTATACTGTTTTCTAAAGCATCTATGCAAGTTTACAGTTCCAAAAGCACTATGAATACCCCACACCCTTGCTAGTCCATGTTCTTACTGGCGCTTTCTGTAAGCCATTCTAAGAGGTATCATGCAACATATGAGCTAGGTTTTAATTTCCATTTTACTTATGACTTGAGATACAGAACACTTGTCAAATGTGCTTGCAGATCCTTTGGTTACATTTTCTATCAAGATATTTGCTTTCATGCTGCGACTTGAGTTCCTCATGCATTAGCCTCCTTTAACAGCCCTCACAAGATTGTTTTGGTTATTTAGACTTTTGTGCCTCCATACGATTTTTATGATTTCTTTTTCTATTTTTATAAAAATATGAGTAGAATTTTATAGGAAGTTCATAAGTTCTGGGTGGTATAGGTATTTTAACAATATTAATCTTTTTAGACCATGGAGGAAGTAGAATATTATATACATATAAAAGTGAAGAAATAAAAATGAGGGTGGGGGTCTGTCATTTGTGACAACATGACTAGAACAATATGCTAGATGAAATAACCTGGAAACACAATGTGAAATACTATGTGGAAACCATTTCAGTGTTGACTCTGAACTAGTATAACTAATAGGGAGAAGAAATATGGTTGCCAGAAATTAATGGAAAGGCGACAAAGTTGTTGGACAAGTGGAATTCTGTCAATGATGGTTTATAGTGCATTGTGAGCACACATGATGCAATTTGATATGCATTAAAAAGTACAAAGATAGTAATAATAGTAATAATAAATAATATAGTAAACTCTTCATCCTATCAGAAATATAAGCCACATGAGCATACACACACACACACACACACACACACACACACACACACACACACACACGAAAATTATAGGAAAAAAATTACCACTCTTGGCAAAAATACTAGTGAGACCAGCTATAATAATATCCCCCAAATTTTTCTCTTTTTCTTCTTTAGATAGGGTCTCCTGTGGCTGAGGCTACCCTCAAGCTCATAGTGTAGCTAATGCAGGCCTTGGACTGTTGATTCTCCAGCGTACAAATGCTTAGGATTACAGGCATACACTACTGTGGGTAACTTTCCTGAAATTTCATGTTTCAATATATTTTATTTAATTTTCAAGTATTTTAATCACTATTTAGTATATGACTTTCAAGACACACTTCAGACTAGAATGCATATCTCTTATCAGACTGGAGGAAGAAGGCAAAGAGTCTAATGTGAGCTCCAGTTCTCAAGAGCTAGTTTGCAATAAACAGTATTTCTCTAAGTTGGAGCTCAGACTCACTTGACCCTGTGCATTCTTGTGAGATGATGTAATGCTGGACAATTTAAGGTTTTTTTTTTTTTTTTTTTTTTAACAAGATGTCCTATTTTGCTTTTTATTGAAGTGATAAATCCAAAACCAAAAGCCACTTGGGGAGGAAAGAGTTTATTTGGCTTGTATGTTCCAATCAGAGTATGTTTTTGAGGGAAGTCAGGGAAAAAACAGGTGCAGCGTCCTTGTAGGACCTTCTTACTCATTTGTGCCTCAGGCATATGCTTTGCTACCTTTCTTATACCTCTCAAGGCCACTTTCCGAGGGGTGGCAACACCCAAATGTGTTGGACCATCTTAAATCAGTCATTATTCAAGAATATGCCCCTACAGATTTTCCTACATGCCAGTCTAATGGAGGCATTTTCTCAGTCTAAGTTCCTCCTCAGATTCTCAGATGACTGTAGTCAAGCTGACACAGGCACACATAGAAAAAGATCAACATGTAAGTATTCATATTATAAAGCTTAACTCTTTGTAACAAAGAAAACATGTACTACCTACCAGAAGATATGGTATAAAATTCTGCTTGTTTATATGTGTACCTCCTGAGTACAGTACTCTCAGCTTCCCGAAGAGGGTTATGAGTGCCCTGGAACTGGGGTGATAGAGTTGTAAGCCACCTAAGTGGGTGCTGGGAACTAAGTGGGTCCTTTGCAAGAACTGTTGATATTCGAGTGGTTATTACTTGGGTAATAAATTCTGAAGGCATTATGAAGAATGCAGGGTCAGAATTTTAGAATCTCTTCCTTCCTTCTTTCCTTCCTTCCTTCCTCCCTTCCTTCTTTTCTTCCTTCCTGACTTTAATCAGACTATTTTCCCCTTTTCCTTTGTCCTCCAATACCTTATAACCTTATATACCCTTTCTTGTTCCCTCAATACCATGGCTTCTTTTTAAATTAATTATTGAAATTGTTTATACATCTATGAAAACATTGCTAACTAAATAAATACAACCTGCTCAATCTAAGAGTCAGATTAAAAAAAAAAAAAACTCATGGCCTCAAATTGTTTAGCATTTTGTTCCTTAAATAAAATAAAGATACCTACTAAAATACAAACAGCTTGGGAAAGATGAAGTAACACCATCTCCAGGAAGGAAAGGACCAGGTGAGTGGCATAAGATCATGTTAGGCACACACCTCCTGAGATCATTGCTGACCCCCGGAATATACTGAGATTGCCTGGGATAATTTCTACGGCTTATTCCAGGACTTCAAATCCATGACATATAATTTGAATTTATATTTTTTGAGATAGTGTTATTTTACCTTCCTTCTAAATGGCATTACCAACTTCCCAGCAGTCAGTGTTTAACATCTTTGCAGTGAGTAAACCTTTCCTAATTGTTCCTACTGATACTGACCTATGACAGCATTGGCTGCCTTCCTGAAACTCACTCCCCACCTCACACAGATTCCCTCTGCAACTACAGCCCTTGCATCAGGCATGCCTGCTCTTGTCCAGAGTTCCCTTCCTCTACAGTGATTCTGAGACATATGAGGAGATGGCTTTGGTGCTGCCTGGTCTGAGATTGTTTTCATTATGTGCCTTTTGTCCCATTTCTGAAAACCAGCATTCCAGCCACATTCAAATCTCTTTGTGTAATCTCAGGACTCTTGGTTTTTATATCCTCTGTGGCTCTTTCGCACTCCACATCACATTATAATTATTTGAGAACAAACTTTGATTCCTTATTTAGTTTATAAATCCCTAAGGAAAAGAACTATTTCTTGTCATTTGAATTTCCCGAATCTTCTGGAGTAAGGCAGTAAGAAATGTTTGTGTATAGTTGATAATTAATACATGAATGCTTGATCTTAATTTCACACTTAAATGATTTAACATTTCTTTGAGATTAATATGCTTGGAAATGTTCCTACATGCATACTTAAAAAGTTCTCTAAAGAAATAATATATTTAGCTATACAGACATGATTTTTCTCTTTCTCAAAGTTTACACTTGGAATTAACAAAGAAGCATGTCTTATATTACCTCTGCTGAAATTTATATGGAACTCTGGGAAGAAGTTTTTGTGGGGTGATCAGTGGCTTTCCTTGTAGTGAAGCTTTTGAAGTAGAAAAATGCTCATTAATATGGATGAAAGAAACTCATACAGAGTACCTGCTTGTTGCTGGAGTGTATGCTGAGGATACAGGGAGAAAGTTGATAAACACAGCCATCTGCTGTATATGGCTACTGGGTGACAGAAACAAAGACTTTTAAAGGAGGCTAAGAACCCTCTAAGTGTGGAGAACCCTCTAAGTGTGGAGAAGCTTGGGGAGCACATTCAGTGCAGTGAGTCAAGAAAGGCAGAAGTTGGAAAATTTTTTCAGTGCATGTTTTATTTTGTTTTTTTTTTCTTTTCTCTATTTCCTAATATATTTTCAATTAATTATAACTACATCACTTTCCTACAGCCTATACTTTTTAAGTCGCCTCCCTCTGACTTCTTTCATGTCACTCATCACTGTCAAGTGGATAACCTGGAAAACCTCCTTTTATTTGATTGTGTGTGTGTGTGTACATACATATATGTGTGTATATATATATTGTGTGTTATCAAATATATATTTGCATCATCATATATATGTAAGTATGACTATGCACAAATATATAAAAATAAATTCCTAAGACCATTCTATTGTTTGTGGGTATATGGCTTCAGGGCTGACTGAAGCCCTGTATTGGATAACCAATTAGGGGCTCATCCCTGGGAGAGTCCGTTCTTCCTCTCTCAGCAGTCATCAGTTGTGGCTTAGGTCTTTGTCTAAGGTAGGAGTGGGCTCCCATGAGATTCCCCCTCCTTTTGTGTTAGTATGTCTATTGATATTTTCATTGTTCCAGTTTTGTTTATGCAACTCTTTACAAGAGAATTGGTCACACATCAGACTTCATGGTTCTTTTGGCTGTTTTAGTATTTCTGCCTCTTGTTCTTTGATGTTTCCTCAGCCATAGATGCAGGAGTTGCAATAAAGATTTATCCAATGGGGCTGGGCTCCTCACAATCTTTTGATGTGTCTGGTGTGCAGTGGTGAATGTCAGTGATGGTCCCCATTTGCTATGAAGAGAAGCTTCTTTAATGTGGGGTGGTAGCTACACTTATCTGTGCATGTAATAATAAGATTTAGAGTGTAGTTAGGCATTATGCTGGTCTAGAATAGTGACAATAGTAGACTCTCTTCTAAGATCCACAGCCTCATTAATTGTACAAGTTAGATAGGTTTCTAGTACCAGGCATGGTTCTTCTGTTGAGAGGCTATAGGTTCTCTCTCATCTGCTTTATTAGCTCCAGATGTTCAGCTCTGAGTACATGTTATAGAATAACCACAGAAAGCAGGAAAGTGTAAAGGGACCATGCTGGTGGAGAGCTTGAGAAAGAATAGCAGGATATGGGTGATATGAAGGGAGAATGAAAAAATGGAGAGAAGGATCCAACTGGGAAGAGGGGTGGGAGGTTAGTAGAAGAAAAGAGGGATGAGGGACAAATAACATGAAGGTTGTCTGATGAAGCTTCAAGGAATCATATTTTATATTTATATGAAGTTATTCATAATACATGTAAGTATATTATGTATGTATACACCAAAAATGTTATGTCATTTTGGCTTAGAATGACCCTCATCTGAATCATAGACTGACAAAGACACCAGGCACAAGAATTACATTTTTAATGTTTGGTCACAGTTGTTGAAATGACTCCAAAAGCATGGTAGGCTATTTCTGTTGATCTTGTTTGCCTGAAGGTAAGTTCCTATTGCTAAAGACTCTACTTAAGACACAGGACTAGGATTCTTTAAGCTAAATCTAACTCGAAAATCCCTGTCTTGAAGTCTAGCTTCCATGGTACCAGAGAATACTATCCTATCTAAACTTCCAAGAGACAGAAGAAATGACATTCCTACTCAGCTGTGACACCTATGAGCCACAGCAATAATTAATATGGCCACATATCCATAAAGGAGCAGTAACTGGTATTTTCTTTTTGGTGGTAACAAAGCCTGTATAATTGAACTTAAGGCATATTGTATTTTTGATACAACAAGCTCTATATTGGTATGCTGAATAACTTCAATTCTCGATTTGATATAGAGTCTAGATCCTCCTGGGGAAGAGAATTTCAGTAGGTAATTGTTTAGGTCAGCCTATGGACATGTCTTTCAGCATTATCTTGATCTGTCTTGATTCAGGAAGAGCCACCCTTTGAGGATGACACCCTTCCCTAGGTAGGGGAACCTAAACTGCCCAAGAGTGGAAGAAGGAGCTGACTATAAGATACATGGATACACTCTCTGCTCCTGACTATGGGTGTGACTAGGCTGCCACCTTAAATTTACAATGATGAACTGGAACCTGAAATCATGAGTTGAAGTAAATCCCTTGCACCCTAAGCTGCTTTTGTCAGGGTACTTACCACAGTGACAGGAGAGGAAACTAAAGGAACTGGTAAGTAGAATTTGAGAGTATCACAGAAATCTCAGTACAGTGATGATAATTCAAGAATGCTAAAATGTACATTGGAGAATATTTTAAAAGTGTTATTGCATGTAACAAATAGAAATTCCCTAAGAAAACCATTTCTAAAGAAAGCAAAAAATATGAATACATATTTATAACTGTTATTGCTTAATGAATACTTAATCTGTGTCAGTCACAGGGCCAAGAAATCTGTGTGCATTTGATCTTCACCACAATATATTGAAATATTTTCTCATTTATAAATGAGAAAACAGATTTAGCGACCATAAATAAGCCGTAGAAGTTGAAATTGTTTATAAGTGGTTGTGGCAGGATCTTAAATAAGGATGACTGACTTCAGATCCCTAAAATGTGATGTGGGAGGCCATCATCTACTTTTGTCTACTGAAGAGCCCTGGGTTCCTGAGTAGCCAGTAGAAATACAAAATACAAAAGGCAGTAGACAGTTCCTACTGATGCCGTTTATGCTGGCTTGATGGTGTTGCTCAGTATTCTGAGGTTCAGAGAAGAACAGAAGACAAATGGATGTAGAAAGTAGCTGTATCTTCTGGAGGCCATCCAGAGGTGCAGAGGGTAAGGCAGCATCCAGGAATCCATCAGGCTAGGGCCTGCTCCCAGTCTCTCACCACCATCTCATCTCTCTTTCATTGTTATCACTCTGGGCTCACTTGTCTGATATGCCATAGTCATCAAAGCAGGACAGTAAGTGCCAATATTTCTTTTCCTCCCAAGGATATTATGAGGATTGATGATGTTATGCTTGTTAAAGATTCCTGCATGCATCAGAGAGAAGGCACTGCCTGAATACCAAGAACTACTTTGTCTGAGGGAAAACACCATTCTCTGCATCTCTGTTGTCTGCCTCAGAGACCCATGATAATAACCCCTCTACCACATTTCCAGCTAGGGTGTCAGCTGTGAGGAGCACAGGATTCAAAGCTTAGGTCACAATGCTTTCTATAGACATTCAAGCCTGACTGTTGCTGTCACTTCTGAGGAGAACATGTCCTTTCAATTGTAACTTAGACACTTGTGAATGTGTTTATTTTCAAATGGTAATTTCCTCTTTGAAAGACTCAAAGACAAATATCATGACCTTATTTCTTTGAAGTTTTAACATTTGGGTAAGTGCCGGGATATATGCGTATGTGGAAAATAGCAACATATTCTCTTGTTGAATTCAAAAGACAGAATTATATTTACTACTTCATTTATGATTTTAGTGGTGGCTTTATTAGATTGGAGTTTGAATTTAGCTTTATGGGCAGTGAAAATAGGGTGATGCTTAAGAACTGACAGTTTGGAGTCTTAGCTGGGGTCATCCTTGTGTATTCCTGAGTTTCCCTGGTACCAGGTTTCTCCCTATCCCAAAATGGCCTCCATTATCAAGATATCTTCCATCCTGCTTCCAACTCCACTAACCTGATCCATCATGTTCTCATCCCCTATTTCTGCCCTCACCACAAGTTTACCCAGGGAATCTCTATTTCTCCTTCCCAGGGAAATTCATTTCTTTCTCTTAGGGTCCTCTATGTTACCTAGCTTTTCTGCGACTATGGATTGTTGTCTGGTTATGCTTTGCTTTACATCTAATATCTACTTATGAGTGAGTACATACCATGTTGGTATTTCTGGGTCTGGGTTATCTCATTCAGGATGATTTTTTTTTCTGAAAATTTCATGGTCATTGTTTTTACCCTTAAGTAGTACTCCATTGTGTAAATGTATCACATTTTCTTTATTTTTCAGTTGAGGGGCATCTAAGTTTTTTCCAGGTTCTGGCTATTACTAATAATGCTTCTATGAACATAGATGAACAAGGGCCCTTGTAGTATAATTGAGCATTCTTTGGGTATGGGCCAAAGATTGGTATTGCTGGGTCTTGAGGTAGATTGATTCCCAATTTTCTGAGAAACAACCATACTGATTTCTAAAATGGCTGTACAATTTTGCCCTCCCACCAGCAGTAGAGGAGTATTCCTTTTACTCTACATCCTCTCCAACAAAGGCTGTCATGAGAGTTTTTGATATTAGCTATTCTGACAGATGTTAAGATGGTACCTCAGAGTCATGGAGAAGGTGCCTGAACTGGCTTTTTCTTATAATCAGGTGAGTGGTTACTCTAATTATCAACAGAGAGCCTTCATCCAGATGCAGAGATCCACAGCCAACCACTGGGAGGAGCTCTGAGAGCCCAGTTCATAGAAAGAAAGAGGGATTGTACTAGCCAAAAGGGCTCATGATAGGGAAACCCACAGAGACAGCTGACCTGAGCTCCTGGGAGCTCTGGACTGACAGCTAGGGAGCCTGCAAGGGACCAACCTAAGCCCTCTCTGCATGTGGATGACAGTTGGTATGTTTGTGGGATCCCTAGCAGTGGTATCAAGACCTGTCCCTGCACATGAACTGTCATTTTAGAACCTATTCTTCAGTCAGGAATGCCTGGCCCAGCCTTGATGCAGGGGAAGGAACTTGGTCCTGCTTTTTTTAATTCCCATGGGGGGGGTGCCCCTTTCTGAACAAAAGAGGAGCGGATGGGCTAGGTGGGATAGACAGGAGGTAGAGGAAACTATGGTTGATATGTAAAATAAGGAAAAAAATAATGAAAGAACAGATAGTTTTATAAACTTGCAATGGAATACTTTCTGACTCTAACCACCTCCCTGACTTATTGTAAAACTTAAACTCTTCTTTATATTTAAAAGTAAGGGTAACATCATAGTTCATGCAAAACTGTTGTAAAGAAGGTAGAAACTATAAAGTCCTTGTCAGGTTTGAAGTCTCAACGACTTAGCTTTATGTGCTTTTCAAATTCATAGCAAAAGCAAAGAGGTTGGTCAGTACATCATTGTGGGTGTTGGAAAGCTGACATTTCTCTCTAACCTTTTAGCAATCAGCAAATATCCTCAGACCTTCAGAAATACCTCTGTGCACATATATTCATGCATAAGGTATATGCATGTATGTATCCACACACTTGTATTTGTCATTCCTGTGTCTATTCTCAACCCTGTGCCACGCAGCTATTTCTGCAAGTCCTACTGAATGTCATATATTTGCTGACTTTTTGGATAGAATGAAGTCATTGGTTCTCAGGGTAACTATCTTTAAAATGAAGACTATGAAATAGGTTTTCAACTTGTACTTTATTTTTTATTTCTGTCTCATCCTCTGTAGCATTATATAGCCTTATAATACATAGCACTTGACCAACAAAGCACTTCCTTGCCCACTAAGTTGAAACACCAGTACATGCATTCATTGTGGCATAAAGTCCATCTCTGTGTGACCAACCAGGGCTTTTCAATGGGCAGATTGCTTCTGTGCTTTCAGTTGTGTCCATCATTGGCACTGTACCTGGCCATAGGACACAACCTCTCCATGTACAGCATGGGCTAATTTAAAGCTAAGGGCTGGTTGCTGTGGACAGTCAGATGAAGCCCACTAAACTCATTCTTTCCACTGTGTTTTATAGTTAATGTGTTAGTTTTATTCATACTATTTTAACCTTTCTCTTGAGATATTTGTCAAAATCTAGGAATATGAATGTAAGTATCAAATTGTAAATGTAAATTTTGGCCAATAACCAAATCAAAAAATTATAATGTGTTAACCTCAATGTATTTGCTTCTCTTTTTCTAAGATACCTATAATCATTTTGCATCATCAGTAAAGGTGTATTTATTGTTATGATTATGAATTCCAATTCAAATCCAAGAAAAACTTTGGAACAGATTGATAACCTTTTACTCATACACTCTATAAAAAGCTATAAAATATTTTCAACTTTATTCTGATTTTGCTCTCAGTGATGAATCATCTCCTTATTGTTACAAAAGTTTATCTGGATAAATTTTGTTAGTGCTAATCTCTGTTTTTAAAACAAAGTCTCATCAAGGGGCAGGTGAAATGGCTGAGTTAGTAAGGAAAATTGTCTGCTATACAAGTGCAAAGCCCTGAGTACAAATCTCTATCACTAGATAAGTCCTGGAGAGGCAGCTATCCCTCCTATAGTGAGCCAGCAGAGACAGGAGACTCCCTGAGGCATGCTGCCTAGCCAATCTAGCTGAATCAAGTTAGCAATAGATATTTGGCATGAATGTTTGGCTTGTGCACGTGCAAATACTTGTATCTTTTGAGCTATCTTATTGGCTCCTTATCTGTAATTTTAAAATATATGTCTGTCCTGTTAACATTTTATGGAAATGTATGCATAGGAAAATATATCCTTTATTTTTCTCAAAACTCATTTTTGCTGCCCCAAGGCTGACAATCCCATTTTATAGGCAAGTTTCATTACTTGGGCATGAATACAAGAAAAATGTTGAAGCAAATTTGAGTCATTACATATAGTAACTTACAATGTGTCTGTCATTAAAGAATTAGATGAGAAATGAAAATGACTATTTTGAAAATGATGAATTGATAATCAATGGTTAATTTTTCTATGTGTATTTTCATCTTAGCAATTTTTTTCCAAAGCATCTTTCTAAAGTGCATCTATACTTTTATGAATTATTGAAATATACAATCCCAAATGTGTGCAAATAATGTATTATGGTTCAAGGTCATTATAATAAATAATTTCTGGGTTCTTGTTTTTGTTTGATATTTTCCCATACAGAAATACCTCCGACATCTCTAAATGTATGTTTTGACCTTTTTGTAAACAGATTTATGCTAATATTTCTATTTTCCTTTCTTTATTATTTCTTATTTATGGATGGAAAGAGACATGTCAGTGATTTTTTTTCTTTCTCTAAATAAGAAGTGTGTATTTATGTTAGCAAGTAGCCCTTCTGCTCACCCTTTAATTTTTTACTCTTTACTAAAAAAAACAAAACTAAACTATTTAATGTAATTTATCCACAGAAACCTGTCTGTGTTCAGAAGCATATTTTGTTGTTGCCTTAAGAAAGTTTCTGTTATGTTTAGAATATCTTCGATGACACATACTATAGGGTTTGATTTTTAATAACTTATACTACAAAAAACTGTCTTTAACAAATGAGAAATTCCTTATTCCAAACTTTTAAGTAGTATCTATGATTGGAATTATTTCAAACTAGCTTTGTTGCTTTATAACCCCAAAAACATGAAAAATGGCCAGGTGTTGGTGGCACACAACCCAGCACTCAGAAGGCAGAGGCAGGTGGATCTCTGAGTTTAAGGTCATCCTTGTCTATAGAGCCAGTTACAGGACATGTTCCATAGCTATTGGGAAACCCTATCTTGGCCGGGGGTGGGGGGGGGGGAGGGACAGGGACACCAAAAAAACAAAAAATAAAAAACATGAAAAATGTTTGAGGTGATAAATATATTAATTTACCTGCTTTCATCAATTCATAATATATACATGTGTCAAAACATTACCTATGTTCTACAAGTATAGATACCGATTGTTTGTAAGAAAATATAGGATTGTTTCAATGTTTAAATAGAAAAACACGAAACACTGTTTTCACCAAAGTATGTGCATCTATAACCAAAAGTGTAGCCTTGAAAATGTAACAAATGAAAATTAATCAAATTGATGTCAAAACAAAACAGTCTATGATTATGAAGAGTTTTAAAACTTGGAGTATTTTCTCGTGTTTGACATGGAGTTATTTTTAATACAAAATTTCATTTTTAATAGAGTAAATACCAAGCGGTCAGCAGAGAAAAATGACACTTTTAAATTGGTATTGCTCCTTTGCCAATGAATAGTCTTAACTTTTGAATGACAAAGAAATTTATCTATTTGTTTTATTCTGATTTAAATGTTCAGCATTTGATCTATTTGTGACAGTGAGTCACAAGCATTCATTTAATAATACCAACAAAGTTGCTGTTAGATTAACAGACATTGCTTGACTTTGATTTCTTTTCATGCATTATTATTTTTAGATTCCCCGTGTTTACATGTGCGTGAATTGCATACCTTTCTCTTTGTGTGGATATATGTACACAGACAAGGGAATGAAATGCATAGCTCTGTAAATTGGCACAGATGAAGTAGCCCTAATGGCAAGGGCTTATTTGTTATTAGTGCCAGTATATGTCCAGGTAACAACTGGGGACTAATGAAGCTATTCACCCGGTATTACCGTTCACTGTGAAAATGTGGTTGTGATTTATTGAACTGCCTGAACACCGCAAGGCTCATTCTCTTACACACACACACACACACACACACACACACACACACACACACACACACACACTCACTCACTTGTGTTTTCATTCCATTATCTAGTCTTTGTGCTTCTGGCTAAAAATCCATTACGTTCTCAGGGCTTTCATCTTCACTCCAAGTGTTACAATCAAAATTTCAGTGTCTTGCTAAATGCAAAGTTCTGTCTTCTGCTCAGACATCCCTGGCTTTTTGTTCTTTCCTCTGTTCTCCACTCTCCATATTGCTTCTGTTTTGGATGAGTAGAAGAGCAGAAGAGAATACACAGAAAAGAATTACCCAATGGTGGTCTTGGTGCCTTCTGAGATCTGGACATCCTAGTGGATTTACTTTTTCCCAACACTTTGACATATGAAAGTGCATCCAGTGAACATCATACAATGCACTCTGATATGGTTCCCCAGCAGTCTCTTTCTGTGTCTGTCATTAATGTGGATATATAGTCATATTTAGGAAAACAAAACTGATCATTCCTCAAGGGTCCCCATCCAGTCTCTCTAAGCACCATTTGTGTTCCCTGCAGGGTTTTGCACAGTCTAGAGGATTTAAACATTTATAGTCATGAGATTATACCGGTCTGTACATTTCCTTAAACTCTGGGTGACATATATGTCACTGCATTACTCTCCCATTTTCTTTAGAGTTGGGATAATCAACATACATAGAATTTAACACACACTGTCCATTTACTCAAACACATAGTGCTAAGTTGTTTCTTTTTAAGGGTTATACTTGTTAGTGTGATAGCACCAATGGAGAGAAGGAAGAGATTACTTAAGAAAGTACTTCCTCTTCTCAGAAGCACTTACAGTCTTTGAGGTGGACTTGCATTTATTTGCTTATGGAACAAGTGATCAGACACACTATTTATAGCATTCTGTTGGTATAGCTTGCTAGATGCTATCTGCCACATGGGTACTTTCTAACCTTTCAGATGGGCTTAACTTTTTTCTTTGTAATTGGAGATGTTCTGTTTATGAATCATCTGTAATTCCTGTTTACCAGAACTATGTCTGGAGTAGTGCCACATGCTTCAGATTGGTTGTTTCTGAACCGAAAAGAAATCTTGCTTTTTTATGTTTAATTATGTAGGGTTTTGCTTTTCTCCTATCAGACCATGATTCAGTGCTTTTTACTATATAATTATTCCAATGTCCTCTGTTTGCAATAAAGAAGAGTGTCTATATTTTTGTCCCAAAACAGCATCTTGTTTTCAGTTGTGCCTTTGAAATACTAAGTATAAAAAAAAATTGAATTTGAATTCCTACTTAGTAAAAAAACTTACTCTCAAAATAAAGTCAGGGAGAAAATGGATAGAATTTAAAGTATCCATTGCCTTATTTGCAAAATAGCCATGCATAGCTTAAATGCTGGCTGGAAGGATTAGGCCAAATAAGATATCTTTAGGCCTAAATACAATTGCCCAAAATAAGAACATCGGCATAAATTTTTAGGAGAATAAAAACACTTCAAACAAACAAACAAAACAATGATTCTTAAATTTCCATGTTCTTCATCTGTAGAATTAAGGAAGGTGATTTATCTCAAACATTTCTAAAATAATTATATGATAAAATAGTCTCTGATACAGGAACCATGAAAAAATGCCTGTCCTCTCTAATAACAAGTATTTAGATATGGGAAAACATCTTTTTTAAAAATTCCAAAAGAATTTTTGTGCTAAACATTGTATTATTGGAAATTTACAAAAATTCCATTTTCAGCAGCCTATTTGTTAAGTTAGCCGAGACAGCTAGACCTCATTCATCACCAGGTTAACTAGCCTTGAGTTTAAAATGAGATCACATTATGGTGAAAGTTCCTATTTTCCTAACTTCTCATCTTCAACTATAGAAAAGGCAATTGGAACTCTCTAGATAGGAATTGGAAGCTGTTATTCTTCTGAGTAGTCCTAGTCAGTGACTGGTTCTGGTTCATCTGTTTCATACTCGGATACATTTGCGTTGATAGACATCTGTTGCTGAGCCCCATGACAATCCACAATGTTTTCTGACTTCCTTCTGGCCACTCTGTATCCATGCTCAGACTCTTGGAACATTGAAGTCACACCTGATTCCTGCTAGAGAATGCTTACCTTCCACCCTATCTCATTTTGTCATGACACAAAAGCAATATTTTAGGAGACAATCCATGTTATAAATGCCAAAATACATAAAGTATTTCCAGGTCTGTCCTATTAGTGAGCCACAGCTGAAGAAATTCACCAAGCCTACTGTTGCTTCAACATATACTTTACCTGGGGCCTCAACTATAGTGATGTTTAATTTTCCACCTAATATGAAATTCCTAGAAAGGTAGACTCAAAGAAAACACTCCTGAATTATCCCTAAAATTCAGCATTCTGATTGCTTGAAGGACTGAAATGTAGATATTTTCCCTTGTAGTTGCTGGTTAGGAAGTTCAAGATATGCTCAAACAATATAGACTATTGCTGTTACCCTCTTTCCCTCCACGAGCCTGAAAGTAAGACACTACTGCTAAAAGCATCACACTCTTTAGACACAGGACTATGAGGGATAGAGCTGGAATTGACCTGGAACCCTCATCCCAGAGGACTAGTTCTCATAGCATCAGAATAGTCTGCAAACTGCCAAGGGCAGAAAGACAATCAATAGTACTACCCAAGTGTAAAGCCTATGAGCTACAACAATGATCATCCCAACAATATAGCACTAATGATGTGATAGTTTCACTGTTATCTTGAGGGTAACCAATAGCTCTTTAACTCAACTTAATGCCAACTCAATAGGAAATGGATTCATACCCCATACCATAAGCCTAGCCACTATTAATGGCTTGTAATGTCATAGACCCTAAAGGAGAATTTAATATTGCCACTTTTCTAAACCAGTATAATTTCTAACTACATTTTTAAAAAACCTACCAATGTAGGTACAGTTAGTATAGCTCTCACCTTTCATATACAAAAAGAGCTTTTATATGTAGCAGATGGAGACTAGTATAGAAATATACAACTGGTCCAAATGCAGACAACATCTGACCATGGAGCACCCAACCCCAGTTAATACCACCAATGAAAACCCTTCACATACATCTCAGAGAACATTACAGAAGAGAGGGTGGAAAGTCTGTCAGAGCCAGAAGATTAGGATGTCTGCCTCCAGAACCTGACATCTATGTGTGACATGTGTCTTCACCCTTGAAATCTCAACAATAATGGTTGCATAAAGAAGATCTGCACAATGACACCATTCTAGCCTGGATATGCAGAATCTCATAAGCTCCCATCCCTTGATGAAGAGCTACATGCAATTAATGTCAGCTGAGAAAGGATCACTCATCTTCATTGACCAGCCTCTGGAGAAACTGTCCAGTCCCAAGATATCAACCCTGATCAGAGACATATCAAAAACACCAACGGGATTCACCAGGCTGTACGTATGTAACAATAATAAATGAGATATCAATAATCTGAGAAGGTGTGGGAGGCACAGGAAGAGTAGGGGGAAGGTGAAAATAATATATAGTCCTTGTGTGTGAAATTCTCAAAATTGAAAATAAAAAAGAACCTCAGATATTTCTCACCATTTGCCACTTTAAATAGAGTTTACATAATACACACACACACACACACACACACACACACACACATATATATGTGTGTGTGTGTGTGTTATGTATGTGTGTATTGTCTTTGAGGATTTTCTTTCGTTTGAGATTTTAAAAATTGTTACTTTTTGAGAATTTTGTATGTGACTCCTATATTTATGACATTCTCATCTTTCCTACAGTTCCTCCCATGTCTTAACTTCTCAAATCCTTGATCTTTTATTCTTTAATTATAATTATTACATGCATTTATGCAGATGCTGATAGTCTATGCACTTCTCACAAGTGTTTAGTCATGCCCTCTTGGGATTGGCTCACCCATCGGGGAGGGGGAGGGGGAGTCATCCCTGAAGAAGCCCCATTGTTGATCTCTCAGCAACCATTAATTATTACCTATGGCATTTCTTCTAGGGGTGAAGCCTTGTGAGATCCTCCCTCCTACCCACCCTAGCATGTCAATTGGTGTAGTTTTTAAGGTCATGTATAAGCAACCATGTTGATGAGATTTCCTGCCATATGAGTATATTTACCCTGTCATTTGTAGAAGACACTGTCTTGCAGGAAATGTCCCATCCTGGTTCTCTGGCTCTTACAATATTTCCAAACCCCTCTTCGGCAATGTTCTCTGAGTCTTAGGTATAGGTGTTGTGTTATATAGATGTATCACCTGGAGCTGGGCGTCCACATTCAGCTGTTTTCTGTGTTTTGACCTGTTGTGTCTTTAGTTGCCTCCATCTGTAGCAAAAGGAAGCTTCTTTGGTGAAGGTAGAGCTATATATGAGTACAAGGATGTGCATTTAGAATGCAATTAAAGATTATATTGCTTTGATAAAGCTGTAGTAGTAGGTTCTTCTCTTGTGTGCCTGACCTCACCAGCCGCAGATAGTTGGCTAGGTTTACAGGAAAGGTAGGAATACTCTTCTATCAATGAGACCTTCAGTTCAATTAGACTATTGATGGTTACCCCAGGATATAAATACCATTATAGTCCTTGTTGCTCATAGGCATTACAGCTAGATAGGGATATTGATTGCTTTCCCCCTTGGTTGCTTGCATAGCTCCTTCTGGTATTTTGAGAGCTAGACCTCAGGGAGGAGGCTTCCAAGTTGTTTCCAACTTTGCTTCTTTAAGTCCCATGTCCAAAGTATGTGATGTCTTCAGTAGTAAGATCTTAACTTCAATTTCTCCAAGGCCAGAATTCTAAGTGCAGACTTTCCAAGAAAGGAACAATACAAAAGACCAAGCTGGAGAAACTTACAGAGACAGCTGACTTGAACAAGGGGAGGTTGTGGACCCCAGACTGATAGCTGGGAAACCAGCATTGTATGGACTCAGACCTCTGAATGTGGGTCTCAGTTAGAAGGCCTGGGCAGTCTAAGGGACCTCTGACAGTGGAGCCAGGATGTATCCCTGGTGCACAAGAAAGAACTTTGGGAGAATATTCCCCATGGAATATTCCCTTTAGCCTAGAGACACAAATAACTTGGCAGATATTGATGATCCCTCCTGGAAGGCATCACCCTCCCTCTGGAGTGGGGTTGGGGTGAGACGGGAAGGGGGCAGGGGCATGGGAGGGAGGGAAGGAGAGGGAACTGGGATTTATATGAAAAATAAGAAAAAATAATAAATAAAAAAATTTAGAAAAGAAAAGAAAGGGTTAAAAAAGTGATACATTTACACAATGGGGAAAAAAAGACAGAAATATGCAATTGAAAGAAAATTTATCTAAAAGAGTTTTTAAAAGCCAAGTCTGATAAGTTCAAAACAGTATGCACATATAAACTTGCTGACTATTTTCACTGTAATGACTTTCAGAGACATTGTTACTGTAACATGACTAAAAGGTTCTTTGTGTTCATTTCTAAGTTCCATTTTGCAATGAATGAAACTAGGGGTCCTTGGGAAATGGTTTGATCCTGGGGTTCATGTAATCTTACAGAGTTATCAAATGAGGGATGTAATGCATGAGGACAACAGTGATGCAGAGTGAGTGTGTTCTGCATATGCACTGCTTTAAGAACACAGTTGACATAGACACATGGGGTGCCAGCTTGTCTCCTTCTGTGACTCGGCTCCAGTGTACCACCAGAGCTGTAGACCATCTTCAGAATCTTCTGTTTGCTTCAGCACCCATGAGAACTGTCATACTCATGCTCTGGTGGTAAAGCCACAAACCAGGCACAAAGCTATAATGGATTAGAGTCTCACTGAGTGTGTAATACTCACTGCAAATTAGGAGATTTCTCTGAAATGAAGTTTTCTGAAAAAGAGAGGGATACATAATGATGTTTATCCCAGAATGCTTAAGGCAGAACTAAATTAGATGATTTAAGTATATTAGTCCAAAGAGCATCTAGGACATGCTGTCACCTGGTGGTCCTGTTAGGACTCAGAAGGCCTGGAAAAGGCAACTGCTAACTGGAGATTCAGATTCCTAACTTTACCTTATCAGGAAATACAAACATCAAATTCATACAAGGTTTTTCATCAAAAGAATTCATCAATCATTACAATATTCTAGAAGTGTAAAATCATAATTCAGATTGGAAAGCATTCATTATACATATTTTAAATCTGAGTAAGAGTGAATAGTGGGTAATGAACATTTGACGTTCATTCTTAGCTATAATTTGACTATAAGAAATGCCTTCGTGATGTCGTGTGGGCATATTCAGCAACAGAGGCCCAGATATGCACCTGGACAGGTTTGAAACCATTCTGTGCTAGACATTCAGATTTAGTGTGACAAAGCAGCATCTAATTGATAGAACATATTGGCAAATTAACACATTTATTTTCCTCGTGCAGCTGTATACCTCTAAAATAAGCCATAACTCTGCCTCCTACAAACTAGTTTGAAGATTAGCAATGTTTGTTTGCCAGTTGGTAAAAATGAACTAATTAGGTTGGATTTGTTTTACTTCCTGGCAGTTACAATTCTCCTTTCCAGATAGATTGTAGTGATAACATGTGGGAGGCAGTGCGTTCTACTTCTCCACATCACCTGGATGTGCTGGTAGCCATGCAGAGGCAAGGAGATGTGTTCACTGTTAGTGATACTTTGTTTTACTAAAGGTGAGGCACATTTTAACATAGGGGCAGTGGTTGTGTGAAGTATTACAGAATTCTCAAATTTATTTGGTTTAAAATGAATGTGAAAAAGAAACCTTATCCCTCCTGAGGAAAGGATGGGAAGTGGGGGGGGGATATGGAGAGGTGGCAGAGAAGGGGAGGGGGAACTGGGGCTAGTATGTAAAATTAAAAATATTAAATACAAAAGAAAACAAAAATGAAATTGATCATTCCCTTTGTCTTTGTGTCTGCATGGATGCATTTGTTCCCCTTGTCTTTGTGCGTGTATTAATGCATTCGTTCATCCACAAATGTGTGAAAATGGTTTTATTTTGTATGTAATTTATGCTCTTTGTATAAAAGTCTTTGCTTAAAAGGTGATGTTAAGAATTCTACTTTTTCATTGGTGAGGAGCCCAGAATTAAGGCAAAAGCAAGAGATGATGCATTTCTAAAGACAATTATTGACAGAGATCCTTCAGTGAAAATCATGAAGTAAAAAACAGTCCCTCAATGAAGACTTTGCCAAGCCTCAGAGTTGTTGGTTATTGCTGCAGAATCTCCAGCAAACAGATTCAAAATCAGGCTACCATTAATAGAGATGGCCTCTTGTAATGAATGTGCCTCACCCATAATGGGCTCTGACATGTTTGAATTGTGATTACTGCAAGAAATAAAGTTCCACACAAAGATTTTTAAAATTACACTCACTGTATTTGAAAAATACCAAAGATTGAGGACAGAAATCTTTATGAGTATAGGAAGTAAATAGGAACAAATCATGGGACTGCAGGACTGAAAAATAAAGTCTTTCCTGTGTAGACCCCTTCCATTAAAGTCTAGACTTCTAATGCATTTGTATGTTTAAGTAACAACTAATTATGGCAAACATTGCATTGTTGTATTTAAATAATGTGATATTTTTTGGAAAAATATTATCTATACATTTTTAAGAACTGGATTCTATAGCTACATCCTTACATATTCTTAACTGTATGTGTTGACTATTACTGATAAATTGAATTGAACATCTATCAATAGATAATCCAAGTAAGAAATTAAATATCCCTCCACCAACGCAGTGCTGTGGCTGTTGAGTTTCATTACTACAAGCCATGTAGCTATGTGATGAATAGTCATCTGTTGATATGTTGCCAAACTACTTGTCATTATTTTCACTATTAATATTGGCCACTGTTGTACTTAAAGATAATTTAAATACTCATGATTTATTTAACATGTTAATTTGAAAGCCTTACTTAGGTTGACCATTTACAAAGATGCCACTTCACTTTTGTTACCACTCTCCTCCTACCAAAAAAAAAAATCCCAACCAAAATCAAATCCCAACTACTGGACTACTGAGTAGTAATTTCACCTGATTTCTTGCAGTGTTGTGGTACAGAAAAGGAGCACAATGAAGGTAACTTTTATTCAGGTGGGTTTAATGACTTTGGTTCAAGTATATTCAAGCATATGCCCAATAAATCATTGGATAAGTATGAGATCATGTGACTAATAGAGTGTGAGAATAGGTTGGTCACCCATAGTTCTCACAATAAAACCCAAAGTTGGAATGTAATTTAAGCTGACCTTCAAGTTTTTAAATATTGGCTGAGTTGTGGAGAACATAGGAATATGTGCAAGGAGAATTCTAGCACCTGATATTTCAAATCAGTATTCTGCTGCTCTATCTATTCACCTTTTCCCCGTACATTTTTCTTAGCAGCTTGTTCTTTGAGAAAAGGTTATGAGTCTAGCTGAGTATTCTACTTGAGAATAAAAATGTTTACTTGGTAACTCAAAGAGCAAAAGAAGATCCAATTATTTGCCTGAAAACAACATCAATGGAATCACATACCCTGTTTAAAAAAAAAAATAGGACTGCATTACAGCCTTGTGCCTAGAGGTGTTGCTGTGTGGGATACAACTATAGATTCAGCCAGATGGAACATATGGCAAAGACTAATTAAAATGTTCCAACTGGGAACAAGCCATGCACTTTCGGAGCCATTTCTAGAATGTTGAAAATTTCTAGCAACACTATATTCTTTGGTTGTGTTAACCCTCTGGCCAGATTCCCTAGCTGTGTGAAAAATCTACTTATGCATAAGATGGGTTGCACACATTCAAACTGAAAGGGCCCGTGCAAATCCAGAATTAACATTTCTTGAAGTTTATATTAGAGTTACTCTAGATAAGCTTTTCTCCTGAGGCATCGTACCACATTCAGAACAGAAAGTAAGATATATCCTATACTTGGCTTACAAGTTTTGCCTAAATGTTATCTTTGTGAGCATCCATTTCATTTTGTTGTAACTATCTTCTTTTTACTTTTTGGCTATTTGAGTTCCAACATTTTGATGAGGATACTATAGATATGAAATTTAGATAACATTTTCTGTATCCGCTATTTTAGAGAAGAATGTAGGCATAAAAACAGGTATATCCATGTGGACGATGTATGAAATAATTTTCATCAAAAATGGATTTTTTTCTGAATGAATTAATTTAAAAGTAAAAAAAAAAAAAAAAGAAATTACCACTGAAACATCATGCACAATTTCACCTGAGCACAGGGATCTCAGACATTGTCAAGTCATGCCTTTTCTGTTTGCATTTTCTCTGCATATGGAGCACCACCCTACCTTGGCTAGCCTTTTCTTTTCTATGTGCCTCCAGGAGTAGATTGTTCATTAATAATATGTCGCCTTATGCTGCTTTACATCTTTAACATGTGTCGAAAACACAGAGCAAGGAATGTGATTCTATGGTTGGAATCAGAATCACTGACTATGGATACTGAAAAGACGGACTGACACGGCCGTTGGTTTTGAATTAGCTTTAATGAACACTTCAATCCACACAACACACAGAAAGATCTTAATGGCAAGAATACATAAAAATCCAAGTAGCAACCAAGTGGTCCAGGAGAACCACATAACATCTCTCAATTAATTGAACATCACACCAAATAATGAGTTATACGACCTGAGTGGATGCTTCGAGGTTCGCGTCTCGATCTGGTTTCGGGTTGCCTTGGGGAGTAAGGCTCGGTATCTGTGTTGAAGGTCACAGTCTTTGGCTATTCGTATGTCACAGGTAAGAGAATCTCCGAGTGTTCTCCTCTCTACCGCTTCATGGCGAATAGCCAGTTGGTCTTTTACCCAGGCTATATTTATATTAGGCTTATTTACTTCACACCATATGTTTATCTCTATATCGCCAGCTGCAGACAGGGCTGACTCCTGTAATTGTGTCATACATTTGCCTATGTCATCCTTATCTATTCTGTCAGACGTGGCTGACTTACATGTTTACTACAACATGGCTTATAATTTAAAAATGACTGCTTGTGTAGCTCAATTACTCACATATCAATGGACTTTGAACAATGCATTGTTGCTTGCTCGTTAAGTTTGAAATTTCCATTTTCATCATTTTAGTTTTGGGGGAATTTTCTTGTTAAATTTTGCTTCAAGTTGCTTTCCTTTTGCTAATTCATCAGTAGCCCAAGAAACTCAACAGAAGTGTGTATAGCCTGGCTTTTTCACATTTATTCAAAAATGTTCTTACAATGTTTGCCAGAGTATTAAAATCAAAGCTGTTGATTAAACACATATTTCAATACTTTGAAGCTGAGATATTTTCTTAAGGGAATTCTTTTTTTTTTTTTTTTTTTTTTTTTTTTTGCAAAGAGCTCTCTCACATGCATGCCAAACTCCAGGAATGAATTAACACTCCTGACCAAATTAATAGATGTGTTTTTAGATATCACATTCAATCACAATAATGTGCTTCAGCAGCATAGTGTAATATAACTCGGAAAGGTTGAGGCTGATAGAGACATGACACTTTTTACAAGAGTTTAGTGCCATAAGCAAAGGCCTCCTGTTCTCATAGGGTAGGATGTGGAGCAACTAAAGAGAAGGGAAGCTTTTATGTGTGACTTAGTTAGGATTTCTATGTTTGCCATGAAATACCATGACAAGAGCAACTTGGCGAGGAAAACATTTATTGACTTATGCTTCCATGCGGTTCATCATCGGAGGAAGGCAGAAAGAAATCCAATGGGGCAGGAACCTGGAAGTAGGAGCTGATTCAGAGGTCATGGAAGGGAGCTGCTTAGTGCCTTGTTCCTTACGGCTTATTCAACCTGCTTTTTTATAGAACCCAAGACCACCAGCCCAGGGATGTCACCACTCAAAATAGGCTAGACTCTCTTTCATCAACTACTAATTAGGAAAATGCCCTACAGGCTTGCCTACAACCTGATCTTGTGAAGACATTCTTTTCAATTTTTTTTTTTTTAAATTTAACTACTATTTTTTCATTTATTTTATATCCCTATCACAGTTTCCTCTTTCCTCTTTTCCTGTTCTCAGGCTCCCCACTGCCATCTACCCCCACTTCCTCCATTCACTCTTCCTCCATCTCCATTCAGAAAGGCCCAGGCCTCCCATGGACTTGAACAAAACTTGGAACATCAAATTGATGTAGGACCTAGCCTCCCCTGCCCCTGCATAAAGGCTGTGCAAAGTAATCTAGCATGAGGAATAGGTTCCCCAAAGCCAGGTCCTGATCTCACTGCCAAGAACCCCACAAAACAGATCAAGCCACGTAACTGCCATACACATGCAGAGGTCCTAGGTCATTCCCACGCAGGCTCCCTAACTTTTGGTATAGAGTCTGTGTACTCCCAGGAGCTCAGGGCAGCCATCTCTGTGGGTTCCCTCCATGAAGACATTTTCTTAATTGAGGTTCCCTCTTCAAGTTGACATTGAACTATTTAGCACAATGTGGAAGAGAAACATCATAAGGGAAAGACACTTTGAAAAGTGTCATTGAGGACGCCAACATAAGACAGGTAGGATAAGGTCAGGCCAGAGGACGCCAACATAAGACAGGTGGGATAAGGTCAAGCCAGCAGAGCCTCAACTGATAGACAGAAGGGCTTGAGTGAGATCTGTTGGGTCAAGGAAAATATTTATGGTGCTTGGATAGAGCTGCCTGAGTAGCTTGGAGATGATTAATGTGACAGCAATGGTACAGTAAATTAGAAGTGGAAAGTATGAATATATGAGTGAGGACTACAAGGTGTGAGTCACTTCTGAGATAGCCCTGAGTGTACACCCCCTCCCTAATCATATGCCCTGCTCTCCTCTTCAAAACAATATAAACATGTAAATATTAGAGCTCAAGGGTCCTGCTTTATTTCAAATAGCATTTGTTTAGACTAATATTTCCCTCTCCCTAAGAGGGCACACATTTGAGATAGAAGAGATTGCTGAGGGAGGAGCTCTAGCTACAAGCCTAATGCCTTGCACTGGCATTTGTACTTGCTAGCAATTTTCCAAGTCACTTGAGGCCAATTATGTGCAGAGATGACAGACAGCCTTCTTGCTTGTCTCAGAAAGGCCTGCATAAAGTAACACATTCCTGGAATAAAGTGCCATGGAGCTTAGTATAACTTCTAATCTCATGTACTTCTATTCTGAAAATAGTTTGTAACTATGCTGTCATATCATGCAAATTTCTATATAGCAGCTACTAACTGGGTATTTTGAGTTATATTTACATTTGAAGCAATTTGACTCTGGCTATGATTCTGCTAGAGTCCACTAAAGTGACTTCAATTACTTGTTTTAACTTTTGTTAGCACCATTATCATGGTCATTAAATCATAGCCATGTAAAGATCAACATGTAAAACTAGTCTTGACCCTATGTAAAGTATCAACACAGACACTCTTTTCAATAAGTATTGCCTACATATACTTAACTGCCTGATGACTTCACCTTGATAATGAACATGCTAGGCCTTTTTTTTTTTAACAGATAAATATTTAAACAAACTTTATGTCAGTATTTTAATTGTGACTATCTGGAACTTAGATGTAACTGGAGCTCTTCTTTTTCATCTCAAAGCCAACAAATCCAAGTGGTTAGCTCTGAGAGTCTTCTGTTAGTGATGCTGCTGCTGTATGGCTCCATGGGATATATGCAGGCAATTGAATATTTTGAGATAATTTTACATTGCTTCTAGTTCAGCAATATCTTAACTAGGTGGCCATCAATCAATTCACATAAAAAGTAGTTCATGAATATTATTTTCATTCATGTATATTCATTAGAGATTGTACTTGTTCATATATCATTTTACAAATACATACTGTCAAATGAGTATATTCTCTCACTCTAACCTACCCTTCCTCAGTCCTCTTCCTTCCTATACCCCTTGTTTCACTACCCAGGTTCTTTTCTGCTTCCAACACATATATACATACAAAAATGTATATATTTATATAAAATCATCAAATGATGTATCCTTTCATGTTGAAAACAATTCCTCTGTGTGTGTGTGTGTGTGTGTGTGTGTGTGTGTGTGTGTGTGTGTCGCTTTCACATTTTCCTTATGCATCCCTCTGTTGTTGGATAGCCATGTTGAGTCCATATTTTAGCTATTGTGAGTAGTGCTTCAATAAACATTTGTTAGCAAATATCTCTGCAGTATGCTAATAGAGAGTCCTTTGGGTATATACTCAGGAATATGGCTCAGTCATGCAGTAGCTCTATTCTTATTTCTTAAGGAATCTCAATACTGATTTCCATAGTGGCTAGCCTAGATTAAGTCCCTACCAGCAGTGTATAAGAGTTCTCTTTAGTCTGCATTTATTCCTTGTTTTCTTATTGACTGATATTCTCTCTGAATGGGATATCTCAGTGTTGTTTTAATTTTCATTTGTCTGGTGGTTAGTTAGTTTTTTTTCATGTTTATTGACTATTTATACTTTCTGTTTTGAGAATGGCCTGTTTGTTTCATTAGTCCATCTAGTCATTGTATTGACTTCTTCTTATGTAGTTATGTGAATGCTAGGAATGGTCCAGATAGCAATCCTTTATAGGACATATAACTAGCAGATATTGTCTACTATTCTGCAGGTTGTCTGTCTCTTACTTGATTGTGCAGCATTTTTAAATTTCATAAGATACTATCTATCAGTTTTGAGCATTCCTAATTACTTGAGTCCTAACAATGTAAATGATCGGTCTTCTCAGTGAATCATTTTGTGGCTTTGGCATTGCATCTCCTCCAGCAAAGGAGAAGAATCCACACTGCTTCACCATGGCTTTGATTCCAAGGTGTCCTGAAGCAGTTATGTTGGTAAGACTTTATGGCCATATCTCCTGACATTACTAGGAGACCCAATTTTTCTCACAGAAAAAAAGCCATGATCCCCTGGCTTGTACAGTCTTTGTGGCCCCTCTTCCTAGTGTTTCCTGAGCCTTAGTGTTTTGTGGGTTTATCCTTGGGGGCTGGGCCACACAATTCTGCATTTCAATTGGTTGTGATATTATGTAATGGTCTCCTGTCTATTGCAAGGAGAAATGTCCTTCAGGGTTGGGGCAGGGTGTGAAGATCACAACTGTTGATGACTATAAAAACAAATTTTTAGAATGCAAGTAGGGATTATACAGAGTTTGTAAACTAGTTGTGGTTAGTTGTGGGTTCTATTCTAAAATCCGAGACTTCCTTAGCCCTGAGTAGACGGTGCTGGTTTCCAGTACCAGCCATGGTTTCTCTTTTGTTGAGAGGGTCTGAAGACAGTTGTTGGTGACCACCAAGGTATGCATACCACTACTGAATCCTTTGGGTTACCACGCCATGTTGGCTGTTGGTGAGGTTCACAGAATGGTTGGTTTGTTCACAGGGCCTTTGGAAAATGGCATGGTTACTTCTGGTACCATGAAATCTAGATTGTGGGAAGGAAGCTTTTAGATCAGTTCCAGCTAAAGGGCCTCTGGGCTCTGCATCTGAACTCTATGGTATCTTCAGGAATAAGGACTTAAGGTTGCCCCCAGAATGTAATGTTTTAGGAATCTCTTACATAGCCCTGACAACAACTCAAAAAGGGCTTTTCATCTTATATGGTTTTTTGAGGGAGCATTATCAGCACAGATGTGAAAATTTTAAGCTCCCCTCCCATGTGAGTGTGTGTGTGTGTGTGTGTGTGTTATAGGGTTTTTATATGAAACATAATAGTGTGATTCCTTATGACATTTTCAAACATTATTGTTAATTAGCCATCTTCTTAGTCTGTATTTATCTCTTTCCTAATCAGAGTAAACCCATTTTTCCCAGGCATATCACTTATAATCTGCTATTTCCTTCTGTAGTGCAACCTCATTCCCACATTCTGCCAATGGTTTCTTTTACTTCCTTGTTTTTGAGCTTGCTCCCGGATGTCTACTCACATCTGAAGACTTGGCGCTAGGAGACTCCAACGAGAATGAGATCATGTAACATTTGTCTTTCTGGATCTGAGTGACCTTGCTCAATTTGATATTTTCTAGTTTCATCCATTGACCTGCAAAGTTAATGATTTCATTTTTCCTTATAGCTTAATAGTATTCCAAAGCATATATGTGCCACATCTTCATTATCCATTCATCAGCTCAAAGGACATTTAGGTCACCTCCATTTTTTGGCAATTGTGAATAGAGCAACAATAAACACAACTGAGCATGTAAGTGTCTGTGCAGTCAATGTAGAGTCCTTTGGGCATATGCCAAAGAGTCATAAGGAAGATTTATTTTAGCTTTTCGAGATTTCTCCACAGAGTGGCTGCACCAGTTTTTAGTTACACCATGAGAGAATGAGGGGTTCATTTTCCGCACATTCCCCCTACATTTGTTGTCAGTTGATCTTATCATTCTAAGGCAAGATAAAATCTCAAACTCATTTTGGTTTACATTTCCCTAATTGCTAGAGATGATGAATTTTTTGAGATATTTCTGTAATCAAACAATGACAGAAAACAAGAGTGGCATAGAAATAAGAAATGGTTGGGGAAAGTTGAGAACAATTTTTGCCCTTGGAATGACTTCACACCCTTATTTAAATATTCACATTTATGTGATTCATTATTATAGTTTACCTGTGTCTAAACATGGATTTATGATCTCAGTAATCATTGCTCTAAAAACTATAATATCGACCTCTAACTGCATCATGTACATTCTGTGTTACTGAATGGGCAGGGACCTAGGAATCAAATTAGTTTAAAAAGCTCCTGGTCTGTGTGCAAGTTGGCATCTGGTTATTGTTTTAGTTCTGCTTTTTCTTGAATGTGTCCTTTATAATCTCAATGACCCTTTAAAACAGCTTAAGGCCTCACTTGGAGTAATAGGTTTCATCATGGTGTCTTCACCTATGTGACAGAGTATATGTCATTATACTTCTCATCCATTCACATCTTTCACTACCCTCTCCCCATCCTTGTTCTCCTCAGGGTGGTCTTCTCTCTTCTTCAAGTTGCACCCTATGTTGCAGTCTCTCTCCATTTCCTACTACTTTAACATTGCTTTCTTTTCTCTCATTATCTTCTTAATAGCTTTGTGACCTATAAGCATACATGTATAAATATATAAACACAGAGAATCACACACACTCACACACACACACACACACACACACACACACACAATTTTAGGGCTAGTTTCACATGTGAGAGAAAATATGCATCATTTGTCTTTTGTGGCTTGTGATTGAATAACAATAATGATCACTTTGTCTTCCTAAAGGTCCATTTCTGGCTTTATGCTCAGTTTATTCAAGTATCTGACATTGCTTATTAAAATATTAGTGACTAATGTTATAAATATGGGTCTATAACATAATCTTGATCATGGCTGTAGTTAACATTGTGCTGTCTTAAGAAACATGCCTCAATGGATGGTGGTGGCACAAGCCTTAAATTGCACCATTAAGGAGGCAGAGGCTGGTGGATTTCTCTGTGTTTGAGGCCATACTCATCTACTGAGCGAGTTCCAGGACAGCCAGGGCTGTTACAAGGAGAAACTGTGTCTTGAAAAAGCTAAATAAATAAATAAACAAACAAACAAATAAATAAAAGTAATTAACTAAAAAAAATAAAAATGAGTCCCACTTGTATAAACTATGGGATCAAGATAATGCCCTTGGTTCTTTACTCTCTTTCTCTATAAACTAATATTTTTCCTGCTCTGAATTAGCTTTACCATCTAAATATTATATAAAGGGTGAACTCCTCTATCAACTTCACAATGTCATAAAAGCTGTGTTAACCATAGTAACACCCAGCTCCTCCTGGCTCAGCAAAATGAATATTGTATAATTTAAATGAAGGTGACTTGCTTGGTGTCTTTTTACAGCAATTAAATATTCCATAGAGAACTACTGTGCTGCTACTTAAGAGAGTACTACTGATATTAAAATAAAATTGAAAACGAGTTGCTTTTCTTCGGCTTTACACACACCTATATTGCTTTTTTAAATGTGCTGTCAGCTTAGGCAGCCCCTAACTTCACCCCTTTATGGTATTGAATATGTATTGTTGAATTTCACTTTGCTATAGAGACAACAGATCTCAATATACTCAGAAGTCAAAACCTCAGAAATAGATGTAAGCTGACACCTTATCAGTTTGGTAATCAGCTCTAGTTGCTGGTGTTCTGCATACCAAACACAATGTGGCCCATCTTCTACAATTCCTGCTACTGTTTTCACAAAGTGATTGACTACGTCTGTCTCACAGCTGCTTTCTTTTTGGCTGATGAAGAATAGTCCTGTTATTGTGTGCTCCCAATATTCAGCCAGTATTCTATAAGGCTGGTAGAATGTTTTGGCAAATCCTAAGAAAAATTATTCTTGTTATCAAAACTACCTACTATCAGACCATAAACAAAACGACACCTGACAGTTCTGTAATTATCCATCATTGATAGTGAACTTTCAGATACATCTAAATTTTTTGTTGTGCTCAAATATTAAAGTAAGACAGTTGGGGCAAGAATTTATATTTTTGCCAACGGTTATTGAATTTCTCTAGTTGATGGCAACTTACTTTAAAAATTCATGCCAAGCCATCACTTAACCAATTACATGAGGACATAGACATCTAAATCTGTGACTAATATGCTTGGAGTTCCCTGTGAATACCTTGTACATTTTAGAATCACTAACCATAATTTCAGAGAATCAAATACATCACATTTTTCATTCATAGATTACATAGTTGCATTACTAGTATATGTTATATTGTACCTTTTATGGATTAATCCAGAGTCTGTATAAGATACAAGCAGATTTCATTTCTCTTTGTAGTGCTGATTTCCCATTCATCTAAGTTTGCTGTTCTATTTTCAATACCAATATTTATAATGAAGCTTGATTGGGTAATACAAAAATGCATTTATTAATTTAGTCTATGAAATATTGTTAAAGACATATATATGTATATATAATAACATGTGTGTATTATACTTATGTAATGATGACATTAATGTGAGACTTGATTGAATTTATTTTTTTTCTTTGTAAATGTGATAAAGCTTTTACTACACATAGAAAACTATCACTATTTAGACTTTTGTTAGGAAATTCATACACATATTATTAACTTGGAAGTGGATTCATGGAGAGATAATAATGCAGCACACTAGTATACTTACAGCTTATTAATGTAATAACATTTCAAGCATCAAGGATAAGCCTAGCATGCAGCATTTAATTACCATGAGGCAAATAATAATATTTCATTTTTTTATACAATTTATTGTTCCTGTAGAACCAAATAATCCAAAGCATGGCTCTCACTCTTATGACTTATGCCAAATTTTTGGATAGAAATAAGATTGAATCTGCCACATATATATTCTGTATAATATCCAAATTGGTATATTATAACCTGAAAATAAAATTAAAAATAAAGTTCTTAAGGAACTAATTATTAACTTAAGTCAAAGGAATGCTGCAATTATTAATCTCCATTTATGCTAATGGTAAATCACTGTAACTTAAAAATCATTGCTTACAAAATCATCTCCTTGCTTTGGGACATAAGCAACATCTTAAGAAATATAAACCTGCATTAAACTTTGCCCTGCAGGGCAAGGAAACACCCTAGTATGTACTGCATTTCCACTAGGGGGTGATCTCTTATTGAAAGTAATAGGACATTTAAAACATAAGTTCTTGACAAGTTTAAACACTTTCAGCAAAGTGTTTTAAGAAAGAGAGAATTAATCAATGCCTCTGTGTCTGGATGCAGCCTAGAGGAACGCCATGATCTTTATTGCAAACTCTTGTAAACCTCAAAGGCAGGTGTGTTGGTCAAACCTTTTGTTCCCCTCAATTTCCAAATTTCAGTAGTTTTACTTTTACTCATTAATTGAAGGTACATTGTATGGAACAGATTTTCATATTCTAAAGAGAGGAATGCTTTTTGAAAAACACACTCATATATACTTTTAAAACATTCCTCAAGTGTGTGTTGAAAAATATTTGTTGGGAATTTGAAAAGTGCTGGACTTTGAGACATGGTGTGTGTTTAATCAGACTTGAGTTATGTTCTGGCTAAGATTCTCCCATTATCTCACTTCCTAATGACAGTGTTCCTTTCAAACTGTAGGTGACTTGAAAACACTGCAGCGAGTGTTGGAGGTTGGGTATTTAATAAGAAGCAGGGATAATGTAAAAAGGGGGAAATCCACCTGCCCTTGTAAGATCATATTTTCCAAGATATTAGAGACAAAATACATCAATTCAAGAATTGGAGATCCCAAACAACCTGTGACTACTCTAAGAAAGAGAAATGTGCCACACAGTGTGGTGACACAGGCCTCAAATCCAAGAACTTTGGAATCTAAGGCAGAAGGATTGTCCTGAGTCCAAACTTAGCCTGCACTATATAGTGAAATACTGTCTTGAAATACAGAAAAGAAGGGTTAGAGCAATGCCTTGGCTAGTACCAGAAACTATATAATGCAAGGAGAGGACCAACTCTAATAAGTTCCCCTTCAACCTCCACATATGCCTGGTATGCTCCTGTGTACACACACACAGGTGCACACACACACAGGTGCACACACACACACACACACACACACACACACACATACACTCACAACTTAATTTAGGTATTTAAAAAAAAAAGAAACAGAAGGAAGTCAAGAAGGGAGGAGGATGGAGAAGGAGGATGGAGAGAAAGGGAAGGGAGTGTTACAATTATTAGTGATAAAGCTAGCTGTTTTGGATTTTCCCCAGTGGGTTTTGCAGTGACTTTGAATGTAAGCTGTGACTTAGTGAGGGATTTATATAGTGGTCATTATTTTTCACTTAATTTCTTGGTACAGATTTGATTAAAGTTTTGCTTCTTCTCCATAATAGAAGTGTAGTGGGTGGACAGATGGGTTACAAAGCATTAACAAGGATGACAAACCCCACCTAGATATCTTTGTCTCCTGTTATGATCTCTGTAGCACACGAGAAGAGAACTATGGGTAGCTGCTGCTTCTGACACATGTGTGATTCCGGGAAAGATCTACCATTCCCCAAAGGTGGACCCACAGAAACCACAGTCTAATCTGTGGCTTTCATTTTATCCAGAGGCTTTTGTAATGACAGCCTATGAAACCCAGCTTTTACAAGATCTGCTTTGAGACTTTTGGAGATAATCTCCATAATGAATGTGTATTTACCTATGTGCTTTTCCCAAGATAGTTGAAAGATATGTTGATTTCATTTATATATGTATATGTATATGTATTTCATAAACACACATATGTGTCATTAGTGGTTATATATAATCATTAGTTTTATATATAATCATTATACACACACATATGTATATAAAATCACTAATGACATATCCTTTTGGTAAATGTAAAATAGGTCATCACTGGTATTCTATAGACAGCTTCATACTTTACTAACATGAGGGCATGTTAAACCTAGATAAAATGTATAGTATTAAAAAAAGAAGTTTAATCTTTTTATACAATGTCTTCAATAGGAATAGTTTTCAAATCTTTCAAAGTCTCTGAGTTTAAGAACAGGTTCTGATAATTCTGTTGCCCCTTGAGACTGGGCTTGTGTCATGGTATATTGATACTGCAACTGTTTCAGCTTTCATGGGAATTGAATTTTTCATGGCTGTTATTTGTATACAAACTTCCATGCTTTTAACATTGAGAAACTGATGTGTTCTGGTATAAAAATATGTTGCTCTGGGAGCAAGATTCACTCACTGATGTAATAAGCTCAGATATCATTTCTGGGCCCCATTGCTTGAGTCCTTCAAATATGTGTTTCAAGAAAGTCTTCATAAGCTCTAGGTATGCTGTGTGCATCTACAATCCTCCAACATGCTCCTTTATTGGGAAGCTGGAAAGCAGCTCCATAGCCCCAGGTCTGGCACTCACAAGCCATCTTTTTGTTTTTATCAAATCCCAAGTGATGGTTTTCCAAGCAATCTGGTGTAGCTTATTCAAGGACCACACTTGGAGACTCCATGCTTGGCAGAGATTCAGAGGCTCAACTTTCTCTTCTGTAAGTGGGGATGCAGCAGTGTAAACCTCATGAAACTGTTACAAGAGTTGAGTCAACGATTTAGCGCAACTCATTCCCTGTGTTAACTGAACAAGTTGCTACTGTGCTCTTGAGGAGAAATTGAGAACACAGAAGCAAAGAAATAAATCAGAAGTAATGAAAGAGTGGGATTGTACAGATACCACAATCACTTTTCACCAGTTTTTCAACCGAAACTCCAATTGTTTTACCTTTTAAGTCCGTGTGTTATTTTATCCTCATTCCTGTTTCCTTTGGGTAAAACACACAGTAGTTAGCAATATAATGCAGATAATTACTATCATGGAGCCATTTGTAGCTAATATTTAGAGGTAATTAGAAGTCACATTTTAAGCTAGTAGTATTAGCACTTCTGTAACTGTATTGGGATAGGAGGTATATATAGAATTCTGTAATCATGAATCATGCTATTAAAATCTCACATACTTTTATATCAGAGAATTTTGTATAAAACATGGGGTAGAATATCAGATGTTGTTCATAACATGGGAGATAACAATTTATGAAATAATATAAGCTTTAAAATCTGTATAAATCAATCATAATGTCCTAACATTTTTGCTCTAAAGTCATAGTGTTCCTAATTTTATTAAACACAAGTGTTTCAGTCTCTATAGGAAAGTATGCTAAGCGCTACCCTGTATTCTTTGTGATATCTTAGAGAACAAATAAAAATAGGCATTTAAACTGAGAAGTAAAATAGAAATATTGTGATAGCTATAAATTTAATCAACAATTTTTTCTTTTAAAAATAAATAATAACAAAATAAAATGAAACAAAACATTGGCTTGACACTTAGGAACTTGCACACTTCTATACAAACCTTGGGAGAGTGTGTACTCAATGCGTGGTATAATCCTTTCCTACTGCATTATGTGTCTCTATATGGACCAGTCTGTAGCTGAGCCATAAGTCCTGTGCATCCTGGGGGCTGGGATTGCTGACACCCAAAGTACAGCCAGCTTGCATTGCATGTTTTAATTGTGGTTTTTGTAATTGGCCTACAAGAACAATAAAAAGCTTGAGCATTTCCCAATTTGGGAATTGGGAAGAAAATCATCTAGGTGATTATGTCTGAATGCAGAGATGGCATGTGCAGCATTTACAAAGGTGGTTAATGGAATAAAGGCCTGTCAGACACTGTTGTCTTTCTGACTTCTTAGGAAACCAGAGCTTGTAGAGGAAAGTAGAAGTGTGGAAAATATACTTTTTAGTTTTTATTTACCTAATAATAATAATAATAGGACCCATTCAATATGAATAACAACAAACCGGTTCATTTAAAGCCTCCTACGTAATGCTCCTGAAGCAAATGTCACCCCCTAGATTGCCCTTGCCGCTTTCAAATTGTCTATAAGTACAGTATATGTAGGGTTGACTTCTACTCTGCTCGTCTCTCACACTTCCAGGCTGCATTACGTAATCCTCTTGCTCCTCTTTGAATACCTGTCTGCTTCCAGCATGTTGTTTTACAGAAACCTCTGTTCATTCCTGACAATGCCACTCCTCTGCTGTGCAGTCCTCCCTGAACTAGACCCATTAACTCTCAGCAGGTTCTTTAGATGTCACTCAGGAATGTGCAACTGAGACATTTTAAAGCTCAGATAAGGAACTTCACCTTGTGTGCACAGTATTATTACAACTATGCCAAAAATAATGTAGAACAGTAGCTACAGAAACATTGAAATGGTTTGGTGGCCTTTTAAAAACATTGTCACCTTACACAATGAAATTGACATAGTATATGGAGCTCTGGTTAGATGTCTGCCATGCAAACTGATGAGCTTAATTCCATTCCCAAAAGCCATGTAAAGATGGAAGGAGAGTATTAACTCCACGAAGTTTTTCCTCTGTCTTTCACATATTCCATGTGATATATGCATGCACATGAACACACATACACATGCATGCATGCACGCACACACATACTAAATACATATGTTTAAGAAGACAAAAAGATTACAATAGGAGAAATTGTATTTTTTAATGAAATCGCACCCCTATTTCTAAACCAAAGTTTTAACGTTTCATGTTTGTTTTGTTTATGTCCATGAACAAAAAGTACATGATTGTCTTCTGAACATAGCTAAGGATGTTTTTTTGTTTTAGTTGTATTATATTTACACCCCTGACTACAGTGCCATATCAGGAAGTGTTCCTGTAAAGCACTGCATGGATTTTTTTCTTTTCACAATTCCCATACTGTTTCCTGCATTTTCAATGATTTCTGTCATTTTCCTCTTACGTTTTGTATCTCTAGAGGACAAGATTTGAATCTTAGCCTCTTCCCTTCTCATTATCATGGGAAAGAACTCCTGGAATTGTAGCAGCGCCAGGACTTGACACCTTACTATGCTGTTGTCTACTTATCTGTCAATCAATCCTCAACCACCATCTCTATTCCTGCAGGAGTTAATTCCATAAGGCCTCTGTCCACATTTTACTAATTAAGAGACTGATTGTCTACCCTGGGTTACTGTCCATTGTCATTTCCTACTCTCTGCCTATGACCAGCTATCCTAGTATAATTCAGGATTCCATGAACAAAGCATGGGGAACTCTTGATGGTAAATAACGCTAGTCATACTATACCGTGATAGAGCTACTCTTTAGAATGGCATTGACCTTGGCTCTTCTTTGGAAGGGTAGTCTAGGCAATGGCAGTGTGCCCCATTAGCCCTGAAGCATCTGGAAGAGCCTCCTGTCAACTTCTCCCTGTAATAGCTCAGAGATGCTTCTCTTCCCCTCCGTGGGCTCTGGATCATATCATGTTTGGTCTAAGGGATGATTTCCTGAGACTTAAGTCTGTCAACATTTCTTTCTTCTCCAGAATTTCTCTAATTATTCCCTTGTTTGAATCCTGTGACTATTTTTAGAAATTCCTTCTCAGAAGTTTGAAGACACTTGACCCAAGTGGCAAGAACATGTCTAACATTAAACAGTAGAGTACTGTTGCCAAAGCTTTAATAGGTTATAATAATTCTTAGAAGAATTCATACATATGGGACAAAGTTGGAGTATGTAATGTTCCCTTTCTGACATAATGAAGCTATAAACATTATCTTCAAAATTAAAATAAGCTCTCCACATTTAAAAGCATATTGCTGTGTACTGTTTTTACATTTGCTATTTCATCCTTGCATTTTTCTCCTATAGACTATAGGTTCAAATGTGTCAAAGAGTAGGAAGATGTATGGGCAGCATTCATGCTATAACTTCAACAGGAAGTGTTTATGTAATTGTCAATATACTGTTTGTGAAGAACCATCCTAGCCTAGCAGGCAATTGATTGATGTGAACAGGACTGATTCTTCCTGATTTCATTAATTCATCACCTCTTGAAATGGGCAGCTGGCTACTTCATAGATTTCCCATGGCAACCTGAGCCAGAACAAGAAGTGAAGGTCAGGGGCTATGACAGACCTATCCGAGTCAAAAATCATTTAGACTTTGAAAGGCTTGGTCAGCAGAATTCTAAGAGACTTGGCTGCTTGGCTTGATCAAAAAATTATCTCTCTAGGTTAGCATAAATTACCCAAGAGTTAATGAGTTATTGCCTTAAAAAAAGGACTTGTTGGCTGAGTATGGCCACCTGTCTGGAAACCAGGCATCATTTTGGGAGTTGGGGATAGCTAGGCAGCCTTGAAGGAAGAGATAAGGGAATAAAAACATCTTAGTTCCTGTAAAATGTCTTAGTTTTGGTGTTGAGGAAAATTTGGAAATCTATCATTGTGGTGTGAGGAAGCAGTGAGGAATGTAGGAATGCATATCTATACCAGGAAAACGTAGAAACAGAGGCCCATGGTGAGGCCAAGGAACTCTTAAGTGAAGAATGATATGTACACGGATGCAGAGGAACACAGGAGAAATGTTGTATGTCAGCAGTCTCCAAGGGACTGTGAGATGATGAGATGGTGGTGATGGAGGAAGTTTGTAAATGAAGGCTTACAGATCTCTTGGTTTATAACACAAGAGGTCCCCTTGAGACCTCATTGCCTGCCTGCTAGGAATACAAGCCTGAGGTTCTAATTCCCAATGGAGAGCCTTTCCCTTGGCTGCTTTTACTGAAAATACTGACTAATGCGCCAAGTCTCCTCTCGAGCAGCTATTTTAGCTGGTGGTTTCTTTCATAGCCAAGCTATCTTGGCATATAATAAGCAGAGTCTTGACTCTTTCATTCATGTTTTCTGTGATTACAGAAGCGTATAAGAATATATTCTTAACTCTATTACCAAAAATTCTGTTAATGAGGATGGATGTCTAACTAGCTACTTAGTATCAAATGTAACAGACACCTGTCGAATATTGATGCTTCTAGATTATTTTTCTTGGAGCTCAGAGAAACATTGCTGTATTCCACAAACTTCTAGTTTTTAGTGATGAAATTGCGGTTTTGATTTTAATCTGTGTAGTTCAAAGCATTTGTAGTGTTTTCAGTAGTGGTTACACTATTAAAACAATTTGCCTAGATGTTTTATCAATGAACATGGATACTCTGTGTATAATCAGCGCTACCCTTGGGACCACTACATATGCTAATAACAGCATCAGCACTGACCCCAGGCTGGTAGTCTATATGCAGAGGATGGAATGGAGCATGAGCTACAGAGTATGTTATTGTTCAGTAGTCATTTTCCACATTACCATCAGTGTCCTTTCCTTGCATGGAAGCTTAAAATGGAGAACCGTTGATTTTCTTTGAAAGGAGGTGGGGTTTTTTTTCTCTAAGTCACACTGGGTAAAGCATTTGATAAGGAGAGCCTACAGCTAAAATTTCACACAATAGGAGTCCCATTGTGTATTGGACTCCAGCTTTGTCTCATCATTAGTCGAGTCTTGCATTAGCAATGCACCTCCCAGCTTCTCCTGCTTCCTTCATGTGAGCATAAGAGGAAGGGAAATCAGATGATGAACACAGCAGTGCCCTAAATGTATCATTAGCTATCCCACGGAAAGGGGGCAAACTATCTATCACTTTCAAACTGTGTCTGTGTTAGGATGAAGCAGACACTTAATAAAGGCTGTCCCAAGTTCTCCAAGAAAAGTGGTTTATCCACAGGGGACCTCCTAGAAAGGCTTCTCATTGTTCAGATAGAAAAACTGGCATTTCAATAGGTGTGCTTAGAAAGTGGATCCCATTGGAGCTCAGAATTGTGAAACTGCTGTGTGTTATCTATAATAACCACTGTGTATTATCCCTATGCAGTTAAGAAGTTTCTAGACCATTGTATAGGCACCCACTCTGCTGCTAGGATTGTAAGCAGAAGGCTTAAAGCTTGAAGATGGACATCATTGAATCAGCAGTTCTCAAACCCCTTTTGAGGGATCAAAAAACCCTTTCACAGGGGCCATATATCAGATAATTTATTCTACAATCCTTAACAGTTGCAAAATCACAGTTATGAAGTAGCAATGAGATAATTTTTATGGTTGGGAGATCACCATAACAAGAGGAGCTGTATTTAAGTGTTGCAGCATTAGGAAGATTGGGAACCACTGCTTTAAATGTTCTCATTGTATTAGTGGGCATTAGTATATGAAATGCCTTTAAAGAGAATGCCTTCCATCTGGCCTCAAGGAGAAGCCTGCCTTGCCACCCCCATGTCATTTCCCTTTTGTAGCCACACTATACCCGAAATCTGATCTCTATTCCAGACTTGTACATCAGAGCCCTCCTTCCAGCTCCTGCCTATGCATATATGTGGATTCTCTGAGCCTTGCCTCCTGGTTTCCTCATTTCCACCAGTACCTTGATACCAATTGCATAGGTGATGCCTCAATATTCCTTTCATATTTTTCTTTTTAATATCATGCATTATTATTTATGTGTGCTTGTATATATGAGCCCAAATGTGCCATAGCGCATGTGTGGAGATCAGAGGAGAACTTGCAGGAGTTGCTTCTCCCCTTCTACCACGTGGGCCGAGAGGGCTAAACAGAAGTCATCAGGTTTAGTGATATGTGCCTTTACCCACTGAGGAGCCATCCCTCTAGTCTCTATGCATTTTTTCTTAATATTGCTACCATAGTCACATTCCTGAAAAGTCAACAGATAACAGCATAATTTTATATGGAGTTCATTGGCTAATGAGATGATACTTAGTCTTCTGGGGGTGGGGCGAAAAGTAGGGGAGGGAAGGAGGAGTGAGAAAAGACAAGAGCTGAAGAAAAGGGTACTTCTGGAGAGGGTAGAGATGTGACTTTCTTTGACAAAGTATACAAAGCGGTCCTGAGGCTATTTTCTGTCTCCTAGAATTCAGGCATGTAGATGTAACTGCTTAGATGAGAAGGTTCCTTTTTCTACTTGTTACCTCCACTTATTATACCATCTTAGAAAAATATGTCCATCTTTTCTGTTTGAGGTGGCCATCATAGCTAGGGATTCTGTTAATAGCCTTTGTAAATCATCAAAAGGGTGGGACTGGCATTAGAGTGATTTCCCAAGCCTTAGTGCATGGAAGTCATCTTTTGAAGACTGATTGAGATAGATTCTCAGTTGGTGCTTTCAGTATGAATGCTGTCGATCTACCCTTTAAACAGCCAGGTCCTAAAACGAAGCAGCACTCTCAGCATACAGTAGAGGCTATATTAATAAACACTGTGTAAATGGAAGTAGAAAGGGGAGAATGAAGCCATATTTCATATATAGCAGGGAACTGGAGATCCAGTTATCTAACATATTTAGAGAAAAGATGCTGAATGAAGGCAAAACTATGGAAGACAGTTGTGAACATTTTCACACAGGTAAACAGTTTTGACAGTTTAGAGTCAGAGGATAATCTCTTACTTTCTCCCATAGCTTCCTATACCTCAAGGAAAAAAAAAACATCACAGTCTCTATAGTACATGGATACTAGGGGGAAGTCAGTCACATGTTAAGCAACTTCTATTTGATGTTTATGAACCCTGAAGTTTATGCTGATTTTAAAGAATTTAGGGCAGTAATATTGCTGAATAGATTAAAATCACTTCAATGCATGCTTTCCCCCAAAGCAATGAAGAAAAATATATACTCTGTCAGTGATGATGAGCAGGTAAACAGCATTATTGATTGATCTATGAGTTTCTCCAGATGGCTTATCTTGCATTAGAATTGGAGAAAGCGATGCAGCCAAGATGGACAAGGCTGGAACAAAAGAACCTGCTGCGAGACATTCATCACTAAATAAAGATCAGGACATTGGCTCCTGTTGCTTAGTGCCTGGCAGATCACTGGCAGTTCTCCTAGGGCTGCTTTGTGGCCCAGACCTGTTCAATCATAAAGCCAGCTTTGATCTTCCTGACGGCTCACTTTGGGGAAAGTCTTTGTACCTAAGGGACTATAATTGAATGGAGTGGCCACCCACACTCCTGTTTAAAAGTCAGAAAATTTTGAGACGTGGCAAAATACAAATGAGTATAAAAATAAATAAATAGAAAAATAAATTGATGGAAAGGCTGTCTCCACATACACATGCAGAAAGTAAACAAGCATATTAATGTGCAAATGGGTGTGGCCACATATATGTAGTCTGTTTGCAACAGATGTGGGTAGTCTCCAATTTACTGTTATCCTTACTGTTTTCTTTCCATGATTATGACACTGTGCTTGTTTTTGGAGTTGAATTTTGCATGCTGCATATTTTAAGGCACTATTAGGCAAAAGGGTACTATAACCGACCAAATCTGTGATTTGAATGGTTCTTCACTTCTTAATGACAAAGATGCTTATGTTTTCTCAGGGAGCCTTTCTAGGAAAAGAATAAATGTGCATTCTTATCCCATAGCAGTCTGAGGCAAGTAGCACAGTGGCAGCTCTTAGCTTTCTAATAAGACCATCTTGAAGCAAGTATTTGTGTCAGATTTCAAAGAGAGGCCTTGAGACAGCCCTCTATCACAGCCATACAACAGCCACTGTTTTCTTTGGAGAGGGTGGCCTTGTGGAAGTCACTTCCCAAACCAAAGGGATTTGTTTTCCTGGGGCAAACTGATACATGTCTTGGGCCACTTTAGTATCCAACAATGACAGAAAATTCATCTCCAGTAAGAAAAGGTCATTAATGTTTGAGTGTTCTCTTTTTGGTCATTTATAAATCTTGACTGTGTTGTACAAAGGCAGAAAATTGATTTAAAATCCATCCAACTGGCTGTTAGTTAGTTAGTTGGTTTTTAATTGCTAGATGTGCCCTCTACCTTTTAAAGAGCAAGAAAAGAAAGTGTCATTAAAAAACCAGTGGGGCTGGAGAGATGGCTCTGCATTTAAGAGCACTGGCTGCTCTTTCACAGGATCTGGGTTTCATTCCAGCACCCGCATGTTCGATCAAAACTGCTTACAACTCCAGACACAGAAAATCTAAAGCTCTCTTCAGGCCCATGTTAGTATTTAGGCATTTGCACTGGCTTACCTTTGGAGTTCTGACAGAATATGTCCTCAGGTGCTGTCACTAAGAACACCACCTGTGCCTATTCACTAAGCTTCCCATCCCCTGTGCTCTCTCTCTCTCTCTCTCTCTCTCTCTCTCTCTCTCTCTCTCTCTCTCTCTCTCTCTCTCTCTCTCTCTCTCTCTCTCTCTCTCTCTCTCTGCCTTTCCTTCCTCTCTACCTCTACCCTTATTCCTATCCCTGGAGGCCAGTCCCCCCTTTCCCTTTTTAAAGATCCCCTTTCTTTAATAAAAATCCATTCCATTTGAACTCTGTTGCATGGCATCTTTCTCTCTCAAGTTGGTTTTTAAAAAAATTACAACAGCCTTCATAGGCATCAAGCATACATATGGTACAAGGACATATATGTAGAGAAAACACCCATACACATAAAATAAAATAGTAATAATTTATTTGAAAAAAAACTTAAAATTAAGATCATTATATATTTTCAAAGTGACATTAATTATATGCACTTGCTGCTACGAATATTAGTAAATAGAACTGAAATAAAGAATTTGTATTTGCCTTGGACAAGATCCCAAGGTATGCAGATTTTAGAGCAAATCTCTAAACTTGTAAATTTGTTGTTATTCAATAAATTCTGGCATTGTGGAAAGATTTTAAAAAAATACAATTACCACAATTTGAAACATTTTCTTCTAATCTCAAGAAAGCACAATATTTAAGATTCAAATCACTATTTTCAATTTTGTAACTAGGCTGGGTGTTTCAAATAAAATCGTTAAGGTACATGAACTTCTGATCATATTCTTTCCAGGTACACACTTGCATACTTGTGAGGTACAGATGCATACAGGCAGTACGCTAAAGTATTTCTGTAATAGAGAGGTGAGTACTAACATGAAGAAGTGACTGGCCCTAAGAGCAATGGGGTAAAAGCATAGAATGGATTACATAAAGTATAGAGGGTCTTGTGATAAATCTGCAGGAAGTATTTTTCTCGATGGTTCTTAAATGATGGTGTTAGGCAAGTCCTGGTGGCAGAGTAGTCTTGGAACTGAAATAGCTTTGCATTCTCAAAGCCTGTATTGTCACAGGAGTAGCTCTTTGTATCCTTTGTCTTCCTTCCTTTACTCCTAAATCTTCATGGAAATGCTCCCACTGAGAATAAAACAATAGGGGAAATGGTTCAGAATGGGCCTGTGAAACAGAGTGAGTGGTTTCTGCATCTTGAAACTGTATCAGTGTTTCATTTATTCTTCCAAAGTGCCCCTCATTAAGTTTGGCTATAAGTCACTTTCCTTGTTTTGAAGTTACCTTTGACCTTTTGCTCTCAATAGAAGTAAAAATCAACCTTATATTCATCCCCAGAGAATAAGACAGAATAACATTTGGCAAGTAAATGCTCAGCTAGAAATAATAAATTTCAATCCAGAAGTTGTGATGAACCTAAAGTTAACCTTGAATTTAACATAAAAATGTGGCTTCAAAACTGACAAACTTGTCCACATTCTGACCCCAGATCTTTACACCACTGTAACAAGGTCTTGGACACAGGTTTGTTGGATTTAAATCTGTTAAATCAATGGCAGGAAACCAAACTAAAGAATGAAAATGCTCCTGGATAGAGGTTCATACAGGGAGGTACTGGTCAAGACCTTAGATAGAAAGCTTCGCCAATACATTTTAGGAACCCAGTATTTATTTATTCATTCATTCATTCATTCATTCATTCATTCATTCATCTATTTATTCAGATTGTGCAAAGCAATGCCAAGATTGTACCTCTTCTAATAACATGGGCACAATTATTCAGTGATTTTCACCTGAATACAATATCCAAGGTCCCTGTTGCTTCCTTCACACATTTTAATTTGGGACGAGCCTTGAATTTAGATTATGTAGAATCATTTATGTACTAGTTTTGTCTTTGTGTTTTTGGTGAATGCTTTTCTAATTAATAATGACATTTTGAGGTTGCTGAGAACAGATTTCATATCACGAGTCTAGTACAGCTGTCTCAACAGTGCTCTGTGGATATTTGATGAATATGTGTGCATTGATTTCCTGTTGAGTAGCCCCTGCTGGGTTCATTGACCTTACCTAAGGAAGAAAGGTGAACTGTTGTCTGCTTCACAGACTGAGGAAATCGTGTGTTAAGCACTAGCATGTCATCTTGCTGCTCCACCTCTGGATCCTTGTGTATCCTGTTTGACTTGTGTTTATAGTCATTAGGATGCCAACTCAGAGCCAAGAAAATCATTATTATACAGATAATATTAGGCAATACTTTCTGGGGTAAATGCTGGCTGCATTTTTTTTTTGTTTTGTTTTTGTTTTTCATAATGGTAAAATCAGCTTGTCATTTTATTGTGGAAGAGAAAAAAATAAAAGCAGGAATTGGTGTCTATATCTCTGTGTACAAACTAAGAAGTCCAAGTTCATCCCACGAACGTAGGACTTTATGGCTTTCTGCTCAGGTAGGAAACAACTCAGGTGACCTAAAAACTAACTGCTTAATTTTTGGCCTTTTTTAGGCCCTAAAATTTGATAATAACAGGACTACATAAACATGCAAAGCAGAACATGTCAATAATAAAGAAAGATAAATTTACAACTATTCAAGAAGACAAGTATAAACTCAGATTGTAGGACTACATTGCCATGTTTTCTATTCCCTTTAAGCTCTAACTATGCAGGAAGGCACCCATGCTACCGTTCAGCAAGAACCTGCTGTTGTTCTGTGGTCCTGTGGCTGTGTAGCCAGTGGTGCATCTTTTTAAAGGGTCATGAAAGATGGTGAGATCTCATGAATGGCAGTGCCTGCTTTGTTGTGATGTGTGAATGCTATGACAGACTGTAATCTGAACCAAGCAGTAACTTTGTGTTCTGAGTTAATATTTTCATTGCCCACAATGGACAAAATCCTACAGGAGCTTGGAAGATGACTCAGTGGTTAAAACTGTCTGACCTTCTTCTGAAGGACCTCATTTCGGATCCCCGAACCAATGTCAGGCAGCTCACAACTGATAAATCCAGCTCCAAAGGATCTGAGGCCTTCTTATGGGTTCTGTGAGTACCTGCACTCACAGGCATATACTCCCACATATACATAATTCAAACACAAAATAAATCTTCAACATGCCTTACTGTAGCCCATGCCATTTTCTCTTGGGAGCCTACCATATATGTGCCTTCTCACTTTTCTCAATTTCAAATTTTCAATAATCACAGTACTGTTAATATTCTAAATTGAGCCTCTATATTATGTCCTATGCTGTGCCAGACACTTCCTAACATTATTTCTCCTTACTAAGCAGTCCCGAAGCTTAGTGTTATGTGGCCACCTAAAATATAAAGAAAAAGCAAAGCATAGAGAGGTAAAAGATCTTGCCCAGTCAGTAACATGAGATTCTGGAACACACCCTAGGTCTGGCTGGCTTGAGGCATATGGACCTTCTGATACATCCTTACATGTCTTTAATCAGAAACTCCTGAACATAGCCGTGCCTTCACTCACTTGGCACCTGACAGGCAGCATCTGTTCCACAAAAGGATGAGAGCACTTTGGTTTGTTGTTTCTGATTTTAGACTATTGTTAATTCTGAAAAAAACTAGGCAGTCATGAAGTTTATATGTACTCCTGACTCAAAATCTTACCTATGGTGAAACATCATGTTATTGACAACTTGAGAGTTAACCAGTTTCAAGTGATATTTTTTTTTTCTGTGATGATGAACATACAAGGTTTTATACTGTTCTAAAGATTATTGCAGAGTGTGGGATGCTTTATTGTGGTTACAGGATATTAGTGTTCTCAATTCTATAAATATGGGCTTTAAATTTACCAGAGAGACACAGTTTCAGCACTTATCAGACAAGTAAGAAGGTACGTACTGAAATTATTATCTCCTCACTGACAATATGAAACTTTAAGTTATCCAAAGTTTGAAAAGAAATATATACCAACCTCACAGGGATTTTAATACAAAACTCATAAATCCTGGACTAAAACAGGTTGTTATTTGGATTAGAAGGCAAAGTGAGAAATGAAAGAAAGAAGATGGTGCCTGATGTGTTGAAACTGTTAGACATGCAAAGCGGATGCTTGTAAGATGTACTACACAGCATGATGTCTGCAGATAATACTCTGCTATGTACTTACATTTCTCTGAGGATAAATCTTAAGTTAAATTTTCTTATAGATGGCTTAGTAGAAGCTGTCAATGATTATGAGTATGCCAATAGCCTTGAAGTCAGCGATAGTGCCACAAGTGTAAGTATTCAAATATATGAACTGGAACTTCTAAATGTAAAAGCGAACATATCACACACTTTATTCTTCAAGAGAGTATCATGCGTGTGGGTATGCTGACTTTATTGTGACCTTACAATTTTTTTAACACCTATGCATAGAGAATGCTCAAGCAAAATAATGTGTATACTAGTTAGCCAATAAATTTAGAAAATGTCACTAACACACATGTGAACTGGGAAGGGGGTTGCATATAGGAAGCTTGCTGTGCTAAGTTTCCTCAAGATAAATAGCACCAAGTTGTTGAGCAGTATACATGTTTTTGGTGTTTGAGTGCAGAAATCCTCCATTGACTAGACAAGCAGAACATAAAGAGATTATTAAATTAATGTAATTAACATGTAAAAGTAATGTGTGACATGAAACTGAGACTTATCCTATGAGTTCTTCTAGTAGGAAGGGAAAAAAACTAAATATCTCTTATTTAGTTAGATTTATGAAAATAATAACATGTTCAGCATTGAATTTTGTGTGGAAAACAATGATGTGGACACACACAAAAGCTTCAGTATTCCATGCTAAAATATGACTTTAAATAACTAACTTTTCTCACAAGACCATAGTAATGTAAAGAGCAATGAACGTTTTTCACCAAAAGCTGTACCTTGCATCCAACCCTTTCACTTTGTAGCAGAGTAACCCTAAAGAAGAGCTACCGTGGCCACAGTTCTGTTTATCTTTTGCTGATGTGTTTATGAAACCATATTGTGGGAAGTCTGATGCCACAGGGACCTAATGAGGAAACGCACATAAAAATCCTGTTCCATCTAACGTCTGAGAGGGAGAGAGAATGAATGAGAGAGAGGGAGGGAGAGAAGTTGAACACATAAACTTACAAGGGTAGGGGTGGGGGATCTGGGAGGAGTCTGGGGAGGGGAAAATGATTAAAATGTGCTATATAAACATTATTAAAGTTTGTATTATTGAAAATAAGTTTTTAATATGCTTTTTATCTGAACCCTTAGTAAAACGAAACTGACTTCCAGTTAGGATGCCAAGAATAGTCAATTTCACTGCCAAGACAATTTTGCAGGAAAGTAGAAACAGATCAGTTTAATCGTGTTAAGTAAGATCTAGGATAAATTCTTGTCAGTGTATCAGAGTTTATATACAGACTGAAGACTCATGCTTTCACTTGCTTGATTTAACTTTTTATTTCTTATCTTTCTGTCTTTGTTGTTGCTTTGTTTGTTTTTTGTTTTGTTTTTGTTTTGTTTTTTGTTTTTCAAGACAGAGTTTCTCTGTGTAGCTTTGGAGCCTGCCCTGGAACTTTCTCAGTAGACCAGGCTGGCCTCCAACTCAGAGATTTTCCTGCCTCTTCCTCCTGAGTGATGGGTTTAAAGGTGTGTACCACCACAGCCCAGCTACTGTATGTATCCTTAATTTTTCTTTATCTTTCCTCTCACCATCTCTGACTCCCTCCTCCCTCGTCTTTTTCACTCTCTCTCTCTCTCTCTCTCTCTCTCTCTCTCTCTCTCTCTCTCTCTCTCTCTCTCTCTCTCTCTCTCTCTCTCTCTCTCTCCCTATCAGATCTAAACCTAAATGAGGCATTATGACTTCCTGCTAGCTTATATTTTTATGCACCACTTGCCCCAGAATTTCATGTCATATAATAACTGTATAGATATTCTTCATTCTGTTAGTATTTAACAGTCATTCCCTAGCTTTTAGCTCTAATGTGGCACCACGATTTGTCCTGACATGCTTGCTACTCCACATATTCTCTGTAGAATTGGGCTCACAGCAGCCCTGCCCCCGGGCATATTTTTGCATGTCAACCCTTCTCAGTCTTTGACAATGCTCCAGAAATCATCAAGCTTTGAAGTCCACTGTCAGCGCTGCTACCTACATTTCAAAGAATGTGAGAAATCGTATGCATATCATACTCTCTGCCATCCGGCCCCGGGCCATTTCTCAGTTCTCCCAAGGCTCAAAAATGTCTCCTTCTGTATTGTCCTTAACTGCATTTTCCAATCTTCTACTCCTTCAAGTCCATTGTCTTCTGAAATGGACATCTTTAAGCCATTGCTGTAAGAAATGGTTTCTAATGAGAGTTGCATTCCTTTTCATATTCCTTTCTCCTCTGCCAATCTCACAGATGTGTTCTGCACTCTTTCTGTCCGGTCTAGTTCTTCACACCTTCAATCCTCCCTGACCAGTCTCCAGTGGTGCTTCCCAGGCCTTGCTCTTCTCTGTCTTCTGCAAAGCGCCTCAGCTAACTCCTGCATCACCTCAGATTTCTTCAGGAGCTACCACACCTACAGAGCTGAATAAGAGTATTTGCTGGAGCACCTCTCCACATCTGTTTCCTCATGATTTTTTTCACTGTTGGGAGTCTTTGGATGGGTCAAATTGGAAATTCTGGGATTATTCCCCGGAGCTTTCTGTTTCATTTCCCAAACTCGGTGTCCCTAACACATTATCAGTTGGTGTACTTTTCTGCGTCCAGAACATGGCTTCTCCTCACTAGGGCCTATTAATCTATTTCTGATGCATAACCTTGGGTTCCCATGTAGCCCCAGAGTGCATTTAAAACTGCAAATCACACATATACACACACACGCACACACTCATGCCTACTCAAAACTTGAAAAAGACAACTTTGGATTTAAACTCTTACACTCTCTCCCAAGCTTTAAATTTTGTACATACACATGTATGTATGTATGTATGTATGTATGTATGTATGTATGTATAACATAGTTAAATGAATCATTTTATTTAATCACAACAATACTATTAAGTACATTTTATTAATATCTACATTTTATGTATAAAGAAATCAGTTCAAAACCACTTGGGTGATACTGACTGAATTTAGGTTTTAACTCTGGCAGTGGCCCCAAAGCCTATACTATAAAGTAGTGCAAGCTTTTGTATTAAAATGCTCGGAAGAATTGGGCCATCACCCATCCAAACAACCTTACTGTGTCACTAGAATATAGACTTCACAATGAAAGTCTGTTTGGCTCACTACTGTCCCCGAGAACTTGGTAATATGTTCACTAACAAGAGAAGCTTACTTTTACCCATGGACTTGGTTCATGCTGACCCCCCACCCACCTGCATTAGAATTCTAAATCCTACTGTAGAAATTATGCCCTTGTCTTTAAAGCTTTCTTAAGCTGTCACTCCTGTCCCCAAATCCTACCCTCAACATTCTCTGACTACTCATTTAAAACAAACCCCACGTGAATTTTCTTACCTCATCACTGAGTTCAATTTTCCTCATAGCAATTTTCCAAATTGAACTTATTAACCAATTTTCTCTCTTCCAATTAACTTGCCCACAAGGACCAAGAGCTCAGATAAATTTGCTGTTGCAAACTCAGTTTCCATAGCAAACATTCAGTAAAGCATTTGTTGGACGAAGTAACTTTTCATGGACAACACTAAGCTCAGAGGCATCTTCTTAAAAAGAAAGATTATTCTTGGTTTGTGATTAACATGAGTAAATAATTAGCCATTTACCTTAAGGCTAGGAGCTGTGACTGCCATAGTAAAATTTTGGCTTGGCCTTGAAGTTCTGAGTTCAGGATGCAGAAGAAATAATAAAAGCTACATCACAAACAAACCATCATAATATAATATAATCTACTGGGGGGAGTCTCTCTAATGAGTACTAGCGATATAATAGCTAATCTATGGTTATAATAATAAATATAGGAATCAGTTTAATAGTATACCGATTTAGCACGATAATAGTATTTGTGCACCTAAGACCCAAGACCTGTCTAGCCATAACTTCTTATCCATATAATAATATCAGGTATGGATTTCATCTTTTGGAGTGGGACTAAATCTAACTAAAAAGTGGGTAGTTATTCCCAAGACATGTAAGACACTATTGCAACCATGGACATATGTTTCCAAGGCAGACATTCCTGTGGCTCATAAGGTTTACAGCTGAATAACACTGGTCATTTTTCCTCTGGTAGTATGTATAGCATCTTTCAGTACTGTGAAAGATAGCCAGTAGGGCTGAAACTTTCAAGTTAAAACCAGATTGGTTTCTCAGTGTTCTGTTGCTCATAAATGTGGTGTCTTCAGAAACAGGGTTTTACCATCACATTCTGGAAGGAAACCAAGTACAATAAACAATAGCTTATAATTTTAGGGGTGGCGTCCATACCTTTCTGATCAACAATTCCAAAAGTGGTAACAATTTCTGCTAACTGGGCATTCTATTCATGAGGCTTTGTTAGTTATTTAGTGTTCTTTGTTTTTTTTTTTAATTTATAAGATTTTAAGAATTTCATAATGAGTATTTACATCATTTTCACATCTCCATTCCTCTCCTTAAACTTCTCTCATATCCCCTCAACTCCATCTCAAATGATTAAACTTTAATAATTGTTATATACACATATGTATACATATGCATTCTACTCAATCTGTTTAGTATTGCTAGAATTTACATATGCTGGTGGTGAGTAATTGGAACTGGATGACCTACCAGAGTGCTTTCCCTGGAAAGAGCTGGTAGTCTTTCTCTCAGCAATACTGATTATCTGTCAATCTTCTTCTAGCAGTGGGAACTTGTGAAATTTCCCCTAGTCATCCTGGACTAGGACTAGTGCTTTTATCATGAAGGTTTTGTTTAAGCAGCCATATGATTGGAATTTCATAGGCTCATCTTCCCTATCATGTCTGGAAGACACCATCTCACCTCAGGAGTCCTAGTCCTTCCATTTTTCTAAACTAATATGACTTCTAAACATGTTCTAAGTACTTTTTCTTATATCCACAGCTAAATGTCACATTCACTTCTTGTCAAAGAAACCTCCTTTCCCTCTGTAAAAGAAACATGTACAGAGATCCACAAATTGTCAAAATGAAAAGAGCAGGTGACTTTGAGGTTCCCAACCCCAGCTGATAGATTTGAAATGCATCCCCGATATCTAGTGCTCAAGAACATCACAGAGGAAAGTCCAGAAAGATTGGAAGAGCCAGGTTACCAAGAAGCCTGCTTTAATTAACTTAAAGTTAGCATAAAAAGTTATGTGTTCAAATTCAGCATTTTCATACATATACTTCCTAATGCCCTTTTAAAAAACATGTGTCGCCTTTCCCTATGTCCCTCATATTGCTTTCCTTTTCTCCCCCACATATAATATTCACTTCTCTCAAGTCCACTATCCTGTCTTTTCTCTCCTTCCCTTAACATCTCTTCCTTCTTTCTCACATTACCCTTCCTAGTTTTGTGACCATAATCACACACACATATATGCACATGCACCCACACACGCATACAATTTGTCATAGTTAAGGAAAAGAAAAACAGTTGAGAGTTTAATGGAAATGAAATTGTTAAAATATTGTGCTCTTGCCTTTATCATAATGCTAAGATAATGAGTTCTTGTGCATACCAAAGGAGCTTTTAATAAACTGGCAAATAACTATAAACCCTTCACATAAAAATTCTAGGACACATCTGTCCAAGAAAGCCAAGAAGAGGCTTATGTTTTCTGAAAATCCTGTAGCAGAATAGTGTGATATAATAAATATTTTTGTCTGAATTATATAAAGTAAAGAAGTTTAGAAAATAATAACTGGATGTTTTATAAGTTTTGGGAGACTACAAAATTCTGGGCTTAACTTTGATACTGTTGATAATTAGGACCAGAAAAGTGTTGCTATAAGTGAGGATGTGTGTCTTGCTTATTGGAGGATGTTTGGTCACTGCTATGACTTTCAACTAGTTGCTTTCTTTCTTCAACTGTGGTAAAAGTTTATGGGGTTAGGGTTATGAAATTAGGAAAAGATGTTAATGGATAGAGGGAAGCATAATAGTCCCTGTCTCCCAGTACACTGGGATTGACTTGACCTCTTGTTCACAACCACCTGGTAGTCTGAAATAACATCTCAGACCACAAAATCTCTCTCTCTCTCTCCCCCCCAACCGGGTTTCTGGCACCAATGCTGTTGTTCTGCAGCTGCTAGGGCCTAAGAAACACAAACACGAGATTGAGTGCCCACATGGAGTTTATTGAGAGAGGGGAGAGGAAAGACGGGGGTAGCTGGTGGCCAACCGAAAGCGGGGAGAGAGAGAGTGAAAGAGAAGGGGCAAGAAGCAAGAGAGAAAGGCAAGAGAGAGGGAGATGAGAGAGAGGGACAAGAGAGAGAGGCCAAGAGAGAGGGACCAAGAGAGAGGGACCAAGAGAGAGAGAGGTGCCCTTGGCGTGCTTGCTTTAAAAGGGGGAGCTTGCGCATGCATAACCCAGTCTCTGAGGCCAGGTAGCTTGGGTAGCTAGGTAAGGCCTGAAGTAATGATTATGTGGCCATAGGTGTCCCACCCCTCAGAGGCGGGGCCCACAGACTGTCAAGCCTCAACACTCTCTCTCCCCTCTCTGTCTTCCCCCCTCTCTCTCCCCCCTCCCTCCCTCTCTGTCTCTCGGTCTCTTTCTTTCTCTCTCTCTCTCCCTCTCCCTCTGTCTGCCTCTCTCCCTTCCTTGCTCCCCCTCTATCTCTTTTCCCCCTCTCTCTCTTCCTTTCTCTCCCCCACTCTCTCTTTTCCTTTCTTTCTCCCTCTCCTCCCTCTCTGTGTATGAATGTGCACAAAATTGCATGTGTACATGTATATGCACATGTTTGCTTGCCTGTTTTGACTACATGTAGAGCCAGAAATCAAGTCCCTTGTCTTCCTTGACCACTCTTCACTTTATAACTTCAGATAGGACTTTAATAACCAGTGAGCCTCTAGGATTCTCCTGCCTCCACTTCTCTAATGCTGAGACTAAAGGTTCATGCTGCCATAGGTCCTTGTGATCACACAGCGAGTAGCACTTCACCTACCAAGTCATGTCCCCCACCCCTCAGTTTTATCCTTTTACCTGAAGGGTCTTGGTATTGATGGAATATTATTATTTTTCCAATACTGCAAAAAGCTGGGTTTCTGGAAATATAAGGTATGTTTATAAGGTAAGAAGACAGTCAATCCACACATTGTCTTATAGCACATGTCAGCATACAAGGTCATGCAATAAATTTAAAATCAGATGTAGATTTGCTTTGAGGTATAGAGTCCCCTGTCTGTGATCACGTGTTCCTCATCTCACTGAATTTTGATTCTTAATTTTTCTCTAGATATTTCATAAATGCTCTATCATATTCTTCTAGGAATGAGTATAATATGTGACATATGAACATTTGAGTAACACTTAATGTGCTATATATAGTTCCTCACTAATCTTTGAAAACAACCCCTTGAGATATATTGGTTGTTGTGAAAGGGGACAGTGAGGCTTAAAGAATCAATGTTGCTTTTGCAGAGGTAAAGGCCTAGAAATGCAGACTGGAATCTTCACTGTCAAATTCCATGCAAAGTCCATCTTTGTCTCTGTATCATCACTAGGATAGACTGTATGGTGCTTAATTGTAATATTTAAACAATTAAATTGTTTTCTGCTCATAGTCAAATTTTATTCATTCAAAGGGGAGATCTTATACATGATCTTATACATGAATTTTACAAGTTACATGTTCTGATAAGGCACAAACTATAGGCTCCCTACTGTATCAGTGGCAGGGTCAAGAACATACCATTCTCAGTTCTGTTGCAATACTAACTATAGTGTCACAGTCCCATTACACTTGGGGAAGGCATTTATTCTCTTGAACAAGAGTTTTATCTGATGATTAGAGAATTCAGTTCCATTTAAAAAATATAGATCCAAAAAAACCCCACTAGATAACCTTTCAATCACTACATACTACATGAATTTAGTCAAAATGTTCTCAATGAATATCACATTTTTTTTTTAAAGATTGTAGCCCTGTGTTTTGCTCCCATTACTTGTCTACTTACAAAGAGTTTTGATGGTTAGGATAACTATAGCATGTAATTTTCTTAAAGTGAAGTGCCTAGCTAAGTTGCACAGTCATTACTTCTAGCCCTCACACTCCTGTTTTACCATGTAACACCAGAATCTGAAGCCCGCTCCTTCCAACTACTTGTAAATGTTTCCATAGACACAGATGAACATATAGACACTTTTCATATAAGCATACCTATGCTACATATACCAATGTAAATACTCATATATCTAACTAAGTACCTGTTATGTACAATGTATCATTTTAGGCTGTCAATGGGGTTATATACATATATGTGTATGTATATATGTGTCATAACTCTTAAAGTTTACTGCACTCTAACAAGTGTACATGGACTTTGTTTTGTGTTTGTTTGGGTTTTTTGTTTTGTTTTGTTTTGTTTTTGTTTTGTTTTGTTTTTGTTTTTGTTTTCGTTTTTTGGGTTTTTTTTTTGTTTGTTTGTTTTTTCTTTTTCAAGACAGGTATCTCTATGTAGCTCTGGCTGTCCTGGAACTTACTATGTAGCATTGGCCTCAAACTTACAGATATCTTCCTGCCCCCACCTCCTTAGTACTGAGATTAAAATGGTGTCCCATCACACCCAATCCAGTTGTTTTTGTTTCTTTAACATCTGGTGTTAAAGTTCGATTTAAAATAAAATCATGAAGTGTCTTAAGCATGTAAAAAACGTTAGTTCATTTGTCTTGTAGTACTTTCATTTCTTAATTTAACCTTGGAGCTGATGTCAGTCATGTTCTTTTTTGACTTTTAACACTTTCAAATTCCATTTTATTTTATGTGAGTTTTTTTCCATCATTTTTTTCCACTTCTTCATAACACAATGAATTGATTTCCTTGAATGTCAAAACCATCACTGAAATATTGCTTAGAAATCTCCCAGGCTTTGTATGTATTTGTGACTTCATTATTCATGTCTCCATTACAAAACAACTAAGCTTTTCTCGGGAGGAATTATCTCTTGATTATACACTTCCTAATAAAAAGAAAAAACAAAAGGTTATTTGGACACCACAGTTATTCCTCAGGCTCACAAACCACAAATTCTGCTGCTATTTTGCTTGTGTAATTATCCAAAGATGTTTAGATAGCTGATAGAACAGAATTAAGATATTTTTTTGTTCTTTAAAACAATAAAAGGTTGTCCATTTTCTGAGCATCTTGCCATTTGCATAAAATTATTTGAGAAAAAATCCCAAATCCTTTCCTTCTCACAAGCAATTGAAAGAGAAAAACTAAGTCAGCCCCATGAGAAATTTTAGGACCAGGATGACCCAGTTGTCCACTGAATGCTGTGAAATCCAGAAGATATGATCTTCCACAGTCATACAGGGAGGAAGATGAAGAAAGCTTCAGAAAAAAAAAGGATAATTATTTATTGGATTCTCAGTATTAGATGAGATGAAGTCACATAGAGAAAGAAATGATGTGGTGATACATGCAGCTGAGAAGAAGGAGATCCAAGCAGAGGAATAAGTTAATGAAGGCAAGAAGCAGCATTATATAGTTGGAATTGTATGTGGTTTAATTTCATTGGAATATAACACTCATAGGGTTGCAAAGAACCTAATAACCCATGAAGCCTGAAACCAAGGATTTTTGAACAGCTGTATTTTAAGGCAGGGAAGTAATGAATGTATTCTAACTCTGGCAATTGTCTGACGGAGTTGAGAAAGATGAGAAGGGGCAAGTCCAGAATCTGCTTGAAATAGTCCAGCCAGCAGATGACAGAAGGCAGACTCAGGCACTGGCTGGGACTCTGGAAAGAAAACAGAGTGAGGTTTATCTAGAAATGAAACAGACATAACCTAATTCAATGCTGAGTCATTCAACGAAAGGATCCTTGGGACCTACTGACCGGCAGACTCTGTCCTAAATACACAGCATTCCTGGAAAATATGAAAAATAGAGGCAAATGAGCAGAAAAGTACAGTGCAGTCTCCATATTACAAAACAAATTGATCAAGATTCAAAGGGTAGGTGTTCCCTCTGTCTGTGAACTTCCAGGCCTAATCCTGGAAGTTACATGTGAATGGCAGGCAGAGTATCATGAAACAGGTCCCTGAGGCCACACATGCTTCCTAAAGAATTTGGACTTTGCCCACTGATAACAGAAAGGCATGGGCAGATTTGAAACTACACAGATCTTTAAAACAGTTTACTGTGAAAATCATGTGGAAGGTGGCTAGAAGTTGGGGTAAGGTGTGAGACAGGAAGAATAACAAAAAGGCCATTGAGCCCTGAGAGGTTAGGATTGCTAAAACAATGGTGGCAGGGGAGTGGAAATCCTAAGTAGGATTGGGGAGTGTAATATGTCATGAATGGGAGGGGTTAGTGAAACACTGACCTGGAGGATAATACCCAGTGAACAAGGACAGCCCAGGCATGAAAGAAGAGGCAGGAGCTAGAGGAAGCAAGTTCTGTTGGGTTTGGATCCTAAATTTAAGAACTGATCTTAGTTGATGGCTGGCTCTTTATGACTGGATATTGGCAATGCTGCCTAACACAAGAAAAGAGGTGAAATTATGGGTATGATTGTCAAATCATACCATGAAAATTGATCCATTTACATTTAGAAAATGTACTGATATGGAATAACAGAAATTGAATAAAATTCAGAGAAATTATTCCTTATTGTGGGAGAGGTTATAATATCTCTCCCTGGTAACACATCTAACTTCAGAGCTTCATCCTCTTGGTCTTGCTTTTCTTTCTTTCTTCCTTTTTCCCTCCCTCTCTCTGTCCCTCTCTCCCTCCCTCCCTCTCTCCCTCCCTCCCTCCCTCCCTCCCTCCCTCTCTTTTTCTTTCTTTCTTAAATACTTCAGTATTCTTCCTTTTAGAGGCACATCCCTGGCAGTGTTCTCTCTAGAAATGTTTTCTCTACTGGCTACATCCAGGTAAAGAAAATCTCTGACCTCCTTATGTTAGGTACATACAAATACACCCCATTCCATCGTTATGATTTTTTTTCTAGCTTATCACTCCATGGCATGTAGCTCTGAGAGTTTATCTGATTACTTAACCCTTACTCCTCTCTCAATAACCTCTATCTTGATGCTCTAAAAACTATCATCTTGCCCATTTGACATTTTTTATTTCCAACCAACCCCAGATTTGTGACAAAGGTGTAATAGATGCTGAGAACACCTTTCAAATTTGAAGGTGTAAAACTTAGGAGTCCAGATGTGACTTTCTTTTTGCACTGCTGGGGTGGAACCCTGGGTCTCATGGATATTAGGCAAATTCTCTATCAATGAGCTCTAGATCAAGATCATGACGTTGCTTATAAATATATGCAAAGTGTGACTTTCTACTTTGCTACTTTTCTACTTTCATAACATAAATGTATTTTCAGGAATTTTGCTACCCTCCCTTTATTTTGTTGCATTCACATGCCCTATGTGTTTGGTTCAACAGCATATATTACAACAGTACCCAACTTCAAATATCTAGAATTAAAATTAGAATTGATAATCTAAGTATATTTTTTAATTATCTTTAGATTTCAGTCTGAATCTCATTATTTGCAATACTTGAACACTGAATCTTAGTAGATATTCATCGATAGTTAATTTGGCTTGAAATGTTTTGTCTTTTTTTCCTTCACAATACCTGCATAAAAATTTCTAAATAATATTCATTTAGAATATAAAAGTATATTAATAACCATCCTTAAATATGCACATGAACTAGATCATCATCAATAATTCCATCTATAGGCTAACTTGACTATGATGTGTGAGGCCCTGCACTCTATTTCCAGTACTTAGGAGAGTAGGAGGAAAGGAAGAGAGAAAGAAGGAAAGACAAAAAAATAAAGAAAAAGGGGGAAATTAAATGAAAGCAAAAGAGGAGAGGGAAGGAGAGAGGATGGGAAAGATAGTCTATTTCTTACCTATTCTAGTCTCTGGAGCCGATTATTAAAAAGATTCATTGGCTTCAAATAATATCTGTTCAAAATCGTTGCCTACCTTTATTTATTTGCCTCATGCACATCTCTCTAGTCTTCAGAAAAACACTGGAAATAAACCACTATTTTGAATTAATGACTCATACCTATTTAGAAGAACAAACATTTAAAGCTGATAGGAGTTCCTGTAGGCTGTGTTCACACCATCTGCAGTTAGAGATCTTACAACTGTGATTGTCTGCACTAACAAATAAAAATGTCTTTCCTTGCAACTCTTTTCCTTTCTGTCCAGTGAAGCCACACTGAAAACTAAAGTCTTTAGAGCAGTCTGGCATATATGAGACTATTGTGGCCAGCTAAGGTTTCCTAATATTTTCTAGTTTCTTCTTCACTTTAACTCCTTTGACATCCAGTCCTGCCTTCCAAGAACTTCGTTAACAATCTCAGTTATCAGTGGGGATCAGGCAGGTAATGTGAATGTGTGAGTTTATCTAGGAGTATAGCAGACATGTACAGTAAATACCGGTAAGAAATTTGTGCCTGAGCACATATATGTTTTTTTTTCTCTCTGTCTCCCTCCTCTCTCCCTCTCCTCCTTTCCTCCCTCTCCTCCACTGTCTCTCACCCTCTGTCCAAGTACATATGTTTAACATGTGGCTATGCTATATTAATCTCTAGTTTTCTGACATTTTTAGTGGTAACAAAAGAATGTGTCAGCTTAAATCTTAAATATAAACTTAAATCTTCTTGTTCACTTTAATTTCCCATAATTGAAAAAGTAACAATACAAACATAACCATAAGCATCCATAATGTATGGCCTCACCAAGGGAGGTGACACCCTGGCGTAGAAATGATTTACCTGGAGAGATAGTACGACCTGGAGAATCTGTGGTGATGCAGACACAGCATTGCTATAGCCCCACCTTCGTTCCACCTACAAGTCCAATATATTTTTATGTAATTTTCTCATTTAAAAAATTGGATAGCCAGTTGAAACAACTGAAGAACAATGGATAGAGAGAAAGTAAAACACACCCAGTGCATCAACAGTGCACTAACTAAACAACAAACATACACAACTGCTTCTGTGGGTCAGGCAGCAGACTGAAAATTTTTTCTCAGTAACAGTGCTGGATGGTGTTTTCAGAATTGAAATCCCTTTGGCAGAAGAGTGGCAGGAGAGAGGCACAGCTGAGGTAAAGAGAGTATGTAAGAGCAGAGCCAGCACCAGGTGACCATGCAATATTAGCCAAGGACAGCATCTCAGCATGAGTCTGAGGGAAGGCTGAGGCAGAAAGGTAGACACAGGCAGTCAGCTTGAAAGGGTTCAGGTAGCAGGCTTTGACTGAAAGACTGTGAAACACACCAGAAAGGACTTTGGCCCCAAAGGAGTCATTGCACAGAAGAATTCAGAGGTAGCCACATTGAATCCAATGTAGGAAACAATTCCATGGTAGGATGGGGCTATAGACAAGAAGGCAAGACAGCGGACATGAAACGAGGATCGCTGACTTAATGTTAAATTCATCTTCATCTTTTATGCCCATAAGTAGGACTTGTTTGAGGGCCAACTTGAGGCTAAGTATATGAAGAGTAGGAGGTAATGGATGGTGTGAGGATGAAATGGGTGGGGCAGAGTGTGATAAGAGATGCTGATGTAGAGACAATATCATTCTTTGCCCAATAACTATGAGGACCTCTATTTCAAATGTACATACACAAGAGTTCTGTAGCATTTTTGTTAATGGAAAGCAATGAGGAAAATATCAAAGAAAGATATTCAAAGTATTGACATAATCAAGACTAAGTATATGGTTATATATGCATATGTATATAACATTTATATATGATATTATCTTATATAGTTTTTATCATATTCTTTCATAATACTCCTAGAGTGACATTTCCTGAAGATACCTTCTTGTTTTTCTGTTCATTTTAGTCTTTAACATATTTTTTACCTTTCAAAGTGTAGATGTTTTTGTAAAATAAAAAAAAAAATGCATTCTGGAAAGTAATAAACATTAGGGAAATGCAGTCTCAGAGCAAAGATTTCTCCTAAAGCAATAATTCCAACAACATCCCCCAGCACACAGCTGTTAATTTTTTCTTAGTAAGTAAACCCAATGGAACTATTTCTGTAGCTCAGTTTTGAGTGGAATGCACTCCAAAAATTCTACAGGGTTAATTATGTGCTCTTATCTATTTTCAACAGATAAAGACAGCAGAGATCCTGGGAACTTTATAGCATTTAATCATTATTGCCATCATCCCAGATGGTTGAAAGCCAAAGGATGACAACAAAAAAGCTAATTGATTTTATAATTGTCATATGGATGACCCTGATGAGGCTCTGAAATAAAGTATGAAGAAAATAGCCTAAAGGAAACTCTGAAGGGCAGGAGACACACCACTGAGCTTCCATCTACCTCTCCGTCATTGGTGCCCAGTATATCTTGGTCATTGATTAAGAGTTGTTGGATAAATCAGTGTTTTATAATGTGAGAAGTGATTTAAGGTCTTCTAAGGAGATAGGAATGAACATTTCTCTATATTTGTGCTTTATGTAAAGGGTTTGTTTTTCATTAGAATGCTAATCAGCAGGTTTAGAAGATTTTGTTTATGGTAAGCAAATAATAATAGAGTCTTGATTATTTCTACTTTTAAATCTAAAGAGCCATACTAATTCATTAAGATGCATACTGTTAAGCCATAGTTATAAATCAGTTACTTTCTAAAATTGCTTATCTGTGGGAAGTAGTCAGAGATAATATACAAAATGATCATTGAGCCAGTTTGTAAGCATCAGCATGGATAATACATATATAATAGAGAAACATAGAGAAAACATACTTAATCTAATTTATTTATCAACAAGAGATTGGCAAAATGATATTGAGTGATAATTTAAGAACATATTGACCTAAAAGCTTAGACAACTTTAACAAATGGAGCCCAAGTTCTTTTTTCTTTTCCTTTTCTGTTTTCAAGTAGAATGATAATGAGAGAGAGAAAAAAATATTGTACCTAGAACATCAATTCTGAAAAGACTAAAATGCAGCTGGCCTAAGAAGTTCTTCTGGGAAAGAGACCATTTAAGCAAACAACCTTGAAGAGATTAGTGATAACAGCAGGGGATGATGTTTTCCCACTACAGGAAGCTTAGGAGTTCAGAGTGAGCTGTGCTGACTTTGTGAGCAACAGGGGAAGCCCCTCTGTGAGCTTGAGGTTAGAGTGTACATAACCTAAGCTGAAACTAAAGTCTACATAGCTGGGAAGGCACACAGCTGCCACTCACAATGAATGAAACACTTCCTAGAAAATCAAACAAAAGCATTAAAAAAAAAAAAAGGTAACTGCTGTATTTAAAAGTCAAATTCTTTTCTTCTATGATGCTGCAGGAACGCAGGGCCATCCTCTGAGTCTTCCCAAAAGACTATCAAAATGATGCAACTAAACTACGAGGAAAATTCTCAATTTTAAGAATGCTAAAGAATATCCACGGGGAATGGAGAGATGGCTCAAGTATTGGTCTTGGAGAGGACTCCAGATAAATAAAGTTTACAATTGCCTTTTACTCAAGCTTCAGGGAATTCAGTGCATCTGCCCTCCCTGGATGCCTGCACTAGTGTTCACATACTTTCACCCAGACACAGACACATACATTTACACACAATTAAAAGTTAATCTACACAAAAGAATACTCACAAAATTCACTATATAAGTATGACTATCCATTGAAACATTTCAGAGAGACTGAATGTACCTGTTAATATTTTTAAGAAAACCATATTATATTGCTTAAAATATAATTTTTAAAACCACTTTAAGACAGACTTTCATAATAATGGATCTTACTTTACAAACTTATTTACATCTCATGACAACATTGGTTATCAATTCAAATACAGTAATAAGATTTTGAAGCTCATCTTTTAAAATTTACAATAATGACTTGGTTTTTGTATAACTAGACTAACGGTATCATTTGTGTTAAACTGGATCAATCCTTATCATCACAAATGGAAGAGATGGATATTTTAATAAAAGAACTTTAAAATTACACACTTTAAAAATACAGACTGACTACTTATAATAAGTCATGGTTCTGTTTCAGGGCCATGATTTTATATGAGTCTGAAACTCATTCTGCAATGTGAGAGGATAGATGTTTTGTTTATAATTTTGCTGTGCAGGTTGGAACACTGAAACCTCACTTTTATGATTTTTTTAGCTAAAAAGGAAATAAAATAGTTCAATATGATTACGCTTGAGAGAGCTGAGTTAAGATATTAAACACAAGCCAAGCTTTTCTTTTCATTATCATTGTCATAGGTTCATGGGTTTTGGTAACACAATAAATGATAATAAAAATCTAAACGATAGTGTAAATCTTTATGATTAAACTTTACTTTGGGGATTGACTCTAAGCAAAACTTATCTAAGTAGTTAAAGATACTTTAAATATGCAGAGAGCCAAACTCAAAAATCAATTCAGAAAGGATCAAAGAACTAGGAAGCTAGCACAATGTAATCCATTGGAAGCATTTGAGGAGGACACTGGTCTGAGCAAAGGGATTTCTTCGATATGATACCACCTACCCAAGAGCCCAGACAACAAAAGCAGATGTTAACATGGTGCTGTTCTGCACAGTATGGAGCCAACCAACCTAAGGAAGTGATAGCCATAAAGACATGAAAATGTCTAGATTTCCATTGATGGATGAGTAAATAAAGAAACTAAAATAATGTGGGGTGTATGTGTGTGTGTGTGTGTGTGTGTGTGTGTGTGAGAGAGAGAGAGAGAGAGAGAGAGAGAGAGAGAGAGAGAGAGAGAGAGAGAGAGAGTGTAAGTATAATCGTGCTGAGAATAAAGCAGTGAAATTTTGTTTTTTGTAGCAATGGCTAGATATTGAGGTCAACTTAATAAGAGAGTTGAAAATAGTTCATGTTCTCATTTATTATGGAGAATAAAAGTCTAAAAGAAGAAAGTAGAACTATGGTATCAGAACCTAGGAACTGTGTATATGGAGAGGATGGCTAAGAAGTACAGGGCTGCACTTGGTAGGGTAAACAACTTCTAGAACTTTGCAGCCTGGGAGTGCCCTGACTTGCTGGGCAGTCAATGAAGAACTGGGTAACACCTAGAAGAAAATGGGGGACAAGGGATACAAAGAATGGACAGCAAGACAGTATTCTGATCAAGCTGACAAATTTTATTTTCTCAGGGAGGCTTATATAGGACTGTGGGCAGGATATGAGCAGGGTTTGTACATAACCAGGGCATGGGCACTGGCACGTAGGCAGTTAGAAGGTCAGTAGAAGGAATACCCTAAGTTGTGTAGCTAACCTATAATTGGCTGTTAATTGCAGTGAGAGAGATAGCCCTGAGCTATATTCTTTGACTGGCTGTGAAACTGAAAGCCTGTACCTTGGAATGTTCTGCTGAACATCCTGTTTATTTCTTAAGAAGAAGTAATTTTATATCTCAGATACCTGAGGTTGTGAGGATGGTGATGGTCCCCAACAGGGAGAGTACCTGTGGCTCACAACAATTAATTGTATATATCATAATAACCTAGTAGAAAAGATTTGAATGTTTTTGATGTAAAGAGTGGTAAGTATCTGTGTGCTGATGTAGGAAAATACAGGAAACTCCTGGATCTTTTGGTCCAAAGTCCCAAAGCTTTACATTCTATGGACAAAGAATCAACAACATTGACCTTCACAGCTGCCTTGGGGAGTGCTTCGCTACACTGAAAGGACAGCTCTCTAGGAAAATAGAATGGTGAACACATATGGGAAGGGGTGAGGATTACCCATACTTTAAACCAAGGGGATGCTGAGGAAAGGAGAACTCATCTCTATAGAGAAGAGTATTTCTGGTGCTGACTGTGTTCATCTGTTCTAAAGCTCTACACAAAACATATTACTTATGGACACTATTTTCTCACTAATCATTATTGCTAGGGTTGCATTGTGTCTTCTTAAGAAAAAATCTTAATTACAACAGAGGGGAAATATTTATGGATAAAAGTCTAGGAACTGCCTGTCATATAGGGCTTGCATGTTGTCTTCATTTTTTCTGTTTTCTGGTCATTGTCACATTGCACTAATGGGACTAGTCTGAGCTCCTAGGTTGAAGCAGAATTGGTCGCAGTTGTCACTGTATATTTTTGCCCAAAACACTAGTATCTATGTCCAATTTTTTTCATTGAAATATAAAACTGAATAATTGTTAAATATAGTTTATGCCTAAAATTATCATGAAAATGGTGTTTATGAATAACTTGAGACAATCTCATTTAAAAGTAGCTGATCTCATGTCTGGAAGACAACACTTTACATGCCTTGTTCCCATCCTCTGGCTATTACATTCTTTCGACCCCCTCTTTCGTGATGTTTCCTGAGTCTTGATGGGGGTGATGGTGACGGTGATAGTTTTGATAAAGATATCTTACTGAGGACTGATCAGCCAACAGCTATATGTTCTCAGCACTTCCAGCAGTTGTAAATTCTATCTTCTGGACACAACACAGCCATGGTCCTCATGAACTTACAGATCTGTGGTTACCTGTATAATATCAAGGCCATCAACATGCCAGCAGTGTAAGGCCTTGCTCCTAGCTGAAAAGCTTTTGTACTTAATGACCAAGAGGGAAAAGGGAGGAATCATTAATCTTTAGTTATTTAGCCACTATAGAGCTTCCCACACTCTTGTAAATAATCCACCACTCATGTTCATGCAAACAATTCTATTTAAATTCAGTGGTTCATTAATTTAACAAAAGACATAAAACTGGGAGAACTTATTATGGAGAAGGATCCAGAGAGAGAGAAAAAAAAAGTTCATAGGGAATGAATGTGGTCAAAATATACTATATTCATGTCTGAAGTTGTCATTAAAATATTTGTAAAAAGTAGACTATGAGATTATTTATGTCTTTTCATGGTAATTATGTACATATAACATAGAACATCTGAAATAAGGTTCATAAAAACATTACTCATTGCTCTCAGTAGTTCCAGAACCCTGAATATATTTTGGTATCCTTTTTATATGCTCCCAATATTTTGCAAAATATGTATTATTAATTTAAATGAAAAGTATATGGAAACAATGTGTAAAAGAAATCATTGAAAACACTGTTGATAATCAGAGAAGCATTTGACAAACTCATAGTAATTCATATCATAGAACACTTGAATGTAGAGTATCAATAGATTTCCAATCATTGGACAGTCCCAGTGAACTGCCTCAAGATTTCTTTTAGTTGTGCTGCCCAGGGTCATGTAAACTGTTCATTCTAACAGTGCTAGCTTGCAGAATGAGTAAGGGCTGCAGAACTATGAGCAACATTTGTTTCCTAGCCCTTCTAATAAAAGGCACAGTAGAAACTGTGCAGGATCTGCAGCAGTAGCCAGCACCACAGGCTTTCCATCTTGTCTGGTCTCTATGGAGGGATAAAATTTCCTCTGAGTTTTATGTAATTTTAAATTTACATAAAATAATTTCATGTACTCTAGAGAAATTGTGAGAAGTCTCTTCACAGAAAGGATGTGTTTATGTGTCTCTCTTCCCATCATTTCTAGCTTCAGTGGAAATATCACAAAGGATTGATCTCAGAGCATGACAACCGATGCAGAAGCATTTCACAAGCTTTTGAGTTTCAGGGCTGGGATTGTTTAAAACCATATGCTATTTGAAGGGATTGACTATTGTCATAGTTCTTTGATGTGGTAACTTAGAGTAGACATCTGAATGTGGGCCTGGTATAATATAACATCAAGATAGCTAATACCTGTGTATACTGTCATCATTAGAAGCCCATTTGTGACCCTCTTAATTAGCAGATTTTTCCATGATTGATACATTTCCTTCACTTCCTGATGCTTGCCTTTTAACAGAAGACCAAGTAAAATAGAGGAATGTCAGTTTGCAAGTGCTAACATGCTCAATTCATGTTTAGGGTGTTAATCAGCAAATACTTTCTAAGTAAGGCTGTGCCAGGTACTGATGTGAGTAGTGGGATCATGGCAAAGACATCTGGTAAACCAAGTAAAATTCAGCCTACATGAAGCCTGCATTCTCTTACATTACCACCATGCATATATCTCACAAGCTTTTAATTTTCCTGTGGACTTGGCTGTGGTTAGTTATGGGTGTCCTTGAATCAACCTAGAATAATTAGTCCAACATCATTTAAAACATAATTCAGTGATGACCCTTACTAGAATCACTTCAGACACCTTTGAAAACCCAGAACCAGGGTTACTCTTAATAAAAACAGGAAGAGTGCAATGTAAGAAACACCTCAGCTTCCTTTCACATGATAGAACCACAGCACTGATGATCATAACAAGTTACCAGCAAGCATGGAGTAGTGGCACTTACATCTTAATCAAGAACAATTTAATTGGACTTGGGTCTTGGTCAATAGAAGAGAATCAATGCCTAATAGTGTAAAAATAGCCAACTACTCATGGCTAGTGAGGTCATAGACTGCAAAGGAGGACCTACTGCTTCCATTTTCTTGAACCAATATTATTTCTGTGTTCTAAATACTTATGCATATGCCCACAGATAAGTGTAGCTTTCAGTTCTCGTCAGTGAAGCATCTTCTTGCAGCAGATAGAGACTATTACTGAAATCCATAACTGGTCAAAATGTAGAGAGTAGGTAGCCATGTAGTTCTTATCCCCAATTGTACACCTGCTATGCAGTCCCTGGACCTAAGACTCAAGGAACTTCACAGAAGATAAAGGACCAGGATCTTCAAAAGAGCATCTCCAATATATGACATAGATACTGCACCCATAGAATCTTAACACTATGGGTGCCTAGACAAGATTTCCATGATGGCAACAGCAGTTGATATGCCAGTGCAGATGGAGAAAATCTCACAAGGTCCCATCCCTAGATGATAAGCTAGATATGGGTGAACAATAATTGCTGAGAAAGGAGAGTCCATTTTCTTCAGAGATGAAACCCTTGATAGGTCGTCTGATTCCAAGTGGCCATCTCTAAGTACATAACATGACCAACATTAAATGGACCTAGCAAGTTGTGTGTGTGTGTGTGTGTGTGTGTGTGTGTGTGTTTCCAGTTTGCTTTCTATAGCTTTGATAAACACCATGATCAAATCCTACCTAGAGGTAAGGTATTTTTTTCTCACACTTCTACGACCATAATTGAAAAAAGTCAAGGCAGGAACTCAAGCAGGAGCTGAAGCACAGACCATGGTGGGATGGTCCTACTGATTTACTCTCAGGTTCATGGCCAGCCACCTTTCTTATACCTTTACAGGAATAGCACCACATACATTGAGTTGGACCCTATTAATCATTAATCAAGAAAATGCCTCTCAGCTTTGCCTATAGGCCAAACTGCCAGAGGCATTTTCTGAATTGTCATTCTGTCTTCCCAGATGAGCCTACCTTGTGTCAACTTGACAAAAATTTAACTAGCACAATACAATACTCATGTATGAAATATTCAAACAAACAACAACAAAACAAAACAAAAAACCAACAACAAAACCCTAAAAATTAAAATTATAAACCCTGAATGCAGTTGAGAATCTGAGTATGAATCCTGGTGCCCAGGCAAAATGTTACACATGTCTGTGATCCCCGCTGGGAGAACATGTTAGCTCACTGACCAGCCAGCCTAGCTGAAAGGGCAAGCTTCTTGTTCACTGAGGAGAGACAGTTGATGGGACCCACACACTCAAGTACATGCACCACATGCATGCATTGTGTGCACAGAGAGCGACAGAGACAGAGAACTGATACTGGCATCTGTGCCTGATACTTGCTATGAGGAAATAACACAAAACATTGAGATCCAAAGAGACTGGCATTTCTTGTGACCTCAGCCAACATTGTTGATATATAACCAAAACTTCAGTTTGCCCATGCTGATGCCCATGCTGACACTCCAAGTTTGGAAAGAACAACTATAGATTGCATAAATTAATGACTTCCAGCACACAGATTGGAAATTTCAATAAAATATGCTTAACAGGATGTTTTAATATTCAGTTCAATTTCATAATTTCTCGACTGCCTATAATTTTTAGAGATATTTTTGTGTTGGCTATTTTTCTTTACCAAAGAGCATTTAAATTTTGTTCTTGTCAATTCCATGATGTAGAAAAGAGGGAGAGTTTAGTCCTCAATCAATGTTCTTTTGCTAAACTTGGAGTAAATGATTAAAAGCACAGATGGAATACCTCCAATTAAATCTATAGATAAAGCAACAGACACAGTTTCCTCTAACAGCAACCCAGAAAGAAGCACAGATGTTTTTCAAAGAAATTTGAAGTCAGCTTGATTGATAATACTTAATGCCCTTTAAACATCTGTTAAATATCTTCTTTCGTTTTTGGTAATTTCTGAAAGCTGAAGAAATTATTAGAAACTGCTTGCTAGCCTAAGCAATAGCAGCTTTACATTGGTTGAAGTACAGGCTTCTTACTTTATGTTCTCTCTCTGGTTCCAGTGAAATCAAAGGCAGAGTATGTGAGGGCAATTATGTGAAATGAAGTTCTGTTTGTCTCACCACAGCTGAACTGTGGCCCTTCCTAAAAAAACAAACCAAATGGAACAGTTTTTATTTTAACGCCTTAAAGCTCAGTAAATGATGAAGCCTTTTGCACTCTTCTAGCTAACCCAGGCCCTGATCTGTCATCCAAGCAACACTCTCCCTCCAGCTTTGCTGGTGAGGTTTTCTCACCTGCAACACTTCCTCCCCCTCTCTTCTTTCTTTTTTCTTTTTTTGCACTTTTTGAAACTTGAAGTCACAGCCGATATTTCTGAATCTGGGAACTCTTTCTCAATCAGTCATCCCAGCAGTTGGTTCTGTTTTCACCCCCAGCAACCTGAGTGGAGATCCAACTCTCTGCACATGCCTTTTCTTCTGCCTCTGCACATCCTGAAAGCCACCGACTAGCCTCAGGTGGCCACATAGCTCTTGACCAGATATTCTCAAACTGTGGGTCATGACCCCTTGGGAGAGTAACATATTAGCTATACTGTATATTTGCATTGTATTTCTTAACAGTAGAAAAATTACAGTTATTATGTAGCAATTAAATAATGTTATGGTTGAAGGTCACCACAACATTAGAACTGTATTAAAGGGTCACAGCATCAGGAGAGTTGAGAACCAAATTGTAGACTTTATGATGAGTTTACCAGTACTGGTTTTGACATATTTCATCACCCAGAGGTTTTCAGTTTTTGCTCTTTCAGCTTTAGGTATGTGTGTTTGGTTGTTTTTATAAATAGTAGCCCATTCTTAAGCACTTAAAGTGGCTTAATCCATAAAGATACAGTCTTGACAATATATAAAGGTTAGGCTAGATGGCGACACTGAGCCCAATAGCCTGGAATCTCAGGAATTCCTTGCAGGACAAATACTTTTTCATTTAGTCTGTGAAGTGCATTTGCTCCTGGCCTTTGTAGATATCACAGTGTGTGTCCTATCCATGACTTAAAACTCCAAAAGCCTTACAACAGAGAACAAAACATCATTGTGTCGAGGACAAGATCACCTTTCTAGCTCAGGGAAGCCACCTGTGCTCTTAATGCTCTTATTTTTCCCTTCAGAGACACTTGGTGCCTTCCTGAGCTCAGTTTCTGTAAGTCCAGTTGTCAGGCAGCGAGTGCATGCATAACTAGGCATTGAAAGATCTGTGTATATTCTTCGCTTCTGAATATTAAATAACACATAGACATCAGATAAGTAGTGATGCCTTACCTAAATCCGATACAGAGGTAGCTAAGATCAAACACTTTTCAGTATTCCTCTGTACCAGGAGAAATGAAAGTTTTGGGTTGGCACTGCTCAGGGTTTCAGAGGTCTACCTTAGGAAGCAGACTACTTAGGAGAAGCTACATGTAGTTCCTTGATATTGAAACTTTAATTTGCATTCAAATCATCTGGGATCCTTTTAAATTTCAGTCGCTGATTAATTTAGTCCTAGAAGCCTACATCTCTCATAGGTCCTAACATAATACCCAAAATGACACCTTGAAGAACAAGCCCAACCCATCTGACCCTTGAAGAGAGAGTTTGGCATTTGTTCAATAGTACATTGTTTCATTCTGGGACACATTACAATTTGAAAATGAGGTATTTCCAAGAGAATTAACTTTGATTTTTAACTATTCAGTATGCCAAGAAAACTGAATACTGAACTCAGCTGGAAGAGTTTGTAACAGATCCACAAATTTCCCTTGTATAATAACCAAGGGGCCATTACATATTTAGGAAGCACCCGCAGCAAATAAAAGAAGGCCCTTTGATTTCAGTTCAAGGGCAGGCCATCTGGCCCTCTCCTTGTGTAGTAATCAAGCTAAAGTCAATGCTAGTAGCTCCACTGGAGAAAGCATAGAAAGGCTCTTTAAAATCTGGCCCATAACTATTTTTAGGCTGGCAGCACAGGAGTGGAGTGTTTATTTCATGTTTAATGCAGCCCTCCACTTCAGAAATTCTGCTTTCCTTCTACCGAGTTTCTATCGAGTCTCCCAAGAAACATTGCCAGCTTTGCACATCCCTATCCTCTAAGATGATTAACTGTTGAAAATTGAAAAGCCTTGAAAATGTAAATCCTGCCACAGGCCTCTGGTGGGGTAAAAAGACAACTGGAGGAAAATGGTTCCAGATGGTTTAGGCATTATGTTCTTTATGTCCTCAAAGCAAGGGAGGCTCCTGTGAAGGACTGGTTGGTAGCAACACAGGGAGGACTATTTGGCAGGCTTTCCCGAAGACTTGGAATGTTAGGACAGGGTTCTCTGGATAGCATATATTAGCAAGACATTGCTAAGCAGCTGCTGGCTCAGCTCTGGCAAGAGCTGCCTTAGTACAGGGTGGGGTAGCCCTGCCTTGCTCCCGTCTTTGAATCCTTTCACACGTCTCATCGGTTGTACACTTGAAAATGTTTTCCCCTTGGAAGTTTAGAATTTGGATGCAGTTGTGTGTGTTAATCCAAATCAATCGATCTTTCTGTTTGAAAAGGTTGCAATTATCACTTTGTTAGCAACATTGAGTTTTACAGAAAAGAACTGTCAGTCTTCCTACCGTAGCTATGTACCATCTAAACTCATTTTAAAAAACAAAAAACAAAACCAAAAAAACAAAAAATCTTGAGCGATTTAGTCACTTAGCTCTCTAACAACCACTTAAAGTATACCCTTTGCCTCGTTCTAAGGGAGACATTCAAGTCACTGCTTATTTCTAGCGTTCAGTTACAAAATCTGTTAAAAAAATGTGTTGCTCAAAGTAGAGTGGGAAAGAGTATGAAATTTGAGCAGGTGTTAGGCTGTTTGTTTGGTTTCTACACTTCATGCAAGGCATTTCAGCATCTAGGACATGCTAATCCCAAGGTACGCTTGGCATCTGTTGAATACACATATTTAGCATTTAAATGGCAATTTGTGTTTTCAAAGTGTTTTGTGAACATTAATTAGCATTTTTTCACAGCATGCTGAGGAGATGGGTCAACATCATTATCACCATTTGATAGATCAGAGGGGTGGGATGACAGAGCTGAGTTATTTGAATAAAAACAGGCCAACTCAAAAGCAGGCAAGGAGAGTCTGTGGCACAGCCTGGACAGCAAATGTATCCTAGTTCTTGGAATCAGCAGTCAGTCAACACTCAGACTTATACTAGTAACTGCAAAAGTTGTTTTGCTCAACTCATAGTAACTAATCACCACATTTAATGGGTTGTTGCGTAGACTTAATTGTCTACATGTAAGTAAAATGCACCCCACAGTAGCATTCACCTACAGAGAGTGCCTGGCTGACACCCACCACTATGAAAACAGCCTGGAATTGTTTTTATCAGCAAGAAAGACCTCTTACTGAATATTCCATGAGAAAATAATCATTGCTATGACAGCTATACAGACATATTGTCCTTCTCAATTTGGAGATTAAGAATTTAGGCCTATGGATTAAATCTTACAGCTGACTCAAAGTGAGATTCTGATTCAAATATAAGTTCATGAATGACTAGTTTGTGATATCCAAATGTGGAAGAAATGAGGTAAAGTATCAACCTAGGACCTCTCCCTGTCTCTATACATATCATCAGTCAATCTTTCTAGCATTTATCTATCAAGCTATCTCTATCTGTTTATTTATCATCTATCTCTATCATCTATTTATCTATTACCTATCTGTCTATCTATCTATCTATCTATCTATCTATCTACCTACCTACCTACCTACCTACCTACCTACCTATCATCACCTTTCACTTGCTGTCCCCTTTGTTTTACCAATAACTTTGGTAGAGATATAGACAATAATCACATTATTTAGAGGTAAATGTTGGTTAAAAGAGTAGAATCCTGTGTTTTCAAATGGCTTACAGAATGACCCAGCTGAGCTCCTCTGGCCATACCTGAAGCATTATAGAAAGAAATATTTTGAAGCATACCTAAGAAAGAAATCAGTACAGCACAAGTGCTAAATTCTACACTTCAGTGTTATTTGCCAGGTCTAGTAGAAAGCAGAAATGTGGCTTTGGAGTCTGGCTACATAGAATCAGCCCCCAAAGTCTGCTTCCTCAAGTCCTATTCTTAAAGAACAAATGGAACTAATATCAGGATACAACCTAAGTTAAATGTCCTAGAAGACTTTGTGGGATTTTTTGATTTCAAGAGATCCAATAAAATTAATTTTATAACCAACTGGGGGACTTAGATTAGGAATACCTTGAAGTCCCTCACACTGGGACTACCTTTTGTGGAGTAGTTGTTACCTGGGGGAGTAAATTTTGTCAGTGATGACCTGCCCACATGAGAGGAAGTATAGGCTTCAAAATTTACCCCAAAGTTCTTGTAGTAAATCTGAAAGGTATTACTGAACTACAAGGGTAAAATATTAGCTACAGAGATTTTCTGTGTGTGCGTACGTGCGTGCGTGTGTGCGTGCGTGTGTGTGTTTCAAGACAGGGTTTTTCTGTGTACCTTTGGAGTCTATCCTGGCACTCACTCTGTAGCCCAGTCTGGCATCAAACTCACAAAGATTCACCTGCCTCTGACTCCTGAGTGCTGGGATTAAAGGTGTGCACCACCACCACCTGGCTATATATTATTCCTTAATTCAGATATTTAAAAGCAGTTTTTATCCAGTTGTACCTGAAATCACATTAAATTTAGTTTGAAGAAAAGTGTTTCTATCTTTGTCCTTTTGTCTTTTCCAATCATTCTTATTGAGCCATCAGAGTAAGTGAAATCAAGCCTTGAGTACAAACATCTAGTACATAATTATGCACTTTCTATGTAAAATACAAATTAAGCCTAATAACTTTAAATAGTAGAATTAGCATATGTCAGTTATTCCTATCTCAGCAAATTTGTACAAATGACTGGAGGTGTCAGTGGCAGATGAGGGAATCTCAGACTCTGATAATAATTGAATGGACAATAGTAGAAATGAGCATCTAGGGTTGCTGTCAGTCAGACACTGAACATACCAGCACATCCAATGCAAACAGCTCCAATCTGTCATTAGCATGAAACATGCTGGGTGGTGGTCCCTACCTGGCACAAACCAGGTCCTGCTAAAGGTTTCTCATAGTAGCATTGCTGTGTGTGGACATCTAAGGATGAAGGGTGGTTACGGGACATAGTCCTGAAACTACTTTGCACCATTTGAAGATAAGTTCATCTTAGATTATTTCTCTCAAATCTTGCTTCTCCTCTTGAATCTAAATTAGGAACAGATGAGTATCTTCATGAGTATTTTCAGTCATAGAAGATTATGTAAATCAGAACCACAGAATTACGCATTTCAATTTAGCAGAGTTAAACAGAGAACAGTAAACGCCTTGTGCTGGGCTTCAATACCTGCCTAACTTTGTGGTTACTCAGAAGTCTGAGTGTAGGAACCACCTTGTCTCCTTGCTACCAAAGCCTCAGCTCATCCCCATAAGCATACATCTCTCCTCACCCATGCTCACCAGGATTACAGAGGAAGTACCTTTTCTCCTGCCAAAGGGTCCTGTATCCTCTGATGTTTTAGTTCTTTTTCATAGGCCCCTTCCTTCCCTTTGTAAGTATCTCCTTTTGCTTATGGCATTCACCTTCCCTTTCAAATCCACCCAGCTGTTTGCCATGCTTTTCCGCAATTTCTGTATTTAGAGTCGCTTCATGTCTCTGAACTACAGAGAATTTTGAATCTTTTATCATGATAGAGGAAGAGGTTCCTGGTAACCTCTTTTCCATTATATAAATGCAATGTCCTGTCTGTAGCCCAGAGGGACCTGTGCAGCATTCCACTCCACACCTGCAGATGTTGGCTGTTGTCAGGAAACCTCTGACCCATGAAGTGCTGCTTCATGATGAGAGAAGGGAGGGGAAGGAGGTCTGCCCAGTAGAGAGGTTTAATGGCAGCCTTTGGAGAGACTACCAAAGAATAGGGTCACAAAGTGGCACAAAGTTCTCGTCTTTATTTTCTTTTCCTGCCTCTCTCTTTCCTGCCTCCTTCTCCCTTCTTCCTTTCTCCCCCTTTCCTTCCCTCACACTCTACAGACTCTCATTCTGCTTTCTCATCTCAGCATTCATTTCTACATCTTCACAACCCTTTAAAGAATTTTCTCTCCTCTCATGATCCCTCAGAGAGGCTTATTAGCTCTCATAGTAATGATTATTTTGCTAGTTGTCTTACTTCTTAGTAGACCCTTTATAAATACATGTGCAGTATAATAAATGCTCTGCACTAATTTGTTGAGCATTTTAACAAGTCTGTCATTTGAATTGAGATATTTCTTTGTATTCTTTTTTCAAGATGCTCATTTATTTGCTATACCTCATATAAATATGTTTTAATTGTCTCGCATAACTTTCGGTATGAATAAACTACTATTTCAATTGTATTTTTAAATAACATGCATTCATCAGACACAGTGATTGAGTTAATTGTAACAATTGCATACATAGCTTGTGTTTGGCTTTTATTCTTAACACTAGATAAGTAAGAAAATGATAATGATGTCTCCTGTGTGTTCACTACCATACGTTTGCCTTATAAAATTGACTGACCCCTAATATTCCTTGTTGTAAATTCCCTATCTCCCTACCTTTATTTTTGTTTGTATCTGTTTTGTATGGTATTTCTCATTGTCAGATACCAGTTGTCCCAGGGATTACACAATGCAGATGGAATACATTTACATAGCTGCAATCAACTCATATCTAAACTCGGGTGATGTGAATGGAGCAATATTGTGCCTTCTTTATGTAAATGCATTACCTTCCAATTTATTTTGTCATCAAACAAGCAATTTTTCAATCAGTGCAACTTGTGCAAATCAGCACTCAGAATATGAATTAAATCACTTAGCATATATTTTAATGCCCAGCCCATCTCCCTGAAAAAAGGAAAAAAAAATCATAAGGAAAAATTACATAAAAGTAGATTTGTCAAGATGAAAAGTAATGGGTGAATTGAGAGTCATTCTAAAATAAAAATTCTACTCTGCAAAATAATTTTCTCAGTGTACTGATTGTGTTTTCACTTTGTGATACTATTTTTAAATGACATTTTTGCTTATTCTTTGATAATTTCATATAGTACATTTTGGTATTCATTTCCCTCACCCAATTTCTCACAGATCCTCCCCTGCCTCCCTTCCTACCTAGCTTTATGCTTTCTTTCTTTCACTCTCTTTAAACAATGTCTCCAGTTTGTAATGGCTGACTACTGCTTTATGTGGATCCTGACACACAATGTAGTTGCTGTATCAAGTGTCACTCCATTGAAGAAAGCTTACTTTCCCTCACATGGCAGCAATCATAGTTCCTTGCAAGGGGATGGGTCTTCCTGCCCATCTTCTGTCCTGCTTGCTGGGATTTTGTCTGTCTAAGCATGTGTAGACTCTGTGTGTGAGTTTATATGAGCTTCTGGAAAATATTCTATCTTTGAAGTCTTCACCTTTTCTTGCAATCTTTCCACTCCCTCTTATGCATAGATACCACAAGCCTTGAGGGAAGAGGTATAATCAAGGTTAAGGATGAGCATGATGAACAGTTGTGAGTTTCTGTGTTAATTAATATCTACTGCAAGAAGATACTTCTCTGATGATGGTTGAATAAGGCACAGCAGTATGATATTAAGGGTCATTTTGTTGCTGTGATCATTTAGCAGAATAATAGTAGTATGTTTTCTCCTAGAGCCCATGACCTATTGATCCTCTGGTTCTTGGCCTCATTTACAGTGTCAGTTACATCTCCTGGAGTAGGCCTTACATACAATCAAAAAGTAGTTGGGTAGTCTCATTACATTCATGCTACCATTACACAAGTTGTCATATCCAGGCAGGAAGTTTCTTACTGTAGCCCACTGAGTTCACAGCTGGGTAAGATTGGGTATTACTTTTCTCTTCCAGCAACTTGCATAGAACTTTCTAGCACTATGAATTCTAGCCAGTAGTGATAATATTTCCAAGTGAGTGCCATTTAGATTTCCCCATGTTCTACATTGGCAATGCGGTTTTACATCAAGTTCTGGAAGGTAATAAATAGCATTGGTTTGGGGGTTATTGTTAAGGAAATCTATAGGACCCCATTAGTCAAAACCTTAAAAAAAAAGACAATCCATTCTTGTAGTGGGGGTTTAATATAGTAGCATATAATGTCTTGTTGGGATATTGTCATCCTCACATAGAATGACTCCATTTAAACACCTCTTTTTTTTCTGTATGTGCTTATATTAGGAAGCTTCTACAGTGGTAGGTTTCCCTTTGGTTTTATCAAGTTACTTTTAATGTTGGTTACTATGCTAAATTTTGTATTTTAATATGCTATTGAAATGTGTAGTGTGTGGTTATAGTTTTATTTTTCACTAGAAAGGATTTCCTACTATGTTTAGAAGAAAATACTTAACTTATGTTTTCATCCTTTCCATACATCATATTTTTTCACTTTTGATTGTGTGATGCTAGTGAAAATTCACATCTTTCATATATCTGACATAAACTTACATATATGTTTCTATACATACACATATGCACTAAGTTTAGACTGAGTATAAGATATGAGGTAACTAAAATATTTATTTAATTATTTCCTTTTAAAGAACTAATTGCACCGAATCCACATGGATTATTGATTCAAAGGCACTTGTGTTTATGTGAGTATTTTGGCAGTGAATAGTCCACATGACATCCATGTAAATTTCTCATTTCACTAATCTTTTTAAAAATAAATACCCATGCAAATATTACATGAAATTAGTTAAAAGTGCTCACAAATATTTGTAGGAATAGTGTTGGAACAGACATGAAAATCCCTACACTACTAAAGTATATTCTTGCTTGTTAATAAAACACAGCTTTTGTCTGGGTGTAGTGACGTAGGAAGATCTTGGTGAGTTTTATATTATCTTGGTTTATACAGTGATCCCAAGGCAGCCAGAACTGCATAGTGATACTCTATTTAGGAGGGAAGGAAGGAAGGAAGGAAGGAAGGAAGGAAGGAAGGAAGGAAGGAAGGAAGGAAGAAAGGAAGGAAGGGGCAGGGAGGGAAGGAGAGAGAAAGAGAAGGAGGGAGCGGGAGAGGGAGAAGGAGAGAGAGACAGAGAAAGAGAGAATGGGAAAAGGGGGAAAAGATAGAAAGAAATGCAACCCAACAAAGCTAGCCAGCTATTGAATCCTGCTGATTCATTCCAAATTGCAATTCCTTAGCTCCCACTAGCTTTCTCATGGGAGTCTACTTTTGTATTTGCTTACCAAAAGTACTTCATTGATTTCTTCTATTCAACTGAACAATTAGAAATTATTCTGTGTGTTTAAAAGATAATTTTCTTACTTAAAATAAATTACCCATTAATCTTTCACTATAGCTAATGTAGAGACGGTGGACAGTGTGAAATCCACTGGGTCTAATGACATTGTCTTATTAATCTTTGACATAAATTGTGCCTTTTTGTTGCAACAACCTTATACTTAAGATCCTTTAAGAATAAACTACACATACTCCCTATGTAAAGATGCATCAATATAATTAGAAAAGTCAAATTCAAAGTGTCTCAAATTTTATTTTTACTTCCAAAAAACTTGCCTTTCTGATTAGACTACACTTATTTTTAGCTACCACCATCTTGGAAGGGCCCACTTGCTAATTAGAATCTTGTTGCCATCCTTTGTGGCCCTGTAGATGTCTATACACCATAATTAGGACACTTCTTCTAAGGAAAACATTGTAATAGACATCCTGCCATGCTTATGCTATTATAATTTTGTGTTTAGCTCTAGGGATCATTATAATTTGTCATAAAACTTTAATGTTAATAAAATCAGCTGGAAGAAGGCACTGCTTACATCCTTGATTACACCATAAAGAGCTGTATTTTAATTTGAGCCTTTCTCTTTTTCATTTTATTAAGTTAATGTGTGCAAGTTTTAGGGGTATCAGAGGATATAAGCATTATGGCTCAGTACATCACCAAGTATTTCCCATGACCTATATTAAAGAAAAATTACCAGAGCTCTGATTAAACAGGCAAAAAAGGTCTTACTCAAGGCTGTTAGAAAAAGGAGAAAAACTGAACTCAACCTCACTGAAACAAAAGTCATGTTTGTTTTATTTATTTCTTTTGCCTTATCATCTCTTTTCTGTATAATGTATAAATTGTATATATTTATAGCATAAATGATGCTTTTTATGCATATGTACAGTGAATTATTTATACTAATTTTTACTTTTCAAAATTATAATAATATTTTTCTTTTCCCTTTCTTCCCTCTTGCTTCTCCTCACTCTCTCAAACTCATGGCATCTTTAGTTTTCAACACACACACACACACACACACACACACACACACACACACACACACACATATTTTTAAATACATATAAATGAATATCCACATATATTCCTAAGTTCATAAATAAATATGTGTATACATATATATATATGTGTGTATATACATTTACATTTTAAGTGCATGAATCTGTATAATGTTGCCAGTATGTATACTATATCAGAGCCAACCACTTGGTATTGGATAACAAACTGGGAGGGCTTTTCCCTGGAAAAGGCCATTTCTTTTCTATCGTTTCTCATTTGCTTGTAGTTCTTTGGCCAGGGTTGAGACTTCTAGATCTTTCCCCTTTCCATATTAGCATGTACATTGGTGTCATTGTTATGGCTGTTTAGGCAGCCATGTTGATGAGAGTTCCTGGGCATCCTCTCTGATATTTCTAGAGGATGTAATAATCTCACAACAAACTTTCAGTTCCTCTGACTCTGTATCCAGCCACTCCTAGCACACTTAATGCTGGACAGTTTTAAGCTTGTTTCATACAGCATAGGGACTTATCCTGGAGCACTTCTGTCCCCCAGAGTATGGAACTTGTCCAGCATCAAACAAGATATAAAACAACAGATCTTAAAACCAGACATGTGCCCCTTTAGCCAGGGTCTTGGTTCAGAATAGGCATGTAAAACAAAGGTGGATGAAAGAACAGGACAATGTGTGAAAGTGCTGGTTTTTCTTTCTCTTAAGTAGTTTAAATGCCACCCCAAAACCATTAATAATATCATGTCCCTTTAAGTATATCTACATGAACTCTTTTTCTGCTGATTCTTAAATGGAAAATTCTTGGCATCCAAGTGAAGGCCAGTAAACCAACAGTCATTCACATTCAGTGTGCTTTTGCAGCAGTCCTTAATTTATTTGTGAAGAGATTATTAATGTTATGGAGTTTGGCCTAAAACAGAATCAGTTTAAATTCTGACAAGCCAGTTCACATCTTCATAGCACAAAGCAAGAAGGACGGTGTGCTCTTCTACCTTTCTTTCCATGTGGATGGCTGCCTTACAAAAATAATAAAAAGATGTATGTGTCTCATCAGCCTTGACAGAAGAGTAATGGACTGTCTAAATATGTCATAATCACCTTAAGATATGTGCTGTATATTTACAGATACATTAAATCTAAATCTATATTTTTTAATTAACCTTTTGATCAGTGGTTCTCAACCATAGGTCTTAACAAAATTACAGTTATAAAGTAGCAATTGAATAGTTTTATTGTTGGGTGTCACCACAGTATGAGGAACTGTATAAAGGGTCTCAGCATTCAGAATGTTGATAATCACTGCTTTAGAAACCTGTGAAAAAAATAGCAAATGATGATGTTGAGGATTGTCTTCTGTGTCTGAGGATGTGGCAGAGTGCTTGGCTAGTGTGCACAATGCCCCAGGTCCAGTCTTCAGCACTGAGTAATCCAAGTGTGGGGGCTCAGACTGCAACCCAAGTACTTTTGACTTATGAAGGAATTGTCCCTAGAACAACTACTGTGGCGTTAGCACATCTTCAACAACTCGTAAACTGGAATTTCAAAGGACCAGAATATAGAAAAGTGTGTTTTAAAGAAAAAGACAAAGCTTATTTCTTTTACAATTTTCCAGCTTCTAATACTGAAAAAAATTGTTGACTTTATTGTATGGTTAAATAGACAGTTCTGAATGATTCTATTCTATTCTATTCTTCGTGGTAAGAATCATAAATGTCAGTGTCTGACACTTATGTCAGACACTGAAAGGTGTTAGTCTTCAGATATATGCTTTGACCTCCTGTATACATGATGAGTATAATAACATTAGGAAGAACAGTTTAATAGTGTCCAGACCATAGTGTCCAGGTCATAGGCTAAGAACATTCCAGCATGTGATGACTTCTGTGAGATCAAGCCCTGTGGTGTGCAGCCATTTATTTAATGAAAATGCAAATCCCGGGCCAATTCCTATCTTTCTTTGGAAGATTTGATTTTGGCCATAGGATTTTTATTAGTATAATATGAACACAAAGTTTCTCTGCAGGTTTACTCATGATGTCAAGTTAGAAAATAGCAAATGTTAAGAAAGAAAGGCTATTAAAGTGGCTACAATTTTTAAAATGAGTTATTATGAGTTATTGTGTTTTAGGCATTCTAGTCCCTGTACTCTATTACAAGTATTTTTGGATATATAGATATAGATATAGATATTTGGATATTATATATATATATATTCAAATGAATTATAAGTATTTTACAAAGTATCAGGCTTGTCCTACCTTCTAGGAGTTGGGAGCTAGAAAAGCATGTGGTCATTTAAAGCAGCAAGTATAGTATGATCTGTGAGTAGAATCACCACATGTCAAACATATTCAGCTCTTTAAAAATATGTGTGTGTTGTACTATATCTCACCATAGGCAATTTCACAAGGGCAGGAACTGTATTTGTGTTTTTGTCGTTTCCCTATCTGTAGTAAATGACACCTTTAGAAACTAAATAACACAAGTGAATGAATGGCTGTAGCTGCAGGAGCGACAGGCAAGCTGCCAAGAATATTGTTTCAGGGCAGGTTTGCAAATGAAACCCCAAACTCAAGTTCACTAGCTGCTTAATAACACCTCAAACCAAGGACAAGTTGTTGGTTTAAAGAAAGCTAGGAAAGTGAAAAAGGGGCTGTTAACATCGAAGACAGTCTTGCCCAGTTTTCAGGAGTGAGCTTTATGTGGGGAGTCTGAGAGGCCTATTGAATGGGCAGGTACAAAAATGGAGTGCCTTGCATTTTTAAATTCATAAAGCCACACCATTAGTTTCATATTCTGTTATTTCTAAAGAAGGATTACTGTGATACACTTGTAGGACTCAAATCTCCCATGTGTGTAGGGGAAGGCGGTAGTTTTTGTTGTTGCTGCTTTTTCCCATTCACTTTTACTCAGACTTGTAAAGTTTAGTGATATTATTTTCATAAAATCTCTATGGCAAAACAATATTTTATGTGAAAGCATAGATGGTGGCAAAGGGACATATTTTGTTATGCTGACACTAACTCATTGCTTTCAACTGTTTCTTTACTGTAAATCCTATGACAATTTTAATTTTCTCTATAATTATAGAATTAAATGATTTTGTCTAAAATTACTTCTCCTTAAGATTTAAAATCAAGCTGTGCCTTCTTTGTGTTGTTTTTCTCACAGAGAAGTAGGACACTCTTTATGCACATTCCTGTTACTATTTGAAGACAGACAGCACTTAAGGAAGAATAATTGTGGTAATTGGAGAAACCACGATTCCTCTTAGGATTTCTATTTTCTCTAATGCTGTAAAATAAAAGATGCATCATTAGGCATTTGCATTAGGGAAGTAGTACTCTCCATTTAGTCATTAGTATTACATAACTAAATCATAGAAAATGAAATAAGTCTAAATATTCACAGGGCAAATTACGAAGTCTTTAATACATAGTCACAATTATGTTTTACACCATGTTAATGATTTATTATTGCCTTGTAAGCTTTCCCATTCATTCAAATTGTAGACTTTCCACTTCTTAGTACAAGATCACCTCCTTGCCCCAGTTCTTCTTAGTTTTGTATTAAAGAAATATATATATGCAAAAGCTTGCAATTTAGAGGATCATTTCTTTTCTATAAAATGTTTTGACATCCGAGAAAAAAATATCATCAGAAAGAAGTTTTCTTATGCAAATAAATTATGAAAAATTAGAGGAAAATTAATGTCATTGTTTTCTGTGATGAAGAAGATCAAAGATGTTCACTGCCAGCTTTTGCCAGCATGGCCTGGTCTCAAATTTCTCCTTTACCTCTCCAAAGACTTCATGAGATGAGTCATCAATTTGCTAGTTTTCAGGTGATAAGCCAAATGATAAGTAAAAGTTTCTAAGGGAACTTTGACCAAAGCCATTCTTACTTACTTAATTGATACTTTCATTAATAATATTTGAAAAAGACAATGACTACAGAAGAGGGTGCAACCAAAATGGTGATTCCTATTGCAATTACTATGTGGCATATTCTTTCATAAGGATTTCAGACAAACATATTAGTGCTGACAGTACCATGTGAGCTACATGATCTCGTATGCCTAGTTTTAACAGTGTTTAATCTAAAGCATCATGAAGTAAGTAGTCTGTGTAAGATTACATGGTAATTCAGCCTTAGTGCCAGGTCCATCCCCAATGGTCTGGCTTCTGTCTAAGTGCTAACTTGCAAGGTACATCAGCTGGCTGAGTCATGGTCAGACAGACAAGTAGGAATAGAACTTTTCTTAAGAATATTTAAAATCCCATAGGAAAGAAATAGCAAATGTTTCTAGACAAGACGGTAGGAGGTCAGAGCTATTAAGAAATGCAGCAGAGAACTTCTGAGTTCTTCAGGGACTGGGATTTCTTCCATGTGGTTTGCAAAGGTGGCCTCATTTGTGATGTTATTTGGTTTACTGACAGAATGGAAGAAAGTGAAAACAGAAGGGCTGGCTGGGGAACAGAGGAAAAGATCCTTGGAAAAAAGTGTATGTGCTTCTGATAGTGGAACTGGGTGATGGAAACAGTACTTGTGCATACTAGGGTCATTTCTTCTGGTTAAAAACAATTTAAACAGCAGAAACTATTGCTTCTTTCAGAACTTTTAAAAATGTGTGTTGGCAAATCCAACCCTTTCTCCAACCCCTCCCAGATCCATGGCTATCAACAACTTTCAGTCTTTCTTACGCTTGCTTCTTTCTCCAACACCAATTAGATCAAAATTGTATTTCCTTACCACTGGAGTGTGATCAACTCCTCAGGGCTACACTATTAAATCTTTCTCTTCCTCCGTAACAACTTATAGCTACTTGGCTACAAGCTGGGATTTAGTCTGACTTGAGCTTGCATATGTCTTGTGCATGCTATTATAATCACTGTGAGTTCAGATATGCAGCTGTCTGTGTCTGGAAGAAGCTATGTCCTTGTAGTCATTCATCACCTCCAGTCTTTATACTCATAAAGATACCACAAGATGGAAGGATTCCACCATACTTATGGATTAGCAAGATTAATATTATAAAACTGGCAACCTACCAAAGGCCGTATTCAGATTCATTGCAATCTTCATCAAATGACTACAGGGTAACAGCATATTCCAGACACATTGCAGAAAAGATGCCAACAAATGGAGTTGGTCAAATTGAATAGCTTCATGTAGAAGAATAAAACTAGATTCTTATCCCTTGCCCTTCACAAAAGTCAATTATAAAAAGACCAAGAAATTCAACATAAAACCTGATACCTTTCCTAGGATGTCTTCTAACAAAACAGGTGTGACTAATTGTTATCAAAATGTATATGTATGCAATTAGTTATTTGTTTAAATTTGCTTTTGTTGAACCTATTTGCAAAGTGGTCAAAACATCATGCAATGCTTTGAAATTTATAATGAAAACCAAAAGACTCTCTGCCTTTTCCCAACTAATGATTTATTCATCAAACTTCTTTATTTCTAAGAACCTTTCTTATTTTACATCACCTAGTTTATATTTCCTTATTTCAACCACTTTCTCTCACTCTCTTAATTTTATGAAGTTGTTGATAGCATTTTCTTTTCTCTATCTTACCCATTTTAGCCATTGCAACCATGTTGTCTTTGCTTTTCTTTTATTTCCTTTTCATTCAAAAGGATTTCCTCAAATATTTACTGATATTTATAAAGTAATTAAAAATTAAGTTATGTTACAACATCTGTATGAGCTTATTAAGATCTATGTATGAGTAGACTGGACATCACTTTTCACAGAGAAATTGCTGAGGAAAGCCAGTTTTTCTGTAACCATCCACTTGTACTCTCACGGATCAAGGCTTATTAAAAAGGTAGAACATTCTCTCACCCACTACATAAGTTCATCTTGCCCTGTTTCCCCTCATAAAAGACAAATAATATCTTCACTTAGGTGTGTGTGTGTGTGTGTGTGTGTGTGTGTGTGTGTGTGTGTGTGTGCGTGCACGTGTAGTTTCCTCATACAAACTTCTCCATGATAATCCGTTTAATTTTGCTTGTCTTTTGTGTCCCCATTTTGACAGTGTCTTTTTTTTTTGTTTATCCTCTCTGTTTGGTAAAGAGATCTGTTAATAGTTTTCTGAGAAATGTGCTACAGAGATTTTTTTGAACTAAGAACATGACCTTATTATCTCCTGCTGTTGAGACAGGGAGTTCAGGGTTGATGTCCTAGTTCCATTACATTTTGAAACAATCATTATCTTGTTTTTTTCTTTTCCTTCCCTTTTTTTTTTTTTGAGAAGTCAGAAGACATTCAAGTTTCTATGCTTTTTCTCCCTCTTCTCCTAACAAGCCTCCAGCATACTCTCTACCACAGGATCCTAAAATTTCATTGATTTACATTCCATGATTTATATTCATCTTTATGGTTTTGGCGAATAAGCCTTTTCAGTTTGGAAAGACCAGCCCTTCATCTGTTGCATCTTGGGGAGAATTTTCATGAATTATTTTGTTGATAATTCTTTGACTGTGTCTTTGTTGACTCTTCTGAAATGACTATCAGCCTGATACATACAGACCTCCCAGATGGCTCTGTTCATTTACTAAACTTTTGTCAACTATTTTTTTAAAATTTTATGTCTCTTGGTTTATTTTTCTAGATTATTTAAATAACCTTTAATTCCCATCTCTTTTCCTTTGAATTTAAATTTCTACTGTTACATTTAATTTTTGCTGCATTTGTTCTTTGAGCGACCTTGGTTTATATATAGAGAGAATTGTAACAGAGCATTTGTTGATATATATATATATATATACAGCGTAGATGTCACCAACAGATGAATGGCTAATGAAAATGTGCTACATATACACAATGGGATAGTTTCAGCTGTAAAGAAAAGTAAAATCAGGAAAATGGATGGAACTGAAAAGTATAATATTGGGGTAATCAAAATACAGAAAGAAAAAAATGTTCTCCCACATATCCTAGCCTATAATATGTATGTGTATTCATGTAAACTTATATAAGTGTGGGTAAAATCTAAAAGTCTGGGAAAAGAGACCCAGAGAGTAGCAATGAGTCATGTGAAAGATGAAGCGTAGGCAAAGGACACACTGACCACGAACAAGAATATGACTATGGGAACTGGGAGCTAAAGGGAGGGAGTGGAGTAGCAGAGGGTAGGCAAGGTAGAGGGAAGGAGAATCACAAACCACACCTCTTTAGAACACATCACAATGCTATCTAACACATTTTATGCTGACTGAACTGAGGGACTTAGTGATAGTAATAAAAAGTATAAACTTAGGAGGGAAACTGGGTCGGGACATTCAGGAGGCCAGAGGTAGGTACTGTTGGATATAAATGATCTATGTACATTGTATAAATGTATTTTTAAAGAATGGACAAAAGTACTTTTGTAAAAATGCACAATGAAGTGCAATTGAGGAAGACACCCAGTACTGAGCTTTGCCCTCTATATGTATACTCACACACATACACATAAACACACACACACACACACACACACACACACACACACACACAAACAAACACACACACACACACACTCATACACACATGCACACACACTCACACACACATTAAGATAAGAAATTAGGTAGCTTTAAGGTACACCAGTTAGGGATTTTGGAAAATAGGATGGCTCTTGTCTGCCAACACAAGAGTATCCACCCCACAGATTTTAGAAAATATGTTTTAAACATATATTTTGGCATACAAAGGGGCAGCTGGCTGTTCTATCTGCTGATATTAACTCTAGCAATTTATTATTCTACACAGTCCCATTAGGGTTTTTTTTTTTTAAGTTGATCCCAATTTCTTTCCATTGCAATTTTTTAGTGAGTTTTCTATGATATCTTGAATCCATTATGGTTTATCTGTGGAAGTACAGGGTTCTCACCTCTCATTTATCTTGTATACATATCTTTGCAAAATTATCTTCCTGTCAGTGTTTAGTTCAAGAAACATGGGAAGCACTGATAAAGCGTCTGTCTTTATGAGAAGCTCGCCAGAAATGTTTTCTGTCTCCCAAAGGTTTTGTTGCTCCTCTTTTAAAAACTATTCTGAGTTAATTTCATCGTGAATACAGTTATGTGAATTTAGCACATACATACTATACTTTTACTTTAATAACTTTTTTTAGGTTACCACATTTATTGTTTGTTTATTGCCCTTCCCCCTCATGTGTGTGTGTGTGTGTGTGTGTGTGTGTGTGTGTCTGTGTGTGTGTGTATGCGCATGTTCACGCACACATGTGCAATGAGCCACATACTTGCTCACAAGCACGGATGTCAGAGGACCATGGACTATTTGCTGGCATATGGAGTATGTTCCCTCCCTCAAGCTTGTTGGTTCTGGGAATCAAACCCAGGTCATCATGGTTGGCAGCAAGCACTTAACCAGCTGAATCATACTCCTCTCACCCTGCCACAACAAAAACACTTTCTTGGATTGTCTCTCTTACATGTCTGCTGGTATCTTTCACTTGCAGTCATTCTACAGGACTTACTGTTTTTCCTTCTCATTTAATTTTCCTGTCTGTGACAGTTTACATTTATTGTTAAATCCACAGGATGACATCTCAACTCATCATTCCATCCCTATCATATTACTTTTTTTGCTTTGTTTGCTAAATGTTTTCCTCAGTTCTGTGGCTTTTTTTTAAATGGAGATTGAGGGAAGTGGTAGTTCTTCATTTTAGTTTTTTAATCTGTTCTTTGTACATGTTGCACTATTTTCCTTTCTTAGAGAAATGACTTATCTCAGACAGAAATATTTTTAACCAGGCAAGACATTTACCTTATATTTACCTTTGCAGTGCATTTGAAAAAATTCTATACTTGCTAATTTCAACAAAGACATTGATATTCTCTGCAGCCTGACATGAAGTATGTTCCATGAAAAAACTTGTTTTGTGCATTTTGTACCCCTTGTAGCTCTGTGTTGTCTACTTCTTGGAAACAGATGTTAAATCTAGGGGTTGTTTTTACCTGAGTTTCTCATATGAGTGTCTGCACCAAAGTTATAAACTGAGGGTTTTGTGTTCAGTGTTATGAGATCACTTCTTTTCCTAGCTCTTTGTGAACTCTGTTGTCTGCAAGAGTTTTCACCACAGCCATCGCCCTGCAGGACCTTCAGTGACCAGTTGCCTCCAGATGGACTTTCTCATCCTCAGCAGCCCATGGAAATCCCTAGTATTTTCTTAGTGACCAATATTACTCTAGATTATGTATTTTACATTGGAGTTGGGTATATTTTCTTTTCAACATTACTGTTTTTAAGTAACCTATGTTCTGGGAAAGTCTTCTTTTGCAGTTGTATGGCTTAATGGAATCTAGTAAATGGATACAGACATGTAATCACTTTAAAATATGATAAATCAGCTTTCCATGATTCTTTTTTCTTTTTTCTTTATTTTTACATCCAATCCCAGTCCCCTGTCCCTCCTCTCTTCCCACTCCCCACCTTCCCCCCATCTGCTTCTCAGAGAGGAAAGTCCTCATGTATAAAGTTTACTATGGCTGTTCCATCATCTTGTTGAGGCAGAACCATGGCACCTCTCCATCCCCAACATCCCTCTGTCTAGGCTGAGCAAGGTATCTCTCCATATAGAATGGGCTCCACTAAGTCAGTTTGTGCATTAGTATTAGATCTTAGACCCATTGCCAATGGCTTCATATATTGTCCCAGTCACAATACTGTCATCTGTATTAAGGGAGTCTAGTTTGGTCTTATGCATATAACCCATTTGTCAGACCTGAGTCAGTGATCTTTCACTATCTCTCTAACTGATTCTGTGGATTTCTTCACCATGGTCTTGACTCCTTTGATCATACTATCACTCCTCCCTCACTTCAATTGTACTTCAGGAGCTTGGTCCACCGGTTAGTTGTAGATTTCTGCATCTGCTTCCATCTGTTTCTGGAAGAGGGTTTTAGCTTCTGTGGGTTGTGGATTGTAGGCTGGGTATGTTTGCTTTATGTCTCACTTATCCATTTATAAGTGAGTGCATACTATATTTGTCTTTCTGGTTTTGGGTAGCCTCACTCAGGATGTTTTTTTTCTAGTTCTGTCCATTTGCCTGTGAATTTTAGATTGTCATTGCTTCGTATCACTGAGTAAGTACTCCATTGTGTAAAAATACTATATTTTCTTTATCTGTTCTTCAGTTGAGGGGCATCTAGGTTGTTTCCAAGATCTGGGTATTATGAATAATGTCACTGTGAACATAGTTGAGCAAATGTCCTTGTGGTGTGAATGTGCCTCCTTTGGGTATATGCCCAACAGTGGCATTGCATGGTCTTGAGGTAGGTTAATCCCTAATTTTCTGAGAAATCACCATACTAATTTCCACAGTGGCTGTACAAGTTTGCACTTCCACCAGCAATGAAGAGTGTTCCTCTTTTTCCACATTCTCTCCAGCATAAGCTGTCATTGGTGTTTTTGATCTTAGCCATTCTGATCAGTGTAAGATGGAATCTCAGAGTAGTTATTATTTGCATTTCCCTGATGACTAAGGATGTTCATTGTTTCCTTGTCTTTCCAAAATTTGAAATTGTTCTGATGAGTTTTCTTGGTTTAGATCTGTACCCCATGTTTTAACTGGATTATTTGGTAGTTTGATATCTAGTTTCTGGAGTTTTTTGTATATTTTGGAGACCAGCCCTCTGTCAGATGTGGGGTTTGTGAGGATCTTTCCCCATTCTGTAGGGAGCTATTTTGTCTTGTTGACCATATTCTTTGCTTTACAGAAACGTCTCAATGTCAGGAGGTCTCATTTATTACTGGTTTCTCTCAGTGTCTATGCTACTGGTGATTTATTTAGTAAGTGGTCTCTGTTTTCCATTATTCTTATATGACCTTGTGTCTATTTAAATGCCCAACTCCTTCCTGTATACTGAAAGGATTTTAAAGTTTTTCAGTTACTTTTCTATGATCTTTTCATAAATTATGCATACTGTATTTCCATTATTAATAAATGTAAAGAAAGAGGCAACTTAATGTAATGAAGTGTAGTGATAACTCATTTTAAGCCATCTCTGGACATTTGTTGTTTTCATTTCTGACTTTTCATAATAGTCTTTTTCATAGCCTCTCAGACGCTGAGGATGTGGGTGACTGAAGTCATTGGTACCATTCCAGCTGTGATTTTGTTATTCTAACATGGTGCTGACACAAAGTCAACTGGTAATTCTTTAAAGAACAACAAACAAATTCAAATATAAGTTATAGATCATTTCACACAAGCTCCTATAATTTCAAAATGTAAACTTTACATACTTTTCTCAAGTTTTGCTGTACTCCATATGTAATATGATGTGTACCTTTTAGTTTTAACTCTATTCTGGTTCTCGATAGAGTCTTAATTATTCAACTTAAACCCCCTAAACCTTTATTTGGTGAAATATTCACAATGTTATCTTTTTTGTAATTTAATGTGTCAATAGTACATTATGTACCCTGAGGCACTGACTATATGTAGCGAATTTCAAATTGTGCCTTGATAAGCATTAAAATAAAGGCATGTATTAACAGAAGGTGCAGTCCTCATTGTCCAAAGAGTCCAAATGCAAAAGCTCAGTTTTAATATAAAGTTGCCAATTTAGGAATAGTTATTTCCACATAATTATTGTTTACTGAGTACTGTCTACTAGAAAGACTACAATGCTAAAAAGTCATGCATGCTTTTATCTTATTTAGTGCAATTTCAATAAGCACTGAAGTAATTGGCATTTTCCCATTGTATAGAGGCAACAAAGGATTAAACAGACTGACTATGAAGTTCCGTAGACATGATAGAGTCCAATGTTTAAAAACCTATATATACTTAATCCCATCAGGTTCTGAAGTGTGACTGTCCATCCTTTATAGATTGAGTCTCTCTAAATATGAAAATAAAAAATTCACCAATAAGCTATATATTGAAGATGCTATCATAATTACATTACAAAATATACTGAAGATACTATCATAATTACAATACCTGAAGTATGTATAAATGAGCTACTTTTGAGAAATTTTCCTATCCCCAATTAGACACCAAATAAAGCCCCCAGTACAGGAGTATATTACCTCTTTTTGAGTCTTTGACCGATAACGTCCTAAAGAATCCCCAAAGACTGATGTTACCCTCAACATCTTGAAGACATCATGCACTTTCAGTACAGAAGAAGGAGAAAACTGACTTGTACTCAACAGAAGCTTATCCCCTATTTTCTGGCATTCATAGTGCTAGAAAATACTATACATGCTACCAAAAGAAAAAGGTAATAATCTCACCCAGCTATGAACCCTGTTGATATATAGCAATGACCTGTTTGCAAGATATATACACAGGTACAATAGTTAGTGGAGTGACAACCACTTTTTGAATAGATTTAAGGCCACCTCTGGAGATGGAATACATATATGATATTGCTAAGAATGTCATGAACCTGAGACTAGATAGGTAATGAGCCCAGGGGAAAGCATACTACTATATTTCTGCTAACTGAACATAACTATACAATGACTCCCAAGGACATATTGCTATGCTCATAGATTAGTGTCTTGTTCATCCCTCACTAGAGATGCTTCTATTTTAGTAGTTTTTACACTGATGGATGTGGTAGTGAAGAGTCCAAAGAATCCAGAAACTTGCGCAGAGCTGTGCCATGACAGGCAGCAGTACCCAGAAGAATATAGGGCACTGACTCAACATCATGTGGCAAGGTGTGCTGCACCCCTGATCTTGTACAGTCCACTGTCCTTGCTCTCCATGCTAAAATGAAACTAAGCAATATCCCCTATACAGTCAGAAACCAATTAGGAGCCAAGCTAACAGGCTGTGAGCATGTTTCCCTGATAAAGATGGAATGTAGTAACCACAGCAACCGCCAAAGAGAGCAACCTTCCTGCAGCTACAACTAACCAATCCTGAGTCTGTTGCTATGGGGTTTACAGCCCCCCTAGACCTTTCTCTGCTTTACACAATATATACTCTACCCCACTACTACTGTGGTTCTCTCTGTCTTCTCCACCACTGTGTTGGTAGTCTTCTGTGGTTCTCTGGGTGTAACAGTAGAGCACTTTTGATTCCTGTCAAAGGAACAAGTGCGAGCTGGAAGTTGGAATGCTGATTTTAAAAATATGCATTTTCACTTCAGTTTCTGTGTTAGTAAATTTGCTATAGATGAGCTGAAAGCCTTCCTGGTTCAGAGAGTGTCAAGGATGTCTAACTGGACACACCTGAAGTGAGCTGTGTACCTCAGTTTCCTACCAAGAACTTCCTTGGTGAAACTGATATACAGGATACTAATCAACATATAACGCTCTTCTGACAAAGAGCCTATTCCTGTTATGCCAAGCAGTAGGCCTTTGTTTTATTCTTCAATGAGCATCCTCTTAGAATACCCTGGCATGTCCACTGTGCCTCTTTCCTTCTAAAAGGTCTACTAGGAGATTAGCAAAATATTTGAATGATTTGGGGCTGGATTCTGGAGAAATGGAGATGCAAAATACTTTAAAGATACATCAAACATTGCTTTACAGCATTCCTATCTATGTTCTTGGCATTTGTTAAATGAGTCCAAGTAGAAATTTAAAAAAAATGTTGATCTAATTAGAAGCACAAAGTTAAGTGGTTGTTACAGTGAGGGTTGAGATAAAAGTTTCACTGACACACTATGGTCTAGGGCTCTGCTATACAAAATGAAGGATGAGGTCAATAATAATGCAGCGTGTGCCCAATGGATGGGTTTCATAAAATGATACCTATGACATAGAAAATATGCTAATTAGCTAGTTTAGTCACTCCACTAATTTCACATACTTTAATACCTCATTTTATACATGATAAATACAATTTTATCTTTGGTTTTAGGAATAAAACTTGTAATTTCATGTAAGTATAAATGCATGAATCATGCAAAAAGTACCATGTTGGTAAATATTTATTAAATATTTTCTTTTCAATGTTTAATTTTCATGCTCACTTTCCTTTCCAACTTACATTCTGGTTGCCTTTACTTTTCAGATGCAACAGCTGTTCCATGAAAACTATGAACACAATCGCAAGGGTTACATCCAAGACCTTCACAACAGCAAAATCCACGCAGCCATCACACTTCATCCAAACAAAAGGCCTGCGTACCAGTACAGACTACATAATTACATGCTCAGCCGCAAGATCTCCGAGCTCCGCTACCGCACCATCCAGCTCCATAGAGAAAGCGCACTCATGAGCAAGCTCAGCAACAGTGAAGTGAGCAAAGAGGACCAGCAGCTGGGAGTGATGCCTTCTTTCAACCACTTCCAGCCACGGGAGAGAAATGAAGTCATCGAGTGGGAGTTCCTGACCGGGAAGCTGCTTTACTCAGCTGCGGAGAACCAGCCTCCTCGACAGAGCATCAACAGCATCCTAAGGACAGCCCTGGATGACACGGTCTTGCAAGTGATGGAGATGATCAACGAGAATGCCAAGAGTAGGGGCCGGCTCATTGACTTCAAGGAAATTCAGTATGGCTACCGCAGGGTTGATCCCATGCATGGGGTGGAGTATATTTTGGATCTGCTCCTCCTGTACAAAAGGCACAAAGGAAGGAAACTGACTGTGCCTGTGAGGCGCCATGCCTATCTTCAGCAGTTGTTTAGCAAGCCTTTCTTCAGAGAAATGGAAGAACTCGATGTCAACAGCCTAGTGGAGAGTATTAACAGTGGTACCCAGTCATTCTCCTTCATATCCAATTCTCTAAAAATACTCTCATCTCTTCAAGAGGCCAAAGAAATAGGATGGTACAAAGAAAAGAAAGTCCACATTCTTGTTCCCCTCACTGGAAGATATGACATTTTCTTGAGATTCATGGAAAATTTTGAAAGTACGTGTCTTATCCCAAAGCAAAATGTGAAGCTGGTCATCATCCTTTTCAGTGGGGATTCTGGCCAAGAATCCAACAAACACATTGAACTGATACGAGAATATCAGAACAGGTACCCAAATGCAGAAATGATGCTGATTCCCATGAAAGGGGAGTTTTCCAGAGGTCTTGGTCTTGAAATGGCTTCTTCTCAGTTTGACAATGACACGTTGCTGCTATTTTGTGATGTTGACTTGATCTTTAGAGGAGACTTTCTCCAACGATGTAGAGACAATACAATTCAGGGACAACAGGTATACTTCCCCATCATCTTTAGCCAGTATGACCCAAAGGTGACCCACATGGGAAATCCTCCTCCAGAGGATGACTTTGTATTCTCAAAGGAAACTGGATTTTGGAGAGACTATGGCTATGGCATCACTTGTATTTACAAAAGCGATCTGCTTGGCGCAGGTGGATTTGATACCTCAATACAAGGCTGGGGACTGGAGGACGTAGATCTCTACAACAAAGTTATCCTAGCTGGCTTACGACCCTTCAGAAGTCAAGAAGTAGGAGTGGTGCATATTTTCCATCCAGTTCATTGTGATCCTAACTTGGACCCTAAGCAGTATAAGATGTGCTTAGGATCCAAAGCAAGTACTTTCGCCTCCACCATGCAACTGGCTGAACTCTGGTTAGAAAAACATTTGGGTATCAGGGACAATCGAACTCTCTCCTGACAATCCAGGCAGCACATGTTGCCTTTTGAAAGGGGAGTTTACCTCAGTGTTGGCTGTTATTATTTTTATTTTATTATTGTTATTTTATTGTTATTATTATTGTTGTTGTTGTTGTAATTTTATTTTGTTGTCCTGGTCTTAAAGTACTCTTGGTTGTCTTCCAAAGGGTGTTTGTTGACCTCAAGCAAGAAGAGTCTGAAGTTCACTGATAATTCACAGTCAGCGTTCTACTGAAGTCAATACATGTATTCCATGTATTCCTTTTATATAACTTTATTTGAGATTGAGTTAAATCATGGCAATCAAATGACTTTGGAAGCTCATTCATCACAAGAGACAGCTTAGAAGAATGTTCTCTTAGGGCTTAAAGATGCAATATTGACTTTTCTTTTGTTTGTCAACTTCAATGTGATACACATATTTACTGGTGAAAGGTACCACAAAAGTGCTTTATGCTTCCTATGGGGAAGGGACTCTGTGACATAAACTTGAGTTTTGTAATTTATACAAGGACTTAAATATATAGACAATAATTTTCTTCATCGTTAGAATTTTTAAAGTAAATGAACACCTATATGATTGTATGTTTATTTTTTAAGAAAAAGTTTTAAAAATCGAGGAGTACTGTTCCACAAGCAACTGGTACTGGCTACCTTGGTCTTACAATTACAAACTCCTCACAACTGTCTGCTATAAATGCGAAGGAACTTTATTTTCTCAAGGAAATATGATTTAATGAAATATTCATGTACATTTTAGAAGCTTTATGAAACAATGTCCTTCATTTGCTGGCAAGAAGATAAACATGACAGAACCTGTTTATTTATAATAAAACACAGGTATAACCGTATTCTTTTTCAAAAACATTGACAAAGTTCTGTTGTTTCCTTTCTGTCTTATTTGATGTAATTTTTAGGGTGGTATTCATCAAAACATGCTGGCTTCACTAGATGGGAAAAATATCATGGGATCATGGGAAATGTATTGTGCTCTGCCTTACTCGAAGCCTTTGTAAGTTATTCACAAGAATAAATTCTTGGGCTGGCCAGATGGCTCAGTGGTTAAGAGCACTGACTGCTCTTCCAGAGGACCCTGGTTAAATTCCCAGCATCCACATAGTAGCTTACAACTGTCTATAATGCCAGTTCCAGAGGACCTGACACCCACACACAGGCAAAAGTTTAAAAGGACAACTGGTTTAGTGTGTTACTTATTTTAACAAAAAGAAATTCTTAATTCAGTAATCCACTATCTGAAAGGAGACTCTTCATCTCAGTCTCTGAAGACTGGCATTTGTCCAACCACAAAAGAATCATTTGAAATCTGCCTTGGAAAGCATATAAAAATATAACAATCCTGTGGGAAATTATAAATAAGATTAATTTTATAATTATGAAAAATACCTAGGGAAATATCTCATTTCTCATGATAGTTTTTCTTTTAACTAAATCTGTGAGGTCATTTCTAGAAAAACACCATCATATTTAAGGAATGTAAGAGAGAATGAATATCTGTATACCTATGCAAGGAAGTCTCGTGAAACTTATTTTTAAAAAATCATCCTGCAAACCTGTAACACATTTACATCAAATCAAAAAATATTTAAATACCTGCAACTATCTGGCTTTCTTGCATTCCTGCCTGACCTTCCTGGCACTACACAGGCTATAGTTTGGGCTGATATGCGTCTTCATGTCTGTCTTTAGTTCCCATGAAGTAAAGATTTATCTTTGTCATTTTTATGAACCAAGTGAAGCAAATGACTTTCCATTTTCACTCACACACAAAAGAAAACTATTTAGGTCAAAGTCAATTTGAGAGTGAATCTCACAAATTGTTGACATTATTTGGAACAGACTGCCACAAGGCCACCAAGCAATGAAGGGTCCTAACCTTGATAACAACCTCTTTTACTGAAAGGTCTTCAAAACAGCATTACTTAATATTGAGAAGAACAGGATGGAAATGTCCATCTCTAACCATATAATCTTAGTAATTTTGAGTCCATCAGAAAGGAATTAATTATATTTTTACTTTAAAATGTTCATCTTGACAGGGCCAGCAATTTAAAATTGATCTCTACTCTTATGTTTGTCTTGGACTCTCACAAATATTTATTTTAATAGCTTATTTTCTTACATTATATAACTTAGCTCTTTTGCACATTATATTTTCTTAAAAAGGAATATATTAACATTCAGTTAGTCATTTTGGATAATTACTACCAAATAATCATGATTAGTTAGTCTTTTATTATCTGACTTTGTCCTATTCTTTTCTTTAACATAAATGATACAAGAGGGTTTTACTGAATAATAAACATAAATACTACCTTTCAAACATTTTAAATGTAGTGTTAACAAAGGGACAAAGCAGAATTTAAATTTTATTATTTTGCTTTTTTTATTTTTGAGACTATAATTTTATCATTTCCTCATCTCTTTCTATCCTTATAACCCTCATTGCTATCTTTGAAATCCCTGGCCCCTTTTTTATTAATTGTTGTTACATTTATGTGTCTTATATACATATATTCCAAAATATAACCTGCTCAGTCTGTGAAACATTATTTGCATGCCTGTTTTCAGGGCTGAGCATTTGGTATTGGGGAACAAATTGATATGCACTTCCTTGAGTAAGACTATTTCTGCTGCCCTCAGCATTCCATAGATGCACATAGGTCTCTGTGTAGAGTTGAGGCTTTAATTGATGGGAGAGATGAAAGGCTATAGCTATCTCATCTAAATGTAACTGTAAACCAGCACACCATAGAGAGAAATTAGCATAAGTACACCTAAAATCTGCTATGTAATTTGACATGAGTTCCTGACGATTTCTTTTCAGGCAATGCAGTGTTCCCTGACTGAAGATTTAAGGGTCAGGATGTTAGTAAAATTGAATTTGTTGGTCTACATGGTATTTGTTTTCTCAGTGTGTTAAGGTTAAAGGAAATACAATGTGAATATGGTCAGAAGTAAAATATATGTAGTTTCAATAATACAAACATAGTATTCTGTCATTTAGATACCTGTGAGTATTTTTTACAAACATTACCCTGAAGTGTTCCATTGCCCTTTAGTGTCACTATAGGTATGTGGTTACTCACTCAACAGCATGCAATGCATTTAACTTCAATTTTCCTAAGTACAATCCTCATAATAGCTCCCAAGATTATTCAGAATAATTTACACATTCAATAGGTGAAGAAATGGAGGTATTTATCAATTACAGGACTCTATAGAATTCAGGTTTAAGCTAAAGGATATCCAAATGGGAAGCATCTGCCTTGAACCTCTGCCAAACATGGCTTCCCAGGTATTGGGCAGGATAATAGAAATCATTGGAGGGCAAAGGTCAGCTGTCACTACAGATGTATTTGATTAACACTTGAGAGCTAAGTTTGCTGTATCCTCCAACTTTCTTCATAATTCTCTCCTGCTTTGTTGGATTTCTGCTGGGAAAGGGAGTTATTTTGCTAGTCTACCTGCACATATGCCACTGGACGTCAGCAAAGAAGGATCTCAAAATCACACTGCCACTAGCTATCCTTCTGTTTCATCTTATAGAAGTGTTCGAAACTGATGAAAGTTGGCATGTGATCATACAGACTTGAGACAAGCACACTGTCATTAACAAAATGTTCCTGGATCTAAGAGTTGAGCCCATTATAAACAAGTAATAACTTGAGACCTAAGTACAGGAATGTAATATTTAAATGTTGTGCTCATAATCCAAACACGTAAATAAATGTTCACCAGAAACTTAAATAATAAAGTAACATTTTAGCATAAGAAGGCCAAAGACAGAAACACAATGGCTGGATCAACTGATTAGTGGCCTATGTTAATCCAGAATACAGAATATGACTATGAAATTCATTTTTATCAGCTTTATTGTTCAGAAAGAAGTTCATTTATCTAGGGCTCATTTTAGTACCCTATAGGTAGACCTTGATATGGAGATTTCCTGCTTCTCTCCTACCCAACAGTAGCTCATGACATACCTGTAGCTTCCTTGATGATGTAATTCAAATGTAGAAACAAAGCTTTCTGCACATTCTGCTTATGTGGATAAGCTATGGATGGCTTCCTGCTGCCTCTTGCTTTCTGACACTCACCTATGGTCTCATACACTATAGGAAGCTCATATGCTTTAGTCTACTGGCATCTCTACTGCTAGCAGTCCAGAGACTTCTGTGCTTCCTTCTAAGTGTATGCTTAATTACTAAAGGCATATCGTTTTCAGAAAGTATCCTGTGTTGAGGGATGTTACAGGATAAACTGACAAGGTGATGTTCTCAAGGACAATAAAGGGATGTTTAACTGCTACTGGCTTCCCATTTTCCCCTGCTTCCTCCCTTTTAACATCTTAATTACTTTTAGCATTCAGTATTTAGAGGATTGTGTCCGTGCTGACAACAATCCCTGCATCCTTCGGAAACATCGATAGCGCATTGAGTAGCCTCTGTAGCCAGTGTGGTTCAGCTTCTTTCAGTCCCACAGCCTCACTCAAATGCCAGCCATGCTGCCCAGTTTGCCATGACAGATGGTGAGGATAATGCGAGACACCAGCAATGATTCATTTCCCCAGATGGCAATGAAGCCGCATCTGGATCAAGCCAGAAACCACCCTGCCTGCCAGGACATTTTAGTGTCAACTTCAATTTCACATCCAATTGTCAATTTCTCTCTTCTGTCCCAGTCTGCATAGCCACCAACATCTGCGCAAAGTGTGGGTTTCTATTCCATGCTAGGTTTGATATCAGTAAAACTCAATCACTATATTAATTCTACAGGTTAACAAAAACTGCATGTAGAGTTTGTTGGTACATTATGTATACTTGTTCATTTTTGGAATTCTACCTTCAAGTTTTAAAGAACTTGGTCCACATGAAATTGAACTGATAAAATGTTACATGAAGTGGCCCTGTTATGAAAAAGACACTTCCAACATGAACACAAACTAACAAAGTAGTACTAACAAAACTACTAACACTCGTGCCACCCAATACATTAACCAATTAACAAATATTTATTGAGAAGTTATTTGGTAAAGATATTCTAAAGCCAAAACTCTAAAACTATGAAGACATGCAACACTAAACACTGATCAAATGAACTGACTGAAAAAAGTTCATATAAAAATAAAAATAAATAACCCCAACCTCCAGGTTTGTTCCTACCTCCAAGAACATTCCATACCTACTCTAGTAAACATTCCATCACTGCAACCACCCTAAAATTGTCCCACTCCTCTGAATTGCTCCAGTATCTCTTTCTAAAGCAAAGTATACTGAAGGAAAATGAAATGTTAAAGATAGAGTGCTAATGAGGTGTATTATTTTCATCGTTTCCACTTCCCTCATATTTTCCATGGTATTTAAGCATGCTCACATGCTTAAAAGCCTCTACCTTTCAGTATTTGTACTTGCATTCCAGTCTTTCACAACCAGGTATGACTTGATAGAAACATTACACAATTTAGACAACCATTTTCTCATGCTGAGTCTGAGGAGATAGTATTGTGTAACTCATGAGCTTGAATGGTGATATTTATGTGATATTTTCAACTTTCATTGCAATACTAGTCTATTAAAAGCATACAGGAATGCATTTCTTCCCCTAGGCAGTTGATTGGAATCCGTAGGATGGCTATATACCCCACTGAGCATTTTAGACTACATACTGAAGGCAGAGATTGCTAGAATGCTTTGATCCCCCTCAAATGCCTATCATTCCTTAATTAATCTGTTCAATATGAGATCCTGAATTTGATGAAAAAAGTATTGCATCAAAATATTTACTGAATTAATTTTTCATTAGGAATGAATTTCATGAATATATCTTAATGTGTATTTTTATAAGTTGTTTTGTCTTTACAAAATAATCATGTATATTATATATGTGTATAATCATACATAAAATATATATTTTTTTCTGGTAAGGTACTATGATATTGGGAACAAGAGGATAAACTTGCTTTTTATATAGTTTTCTTGATATTAATATGTTTATATTATCATATTTTATACAAGACAATCAGACTTTTAAAATAAGCCTAATAAGCTTAAAGCTTATTAAAATGGAGGACAGATTATTGTTCATAAAGCATTGATATTTTCCACATCCAGTGCCCTACATAATATGGAGTTAATCTGACAAAGTTATGTTGTCTTTAAACATTTCTCCTTCTTGTCATTTCATGAAAGGCCACTTTAAAAAGCAGAAAAAGTAAAGAAATTTGTTTATGCTATTTAGAATTGTGTAACAGTAACTAATGTTTAGTGCATTTCGCTTCACATTTTTATTTATGAAACATTTTCTCTCTTCAGCCTCATCATACATAAAATAGGCACCACTATTCCCCCCTTACAGACAAGCAAGATTAATTAAAAACATAAAAATTGTTGTGTTGTCCAAAATATAAATGTCCAGGTTTGACTTGGGACCACAAGTGTTCTAAATGAACTTCATTCATCATTCATCTTCCAGCAACATACTCAAAGCACATCTTCAATTTAGAACAACCCAGGTGGCAGGAGTGTCTACCTGCCCTGCTACCAGCAGACTCCAGCACTCCCAAGCAGGAGTGAAATACACTGATGTTAGTAACACGCCATTTTTTCTTCTTCTCCTCAATTCTTCCCTCATTATTTCTTTCCTTGAGCATGGACTAGTATCTTACTTGGGACTGTGTGCTGGGATAACATCTCATTTTGTTCAAACTACTACGTGGATAGTGGTTACCCTCAACCTTCAGTAGAGTGCTCTCATTCTTCAGAATCTAGAGAAACAGAAACATTAGAAAAGTTTTATGCTTTTGCTCCTCATTTTGAAATTCTTCCCATGGCTATTTAATGTAGTCTGTAAATCACCAATTAATGATTAGTCCACACACACAGCACCAAAGAAAGAAATAGTGGATCAGGAAAAGAGACTCAGAGGCAAATGCCTGCAAGACTTCAAAGGAAAGAATGCCTACCTTCTACAATGAAATCATTTGTTCCCTATGTTCATGTGCTTCCAAGACTCAACATCTTCAGTGTTTACTCATTAAATATAAATAATGTTATCTAAGATGTATGATTCATTGTTTCCAGTCTGCTAGGCTCCTAGATATTTCTTAAATTTATTTTATTTCATTATTATGTTTAATGGACTTTCATTTGACTGACGCAAGTGGAAAAATGTCAAATTGGTTTTGAAACAACAAATATTCTTAAACAATTAATTTGCAACATCACACTTTAAGTAGATGAAGTTCTTTTGTGAAGCAGTTTCTCTGAGCAATTCTCCTAAAAAAAAAAAGGGGGGGGTATTTTACCTTTAAACCCCTGCAACTGCCAGATGTAATGATTACCTAATTTGTTTTAGTATAATAAAAACCCAAGGGACAGAAATTGAGATGAAGACCTGATAAATTCAAGGAAAATGGAGCAATTAACCGACCCTCTCTCCACGTTTTTCCTGAACCACCAGTCCTGGAAATTCCCCTGAATTTTTCTCTTCTCTTCCTCTCCTCTAGCCACCCTCCTCGGTCCTCCAAAAACTTTATGGCTAATCCTGGTCAGACAATCACTGACTCAGTCTTTTGATTCAAGGTAGGTTTATTGGCACAATAGACTGGGTGTACAGTCAGCTCTCCTACAACATTTTCCCTTTTTTGTCTAAATACAAAGGAAAGATTTTAACTCTATTAGTGCAAAACTATATACAATAAGAACAATTATCAAGTAGGAAATGAATTCACAATGTTCAGTCCACTAGTATTGGAAAATTCAGAAAAATTTTTTTCTATCTTACCTTGGTGACCCCAAATTTTTTTGTTGTTATTGTTTTGTTTTTTTGGGACAGGATTTCTCTGTATTGATTTGGAGCCTTTGGAACTTTCTCTGCAGACCAGGCTGGCCTTGAACTCACAAAGATCAGCCTGCCTCTGCCTCCCTAGTGTTGGGATTAAAGGCATGTACCACCAACTCCTTGCAAATCCGAAGTTTTGTACCTAATTTACTTTCTATCATAACTAAAGAAAACTGTAATGTAACTATTGAATCTTAAAGCCCACCACCGAAGGATATAAGACATAATAAAAACTTCAGTAAACCGGAAGTGCAGAGCAAACAGCTTCCAAAACTAAGATATGACAGAGATAGCTGACCTCCTGGACAGTCAACCCAAGGTTCCTCTGTAACACTGTGACTACTTTTCAGCCTATGGGTCTATAATAACTGCAAATTTTTCTAAGAAGCAGGAATTTTGAAGGACTTCCTACCTTGTCTTGGCAAAGTTTGGCAGTTGTCTTCTTTTGTGCCCTGCTCATTAAATTTGGACAGCATACTGTCAGCAGTCAAGACAAGGGCAGTTTCCTTACCTTGTAGCTAACTTTGCCACAAATGAAAGCAGATTCTCTATGGAGATTCTTTTGATGTCTATCATCATCTTTTGAAGTAAATTGGTACTGCCAGATGCAGACATATTTCAGTGTCAAGAAAAGCCTTGTTGTTAAAACATTAAAATGCCATATCTGTAGGTCTCTGAAGTGATTAAAGAGTATCTGTTTAAATTTAAAATTGACCTCGAAGACATCTTTAACTAGACTATTAATTTGACTTTTATAAATGACTACTAACCTGTATTTTTAAATTTCAAGGTCTACAACTTTATATTTTACATGAGCTGCATAAGAAATAGAAACATATAGTACAGTATAACAAAATAACCTTAACATTTGTGACAATATACAAAAATATCTTTAAAAAGAATAGAGCCATATATACAGCTAACAAAATAACACTAACTTTGTATCAATATTCAAGAACACATTAAACAAGAATAGAAGCATATACAGTGTAACACAATAACCTTAAATTTGTATCAATATACAAAATTCCATACCAATGTAAAATATTTCAGACTAGTAGTTGATTTTTTTAGTTTCAAAGTAGATTCAATAATCTACCTATTTATTCTATTATTTCTATAGCTTCCTTTTTCTTTTCAGAACAATCTAATTTCCATTACTTGGTTTCTTCCCTGACCATGACGAATAACAACTTGTGACCAGTGTTGCTAAATGATGACAAACATCTATCAAATGATCAAAAACTTCCCATAATAACTCTTAGGAATGTAGGCATCATGTTCTTAAAATTATTGCTGGGTCTGGGGATGACAGCTTCTTTAGGGGACCCTGAAAATTGAAATAAAGATCAAGTTATAGAAGAAGTAGCTGTTGTCTAGTCTCAGTGTGATGGGAGGGTGAAATGCTTTTCTGAAGTCCTGACTAGTAGTGTATGTGGCTGGAACATCTTATTTAACTGCTCTGAAGTTGTCTTGAGCAGTTGGCAATGCAAAGCTGATTTTTGGCTGGTGTCTGTCAGCTTAGTGGCATTATCACAATCCAGGTGGATTCATTGTTGTGGAGCCCCAACATCCTTTTGGAGACTATAAAGGTCTCTGTTAGGAATGGTCACAGTTCACTGGAGGAAAGTTAAACATTTTAAGTGTCATTATGAAGCAGATATTAGAGAGGTTGATGGACCAAAATAATTTAATATATCCAGGGTACACAAATAGTTCCTAGTTACTTGCTTCAGACTCAAGACTGATATCAAATGTGGGAAGCTGGATGACACATATCTCTAGTACTCTGTAACCCATAATAACATTGTAGAAGTACATACATACATACATACATACACACATACACACACACACACATATATATATATATAATATTTATACCTTGAGAAAAGTTTTAAAGAGTCAAAATAAAATAAATGATTATGAAATTATCTACAAAAGTATAGTCCCCAATTTTGATTTTTCTTCTGTTCCATACCAGCTGTATGAAGATCTAATGTAAGGAAAGTAGTGGAGGAAATCTGAATGGCTGGGATACAGTGTGGGACAGCACTACTTGCCTCCTGCTGAAGGTGGTGGGGTGGCTGACAAGGACTGTACTCCTCTGGCTACCACTGTGCTGAAAGATTGGCACAGCTGGGCCCCTAAGCATCTTGAGGCAGCAAAAGTACGATCCTGAGCCCCAAGCAGTCTCAAGCCCTCTGAGCTAGCCTGGATTGGTAGTCCAGGAAGACCCATGTTGTGGGAAGTGAGAACATGGGCCTATGGTGTGGCAACTAACTTCAGAGGTGTTTTAGGGCCTTGGGTGGGTAGCAGGGTAAGACTGCAGCAGAAAAACAGGTGAGAGGACCTGTGGAAAGAGAGACAAAGCAGGCCAATGCAGCAGTGGCTGTAGCAGTGTGGCAGGTTCACCAACTTGGATGATTTAGTGATGCCACACATTGGATAGCAGATGAGGCTGCCAGAGGTAATGATTACTTAATTTGTTCCAGTATAATAAAACTCTTGGGAGTCAGAAATTGACATTAAGACCTGAATAATCCAAGGAAGGCAGAGTAATTGGCTGACCCACTCTCCACATTTTTTCCCAAACCACCAGCTTTAGAAATTCCCTGGAGCTCTTTCCTCTTCTCTCCCTGTCCTCTCTAGCCACCCTCTTCAGTCCTTCAAGAACTTTGTGGCTAATTCCAGTCAGTAAACTGCTTATTCTGTCCTTTGATTCAAGGATGATTTATGGCACACTGTATAGGTGATTTCCCTGCAACAAATCCCATCATACAAATACCAGTAATAACAGCATGAAATTGAATTTTGCTATGAGGAATTTCATAAGAATCTATTCTCTTTCTTCTTTATATGTGTATCTATGGATGGATGGATGGATGAATATAATGTTAGCAGTTTCTTTATTCCTTAATGGCTTTTGGTATTGGTACCTCTTTCTTTAGGATGCAAAATATTCTAAAATCAGGAACTGTCACCTGCAGCTCTTTTTTTTCTTCCTTCTGTCCTGAAACCAATGCCTGATTAAGATAAACAGAATAGCTCAGTTAAACTCTCATTCAATTTTATTTCTTCAGAATATTCAAAAACTGAGACATTAGGAAACTTTATACTTTTATTCTACATTTTGAACAATAGATGTTCAGATCCTTGAGCTGAGGTTCCCCTGCTTAAATATTGTGCCCTGATGTCTTTGTTTGCCACCACTGCTCCTGTGTATCTGATCCTGTTTGGAGTAAAACTGCTCCCATCTGTGAGCAATACCTTCTCTGAGCTGGGCAAAGGGACCCGTCAGACAATGAGCCTGACAAGCTGAATCAGGTCAGTCATTTCAAGACAGGGGATCCACAGATTCATCATCTGGCAGGAGCCTGGCAGAGTTGAAGGCTGACATCTTGTGGAACCAAATACAGAATTGATATGCTGTTGGGTAGGCTGGGTGTTCGACCTCCATCTCTCGTGTACTCCCCATCCCCCAAGAAGATCTCAACAGAGTGTGGGGCTGTCAGAAATGGTCTGTGTCCTGAAAGTAATTTTTCAGACTCTTTTAGCAGTAGGGCAGTGGCAGCAACCAGGTCAAGTCTCTTGGACAGATATGCACCAGTCTTTTCCTGGGTTCCTATAGTTTGCATGAGGATTTCTTACTCAGCGCCTTGGTACTCATCCACATCCAAGTGGAATGGATTAGTAATGTCTGGGAGAGTCATGGCTGGGGCAGTCACTGAGGCTGTTCCCAAGGCTGCATGAGTAATTCTTGCTGACTGGTCTCATTCGAGGTGATGAAGCTCCTTGTTTTCTGGCTTTCGTTTCAGGCTCTAGGGAGCAGATCCTTATTCCTCTATCATGACAGCATGCCTTTATGATATTAAATGATGTTGATTTTTATCTCAGATGTATATTTCAAGCATATTACACTGACTTCATTAAGAATTTTTTTTATTAAAGTGGATAAAGATAAAAATGTAATTCAGTAGACTTGAAGAGCCCAAAAACTAAACCCACACCCTAATTCCCATAAGGATGAGGGTTTTACTATTTAAACCATTCTAATGCTTTCTGTATTTATCTGTCCTGTGGGAAAGCTTGTAGCTTCTGGCACAGAAAACAGACTGGTTATTTCCTTACCTTTCCTTTCTTCTTCTTCTTCTTCTTCTTCTTCTTCTTCTTCTTCTTCTTCTTCTTCTTCTTCTTCTTCTTCTTCTTCTTCTTTTTTTAACAGTATAACCCTATTGGGAAATGTAATGTATCCAATGTGTTCAAGACAGGTGGGAGATCTATACCACAGAAAGTTCCACATTATGAATCTCCCACTTTGCACAGGAAATCTCATATACCCTTCATGAGACAGAACTTATTTCTCTTGTACTGAGGTTACTTTTTTGTTGTTTGATTTTGTTTTATGACGAAAAGCCTCTGGAGCCATTAACCTTGGCAACCCAAATAATTCCAGGGTAAGAAATTCTCACTATGGTTTTGGAGTTACCTGAGTTTAACTTCCAGTATGTGCGCTGTTATTTATCTTTGAATGAGAGTGCTTGCTCTTTCTGCTGAAAAGCTCAGCCATGGAAAACATGTGAACTCTTTATGAAACATTCTCTGCTAACATCCCAGTTGCCTCCCCAAGGACAATACTTAGAGACTCAACAGTGTATGGTGCATTAGGCAACATCCAGAGATAGAGTCAGCTCACCACAGGTGGGGACCACCAAATATACCCTATCTCAGTTCCTGTTGTAGACACTTTGTTTTCTCTAAATCCTGAGTTACCAGTGGGTTGTGTCTCCCCTTTCCTTAGAATGCCTTTTCAAGACATGGGATTCAATTTTTGAAGACACAACTTTATGATGATTCAGAAAACTGAAAGAGGCAATATAGTATACACGTCAAAAATTAAAAGTAGAAATTACATATGCTTTAGCATTTTCCTTAAAAGATTTTGAAACATTTTTCTTAAAAAATGTGTGTGTGTTTGTATTTGTGTGTATGTGTGTGTAAATATGTGTGTGTGTGTGTGTGTGTGTGTGTGTGTGTGTGTGTGTGTGTGTATGTGTGTTCATCTGCCTCACTTTTCAGTATACAACCATGTACTAAACTTTTGTTTGTTTGGAAAAATGTCAATTTTTATTAAATATCCATATTTACAAATTGAAGCAATTATTCTATTCCAAATGAAAGTTGACTTAATAAAGCTTACTTTTAGTTTTAGTAGAGTTTCAGCATTAAGAACATCTCTGACCTTCCTTTAATTAGAAAATATTTTTTCTAATGACAGATTAATACATCCCCAGTGATGAATCATCTGCCATGTTTTATGACTTTGATATTTTCTCTCATCAATTAGCCAGGTGAAGAATGCATAAAATGTTCTGCAGGAATGTTTAGGTACCTTAAATGATGACACTTTCTTATTACTGGGACAGAAATTATGGATGGGTCTTTTTTAAACAAGAGAGCTAGTGGTCATCTAGGGGATTTCTGAGTCCATTCTGTGGCGCTGACAAATCAATGGCCAGGAAAGACAGAAGACCAAGCCTTAGAGAAAGTGATGGCAACAACTTTCCCTTCTGGGATAGGAGAGGTCTGAGGCTGGAAGTCCACTCAAAAAACATTAACTTCAGTACTTCATAGGGCCCTTGGGTCCTTCCTTTTCCATTATTTGTCCTATTTACATACCTACCCCCAACGGTCTCATTGATTTTCTTCTTAGAATGTTTCTGGGGAACAAGAAGTGGGAAGCTCACTTTTGCTTTCCTTGGCTTATGTCCCTCAAACTCTCCCTCATTTATCTATCTCAGAGACTTCTATCAGAAGAGGCATAATGACTGTGCTGAAACCAGGCAGAGTCTAAAGGGTATGGACCCAAGATAGAGAGGACTTACATATGACAGTTCATAGGGCTGGTACAGGGGCTGCAGTAAAATTCTGGCAGGCAGTACATCTAGAACTCTACAAGTATAGAGAAGATGAAGGAATGGTGATAATGATAGAGGCCACCATAATATAACCCAGAGTAGGAACGGCCATTTCCAGAAAATACCACATATCTATTAGTCCAAATTTGGTCTTTAAAGTGATGAACTCAGGATCTGATTTCAGACATTTTGATGTCTGTGGAAGTGGCTAGAATCACAGTGTGATGTCCTCCCTATATGACTTCTAGAGAGTGAGAGGAAGAAAAAAAATTACCATCATTTCATTTTTAGATTAAAACAATAGTGGACTTTCCTTCCTCTCTTGGCTGCAGGTAGGTGCTGCGGTGTTGAGTTGAGCCACTCTCATAATTTGGTATATCTGGGCAGTGTGTATTCTTATGAAGAAAATAATCGTACTGAGAAATAATTAGCTAAATAATTTCTTATTTGGGCAGGAGCTTAGTGTCTAGGGAATATGAGCCCTTGGACTTTGTTAGGTGGCCAGAATTAACCACTGTTCTTTTACTGTCAAGATGTTTAATTATTTAGTTGTTTAGAGTTGCTTGGGCTTGAGAGGAACTCCAGAATGCTCTAGGCTTCCTTGTACCAATTTTTCAATCTACTGAAGATAAATCAAAGGCTTTGTTTGATTACAGCTTCATTTAGAAGGATGAAGAAAGTTTTCCTCTTTCTTAACCCTCCTTTTACAGATTGGACCATGACTAGAATTTACCAGGTGGGATCTCCATGACCTTCCTAAACAAGAGGACATGTGATTTCTCACATTATGCCCCACAGTCCTTTAGGACCTAGTTGACCTTGGAGGCCAAGAGGGAAACTCTTTGTTTTAATCACTCTCACCACACTAGTATAGCCTTAAAATATGGTTATTGAATGCCCAGCAGAACAGTTGTATCAGTCTGATACTTTTACCTACCATGTAATATTTATATAAAGCTTGAGGGGGGAAGCAAACACTAAAATACATTTTAATTAGACAAACATTTTTGTTTTTCAAGCCAGACTTTATAACTGTTATGCAGACTAGACCAATAATTCTATTCATATAATCAGAAGTTTGATATCAGAGTATTGAATTTGAAGGTTTGCATGTTACTCAGACCTTTGTAACTTACTTTAACTTTCCACCTTTATTTTCCATAAGAAAAATAATCCACCCTTTTTTGAACTATAATAACATAAACAAATCAACAACCAACAAACCTAACCTTTATGATCTCTTTCAAGTTGGTAGAGTAGATAGCATGGCAGTTGTTTTTCTGGGGAAATAGTGTTGTATAACACCACTTTAGTGAAAGAAAGGTGAATCCAAAGTGCATATAGTAAATTAATATTAACTGTGTGCATACTGTTAACTATGGGGCTTGGAAATTTCTTAGATATACCTTATAGAAAACAGAGAGAAGTAATTTATATAATACAGAGTTATCAAGTACAGCTGTGCCTTTGGTTCTAAATGAGTGTAAGCAATGGACAGAGATAGAGCTTTAGATCATGGGATAAATAACAATCATAGTGCCTTACTCCTTGGCTGTATTATTGTTCTCCTTTCCACATTTAATAGAGACATGGGCTAGCCTAACTCTGGAAAGGGGACTTTGGAGGCATTTTGAGACAAACATGCTTGAGTCTAAAGTAAAGGAACCAAATCCCATTTCCAGAGTAGGCATCTCAATAAGCTCACACAGACCATGGAAATTCACAGAAAGGGCACTTTCTCCTCTGTGATCCAGTGCCTTCAACAAGGCCATATCCACTTCAACAAGGTCACACAGCCTAACCTCTGTCAAGTAGCCCCACTCAGTAATGCTACTGACCAAGTATTCAAACATATGAGTGTATGGGGGCAATTCCTATTCAAACCACAACATACATGCTTTGTATGAATAGAAAATGGTTTCATGTCCTCTTCTGAAAACTGAGAATTAGAAGCAAATCTAGATGTACTGACTCTCTGGCTAATTGAGATGGCTAAACAGGTAAAGACCCTTACTGCCAAGAATGACAACCAATGTTCAAACCCACAACATCGAAGGAGAGAACTGATTTCAGAAATTGTCCGCTGATATTCACATAAATACCATGCACATGTGCACACATCAAAATGAATACATGTAATAAACACTGACTCTCTTCAAAGCTTGAAACCGCAATGCCAATATCAAACAATACTGAAACAAAATGAGATGATGAACTGTGGAAGGAAAGGACTAAGTGTTGCCTATTTATTTATTCATTCATTTTCAAGTACAGGGCTGATATACTCAGGGAAAGTGGTTTGAAACATCCTTTCAAAAGCTCTTGATAAGGTCACCTGTCAACCCCTTGTGGGAACAAAGGATTGCTGGCAGGCTGTAGGTGCTGTGGTAGGAAGTTCTGCATTTTCAAAAGGTCTGGTTAGACAAAAGCTTTAAATTAGCAGGACATCTAAAATATCAAGAGTTTATTTAACTAGATGCATTATGTTTCTAGCAATTGTCTAGGGAAATTGAAAAACATTAACAGTTTCACACAGCAAAATCAGCATTTTTTAAAAATTACAGATCCATAAAATAACCCAAAAAAACAAAACTTGAGTTCATACTACAGATTATTTATAACACATCCATAATACTCTTCCTAAAATGGATAAAAATCAATGTTATTTCAGTAAATACTTCTAGAGGTTTCTTTTTTTTTTAACTTTGTTAACTTCTCTCTGGATTTATTTTAATTTTCATTAACTCACAACATTATTAATTTATGTATAAGTTCAATATTGCTGCCACCTCAAATTTTAATTATCTATAATGAAATTTTAAAAATAATTCCGTTTCTTTCGATAAAAGTAAAATACTGGTATTTTTTTTCAATCAGGAGCCCATGAAAGTTCATCACACTCATCTTTCCTCCCTTAAATAACCTTTGGTGAATGACTCTAAACAGTTGTCAGCATTCTCCAAATAGATACTAGAATCTGTTGCTGTGTCTACTATTGTCCATATTAGCCTTCAAGCAAAGCTTGACCCTCCTGTCCTTCATTTTATAAACTGGATTGTCAAACATATGAGGATTCTAATTATTGCATCCAGCTGTGTGCCCTCTGATTGTCATGTGTTCTGTTCATTCTTTACTATTAAATGGTTCAGGATGCTTACTATATTCCCTAAATCAATGCACTAATTTCTTTTTTTTTCAATTTAAAACTCTGTTTTTATTCTTTAACCAATGAGCATCCATTTATACTTGAATACAGTTCATGATGGGAATCCTTGATCTCTGAAAGCAACACACTCTGATCTATTTATTTATTTATTTATTTATTTATTTATTTATTCTTATTTTACATATCGATCCCTTTTTCTTCTCCCTCCCTCCCTCTTTTCCACCCTCCCATGCCCTCTGATCACCCTCTCATCTCTTCCCCACCACTACAGGGAGAGTGATGCCTTCCAGGAGGGGTCAACAAAATCTGTCAATTCATTTGGAGTAGGGACCAGGCCCTTCCTCCAACCTCTAGGTTAAGGGAGTATCCCTCCATGGAAAATGAGCTCCCAAAGTCCTTTCATGCACCAGGGATACATCCTGGTTCCACTGTCAGAGGACCCTTAGACTGCCCAGGCCTTCTAACTGAAACCCATGTTCAGAGGGTCTGAGTCGGTCCCATGCTGGATTCCCTGCTATCAGTCTAGGGGCCCATTATCTCCTCCTTGTTCAGGCCAGCTGTCTCTGTGAGTTTCTGTAGCATGGTCTTGTCCTCCCTCTCTGCATCTGGATTCCAGTTCAGCCTAGTGTTTAGCTGTGGGTGTCTGCTTCTGTTTCCATCAGCCACTAGATGAAGGTTCTATGGTGGTGGATAAGTTAGTCATCAATCTCATTATCATGGAAGGGCATTTATGATAGCCTTTCCACTGTGCTCAAATTGTCAGTTGGGGTTAATCTTGTAGGTCCCTGGACATTTCTCGAGAGTCAGTTTTCTCTTCAAACCTATAATGGCTCCCTCTTTTATTCTCTCTCTCTCTCTCTCTCTCTCTCTCTCTCTGTCTACCACAGGACCAAGCAATCCCACTCTTAGGCACATACCCAAATAATCCACATCCATGCAACAAAGATATGTGTTCAACTATGTTTGTAGCAGCATTATTTGTAATAGCAAGAACCTGGAAGCAACCTAGATGCCCCTCAACTGAAGAATGGATAGAGAATGTGTGGCACATTTACACAATGGAATTTTACTCTGCAGAAAAAAAAAACAATGAAATCTTGAAATTCACAGGCAAGTGGATGGAACTTGAAGAAATTATGAATGAGGTAACCCAGTCACAAAAATAAGAACATGGTATGTACTCACTTATATGTGGATTTTAGACATAGAGCAAAGGATCATCAGCCTATAATATACACTGCCAAAGAAACTATTATACAAGAGAAATCTAAGAGATTCATACAAAGTCCCTCACAGAAGGGGAAAGGGACAAGATCTCCTGAGCATATTGGGAGTTGGGGGGGCAGCAAGTAGAGAGGGAGCTAGGAGAAAGAGAAGGGGTGGAGAGAAAAGCACGTGGGGCTAGGAAGATTGAGTCAGGGGAGGACTAGATCGAAACAATGCACTAATTTCTAAAAGTAAAATAACAGAAATGGGAGCTGCTTAGGGGAAGAAGGGAGTCAACAGGAAGGGGTCAAGAGAAATTGGGAAGAGTAGTGAGAAATAGAGACAAACAATATATGTGTGCATGAAAATTCCATAATGATACACTCTGTATGTAATGACCTTGGAATGATGGGAAATTTTCAGAACTTTTCCCCATATGGGCAAGGCTGGAAACTGGCAAATAAATGGAACAGTAACTTTCCTCATTCCTTTAGTTACCTAGAAACATATTAGAAGAGAAGTTGCTGAGGAAAAAAGAATTGTCATTTATTATCAAGGTGACTGAACACTGTAGCCCAACTACCACTATTTTTAAAGTGAAGCTAAAATGTGGACAATTTCCTTTAATCGCGTTCTGATTCAAACAATGGAATTTTCAAAGGGATGTCACCTCAGTGTGATGAAGTTTGAGTTAATCACAGATGAAATCAATCTCATCAACCTCTCCCATGATTCCAAGGCCTAGGTCGTTATTTTAGCTGTGTCCATGTTAATAATACATATCTACTCAGGACTTCACTTGCCAAGCATTTCTTATACTTCCTATAGTTGTATGGAGAATAAAAGGACCTAAGAATCTGCCCTGTAAGCTCTCTGCCTATACCTCTGCCTCAGCTATTACTTGGGTGCTGATCATAGTACCAGCCTCTGAGGATAAGAACCTCAGACTGTACAAGATGTGGAATTCACAGGTTTTCTGTCCTCAAAAGTCCTATGTAAAGTTTCTTTCAGTCATTGTTCCAGAAACTCAGCCCCACAGGGTACAGAAGACAGGAGTTCTATGTGTGCGTTTTTCTCCTTTCTGCTTCTAGCAGATGTCTGTCTCCAAAATACCATCTCCTCCTCCAGGGATTCAGCATCCGTTTCCTTCCTCCATGTTGGCAGAAGGCCTGTGCTGAGATTATCATCTGGAATGTTTTCCAACCTTATGTGTTATGTATGTTATTGACCCTGTATTTTTAGTTCTCTTCTCTTTGGCATTCAATAAGAGAAGTTCATTTAAAATTCAGAAAACCTTTTTTTTTTTTGGCTTTAAAATTAAGAATTGTACCTGTAACGGTTGTCATTTCTGCTAAGCACTAGTTAACGTCTTTGTTCTGCTTATAATTATCTTTCATTACATGAAAATCAGGGTAGTTTTGGTGCAATTATATTGGGGAATATGATTAATAAAATCTCTACATGTTAGCCCTACTGGCCAGGATTCTGTCAGGAAAAGAGAGTGTATTTAAAATGCAAAATAAGGTTCTAAGTTAGGGATTTGGCTCACTTATAAAGCACTCGGTTAGCTATTATCAAGCTCTAGATTTTATCCCCAGCAGCCCACCACACACACACACACTTAAAGAAAAAACTGCTTGTTAACAATTGATCTAGTTGAGGAAAACTATTAAAGGTGATGCAACAAGAAGAAATTGTCACTTCCAGAGAAATAATCAACTAACTTTTGAATCACAAAAGGATTTATACATATTAATAAATATGTAAACCACAAATCTTTCCAAATTGCTATAAAGATGTCTCCAAATGGGATTTGTAAATGTTTGGATGATTGGCATCACAGTTGGCTATGAAAGAATGTACACACAGGGAAACATTAAAGAATTTAATTTAAGACTGTGAGGTCAAAGTCTCTCTCTGTTTCTGTCTCTCTCTGTCTCTGTCTCTCTCTCTCTCTCCCTCCCAACTCCATTATTTTCCTTCTTCCCCTCTCTCCATAAATATTCTTTTGAATGAAGCTGATGCTCCTGAGAAAATAGCTTCTCCAAGTTCTCAAGGTAGATGGAGAATCACTGTACTATCATGGCCTGGGTTAAATTCCTGTGTGTTGTACATCAGAGGAAAATAATCTTAACTAAAGAACTTAGAGGTTTTTTCCAAGAAATTTACCTGTGACTTTTGAACACATCTGCCATGGCTTAAACAGACAGTTCTCTAGAAGGGATAAACAAACCATGGTTCATTATTTTCCCTTTTGGAAATATGTTCTTATTCACAGAATATATTCTGATTACAGTTATCCTCAACTCCTCCCCATTTTTCCTTCTGCCCCTTTCACTCATAGCCAACCGTTTCTGTCTCTCATTAGAAAAAAAAATAGGTATCTAAGTAATAATAAATAAATAAAATAAAAAAGTGAAATTAGATGAACAAAAACATATTTGAATAGAACAAAATGAAACAACAGAAGATAAAAAGCCAAAGAAAAGCTTAAGAAACAATACAGACATAGAGACACACAAATTACTCATTTGCACACAGAAATAAAACAAACATACAAACATGTAAGGCACAATATATATAGGCAAAGGACCTCCTTTAAGGTTAAAAACAATGCCCTGATAAAGCATTGTAACACAAAAGCCTCCAAAGATGCCACTGAGTTTGTTTTGTGTTGGCCATCTATTGCTAAGTATAGGGCCTACCCTGAAAAGTAGCTTGTTTCTCCCAGTAAGACTCCCTTGGAGAAAACTAATTTTGCATATGCAAAAGGTTATCAATTGGGGATGGGATCATGTGTCTACTTTTCTCAGCTCAAGGACTCTATCTGGTACAAATCTGCATAGGCCCATTGCATACTGCCTCAGTCTCTGAGTTCATATGTGTGTCCATAGTATGTGTTTAGAAGTCTTTTGTTGTTGTTATTGTCCTCCATCCCCTCTGGCTCCTATAGCTTTCTGCCTCCTCTTCTGTAGGGTTCCCTGAGACCTGAGGGGGGCGGTTTCTGGAGACATCTCGTTTATGACTGAGTGCTCTAAGATCTCTTACTCTTTGTGTAACATCTGGCTGTGGGCCTGTATGTTTCCATCAGCTTTAGGAAGAAGATTCTCCAATGATGACTGAGCAAGGCACTAGCCTTGAGTTTAGAAGAATGTCATTAAGAGTCATTTTATTGCTCCATTCCTTTAGCAGAACAGTAGTATTTGATTTTCCCTTAGGTCCATGGTCTATATAGCCAAAGGGTCATGGTCAGTTAAATGGTGTCAGGCATGGGTTCCATATAATGAAGTAGGCCTTACATAAAATCAGACTTTGGTTTGTTATTCCCATATCTTGCAGGCAAGTCATAATTATAGGTTAATGAGAATGTAAGTATTTTATTGAGACTTATTTGCATATATGAACATATTGCAAAATTGGAATTATGTACTAAAACCATCTGGTCCTTGGCTTTTCTTTTTTGATGAAAGACATGAATTTGAATCCCTAGGTCTCAGATTATTTTTAAAGCCAGCTGCATGTGTCTGTAACCCAGGGTTAGAGAATGGAGAAAGGTAGATCCCAAGAGCTTCATAGTCAGCAAGCCTATTAGAAACAGTGAAATTCAGTATGGTTAAACTGTCACAATCAAATAAAATGAAGAATGACAAAACAAGGCACAAGTACCTATCTTCTACATACACATTATTACACATGTATACATCACACACATACAAACATACAACACACACAAACATACATGCACGCACACTACTAAAATGAAATAAAAACATCACTCCCATGTTAAAAGGTATGTTTTAAAACTTTGATCCATACTGCAAGTTATCGTAAACATTTTATCATTGTAAACATTTATCCTGACAAAGCACTTTTGGTTCCTATTTTAGCTATGTTAGAGGTAACTACATTAACTGCCCTGAGACTCTTCAGCCCGCTGTGAATTGTCTCATAGGAGCTTCTGTCTCATTTTCCATTTACTCCCCAGAAATTATTTGGAGATAAAGTTCTCATTGTTTATAATTTTTGAGAAGTAAAGGAGATTTGGATATTAAAAAGCAAAAGAATGCAGACACACGAAGGATGTAATATTTAGCTATGATCTCTAGACAAACAGAACAGATTCTGCTAGTTAGAAGTCAAACCAATGTGTCTGGGAATGCAGCTCAATGAAGAATGTGAAAATAGTTTAGGAGTCAGAAATAACTGAGATGGAAAAACAAAGACAGAATGTGCAGAATGAGCACACACAAACACACACTAACTGGTCAAGTAATGGGGACGTAGGTGTATTATAATGGACAGGGACACTCATAATTTATAGAACTGTAATTCAAATATAGGATCATTGGAAAGGAAATAGAACATTTATGTGTTTGCTTTAAATATTAACCACCATGTCTAACAGTTTAATTAAATAATTATATTATTGTCCACCATGTTGAACAAAACATTCAATTTTCTGCATTCTATCTATTGCATGTTATTAAAAGTGCTTTTACTAGATATACATATAATAAAATGGCTCTTCTACATTGTTTTCTACTGACAATAAGAAACAACAAATAGTGAAGGTTGTTAAAAAATTTCAACAGTACTATTTTCATTATTATACATAAGTATAACATAACATAATTTCATTCAAGATATATGAAAGCTGTAATTTCTAGAAGTTAAAATTTTCCTTTTTGCATAGTTGTAATTTCTAGAAGTTAAAATTTTCCTTTGCATAGTTGGATGCACCTTCTAAATTAGTAAATAGGACAACCTAAGGCTATAAAACAGTAGTTCTTAACTTGTGGGTCATGACCCTTTTAAGGGCCAAATGATCCCTTTCAAAGTGGTCACCTAAGACCATTGGAAAATGCAGATATCTACATTACAACTCATAACAGTAGCAAAATTACAGTTATGAAACAGCAATGAAAATGATTTTATGGCTGTGGGTCATGACTACATGAGGAACTATCTTAAAATGTCACTGCATCAGGGAGGTTGAAAACAACTGCTCTAAGGTACATAAAACACAATGCTTAGTGGAACATTTGCATGTGTGTTGTATCAGATAGAATATTCAACATAACAATCACTCATGAGTAACTCATAAATGAGAACTCTGTTCTTTGGCTTCATTTTCCTGGCAAACTAGTTCTGTCTACACAAGGATGATTGAAATAGCTAAATAGCTCATAAATAATAAGAGTTTTAGAATTAGGTCTTATATTCTTGGTTATCATTTATCTATCTATCTATCTATCTATCTATCTATCTATCTATCTATCTATCTATCTATCTAATTTATCTCTATAGCTTTCTCTCTCCTTCCTTCCCTTCTTCTTCTAACTCCTAGTTTCCAACTTCTGCATGCTATTTTACCTTAGTAGCAAATGACATAAACCATATCATAGTATAAAATAATCTCCATAATTTAGCTGTTCTTCATGAGCTTGGATTTATTTTTTCCGTTAAGCTGTGACTATTGACACACTAACAGAATTCTATCTGGTGGCATTGGTAGTATGTATTAGAGTTAAAGCTGCCCTCAAAGTTCTCCCACAGGAAATTGCTTGAGCAAGTGACTAATGATACCAAGTTTGTCTTTTTCTGTACCTCCCTACTACATCTAAGGACACATGTTAAGACGTTTAATACTTAATTGCCTAAGGAAAGGCCTAGTTTACTTAGTATGATGGTAGTTTTATATTACATGTTGTACTAGCAAGTTAGGAAGTGTTGTATCATGCTATTTCAATGGTACACCTGCCTAACGATGAGAAAGTGATTATACCATGTTATATATCTCCAGATCATACAAAGACATATTAAATGAGATAATAAGATGTATGAATGCATACAAATTCATATATAGTATCTAAATTGGAAGTGGAATGCTCATATAAATAGAAGAAACAAGATTTAAATATTAGAAACAAGATTTTACATCATTTATATATGCTGCTCTCAGAATTGACTCACAGCATGAGAAATATGAACCTTAAGGAAACACTATCAATGAAACTTATTAAAGACCAGGCTGTCAATAATCAGGCAGCAATATAACATTATTAACTTGACATGTATTATCATGTATTATTAACATGTATTTGTGTACATGCAAAAAAGCAGCCTCAGAAGCAAAGCTTGAAGTCATGTGTAGGCTCAACAACCTTGGTTTCCTCTACCAAAGCTGATCTCATTAGCCACATTGTTGAGTGCTTAGTGTATTACTAGCACAGAAAGAAGTTTAGCTAAAGAATTAGTCATAAAAGCCTGGTAAGTCATCACAGATGGGAAAATTTTACATATTACCTGAGACAATCCTGATTGCCTCATTTTCTACTATTAGACCTCTTATATGTCACATTGGAAAATAAGTTTTATTGTTAAAATTAAAAAACAACAAACAACAATCACTTAGAAATTCATCACAGTTGGCTGGGAGTGATGGAACACATCTTTAATCCCAGCACTTGGGAGGCAGAGTCAAGCAGATCTCTGTGAGTTCGAGGCTAGCCTGGTCAATATAGTGAGTTACAGGATGACTGGGGTATATAGAAAATCCTTTCTCCAAATGACCAACAAAAGAAAAGAAATTTGGTCATAAATTGTACAATTAAAATAATTTGAGCCAATTGTGTCATAACAATTTGATTTGCAAATAAGATGTTATCCTTCTGGATGCTCTCTAACAATGTCCTGCATCTGAATTTCTTCTTTCCTTAGGTACAATACAAAACTTGGTACTTTCTATAATGTCCCTGAAGAGCCTTCTACATAAAATTTTACTTTCATCAAATTTACTGATTTTGGACAGTTTAAAATTCTCACTTTCCAGAGTAAGACTTCTTTCTCAAGAACTAAAATAATGATTAATTGCTGAGGTTGCTGTTTAGCCATTGGCATTCTTCATGTTCCTGAGACATAGTGTAGAGAAGGGTTTGACAGACTTTGGTGACAGATCTCACAGTGTGACTATGATTGATATTATAGCACAGAGAGAACAGCATGCTTGCTGTTGAAATTCAGAGCTCTTTAATCTGAACTCCATATCCAGCTGGATATATTAATGATGTTTCAAACATTATTAGTTAAGAAAAACTACAAATGTTCTGTCTCCATATGAGGACAAACTTGTGTCACTCAATTTGAATAGATGAGAAGCATAGTGATTGTAAGTGATAACTTCAGTCTCATGAACAATTATAGAAGGAACTGTAGCAATATTTCTATTTGTATATTTATGTATATTAATTTCCTTTCTTTCCTTTATTGTTTTATCCAAATGTGTTATTGGTGATGATTTAGTCAAAAGTTTTCTGTGTATTAGAGTTGGGTTATGATTATGTTAAAAAGCATGGAAAATTCTTAGCTATAGGAATAGTTACCAGTAGATAAAGAATGTATTTGGATCCTGAAGAAAAAGGTAGAAGCAATGAATGAATCTTTTTTCAGGGAACAAGTACTAAAAATTGTATTTTTTTAAAAGCCCATCTTTGAATTACTAAACATGCAACTCAAACAAGAATAGTACTTTCAAGTGACTTTGTTCTCCAACTACCACACCACAAAAGTACATAAATCAAAAAAATTCTAGTGGTATGTCAAAGAGCTGTAGTTGAATATAAATCAACCCTCATCAGTTCATGATTGATGAAGTAGATAAAAGTATGTACAACTGTGTATTACAATATATCATGAAGCCAGTCTAATCAATATATCTCAAACACAACACTGATGACAGACAATATGCTTTCCTTACTATTTACATAAGCCTCTTACAACTGCAAATGAATTAGGCCATCAATATGTGTCTATGAGTTTAAGAGAAAAGTTCAAATCATGGAGCTCACATTGATTTGCTTTCCAAGGTAAATATTATAAATATGTATCTTTGTTCATAATTTATCTTTTCCCTGCTTTTCTTTTCTGGAACATTCTGCTGGTAAAACACTTTATGAAAGGCTTGGAGGGAAAGAATGGAAATGTTTATGAGGAAATTGCTTCTGGCGTCTAATGTGGAAAGGGCAGAATCAAGTTGCTGCATATTTTTCCTCCAGGGAATAAAAGCAATACATTCTTATTTCCACTTAAAACAAACAGAATGAGTTACAGACCTTTCATTTTCTCTTAATAAGCTTTCAGATCAACCCAGGCTAGCTCTAGCAAGCTGAAGTTTCCCTAAGGAGAACGTTAGAGAAATTATGATTTCGTTCATTATTTTGTTTTTGCATTATGTAATTGTTATGGAGCAGGTTTCTGGCTATGCTAGACAAAGTAACAAGTTTTCATTATAAAGACAGAGCATTCTAGCTGCTATGTCTGGGTCGATGAACTGCAAACACATCATGGTGGTTAGTACAGTAGAGCTGAGTAGATGCTTTCATTTTGAGGTACTGACAAAGCTGTCTTGGGAAAGCAGGTAAGTTTGGTTGAACATTGCAATGCCTTGAAATCCTTGAATATTTCTTCCAAAGGTCTTCAAAATACATTATACCAATGTACGTCTTATTTGTCATAAGCTTGGCAATGTCGTAACTAACAAATTCATTTGAAAGGACATAAATATGCCTGTCTGTTCTCCTGAGCTGAAATTGTTTTTGATTTGAAAGCAATGTCTTTAACCCAACTCAAAATTTAAGAATTCAAGACCAGCTCTTTTCTTTCTTTCATTTTTCCAAGCGCCCCTCCACCCCTTTTCTTGAAAATAGATTTGTCTCTCCTACTGTGTATCCTGATTGCAGTGCCCCCTTTCTCTACTCCTCCAAGTTAATCCCTGCACACACACACAATCCACATCCATTCCTCTCCTGTCTCTCATTAGAAAAGGACAGTCTTTTAAGAGATGACAACAAAAGATAACAAAATGAAATATAATAAGTTAAAACAAAACCCATCACATTGAAGTCGGACAAGCAAACCAACAGAGGGAAAAGAGCCGAAGAGAAGGCACAATGACCAGGGACTCACTGGTTTAGGAGTCCCATAAAAACAGTAAACTGAAAGCCACAATATATACACAGAGGACCTGGAAAAGACCTATGCAGGCCCCATGGTTCTGCTTCAGTTGCTGTGAGTTCATATAAGCTTTGCTCAGTTGATTTAGATGGGCTAGTTCTCCTGATGGCCTCCAGCCTCTCTGGAACTTATATTTCTTGCTTTGCTTACTGATTTAATGATATTTAATATTTAGTATTTAATAATAAACTGCAATTTTCCAGTTCATGCATTTTCTAAAATATGACAGATGAATAAAGCCTAATAGTGACTATTATTGAAATACTGAGCAAAACAATATTAGAGAATTCTACAAATACATTAGCTATTGTTTCCTTAAAAATAAAATAAATTCAGCAAGATTTCATCCATCTTCCTGAGTACATTGATTCGGCAATTCTGAAACTTGTACATCGATAAAAAATATTTCTCCAAGGCAAAAGATGCAAAATCTTGGGTTAGAGATAGCTCAGTGGTTGAGAGCACTTGTCAGTGAAGACCTGGGTTCCATTCCCAGTTCCCACATGGCGGCTTTCTATAAATCCAGTTCCAGGAGATCCAATGCTCCCTTCTGACATCTGTAGGCAATGGGTACACACATGGTGAACAGACATATATGCAAGTAAAACTCTCATAAATGAATGTAAAAGAAAAACTTATGCAAAACGAAACAATTTCTAAATTTTATCTACTTTTACTGAAATATGTTAGCTCTCAGGCTACAAATAAATAGCAACTTGTTCAAGGAAACTTAAGATTTAAAATTTCATCCACAATGTTCAATATTAATTATGCTTTATTTTACAAAACATTTATACTGAGATTATATGTGTGGTAGCTGGATTATTTTTGAACAAATACTCTATGTTTTGCATTTGAGTGATTTACCAGCATTATTTTAATGTGCATTAGAACTAAATGAATATTTTTTTCTTAAAACTATCTAAAATTCTGTGCAGGACTATGAAATATATTGCTTTCATTAAATATTTATTTTGTTCTTAATATGTGTATGTGTGTCTCTGCGTGTGACTATGTATATGTGACTGCTGGGGTCAACAGAAGTCAGAAGAGGGCATTAGGTCCTCTTTAGCTGGAATTACATGCAGTTTTAATCTATCCAGTATGGAATCTGGGAGCTGAATATGGTTCCTCTGCAAGCACAGTGCACATCTTAATTATCTGAGCAAACTCTCTAACCCCAAGGATTTCTTTCTTAATCCTCATTTGTGTGTGTCAAGGTTCTTCCTTTAGTTAATGAGTATGGTAGCAATTTCACATGGTAATTTGACTTATGACACCATCCCCGGATATTGCACATTAGTCTGTGAGGATATTTCTAGATGAAATAAGCATGTGAAGTTAGATTGAGTAGAATATATTCCCCTCTCCATGATGGGTCTTATCCAAACCACTGATTCCCTTGAAGAGCTTACTAAAACAAAAACCACTGGGCAAACAGGATAATTATCTTGCCTGGATGCCTTGAGCTGGGACACGGGTTGTTAATGCCTTCAGATTGAATTGAAACACTCCTGCTCTTCCCAGTCTCAGGGTTGCCAACTTTTAGAAAAGTACTACACTGTCAGAACCCCTTGGTCCTTTGTTTGCTGACTGTGGTACAGGAGATTTGTAAGCTTTTATGACTCATCCTAACAAACCCTTCTCTTTTTATGCACACATTCACATATACACACACAAACAGAGAGATAGAGATAGAGGTAGATAGGTAGATAGATAGATAGGTAGATAGATAGATAGATAGATAGATAGATAGATAGATAGATAGATAGATACATACACACATGGCTACACACACACACACACACACACACACTGCAAACACACCTTATGGGTTCTTTTCCAGAACACACATAAATATGCTAAAATTCAGTTTTTAAGACCCCCTTATGCTTAGCAATATAGTTGTAATACATGATATGTACACACATACATATGTACACAAAGACATAATTAGATGTTACTTCCTTGTGACTTAAAGAGGCCAATATTTTTATGTAATCTATTATAATATTTCTTTTCAATCTTGGGGACTGTTATTAAAATACATGCTGTCAGCTAATTCTGGAGTGTAGCGTTTAATTCCATGCTCCTGGCAAGTTGTCAGCTGCTGAGGTGTAACTGCCTAGTAAGGAGTTTGACAGCTGCTGGGCTGTCACCATTTGACCTTCTACTAAACTTTGATAACATACCAAGGATCACTTTTGCTGTCACTGTTTCCAGAACTGTATCATGACACTTGAACACAAAAGCTTATCTTAGGCTTTTTTCTTTTAAGAAACATCTATTGCCATCAAATGATAGTTTATTAAGCAGATATCCCCAGAATAACTGACATACCTTCTAAAAAATGGTTAAGCTGTCTCCATAGATATTTTGATCTATAATAGAATTCAGACCATTTTAAAAACATTTTGCTTGATTGTTACACATTTAAATCTTGCTTTTATTTAATTTTAACTGGCATAAATGCAAAAATGTATATGAATGTACATATTATATATGATTTATATATTACTATGTGCTATGTACATATTATATATGATTTATATATTGCTATGTGTTACTTATTATGTTTCAATATATGTGTATGCCATGCAATATTCATGTTAAAGTATGTGTAATTATCTCCTCAAGGATTTCTCACTTCATAATGCTAAGAACTTTCAAAATATTTTCTCCTCTCTATTTGCAACATGTAATGAATTTTCATCATTTATATTCAACCTGATGTGTGCTAGCACACTAGAACTACCACTGTGTGAGGAAAATAAAAATAATTTTGGTTCAGACACAAACAACTTAAGAAAATAATCAGACTTTTAGTCTATGTATATACCAGCCTAAATGTGCCTGCTCTTGTCTGATCTTGGAAACTAAACAGGGTCAGGCCTGGTTAGTACCTGGATGGGAGAAAGAGTTTATTTCTCATGTCTTTCAACTACACCACTGAACAAATGGTCTTTGATTAGAAGCCCCAATTCAAAATATAGATCTATAAAAGAGGAGAATCAAGTATTTATTTAGTACTTGTCTTTCCAGTGAGCTGCTGGTATTAGAAGTAGGCCAAAGTGAAAGACCTATATAATAAGAACTCTGAATCTTTAAAGAGAGAAATTAGATATCAAAACAAAACAAAAAGTTCTTGGATAGGTAGGATCAACACAGTAAAAATGGCAATCTTGCCAAAAGCAATCTACAGATTCAATGAAATACCCATCAAAATCCCAGCACAATTTTTCACAGACCTTGAAAGAGCAATACCCAACTTTATACGGAAAAACAAAAGACACAGGATAGCCAAAACAACCCTGTACAATAAAAGAACTTCAGGAGGCATCACCATCCCTGACTTTAAGCTCTATTACAGAGCTATAGTTCTGAAAACAGCCTGGTATTGGCACAAAAACAGACAGGTAGACTAGTGGAATAATATTGAAAACCCTGATATTAACTCACACACCTATGAATACCTAAAATTTTGACAAAGCAGCTCAAATTATACAATGGATAAAAGAAAGAGTCTTCAACAGATGGTGCTGCCATAACTGGATGCTGGTATGTAAAAGAATGCAGATAGATCCATATCTATTACCATGCATAAACCTTAAGTCCAGATGGATCAAAACCCTCAGCATAAGTCCAGCCACACTGAACCTCTTAGAAGAGAAACTGGGAGGTAACCTGAGTGAGGTAATCTAGTCACAAAAAGAGAAACATGGTATGTACTCACTCACATATGTATTTTAGACATAGAGCAAAATATCACTAGTCTACAATCCACACTGCCAGAAAAGCTAAGAAACAAGGAGGACCCTAAGAGAGACATGCATGGTCCCCTGAGAAGAAGAAAGGGACCACATATCTAGAGCAAATTGGGAGCAGGGGGAGAGAGAATAGAAAGAGAAAGGGAGAAGAGGAGGGGAGAGAAGGACATGAGGGAGCAGGAAGATTGAGTCAGGGAAATAATAGAAGAGAGCAAGAAAAGAGATGCCATACTTGATGAAGCCATTATAGGTTTAAAGAGAAATCTGGTACTAAGGAGATGTTCAGAGATCTACAAGTATGACCCCAACTAAAAATCTAAGCTATAGTGGAGAGGTTACCTTAAATGCCTTTTCCTGATAATGAGATTGATGACCACCTTATATGCCATCCTATAGCCTTCATCCAGTAGCTGATGGAAACAGAAGCAGGTACCCACAGCTAAATACTGAGCTGAACTCCGGGAATCCAGTTGCAGAGAGAGAGGAGTGATGATCAAAGATGTCAAGACCAGAATGGAAAAACCCACAGAAACAGCTGACCTGAATAGGGTGAGCTTGTGGGTCCTATTCTGATAGCTAGAAAACCAACATAGGACTGAACTAGACACCCTGAATATGGTAGTCAGTTAGGAGGACTGGGCAGTCTATGGGGTCTCTGGTAGTTGATCAATATTTATCCCTAGTCTACTAGTGGACTTTGGGAGGCCATTCCACATAGAGGGATACTCTCTCAGCCTAGACACATGGGGGAGGGCCTAGGTCCTGCTCCAAATGATGTGACACACTTTGAAGATTTCCCCATGGAAGGCCTTATCCTCCCTGGGGAACAGAAAGGCGACTGGATGGGTTTAAGGTGGGACAGGGGAGGACGGGAAGGTGAGGGAACTGGGACTGACATGAAAACAAGCTTGTTTCAAATTTAAATAAAAAATATTATCATAAAAAAGAAGTAGGTTCCAATTATAAAGAAGGTTTCTTATACCTGGTGTTACAGTTTTTGTTTGTTTCTTTAGGGAAGCATTGTGAACTCAAATTGGAAGATATTACTTAAACTATATACACACATATTCACCTATTTGAGTGCATTTTAGGATTCAGGTTCATGTAGAATACAGTAAGGGAGTAAGAAGTTTGGAGGAAATGAGGGTGATGTGAGTTGGGGTTCCTTCAGAAGGGATTCACCAAAGGAGAAAATGAAAAAGCTGGGGTTAGGAAAGATTCAGGTTCATATAGACTACAACAAGGAAGTCAGAAGATTGGAGGAAATGAGGGTAATGTGAATTGGGGAAGAGAACAGTCACAGTCCATAGCAAGGTTCTGCATCTTATCCAAGGCACAAATTTAGTTGAAAAAAAATTTAATATCAGTTATTGGATAAAATGAAGTGCTTCCACTCTCTTAAAAGTAGATGTCTATGGAATATTATCAAATTCTGAGACTCTTATTTGGAGCCTTGTACAATGAAAAAGGTTAGGACACCATGAGAGCATAAAGTGAAGACTAGAGAGGTAGAAATGGTTAGGTGGAGTTAGAAATTTAGGGCAGAGATGTCCATGATTTTATGAGGATCAGAGAATAAAGGAGACAAAAGATGAGCTATAAAATATTTTAGTACTTATTAAAACAATAAAGTCCATAAATAACATTGTGTTGAAGCAGCCTGTGAGATAGGAAGGGGGAAAGGAAATTATAAAGGCATGGAATGTGGACAGGCATAGTGGAGATGAAGATGGTAGGTAAGGAAAGCAATTCGGAGCTTCAGGGACCAAATGGGCCAATGTTATGGCTGAAAGAATAAGGTAGGAGCAAGTGCTGACAGAGGTCATTGTGAGGTGGATCTGAGCACTCTCACTGGAATTTCAAGAGAAAGTCTGGGCTGAGACAAAAGATGTGAGGGAATATAACTATCTTTTTCTGATCTCCCCCTTCTCTCTCTCTTCTCCTCCCTTCCTCCCTCTCTCCCTCCCTTCCTCTTGCCTGTGTGTGCAGGTGTTTTGGCTCAGGTGTATATGTGTGGAGATCAGAGGTCAATGTGACTATTATCTATTGTTTTCCTTCTTAATTCTTTGAGACAGGATCTCATTGTTTCTGCCAGACTGGCTGAGCAGTGGGGCCCTGGACTCCTGTGTCTCTCATGCCCAGCACTGATCTTTCAGATATGCTATCAAGACTGTCATTTGTACAGGTGACAGAGAGCTGAATTCAGGTCATCAGACTTGTTAGTTGGCACTTTAACCTGCAGAGCCATCTTACTGGCCCATAGAGACAAGTCTTCTTACAAACTCTGCAAAGTAAGCATCACTAAGTCACATGCCTACCAGTTTTATTTCTAGATGTCAACTCTCTTTCCAGCTGCACCTGCTGTTCCACAGGAGTTCTGGATGACTAATGCTTATGCTCCTGTGGGGTGACATTTCAAAGGGTTGTTCACTCACTGTCCTTAACCTGGACTCTAATATCAGTTGTAAATATTATGACAAAAGCTCATTAAAACAGTTGGTTATTATTTTCTTGAAAATTATTATGACTTTTAATAAAAACTAGAAAGCTCTGCTTGTCTTTGTTTTCTAAGACCATATCATAGGGGCTAATATGATCTTGCTTGAGAAACTTCATGGATTTTGTCATTGCTTTATATCAGTCACCAAAGGAATGGTTGGATTTGTGTCCTAATTGCCTCATATCCCTCATGTATGTATCTGACAACTGTTTTAACACATCATTTCTTATGCAATCCTATTAAGTTTTGTTTGTTTTCATTCTATTTTGTCACTGTGGTCATGTGTCACTTAGGGACATCAATAAGTCACACTTTTGTGTTTTTATCTCAATGTCTCTGGAAGTAGTTTTTTGTTTGTTTTGGTTTTTTTGTTCGTTAAACATGTGCTCTGATAAATTAAGATAAAGCAATTAGTGTTGTCACTGAATTGGATTCCTTACCCACCATAAAATTCTGAGGTGTTTGGCTATGATGTATCCTCTTCTAAAATGTTTTAAAGCTAGTCTGTTAAGTTTTTGCTTTTTTTTTTAACTCAATTGGTGAGATCAAGCACAGGGTAACATTTCAACACATGTATAGAGTGTGTAATGATCAAGCCATGGCAATCAGCATGTTCACAATCTATCTCAAACGCTTATCCCTTTCTTGTGTTAGAAGCATCCATCATCTCTTCCCAAATACACAATAACTCTATAACCACTCCATTTTGCTGCAGAACATAGAGCTTATTCTTTTCTGACTTCATTTCTGTAATAATTAACCCACCCATCCCTGTTTTATTTCTTGCTCAGCACCACCCCCACCCCCCCACCCCTACCCCCAGCCCAAGCTTTGGTCATCACCATTCTATTTTCTACTGCTGTTGAAATTGACATGTTTCATTTCCAGGTAAGTGAAACATGGTAATTGTCCTTTCTTGTCTGACTTATACCACCTAATGTAATGTCCACCAGTCACACAGATTGATGCATATGATGATACAGCCAAATAATATTACATTTTCTATAAATACTACCATCTAAGTATCAGTCCATCCATTGATTCCATGTTTTGACTATTAAGACTGAAACAGGATCAAGGCCCTAATGATACTTTGACTTCAATTGTCTATCATTCAGAGCCATGAAACAATAAAGTTCTGTGGTTTCAAGGAAAAAATCAATACCCACAATAATCCAGAGAAAGGAAACTAAAATATAAACATGAAACTAACAAAATCATAACTGAATGATCCACTTGCCCCCTTGTTGTAAGGATCTCATGATATTGCTATAAGTCCTTAAAAAAAACTTACCAGAGATTTTGTTTCAATCCAACATAATAGCCCATGATATGAAGAGTCTTTAATCGGACTTACCCAAGGATTCTGTTTGACTTCTAACCTGGGATTTAATACATTCCCAATGCTTCCCTTGTCGTATCTTTTCTCTGACAAATTTTTGTGAGTCAAATATAGAACAAGCTAGTGTATTAGAGAGGTAAGAGATATGGCACTTCTTTAGGTCTCTCTCTCTCTCTCTCTCTCTCACACTCTCACACACACACACACACACACACACACACACACACACACACACACACACACACACACACACACACACACAGAGAAAGAGACACACACACCAAAAAAGCTTCAGTGTCACTGTACAAATTCAACAGTTCCCTCCTTTCTTAATCATTTATGGACATACAGAAACAAAAGTAAGGCATCTTTTACCCAAGTCAATTCTTGCTGTATAGTTTTGCATTCTTCTTTGAATTATGTTCATATTTGTAAATGATTTCCTCTATATTCACAAACAGAAATTAAAAATAGAGAATCTTTGGGTTAAAGCAATAGGAAAGAAGGACAAGGTTTTTCTGTGTCTTCTGTGTCCTTGTAATGTTTTTTCTTCTTTCCAAGACACCAAAAAAAAAAAAAAAAAAAAAAGAAAAGAAACAGGATAAAGAGAGGAAAGTGAGGAGCAGAAACTGGTTAGTTCTTTGTGTGAGAGTCTGCTTTGTGAATTTGTGTGAAAGTTAACACCTTCATTATTTAAATGGATCTTGAAAAGTGTAATCATTTAGCTAGCTTTGTCTCAGCTCCTTAAGTGCCCTAATTAAATATCTAGATTAAGGATATTGAGTCCAAAGAGTCAATACCTGTTGATGCTGGAGCTAACCTAATCACACACTCTCACATAAGCAGTGTTCTCTGGACCTCAATATTAGGAAGCTTTTTCTTTTTACCCAGGTTAGTTCTACATCCCATGTTTGTCTTCATTCTTCTCCAGCTTTTGGCTCCTATCAAAGTTCTCACTTCACTCTTCTTCCTACCAATTTCCAGATTATCCTTAATTCTCCCACAACTGTTTTCCACATTCCCTGCTTCTCTGTACCTCACTTCTAGCCCAGTCATCATCTTCCTTTCTCCTTCCTTCCTTCCTTCCTTCCTTCCTTCCTTCCTTCCTTCCTTCCTTCTTTCTTTCTCCTTCCTTCCTTCCTTCCTTCCTTCCTTCCTTCCTTCCTTCCTTTCCTTCTTTCTTTCTTTCTTTCTTTCTTTCTTTCTTTCTTTCTTTCTTTCTTTCTTTCTTTCCCTTCCTTCCTCCCTTTCTTTCCTCTTTGTTGTTGTTCTTCTTCTTCATCGTCGTCATCGTCTTCTTCTCCTTCTCCCCCTTCCCCTTCCCCTTCCTCTTCCCCTTCCCCTTCCTCCTCCTCCTCCTCCTCCTCCTCCTCCTCCTCCTCCTCTTCTTCTTCTTCTTCTTCTTTCCTTCTTTTCTTCTTTTCTTCTTTCTCCTAAAACAAGGTTTCTCTGTGTAGCTTTGGAGTCTGTCTGGGAACTCACTCTGTAGACCAGGCTGGCCTTAAACTCGCAAATATCCTTTTGCCTCTGCCTCCCAGTGTGCTGGGAGTAAAGTTTTGCAGCACCTGGCTCGGCTAGCCCAGTCATTCTTACCTAAGTATCATCATGTCACCCACCAGACAAATGGTGCTGGTGGTTCTTTCTTTTTTCAGAAGCAAAACAAGACTTCTCTGACAACTCTCACTTGGGTTTCTCAAACAACCACATCACAAATTACATTTTGGACTGAAAAATTCCTTGTTGGAAGGGTTTCCTACCAAGAAGTTATGAATTTTCTTAACGTTTCCCAAGTATTAGTTACCCATTTGACACCCACATCATCTCCAAGTACTGGGTAATGTTTATGGAAATATGCAATGTACCAAGATAGGAACTACTGATCTGGACCTACCCTGTGTGCAAAGCTCAACACCTCACCTCCTGCTACTTTTGCTTTTCTATGTTATTGCTGTGTTTCTTCCTTGTTTTAAATCTGGGAATCCCACCTGGGATGCTCTCTTCCTTTCACACATGCGCACACACTATTCATCTTTTATTTTCTTCCACTAATGTGATAACATTGATTTAAACAGATATTTCACAGTACTTGCAAATGCAGTTTCCATCAGCAGCAGTTGGTTAATGCCTTTTAAATTAGTTCCCTTATCTTCACCAATGTCAGTAACCTTGCCTTTTTAGTTTGAAATTTGAGCTGATGATCCAAGTGCTATTAGTACAGTTGTTGTTTTTAGCCAGTGATTCTGAAATGTATCACTGATGTATTTTTATTTTTTTATCCTAATTTATGTAACATAAAAAATAGAAGACCCAGAGACTTATTTGGGGTTCAATTTCAAGCTGAAAATCAGAAAAGCCAAGCAGCCAATCCACTAGCTCTTACCTCTACCTCAGGCTGAAAGGACTGATCCTGTCTTTAGGAGCCCTCACCAAGCCTCAGACATCTGCCTCTCCTCAGTGTGGCTAAAGAATCCAGTGCCTTCCTGTCCTCAATGTGGCTGGAGAATAAATGCCAGCTTTGAGACCCCATTCTTGTCCTAAATACCTCTCATGAGTCCTGGGATTAAAGGTGTATGATCCCAAGTGCTGAGATCATATTTGTGTGAGTTGTTTTTCTTTAGGTCTGGATATATTTTGTGTAGCTCAAGGTGTCCTTGAACTAACAGAAATCCTTTTACTTCTAAATCCTGATCCCTGGGATTAAAGGTGTATACCACCACCGCCTAGCTTCTATAGCTAACTAGTATGATTGCTTTGCTGCTTTGATCTCTGGTGGCTTTAATAAATCATAAACAACATATCACCACACAATATATTATCAGATTTATTTCAGAGTAATAAAATGATTATCCATTTGAGCATTTCTCTTCCTTCATTTATTTATCCTATTTGTATTCTTTTCAATTTTACTTAAGATACTGATATATTTATCTGGACTATTTTCTAAAATTATTTCATATAATTACAATAGGGTCTGAGCTGAAGTCTAAAATTGGATAAATTAATAAAATTCATAAATACCAAATCCTTTTTCTTGGATCTACCAGTATTGCTTTGAAATTAATTTTATTAGGTCTTGTGTGAATATTTTTGACCATCTGTAAAACAAAGAAAGAAAAATCAAAATATGAAAACATGTATTTTTTTTATCTTTCATCATCTTACTACTCTGTACCATTAAATTTTATTGGATGGCAGTATAGTTTTGTTATCTACTTACTGAAATATTTTTTATGGGCATGAAAGTATGTTAAATAAAATAATTCTCCATCTACCACTACATGAAATTAACTTTGAAAAAAATGACAAAAACATAATTGATAAATATAAGTGGTTTTCTTATCAATTCTTCTTAAGTAATGTAATGAAGGATAACTAGCACCACAGGATTTTTTAAAAACCCACATTAAAAATACTAGTAGACAAGCTTCACAAATATATACATACACATTTTTAAAAGTTTAAATGGAGTTATCCTAATGAGGGACAATATCTCAACTAGATACACATGAAACCAAATAAAAACCTCTAGTACCAGAAATTAATTTCTTCTTTATGAGTTGTCCAGTAGAGTTCCATAGAAGACCCCCACAATCTCCTAACAGTCTAGGATATTGACAGTCCTATTGGTTACTCTGAAAAACTTTATGGTTAGTATTGCTGAAGACACCACATGTTTGAGTCTTAGAACATGGAGATATCAAGCTGATACTCAACTTGACGTTTCATCCCCACTGGATAGTATTCATAGTGAGGGAAAGTGTCATGAATGCTACTGGATGAGGAAAGTAATCATCAGTCTCAGCTGTGAACCCTGAAAACTACAATCATGATCTCCATTGCAAGACATACTCATGAATATAATAGTGTTATCAGTGTTGGAGGAATAACCAACCACTCTTTAAATTATTGGACTTAATGCTCACTCCAATAGTGGGTATCTGATACTGTGAGTGAGGCCAATAACCTATCGCCAGCTAGGTAATGGGTCCTTGCAGAAAACCCACTACTAAATAGACATAGCAGTGCAACTAATCCTTATGAGTTGTTGTCATAACTATAGATCAGCACCTCCCTTAACCCTGTCACAAAGGATTCTTTTGACAGTATAAATCAGTTAACACAGAGACTCAAAACTAGTCAGTATGAAGGGGGAAAAAAGACACTTTGTAACACTCATCCCTAAATGGGATATCTGCATCACTACTTCATGGATCAATGTGGAAGAAATTATGAAAACATTGTAGGAGCCAGAGGTAGTGGATGACTTCAACAAAGACTCTGAATCATCACTTTCTTTTTCTTTTCTAATACAATTACAGCTGTCTCTACATGCCAAGTTTTGAACAACCAATTGCCATGTGCTGAAGGGATTCTCTGTCATTTTGAAACATGGTAGAAACTTGGAGATTAAATAACTCAAGAGCCGTGGGAAAGGGCCTTTGTTCCTTGACTATGATTAACAATTGTCGCCACCTACAGTTTTTTTCATGCTTGATATTTAATACCATGCAATATTTCAATTTCAATCTTTATACTCAGTTCATAAGAGTTACCTCAGGAACTACTGTACTTTATATTTCTACTGTGCATAAGTGAGGCCATTATTATCTTTTACCTAGACTATTCAAAAGTTTCTATATTCTATTTTTAACTATTCTGTCTGACCTGTGTCCTTCTTCATGCAGTTCTACTTTAAACATAAATGTATGAATTTATCCTCAAATATCCTATAATTTTAAAAATTCAATAGTTTCTCCACCTTTTGCTTCTACTTCAAAATTCATTTGACCCCCTTCTGATCTTTATGTGATCTCACATGTACAATAAGTTAGATTCAACAGACTGGTGTGTTCTTTTATTAAAGATAGCCCAAGCATGGGATCTTAAACATCCTAGGAGGTCCAGAAACTCTGGGAGGCAGAGGAAGTTTCTAAAGCCTGTGGTTTAAAGGCATTTGTGATGAGACTAAATAAATGCCTGTTTATTAAACCCTGGGCAGGTCTGAGGGTCTGTTTTTGGAGAGGGTCCATTAGTGATGGACTGATTCTCAAGGAGCAGCATTAGTGTAATTAAGAAAATGTATAATTTAGGAGCACATCCTCTCCATCATCCAAAAGGACTGAAAGGTGTTGGATTTGTCTATCCTTAGTGAATTCATCAAATAATACCATTGCAGAGGTTATCCTCAATTCAATATCACATTGCCTTAGTTATTTTCTATTGCCGTAAAGAGACATAGTAACTAAGGATACTTATAAAACATAACATTAAATTAGGATCTTACCATTTCAGAGGGTGAGTCCATGAGTATCACAGCAGAGAGTTGAGATATATAGATTAGGTGGAAATAGTTCAATATTAAGTTTGTCCTTTAATGAATCAGGAGCTATGATGATTAATTTAATACTCAACTTGGCATAATTTAGAGTCACATGAGAAATGTTCCTCAATGAGGGATTGTCAGGTTGGCCTATGGGCATGTCTGTGGGGGGACTGTCTTGATTATGTTAGTTGACACAGGAAGACCAAAAGTGAACCTTAGGCCTTAGGCTACTTTTTTAAATGTCAAAATGAGCTGATAACAGTCATTCATATCTTTGTTAATCTGTTTCTTAATTGTGGGCCCAACAGTGTTCTTAAGCTCCTGCCTCTGTGATTGCTGTACAATGATGGTCTGTTACCAGGAGCTATGAACTTTGAAAATACATATTTTCACCCCTTAGCATGCTGTTATCAGAGTACTTTATTACATCAACAGGAAATAAATAAAGATAAAAATATCTCTCTAATTCTGAGATTCTTTGAAAATATAAAAGTGAAGAATATGTGTTGTAGAAGACCTGAACAGATTAATGTAACCAACATTTCATCATGGAATAGGGAGAGGTTCATGAGGCACTGCCCCCTTCTGAGAGTCTAATGATTGCGGGGGGGGTATAACATTTTATTCAGTGCTGTAGCCACTGATAAGTTACCAATTCTTCAGTGTATAATCAATACCTCATCCATGTTCATATAAACATATCTGATTAAACTCAATGGATCATAAGAAAAGGGGGAGGGACAATAAGGCAGTAGGAGGGGATGGTTTCAGCAGGAGAGGGGAGAATGTGAGAAATAGCAATGGAGTTGAAATGCCCTGTATTCATTACATACATGTATGAAAATGTCAAAAATAATTTTAATAGAATGTGTATTGTATAGGGATAGAAGCTAATCATTTATGGTTAAATAATATGGATGAGGGGATGATTCTGTATTTTTAGTTGGGTCAAATTATGTACCTTTACTATAAATAACCACAATTGTGGATATATAATAGAAACATAGAGGTGGATGTTTGTTTGTGTATTTCCTAATTTGTCTATCTGTCTGATATTCACAGTTCAGACATGCTTCATGGTTACTGGAAAAGGACAGGTTCTGTAGGATGATAAAGAGTCCTGTCTTATTGGTAGTAGGTCACAATTTTAAGAATTCCCAGTCTATTCCTAGGGATGAAGTTCTACATATAAGAGACTGATAGAAAACCTTTGAGGTGGCAGCTTAGAAAGCTCAATGTTCTGTTGGATTAATTGTGGTGGTTTGGAAGAAAATGGCCCCCAAAAGGAGTGGCACTAATTTCTTGGAGTAGATGTGGCCTTGTGTCACTGCAGAGATGGGCTTTGAAGTCTCCTATGCTTAAGCTACACTCAGTGAGACAGATTACTTCCTGTTGCCTGCATATCAAGATGTGTGGAACTCTCAGCTCCTTCTCTAGCATCAGGTCTACCTGCATGCTCCCATGTCTCACCATGATGATAATGGACTAAACCTCTGAACTGTAAGCCATCAATTCAATGTTTTTCTTTATAAGAGTTGTCATGGTCATGGTGTCTCTTCATAGCAATAGAAACCCCAACTAAGACAGTCCATTTATATGTCAGTAAGGAGTGGCATTGATTGACCTGCATAGCAAGGGGACCCTCCTAGAAGCTACTTCTCTATGGGGAAGTCAATCAACTTAAAATACAGAAAGACCAGGGTTTTGTTTTAACTTCCAATAAACACCATCACAAAGGGGAAGCAACCATTGGAATGGATTCTTCCAGACATAGACTCTGTTGGCAGACACTTGAAGTTCAAGGTTAAGTCTTCAGAGGAGAGTTTGGAAACACTGAGAAATTGTCTCAGTCAGCAGATTGACATCCATTCTGTGTGCAATGCCAATTGTCTTATAAATATTAAAAACTCTTTCCTTGGAGGAATACAACAAAATGGCTTTACAACCCAGAGGAGCACTCACAGGGGTTGACCCTGAACAAGGGATCAGTGACTTGGATCTTATAGGCGAGGCTACACATGGCAAGGACACAGGGTCATCACCTTCTGCAGACTCCTTATAGACTGCTGTTTTGAATAATGATAGAGTCCAGGACACAGGCCTGTCTCTTAGTTATCTGGCATTTGGACACTGGGATGATTAAAACTTGTATATAGGGCTCTGAAAGTGAATGCACAAGGGCTTTGAGTCTAGATGTAATTGGCCATTCACAGGTGAATCGGCCCATTTCTAGGTGAAAAATAACACGCAGAACAAAACACAAAACAAAGAAAACTTTTGCCACATTTGTTATAAGACTTGTTCCTAAGCCGAATGCCAGGGCTCTCAGATGATTTTCTTGGGCAGGAGTCTGGGAATTAGCAGGTCTCCTGGGAAGATTTTTTATAGTAAAGAGTTTGGATCACAAGCTAGGATCAGGAGTGTTTGCTTTGGAAGGATGGATCTGGCAGCTGTAACCCTGTATGTACCCCATGTTACCTCTTATATCCCAGCCTTCTCACTGGGAAACTGGATAGAATAATAGCCCCCCTGTCCTGCACTGTAAATGAACATTAAATGAGATAATGTATGTAACATATCTAGAGTGCTACATACAATTATATATGTAAATATACAATTGCTTATCATAACCTTAGACATTCATGAGCTTTGAAATATTTTTAAGAAGAGTATTGAAGAAAAACAAATGCTGTCTGGGTAAGTTTGTCAAGACATCATAGCCCTGACATGAATACCAAGCCTAGGCCAAATGGCTGGTGCTGGATATCAGGTAGACTATGAGTCAACACAAAATGCTTGACATCAGATAAGCAGGAAACTTAAAAGAAAACAGTGATGTAACCTGTTATAAATATATCCCTAGCAGAATGCTTCTTTTGTATGATTTTGGATAAATATGACCTTGGATTGGAAGTAAGTTTCTTGCCTTAGCCCTTTAACGTTGTCAGGAAGCCTGTGCAGGTCAGTTTGTATGTATCTGCAGCCTGTGTATCTGTGCCTGTTTGAATGCAGCTCATGTATGCCAGCATTTGCTTTGTGCCTGCCAGGATCTGACTGCTTAGCAGCTCATGTGCTGGTAAATAGAATATTTACTTGTCTATTACTCTGAAAATTATTCCCAACATCCTGAGCACACTTGACCCTTCTCCGTTCCTGGCATCAGAACTTGGACATTACAAGGGGTAGTATAAAAAAATTAAGTATTTTAAAACGCTTCATATATTGTGATGTTTCATCAGATTTGGAGAAATGCAAATAGTATCCAAATAAATATGATTCTCACTGGTGTTTATCAGGCACTGATCAGCATGGCCATGAGTATCCCTACTTCCATTCTATTCCATCTAAATTTCAATAAGACACTGGCTGGGGGAGGAGTATATGTGTATCTTCCTTTTAAAAGCTTCTGATAGTACATGTTTTATAAGGTAAAAGGCTTAATCTTCATTCCATCAGGAGGGAATTAACTAGCATCAGCCTGAAAACTTAGACACTAAAGAGAATTTATTGGCATCCCTATGATCTATTTTCATCTCTTTGTCATAGTGAAAGAAAAATTGCCTGATATATGTTAATGGTCTCCAAGAAAATGTCCTTTTCCATTTACAAGAAAATTAAATTGTTTTATCTTCTCATAGGATAGGGCCTCGCTGACAATTGAAAAAAGCTGATAGCCTCTTAAAATTAAATTTCTAGATTTTCTGAGATAAATTTTAAAAATATAATTGTATACTGCAAATGTGTGCAAGTGTGATAGATATGTTTAATTTTTAAAAGTAGTTATCATAATCAAATTAATTGTTATGGTCATAATCTCATATATTTGCCTTTCATTTTTGTGTTGAAAACATTTTCATATACTGTTAACAAAAATTAATTTTAGATGACCCCCCTTCCATGGACTCCACAATAGGTTTCACAGCCCTGGCATCTGTACTGGAGGCCAGAGTAGTCCTAGGGTCCCACAAAGCACATTTAAAGCATTCTTGACCTCCAGCTCCACATCCTGGTCTCCAACTTCAGGAGACTTCAGCTTTATTGAAGACCCCTAGCCACAAAACCCCAGAGGGGACACCTATTGTACCTAAAAACATGCTAGTCACCAGAACCCTTGACCATTTAGGCCAGAAGACAAGAGCGCAAAGAAAAACCAAGGAACAAAACAACCATCTAATAAGGACAAACACAGGAACCAACACCTAGTCCTGTAATCATCCCAAATCCAGATGCCTAAATGCCAGTGGAAAAACACAATCAACATCAGAAAAGGCAACACGTCATCACCAGAGCCAAGCTACCCTACAAAGGCAAGACCTGAACAATGCAACACAGTGGAAGCAATAAGAAAATGACTTAAAATTACATTTTGATGATGATAGAAGCCCTTAGAGAGGATATGAACAAACCCCTTAAAGAAATTGAGAGAAAGAAAAACAAAAAAGAGAAGACATTAATAAATTCCAGAGGGGAAAAAATGCCAAGGGGCGGGGAAGCAAACAAAGAAACACGCAGATAAAAGAAACAGTTCAAAAGCCAAAAATGGAAATAGAAGCATTAAAGAAAACACAGAGGGAATCCTGGAAATGGATAATCAAACAGGAACTACAAATGTCAGCATCAGCAACACAATGCAAGAGATGGAAGAGAGAGTCTCAGGCATTGGAAACATGATAGAGGAAATAGACTCATCAGTTAAAGAAAATGTTAAATCTAAAAAATTCCTAGCACAAACCATCCAGAAAATCTGGCACACTATGCAAAGACCAAACATAGGAATAATAGAGCCAAAAAGTGGGTGTGTGGGGGGTTGTTGCTGTTGTTTAAAGAATAATAGGGACAGTGGAAGGAGAAGAAATCTAGCTCAAAAACCCAGAGAATATATTTAACAAACTCATAGAAGAAAACATTTCTGAACCTAAATAAGGACATGCCTATAAAGGTACAAGAAACTTACAGAACACAAATAGATTGGATCAGAAAAGAAAATCTCCTCCACGGACTATTATACCCAGCAACTGTCAATCAGCATAAATGGAGAAAATGAGATATTTCATTACAAAGTAAAATTTAAACAATATAAATCCACAAATCCAGCCCTTTAGAAGTATTGGAAGGATAACTCCAACCCCAGGAAGTTAACTACCCTTTTATACTTTTTGTTCTGCTATACAAGGCATTATCTGGTTTACATCTCTTTTGCTGAACTATAATTTTGCTTTACTAGAATGTAATTGATAAGACATGAGTATACTTTTGTGTGCTAATTTTATTGTAGTATCCACTGAATAAGATAAAGAAAAAGTTATTGCCTTCCCATCTAATTGGTTAGATTAGGAAGAAATTTTAATAGAAACTTTTTTATATCCATAGTTCAGAAACAGAAATACCTCCAGTTACCTTAACCATTGAAATAAGGAAAATAGATGATATTTGATTTTAAAATTGGCTCTAAACTCACATAGTTGATAAAATGCAAAAGAAACTTAAAAAAAACCAAACAAGTCTTATTTACTATCTTATTTGTCATAGCTTACAAAATTGAAAAATTTAGATTGCATACTTTAAAAGTGTTTAAAATGCTTTTCAAAGGTGAGTTCGTTTTTAATGTCTCCACGGATATACATCCTGGGAGTGTCTTTGAGACTGTACCACTTTCTGATATCGAATTTCCTCTTCTTAAGAAAATACAAAAGTTTTTGCAAATACAGAACAGTGCCTGGACTACGGTGGGTGTTCACAGAGTGCTTTATACACACTTTATAATGTTCTGATTTCCTCGGTGTTTATCTTCACTGATCATCTAGTGCCTTTAGGTGTCCATTTTACATATGCCAATGACCACAGCAACCTGAATACATACCGCACACCTAACAGCCATTGTCTACGGGCTATGCAAAGGCAGAAGCCTGAGGGATTTTGTAGTGTTTATTTCATTATTGTTCCCAGAACCCACCTATGAGAAATAGCCACGACAGTCCCATCATCACACCCATGTCACCACTGGCTTTTCACCATTTACAGATCAATGACTCGGGGATGTCTTCCAAACTGGCTTTTCGTGCACCCACCACAGTCAGAGTTAGGCATTTCATGTCAAATATTAAGCTGGAAAATTCTTCTCTAAAATTGCTTATGTGGAGATCAACAATCTGACAATCCATGTGTCAGTAATATTATAAACATCTTCCTCTAACACAGAAACTCCAGATGGCTTCACCATCCTTAGTTTATTCCTTTTGTTAAGCAACATTAAGTAACCTTCCCTATCCAAAACACCAACTGTGACAAACTTTGAAAGGTTGAGAACTGCTCCATAGACTTTTGTACCCTGAATTAGTAACAACACCTGTGTTGTGATCTGTGTGACCAGCTGTAGCCAATTAGAACTGAATTACATCGACTATGATCACTGCATCTCAGTCACTTCCGACTGCCAGCATATAGGTGTTCTATGTCCTTGTCCTTGTTTAATTTGTAAAATTCAGTAATCAACCACCTGTGCCTCTAGGCTTAAACTTTAAAAGACATGCATGTAAAGATAATAAATATTCAAAATATTGAAGTAATTCTAAAATATTTACCCTATGACAGTTTAGTTATTTTAAAGAGAAATAACACAGCGGACTCCCAGATTATTATTATTTTTTACATTTCATGCCAGTAACTATTTGAGTTTTATAGTTCCCAATTTTCCCTCACTTACCCAAGAAAATTATATATGAATTTTAAACAAAATAACACATTATGTATCAAATCTATGTGGAATAGATCCCCACACATTTATCATTCTTTGTCCTGTAACAGAGTTTTTCTGTGTAGCACAGACTGGCTTTAAATTCCAAATGCTCCTACATAAGCCTTGATAGTGCTGGAATTAAACATGTCACTACACACAGCTTCTTCCTTCCACCTTTCTCCTTCCCTCTTCATGATCATCAGTACTATAACAAATTCTCCTTATTTGCGTGAGAGCTCATTCTGTGCTATGGCACAGTGGGTTTTCAACAAACACTTGTGAACTTCCCAAGAACTTTGTGGGACAGTTGTTAAGCAAAGCCACAATGGAACATTAAAATTATATAAACCACAAGTGTAGTAGGTACTAAGAAACAACTTTTATATTATCTATACTTGAGATTACTTGCAAGAGTCACTGTCAAGACTCTGGGTAACTCTCCCCAAACCTGCATCTAGTGACATATGCTAAGAACTGCAAAGTGTCCACGGCAGAACAGTCACAGTCCATAAGTCAGCAAATTCCACAAACTGGGATTTGTGGAATCCACCACAAATTCCACCGTGCACCAGGACAGTTGTTACATCTTATTTGTGACAAGACATTTAAACAAAAATCATAGGCTTTGTAGCAGTGACATAGAACCAGCCACAAGAGCTCCTAAGCTAAAGCAATTTAACAAAATACAAAACAAATAACATAGCTTCTATTATGAAATATATATTGACGAGTTCTTGTTAGTGTAAATAATTAGATAAATTAATAGGTAAGGTAAAACGTAAAAGCCTTGCCTGCTGAGGTTTCCCAATTAAATTATAGAGTCATTTCTTACCGTTACAATGATGAATCAGGAGTCTCTGTTCCTAAGTGCTGCAAGGACCCAGTGTCTATGCTCTAAAGATAGAAGACTGTATTTGGGACTTCTAACCATGGTTTAGTAAAAACATGCATATAATAAGGAAATTTACCTGACTTATTTGAGCTATATCAATATTTTATGTTAAAGGGACTTCAGGTAAAAGGAACATTTACGCTAGTTTCAAACAAAATTAATCCTAATTAAAGCTTCCATTAAGCTAAATTCTCTGGGCTTTGAGACACAAATGTTAATTGTGTCCTTTAAGACAATGTTTTTAAGTGTTTTTTTTCTTTTTAACAATTTAAGACAGACTTAATGCAATTAAAACTCACCAGGAACTGGGCTGGAGAGATGACTCAGCTTTTAAAAGCACTGCCTGCTCTTTCAGAGGGCCTGGGTTCAATTCCCAGCATCCACATGACAGCTCACAAACAGTTATAACTCCAGCCCCAGGGGATCTAACACCTTTTCCTGGCCTAAATAGGCACTGTATGGAGATTATGAAAGCATACAAACAGATAAAGCACACATGCACATAAAATAAGAAAATATTAAAGAAAAATATCACCAATGACTTTCTTATTGCTAAATTCAGTAAATAAAATAATGGCACAGTCCTTTTTCTTGATTGCTCACATTAGTACTTGGTGGTACTATTTTGTTTTGTTTCCTAAAATGCTCAGAGCCACAGTATCATTTGGAATTTATACTTTTTTGTTTAGGTTTCTGTCATCGTTACATTTTATAGTTGTGTTCCTTAACATATATTCAGACAGTTCTTACCACCCTCTTCCTCTTTGTCTCACTGTGTGACCAATGCTGAAATTCATATTTTTCAATGTGATCTGACCAATAGTCTCAGGGATTATTTACTTAGACTTGAGCTAGTACTACAACTATGAATATTAAATATTCAATGAGGCTGACATGTTAATATTAGAAGCCAGGAAATATCAGAAGTTATTGATAAAGATCAGAGCATAACCTCTGATATATCGATCAATGAGACTAAGATGAACAAAATGTAAGCCAATTTAGTTAAGTACACCAGGGAGAAGACCAAAATTAACTCAGAAATGACAGAGGCGACAGTACAGTTGCTAATATAGGAGCCTAGCATAGCATAAAAAAAAGTGCTACAGACAACAACATACCAACACATTAGATAAGCTAGGAAAAAAAGGGGTAAATTGTTGATGCAAAACCTCCCAAGACAGAATCACAGAATCACAATGAAGTAGAAAATCTGAACAGACCAATAATAAATAAAAATAATAAGCCAGTATTCATAGCAAAAGGCTGGGCCCGTAAGGGCTTTGTGCTTGGATTCCTCCAAACAATTAAGACAAAATTATAATAATCCTGTTTCTTAAACTTCTTTAAAAGAAACAGAAGAAGGAATCTGTTATTAGTTGCCTTCCTACTGATCTGATAAAAACACCAAGGTTTAGAGCAACATTAACTCTGAGAGTAAGCGTGAATATTTAGACAGCAGTTTGACAGCATGATCATGTGGTAAATTAACAATAGTAAGTTCCCCACAGGGTCTTTTGTCTCTCTAGTCATGGGCTTTTGTCCATATTTATAGTACCAGTTATGAAATCCCTCCCGTTTAGCAGGCCTCATCTCCAATTAGAATGCAGTTGTTTACCCTATAACCATTATGCCAATACTGAGCCAAGGACTACCTCTTGTCAGTGGGTCATTACAGTGGCATGCAGAGTCTACTGTTGAATAAGACAATTGATGTCTTTTATCCTCCAGCAGCCTGTATTGCACTGCTGGCTCTACAAAAGCTAGGCATCAGGGAGAGAGTTTCCTGGTCAGGTTGATATTTATTTCTCTATGCTTTATATTCAAAATAAGAAGTAGTTTCCACAATAGGAAATATTGCCATCTGTGCTGGTTAGTTTTATGTCAACTTGACACAAGCTAGAGTCACTGGAAAAAAGGGAACATCAATTAGAAAATGCCTCTGTGAGGTAACCTGACCCAGAAAGACATTCCTGTTCCCTGAACATGACAGGATATTGCCAATGGTACTGGATACCCTCCACAACTTGATAACAGTTCTGCTTTTTAAAATAGCTTAAAAACTAGTGGACTTCCATAAAATCTACTCATATATTCCTAGATTTTAATCTATACCCCACTTCTAATCTCTCTATGCCCACTTAATCTTTCAATATCAAACTCCCCCCCCTTTCCCTTTTATTCTGTGTTCTACTATCAACACTAACTAGATTTCACCTTCTTGTTGTCCAAGCTATTGTTCTATTGCTGCCAACAGATGCCATGGCAAAGGCAACTAATAGAAGAAAACATTTAATTGGGAGACTGTATATAGCATAAGAGGGCTAGTTCATTATCATCATAGTAGGGACTCTTGTGGCAGGTGCTAGAGAAGTGGCTAATAGCTTCCTAATAGATTCACCGGCAGCAGCCAAGAGAGAACAGGCCTGGTTTTCAAACCCTGAAAGCTTTCTTATTCAAACCACCTTATCCAGATCAGAAGATTTCCATGTAGTTTTCACTCCCCTTCATTTTGGTTCAGCATTCTGCTCCTCTCCCACTCCCCTACATTCAATTCCAAAAGAAGAATCTTTAACTTCAGGCTTTAATTAAAAAATATCAAGGTATCAACATCCACAGCTTTCTCCAATTGTTTTCTCATAGCAAATGTGACACCTAATCTCTTTTTTTTTTTTTTTTTTTTAAAATCAACTTGCTGTACCTTGGAAGTGGAGTCTGAGGAAACTTCAATTGAATTTTCTCCATGAACTGGCCTATGGAAGGCAATTGTGTCACCCTTCTTCCTTCCTTCCTTCCTTCCTTCCTTCCTTCCTTCCTTCCTTCCTTCCTTCCTTCCTTCCTTCTTTCCTTCCCTTTTTCTTTCTTTCTTTCTTTCTTTCTTTCTTTCTTTCTTTCTTTCTTTCTTCTTTTTTGAATTTTTGAGACAGGGTTTCTCTATGGCTTTGGAGAGTGTCCTGGAACTAGCTCTGTAGACCCGGCTGGTCTCAAACTCACAGAGATCTACCTGCCTCTGCCTCCCAAGTGTTAGGATTAAAGTTGTGTGCCACCAGCACCCAGCTTATGTGTCATGTTTTCTTAATTGCAAATTAGTTCAAGAGAATCCAATCCACTATAGGCAATATGTGGGCTTGAACTCTTTAGAAATGGTAACTGAAAGAAGCCTGGGAGCAAGCAAGTAAGCAACATTTCTCCATATTTTCTGCCTCATGTTCTTGCCGTGTCATCATCCCTTACTGATGGCTGTAGCAGGTAAGGTGAAATAAACCTTTTCTTCTTCCCAATTTGCATTGGATGCTGGTGTTTATCTCAGTAATAGAGAGTAAGCACATTGAGACTGCCGAGAAAGCCTGACTCTCAGAGGATGGGTGTGTTACAATCTTGGAAAATCTCATTTTTAAGATACATGGAAAAGGTATGGAACCATGTCCTGGCTGTGTCACCAGGAGAAAAGTAAGGCTTTTCTGCCTTTAACACACCTCACTAATTACCCATCCTAAGAAGTAATGAATATTCAGAAAATCTAAAGATAGATGGCAAGGTCTTGCCATGAAAACTGTTACCATTCAATCTCCCCAATTATATCTTATACTGGAATTGTGATTATCCCATCAAAGGTCAGAAGAGCCCAATTCTCTGCCCATTTTCAAGTCTTAAAATAGGTATCTGCATTATTAAAGCAAATTTAAATTTGAGGAGTCTGATAAAACCCATTGATTGCCATCATCTGTGCATATGCTCAAAAAGCCCAAATACTCCACAGGAAATCTGCACAACAGATTCTCATTCACTGTTCTACCTCCAGTACAGCACTGGAGGTTTTTAGGAAGCCCATCTGTTTTTCATGGCTGTATAAAAATGCAAGCTGTTTTCACTGCTGCCTTAAAAGCCATTAACTTCACCCTCATCTTGCAAATATCCATTCTTCCTCCACTGTTTTAGCTCCTTTTAGCTCCCATGGCTTCTGATATGAAATGCTCTGTTTCCCAGAGCAAGAATAGTGGAGAGTCTTAGTCAATTTCACTTTCTCACTGGGTTCTCTGAATCTGAATCCATATGCAATTACAGTACCATAATACAACTTACATGCATGCCTCTTCATGATATTCAGACAATATCTACAGAGGAGACGGAATGATATGTGTACTCCTGTCTTTAGCATCTTGTACAATTCCTGCTTTAATATGGGTGCTCAATAGACTGGTCCTAGATGCATGAGAGGTCCTGGCACAGAAAGTGGTGTAACTTAGTTAAATTGCGCATCAAGAGCATCTATATTAAATATATTATTAGAAGTACACCTAAGTTTGCACACGCATTTTCCAATATAATTGTTTACCACCTCTTTTAACAGTTCCATAATCTTTAGAATGCCACCCCTAAATAAAGGACCAAGTGACTGTTTCCTCTGGATGGAGAAACAAAAATGTGTATGCTGGTGCTTTCTCAAAATAGACAATATTCTCTCCTCCTCCTTTCCCCATCTTTCCCTCTTGTCTTTCTTTTTACTGTTGCAAACAATGATCAATCAATTAAAGTTAAGAACAATTCCTTTTATGTATTTTTTATGTCTCTTTATTGAAAATGCTACTTCAGAGATAGAGGTGTAGCCCACAATGTGCTAACTACATGGGCTGATTCTCTGATTTCAATGTAATAATTGTTCTGATATCAGATGAGATCAGGTGCATGCTGGGTGGTATAAGCATAGATTCCATTTAATAAGTCTATAACAAAGCCTAGTGATGACTCTTTAACTGACTTTGGCTGTTGCTTGAAATGCTGCCACATATGACTTTATCTGTCTGAGCTGAGGTCTGTTAAATTATAGCACCATTGCCTTTGTAGAACCAAACCTTCCCATGACCCCCAAGTCCTATAATACATTGATCAGATTTCATCCAATGGTCTTCTCTATTACAGAATATCATATAAAAAGGAGACACAAAGAACTCAGCTTTTCTCAGCAGAACATGCTTTCACTAATCAGTGGTCAGTATACTTACATTGTTGAGGAGCCAGTTAGCTCTATTAACCAAAGGACAGTTTCATTATTTTCAAATTTCCACAGCTATGAATGCTCCTACTCATAGATTTTTCTGTGAATATAAATCTCCTTTCACTTGAATACATCCCTGGAGGCATGGGTAGAGAGTTTAGTATTTATTTAATTTGCAGGTTGTCAAACTGTTTTTCGTTTGCCAAACACATCAGCAATGCTGGGCAATTCTAGTTACACAAATTGGCTTATCAGGGAATTTATTATGCTGGTTTTACTGTACTTAGTCTAATTTGGGCACAATGGTGTGCATCACCGAGTTTAATATGTGTTCCCTTAGTGTTTAACATTACACATCTTCCTTGCTAGTGCTTATTTGCCACCCTTATTTTGTCTATTCACAAGCTTGCCAAAATTTCAGTTAGTTACTTATTGAGAATTTGATAATTGTTTGCATTTATGTTTCTACATTTACTTTTTTTTTCAATTACAGGCTTTTAAAACATTTTTCCACATTCAGTGGCTTGAATGGTCATTTTCCAAACTGTTTTTAAAAGAGTATATTATATCCACAAACTAATTTTTTGCTTCATTTTTTTTTCATTTGAGAAATATACACCAATGATCCATGGGAAAAAGCTAATTATTTCCACAAGTGAATGTGTAATATCCAACACAATCTGTTAAGTTTTTTTTTTTTTTGGTTGAACTAGCTTTGCCCTTAGTTACAGTGATTCTTGTCTTTGCTCTTTATTCATTACCAACCTTCATCTGTCTAAATAGTACAGGAAAGTTCTTAATTATAAGATCTTTATCCAGAAAACCTGTCTATGACTAAGCATGACCTGAATGGGACAAGAATAGATATGCTGAAATGGACAGGGAAATAACTGCACAGCCTTAACCTTACACAAAGAACTAATTGACTAAGAAATGCTGAGGAATGGATCTGTGCATTCATACAGGCTTCCTGTGCCTTTCTTGAGCTTGTTTCCTTTTTTGTTTTGTCTTATTCTGATATGTTTGTTTTATTACATTTCCTTTTATTTTAATATTATTACTAAGATGTCTGTGTTTCAAGGAGAAAGAGAATGGGGGGTAGATCCAGATGGGATGTAGGTAGGGCTGATCTGGGAAGAGTAGAAGGAGGAGAAACCATATTCAGAAAATATTATATGAAGAAATCTATTTCCAATAAAAAGTAAAATTCTATTTTCAATAAAAATTATAAATACTAATTTTTAAAATGTTACTGTTTTGTATCTCCTATTGATGGTATTTCATCTTTCTGAATGGTTAGATGTTTAGTAGATGGCCTCCAGAACCTTGAGAAAAAAATATTCCTGCACTATAAGGGCAAAGTCAAGAAACAATTTGTATTTCAAAGATGCAGCAGGAAGAATTTACAACTGCGAGTGTTTTACAGGGAGCAAACCATCTAAAGTTTAGACAAGTCAAGAAAAATAATATGAAACTAGACTGTACTTACAAAATATCTTAGTTATGTTGTTGAGAAACCAATGGTATGAAATCCTATTAGTTACTATTTTATAACAGTATTTTTAGCTAAACGTGGCTAATATAAATTAACCCTCACTTTAAATTTACTAAATCATATAAAAGTTGCCTAACAACTGATATTCTATCTGTGCTGTTTTTTATTGGGTTACCTAACCCTATGAATCTGAAAAGCTGTGTGCATATAAATATTCAATAATTAAAGTCATATTTAACATTAAAAAGTTGCTGAGAGTAGGATGCTGTGGAATATTATTTTAAAATGCATTACATTTGTTTATGCTGCAGAATATTTGTTTAATGATGCACAGGTGTGTTGCATTATTTTACATTACTTTCGTTTAATTCTGTGAAGCTGTGTTACTTTGTCTGCCTAAAACACCTGATTGGTTTAATGAAGAGCTGAATGGCCAATAGCTAGGCAGGAGAGAGATAGGCAGGGCTTTCAGGCAGAGAGAATAAATGAAAGAAGAAGAGGAGTGAGAAAAGGGGAAGGAGAGGAAGATGCCAGGGGCCAGCCACCAAGCCACACAGTCAAAGGGAGTAAAAAGGAAAGTAAGATATATAGAATAGAGAGGTAAAAAGCCCAGTGGCAAAAGATAGATGAGATAATTTAAGAAAATATGGCTAGAAATAAGCCAAGCTAAGGATGAGCATTCATAAGGAGGAATAAGTCTCTGTGTTTTTAGTTGGGAGTTGGGTGGTGGGCCCCTAAAGAGCAAAAATGAACAAACAAACAACAACAACAACAACAAAAATACAGTGGGAGAAATAGTCTTCTTCAAGAAATAGCACACCAATTGTTATCTCATAACAAATGATCAATCCTAAGAATGTGCCAGGGAGTGGCATTATTTGGAAAGAGCAGGTTGTATTTAGAAATATATGTATATATACATTTAAGATTTAACAACAATCAAAAGAACAAGAGGGCTATATGGATAAATTTACAAGGAAGGGAAAATAATGTAGTTATAATCTCAAAAATTGAAAGAAAAAATAATCTACAAAAAATAAAGCTGGTCTAATTCCTTCCAGTGAAATAATTTTATCTTCCCTGGGTTTGCAAAGCTTCTGGTGACAAGTGTCATTAATATTCATTGTATTATTATCATTTGCATATATAATTATGTTATTTACTAGGTAAGCAATCAGTAAGTGATTGGTAACAGAATAAATGAAACTATGAAAAGCAATAGCTTGGGATAGCACTGGTATTAACTCAATTTCACAGGTGGGTAAACATCCACAGAGGTGATAAAAAACCAAAGCATTTGTTGTGATGGCCTTTGGTTTATCTTTTGTCACTTTATTGTGGTCATATTTTGACTTCAGTATTGTTTTAAAGTTGGAAGAATATGCAAACCTGGCATAATCATCCTTGATTCTCAGTCTGTGCTTTTTTTTTTTTTTTTTTTTGACTGATTGTCTCACCCAGGGACATTGTCACAGCGGTAAGTAATCCCAGGCATATAACAGGGAAAAATTCAAATGATTCCTTTTTAAATTAATGTTTACTAATTAATATGTTAACATCCCTCTATGAAACTCATGGCAGCTACAGAAATGAGTAGATATATACCTACTTAATAAGTATGCATTTATAGAAAGATAGAAACATAAAATACTTTAAGTCTATTTAAGATTCATTTATCTGAGAGGACAGAGAAGGTTATGAAGAGTGCAGAATATCTCACTGAGTTTGGTTGACGATCAAAAATATCTAATGTAACGTGTGCATATATGCATATTGATACACTTTGTCTTCTCTCTCTGTGTAACCAGTTTTACATAACTTTTGCTAGTGAGCTGTTTTTGGAGAAGTACCAAATACATTGAGTGTATGCCTATCAAGCATGTTTATTCATTCTGCCTACTCCCTACCACCTTATTATTTATCAGGCCTAAATAGAAATCTTGCTAAATGTAGTAAAAAAAAGTCTTTAACATAACAAGATAATTTTATTTGAAATTAATATGAATCAAAGGCATCAACCTTGTTTACTCCATTCAGCTGTAGTCACCTAGCTTAACATTTTATACAAAGGAAAAAACAACTGCCTCATGATCCCAAAAGATTTAAATATTTTAAATTGCATTGAAGTACATCCTGAGGGGAAAACAATCTGTTGGAATATTGGCAAGAGTACCCTCCATCAATAGTAACTGTCAGTAATTGTCTTCAGCATAATTCACTTTGTATAACATTTTCAATGAACTTAGTAAAATAAAAACAATAACAAGGTGTTCAAGGAGGCTTTTCATTGTGTGACTAAACCAAGGCTTTCAAGAACACTGAACAATTATAGCTTTTTGAATATTGTATGTTATCAAATACACTTAAAAACTATCCTAAAATATTATTAACATATTAGTTAATGTTCCAAAGTTGTAAAACACTGTACAAAAGACTTTTCCCCACAGCATTTATTTTTCATTATGACCTCTGTATATAAATTGATAGCCAAATTCTGTCATCCAGTATCAAATACCCATATGTTTATTTTCCTCAACAATCAAAAGAATCAGGAAAATATCAATAAAATATAAAATAACAAAATTTGAAAATTGAGCAAGTCTATTTTTATATATGCATGTTTTAAAATCAAACTCTCCATTTTGTAATAGTTTTAGACTTATAAGAAGATTCTAAAAGTAATGTAACAAAGGTCTACACACACTCCAGTTTGTTTCCCTTTATGGTAACATCTTCTATAACCATATTATATGTCCAAATCAAAGGTTTTCATTTGTACCCTGAGAGTAATTTAAGAGATATTTGTTGTGGAATATTATTTTAAGATGTGTTACATTTGTTTATGCTATGGGACATTTGTGTTATTAATGCAGAGATGTGCTGCTTTCTTTTATGTTGCCTTTGTTTAACTCAGTGGAACTATGTTACTCTGCCTGTCTACAACATCTGATTGGTCTAATAAAGTGCAGAATGGTCAGTCGTCAGGTAGTAGAAAGGATAGGTGGGGCTGGCAGTCAGAGAAACTAAATGATTTCCAAGAAATCTTGGAAGATCTAGGAGTAAGAGACAAAGGAGGAGAGAATGATGCAAGAGAACAACCACCCAGCTACATAGTCATCAATGGAGTAAGTCAGAAAGTCTGATAGCTGGGAAACCAGTATAGGACTGACCCAGATTCCTTGAATGTGGGTGTTAGTTGGGAGGACCGGGAAGTCTATGGGGCCTCTGGTAGTGGATCAGTATTTATCCCTAGTATACAAATGGGCTTTGGGAGCCTCTTCCATATGGTGGGATACTCCCTCAGCCTAGATACATGGGGGAGGGCCTGGGCCCTGTTCCAAATGATATGACAGACTTTGAAGACTCCCCATGGAAGGCCTCACCCTCCCTGAGAAGCAGAAAGGGAATGGAATGGGTGTTGCTGGGGGGAACAGGGGAGGGCAGGAGGGTGCAGGAACTGGGATTGACATGTAAAAGAAGCTTTTTTCAAATTTAAATAAAAAATTACATATTAAAAAAAGAAAAACACTTAAAAAATAAGAAATAGAAAAAGTGAAATTCCCAAAGGCAAAATATAGATGGAATAATTTAAGTTAAAAAAATCTGGCTACAAATAAGCCAACCTAAGTCTGGGCATTCATAAGAAAGAAATAGACTTCATGTGTAATTTATTTGGAAGCAAAAGATCAAAGAGCCAAAGAATAAATGCTTAAATGTTGACAGTTTGGCATGGCATTCAATCTACACTCAAGACCAACTCCAGGCTCCCATGCTGTGCCTTCTTTCACATCTCCTTGATGTTCTCTGGTTAGTAACAATCTCTCACATAGTTGCATTTGGTATACTCAACAGTTCTAAAGTTATGTTTAGATGAGCTTGGCAGTTGTAGAATCAGCATTGTAGATTGTATCTTTACTTGGGTTTGTAGGATATATTTCTATTATTTGACTGGCTTGTGACATTTTTATAAGAATATCAAACATCTAAAGTGTCCTTCTCAAGCCTCATAGCAAATACATGATGTATCTGTTATCATATTGGTCTTTTGGATAAAGAAATTTTTGGTCTACATCATGAAGAATCTTTTCCTCTCTCATAATCAAGTTGTTAGAAACAATCTACTACTGTTAACTTGAATATATTTGAAATATAACCACCACAAATAACCAAAGAACCTCACGAATATTGGATAGATAAAATTATTATATAGGATGGACTAACATAAATTCATTAGTTAAGTGTCTTCATATTGCATGTTATTTTCATATATTTTATGAAAATTGTGTCAATTTAAATCCAAGATGTGCTTATTTAATCAGGTGAAACACATTAATATGCAGCTCAAATTCCATCAGAACTTCAAGGGACACTATGAGCAAACTGGAGCCAATGATTACATGTGTGACTAATGATGATCATTTATTGCTATATAATGATAAATTATAGTTGTCCATGAGCATTGAATTATAGCTAACCAAATAGGTGTCCTTCCTTAATCAAGAAATATGAGAAAACCCAATGAGAAAGCTTCTAGGATGTTTTAATTCTTAGTCTCCTTGATAATTGCCATGCTATAAATATAGTATTATAACACAATCTAATGTTTTATTACATGAAATAATTGTGCACTAGGCAGAAGAGTTCTGATCAGCATACACTGGTTTAAAGTAGGAAGTGTTGCCTTTAGATTATCATGAGATTAAAAATATACATGGTGGTCAAACCTATTGAGTTTACAGTGTACATTTTTTTTTTCTGCAAAATATTATGTCTTCTCATTACAAGGACGCCTAAGGTCAAGTTCATGTAATATGACCTCATTGAAAAGATGGAATCATTAGACATTGCTATGTTAAAGTTAAAGCCCTTCTTTTTATTTAGGCAGAAAAGAGGAGATGATGGGAGATGTCATTCTGTATATATGTTTCTCTTATTGGTTAATAGGGAAGCAAGATAGGTGGGACTAGGACATGTGGAGAATTCTGGGAAATGTAGGACAGAGTTGCAATGTAGAAATACATATATTAGTAATATGTGTTAATAATTAAGACAGAGCTAGCCAATAAAAACCCTAGTCACTAGCCAGCAGTTTCATAATTAATACAACGCCTCTGTGTGTTATTTGGTGCTGATGTGGCTGTGGGACCAGGCTGGAGGGAAAGTGCTCATGCTCATAACAGGCACATCTTCTGTTGTTCCTGTGCTGAGAAAACACACCAACTATAGTGAAGATAGCTCATTACAGAGATCTGAAGGTAGGGAGTTACAACTGAAATGTGTCATGGTAATTTCAGATGTGATCAAGCAAATTTTCAATACCATGACCCTCTCCCTAGTAATCATCTGACAAAGTATCAACAGACATAAAGACATCTATCTCTTTCAGGGACATCTCCATTCCATACAGCTTGACCATGTGGAACCCTCCCTCCTCAGAAGAGAATCCCCTTTGTGTAGTGATTTCATTTAAGGATTGGCATTATGTTTTGTAGATTGCATAAATGCTGGCATTAACATCCATTGAATACTTTTTAATAGCTTAAGCTCATTAGTATTGTAAAACCTATGTAGACCTTCCCCCATGATAAAATTTGTACATCTAATTAACTCCTCATAGAATCTTAGATCAATGAGCCATTAAAAAAAATCCTTGTTTTAAATGTTACTTATGCTGGAGGGCATAGATCTGCCAGATACAATGTGTGTTCTCCAAGCATAGGCCTAATCATGAAACACCCCTTTGGGCCCTTTTGCTCTGTTTGCTGAAACTGAAGAATATTTTTAAAATCTTTACTAAGACAATTTTTTAAGTGAATGGGATATAATGAAAGTTGAATTAACACTACAGAGGACATTTCCAACAGTGCTGCTCTTGAAGATCCTATTTCCATCCTTAGGCAAATCTACCATTGAGTATTGGTCTTTAAATAAATTCTGGTGAGACAGGCTCAATTTTTCTTATGTTTTATTTAAATACTTTGATGATAGCACTTAATGCCATTTCTCAAATTTAATGGTGAAATATGCTACATATGTCAGGAAAATTTAAACTCACTAACTTCATGTTACTGTATAATATGAAAAATAAAAGATCCAGAGACTGATATTGGGGTTCAAACTTCAAGCTGAAGTTCAGAAAAGCAAAGTAGCAGGCCACTAGCTCTTACCAGCACTTCAGGTTGCTGCCTTTCCTCAGAGTGGGTGGAGAATCCTGAGACATCTTATCCTCGATGTGGTTGGAGAATGAATGCTTGATACTGGCTTTGCTCCTGTCTTACATACCTCCCTAATGCTGGGATTAAAGGTATGTGATCCCAGGTGCTGAGATCATCTTTGTGTGAGCTGTTTCTCTTTAGGACAGGATCAATCTTGAATATATCTGGGTGGCCTTTGACTCCCAGAGATCTGTCTCCCTCTTAATCCTGAGTCCTAGGACTAATGGTGTGCACCACCACCTCCTAGCTTCTGGTTGCTAGAATTAAAGGTGTGTGCCCGGCTTCTATGACTTGTGGCTGACTTTGCTTTCTGAATCCTTGGGCAAGCTTTAATAAATCATAAATATTACTATATTACTATACTAATAATATAGATATATACATATATGTATGTATACATGTACCCTTGTGCATGCATACATATACACACACACAAACACACAAACTCATGCCCACATGTATTTTACAGGAGAGGTGCTCAGTTAAAAAAAATAAAAAGAAGATTTTATGCTGGGGAAACCCATAGAAAAATTTGACCTTAGCATGTGGAAGTTCTGGAGCCCAGTCTGACAGCTGGGGAACCAGCATAGAACTGAACCAGGCTCTTGAACATGGGTGTCATTTGGGGGGCTTTTGTAGTCTATGGGGCCTCTGGCAGTGAAGCCAGTATTTATCCCCAATGCACTAATGGACTTTGGGAGCCCCTTCCCTATGGAGGGATACTCTCTGAGCCTAGATGTATAAGGGAGGGCCTAGGTGTGATGTGACAGATTTTGATGATCCCAGGAAGCCTCACCCTTCCTGGGGAGTGGATTGGGGATGCAATAGGGGATTAGTGGAGGGCATGGGATGATGGGAGGGAGAGGGAACTGAGATTGGTATATAAAATAAGATTGTTTTTAATTTAAATAGAGATTTATAAAAAAAAAATCTACCTGTACCAATCACTATATATTATCTGACTATGCATATTTTGTTACTTGTTTTGCATAGATATTAAAGTTTGAAACTATAAAAAAGATTTTATAATGTGGAAGAAAGAGCAGCTTCTAAACTCATTGAGTGAACAAGTCAGAGAAAAGAAGGCAATTCCGAAATTGTTGTCTGTGGATATCAGACTGTTATAGATACCTCAGTCGACGCAATCTGTCTCCATAAGAAGGGATTTAAGTGATGTAATGCCTCCTAGACAAAAATCACCATCTACAAAACTCCAAGGGACCCTAGTGCTGATACCTGTCTGTGTTCTGCTCAAAGTTACACCAAGAGTGTTTGTTTGTTTGTTTTTCCCCAGACTCTAAGAGCCTCCATGCCACACACAGCATCTGACTCCATTTTAAGTACAGAGGTAACATGCCTACAACTTGGTAGGCATGTAAATAAACACTTCTATCTGTCCATCACTACCCACAAAACATAGACTGGTAAATACTTATTTCTAATGCAGAGAAAACACTGCCATGCAAATTTATCAAAGTAAATTGAGCACAAGGGTGTGTTATATCAATCATACCAGCAAAACCAGACCTGAGAACTTTTTGAGTGCCTTGAACCATGGAAGGGTTTAGTGCCTTCACCTAGACCCCATAAAGACAAGGATATGCAACATTGTGATAGCACTGGCTTCCACATTGGTTGGTCTGACCACCTGATATGTGCACATGACTGAGCAGCACAGAGCTCTCAACTCTCCTAGAAGTGTCAGCTCAGCTCTGTACCCACTGATGTCATGGCTGATTTAAGTTGCCATCCATCAGTCTACCACTTGCCTATCTATACTCAGCTCTGTGTTCTCCATTTATCGGCTCCCAACCCTCACTTCTGTAGCTAGACTTGAACCAGAGGCTCAGCTCAAGCTTTGACCTGGGTGCTTGTCTCTGTAGCAGTGTTTGCAGTAGTCCTCCAACAGGGTGCATTACCATACGCCCACAGAGGTTCTCTTTGTATTCTTATTGGCTATCTGAGCCCCTCAGGTTTGGCTTCTTTGTAATGCCTTAAAATCTGCTTCTGCCAATTAGAACATTTGTATTCATTCTTTAATCTGCAAATGCACAGATATGCTTCCTGTGTGGCATGTCATATGACACCTGAGAATTAACATTAGCCACCAAGTTTGGAATAGATGAACCTGGATTTGCCTCAGCCAGCTATCAAGGAAAGCAGGATGACTTGACGAATTCTAGCCAAGAAAACTGACACAGCTTGTGAATTTATGTTGTTCAACACATTCTGACATTGTAGAAAGATACAAATATGTCTCTTTCTGATGTAGCATCTTCACCACACCTAGTGATGCCTGTAGCTTGGAGCCCTGCCTTCTCTTTTCATTACTCAGCAAGCAGTTTTGGAAACTTTCAGTTGGCTCAGCTAATTGCTTTTCATTCTAACCAAAAGTTTACTTCCTTGGGCACTAGATGACATCTTTTAATAACAAACAGGAAGCCTGGCAAGAAACAAGTGATTGTTATTTCTTGCTCTGGGCCATAGCTTAGGTACCAGGTTTTACAATCACCTTCGCAAGGTTAATTAAGACTTCAGCTCTCAGGACTTCAAAGTAAACTAACTTAAAGTTACTAATGTTAACTTAGTATTGGTGATTCTTCATGAAACTGGTTTTAAAACACTGGTAAGTATTTCCTCTTGATTAAAAACAACAAAGAACACCCCACATGACCCCTTAGTATGTTATCTATGGTATTATTCCCTTACATACATTCATTTATGTAAAAAAAAACTTTCACAATCTCTGTATGTCATCATATAACTTTAACCATATTTATATTACTCTAAAAATTGCCATCTTTGTGTTGGATTGAAGATGAGTAAGAGGAAACACATCTGGAAATATATTGGTAAGTAGCTTAGAAGTAAACTTGTTAACTCAGGGGACATCTTTGCATCATCATTCCTTAGATCAGACTAAACTCGTAGCACAGACAAGGCCTTCATGCCTCTTCATAAGTATAATGTGAATCATTCCTGCTCTCATTTCATTTTAAACATGCAAGATGTCAAGATGCCCATTTTTAGGGAATTTTACAATTTTTCCCTTCTCTCAACTGTTTGGACTACATCTTCCAATTTACTCTCAGACAGCAGTGGGTGAAGAAAGAGAAGAACTGGGAGATAGATACGGCCCTTAGCTTAGTAAATGACAAAGTGGTTTGTTGTCAAGTCAGTACATTAAAGGAGAGTGGAGAGAAAGCACCAGGGGAAGAGCAGGAGAAACAAGCAGGGGCAGGTGGAGACTGCAGCCAGTTACCCAGGTTCTAACCAAGAACCAAAGCTAATGCTGTCCTGATGTTGTGAAAGGAGGGCTCTTCAGTAGACTAACAATGGCGGTTTGTGCCAAGTCCTGACTGCTAAACAGAGTGGTGAGTTCTCTGAAAGGAAAAATGTTTTATAATTTGAGCAGGAGTCGTATCTTGATAATCGTGGCTATTGGGACTCAGAAAACAAGTCCCAGTGCTGGCCTCTTGGCACGCTGAATGCTTTGAATTAAGTAAGAACCAAGGTCTTTCTGAACTTCCGCAGCCTTTCTGGCTCTAGTTTCTTTTTCTCCCCAAAATTTTGTAGGTAGAAGATATATATATATATATATATATATATATATATATATATATATATATATATGTATTCCCTCTATTTTTTTAGAGTTCCTCTAGCAAAGGATACCTGCAGTTTATAATTTGGAAACCATTGTAGGAGTGTAAAGCTAAGAGAAAGTTTGATTGTATACTAAAATAAACGCATAGCTTCAAGGCACCCATAAAATAAGCCTTGCTTCCTTCATAAAAACCAAAGTCAAACAAAACCACTATATTGCTTTAACCTTCAAGGAGGGGGAAGTATGGTCTTTTCTGTTGTTCAGAAGTAGTTGTGGATGGTATTTACCTTATTCTTCCTGAGAGGAAATGACTGGAATTAAAATGACATGATCATGGTGTCTCCTGTGGTGAAGTCAGAGGGAATGTGAAGAAAAAGGAACAGAGAGGAGAGGAGGGAGCAGAAACTGCAACCAGGATGTATAATAAATAAATTTATTTAAAAATATTTTTAATAAAATATGATATGTAAAAGTTAAAAATAATTAAAATGACACAGAAAATAGAGCAAACATTCCCAAAAGCAAAGACTCAAGAAGAAATGCATAGATAAGCACAAAAATCAGCCTCCGGCTTTGCGATGACCATTCAAAAGTTGACGTACCCTTAAATAGAAAGAAGTTTTAGGGCAGAAACAGATCCAGAAGCATTTGGAGATGGGAGTTACTCAGTTGTTCACTCCTTGGGTGTTTACTTTCTTAGCTGTGAACTCATGGATGAGGAGTTGGGATAAATAGAAACCCTTTCACCTTATTCTGTTATGCTTGCTTTGTTTTTCTGGGAAAGAAATCCTGCTGTGCAGCCCAGGCTGTCCTTGAACACATAATCTCCCTGGTGTGGCCTTCCATGTACTGGAATCACAAGCATCTGCCACAGAATCTGGCTTCATGATATTTTTGGCATTATATACAGGTGGTATATGTAGCCAGTGCAAGTGCTCACTTACAGCGGACTACTTTTGGAACTGCTACCAACAAACGCAATTATGTCCCTCCCCTTTTCTGTACTTGGTAGCTCGGACAAAGCCTTGGAGAAATACGTTTCTAGTTGCGGTTTAGAGTTAAATTTTAGAACTATGTACTGAACAGGTATGGTATGTCATATAATAGAATGTTTGAAAGAAGCTTCTCTTTTTTGTATCAAGCAGCAACAGATGTGAAACAGAATGCCTGAATGAATAGGAGAAAATGAAGTATCAGGGCAGCAGTCATTCCAATGTGTGACATAGACTAGAATTTGCAAACTGGAAAGCGCTGGACTTGGTCCTATTGTAGCTGCATCACTGAAGTCTAGTTAACACATCTCTACTAGTCAATGCTGAGTTGAATTTTCCTCAAGTATCCCCCTTTTAATTTTTTTAAAATAAAGCTTTGCTCATCTCCATCACCATCTTTATCAAACATGCTTTTAGCCTTCAAAACTGAGAATAGAATTTTAGTATCTGTCTAGTTTTAAAGCTTATTTGATATTCAGGACTTTTAAATAAAACATAGCTCTTTAAAATATGACAAAAATCTGTCTTTGACATTTTGAAGATTTTACTGTGTCCATGTCCTTTTCAAAATAATTACCCTTTAAAAAAATGTCTCACTGAGGGGAGAGATAGATTCTTGTATAACAGACCCTGTGTTTAGCGGAGAAAACTTGGAATCTTCATTTGGATGACACAACACTAAAAGGAAAGGCTGCAGCAAGCAAGAATTTCTGAGTTGCAAGGAAAACATGTAGTCTGAGATGCACTACATGACTCTTCATTTTATTATTTTATTATTGCTCTGGGGACATAAAAAAAGTCCCTGATTACCAAATGGAAAAAGAAGTACAGTCAGAGCCCTGTTCTTCAAAGGAAGAAAGATAGGAGAAAGGAGCAGTTGCTTTCCTGTGGACAACTCATGTCTGGTACTAGCACTCACTCTCTAAAGCACAATTTCATGGTGGCCAGTGTGGCTGTGTACCAAGGCACCAGTTGGCAGGACACAAACTGAAGGCTAGGAAAACTAAAATTAGAGTACTGTGGAAATTTATCTCATTTAGGCCATCTTCCAAAAAAAAAAAAAAAAAGAAAGAAAGAAAGAAAAAATAGAACAAGCAGTTTAGTATGCTTGATATTCTCTTTTCCAAACGTTTCTTTTGAGTAAGAACAGTTTGGTTAAGGAGTACTATAGACTAAATATTTATGCTCCCTTACAAACCCATGCATTACTACCATTACTACCTTGCTCTTAACGTAGAGATGATTAGAGATGGTGCCTTCAGGAAGTGAAGAGGCTTGAGGATGAAGCCTCATGGGCCAAGTGAGCCTTTGTGAAAGAGACATGCACTGAGATAGGAAGTAAGTGCAAACTCACAGGAACCCCCCCCTTTAAATTAAATGCATTCACATTGCATTTGTGTTTCACGCAATGGGCTCATATCTAAAGTTTTTATAAACCATGGCTACAGAAGACTTTTATGATAGAGGAGCAGGCATAAGCTTGGAGCATCCCCAGCTAGAATCTTGTCTTTGTTATGTTTTACCAGCATCTCTGTTTCTAACTTCTTTCTCCAGCAAAGTCTCTTTTCTGAATGCTGTGACTATCTAGACATAGTGGCTTGGGCCTAGAATCTCAGTACACTACTGTTCCTGCATGACCTTCAAGTCTAAGAGAAGCAGAAGGCTAAGAGATAGGGCATCGTCTGGGTCAAGGGTGATCTTAAAATTTACAGGTAAAAATTTGAAATGGAAATTGGGTGGTCACAGTGATCTGGTCACTTATTCTACAAAATAATATAAGTATTTATCTGTTATAAGGTTTTTTCTTTCTGAGCTAGCATATTTTGACAGTAGTAGTAAAAAAAAACTACAAACACGTTTCATATAAAAATAAGATAGTACTTTTGTTTCTCAGTAATGCTGATTTTATGTCTTAACTTAAACTATTTACAGACATATATCATCCACCAAAGACACAACAGGGAGAATGTTGACAGTACAACATCCAGAGACACAGTCTTGTTTAAAAGGCTTTACAATTTAGAGTGTTTTTTATTTACTGTAGATCTTTGATTAAAAACAGTGAGTGATCATGGAAATTACAGAAGTTAATTTAAGGTCACTTTATAAACATAACTTTATTTCATATTAAATAGTCATTTGTCTATACTAATTTTCCTCATGACTGTAGCTTTCCTTGTATAAGAAAAAAAAAAAAAAAAAAAAAAAAAAAAAAACAGGCTAACTATGCACCAGCAAAATGGGATTGATTACTTATGCTCACTCATGTCAGTATCCTCAACTGTTTGAAGTAGTTACTTATAGTAATGATTTAATTGTTTTCACCCAGTAAATGAGAGATAAAAGAACTTCTAAATGTTAGTTCTACTAAAATAACATTATCAGAAAACACAGAGAGATATTGAGAGAGAGAAAGAAAGAGATAGGGATAGAGAGAGACAAAGAGAGATGGAGATAGAGAGAGACACAGAGAGAAAATAGACTTCAGAATGGTTCTTAATAAAATATGACAAATCAAAACAGTGCTTAATCCATTCATGTGTTGAAGGGCAGAGGTTAAGTCCCTGATTTTGCAATGTCTAGCAATGCTTCATTGAGCACACAAGTTTAGGTGCCAGCAAACTGATTTCCCTTGGGTCATACTCATTTCTTTTATATTATACTCACTATGAATTGTTGCTAGAGCACAAGGTATTTCTCTTTTCTCTAAGTATAATTTCTTACATTCTCCCAATAGTATACAAGCATGACCTTTTCCACACATCTTCCTGGGCTGAAAGTACTATTACAGATCATTTAATGTGGTATAGAATGGAATTTAGAGATTTAATAAGATCAACAGTATATTTCTGAAAGAATTTAATCTGTGGTATCAAAGATAAACTATATCAGAGTCAAATAAGGAGGAATATTTTATTCAAATCAACTGCAGCAAAGTTTAAGAGACCGACCTCATCTCCTACTGGAGGAAAAGATGAGGATGTTTTTAAACATTGTAGTGAATTAGGGGCAAAGGACTACAGGATCCTGATAGGGAGCCATTTGTGTTCATCATTTGATACTTTCCAAAGTTGTGTGAATACTATCCACCCATATTGGAAGACAGGGAACTATTTTTCTTGATAATACATTTCAAAGATATAACTACTGGGTCCCATTGGGGGTGTAAAGCTGCAAATAAATGGATACATTTGTATCTCAGAAGGGAAGAGAAAGAAATTACACTGTAACTTTGTCTCTCTTGTTTTTGAGGATATTATACAAACATTTAATATATTATACTCAATTTTTTTAAATTTCCTATTCTCTTCCCTCCTCCTCCCACCGAGCCTCTTTCTCCCAACAAGCTGCCTCCCTGATTTAATATCTTTCTGATTTGGGTGAAACCCACTTAGTTCAAGTTGAGCAAGCATGGATGGGAGTGTCACTCATTGACTACAGCATTGAAGAAACTGATTACCATCCCCAGTAGACTTTAACTGCCAATGGTTCCTCAGGAGGGGATCAAGCCTCATGAACCTTTTACCCATCCATGGCAGATGCCTGTCATGTTCCAGAGATGACCATAACTGTTAGGAGTTCATGATGTATCAGTTCTGTCCTGTACAGAAGATAGCATTTCACGACATGCTCCTCTTTTCCCCATTCTTTCTGTCCCCTTTTCAAGTGATGTTCCCCAACCTTTGGAGAACATGATATGGATGTCTTGTTTAGTGGGGAACATGCATAGCTCTTTTTGAACCTCTGTATTACTCACTGACCATGGCAAAAAAAAGTGTCTCTAGATAAGGTTGAGTATAAAACTAATCTGTGGCTCTACACACAGATGTTTTGAAGAGAGTTTAGTTGCTTTTGCATTAAAATAAATCGTAAGAGTAAATGCAGAAGGAGGTTTGGGAACATAACCATTTATCAAAATAACAGAAGTAGCTTTCCTGCTGGAGCTTATGACATGCCTGGTCATGGGATTTTGACCAGGTTTGTTACCAGACATGAATTCTCTCCTGTGAGGTGCTCAGATCTGAGCAGAAGTTGATTACTAAATACCACAATGTCAACTACATACTAATGGACACATCTTGCCTAGAATGTTTGCATACAGGGTCCACAGCTGGGTAAGATCAATGCAACCGAAGCTTGTTTCAAGTAAATACTCTGAAAAAGTGGTGATCAGGGACTTATAATCAGGAATGGGTTTGTAAGTTGTAGTGAAGCCTAAGGGAATCACAGACCACGTTAATCAGTTCATTGGTCAGCATCCCTGTATACTTGACTGATTTAGAAAAAATAAGGAAAATTCAGCTTTTTGTGGCTTCTATTTGCTTTTTCTCTTAGTTGAGGTAGTTTATTCTTTCACTGTGGTGTGTGTGTGTGTGTGTGTGTGTGTGTGTGTGTGTGTGTGTGTGCGTATTTGCACATGCTGCTGCATGGAAGGCCAGAGGTTTATGTTAGAATGTTCTTCTCGATTGCTTTTCCACCTTATTTTTTGAGACAAAGTCTCTCATCAACTCCAAGCTGGTCACTTCAGTTGGACTTATTGGCCAGCAAACCCCAGGGATCTGTCTGTCTCTGTCACCTAGCATTAGGGATATAGGCAAATGGTTTTATGCCCAGATATTTTTTTTAAAATTTAGTCTGCAGGTCCTTGAACTCAAGTCTAAGTGCTTGCAAGCACTTTACCAAGAGGGTGGACTTCTGAGCCTTGAAGCAGCTTATTATTATCTATCAGGATTGAATTCCAATGGCACTGAGTCACCATTCCACCCCATCTTAAAACTTTAAGCTTCAATTTGTTTTTGTTTATTTTAACTTAATTGTATATGTAGAGGTTTTGTGGTCACACACACACACACACACACACACACACAACACACACACACACACACACACACACACACACACATACACACACACACCATTCCAAATGCATGCAGTGCCTTTGGAAGCCATAAAGGACAGGAAGTCCTTTGTAGTGGTTAGCTGACAAGTGAGTGCTAGGAATCAAACTTAGGTCCTCTGGAAGAGAAAGTAGCTGATGCTCATAACAAAATCACAGATGGTAGAATAACTCAGACAATTGCACACTTCACCAACTATTTTGTTTGTGTATATATGCTTTTATTAAGGAAAGTAGTTATTGAGTCTATCACTTAGCATCCACTATGGCAGGTGTCAGTAACTGGTAAACATAATAGTACCTAACAATTAAGTAGCTAATAATAGTAGCTAATGAGTAAGTCCTGTTGTTACTAGGAAAGTTTAAATACATTAGTTTTCTTTAACTCTTTTAATGTTCAATGATTTTATGAAATGAATACTATTGTTATTCTTACTGTTTGCAAATTGACACAGTAAGAAAAGTTAAATAACATATCCACAATAACATAAAATAATGAAGCCAGAATGTTTGAACTACTCAATACTTTAACTTCTTGAACAATTTCTAGTCAATTAGACATGGTAGTTGGTTTTGCCCAAAGAGAGACAAAGAAACATTAATCAAGTAACAACAGTTTAAGCATTTCATTATACAGTATTACAATGGTCAGAATATTGAGGAGAGATCATGATGAATGTGATATATGGGGGAACCAAAAGAGAAATAGAAAGTATGTGAAGGCAAAGTGACTGGGATACAGAGAACCAGGGGGTGGTACAGTATGTAGGCAGACAGGAAAGCTGTTTCGAGGGTTAGGAGTTAATCAATATGCTATTCTAAGCCCAGCCCTCTCACACTACGTTTGTGTGACTCTGGGAGTGATTTACATTTTCTGAGTTTTTATTTTAAAAGTAAGAGTAATGCAATAATCTACCTAAATTCTGAAACAGATAAATGAGCTGTTGGATGCATGCCACTTAGTAAGTAGCACATGTATATATAGATAAAGTTTAGTTACTATCATGATTATCTTAAAGGCTAAAAAATTTAGAACAGGTTTTCTCACTGAGTCTACTTCTCACTTGATTTAATGTTCTACACTTTGTGGACTTATATATAGAACAATATATTCGATAAACTGTACAGCCATCTTCAGCAAAATTTGAACTCAAAATGTTTATGAAATCATATGAGGGGCTGGAGAGAAGATGACTCAGTGGTTTAGAGCATTTATTGCTCTTCTAGAGGAGACAGCTTCTGTTCCTCTCACCCAGTTAGCCTCTAAGAACCATCTGTAACTCCAATTCTAGAGGATCAAAGGCCCACTTATTGCTTCCACTTCATGCACATTATACACAAAGCAGATAAACACTCATACACGTAAAATAAAAGTAAATAATTTTCTAAGACAATGAAATGAAAAAAAATGTGGCAGTTATCAGACACACACACACACACACACACACACACACACACACACACAGAGAGAGAGAGAGAGAGAGAGAGAGAGAGAGAGAGAGAGAGAGAGAGAGAGAGAGAGAGTCATAACCACTGCCTGAATACATGTGCACAGACCCCTCCCAGACAGCCTTCCTTATACTTCAGTGAGACTGACATAGTCCAGGCTACATGAAATATTCCCCATTACACATTCTGTTGAAAAACTAAATCACTGTCCTCACTACATCTAAGTTATTAAAACAACCAAGGAAAAGTAGACAAATGAATGCATTTCTAAATTTAGCCTCAGTAATTTCTGAGCGCTGTGGCATGGGTTCTAAGATATGCCATGGTCAGTGAGATGGACTGGTCAGGGCTACGGACTGTCACATCAGGTGACGGGTTTCTTACTTACACAGATGAAAATAGTTAGGGGATTTGCTTTAAAAATCAGTGGGGATATAATCTTCACTTATTTTGTTCTTTGTGACTAGAAAACAGAAGTGTTTCACTTTCCTTCTTTGTAATGAGGAGGAAGACAGCAATTAAGTTAGATTCACCTCAAAGAGACAAATGGGATGAGATGGTTCAGCTCCAGAGGTGGCAGAGCCAACTTGTAGACTCCAGATTGATGGATCTTTGTGAATGGAGTTTCTGTGGAGCTTAACCACTTAACAAGGGTACTATCAGGAATGCTTAATAAGGGTACTATAAGGAATGCCTTGGAAAGCCTTCCTGATGGGTGATCAGTTGAAAGGAAGGCAAGAGCCTGCTTGAGGAGGTGAGCAAAGAGCTTGAGGAAATAGGATATGTTTGTGAAGGGAGCATGCTAGCCAATGAGGAACCTGAAAACGTTCCATAACATGGTTTTCCCAGGGCTGTATCATTAAAAGTACTTTGGCAAAAGTCCTACTGTTTCCAGATCCCTGCCATAATACAGGCTGGGCTATTGATGAGACTGATGCCATATGGAAGTTATTTCATCTGACAAGCCACCAAAAGTCTGAATGAAAAGAAAGACCACATGGCAATCATGTCTCATCCCATGTGCATTCTAATTAACAGAGCTTTGCATGTCCAAGCCCTTCAGAAAGCTGCTGGGAAAGACTGCATGTGAGTGAGGCTTGTTCTCCCTTCTCCATCAACAACTGAAACTCTGTTTCAGGAGATGCTTGTTCACAGCTGCATGCACCTTTAGTTGCCAAGCCAGTCCTCATGAAGAATAGATAGCAAAGCTAAGAACATAGCCCTGAGCTCTTCAGAAACACCTCCAGAAATTCATGAAAGCAACTCTAAATAAGTACCTAGTATAAGGAAATGACATAGTTTGAAGGAAAAGGAAACTGCCATATATTTTATCAAGGGTAAAGCTGTTTCTGATCAATGTGTTTTCAAAAACATCCGACTGTTATGTTTAGCTTATCAAATTATCTATGAACTAACCAAATCAGCATTTTGATATAGCCATTAACAGTGGGGTAATGGAATACACATGTGCAGATTTTAAGAACTACTTGCTTAGCCAAACATTTTTCAAAGATAATCTTTGCAGACATATTATTCTGTTGCTGATGCTCGATGTCCCATTAAACTGCAGATAATGGTTCTAAATCTTGAAGACTTAAACTATATTCTTCCTCAAATGTGTGCTTACTGATGGATTGAAATTTAAATCAGAGTAATTCATCACTTTTGCAAATTAAATGACTTCCCCCTTCCTCTCACACAATGAGCCTGTTAATCGAATGGTGTTGTAGTCTAATGATCCCTCTCGAAAGAACTATAGGGACAATTCTATTCTCATACCCTGTTAGTGCTTAGGAAATTTAATTAATTTACAGTATTCATAGAAATGATCTGTAAAATGATGAGGGAAAGCATACCCTCCTTGGCCAGTGTGATTGGCTATTCTATTCAAAAGATCATTTTACTAATCTCAATACTATTATTAAAAAAAGTGTCTTGCAAACCACTATCATGACTCAATACAGCTTGATGCTTTTGTCTGCTATTACTGAAAATATTAATATCTTTTGGCAACAGTTTTTCAAATAGTGTTGTGACTTCAGGAGCCCCTCATCGATGCTGGTGTTTTTGACTGGCGTGTGTTGCACATGTAGTCCATGTTGCTGTGAGTTCATCTGTGCAATTGCACTTTCATGTTCTCCAAATGTTATGGACATGCAGACTTTGGCTTTCACAATATGTCTCCTCTTCTGTGATAAACTCTGAGACTTCAGGATGGGGGATGTTGACACCTTCTGGGGGATGGAAAGTAAGTTTTCTTCAGAGATGAGACCCTGAGAGGCTACCCATGTCTGTCTTAGTTACATGGTCCCAAGTGCACACCCAGGCACCAAATGAAACTCAGTGGGTATTAAATTGAGGCAGTGTTGAGAGTAAGCAAAATATGCCATTCTTAATAGTTCTTTCCTTGGAAGAAGAGCATGGAATTAGGTGGGGGATGGACTCTTTCAACCTCTGAAAAACTGACAATGTTAATATAATTTTCATTTTGTCAGAAAATGATTAAAGACATGAAAAAGAAAACAAAAGAAGAATAGAGCACATACAGTTGGAAGGAGGAAGAGGTAGGAGGTAGGAGGAAGAGGTAGGAGGAAGAGGTAGGAGGAAGAGAAGGATGTGAAGGGAAGGGGTGGATTTGATCAAAACACTATATATATGTATGAATATCAAACCAATTTTTAAGTGATAGTATCACAGAAGTTAAAAAATGTGTATCAGCTGATGAATAAATAATAAAAATGGGCTATATAATGTGGAATTTTATTCAGCTATAAAAAAATGAAATTTGTAAGTAAACTGATGAGGCTCAATAACATTACTCTGGGGAAAGTCACCTAGATGCTGAGAGGCAAACACCACATTCTCACTCATGTGTGGATCTCAACACTGAATCTTTATGTTTTATTTCTGTGTTTAATTTGGAGTACCTGTGGTTCAGAAAAGTAAAAATGGGCCATTGGTGGGAGGGGGTGAAAGATATTAAGGGAAGAGGTGGAAGACAAAGCAAAGAGAAGAAGCTTGGGGAAAGGATAAGTAATTCTAAAGGTGTTTGCAAAACCCATATAGAAATCTACTATTTTATGTATTCATATAAAAGAAATAAATTGGAGTTAGCCCATATAAGGGATTGTGTTTACCCCCAAAGCAAAAACTATAATCAGAATATATTGTATGATAAAGTAAATGTATTTTTAATAGGAGTAACGAAGCACAATGCTAGGTCTAGATGCCTCTCCTCAAGCTGTTGGTTATGGGTATCCTAGAGGCTCATAACATAATGAAGTCTATTGCTATTGCTCTTCTCTGCTCACCAGAATTTGATGGTAGGACTCTACTGCTGAAGACACTCTGCTGCTCGTCACAAAGTTTGGAAAGGTGCTATGTAGGCTGCTAAAGGAAATAAATAAAAGCTATCAACAGTCTTCTTTATGAACTCTGTGAACTGCAATAATGACGCATGTAGCAAGATATGTACATGGGTAACAGTGGCATGAAAGTTATGGGATAACCAACTGCTTTTTTATTGGATTCAAGGTTGGCTCCACAGAAGAAAATACATGACAGTTACAAATCTGGCCTTAAACCCATGGTGGAGGAGCTCACAGGCCCAAAGATTTAGTCTAACATTATTAGTTTGTTAAATGAACATAATATAAAAATGCTCTCTAAATCCATCTACCTTCAGATTAGTGTCACCATCAGATCTCATCAGAGAGAGTTCTTTGTGCAGTGGATTGTGGTTAACACAGAAATCTACAACTGGTCCAAGTATAGACAATAAGTCCCTGTGGAATGTTTAGCCACACACACACATGTGATATATACATCACCCCAACCATCCAAGGCTCAAGGACCATGAAAGGACAAGAGTCTGAAAGATTGTAAGAGCCAGAAGTCAGGGAGGACTAGAATAAAACACTGTCTTCTAGACTGGACAGGACTGTGTATTCATGAGCTCACAGTAGCTATGGTTACTCAGCCAAGACCTGTAGAAGAATAAGGCAATCAATATTCTAGCATGGGGAGTAATCAGCCTCATGGTGACTTTTTGGGGAGGATGTAATTCCTGGTAGGTCAGCATGTACTAATGCATGGGCCTGTGCCAATGAGCACAGGGGCAGCAGAAATTCAAGTCAATGGGTTATTAAGACTTTTAATTTACTTATAAAGGTGATAACTATGTATATACACAAACAGATAAAATAAGATATTTTTTCTGTGAATAAAATTAATAATTAAAAGAAGAAAGAAAGGAGCAAACTAAATTCTTTGAAGGTAATTTGTTGTTTCTCTTTCTGGTAATTTAAGGAAACGAAACTCCAGTGTCAATGGAATTCTCTCTGAATTAAGGCATCCAGGACACTTTTACCTTTGCTACTATTTGGTAGTAGCATGCATCCTTGAACTGTCTTTTGAGAGAAGGCTTCATTGAAGAGGTGAAATGTAGTCCTCATTCTCATTATAAGAAAAGGGCATTTAAGGTAGCCTTCCAATATTGCTTAGATTATTAGTTGGGGTCATCCTTGTGGATCTTTGGACATTTACATAGTGCCAGATTTCTCCTTAAACCTATAATGGCTCCCTCTATTAAGGTATTTCTTTTCTTGCTCTCCTCTATTCTTCCAGAGACTCAGTCTTCATGATCCTTCATGTTCTCCTCCTCCTTCCTCTTCTCGCCCTCTTTCCCTCCATCCCTCCCCATACTCCCCCTGTTACCAGTTTGCTCAGGAGATCTTGTCCCTTTCCCCTTCTCTGGGGGACCATGTGTGTCTATCTCACTTAGGGTCCTCCTCATTTCCTAGCTTCTCTGGAGGTGTGGATTATAGGCTGGTGATACTTTGCACTATGTGTAATATGATGACTACCTTAAATGCCAACCTAGAGCCTTCCTTCATCCAGTAGCTGATGGAAGCAGAAGCAGACACTTAAAGTTAAACACTGAGTCATACTCTTAGAATCCAGTTATAGAGAGGAAGGATTAATGAGCAAAGAGGTCAAGATCAGGCTAGAGAAACTCACAGAAACAGCTGACCTTAACAAGGGAGAGCTCATGGGTCCCAGTCTAATAGCTGGGAAACCAGCATAGGACCGACCCAGACCCCCTGAACTTGGGTGTTAGGAGGACTGGGCAGTCTACGGGGCCTCTGGTAGTGGATCAGTATTTATCCTTAGTATACCAATGAACTTTGGGAGCCCATACCACAAGGATAGATACTCTCTCAACCTAGATACACAGGAAGGGCCTAGGCCCTCTGCCAAATGATGTGATAGACTTTGCAGATACCCCATTGAAGGCCCCACTCTCCCTGGGGAGTGGATAGGGGTGGAGAGGGGAGAGGAAACTGGGATTGATATGTAAAATAAACTTATTTCTGAATTGAATAAATATTTTTTAAATAAAAAAAGAAAGAAAAGGTGAAGTGTAGCTACTGGAGAGTAAAAAAAATCAACAAATATTTCAATTATTTAAAAATGAAGCTAGCCAAAAATTTTAAAAGCATCCTCACCCTTTGATGCTAATTGTTCATCAGCTGACTGCGTTCACCATGTATAAATACATACTAATAAGCAGAAATGAGATAGAAACTAACAGAGACAAAGTAAGAACAGGGATGTCAAAAATGAGTGAGCCAGGCAGCGGTGGTTCACGCCTTTAATCCCAGCACTCGGGAAGCAGAGCCTCATCTAGAAAAGCTAGTTCCAGGACAGTCTCCAAAGCTACACAGAGAAATCCTGTCTTAAAAAAAGTGCAGAGGAATGAAATGAGAGATTGCTTTTCACTGCTCAAGTGATTCCAAGTGATTCCAAGGGCATTTGCATCTCATCAAACTAAACTTTATTGTAAGACTTCTAATTTATAGGTGGAGGAAATTAAGTAAGAGAGAAATGCATGTCAGGAAACTTGCATGAATACTTGAGCAAGCTTCTGTCTATAGATCACTTTGATTAAATATTGAATGATTAAATATTGGGTCTTAGTTTCTTAGATTAATATTTTGACAGGGGAACATTTTCTGCAACTCTAAGTTTAATAAGCCCCTCCCTTCCTCAAGAGATTTGCAAAGGCAATTAGACATTTCTGTTATTTAGTTGTCTTGTCTCATAAAAATAAATCCCATCTAGGTATGTAGCGTGAATCCATTGGGTTACTGACCATAGGCCTTCGTGTTATACTGTCTGGTCCTCTTGTGAAGTATGTGCTGTCACCATCAGGGATACAAGTTCCTCTACAACATTTATAACATAAACCATTGATAACTGGATGTTATCTTCCTGCCTTACATATTTCCTATGTGTCTACAAAATCTGTAGCATCTCTGGGGTCCTCTCCATCAGGCTAGGGAGAGCACTCCACTATAAGGACTTCTCATATCTCACTCAGATGGCTTGGAGTCCTTATCCAGAGTTTGTTTAATTTGTCTGACATTGACTTGCAATCTCCTGTCCACCTACCAGTAGATTATAATAATAAATAATATTTGTTGAGCTTCTAATTCCATCTCCCAGGCCTGTAAGTTTCATCCAGTTAAATGCTTAGTATGCTTGAGCTGGCATTACCTTCTGTGATATTTATGTAGTCAAATCACCCCCCTTTTTTTTCTGAGATATAAAGTAGAGGCCATAAGTTTGGGTCTTCCTATCACTTACAATTTACTTATCCCATTCTCACTTATTTTTAGAATAATAAAATCCACCTACACAAGGAATGCTTCTTTTTAAACACCTTTCCTGCTATCTTTGAAATTTTTTGTTTGACCCCCTTTGACCCCCTTATGAGATACATCATAAGAGATGAGAGGAACAACCATTTTGCTTCTGAAAAGTCTGAAAATAATGGGTTCTTGGAACCACTGCCAAAGTGCTTTTCAAATAAACAGTGTGCTGAAGTAGAGGGACTTCAGCAGGAAGCAGCTACGTACCAAATGCCAGCACAGAAAACAGGCATCTCAGTCTAATTGTAGCTAAATTTGAACCCTACTGATGGCACCAGTGGTACCAGTGGCCTTTCATCTACAGCACAGATTGCTAGGTTTAATTTGTTCAAATGTGTTTGTGACATCTGGCTACAGAGGTGACAGAGGGACACACAGTCTCTGGGAGCATTAAAAATGGACAACAGTGTTCTCAGGCCTTCCAGTGGCCACCAGTTGAGCATCCTCAAGGAAATGTTTCTTGACACTAATTGTAAGGAAAACAGCAATAGTTGATTTTCAAAGTTTGACAAAAATGGAAAGACTTTTCTGTTTTCCAGGAAGAGAGAATTAGTGGATTCCTTGATCTTCATGTTTTAATGAAGTTTTATGAGAAGGTTAGGAGGGAGAGAAACTATGGATTGTGCCCAAAATAGGCTGCCAAGTCCTAAGCACATACACTGTATGTATCAGGGTGTACGGTTTCTCCAGGTGTGTATTGTTAATCTTGCTGTTTACTGATTCAGGTTTGCTTTTTACTCTAGTTTGGAAGTTATTCCTTTCAATTATTACATTAGAAGAAGTGAACACAAAGTCCCATCCATAACCAGTTCGCATCCAGTTCGCATCTGTCTCCTGCTGGGAAAAAGGAAAATCACTTTTCTGCACTGCAGTGTCATTGGGCATATTAACCACACTCCATGGAGGCCCCATACCCTTGAGCAGTTATTCAACACAAAAAGACTCCATGTTATAGCATGTATGTGGCTTTTATTTTGTTTTGGTAATTTTTATCTTACTGATTTTTTTTCAAAATTTGGTTTCAGTGTTTTAAATTTCTCTTATTTTTGTGATTCATTTTTGTTTTGTTTTTTTTTCCTGTTTGCTTGATTTTGAGAGAAAGATATTAGGTGGATAAGGAGGTAGGGACAATCTGGTAAAAGGAAAAGAATATGATCAAAATAAACCGTATGAAAGTAAAACTTTAATAAAAGTTTTAAGCATGTCCTCTTAAACATTATAATTTTAATATATTCAGTTTTGATATTGAGCTATCAATTTTCAAACTTCCAAACAATTCAATACAAATAAATACAACATATTGAAGTAAACTTACTATAACCAATCCTTATTTTGTCTATTTTTCTCTGTAAATGTTAACAAGAAAAGTATCAGAAAAGAAGCCACCACAGCAATTGGCAGACATATTTAATTTTAGCTTTTAAAGTATTTTAAACACAAAAGGCACAAATCTGTGCCCTCAGTAAGTACCGTGTGACCAATAAATCACTTTTTAAAAGCTAAGTCACCGTATCCTCATGTCTTTCCCTCCATTCCTTCATTCTCGGTGTTTGTTGCTCCATTCTCTATGTGTAGTTGATAATGAATGATTCACTCAAGATGAGAGACTTCACAAATTGCAAGTCTTATAGCATCACATGCATACCTCCTTTGGGCACTTTATACAGTTAATATCTGTCTGAGAGCTTCCATATTTATCATGTAACATTGAAAATTAAAAAACAAAAACTTAGCTCTAGTCCTGTATTGATTAGAAACTATGAGATCAGCATTCATTTGTTGATGACAATTCATAGCTACTTAGTTCAGCTCACATTAGAAATACTTTGCAGAAACTGGAATGCTGGCTCAATACAGAGGGGCATGTACTCCCAACCTTTACAACCTAAGTTCAATTCCCAAGATCCACATGGTGGAAAGAAAGAATCAACTCTCACAGTTTCTCTTCTGACCTCCACACATAAACATGAGCTCCCTCCCCACCACTCCCCACCATCTCTCTCTCTCTCTCTCTCTCTCTTCTCTCTCTCTCTCTCTCTCTCTCTCTCTCTCTCTCTCTCTCACACACACACACACACACACTTCTTAAAGAAATATTATGTAAGATAATCACAAGTCTTGGCCCTGCCTTTTCCAGCAGCTCAACAGTTTAACTAGTGTTTAGCTGTTGCAGGTGCTGGCCATGAAGGTGATCACCCAGTTCAGCTTTCCTGTCAGTGTCTTATGCTTTGTTTTTAATACCATTTGGGTAGTAGTTCTGTGTGGTAAGGGGAGCCCATTAGAGAGAGAGAGAGAGAGAGAGAGAGAGAGAGAGAGAGAGAGAGAGAGAGACAGAGAGAGACAGAGACAGAGAGACAGAGAGACAGAGAGACAGAGAGAAAGAAGTAAATAGAACATGTCAAGATGCCACTACTAATTTCGTATGATGACTATTACTGTAATTTTTATTCAGACGTCTCAGAGGGCATCTAAATTCATTGGGTTTCACATAGGAGACTAATAAACAACATCATTAGACTTGGCAGAAAAATAAAACACTAAAATAACCAAAAATAGTACAAGCCAGAAGGGGACAAAAGGCTAACATTTTCTCACAAACATTTTTTTGGGGCGGGGAGGGGGGTGTCCTACAAAACATTCCAGATATTAGTCAGCATTGCAATGTTTGTCAGATATTTTTTCTTTTTGGATTCTTATGAATTCATCCAATAAACTCATACTTTAATAGTTTTAATGACACATGGTAACAGATAATGCTGCTAGCTGAAGTGGTTCCTAATGTCCTTGTTGCACCTCTTGGCACTCCATTTATAATTACCCAAGGAATTCTGAATACACAGTTGTGACTAAATTACTTTTCAGTTCTGTGGAATCAAACTTGGACATTTTGAAACTGAAGAATAATTGATATGGCCATGTCTTAACCTACCTTTCATTTCTACAGCAAAACACCTGACCCTAGATATCAACAAGGAAAGGAGGTTTATTTGCAGTAATAGTCACATTTCTAAAGACTGGAAACCCAAGTCAAATGGCTTTTGCTAAAGGCCTTTTGCTGCTCCATGCATGGCTCAAGAGCCCAAGGCAAAGGTCCACAGTGAGGTGACAGTAAGGGAAAGTTGAGACTCCTGAACTTGTTTGTAACAAACCAGTCCTAAAGTTGTCACCAACGTCAGCACTCCTATGAAGCAGTACTGGTTCCCTCCTAAGGGCTGAGCCTCCTGCCATCTGACCTCCCAGGCTCCACCTCAGTGAGGAAGGAAGCCTCTGCGTGAGTATTTTGGTGGGGGCAAATGATGGGAGATGTTATTCTGTATATATATTTCTCATACTGGTTAATAAAGCTCTGTGGCCAATGAGATAGCAAGATAGGTGGGGCTAGGAGACAAGGAGGAAAGAGGAAGTGGGAAGAGGAGTCGAGATGTAGCCCGGGGAGGAAGGAAGACACCCGCCGTGGCTTCCAATAAGACGACCACGTGGAAATACTTAGATAAGTAGAAATGGGTTAATAATTAAGGCAGAGATAGCCCATAAACAATAATGGTAATTGGCCAACAGGATTGTACCAAATACAGAGTCTCTGAGTGTTATTTGGGGCTCACGTGGCTGCGGGACCATGGCGGCAGGAAACCTGCTGTAACAGGCAAATCCTACCCAAACAATAGCAGGCAATGGATAGGGTGGGCCTATCTCTCCCACCCCTCATTTCCTTTGGATACACACTCAGGAGTGGGATTGCTGGATCATATGTATTTCTAGTTTTAAATTTAAACATCCATCCCTACTGTTTTTCATAATAACTGTACTAATTTATATTCAAACCAAAGTGTGCCCATTGCCCTTCAATCCCAATCTTCTCTGGTAATTGTTGTTTGTGTTTTCCATAGTAGCCATTGTTCCTGGAGTGAGTGAGGGTGTATCTAATTGAAGTTTTAATTTGCATTTCTCTTCTGATTAATGATGATGACCATTTTATCCATATACCCCTTGGTCATTTCTTTATATGTACACTCTTGGGGAGTGGGGAGAACGAGATCCATTGCTTAGATTTAATCAGATATTATTAGTTCCTTGTATGTGATGAATGCTTATTGCAGCAGTGTTCATAAAACCAAGAACTAGACACTTACACAGAGGAATTGGGTTAAAAATCATGTCCTATAAAGACAGTGAAATACTATTCTGCCACAAAACCAGTAACAGGATGAGTTCCTGAGACTTTCAACAGGGATAGAACTGTTCACCAGTTTCTCAACTATTCATTGGGGAGTAAAATTAAGTACTCATGTCTGTTACTTACTTACATTTATTTTTAGCTGTTTGAAATTAAAATATAATTGAACCATTTCTTTACTTAACTTTTCTCCTTTTAATACTTCTCATGCTCTTCTTTGTTCTCTCTCAAAATTATGGCCCCTTTTTATTGTTATTGTCTCTTTCTCTCATACACACATGCACATATGCAAAAATATATAAATAAAACCTGCTCTCAGTCCGTACAGTGTTACTTATATGTATATAATTTCAGGGCTCACCATTCGGTACTGGATAGACAATAAAGGGGCTCATCCTAGAGGTAGACTCTTTCTTCTGCTTTAGTTATTTCCTGGTTGCTCATGGTCCTATGTTTAGGCTTGGGGCCCCTGTGAGATGCCCTCCTCTAATATAAATGTGTGTTGGTGTTGTTCCACTTCAGGTCTTGGTTATGCAGTTACACAGCAGATTTCCTGATCCCCTGGCTCTTTAAGACTCTCCAGTGGCTCTTCTGCATTGTTTCCCCAATCCTATGCACAAGAGTTTCATTGTAGATGTATCCCCTGATGCAAATATTTTAAACTGTGTTACATTCTATACTGAGTACTTTCTTTGAAGAGTAACTGATCCATGTTTTTGGATAAGTAAATGTTAAAAGTAAAATGTATTTGAGGCATTGTATTGATGGAATGCAATGATGCCCTAAGAATGTCTGCTGTGGAATGAAGAGAAGCCACTTTGAAAGCATTTCCATTAACTAATTTGATATAAGGTGAGACTCAAAAGAAAAATAATAATTACAGCTAATTGAAACAAATTTAAATGCTCCTACATCTTAATGAAACCACATGGAAAAATTAAAATGAAGTGTATATTGCTTGCTTGTACTATGAAATGGGTCATTAAATATTCTAAAGAGATTCATCTGCCCTATCTGTCGGCAAAACCTCTAAAGAAAACTTAATATTATTAACACCATTGTAATTATTACTTTGCTTTACAGATGCTTTACCATACTATCAAGAACATGATTCATCTTTTCAGTCTCATAGCTTCTCCTGGAATCATCTGTTGTCTGCAGAGCAGCAGCCTGGAGTGTTGACATGCCTCCTGGGTTGTTTGACTCTTGCTGAATATTGATCACATGATTCTGTACTTATGGAACTCACCTTCCAAAAAATCCGAAATACTTGGAAATAAATCAAATGGCTTCTGGTTGCTTATGATTCTAGCTACTCATTAAAACAGTGGTCATTATAATATGCTAATATATAAGTAGCTAATAAGCTACTTGCAAGTTTCCAATATTGCTGACTGTTGACTCAGATATATATTAGTGCAGAATAGTGACTTATGCCAGACAAATTGAAAACTATGTGAAGAGATTTCTAATTAGAAAGAAATAAGGGAAACATCCTTTGCAATACCACAAATAGTATAAAATACCTTGGGGTAACTCTAACCAAGCAAGTAAAAGATTTGTATGATAGACTTTTAAGTCTCTGAAAACAGAAACTGAAGAAGATATCAGAAGATGGAAAGATCTCCTGTGTTCATGGATCAGAGGATTAACATAGTAAAAATAGCCATCCTACCAAAAGCAATCTGCAGATTCAATGCAATTCCCATCAAAATTCCCGCACAATCCCTGTGGCAAGAGCTACTGGGATTTGGGATGGGCCTTTCCATATCAAGGTAATGTCCTTCAAATTCCCTGCTCATGTGCTTCTAAATTATGGGAAATGGACTTAAAACTAACCACTACACCTTATAAAGGTTAATATTTCTACCCATAGACAATGGGTGTTCTTAGCGTTGGTCAGAGATACTGCTCTTTAAAGTGTGTGGCACTCAATGGAGAGATGCACAATTTGTCAAAGTGTTGAGAATAAGAGACTGCATGGTCAGCATTGAACAAGTGACAATTAAGTTAGTGTCCTTTCCTTCTCAGGGTCCAAGGAACACCATGGAAGAAGAGGTAGAAGGAATGTAAGAGCTGGAGAATAGAAACAGATGCTTTGAAATGCTGTATTTAAGACATGAAATGGCTACAACACTCATGAATTTATAGCAGCTGTAGTTACCTGCATAGGATCAAGCCAGCAAACGTATGAAATACATGGGGAGATGATCTCAAAGTGTTATTGCTTAATTGAGGAATCATTGTCAGTTAATAGCTGCTGGGGAAAGAGAAAACTGTTTTGCTTATGCGCATGTAGCTATGGACAGCATTGATGGTCCCACACCCATGCTCATATTGACCACACCCATGCTCATATTAACCGTACTCATGCTCATTTTGACAGTACTAACCAGATTCTAGGTTATCAAAAAATAAAAAGACATGAAATTGGAAGTGATTGGGAAGGAGATTTGTTGGGAGGTCATGGAGGAAGCTGGAGGACAAACAATGAAGGTATGTAAGATCATATTTCATTGTTTGTTGCATGAAATCTTCCAAGAGCAAAGAAAAATTAAAAATGGCAAGACAAACCAAAACCAACTCTACTTTGAATTACTGGGTCCTGGTTCAGTGTCAAAATCAGAATTGACAATTCAGATCATAGAAACATCTGCTCTACCTTCTCATTAGATTTCTTTATCTGAACAAGTGTCAAAATAAATTTTATCATTAAGGAACTAAAATAGTTTATATTGCTATTATTTAGTGGTTAAAAATGTCACAAATTCCCATTTTAAAATGTATAAATATACTTGTCCTTGAAACACTTGGGCTCAACTTTGTAGGAAAGAAGATTCTGTAGGATGGAATCTAGAAGCATGGTGGCAGCAATGATTATCACTTATCATCATGTGATCCTGTATAAACAGAAATCTTTTTCATACTCAGGGTAATTGCACTTCACATTTGACTTTCTAATAACATGAGCATGTGAAGTTGTAGCATTATTGTAACTTCCCAATTAAAGGGAGTTACAAATATGCTTTAAATTTTATAATTAAACACACACACACACACACACATATACATATATATATATATATATATATATATATAAAAATTTCATAACATATCACACTCCTAAGGAAAGATATGTAACACAAAAACAGGTTTACATGCTGTAATGAAATTATGAAATTCATTCTACTTTCATGGCCCCTGAATGAAAATCTTCTTGTTAGTTATTTTCTGTAAATGATTGTTAATGGCAATGAAAATTCCCATTAGTTACGATGAAAATTCACTTACTCTATTAACAACATACATTTTATATTATATTTTACTCACTCTCTTAAGTGCTTTCCAAAATAAAGGAATGAGACTAAAAATGGCAGTCCCTGTGATGATCTACAGTATCAGGAGGAGAAAAATCCAAATAAGAAGCCACTATTGTTGCAGACAGAACTTTCACACTCTTAGAAAGACAATGGCATGGATAAGACCCCAAGCACATCACATCTCTTTAAGATATAATATACCTTAACACACTCAGAGTAAAATGGATGCTAAAATAACTGAAATTGTTCATCTATATATTATAAATTATTGGTAAATATATAAATTCCACTGAAGAAGGGAGTAATTCCATCACTCAGAGAATTCCATTTCATTAGTTAATGTTCAACCATCATTTTTATCAATCTTTATAAGACAGAGTTTGCAAACCAGAAGATACTGAAAATTATACCATATATATATATATATATATATATATATATATAACTATTTTGATTATATTTTACAACACTTAAGTAAAATTGCAATAAAATACTAATTGTCAAACATTAAAAATAGCATGGGCTAAATACTTGGTACCTTCAACCAGATTTCAAACTTTATTATTCTCTAATGCAATCTTTAGTATCCTTCTACAGGATGTATTTTCTAAGCTGATAATTATTTTTTTCTAACTAAGTAAATCCAACATATTTTAGTTATAGCTTAGTTATTCTCAAATAGTTGACAATTTGAATAATGTATTCTCTAAGACAATATTAATTATAATAGAAAAATATCCTTTCTACTTGAGAAGTATCAAATCATCTGATAGACTCCTCAAGATTTTTCAATAAGCAAGTTCCACTTATAAACTTTTTAAATAGATAGGAAATATTTGGTCTCTCAACCTGTTATACCACTATGAAATTTAAATTTACTTTCTTTAAATAGGATATAAAGGATTGCTATAATGAAAATATATCACAAACCCAAATCACAGAATTTTCAAAATTAAAGCCTATGAACTCTGTAATTTTTTGTTCAGTTTCCAGTTCTACAGTTTCTAATGTAGGAATAACCTCAGTGTCTTCCAGTTTGCAAACTTTTTCTTATAGAAATAGTAGTTAAACATTAACTAAAGAGATTAAAAGGAATTCTCTGAGTGGCTCTGTACTTCAGTATAATTTTACTGTCAAGGCCATATGAAGATCGGCTCCTTTGGCTTCTTTTTTCTTTTCTTTTCTTTTCTTTTCTTTTCTTTTCTTTTCTTTCTTTCTTTCTTTCCTTCTTTCTTTCTTTCTTTCTTTCTTTCTTTCTTTCTTTCTTTCTTTTTTTACTAATTTCTTCATATATTTGAGAGTGAGTCAAAGGTCTTTCTAGGCCATTGCTTCTCTTGGAAACATGGATGAAAATTTCTCTCTGTATTAGTGTTCCTCTTTTTAGGCTGTATATTGCTTTGATTTCAGTAGCTTGACCCTCCTAACTATGTCCATAATAAAGTTATATTGCCTGTGGACATATCGTTGCATTGTGGAGCTTTCTAAGTAATACAAACCTCTCTACCTTTCATAGAATAATATATCATAACCATGCTTTTAGTTAGGAAGAGTGCAAGTAGTAGATCTGGATAAATGTCTAAATATGATGTGAGCTCAGAAAGGGACAGGAAGCCACACTTACTAAGTTCACCAAGTACAGGTTATGTTATGTACTGTTCTGCTCCAGCTACATTGATTCCATATCCAAGTTCACAGATATAGAGGCAGAGACAGATACAGCAAGGACAGATATGACATGTACACATGGCCAAGGGCCTCTGAGGGAAAGCCTGAGAGCCAAGATTCATTCCTAAGTCTATTCTGTCTCATTCTGGAACCCATTAGTCCCTTGAAGAAATCTCAGGGGAACAATTAGAATTGCTAGCCAGTTATCAGATGTAGATGGCAGCCATGGTTGCTCCTCCCTTACAAATTTGTCTCTGAGGCCCATCACATTCTGATCTGTTCCCCTGTTAAGCAGGCTGAAGACCTTTTGTGGAATAATCCCTGTTATACAAGCTTCATGCCTGTACCTGGCCTTAAGTCTAGTGTTACCCAGCTGAAACAAGCTACATGCAATTCAGAGTTTCTTTCAGACTGGGCCAGCAAACTGGGCCTGCATTCAGTCACTGCTATTTGTCTACTGCTCTGCTTATTTTATAAAATGATTTAATAATTCGTATCCATCATTCCTATTACATTTCACTGCACAACAATGAAACCAAGTGTTTTTAAAGTTGCAACAAGTAACACAGAAATCAGTCACATGAGTGTGGATCCTCAGCAAGAAGAGACTTGACACCTGAGACCATCCCTGGTAGAGTAAGCATTAACTAATCAGGAGAAAAAGTGGTCATAGTTAAAAGGATTGTAAGGTTAGAAGAGTCCACAGCCCAACCAGTGGATGTTTTGGCCACTAGAATAACAATATCTGCCGAGTTCCTGTGATGCCCTGGCAGTAGCAACCAGGCCAGAAACAGGCTATGGTGCCTGTGGTTGGAATGTAGCAACAGGATAGGCATTGAAAGATGTTTAGAGCAAATTCTATAGTTACATGTCTTCCTCTCCAGAGTATCCTTTAGAGATTTAGTCACTTCTTTACTGATGTGGGCATGGGTACCTGCACCTTCTTCCTTGACAGTCTGTGATACAAGGGGCAGCATGTTCAGGCTATTTTTTTTTATTGTTCTGACTTTTTAATACAATGTAACCTTAATGAATTCCCATTCCTAGCTTGTCTTTGCAAGATCTACAGATCAATATAAACCTCTAGAGTAAATGTTTCCTTGGATCTTTTTTCTTAAGCTTATAAACCATAAGCAAGCATTATAAGCACTCAGTGAATAATTTACCACATGTTCCTATAATCAGGGAATATTAAATACTCACTTTCCTTAGATTGCATCACAGCAATTGGAAAATAAAAACAAAAGTGGGGGGTACCCAGGGATCAACAAGCAAGAAAAAAAGCAGGCCATGAGGATGGCGAGACTATTGTATCTCATTTAGAGAAAAAGACTTGGCGATAGAGGCCAATCAGAAATTTCAGACACTAAGAGCCCTTATCTCAAGCCCCAAACCTTTCAGATTGATCCTTCTCTGCCTCTTGCTGTTCCTGGAGGAAGCTTGTCTAGCATGTCTAAACCTGGGCTTACGCAAATTCACATGAATTTCTCAAATATAACTATGTTAGGGCTAGAGGCACATGGTGGGGAAAACTCTTAAGTCACCCTTAACCAATTCATATGCTTTCTCCATGAATGATGTTTGCACTGCTGGGGAAGAAACCCAATGTGCCATGCATAATTAAGCAAGGACTTTATTGCTGAGCCCTACCTGAAGCCCCAAAGCCTGTGCACCCACCACCATCCTCTGTGCTCCACCTTCACCTTGGATACCTCTACAATCTAGTATCTCCTGCAAAGCCAGCTGAGAACTTTGAGTCCACAAAGGACAAGGAGACACACGGAAGTCTGGACTACAGGAAGGGGCATACTCACTTGTTCTTCCAATCCAAAATTAACCTGGTGGGTTCCAGACAAAGAGCTATAGTCTCTTGGCTCTCTCTCTCTCTCTCTCTCTCTCTCTCTCTCTCTCTCTCTCTCTCTCTCTCTCTCTCTCTCTCTCTCCATTTCCATCTTTTCTCTCTCACTGTGTTTGTCTGTCTGTCTCTCTGTCTCTCTCTGCGTGTGTGTGTGTACTTGTGTCAATATTCAACTACTCTTTCCTACACAAAACCTAACTTACTCCTTGTTGCTCACTTATAGCTGCCTCCTTTTGATTATTCAGATACCTTCCACTTGGTAAATCTTCAGGACAACTTCTAGTTTTGTGAACATGCTCAAATAGCCCAAGAAACACTAGCAAATATTAAGCAAGTCTTCCCTTTCCCCAGCTGCCTACACTTAGTCATTTACAGATCAAGGGCCCAAGAGCTGGTATGAGGTGGAAACTTGATTGAGCAAAGGACTGACACACCATGAACCTTTCCCATGTGTACAGAGTGAGGAATATTCTCTCTCCTGCCTTTCCTCCCCTGAAAGATGATAAGTTGGGGTATCTGTGTGTCTTGTGTGCTGTGTCTCTTGCCTTAGATGTGGCTGCATAAGACTCTACTCTAGCACTCCATGGATAATTCTACATTCAGCCACATGAGGTTCAAGAACCAGGTTCCACCAGCACCCAGACTGCCTACTAATCTTACTCCTGGTGGAGGTGGGGGTTAACTCAGAGTTTCCACCATGCTAGTAATGCTGCTGCTGGTGGTATGTCTCATTTGGAAGAAGCCCTGGGAGTTACTGATGGTCTAGGCCACTTCTGGGTTCCTCTCTAGAATTTCCAGTCAGGGATATGATCTTGGGTAAAGGTCTCCTCAAATCTTGGATGAGAACCCCTAAGAAATATAAAAGGTTATGTTGGGAATCTAGGGGATCATAGAGCTTGTTCACAGAGACAAAGAATGGAATGCCTGGAAAGACTAAGCAATGGAAGATGCAAAATTAATAGCTTTATCCCTTTGGGATGGGAGGGCCCTAAGGCTGGGAGTCCATTAAAGGAACTCTGGGTTGGGTGTTTTATGGGAGCCCTGAGTCTTTCTGTTTCCCCTTTGTTCCTGTTTAGAAACCCACACAGATGACTTTCCATAACTTCTCTTCACAATGTCTTCCAGAAAAAAAAAAGCAGTCATCTCAGCAATTCCAGATTTACTTTCGTTTCTACCTATGTCCTCCTAACAGTCCTTCAGTGAGAGACCCTCTTTAAAATAATAAGTAAAAGAGAGATTAAGGAAGACACTTGACATCCACCCCTGGCCTCCATGTACATACGCATTTATGTGCACCACCCCCTCACCATACTCACTCACCAACACAAGAAAATTAGGATGAGAATAAATAGGTCAGTGGCAAAGTAATTGAACTCTATTTTTTTCACACTTATTTGATCAGCAAGTCACGCTGGCCATTTATAGAAGTTCAGTTCTCACATTCTTAAGGGGCATAGTCATCATTTTTATAGACAGTTAAATAATAAAGGTTTGCAATTATAATGAATATAATATATATTATTGATGAATAATTACAGGGGAATGCTTATATAAGCATCATGTTCACATGCTAAGACAAAAGTCTGAACAGAAGTCATTTCCACAGTGGCTGTCAGCCTGACACGATGCTTCATGGAGACAGCTTGTTGGTTCTAATCTAGACTATAGATTTTTAACTACAGAATCAATATACTTACAAGGCTTTATATATGACACCATGACACATCAGAATGTATTTGTCAATCAAAAATAAATATACATTTGTAGATTTTGAGTGAAAAACATGAGGAAGACAAGATATTCTTTTTCTAACATATTTAATCAGGCTTCATAACATTCTGCTAGTATCATTTAAAAGATCTTTGCTTTTACTATTGCTTTAAGTGTATTCAAAATGAGAATTATTATTGTGTTGTGTTTGCAGCTAAACATAACTCCTATAGAACTATGAAGTGTGACTATCAGAGGGTAACCCACAAAGTTAGTCAAGCTATTTCCATTGTCCTATTGCTATATGAAAATGCCATATTTATGTGATTCAAGGCTGGAGATATAGAATATAGCTCACGAGAGGAGTCTGTGTCAAGCATGCATAAGCATCATGCCAGTGAGGGTAGAGGATCATCTCCAGCATAGAAAGAAAAGGCCACTTTATGGGGGGAGTTGTTTTGTTGTATTTGTAAAACAGTGCTAAAGAAAAAAAAAACTTTAAGTGTGCTTTGAATCTAGGAATAGGCAATACATTTTTAAAAATTATATTTTTTATTTTACATACCAACCTCAGTTCCCCTCCCTCCCTTTTTCCTGCCCCTTCACCTCACTTACTTCTTACCCCCAATCCACTCCTCAGAAGTGGTAAGGCCTTCCCTAGGAATTCAACAATGTCTGGCATGCCAAGTTGAGGCAGGACCAAGCCCCTCCCCCTGTATCAAGGTTGACTACTGTATCTCACTATACAGAATTGGCTCTGAAAAGTCAACTCATACCCCCGGTATTGTTCCTGGTGTCGCTGACACCCCACCAATCCACAACAGATCAAGTAACATAACTGTCACCCGTTCAGAGGGCCTAGTTCTGTCCAATGCAAATTCCCCAGCTGTAAGTCCAGAGTCTGTGAGCTCCCACTAGCTCAGGTCAGTTGTCTCTGTGGTTTTCCTCAGCATGGTCTTTTGATCCCTTCTCCCTTTCTTCAACTGAAGTTCAGGAGCTTAGTCCAGTGCTTGGCTTTGGGTCACTGCATCTACTTCCATCAGTTACTGGATGTAGGTTCTATGATGACAATTAGGATAGTCACTAATCTGATTAAAGGGGAAGGTAAATTCAGACACCCTCTCCCTATCACTAGTAGTCTTAGTTGGGATCATCCTGTGGATTCCTGAGAATTTCTCTAGCACCAGGTTTCTCCCTAACCCCATAATGGCTCCCTCTACTAAGATATCTTTCCATTTCTCTCCTACTCTGTGATCTTCCATTTTCAGAACCTGCTCTTTAGGATTAGTTCTGCAGAATATGAAATTTTCCTGTGCCATGTAGACTAATACCAGAGAAAGTTGGTAAGAAGATGAATAGTTTTGTTAGATGATATTTGTTGTTGATACTTTCCCCAGATACTCTTTCCTAAGAACAGAAAGGAAATGGGTGATACTTTCTAACAATATTAATGTCTAATTCTGTCTCTGAACAAGTATTTTGTCATTTCTGACTTACTAATCATTTAACACAGTAAATCTTTCTCACTAAGAAGCAAATTAAAAAGATCATCAATTTTTTAAAAGGAATTTTCTCTAAAACTGTTTTATAATGAAATATGGGCACAATGGTTAAAATAAAATGTCCCTTCTTGCTTTCAGAGTGCAAAGTGTGCATCTTCACCAGATGATGCTGATCAAATTGGACATCTGTGTATAGAGGAACACAAAAAGTTCCATGCTTATCATCATCTCCAAATGCATCAAGGACTTCAATGTAACACCAGATATCCTGAATCTGATAGAGGATCAAACTGGAAATAGTCTTGGACCCATTGACAAAGGAAAAGACTTTCCGAACAGAACACTGACAGCACAGGCACAAAGATCAACAATGAAAAAAATGCACCCTCATGAAACTGAAAAGCTTCTGTACGGCAAAGGACATCATCATTCAGGAAAAACAGCATGCTACATATGGGAAAAGATTTTCATCAGCTACATATCTGATATAAGGCTAATATCTAAAATATATAAAGAACTGAAACAAAGACAAAATTCACAAAAATCCCCATGGGTATCAAGAAAACAAATAACCCAATAGAAAAATGAGGTCCAGGTCCAAACAGAAAGTGCTTAAAAGAGGAAACATACATGGGTGAGGAAAAGATTTAAAAGTTTTTCAACAGCCTAGACATCAGGAAAATTAAAATAAAAACTATTGGAGATTCATCTTACAATAGATAGAATGGACAAAGTCCATAAAAGAAATGATAGCTCATGCTGGCAAGGATATGGAAGGAAACACTTACCTGTTGCTATACAGCCACTATGGAAATCAGTGTGGTAATTCCTAGCTAGGTTGAAAATCCATCTACCTCTAGATCCAGCTATACCACTCTTGGACATTTATCCACAGGATAAATTCTACTACATAGTAGTACTACACAATCGTGTTCATTGCTGCTCTATTCACAATACACAGAAACTAGGAAAACCCTGTATTTCTATCAATAGAAAAATGAGGGAAGAAAATATCATACATTTATATAGTAGAATATTACTCAGCTTATTAAAAGTAATGAAACAAAAAACTAAAACAACAACAACGAAACCCCATGAAACTTGCAGGTAAATAAATGGAGATGGAAAAAATCCTTAGTAAAGTACATATTATCTTATATGTGGATATTAGCTCTTAAGTCTTTGATACGCAGACTGTAATCCATATAACCTCTGAGGTTAGGTATAGAATAAGGGACTAGGAGGGAGGAAAGAATCTCCATAGAAAGGGGAAATAGAATATATATTTATGGACAGACAGGAATTTGGAGGAGACTGGAATTAGGGGGTTAAACAGATGAGGCATGAGGAAATAAGAGAGAAATTACAGGAAGGGACATCTAAAACTAAAGGCCATTTGAAGGGCCCTATGGATACATATTGCAATAGAATCTTCCTAAATCATGCACATATATATGAAAGAAAACTAGTTGGACTCATCAAATAATAGAGGAGGCAGAGCCCCATCTAGACATATCTTAGCACCAAATGAAACATCCAGGTCCAGGGATGAGGTCCATCTAATTGAGTTACTGGCCCAAACAACCTAGGCTATTTCCAAATATATTTTTAAAGATACCTGCTTATTATAATGAAAAAGAGAATTAAAGTTATGTATTTTGGTGGAGGGGTGTAGAGAGGACCTGAGAGGAGTTAGAAGAAGGAATAGAGGGATCAGAATGTATTGTATGGAAATAAATTTTCAATTAAAAAAAGAATGTAAAGTCCATAGGGTGCACTTGTAAAATGTATAGTTCAGTTAATTAGCTTATTTATAAACCTCTCTATTGTCCATGTTCCTCCTTTGAAATCATTAGAATTTCTGTTGGTCTTATCCTTAGACACTAAACTACATGTTTGGGTGGAACTCCAAAGGTGACAATCAGAAATATGTGAATCTATGGATTATCAATATGACAATTTTATTTAACCTTGCAAGACAGCATTGAAACCTATTTCAACCTTAAATTGCAATACAAACAGAGGCCTTTGAAGTAAATTGTTTACATTGATTTTAAAGCCCATAAGCTTTTATGGTAAAGTCTGCCTTTTGAATTTACAGCCTTGCTTAACTCAGCAAATCGTTTTCTCTTGCAGGGACCCCTTTGAATGACTTGAGTAGAACTAAAAGAATTTGTTTAGTGGTAAGATAACAGACTACTGCCAGAGAATCCTTTTGATGTCTATTAAACAGATAGAACCAACTCCCCGTGGAACTGTTTTTTCCTACTGAGACAGACATGTGAGTACCACCCTCTGCCTGTGGTGAGCATTGAAGATAGGGAAGTGCCTGTTTCTCCACTCACCTCAAGCATGGGACCCCTAAATGACTATGCCTCTAAAATATCAGCAAAGGCACATTGATTTCCTCAAGAACTCTCCCCTTCAGTGAATGTTTATGGAAACAGTTTCTGTCTGTGCTGAAGGAAGTTTTAAGTAGTACTACTTATGCTTTCAAAGGATTAATTGCATCCACGTTGATAAAGCTTGAGAGTAAAATAGGGGACCAAACATTATCTGAAGGATGACAGCCAGATAAGGGCATGGTTCTACTGAGAATAAATTAGCTAATGGAATTTTTTTTAAAGGAATGAAAATCTGTTTTTCAGATTTACCCCAAAATAGACATATAGTGTTTTATTACTAAGAAAATGTGCAAGGCTTCTTTTTCACAGTTATATTTTCTGTCATGCTCTCATATCTGACAAGTTCTTTGAAAAGAAGGGCAACTTAAAAAACAGTAAAACTCACACAATATCAATCTATATGTCTGAGGCTATACCCCAGATTTGCTGTTCATAACTTGTGATCATAGAAAAATTTCCAATCTCTTTGCTTTATTTTTTCTAGTCTTTTAAGTGAAAAAATTAAGAATTATATTCTAGAGTTCTTGAAAGGACTAAGAGACTTAACACATGTTATGTAAGTCGAATAGTGTCTGACAAATAATGCATCAACACTGTGTTGAGTTATTATTATTTTAAGTGTGATTTCCCTATAAGTGAAGACAAGAAGAGATAAGCAGAGAAACTGTGATGTTTGCACAGGTGTTGACTTGAATTTATCTGATGATTTTCTATCAAATGCAGAAGGTGAAGGAGGATATTGTCAGTGTAGTAAACACAAAAGGAATAGCTGACTTGCACCAGGAAATGTCAAACATTGACTTGGTTACTTTCAAAGCCTTTCACCCTTCTGATCATGGGCATTTACTGTTTCATCTGCTAAAGATTTTTTCCTCCATGTTTCTTGTTAATTGTACAAAACTTCCTTTGAACACTGCCCTTCATGACAAGGGACCCAACCATATTCCACAAACATGGTTATTGAACTGGGTCACATCAAGAAACTAAATGGCCAAAGGTTACAAAAAAAGTCTGCAGATTATTTTGTGGAGAATTTTAGTGTTTAAAGACTAGATGACACTATATTTGGAGATCACTGAGCAAATTTCCCTCCCCATATTGTGTCTTATAATAATAGGAGGTAGAGCAAGTCTGATGATATTATTGGAGTCTGGATTCTTAAAGCTTACCCTGCCCATGAAATACATACACACACATACATACATATGTACATACATACATATGTACATACATACATATGTACATATATATACACTTATGTACATATGTATATATGATAATAACTTGCCTAATATTGCTCTCAATATAGGCCCCTGCATTTCTCTTTCCACTGTCATTGATAGAATGATGACTACCACAATAACATTGTATAGATAAGATATTAAATAGACTGCATGTAAATCACTATGGGAGTTTATCAGTTTGGTAGAAAAACATCACATGGTGTGTATGTTTATTAACTCTTGTAACTTTCAGTGACAAAAATGGGAAAGGCTAATTTCAATCTAAATTTGACTATCTAAGGGCATATAGAAATTAATATAATAAAAAAAAACAGTGACTGGCAGTAAGTACATAATCACAAACTGCAAGGTTAGAAAACAAATTCCCATTGTTGACTGACTTGAAGTCTCCATTTTAAATGAAGATAAGCAACATCAAGTGAAAAAGAATGAGAATTAGGGACAGGATCCAGGGCACTGGATCTTCCAGGACTATTCAAATACAAAGTGCTTTGCGATGCTCGTGCATTGCAAGCATACTTCCTTCCATCAAGGAATGATTTCCCTAGAACTACAATGAGAATTGAAGATAAAAGGCAGACAAGTCATCCACTATCCTGGTTTATAATTTTTTTTTATTGCTATTTGGAAAAGCTAACATAGGCTTTTCAGTTGAAAAGTGAAGACAGGGTAAACCCCAGGAGCTGTTAATAACAAGAAGTTCTCAGATGCTACCTCAACTTAGAGATTTTTATTGATAAAAATTCTGACCTTATTCCTATATCATTGAATCTGTTTGGAGCTTTATGAAAGTTGGGCTGTCAAATAAATCTGGAATCCAGGAGCCTCTTTCAGATGTTAAACACCTTTGTTGTCTTTAAGGCATAAAATCTTGCAGAATTGATAGTCACCAATGTGGAAATCTTCCTAGTTTAATTTACAAATACAACACATTGAAGGCAACAAGCAGAAAGCTAACACAGTAGCACCTACCCAGGCAGAAGAAAAAGCTTAGACTGTGTTCGGCCTATCTATAAAGGATATGAGGTCTGGAATGAAACCTGCTCTCTCCATTACTGTTGTTTCTATTTCTAAATAAACAGCACACAGTTTCTCCCTCAACTGTGCTTGTGTGAGTTAATCATAGAGCATAAGATTCTGAGAAGACATCGCCAAATCTGGTCACCCAGGGATCCTAAGCTTTGAATAGACATTGCATACTAAGGAACAAAAGTGTCAAGCATACACATACAGACATATAAATTGAATGCCAAAATACTCTAAGGTTTTACTAAGTAATAAAAACAACAGCTTGATGAAAACAGGGCAGGGAGTAAAAATAACAATTGTCACAGCAAAACAATTTACACATGGCCTGGGAACACATGAAGGTGGCAAAATATTTTCTAAATTTTATATTGGTAAATGTTAGTCTGTTAATATCAAAGAGTTATGAGAAATAAATGCCACTTTATGTTTATCTAAATTTTAAGAGTATATACATGTGTATTTAAAGTATAACAACCCTGGATACATAGATATTAATATGATAATCTTGATGAAAAATGGGTATTTCTATTAAGCAAAATGGTGCTACTTTATAATTTCAACATAGAACAATTCTGAGTTCTTTATAGAACTGTGTAAAGTTATAAATGCTATCTGTGTAAATGAAGAAACTACACAAAACAAATTGTGCCAGTAGAAAGAAACATTTGTTCAGGGGCCTGAATGTGCATAATGGAGGCCAATAAGTAGAATGTTCTGTGTCCTAGACATTTCTATAAAGAGCACCCATGCTTTCCCTGTTAATAGCACCATTGAGTCTCTTTGTGAGGCTTTATGTCATCTGCTCCCTTAAATAAGATCAAGTTGAATTTATATTATTTGCAACTGGATATGTCCTTATTTTCTTACCAGGATAGTTCCTGTCATTATATTTTAAAAATATAAAACAGCACATCACTATACAGTTTCTTGCTCCTGCTCAAATTAATGAGTTTGTAACCAAGTGTGGAGCATGAGTTTAATCTCATGGGGGCAGGAAGGAAGGCAGACTAGGGGAAAAATTATGTTTTCAAATTTACTCTGAGAAATGTCCATATGATTGATCTGAACAAGGTTTTCATTTATATATTCTTCCTGTGAGGCAATCAGTCTCAACCATGAAGGATTACAAATGTAGACTAATAAATTAAAAGATAAGGGATATAGGACTAGATAGAGTATAAGGTTATGACAGTGGGGATTTCAATGATAGCTTGATAACTGCTATTTCTTATCTGTTACAATCAAGTATCTAGAAGCCAGCACTGGGACCCTGGGAGCTGGGAAGCTCCCCTGACAGCCTGCTCTGCTTTCTAGCATGCTGCTGTAGATTGCAAAACCGACAGAATGATAGTCTGCAGATGCTCAGGTCTTAAGGCTTAGCAGCACCTTTCTTTGCCACTGAAATGTCTGCCTAACTCTAGGTTATCAATTTTGACAATTATTTTTAGGGGGTATGCTGATTAGGTTTTGTCAACTTGATATATGGTAGGTAGAGGGAACCTCAACTAAGAAAATGTCTCTATCAAATTGGCCTTTGCAAAGTCTGTGGGGCATTTAAAAAAAAATTTATTGATGCCCACTGTGAGCAGTTCTATTCCTGGGCAATTGGTCCTGGGTTGAATAAAAAAAGCAAGCTGATTAAGTAGCAATCTTCCATGGTCTTGTTCAGGCTTCTGCCTCCAATTTCCTGACATGCTTGGGTTCCTGCCTAGGCTCCTCCCAGTAATCATAATGTGTAATCATAAATAAATAAATAAATATAAAAAACCTCTTTCTTCCCCAAGTTGCTTTTTGCCTTTGTGTTTTATCACAACAATAGAAACCCAACTAATATAGGAGGTATCAAGTAATTTGCCACTGTTTGTGATTATTTTTAATATGTCATAAGATGCTGAGCGTTCACATGTGTAATAGGAAATCCATGTGACGAGAGGACAGAAGCTATAAATGATGCAAGAATGCAAGAAGACTTCTCAATGTCACTCCACTCCAGTGTGGAGGATAAACTGATACAAAATAAGTGAGGGCTCCACTTTTTTCATGAGTCAAAATATTCCATGGTATGTTTGAATTTCAATTTAAAGTGCATGCTACTTGGGGTATTGCTGACTTCATCTTATTTTGTGGATTCTGAACATGAACTTCTCTTTGTTTGGCATACCTACTGTAAAACGAAGAAACATCTTGTGAAACTTGGTCCAGGTTCACTAAATTTTAACGCCATGTAAACACCATATGGAATAAATAATAGATGATCAAGTCCAGTAAAGTTCCCTCTACTGTCATCAGTTGTTAGGGGTCCACAGCTGTTGTGACTATTTCATCTAAGAAAAATAACTGTCAATCTTATTACACAATACAATATTTAAATAGTTCAGTGGAAGTGTGTGTGTGTGTGTGTGTGTGTGTGTGTGTGTGTGTGTGTGTGTAGATGGCTCTATGGGTAGAGGTGCTTGCTGCCAAGCCTGAGGACCACAGTTTGATCCCCAGGACCCATATAATGGACCAACAGAATCAACTCCCTAAAAGTTCTCTGTACTACAGCATGGAATGCCAATCTTTCCTCAATAAATAAACATATGGAATTAGTATTTTTAAGTAAAGAAAAGGGAGACTTCTGCTATGACACCACAGAAAGAAGAGCAGGAGTAAGTTTGCCTATTAACATGTAACTCTCAATGAACTTATGCTTTGACTTAAGCGTGTTAAATTAAGCGAATCTGCATCTATATGTTCATTTATAAGGTTGAGTAATGTAAGAACTTAATGCTAGTATATGTGTGCCTCCTTCCCCTGCTGCTCAGAATAACCATGGCCATCCACTCACAGAGCATGCAAGGATGTGGAGTCTGCTAGGTATATGGTGTCATAATAGCAGTTGTCAGGAAATCTCAAAAATCATGAAGAGAAGAAGAGAGTGATGTTGCTGTGTGGTAAAAACCAACAAAACACTTGGGGTCCTGTCCTGAACTTAGAATTATTTAAGAAATAAGAGATGGATGGTAGAGTGATGGGAATCAGATAAGTCTATCAGAGACTGAGGCTTAGTTTGTAGGTCATAATAGCTGCTGAAAGTCCATCAGGGGAACTGTACCTGCTAATATGCTGATCTGGGAGTACTGCCTTGCTTGAACAGAGACAAAGTAAAGGAAGATTAGTCCCCAGTGCTTGCAGATGTTTAATTAATGATCTCTGCTTGTTAAACAGCACGAATCAATGACTTTCAGATATTTGTCAAACAACAGATACTTCACTTTTACATGGAGAGGAATGAACAAGAAATGTAAATAGACTTGGGCTTTACAGGGCAACTGTCATTCTACTCACAGAATAAGCAAAGGGATTGTGGTTCCTCCTAACATAAGGCATCCCTTCTAGCCTCTCTACAGCAGCCGAGTGTGTGCGTGTAAATACCACTTTGTACTATGATCAAGATATGTTTAATTTTATGATGAAAAGCCCTAAGGTGTCATGTAAGTCTAGACAAGGATTTACTTAATCATCCTTAGAACATAAAAATGATTTGTAAGAATTAACCAGCATTAGTTATCTATACTTCTTTGAAGTATTAATCATTCAACTCTTTAAATAAATAGACCTTGATGAATAAGGTAATCCTAGATTCCTAGGAATTATACACTCCTTCTCTTATTTATACTAAGCAATTCTAAAGGTATATGCAGAAAGAAAAGGACAAAAATGTTTCTCTAGTAAATACATTCTGTAAACACAAAAAGCTAACCTTTATTCCAAGCTATAATTTAAAAGGCACTATTAAAATTTGATACTATGCAACAGGAAGTATGACACCATAACTACTAAGGCCAGGAAGAACTCATTAAACATGGCAGAAAAGCAACATTTTTTTTTGTATAAAGTTAGGTTATGAAAACTCTAAAAATGGCAATAATAAGAAATAAAAAAATCTCAAGAATGACAGTATTTATCTCTTGAGCCCATTGTGCTCAACTCAAGAGCCCTGTTAATCAATCCTGAGTGTCATGAGAGAAAAACCAGTTGGACAATTTTGAGCTAAATTTGCAGCAAGCTTTAATATTGACTAGGTAAAAAGGACTCTGACCACGCCCACCTATGAGTTCTCAGGAGATGGTCCCAAGTCACATTTTTCCAGAGCCTAAAAAGGTAAAAATCCACAATTCATTACATTTCCCATTAGGTCCAATCAAGGTAATCAAGCACATCCAGTGCAATCTTGTTTAGGAGAAGAAAAAATTTGTGACTTGTTATTTCCCAAGACTACAAATCCCAGCATTCCAGGAAGTTACCTTATCATTGGACAGCTGGGGCTTACAAGGTAACTTGGCTTTTACAGGTCCAAAGAAACTGCTATGATTCTGATTTATGTCTATTTTTATGGTTGTTTGTGTGTTAGTAACAATATTTGAAAAGTTTATTTTATTTTTAATTATGTTTAACTGTGTGTATCTGTGTGAGTATGTACACATGAGTACATGCCCATGGAAAACAGAAGAGGTAGTTGGTACCTCTGGACTTGATTTACAGTGGGTGCTGGGTACACAAAGGCAGTGTGAGCTCTTAATTGGTGAGACACATTTTCAGCCCTTTGTATTATTATAACACACTGCAGATAGATTAAAATTTGCACGGTAAATTTTAAAATATCTTGGAAACGTATTGATATTTTTTAAATCTATAAGTTGGGACAGACATTATAAAGATAAGACTATACATTGTAAGTGCATAATGCACTCTCTGAAGTATAAATGAAGGGTAAGTTGCAAGTTTTCATAAACTTTTCCTAAATGAGAAACAAAAATGTAACTATAATCCAGAAAATTAAGAATCAAAAGTATGAAGCTGCTTTTCAATATTAAACAAACTATTCCTGAGTTTCATCAAAGTCTAAATTTGTCTGGTATGTCCAGTGGATCTGTATCATTTGGATGAAAATAGAGGAAAACCAGTGTTAGCTCCATCCATATGGATGATGACTAAAAGAAGAGCTTGAAAAAAATCCAACTCATGATGATTGAAGTTACTCAAAGCTGGCTGAGAAACTTTGAGAGCAGCTCAGCTATAATGCTTGGAGATTTTGAGCAGTGTCTGCAGACCATATAGAGTCAACTTCTTAATCTTTGGTGAGAAACAAATCAAAAAGTTGTTTGAAAAACGTGTAAACTAAAACTCTCTGTCACAGATATCATGAGCTAACAAGTGTGGGGCAAATTCAGTTTTTATCTGGCTTATCTTTTCTTTATTGTTGTTCTCTCTGCAATTTTCCTGCTGATGATTTAGGCATAAAGCATAACAGTATGAGTAATTAAGGGAGGTTATATAGGGTCATGAGAGGTGAAACTGGTGAGGTGTATAGTAGGCCATTATGGGGCCTTGTGGTTTGTGATCACAACTTTGATCTTTTTCTAGGAGCAATGGAGGCAAGTAAACATTACAAATTAGAAAGGTGACATGATCATATGATCAGGTTATATCTTTAAAAGTATTACCCTACCTGGAGTGGTGGTATGTATTTTTAATTCCAGCACTTGGGAGATGGAGTTAGGTAGATCTCTTGTGAGTTCAAGGCCATTCTGGTCTATATGGTGATTTCCAGGGACATGGCTACATACAGATACCCATTCTCAAAAACAAATAAATAATAAAGAGCCAACCATTCTTATGTAACTCTTTCCAGATGGAGATGTAAAAAGAATAAAAAAAGCCTTTTTCCTAAGACCCCAATGACAAATCAAGACATGAATATGCAACAGTATACTCCCGAGGAACAATTGAGTTTGCTAGTCTTCCTCAGCCTATATACTGTAACCCTGTCCCTGACACCATTTGTAATTAAGGCAGAATTATCATACCACCTGGCTACTAAGGTGAGTGTCATATGGCTATTCTCTCCTCTCCATGAATGAATGTAACAAGCTCAGCTGAGATGTGTGACAGCTTGGCAGTTTGTTCCCAATAAACATTTTTCTACCCAATAAACATAATGTGGCCCAGTTTGGTGGTTTCATTGTGCTAGTCTACAATTACAACACACACACACACACACACACACACACACACACACACACACACACATCTCTCTCTCTCTCTCTCTCTCTCTCTCTCTCTCTCTCTCTCTCTCTCTTGAGCCAGTAACACTGAAGAATATGTAGCTTAAGATTAAAGCTATTAATTTATCTTAGGTTTTAAAAGTTGATTGCATGGGAAATTCAAGGCATAGTAAGGTCAGTTACACTGCTCTCTTGAAGGGAGGTTAAACTTAACAGTCCCAGGACACAGTAGGACAGCAGATTGCATACATAGTCTTGAATGTTCTCAAGGCACAGTATTAACTTGGCTGTGAGGTCAACAATATTTTAAGCACTGTGAAAGCAAGAGGTATTTTTAGGAATATCTACTACTACCAAGTCAGAAACAGATGAAAGGCTGATAGCAGGATTCATGATAGGATTCTATTGCAGTGGTTCAATTAGAAGTTTAGTAGCAATTGATTCTCGGAAGAGACATAAGACACAGGGGAAAGTTGATGGATATAAAAGATACCTGTATATTAATTAATACTGTTAGAACTCAGTGATAGGTCAAATATGTGACTGGAATAGGAGGAGATGCCAAGAATCTGCTTCTTCAGTGAATAGTTGTGCAACATTGTGGCATGAGCTGAGGGTAGAGCAGGAAACATGAGCTCTCCTGACCCTGGGAAGCCTACTCATTGGTATGAGGTCACATGAAAGCAAAACAGAAATGGCAATACTTTAAAGAAATAAAATAAATACGATAGAGAGGAGCTGAAGAAACCTGTTTCTTATGAGTAAGAGAGATTAAAAAGTCAAAAAATAGGTAAGAGTTAAGTTGAAGTCTATGTGGCTGAAAGAGTCAGCTACAAAATCTAGTGTGGACTCCCCTGGACCAAACAAAGTAGATGTACAAACAAGACACATCTAAGGCTGGAGAGGTGGCTCAGTTGTTAAGAGGGCTTGGTACTCTTGCAGACATTGGAGTTTAATTCTCACAACCTCCTGTAACTCCATCTCCAGTTTGTTTGCCTCATTTAACTGATCTCACTTGTTAAGGTGTGTGTAGCATGGCATCCCTCTGTAACCACTTTTTACTTCTGCAGTAATAGTTTGATTTTTTTCTTTTCTCTTGATCAAAAGATTGAGCTATCCCAGTCTGTCGATAGTATTGATCCTTTCAGAAACACAGCTTTTGTTTCATTGATTGTAACTTTTGCTTTTGTAGTTTCTCAGTCTCTGATCTGATCTTTATTTCTGCCTTCTCCAGTCTGGTTTTTTTTCTTCCATTATCTTTGGGTATCTTTGGGTAGCTGAGCCCTGAAACCAATGGATGTGTCCGTGTCAAGTACTTTATCTCATTTTGTTTCTTTTGTTGCTATAACATCCATGTCTACATTTACTTACACTGCATAATGCTTACACTGAAATCCATGGTTTGTCTATGTTGTGTTTATACTTTCATCCATTTCACATAATTTTTATTGCCTGTTTGTTTCCTTTTTAGGCTCATTGGCTTCTTGTAATATGTTGCTAAATTCACACATTTATATGTTTCTCAGTTTTTCTCTTGGTATTCATTTGTTTTATTTCAGTGTGATATGAGCTTTACATAGTTTATATTCCTTTAAATGTATTAAATCCTGATTTATACCCTTACTCTTTCCCAGGCAACATCTCGTATGTAATTGAAAAAATGTATATTCTGCTTCTTTGTTCAGAGTTTTGTTGAGTCTAGCTGGTTTGTAAGGTTGTTCAACTCTTCTGTTATTAATCACAGGCCTAGCTCATCTCTCTGTACAGAGCTGTCTGTACCACTAGCCTTCACTTCTTTCTTATTAAATAAAGATATGTGAACTGTGTAAGAGGCTATTAGGAGTCCCTGGCTAATAGCCTCTTACACAGTTCACATATCTTTATTTAAACTTCATTTTGTTTTTCAAAGTTTTATTTAAAAAGTGTGCAATATGTTTTGATCATATTCTTTTCCCTTCACCAACTCCTCTCAGACCATTTTTCCTACCTACCCAATGTCACATTGCTTTTCTTTCTTTGAACTATTTTTGAGTGCTATTTGGTTTGACTGAATGTGCTGTTTGGTGTAAATGGAATCAATTCCTGTGGAAAGAAAAGAGGAGCTTGCCCCACCCTCAAGGCAAATCACCCCATGGGACCTGGAGCTAAGGATGGTAACAGCAGCTTCTCTGTGAGTGAGAATGTTTTCCTAGGAGCGAATGCTCCTGGAGTAGGTAGGTGTGGGGGACAGCCAGTGACCTCCTTCCATTTCTCCTGGCATGGGACTACTGGTGAACAATAGAGATTATCAGGACACAGCCATTGCACTTTACCATTCCTTATGTGAACTCCTTGTTTCATGAGTAGGCTTTCAGAGGGAGGTTTTCAAGGATACCAAGTACTAAGCTAAAACAACCAGTAGTGGAGATGGACTGAGAAATACTGGGGTGTACTCCTCCAGTGAGTAACTAGAAACCAGGAGGAAAGGCAGTCTATGTTCTTGGTTTCATCAACTTGGAGTGGAGGCTCAACTTACTAACTTAGAATGAAGAGCACAGTAAGGTCCTCGGGAGAGCTAAGATTTTATCCTAAATTTCCCACTAATTAACTTGGGACATTGAGAAAATCAATGACTCCTGATTTCAGTTTGTTCAGCTGTGGTGTGAGTGAGGGGTCACATGATGATACTGTCCAGCCCTGTGTTCTGTGGCTTTATGGGAAGCTAACACTCTGGTGAGACACACAAAAAAAGTAGAACTAGTGGTCTCTGATTTTGTGCAAATTTGTAAAATAGTAGATAAATTTAATATCCCATATATTCAAAATATTTAAACATACAAAAGTATGCATTGAAACACCCAGTGGAAAATGTTAAATGAGTAATTTAGGATATGATTCATGTATGGTCAAATAAAGGTATTTCCGAGATGTAATGTCACCATAAATTTCAGTTATTTCTTCTTGTCTTAGAATGACCCAATCCTGAGAGGAAAAGTTATTTCCTCAAAGTAAACTGTGTAGTCTGAGGAAAGTTCCAGAATATATGGACAGATTCGTGGCAAATAACATTTCAGATATACCAGATCCATAAATATAGAGAATTTTGAAAGCAGAGTTTTAATTCAAGATGTGAGTGCAGTAAGTGTGTATCTTTCTGCTGGTCCTCCAGCCAACAATTGCCTAAAGGAAACAACAGGGAAATTTGTTTTTAGTTGAGACTATGTTGCATTTTCTTACATTGCTGCCATCATATAGGTATAACAGAATCAAATGAGTAAATGCTTCCTACTTCTGTCACCAAGCTGTCATAAGGGGAAATGGTAGTTTTTAGGATAATGACATACATGAGGCCATTTGCCTACTTCTGAATTCTTCATGCATCATTTTCCAATGATTTCCCTTGACATATTATAATTTCTGCCATTCTGGCCCCCTCTTGCTTCTCTTTGTTAATTTGTACCTCTGTGTTCCCCTGTCTTTCTCATTTACAATACAGTATCCTATCATAAGTCACTTTCTGTGCTTAGCAAGGTGATGGTGATGGGATTCGTTTTAGTAGCTTTTCTCATAATATATGCTCTGAATAGTAGGAGAAGGCAAACGGGCTGTGCTACAAAATTTGTATATGCAAAAGCTGCTTAGTTGACTTACATAGTCAGAAGAATAAGTTAAACCTGATAGGTTGAAAGCACCCATACTATGATTACCTTAAAAATAGATTTCTGTTGAATTGCAATGTAATATCCCCCAGGCTTAAGGAAAATTTGAGCCAAGAAAACTGAGCTGGAAGCAATGATGTCATCTCTCCTTTAGTAAAACCTTGCCTACAGTAGATGAAGCACACTTCTAGAGAGTAGTAGAGTCCATGACCATCATGGCAGTGAGCATGGTATCCATTCACTGGTTTTATATCATGGATGCTATGATGGTTTGAATGAACATGGCCCCCATAGACTCATATATTAAATACTTATTCCCTGGTTGATAGAACTGTTTGGAAAACATTAGGAGATATGGCCCTGTTGCAGGAAGTTTGCCACAGGGATTGGGCTTTGAAGCTTCAAAATCCCATGTCATAGCTAGCTTGCTGTCTCTCTGCCTCCTACTTGTAGGTCACATGTAAGCTTTCAGCTATTGCTCCAACATCATGCCCACATGCCTGTTGCCATGCTCTCTGTTATGATGGCCATAGCTCTACTGCCCTCTAGAATTGTGAGACCCCAAGTTAAATGCTTATATATTGCCTTGGTCATGCCATTTTTTGTTTTGTCAGGGAAGTAGAAAATGAACTAAGATAGATGTTTAAATGGGGAGGGGAATGGGTGGCCAGAATAAAGAAGAGAATGAACATGGGTAAGGATGCCTAACATTAAAGGCCTTTGAAAAGCCATATGGAAACCTACTATTTCAGAAGCTTACTAAAATATGCATACATATGTAAAGAATTTAAATGAAGTCACTGTCAAGTCACTGTCAATAGAAACTCCTAATTCTGGTGGTTAGACAAAAGCTAGCATTCCTAGGGAGCTTGTAAAGCATGTCTCCTCCACCAAAAGGAGCCTTTTCCCTTATCACTGAAGGTACAAATGGCTATCTGTAATGTCTCTTAGCACACCAAGCACACACTAGCTTCCAGGATCCCTCAGTATATTAATTACCTATTACACATTTCAGAGTCCAGGCTGGCATCCTGGCTCTTCTTAGCTCCCCTCCCCCAAATTCTAAACCTCCTCCAGCTCAGAAGCATCTCCCCTCAGCTGCTCATTCTTCTTATAATCCTGCTATTTCAGCTGCACTCTCTCTTTTGCTTGATCTTTTGCCCTGCCTTTTGCCCTCTATTAGCACTGCACTCTCCTTTTCTTCCCTACAGTCTGCACCTAACTACTATCTGTCCCTGATCCTACTTCTCTCATTGCCAGGTCCAATCTGATAGTCTTGTTAGATCTGCTACTTTCTCTTTTATCTCTGGCTCTTTCAGACACTTCTGGCTGTCCTCTCCCCCAAATCTACAGCAAAAACCCTACCCTTAAATATACCTTGAAGCAGTTTATACAGTCACAATATAACACAGGGACAACACTCAAGGTAGACATCTTCTGCCACTAAGAATGATTTCATCTTGATGAGTCAAAGGGGTCCTATATAGGCTATTGTCGTTGTTATTGGTTACCCTCTGCATTCTATAGATGATGGCAAAGCCCTATTGCTGAACACATCACTTAACTTATTGAGCAGGTGCGTAACTAGAAGCTGATTAGCATTCATGGTGTTGGGAGGTACTATCCCTAGGTTTTCTACTTCGAATAAAAGTAATCAACAATATCATCTAGTTATATGCCCTGTGACTTACAATATAAACCTGCCAGCAATATTTACACAAATGTTATGGGAGTAGCAACTACTTTCTGATTGGATTTAAGACTCACTGCATGAGATAGAACCCAAACCTGTCACTAGTAATATGAATATATAGGTCAGTCATTAAGGGAAAACCTACCATTCATTATCTGGTAATCTTACAGGAGAGACTTGAACTAAGACAATGAAAGATTAGCGTTTGGCAGGACCACCCCTTAGCCTACTTGATCATGGTCCATACAGGATTTGGTTTCTGCAGTTAGCCCTATCTGAAGTAAAATCTTATATAACCAGATTTTAAAGGGTTTTGGTTTGCTTTTGTCAAATATCCTACACTCAACTGTTAAATTCCTGCATCTATCTAATTGCTTTTCCAAAAGATGAGAAAGCAAAAGATCACAGGAAATAGCTCCTATCAAAAGTTTACAAAGGACAAGGAAGGAAATTCTCCCTAGAGGACACCAAGATAGGAAAGTTAATATTTTTTATTGTTAGAAAATCATGATGAAATCCTCCTCAACAATCTTGTTACTGTCTTACATGTTTCAGTGGAATCCCAGTGGCTCAGAAGAGCTTCAAATTTTCCCTTGTCATATGATTGATAACCAAATAATTCAAAGCTTTTCATACTGTATTGTATAGCCCAAGAAGTTCAACAGAACCAAACAACTCAATTTCAAAAGACAAAGCCAGGCACAAAATGGCAACTGTCTAGACAGTTAAAACAAAACAAACTATCTTATCTATTTTCTATTGTTGTGATAAGATGCCATAACCAAAACAACTTATAAAAGAAAGCATTTAATGAAGGTTGACAGTTTCATGACCATCATGGCAGGCAGCAGGGCAGCAGGCAGGCAGGCACGGCTCTAGAGCAACAGTTGAGAGTTCACAACTTGAGATACAACCATGAGACAACAAGAGCTAGCTGGGCATATTCTGGGCCTTTGATTCTTAAAAGCTTGTTGCCATTGATACACCTCCTCCCAATAGGTCACATCTTCCCATCCTATTCAAGCAGTTCTACCAACCGAGGACCAAGTACTCAAATGTGAGTCTGTGAGAGGTCACTCATTCAAAGGCCTGACCACACCAAGTAACTCACAGGAGGCCCCCACCAATGGGAAAATAAGGATAAGCAACATGTAACAACTGTGGAAAACCTTTGAAGGATGGACTTTCCTTACAGTTTAAAAGACAGTCTAAGTTCTACTTTCTCTCCTGCTAAATAGAGTTTCAAACAACAAAATGCAGATGATACTTACTGAGGTATGAAAACATGAAAGCATTCCTGGAATTAAGTAATTTCAGTAGGTGTGTAGGATCATCCCCCTTTCCTTTCTATATGGGGGGTTGCAAGTGGCTTATACCAAAAATGATGTTAGTACTAGAGCCTCTTCAAATGGGCCAGACTGGGCCACCTGTCCTCTGGCCTATAAAAGAAACAAATGGGAAGATATAAAAAAGGAAATTTGGTCAATGTTAGGGGAAAAAGCTAAAAGAAGTCAGTGATCTCTTCTCTGCCAGTTCATCTTTGGGGTCATGCCATATTATAGTTAGGTATAAATAGACAGAAATATACATAGCATAGTAGTCCCAGTCAAGGTGTTTTCTGGCCCATCATTGATCATTTAGACAATAATGATCATTTTTCCTCTACAAGGTGGCCTGATAGTTGTCAGAACTGAGTGAAATATCTTTCTGCAAAATGTTTCTTTTGTGATTGGCACCAGGCTTTAGGTCTTCCTTCTGCATTTACTAGATTTCTAAGGAAACTCCAATTTCTTAGGTGCTATTGTTTCAATAGTCTGACAGTCAAAAGGAAGAATGTCCTTATTCTTGTTTCCAGATACATTTCCTACCTTGTTTTTATGGCTCACTCTCAAAGTGAAATATGTCTGTGTTTAAAACAAATATTATTAGCAGAACAGCAGCAGAAGCCAAGAGTAGACCAGAGTCGGTTAGTGTTAAAAGTGTGGAAGATCACTGGGTGCTGGTGGCTCACACCTTTAATCCTAGCACTGGGGAGGCAGAGGCAGGCGGATCTCTGTGAGTTCAAGGCCAGCCTTGTCTACGGACCTAGTTCCAGGACAGGCTCCAAAGCAAAGAAACCCGTGGCTTGAAAAACAAACAAACAACAAAAAAGTGTGGAAGATACATTTCTCTATAACTTCTTGCCTTTACATACTTATGGAAAGGCTGGAATAAGTGGCTCCATTTTGTTGTGAGCTTTGAGACAAAGTACCACTATGAAGACTAAGCTGGTCTCAAATTTGTGATCTCCTGTTTCTAACTCCTAAATGCTGGGGTTACAGGCAAACTCCACCATGCAATTATGGATTTGCTTGAACTGTGACTGCCTCCCCTTGTTTCTGACCACAGTTCTCTGTTAACATCACTGATCAAACACTTGGGAGTTTGTCCTTACTGTTCCTTATCTGCAGGGTGACATCTGTACTAGTTGGTCTGACCTGATCCCATGTTGGGAGGGAAATAGATGTTAGGGAGTTATTTGGTGACAATAAAATCTTTTATAGCAAATTTTAAGCCCCACAGATATCTACAAGGAATGAATCTTAGGTTAGACCTATCTGGAGTCCATTCTTGTCACTACAACTTTTAACACAAAATGTCTTAGGATGGGCAACTCTGTCTTGATTCTCTTCTCAGGAGGAATGCGCAGTGTTTGAGCCTAAAGGGCATTTATTAATAGATAAGGTCTCTCTCTGTGATAGGATATCTGTGAGATGCTAGTTTGCCAAGAGTTTTTAATCATGAAGAGATTTTTTTCCTTGGGTTTTCTTTATGTCTCTGGTTTATATTGTATGAATTCTGGTTGATAAGCTTACTTGAATGATGGATGTAAAGTCCTTTCAAACATCTCTGGCTTTACTTTGGTTGGATTTTGCTGAGAAATTTTGTCTGTTTATTAAAAATATACTGAAAGTAGATAATTGTCTGTACTTTAGATACTTTGACCTGTTCAGTTGAGTAATTTGCGTTAGTGATGATAGCCACACTAAAACGAGGTGAGAACTATTTCTTTCCCCTTTGTATCTAGGAGAATTTATGAGGATATTGGATTAATTTTCAATGAAATGATCTAGACCTTGTCTTTTGTTGGGGAAGAGTGGAATTATTAATGCTCTTACTTTGTCTGTTGCGAATTTAGATTTTTAGTTCATTTGTAAATGAGGTCTGGAATGTTTTTATTTCACTGAGTTTATATAATTGGTCAGTATATATTACTTCAGAGACTCCCCAGCAGCAATCTTGGATTTCTTCAAGATAGTTTTTTTTTCTTTTTCTGGTACTGTTTTCATTCCTGACTTAATAATCTGAACATTTAATTTTATTTTTTCCTAAGGTTTTATTTTTTCCTGCTGGTTTTTGTATGATTTGGACAGTATTTGATTAATATCTGCTCTAAATTTTTATGTTGTCCTTGGTACATGCTATGTATTTTGTTTTCTTCTTTTCCCTAGTGTATTAAGGTGTTTGACTAGGTAATTACTTTGGGTGTCTTTTTTCTTTTAATAATGAATATCCTAAGATATAAATCCCTTTCTATACACCACTTCAATTGGTTCCTGTAAGTTGTGCTATGATGGGGATGTTTTCTGTACATATGTTTGTCTTATTGGTTGATGAATAAAATACTGTTGGCCAATAGAGCAGCAAGGTAGACAGGTGTAGAATATAAGTAGAATTCTGGGAAACATTCAAAATAAGATGCCATATGAGACCACAAAGGAGTAAGAGGTATGGACCCTTCTCCAGGAAGATAGGACCACATGGAAATACTTAGAAATGGGTTAATAATTAAGACAGACCTAGACAATAAGAAGCCCTAGTCATCAGCCAACAGTTTCAGATGAAAATAGCATCTGTGTGTTCATTTGGGGCTGACAGTGCTGTAAGACCAGGCTGGTGGGAAAGAGTGTTCATAACAGTGCTATGATGTATTTTCATTTTGTTTAAATTACCCTTTGAAAATATTTTAATGTATTTTCTATGTGATTTTTTTTCTCATTTTTATTGAAAGTAGAATTCTTCAGGAAATATATTCTGATTACAGTTTCTCTCCTCTCTACTCCTGTCAGTTCCTTCTCTCCCATCCAAATCCACAACCATTCTGTCTCTCCTTAGAAAATAAATAGGTAGCTAAGAGATAATAATAAAATATAATACATAAGATAAAACAATGGAACAAATTAGTACAGGATAAAACAAACAAAAGATGGGAAAGAACTTAAGAAAATGCACACAAAAGATATAGATGCAGAAACACAATCATTTGCACATGCAGGAATCCCATAAAAACACAAAAATAGAAGTTATACTATGTATAGAAAATCTGCAGGGTGATATAGATAGATAGATAGATAGATAGATAGATAGATAGATAGATAGATAGATAGAATTACAAAACAAAAAATGTTGACAAGACATTTTTAGATATCTCCAAAGATGCCTTTCAGTTTGTGTTTTGTTGGCCATCTACTATTGAGAGTAGGGCTAAGCCGTAAGGGTAGTTCTTTTGGTTTTGGCTTTCCTTTTTTTCCCCAGTGAGCTCCCGTGGAGAAAACTAAACTAAATTTTATTTGCAATTGGTTATCAATTGGAGATAACTTTGAGTTAGAGATAGGAACATGTGTCCATTTTTTTCAGCTCTAGGACCCCCATCTGTTCAGACCACTACAAGCCCTGTGCATGCTTCCTCAGTCTCTGTGAGATCGCATATGCATCGGTCCTGCTGCATTTGAAGGGTCTTATCTTCTTGGTATCCTCCATCTGCTCTGGCTATTTGATGGCATGATGCTCTGTTTTCTACAGTTGCCTATTTGGCTAGTATTTTCTCAATCCTCAGTTGGCTGTTAATGTAAGTTATTTTTACTTTTGCTATCTTAAAAAGAATTACATGTCTGTCTTTATCCTGACATTCATCACATAGGAATCCACTAGCTCCATCAGGGGAAAAAAAGATGATTTCTTTTGTTCCTTTTGTTCTTATGAGGGTTTGCTCTAAATACATTTCATTATGTTTTATATGAACTCAGTCTTTGTTCCTTATTTACACAGCAAAGCTTGTGGTTTAGATCAGGCACAGAACTAGCTGCACAGGGGAATGGACAGATAAGCTCAGGGAACTCTTAAAATAGTCTGTCAGCCTGCAGCAAGCAAGTGAACCAATGATTTCAATTGAAGTGGCTTAGATGAGCTTAGATGGAACATTATTTATAGAAACTCTTACCAGTGGCTATACCACTGAAGAAAGCATCTCCTTCCCCCATGATACATTAATTGCCTATAGATCCTTGGGGAGTGTAAGCCAACATTTTCTCCTCCTGCTCCTGGCAGAATGTTAACAGCCCAGTCTTGTGCAGGTCATCACAGCTGGTCAGATTTCAAGACAGCAACAGTTGCGTCATAGGTTATGTGACACAAAATTGAAATGTAAGACTAATATGAGGTTATTTGATGAATTGCTGCTTGAACTTAGATTCTTGCCAATGTAATTCTAGGACATTGAGGACTGTGTTTAGGACATTAGGATTTAGCAAGTGATTCATAAAACTCAGCCTCTACTTATAAATATTCTTTCCCAGGAGATGTAGCCTCTACTTTTCAATTTGATGAATGCCTTTCTTTGGACATGTATTTACATAGCATCCAATTCTAGAAAAGTAAAGCAAGCGGATGTCTGAACACTCAAAGAAACACAGACTTGCACAAATTACATATTATATAACATTACAGAATACAGGGGCATACACATGGACATGTCTAATGATGCCTGATCATACAAAGAGTAAAACTACAGGTAGATGCCTATGTATTAAATGGGTGCTGTTTCTATGCAGTGTAGAATAACTGTTACCTGGCCTCATACACTTTGGAAGTATGGTATTTACTGTGGTCCTCAGGTGAATGCCGGGATGTAAAACTCAGGTTAAACATGAAGATTTGGCATTTTAACCTTACAGCTCAGGAATTCAAGCATTGTTGTCTTCCATTGGAAAATGCAGAGAAAGAAAGTCTGCTTGGTAAATCAAGCAAGAGTCTGCTCTAACTTTCAGATGACCACAGCAGTAGGAAGGACAAAGCAGTTGGAAGGACAAAGCAGAGGCCCAAAGACTGCTCATTCCTTTCAAAATAGTTCATCTAAGACAATAACACACACTGTAGAGAATTAGTACTGTTATCATGGAGACTCTGCATGTTTATGTATATTGTAGGGATTACAATGTACATGTACATGGAAAATGAAAAATCAGCTGTTTGTTTACATGAGTAAACTGAACAGGTTGTTTTCAATGTCAATAGAATCAAGCCAGCTATGATTTAATAAATTTAATCAACGAAGCCTCATCATTTTGTCATACTATAGATGGCATACTGTGATACTTCAGTGTTGATAGCAGAATATCATATGGACTTAGATGGCTAAGAAGAAGTTGCCTCTCCAGCTATCTTATCAAAATGCAAAAAACAAGGTAAATCCATTGAAACATTAGCCCACAATGAAATAGTCAAGCATCCATGAATGCATCAACTGCACAAGACAAAAACATTGACTGCACCTTCATGATTCACTGATATTAGAGTTTCTAGGTTTGGAGGAAAGTCCACACCATATTTAAGAGTGTTCTTCAGCTATTTTATAAGTAACCTATGAGGTACTGAGTGAGAGTGGTGCTTAAAGCAGCTGATTTAAGATGCAAATCAAGTAAGTATAATAGAATTTTCATGGCCAAGTATTTATATTCAGTCTGGATCTCTCCCCACCCACCTCTTTCTCATGAGTATGAATATGTCTCTTCGTGTGTTATGTATGTACATGCCCACATATGTATACTTTGTGAATGAAAATGGGGAAGCCAGAGGTTGATGTTGACTATCTTCCTGTGTTGCTGTCTTCCTTGTGTTTTTAAACAGGGTCTGTCAATGAACCTGGTGTTTAATGATTGGATAGACTATCTGGCCAGTGAGCCTGTTTCCACTTCTCTAGTTTTGAGTTTACAAACACCTCCACTATGCCCAGTTGGTTATGTAGGTGTTGGGGAATTGAACTCAGGTCTTCATGCTTGCAGGGCAAGCATTTTACCTACTGAGCTATCTCACCAGAACCCACTCTGGATGTTTCTATGGTTAATCGGGATGTTGTATAAGGGAAATCTTCAAGAAGGTTCTGTTAATTCAGAACAAGCTTCTTCAATTTTAGAACCAAGCCATTTTCTTTGAAAATTTAGCTCCTGGCATGTTAGTTAACAGCAGTAGAAACATGTTAGGCAGTTTTTTATTATTCTGGCAGCCATTCTTGTAGGCTGAGTATGCAGTCAACTTCCTTGGTGCTTTTGATGATGCTGTTCTTTTATATTGCAAATCACATATTGTTAGAGCAATTATTTGCATATGAAACAACTGGCCAGAAAACTGTCAGAGAGCTTTAATATATTCAAATTACCTGTTTTGGAAGAACAAATCTTCAGACTGGGAAAGTCCTCATATGATTTTATCTTTCCCTATGCCACCTTAACCTACCCGCATCTTTATAGGTAGACTTGGGTGGCACATACCTGTATTCCCAATACTTAGGGGTGAAGACAGGAGATTAGGAGTTCAAGATCAGCTTCAAAAGAAATCATGACTGCAAGACCAGCAAAATGTATTCCCAAATTGACTTTTTTGACCTGTATCCTTCTTCACATATGAACATAACAAACTTCTGAGATGCAGCTTGTTAGCCATCCTTCATCTGATAATTATGCATTAGTCTTATTGTCATTTTCTCTCTTTTTGCCTTTGGACATTCAAATGAAGTCTTTCTCAAGAGATTCATAGAGACCCTCACTCACCAGGTACCATCCTCACATGCAGGTGCTGCCTTCCTATCTTGTTTTCTTCTCAAGACTTGTTTTATAATAAATACAAAATCTGAAGTCCTTCTAGCCTGTCACCTTAAACTACTTTATCTGACACAATTATTATAATTACAGTTTATATTTTTTTGTTCTGTTACTGATGTATTTTTGATATTTCTTTTCTTTAGGCTATCTATTGTCACTTTATTTAGAATGATTCTGCAAGTAGAATATTGTTAAGATAACAGTATCATATAATTTGATTGGTTTAAAAATATTCAAAATGGTATGTAATTTGCACACATTGCAGAATTAGTCCCAGACCTCGTTAGTGAAGCAAATATACCCATCAAGCATGCTGCATACATTTCTGGGAGGGCTTCTCAGTTTACGTAAAAGTTATGTTTACAAATTACTGTAGTCTTGTGTGTAATAGCATTAAGCATAAAATATGTAAATACCTTATAGACAATATTTTGTTTTTTAAAAATTGCTAAGGTATGTGTGAGCCTCCAATGAGTCACAGTCTACTTCCCCTGACAAACTCATGGTTACTTACTGATCAAAGTGGTGGTTGCTAAAGGCTGGGTTGGGGGGAGGCTGTGACAATTTCCTAAGATAATGTTAACAATGGAGTTTTCCACATCAATTGGCTTCCTTTCATCAAAGATTTCTCTGTTTTAAAAAGACATCTGAAAGCAGTTTGCTCACATTAAAACTTTGAAAATAAGTGTCAATTCTTTCTAACTCTGCCACTGCTTTATCAACTGACTTTATGGTTTAAAGTTATAATTTTAGTTTTTGGGCTACTTCCACCAATTGTGTCATTGAATTCTTGAACATCTCAAAATTGTTCATGTGGGCTCATATAAGCTTCTTCCAAAAGTCCAATAATGCTGGTATCTTGTCCTCTTCACATGGATTGTTAATATTCACAGACAGACAGACACACAGACAGACAGACACACACACACACACACACACACACACACACACACACACACACCACACACTGGAGTTTGTTTTATGTTGGCCAATTACTCCTGATCATAGGGTCTGCGGTGGAGTTTAGTCAATATACCCAGTAGTAACTCTGTTGGAGAAGATGACTGACTTTCCCCTTTACAGAAGTTATGAACTGTAAATACTTCAGGATGGTCTTTGTGTCCAGTTCCCCTTTTCACTAATGGTTTTGCTTGGTTTGAAATTGTACAGGTCTTGGCATAGTTTCTGTACATTTATATACATATTAGTCCTGTTTGTGACTGGAAGGAACTGTTTCTTTGAATCCATGCACTGCCTATGGCTCTTACAATGTCCTTGATCCATCAGATCTCTAAGCCAGGAGGGAAAATTACTAATGAAGATATTAATTTAGAGCTGAGTGCTCCAAAGTTTCTCACTCTTGGAACACTGTCCAGTTGTGGATCTTTTTTTTTTTTTTTGTTAAACTCCATCTACTGCAAGGAGAACTTTCTCTGATGAGGGCTGACTGAGGAACTGATCTATAGTCAAAGAGTTTTATTGTTATGTTCCTTTAGCAGAATAATAGTAGTTTTTCTCCTATACAAAGTTTCAAAAGGCCTTTAGTGCTACTTGTCTCCACATTCTCTGTTACCCTTCTTTCCCATTCTCCAATTAAATACTTCTATTCTAGTTTATGCTTCATCTTTTCATAAGCCTACATTTTACTCCCCCCCCACTTTTGTAGAGGACCTCCCACCCAGATTCCATTGTCAGCTACCTAATTCCTGAAGATATTTTTATTGAAATGTTCATATCTAAAGCTAAAAAGCTAATATCCACATCTAAAAGAAAACAATGTTTGATTCCCTCACTCAAAAGGGTTATTTTTGGCCCCAAACCCGCAAATTTCACCCCCCCCTTTTTTTTTTTAGTGAAATGAGTTAGGTTTATTCTTAACGTGGTTGACGATATTAATCTTATTTTTTTTTTTGGTGGAAAGTGCATTTTCTTCCAAAAGATATTATTCTTGGAATCTTAAAATAACCTTATTGTGATTGCAATGCCTTTTGTTATTTTTTTATATAAAATAATGCTTGTGGCTTGTGAACAAATAACAAAGACAAAATCTGAGGCTATCACAAAGACTGGGGCACACACTGTCACACCTGATTCCTGGATTGAAAGGCCCAGGCATCCTTCTGCCAGCCTACTCCTCTCGGGGACTTCTCTTTCTCCAGTTTGCTGGGGAACTCTATAATCCATTGTAACCAGCTGAATGTAAGCCCCACCTCACGACTGACTCCACTGAACTTCAGACCACAGTACCGACAAAATCCCCGACATGTAGCCTCTTTATTTTGGACAAGTTATTCTACATATTTGCCACTCAGCTGTCTTCAATTTTCTTACATTTACCACATTTGTTACTTTGGTTGAGTTGCCCCACTTATCATACTCTATGCAATTTTTTTCTTAGATTTATTTTGTTTTATGGTATATACTCTCAATTTTCCTCAGAAATAATGCCTAGGAAGAAAAATTTTAAAGTACTCTTTTTTTCTGAAAATTACTTAACTTTAGTCACATACAGAATTTAAAATTTGACCTTATGTTCCCTCAGAATTGTGAGGATATTGGTCCATTTTAAAGCAATTCGTTACTAAAATATTAACTGTGATCATCATATTAATTATTCTAATTCTCACATGGTAAGTATGCAGTAGCAATATTGGTTATCAAGGTATAATAACTGTAGGAGTACAATTTTACTGGGTGTGAGAAAAATATGTGATGATAGACAAATGTGAAATTACTCAGCTCTTCTGCTGGTGGGTATATTGATTTTACTTCATCAAAGAGAGAGAGAGAGAGAGAGAGAGAGAGAGAGAGAGAGAGAGAGAGAGAGAGAGAGAGAGAGGAAAGAGAGGAATTCACCTGTTTTTTTTTTATTATGTACAATGATATAGAATCCTTTCTATTCTCTACCTACATCCAGGACTTGGCTAATAATTCTGCATCATAAAGGATATGACAGCAGAAGGACCAATAAGTGGCTTTATATACACATATATGTAATCATATGAGTACTCATAGTTGACATTGGTGTTGGCTTACACATCATGAGGATCAGTGAACAGGCATTTGAATCTGTGTCTCCATAGACAGACAAGCAGCCAAGGGCATAATCAGACACTAGGAACCCTTAGAAATACCTGCAGCTCATTTTCATTTTCTGACCTGAATAAAAATGGTAGTCTGAGAAGTTTTTAACTCCACTTTAAACACACTCCTAAGGCAGAAATCTTATTTATTTTTAAGACGAGATCTATCTATATTCTACCCTTTTTCGAGCACTGAGTGGCACACACAAACTGCCAAGCCTAGCTTTGCACCTGGGTATAGGAATCTGAACACAAGTCCTTCATGCTTGCATGGCAAGCACTTCACTGACTGAACCCATCACCCCAGAGTCCTTCCCTGCTTCTTTCAAACCTTGAAAAATTCATAAGGCCCATACTAATGGGAAACATACAGAAGAGAATACATGAAAATATAGTTCAAACTGGTCAAGTGATACTGGACTTACTGCGTCCCAAATGGGAAAACAAACCTGGTTTTTATTCCTCAACCTTATTTATCAAAATTAAGGAAAAATATCTTGAGGGATTCAGTAATTACTGTTCAACAAGAATACTATCTTTCCATATATCTAATATAATAAGTTAAAATGAATCCCATAGTGATTAAGAGTTAATATTTTGTGTGGGTTGATTTAATACCAGCTGCTTAAATGTGTTGCTAAGAAAATAATATGCTGTGGATTAATCATAGCTTCACATTAATAACTTCTGAATCATGTCCACCATGAGCAAAGCTACGATATAACATATACAGAGTTTATCTCTTTGTTATTCACTCTGGCAGACATATTATCCTTTGACTATTCTAAAGGTGGAACCATACTTTGTTAGATAATTTGAGTCACTGAAATTATAATCCGTTTAGTTAAGATACAAGTTGTGATTCCTCTGGCCTTAAAACCATGGTTAGCAGCAATCATACTCACAGCTGGAGCTCATCAACACAATCAAAGTGCATTAAAGCTGGAACAGCTCTGGAGCTATCCTGCCACTGCTCAGGCAGCCAAAGCCATTACAGGGTGCTCCAAATGCATAACTGAAAAAGGGAGGGAAGTGGGACTCAACCGGTCTCCAAGAGCGCAGCAGGGTGGCTGGAAGTGAAGCCCACTGCCCATTTACCATAGATTGTCAGCCAAGTTCTTATTAAAATGAAGGACCTGGCAAAGAGATTGCCAACATGGTGCACTTCAATAATGAGATGGGACTGGTGGTTTATTCAATTTACACATCTATTTGTTGGGAAGGTTTCATTGAAAGGTGAACATGTCTGAACGCTAATCACATTTCAATGGAAATTTGCCAGCCAACGTGTAAAGACTAAAATGTTCTTATTTTGTATAATGAATTAATAGCAAAGAATTTGGAAAATTGAAATATACTTTGTCAATAAGTCTGGATGTCATCAAATCACAAATGTTCTAGGTATAAATGATCAATTTAAATCCTTATCTTATGACAATTTTCATGATTTTGGTAAATTATACAAAAGAAGGGGGTTGGTATCGTGGGTGAGAGTTGTTGCTATGCAAAGATGAGAGCATGAAGCTGAATCCCCAGCACCTGCAGATAAAACTAGGTGTGGCAAAGCATGCCTGTAACCCCAGCACTGTGTTGGGTGAGACAGGAGGATCTCTGGGTCTTACTGGTCGCAAGCCTAGCTCCAGACCTTTCCTCGAGGGAATAAGGTAGGGAACTGCAGAACAAGAAAAGTGACATCTTGTCTTGGATTCTGTCTATGCATCCTGCATCAGCACCTAAACTTGTACACATTCACACATACATATACCTGTACACATACATGCATGTAGACACAACAACACATACGCATACACACACATATGTGTACTTACACACATGCACACACATAAGCACACACAATCACACATACATTATTGTCCAATGGTCTTTTTTCTAATTCTATTTCAAGTAAGACCCTGATTCCCCAAATTTTAATTGTACAGAAGATTTCTCCAATGCTATTAAACCCAAGCTCTTGAAAGACAATTGCTTCAGTTGGCAACATTGGGCCATAGTTCTTAGCAATCCCTTTGAAGTCTTCTAAAATTATAACTACTGCATTAAGTTAATAAAGTAAATATCAAATGGGAATTGAGCCTCATTTAAAACATCTGGATGGGAGTTTAAGCTATTGTCCTTGTATTCATCAGACTAATTTCAAGCTACATTATTCCATTTCAATGTTTTTATGAATAATTATTTTATAAATAACAATTTTTTTAGAAACAAAATCTTAGATTTCTAGGTATGAAATACAATTTCACAAAATATGCTTTAAATGAGATGGGAAAGTTTAGCATTAAACCTTTCCCTAAGTACTTACCTTTGTATCCAAAGATCAGCATGCCCCTCATTCCTCTTCAGATAAGCTTCTCTTTGAAGTAGATGGAGATTAATGCTAAGAACCCATAGCTGGTCAACGTGCAGAGAATAACAGACTGTAGATGTGGAGTGCTCATATCTCTACCAAACCATCTCTCCCTGACAGCCATAGCCATTGGTAAAGAGAAAGCAAAAGGACTATATGAGCCAGATGTGATCAATATCTGCAGCTAAACTCTATTCTCTGGACATGACAGGGCTGTCATACCCAGGAACTCACAGAAGCTGTGACTACATACTCAAAACCTTCACAAAACCAAGCCAGCGACTGCACGGGTAGGGAAGGGGCTACAAAGTTCTGCTCTTAGCTGAAGAGCTATTTGCAATAGATAGTTGCTGGGAGAGAATGAATCCGGATTTGTTCTTTCTTTCTTTCTTGTTTGCTGAAGTTAAAAGAAAACGTGGTTTATTTAAAGAATATAAATATAAATACAGTAGGGAAAACTCCGTTATTTTCCTATCAGTCACACAAAAATTGTCAATTTAAGGTGTAAAGAGAAAAAGATATATGTTTAGATATTATATAACAATAGTAAATTACTTTCTTGTTTAATGGTAAATTTAGTGAGAGTTAAACATATTTGCTGATAACAACACCCTGAAACTCCCTCAGATTTTGCCTTCTAAATCAGACTGAATTTTAGATAGCATTATGGTTCATTTTAATTGTCAATATAACACTGTATAGGGTCACCTGGTAAAGGAACTGCAATAAGGGCCTGTCTTGATCAGGTAGTCAGGTAGTCATGCAGACATGCCTGTTGGGGAATTATCTTTTTTTATTATTATTTATTTCTTTTTTGAGACAGGGTTTTGCTGTATTGCTTTGGAAGCTGTCCTGAGACTCACTCTGTAGACCAGGCTGGCCTCGAACTCACAGAGATCCACTTGCCTCTGCCTCCCTGGTGCTGAGATTAAAGGCATGTGCCTCCAATGCCTGACTCCTTATATCAATGATCTTAAACAAGATGGAAAAACCCAACCACTGTGGGTGACACCATTCCCTCTGCCAGGGTTCCTGAGCTGTTCAAGAGTGAAGAAAGCAAGATAAACAGATGTATGCATACATGCATTCATTCTCTCTCCGCTCTTGGCTGTGGATGTCACCAGCTTGCTCAAGGCCCTGCCTGAGCTTTCCTGGTGGATTTTAACCTGGAAATGAGAGCCAAAGGAAATCATTCCTCCCTTAAATTGCTTTTGTCAGTATATTTTACCATGGTAACAGGAAGTGAAATTAAGATAGGTAGTTTCAACAATCAGTTTTCATTAGCCACAAAAATGGTGGCAATCTTTGGCTTTACTTCCCCATACTCCTCCTCTAGAAACATCGTCAGGAGGCCTCTTCAATATTGTTGGGAGCCTGCAGTCTCCTGACTCCGCCTCTGACGATGGGCGGAATGCCCAAGGCAATGTCATCACTATGTCAGGCTTTACCTGGCTGTTCAAGCCTTTACCCGGCTGTGCAGGGGACCCAGTTACGCATGTGCAAGCCCCCCTTTAAAAGCAAGCATGCCAAGCGCACCTCTCTCTTGCTCTTGCTCTCTCTCTCTCTCTCTCTCTCTCTCTCTCTCTCTCTCTCTCTCTCTCTCTCTGTCTCTCTCTCTCTCTCTCCTCAATAAACTCCACATTGGGCGCTGAGTCTTGTATTTGTGTTTCTTAGGCAATAGCTGCAGCAAAAGAACAACAAATATGATATGCCAAACTATTCTTGATAACTCTGAGTCATTTTATTATAGTCACATATTTCACCATAACCTTGCAGTATGCTTATTGTTAATGTCCCTTCAGGATAAATATGCTGAAACCTAATCACTGATGTGATAGCATAGGTAGTAGGGCTTGGGAAAGTGGATAGGTCATGAGAACAGGGCTTACTTAGATGGAATGATTGGACCTTAAAGTTTCCTATTCCATTCCACCTTCGAAGAAAAAGTCAGGACCCAGGAAGTGAGCTCCCACCAAGAACCAGACTTGGAATTCTTGACCTCAGAACTTCTTTATTTATTAGCCTGTGTTATTAGACTCTGCTATTTTTTGTTAAAGAAGCTCGCAGAAACTAAGATGGGTAATTGATGGGAGATGTCATTCTGTAAATATGTTTCTCTTATTGGTTAATGAATAAGGCCCTGTTGGCCAATAGGAAAGCAAGATAGGCAGGACTGGGCGACAAGGAGATTTCAGGGAGACATAGGAAGAGATTCAAAATGTAAGACGGAGAGAGAAGAACACTGGACCCTCTCTCCAGAACAATAAGACCATGTGGAAACATTTAGATTAATAGAGATGGGTTGATGTTTAAGACTGAGCTAGCCAATAAGAAACACTAGTAACAGGCCAACAGCTTTATATCTAATACAGCATTTATTTGGGGCTGGCACAGCTGTAGGACCAGGCTGGGGGAAAGCCTCCTCGTAACAAAATGGCACTGACAATGTGGCTACTAAGAACTTCCAGATAAAACTTGAGAAAAGCTTAAAAAGGGGTTTTAGAAATAAAAGAACCCAGAAAAGCAAGGCTTCTTGGTAGTAGCATTTTTCTTGGTTGTACTCTGTTTTGCTAGAGGCATGCAGAAATTTGCATGGCTCCTTTAAGGGAGGTTTCCTGACTCAGTATAGCTGCAAAGAACCACACAGCTTTTAAAAAGTGCTGCTAACAATTCTATGGTGCATATGAACAGCTGGAGAAAGTAGCTAGGTGTGATATCACACGCCTTTTATTCCATACTCGGGAGGTAGAGGCAAGCAGATCTCTGTGGTTTCAAAGTAAACCTGGTATATGGAATGAATTCCAGGGCAGCTAAAGTTACACTGAAAAATCCTGTTTCAAAATATGAAAAAATAAAAATAAAAGAAATAGAGTAATTTTAAAAAAGCCATGTAAAAATGGAAAATACACAGAGAATTGCTCAATTGCTAAGGAATGAACAACAATTGCTACATTAAGCTTGATTATTGATGCTGCTAAATTAATCAAATTTATATAATTAAAAATGCTTTAACTTCCAAATTTAAGTCTAAGGGCAGGTTACTGGGGATAAGGATTTCTATGTTTGTTTCCACAGAAAATTAAAAAGTTGTGGATTCCTTCCAGACTAACATGGTTTGATCAAACAAGACCCCCTGAAACAGCGTCCCCGGTGATCCAACATTCAAAACAGCTGGGACAACGCAGTCTTACAAACCATTGCAGCCAGGATTTCTGCATCTTCTTAGAATCCCCATGACAGCACCCCCTACTAGCAGGAAGCAGTTTGGAAAGAACAATTCCAAAATTCCCAAATATTGTTTATAAATGTTTGTTTTTATTTAAATGGGCTTGGTTATAAATGGTTAATGATCACAACCAATCTCTTTAAAGGTAAAAAGGAGATTATGGTATAAATATGAATACTTTGTTTTGGAATTGATTTTCATTTATTGATACAAATTTCAGGTCAATTTTGTGATATGTATATTTCTCCTCTTATTTAGGTATTGTGTTTATATAGCTCATTTAGAAACATAATGTATAATTTAGTACAGATTATAGATAGTTACTTATGATAGTCAAAACTTAGAGTTAAGTTATTTAGGTTTCCAAGATGTATTTGAGATGCATAGGCATTCTGCAAACCTTTCAAAGACCTAGAGAATATGGCATTTAAAATGGCTTAGGGTTTTTCTTGCCGGTGAGGCACGATGGCTCCTGGTAATACCACCGGCGTCAGAAAGGAAGATGGAACATCAAAGAAACTCATTATGGACTTTGCTTTCAATATGGCAAGACTAGCCATTTGGGCAAGATATTGCTCTTGTCTGGACTGTTTGACTTTATGCTGTATAAACTGGACATGCAGGACCCACAAAAATGTGACTGCTGATACAAGATGGGCATTGCTACAAGGTTCCTGCTTCATGGAAGAATCTGCAAGTCTACAGGACACAGAAAAGAGTGACTGACGAACTGCCAATACAGGCAGACAGTTTAAAGTTTCCTGCTTTGCTGAGGAGTCTGCCAGATACACTATGGCCTATGGGCTGAAGATGGAACATTACAGAAGATCTTCAGGTGACTGACCAGATAGCAAGATGTCTCTTGTCATTTCTAGAGTTTATATATTATCCTTCTTTGGTCTTTGAAGGAGTTGAAGACAGGTAATTATAGTATAATTTTCCTTAGTTAGGATTAAAGATAAGTTACATGTAGGACTTTAGAATCACAATGATAGGATAGGTAATGAAATAATTTCTTTAAATCTTGCTAAATGTTAATGGACTAAGCATTGTTAACGATGGTTCTTATTTAATAATTGTTTTGCTATATATTTTGCTATGTTATGATTAAAACCTTTCTTTTTACTTTAGACAGAAAAGAGGAGATGATGGGAGATGTTATTCTGTAAATATGTTTCTCTTATTGGTTAATGAATAAAGTCCTGTTGGCCAATAGGAAAGCAAGATAGGCAGGACTAGGAGACAAGAAGGTTTCAGGGAGAGGTAAGAAGAGATTCAAAATGTAGGACTGAGAGAGAAGAACTGCGGACCCTCTCTCTGGTACAATAAGACCATGTGGAATCACTTAAATTAATAGAAATGGGTCAATGTTTAAGACAGAACTAGCCAATAAGAAACACTAATAACAGGCCAACTGCTTTATATCTAAAACAGTAGCTCTGTGTGTTATTTGGGGCTGGTGCGGCTGTGGGACCAGGCTGGGGGAAAACCTGCTCATAATAGACAATGTGCTGATAAATCTAAATAACACTGTGACAAAATCTTGTGCATATACATGGATGGCCATTACCCAAGAAAAACGCAATGTTTTTCTTGATGAGATTTGAGACAGCCATGGAAAGCAGACAACTGCCAAGCTTACAATAGCTAGTAAGTCACCTGGCCCCACTGTACTCTTCCTGCTACCTTTGCCAAGGGTGTGCAGTGGAAGCGGTGGAGAAAAACAACCATGGCTCATCTGCTTAGTCATCTTTGTTCATACAAAATGTGTTCTCGGTTCTGTCTTGACAGAACTTTCAGACAGAGAGTCTAGGACCAAAATTCTGTTCTCATTGTATCTTACTCAGGGCAATTTTCTCTTTTATTTATGGAAGACCATATTGCTCACAAGGGACTGGTCTTCCTTTCTTGCCAGCCTAAACAATGGACTATGCATGCAACTCTATTCTGTACCCCCTTTCTCTTTGCCCACCTCCTGTTTTACAGGTGGATGTTCAAGCTGTCAGCCAAAAGCTCCAACCAGCTACAAAGAGAGTTCACTGTTTTCTATGCACAAATTATAAATGCATGAAGCATAGATGCTATTTTTGTCATTGGTTCATTTATTTCTCTGAGAGATGAAAGGATTAAAAGACAGGATGCATTTTTTTTTTTACTTATAATGAAAATATAGATTTCTTTTTCTTTCTCTCTACCAAAAATACTACACCCGTCATAAAATCCAAGATAATTTTCTCTGGCAAATTTAAGCTACTCTGTGTACTTAGTCACATATCCCTAGAGATGTAGTTCAGTTTAAGACATGATCAGTCCTGGTGACCAACTCAGTCCTGTGATCCGGAGTCTACTTTCCTAAATTAGCTCTTCTTAGGGCATTTGAAATTATATTTACAACGAGTTTCAGAAACTTTTTATTTCAGCCTTCGTAGGCACATGAGAAAGTCTTTGACTTTGTCATTCTATTTTACAATTGGTAAGGTTTGCATGGGATGAATTAGTTATCCATAAGTATTTAACAAATGGCTGGGGTGGTGACATTTTGTCACCAAGTATCAATTTACCTCAACTCTGACAAAAAAAAAAAAATCCCAACTTTCAGGTCAATCCTCAAATTCTGTTTTGCAAATCTATGGTTTTCCTGGTTGAAATGTAATCTGGGGGATTATGGAAAAGCATTTCCTACCAAAGGAATAAAGTCAAGATGAGAAAGAAAGAGCATGCTAAGATATGGATAGAAATCAAGTCCTGAGAACCTTTTGTCTTTGAATTCAGCACTGCTGGAGTCCCGATTGTTCTAGAGGATTCAAAATTTTATGAGTAAATAAAATACCTCCTAGATTAAGGAGTGCTTTTGTTGGTAACAATATCAAGTAGTGAAGTTTGGCCTCGAACCCAGCTCTGCATGACTTCAAAGTTGATGTGTAACTCACATACCGAACTGTCACTCAACGGCCATAATTATGGAGGTTTTCAAAAGTGCCCTCATCCATTTTGTGACTTACAAGTAAAAATACTCTGCAATTTCCTTCCTTTATTAATAATGAGAAAATTGTCTGTGTTAATCCAAATGTGTCTGGTGTGGCAATTTACTAAGAAGGAGCAAAAGCAGCATGGCTTTTTAAAGCCATAGCCTGTATTATGAATGAGCTTTTCATTCAAATGCTAGCATGATTATTTTGTAGTCTCTAGGCATATTTTACTTGAAAGTGTTCAGCAAAGAGACATTTCAGTGTAATTCAGTTGAAAAACAACCCTCTGATATGTGACTTTTAGTGCCCTAGGTCAGGTTATGCAAATATTTTAATGGAGTCACATATGTGGCGTATTTGTTTCACTTCTCCCTAGCTCCATTTCAACATATTCTGATGGGTTGAATGTCTGCCTTCCTGCCTCCCTAACACCTGATTCAGACTCTCTGGACCTGACCAAAATTTAATCTGTCTGAATGAATTAGAATCAGGAGAAAGCATGGCTGTTCTCAAACACACAGCCCTTAGCAGGACCAGTGAAAGATTTCTTTTTCATTTAACACAAGGAGAATCTGCTAGTCCTTGTGCTGCCTGAAAACAGCATGTGTGTTGATTTCTTGAGTGATATGCACACTCACTGGCTCTGAAATGAATATATCTCCTAAGATTGCTTGTCAAGTGGACATTTAAAGACACACATTCTTCAAGGCCCTTGGCACAGAAAATCTCACCAGCAAACAGGGTGCTGCCTGCACTGTACCTAACTTGGAGGCACTCCTGGATCATTTCAGCATATTACCTGTCAGAAAATAATGCCAGAACTCAGTGAACAATGTATGAATATGGGAACAGTTCTATCTCAAGCCAAGATAGCAGCATAAATCAACTGCCACAAAAACTCAAAAGTCGTCAGTTAGAGAACTGCCTGATGGAGCCAAGCTGACTTAGCAATAGGCTCTGCTTTTACTTAAGTTCTTTATTGTTTAATCTCCCAAGTTTTCCCCATACAAGCTGCTACTAGCACCACTTTGGCCTCCAGAGATGGGGAAACTAAAGAGTACATACTGTGTGTTAAACACTCCATTGTATATTGAGGTCATTTGAACACAACATCATTTTTATATTTAGCAAATATAAGGAATGGATATTGGGAAGGGGTGAAGGGAAGCTACAGAAACTAGAAAATTTGGAAGAGACCTAGAGCAGAAGACATATGTAGCCCAATGTTCAGTGGGCATTCAACTAGCTGGATTTGTGCTTCAACTTTGTATTTTTGCCTAGAGGAAAAAGAGAATGATATTCATTCATTGGCCCATTTATTGAACATTTGCAGTTGACAATCACAATGGATGGCACTACCATGGTGAAAATTCAAGGAGGTAAAGTACGAAGAAAAGGAAACAGCCATAGAACATAGTCTCTAGCTTTAAGAAAAATGACATTAGAGTAAAAAACTGAAATGTGAAAATATTTTCAAAGCTAATAGATCACGAAATATGCCCAGTGGTGTTGAAAGTTCAAATGGAGTTTTGTTGTTTGTCTTTAGTTCAGTTCCATCACACACACACACACTCTTGCATCAAATGATACTTTCTGTAGGAGTTGTTATTTTACCTGATTACTTACAGGTAACCTCCTTTACTTGACATACTATTCCCCAATGACTTTATTGACTTTGAAGGCCATGTCTTCACTTTTCTTAAGCAAGGTCTTTAATATTCAAGAAATATTACATAAAATCATTTCACTCAACATCTTCATTGCATAAATTCATTAGGGAGACACTGAGCCATAAAGATTCAATTAATATTGAGCACCTGAGGTGAAGATATCTTTATAATTTAATTAAATTATTTACTTATGTGTTTGCATGAGTGCCTATGATTCACAGTGTACATGTGGAAGTCAGTAGACAACTTGCATGAGTTGATTCTCTCTTTCCAATAATGAGAGTCCTGGGCATCAAACAGTATTGTCAGCTGACACATTTCCCCAATGTTTTAGTTGGGGTTTCTATTGCTGCAGTGAAACACCATGACCAAAAGCAAGTTGGGGAGGAAGGGCTTATTTGGCTTACACTCCAGGTCATAGCCCATCATTAGAGAAAGTTGGGACTAGAACTCAATCAGGGCAGGAACCTATAGGTAGGAGCTGACAGAAGAGGCCATGGAGGGGCGCTGTTTACTGGCTTGCTCCTCATGACTTGCTTAGCCTACTGTTATAGAACCTAGGGCCACCTGCCCAGGAGTGTCCCCACCCACAAATGGCTGAGCTGTCCTACTTTAATCACTAAGAAAATACCCTACAGCCCAATCGTATTGAGACATAAAATTAGCCAGCACACCCTGTGAACTATCTTCAGCCCCTAGACTGAAGACTTCACTTCTGATATTTTTGTTCATGGACCTAGTCACTCTAATCTATCTAGTGCCTTAATAACATAAAACTTGACTCTGGGTGCCTTTAGTGATAAAATTGTGCTCCAAGACAAGTGTATACTTTGTAACACTTCGGTCAATGTCTTACTTTTATGTTGCTGTGATAAAAAAAAATGTCTTGAAAAAAGCAATTTATAGGAGAATGGGTTTATCTTGTCTTATTGATGCAGAAGTGTAAAGTCCATTATGGTGGGGAAACCATGGAAAACATGGTAGCTGGAGCACGGAGCTGGCTGCTCAGGAAGCAGAGACTGAACAAGCAGTGGTACCAGGCTATAATAAATCATCAAGGCCCTCCCCCCATTAATTGATTCCTCTAACAAGGAATAAATAAATATAAATAAACTCCAAATTTCAAGCTGGTATGTGTGTGGTGGGGGTGGGGAGATAGAGAGAGGGAGATGGTTTTACTATTTAGCCTAGAGCTCACTAGACAGCCCAGCCTGTCCTCAAGCTTGCAGTAGTCTTCTTCCTTGTCTCTGAAGTTCTGAGTTTATAAGGATGAGTCACCCTGACCAGCTAACTTCAAACAAATTGATTATGCAGTTTCAGACAGTGAGAGTGAATCAAAGAATGCTTGCAATGTAAACTCATTACACTTGTAAGAGAAATGCTCTTTCATGCAAATGTTTTCCAATTCATATTGACCTCACTTTCTTCTGCTTTGGTTTACTGCATTCCTTGGTTAAACCTATCTAGCAAACCAAATCTGGTATGATAAATGTAACTACATTGTGAAACATAGTGGCTATTAAAATTTGTACAACTATAAATCACCTGTATCATGGGACTAAATAAAAAAGTCCAGTCCTTCATAATGTATCTTTATTTTCCCCATTTATATATGATATCTAGTTATATTAAACAATTCAAAACTATAAATATATTATTTAAATTATATGTGTGATTAAATTAATGGATTCATTATGGCATCTTCATACATTATTGTGTTGGCTTCCACAATCTCTCTGATTTCCTAACAATAACACACACATTTGTTTTTATATCACTTTTACTTTGTTACCATCTGCTTTCTCTCTGTTAAGCTCTTTCAATTTGTGGCTATCTTTACCAGTGAGGTATAGTTTTTGGTATTAACAGATAAGTGGATTTTTAGCTCACTGGGCTGGTTGGTGTCTTTCAAGTAATGATTAGAAGCTATTTGTGTTTAAGGTTGTTTGTGAGGGTTTTGGTACTTTCTGTTGCTTGTTCTTTGTTGTTCTGACTAAATAAATTGTTGCTATTACTTTTCTTTTATGCTCATTAGTATTAGAATGTACTGGATTACCATGATACAAAGCTCAAGGTCCAGCCAACTGTTTACTGTTTAAGTCCCAAATATCAATCTCACCTCTGTCTGGGAATCCTGACTACTTAGAATTACAAGCCTATGTTACCATGCCCGGTCAGAGTGACATTCTATGTCTGAGAGAAACGATGTGATTTTTTGTGCATCAGAATTGCTCTGTTTCTTATTGTTTATTTAAGAAATGCTATGTGGCTCTGAAAATGTCACTAATATATTGTCCAGAGTTTCTTCTGTGAGAAGAGTGTGTGTGAGTGAATGAATGAGTGAGTGATGTAGATGAGGGATGTAGCAGCTATTTAAAGAAATGTAACAGAGTAGTAGAGAGAAGGTGTATAGAAGAAATGTATGTGGAGAATAGAGATATAATTGTATGTAAAGAGACGTAGCTTTGTAGAGAAAAAGAGACTTCTTTCAAGATGAAGTCAAAGAAATGGTTACCCTCAGGAAAGCTTGTGTTCCTTCATTTTACCACTAGAACCTGTGAGTCAAAGAGCCTCAGACAGGTAAGAACTTTTTCTAAGACCTGCTACCTGGAAGGTCTTCTTTCTGCAACCTTGGGTGCAGTCCCGGGAGCTGGCCTCTCAGGCAGCAACAGTCATGACAGCATATGAGTGGGAAAGATTCTTATGTCAGAGTCAGAGGAGAAGCAGGAAAGAATCCATTAAAGCGCCTTGGCCATACAGACAGCACTTATTGCCCATATCTAAGGCTTGTCATAATTGCTCTCAACTCCCTGCTTAGGAATGAATCCATGTAAATGTAGCTCCCAAATTTTTTTCAAGATATTTTTAAATATTTTAATAGCCATTAAATAGTTGTCTAAAGTGCAGTGGACAATGGCAGCTGCTCTCTGGGATAATGAACAATACCATTGAAAGCTAAGTGAAGAATTTATTCTTACTTATTAATTATACTTAATTTCTCCTTAGGAATTAGTAAGACTAAGTATTATGTGTTTCCTGATTATTTAGCTAGAGCATCACAACTTACCTTCCTAATAGTTGATGTTGTTGACCTTCTGTAGATAAAACAGCTCAACTAACTGCTGTTACAAAGTCATTGTGTGACTCATCTCATTTCCATAGCCCTTTGAAACACTTCACATATAATGGAGAACAATTAAACCAGAGAGGTGATCTATGGAGCAACACAGTGGCTTGTCCTTTGTTGAATGTTTGATCCTCTGAGGAAATTCTTTATTTTATAATTATGTTTATGAAAGCTCTGTAGAGGTAGGAATAATCCAATTAAAAATAGTCTTCTTCCTGCAGTTTTGTTACCCAATGTAGAAATTTAATTCTTGCTATAACTTTGGTTGATAAATCTGGTAATAAGCTATTTCAATGAAAAATAATAAAACTTAACAGAAAGATATCCCTGGATACAACAGTATAAATGAAAATATAAATGAACATATAAATGGAAATTTACTTCCTATTTTATTTCTTTTATACATGACAATTTTTAACTTTTTTCAGTAAAAAACTTTTATCACCACATATTAATTATTATATACCACAATACAGCATACTATCCTTACTCTCAGAGGAATGACATGAAAACCCTACTAATGTATTATATTCACAGGAGTTGGGGCTAGGTTTTTGGTGTTAGCCCCATAAGTTAACATGTACTTTTCAGATAATGGTGTTTGGGCCAATTTGTTTTAAGTGTCTGATCACTATTAATTATTAATTATTTATTAGTAATTAGACACAAATTTTCTAAGTAAAATTGATACATTATGTGTTAGTTAGCTTTTTGCTTTTGACAAGATTTATAATGCAGAGAAAATTTCAAAAATATGGCAATTACTCTGATATATTTGGATTTTAAATATTGATAGCAAACAGACTTACACAATATCATATATATATGCATATATATATATATATATATAATGCAATGATGCTAAAGCCAAGACTTTTCATTTATTCACATTAGTCACTTTTCACATTACTTTTCTCACTCTTTTTAACTATTCATTTGAAATGTTGAGAATCCCTGGCAATCAAGTGCTGTACATGGCTGCCTTCTAGTGAAGAAGTTGCCAAATATGAGCTATGTTCTTACAAAAACTGTATACAGAACTATAAACTATAAGCTTTTCTTTGGGCTCATCCCCACATTGTTGGTGAATATTTGCTTGTGATTTCAAACTCCATTATGTATGTATAGGTGTATGGAGGCATAAGGGAGACATTGGGTGCCCTACTCTATCATTCTCCGCTTTATTACTTTGAGACAGAATCTCTTTCTGAACCTGGATATAGACTGGCAGCCAGGAAGCCCCAGTGATGTCCTTGTCACTGTATTCTACAGCACTAGGTTTGCAGGTGTGGGACCATTGCTGCAATTGAACTCAGGTCTTCATACTTTCAACAAAGACTCTTAAGCACTGAGATATCTCTTTGATCCCAGATTCTGATCTTTCTAGGTTAATATCCATTACAGATCGATAGATAAATATTTGTGTATATAAAAGCAAGATCATGTGCAAATGTAACAAGATTATGCATATACATGTTATAAACATAATGCATTCAATTAGATATACTGTGAGTGAGTATGTATATACATAACATATGACTTTGCAGGCTGACATTCTTGTTATATTACATATCATCTCTAAGATATAGATTGTGGTACCTGTATATACTAAAGTCTACATAGATTGTGTGTTTTAGTTGTTCCATTCTAGATAATACCAATGATTTATCATTTGGAAGCTCAAATCTTTATGGTTTAGGAGCAGTTAGCTGTGTAATGAGAATGATGACAAGCCACTGTTCTTAGAAAATGTGTACACATGTGCATGCATATATGCATGTGTGTGCATATGTGTGCTCTTCACATACTTCACAAGAAATTCGTACTTAAGTGATATTAATCTCTCATTTGAACAAATTTCTGGCCTTTCTATATGATATATAGAAGCTCTTCAAAAGCCTTTTCTCTGCATAAAGGGAGTTCATTGTTGGTAATCTCTGAAAGAGTTAACTGGTTCTCAAAAACACAGTCATCTGATGGTAAAGTTCACATAATTTTATGAACTTGACACAATATATTCAATGCATAGTAAGTAGATTTCATATTTGATATAAAGAGCATAATGGGAGTCTATTGACTAAATATAGGTACAAATTGCCTTGCACCCAAAGATGCTTGAGGGATCAGGAACGAGAGCATATGCATGAATTTCTCTAGAGCTTGGCTTAGCTTCAGATAGTAGAATAATTTCTTGTGGTGGGATATGTCTGATTTTACAACCCCAAACCCATTTTTAATTTCTTCTTTGTATATCTAAAATGTTGTCTGTGGATGGAAAGGTAAGAAAAGCACTAATCATTCATGAAAAAATATTTCATCTCATCATAGTACTATTATTGGCTGACTGCATAGATCTTCTAACTTATCCAGGAAACCTGGGTGGTGGTGTAGCAACAGTCTCCATCCTCGATCTGAAAGAAGCAGTCCTCATGGACTGGAGAGATGGCTCTGTGGTTAAAAGTACTGGCTGCTGTTGCAGAGGTAAAGCTCAGAGGTAAAGGCATCCACATGTTTGCTTACAATCACCCATAACTCCAGTTCTAGAGCAGCCAACCCTTCTACTAACTTCTGTGAGCATGTATACATGCAGTCAAAATATTCTACAAACAAATAAAAAATTAAAACAACAACAACCAACACAATAAACCATGGTGCAGAATATAAATTAAAACAACAACAATCTACGCAATAAACCGTGGTGCAGAATCTACACTTCCTGGTTAGAACAAAACAAAACAGGAACTTGGATTCATACATTTGAAGAAAAGGTACTCTGATAGTCTAAGGAGTGTTTCTTGTGCTTGTTGTGTTACAATGATTCCCTTGAGACCTCTCTCATGGCTTATGGTGGGTAAGCACCTTGTGTCCCCAGAGATAATGTCTAGCTACAAGTTTTAATTTAAGGAATTTTTGTCTTTTAACAATATTTTCAACTAAACTTTATTAATTTGAAAACAGTTTACTCTTTTACAGAGAGTAGCTGCATTATATTTTCTTTAAAGTTGGAGGAAAGGGAAAAATGGGCCATGAAATTTAAGTATAAATTCAATAAGTAAAGATTCATCTTAAAGATAATCTGTTGCTTTAAAATGCTAACATCAACAATTAAGGTACCTATCTGAGGAATGACATTAACAGAGAAAAGACATTCATTAAGTCCTACTATTGGAGCTTTGTTGTTTCCCTCAAACTCCCTTCCATGATGGCTCCCCTGTTGAAACAGGACACCAATGTTTCCTGAGACACCTGATAATAACAGGTGAGTCTGAACCATTGCTTTCTGTTCCAACTGAAGTGTTCGTGAAAATGCATAGGTGAGGCTTTAATTACTAGAGCTTGAAAACTTCTATTTAGATTTAATGCTAGTAATGAAAGCAAAAAGCAAAACAAAACGTAAGCAAAAACGTAAGACTAATTAATCAACTTACAAGGAGTCAGAGTCCAACCACAGAGAGGAACGAAAACTCTTTTCCCTACTTCTTGGAAAGAGCTGGCTGTCAAAAATAACTTCAGAATAATGTCCCTTCAAATGACATTCTGACAGTGACTAGTAACCAAACAAAAACCTGGTAATGAACCAGAGCAAACAAAAATTCCATCTAAGTAATTATTGCATACATGTTCATAAAATGTCATATAATCTTCATAGGTTTTATCAAAATGTTGAATGTAATAGGTGGTGAAAGGAGTATGATCTTTGATTTTGAATTTTATTTGAAGAAAATACAAGTAAACAATTTTCCTTTACTGTATTTATTGGTGAGGATTTGGGTTTTTTTTTTTTAAGTTCAATTACCGGGGATTAAAAGAAAAAGTGTATTTTCTAAATTCTCAGATAACAAAAATAGTTTATAAAATGTGAAAACTTAAAACTAAGAACTATAAAAATGGTTAAAATTCCAGCATAATGATGAATTCAAATTAGTTAATTACATATGTGTGTGTGTGTGTGTGTGTGAGAGAGAGAGAGAGAGAGAGATTTAATAATAGGTTGTACAGACATATTAATAAGATTATGCATCCCTTCCTGCCGACGGGCAGGAAGATAGCTTCAAGAACCAGGCAGGTGGAAGGATATTGAGGGGCCCGGACTGGTGCCTTGTGGTGCTTGGCATGTGTGCCCTATCTCAATAAAAAAAAAATACACAGTGGAAAACTGCAAGTAATAGAGAAATTGAACGGTTCATGTGCTATGGAAAGATGCAGAAAGGAAGGAAGGACTATGGCGAAGAGTCTGCAGACATTGGCGGCCCGCCTGCCACCTGGGTCCCTGGTAAGGGCGGTGAGTATTAGACTGGGGGCAGCTCTGCTTGCCACTCGGGGTCATGATGATGATGTCCAGACCTGGCTGCTGCCAAGAGCTAAGGTTGCCACTGTGGCCAGTACAGAGGCCCGGGATCTGGGTCATTGACTATGACTTGTTTGGAGTCAGAGGGCCATGCCACAGCAGGGGCCATACAGATATGGGTGGACTATGCTGCCACCTGAGGTCACAGTGTCTGTCATCTGGGCCCAGGGTGCTGCTGAGAGCCGTGTCTGGGGCCAGGGTCTGAATTGAATTCTGTGGGTGCCACCAAGTACCATGAGGATGTTCAGGGTCAGATCAGCCACCTGAGTCCAGGTTGGTGTCTGAGGGAAAAGATGTGTTCATATCTGAGTAACCTGTGCTTGCTATTCAATGTCATGGTGCCATCTGGGCCACATGTGAGCATGCATGGCACTACTGTAGTCAGGGTCCGTGCTGATGTCCCATGCACCTGTTACCATCAGGTGGTGTCTCAGGGCCATACAGCCACTGAGGCAGTGGTGACATCCAGACCCAGCCACCATTGAGGACCATGTCAGGATCCATGGTTCTACCATGGCTGGGTTCTCTGTCCAAGGATAGAGCTGCAACCATTCCCACCTGAGTGGCTAGTCCCTCCACCCAGATCCAGGATGTCTACCAAACCCAAGCTGCTGCCCAGGGCCATCTCTGGGTCCATAGTTCAACTACAGCTGGGGCCTGTGTAGATGTCTGTGACCTGTGTCACCTCAGAGATCCCTAGGAACCATGAGACAAAATCAAAGGGCCTTAATGAGCCAGCTACACCCTTTGCTGGCCCGAGGAAAGTTATCCTTGCTTCTCACTGGACATTACAACAAGAGAGCTGGCCCCTGCTCACTGGAGAGATGATCCCACATGCACACAAACACACACAACACAGGTCAGGGTGAACAACTGTGAATACAAGCATGTCGAAGAGTTGACTCCACCCTTTCGCCTGAGGTAGGTGGCTCCAGAGGCCCGGGCTGACCACCTTAGATACTATCCAGGCCCACAGTCAGGCCATGGGTTGTCCCACCCTAGAATATACCTTATCTAGTCCTGCTGGGGTTGGTGAAGGGACTGGTCCTGTGAAATAATACCCACAAGATGTTCAAGACTGTTGGCATCCACAGGATATCCCAGAGGAGTTCTGGTGAGGATCCAGTGATGAACAAGACAATGTCTTGTAATAGACATTTGCCAGTGTAACTGATAGGACAAAGAGGCATAGCATATAGAATACTGGAGCCTCCACTACCTCCAGGATGGATGAAGAGGTGTGGGAGAAGCAGGAAAGGAGAGACGCAAAGAGATTTTTCTTTTGTTGTGGTTTACGTGTTTTGTTTTTTTTGGGGGGGGGTTGTTTTGTTTTGTTTAGCTTTGCTTTGCTTTTGCTTTATTCGCTTGCTTACTTGGATTTGTTTCCTTATGGGGGGGGCAGTGTAACAGGGATGAGGGAGGATGGGGGGGATAGGAAGGTGGGTATAATTGGGGTACATGATATAAAACTTCCAAAGAGTCAATAAAGAAGTTATTCAAAGATTACACATCCCTGTATGGATTTATATACACATACTCAAACACTCGACTCAGCTTTGACTTAAAAGCAAATCTTGGTAAATCTTGTTTCTTGAGAAAACGCAAAAATAAAAAAGCACAACTAAATGTCAATGCTACACAGGAGTGGGTAGGAATGAGAAGTTTTAAAAATATCTCCCATTAGAAACTCATATTCAAGCCAGGCAGTGGTGGTGTATATCTTTGAATCCCAGCACTGGGGAGGGGGGCAGACAGGACAGAGGCAGGAGCATCTCTGTGAGTTCAAGGGCAGCCTGGTCTACAGAACTAGTTCCAGGACAGGTAGGGCTGTTATACAGAGAAACCATGTCTCAAAAATAAAAATTCATACTCATCCCTAAATGTGTAATATTTTAAATGTGTAATATTTCACCAGTGTCCCCACTGAGAATTTTATCATTTGGATTTTGCCATTAGAAGTTGAAATTTTACTCAAATTCAATGTCACTTTGTATGTGCAGTACACTTTTGATGTTTACAAACACATTACAGTGACAACATTCTCTGTGATCACAGGTTCTTCAGCATGATTTCTTTTCTCACAGAAACCTGGCACTGTAGCTAACCACCCTGGAACATGGGAAGTACCTGATGGATTTGTTAAATAGACCAGTTTCTTCAGGATATAAATTTGGGGTCTCATATTATCCACTGGACTGTGAAAGAAAGTTTTAGGTAGATATTCATCTTCTGCTGACATGTAGAAATATAAACAGGGCATGCCAATCATATAATCACAGGACATTGCTTTTTAACTGTTTATAACAAAATAGACATGCTGCTTAGCACATAATTTATCTTTACATTCAAATAGATTTGTAACTCTCTTCCTTAGACATCAAATTTATCTAGAAATAGTCTCTCTTCCCATGGCTTTAAATGGCTATTGATTTTTCTTTCATTTTAAAAAGCTATCAATTTAGTTTTTAAATGTGTCAGTGATGATTATAAGAATTAAATAGTTCAAGTGAAAATGACCTATTTAAATCATCTATCTCAGTGGATAATGAGTTACTCTTTGGCCTTACAGAAATTCAGCTCCTTTATTTATTCATGTGACATGTTTTCAGGGCATAGAGTCCATCGAGATAAAGCAGACTGTCTCCATGCAGAGTTGAACACAGTATGTTCATCTCATGAGTGATCATTTCATGTATCGATAAATGAAAGGAAGACTGAGGACTGAGAACTGGCTTTAAAAATATTTTATAACTCAAGAGGTTTTTTTTTAAAATTAAGTTATTCATCTTCCCATTAAAATAATTCTACCTGTAAAACCAAAACAAAATGTAACCATGATACTTATTGCCATTTTAAAAAGGAAACAAATTACACAATTAAATTTACTTTCATTTCTATTCTGACTTCCATATTGAGATATTCATCTATTGCTGCTCCACCTGAAAAGAGTTTCTCTTGTTGTGAAGTGATACACCTTCTCCAACAAGGCCACACTTAATCCAACAAGGCCAGGCCTCCTAATTGGGCTGCTACCTTTTGGGGCCGTTTTCTTTCAAACCACCTCATTCCATTCCCTGTCCCCATGCCTTATAGCCATATCATAATGTGAAAATTCATTCAGTGCAACTTCAAATTTTCACATAGTCTATCACATTTTCAAACTTATTTAAAAGTCTGAAGTTCAAGGTCTCTGCTAGCAACTTCACAGCTTTACTCAGTGGCCTCTCTAGGCCTCCATTTAGGGACGCTCCTGACACATGCTAGCTTCTGTGGCTTTTCTTAATGTCTGAGGAAGGTTCCATAAAGCCTTTCTTCTATCCTTTACTCCGAAGCCAGAATCACATGACCAAAACTGCCAGGTTCTGCTGCCTGCTGTGTCTGGAACATGGTCCTCTTGTTCAATTACGTCTTCACCAGTTTTTCTGTTTTGTATGGTTTCCTTCATTGCCTAAGCTTAGCTGTCCTGAAACTGGCTCTGTAGACCAGGCTGGCCTCAAACTCAGAAGTCTGCCAGCTTCTGCCTTTAGAGTGCTGGGATTAAAGGTGCTTTCCATCACACCTGGCTCTGAACTTCTCTTTAATTGACTGTAAAATGCTTGAAGCTTGGCTGGGTAGGATCTTACCCTGAGGTTATCACTTCATTTAGTCTTCTTATTATAATTATCTCCTTGAATGCAGGACTTAGCTCCATTTCTCTTCCTGCTGCTGCTTTTCTCCTGAGCTTGTTCCTTTTCATTATAAATCTTTATAAACATGATCATTAGTAATTATATGGCAGAATCTATATTACACTGTTTTGAGATTTCCTCTGCCAATGGAATTATACAGAACTCTTCACTTTAGCCTCAGACAGACACTTCTGACAAGGGCAAGAGGCAGCCACATCCTTCACCAAAATATCACAAGAATGTTCTCTACACCACATATTAATATTCTTCTTTTCTGGACCCTCATGATCCAGGCACACACAGCTCAAATCATTCTCAACATCATCTTCCAAGTCCCTACTAGTATGGAGGATTAACTGGCACTTAAAGCATTTCACTGTTTTCTTAACCCAAAGTACGAAAGTCAAAACTCCTCCAAATAGCACTTTATTCACGTTGTTTCCCCTGGTAAAGCCAGTGTTTGGCTCCCATGATACTTTCATTTCTGTCAGGTTCTACACATGTAACTTTCTCACTAGCTTCCTAGTGGTAGAACACACCAAAACTGATGGGGATACAGGCACTTTGCATGAACAGCATTTCCTGACACTCTGCTCCTTTGGTATGATCTTTAGATACAACCACAGCTGTCAGGGTGTCGTCTTTCATCCAGATGAAAACAATTATCAGAAGCAATGCTTGCACTGAACAATGGATTGAAGAGAAGCCTTTCAATTGAATACATTATTACCAATATGATGAACTGTTTTCACTTGTACAATGTTCATGAATAGACTTTAAACATATATGTACTCATGTGGTCAAGAGTCCCAGAAGGAGGTGGGTTAGAATTGGCAATCATAGAAGGCTATCATAAGAAGAATTTAACAATAGAACATTTGAGATCAAAGACAGACAAGAATTGGAAGGAATACTTAATGCCATTTGAATAGAGAGCTGTAAGCTGGCTGCAGAATGTGGAGTTCACACAAGCCACTAGAGTGGTCTGATACTGATTGCATGGAGACAAGATTCTTGGTGATCCTTTACAGAAGTTCCCTCAAGAACAAAAGTGGGGTTCCCTACAAACCATGTGAAAAAGTTTACCTATGACTCCCAAATAAATCCAGCTAAGATAGAAAAGAAAAACCTGATCATTGTTGCAATGAAATCATGTAAACCTGGCCAAAAGTCCATGGCTGGAGAAGTCACAATCCTCAGTGGAACCTGCTTTTGTTAGTTTGCTAAATGGTTGATGGGAGATGTTATTCTGTAAATATGTTTCTCATACTTGTTAATAAAGCACCATTGGGCCAATGAGATAGCAAGATAGGCGGGGCTAGGACACAAGGAGGAAAGAGGAAGTGGGAAGGAGGAGTCGAGATGTAGCCCGGGGAGGAAGGAAGACGCCTGCCGCGCCTCTCTGATAAGATGACCACGTGGAAATACTTAGATAAGTAGAAATGGGTTAATAATTAGGACAGCGACAGCCCATAAACAATAATGGTAACTGGCCAACAGGATTATATCAAATACAGAGTCTCAGAGTGTTATTTGGGGCACACGTGGTTGTGGGACCATGGCGGCAGGACCCGCTGCGGCCGGCAGGAACAACCTGCCGTAACAAATGGTCATTCTGTCAAATCACTTTCTGTATATTTCCATATATCATCACAGAGCTGGAGTGCTCTTGAGCTGGGGCAGGGAAGCTTCTATGTGAGGTGAGCACCAGTCCATGCCATGCAGATCCAAATGTGTGATCAAAGGACTGAAAAGAAACTAAATACATCCAGAATAATGGATCCTATTGCCCATAATGTGGAATCATAACTCAAATGAATGATGGTTCTGGAGCTCAGAAGAAGATGCAGCTCCCCGAAGGAGATATTGCTCCTGTTGCCCAGGGCATGCAATCGTCTATGGGATACCTTCCAAAGACACAGTTGAAGATAATGTTGCTTCTCATAAGTGCATTTCACTACATCATTAGTATGAGTATGTATTCACATTATCTTCTAACTTTGGAGGAAATTAGTAATGTTCCCTTAAACTTTTCTAGTTTAACTTACGAAAAGCACATTAAATTAGCATGAAGAAGTTGTAATCTTGGTCACAATATGAAAAGATTTATATAGCTCTTTTTAATATATTTTGTTCTTTTCCTACTGTGAGCTTTTAAAAATTTATTCTTTTGTAATTTACTATATTTATACAGCAAATGTTAGTCATTTTCTACCCAGTTACCTTCTCCCGCTGTCCTGCACCCTCCACTTCCTACTGCCATATCATTTTTCTGAGTATGTCCCCCAGATCTGATTGGGGATGCCCTTGAGCATGGATGAGAGGTTATTTACTGGAGCAATTATCAGTAGCATCAGGAAGCAACAATTAATTGCCAATAGTTACTTGGAGAAGGGTGGGGTCTCAAAGGCCCCTCCCTCAACCCTGATGTAGAGTTGATAGGCCTCATTTTCTGTAGGTAGGCCTTTTAGGAATGCAGTAGCCACATCATAGCCAGAAGGCCCCCCCCCTTTCCTTTTCTTCTTGTACACTTCCCTATCTTCTGTCTCTTAAATGCTTTCCACTTCCCCTCTGTGACATTTCAAATGCCTGGCAGTCAGTGATGCAGATGTACCTTCTAGGGGACTACCACTCTTACTCAACACTGAATTCAGCAACAGTTCATAATAGGTCCTTAAAAAACTTTCACAGAAAACATGAATGAGTGAATGAATAAATTAATTTGGAAGAAATTTTACTAGGTGATTAAAATATGTACTTTGGCAATCCTGAATAAAATAATCAATGCTGGAAGTAGTATAGTGACAATTTAAAATTATATTAGAGATCAGTAAAGCCAGCATGGTGCTGGTACAGAAACAGAGTAATCAAATAGAATAGAGGACTACAAAATAAACCCATACAGCCCCACCTGTTTCTGATACATGTGAGGAAAGAATATATAGGAGGAAAAACATGCTAACAGGGGGTACTTGCAAAACAGGATAAATATTTTTTTGAATGATTGAAACCAAATTCCTATCTTCTATCTTGTCTGAATGTAAATTAAAAGTGGATCACATACCTTAACATAAGAGCTGTAACTTCAAAGCCAATCAAGGACTACATAGGAGGAACATTTAATATAAAAGCAAAGGCAATAACTTTCTGAAAGGTACTCCAAGGGCTCAGGAAATAATAAGAATTGGCCTATGTGAGTTATGAAATTAAAAAGCTGTGCAGCAAAGGAAACAAGAAATACAGGTGTCTAATATCCTGAACATACAAATAACTTGAAACCAAACACCTATGCAAGTAAGACATCCAGGAAATGGATAAATTAAAGCAGACCATTCTCAGCAGAACCTCAAATGGCCCATAAGTGAGGGTGGGGTATTCCACCTCCTCGGCCATCATCAAAGTAGAAATCAATGCAGCAATGACTTTCCAGTTCACCCCAGTCAAAATGGATATCATTAAGAAAGCAAAGAAATACCCAACTCCCAATACACACATGAAATGCTGGAGAGGCCAAGAGGGGTAGCACATCACACATCATATGTACACACCCCACAACTTATACTCATACATTTCATTATTTATACACCAGTGTAGATTCCAAACTCTGCACATATGATACATCACATACACACACAGTTTCACACCATCATACACAACATATACATACACCACACACACATAAACAGACATTGACACCTCATATACACACACGCACACACACCATACACAGACATGCACACCATCCTACAAGTACTTCAGAGTTAGGAAGAATACAAAACCTGATGATTAAAATCTTTGTTCTATTTATAAGCATGTGAATTTATAAAACTCCGTATCTTTTATTTGCTCAGTATAAGGAAGATAATAATCAGAACTCTCTTATGAGTTGTGCTGATCGTGTGTAAAGTACTGAACGTATGCTCAGCACATATAAAATACTCAATAAATTGTTATTGTCTCTAAAGTTGTGGTTGCTGGAATGATTGTCTTCCAGACCTCTTGCAGATGAGATGATTCCCAGTTAAAATAATTTATTATAACATCTAAAACTTGATGAGTTTGTTATAGTCATGAAGCCATTAAGACTAATATCCATTAAGGCTTTATTAAGCATTGAAAGAGTTTCACTGTAGCAATGATCTGTTTCATTCAGAAACGGTGGTCAAACACCACTTTCAGTTTTTCATTCTAAATAAGGAATATTGACTGTAGAAAAAAATGCTTATAGTTTATCTCTTTCTTAACACACAGATTAGGCCATTTTTCTGATAAGCTGCACAAAGTGAGGGCTTCCTAAAATCTGCTGTTGCAAAATGGTTCCATGTGCTTTTCTGAAACTTCTTATTAACCTTTGGAGAGGAAATCTCCAGAATCCTGATAACAGTGCCAGTCAGAGAACCATGAAAAATGTCTTTCTTGGATGTGGTGATAAGGGCCAGCATGGCACTGAATGCACAAGAGAAGAGTGGTGACCTGACAGTGCCACCCTCAGGCTTACGTGGGAGATGATGGTGGTGAAGAACATAGTTGTCAGCATAGCCACAGCATCTAGAGAGAAAACGGGAGCCAGTGTGGTTGGCGGACACAGCACTGGGATGTTTGAAAATGTCTTGGCAGACACACACACACACACACACACACACACACACACACACACACACGTAATTGTAATTACTCAAAATAGGGATAATTCTTTACCAACAATAGCCTATCAAACAGAAAGATCAGAGCCACACATGAGATATGTCTCCTCAAGTTGTTGGTCAGTGGGGTTCAAGAGGCTCCCCAAAACAATACAGGCTATTGCTGTTGCTCTTGGCTGTCTTCCAGAATCTCAGGTCAAGAAGGTATTGCTGCAAACACCAACCACTTTGGTTACCGAACTTGGAAAAGTCAAACTTGGTCTGACCCAGAAGCCTGCTTTCTGATGGCTAGCTCTTCCTGTGTTAAGTTAGAGGGTGCTATGCAAGGTGCCAGAGAAAATAAATAACCAAGTGTCCTATCCAGCTATAAACCCAGTGAACTACAGTAATAACAGGCCCAGTGGTATAATAGTGACACTGATAACTGGGGTAACAAAACAGCTGTATGGTTACTTAAGGCTTGTTGAGTAGTAAAATAGCCTGGTATTTTATAGTTATGATTACTGGCACAAGTCATGAGCAAGACCACAAGTCATTAACAAGACCTGTCAACATTGCTGCAGAAATGGGGTAAAGGATCACTAGATCCTATCTATATTGAGGAGGAATAGGCATTCATGGGATGCCAAGACAAGGCAAGCAAGTTTTATCCTCAGACAAACCCAGATAGTGATCCCATATAAGAATGTGGTTGAACTGAATAGAATAGTTATCTAAATAATAGAAGAATATATGAATCTGAGAAGCATATTTATTATACTGGGGAACACAGAAGGAGTTGTGGGGGCAGCAATGGATATTATCAAAATTCATTGGAACCTTAATTAAGAAAATGCTCTGGTTGTGGGGCATTTTCTTAATTAGAGAGAGATGGAGGATGGCTCAGTCCATTGTGGGTGTGGTACTTTCCCTGGACCAGTGGTCCTGGGTTCTATACAAAAGAAGGTTGTGTAGTCTTTGATGAGTAAGCCAGTAAGCAGCACTTCTCCATGGCCTCTGCATCAGTTCCTGCCTCTTGGTTCTTGCCCTCTTTGTGTTCCTGTCTGACTTCTCTCAATGGACTGTGATATGTAAGCTAAATAACTTGCTTTGGTCACAATGCTGCAACATAGCAATAGAAACCTTAACTAAGTCTTCATTTATGAAGTTTTCGAAATTAAATTAAAAGATTAAATTTTGAAGATTTAATTTTAAAGTTTTCTTATTTTAATTAAAATATAATTATATCACTTTCCGACTTCCCTATCTTCCCCCAAAACGTCTCATGACCTCCTTCTTCCTACCCTCCCATGTTCCTTCCCTCGCCATTCTCCAATTAATAGCCTTTTCTTCCTTGATTATTATTGTTACATATATATATATATATATATATATATACACACACACACACACACACACACACACACACACACACACACACACATAAATATGTAAATACAACTTCTATGTCCTGCTTGGTGTTGTTTTTGCATATATGATTTCAGGGCTGACTACTTTGTCCTGGATAACCAATAGGAGACTCATCTCTTGGAAAGGCTAATCTCTCTCTTCAACATTAGTTTCCTTTAATTATTTGTCTTGTGTTGGGGCCTCAATAGATTCCTCCTTTCTCCTTAGCATGTCTATTGGTTCAGGTCTTACTTATACATCAATATTGTTGAGGTATTAAAGTTGTAACTAACCTATCACTCCTAGGAGACACGATCTTACAGCAATTTTCCTGGGATGCTGATTTTTACTGTCTTTCTGGTCCCTTTTCTTTGATATTTACTGTGGCTTAGGTGGAGGAGGAGTATTTATTGGCACTAAGAAACCTGTGATCAGGTAGTCTCTACATTACAAACTGTTGGTATTTTCTTTAATGTTGTCTATTTTATGCAAAGAGAAGGTTCTTTGATATAGGGTGAGGAATATACTTATTTGTGAGTATAGATATTTTAGAACTCAGGAATTGTACTGGTCTACTAAAGTGGTAGTAGTGGTGGTAGCATCTTCTCCTCTAAGACCCATGACCTCACTAACTCTGGGCTTGTGGCTAAGTTTTAGTGCCAAGCATAATTAGTCTCACAACCAAAACATCAAGATTGATTTTTTTCAAAGCCACATTTTAATTGATATAAGCTGTAAACATTTTATAACATCTATGGAAGAGATTTTTTAGTATCCAATTTGCTGAGTTTAAAAGACATTCATCCCCAATTTATCTTTATGACAACAAATAAGAAACATTTATGTTAAATCTAGAAGTTTCCCTGCAGCCTTTCCAGACAATGCCCAACTCATTAGACATATAACTACTTTGTTTGATATGGACACTTAATAGTTTTATCTGTTTTGAAGCTGATACAAATGGGATTATTCAAGATTAACAGTATATGCCACTTCATATACAGTTCTTTCTCTCAGCATCTTGCTTTACAGATTCAAGCCCACCATAATGGTCAGTATTCTCTAGAGGAACAAAATCAATGGGAACATATATATACACATATGCATATATATGTATGTATACATATATACACATACATACATATATGTATGCATGTATACATATACGTATGCATGCATATATATATGTATGCATATGTGTGCGTGTGTTTATTCAGTTTGATTATATTTAAATAGTAATTGTAGCTGAATGACATCTGAGAGTTGAGAACCCAGTAGCTGCTTGGTCCTTGATGCTGGGAACTTCAACAGTTAGAGTAGTTCCACTGTTTCCTTCTTTTCCTAGGAAGATAGACAGCATGGAAGTCACTTAGTCCATAAGGCTGGGTGCTCACCAATCCTAATCTGGATGAGTGTTCCTGGAAACCATTGGTCTTAGTCCATGCTGGAAGCCTGGAAATACTGGTTCTGATATCAGTTAGGGAATCAGCTACAGCAAGATGGCAAAGCAATTTGGAGACAAGAGGGGAGGCCAAGCTAGCAAAAGGCATGGCATTTTTACAATTGTAATGATGTCAGAAAGTGCTTCCCACAAGATAGCTCTTCCCATATCCATTAAGGCAATCAGGGTAAGGCAAATCAGGACAGTTACTCAGGTGTGGCTCCCTACTGGTGATTCTAATTTGTGTCTCTTTGCCATTCAAACCAACCACAATAACTACAGTTGTTCACAGTGGCAGCTTGCTCTTGTATTCCTTAGTGGGATTTTCCTGGAAGGAGAGTATCCTGAGTTGTCCATCATATCTCTTATGTGAGAGTATTTAGATGGCTTACAATTGGGTCCTGGAATGACTAAAGCTACTACACACATGATTGTGGAGGTCCCTGTGGGATGTTTAATTTCCTTGCTCTGTGTAAATATTCAAGAATGAACTTTTGGGGTCACAAAGATACAGACCTGAATTTATAAGAAATTGTCCAACAGTTTTCCAAAGTTCTACTTTACATTCCTACCAAGAATCCCTTAGAGTTTAAATTACCACACAGTTTTACAACCTTTTTTTATTATAGTTATTGTAGTACATTTGAAAAAAAATTCACTACATTTTTTTTATTTTAATTGCCCTGAAATTCAATAATGATGGCAGACTTGATTAACTTTATTAGCCATGTAAAATGACTGTTAAAGGAAAATTAACATCTCAAAATCTTGAATTATCTGATTCATGGAACCATAGGGTCTTTGTCCTTACAAAAATTTTATTTTATTTAACTAGACAATCTTTTGGTGTTGTAGTGAATGCTTATATCTTGTCAAACATTTTGCAATTTTGTCCAATTGTGAATATTTCTTATTTTTACTTGTAGTTTATTGGTGTTATTTAAAAAATACAAGTGATGGGAGATTTTGTTTGTTTGTTTAGAAGCAGGGACTCATTAGGCAGCAAAGAATTACCTGGAACCCAGTAAATAGACAGACTGTCCTCTAACTCAGATCCTCCTGCCTCAATCATTAAGTGTCTGAAATTACAAGCATCTACCACTAAGACAGGCCTACAGTTGGTTTTCTATTTAGCTCTTACACTCTGAATCCTAGCTAAAATCATAACACTACTTTGTTACAAGCACGCTTTTCCCTGCCTGTTGGTCCTGCCGCCATGCCAGCCCCCAATAACACGCTGAGATTCTGTATTTGATATAATGCTGTTGGCCAGTTACTAATTTCTTATCAGCTAGCTCTGTCTTAATGATTAATCCATTTCTATTAATCTACATATTTCCACGTGGCCTCATCTTACTGGACAGAGGGTCCAGACCTCTGTTCTCTCCAGTCTCTATATGCTGACTCCTCTTTCCTACTTCCTCTTTCCTCCTTGTCTCCTAGTCCCTCCTGTCTTGCTTTCTTATTGGCCAACAGTGCTTTCTTTATTCATTAACCAGTATGAGAAACATATATACAGAATGACATCTCCCATCATCTCCTCTTTTCTGTCTAAAATAAAAAGATAAAAGACTAGTGAACATGAAAAAATAAAGATTCACAGTAAAGACAGATTCACATCAAGAAAAACCTCTAAAGGTTTACAGTGTGTTTTAAAATATACGCAGGCTTGGGGGGGAAAAAAGAATAAAATGGTTTTAAAAAGAAAGAGAGTAGCTGGTTTTGGTGGCACACACCTTTAATCCCAGCACTTGGGAGGCAGGGGCAAACAGATCTCTGTGATTTCAAAGTAAACCTGGTATGCAGAGTGAATTCCAGGACAGATAAAAGTTACACAGAGAAACCCTATCTCAAATATGTAAAAATAAAAGTAAAAGAAATAGAGCAATAAAGAAGCCACGTGAAGATGGAGAGAATCTGGATACTGTGCGGTATTATATTGTCTTTGTATCATTTGACTGCTGAGAAAATAACAACAACCGTTAAAAGAAATGCTGCTGGAATAATTCAATTTATATATTTTAAAAATTCTTTGACTCCAAAATTTAAGTCCAAGAACAAGTTACCGGGGGAAAGGATTTCTAATTTTGTTTCCACAGAAAATGAAAAGCTGTGGATTCCTTCCAGACTGACATGGTTTGATCAAGCAAGACCCCCTGAGGCAACGTCAATGGGACAATGCAACCTTGCAGACCACTACAGCCAAGATTTCTGCATCTTCTTAGGATCCCCTATGACAGCACCCTCTACCAGCAGGAAGCAGTTTGGAAAGAACGACACCCAAATTTCCAAATATTGTTTATAAATGTTTGTTTTCATTTAAGTGGGCTTGGTTATAAATGGTTAATGAATACAAGCAATCATTTTAAAGGTAAAAAGGGAATTATGGTATAGATATGAATGTTTTGTTTTGGAATGGATATTCATTTATTGATACAAATTTAAAGTCAACTTTGTGATTTGTATATTTCTCCTCCTGTTTAGGTATTGTGTTTATATAGCTCATTTAGAAATATAATGTATAATTTAGTACAGATTATAGAGAGTTACCTATCATAGTCAAAACTTAGAGTTCTTAGTTAGGGTTTCTAGATATGCAGAGATGTATTTGAGATGAATAGGCATTCTTCAAACCTTTCAAAGACCTACAGAATTTAAAATGGTTTAGGGATTTTCTTGACAGTAAGACATAACTGCTCCTGGAAATACCACCTGCATCAGAAAGAAAGATGGACATAGAAGAAACAACATGATAAAGTTTGCTTTCAATATGGCAAGACTAGCCATTTGGGCAAGATACTACTCTTGTCTGGATTGTTTGACTTTATGATGTATAAACTGGACATGCAGGACCCACAAGAAAGTGACTGCTGATACAAGATGGACAGTGCTACAGGATTCCTGCTTCATGAAAGGGTTTGCCAGACAGTCTACAGGATACAGAGAAAAGTGACTGACAAACTGCCAATACAGATGGACAGTTTAAAGTTTTCTGCTTTGCCTGAGGTGTCTGCCAGACACACTATGGCCTATGGGCTGGAGATGGAACATTACAGAAGAACTTCAGGTGAGTGACCAGGCAGTGAGTTGTCTCTGTCAAGAAAAACCCTAAACCATTTAAATGCCATATTCTGTAGTTCTTTGGAAGGTTTGAAGAATGCCTATTCATCTCAAATACATCTCTGCATATCTAGAAATCCTAAGTAACTTAACTCTAAGTTTTCACTATCATAGGTAACTCTCTATAATCTGTACTAAATTACACATTACATTTCTAAATGAGCTATATAAACACAATACCTAAACAAGAGGAGAAATATACATATCACAAAATTGACCTTAAATTTGTATCAATAAATGAAAACCCATTCCAAAACAAAGCATTCATATCTATTCCATACTACTTCTTGTAATTTTTAAGTAGAGTCAATCAAGTCTTCTATGTTTGCTCAGATTCATTCATTAATAAAGACAAGTTGAACTCTTTTGCATCTTAAATGTGCTTAATAACTCTTCCTTGACATACTGCAATAGGTGATACCACTAACAAAACTATGAACAAAAGCAGTATGACTGTGTCTCCTTAGCATCCTTCTGATATTTAAGAAAAACAATCAAGTATTTTACTTTTAACTGTTGGATTTACTCTTTATTTGTAAATGAAATACATTTCTAGTTGACATTTGCTGAAGGTTATTCTGTGTGTATGTGTAACTTATCAGAAATTGCTATTGGTTTATGAAACACCATCTGTCTTTTGAGACAACTATGTTATTCACTGTTTTGGGTTGCTATACTAAATTTCATTGATAATTATGTGTATTACCTTAACTGAGCATTAATGGAATAACCATCACACATGATATGTTGAAATTGTTTTCTATTTTATTAAGTTTACCAGAAGATTATGTAATAGCTATGTCTATGCCCATGAAGGATATTAATCTTCATTTTTTTTCTTGCAACAACCTATCTGTTTTTAGTATCTCTACTAACTTCTTAGCTGGCCATCTGAGTGAGCTAGAAAAATCTTCCTTCCTCTTTAATTTTCTAGTTGTTTTGGAGAAATCCATATTATTTATTCCTGATATGTTTGCTAGAACTACTCAGAGAGGACATCTGACTGAAAAGGAGGGATGCTTATAAATACAATTTTTCCTATCACCATGTTAATTACCTTTGTGAATGCATTTCACCTGTTTCAAAAAAATCAGCCTGTGTTATTTAAGCTATCAGTTGTTAAGACACAAGTACCTGAGATAACATTCCAAGGGAGAAATGAATTATCTGGATGCATGGTTTCAGTGCATGTTAGCAGGACTCCATTGCTTTTGGGTCCCAGGTCAGACAAGCCATCCTGGCATCCTGTGGTGGAGCAAAGCTGCCTCCTTTATGGCAGCCATGAAAAGAGAGAGAGAAGAAGGGAGAGAGAGAATGGAGAATTAGCTGGGTGGTAGCTGCACATGCCTTTAATCCAGATACTTGGGAGGCAGAGGCAGATGGATTTCTGTGAGATTGAGGCCAGCAGGGTTTATAGAGCCAGTTCCAAGATAATCCCCAAAGCCATAGAGAAACCTTATCTCAAAAAAAAAAAAAAAAAAAGGGAAAAGGAATGGAGAATCTAGAGAGCAGGAACAAGATACAAAGTTATGCCCCCAGTGGTGACTACTTACTGTATCCAGACCTTACCTCAACATAATCAGCTTATGAAACCAGTTACCTCTCAGAAGCACATAAATGTAAGGAGTGTGAATGTACATGCACACACACTCATATAACTAAGATATTATTTGGAGTGGTATATTGTTATTTAATAATATAGTTATCATAAGCAATCCATTAGTTACTGTAAGTCATTCCTACCTGATTTACCTACTTTATAATAATTACAACTCTATTGTCATGTACTTAGTTCAGGAAAGAAGCAAGGAAGGAAAAAAGGAAGGAAGGAAGGAAAAGAGAAAAGAAATTGGCTAATTTCTGTGCCCATTTTAGGTCATTTAATAGACTCTTTGTGGCAAGAGTAAAATTCTACCTAAATATCCAGTGCAAAATGGCACACAATTATGTAATCTGTGCTTCAGAGGGGCCTGTGCTAAAGTTTATGCTGCTCATTGGCTGTAGAATTTTGCTGATTGCTTGACCTCTGTTTTGGTTTAAACATGTCTTTCCAAACTTTACATACTGGAACTCTAAGTCCCCAATGGCACATTGCTGCATCCAGTGGAAGGTATTTTACTCCTGTGACAGAGCACTCATGTGTAGATTAATGCCTTTCTTTTCAAAATATCTTAATGTTTATTAATTTTTATAAATTGTACCTATGTTTGTGTGCATGTGTGTCTGTGCACCATAGAACTAGGGCACCTGTGTTGGGGTCAGAAGGCAGATTTCTTGAGTCTGTTGTCTTCTTCCACCTCACATTCTATGGATCAAGCTCAGTTTGTCAAGTTTGTGTGGCAAGTGCTCTTCCCACTGTGCCATTTGCCTGCCCAGTTAATGCCTTTCTTGTGTTGTTAGATTAGTGCTTGAGCAGTGAGCTGTGCTAATTCTCCTTGAGGAGATAGTGACTGCATGGCTGGGGAGGAAGCAGGCTGTCACTCATGTCTTGTCCCTTCTTCACTCTGCTACTTGATCTTCTGACTGGTGTGTCACGAAGCTATGTGGGGCCTTCATCTTGGACTTCAGCTGCGAAATCTGTGAGCCTAAGTGGATTTCTTTTCTTTACCTTAAGGGCTCTTTTAAAAAATCACATGTAGGTAATACATGTACATACTACAATAGAAAGTAGGATGTGAAAGCCTCATCAAACTTACTTTCCTCATTTACATAGAGGTCATGTAATGAGAAATTTGTTATAAAGATAAAATAACGTAAATTAAATGGTGTCTACCATACATTAGGCACCTGAATTAGCTATTGTTTTGCAGTAATTCTTATGGCTGGTACTTGGATATTTCTACTGTCACCACAACAATTAGAGCATACTATCTTTCTAGCTTCTCTTTCTTGGTACTTTTATGTCTAATTGTCTCCAAACATGCTACACATAAAGGCATTAAAAGGGGGACATTGCAGTGTTGGATATTTTAAAGTTGAGTTTTTCTTAACTTGTATGCAGTTGGGGTTTTGCTTTTGTTCTTTTACTGTACATTTGTTTGCTTGTGTGCTTGTTTGACTTGACACTTGATAACCCCTGGACATGCTCATTTTGCATCACAGCTGAAACTATCATAGACTGCAAGAAGCCCTCTGCTATTCTAATGAGTTGTTGTGAAACCAAATGTAAAGTCAGTCACAGCACCTGGCACTATTCAGCGAGTTCAGTTCTTCAGGCTGTGCTAATTCTCCTTCATATTGTTCAGTATCCTGAAGTCCTCAACCCCATTGTCCTGATTCAAACTGTGTAGGAGAAGGTAGTTGTTGAAGAACTGGAATGATGTCATCTCAAGGTCATCATGTGCTTCTTAGGACTGTCTTAATGCCATTGATGGTAGAGTTCCTCAAAGAATGTATCTTGAGGCCATGGTTGATATAATCCACATGCCTGGTGCACATGTATAGAGTACATTCTGACAGGCAGGTCATGGTATCTGACAGCATCTGAGGCTTTAGTTCTGTCACCAGATTACGATGAGGAGGTCCTTGTCCTCTTTGTCATCCCAGCCAGCTTTGGAAGTCCTTCTCACTCCGCTAGACTGATGTTTTGTGTTTTCATGGCCCTCCTGTCACTTTTTGGCATCTATGCCAGCGTCTGGGATGCTTCAAAGTCCTGGACCTCCCTCACACAAATCTTCAGCTGTGTTTTCAGCTTTCTCTCATTCTTTTCTAGCTTTTACACCAGTTCATTAGGTCTAGATTCTCCTTGGTCAGATGAGATATCCCCTACTAGTAAATAAAATCCACCCGAATCTCTGGAGAGAGCAATAGTGTCTGTCAGAGGGTCTTTTTCTGATTGTCCATCTTCCTTCAGGGGCTCCACCTGGGCTGGAGACTATCCCCTCCTCATGCTCCAGGATCAAATCTGAAGTTGGGTCTCAGCAACCTGTTTATCTGGAAAATATCATAATAGGCCTTGATAGCATCTTTTTAGTCTGTGAGACTTTTCACTGTTGGGAGTATTTGTATTAACTCTTCTTCAAAAGTCTGGTAGGATTCAGCACTAAAACCGTGTGGTCCTGGGCTTTTGTGGGGGACAGTTAATGACTGCTTCTATTTTGCTAGGAGTTAGAGGTCTGATTAAATTGCTCATCTGGTCTTGATTTATCTTTGACAGATTTTGCTTTTCAGTAGGATACAGGTTTTTAAAATATGTCCTTATTATTCTCTATATTTCCTAAGTGTCAGTTATTTTGTTCCTAATTTTGTTAAATTAGATATTCTATCTCTACCCTTCTTGCTAATTTGGATAAGGGTTTGTTAATCATTGATTTTCTCAAACAAACAAACAAACAAACAAAAACAACAAAAAAATACCAACTCTTTGTTTCATTGGTTCTTTGTATTGTTCTTGTTTCTGTTTTATTGGTTTCATGGCTGAGTTTGCTTGTTTCTTGCTGTGTACTTGTTTTGGATGTGACTTCCTTTTTGTTCTAGAGCTTTTAGGTATAATTTTGTTATTAATATGAGATTTCACCAATTGTATTTTATGTATGTATTTAGTGTTATGAACTTGTCTCTTAGAAGCACCATCATTTTGTTCCATGAGTTTGGGTATATTGTGTATATGTTTTCATTCAATGCTAAAAAGTCTTTAATCTTTTTCTTAATTCATTTTTCATTCAGCAGTGAGTTGAGCAGTTTCCACAAGTTTGTAAGCTTTCTGTTGTTAATATCCAGATAGAATCCATGGTGATTTGATAAGATGCAGGTTGTGACTTCAGTTTTCTTATATCTGTTGAGACTTGCCTTGTGTCTGAGTGTGTAATCAACTTTGAACAAAGTTTTGTGAGGTGCTGAGAAGAAGGTATAGTCTTTTGTGCTTGTGTAAAATGATCTGTAAATCTATTAAGTCCATTTGGTTTATAGTGTCAGCTCCAGCTGGTCTTTGTTTAATTTTGCCTGGATGGCCTATTGGTGACAATGGCAAATTAATGTCATCTACTATCAGTGTATGAGAGTCAATATGTGATTTGAGCTGTAGTAGTATTTCTTTTATAAGCTTGGGTGCAGTTAAGAACTACAATGTCCTTTTTGTGGGTTCCTCCTTTGAAGAGTGTGCAGTTTCCTTCACTATCTCTTCTGATTAGTTTGGTTTGAAGTTTATTTTGTCAGATATCGAAATGTCTATGCCAACTTGCTTCTTAAGTCCATTTGCTTAGAATATCTTTTTTTTCCATTTGTTTTTACCTGGATGTAATATTTATTGTTGATATTGAGATGTGTTTCTTGAATGCCCCAGAAGAATAGATTCTGTTTTAATATTTATTCTGTTTGTTTACATTTTAGAAAACACCCATAATCTGCTGAGAAAAGTGTACATTGTGCAGTATTTGGGTGGGACATTGTGTAAATGTCTTTTATATCTACTTGATTTTGATCTCACCGAACCCAGATATTTCTCCTAATCTTTATTCAGATGAGGTGTCTATCAGTAGAGTTTGGTACTGAAGTACCTATTATTGTGTTGTGACTTTTTGTCTAGTATTGTACATTTTATGGAATTGGATACACTTGTTTATGGTACATATGTACTTAAAATTCTGATATACTCTGATGAATTGTCTTATTTAGTGTCAAGTACTTTATCTTTTCTCACTAGTTATGATTTAATGCTTATCTGGGAATATAACAGTGGCATCATATTCCTAGTTCTATTTGATAGGAGGACTTTTTCTATCCATTTACTATCAGACAGCTTCTGAGTTTGATGCTGAGGTACACTTCTTGGAGGCAACAAACAGATGGATCCTATCTTACATCTAGTATTCTTGGTCTTTTGGTTGGGAAATTGAGAAATTTATAGTTAAAGATGTTATTGAAAAGTATTGGTTAATATTGGATCATAGGTGCCACAGTAGATAGAGAAGTTCATTAAGATGTTAAGCCTTCACTTTCCAAAGGAGCAGAGAAACATGTCCCTCTAGGAAAAGACTGACATCCAGATAGCTCTCTCCAGTTCATTTTTTTACAAACATATATAAGGTAAGTTGGCTTCCCATAAGCAAAAGTAAGAACTCCAGGTTTGCAGGAGTGTTGTAGAACCAAGGTCAGCACAGCTGCAAGCAGATTCTACAGAGAAACACTTCTTCAGGGTTTAAAAACTCTCAGAACAGCTTCTCAGTCTCCACTGATCAACCCAAGCATAGCAAAGTCTTTGCGGAAATATCTCTGTTAAAGCCAGAAATAGGCTTCACTATACATTTCACTTAAAGCCGGACACAAAGGCTTTACTTTACATTTCATTACTAAAAGACATATACCAATTCCTGTCTTTTTGTTGTGTAGTGTTTGGTGTTTTCCTGTTAGTTATTCCCATAACTATTGTTCTAGCATGATTTACTTTTCCTGTAGCTTCATGAATATAACTTTCTGTTGTAGGATACTCTTTTTGTACACTGTGAAGATATGTATGTGCCAAGGCACCTTCTGATTGGGTTAATAAAGAGATAAATGGCTAATAGTAATGCAGGAGAGAACAAGCAGGATTCTGGGTAGAGAGAGACAGTTAGGGGAGGAATTGTGACAGGTGGGGAATTGGCTAGCCAGACACAGAGGAAGTAGGATGCACAGTACTGGGCAGAAGTAACTTGCAAAATGGCAGAATAAATGGGTTAATTTAAGTTATAAGAGTTAGTTGGGAACAAGCCTAAGCTAAGGCCAAACTTTCATAATTAACAAGATGTCTCTGTCTCAGTGTCATCACTTGAGAGCTGTAAGTTCCACTTCAACTTTCTGTCTGTCTGAAGGACTCCTTCAAGCATTGCCTGGAAATTTGCCTTAGTGGCTTGAATTCCTTTATTCTGCTTTTATGTACTTTAATTATGATATTTTATTGCATTTAGTTAATAATTTAGGTTGGTAGCTTTCTTTCATAGCATAACATACACTGTTTCAACATCTCCTGGTTTCTGAGTTTCTCTTTAGATGTCATGGTGATTCTGATGGGCCTGTCCTTGTTGTGACTTGGTGCCCATGTATCTAGAGTTTGAACTATGGTATGAAGTAGGGAGAGTCTTTTCTGGTCTTATCTGTTTGGTGTTCAAAATGTTTCCTGAATCTGTATGGGTATCCCTTTCCTTAGATTTGGGACATTTGCTATGGTTTCATGAAAATACCTTTGTGGTGGATTGAAAAAGAAAAGTCCCCCATGCGCTCACATATTGGAACTTGTGGTCTGCATTTGGTGGCACTCTCAGGAAAGAATGTGGAGATGAAACCTCAATGGAGGATGCATGGCCCTAGTGGCACCTTTGCTTCCTGTTCGTGGATGACGTGACTTATCTGCCTCCTGGTCCTGAACCAATCCCAGCTTCTCTGCCTGAGTAGACTCCTATCTCTCTTGAACTATACACACAAGTAATGTTTTCTCATTTAGGTGACCTTGGGTAATGGTATTTTGTCACAGCAATAGAAAAATAACTGATTTGTTTTTTAATGCCTGTAGCATGAAAATTATCTACTTTTTCTATGCCCATAAATCAATCATAGATTTGGCATTTGGGTGGCATCTTATAGGTCTTAAGTGTTCTGTTATACATTTATTTATTAATAATTTCAATTTGTCATTTTATTCTTCCCTTGTATTCATTCTTTTGGTGAAGTACAAAGAATATCTTTTTCCAGAGGATTTTTGTAGTGTTTCATAATCTTAAATGCTCTGTTCCTACTTTATATTAATTTATAAAGTTATTCATTTCTATTACTTACCTTTTACTATATCATCGCTCTCTATTCTCCCCTTGACCTTTGATAAGACTGAAAGTTCTTGTTTTAGAGAGGAATTCACAGACACATGAACACACAACAGAAACCTTGAGAAGCACAAATCATCCACTTGAATGGCTTTAACGTGGAGAGAGATGGTTTGTCAAAATAAATGAGACTTTTCTCTTTTTCACCAAACTTGGGTTTTACTTGTTTGTTTTGTTTTTCCTCAGATAGGATCTTGCTATGTATTTCTGACTTTGCTATTACCGGTTACACAGCCTAGGCAGGCCTTGAATTTATGGCAATCCTCCTGGCTTATCCTCTTTAGTATTTGGATTATAAGTTTGTGCTAGATTCCTAGATTTTAATTTATCTTCCAATTATCTTTTTTTATATTTGTTCTCCCCCTAAAAAATTCCTCCTTCTTCTTGTTCTTATGGATATTTATTCCTTCATCTCCCTCTGTCATGTTACTTGTGACTGGTCAGGGTATCTGTACTTCATTTTATGATTGTAGACAGAAAAGTCTTCTCTGTCCTACTGTGCTGACTGTTTGGAATTAACACCCAATTATATAAGGGAATATTTGTAAATGAGAAACAATTAAGTGAAAACAACTGTTTGTATAACTGTACTTAGAAACTCTAGTCAAATTTTGTTTCAGGGGCAGGTTGCAAGGGCAGAGGGTAGAAGTGAGTGGAGTGGGAGATGGGTGGGTTGGGTGCATGATATGAAATCCACAAAGGTTTAATCATAAGTTAAAAATAAAATAAAATGCTCATTCTTGGTTATCTTGATGTGCATTGCTTCCCAATGCCAGTTGGAGAATTCATACTTATTACTGTAGCCAATTACATTAGGATACTTCAAGTTTGGGGTGATTTCTATAGAACATAAGTTGCTCTAAGTGCCTACTTTGCCTCCTTCACTGCTATATTTAGTAATGGGCTGGTTGTATAAGTAAGAGTATAGAGTAAGTGATTAAAAAAATATGAGAGGAACGAAGGAATGGATACAGAAGGAATGGATAACTTGATTGTGTGGACATAAAACTGACCATATTTTCAATTTTGTAGCTTCACATGTTGAGTATATAAAAATCTCACATGTGAGGAGCATCCTTCTCAAGAAAGAATGACTCCCCTAAATTACAAACCCAAGAAACACTCTCACATTTTCTGAGAAGAACAGACAATGTGGCTTTTCTGGGACTGTGTATCGTCAGGTGGTGGCTGTTATGTGAATCAACTGTGGTTAACTGCACTGTGCTGTGGAGAATTTGAAAGGAGGCATACACTGCCATGGGGCAATGGTTGGTCTCACCATACTTTGGTGCTCTCTTCACCTGAAAATACAGTCTACCTTTACAGGGATGTGCAGTGCTTTCATGTATTTCCCCATCCTTCCCTCCTGGCCACACAACTATTCTTTACTCTTACCAAACAACTCTGTTCGTTGTTATGCTGGCTTAGCTCTGCTCAAAAATAACCAGTGCTGTGGAATCAGGAAGTTCTTTTTGAGTTTGAGGCCAGTCTGGTCTTCACAGCAAGTTCCAGGAAAGCCTGGATGACATAGGAAGTCCTTATATCAAACCACCAACATGAATAAAGAAATAAAGATGCCCTGATTCCATGTCTTTCCTCTTTGGCCAAACCATATTCTGCTGCATCAATTTCCTGTTAAGCACAAACGAGTTTTAAGTTCTTCCTTCTTCCACACAGAACTCTTCCTGAACTTGGACCACATATCTTTAATTTCTATGTTGCCTTTTTTGTTTCATTGCCATTTTTAGAAGGTTACTCAGAAGATGCTTTTAATTCAAATGTAGTTGTGTTTGACTTGGTGGCAGAGGGAAGGGAAAAATCCTAGCATCCCACAGAGCAATCATGGAAGCAACCTCTCTCTCTGAGCTGAGTGCTCTTCCCTTTCAAAAGCCCTGTCTCTGATGGACCTTAATAAGAAACAGCATCTGTGCTTCTGTAGAGCTATTCACTAAATAGATGCCTCTGAATATGTATAGTTTTTATATACATCTCTTTGTGTTATCGACTTCAGAATAGAAGCAGTCATTAACCAGTGCTAAATTTAGCCTCTTCCAATTTCAGGAAAAGAAACACTTGTTTTCAATATTCTGTCCCATATTCTTGACACAAGTCCTTTTAATTTTGTGAAGATAATGGATATTTTAAAATAGTTATTATTAGCACTTCATTACTGTTATCTTCCTCAGCAGCACAATTCTAAAACCTTTCCTAGGATCTGCTCTTTTGTTCACTTCTGTTCCTTCTATCTAAATAGAAAGCAAACGTGCTCAGCAATATGACTTTTCATCTAGTTCACCCTCTGGTAAGGGTTCAGACCTCTGGAGACCAATCTTAGTTAGGTATCTTCAATTCTCCACCTTGAAGAAATTAAGATTAGTCTTTGCCCCACTTTCCTGGTATAACTCAAAGTTACAATGAGACAGCAGCATACCCAGGTGAAGCCAGCTGGTAAGCAGTTCTTCATGAATTCTTCCCTTCACTTCATTATGTGTGTTACTGTGTATGTATATATTGGCGTGTGTGTGTGTGTGTGTGTGTGTGTGTGTGTGTGTGTGTGTTTGCATGTATGTGCAGATCTTATCCAACACTATACCATGGGGACATGAACAAACATCTCCCTGACCAAGATAGAGAACCAACAACAGACAAACTACAGATCTCCAGCCAAGAACAACTTGGGGAACCAATGATTTATATTGAGGTTACTAGAAGAGTCTGTATAAGTGGCTGTATAGGGAACAGGAATGACTCAAAGACAGGCCCATCACCAAAAGCTCAGCACAGGGTGGGTGGCAGCTCATGAAAACTGGAAACACGGAGCACCCTGCCCACATGGTAGACAGCTGAACAAGGTAGGCAGTGTCCTTTCTTGCCTTCTCAGTTGATCTGAGCCTCTTCAAGGAAAATTGTCAGGTTATTGCTTCTTCTAGGAAGTTGAGATGTTCTCAGTGTCTCCTAGCTGTCTTTATGTTCAGAAGAGAAGAGCCTAGGAAACTGGTAAGCTTCAGTGGCTCCTTAAGCTATTTTGAATTGTTTAGGTCCTGCCTTAATGAATTTCCCAGCAGAATGAATTGCACCACCTTGTAGAACATCCTATTGTTTCTCCTTTCTGTAAACGTCCTGTGTCTTAAAGATCTTCTGTTCAAGAAGAACAGTTGAGCTTTGGGGTAAACTGGTACACAACAGTAGACATGCATATACCTGTGTTCCAGAGATAAATCTCTGTTTCCATCCATTGTGACCCATCCACTTTGGTTTTTTGAGACAGTGCCTCTCATTGCTCTGGAGGTTTTCATTAGTGTGGATAGCCAGAAACCTTACTAATCTACCAGACTCTGTTAACAGCCTTGAGATTGCAAACATTAGCCATCATATCCAGCTTCTACATTAGTTCTATGGTTCAAGTTCAAATCCTCACAGTTGTGGAGAAAGTATTTTATGGACTGGCCTTTCTCCTTAGATCCACTTCTGGCTTTATGCTCTTAGTTATATTTAGCTTCCTATTATTAGGGGGAAATATATGTATACATATTTATTTATTTATAATCATTGTTTCCTATAATTTATCTTTTTCCTACTTATTAACTTATTGCTCTCAATGAATCTGGTATTAGGAGGTACAGGATTTTGTACATTAGATCTAGAAACCTAAGTATAAATTCTTACTGCGCTGCTTTAGATAATTTCTTCAGAAGAATAGATAGACTTTGGATAGAGATAGAAAATATGCTTAATAATAGAACACAACTTTTCATTTCTTTGTATTATTTGTGCAAGGGATCAATAGGGCTTAGAAAACTGGGAAAAGCTAACTTTGCAAAAACGTAAATACACAAATTAAATATATAAAATAAAGACTAAGGAGAAAATCTCCACATTTTTTGAGAACTCTGTCAAATCCTTTCTTAGTTGTTTTGAAATGTCTGCCCTCCCACTCAAACGGGGAATGAATTTTTTTCATTAAAGTGATTGTCATAAAGTTTCAATCTTTTTCTTTTTAAACATTTATTTTACATCCTTACTGAATTTCCCCCTTGATCTTCCCTTCCCATTCTCTACTTTTTCCTCCCTTCCATTACCCCAAACCCACTCCTCTGTATCTGTTCTTTACTGAGATTTCTTGTTGTATACCCCCTGAAGCTTTTACTTCCCTTCAATTGATTCTACTTTAAATTTGTTTTTCAATCTGTTACATTTTCTGTATCTATAATATTCTTTCTAGTCTACTCTCTTACTCAGACCTGCCAGACAAAGTCTAAATTACAGACCATTCCTACCTTTCTTCTTTAAACAAAACTCTATTACTTCTTGGTTATAAAAAAATAAAGCAAGGCATTCTAATTTTATAGAAATGTGTTTCACTTATGAAACATTTCCTTTTTATAAACATGACAGCTTATGAATAATTTTGGAGACATAGAATGGTTAAAAGATGGCTGATTAATATTTTAATAGCAAAATGCATAATCAGTGAAGGAATCTTTTTGGTTACAGCAAGTGGGTGAAGTATTTCCTGTGTTGTGAATGTGATGGGAACAAATATTAAAGGTAACAAAGAAGGAAAACAATGTCCCTAGAGCAGGATCTTATTGAATTTAACTATTTTATGAACTAAAATGGATAAGCTTCTGAAAGGATGTATAAGGACAGATTCATGCTGAGAGCCAAAGACGAGCAAGACCAAAACCATGTCTTTGTTTCCTGTAAGAGAAATACATTTTTTTAAGTGCATAGTATTGCAATGAAGAAATAATTACCTTGTAATTGTTCCATAGAACAGCCATGTTCATGGTAATGGCAGCTCTTTCAGTACAAGAGTACACACTCAACCATCACAACAAAAATGTGAAAATCTGTTCTTGTTACTTTTCTATCGCTCTGATAAGACATCATGACCAAGACAACCTATAAAAGAAAGTGGAATTATGGTTCCAGAGGGGTAGAGCCCATGGTGGCAAAGCAAAGAAATGGAGACAGGAATATACAAAAGCTCACATCTTAATCCAGAGAGAGAGAGAGAGAGAGAGAGGAGAGAACTTTTGAAATCTCAAATACCACCACCCTCAATGACTCACTCCAACAAGACCAAACCTCCCAATCCTTCCCAAACAGTCCCACCAACTGGGGACCAAGTATTCATATGGACCTACAGGGTTATCCTCACTCAAACTATGACATTTCAGTCTGTGACCCCCTGAGGTTTGTTGCCATATATAAATGCAAAAGGAATTTAGTCCAACTTAAAAAAATTCCTATGATATTTAATAGCCTCAATCTAATTTAAAAGACCATAGTCTTTTTTGAAGCTCAAGAAAATCTCTTACTTGTAACCTCCTGTAAAACCAAAAAACAGACCACATACTTCCAACATACAATGGTCCAGAATACATATCACCATACAGGGAAGAGTGAGGAAATACTGGGCCAATACAGGACTGAAACCCAGCAGGGCAAACTACAAATCTTATAGCTCCATGTCTGCTTCATAGAGATTAGATGTATCTGCTTCCAGCTTTGTTCTGAAGCTTACATCTCACTCTTGGGCTGCACACTTCCTGTGTGCAGCTATTCTTGTCACATGTCTCATGCTGGCATCTCCAATGACTTGAGGTCTTAAATGCAATTCAGACTTAACCTTCACAACTTAACACAATGGCTTCTCTATGACTCCATGCAGGGACTCCCCTGCCACATGCCTGTCCTCTGTAGCTTTCTTTCATCTTGGAGTAATAAGCTACAACCCTTATATTCATGTATCCTTCATGACTCTAAATCTAGAAGCATTTGGTCAACACTGCCTAGATGTGTTGACTACTTGGGATGAACCCTGGACTCATTGAATTAGATGTGCATAAACCTCCTTTGTTTTTTGACTTTTAAGAGTAGAAATTTCTCAGATCTTTTCTTTATGGAAGTTGGAAGTTTAGCTAAAATGGGTCTTGCCCTAAAGACCATTCCCCTCCTTTATTACAAGTCTTGGCTCCAGCATTAAACTTTCTGGGCTCCTTTTCTCTCAAAGCTGTACTTTTTAATTCTTTTTGTCCATCTTGTGCCTTGTTATTTATTACAGACTGCATAAGAATGTTACTATACACCATGTGAATGAGCCCATATTAGGCTGTCTTGCTTATACAAACAAACATTTAAAATAATGATTATAATTAATGATGGAAGTTGAAAAAAGTCCGAGCTTCAAAATGACTAATATCTTCAGTAAGAGTTTCTTCTATGAAGGGTTTCTTTAATAAAAACCACCTTTGTCCTAGTTTGTCTTAAAACTATTTTATTTCCTCACCTCCAGGTTCATACTCTGACAGGTCTATTGTAACCAAAAAAGTACTGGGACCCAGAGCTGGGCAGGCAAAATCCTGTGGGAAAGCCTGTTATAGACAAGAGCAACTCAAGAAACAACCAGAGAAGCCCATGTGGAAACACATCATGCATATATCTTTGAAGTATTTCTGGAAAGCTGTAACTGAGGATGGAAGTCTTACCTGAATATGGGCAACAACATCTCTCAGTTTGGAGTCTCAGATTAGATAAGCGGGAGAAAGCTAGTTGAGAACCAATGGTAATTATTCCTTGTTTCCTGCCTATGGTTGCAACATGACTATCTGACATGTGTTCCTGCCATCATGCCCTTCCTGGTTTGATAAATGGTAAATGTTAGAAACCTGCAGTCTCACCCTGTTGGGCCATGCCCAACCCCCACCTTTTTAATAGTAATAAGAGGTGGGAATGTTGAGGCTCGGCAGTCTGTGGGCCCCGCCTCTGATGGGCAGGACGGGTAATCACTACTTCAGGCCTTACCTGGCTGGGCTGAGACTGGGTTATGCATGTGCAAGCTCCCCTTTTTAAAGCAAGTGCGCCAAGCGCACCTCTCTCTCTTGCTTCCCTCTCTTGCTCTCTCTGCCCCCCCTTTCTCTCTCTCTCTCAACAGTAACCCCATAACTACAAGCCAAAATACAAACTTCTCAAGTTGATTGTTGTCCTGTGTTTAGGTCAAAATAATAAAAAAATAACTAACATAAAAACTAACCTGGTTTTGTTAATACTGGTTGCCCAATCACCAGATTGAAAGACCAACAATAAATTTAAACGGGAAATCTTGAAACAGAAAAGCTCTCTGCAAGGGTCTGGAAAGTACCAGTATACATTACTACGAGTATGCTCAGAAAATCCTGAAGAAGTATTTAGTTGTTTATTACTTGAAGACTGTATGTATGTCACTTTGTATCAATACAAAAAAATCCCAAGAAAATTCTTCAAATGCTCAAACTTGTCTTGAAATGTTTATTTTGTTGTTGTGTGCATTGTGTGGGAATGTTCACATGAGTGTAAATGTTCGTGAAGTTCAGATGGGCAGGATCCACTGTGACTTATCTCATGTGGGAGATGAAAACTGAACTCAGGTTTTCTGAAAAAGCAGTGCTCATTCTTAACTGATGATCCATATCTCCAAACCCTAAATGTTCAAACTTTGAATGACTTCCATATAATTACATCTGTTATCAAATGTTGGAAGGCTCTTTTTGCACAATGCATTGAAACATAGTCTACAGCCAATCATTATTATACTTTTAATCTATATCTATCCATGGGTAACCTTTGGGAACTGAACTTGAAGTTAAGACAACAAAAATTAGTTTAGGTAGAATATCAGTATCTCCACTACATTACTCAAGGTAAACCAGGAAAAAAAAAAAAACAGAAAAAGAAATTATGGGGCAATAGCCACCTTGGAGAAGCTGTATAAAACACAAAGTTGTGGAGCTATCGATCATTCTGCAGGTAAAGAGGCTAACGCCTGAAGTAGAGTACCCAGAGGGTGGAAGAAGAGAGCTAACTTCTGGAAATGGTTGATCTCCATACATATATTGGGACACATCTGCGACCTCCAATAAATAAAATAAAATAAGGAGTTGCTATAATATATTGCCCAAAATATCCATTTTAGCCATAATTTATAAAGAAAAAACATTTAAAAAATGATTCCTACACTAGAAGATACAGATTTTTTGGAGGACACTGTTGTATTGGATTTAGGGCTCAACACTTATGGGATTCTGTGATAATTATGTTAAGAGGAACAACTGAAATCATATGAGAATAATAATTTGAAATTTAAAGATAATGATTTATCAAGTAGAAACTTCCAAGAAACCATTGTTTGAAAAGACTAAAATGAAAATTCTAAATATTTGAAACATAATAATAAAATAAAAACTCAACCTTGGTCTGTGACACAAGTGAATTGAATTAGAAGAAGAACAAATCTATTGATAATGAAACAATGGATATTATCTAACCGCAAGACAAAAAAGGACAAGCTCTAAATAAAATAAATAGAACCTTAAAAAACTCCAGTACATTATAAATACACAAATGGAAATAGAAACACTCAAAGGAAGCAAAAGAGACAGAATTTACGAAGAATAAAAACTATATAAAGAAGAAAACTGACAAAAACACTAAAAAAAAAGGTTTAAAATCAGTAAGAAACAGCAATGAGTAATGTTACTAAAAACCAAAACTTTCTCATCAGACTAATGTCTGTCATCACAGCTAAAGCAAAGAAACTATAAGGTATTGGATTATGTTCAAAATGCTTAAGGGGGAAAAAATCTGACTTCCAAGTCTTCTGTATCCAGAAAAACTATTATTGACTTAACGGCATTCCAAGTCAAGCAAAATTTAAGAACTCATTGGTAGATTCGCAGAGCCTGTCCTTGCAATCTTAGGTCCAACTCAACAGTCCACAATCCTTCCTGTTCCAGATTAGATGTTGCTTCTTCCTGAATGTTCAGTGCCTCTTGGTTTTTCTCTAGGTTGAACTCAAACCTGAATTACCTATATCTGTCGTAGGGAAGAAATGGACAATGAAGGGATATATCACTTTGGATGAATTCCATTTAAAGACATTTCACTTACTAAAGATAACAGAAGTGGGTGTTGCAAATTAAATCAGCAAAGTTGTAGAAGTGAGATGTATGAATGTCTCCTTATGATTCAGAGCCAGACCCATTTACCAAAGGTGGAAACACCACCTTCAAGACTTACATTTCCCTTAAATGCCAGTACTGTAGATATAGTAACTGGGATTTCAAAATTACAACTCTACTAGCATCCTGAATGATTCCAGTCTGCCAGTAGCCAGAATAACTGAGAAAGAAGCCAGAATATATGGCTCTGTTCAATACATGGTAGTAATGAGATTATTTCTCACATAAATAACATGACAGTTTCTTCATTAGGAATCAGGAAATCAATAATTAATGCTCCTTAATTTTCAGGCAAACAGAGATAACAATGCCCAGTTTTATGATGCTGTATCCATGGGAAGTAGATAGCCATATTTCAATCTACACTGCAAGGTAGGTTATATATAACAAGTGCTTGACAAACTTGGAAAAGCAAATTCCTCGTGCTTCCACTTGAGAAAGTAGATTGTGAAGGAGACATGAAAACTGAGATAAAAGTCCATTACTTTTTAAAAGCAGGAGACAGCTTTGCTTTCAAAGATTAGCCTGTGAAGCACCGTTGAGAAGAGAATGCATGCAAAAGTTGGAGAAGCTGGGACACTTGTCTCTGAAGATAAAATCTGTTGCAAAATTCCCTGAGAGGTAAGTGTACAACACACACATCCAAATGATTGATTATTATCTAAACGCACAGGCAAAATTCACCTGGTGTTGTCTTTACTAATATGAGTCAGGTCTTAAGCACTCACACAAACACACATACAGACAGCTTAATTTGCTCTAATCAGAGGGTCAGGATAGCTACATGGTGTGAAAATGGTAAAATAACTACTGGCTTGCCATTCAAGTTAGTCAGCTGAGCATAAGCCTCCAAAGACTTCATGGTATACGTCCTGAACCAGCTTATATTCCAGTACCTTGGAATTAAGGTAGATTTACGAAAAGTAAACCTGGTAATGCAAGCTATCTGCCTTGACTTGATCACAATTGTCCCAGAAAGAAATCCTTCTAAAACAACTGACTACCTGAAGCAGAGCGATAGAGTACTACAAAACGCCAGGCAATAAAGATGGATATCATTCTGGAGTCCAAGTTTTTGGACTGAGTCAGTGTGACCCCTGTTTACTGCTTAATCTAGTGTTGGGTGCTCTGTTCATACATCCAAATTTAATTACTTCTGATGCTTCTGTAGTTTTTTGAGTTTGAAGAGGACATTGCCACTACAGCGGGTTAACTCGCCTAAAGGCAAAGAGGCTATGAGTAATATCACTTTGACAGTGTAACATTGAAATAAGTTGGATTTATTTGCCAATTAGCTTTTTCATGCTATTTTATTTTACTGCCTTGGGATCCATATCACCTAGCCAAGCTCATTCTTTAATTGGATCATTGTCTTCATAGCCTACTCTTGGGATCACACATTAGTTTTCTGTGACATTTGTAACAAACTGTAGCACACATAATGGCATAAGACAATACTAATATTGTATACATTACTACTCTGGAGGTGGGAAGTCTGAAACCAGCTCCATTGAGCTGAAATCAGGTATTGGGAGAGCATGTTCCTTCCATCGATAGTCTTAGGAGAGAACCCATTTATTGACCCTCCCACTTTCCATGACTGACAGCAATTATTTCAGTCCGTGCCATTGTCTTCCTATTAACTCTGTGTCTGTGTCAATATTACTTGGCCTCCTTCTTATAATGTTTTGCATGTTGAAGCTTAGAATACATCACAACAATCCAGAATAATCACTGAGTCTCAGTAAACATCTTCCAAGATCCCTTGTCCAAGTTAAGCAGCATATGCAGCTTTTGTGTATTAAAACCTGGTAACTGTGTGCTATAGTGCATTCTAGTACACACTGCAGACCTAATATTTGTTCTTTGTTCAGGTGTTTGGCCTATAGCTGTTTTTTCCATTTTAAATCATGTATGTGTAATTAATTAATCTACTTCACATTCATTGCCGTAGTAGGCTCCTGTATAATCCTAATAGAATTCATATTAGGATTATACATCAAGAAATCCTCTCATCACTAACTCTGTGGTGAATTATACCTTGATATTTAGGCTTTCATTTGCCACCATTTAAACTAGACTTCTACTTCACTTAGCATAGCCAAACATGAGTCTCTTTGACTTTTTCACATTACCCTGGCCATACTTCTTAGCTAAAACACTTACTCTAATAAAACAAACTATTACAACATCTCTTCTTCATTGAACTTGAAAGACTCTGTGACAAAATTGCTGACACTTCTTATGGTTAGTTGTGTTTTAGCTATCTTTAGGGGACATTCCCATACCTCATATGTTGTGCGCCTACCTCGACTGGCAAGGAAACACACAACCATGACTCTTCTTCAAGCAGTTTTATTCAGGATTCTTGTACATCAGCTTCCTCTGCTCCCATCAGCTTCTGTTTCTCCCATCAGCTTCTGCTGCTTCTCTCATCAGCTTACTCAGCTTCTCTCATCAGTTTACCCTGCTTCTCTCATCAATTTATGCTGCTTCTCTCATCAGCTTACACCTCTCCCAGCCCCAGCCAGCCCTTAAATGTGCTCACAGCCCAATCAGCTCATGCCACCTGGCAATCCTGGATAGGCCACAGGAGGAAGAAGCACACCAGATCCATGAAGCACTTCCAAATAAGGCTTGTTTACAGCTAAGCGCGAACTACCTGGCATCCAGCCAGGCGCCATCTTGGGGCTGTGGCTTCCCACACTCATACTACCGACTTCTGTTTGAAATGGTAAGAGGGGTGTGTTTAAAGGTTCCTTGACATGATTTCCATTTAGAAAACCAATGAACAGATAATGTTTCCAGGTTGACCCTTTTATCACCTGAGACTCCTTCAGCTAGCTTTCTCATTCCCCTAATGTGACAATGTATCCTAGTAATTTTTTCCAAAAAAAAAAAAAAAAAAAATAGCACAGTGCTGCCAAATGTCCTGGTCTCCTACTCCTAAATACTATAATTTATGTTTCAAAATCAGTATAATATGAACATCTATTAGCAGTGGAAAATTTTACTTGTGTAGAGGGAGATCTACTAAGCTAGAACCTGCATTTCCATAATATTTCTAGGTGATTTGTATTGACATTAAAATCTGAGAAGCTCCATCTCAACCAAATCAATTTTTGCCACATTTAAGTTAATAAACTACAAGGGTATGTTTCTTTTTCTACTGGAACTTGTTAATTCATTCAGCTGTTATCGACCACACCAACCTCACAAGATAGAGAAGATAGAGAAGATAGAGAATAAGTGATGGGAGATGTTATTCTGTAAATATGTTTCTCATACTGGTTAATGAATAAAGCACTGTGGCCAATGAGAAAGCAAGATAGGTGGGGCTAGGAGACAAGGAGGAAAGAGGAAGTAGTTAGGAGAAGTCAGCATGTAGAGACTAGAGGAAGCAAGATGCCGGGCTGCTGCTCTCCAGTAAGATGACCACGTGGAAATACTTAGATAAGTAGAAATGGGTTAATAATTAAGACAGAGCTAGCCCATAAACAATAATAGTAACTGGACAACAGGATTGTATCAAATACAGAGTCTCTGTGTGTTATTGGGGGCTGGTATGTTGGCGGGAACCGACCGGCAGGGAAAAACATGCTCGTAACAAATGAGGTGATGTTCACACTCCAGAAATTGAATGTGATGATTATTATGAATGAAGAAAACTTTGACAATGGACAATAAATTAGTATAAAATACCCCTTACATGGAATTGTAATAAAAGTGGAAATACATTAAAATTAGCTATTTATTGAGACATGGTAGACATGGGGCATCAAATCTCAGTTTCTTAAACCTACTTTCCCAATATTTCTGAATCATATTAGATAATCAATTGCAACAGTAAATCATTTGTTGTAGTCCTTCATTAAAAGGAAAATGTAAATAAATTACATTTAGTTATAGGTTAATTTTCATTAGTTTTGTTGGTATATAGGTCTATTCCTAGCTGTGTAAAAATATCTTAATCTCAAAATATCCACAGAAAATGTATGATCCATCCAAAAATATCTGTAAGGTTTTGATTCATGACTTTTATCCTATTATACCCAAATCACTGCCTGTTAGAATCTGTTAGCATGGCATTATACATGATTAATTCTTTCCAAAAGTGAGCAAAAATTATGTATTATTCTAATAACAAAGGCAAGGCACCAATAAATTTCATTTGGTGGTTTTTCCCCAATGTGGTGTTTATGTTTAAGCCATCATCAGTATTCTAAAATTAAATAAAGGGATGAAAAAAGATGATGGAAATTCAGAAAAAAATTAAAATGCTTCACTGAACACGGTGCATTATTTCTTCTTCATTTAAGACCTTTATGCACTCAGATGACATTTGAAATCTGCATTCAGGAGTCTTAATCAGAACAAAGAATCAAATGGTTGTGCTAAAGTTATTTATAGCCCCTATATAATAGGATAACAGTTGGTAACTATAAATATATGCTTGAATGCTTTAAAGAATGACAGCTTGTTATGATGCAATCCCACTCGTCTATTCCCAATACTTTTGCAGTCCTTTCAAAGTATCCTGAAATTTTTACCTGCTTTCTTATAGTAATTTTATAGTCTCAAATTTAAGAGGCATATCTTTTGATGGGATTTTGTGTGGGTCTCTGAGAACACAACATCCAGCAGATTATCAATTTATGAAAGGCAAGAAGGCAGTTTGGTTCAGCATGATTCAGTGGTTGGTATGACTTGAGTAGTTTAGTTTAGGTATATTTAAGCACAGCATAATTGGAAAAAAATTTTCTTGTTGATAATTCACTCCCATATGTACAAGGAAGCATAAGGCATGACTACATCCAACACTTTGTAAACTACAAGTGACATCTTCTGTAGATAGATTCTATAGATTAACTGAGAAAACAGGCTCAAAGTAAGAAACTAGGGGAGGATAGCTCTATCAACTGACTCAGATAAGCAAGCTCAAGATGTGTCTTCATCACACAGATAACACAAAGGTCACTAAGCTATTAACCATGTCTGCTCCCAGAATTCTGGGTGGAAGCCAGGTTCTATATCTCTCCCTTTGAAGAGACAACCCTGTGTGTTTAACATTCCTGGCTTCCCTAGTGATTATCTGTGAGTACAAGGACATACATGTTTCCTATAGAATTTATGTCAAACTAAGGTTTCTGCACAGCAAAGGAGGTGGGTGAACAGCAGAGTTAAGAAACAACTTATGCAACAGAAAATAAGATTTACAGCCAACAAAAGACCAACAACCAGGATATATTCAGAACTGAAAATGCTGAAACCACTACATCAGATACATGAGAGATGGTCAGTTTCATAAATCATCAGAAAATTGTAAATCAAAACAACAGTGACCTAGTTAGAGTTTCTATTACTGTTATAAACTCCATTACCAAAAAATACCTGGGGACAGGGATTGTTTGGCTTATATATCACAGTTTATCTTTGAAGCAAGCCAGGGTGGGGACTCAAGGTGTGGACTGAAGCAGAGGCCATGGAAGACCTCAATGGTTCGCTTTTTTGGCCTTCATTCTTCTTATGCTACCCAGGCCAAAGGGCTCAGGAACAGCACTGCTTATAGTGGGCTAGGGTTCTCTACATTAATCTTGAATCAAGAAAATTCCCTACTATCTTGCCAATAAAACAATCAGATGGAGGGATTTCTTCAATTGATGTTCACCTTCCCAGATAACTCTAACATTATGTCAAGTTGACAGAAAATTAGCCAGAACACAAAATGAGATACCATCTCATGCCAGTGAAAATGGCCATAAAAACAAAAAATCGAAAAGAGGCAGAATAATTGGGTCAGTTGGTAAAGTGCTTGTTACTCAGGCATAAGGACCTGAATTTGGATCCCCAGCATCCACCTAAAAGGCAATGCATGGCAGCATGTGTTTGTAATCCAAGCCCCGGAAAAACAGAGTGAAAAGAATACTGGGGCTTGTTGGCCAGCCAGAGTAGCCAAGTTAGTGAACATCAGGTCCTGTTAGAGACTTTGTCTCAAAAAACTAAGCTGGAGAGTGATCTTCCTCCATCACTCCCAATATCAGCCTCCAGCTTCAGTTCATGTGTACCTTCAAACACATGAGCATGTACCCCCCTCCCACACACATATGAAAAAGTACTGATGGAGACCACAAGTCAACCTTGTACAAGATGAATATAATACCAGTTATTAGAAATGGAAAGATAGGGGTAATAAGGATCAGAAAGAAACTCAACAAGAGCTACCTAACACAACTAAATAGGACTGGTTCTTCAGTGCCGATGTGTAACTATTGAACAGAACACTCTGACACATTTCCAAATGACTAGAAATTTGGAAATCTCCCAGCACATAGAAAATGATAATGGATAAAGTACAGAAATACTTACAACCCTGATTGATTAATACATAGTTACATGTGCATTGAATAGCGAAATACGTATTAAAATACACTAAGTGAAAAAATGAAAACTGCACTCAGGCTGAAAGACTTTTCCATTTTGTATATTTTGTATGAAAAATACCCTTATAATCTTTTAAAAAATTTTCAAAAATCTATTGTACATTGCTTATATTTTGTATAGGTAATTCTTAACCTTTGAAATACTAACTATAAACTAAACACTATTACAAAATAAGTTTATAAATTATAGGTTATGTCATTAACTTCCTTTTACAAATAACAGAACAAATATAGAAGCATTATTTTACTTGGCATATATGGATAAGTGGGGATTTTTTCTTCAGACAGTTCTATATATGTTAATTGCTTAAAATAAATTCAAACAAAGCAGAAGAGAACAGTAAACAAGAGAGTCTGTGAATAAATTGAAGGTACAAAGTGTCCTGTGTCTCTGGACTGTGTGTCCGAGTGTGACTGCTGCACACTGGTGGAAGGTGACAAATCTGCCATAACCTTCATTTCCTGTTGTGCAAACTCTATGAGAATTAGCCTCCCTGAGTCTCTTCTGGTACTATAGGCAGCCCAGTACACACCTGTGTCCTCCGTGTTCTCTAAAACACCTCGGAGGTTTTCAAAGCAACCCATTAGAGCTCTAATCCTCTGGTTTTCCTTTTAAGCTTTTGATGATCATCCTATTAGCTTCCTAGCAAACACAAGGCATTTTTAAAGATTAAACAATAATCGAGTTTTAAAAATACCCTAGTGGCAGATGTTGAACTGTGTGTGTTCTAATTCAGGTCAGATAAAGACATACAGAAAAACCCAAATAAACATCTTGATTTCTAAGTTGGTACCAAGCAGGTTTTGTCCATTTTCTACCAGTTCTGTAATCTGTAGACATGGCTATATTCATGATATTCACCACAGTCATTTGTGAATGGAGAAGCTATCAAAGGCTTTGCCTCTCCATTGTAAAGACAGTCATCGATGGGCAACCCAGACTCTATCGTGTAAGGCAACCTAATATAACCTTTTTACTATATCTTCATCTTATCAATTCTCTTCATCTAGAGAAACCTCTCTAAAACATAAACTTTCAGACTTTTTTGCTACCCTTGGGTCTGGAAAGGAAAGAGGAATATACAGCAACTAAAATGACACAGAGTTTGCTTTTCTTGCCAATATTTATCCATTTAAAATGATAAAATAGAAAATTATTGCTTTGATGTTGTTTGATAGGTTTCTTCACAAATGTTTTGCTCAGAGTCAGATTTTCCCACCAGAAATACATACTTACATTGGTAATTGCTAAGATAAATAATTTTTAAAAAGATGATTTTGATTTTTTTATTAATTTTTTTATTTTACATGAAGATCCCAGTTCCCCCTCCCTCCTTCCCTCTTCTCCTTTCTCCCCCCTCACATGCACCCTGACCATCCTCCTCTCCCATCCCCCCAGCTCCATTCCACATGTAGGGCTATGCCATCCAGGTGGGGTCATGTAAATCTGTCAAGTCATTTGAAATAGGGACTAGGACTTCTCTCCTGTCTCTTTAAAACCAATGTTAAATTACATTTATATAGAACCAGGCTTTAAAAAGATTTTCCTTATTTTATTTATGTGTGTACTTGTGCAAGTTTATGTGTGTCATATGTGTTCATGTGCCTGGAGTGACAGAAACAAGATACTGGAACTGGGGTTATGGGCAGTTGTGAGCCTTCTGATGTGGAGGGGCACTGAACTCAGTTCTGCTGCAAGAGTAGTATATGCTCTTAGTCTTCAGGCTCTAGAACCAGAGTCTACAGACATTCATTTTGCCACACAAGAAGTTATTTTCCATCTAATTTAACCCAAATTGATTGAACTTTAGAAAGTCATCAATATTTCAACAAATGCTATGCTGCCCAATCTTTCAATTGTGAAGTAATTTTCTTTAAAGAACTGTTTGTTGAAAAAATAAAACAATTACCTTTTAAATATGTTCCATCATCCTTTTATATTAAGCTACCAACAAATATTCCCCCTACCCTTTTCCTTCTGTCTTGAATAGACATTTTATGTGCCTGTCGTTTAGCATATTAAGCAAAAATAAATACCTAGTGTTGATAAGCAACACCCCAAGAAAAACATCATGATCCAGGCCTGGTGACACAAGTGGAGCCCAAACACTCAGGTGTCTGGACTAAAGGATAAGATGTTTTCTCAGAACAACAAAACCAACCAGCCCCACCCATTACCACCCTCCCATTCCTCATCCCCTTGAAATACCTCCTATCATCCTCTTCCCCCTAACATACCTGTATTCTACCATCTCCCCTCCTAGAAGCTGTGCTGAAGAACACACAGCAGCATAAATATTGCCCACATCAGTAGACTCCCATGCTCTGTTTGGTAAATTAATACATTATGTGCTGTTAAAACATGTTTGCCTGTTGTAGCATTTATGGTTTAGGGTTTTCTTATGGAAAAAATCCTCCAAATGCATCTCTTTTAGCTTTTAAAAAATGCACACTATACCTTGTATATAAGGATTTGTTGGCATATGGACATTTTGGTCTGCTTATGGATTGGTTATGACAGTTACTTTTCTATACTAATATAGATTAGTAAATCTGTAATTGCTGTAAATGAAAATTTGTAAACTCTTTGATTTATGGATTGTAGCAGAAAAATGCTGTTGCTGAATAATAACAATCAGCAGAATCATAGAAATATATTCCTGGAAGCATAGCTTTCCTGACTGTTTGTTAGATCAAAGCAGCTAACAGAGGACACGGCAATGCTATTAGTAGGTAGCCTGTTGATGAAAGAATTACCACAGTAGTACCTGGGACCCAAAGGTTCATAATCTTGGTTTCAGTAACCTATTCAGTTTTTGAGTGCCCTTCATGCTAATCATATTCATATGAATTTGACAATTAAATTTGATTTTAGTAAATTACTTTTAGAGGTTTGGGTTATGATAAGTTCTACTTTCTTGTATAGAATGATTTTTAGGAAAATCTATAACCTTTGTTCAGGAAGATAAAAGGAAAAAAACTGAATGAGGTCCCACAGTGATGTCTATATTAAAGAATAGCTTTCAATTTTCGTATGACTAATTGATCTTAAGAATGGTAAAGAAAGAAGAAAGGAAAAAAGAAGCAAAGTGTTATGTGCCTGACCTCCAGAAAACAACCACAGACTCATTCCACTTTTAACTCAATGACTTATTGAATATCCTTAGCAGGACAATCTCTGAGTCAAACTTGAGATTGACATGAGAAGGGGGTTGGGGAGGAAGGGTTTTTTAAAGGTGAAAACCACAGGAATACCTGGAGTACCAAGAGCTGTTTCTCTCTGACGAGATTAAGTAGTCAAGGTGACCTAAATGTCTGCACAAACGGTTTACAGAAGCCAAAAAAAAAAAAAAAAAAAAAAAAAAAAAAAGCAGTTTGCAGCACAACATGCAGAATCCGTAGATGGTCATGGGTGCACATTTCTCGGGTGGGGTTTACTGAGTCAGGGTTATTGATAGAATCAGAAACAAAGGGCTGATGAGCACCAAGATGGAGGTCTAGCATATTTATTTAGCCATCACAGAAGAGAAACTAAAATTATGGGATAAATATTCATTAAATGAAATAAAACCTGGCTACAGTTAAATTTCCTTTCCATAAAAATCACAAAATGTTGAGTATTAAGATAGCAGAAATAATAGTTCTCTTAATAGTTATAAAAAAACTGACATTACCTCAATCAAGCAATAATGGACTCAAGGTAAACTAATGAGAAATGTTCTTTTCAAAATAATAACCATATCATGTTTTTAAACATTTATTTTATGCTGGACATAATTATACATGCCTTTTTTAAATGAAAACAAACATTTATAAACAATATTTGGGAATTTGGGTGTCGTTCTTTCCAAACTGCTTCTTGCAGACTACTACAGCCAGGATTTCTGCATCTTCTTAGGATTCCCCCATGACAGCGCCCCCTATCATGTCACATTTTAATGGCATGCATAATCCTATCTTATTTTAAATCTGTAGCACTGCAAATTTCCATTCTAAACTGAAATTATGTTAGGGTTGGGAAGAATAAGACCATAAAACTACATGCAAGTAAGGAGCAATAAAAACACAAACCACAATTTAGATTTCCTCTAAAGCATCATTATATCACAGAATTTTCAATCTGAGTGTGTTCTGGAGAGGATTTAATCCTAGCCAATTCATTTAATGTATTTTTTAATCCAAACACATGGAGTCAATCCCATCCCATACTCCTGTAGCCCAGGATTTGTCAAGAACTTCCTGGAAGGTATGAATGAAGTATGATTCCTGGTGATGCAAAAATAGGGCAAGTGGAATTAATATGTAAAGTAGAAAACTTTAAAATATAATGGAACCATCTCCTTGGAACATCCAGTAAAACTAACTGAGAGTGTGTATTGGACTTACTCCTTTCTCACTATTAGGGAATAGAGAAAAAATAAATTTTTATCATTTGTAGCAGATACTGAAAATATAAAATTCTTATTTATGTACTCATAAAACTCATTTAAGGTATCCCAACTTCACTTCTACTAATAATCAAGACATTTTGTTTAGCAGTTGCATCCAACCTTATTAAAATCATAGACAAGTCACAACTATGATCAGAAAAACACACTGGCCCACACCCAGCACAAGCCAAGCTCTCTGTGGGCTAGGACTAGAATCTTTCAAACTCACACTTCCTTTTATTTGAAGTGTCTCTCAAAATCTTGTAATTCATTGTTTAGGTCATTTATTTTTCAATGGTTAAGAGCCTTTTTCTCTTTTGTTTTATTATCAACCCCGTTATCTGCATTTCTTTTCCTCCAAAAATGCCCATTGTATCTTTCCCTTCCCTCTGCTTCGACTTCACTGAAGTCAACTCTCCTGAGTCAGCATAAGGGGGAGAACTCTGCAGTCTCTCACATCCTACTTCTCTTCCTCTCAAGTAGTTCTGCCTTAGAAGAAAAATTGAAAGAGAGCCAAAAGAAACCACTGCTTTGTTCAACTCATATCACCCAACTAAACATGTGATTCCCTCCTCATTGATTTTATTCATTCAACCTCACATTAGCCTATATAGTTTATTTAAGACATTGAAATGACGGGAGAGTTTCACCTCCTTTAGTACTCTGAGAAACTTTTTAGAAGACAGGTTGCCAGAGAAATCACCAGGAATCATATTTCATTCATACCTTCCAGAAAGTTCTTGACAAATCCTGGACTACAGGAGTATGGGATGGGATTGACTCCATGTGTTTGGATTAAAAAATACATTAAATGAATTGGCTAGGATTAAGTCCTCTCCAGAACACACTCAGATTGAAAATTCTGTGATATAATGATGCTTTAGAGGAAATCTAAATTGTGGTTTCTTTGTGTTTTTATTGCTCCTAACTTGCATGCAGTTTTATGGTCTTATTCTTCCCAACCCATTCCTTTTCCTTACCTCCCCTTCCACACTCATTAATCCCCTCCTTCTGGGCTAGTCCTGCCCCATCCTCGATTGTGTTGTCTATGCAAGTCTTATGCAGTGGTCACCTTTGCTGTGTGATCGAAATGGCCATGTTACATCCAGAAGAGACATTTTAAAGTTTTGTTTTTATCCCCTAGTTTTAGAGCCTTTGGCGCCTTCTGCAAAGCTCTCTTGTTTTAAGATTAGGTAATGCTGGGGTGTACCCTTTAATGTACTATTTAAGTCTGGGCACTCCGATTTTCATTATTCTCAACATTTAGATGCTATTAGTTTCTGCTTTAGCCATTTGCCAATGATAAAAGAGATTTTTTAAAGTCAGAATTGTATTCGTCTATGTGTATCAGCATATATACATTTAGAAAGTACTTTAATTGCTATATAGGTCTTTCACTTGTTTTGTAAGTGTTACCCCAAGATACTTTATGTTGTTTGTGGCTATGGTAAAGGGTGATGTTTCTCTGATTTCTTTCTCAGCCCCTTTGTCGTCTGTATATAGTAGGGCTACTGGTTTTTTGTTTTGTTTTGTTTTGTTTTAGGTTATCTTGTATCCTGCTAGTTTGCTGAAGGTGTTTATCAGATGTAGGAGTTCCCAAATTATTAGCTAGGATCCTTATGGAATTGCCATGTTTTTTAAAAACTCAGTTCGTGGCTAGCATGTTGTTTGTTCACCTGTGCAAAGCAGGGCATGATTGAGTTTGCTGCTAAGACTAAAGAATTATTTTTTATGTAAATGCTTTCAGGTTCCTTAACTTCTAAAAATCACTTTGGCTATTCCTTTATGCCATTTAAACACTACTTTCCACTCTTACTCATAAACAGTAGGAAATGAGCCAGGACTCTAGTCAAATTGCACTATATATTTATCTGGAGCTACTTTGCTTAAAAAAAAAGGGAGGGAGAGTAAGGAGATAAAAGATTTCAGTCTTCCAACTCCAGAGGTAATAGCTACTCCTAAAGCCTCTCATTGCAGTTTGGATTTATTCCCTTACATACACCATTTGTGATGACAAATATATTATAAATGAAATTGGTTCCACAAAGATATATTCCATTATTATGTCAGGTTATCATGTACTATTACAATTCTATTCTTCTGCTCTTTAATAGGCATAAAATTTCTCCTTCTATTTCTGTTTATTTATGTTCTGTTCTTAGAAACAAACATTCATGTACATATACAGAAACACAGATTTATAAATATATGTAGTACCTATGCATTTATGTACATATTGTGTATTTTATTTATACACATATATTTCATACAGTTTGATAGTTTCTAAGATATATGCATATATTCATGATACATGTGTATTTATATGTACCCATAAATATAAAGAATGACTCATCATAATGTAAATACTCACAACTATCAGATTAAGTTAGAGAACATTGGCATCTCCAAAGTTTCTCACAGGCATCCTTTCCAGTTAACCCTCCCTTTCCACTTCCAAAAGGTCAATAGAATTTCCTTCCCATGGCCAAAGACATAGACAGTTTGTTTCTATGAGTGTGGGTAAAGGTGTGCTAGAGACAAAACAAGTCAAAACAAAAAAAATAGAAACACTAAAAAGTACTGCCTTCCCCACTTGAGAAGCAGCAGGGGTGTGCAGGAGACTGTGCAGTGCCATGCCTGACTCAAGTTCTCAGCTACCCAGCTCAGTGGATTAACTTCTACTTGAAAATGGTTTGCGAGATAATGGGAAATTTTTAATATTCAATTTTCTATCTGAAGATTAACGTCTGGGGGAGATGATGGAGGAATTGATGTCAACCTGACCCAAAGTGGACTGCCGCTTGAGTTGCAAATCACCATTTCTTGTTCTGGCAGTCACAGTTCTCCCCTGGTTACTTGAGTTTTCTCATGGCTCCAGAGCAAGGAGGAGAGAAGAGTCCCTCACCTCATCCACCCTATACTTTATTCCTAGATTAATAAACAACACACTGAATGACCATAGTTCTGATTACTTCCCTAAGTAGGACTAGAGGTATAGGGCTTAGGAAACAAAGCAAACAATGGTGGAAAACTATCTTTCCCATCACATGCACTATGGGGAAAGAGACACCGCCTTTATATATTAGTTACTGCAGACTGCTGGAGGGTGCAAACCTTACATGGAAACTTTGTCCTTGATAATATCTGCTATTTAGTGTGAGCACTCAGCATTATGTCACCCAGAAAACATGCAGATGTACATCCTTCACAAGGAAATGAGTTGAAGATGACTGTGGAGACAAATTATGAAAGGTGATTTTAATGGACAAATGAAAAGAATTCAGGGACATTTTTCATAAATCAACACTCCATATAATCTTATATCATCAATAACAAAGGGGATATGGCATACACAGAATGCAGCTTTTCTAAGGGAAGAGTTATACTCTCAAATAGAGGGTCTCAGACAGAAGGTAAAGGAGAACAGATCACATGGAGCAGAATCTCCTAATCTGGGGGATAATTCAAGAAAATGTGCTTTACCAACCAAAAATCAGTTATATGAATATATAAATTTGGTAATCTGTTTTGATTAAAAGGAATTGTTTTTCTAATATGTAATTCCTTCACCCAGGTCGTCAATGCTTAATTACCAAGGATTTCTTGGGGAAAACTGTTCTTTTTTGTTTTGTTCCTCTTGTGTTTTGTTGTTGTTTTCTACGTGGTGGTCTGTTTTGTTTTTGTAGTTTTGCTTTGAGTTTCTCCACTTCATCATCTTCTTTAAGAGTGAACAGAGGCAAAGCATCTGAATCTTCTGTTGTATCTCAAGATTCCATGGCTTGTCAGACAAAGAGAATTTAGCAGGGTATCTGATCAGAAATGCCAACTAGAGATGGACAGATATATGAGCCCCAACATCAGTAATCACATATAGCTGAACTCAGCAGTACCATCAGTCAACTGTATATGTTTGACATCTACTAAGTACTTCATCCAGTAGTACAGAATGCACAATCTTCTCATGTTCACATGGTGTGTCCACCTTGATAGACTTTGCTCTGAGCCACAGGCACAGCTGAACCTTTACAAAGAACAGAGGTTATGCAATACCTGTGCTTAGAGCAAAATGTAGTCAGCAGCATGAATATGTGGAGAATAAGCAACACTTCTGGATGCATGTGGATCAAAGGAGAACTTTCAAGGGAAAATTTAAATGATTTTTAACTGAGAAAATTGAAAATATAACTTAAGGAAATCTGTGGGGTTCAGAGAGAGCACAACTTACAGGGTATATGATATCACTGAGCACAAAGATTAGAAAACAATAAGTCAGCTAAGAGTCTACTCTATGAAGCTACATAAAGAAGATTAAGTTAAATTCAAAGTGAGTTGAAGAAAATAAATGCAAAAAATTAAGTGAGAATTCATTTCAACTAAATTTGGAGCTCAGCATAGAAAAATCAATGAAACCAAAAGCGGAGGCCTTGACAAGACCAATTCAACTGAATGAGCCTCTAGTTTGGTGAAGAAAAGCAAAAACAAAACAGCAAAATTGCTATCAGAAATGCTAGAAGACATTTTTTACAAAAAACAATTATATATCAAGATCTGATGGGACCGAGTCTGACAATGCAAGATTATTTGACACATGAACAGAAGAAAGAACTTCCTTGAGTGGGAACAAGAGTACTGTGCATGGACAACATGTAGCTGCCATGTTCTGAAAGAGAACACTGCTCATGGACCACATGCTCCTGTCATACTCAGTAGGATGGTGACACTGAACATGGGCTACCTGCAGCTGTCATACTCTGAGAATGGAATGGTGCACATGGGCTACCTTCAGCTGTCATATTCATAAAGGCATTGAACCAGTATAATAGGGGATACAGATGAGGAACAGAAATTAAAAGATGTTATACAGCTCCTTGTGCTGGAGTCAGGTTACCTTGCTTACTTATTCTGAAGCTCCCTAGTCCTAGGTTGACCAGGTACCATTTTTCTTGTCTTCTTAGCCTTGAGACAGTGAGTGTGAGACTATGTAACTTCTGGATACTTACATTCAATGAATAAATCACCTTTTTGCAATTATATATGTCCTCTACTGATTCTATTCCCCTGGAAAATCCAGAATCAGATACATCTTATGTCTGTTTGGTACCTGAGAAGCATCCCAGGATTTAAGCACTTCATCTAGTCTGAAGTGGCTCTGAGTCATCAGAAGTTCTTGGGCCTGTGTTCTTCAATAGGGTTTCTCTGTGCTGTAAAGACCTCTCTAACCCTAGCACAGCAACCGTGCATTAATATATAAATGCAAGCTCACTTCATAATACTAGGGGCTAAAACTATGTCATTGCATTAGTAATGTATTTTAATGACTTAACCTGTATGCAGCAGTCTTCAGTGGGACCAGCTCTGTTCTGTTTAAAGCACTCCCGATTTTGATGCCATAGATGTTATTGATAATTAGGGAGTGTTACATTATAGAGGACAGGGTGGTAAAACAATGATGTCAAACTTTTTTTGTTCCTGTACTTAGGATAAGCCTAAATAAACTGCCATATCATTTCAACAAGTGTCAGATTATTTTTTCTTAGAATACTGTTTAATTGAAGTAAATTTTGTTAGCAATTATGTGAAGAACAGCTTGTAATGAATTCTAATAACGTTTTGTCCCTGTATTTAGTGTCAGATTTTGATGAATGATGATTAAATTTTCTTTACTGGTGAAATTTACATCTTATTGTATGTGTAGCCTTAGAAGTGAGAGCTTAGTAATGAAGACCTTCTATTACCTATTTACACATGAGTAAACCTGTACTCAGAGTCCTAAATCCAGAATTCTGAAATGTTTCAAATCAAAGGCTCAACCATTCCACTTTCATAAGCACTCTTAAGGAAAAAAGTCAGCTTGTGCGTTCTCTTTACTTTTATCAGTAGTTGTTATTTTTACCCCTTAATAGTTCTCAGATATACTTAAGGTTATTATAATATATATCTTATGTAGCAGTTTAGTTCATTACAATAGTGTATTTTCTTCATTGCTATGACTAAATACTTGGCAAAAAACAACTTCAGAGGAGGATTAATTTGGGTTTCAATAAGGAAGCCTATAGTGGTAAATATGCATGCTGAGCTGTTTTGTCTTTGGCAGAGTGTTCTGAGTCAATACATCACATCATTATGAATCAGAAAACAGAAAACTTGAACCAATATCTTCAAGATGCACCCCAACATCCAGGGGCCCATTTCTGCTCTGTAGGCTGTATGCCCCAAAGTTCCACCTAAATTGCCATCACCTAAGGGCCAAGTGGTCAATCTCAATGGGGGACCTTTCAGATGCAAACTACTCAAGTCTGTAGGTCTGTCCACAGAACATGTCTTCCATCACACTGGCAGAACACATACGCAAACCTTAGCATGTTGAAAAGAACCATCTCACTGTTTCCATCCTGAGATGGAGAATAGGTCCATGGAACTGATTGAAGATATCAAAAGAACGACTTTAAGTAAAAAATAATTAACGTGACCCAACTACTTTAGGTTGTAAAATTTAAATTATTTAATATATCTTTTTGTGACATCATATAACTTTGCTTTTATTAATTTCTTTTTGCATTTTGATCATTTTCATTGACTATTCACAAACATGGAAAAAAAATAAATATGAGCAAAAAGTAACAGTAACTACCCAGTTTCTCAAGTCCTGTTTTTCCTACATGGCAATTATCAGCCCTTAATTTCTCTTCATTTGTAAGAAATGCATAAGCAATGCTATGTAAACTACATGGGAATGATTGGGTTCATAGAGTTACAGTGATCAAGATACAAATAAGCAAATAAGGGCATAAACACGAAACATTGTTATTATAAAAACAAACAAACAAAAACAAAAAACTCCCATTTACACCTGCTAAGCATTGTATTTTTAAACCTCAAGGCAGACAAGAGGGGGAAATGTAAAGTAATAAGGGAGGAATGCTTTAGGCTTTCTTTAGACTTTAGTAGATGTCCCTTCTCTTCACCCAAATGAACATGGTTAATTTTACTTCATTTTAGACTCTTCTTTGGACATTCACATGCTTTAAGAATGGAGATGTTACTGGTGGCTGTTTCATAAATCAGCATCCAAACATGGGTGTAGTTTTAGAATAAGCACTTCTGCTGGAACTTTGCTGTGTCCCCATGCGATGGGAATGATACTGTTTTCCAGACAGACCATCCTACCATTGCCAAAGAGGTATATTTTCCATGAAGTTCTATCTTGTCAAATACCAAGAGTAGCCATGCACTGTATCTTGTTCTGTCTGTAAAATAAGAACTTCCACTTAAAATTTAACAAAAGCTTAAAAAAGTGTTTTAAAAACAAAAGAACAAAGACACTCAAGGCTTCTTTCTAACAGTATTTTTCTGGGTTGGACTCTGTTTTGTTAGAGACAAACAGAGATTTGCACAGCTCCTTTAAGGGAGGTTTCTTGACTCAGTATAAGTGGCAAAAAACCGCACGGCTTTTAAGAAGCACTGCTAACAATTTATTGGTGTGTATCAGAGCTGGCAATGGCAGTGAGCACATCTCCAAGCCATCAGCATGCTGCTGGATGGCAATGTAGACCAAGACAGTGAGCACAGCTCTCAGTGCTGGCAGTAAAATAGCCCCCGCTATCTTGGATAGACCATGGCTGAAACAACTGTGACTTTCATTTTATCAGTATTGTTGTTTTCCAGATACAAGACTGATGGACATAAAAAGATAAACATTTACAGTAAAGACAGATTCAGGTTAAGAAAAACTGCTAAAGGTCTACAGTGTAATGAAAAGCTGTGGATTCATTCCAGGCTAATATGGTTTGATCAAGCAAGACCCCCTGAAGCAATGTCCATGGGACAGTGCAGCCTTGCAACCACTACATCCAGGATTTCTGCATCTTCTTAGGATCCCCATGAGAGCACCTCCTACCAGCAAGAAGCAGTTTGAAAAGAATGACACCCTAATTACCAAATGTTGTTTATAAATATTTGTTTTCATTTAAATGGGGTTGGTTTTAAATGGTTAATTATCACAACCAATCTCCTTTTAAAGGTAAAAAGGGGATTATGGTATGGATATGAATAATTTGTTTTGAAATAGATTTTCATTTATTGATACAAATTTAAGGTCATTTATGTGATATGTGTATTTCTCCTCTTGTTTAGATATTGTGTTTATATAGCTCATTTAGAAATGTAATGTATAATTTAGTGCAGATTATAGATAGTTACCTATAATAGTCAAAACATATAGTTAAGTGAGTTAAGATTTCTAGATATACGGAGATGTATTTGAGATGGATAGGCATTCTTCAAACCTTTCAAAGACCTACAGAATATGGCATTCAAAATGGTTTAGGGATTTTCTTGACAGTGAAACATAACCACTCTTGGCATTACCACCTGCAATGGAAAGGAATATAGACATAGAAGAAGCACGTGATAAAGTTTGCTTTCAATATGGCAAGACTAGCCATATGGGCAAGATACTGCTCTTGTCTAGACTGTTTGACTTTATGCTGTATAAACTGGACATACAGGACCCACAGAAAAGTGACTGCTGATTCAAGACAGACATTGCTACAGAGTTCCTGCTTCATGGAAGAACCTGCAAGACAGTCTGCAGGACACAGAGAAAAGTGACTGACAAACGGCCAATACAGATGGACAGTTTAAAGTTTCCTGCCTTGCTGAGGAGTCTGCCAGACACACTATGGCCTATAGGCTGAGGGTGGAACATTACAGAAGAACTTCAGGTGACTGACCAGGCAAGATGTCTCTGTCATCCTTCTGTGGTCTTTGATGGAGTAGAAGACAGATAGTTATGGTTATAGTTTTCCTTCATTAGGATTAAAGATAAGTTACATATAAGACTTTAGACTCACAATGATAAGATAGATGATAAAATATTTTAACGATCACTAAATGTTAATTGACTAAATATTGTTAACTGTGATTCTTATTTGATAACTGTTGTATGGTATATTTTGCTATGTTAAGGTTAAAACCCTTGTTTTTATTTTAGACAGAAAAGAGGAGATGATGGGAGATGTTATTCTGTAAATATGTTTCTCATAATGGTTAATGAATAAAGCATGTTGGCCAATAGGAAAGCAAGATAGGCAGGGCTAGGAGACAAGGAGGAAAGAGGAAGTAGTTAGGAGGAGTCAACATGGAGAGCCTGGAGAGAACAGCATGCTGGCCCGCTCTCCGATAAGATGACCACGAGGAAATACTTAAATAAGTAGAAATAAGTTAATCATTAAGACTGAGCTAGTCAGTAAGAAACTAGTACCTGTCCAACAGAATTATATCAAATACAGAGTCTGAGCGTGTTATTTGGGGCTGGAGCTGTGGTGGGACCAGACGGGTGGTGGCAGGGAAAACATACTCGCTACAAACATGTTTAATTTTACTTCTTTTTAGACTTTTCTCTGGATATTCACATGCTTCAAGACTGGAGATGTTACTGGTGACTGTTTCATAAATCAGCATCCAAACATGGGTGTGGCTTTAGAATAAGCACTTCTGCTGGAATTTTGTTGTGTCCCCATGAGATGGGAATGATACTGCTTTCCAGACAGACCATCCTACCATTGCCAAAGAGGTATATTTTCCATGAAGTTCTATCTTGTCAAGTATCAAAAATAATTCCCCAAGAATAACCATGCATTGTATCTTGCTCTGTCTGTAAAATAATATATTCACTTTAGCTTCCTGTGGAAATGGAAACACCATTTCTTTCACAGACATCTAATAATTTACAAGCACCCAGGAGAGTTCTTAAGGAAAAATGGGCATTCACAACATTATTTCTCTTGTTAATTTCTTTCTGTTAAAAAACATAACCTTCCAGTAAAAACAAAGCATAAAACATACCCTTCTACCTACTTCTCTTAACCCCCTTGCTTTCAGATCCTTCATTGTTCTTCCCTTCCATAGGCCTATCATAGAACCATGGGCTAGTGAGATGGCCAGGGTGGGTTAAAGTATTTGCCTCACAAGGTTGTCAACCTAAATTCAACCCCTGGAATGCATATAAATTTGGAGGAAATGAACCGGACTCTACAAAGTTGTTGTATGGCTTCCAAATGTGGTCCATGCCATACAGATACCCCATTCTCCATATAAATCACACATGGCCAATAAATACAAAGTTTGAACAGGGAGTGGAGAGATAGGTGAGGAGCACATCCTGATCTTTCAAAAGGCTTCTATCACCCACTTAGATAACTCACAACTACCTGTAACTCCTACTCCAGGATGATCTACACCCTCTTCCAACCTCCTTGATTCTGAGACTGTAACCTCTTGACTTGTAAGTCACCAGTCTAGATTAAGTCACAGTGAGCTCAAGTTCTTTAAAATCCCCATTCTATTTCTGCCATAATTGCTTCTAATCAATGACTCCAACATTCAAGTCTTTCAGTTGCATAACTGAAACACCTAATGTTATAGTTTTATTTTTATTCTGGTTAAAATGTACCTCATGTTTTCTGTCTATAATGTAGGGCTCTCATGATGTTTTCCATCACGATTTTTCAATTTCTTATAAGTCATGACCATTGAAAGTATCTGTTATTTAGCTGAGTAACTGAGCAACCTTCCACATCTTTTAAGCAACTCTCTAGATAGTAGAATACGATAACCATTAGGATTGCTTTATTAATGAATCCTCTGCTACCATGTGCACAACTGTTTCTATGGCTTCCGTGTAGATGGGTTTAAAAGCTTGTTGAATGCTAAGAATATTTACATATAGGCTTTTATCTATATTGGTTTTATCTATAATGGTTTTATCAACCATTCTGGGAGATACAGTCACAAAAATATTTTATTTTTCTGAGACATCTTAAGTTAATTTATCCTTATTCCCAGTAAACATTGTTTTGTTTAAGTGTTCATAAATTATCTGTACAAGATCTTTTCTAGGTTTTGCAAAGTGAAATTTAAAGTAGCATGTGATGGTGAAAGTCTGAAATATCAAGTGCTGGTGTTTAGATGTCTGGCAGGTCACTTGTGCCTAGCGGCTTCTTAAGCATACAGAAGGTGTTCCATGTTCACAACCGATGGATGTATTTTATCAACACTGTAAAACTCAAACTCTTTGAATATAAGTGGCTGAAATTCACTTCAAGGGTTAATGATGTTTATATACTATTTGGCCTTTTAATCACCATAATGTTGGCTATATCAATTTCATCCCTTTCAACTGAAGACCATTCTTCAACATACTGTTTGTAATACTATCCTTTGTTCACATCTGCCTCTGCTTGCTGATGGTATGAAACAAGGAGCTTATTCCTCTTGTGCTTTTTTGTATTTATACAGTTTCTAAACTAGAAATGTGTCTTTTAAAGGGATTTCTACATCTTAACATGCCATCACTATTTTGTCAAATGAGCAATAGACACTAATGTGCTGATGCTATTTGATTATTATTCTCTCTAGTTCCTAACTGTGATCTTTAGCTTGCTGATCATATCCTTGTATGGAATAGGTACTTGGCTGGTCCTGATACTTGTGTCCATTTCTTGGCATTTCCATTGAAACAATTTCACATCTTCTGTCTGCCATAATACATACTAGATATTTGGGGCATGACAAAATTATAGCATTTTTATATCAAAGAGTTAATTTTATTCTCTCAAGCTTAGTATAGTCTGACTATGCTATTTTTGTTTATGAAGCCTTGATATTTCTTTTTCTTCTTTGTTATAAAATTTATTTTTATTTATTTAAATTATCATCATGATAGTTTGAATGAGAAACATCCCCCACTGCTTTGGGCATTTGAACACTTGGTCCCCAGTTGGTGGAGCCATTTGGGGTAGATTAGGAGGAATGGACTTGCTGGAGGAAGTATGTTACTGAGGGTGGACTTTAAGAGTAGAGTGCTTGACCCTACTCCCAATGTGCTGCCTCTATTTCAAATTTTCATTTGAAGATGCAAGCTCTTAGCTTCCTGGTAAATCATTATTGATTTCTTAACTCAAGCAAAGACTATCAACAGTCTTTGTTCTTATTTTTCACTTTTGGTGTGTTTTACTGTTTGATTACCATTATATAGCACTATTATTTAGAAAAAAAATCAGAATTGTTTAATTGTTTAAATTGTAGCATTATTATCTTCTATGCATTTAGAATATGAATACATTATATATATAACTTCAATTTTTTCAGTGGAAACTTGCCTATAAGTTGGAAGCCCCTGTCCCTAGAAGCTCTTGCCTAAAGGATGGAAACCCCTACTACACTAAGCCATGACCCTAATTGTTGTTTAGATCAAAGAAATCATTTAAAAAAAACTCTACTATTACTTTATTCTATAAGTACTGCTACAAAAATATCTTGTAATCATAGAAACATAAATTTATTATCTCAATGCCAGGGTATTTTATCATATGCACTCTACGCAATGAAACATAGATATAGAAAATCATATGTTCATGACAAATGTCTTGTAACTATGCATCTCTAGCATTCAATAGCATTGGAACAAATATATGGTACTGCTGGTCATCTTTAGCTTCCCATAATTATTATCAAATGCCTTCTGTATTTTTCTTTTGACAATACACCATTGTCCTGTATTATATAATGTTGTCCTGTGTAATTTAGGATTGTTCCTACTCTTGGCAATAAAGTTCACTAGGTGCTTAGATAAACCCAATGTATTATCTACTAAAACATTCATACTGATTTTCTATGTCACCATTTGATATTCAAGCAATGATCCATAAACAAATATTTGCTTTAATTTTGAGTATGTAGCTTTCATAATGATCTCCTCTTGCTGCAAAAGAAAGCTATATTTATCTGTGGATATAAAGATAATTACTAAAAATGAAATTTAAAATTATACTGCTTTAATAAGGCGGCCAAATCTACTACTGATAATTTCAACCCAATAATATTCCATTATACAAGTGTAGAATATTTTCATTATACACTTAACAGTTGGTAGACATCCAAGCTGTTTCAAATATTGACTCTTCTGAATAGAGAAGAAACAAATACAGAGATTGATTATTCCTTCTTTCTAATAAGCATTAGTCACTTCATTTTTCATTGCTTTGGAGGTTTGATGTATTAATGGCTATGTTACATTTTTGCAAGTATATGATATTTATTATTTTCTCAGTTATATTTTTGTCTTATTTTAGGAAATTTTCAATTTTAGGTGGTGTGAAAAGCCAGATGATCTGCTATTGAAAGATTAAGGATAAAAGCTCAGAACAGGATAGTTCCCCCAGTAAAGGAAATTGTTAATTAGCAAATGAAACTTTATGTTGAAAATTAATTTGTTAATTACTTTTGCCTAGAGCTATCTTATCTTCTCAGAAAGTCTGGTATTATGATGAGCTAGCATATGCCTGCAGAACTTTTTATTTATCATTTATTTTACATGCTGTTATCTCCTCTAAGTCTTCTATTTTGGAAAAACAAAACAAAACAGAAACATGACTAGTGTGTAAGCTAACTGCATGTCAGAATTGCTCACTAAGAAAAGCAGGGTGAGTGAAAGCCCTTTGTCCTTTTAGGACACAACATACATGTGATCGAAATCCTACTGTACTTGCAACTCTGCAAAAGTAGCTTGTAGGGTGACGCGTTCCTTGTTTCCCTCCACTTTGCTAAGTTCCATCAGAAAGAATATGACTTCCATGGGTCAAAATGAGGAAACAAGTTTGAACTCTCCAAGCATGGCTCAATATGTGTATTTTTCTTTCTTTAGTATTCTCTCTCCCTCTCTCTCTCCCTCTCTCTCCCTCTCTCTCCCTCCCTCTCTCTCTCTCTCTCTCTTTAAATTAGAAACAATCCTGTTTTACACATCAATCCCAGTTCCCTCTTCCTCCAATTCTCCCACCGACATTATCTTAATATTGAATTGTACATCAGCAAATAATCACATGTTCACTTTAATGTTTACAACATTTCCATTCTGATTGTGTGATCACACATTAAGGATACAGGTCCATAAAAGGAAAATAAATACTACATGCATTCAGTAAAAATACAAATTACTTTAGCATTTCTAACTGAAGTTATTTTCTTGCTTGTACTTGGCTGAATGTTCAGGCATTCTAGGGCCCTATGATGAACTCCTGAGCCCAAAGTTATGGTTTAAGACATAAACCTTTCAGAAGATTTTTTTGCCATGAAAACAACTCACATCTAAAGAATTCCTGCCCCCTTCCACAAGGTAAGATCATATGCTTGATACAGGCTCTACAATATTGTGATTTTAGAATTCTAAGCTTCCAAAACCATAGTAACCAAAATTTCATTACTCATCAACTATATAGTTTACTATATTTTATTCTCGCACTCTGAAAAGACTAAGAAAACATTCTTTCCCTATTTGTGTAATGTTATTTATGTTTTACCACAGTGTTTTCTTTTTCGTATACTTTTATCTTAGAAAATTGGCAAATGATAAGGCCTGACAGTGCTTACTTGTTAACTACCCTTCATGAACTCCTAGGAATGGCGAACGAGCCAACATTCCATGCATAACATTTATTTTCCCATCATATTTGATGCAGTCACAGTTGAAAGCCTTTCTGAAACTTCTCTTCTACACTTTAGTCACACTAAAATGATAAGGATGGCAGTACCAAACAGCTGCCAGTTGTTTTGAAACATGAGACATAGCTTACAATTGGTTTATTTTCTGTATAAATAATGATATATTCCTTTTTGTTATGAGAATATATGGGGACCTGCATTGCTAAGCATTGAGACACACGAAAATATTTTTGAGTGATAGACAAATCAACAGCAGAGTCTGAACTCTCCACGTCACTTTATGAAGACATTCAATCTATTTCTTCAAATATCAGCAAGGTTGAAGTGTTACCAGAATTATTACAGAATAATTACATTCAGGGGGCAAAATCCAAATTTTAAGATGGTATAGTCTCTGTACTTCATTAATCTCTTTGTATGTCTTCCCACTGAGTCATAACCAAATACCTCCTTTTTATTTCATATTCAGAAATCTGACCCCAAGATTAGCTTTTCACTTTATGCCAATAGATTCATAGTGTTTTAATTCATTTATTCCATAATATGTAAGTTTTTTTCTATGTTACTCCATGTGACAGTCCTCCTTCATTTCATTGTGAGCAGCATTCTTCTGATTAAATATACCACTTTTGCACTACAAATACATTTACTACTACTACTCTGTTCTATGGCTTTTTACCCACGTCCTGACTTTTCACCCAGTCCTGACTATTTACCAACGAGTGAATGCTGACCCACAGGTTATGTTACATATTCAGCTTCAGAGGGTGCTGACTGTATTCCTAAGAAATTTACATATTCAACAGCAGTTTAGGAATATTTCAAATGTTTGATGTTTTTCTTACCATTTTCCATCAGTATTTGAAAATATCAGTCATCAATGGTAACGTAAGCTGACGTTTCATTTGGATTCTGATTGGCCCTACTCTTTTTTTTTTTAATATAAATTTTATTTAAATTAAAAACAATCTTATTTTACATATCAATCACAGTTTCCTCTCCTTTTCATCCTCCCATGCCCCTCATCCTATCCTCCATCTACTCCCCAGGGAGGGTAAGGCCTTCCATGAGGGAACATTAAAATCTGTCAAGTCCTTTGGGGCAGGGCCTAGGCACTCCTTGGTGTCTCTAGGTTAAGGGAGTATCTTTCCATGGGAAATGGGCTCTCAAAGTCCATTCATGCACTAGGGATACATCCTGGTTTTACCAGAGGCCCCATAGAGTGCCCAGACCTCCTAGCTGACACCCACACTCAAGGGGCCTGGTTTGGTCCTATGTTGGTTCCTCAGCTGTCAGACTGGAGCTCCCACTTGCTCGGGTCAGCTGTTTCTGTGGGTTTTTCCAGAGTGTTCTTGACCTGTTTGTTCATCACTCCTCCCTCTGATTGGCACTACACTTAACTAAGTTCTAGCCACCTACATATGCTTGATGAACAATTTTTTATGCTTTTATGAATGTCTTGATTGGACATTTCCCTATATTTCTACTGGGCTGTGTATCATTTTTTGATAATACTCTGTATCACTGCTTTATATAAACTTGGAGAAAGATTCTTTGGAATGTGTGGTTTGAAAATACCTTCTGTCATTATGCATCTTAACTTTGCATTAACTTAAACATTGTTCTCAAACAATTTCACTGATTTCAATATTTTTGTTTAAACATCATGATTGTATTTTATGCTTTGCATGGTATATTATGATTTTTATTTATCCCCAAATCAAGAATATCATATATTGTTTTCCATATTAATTGGTATTTATTGTTGATATCTTTATTACTAATTATACTAAATTTGTTTTGGAAAATAGTTATAGGATAAAAATGTTTAATTACTTTTTGTATTTGGATAGCCAATTGACCTAGACTATATTTAGAAACTATTCCACTAATTTGAAATATATCTTTATAATAAACCCAACATTTATAAATGTGTTAATTTATCACTAAAGCATTTTCTGTTCCCTGAACAATTTAATAATGGTCCTACAAACAAACAAAAAAATTTTGAGACAGTCTCCTTTATCACCAAGGTAGTCTCAAACTTACTCTTCCTGCCTCCATTTCCCAAGTGCTGGGAATACAGGCATTGGCAAATGTACTCTGTTTAAGTACCAAAGTGTGGGAAACCACAGCCCCAAGATGGCACCTGGCTGGATGCCAGGTAGTTCAAGCTTAGCTGTAAACAAGCCTTATTTGGAAGTGCTTGATGGGTCTGGTGCACTTCCTCCTTCTGTGGCCTATCGCCAGGTGGCATGAGCTGATTGGGCTGTGAGCACATTTAAGGGCTTGCTGGGGCTGGGAGAAGCAGAAGAAGCTGATGGGAGAAGAGGAAGCTGATGGAAGAAACAGAAGCTGATGGGAGCAGAAGAAGCTTGTTCAATGATCCTGAATAAAACTGCTTGAAGAAGAGTTGTGGTTGCTTGTTTCCTTGCCAGTCGAGGTAGGCGCGCAACACCAAAGTACTTTGAAAAGTACCACATTACAATAAAATTTGCTTTCCGACCATTATCTCCAGTTTACTCATCATTTAAAATATCCTTAACTCAATATAAAGTTTAGAAACCACACATGAGTTTCAGTAAAAAAATAAAAAATCATTAAAGTTTTGAAGGAAATTGCATTAAAGAGACAGATGACTTTTTAGAGAATGTTTTTTATCACAGTGATTCTTTGTTCCCATGAACAAATATTTGTGTTTGGTAAAATCTAGACAACAATTCTCTTCACTGTCCCCAAAGCTCTTATCAGAAAACATTATCCTCATGATCAGTACTGAAATATGGGTACTGAAGCAGAGTGCCTTCAACGTCTTGTATGAACACAATCTTATTCTCAAGCACATTTGCAGAATAGACACTTGATGGGAGATGTTATTCTGTAAATATGTTTCTCATACTGGTTAATTAATAAAGCCCTGTTGGCCAATAGGAAACTAGATAGGCGGGGCTAGGAGACTAGAAGGAGGAAAGAGGAAGCAGTTGGGAGAAGTCAGGATGTGGAGCATGGAGAAAGAAGATGCCGGCGGTGACTCCCTGATAAGATGACCATGTGGAAATACTTAGATAAATAGAAATGGGTTAATACTTCAGACAGAGCTAGCCCATAAACAATAATGGTAACTGGCCAACAGGATTGTATCAAATACAGAGTCTCAGAGTGTTATTTGGGGCCAGCGCACCAGACCGACGTTGGGCGGGCTGGTGGAAAACATACATGCTACAGACACTGAGGTACAAACTGTATTATTTGGCTGGGTTAAAGGCTGAAAAGTTTTAAATTTGCAACCAGATAGTTTTCTCTGTTTATTAGCTTTACATAAAGTTATTTGTGTTCTTCAAAGAAACTTATATGTAAAAGCAACTGTTTGGATAGATACTCTGTTCTCTGAATCTTAGCTCACTCTGTAGACCAGGGTGGCATTAAACTCACAGAGATCTGCCTGCCTCTGCCTCCTAAATGTTGGGATTGAAGACATGTGCCACTGCTGCCCAGAAAAGAGGAAGTCATATCATCTAGACTTAGAGTTACTGGTAATTAGGTTCTGGGAATTGAACCTCAGTCCTCTGGAGGAACACCCAGTGTTCTTAACCTATGAGCTATTTCTCTAGGAAACCCAGATCCAGAAAGACAAACATGATATGTACTCACTTATAAGTAGATATTAGCTGTTAAGTAAAGGATAATAATGCTATAATACACAGACCCAGAGAGGCTAAGTAACAAGGAGGGCTCTAACAGGGATAAATGGATCTCCCTGGTAACAGGAAATCCAGTGGGTGGAGTGGAAGTGGGTGAGAATGAGAAAAAGGCTTTGTATCAGTCATATCGCATTTTGTTATGTGGGGTTTGGTTGATATCCCTGAGATGTCTGCTGCTTTCTGAGGGGAAACAGAGGAGGAGTGGATCTGAGGGAGAGGTGAGGTATGGGGAATTGTTGGGATTGAAAGAATGAAGAGAGAGAAGGCTAGGGTTGGGAAGTATTTTATGAGAGAAGAATTTTATAAATGAAAATTACGGAGTTCTGTTACAAGTAGGTTTTTCCCCACCGCTGGTCTGGTCCCACTGCCACGCCAGCCCCCAATAAAATGCAGAGACTCTGTATTTGATACTATGCTGTTGGCCAGTTACTATCAGTGTTTATCAGCTAGCCCTGTCTTAATGATTAACCCATTTCTACTATTCTAAGTATTTCCACGTGGCTCATCTTACCGGCCAGAGCGGCTGGCGTGCTACTTCTCTGGGCTCTCCATGTTGACTCTGCCTTCCTACTTCCTCTTTCCTCCTTGTCTCCTAGCCCTGCCTATCTTGCTTTCCCATTGGCCCACAGTGCTTTATTCATTAACCAGTATGAGAAACATATTTACAGAATAAATCTCCTATCAGAGTTCATTTTCCTACCCACATAACTGCCATAGCACATAGCACATTATAATGTCCACAACATTTTTCATCCATTCCCTTTATGAACCACCAAAGACACTGGGATAATCAACTCTAGGAGTGTTTTCCTTAGTCCTGAACTCAAGCACTTTTTAATTCATACATGATATATATTTATTGAGTATGTAGGAATAATTCTAGCAATATTTACTGTAATGGACACATTTTTATCATTTAATACTGTATCTAAAATATAAACTTCTTGTGTATGAACTTAGTATAAATGATAATTCACAAATCATTGATTTGATTAAGTCATCTCAGATTAATTTCTCTTTTGCTGTTATCTGGGGAGTTTTACTAAATACTAGGGAAACGTGTTATAATTAATCCTATGCCTGTGCTCATGTAAAATGTCTCACATTTCTGATTCTAAAAAAAATATCCCACCATTTCCTCTGAAATACTGAGTTCAATGAATCCACTTATCCACTTTTAAACATCTTTTTGAGGAACTTCATTTTCACATAGCCACAGGCTTGCCAGTTATTTCTACCCAGAAGCTCCACCCTGACTCTAACTTCAATAGTGAACATACTGTATTTCCTCTTAAAAGATCTAAGAGATGCCCACATCCTATAATGTCTGTGCTGGTGTCTAAGGAATAAACAAAAACAAAACAAAACAAAACAAAAAAAAACCCTACCTATTACAATGTTGACATTTAATCTAGTCACCTCTTATCCTCTCATTCCAGTGACTATATTAATAGATTTACTGTTACTCTTTATTACTTAATATTTTCAAATCTAAGGACAGAAACAGGTGCAACTAACTAGAGAAAGCATTGGCACAATTTTCTAGAATTTCATTCCATTTCTTCTCTTGTTAACACTGCATTTTCATCAGGAGGTATCTGTATGTCCTCAATACAAGCAAATCCCTGATATTTAAAGTGAAATGATCCTACCTATTCTGTCTTCTGTGTTTATACTGTAAATCACCCATTAGAGAATCAAATTTCCCTATTCAATGCTTCTCTATCCCTCCAAAGATGTTAGCTGTCACTAGGACAGAGATTGTTCTGATTAATTTCTCTGTCCCCGATACATATCTTACATATCAGGAAATAATTTTAATTGATGAACAAGTATATAAATATACAGATTAATAATGTAAACTACTTTTGAAATCCTTTCATGATTTCCATAATATTGTACCTCTATGATTTGAACAAAGTATACTTTCTGTTTATCAAATAGCATATATTGGAATATCTTTTGATTTATTAAATGTCTTCCCTCTTTTTAGCTCTAATTCTTCTATAATAACTACAAAATATTTCCACCATTCATAATGACACATACGGAAGTGTTAGTCATAGGGGAAATATGCAATATTAAATAATTCTCAGATATTAGATAAGACTCAAATTACAACTCTGGGAAATGTTTTAAATATTAATGCTAGATTCCAAAAATCCACAGCTCTCATGTCAGAGGGTGCAAGAAGTTTACTGAACTACTGGCAATCACTCCAACTCAAGATAGGTAATCTGCTGAAAGAAAGCGAACATTGGCTATCTTTCTGGAACTGCTTTGTGTTTCTTTACTTAAACTTGACACTTCCATGTGCACTTCATGTAAGTCACAAATGACTGGATGGGAGAAGCATTGTTAAAGTATTCCGAGGAAGCAGGAAGTAGGGACACCCAAATAATAATCTTCCAATTAATACAGATGATAACAGGAAGAATAGAATTTGAGGAGATAGGAAATCAGGAAAATGCAGTATATAGAAAACTGACAATTTAAAATAATATTTTCTCCCTCTTAGACCTATAGTCTATATCATAGATAATGTGCTTATAAATAGTCCTTAGAGATTTGACAAGTGACAAATATCTTTACTTGTTGATGCTAGCTTAGATAGAACTCAAAGGACCATGAGGTTGTTGCTTATAATAAATTGTAATTAATTTGCAACACATTATTCTCAATTCATAAATTAACATAGTCCTGTAGGCTAAAAACAAAACAAAGTAAAATATTCCCATTAGGTTGGGCACAAGAGAAATCAAATTGAAAACATGAGTGGTTTTCAATAATAATTGAAATTCACAATGTAATACAACCTTCAGGCTGAAAAATTATTCATTGTTTTCATACAAGTGATATTCTTTAATTGAAAGTTTTTTTCACTGTTTCATGTAATTTTAACTTGATGGGAAACATGAAGTCAAGCTGCTATGACACTGAAGTGGGAGAAAAATGCCCAATAAAAGATTACCTAACACAGAAGACTATAGAAGGAAAAGTACAGTTTATGGAGATGGGAAAAATTTTGTTTTATAATGTTTTGGAAACATAACTATGATGTTAGTAGTTTTACCTCCAGGTCCTTTGTACTTGCCATTTATGGTGTTTCTTCTCATAGAATAGGCCTTATATCCAATCAGAAATAAGTTATTTATCATCATAACATTTGTATTGCTATGACACCTTCAGGCATATCTTGCCATGACGGCAGTTATTGTGGCTTAGAAGGTTCACAGTTTTGTAAGACTGTATATAGCCTTATATAAGACTGCTATATCATTTATAGTTGCCTACTCATCAAAATGCACCATCTGGTCGTATGAAAGCTAGCCAGCATAGAAGACACTTCCAATATAGTATCAATTTGTCTCCATGTAATGTGACCAATGTATGTGGTGCCTTCAGCAGTGTAGTCTTACTACAAAGTTCTGATAGCCATCAAAATGCAAAAAAATAACCAGTATTGTTTGGAAGGTCTTCAGTAAATCTGTTACCAGCAACTTGAAGAAAGGTATCCCACATCTGGCACTGAGATTTTTGTTGGGCAACCTATAGCTTCTGGAAGGAGTTATCCTCTGTGCCCACATATATGATATATATGTGTGTATGTATATATAATATATATGTGTGTGTGTGTGTGTACGTATATACATATGTATAATATATATGAAGCTTATGAAATAGGAGATTTTCATATACCATTTTCAAACATTTTTAATGTCAGTTAACCCTTTCTTTTCCTGCCTCTCCTCCCTGCCCCCTACCTCTCCACTTAAATTCCCTTGCACATTACTACACTGATGGGGCATGTCCTTCTGTAAATGTGTTTTTCTTATTGATCAATGAATAAAGCACTGTTGGCCAATAGGAAAGCCAGATAGGTAGGACTAGGAGATAAGGAGGATTTGAGGAAGTAGTTGGGAGGAGTCAAGATATGGAAACTTGAAAGAACAGAGGGCCGGGCCCTCTCTCGGGTAAGATGAGACCACGTGGAAATACTTAGATTGATAGAAATGGATTAATACTTAAGACTGAGCTAGCTGATAAGAAACTAGTAGCTGTCTAACAGGATTATATCAAATACAGCGTCTCTGTGTGTTATTTGGCGCAGGCGGGGAGGTGGGACCAGACTGGCAGGAAAAACCTACTCATAACAAAATGGCACCAAATGTGGACCTGAGAACTTCTACTTAAAACTTTACAAAAGCTTAAAAATGGATTTTAGAAACAAAAGAACAGAGATAAGCAGGGCTTCTAGTTAGAATCATTTTTCTGAGTTGGGCTCTGTTTTTCTAGAGACAAGCAAAGATTTGTGCAGATTCTTTAAGGGAGGTTTCCTGACTCAGCATGAGCGGCAAAAAACCGCAAGGCTTTTAAAGAGCTCTGCTAAAAACTAAATGGTGTGTACGAGAACTGGTAATGGCAGTGACCACATCTCCAAGCTGGCAGCATGCTGCTGGATGGCAGCGTAGACCAAGACAGTGAGCACAGCTCTCAGTTCTGGTGGTAAATGTACCTGCCACCATCTTGGATAGAGCACGGCTAATACAGCTGTGACTTTCATTTTACCAATGTTGTTGTTTACCAGATAAAAGACTCATGGGCAGAAAAAGATAAAGATTCACAGTAAAGACAGATTCAGATTAAGAAAAAGGTCTAAAGGTTTACAGTGTGTTTTAAAATATAAATAGGCTTGAGAGAGAAAAAGAAACAGGATAAAGTGGTTTAAAAAAGAATAATAAAAAGGAAAAGCGTAGCTGGATATGGTGGCTCACGCCTTTAATTCCAGCACTTGGGAAACACAGACAAGCATATCTCTGTGATTTCAAAGTAAACCTGGTGTACAGAGTTAATTTTAAGAGAGATAAAAATTACACAGAAAAACACCGTCTCAAAAAATGAAAAACTAGAAGTAGAAGAAATAGAATAATAAAAAAGCCATGTAAAGATGGAAAGCACAGAGAATATCTGGATACTGTATGGTATTATATTGTCTTTGTATCATTTGAATGCTGAGGAAATAACTGTTAAAAGAAATGCTGCTGGATTAATTCAATTTATATATTTTAAAAATGCTTTGACTTCAAAGCATTAAGTCCAAGAACAGGTTACTGAAGAAAAGGATTTCTATTTTTGTTGCCACAGAAAATAAAAAGCTATGGATTCCTTCCAGACTAACATGGTTTGATCAAGCAAGACCCCCTGAAGCCAGGATTTCTGTGTCTTTTGAGGATCCCCATTGTAAAGCACCTACCCCTGACCAGCAAGGAAGACGCATCTCCAGGAAGATCTTCTTCATGCAGTTTTAATCAGGATCCTTGAACATGTTTCTTCTGACCCGCGGGACCCCGGGGAAATGCTTGTACAGGCTTAAATCCCCTTGCGCTAACCAACCCCAGTGAGCTACGTGGACCCTGCAGATAGGCTACTCTAATGCAGAAGCAGACAGGCTGAACAGACTTAAACAAATAAGGGTTTGTTTATGCCAGAGAGCACTCACCCTCGGGGAGGTGGAAGGCGGAAGCCAGCGCCATCTTTAAGGTGTGGCGCTTCGCAGCTGTCTACACCCATTACAGCGCCCCTACCAGCAGGAAGCAGTTTGGAAGAATGACACCCAAATTCCCAAATATCGTTTATAAATGTTTGTTTTCATTTAAATGAGCTTGGCTATAAATGGTTAATGATCACAACCAATCTCTTTTTAAAGGTAAAAGGGGGATTATGGTATAAATATGAATACTTTGCTTTGAAACAGATTTTCATTTATTGATACAATTTAAGATCAATTGTGTGATATGTATATATCTCTTTTTTTAGGTATTGTGTTTACATAGATCATTTAGAGATGTAAAGTATAATTTAGTACAGATTATAGATAGTTACCTATAATAGTCAAAACTTATAGTTAGGTGAGTTAGGATTTCTAGATATACAGAGATGTATTTGAGGTAAATAGGATTTCTTCAAACCTTTCAAAAACCTACAGTATATGGCATTTAAAATGGTTTAGGGTTTCTTTTAGCAATGAGGCACAACTGTTCCTGGCAATACCACCTGCATCAGAAAGGAAGATGGACATCAAAGAAATGCATTATGGATTTGCTTTCAATATGGTAAGACTAACCATTTGGACAAGATACTGCTCTTGTCTGGACTGTCTGACTTTATGCTTTATAAAATGGACATGCAGGACCCACAGGAAAGTGACTGCTGATACAAGATAGACTTTTGCTACATGGTTCCAGCTTCATGAAAGAGTCTGCCAGACATTCTGCAGGACACAGAGAAAAGTGACTGACAAACTGCCAATACACGTGGACAGTTTAAAGTTTCCTGCTTTGCTGAGGTGTCTGCCAGACACACTATGGCCTATAGGCTGAAGATCAAACATTACAAAATAATTTTAGGTGCCTGACCAGGCAAGTTGTCTCTGTCATTCCAGAGTTTATATATTATCCTTCTGTGGTCTTTGATGGAGTTGAAGACAGATAGTTATGGTTATAGTTATCCTTAGTTAAGATTAAAGATAAGTTACATATAGGACTTTAGACTCACAAAGATAGGATAGATGATGGAATATTTTCTTTAAATCTTGCTAAATGTTAATGGACTGAACATTGTTAACTGTGGTTCTTATTTGATAACTGTTTTGTTATATATTTTATTATGTTAAAGTTAAAATTCTTCTTTTTATTTTAGACAGACAAGAGGACATGATGGGAGATGTCATTCTGTGAATGTGTTTCTCTTATTGGTTAATGAATAAAGCACTGTTGGCCAATAGGAAAACAAGATTTGTGGGACTAGAAGACAAGGAGTATTCGAAGAAGTAGTTGGGAGGGGTCAAGATGTAGAGACTTGAGAGGACAGAAGTCCGAGGTCCTCTCTCCTGTAAGATGAAACCACGTGGAAATACTTAGATTGATAGAAATAAGTTAATATTTAAGACTGAGCTAGCTAAGAAGAAACTAGTAACTGGGTAACAGCATTATATCAAATACAGTGTCTCTGTGTGTTATTTGGGGCTGGCGTAGAATTGGGACCAGACTGGATGGGAAAAACATTACTCATAACATTACACTACTCTCATTTTCTTCTCCATATCACCTGTGTTCTAACAAACACCCTCAGCTTTTAGATCTTTCTACCCTCTCCCACCTCCAGCTGTTTTCTGGTCCCTTAGATCTGCTAGTACCCTGAGTCATAAATACAAATCTAAATATGTGATACTAAAATCCATGTAAGGTGAAAATATGTAATATTTCTCCTTCTGGGTTTGGATTGCTTCACTCAATATGCTCTTCAGTTTGATATATTTACATGAAAATTTCATAATTTGTTTTCCCTTATAGCTGGATAAAATTCTGTTGTGTTTCTGTACCTATATCCATTGATTACTGTGGCTCATCGGAGAAGTTTCTTTGTGCAGTGAAAGACAGTTAACACAGAAACTTATGTGAGGTTAACATGCAGAGAGTGAGTGTCAGTGGACAGTTCAGCAATAAATGAAAAATCTGATTCACACAGACCTTCCCCAAGACTTATGGATTATCCTGGATAGGGTGTGCAAAGATTTTCTAATCTTTTACAAATAAGGAACCAGGAAGAACTTGACTGAAAAGATGTCTTCCAGATATCATAGGACTGCTACACTCATGATCTTACAGTTGCTATGGTTGCATGCATAAGATTAGTCCAGTAAACATTCCTACCTAGAGGAGGAAGAGGCTCATGAAACCCTATCCCTGACTGAGAATCTATTGACAATTGAATGGCTTCTCAGCAGGTAGGGTCAAGGTGACCATATCCATGTCTATGTAGGAGTTACAAATTAGACTCTGTGCATCATAACAGTTTAGGAAGTTATGAAAGGTTACAGGTTGGATCCAAGAGGAGTTGGGATAGATGCAGGGATTAATGTTATCAAAATATATTGAGTACATATTGCATACTCAAGAATTAATAAAATCATTACATTTAAAATAAGCTATCCAATTTCACTTTATCTATATTTTAAGTGTATATTTGAAATGCCACAGCCAAGTATCAAAAATAGGCATCCTGAGGGTTACATGACACTGAGATTTCCTTTGAGGATTCCTACCTGTACCATGGGACTTAAGCCTCTTCATAACTTTTCTCATTGCCATAGGATTGGTGGGATATTATCAGGGTTTGTTGAGCCATCCATTTAGGTGCTATATTGACCAAAAAAAGATATAAACTGCCATTCAAAGACAACCTTGCATATCCCCAATTAATATAAGCTAAGCAGATTCTCATTTCTTGTCCTGTTGCTTTCTCTAAGAGTACAGGCTATGATTGGGTATCAGGCAACGAATGTGGTTCTACTTCTATTCCCAGTCTTCATTATTATAGAGCCTTACTCACCATATCTCCCTAGGAACTAACTTAGATCTGTAATAGAGTGAATGAAGAGTGCCATCAAGTCAAATTTAAATAATACTCTAATATAAAGACATGCACACAGGAGTAAAGAATGTAGGTGAAAGATTATAGCACCTGGACAGAGTGAATATGTAAGAAAAGGCACACTAAAGAAGATAGAAAGGACAGAGTCACTTTACTTATTTCATCCTTCCTTGGCCTCAGCAGCATATAGAAAGAAAGACCCTCTATGTAGGGATGGAGCCCAGGGCCACTACAATACTTATCCCATCCAAGGGAACATGGCCCCAGTCAGCTCCAGCAGCTCAAACTCCAGACAAACTCCTGTGGGTCAAGACTAAGTATTAAGATAGTTCTTTCTCCAGAGCCAAGGGTAGCACCTGGTATCTTATTCTTCAGTATGCACAGTGCTGAGACTTGCTATAGCAGACCTAGATAGTCCCTCCAAGCCAGATTCCAGAGTCTCCAGATCAGTTCCCATTTCAGCAGACTCTAGGCTAGTAGCATCATCAGGAAAGCTTCAAGGACTAAAGCTGTTGGCTAGCTTCCTCAAACCCAGGCTTCAGGTCCTGTCCAGGGGACCATGATACAAGCTTATGGACCCCAACGCTGAACTGTGTGTACATAGGCTCTAAACTAGTATGATAGCTTTCTAAGAAATTATCCAAATTTTAAAGGGTTAAAATAATGTATCACAAATTATTTCAAAATTGAAAAAGGAATAAATACATCCATACTTGTTTTACTAAGTCAACATTACTAAACACAGAAATAAAAAGACAAAGAGAAAGTAAGAGAGATTAAAAGATTGCATGACTGATCGATACAGATGAAAAAAAATCCTTCAGAAAACACTAGAAAGCTGAAATAAACACATTAGAAGGATCACATGTTAAATAATTTCCTCTCCTTCCTGTATTATATTTAAGTACCATCATCAAGTGAGATTTATTACAGGGGCCCAAGAATTAACTAATGTGAATTTATAAATATGAGTCGTAGTCACATGAAGAGAGAAATACCATGTGAGCATTTCCTTTGAGGTTGAAAAATGTCAAAACTAACACCCTTCAAGATTAAGAATACTGAACAAATTAGGTATAGAATAATTGTATCTCAACACATCAAATGAAAATTATAAGAAGATTATATTCCACTGTTTTTACATATAATATAACACTATTCCGCAAAAATCTGAAGCTTTCTTCTAAGTTCTGAAGCAAGACAAGCATTCCTGTCCTTACCATATGTATACAACATGGCACTAAACTCCTTGACATAGATAAGAGAAATAAAGTACCTCAACTTCAAAGAGAGAAGTAAATTCTCAAAGAACTGAAGACATCTGCTAAAATTAGCAAATATATTCAGTAAACTTTTAAAGGCTGGAAAAATATAAAATTCAGCAGCATTTCTATTCAAGTAGCAACAAACTGTCCAAAATTAAGAAATTAGGGGAAATATCTGTAATAGCATTAAAAATAAAGTAAATACTCCAGAATAAAGTTAAACAAGAGGGTGAAAGAGTAAAAATATAGCTATTAACTATAGCTATAGATGGTAAATTTGAATGTTTTTATCACAAAATGTCAAGTATATGATGGTTGTGTTTATTTTCCTGATTTAATAATTTCACAAAACATAAGTATATCAAAATATAAAATAGATCATAAATATATGCCATTTGTATCAGTCAACTACAGTTCAGTAAAACTGAGTTATATACAAAAAGAGTAGAGTGATAGAGAGCTCAAATAGATCCATTTAAAGTCTTAAGGTTGAATGGCAGAAGCCAGGGCTGTCTTTGTAAGCCAACATTGCCACCTCTTTGGTATGCTATCTCTGTTTTCTCAGCTAACAGACCATTCCCCAATCATTACTGATAAGGGACAAATAAAGAATATTTTATAGACACTACAAGAGGATAGATGTCATTGAAGGGATAGCAATTATTTCCATTTTAAAAAGTTCGCCTTCCTGTGTTTATATGTATGTATATATATATGTATATATATATATATTCTCATTTTACATATATATATACATATATATATTCTAATTTTACATATCGATTCTAGTTCCCTCTTCTTCCCTCTCTCTCATGCCCCCTGACCACCCTCCCATCCCATTCCCCCACACACACTCCACAGGGAGGGTGATGCCTTCCAGGAGGGATCATCAAAATCTTTCAAGTCATTTGGAGTAGAGTCTAGGCCCTCCCTCCTGCCTCTAGGCTAAGGGAGTATCCCTCCATGGGGAATGTACTCCCAAAGTCCTTTTGTGCATCCTGGTTCCACTGTCAGAGGTCCCTCAGACCACCCAAGCCTTCTAACTGAGACCCCCATTCAGGCCTGTGTTTCATTCTTTAAACATTAATTTTATTTCATACAACTGAGTACTTGTTTAGAAAGTCAGCTTATAACATGTTATGCATTTCAAGAAGCTGACAACACAGGCGTCATGAAAATTTATGAAAAATAGAATATATTCTATATCATTATTAATAATTATCCATTTTTCACCTGTGTGTATTTTATATAATTATCTACAGCATATTTTATGTATCAATTACCTTCAGCTAAGATATAGCTACTTTAAAATTGTAAATTTCATATCAAAATTGAGAGATGCATGCATGTTCAATATAAGCCTTGCTTCTACACATGTACGTTCTTCCTTCTTCTTATCAACTTCACTCACTCAAGTGGAAATCTGCTGGACTTCTTCAACTACACTGACATATCAGCATGCCTGAAACCTATAGTTTAAAGTAAAGTTTACTCTTGGTGTTATATATTAGATATACCTAAGAAAATGCATGATAATGTGAATCCACTATAATAATGCATATAGAGTATTTCTCTAAAAATTCTTTGTGTGTACTCATCTGTCTGTCCAACTGTTCCTCCTACACCATACCCAGTCCTTGGCATTCAATGGTCTTCCTACTGCCTCCATAGTTTTTCTAGAACTTCACATCGCTTGAACCATATTGCTTGTGGAGTTACTGAATTACCTTTTGAACTTAGTAACATACATTTAAACTTTCCTCCATGCTTTTCATTGCTTAATCATCCACCTGTTTTGCCAATAGACAACATTTCATTCTCTGTATACATCTCAGAGAGCTAGGGCATCTTTATTCCCAGACTTTGGCAAGTATAAATAAAGATGATTTATATCTTTATGACTGATATTTGTTCAAATACTAAGCTTTCATATTGTTTGATTAACAGCTGGATAAAATGAGAAGAGGGTTGTAAGAGACTGCAAACCTGCCTTGCAAAGCTGCAGCACCAATTTGTATTCCCAGCAGCAACGAATGACAGCTCCTTGAGTTTCATACAATTGCCAGCATTTTGTGGTATTGTTATTCTCGACTTCATCATTTTAATAAGAACCTCTTGGTAGCTAAAGGTTTTAGTTTGCATTTCCCTGATGAAATATGGTTTAAATGAAGATGTTGGGAAAGTTTTCAGAATTCAAACTATTTACATGGCTTGATACAGCACAAGGCTTGTGACACGACTGAAGTGAATGGGTGTGTGCAACATCTGTGTTAGCATTCACAGCATTGCTCATCACTATTTAGCTCTTACTTTCTTTCTACTCACTCTTCTGTGTTGTTCCCCAAGTCTTGGATGGACTGTTTGTAACAAACCACAATGGAAGAGACAGAATGGGTCACACTAGCAGAGTTGCAAGTAGATAATGGTAGGCAGATATAATCAGAATACAATGTAAAAATGAATGTCATTTTAATAAATAATAATAAAAATATTATAAAAGTAAAATTTTACAATAATTTGCTGAAATAATTAATTTTACATCCATCACATAATGCTCAAATATTAACAAAGAAATTAGTTTCAGCAAAACCCCCACAATTAATATAGTATGTAGCTTATAATATTTCTTTATTACAGTATCTTTGGTTTTATAAAGCTTATCACTTAAGCATAATTTACTTTCATTGTTATTATGATTCAGCCAATTTGGAAAAGAGCTTGAAAAAAAGATTCTAGGAAAACAAGAACATATATCTTACATGTGTGCAAATGTTTTTAGCAACTACATTATAGAAAAAAGTCTATATGTCCATAAACATGTAAGTAGATAAATAAATTGTGACATATACATATATGCTGCCTAGCAAGTGAAATTAATATTTATTAACATATACATTGACATAGGTTAAATCTCATATAATTTTACTCAGTGAAACAAGATACCCTAAGTCCAAAAAAAAAAAAAAAGGTGTTTCATTAAATTCTTGGAATACAACCTCATGAACAATGACAGTAAACAAATGAACTATCTCCACTTACATGTGTCCCAAAATCCTGGTGGGTTGTTTACTTTTTTGTTCAGCTACCCCGACCCCCAGCCATTCGAGATTGTATTGTCCATTCTTTCCACACACAAAAAAAAAATTAAAACCCTTTTTGCAAGCCTCTGAAACTCTCTCTGTCTCTAAAGTACACCAAATTCTTATCCACAAATAAAGTCTTAACAAACATGAAAGACTCAAAATAATTTCATATATTATGTCTTATAATAACACAACAAAGATAGAAACCAACAGCAAGAAAAAACAAACAAACAAAATTACACATGTGCTTAAAGACCAGGGCCTTTGGAATACAGCTAAAGCAGTTTATATATACATCTAAGAAAGGTGCAAAATTAAGAATGTTTACATTAAATAAAAATTCACTTATGTTACAAGTAAGTAACCTAATGATCCACCTCAAGGACCTAAAACAACAGGAACAATACAATCCCTGAAACAGTAGATAGTAAGTATAGTAAAGATCAGGGCATAAATCAGTAAAATGGAGACTTAAAGAACATTTGTTAAGAGCATTTGTTACCCGAGCAAAGGACCCAGGTTCAGTTATTAGCACCTGCATGGTGGTTCACTAACTTTAATAACTTCAGTGCCAGGGAGTCTGATGTTATTTTCTACCTCTTCAGGCGTTAGGAAAGCAAGTGGTAGACATACATAGATGCAAGCACAACAGGCACATACACTAAATAAATCTGAAAAATAAAAAAAAGCACAGAACGTGCAATCAATCAAAGAGCTGAAAATGAACTAAGATTGATAACCTGTACTCAAAGGAACCAAGAGGAAAAAGTAATAGCATTAACTTTTTTTCTAAAATAGTAGCATTAAAAACTCTCCACATCCTCCAGAAAATAGGGCAATTAAAGATGCTGTCAAGCTTGTGTGGTGAGCACTTTGACTTGCTCAGCCATTTTCTTAGCCTAAATCTTAATGATTTCTAAAAAATAAAGTGTAAACTAGTGGAATTTATACTAAGAATTTTTATTATCAACTACTTTGTTCTTCTAATTTTCAGAATGTCTACCATTCAGTTGATATTTGAAAAGAGTTAATACAATTTTATACTAAAGCCTATAAAAATATTACCCCAGCAAATCAAAGTAGTTCTATTAAGTGAGTTGATTTTATGCAGCATAGGACAGAAATGGCCTTGTAGATCTGAATATTCAAAGCCATTGAGTGTCCATTTAATTAAGGAAACACACCTTAGTCAGTTAACACTCAAAATAAGATATTTAGTTTTGGTGTATACATAAAAATGTGGGACATGTACCTGATGGGGTTTTTATGGAGATGTAGCTACATCCTTAAATTTGCAGACAAATGGATCCAACCTGAAATTATTAGCTCAGAGAAATAATCCTGACTCAGAAAGACAATTATGTTTTCTTTAATATGTAGAACCCAGAGGTTGTGTAGGTGTGTGTGTCACACACATGTATATATGTATGTGTGTATATACATATATATAGTTTTATAAAATATAATGTATGAATGTGTATGTATAGGTGAGCTTGTAAGTTACAAAGCTAGGAAAGCAATCACTAGAGAGGAAGAAGATACTTTAAGGGATATGGGAAATAGAGGCTATAATCATATATATATATATATATATATATATATATATATGATAAAAAACTTAAGGATGAAGGGTGCCAATTAAAAAAGCAAGAGAATTATCTGGAGGTATGACAAGGGCAGTAGACGATAAATGAGAACAAGTATGATACATATGGGTGAAGATGCCATCAATGCTGTCATAAACAAGACCTATACAACAGCAACATCAGTTGACATTCCTACATAGATGGAATAAATCTCACAAGACCCCAGTCAAGATAAATGGCTCAGGGTAATTAATTAATGGCTACTAAGAGTGGGAAAATGATTCTTCTCCCAGGATGAATGTCTTGCTAGGTTAGCCAATCTTCAAGTGGTCAGCCCTAAACACATATACATATCAGCAATACTAAATGGACAGGACAGCAGGAGATAGATAGATGGATAGACAGACAGACAGACAGACAGACAGACAGACAGACAGACAGACAGATAGATAGATAGATAGATAGATAGATAGGTGTGTATGTTATGTATTTGTATTAATCAATAAGTAGAAAAGGGCTGAATTTGTGAAGAAGTTAGGGATACTTGGAAGGAGTGGGAAAGGGTAGAGTGGGAATTATGCAAATATAGTCCTCATGTATTAAGTTATCAAAGAAAAAATAACTAAATGAGAATGTTAAGGGCCAATATGGGAAAGGCTGCATCCAGGATGGGAGATAAAAAAAAAAAAATGTGTGTCAGTCTAGGAATTCCCACAGACCTTGAGGCTGCAGGTGCAGTTGCATAGCTGTCATCACAATAATGCACAAGGAGCACCAGTGACCATGAAGCAGGGTACCTTCATCATCATCCAATCCTCAGTGACACATGAAATTAACAATGGCCAGAAGTTGAGAGTAAGAGGAGTTCTAGAAAGGGGTTGTCAGTGCAGGAATGGTGGCTTAGAAGAAGGGTAACACAGAAGCAGCTGGGGCATGGAGCAGGACTCTGCTCATCTGGCAGGATACATAAATTTTGTCAGTCCATATGATTTCTAAAGTGTATTTATAAAGCTGGTTTTAATATACCTTAATAGGGATTCATTAAGGAAATAGCTTCTTTCCATTCATGTGTTTAATGATTATGTCGTATTTCCTTAACTAGACAGACAATTGATGGCTTTAAATAGCCAGCTCTACAATGCGATTTCTGTACAGCTACTGCACTACATAAAATCAGTTAACTTAATAGAAGTACTTCTATTCACTGAAAAGAGATAATATTTTAACATATGCAGTTTAGAATATAAAAGAAAGTACACACTGAACAAAAAAACATTGGCTTTCTTATTATAACTATAACTTTCAGTGGCCTTATATTTATTTCTTGTTACACTGGTGATGTATTGTGCATAGATTTATGGAAGGTTAAATAAATTTAATTATGCATCAGGAAAGGGTTCAGAGACAGATTTATCAAGGCAAATGTATTTTCCCACATTTTCTTTTCCTCCTGCCTTAATTATTAGCATAATGACCTTAGTTTAATTATTTCCATTGTTCTCCAGGGAAGGGGTTTAGTGATGTTTCTATTCCTGGTGACCCCAGTGTGCCTAGAATGAGCAGAAGACATTCATCTTCTCAATGGACTCAATATGTTTCTCTATACTTTAACTTCCTGTGCATCATAAGTGAGTAACCTCTCTGAGATGTTCCTACTGCTCAGATCCAGTGGAATCATCTCTGCAGCTGCAGGTAAAATAATCTTCCCTTCAGAATTTTATTTCTTCTCTTTCTTTCTTTTTTCTTTCTCTGTTTTCCTTTTTTGTAATAACAATAGTATTTTATAGTATTAATGTAAAGCCGTACCAAACAGTGTCAGAGATTGGAGCAAAAGAAAGCATAGAAAGTTGACAGAAAATGTTGGGGCAAAGAAGTAGGCTTGACTTTAAGTAGGATAGTTAGCGTAAATCTCACAGGTGATACTTGGCCAGATTCACATGAGATGAAGAAACAAGTCAACAAAAATGAGGAGAGAATAGTTGGTGTGTACACGTTCATGTGTGTATGAATGTGCACTATTTATTATTTATGCAAATAAATTTTGCATACAAACATGATAAATTCACATTGAAAAAGTTTGATTGCTTTAAAACGTGTTATAAACATTCAATTTGAGAGTGATTAAAGTCATAAAGAGCACAGCTTTCTTTTCTCTAACATTCTCTGGGTAGTTCAACTTACTAAAATTACATGCATTTATTATTCCATTTTATTATTTCACAATTTTAAACTGTGCCATTTACTTTATATTTCATTCAATAATGATTAGAAATACAAAACAGCAATTGTCTGTCCAGCTGCCAAAATAAAATTATACTGTGAAAAATAAGGTGCACTTGGTGTGAATGGGTGTGGCGGTTTTTGCTAGTGCCATTAACTTTTTAGTGTATTCTGTGAGAACAAATGAAATACCTGTTTCAGATTTATTGAGAAATTAATCAAGAAGCCCTCAAATTCTAAGTAATTTTTTCCATGTGAAAAAAAAGGTGCCAAGTACAGTACAAACAGCCAATTGTTCCTGAGTCTACAGACTCCTAACACTTAGGGCCGAATCTCAGTCTTTTTAATGCTCATGTAAAGCTCTATAAACAACATGTAAGTAAATTCCTGTTGGCTTCTGAGGAAGGAATTGTACTATATATGCCCTAAAAGCAGCTTTAGCTTTTGACAAACATAAAAATAGAATTATTGCTACACAGAAAAAAAAAATCAGACTAGCTTGTAGGTCAAAGGACTAAACCTTGGAACTACGTTATTTGGTGTTATCTTAGGTTAATTGTTTGACTTAAACTTGGTATATTCCCCTGTAAAAACTGGCATCATAGCAAAAAAATTATGTGAGTTAACCATGAGACTTAAAACTTAAACATGAAAAAATATTTTGCATATTATGTTAAAACATTAATGTGTTGATGTTGCCTGGTTTATTCACTTAACATTTAATTACTTGTCCATTAATTTATTTATATATGTAAAATAAAATATACTTAATGAAGCACAAAGAGCAAGGGAACCCTTATTAATCAGGAGTCCCCAGAGAAATACAGAAATGGGTTGTTTGCATGTATACTGGTTTATATGATTATAGAGGCTGACAAGTCATTATATCTGAAGTGATCAAACTGAGGACAGGAGTAGCAAGGTCACAGTTCTATTCAGAGTCATTCTGCCTTAGAAGCATAGATTCAATGAGTTAAGTCCCAGTCTGAAGGATAGAGAAGACTCAAATCCCAGTATAAAGACAGACCAATTCTGCCTTATTCAGCATCTATGTATTATTCCTTTCTCAGAGAGAATATTTGAGCACCAACAGGGACATGAATATGCTTAATTACCTATATAATCTAATATGTATCACCTATAACTCTCAACTTCAAACACTGTATGTGACAGCAGAGAGTGAGTTTTCATTATATGAATTCTAGAATGCAAACTTTCTAACCACAGCAATAGCCATAATTCATTTTATTTCTAGTTGATGAAGTTATGTTTACTCTTTCAGCTGTTGGATGTTCTCTTTCTTTGAAACTTCCTAATAAGCCATGTTGAAAAGCAGAAACATCCAAAGACATCATAAATGAAAACAATCAGGCTTTCCCAAACAATACATGCTTCATTTCAAAAGCAATGACAAACTGCATGAGTTTAATTGAAATACACAAGTTGTTTAAAGAGCTCTTTAAAAACAAAAGAAAAACACATTTTAAAAAGTGAACAATGAACATGATTCATTGACTCATTAAAAAATCACATAGAAAGTGCATTATAACAGTAGGAATATTTGGGAAAGCCTCAAAGATAATAGTATTTAATATTTACTTAATATCTATGTTATTTAATTGTATATAAGGATATAGATATCTTAAGTGAAATTATGCCACTTTGAGAGACAAAGCTCCCCTACAAGAGCCATAGACTAACAAAAGCCCCAGAAGCAGGCATGAGAAACTTCCATTTGAGTTGGTCACAGAAGTCTAAGTGACTTCCAAAACTACTGTCACAGACTTTGGTTTTTTCTCAGAGGTAGAATGTAAATCCTTATTACAGAAGACACCATGCTTTTCAGAGCAAAACAACAGAGGCAGAGATCCTTTAAGACGCTGGAATTTCTTTCTCAATGTGTATTTCAGGCTAATGCTTATCCTTCTCTAATTTGTAGTGAGTCTAAACTGTGTTAATTAATGTAAAATTTAAAAATCAAATGGAATAAAGATGAAAATGGCATGAGATACCTATTTTAATACCCTACTGGGACTGGACATCATTGACCTATGCAATGTAGCCATTCACCTAGCATTTGAACATCTCTAAAGCTCTAGTGACTAACTTCTTACCCAGGCATTCAGAGAGACCTTTCCAGTCTGGATCAGACACCAAGAGTTTATTCACTGTAAACTCAGGACACTTATAAGAGTAAAGATCACAATAACCCTAACTCTGAATGCAAACTTTAATGACTGTTAGGTGCATAGAGCAACAGAATCATAACATCTCATGAAATGTAAACACCAAGTCTAAATTCATTTACTTGGGTATTAAGAATTTGAAAAATCTCTTGTTTAAAACACTGTCTAATAAAAACCCAGAACTAAAAATGGGAATACAGAGTCTAACCAAACTTTCAATATAGAATTGAGGATAAACTCATGTGTATTCCCCTTAATTGAAAGTAGGTAAAGTAGGAGCAGCAACAGCAAGTGACCTGTAGACTTTAGGTTCACTTGATACTACAGAAACAGTCATGTCTACTGTGTTTTGGATCTTGAATGCGCTATTTTAGAGAGTAGCTCCCTCAGCTGTGTTTCCTGGAATCATGTCAGTCTATCCTGTGAAAGCCATGTACTATTCCAACTGACTCAGGAACTGAATATGGATGACTCTAAGGGTTTCTTATTGTCAGTGTCTGTGACACCCATTAAACCTTATATTGGTCTATGCCCATTAAAACATACAAGTAGATGAATAAAAGCTGGAGAAGTTAGAAAGGACAAATGAGAAGGTGACTGCAAACTAAGAAAAATTCACTAATGGTGCTTCAGATAGATCCCAAACTAGTCCCTGCCTATTTGTCAATTTGACACAAACTGGAATAATCTAAGAAAAGGGAATACCAATCAAAGAATCATCTCCATCAACTGCCCTGTAGCAAGTCTGAATTCCCATCCTTGTCAGTGTGAGCTGTCATTGTTTTATTGATTTTAGCCATTATGCCAATATAAGATGAAATCACAAAGTAGTTTTAATCTGGACTTTGATGGCTACAGATATTAAACATTGTTGTTGTTATCTAGTTTCTTCAGTTCTTTATATATTTTGAATATTAGTCATATTTCAGATGTGTAGTTGTTAAAATCTTTTCTTGTTCTATTGGCTCCTACTTTGTCCAAATGACTGTCCTTTGCCTTAAAAGACATTTTTAATATAGGCTGGAAAGACAGGGGTTAGGAGACTGAAATTTTTAAAATCGCTTGAGGAGAAATAAGATATACCTAAGGAAAAGGATGTGGGCTTCTTTTGGGATCTTTTTATCTTCCCTCTCCCCTTTAACAGGGTCTTACTAGGTGGCACTGGCTAGCCAGGAAGTCAATAACTCAGTATGCTAACCTGAGCAAAAAGCAACTTTTCTATTTCAGGCTCACAAATTCTGGGACTGCAGGCAGACAACACCATGCTCATCTGGTTTTTAAAATTATGGCTTTTATATATTGCTGTTTGTAAAGAAAAACTTAAGAATATTTGTTTGTTTACTTTGTGTGTAGGTGAAGGACATATGAATAATGTGTATCTATCTGTATTGTACCACATGTTTGCAATGTCTATGATATCAGGAAGAATGCCATCAATCAGATTGCCTTGAACAGGTGTTACATGGAGTTATGAGATATTGATGTAGGTGTTGTGACTTGAACTTGGGTCCTTAGCAAGTGTAAAAAATTCTCTTAACTACTGAGACATGGCCTTGACCCGAAAATTGGTTTTCATTTGTTTTTGTTGTTTATTTTATTATATTTTAAATCTTTGATTTTTCATTCTTCTCAAACTTTAAGAAGTACATTTCTTTCTCCTACAAATAACCAGTTCTATGTTATTTTGTTGTAAAAGGCAAAATAAAATTAGGATTTTAACCATTATCCAAGAAAACAAACTAGGTCCCTTAGAGTAATAAGTAAATTTAAATTGGTCATAAAATATGTGGTAGGGCTGATTCTTGAACATTGATACTCTGTGGATAAAAAAAATTTAGAAATATTCAAAATATGAAAAATGTGTTAAAGGGATACAGAAAATTCTAAAGGTTTTTTTGATAAAATAAATAAAAGTGATACATTATATTTCACCAAAAGAAGTAGATCACCAAGATGACATTTTATAAAAATAAATCATGTAATATATAAATAAGTGCAGAAGAAAGATCTTAATAATGGAATATTAGAAAATGTAGAAATAAAGATAGAAAATTTTGATAGGACAAACACACAAATTTAGTGTTGTTAAGCTAAATAAGGTTAAGCAAAATGCAAAAAAACCATTGTTTTTAATATTTATTTGTATTTAATATTTAATAAATCTGAATTTACTTTTTTTATTCTTTTATTATTATTTTCTTTATATTGCATGTCAATCTCAGTTTCCTCTCCTTCCCTTCCTCCCTCCTTCTTACACTCTCTCCCTGCTCACATGCACCCTGACCACCCTCCCCTCCCATCCCCCAACCCACATCCACATGCAGGGCTATGCTTTCCAGGTGGGGTCATGTAAGTCTGTCAAGTCATTTGAAGTAGGGACTAGGACTTCTCTCTTGTCTCTAGATTAAGGGAGTATCCCTCCATGGGGGATGCGTCCTCAAGGTCCTTTTGTCCTTAGACTGCTCAGTCCTTCTAGCTGAGACCCATATTCAGGGGGTCTCAATCAGTTCCATGCTGGGTTCCTAGTCATCAGTATGGGGGGCCCAATCTCCTCCTTGTTCAGGTCAGCTGACTTTGTGAGTTTCTGCAACCTGGTCTTGTCCCCTCTCTCTGCATCTGGACTCTAGTTCAACTCAGTGTTTAGTTATGGGTGTTTGCTTCTGTTTCCTACAGGTACTAGATGAGGATTCCATGATGGTGGATAATTTAGTTGATGATCACTATCAGGGAAGGGCATTTATGGTAGCCTTTCCATGGTTGCTCGAATTATTAGTTGGAGTCAGTCGTGTAGGTCTCTAGACCTAGCTTTAGGTTCAGTTTTCTCTTTAAACCAATAATAGCTCCCTCTTTTATTCTCTCTCTCTCTCTCTCTCTCTCTCTCTCTCTCTCTCTCTCTCTCTCTCTCTCTCTCTCTCTCTCTCTCTCTCTCTCTCTCCTCTCTCCTGTCTTCTATTCCTACCCTGACTCAATCTTCCTAGTCACATGTGTTTTCCTCACCTTCCCAACTCTTTCTCCTAGTTCTCTCTTCATTCACTGCCCCCCATTTCCCATGTGCTCTGGGGGACTTGTCCCTTCCCCATTTTGTGAGGGACCATATAGGAATCTCTTATAATACACCTTGTATCCCAGTTTGTCTAGTGGTGTTTATTACAGGCTGGTGATCTTTTGCTCTAGGTCTAAAATCCATATATGAGCGAGTACATACCCTGTTCCTCTTTGTGACTGGGTTACCTCATTCAGAATGGTTTATTCAAGTTCCATCTACTTGCCTGTGAATTTCAAGATTCCATTTATTTTTTCTGCATAGTAGTATTCCATTGTGTAGATGTGCCACATCTTCTTTATCCATTCTTCAGCTGAGGGGCATCTAGGTTGCTATCAGGTTCTTGCTATTACAAATAATGCTGCGATGAACATCGTTGAGCACATATCTTTGTTGCATGGATGTGGATCATTTGGGTATATACCTAAGAGGGGGATTGTGGAGTCCTGTGGTGAACTAATTCCCATTTTCCTGAGGAACCGCCATACTGATCCCCAAAATGGCTGTATGAATTTGCACTCCCACCAGCAGTGGAGGAGTTTTCCCCTTTCTTCACATCCTCTCCAGTTGTCATTGGTGTTTTTAATTTTAGCCATTCTGGCAGTAGTAATATGATATCTCAAAGTTGTTTTCATTTGCATTTCCCTGCCACTGTGTCCTGTCCCAATCGAGAGTGCACTTGGAGCTCTGATACACCCCCACCAAGAGCCTGCCCTCACCCTATCCTGTGGCCTACCCTGCCCACTGTCCCACAGCTCTGCTTGAGCACTGGGACAGAGGGTGGAACCAACAATCCAGCCACCTTTGGGGAATTTCCTGGAGCTGATCTGAATTTACTTTTTTTTTCGTAGCAGTAAAGCTCTCTTTTCATATAGAAATTACAGTACATAGGAATACAAATATAGAAATGGAGATAATCAAATGTGTTTCCATATAGATATTAATATGATAATAATAATTACATTGATGTATTAATGTTTACTGATTTTTTTTATTTTTTAAACATTTATTTATTTATTTTACGCTGGACATAAATATACAGGCCTTTTTTTTAATGAAAACCAACATTTATAAAAAATATTTGGATATTTGGGCATCGTTCTTTCAAAACTGCTTCCTGCTGGTAGGGGGCGCTGTCATGGGGGAATCCTAAGAAGATGCAGAAATCCTGGCTGTAGTTGTCTGCAAGGCTGCATTTTCACACTGACTTTGCTTTAGGGCGTCTTGCTCAATCAAACCACATAAGTCTGGAAGGAATCCACAACTTTTCATTTTCTGTGGAAACAAAATTAGAAAATCCTTTTCCCCAGTAACTTGTCCTTAGGCTTAAATTTTTAAGTAAAAGCATTATATATATATATATATAAAATATAAATCCAGCAGGTTTATTCCTTCCTTTTTTTTATTAATAATATAATATAAAAATTTTACTTGTAGATCCCAGTTTCCTTTCCCTTCCTCCGTCCAACCCTCCCTCCCTCCCTTCCTCTTACCCTCATTCCCCTGTGACATGCACCCTGGCCACCCTCCCCTCACATCCCCCCACCCCCATTCCACTTGTAGGGCTATGCTATCCAGGTTGGGTCATATAAATCTGTCAAGTCATTTGAAGTAGGGACTAGGACTCCTTGCCTGTCTCTAGGTTAAACGGGTATCCCTCCACGGGGGTGTCTGCAAGGTCCTTTCATGCACCAGTAATAGTGTTACGGCAGGTTTGGCACCAATCTGTAGCATGTATGTTTCCACCAGCCCGCCAGTCTGGGCCCACAGCAGCACCAGCCCCAAATAACACTCAGAGACTCTGTATTTGATACAATCCTGTTGTCCAATGACTATCATTGTTAATCGGCTAGCTCTGCCTTAATTATTAACCCATTTCTACTTATCTAAGTATTTCCACGTGGTTATCTTATCCAGGAGCCGCAGCCGGCATCTTCATTCTTTCAGGTCTACATCTCGACTCCTCCCTACTCCTTCCTCTTTCCTCCCCCTGGTCTCCGAGCCCCACCTATCTTGTTTTCTATTGGCCACAAAGCTTTATTAACCAGTATGAGAAACATATATACAGAATAACATCTCCCATCATCTCCTCTTTTCGGTCTAAAGTAAAAGAAGGGGTTTAACCTTAACATAGCAAAATATAACATACAATAGTTATCAAATAAGAATCACAGTAAACAATATTTAGTCCATTAACATTTTGTAAGACTTAAAGAAAATATCATCTATCCTATCTTTGTCAGTCTAAAGTCCTATATGTAACTTATCTTTAATCCTAACTAAGGAAAACTATAACTATAACTATCTGTCTTCAACTCCATCAAAGACCACAGAAGGATAATATATAAACTCTAGAAATGACAGAGACAATTCATTGCCTGGTCAGTCACCTGAAGTTCTTCTGTAATGTTCCATCTTCAGCCCATAGGCCAAAGTGTGTGTCCAGACTCCTCAACAAAGCAGGAAACTTTAAACTGTCCACCTGTAATGGCAGTTTGTCAGTCATTTTTCTCTGTGTCCTGTAGACTGTCTGGCTGTCTGGCAGCCTCTTCCATGAAGCAGGAATCCTGTAGCAATGTCCATCTTGCATCAGCAGTCACCTTTTTGTGGGTCCTGCATGTCCAGTTTTTATAACATAAAAGAGAAGTACCTTGCTCAAATGGCTAGTCTTGCCATATTAGAAGCAAACTTCGTAACGAGTTTCTCCAATGTCCATCTTCCTTTTTGATTCAGGTGGTGTTACCAGGAGCAGTTATGCCTCATAGTCAAAAAAAAACCTAAACCATCTTAAATGCCATATTCTGTAGGTCTTTGAAAGTTATGAAGAATGCCTATTTATCTCTGCATATCTAGAAATCCTAACTAACTTAACTCCATGTTTTGACTATCATAGGTAATTTTCTAATCTGTACTAAATTATGCATTACATTTTTCAATGAGCTATATAAACACAATACCTAAACAAGAGGAGAAATATACATATTACAAAAGTGACCTTAAATTGTATCAATAAAAGAAAATCCATTCAAAAGCAAAGTATTCATATCTATACCATAATTCCCTTTTTACCTTTAAAAAGATTGCTTGTGGTCATTAACCATTTATAACCAAGCCAATTTAAATGAAAACAAACATTTATGAAACAATATTTGGGAATTTGGGTGTCATTCTTTCCAAACTACTTCCTGCTGGTACAGGGCACTGTCATGGGGGTCCAAAGAAGATGCAGAAATCTTGGCTGTAGTGGTCTGTAAGGTTGCAATGTCCCATTGACATTGCTTCAGGGGATCTTGCTTGATCAAACCATGTTAATCTGGAAGAAATCCACAGCTTTTCATTATCTGCTCAAACAAAAATAGAAATCCTTTTCCCCAGTAATTTGTCCTTAGGCTTAAATTTTGGAGTCAAAGCATTTTGAAAATATATAAATTGAATTAATCCAGCAGCATTTCTTTTATCAGTAGTTATTTTCTCAGCAATCAAATAATTTAAAGACAATAGAATCACATATAGTATCCAAAATTTTTCTGTGCTTTCCATGTTTACGTGGCTTTTTACTTTGAAATCACAGTGATCTGCTTGTCTCTGTCTCCCAAGTGCTGGGATTCCACCATACCCATCCATTTTACTTTCTTTTTTCTTTTTATGTTGTTTGTGGCTATTGTAAAGGGTGATCTTTCTCTGATTTCATTCTCAGCCTCTTTGTCATCTGAATAAATTAGGGCTACTGATTTTTTTGAGTTTATTTTGATTCTGCTAGTTTGCTGAAGGTGTAGGAGATCCCTAGTAGAGTTTATTTTGGGTCGCTTATGTAAACTACCATATCATCTGCAAATAGAGACAGTTTGACTTCTTCCTATCCAATTTGGATCCCCTTGATCTACTTTTGTTGTCTTATAGCTTTAGCTAGAACTTCAAGTACAATATTTAAGAGATATGGAGAGAGAGGACAGCCTTGTCTTGTTCCTGATTTTAGAGGAATTGCCTTAAGCTTCTCTCCATTCAGGTTGATGTTGGCTGTTGGTTTACTGTATATTGTTTTTATTATGTTTAGGTATCTTCCTGTTATCCCTGATCTCTCCAAGATCTTTATTATGAAATGGTGTTGAATTTTATCGAAGGCTTTTTCAGCACCTAGGGAGATGATTATATAGTTTTTCTTTTTCAGTTTGTTTATATGGCAAATCACGTTGATAGATTTCTATATGTTAAACCATCTTTGAAACCCAGGGATGAAGTCTACTTGGTCATGGTGGATGATTTCTGTGATGTGTTTTTGCATCGATGTTAATCAGGGATTTTGGTTTGTAGTTTTCTTTTTTAGTTGTATCTTTGTAAAACTTGGGTACCAAGGTGATTGTGGCCTTGTTGAAAGTGTTTGATAATGTGCTTTCTGTCTCTATTGTGTGGGACAATTTGAGGAGTATTGGAATTAGCTCTTCCTTGAAATTCTGGTAGAATTCTGCACTGAAGCCATCTGGCCCTGGACTTTATTTTTTTGTTGGAAGGCTTTTGATGACTGTTTTGATTTCATTGGTGGTTATAGGTCTATTTAAGTTGTTTGTCTGTTCTTAGTTTAATTTTGGTAAGGGATAGTTATCCAAAAATTTGTTCATTTCCTTTGAATTTTCAAATTTTGTAGAATACAGGTTTTCAAAGTATGACCTGAAAGTTGTCTGGATTTCCTCTGTGTCCGTTGTTATCTTCCCCTTTTCATTTCTGATTTTGTTAATTTGCATGATCTCCCTCTCTGCTTTTTCATTAGTTTGGATAAAGGTTTGTCTATCTTGTTCATTTTGTCAAAAAACCAATTTTTTGTTGCATTGATATTTTGTATCATTTTCCTGGTTTCTATTTTATTGATTTCAGCCCTAAAATTGGTTATTTCCAGGTGTCTACTCCTCCGGGGTAAGTTTGTTCTAAGGCTTTCAGTTGTGCTGTTAATTCTCTAATGTGACTAGCCTCTGTTTTCTTCATATGGACACTCAGTGCAATGAACTTCCCTTGTAACACTGCTTTCAAGGTGTCTAAGTTCGGATATGTCGTATCCTCATTCTTATTGAATTTTAGGAAGTCCCTAATTTCTTTATTTCTTCTTTGACCCAGTTTTGGTGCAATTGCACATTGTTCAGTTTCCATGAGTTTGTAGGGTCTCTGAGATTTGTGTTGTTGTTGAATTCCAGTTTTAAAACATAGTGGTCTGATAAGATACATGGGACTATTCCAATTCTTCTGTATCTGTTGAAGTTTGTTATGCCACCTAGTATGTGGTTGATTTTAGAGAAGGTTCCATGTGGAAGAGAGAAGAAGGTATATTCTTTTGTGTTTAGATGGAATGTTCTATAAATGTCTGTTAAACCCAGTTGAGACATAACTTCTGTTAGTTCTTTTGTTTCTTTGTTGATTTTCTGATTGGTGGTCCTGTCTAGTGGTGAAAGTGGTGTGTTATAGTCTCCCACTATAAGTGTGTGAGATTTTATGCAAGCTATGAGTTTTAGTAGCGTTTCTTTTACGAATGAGGGTACCTTTGTATTTGGGGCATAGTTTTTCAGAATCAAGATTTTTTTTTGTTGATGGATTTCTCCTTCGATGAATATAAAATGACCATCTTCATCTCTTTTGATTAATTTTGGTTTGAAGTCTAACTTGTTAGATATTAGGATAGCCACACCTGTTTGCTTCTTGAGGCCATTTGATTGGAAGATGTTTTCCCAGCCCTTCATCCTGAGGTATTGTCTATCTTTGTAGCTTAGGTGTTTTTCTTTTATGCAGCAGAAGGATGAATTCTGTCTTTGTATCCATTCTGTTAGCCTGTGTCTTTTTATAGGTGAGTTTAGACCATTAATGTTGAGGGAGAGTAAGGACCATTGATTGTTAATGTTTGTTTGTTTTAGATTTGCTTTTGGCAGTGGTATTGTGAATTTATTTGTCCTTCCTTACCCCTGGTTTCTGGTGAAGTGGGATTATCTGTTGCCTAAGTCTTTGTGAGCATAGTAAACTTTCTTGGGTTGGAGTTTTCCTTCCAACACTTTCAGTAGGGCTGGATTTGTAGATACGTATTGTGAAAATCTGGCTTTGTCATTAAATATCTTATTTTCTACATATATAGTGATTGAAAGTTTTGCTGGGTATAGTAGCCTGGGCTGGCATCATGGACTCTTAGTACTTGTAGAACATCTATCCAGGACCTTCTGGCCTTGAGGGTTTCCATGGAGAAGAGAAGTCAGGCATAATTTTGCTAGGTCTGCCTTTATATGTTACCTGTCCTTTTTCCTTCACTGTCTTAATATTCTTTCTTCATTCTATATGTTAAGTATTTTGATTATTATATATTGAGGGGCCTTTTTTCTTTGGTCCAGTGTATTTGGTGTTCGGTATGCTTCTTGTACTTTCATGGGCATGTCCTTCTTCAGATTAGAAAAGTTTTCCTCGATGATTTTGTTGAATACGTTTTTGGCCCCTTTGAGCTGGGCATCCTCACATTCCTCTATGCCTATTATTCTTAGGTTTGGCCTTTTCACAGTGTCTCACATTTTCAGGATGTTTCGTGTTAAGGATTTGTTGGATTTACTATTTTCTTTGGTTGATGAATCTATTTCCTCTAGTTTATCTTCAGCACCTGAGATCTCTTTCATCTCTTGAATTCTGTTGGTTATGCTTGTGTCTGCAGTTCCTGAGCATTTACCCAATTTTTCTATTTCCAACATTCCTTCGGTTTGTGTTTTCTTTATTGTCTCCATTTCTGTTTTCAAGTCTTGAACCTGTTTGTTTTTTTCTTGTCTTTCTGTACATTCTTTAAGAATTTTATTCATTTCTTCAATTTTTTGTTTGTTTTATCTTCCACTTCTTTAAGAGATTTTCTCACATCTTCTTTGAGGGCCTCTATCATTTTTATGATGATAATTTTTAGGTAGTTCTTTTCTTATTCATTTGCTTTGTTGTGTTCTGGTCTAGTTGGTGTAGCTTCTCTAGATTCTGGTGGTGTTATGCTTGTCTTTCTGATGTTAGGTGTTTTCTTGTATTGCCGTCTTCCCATAGCTTCTTCCAGTAGGTGTTGGTGGGATTTCTCCCTCTCTCTATGGATTTAGGTGGATCAGAGGTTTGATGTCTTTAGTTTTGGGTGGCTCAAGCTCTCTAGGAGGTCTCTTCATAGGCAGGGGCCTGTAGCCAAGGCTGGTGATGGGGACAAAGGCTGAACTGGTACTCTGGATGTTTCTGTACTGAAAGGGAGGTCTAGCTGGCACTCTCCAGCTGTGTAGGTCCTCTTTAGCATAGGTCCTGTGATGAGGGTCAAGAATCCAGCCCAGAGGAACTCAGAGTGGACCCGCAGAGATAGGTGGATCTCTGGGAGGGGCCCAGAACTCCAGTAGAAGACCAGTGGTGGGGGTCAGAGACCAGGTAGTTGGAAATTACCCTGAATTTACTTTTAAAAATAACTAGGAAGAGCTATTATATGTTTAAAGAGAAATCTGGCAGTAGGGAAATGTCCACAATTCCATCAGGATGACCCCAACTAAGAATCTAAGCAATAATGGAGAGGCTACATTAAATGCTCTTCTTCTATAATGAGATTGATGATTACCTTATATGCCATCCTAGAGCTTTCACCCATAGTTGATGGAAGAAAAAGCAGAGATTCACAACTAAGCACTGAGCCCAACTCCTGGAATCCAGTTGTAGAGAGTGAGGAGTGATGGGCAAAGGATCAAGCCTATGCTGGGGAAACCCACAGAAACAGTGAGGGAAGTCACAGTATGAGAATGGAAGACAGTAGTGCTGACAGCAATGTGGAATATAGAGGCCTAGATTATGAACTAAACAGTTTCCAGGCTAGAAACAGTTTTGTGATATATTGGCAAAACCATGGATGCTTTCTCTCCTTGTACAAAGAATCCAGCTAAAGCTAAATTACAAGATTTGCTCTTGTGTAATAGATTTTACTAGGCAAAAAAGACTTCAAGACAGTTTAACATTGAATTTACTGTGTGGAAATTAGAGATTGCTATTATGCAGATCTACAATGAAAAATAGCAAGCAGGGCAAAAGAAATATATATTTAAAAATCATGGTTGAGGAGAAAATAGGCACAAGAAATATAGTGTAGGAGCCTTGGTTAGTGCTGAAAATATAAAATGAAGAGGAATAAAAAGGACTGATACCCTCCTGGAAAGAGCCCACCCTCCTAATCCTGCAAATTGTGAAAAGCAAAGTCCTTAGGAGATGAATTGTCCCTAAATAGCAGAAACAAATCAAATCTTATGCCAATACAGTTCAAAGGGTCCCTGTTTCCAGGTTTCATCCTAAGCAGGCACCAGACCTTGACAACACTGTGGTTCTAACACTTGAGTCATGACGGAAACCTGAGTGAGGGGTTGTGTAATCATCCTTGGAGGAAAGGAGAGCTCCTTAGACCAGACATCTGTCATGGGTGTCCCTACATGGAAGCCTAGACATGATACTATGTGAAGCTGTTAAGGTGACATGGATTTCACAGGAGACCCAAAGATATTAAAGATGCCTGAGCCATGGAAAGCTGCTAACAGGGCATAGAACCGGCCCAAGAGAAAGAAGTATGTTGCCATCAACAAAGCAGAAGGGGCAGGAAACCTGAAGAGACCTTTGATACCAGACAAGGAAATGAAGAGTTTGCCATCCTGGGTTTTGTCTTTCAGTGTTCAGAATTTCCTCACTAAACTTTACCCTTTTCTCCTGTTTGGAATGGGAATATGAATTCTATGACATGTATGTTAAAATGTACAACAAAAACTTGAGGTTTGCGTTTACATGAGCTAACAAGTAATAGATTTTCTTGAGTCTCAGAAGCGAGTTTGGACTTTGAAGTTGTGTGGAAACTATGAAAAGCTATGGGGACTTCTGAACCATAATTAAGTGAATTTTGCTTTGTGCTATAGCCACAGGACAACAGAGGATGGAATGTAGTAGCTTGAATAAACACCACAGGCCCATATATTTGGGAGCCTGGTCTCCAGGTGGTGGAACAACTTGGGAAGGATCAGGGGGTGAAGCCATTTGGAAGAGACATGTCACTGATGGTGGTTTTGAGGTTTCAAAATGCCACATAACATAGGCAAGTAACTATATAGGTGTGAGTGGAAGGACAGAAATGGACAAGACTGTATTTCTGTCAGAGTATAAAGGTGAAATTGGAAAAAATAAACACAGGACTTTGGAGATTGGAGAAACCTTGAAGCCTTAACTAGGGGAGGGGGTGATTGTTCTATTACCTCTTCTGACCACCCCTCCCCCACACTCTGAAGCCTTTGTGACTTGAAGGCAAAAGCTCTGTGATGCTGTCCTGGGCACAGCTGCCCTCTCACAGACAGAACTCTCAGAGTTCAGTTGCCTGAGAGCAACAGTGCGATTCAGATGGAGAATTTTCTCTCTTTTCTAGAAAGCGTTTATACTTCATGGCTGACCCCCAGCTTCCCCACTTGGGCAATGGATATGATCTTAGCCTTTGTGTGTGGACTGGGGATCTTCCACCTCATATTACCCCTCCTCCCTCTTAACTCATCTTCACCTCCACCTGCAGAAAACATCACTGCCAAAAAGGTAAGAATGCCTTAGCCGCAAACCAAAAGAGAATAGTTCCACCTATCTCTCCTTTCCTAGGCTTCACTTTCCAAACCAAATAGGGAGGTGGCTGACAGGGGATCTCAGAAAAACCCCATCCTCCAAGAACTGGCAGGTAGGGCAGAGGGGAGAGTGGCCTACAAAATGTCTGCTCTCACCCCATCCATACGTGAGAGAAGACCTGTGAGTCTGTGCCCAGGGATGCTGTTACTGGGATTGTCAGGGAGCTCTATGAAAAGAAAGGTTCTGAGCACTGGTTCATATGTCCCCCTATAACATGCAACCTTAGAGGGCCAATGGATCTGACATGAAGGGGCAGCATCCTCCAGGACATGAGTGGCCTCTGGTCTCATGAAGTGACAGCTGGTATTTCACAGTGAGCCTTTGGATCCTAAGCAGAACACTGACCAATGACACACATGGTGGCTCTCTTAGAGGGAGCCTCCATTTGTGTTTGCAAAGAGGAAAAGAACACATATTCATCCACATTTTGGAAAAGACAATGGAACTATATGTGTTATCTCTCTTTCAGGTGAAGAGGGCCCACAGCAAGGTCAGGATGAAAATCAGGACTGTGAAAGGTAGGATAATTCTTTCCCCTGGAGAAGTGACTTCATCCCCTCTGTCCCTGAGTAATAACTCCAAGACAGTTGCAGAACCACAGAGGAGGCAGCTCCAATGAAACAACCCAGAATTGAAGACACTTGCCCAGTTCTGTGCACAGAAGGAAGCCTTGGATGGCCAGGATTGGGTGATGCCTGGGGAGGGGAAGTGTGGTGGGAAGTGGCAGGCTACTGCCAAGATCCTGGGGCAAATTCACTGATAAACGTCTCTGAGACATTTTTCCTCTTTCACAACACTGGTCGTTCCCTCCACTCCACAGGAAGTTAAGAAGTCCATGGACATGCTTAGAAGTGGAAGAACCTGGTCCATGCATTGTCCTGACTCACATGTGCCTTGCTCTCCAGGCATTGGTGCATGGGGCCTTCCTCACAGATGCCTGATCTCCTGTTTCACTTTTCTACTGAAGGGAGATTTCATTCAGTCTGTGGTAAGAAAGCAGGTCCGTCCTTACCCCACCATAACTCAGTCTCCATTTCCAGCTTACAGAGGCAGCAGGAAGAAACCAAAGGAGGACAAGGTACTGGTTTCACTTCTGCACAGGTGAGCCCTCTCCATTCTTTCTGGCCCCTCAAACCTTGCCTGTTATGTGATCACCCCTACACAGAGTATAAGGTGAAGAAGGGAATAGGGACCTCTGCATGGTTGGGATCTGAGTCCAGTACTTGAGTTTAGGATAACAGGGTCTTGTACAAATCAGTGTGTAGAACAGTGTTCTGATGGGCTGCGAGGTTCCATCTCTACTCAGCTTGCCCATCCTATTGGCTCATGATCCTAGCTATGATTACATTTCCTTCTCCTGCAGAATGCTAAGGAGGCTTGTCAGTACCATCAGCTTTTGTCAGCTCTTAAGACAAGATTACTCAGCTGAAGAGTCCAACCCAGAAGCTTCAAGAGCACACCAGCCACCTATGCAGCCCAAAGAGGAGTCTGTGGCCACCAATTTGTTCCTAGAGGCTTCCTCTGCTCCTCTGAAGGAACACCTGCTGCCCAAAGGTTCTAAAATCTTGTCACCTGTCCTGCTGAATGGCCCAGCTTCTATTGAGTCACAGTTGCCTGGGAGTGCCACTCAGCCTCCAGAGACTTTGACTCCTGGAAGATTCTGTTCACCCCCATTGGCACCATCCCACCCATCTCATCCTCCTGATGCTGTGGCATATCCACCATCGATGCCACATCCCAGGATAGCGGGTCTTCAGTGCGACCCCAAAGCACTAGAGACCCCACAGAGCACGCCTCTGCCAGATTTGCCTTCACAAATGCCAATCACAGCAGGCGTCAACTACCCGCAAAAGTCAAACCAAACCACAACAGACATTAACAACATGAGGAAGCCTAACATGTCCATCCCAGGCATTGACAAATCATGCAGGCCTACCCAAACTACTTCAGGGCTTGACGATGCAACCAGGAATTCTCCAACAAGACTAGGCCTCAACAACACATATAGACCTACCTACACCTTTGCAGGCCTTACCTCATGTAAGCCTACCTCAAATATTCCAGGCCATGAGTGCTCAATCAGGCCTATTTGCACAAGTCCTGGCCTTTACCACTACAGTAGGCATACCTCCACCACCCCTGAGCTTAACACCTCAAAAAGGCCTAACACTACAATGCAAGGTCTCAAGAACTCTAGTATCCCTGCCATAAATTCTCCAGGACTTGAATATTCAAGCAGGGTTACTTCTACAGCTGACAGACTTGACAACTCAAGCAGTCCTCACTCTAGAAGTCCTGGCCTTAATAACTCCAAAGAGCCACCTTCATCCACTATACAATTTAACTACTCAAATACCCCTACATCACCTACCCAAGGCGTTGCCAACTCAAACAGGCCTGAGTCAGGCTCTTCCTTGTCCAACATATCTGCCAAATTCCAGTGCCAATCCATTTCTTCACATAGTGATTCATCACAAGAATGTCTTCCTATCAGCCAGGAAGATGCCTCATTCTGTACAGACCCCACATACAGGTATATAGAGGCTAGCGAGCCAACATTCATCAATCCTGATGTACAGGAGATGCTCGAATTCCAAATCCATAAGAGAGTTCATCTCAATGTATGGAAGGATAATGGAAAGAAAAGAAACGATGATGCCTTGGGTAGTATGCTGGGGTCCTGGAGCAGCAAGCAGACCATCACCACCTCACGCACTTTCTGCAGTAGAAACTGCCAATCTGAACAGCTGGCAGGAAATCATCAATTCTACTACCAAAATGTATCTGGCAACCATGTCCAGATGACATGTAGCCAGTTTTTCTGGGGCCTCCCCTTCCTCCACAGTGAGTCCCTTGTGACTACAGTCAATATGGTACAGTCTCCACTAGATACCCCCTCCATCTTCTTCAATGTATTCATCCCTTACATCACAATACAATGTAAGTCTGCCGTACCTGAACAGCTCATTTCTCCAAAACCCTTGCTACATCAGTTGATCCAATCTCATCCTGTAATTCCAAAGATGTCTGACTCCCGATCTCCTGTGGCTGGAATCCTAACCCAGGCCTGTGACCCAACCTCTGTCCTAAAACCACAATGCCATCCACCTCCAGTTATGAATAATGGGGCTCCTTACTCTAATGCTTCAAGATACCACCTTAGTGTCCCAATTGCTATTCAAGACCTAGAGAAACACCTTATGAAGAAACAACAAGAAAGTAGGAGCAATCTACCAGACAGGGTTAAAAAGTCACATGAAGCATTTCTTCAAATCACTTCAGAGCATTGTGTTTCCCAGTGCCAGAGGCCTCATTTCCACTTCCCTGGGGAAATTGTTGACCCTGAGCTCCAGAAGCATCTAGAGCAACACTTAAAAAAGCGTTTTTATCAACTCCATGGTCGATGGCCCCACAGGGCACAACAACCACTAGACAGGATAAAGTACCAGGAGGAATCCTCTGGAATGGGTCAGGCTGAGGTGAATCGTGGTAATTCATGTCCCTCATCATTAACAGATGATACCAGTCAATACCCACAGAGTATCTCACCAACCTTTTCAGAGATAGGGCAGTCCCCAACGGAACCATGCAAGGACCTGACCAACTGTCCTGCAACAACACTGAAAGATCTGGGTAGGAGCCCAGAAGGTTCCCTGGGCAAAGATCTAGAGATTATCTCCAATGCAGAGGTGGAAACCAGCTACCTGAGACACCCAGAAAGTGACCCACAAAGTATTTCAGCAGAAGTACCAAGAAAGGAACTTCTAGAAGGCACACTGCAAATCCACTCAAGCAGTAAGTGGAATCATACAGACAACAGTAAGATGCCCCTGGAGAAAACATCCTGTCATGATTTGGCCCCTTGCAAGAACGATTCTAATGGGCCTTCATTCCTAAATCCCAGCACACAGAAGTTTCTGGAAGCACATCTGACCAGACGCCTGGTGAGGCACAGATGGAGCCTGCTCCTCAGAGGCCTCAAGACCATACATATTTTTAACAGGAACAAGGCTGCATCTTTGCCTTTGTCTCGGTCCTCTAATTTATGTTTGTCCTTTGGGGACTCTAGAGATGATTCCATTCCCCCAAAAGCCAGTGTCCAGGATGAACCTTTTCAACCAGCCCAGGAAGAGAAAGTTCTGAAAGGGGATTCTACTGTGGAATCCACAAAGCACCCTCCTGCTGAGATCCAGCTGGAATTCCCAAGAGCTACTCTACAAAGTGACAACTCTGGACCATCTGAGACCTGTGCAACTATCCACGAGGATAGTATGACTTCAGGGTCCACCCCACATAGTTTCATAGGCAGAGCCTGGCACTGTAATAATGTTTTTAAATCACGGACAAGCAACCCAGAGTCAACTTCAAAAGTAGTCAAAATTATGCATCAGTCATTGGAGAGTAAGCAAGTGCCATTAGGAGGTATACACCAAGGGGTGTCAGTTAGGAACATCAGTAAGACATCACAATCACCGATGACTAGGAACAGGGAGCTAGAGGAGGTAGAGGATAAAGAGCCCTGTGACTGGACACTCACTATGACAGCTCAAGAGGTGGCCAGCTCTCCAACCAACAACAAACATTTAAGGGATTTTAAATCTCTGGAGACCACTGAACGTCCATCTGCCTCTAGAACAACTGATCAGGCTCCAGAAGTCTCAGGCCTGAGCACCAGTCACTGTTCGGCCCCTGGTGTGGTCCTGCAGGATTGTGCCACTGGAACTTTCTACCATGACTGTGCTCCTGAGGTTCTGCTAGCTGCTGACATCCTGGCATCCAGGGCCTCCCAGTCAAGCCACAAGACTGTGTCTACAAGAAAGTCAAGCTGCCAGCACAGGCACCATTTCCCATCAAGGGAAGGAACTGTCCCCATGATTTCTAAATCCCAGGTTCCATGGACCAACCACATCTTTGGTACAAATAACCAAAAAGAGGAATATATAAGTCCCAGACAGAAACTACATCATTCAGGGACAAGGCCTACCCAAGTCTACAATTCACAGAGTCAAGCAATGAATTTGGGGGAAAAGATAAAAAGCTTTGTATTTTCAATTTTTAACCCGAAAGAGAAAGTTATGGAGAACCCAAGGCCAAGAGTTAGGGACTTATCATCCCCAACCCAAATCCAAGGGAGAGTTGTGAATAGATCATCTGTGCCACAGCAGGTTGCCAAAGCAGAAGACCTCATGACCGGTGCCTCATGGGTTCCAGTGGAGAAACAGAAGGTTCACTGTAGGCGTGCTTCTTTAATAAATTATCAGGAAGCACCCAAAGCTTCAGGGAGTGGGCATATCTGCCGGCATGGGATTCCTACAGCAGAATCAAAGATAACACAAAGAACCATTAGCTCTGTTCAGAAAGCTAGTGACAAGGTTATCATCCAGCCTTCCACAAACAAACAGATGCTCTATAGTAACAATGGCACCCAGTTGTTGAGACAACATGTGTACCAAGCTGCCATGTATCAGCGCATGGGACAGGCAGCACAGGTCACAAAAACCTCTGTCCATTGTCCCAGACACTGCCGTTGTAGAAATGCACTTTATGGAAAAAAAAATTGCTTTTCCTAACTTGAAGCAATTAAACATTTAAGCATTATTCCTTGGGTGTGTGTTTTATCTGGGTGTCTTTTCTGCAGAGCTGGAATAGGGAATGGAAGCATCTGCTCCACCTTAGTTTTAGTTCTGGAGGCGATAGTCTTGAAGACAAAACAGGACACAGTGGCCCTTGTGATATCATCATTTTCTAGTTTCATCATTGATGCTACTGTTAATTATACTGTAATTATGGAAACAGACATCGTTTGTATAGGTTTTGGGGCTGTCAACACTACAAGAGAGAAACAAGAAGTCTTTAGAGTTGGTGTACTGATGTTATTTCAACCTTATAAGACCCACATAATCCTTTAGGATTGGGGGAGTGCCAAGTCAACACTATCAGACACTACCCTTAGGGCAACCTCCCCATATCTTTCTCCTGAATTTCTCTAATGTGACATTTGTGCAGCAGTGTACCAATGTACAGTGTAGGCACAGTGACAATGGTTCAAAGTAGGAGAATCATGACCTCTGGATATCCTGCCATGAAATGACCAATGGACATACAGTACCCCTGCTCACCTCAATGGAGGCTGCCAACCAGATGACTTACCCATGGTCCCAAACTTAGCCTAGTTGATGGTACCACCCTGTACTATGTCAACCTTCACACCAGAATGGTAGTCATTGTGGACCTGAAAACATTCATGAGGATGGCAGCTCAGAATGGTTGCTGAGGGTCTCATGTCTGCTTATTTTGACTTCCTTCAGGTCCAACATAAATGCAGTTCCCATCTGATTTCATCATTAGTCTAAGGAGTGAGTAGAAAATAAAAAGAGTCAAGGCAAGAGGTCTCACAACATGAGGATGTCCTAAAAGTTTCCATGCATGAGAAGATCCTGCCCTCCATGTGTTGATTGTAGACCCAATGCCCTGAGTCACTAAACGTGGCCTCACCTCAGGCTCCTCAACCTGGAGTGGAGGAGCCCTTTATCTTTAAACAATTTGAAAAAAATCCAAGGAAGATTAGCTTAATAGCAGCAGGTTTAGAAATCCCCATTCTCTTACCTGCTCATTTCTAGAGACTACCTAGTGGAAAGACCAGAAATTAAGGATTCACAATGTATTTCACCACCTGGTGGTTGTTGTACTCTCATGCTGGGCCATCATGACTGCCAAGAGATAAGAGGATACATGAAAACTATTGAAGTCATTCTAGTCCTGCAGTCCCTGGATACTCATGAGACCAGAACAGGCCATCTCACACGTTTGCCTCACACAGTGGAAAGGGTTTGCCTAAAATGCAGTTGCCCTTTAATTGTCCTTTCCTGGGCCTCACACATCATCTTCCCCAGGTTTCCTTGCCCCAGTCTGGATTCTCCTAGTAAACAGATGTGGGTAGCTGCATACAAGAGCTGCCATTTCCCTGTATACAGTGCAATGCTCCTCACTGAAGCCCACCAGTATACAGATTCAGCAGTGTGACTTATTCCATGGTAGAAGATTTTGTTCCACAAGGTACAATCAAGGTAAAAAATATGGACATGGGCCTATTCCAGAACACTTCCCTAGAGTCTATAGGAGCCAGCCCTGTATCAAGGACCACATCCTCTACAGTAATCCCAGAAACCAGAGTAAAACCAGAACCCTAATGATTGTACTACTGGTTCCTGTAAGGAAACAAGAGCGACATTTGGGTTCATTAAGACTTGGGAGTGATTTCTGGTTTCTTTAGGGTGCAAGTACTAGATACAGTGTTACCAAAAGATCTGGCAATATCAATAGGGCTGCCAAGTCAGGTATAATGGATATGCTATGGGTATAGACAGAGACTTTTACAGTAATGTTCACTAATAGATTCTCAAAGAGATCTCCACAGAATCCCTGTATACATGCACACTGAGAAACATCCCAGAATTCCACATACTACTTTCAGAGATATTCATGGATTAAAGCATAAGAGCTGCAAGGATCTCCACAGGGACTTCCACAGGGAACCTCACAGATGCTACAGGGTCGTTAACAGTAATCAACAGAAAGAGATTCTCAAAATTCTTCCCAGAGATCCAAGCAGACACTTTCACAGTATTCCCCAACACAGAACTATCACATCTTTCTAGTACCCGACATTCTAGAGTTCCAGAGATCATCATAAATCCACCCACACATGCACACAGGGTCAATGACATTTGAAGAAACCCACCTACTAGGAGACAGTAGGGAGCAATAAGATCTGTACATGCCTTGGGAGATAACTTCATGGATACATTACCTTCCTTCTAGGAAGATTGTCTCTGACATCTGCATTGTGCAGTAATTATGGTCCAGGGGCAAAAAAATGCTATATTTGTTTTTAATCGTTTTTAAAATAGAAAAGTGGGAAGTGTTTGAGAAGGATTATTTTTTTTTAAATTGGTGAACTTGGAGTGCTCAGAGGAACTTTGAAATGTAAGCATGTAACTACATCTCTTTTCACTCAACACAAAAATAGTATAGGAAAGCACATTACAAGCCATAATGTGGCAAAGTACATTTCAAGATTATAAGGTTTTCAGAGTTAATAGTGAATGAATGAAGAGACAGCACTTCTATTTGTGTGGAGTATGACAGAACTCTAAGGAAAGAACCTAAAAAAATGTTCAGAAACAATAGAGATAAAGGGAAAGATATAAGAAACATGTGATAAAGCTCTAATTAGCATCCTAAGAGATTTATGTTGTGTTCTACACAAAAACATTTGCTGGGCACTTGAATAACAAGTAGGTAAAGTTAGATGGACACTCCTAGTTACAGTTAGAAAGTTTTCACAAGGTACATGAGTAACTATCTCAAGAAATTACAAAGAACTCTTTATGTGGCTGTTTCTTCAAACAATAACTAACACACCAGGTATCAATTAAAATTTTAATTTCTAGTAATTCCATCTCTACAACTACACCATAGTGCATAAGACAGATGCCATACACTGTAACTTACAGATGAGGTTATTGAAGGTGTTAAAAGCTAACTTCTCTGCAGGACTTATATAGCTACTGGAGAAGTAGAAGAAATCTGAATCTTCAGTCTCCAGAGCTTGAAGTTACACCAGCAGCACTATACATCCTCATCAAATCTACATAAGGGTCCAGGGCTAGTTAAATTTTACACATGAGAAAACAATCTCAGGTGAACCCGAATTCTACACTCCAGATATTTTCATAATTTTTAAGACAAAGTGTGGCCCTGAATGTTCACCACATATGAATGCTTTGAGTTTTTTACTTCCTAAAAAATAGAAAAACAAGATCTACTTAATTTTGCTGATTTTTTAAGGTTTTATCTTGCACTGACTTGTGTATAAAAGAAAAACTACCAAGATGCATTCATCTTTTTCATTCCTGATGTGTTGATATCTATAGAAACCTGATTGAAAGTCTGAATTGTTACTTTCAACACAGTAAAACTCTTTTGAATGAAGGTCAATTGTGACCCCAGCCCTGACAACAATATACATATTTGCACGTAATGTTTTATTTCCCTGTCCTATATTTTGACACTTACTTTTTAGACCTAAACATTTTTCCTATGTGTTCTCATAGTATAATATTTCTTTAGTTATTGTTTGTGTGTGAAGTATATAGAAATAGATGTTCTTTCATGTGTCTCTATTTGAAAGCTAAGTGAGAACCACAATCACTCTAAAGCTCAATACAGTTTCTAGGTAAAGGAATTGTGGTGTGTGTCCAGCTGCCTGAAACCCCTGTAGGCCTTCAGATTGGACAGCATGTTGCACTCTGGTCCGAGGGTATCCTCAGACTCAGAAAATCTATTGATTCTATGCCAGAGATGTGGAACTTGACATATCAAACCAAACCATTCAGTCTGATGATGAGAAACTAGAAAGCATTTTGGTTTAATCATGAAGGCTATTTGGATAATCAATCATCTCAAGACATGACATTGTTCTCAATATTAATGAATCCACATTATATAGCTGTGACCAACCATCTGCATTTGAAAGGAGCTTTCCTGCTCATCTAAGTTCAGCTAAGGAAGTAGATGTCACATTCCTGTTGTTCAAACCAGGAATTCACCTGAAGCCCTCATCTCTGCAGATAATAAGCCTAGATCTGTTTTTTTGTAGGAAATAATATAGTTGCTTTTTATTTTAACCTCACCAATAGCAACAAATAAGAATGCTGTAGCATCAGTGGATGCCTTAAGATTTCTTTGAGCCAGGGAAAAGTACATCTTGTCATCAGAGTTGCTTGCCTTAGATTTTAGCATTTTGGCCTGGAGTCATGTTAGTCAGACCCTTGTCACTGGCGCACAGGTAGTGACCTCATTATAAACATCAAGTGTTTGAGAATTTTGATTGCCTTGCCATGTTTCATAATGTCAGCCTAGATCAGTTAACCAAAGTTTTAATTTGTTAAATTTAAATAAGAATTCTACTCAAAAAATAACCAAAAATCATAAATATGTCAGGGTTGTCTTAATGAAAGTAAATTATAAGTAGATTTGATTTACCCAATAATTGTAATAATAATAATAATAATAATAATAATAATAATAGTAGTAGTAATAGAGCAAAGTAGAAACAACAAGGACAGACTTGAGGAGAATCTGTGTTGACTTTGAAAGCCCATAGGACATGCACCTCATTTCTATCCTTCTCTGTGTCTTAAGCAAATTATAAACTTCATAAATGTTTAATGTCAGCCACCAATTGTGATTGATTGAAGGTATTACATATATTTATATGAGTGTACAAAGCCATTTGTTGACTTAGTTCCCATTGTAAGGATATGCTGACCCATCAATTCATTTGAGCTCATTTATTGCTATCTTTAAGAAAAGGAATGGAATGCATTTGTGCCAAAATGTATTTAATAATTAAAATTTATTACATGCTAATGTATTCCTAAATATGCCTAATTGCAGACAAAAATATAATTTAGCCTTCCATATTCAGTGGGAGATAAAATGCCATTAATATTTTGGATTTAGAGCCCCATATAGAGTTTTTGAAAAGTGAATGGGAAATACGAGCCCTCAAGTGACAATTGAGCAATAATAATGAAGCACACATTCCTCATGATCCAACCCATGTTCTCTTCTCTGGCTGACTGTTAGCAATGTCACACACTTTTATAAGTTATATTCAATTTGGAATGTGTAAGGTGTTCTATGGGCATTGAACTCTAGCTATCAACGTAGAAATGAATTCCCAGTCCTAACAAACTCACATTTGTGGAATTTGTCACATTGTTTTGTAAGTCATCTGATTTCATAATTTCATGACAAAAACTTACAATGAATTGTTATTTTGAGACTGTTAAATCCAAACTCTCCCTTCATAAGTCAAGGTTACCCACTTCTCTCTCTCAGCCGACTCATGTATTTTATACATTCTGGTATCATTTGTCATATATATATATATATATATATATATATATATATATATATAATTTGTCATATATATATATCATGTATGTACATTTGAGAGGATAAATTTTACTAAGAAAGAAGTTGAGATCATTGTAATGTTTAGTATTTATGTGTATGAAACACCCTTCCCCACCTGTTTTTTTTTTTCTTTTCCAGACCTGGTTTCTCTGCATTCCTGGCTCTCCAAGAATTCAAGCTATAGACAGACTGGCCTCAAACTCGGGTATCTACAGGCTTCTGTCTCCTGAGTGCTGAGAGCAAAGGCATGAGCCACGACCGTCCAGAGAAATTTCCACTATTTAAACATTAAAATTATTTTAAAAATACTATCTAAGATATTATCTAGAATTAGAAATTAATTCCCAAGTTAGATTACTGAGCCAGTTGTTATATAGAGCATCTCCTTAGCAATAGTTATAATTGCATAAGAGTAATAGAATGCAGATTAAATAATAGCATTATCCTATATCCAAATCAGCAAGGGAGTCCAGCAATCCAAAGGGCAGGTCTGATTGACGAGTCCACCCCTCAGATAGAGTTAACAATTAAAGGGAAATCCAAGGACATATTTCTATTGCTGCTAAAATCTGAGACAAACAGCATTATCTCACAAGGAATTCTCAAAGAAGCCCCTGGCACCCTGTTCCTGAATACACCATTCTGGATGATTGTGTGGTCAAAACTATCGTACATCTAGAACTTGATATCTCTGAATAGGACTGTGACCCTCAGCCTGGGTTTCAGAGCCCTTCCTCAAGTGAGGGTACTGAACAAAAATGCCATGTGGGTAGCCAAAGGAGTTTTCTTCATTTCACTTTTCACTCAAAAAGTATCTCAGCTCTATTGCTGTGGAGATATTTCAAACGTCATTTTCCAGAGCTCTACAAAAAGAGTGAAAGATACCTTATTATTCTCATTGTATAGGTGTTGAAATCACAACTTCAAAATATCAAATTATTTGACAAAAACCCCCCTGAATGGAAAAAAATGTAAAACAGGCAGAAAAATTCATATGAACCAAAGCTAAGAGACTTTCTTGAACAGAGTTCTAGAATGTCATTAATCCAAATTTATATCCTTAATTACTAAAATGTGATAGTACTAAAGATAATTTTAAACACCAACTTTTGTGTTAAGAATATGTACTTCCTGTTATACAAGTTAAATCATGAAAGCGTGACATGGGTTTCATGATTTCAGATTGAAAACATTAAAATAGATAAATGAAATTCATTATAGGGCTATAGATATAGCTAAGAAGGTGAACTATAAAAGTACTGGGTTTGATCACCAACATTGCATGAAACTGAATATTTAGCTGTCTTGATTACTGTCCTATACTATAGGAGGTTCCATGACTGAAGCAGCTTATAGAAGAACGCATTTAATTGTGGATTTGATGGCAGTTTCAGAGCATAAGTTCATAACCATCATAGTGGTAAGCAAACAGGAAAGGTGCTGGAGAAGTACCTAAGAGTGCACATCTGAGCAAAAATTATAGGAAACCTGTGTGTGTGTGTGTGTGTGTGTGTGTGTGTGTGTGTGTGTAAAAAGATGAGAGAGAGAGAGAGAGAGAGAGAGAGAGAGAGAGAGAGAGAGAGAGGAAGACTGAGGCTGGCTTCACCATTTGAAACCTCAAGTCCCAGTATTACACCTCCTCTAACAAAGCCACAAATCCCAATCCTTATGAACAGTTCCACTAACTTGGGAGCAAGCATTCATACATATGGCCATATTGGAGCCATTCTCATTCAATCCTAGAACTTAAAAGGTGGGTCAAGGAGGATCAGAAATTAGAGCCTATTCTCAGATACAGGTTTAGTCCAACTCACCCACTTGAGGAGAGGAAGGAAGGAAAGAAATGGAGAGGGAACAGGGAGTGAGGGAAAGAGGGAGGGAGAGAGAGACAGAAGTAAGAAAAGAGGAAAGAAGGAGGGAAGAGAGATGGAAAGAATATCTTGTCCTTCCTATTCATACCCTGTCTCTACAAAATTTCCATCCCACCTTCTCTCATTCTCTCTCTCTCTCTCTCTCTCTCTCTCTCTCTCTCTCTCTCTCTCCTACACATACACACACACACACACACACACACACACACACACACACACACACACATTATTAGTAGTGACTGAAAATACTAACTTTTGCATAGGTTACCTTGTTATCCTATGTGTAGCATTTCAGAAAACAATGTGAAAATTCATAGGATGACTTGAACATTTCCTTCTCTTTGTACAGGATAGAAAATGCTTTCTTTTTAGAGCGCTGGTATGGATGTTGTAACATGGGAGGGAGTGAGGAACATAACCTTGCCCTGTCTTGGTCCTCTAGCAAGGAAGGTGTCCTACTTAAAGGAGAATAGCTTCAGGAAATACAGAAATTGAACAAGTAGAGTGTAAGTGGATGGGATACTACACACCAGAATCAGTTAGATCTGCTGAATCAATCCTGTTCATCAATGGGTGACAGAACATTCAGATTGCACTCACATCCAGTATTTTGCTTTTTAAAAGCCTAGTGACAGAGTAATTCTTCACAGGTTTCAGTGAGATAAATACTGAAAGACAAGTTTCCAAACCAATAAAGAGGCTGTTATTTAAGAACTCAAAGACATGTACCAAAAATATGCATGCTTACAAAGTATTATTTAAAAAAACATTAGTGTACAGAATGACATTTATCCAAATAGAACATCAAGATAGTTATAATTACAACCCATTGTTCTGCATTAAACTCATGGCAATATCCTATCTGAGGGATTTCATATTTGTCATATTCCTTCATGGATTTTGTTTATAAGAAAAGATTCAGTCTGTGGTTCAATCATAGCTGTTCCTGTGGCTGTGGTTCTCAATATCCCCTGCAATTGCCACAGTGATTACATGTATTGATCATCAACTGTGTCACTAGACATGCATTTTCATAATAATCTCTTCTCAAATATTGTATCACTGCCAAAAATAGTCTGCTTGCCACATAATTACCAAAACACTAAACATAGAGAATGAAGAAAGAATCTTAAGAGCTGCAAAGGAAAAACCAAGTAACATATAAAGGTAGACCTATCAGAATTTCACTTGACTTCTCAATGGAAACAATGGAAGCCAGAATGTCCAGAACAGACTTTCTGCAAACACTAAGAGACCATGGATGTGAGCCAAGACTATTCTACCTAGAAAAGATTTCAATCAACAGAGATGGAGAAAACAAGATATCTCATGACAATTTAAACAATTAAGCAAATTTAAATAAAATCTATCCACAAATTATTCACTACAGATAGTTCAAGAAGGAAAACTCCAATCCAAGTAACTTAATTTAATCCACAAAAACATAGGAAATGGGTATCTACCAAGAACAAAACCCAAAGAAGGGAAAAATACACACTACCACCATCACCAAAACCAAAAGTTAACAGGAATTAACAACCACTAGTCAATAACATCTCCTAATATCAATTTGCCAATAAAAACACAGGGTAACAGAATGAATATGAAAATAGGAGCTGTTTTGCTGCACTCAATAATCATATAACACAATTTCAAAGACAGACATTACTCCAGAGTAATGGGTTAAGGAAAGGTTTTCTAATAAATGGACCTAAGAAACAAGTTGGTGTAGCTATCCTAATAGCTAACAAAATAGATTTCAAAATAAAATTATACAAAAGAGATGGGGATAGACATTTCATATTTATCAAAGGAAATATCCATCAAGATAAGGTATCAATTCTGAACGTCCGTGCCTCAAAAAAATGGCTACACTCAATTGTAAAATAAACATGACAATAGCTGAAATCACACATTAAAACCCACACATTAATATAAGGAGACTTCAACTCCCCACTCTCACCAATGGACAGGTTTGCCAGACAAAAACTTAACAGAGAAACAGGGGAACTAATAGATGTTATGAATCTAATGCACTAATAATATACATCTGTAGAACATTTGACACAAAAACAAAAAAAGATACCTTCTTCTCAAGCTCAGGGAACCTTCCCTAAAACTACCACATACTCAATAATAAACCAAATGTCAACAGAAGCAAAAAACTGGAATAAACACTTGTATCTTGTTAGAACACCATGGGTTAAAGTTCAATGACATCACAAAATACAGATGCCTACAAACTTGTGGAAACTGGACAGTTCTCAACTGAATCTCCACTGGGCCAAGGAAAACATAAGAAAGAATTAAAGAATTCCTAGAACTCAATGAAAATGAATCCACAACACACTCAAATTAGTGGAAAGCAGTGCTAGGTGCTCACATCAAGAATTGGGTGAAATCTCACACTTGCAACTAAGGAACACCTGAAAGCTCTAGAACAAAAGGAAGCAAACTCAGCCAGGAGGAGTAACTGGCAGGAAATACTCAAAGTCAGAGTTTAAATCAATAAAACTGACACAAAGAGAACAATACAAAGTATGAAACAAACACAATTTTTAAAGAGTCAAAATGAAACCAAACAATTATGAGATTAATGGCAATAATTAATCTCTGGTATGTTAATCTCTGTATGTATCCCTGGTGCACAAAAAGACTTTGGGAGTACATTCCTTATTGAGGGATACTCCCTTAACCTAGAAGCAGGAGGGAGGGCCTAGTCCCTTGTCCAGATGATTTGACAGATGTAGATGATGCCTTCTGGAAGGCAGCACCCTACATGTGGAGTGGTGGGGCAGGGAGGGGAGTTGGTTTTTCTTCTGTCCCATATCAGGTAGGTTTTCTGACAAGGAACACAGATTTTGGATTTTCCTATCATAAATATGCTTGGGTTTATAGAAGAGAGCCAAGATCGAACTACAAAGCCATTTAAACTCGGACTACAAAAAGGCTATTTGCATTATATATCAGTAGAGAACAGCAGAGATAAACACTTGGGAAGATGCATGAAATTTTATTCTGCTAGAAATGTGATAAAGTAGTAGGTCAGTTTACTCATTATTGGGGCATTTTCTCTGGATGAGTCCTCCTTTTTTTTTTTTTTTTTTTTTCAGATGTCTCATTTATTCAGTGGTCTTCAAATTCCCTACTGGGAATTCTTCATTTTCCTACTCCCCCCCCACAAAAACAAGAAAAAACAAAACAAATAAACAAAAACTCCTAAAACCTATTCCAAACCAACTGGGGAGTTTCCCTTTTGGCAAGCTGTATCTGATGAAGTGAAAATCATTTGTTAAATTTACAAGTCAGTTTAGATTGAACAGTTATTCTATTTGATGAACCTCTCCTAATAAGCAGACCTCTTGTCTCTTCTGAAATTTTTGTTTAATATTCTTTTTTTGTATACTTACATTTTTTATTTCAATCTCACAGTTTCTGTATGTGCTAGTTTCTTATAAAATATATGCTTTACAAATGTTTCTTTCCTTTCTTTTGACCGCTCAGTTCTTTTTCATTTTCCTAATTTATTTTTTTAACATACATATACCAGTTCACTCTCCCTCCTTCCCTCCCTCCCTCCCTCTTTCTCTCTCCCACCCTCCTATGGCTCCCTACCAACTCCCCTCCCTGCCCCACCACTCCACATGTAGGGTGCTGCCTTCCAGAAGGCATCATCTACATCTGTCAAATCATCTGGACAAGGGACTAGGCCCTCCCTCCTGCTTCTAGGTTAAGGGAGTATCCCTCAATAAGGAATGTACTCCCAAAGTCTTTTTGTGCACCAGGGATACATCCTGGTTCCACTGTCTGAGGACATTAGACTGCCCAGGCCTTCTAACTGAGACCTATGTACATGGGGTTTGAGTCTGCCCAATGCTGGATTCCCAGCTATCAGTCTGGGGGCCCATTAGCTCATATTTGTTCAGTTAAGCTGTCTCAGTGGGTTTCTGTAGCCTGGTCTTGTCCTCCCTCTCTGCATCTGGATTCCAATTTGGCTCAGTGTTTAGTTGTGGGTGTCTGCTTCTGTTTCCATCAGCTATTAGATGAGGGCTCTATGATGGTGGATAAGTTAGTCGTTAATCTCATTATCAGGGAAGGGCAGTTATGGGAGCCTTTCCACTGTTGCTCAAATTGTTAGTTTGGGTCAGTCTTGTATGTCTCTGCACATTTCTCTAGATTCAGTTTTCTCTTCAAACCTATAATAGCTCCCTCTTTTATGGTCTCTCTCTCTCTCTCTCTCTCTCTCTCTCTCTCTCTCTCTCTCTCTCTCTCTCTCTCTCTCTCTTTCTCCTATTCCTTCCCTGCCTCAATCTCCCTAGTACCACATGATTTCCTCTCCTCCCCTTCTCTTTCTCCTAGCTCCCTCTCCACTCACTACACCCCCACTCCCAATATGCTCAGGAGATCTTGTCCCTTTCTCCTTCTGTGAGTGACCTTATATGAATCTCTTAGAATCCTCCTTGTATCCTAGTTTCTCTGGTGGTGTGAATTATAGGCTGGTGATCCTTTTCTCTATGTCTAAAATCCATATATGAGTGAGTACATACCATGTCCCTGTTTTTGTGACTGGGTTACCTCATTCAGGATGGTTGCTTCAAGTTCCATCCATTTGCCTGAGTATTTCAAGATTCAATTTTTTTTGTTTGTTTGTGTTTTGTCCCCCCCCCCCAGAGTAGTATTGTGTAAATGTGCAACATCTTCTTTATCCATTCTTCAGTTGAGGGGCATCTGGTCTGTCATCCAGAGTAGTACAGTTTTTGTTGTTGTTGTTTTGATTACAATAGGCATTAGGTTCTTAAATAGCTCTTGGGAGGTATTTCCTCCATGGTGACAGGGAACAATTGGAACAAATTGACACAGGGACCTGCAAGAGGCCCCCAAGGTGTTTCCCAATGACAAATATTTACCTTGTCTGTCCCTTGTTCATCTGTATTCATTGGTCCAATGTCAGACTTTGCCACACCTTTTGCATACTCCAGAAGACAAAGGCCTTCTCTTTTGCTCATTCCTAAAAGAAACAATTGCCCTGTAGCAATCCCTTTTTAGGTGACCTTGTTTGCCAGAATGAAAACACCTGACATTTGTATTCTTGTTCAAGCTTCTGGAAATCACTTCTCCTATCCAATTATCATCAAGGTCTTGAGATCATGAGATTCAATTATGACTGTATCTTGGATTGGTTCCTCTATTGCTGCTGATCTTGCATTAAAAGGTTTAATTTTCCTTTCACATTGTGAATCAGCATTTTCTTCCTTTTCTGTCCATTTATTTATTTTTATTTATTTATTTATTTATTTATTTATTTCTTGAGCAATCTAGATGCACTTCCTTCCCCACATTCTTTCTCTTTAAACACTGTCTCACTCTATAGCCCAGGCTAGGCCAGAACTAACTTTGTAGCCTAAGCTGACCTGGAACTCAGGGCAGCTCTCTAGCTTAGCTTTCAGTGCTGAGACTGTGGACATGAGCTGCAATAGGCAGATATGTAGCTTATCTTCAAGACAGAGTTCTGTTAGATAGCACAGGCCTGTCACTAAACTGGCTAATTCCCTTTTTTTTGTCACACTTCTCTCTTTTACAACAAGACATGAGGGGGCTCAGTGGTTAAGAACTATTGCTGCTCCAGAGAACTGAGTTCAGTTCCTAGCAACCACATAAGGCAGCTTAGAACCTCCTGTAGTTCTAGCTCCAGAGGATCTGATACCTTTGGTACTCACAGGCACCTCCACTCATGTGAGGTGGCACACACAATACACACACACAAGCAGCCCACATACTCAAGTACACAAAGATAAATAAGGATCTTTAAATATAAAAACAGTGAATGGAGCCAAATGTATAGAAAATTCTGTACTTTTACACAGTTAAAAATAGACTTGGGATTCTTTTATTTATTTATTTATTTTACATATCCATCCCAGCTTCCTCTCCCTTTCACTTTTCCTCCTTCCCTCCCTCCTTCCCTCTTCCCTCTTTCTCATGACCCCCCCTGACCACCCTCCCCTCCCTTCACCCGAACTCTATATGTAGAGTGATGCCTTCAGGGAGGGCTTTTCTAAATTTGTCAAGTCATTGAGTAGGGACTAGGCCTTCTTTCCTGCCTCTAGGTTAAGGGGGTATCTCTCCATGGGGAATGTATTACCAAAGTCCTTATGTGCAACAGGGATACATCCTGGTTCCACTGTCTGAGCTCCCTTAAACTGCCCAGGCCTTCTAAGTGAGACCAATGTTTGGGGGTCTGAGTCAGTTCAATGCTGGATTCCCAGTTCTCAGTCTGTGGGCCAATTAGCTCCTCCTTGTTCATTCAGGTCAGCTGTCCCTATGTGTTTCTCTAACCAGGTCTTGGCCTCCCTCAAGGCATCTGGATTCCAGTTCAGTTCAGTGTTCAGTTGTGGGTGTTTGCTTCTGTTTCCACCAGCTACTAGATGAGGGCTCTATGATGGTGAGTTAGTTAGTCATCAATCTCATTATCAGGGAAGGGCATTTATGGTAGCCTTTCCACTGTTGCACTAATTGTTAGTTGGGGTCACTCCTGTAGGTCTCTGGACATTACTGTAGGTTAAGTTTTCTCTTCAAACTTATAATGGCTTCCTCTTTTATGGTCTATCTATCTATCTATCTATCTATCTATCTATCTATCTATCTATCTATCTATCTCATCTCTATCTCTATCTCTATCTCTATTCTTTTGTCTATTCCTCCCCTGCCTCAATCTTCCTAGTCCCACATGCTTTTCTTTGATCCCCTTCTTTTTCTCCTAACTACTTCTACACTCACAGTGCACCCCCACTCGCCATATGCTCTGGAGATCTTGTCCCTTTCCCCTTTTGTGAGGGACCTTATATGAATCTCTTAGAGTCCTCCTTGTATCCTAGTTTCTCTGGTGGTGTGAATTATAGGCTGGTGATCCTTTCCTCTATGTCTAAAGTTAATATATGAGTGAGTACATACCATGTGCCTCTTTTTGTGACTGGGTTACCTCATTCAGGATGGTTTCATCAAGTTCCATCCATTTGCCTGCGAATTTCAAGGTTCCATTGCTTTTTTTCTGCTGAGTACTATTCCATTGTGTAAATGTGCCACATCTTCTTTTTCCTTCAGTTGAGGGGCGTCTAGGTTTCTTCCAGGTTCTTGTTATTACAAATAATGATGATATGAACATAGTTGAACACATGTCTTTGTTGGATGGATGTGGGACATTTGGGTATATACCTAAGAGCAGAATTGCTGGGTCCTGTGGTAAGCTAATTCCCATTTTCCTGAGGAACCACTATACTGATCTCCAAAATGGCTGTACATTTGGACTCCCACCAGCAGTGGAGGAGTGTTCCCCTTTCTCCACATCCTCTCCAGCATAAGTTGTCATTGGTGTTTCTAATTTTAGCCATTCAGGCAGTAGTAAGATGGTATCTCAGAGTGGTTTTGATTAGCATTTCCCTGATAGCTAAGGATGTTGAGCACTTTCTTAAGTGTCTTTCAGCCAATTTCATTCCTCTATTGAGTGTTTACTATTCAGTTCTGTACCACATTTTTAAATAGGGTTATGTGGTGTTTTGGCGACTAGTTTCTTGTGTGTGTGTGTGTGTGTGTGTGTGTGTGTGTGTGTGTGTGTGTGTGTGTGTGTGTGTGTCTTTTTTTGTATATTTTGGAGATCAGGCCTCTGTCAGATGTAGGATTGGTAAAGATCTTTTCCCAGCCTGTGGGCTGCTGTTTGATCTTGTAAACTATGTCCTTTGCCTTACAGAAGCTTCTCAGTTTGAGAAGGTCCCATGTATTAATTGTCGATCTCAGTGTCTGTGCTACTGGAGTTATGTTCAGGAAGTGGTCTCCTGTACCAATTTATTCAAAGGTACCTCCCACTTTCTCTTCAAGAGGTTCAGTGTGGCTGAATTTATGTTGAGGGCTTTGATCCATTTGGACTTGGTTTTGTGCATGGCAATAGACATGGTTCTATCTGCAGTCTTCTACACACCATCATCCAATTGTGCCACCACCATTTGTTGAAGATGCTTTCCTCCTTCCATTGTAAACTCTTAACTGTTTTGTCAAAAATAAGGTGTTCGTAGGTATTGGGTTAATATCAGGATTTTTGGTTCTATTCCATTTGGTCTACTTGTCTATTTTTGTGCCACTACAAGGCTGTTTCCAGGACTATAGCTCTATAGCAGAACTTCAAGTCGGGGATGGTGATGCCTCCTGAAGTTCTTTTATTGTACAGGGTTATGTGGGCTGTCCTGGGTCTTTTGTTTTTCCATATAAAGTTGATTATTATCCTTTCAAGGTCAGTGAGGAATTGTGCTGGGATTTCAATGGGGATTGCATTGAATCTTGCTTTTGGCAAGATTGCCATTTTTACTATGTTTATCCTACCTATGCAAGAATATGGGAGATCTTTCCATTTTCTGGTATCTTCTTTAATTTCTTTCTTTAAAGACACAAAGTTCTTATTATATAGGTCTTTCACTTGTTTGGTAACCATAAAGTACCCCAAGGTACTTTATGTTGTTTGTGGCTATTGTAAAGGGTGATGTTTCTCTGATTTCATTCTCAGCCCCATTTCATCTGAATAAAGTAGGACTACTGATATATTTTTTTTTAGTTTATCTTGATCCTGCTAGTTTGCTGAAGGTGTTTATCAGTTGTAGGAGTTCCCTGGTAGAGTTTATTTTGGGTCGCTTATGTAAACTATCTTATCATCTGCAAATAAAGACAGTTTGACTTCTTCCTTACCTATTTGGATCCCCTTGATCTCCTTTTGTTGTCTTATAGCTTTAGCTAGAACTTCAATATTGAAGAGATATTGAGAGAGAGGACAGCTTTGTCTTGTTCCTGATTTTAGAGGAATCCCCTTAAGCTTCTCTCCATTCAGTTTGATGGTGGCTGTTGGTTTACTGTATATTGATCTTATTATGTTTAGGTATGTTCCTGTTATCCCTGTTCTCTCCAAAACCTTTATCATGAAAGGATGTTGAATTTTGTCAAAGGCTTTTTCAGCATCTAGTGAGATGATCATGTGGTTTTGCTTTTTCAGTTTGTTTATATGGTAGATCATGTTGATAGGTTTTCATATGCTGAACCATCCCTGCAACCTAGGAATGAAGCCTACTTGGTTGCCCCAACCCGCTGGGACTAGTTATTCATGGGTCGAGGTATGCTAGAACCTGAAAATAATGTGAGAGAAAGAATAAAGGAGACCAAGCAGTGGATTTGTCAAGGTCTAACTTTATTGGTGAAAAAAGGAGTTTTTAAAGCAAAGCAGGGAGGAAATGGGGAGGGGTAGCAAGCAGGGAGGAAATGGGGAGGGGTAACTTCTGCTAACTCCTGGGTCTTGGTAATTATCCCAGAGAATAAACATCAGACCATAAATGTCTGCTTATCTTAGTTCCTGGTACCAGGCCCAACTCAGTTCTGGGCACTCGGTTTATCTCAGTACCTGGGGTGAGCAGAAGAGATCACCTATCAAGCAGGTTCCTGTATACCAAGATAAAGCTCAATTAGAGTTCTAAGGTGTAACCAGCTCTGCAAGTGGATGTGACTCAATGCCAGCTCCCAACACTTGGTCATGGTTGATGATTTCTCTGATGTATTCTTGGATTCATTTTGCCAATATTTTATTGAGTATTTTTGCATCAATGTTCATAAGGGATATTGGTCTGTAGTTTTCTTTTTTAGTTGTGTCTTTCTGTGGCTTGGGGATCAAGGTGATTGTGGCCTCGTATAAAGAGTTTGGTGATTAACTGTCTGTTTCTATTGTGTGAAACAATTTGAGGAGTAATGGCATTAGCTCTTCCTTGAATTTCTGGTGGAATTCTGCACTGAAAATATCTGGCCCTGGGCTTTTTTGGTTGGAAGGCATTTGATGACTGCTTCTGTTTCATTGGGCGTTATAGGTATATTTAAGTTGTTTGTTTGTTCATGATTTAATTTTGGTGATAGTTATCCAAAAATGTATTCATTTCCATTGAATTTTCAAATTTTGTTGAGTACAGGTTTTCAAATTATGACCTGAAAATTCTCTGGATTTCCTCAGTTTCTGATTTTGTTAATTTGCATGTTCTCTCTCTGCTTTTTTGGTTAGTTTGTCTAAAGGTTTGTCTATCTTGAGGATTTTCTCAAAAAAGTAATTCTTTGTTGCATTGGTATTTTTGTATTATTTTCCTGGATTCTACTTTATTGATTTCAGCCTTCAAATTGATTATTTCCTGGCATCTACTCCTCTGGGGTGAGTTTGCTTCTTTTTGTCCTAAGGCTTTCAGTTGTTCTGTTAATTCTCTACTGTGACTATCCTCTGTTTTCTTCATATGAGCACTTAGTGCAATAAAATTCCATCATAGCACTGCTTTCAAGTATCCCATAAGTTTGGGTATGTTGTGTCCTCATTCTTATTAAATTTTAGGAAGTCCTTAATTTCTTTCTTTCTTTCTTGACCCATTTATGACACAATTGCACAAGTGTTCAGTTTCCATGAGTTTGTAGGATTTCTGTAATCCTACAAATCCTAATCTGTGTGGTTGTTGAATTCCAACTTTAAAGCATGGTGGTCTCATAAGATACAGGGGCCTATTTCATTTTTTTTTATCTGTTGAGGCTTATTATGTTGCCTAGTATGTGGTCAAATTTAGAGAAGGTTCCATGTGTAACAGAGAAGAAGGTATATTCTTTTGTTTTTGGATGGAATGTTCTATAGATGTCTGTTAAACCCAGTTGAGACATAACTTCTGTTAGTGTTTTTGTTTTTGTTGAGTTTCTGATTGGTGGTCCTGTCTAGTGGTAAGAGTGGTGTGTTGAAGTCTCCCACTATTAGTGTGTGAGGTTTTATGTGAGCTTTGAGTTTTAGTAGTGTTTCTTTATGAAAGTGGGTACCTTTGTATTTGGGGCATAGATGTTCAGAATCAAGACTTCTTTTTTGTTGATGGATTTCTCCTGCGATGAATATGAAATGACCATCTTCATCTCTTTTGATTGATTTTGGTTTGAAGTCTAACTTGTTAGATATTAGGATGGCCATACCTGCTTGCTTCTTGGATCCATTTGATTGGAAGATCTTTTTCCAACCCTTTAACCTAAGGGAATGTCTGTCTTTGAAACTTAGATATGCTTCCTATATGCAGCAGAGGGATGGATTCTACCTTCATATCCATTCGGTTAGCCTGCATCTTTATATAGGAAAGTTAAGACCATTAATGTTGAGGGAAAGTCATGACCATTGATTGTTAATGCTTGTTTGATTTATATTTGTTGTTGGTGGTTGTATTGTGAATATATTTGCCCTGCTTTACCCTTGGGTTCTGGTGAAGTGGGATTATCTATTGTCTATGTCTTTATGTCTTTGTGAGCATAGTTAACTTCCTTGGGTTGGAGGATTTTTGTTTTTTTGGTTTTTTTTTTTCAGAACTTTCTGTAGGGCTGTATTTGTAGATATGTATTATGAAAATCTGGCATTGTCTTTAAATATCTTGCTTTTTCCATCTATAGTGATTGAGAGTTTTGCAGGGTATAGTAGCTTGGCTGGCATCCATGGACTCTTAGTACTTGTAGAACATCAACCCAGGACCTTCCGTCCTTGAGAGTTTCCATGGAGAATTCAGGTATAATTTTGATAGTTCTGCCTCTATGTGTTACCTGCCCTTTTTCCTCCACTGCCCTTAATATTTTTTCTTTATTCTGTATGAGTTGTGTTTTGATTATCATGTGTTGAGTGGTCTTTTTTCTTTGGTCCTGTCTATTTACTGTTTGGTATGTTTCTTGTACTTTCATGGGCATGTCCTTCTTCTGATTGGGAAAGTTTTCTTCAATGATTTTGTTTAATATATTTTCTGCACTTTTGAGCTGGGCTTCTTCACTCTCCTCTATGTCCATTATTCTTAGGTTTCTCCTTTTCATGGTGTCCCACATTTCCTGGATGTTTTGTGTTAAGGATTTGTTGGGTTTACGATTTTCTTTGGTCAATGAATCTATTTCCTCTAGTTTATCTTTAGTGTCTGAGATTCTCTCTTCCATCTCTTGTAATCTGTTGGTTATGCTTGTGTCTCTAGTTCCCAATGGTTTGCCCAGTTTTTCTATTTCCAGCATTCTTTCAGTTTGTGTTTTCTTTATTGTCTGTATTTCAGTTTTCAAGTCTTGAACTGATTCCTTCACCTGTTTAATTTTTTTTCATGGCTTTCTGTACTTTAAGAGATTTGTTCATTTTTTCCCATTTTTTTTGTTTGTTTTTCTTCCATTTCTTTAAGGGATTTTCTCACATTGTCTTTGAGGGCCTCTATCATTTTATGAAGATATTTTTTTTAATTCATTCTTTTTTGCTTTGTCTGCTTTGGGGTGTACAGGTCTAGTTGGTGTAGAGTCCCTAGATTCTGTTGGTGTCATGCTTGTCTTTCTATGTTTTCCTGTATTGCCATCTTCTCATCCCTTCTTCTAGTAGTATAGGCAGGGTCTCTCTCTATGGTACTTCCCAAATGGGTCAGAAGTTCGAAGTCTGTAGCTCTGACTGGTCCAAGCTCTCTAGGAAGTCTTTCCTCGGGCAGTGGCCTGGCAATGAGGTCAATGATCAGGCTCCATCAGAGGTCCTGTGAAGGGGGTCAAAGATTTAGCAGTCAGGGACTCAGGATGGCCCTCTAGGAGAGGCAAAGAATGGGGGCCAAAGACGCTGCAGGCAGAGACTCAGGATGGTCCCGTGGGCACCCCCTGCTCTTTTTGTTTGTTTATTTGGGTTTTGAGACAGGATTTCTCAATTTTAGCAAAGGTCATTTAAATAAAATGTCAAGTAATAGTATGTGAACAGTCACAAATAATTTAATAATAAACTATTTTACTTTGAAGCTGGGTTGTGGCACCTGCCTTTAATCCCTACACTCGGGAGGCAGAAACATGTGAGACTTTATTGACTCAACCTGATGCATCTGAGCTACAAACTTCACCCTATAACCAGTTTGAGACTGCTTTGCTTGAGACACCTCATGACTAGCTAGCTGTAATGGTGCACCTTCTTATTACAACCCCAGAGTTTCAAATAGAACTCCAGTCAAGCATTTTCTGCCACACAATGAATACCTACATATGTCACAGCCAGTTCTGTTGAGAAACTTAGTTGCTAAAAATTTTCTTCCTACAGGATCCCATGGAGCAATCATCATCCCATTTCAGCAGGAAGTAATCTTAAGATAACAACGCCTCCTCTCCCCACTCTTGGAATTTAGGAATAATATTCACCTTCATAGGGTTGGTTTTAGTTACTTGGGGTTGGGTATGGAAGGTGATATTTAGACTCAGTTATTTCTTTTAGACAGGAATAGGGTATGATTGGGAAAGGTATGGTCCAGAATGGATATAGGTAGATTAGCCTACCTTTTTGTGAATTATTTAGTGAGATATTAATATTACAGCTTACATTGTTATATATTCTTATCTGTGGTAACCTATATACTGGAAGAATTGTATATTATATTTTGTCATATTGTATGAAATCTTTCCATTTATGTTTTATGCACATTATTCTCGCCATATTCTATGTCTGTATACTTTGTGTGTTCAAGACATTTTGTATCTTGATACAATTTGGGATATTTATCTTGCTGCCCTTTAGAGCTACCTCTTGTCTAGACATTTCTACTCTACCTCTATTTTAGGAATTTACATATGCATAGTTATATTGTTTAGGTATGTATCTTTGCTTTACTCAAGGAAGTTTTAATCAGGATTTTTAGCTAAGTACCTGAGTATTACAGATTATCCTCACCCGTATTTCCTTTACCTATGAGATTAGTCAGACATAGATGCTTAATCTCCAATCACTTCATAGATCTGCAGAACACAGCATTTAAATGTTTTAATATTAGTACTCTGTTGACATGAGACACTGTTGCGCCTGACAGCACCATGCACTTTCCCAAAAGTATGTTGGACACTGTTGTTGCTCCTTCTGGAGTTCATCCTCGCTTTGGCTATGGCCTCTTGGGCAAGAAACTGCCCCTATCTTGACCACTGATCTGGACATGTGGTCCTATGTGATTGCAGGAGACAAACAGAAGACTGCTGAACCTTGCCAAGTCAGGGTAAGACAGCCTTTCTACATCCCTGCTTTTGTTGTGGTTTGTCAAGTACTCTCGGCCTTAGCCAAAACTGGCTGTACCAACATTGCTGTGAGACATTGGGTGACTGTCCAGGTAGCTTGCTGTTTCTGTCCCCACTGCATCTTTTGGAAGTTGCCCATCACACTTCCTGTCTACCCAAGTATCGCTATTTTCCTTCTCAGGTCTTGATGAGGTTGTTGATTAAACTATCACAACTATTATTCTCTCTTCCTAGGTAGATATATTAGATACTAGACTTAAGCTTTCCAGCTTAGAATAACTCTATTTTAAACTCCTTTATGCCTTCACCCTAGGACTAGATATGTAGGTCATTCTTGATTTTCCTTTTCTTAGAGCACACTTGTTTTGTATATAGTTTTGTATCAAGCTCAAATATTTTCTTTAGACTAAAAGGGGAATTGTAGTGAGATATTCACCTTATTGGTACCTGTGGCTTAGGCCACGCCCATTGGGGGTGGAGACAGGGCCGGATTTGACCTGGGGGAAAAGGCTGGGGAAGGGTCGGGGCCACTCTCTTAGTGGTGGACACTGGAAGGCTTAGGATCCGGTGGAACATGCTGCGTTCATCTGCCTATGTTGTGAGATATTTCTCCCTGAATAAACATCTATTCGGCCTAATTGTTTATCCTGATCCTTATTAAACTGCAATACAATTGCTGGTCTTAACTCACAGAAATAAACATCATGGTTCAGTTCATTTCTCCAGCATGACAAATAAGACTCAGATAACTGATTAAGAAAATGATATTAGTACTTACCTTTTGAGCATGGCAAGAATGATGAAGCAATCTGGGAACTAGCACATGCCCCAAATTCAATAAACTACATGAAATGAAATTCAATAAACTACATGAAATGGTTCACTTGTTTGGAAAGACAAGTATGCAAGAATTCACATGACAGCATGCGTGGGGATATGCCCATCACAGAAAATGAATCAGTAATTAACAAACTTCCTAAACAGAAAGTCCCAGGCCCAGACACACTTATAGTGAACATGACAGTACATCTAAGGAGGAGGCTTAGCTTTCTATAGCATATTCCAGAAGACAAAACAAAGAGGTTACCTCTTAACTCATTCTATTTAGTCAGCATGGCCCCCATACCAAATCCAGGCATAAATATAACCAACAAAACTAAGAATAAATAAAACTCTGAATAAAATAGTAGAGTTATCCAACAGTAAATAAGTATTATATGCAACAAACAAATGGAATTTATCAGTGTGAAAGCTGGTTCTACACTCATAAGCCAGTCAAGGTAATCTCCATTACTGTGGTGATTCTTCTATTTTCTAATTTAATTAACTAATTTATTATCATCAAAAACATTGGTTTTGGAAACTATCATTTCTTTCAAAGACTCTACCAATCTTTTACAAGCAATACTCTTGATTTTTATGTTCATTTTTTACTAAAATAAATTTACATTTCACACTTTAATCCCCCCTGACCATGTCATTCCTGTTCTCCTTTAAATCCATGACCATGGTTTTTAATGGTATCACATACAATTATGTATTTGTAAGTAAATCTATATTCCTAAATATAACCTTTTGAGTCTATATAATGCTACCTGTGTGTATGTTCTGGGCAGATGGCCATTGTTGCACTGGGCAACCAGGTGGTATGCCCTTTCCTGGGGAAGACAGCCTCTCCTAGCCCAGCATTACTCAGTTGACTAGAGTTCTTGATGTAGGATTGAAGCATGGGCTTTTCCCCATCTACCTTGGCATGTTCACTGGTGCCATCCTTGCTCAGCTCATGTCTAGGCAATGCTGGTGAGATTTACTTATAAGTGTAGGTTCTGACATTACTAAGAGACACAATCTTACAGCAAGATCCCTGACCCTCTGACTATTACAGTATTTCTGCCCTTTCTTCTTCAGTGTTCCTTGAGCCTTTGATGTGAGATATTTTGTAGATTCATCCATTGGCCCTGAGCTCAGCAACTCTGCATTTGATTGTTTGTGACTTTCCATGGTAGATTCCATTTCTTGCAAAGAGAAGTTTCCTTGATGAGGAAACCATATCTATGGTTTAGAGGACAAATGTTTATAGATAGTTGTCAGGGACAATATGCTCATTTAGTAAATTAGTGGTTGTAGATTTTCTTCCAATCACCATGTGTTCACTACCAATGAGTAGGTAACTAGGTTTGTAGTACACAACACTTTCTGTTTCTTTCTGGTTGGAAGGGACATGAGTCTGATAGCAGAGCTGTTGGTTACCAACAAAATACGCACACCATTGTTGGTTATTGATGTGATTCATGAGCATCATAGATAGAAAAGACTGTTGGATACTTGTCTTCTTTGGAGGCTTGTATGATACAAGAGATCTGATAGGGGATATAGGGAAAAGGTGAATCTTTACGGTGATGAATGTAAAAGAAGGAGAGAGGAAGCTAAATTAACAAGGATGTCTGAAAAGGCCAAAATTAATAATACTATTAATTATTTTCCTAAAATATAATGTGTGTCCATGCATGGAAACCTAGAGATGTTACTATGTGAAGCTATTAAAGTAAAACCTATATTTCTCAGGAGACCCCAAGATGACAGAGCCATAGGTCACCTGTCCAGGAAAGCTACTAACAGGGCATAGAATCCGCCCAAGAAAAAGTAGTATGTTGCTGTCAAACAAGCAAACAAGAGCAGGAAAACTGAAGAGACCATTGATATCAGGCATGCAAATGAAGTGTTTGGATTTGGCCCTCCTGGGTTTTCACTTACAGTAGCCTAGTATTTCCTCACTAAATCTATACTCTTTTCTCCTATTTGGAATGGGAATATAAATTCTATCACATGTATGTTGAAAGTTACAAATTGAGTTTTGCTTTTACATGAGCTTAAAATTAACAGATTGTCTTGAATCTGAAAAGGGAGTTTCCACTTTGAAATTGTGTAGAGACTAGGAAAAGCTATGGGGACTTCTGAACCTTGACTAAGTAAATTTTGCTTTTTGCTAGACCTATGAGACAACACAGGACATTATAATGGACTGTAGTGGCTTGAATAAACCCATAGGCTAATATATTAGAGTTTTGGACTACATGTGGTGGAATAGCTTGGAAAGGGTCAGGGGGTAAAACCATTTGGAAGAGAAGAGGTCACTGCAGGTAGATTTGAGATTTCAAAATCCCACAGACCATGGACAAGCCCCTATAGGGTGGGAGCGGAGCAACAGATATGCACAAGACTGTATTTCTAATGCAGTGTACAGGTGAAATTGGAAATATACTCTCAGGAATTTGGAGAATGGAGAAACCTTGAAACCTTAACTGGGGGGGGGTGATTGTTCTATCACCTCTTCTGACCACCCCTCCCCCACAATCTGAAGCCTTTGTGACTTGGAGTCAAGAGCTCTGTGATGCTTTCCTGGGCAAAGCTGCCCTCTCACAGACAGAACTCTCAGAGTTCAGTTGCCTGAGAGCAACAGTGCGATTCAGATGGAGAATTTTCTCTCTTTTCTGGAAAGCGTTTATACTTCATGGCTGACTCCCAGCTTCCCCACTTGGGCAATGGATATGATCTTAGCCTTTATGTGTGGACTGGGGATCTTCCACCTCATATTACCCCTCCTCCCTCTTAACTCATCTTCACCTCTTCCTGCAGAAAACAACACTGCCAAAAAGGTAAGAATGCCTTAGTCCCAAACCAAAAAAGAGAGTTCCAACTGTATCTCTTTTCCTAGGCTTCACTTTCCAAACCAAATAGGGAGGTGGCTGACAGGGGATCTCAGAAAAACCCCATCCTTCAAGAACTGGCAGGTAGGGCAGAGGGGAGAGTGGCCTACAAAATGTCTGCTCGCACACCATCCATACCTGAGAGAAGCCCTGTGAGTATGTGGCTAGGGATGCTGTTACTGGGATTGTCAGGGAGCTCTATGAAAAGAAAGGTTCTGAGCACTGGTTCCTATGTCCCCCTATAACATGCAAGCTTAGAGGGTCAATGGATCTGACAGGAAGGGGCAGTGACCTCCAGGACATGAGTGGCCTCTTGACAGCTTGTATTTCACAGTGAGCCTTTGGATCCTAAGCAGAACACTGACCAATGACACACATGGTGGCTCTCTCAGAGGGAGTCCCATTTGTGTTTCCAAAGAGGAAAAGAACACATATTCATCCACATTTTGGAAAAGACAATGGAACTACATGTGTTATCTCTCTTTCAGGTGAAGAGGGCCCACAGCAAGGTCAGGATGAAAATCAGGACTGTGAAAGGTAGGCTAATTCTTTCCCCTGGAGAAGTGACTTCATCCCTTCTGTCCCTGAGTAATAACTCCAAGACAGTTGCAGAACCACAGAGGAGGCAGCTCCAAGGAAAGAACCCAGAATTGAAGACACTTGCCCAGTTCTGTGCACAGAAGGAAGCCTTGGATGGCCAGGATTGGGTGATGCCTGGGGAGGGGAAGTGTGGTGGGAAGTGGCAGCCTGCTGCCAAGATCCTGGGGCAAATTCACTGATAAACGTCTCTGAGACATTTTCCTCTTTCACAACACTGGTCCTTCCCTCCACTCCACAGGAAGTTAAGAAGTCCATGGACATGCTTAGAAGTGGAAGAACCTGGTCCATGCATTGTCCTGACTCACATGTGCCTTGCTCTCCAGGCATTGGTGCATGGGGCCTTCCTAACAGATGCCTGATCTCCTGTTTCACTTTTCTACTGAAGGGAGATTTCATTCAGTCTGTGGTAAGAAAGCAGGTCCGTCCTTACCCCACCATAACTCAGTCTCCATTTCCAGCTTACAGAGGCAGCAGGAAGAAACCAAAGGAGGACAAGGTACTGGTTCCACTTCTGCGAAGGTGAGCCCTCCCCATTCTTTCTGGCCCCTCACTCCTTCTCTGTTATGTGATCACCACTACACAGAGTATAAGGTGAAGAAGGGAATAGGGACCTCTGCATGGTTGGGATCTGAGTCCAGTACTTGAGTTTAGGATAACAGGGTCTTGTACAAATCAGTGTGTAGAACAGTGGTTTGATGAGCTGTGAGGGTCCTTCTCTACTCAGCTTGCCCATCCTTTTGGCTCATGCTCCTGGCTATAATTACATTTCCTTCTCCTGCAGAATGCTAAGGAGGCTTGTCAGTACCATCAGCTTTTGTCAGCACTTAAGACAAGATTACTCAGCTGAAGAGTCCAACCCAGAAGCTTCGAGAGCACACCAGCCACCTATGCAGCCCAAAGAGGAGTCTGTGGCCACCAATTTGTTCCTAGAGGCTTCCTCTGCTCCTCTGAAGGAACACCTGCTGCCCAAAGGTTCTAAAATCTTGTCACCTGTCCTGCTGAATGGCCCAGCTTCTATTGAGTCACAGTTGCCTGGGAGTGCCACTCAGCCTCCAGAGACTTTGACTCCTGGAAGATTCTGTTCACCCCCATTGGCACCATCCCACCCATCTCATCCTCCTGATGCTGTGGCATATCCTCCATCGATGCCACATCCCAGGATGGCGGGTCTTCAGTGTGACCCCAAAGCACTAGGGACCCCACAGGGCACACCTCTGCCAGATTTGCCTTCACAAATGCCAATCACAGCAGGCGTCAACTACCCGCAAAAGTCAAACCAAACCACAACAGACATCAACCACATGAGGAAGCCTAGCATGTCCATCCCAGGCATTGACAAATCATGCAGGCCTACCCAAACTACTTCAGGGCTTGATGATGCAACCGAGAATTCTCCAACAAGACTAGACCTCAACAACACATATAGACCTACCTATACCTGCCTTACCTCATGTAAGCCTACCTCAAATATTCCAGGCCATGAGTGCTCAATCAGGCCTATTTGCACAAGTCCTGGCCTTTACCACTACAGTAGGCATACCTCCACCACCCCTGAGCTTAACACCTCAAAAAGGCCTAACTCTACAATGCAAGGTCTCAAGAACTCTAGTATCCCTGCCATAAATTCTCCAGGACTTGAATATTCAAGCAGGGTTACTTCTACAGCTGACAGACTTGACAACTCAAGCAGTCCTCACTCTAGAAGTCCTGGCCTTAATAACTCCAAAGAGCCACCATCATCCACTATACAATTTAACTACTCAAATACCCCTACATCACCTACCCCAGGCCTTGCCAACTCAAACAGGCCTGAGTCAGGCTCTTCCTTGTCCAACATATCTACCAAACTCCAGAGCCAATCCATCCATACACATAATGATTCATCACAAGAACATCTATCTATCAGCCTGGAAGAGACCTCATTCTGGAAAGGCCCTACATACAGGCATATAGAGGCTGGGGAGCCAACATTTATCAATCCTGTTGTACAGGAGATGCTTGAATTCCAGATTAGTAAGAGGGTGCATTTCAAAATATGGAAGGATAACGGAAAGAAAACAAATGATGATGTCTTGGGCTGCATGGGTGGTATGCTGGAGTCCTGGAGCAGCAAGCAGACCATCACCACCTCACGCACATTCTGCAGTAGAAATTGCCAATCTGAACAGCTGGCAGGAAATCATCAATTCTATTACCAAAATGTATCTGGAAACCATGTCCAGATGACATGTAGCCAGTTTTTCTGGGGCCTCCCCTTCCTCCACAGTGAGTCCCTTGTGACTACAGTCAATATGGTACAGTCTCCACTAGATACCCCCTCCATCTTCTTTAATGGACTCATCCCTTATTCCACAATACAAAGTAAGTCTGCCGTACCTGAACAGCTTATTTCTCCAAAACCCTTGCTACATCAGTTAATCCAATCTCATCCTGTAATTCCAAAGATGTCTGACTCCCAATCACCAGTGGCTGGAATCCTAACCCAGGCCTGTGACTCAACCTCTGTCCCAAAGCCACAATGCCATCCACCTCCAGTTATGAATAATGGGGCTTCTTACTCTAATGCTTCAAGATACCACCTTAGTGTCCCACCTGCTATCAAAGATCTAGAGAAACACCTCTTGACGAAATATCAACAATGTATGAATAATCTACCAGACAGGGTTAAAAAGTCACACGAAGCATTTCTTGAACTCATTTCAAAGCATTGTGTCCCCCAGGTCCAGAGGTCTCCCTTCCACCTCCCAGGGGATATCCTTGACCCTGAGCTGAAGGAGCACCTAGAACAACACTTAAAAAAGCGATTCTATCAACTCCATGGCCAATGGCCCCACAGGGTACATCTACCGCTGGACCTGATGAATTATCAGGGAGAACCCCCTGGAACGGGTCATTCTGAGGTGATTCATGGGACTGTTGGTGCCTCACCAGTTTCAGATGAAACGAATCAATATCCACAGAGTGTCTCACCAACCTTTCCAGAGATAGGCCAGTCCCCAACGGAACCATGCAAGGACCTGATCAACTGTCCTGCAACAACACTGAAAGATCTGGGTAGGAGCCCAGAAGGTTCCCTGGGCAAAGATCTAGAGATTATCTCCAATGCAGAGGTGGAAACCAGCTACCTGAGACACCCAGAAAGTGACCCACCAAGAGTTTCAGCAGAGGAACAAAGAAAGGAGCTTCTAGAAGGCTCACTGCAAATCCACTCAAGCAGTAAGTGGAATCATACAGACAACAGTAAGATGCCCCTGGAGAAAACATCCTGTCATGATTTGGCCCCTTGCAAGAACAATTCTAATGGGCCTTCATTCCTAGATCCTGGCACACTGAAAGTTCTGGATGTACATCTGACCATACGCCTGGCAAGGCACAGATGGAGCCTGCTCCTCAGAGGCCTCAAGATCATACAGGGTTTTAACAGGAACAAGGCTGCATCTTTGCCTTTGTCTCAGTCCTCTAATTTATGTTTGTCCTTTGGGGACTCTAGAGATGATTCCATTCCCCCAAAAGCCAGTGTCCAGGATGAACCTTTTCAACCAGCCCAGGAAGGGGAAGTTCTGAATGGGGATTCTACTGTGGAATCCACAAAGCACCCTCCTGCTGAGATCCAGCTTGAATTCCCAAGAGCTACTCTACAAAGTGACAACTCTGGGCCCTCTGAGACCTGTGCAACTATCCACGAGGATAGTATGACTTCAGGGTCCACCCCACATAGTCTCAAAGGCAGAGCCTGGCACTGTAATCATGTTCTTAAATCACAGAAAAGCAACGGTGAGTCAACTCCGGGACAAGTCAAAATTATGCATCAGTCATTGGAGAGTAAGCAAGTGCCATTAGGAGGTATACACCAAGGGGTGTCAGTTAGGAACATCAGCACGACATCACAAATACCCTGCAGCATGAATACTAGGGAGCTAGAGGAGGTAGAAGATAAAGAGCCCTGTGACAGGGCACTCACTATGACAGCTCAAGAGGTGGCTAACTCTCCAACGAACAATAGACATCTAAGGGATTTTAAATCTCTGAAGACCACTGAAAGTCTATCTGACTCTATAACAACAGATCAGTCTCCAGAAAACCCAGGCCTGAGCACCTGTCACATTTCGGCACCAGATGTGGTCCTGCAGGACTGTGCCACTACGACTTTATCCCATGACTGTGCACCTCAGGTTGTGCTAGCTGCTGACACCCTGGCATCCAGGGCCTCCCAGTCCACCCACAATAATGTGTCCACTACAAAAAGTCAAGCTTACAGCTCAGGCACCCTTTCCCGTCAAGGGAAGGGACTGTCCCCATGCCTTCTCTATCCAAGGAACCGTGTACCAAGCACATCTTTGGTACAAATAACAAAAAAGAGGAGTATAGAAATCCCAGGCAAAACCTAGATCATTCAGCAACAAGGCCTGTCCAAGTCTACAAGTCACAGAGTCAGGAAAAGAAGTTGGTGGACAAGATCAAAAACTTTGTATTGTCAATTTGTAACCCCAAAGGGAAAGTTATGGAGAACCTAAGGCAAAAAGTAAGGGCCTTATCATTCCCAACTCAAAACCAAGGGGCAGTTGTGAATAGATTTGTGCTACAGCAGGTCCCTGAAGCACAGGAACACAAGAATCTGAGGGTTCACCGTGTGTGTGCCTCCTCAATAAATTATCAGGAAGCACCCAAAGCTTCAGGGAGTGGGTATATCTGCTGGCATAAGATTCCTACTGTGGACTCAAAGATAACACAAGGAAATACTAGCTGTGTTCAACAATCTAGCCCCAAGGTAATCATCCAGCCTTACACAGACAAACGGATACTCTATGGTACCAACGGCACCCAGATGTTGAGAAAACATGTGTCCCAAGCTGCCATGTATCATCACATGGGACAGGCACCACGGGTCCCAGTAACCCCAGTTCATTGTCCCAGACACTGCAGCTGTAGAAATGCACTTTATGGAAAAGAAAATGCTTTTCCTTTTTTGAGGCAATTAAACATTTAAGCATTACTTCCTGGGTATGTGTTTTATCTGGGTGTCTTTTCTGCAGTGCCTGACCACAGGTAAATGTAAGCATTTGCTCCACCTTAGTTCTGATTCTGGAGGGGATAGGCTCGACAAACAAGACTCATTGGCCATTGAATGTCACAACTAGTTTCATCATTGATGCTGTGGTTAATTATACTGTAATTATGTAAACAGACATCCAGCTTGTATTAGGGGTAGGGGCTGACAACCCTACAAGACAAAAAAAGAAGTTGTGGAGTTGGTGTATGATTTCTATGTCAACACTATAAGACCCAAATATGCCTTTAGGATTGAGGAAGTAATAAGTCAAACCTGACAGACCCTAACCTTAGTGCTACCACCCATGTTTTTCTCCTGATTTTCTCTAATATGACATTTGTATAGCTATGTACAGAGGCTCCAGAAAGCCAGGGCAATGTCACAGTGTAGGCACAGTTACAACAGTTCAAAGAAGATTCATAACCTGTGTATATCATGCCAAGAAATAAGTGACATAGGGGCCCTAAGTACCCCTGCTCACCTCGATGGAGGCTGCCAACCACATGAGTTACCCAGGTGTCACCCATCTTATTCTAGATTTCAGTACCACCCTGTACTATGTCAACCTTCACACCAGAATGGTGGCCATAGTGAAACTGAAAACTTTCATGAGGATGGCAGCTCAGAGTGGTAGCTGAGGTTCTCATGTCTGCTTATTTTGACTTCCTTCAGGTCCAATATAAATGCAGTTCCCATCTGATTTCATCATTAGTCTAAGGAGTGAGTAGAAAATAAAAAGAGTCAAGGCAAGAGGTCTCACAACATGAGGATGTCCTAAAAGTTTCCATGCATGAGAAGCTCCTGCCCTCCATGTGTTGATTGTAGACCCAATGCCCTGAGTCACTAAACGTGGCCTCACCTCAGGCTCCTCAACCTGGAGTGGAGGAGCCCTTTAGCTTTAAACAATTTGAAAAAAATCCAAGGAAGATTAGCTTAATAGCAGCAGGTTTAGTAATCCCCATTCTCTTACCTGCTCATTTCTAGAGACTACCTAGTGGAAAGACCAGAAATTAAGGATTCACAATGTATTTCACCACCTGGTGGTTGTTGTACTCTCATGCTGGGCCATCATGACTGCCAAGAGATAAGAGGATACATGAAAACTATTGAAGTCATTCTAGTCCTGCAGTCCCTGGATACTCATGAGACCAGAACAGGCCATCTCACACGTTTGCCTCACACAGTGGAAAGGGTTTGCCTAAAATGCAGTTGCCCTTTAATTGTCCTTTCCTGGGCCTCACACATCATCTTCCCCAGGTTTCCTTGCCCCAGTCTGGATTCTCCTAGTAAACAGATGTGGGTAGCTGCATACAAGAGCTGCCATTTCCCTGTATACAGTGCAATGCTCCTCACTGAAGCCCACCAGTATACAGATTCAGCAGTGTGACTTATTCCGTGGTAGAAGATTTTGTTCCACAAGGTACAATCAAGGTAAAAAATATGGACATGGGCCTATTCCAGAACACTTCCCTAGAGTGTATAGGAGACACTCAGCAGTTTTTAGGAGTGAATATGGAACACATGATTATTCTGAGCCAGCCCTGTATCAAGGACCACATCCTCTACAGTAATCCCAGAAACCAGAGTAAAACCAGAACCCTAATGATTGTACTACTGGTTCCTGTAAGGAAACAAGAGCGACATTTGGGTTCATTAAGACTTGGGAGTGATTTCTGGTTTCCTTAGGGTGCAAGTACTAGATACAGTGTTACCAAAAGATCTGGCAATATCAATAGGGCTGCCAAGTCAGGTATAATGGATATGCTATGGGTATAGACAGAGACTTTTACAGTAATGTTCACTAATAGATTCTCAAAGAGATCTCCACAGAATCCCTGTATACATGCACACTGAGAAACATCCCAGAATTCCACATACTACTTTCAGAGATATTCATGGATTAAAGCATAAGAGCTGCAAGGATCTCCACAGGGACTTCCACAGGGAACCTCACAGATGCTACAGGGTCGTTAACAGTAATCAACAGAAAGAGATTCTCAAAATTCTTCCCAGAGATCCAAGCAGACACTTTCACAGTATTCCCCAACACAGAACTATCACATCTTTCTAGTACCCGACATTCTAGAGTTCCAGAGATCATCATAAATCCACCCACACATGCACACAGGGTCAATGACATTTGAAGAAACCCACCTACTAGGAGACAGTAGGGAGCAATAAGATCTGTACATGCCTTGGGAGATAACTTCATGGATACATTACCTTCCTTCTAGGAAGATTGTCTCTGACATCTGCATTGTGCAGTAATTATGGTCCAGGGGCAAAAAAATGCTATATTTGTTTTTAATCGTTTTTAAAATAGAAAAGTGGGAAGTGTTTGAGAAGGATTATTTTTTTTTTTAAATTGGTGAACTTGGAGTGCTCAGAGGAACTTTGAAATGTAAGCATGTAACTACATCTCTTTTCACTCAACACAAAAATAGTATAGGAAAGCACATTACAAGCCATAATGTGGCAAAGTACATTTCAAGATTATAAGGTTTTCAGAGTTAATAGTGAATGAATGAAGAGACAGCACTTCTATTTGTGTGGAGTATGACAGAACTCTAAGGAAAGAACCTGAAAAAATGTTCAGAAACAATAGAGATGAAGTGAAAGATATAAGAAACATGTGATAAAGCTCTAATTAGCATCCTAAGAGATTTATGTTGTGTTCTACACAGAAACATTTGCTGGGCACTTGAATAACAAGTAGGTAAAGTTAGATGGACACTCCTAGTTACAGTTAGAAAGTTTTCACAAGGTACATGAGTAACTATCTCAAGAAATTACAAAGAACTTTTTATGTGGCTGTTTCTTCAAACAATAACTAACACACCAGGTATCAATTAAAATTTTAATTTCTAGTAATTCCATCTCTACAACTACACCATAGTGCATAGGACAAATGCCATTAACTGTAACTTACAGATGAGGTTATTGTAGTTGTTAAAAGCTAACTTCTCTGCAGGAGTTATATAGCTACTGGAGAAGTAGAAGAAATCTGAATCTTCAGTCTCCAGAGCTTGAAGTTACACCAGCAGCACTACACATCCTCATCAAATCTACATAAGGGTCCAGGGCTAGTTAAATTTTACACATGAGAAAACAATCTCAGGTGAACCCGAATTCTATACACCAGATATTTTCATTATTTTTAAGACAAAGTGTTGGCCCTGAATGTTCACAACATATGAATGTTTTGATTTTTTGTCTTCCTAAGAAGTAGAAAAACAAGATCTACTTAATTTTGCTGATTTTTAAAGGTTTTATCTTGCACTGACTTGTGTATAAAAGAAAAACTACCAAGATGCATTCATCTTTTTCATTCCTGATGTGTTGATATGTATAGAAACCTGATTGAAAGTCTGAATTGTTACTTTCAACACAGTAAAACTCTTTTGAATGAAGGTCAATTGTGACCCCAGCCCTGACAACAATATTCATATTTGCACGTAATGTTATATTTCCCTGTCCTATATTTTGACACTTACTTTTTAGACCTAAACATTTTTCCTATGTGTTCTCATAGTATAATATTTCTTTAGTTATTGTTTGTGTGTGAAGTGTATAGAAATAGATGTTCTTTCATGTGTCTCTATTTGAAAGCTAAGTGAGAACCACAATCACTCTAAAGCTCAATACAGTGTCTGGGTAAAGGAATTGTGGAGTGTGTCCAGCAGCCAGAAACCCCTATAAGCCTTCAGATTGGACAGCATATTGCACTCTGGTCCGAGGGTATCCTCAGACTCAGAAAATCTATTGATTCCATGCCAGAGATGTGGAACTTGACTTGTCAAATCAAACTATTCAGTTAGATGATGAGAAACTAGAAAGCATTTTGGTTTAATCATAAAGGCTTTTTGGATAATTTAAGCAATCATCTCAAGACATGGCAGTGTTTTCAATATTAATGAATCCACATTATATAGCTGTGACCAACCATCTGCATTTGAAAGGAGCTTTCCTGCTCATCTAAGTTCAGCTAAGGAAGTAGATGTCACATTCCTGTTGTTCAAACCAGGAATTCACCTGAAGCCCTCATCTCTGCAGATAATAAGCCTAGATCTGGTGTTTCTAGTAATTAATATACTTGCTTTTTATTTTACCTCACCAATAACAACAAGTAAAAATGCTGTAGCAACAGTAGATGCCTTAAGATTTCTTTGAGCCAGGGAAAAGTACATCTTGTCATCAGAGTTGCTTACCTTAGATTTTAGCATTTTGGCCTGGAGTCATGTTAGTCAGACCCTTGTCACTGGCTCATTGTAAACATCAAGTGTTTGAGATTTTTGATTGTCTTGCTAGGTTTCATAATGTCAGCCTAGAACAGTAAACCAAAATTTTCATTTGTTAAATTCAAATGAGAATTCTACACAAAAAATAACCAAAAATCATAAATATGTCAGGGTTCTCTTAACAAAAGTAAATTATAAGTAGATTTGATTTAACCAATATTGATAAAATAATAATAATCATAATAATAATGCAAAGTAGAAGAAATAAGGATGGAGTTGAGGAGAAACTGTTGAGTTTGAAAGCCCATAGGACCAGCACCTCATTTCTATCCTCTCTCTGTGTCTTCAGCATACTATAAACTTCACAAATGCTTAATGTCAGCCACCAATTGTGATTGATTGAAGGTATTACATATATTTATATGAGTGTATAAAACCATTTGTTGCCTTAGCTTCTCATTGTAAGGATATGTTGACCCATCAATTAATTTGAGTTCATTTATTGCTATCTTTAAGAAAAAGAACGGAATGTATATGTGCTCAAATGAATTTAATAATTAAACTTTATTAGATCCTAGTGTATTCCTAAGTATGCCTAATTGCAGACAAAAATATAATTTAGCCTTCTATATTCAGAGGGAGAGAAAATACCGTTAATGTTTTAGATTTAGAGCCCCATATAGATTTTTTGAAATCTGAATGGGAAATAAGAGCCCTCAAGTGACAATTGAGCAATAATAATGAAGCACACATTCCTCATGATCCAACCCATGTTCTCTTCTCTGGCTGACTGTTAGCAATGTCATACACTTCTATAACTTATATTCATTTTGGAATTTGTAAGGTGTTCCGTGGGCATTGAACTCTAGCTATGAACGTAGAAATGAATTCCCAGTCCTAACAAACTCATATTTGTGAAATTTCTGTCACATTGTTTTGTAAGACATTTGATTCCATAATTTCATGACAAAAACTTACAATGAATTGTTATTTTGAGACTGTTAAATCCAAACTCTCCCTTCATAAGTCAAGATTACCCACATCTCACTCTCAGCTGACTCATGTATTTTATATATTCTGGTATCATTTGTCATATACTTCTATATATATATAGAAAGAAGTTGAGATCATTGTAATGTTTAGTATTTATGTGTATGAAACACCCTTCCCCACCTGTTTTTTTTTTTTCTTTTCCAGACCTGGTTTCTCTGCATTCCTGGCTCTCCAAGAATTCAAGCTATAGACAGACTGGCCTCAAACTCGGGTATCTACAGGCTTCTGTCTCCTGAGTGCTGAGAGCAAAGGCATGAGCCACGACCATCCAGAGAAATTTCCACTATTTAAACATTAAAATTATTTTAAAAATACTATCTAAGATATTATCTAGAATTAGAAATTAATTCCCAAGTTAGATTACTGAGCCAGTTGTTATATAGAGCATCTCCTTAGCAATAGTTATAATTGCATAAGAGTAATAGAATGCAGATTAAATAATAGCATTATCCTATATCCAAATCAGCAAGGGAGTCCAGCAATCCAAAGGGCAGGTCTGATTGACGAGTCCACCCCTCAGATAGAGTTAACAATTAAAGGGAAATCCAAGGACATATTTCTATTGCTGCTAAAATCTGAGACAAACAGCATTATCTCACAAGGAATTCTCAAAGAAGCCCCTGGCACCCTGTTCCTGAATACACCATTCTGGATGATTGTGTGGTCAAAACTATCGTACATCTAGAACTTGATATCTCTGAATAGGACTGTGACCCTCAGCCTGGGTTTCAGAGCCCTTCCTCAAGTGAGGGTACTGAACAAAAATGCCATGTGGGTAGCCAAAGGAGTTTTCTTCATTTCACTTTTCACTCAAAAAGTATCTCAGCTCTATTGCTGTGGAGATATTTCAAACGTCATTTTCCAGAGCTCTACAAAAAGAGTGAAAGATACCTTATTATTCTCATTGTATAGGTGTTGAAATCACAACTTCAAAATATCAAATTATTTGACAAAAACCCCCCTGAATGGAAAAAAATGTAAAACAGGCAGAAAAATTCATATGAACCAAAGCTAAGAGACTTTCTTGAACAGAGTTCTAGAATGTCATTAATCCAAATTTATATCCTTAATTACCAAAATGTGATAGTACTAAAGATAATAATTTTAAACACCAACTTTTGTGTTAAGAATGTATACTTCCTGTTGTACAGGTTAAAACATGAAAGCGTGACATGGGTTTCATGATTTCAGATTGAAAACATTAAAATAGATAAATGAAATTCATTATAGGGCTATAGATATAGCTAAGAAGGTGAACTATAAAAGTACTGGGTTTGATCACCAACATTGCATGAAACTGAATATTTAGCTGTTTTGATTATTGTCCTATACTATAGGAGGTTCCATGACTGAAGCAGCTTATAGAAGAACGCATTTAATTGTGGATTTGATGGCAGTTTCAGAGCATAAGTTCATAACCATCATAGTGGTAAGCAAACAGGAAAGGTGCTGGAGAAGTACCTAAGAGTGCACATCTGAGCAAAAATTATAGGAAACCTGTGTGTGTGTGTGTGTGTGTGTGTGTGTGTGTGTGTGTGTGTGTAAAAAGATGAGAGAGAGAGAAGAGAGAGAGAGAGAGAGAGAGAGAGAGAGAGAGAGAGAGAGAGAGGAGAGAGAGAGAGAGAGACTGAGGCTGGCTTCACCATTTGGAACCTCAAGTCCCAGTGTTACATCTCCTCTAACAAAGCCACAAATCCTAATCCTTATAAACAGTTCCACTAACTTGGGAGCAAGCATTCATACATATGGCCATATTGGAGTCATTCTCATTCAATCCTAGAACTTAAAGGTGGGTCAAGGAGGGTCAGAAATTAGAGCCTATTCTCAGATACAGGTTTAGTCCAACTCACCCATTTGAAAAGAAGAGAGAGGAAGGAGAGAAATGAAGAGGGAGTAGGGAGTGAGGGAAAGAGGTCGGGAGAGAGGAAAGAGGAAAGAATGAGGGAAGAGAGAAGGAAATAATATCTTGTCCTTCCTATTCATACCCTGTCTCTGCAAAATTTCCATCCCACCTTCTCCCATTCACTCTCTTCTCTCTCTTATCTCTCTCTCTCTTTTCTCTCTCTTCTTTTCTCTCTCTCTCTTCTCTCTCTCCTCTCTTTCTCTCTCTCTTACACAGACACATTATTAAAAGTGATTGAAAGTACTAACTTTTGCGTAGGTTACCTTGTTATCCTATGTGTAGCATTTCAGTAAAGAATGCGAAAATTCATAGGATGACTTCAACATTTCCTTCTCTTTGTAAGGGACAGAAAATGCTTTCTTTTTAGAGTGCTGGTATGGATGTTGTAGCATGGGAGGGAGTGAGGAACATAACCTTGATCTATCTTGGTCCTGTAGCAAGCAAGGTATCCTCCTTAAAGGAGAATAGCTTCAGGAAATACAGACATGGAACAGGGAGAGTGTAAGGGGATGGGATACTACACACCAGAGTCATTTAGATCTACTGAATCAATCCTGTTCATCAATGGGTGACAGAACAATCAGATTGCACTGACATCCAGTATTTTGCTTTTTAAAAGCCTAGTGACAGAGTAATACTTCATAGGTGTCAGTGAGATAAGTACTACTGCAAGACAACTTTCCAAACCAAAAAAAGAGGCTGTTATTTAAGAACTCAAAGATAAATACCAAATAATATGCATGCTTATAAAGTATTATTTAATAAAATCTTTAGTGTGCAGAATGACATTTATCCAAATAGAACATCAAGTACAACCCATTCTTCTGCATTAAACTTATGGCAAACTTCTATCCTAGGAAATTCTTATTTGTCATTTTCCTTCATGGATATTGTTTATAAGCAAAAATTCAGTTTGTTGTTCAATCATAGCTGTTCCTGTGTCTGTGGTTCTCAATATCCCCTGCAATTGCCACAGTGATTACATGAATTGATCATCAACTGTGTCACTAGACATGCATTTTTGTAATAATCTCATCTCAAATGTTGTATCATTGCCAAAAATAGTTCTTTTGTCACATAATAATCAAACCACTAAACATAGAGAATGAAAAAAGAATTTTAAGAGCTTCAAAGGTTAAAGGTCAAGTAACATATAAAGGCAGACCTATCAGAATTTCACTTGACTTCTCACTAGGAACAATGAAAGCCAGAATGTCCAGAACAGACATTTTGCAAACATTAGAGACCATGGATGTGAACCCAGACTACTCTACCTAGCAAAGATTTCAATCAACAGAGATGGAGAAAACAAGATATTTCATGATAATTTTAACAAATATACAAATTTAAATCATATCCATCTACATATTATGCTCTACAGAAAGTACTAGAAAGAAAACTCCAACCCATGGAACTCAGTTAAATCCACAAAAACACAGGAAATGTGTATCTCACAAGAACGAAACCCAAAGAAGAGAAACATACACACTACCACTATCATCAAAACCAAAAGTTAACAGGAATTAACAACCACTAGTCAATAACATCTCCTAATATCAACTGAATCATTTTGCCAATAGAAACAACATAGGCTAACAGAATGAATATGAAAATAGGAGCTGTCCTGAGGCATCCAATAATCATATAATACAATTTCAAAGACAAACATTATCCCAGAGTAACGGTTTAGGAAAAGATTTTCTAATGAATGGACCTACGAAACTAGTTGGTATAGCTATTCTAATAGCTTACAAAATAGACTTCAAACTAAAATTAGACAAAAGAGATGGAGAAAGACATTTCATATTTATCAAATGAATAATCCATCAAGATAAGGTGTCAATTCTGAACATCCATTACCCTAATACATGGCTACACACAATATTAAAAGAAGCATTAAAAAAGCTGAAATCACACATCAAAACCCAAACATTAATAGTAGGCAACTTCAACTCCCCACTCTCACCAATAGACAGGTCAGTTAGACAGAAACTTAACAGAAGAACAGGGGAAAAACAGATGTTATGACTCAAATTGACTTAATATACATCTACAGGATATTTGACACAACCACAAAACTAGATGCCTTCTTCTCAGCACCTCACGGAACCTTGTCTAAAACGACCACATACTCAATAATAAACCAAATATCAATAGAAGCAAAAAAAATAAAATAAACTGGAATAACCCCTTGTATTTCATCAGAATACCATGGATTAAAGTTCAAAAGCGACCCAAACTACAGAAACTTACAAACTTGAGGAAACTGAACAGTTCTCAACTGAATCTCCACTGGGTCAAACATAAGAAAACATAAGAAAGAAATTAAAGAATTCCTAGTACTTAATGAAAATGAATCCACACACACCCACACTTGTGGACACCATGAGTCCTAGGTGCCCAAATCAAGAATTTGGTGAAATCACACACTAGCATCTTAACAGGACACCTGAAAACTCTAGAACAAAAAGAAGCAAATTCACACAGGAGAAATAAATGGCAGGAAATAATCAAACTCTTGGTTGAAATCAATAAAATTGAAACAACGAGAACAATACAAGGAATCAGTGAAACAAGATTAATGGCAATAAAATAGTATCCTAATTTTGGTTTTTCTTCTGTACCATATCAGGTGGTTCTTCTGACATGAAACAGAGGTTTTGGGTTTTCTTATAATAAGCATGCTTGGGTTTAGAGAAGAAGAGAGCCATGCTAAAACTGCAATGCCAGTTGAACTCGGACTACAAAAAGGCTATTTGCATTATATATCTGTAGAGAACAGCAGAGACAAACATTTGGGAAGATGCATGAAATTTTATTCTGCTAGAAATGTGATAAAGTAGTAGGTCAATTACTCTCAGTATTGGGACATTTTCTCAGATGATCCCTCCTTTTTTCTTCAGATGTCTCATTTGTTCAGTGGTCTTCTGATTCCCTAGTGAGAATTATTCATTTTCCTACCCCCCCAAAAAAAAACAACAACAACAACAAAAACCTGTCCCAAACCCAACATTGAGAAGGTTCCCTTTTGGCAAGTTATAGCTGATGAAGTGAAAATCATTTATTAATTTTACAAGTTAGTTTAGATTGAACAGTTATTCTATTTGATGAACCTCTCCTAATAAGCAGACCTCTTGTGGTCTCTTCTGAAATTTTTGTTTAATATTCTTTTTTGTATATTTACATTTTTATTCAACCTTAAAGTTTCTGTACGTGTCAGTTTCTTATAAAATATATGCTTTACAAATGTTTCTTTTGTTTCTTTTGATCACCCAGTTCCTTTTTATTTTCTTAATTTATTTGATTTAACATATCGATGCTAGTTCTCTCTCCCTCTTTTTCTCCCTCCCAAAGTCTTTCCCTCTCTACTACCCTCCATTACCCCCCTACCACACTCTCCTCCCTGTCCCACCACTCCATATGTATGATGCTTCTTTCCAGGAGGGGTCATATATATCTGTCAAGTCATCTGGAGTAGGGACTAGGCCTTGCCTCCTGCCTCCACGGGGAATGTGCTCCCAAAGTCCTTTTGTGCACCAGGAGTACATCCTGGTTCCACTGTCCGAGGCCATTAGACTGCCCAAGCCTTCTAACTGAGACCCATGCTCATGGGCTCTGAGTCTGTCCAATACTGGATTCTCAGCTATCAGTCTGGGGGCCCATTATCTCCTCCTTGTTCAGGTCAGCTGTTTATATATGTTTCTGTAGCCTGGTCTTGTCCTCCTTCTCTATATCTTGATTCCAATTTGGCTCAGTGTTTAGTTGTGGGTGTCTGCTTCTGTTTCCATCAGCTATTAGATGAGGGCTCTATGATGGTGGATAAGTTGGTCCTTAATCTCATTATCAGGGAAGGGCATTTATGGTAGCCTTTCCACTGTTGTTCAAATTGTTAGTTGGGGTCAGTCTTGTATGTCTCTGCACATTTCTCTAGATTCAGTTTTCTCTTCAAACCTATAATGGCTCCCTCTTTTATGGTCTCTCTCTGTCTCTCTCTCTCCTCTATTCCTCCCCTGCCTCAATCTTCCTAGTACCATGTGCTTTCCTCTCCTCCCCTTCTCTTTCTCCTAGCTCCATATCCAATCACCACCCTTCCCTTCACTCCCAATATGCTCAGGGGATCTTGTCCTTTTCCCCTTCTGTGAAGGACCTTATATGAATCCCTTAGAATCCTCATTGTATCCTAGTTTCTCTGGTGGTGTGAATTATAGGCTGGTGATCCTTTGCTCTATGTCTAAAATCCATATATGAGTGAGTACATACCATGTCCCTATTTTTGTGACTGGGTTACCTCATTCAGGATGTGTTTTTGTGACTGGGTTACCTCATGTACCATCCACTTGCCTGAGTATTTCAAGATTCCATTTTTTTTTTTTGTTTTGTTTGTTTGTTTGTTTGTGTTTTGTCCCCCCCCCCAGAGTAGTATTGTGTAAATGTGCAACATCTTCTTTATCCATTCTTCAGTTGAGGGGTGTCTGGTCTGTCATCCAGAGTAGTACAGTTTTTTTTGTTGTTGTTTTGATTACAATAGGCATTAGGTTCTTAAATAGCTCTTGGGAGGTATTTCCTCCATGGTGACAGGGAACAATTGAAACAAATTGACACAGGGACCTGCAAAAGGCCCCCAAGGTGTTTCCCAATGACAAATATTTACCTTGTCTGTCCCTTGTTCATCTGCATTCATTGATCCAATGTCAGACTTTGCCACACTTTTTGCATACTCCAGAAGACAAAGGCCTTCTCTTTTGCTCATTCCTAAAAGAAACAATTGCCCTGTAGCAATCCCTTTTTAGGTGACCTTGTTTGCCAGAATGAAAACACCTGACATTTGTATTCTTGTTCAAGCTTCTGGAAATCACTTCTCCTATCCAATTATCATCATAGTCATGAGATCATGAGATTCAATTATGACTGTTTCATGGATCAGTTCCTCTATAGCTGCTGATCTTGCATTTAAAGAATTAATTTTCCTTTTGCAATGTGGACCAGCATTTTCTTTTTTCTTTTTCTTTTTCTTTCTTTCTTTCTTTCTTTCTTCTTCTTCTTCTTTTTTTTTTTTTTTTTGTATTTCTTGAGCCATCTAGATGCACTTCCTTCCCCACATTCTTTTTTTTTAAAATACTGTCTCACTCTATAGTCCAGGCTAGCCCAGAACTGACTTTGTAGCCTAACCTGACCTGGAACTCAAGGCAGCTCTCTAGCTTAGCTTTCAGTGCTGAGACTAGACATGAGCTGCAATAGGCAGATATGTAGCTTATCTTCAAGACAGAGTTTTGTTAGACAGCACAGGCTTGTCAGTAAACTGGATAATTCCCTTTTTCTTTTGTCACACTTCTCTCTTTCACAACAAGAGATGAGGGGGCTGGAGAAATTGTTCAGTGGTTAAGAACTATTGCTGCTCCAGAGAACTGAATTCAGTTCCTAGTAACCACATGAGGCAGCTTAGAACCTCCTGTAGTTCTAGCTCCAGAGGATCTGATACCTTTGGTACTCACAGGCACCTCCACACATGTGAGGTGTCACACACACACACACACACACACACACACACACACACACACACACACACACACACACACACATCATGCCTACTCATACCCTCAAAGATAAAAAGGATCTTTAAAAATAGAAACAGTGAGATGAAGCAAATGTATGGAAATGTCTATACTTTTACTCAGTTGAAGTAGACCTGGGATTCTTAACTCCTGTTTCTGAATCTGTGGTTCAAAATCATTGTTACTGCACCACACCATGCCAGCAATTTGTCCATAATACCAATGATTAACTGTCTTTAAAGTTAGCACTAAAATATACAAGAAGCATCTGAAACTTTGACAGGTAGTAATAGGGTCAGGTTACGTGGGAAACATTGCTTGTTTTGACTGTCATGATTTCTTCCTCCTCTCAGACAAAGACTTAATGGTAATGGCTCCCAGCTAAAGACTGCTAGAGCCCAGAATGAGGAGGGATCAGTCTGGTCTATGGCATGAAATGGTATGATCATGGGCAACTTCTGCTTCTCTAGTCTAACTACCAGCCAGGCCTGACCCTGCTTTGCTTCTGATATCAGCTGGCATTGAGTCAGTTGGGGGTGGCATGGCCATAGACACTTTTTCTTTTTTTTCTCTTCTTTTTTTTCTTTTCCTTTCTTTGTTATTCCTTTCCTTTTCTCTCTTCCCCTCTTCTCACCTTTCCTTTCCTCTCCTTCCCTTCTTTTTTCTTTTTTCTCTATAGAGAATGATTTAAGAGAATTGTGAAGAAAGATTTGACAAGGACAGATAGAGACTCTTTGACCTTTTAGATTCCCCTCATAAAAGAGAATTACTTTTTGATCCTTAGGGACTCCATTTGCTTAGCATCCTTTCCTTCTTCTCCAGTCCCTGTAACATTGTTTGTGGATAAAGTTTCTCTCAGTCTTGAGAAAATTGTGTTTGGTTTCCACTAGACCCACAGAAGAGTAAGAGGCTTAGACATATAATTTTAATCTTCCTTTGCTTTGACCTCTATGGAATCTAGTGGAGGAAGAGGGTCATACTAAAGACCTTTAATAAGAACCTTAGTCATCACGAGTTTAGCATTTTTGTCTCTTCTCCTGCTCTTGTTTCCCTTTCTCCTTCTGCTCCCATCCCTAGCTCAACCCACTTAATTAAAAACAAGGGGCTGGTGAGATGGTTCAGTGTTTAAGAACACTGCATGCTCTTCTAGAGGACTGGAGTTTATATAATGGTTAGCAACTGCCTGTGACTCCAGTTCAAGGGGATCCAGTGCCCTCTTCTGGCCTCTTTGGACACTGCATGCAAGAGGAGCACAGACATTCTTTCAGGCAAAACACCCACACATGTAAAGTGAAAATATATAAATCGTAAAAGACATCAAAAAGCACTTGCTCTTGAATAGGACTCAAGTTCACAGTCCAGCACTGATGTTGTGCTGCTCAGAGTCACATGTAACTCTACCTTCAAAGGTTGGAACACTTTCTTCTGGTTTCCTTGCAAACTTGTATAAATGTGCACATGTTATACAGACAGATATCAGCATTTTCAAAGTGAGAGATCCAATTATCATTTGTCTCATTCACCTTTCCACCAGGTACTCTTCTATGATTGAGAATCAGGTTCTAATACTGCTGTAACCAAGGCTTTCCAGTCTTGCGGGACAATTCTCTTACTATGTGAAATTAACATCTACTTCACAAAAGGTGAGTGCATACTATTTAAGACTATTGTTTCTTAAATCTCATCAAATCTAACATTTCCACAGGAATCCAGTCAGCACTTACACAGCCTTGGAGATATCTCTCATTTGGCAGTGCCTACAAGGTGACTGGATAAATTAAGATTGGTTGTTGAAAACGTTGGGCTGTCCTCTCTAAATTTATAATGCAATGCTGATGTTGGTTCTCCTTTAGATTCCTTTGTGTTTGTCTGAGTATCTCTTATGGCTTGTAACTTCTTGAAGTGGCATATTTTCTCCAGTAAACTTTTCTGAGGCCTGTTGATGGGAGATGTTATTCTGTATACATGTTTCTCATACTGGTTAATAAAGCTCTGTGGCCAATGAGATAGCAAGATAGGCGGGGCTAGGAGACAAGGAGGAAAGAGAAAGGAGTAGGGAGGAGTCGAGATGTAGCCCGGGAAGGAGAGAAGACTCCTTCCACAGCTCCCCATAAGACGACCACGTGGAAATACTTAGATAAGTAGAAATGGGTTAATAATTAAGACAGAGCTAGCCCATAAACAATAATGGTAATTGGCCAACAGGATTATATCAAATACAGAGTCTCAGAGTGTTATTGGGGCCCACCATGGCAGGACCATGGCAGCAGGACCGGGAGGCCAGCGGGGAGGAACCTGCAGTAACATAATATAAGAACTTTCACTTAAAACTAATAAGAGTTTAAGAAATGTTTTAGAAACAAAGGAACAGAGACTAGCAAGACTTCTTAGTAGCAGCATTTTCTCGGTTGGATTTATTTTGCTGTAGACAGAGATTTGCGCGGCTCCTTTAAGGGAGGTTTCCAAAATTAGCATAAGCAGCAAAAACCACCTTGCTTTTAAAGAGCTCTGCTAACAATTAATTGGTGTATACGAGAGCTGCAATGAAGGTTTACACTGTGTTTTAAAAAAATACACTGGCTTGTGAGAGAAAAAGAAATAGGATACAATGGTTTAAAAAAGAAAAAAGGAAGAGGAATGGATGGATGTGGTGGCGCATGCCATTAATCCCAGCACTCGGCAGACAGAGGCAAGCAGATCTCTGTGATTTCAGGGCAAACCTGGTATGCAGTAAATTCCAGAACAGATAAAAGTTACACAGAGAAACCCTGTCTCAAAATATGAAAACATAGAAATAGAATAAATAGAGTAATAAAAAAGCCACATAAAAATGGAAAGCACAGAGAAATTTTGGATACTATACGCGATTCTGTTGTCTTTAAATTATTTGATTGCTGAGAAAATAACTACTGATAAAAGAAATGCTGCTAGATTAATTCAATTTATATATTTTAAAAATGCTTTGACTCCAAAATTTAAGCCTAAGGACAAGTTACTGGGGAAAAGGATTTCTATTTTTGTTTCCACAGAAAATGAAAAGCTATGGATTCTTTGCAGACTTATATGGTTTGATCAAGCCAGACCCCCTGAAACAGTGCCCCAGATGATCCAACATTCAAAGCAGTTGAGACAAAGCCTTGCAGACTATAGCCAAGGTTTCTGCGTCTTCTTAGGATCCCCATGACAGCGCCCTCTACCAGCAGGAAGAAGTTTGGAAAGAACAACGCCCAAATTCCCAAATATTGTTTATAGATGTATGTTTTCACTTAAATGGGCTTGGTTATAAATGGCTATAACCACAGGAAATCTTTTTAAAGGTAAAAAGGGAATTATGGTATAGGTATAAATACTTTGCTTTGGAATGGATTTTCTTTTATTGATACAATTTAAGGTCAATTTTGTGATATGTATATTTCTCCTCTTGTTTAGGTATTGTGTTTATATAGCTCATTGGAAAATGTAATGTATAATTTAGTACAGATTAGAGAGTTACCTATGATAGTCAAAACTTGGAGTTAAGTTAGTTAGGATTTCTAGATATGCAGAGATGTATTTGAGATGAATAGGCATTCTTCAAACCTTTCAAAGACCTACAGAATATGGCATTTAAAATGGTTTAGGGATTTTCTTGACAATGAGGCACAACTGCTCCTGGTAACACCACCTACAGAAGAAAGGAAGATGGACATCGAAGAAACACATTATGGAGTTTGCTTCTAATATGGCAAGACTAGCCATTTGGGCAAGGTACTGCTCTTCTGGACTATTTGACTTTATGTTGTAGAAACTGGACATGCAGGACCCACAAAAAGGTGACTGCTGATGCAAGATGGACATTGCTACAGGATTCCTGCTTCATGGAAGAGGCTGCCAGATAGCCAGACAGTCTATAAGACACAGAGAAAAGTGACTGACAAACTAGCAATACAGGTGGACAGTTTAAAGTTTCCTGCTTTGTTGAGGAGTCTGCCAGACACACCATGGCCTATGGGCTGAAGATGGAACATTACAGAAGAACTTCGGGTGACTGACCAGGCAATGAGTTGTCTCTGTCATTTCTAGAGTTTATATATTATCCTTCTGTGGTCTTTGATGGAGTTGAAGACAGATAGTTATGGTTACAGTTTTTCTTAGTTAGGATTAAAGATAAGTTACATATAGGACTTTGGACTCACAAAGATAGGATAGATGATATTTTCTTAAAGTCTTACAAAATGTTAATGGACTAAATATTGTTTACTGTGATTCTTATTTGATAACTATTGTATGTTATATTTTGCTGTGTTAAAGTTAAACCCCTTCTTTGACTTTAGACAGAAAAGAGGAGATGATGGGAGATGTTATTCTGTATACATGTTTCTCATACTGGTTAATAAAGCTCTGTGGCCAATGAGATAGCAAGATAGGCGGGGCTAGGAGACAAGGAGGAAAGAGAAAGGAGTAGGGAGGAGTCGAGATGTAGCCCGGGAAGGAGAGAAGACTCCTTCCACAGCTCCCCATAAGACGACCACGTGGAAATACTTAGATAAGTAGAAATGGGTTAATAATTAAGACAGAGCTAGCCCATAAACAATAATGGTAATTGGCCAACAGGATTATATCAAATACAGAGTCTCAGAGTGTTATTTGGGGCCCACCGTGGCAGGACCATGGCAGCAGGACCGGGAGGCCGGCGGGGAGGAACCTGCAGTAACAGCCTGTATTTTAGCACTCATACCAACATGCTTGGCACTTACATAAACCAACTCTTTTAAGGATAAAGCAAATTATCAAGTCAATAATGTTAATAATTGACATTGAGTAAATCCCATCTAAATTAATCAACCTCTCATTGAATTGTTCCATTTTAAACCATTCATTATGTAATCACTCAAAGACCTAACTCTCTCCATCATGATATTGTCTGCCCCCTGAACTTTTTATTTGTTTGTTTGTTGTTTTGAGACAAGATTTCTCTGTGTAACATTCCTGGCAGTCTTGGAACTCACCCTATAGATATGGCACACCTTGAACTCACAGAAATCTGCCTACCTATGCCTTTGAAGTCCTGGGATAGAAGGCATGCACCACCTCTGCCCAGCATGTTTTCCATATTTTAATGACGGGGGGGGGGACTCAATTTGCTAAAACTAATTACCCCCTTAAGAATTCCCAATTGTCTCACCAAATCTGCTGAAAATGATGGTGAAATGTCAGGCATCGCAAGTCAGAGCAGGGAACACAGGCAGTGGACAGCCAGGCTGAGGACAGCTGCTGCTGATAGTGTGTCAGAGGCTTGAAGAAGTAATCCAGGGAGAGTGCACAACCCACTGGGAATAAAAAGCCCAAGAGCCAGCGATTTACACAGGGGGATGTGCAAAATAACTGACTCCACCTGTGTTTAGAACCCAAGAGCTGGAGTATCAGCCCAGCCTTTGTCCTTGTCACCAGGCCTCAGCTACAGGTGAGTTTGGGTCTAATCCCTCTGGGGCAGCAGATTCTCCCCTACACCCTCCCAGGGAAATCCCTGGGTGGGTCCTGGATCTCCCTGCCCCTGTGTCCTGTCCCCACCTAGAGTGCTCTTGGAGCTCCAATATACCCCACACACACCCCCACTGAGAGCCTGCCCTCCCCCTGCACTCTTCCCTACCCTGTGCACTGTCCCACCTCTCTGGTTGAGCACTGAGACAGAGGGTGGAGCCAACAATCCAGACATCTTCAGGGAAATTCCGGGAGCCTATCTGAGCACAATAGACCAGCCTATCCACATAGGACTGCAGAGTAAAAAATTGCTAGCTGTCTGTAAGGACATGGACTCGTCACCCTAGGGCCCCCAATCCCTTGCAGGTGGCTGCTCCCGGAACTCTCTTGAGAAAAACAGTTCCCGAGATAACCACAGGATGTCCCAACAACCTCTGTGGAATGTTCCAATGCCTTGCTTAATACAATACATAGTTTAACCAATGAGTAAATGTGTGAATTCGGACTTCCCCTATTTCCTCCCCAGTCAACTGATGAGGCTACAACTTGAGAAAGACCAATGTGCATACTGTAAAGAAAAAGGACACTGGGCCAGAGATTGCCCTCAAAAGAAACAAAAGGGCCCCAAGATACTGGCCCTCGAGGAAGATTAGGGGAGTCGGGGCTCGGTCCCCCTCCCTGAGCCTAGGGTAACTCTCTCTGTGGAGGGGAACCCCGTTAATTTCTTAATAGATACAGGAGCCGAACGTTCAGTTTTGGCTAAACCATTAGGACAATTAGGATCAAAAAGAACTCTGGTTATGGGAGCCACTGGAAGTAAACTTTACCCCTGGACAACCAAAATAAGTTTAGAAATAGGAAAAAGCCAAGTAACTCACTCTTTTCTTGTGATTCCTGAGTGCCCTGCACCCCTTCTGGGGAGGGACTTGTTGACCAAACTAAAGGTTCAGGTCCAGTTCACCCCGAAGGGACCAGAAGTCACCTGGGGAGAGGTCCCTATAACATGCTTAGTTCTAAGTTTAGAAGAAGAATATCACCTCCATGAACCCAAGACTGGAATTTTGCCCCCTAAAGAGTGGCTGACAGCTTTTCCAGAGGTTTGGACAGAGCAGACAGGAATGGGACTGGCCAAACAAGTGCCACCCCTCGTAGTCGAGCTGAAAGCGACTGCCACCCCTGTCTCAGTCAGACAGTACCCCATGACTCAAGGGGCTAAAGAAGGCATTCGACCACATACCCAGAGACTGTTACAACAGGGTATACTGATTCCCTGCCGGTCCCCTTGGAATACTCCCCTCCTGCCAGTACGTAAGCCTGGAACCAATGATTATCGACCTGTCCAGGACTTAAGAGAAGTCAATAAACGGGTATAGGACATTCACCCAACTGTGCCCAACCCTTACAACTTGCTGAGTTTCTTAGCACCTGAATGATCCTGGTATACCATTCTGGATTTGAAAGATGCCTTTTTCTGCCTCAGATTGCATCTGAGTAGCCAACCCCTGTTCGCTTTTGAGTGGCGAGATCCCAAAGGAGGACATACGGGTCAACTGACCTGGACTAGGTTGCCACAGGGATTCAAAAATTTACCGATTCTTTTCGATGAAGCGCTCCACCATGACCTGGCACCCTTCAGGGCCCGGAACCCTTAGATTTCTCTCTTGCAGTACGTAGATGATTTACTGCTCGAAGCCTCGACCCAGGAACTGTGCCTCAATGGGAAGCTCCTAAAGGAATTGGTGTCGCGTGCAACCTTTGCCGATAAGGAAGACGCGGCAACCGAAGATGTGTCCAGCAGAATCTTTATTGTAGCGCTCTTTACATGCTGATGGAGAAGGACCCCAAGCCCCGAATACACACGGCTTAAATAGCCTGCAGGGCGACGTATTTGTCTGTAATTGGTGCTCCGCAAAACGCCCGAATGATATAGCTTCTCTGATAGGGAGAGCTACCATATAGAAATTACCATACAGTGGCGCATGTGCAGTCAGCATAGCTAATGCTGTAAACAAGAACCAGGAAACAGGAAGCCAGCGCCATCTTGTAATGGCGAATGCGGCTCCCGACATCTCCCCCTTTCTTTAAAATTATATGCAAGGCCACAATTAACACTGTGAAGTTTCCGATCAGCCCGCTGAATCAACAGTTTGAGCGATCAAGGAGATTACACAGTGAAGGAGACCCCCTTGCATCTGAGATCCCGTGCAATGGGAACCTGAGCCCTGGGAGATGCAAAGGTCTGTCCAGAACAACACCCTGGTGCAATGGGAACCTGTGCCCGTCAGGAGTGCTTGGAGTTCTGACAGCATCTCAACGGCTTAGCATACTTAACCATACTTGGGGGGATGCTCCCTGCTCAACAGCCAGCATAGCTTGCACAATGGCCACATTTTTAGCATGTTGTTGTCTTTTGAATCTGCAAAGCAACCAAAAACAGAGGAACAGTCCCAAAAACAAGGTCGTTCCAAACATTCCTACACCAACCCATTCTTTAAAGTAGGAAAAGGCGGAGGACATCCAAGAAAACAATCCACTTGTGACAGAAATATCCAAACGAGTGGAATTAATCTGAACTATGGCAAGACGAAGTTTTCTCATCAATTCATCAAATTCTACACTCCAATTAGATAGCAACAGCGAGGATAATTCCTTAGACAAATTTGCTGCTTTTGTAAAATTTTCATATTGAATGGAAGTTACACAAAGTCCAGGTAACTTAACTTCACATCCCAATTGAGCCAATTGCCATAAAATTTCTAATTGCTCCTGAACCAAATCAATGCGCTGATTAACAATCATTAACCCTCCTTTTAATCGACTATTCACAGAGGCTTGAACATCTATTGCTTCACTAACTGAGGCAGACAGATTGTTAAGATGTTGAGCAGTGGCTACCTGTCCCTGTAATGCTAAGGACGACACGGTCAAAGAGGCCCCAACTGCCGCAGTCGCTATAATAGCCACTATAGCTGCAGTAATGCCAAAATCACGTTTTTGTCGAAATAAAGTTAAAGAATTATTAGTCTTTACTGGCATTGGCAAAAACCTGGGCATACGGGCCACAGTAGCAGAGGAAAACTCACTAGCATTCCAGCAAAGGGCAAAAAGGCATCCTGTATCATTACATACAGCAAAAACGAACGGGGGCCAGACACAAACTGGAGTGGGATCCACCCATTTCACATTAGAAATCGGTGACGCTGACACGTCACCTCCGATCTTGGTGCTCATCTGGGTTATCCCCGTTGATCCCCCCAGGATGGTAACCATAGGCGAGAGGTCTGTACAACTACCCCTTGCACCACAAAGTAACCAAGCATCAAAAGGATCAATATCATATCTCCAGGGATCCATCTCTATAAAGTTCCCAAAGCCTTCTAAAGGTGAGAAGGTAAAATGTCCATTTAATGGGTGAGCTCTGCGACTCTGACAGCCAGTCCAAGGAAAAATTGAGGAAGAATCTGGGTGCCCACCAATGCAGAAAGGTGCATATTGTGGTTGATGACGATGGCGGCCGCGGCTCATCCCTGAATCGAGGTGTGGCCACCATCCAAAGAGGACAGTGGCATTAGCAGAAATCACCTTGGCAAGCCCTTTTCCAGTAGTAACTTCCTCCCCTAATTTGGCATAGGAAAAGTTTCCTAACTTAATACAAGGATCTTTAGATGACTGGCTCACAGTAAAACATAAGCTACCATTAATAATCCAAGTATCATTGTTTTGAATAGGAGCCACATCCTTGGATATTGGCAAATATGGTAGCCCCAAAGAGTCATTAGTCGTAAAAAATCGTGGAAAAACTTGCGCATCATGCATCACCGGCATCGGCCGAGGGAAGGTCGACAGGATTCCCCAGCGTATCTCTTGACTCGTCGTCTGCGAGCTCATCAGCATTCCTAGCATGGTCAGGATCCAGAGCGGGGCCATCATGCTTCACCATCCGAGTCAATCGTGCTGGTACCCAAATTGGATTTTCTTAACCCTGTGGGAAAACACAAACAGCTCCCCTGGATCTTATTAATATAGGATCCAGTCCTTTCCATTGGTTATCAAGTACATCTTTCCATTTTACAAGCTCTTTTGGAGATGTATGAGTGACATGTCTGTCTGCAGCAGACTGTCCATTGGAATCCAATTTTAAAAAATTTAGAGTAAATATAGTGAGGGAAAGAGTTGCTTTCTGTCCCATGTTTATGGCGGGGCAGATTCCCCCTTTTTGTTTTTGTAAATACATTTTGATGGTGCTATGAGCACGTTCTATTATGCCCTGTCCTTGGGGATTGTAGGGCAGGCCTGTTACATGATGGACTTCCATTTTTGTGCAGAATTGCTGAAATGTCTTAGAAGTATAAGCAGGACCATTATCAGTTTTTAATTGTCGTGGCTTTCCCCATGCTGCCCATGCCTCCAAGCAGTGTGTGATAACATGAGCCACTTTTTCTCCAGATAATGGCGTGGCGTGGACGATCCCGGAGCAGGTATCCACAGAGACATGTACATATTTTAATTTACCAAAGGTAGAAACGTGGGTAACATCCATCTGCCAAATATGCAAAGGTTTTAATCCCCTAGGGTTAACACCAAAGGTAGGTGCAGATCTAAATTCCGCACAATTGGCACATTTTAATATAATGTCACGGGCATCTGCTCGTGTTATACCAAATTTTCTTCTGAGTGTATCTGCCGGAACATGATACAACTCATGAAAAGCAACAGCATTTTGCATGGGATTAAGAATAAAATAAAATGCCTTAGTAGCTTTATCAGCCAATTCATTAGCTTTTGTCATGGGTCCAGGCAACAGTGTATGCGCTCTCATATGCTGTATGAAAAAGGGATGCAATCTTGTTCTAATTGATTGCTGAATATCAGCGAAGACTTGTGCAACAGCGCTTTTTGAGGAAATTAATCCTACTGTTTCTAAAATCTGTACTGCTCCTACCACATAATGTGAATCGGAGACAATATTCAAAGGTTGAGGGAAAGCTCGCAAAACTTCAGCCACAATGGCACATTCAACTAATTGTGGGGATGAAAAATTAAAGCATTTTTGAAATATCTGATTATTAACGACATAACTGCCAATGCCTGTTTTGGACCCATCAGTAAAAACATCAATAGCTCCTATTATCGGTTGACTTCTAGTAATTTTTGGAAAAATAATGGCATTAGTAAGAACAAATTGTAACAACGGATGCTTAGGATAATGATTATCAATATTTCCAGAAAAGGTGCAACGAAGAATCGCCCAAACATCCAAGGTGGCACATAACACATTGACTTGATAAACAGTATAAGGCACAATAATAGATTCTGGCTCACAGCCGAAATGAGTTAGAGCTAATTGTAGACCTTTTAAGGCCATTTCTCCTATTTGAGTGGGATAATGGCTCAAAACTTTACCAGGAGAGGTTTGAGGATGGACCCATAATAGCGGTCCCCTTTGCCATAGCACAGCTGTAGGCTGTTGAGGTGAGGAGACAATGCATAGCTGGAATGGGCTAGATGGATCTAGCCGAGTTAGAGAAGCTTCACCCAATTTCTTTTCCACTTTATCCAACACTTGGGCAGCTTCAGCGGTAAGTTGTCTACTAGATGTGATGGCTGGGTCTCCTTCCAGAATGGCAAATAAAGGTTTAAGTTCTGCCGTAGTTAGATCTAAATATGATCTTACCCAATTAATATCACCTAAAAGCTTTTGAAAATCATTAAGTGTTTTAAGAACATCTCTTCTAATAACAATCTTTTGCGGCTTTACCTGCGTCGGATAAATGGTAGAACCTAGAAAATTTCCAATATCTCCTTCTTGTACCTTCTCAGGAGCTATAAATAAGCCCTTATTATTTAACTCTTTAGATAGAACGCCAAAAGCTTGCTGCAGAAGGGCTTGATCAGAATGGCATAACAAAATATCGTCCATATAATGACATATCTTAATGGCGGGAAATTGAGATCTAACTGGCTGAATAGCTTTTGCTACATAAAGTTGACACATAGTAGGACTATTCGCCATGCCCTGTGGTAAAACTTTCCATTGGTATCTCTCATCAGGTTGTTCATGATTAATGCTAGGCAAGGTAAAGGCAAATCTAACTTTATCTTGCTCATGTAAGGGTATAGAGAAAAAGCAATCTTTAATATCCACTATTAAAATTCTCCAGCGAACTGGTAAGGTGGATAACAAAGGCAAACCCCTTTGAATGGGGCCCATGACCTGCATTTGTTTATTTATGGCTCGCAGATCATGTAATAATCTCCATTTACCAGATTTTTTCTTAATTACAAAAATAGGGGTATTCCAAGGAGATTGAGAGGTTTCTATGTGTCCCTGATTTAATTGTTCCTGGACTAATTGATTGGCGGCTTCAAGTTTTTCAGAGGTAAGGGGCCACTGAGGAACCCATACCGGGTCCTCTGTTTTCCAGGGAATGGGGATTGCCTCCCCAGCGGCCCCTAGGAAAAACCCAGTCCTGTTCTGTCTTGTTTCCCATTAGAGGGCAGGGGACTTGTACGTCCCTGCAAGTGTTTTCCAAGGCCTCGACCAGGGACGCAGCCCATATTTTTCATTATCTGCTGGCTCTGAGGTGAATAGTCATTTGTGAGCACAAAATCTAGTTGTTGTAATACATCTCTTCCCCATAGATTTATAGGGAGGGTTAGCACATATGGGGTAATAGTTCCTCTTTTTCCTTCCTCATTTCGCCAATGTAATTCTTTTGCGCTCTTGGCTGGAGCCTCTTCATATCCCAGCCCCTGTAGAGACTGGGATGACTGAACAAGTGGCCAGTTCGACGGCCACCAGCTGGTAGAGATAATACTAGTGTCCGCGCCAGTGTCCAACAGCCCTTGGAATTTTTTTCCTTCAACAACCAATTCCATCATGGGTCTTTTATCTAATTGCATAGAAAGGAAAGTATGTTGTCCTCCTGAGGAACCGAACCCCTTTTCCCCTCTCTGAACTTCTCTGCTAGGAAATTGATGATGTAGACTAGGTAAAATCAAGAGTTGAGCTCTACGATCTCCAGGGGAAATTGCACTAATCCCGCGAGGGGAGGAGCATAATATCTTTAATTGTCCTGTATAGTCTTGATCGACCACTCCAGGATGAACTATCAATCCCTTCAGGGCAGTGGACGACCGACCAATGATTAATCCTACCGTACCATCAGGCAAAGGGCCTGCAAGGTCAGAGGGCACAGGCTGACAGCCCATAGTAGGAGTTAATACTGTTCGGGCGGTGGCACGCAAGTCCAGTCCGGCTGATCCAGAGGTTGCTCTTCTGACGGTGTCATCTTTACAAACCTCTTTAACGGGTATGGAGGTTGTTGGATTGCCCCATACATTTGTGCAGGGCCCTGGGGTCGGGGGCCCCATTTCCCGTTTTTTGACTGCTCAGCAGATCGTTCAGGAAGAGGCCGGCCCTGATCATCTCGAACAGAGCGGCATTCATTGGCCCAATGCTTCCCCTTTTTACAACGGGGGCATATTCCTGGTTGTTTCTGATTAGTGAAACTTTGGGGTCCAGGGCTCATTGGTCGAGCCCCAGGTCGAGCCCGACATTGACGTTTCATATGTCCGGGCTTACCACAGTTGAAGCATTTCATGTTTGCTGCCTTTTGTGCAGATAGCACTGCTGCCGCTATCCCCTGATTAGACAGAGGTCCCCCTATCTCCCTACAAGCTTTCATCCAAGCATTTATTCCTTTTGCTTTCCAGGGGGTGATAGCGTTACGGCATTCTTTTGTGCATTGTTCATATATTAATTGTTGCACAAACGGCATTGCCCCTTCAGGGTCCTCAAATATCCTTCCTGCTGCTTCCATCATCCTAGCCACAAAATCTGAAAATGGTTCAGTTGTTCCTTGAATGATCTTTGTAAGATTTCCTGTCACTTGCCCTTTATTAGGTAGACTCTTCCATGCTCTGATGGCAGCCTTATTTATTTGTTCATAAACCTCTAGTGGGTAGGCTGTCTGATTTACAGCCCATTGACCTTGACCTGTGAGCATATCAAAGCTCCATTGAGGTCGTTGACTGGCTATATTTATCTTTGCCTGGGCCGCACACAATTCCTGATAAATGGACTTCCAATCTAAATAATGACCCATAGATAAGCATGCTTTAACTGTATTGTTCCAATCATCTGGGGTCATTGCATTCAAGGCCAGCCTTTCAATAAGGGCTGTGGTAAAGGAAGCGCTAACTCCGTATGTTTGCACTGCTTCCACTAAGGCCTTCAATTGTTTCAGATCCAATGGCGTATGTTGTCTCTGATTCTGGGCATCCTCCCATACGGGGAATGCTGCCCGTATTCTCCTTGTCTCCTTATCTGATATCATAGAATTTCTTCCTTTTTTGGCCATTTTTTGCTGCTGTACAACATCATAGGGCGGTGCCGTTGGCTCATAGCCTGGAGCATAAGGTGGGGCACGCCCATATCTCCCAGCCTCATAATTTTTAGCTTCCTCATCTAATTCTGCCTGCTCGGCAGGGTTCAGCTCTGGATCCCCTTCTGACCCAGATAGGTCAGACTCATCCTCCTCTCCGGGGGACGTCTCCTCCTCGGAGGAAGAATCTATAGTATAATGTTTAAACTCAGTGAGGAGAGGGTACAATTTTGGATCCTCACATTCACAATCCTTACATGCTCCTCCTTTTGGAGCAGGCACAAGCTTTAAATCTTTAGCTCGTCGGTTAAGTTCCTTTTCCTTTTCGGCGAGCTGTTTTGCTTTCTTTTCTAGCTTTGCTAGTTTACTGTGCACATTTTCATTCTTATTTGACTTCTTTCTGGAGAACCTTTTCTTTTGTTCTCCCTTTCCCTTTTCAGCTTCTGATAGACTATCCTGATGGTCTGAAAGCACTCTCTGTCCCTCTTTGACCTGTTCCTTACATCTCTCATCTTCAATACAAGACTTTAACAATTTATATAACGGCCATACACCAGTCCTTAAAGTTCCTTGTTCCTTCTCCCGCATAAGATCTCCTCCTAATTTATCCCATGTTCCTTTGGAGAGGGTCCCAGAGACCACAAACCAGGGAGCAACACGGTCAACTTCCTTAAGGAAGTTCCGCAAAACTCTATCTGGAATCTTTAGCTCCTTTTGCTTCAGCAGCGCCTGCGCTGCATCTGCAATAGGCTTGGTCGGCTGGTTCCCCATAACTCCTTTATCTACAGGAGAGGGTGTGACGGCTCAGTTATTTACCTGAGACTTAAGGCCACTTATGCTAGGTCACAAAAGAGTGAGCGGCGAGTATTCTCCCGTTTATGACAATTAAAACACAGACAGCACAATAAAACGAAAAATGAAACAAACAACAAGAAACGGGATCACCCAGACCACAGAAGTCATACCTTGCTGAAAAGTGCTGCAGCTTCTCGCTCCGCTGGCTTGAATCTTCCTTCGACGAGCAGTCGAGGGTCCTTCGAGTCGTTCCTCCGCCCAGGGTCGGCAGGCTCCCGGGTTTCGGCACCACTTGTCGCGCGCAACCTTTGCCGATAAGGAAGACGCGGCAACCGAAGATGTGTCCAGCAGAATCTTTATTGTAGCGCTCTTTACATGCTGATGGAGAAGGACCCCAAGCCCCGAATACGCACGGCTTAAATAGCCTGCAGGGCGACGTATTCGTCTGTAATTGGTGCTCCGCAAAACGCCCGAATGATATAGCTTCTCTGATAGGGAGAGCTACCATATAGAAATTACCATACAGTGGCGCATGTGCAGTCAGCATAGCTAATGCTGTAAACAAGAACCAGGAAACAGGAAGCCAGCGCCATCTTGTAATGGCGAATGCGGCTCCCGACAAATTGGGTGAGTTGGGGTACCGGGTGTCCACCAAGAAAGCCCAGTTATGCCGCTCGGAGGTGAACTACCTAGGACACACCCTCCAAGAAGGGAAGCAGTGGCTCACTGAAGCACGGAAAAAGATTGTGATGCAGATCCCGACCCCCACCACTCCGCGACAAGTACATGAGTTTTTGGGAACTGCGGGTTTTTGTAGACTCTGGATACCGGGGTTCACCAAGCTGGTGGCCCCTCTGTACCCACCCACTAAAGAAAAAGTCCCATTCACCTGGATGGAGGAGCACCAAAGAGCCTCTGACAATATAAAGACTGCCCTGCTCACAGCTCCTGCTTTGGCCCTGCCAGATCTAAGCTTTTCGCTCTTTATGTTGATGAGTGGGCTGGAGTGGCCTGTGGAGTTCTGACTCAGACCCTGGGGCCCTGGAAGCAGCCGGTGGCCTACCTATCTAAAAAGCTAGACTCTGTCGCCAGCGGGTGGCCCTCTTGCTTGAAAGCCATTGCTGCAGTAGCCCTACTTGTCAGAGACGCTGATAAGCTTACTCTGGGTCAGCATGTGACTGTAATTGCTCCCCATGCTTTAGAAAGTATTGTGCGGCAGCCCCCCGACCACTGGATGACAAACGCCCGGATGACACATTACCAGAGCTTGTTGTTAAATGATCAGATAACCTTTGCTCCTCCTGCTAATCTCAACCTGGCCACCCTGCTCCCCGAAGCAGATGACTCTACCCCGGTACAACAATGCACTGACGTCCTGGCTGAAGAAACGGAGACCAGGAAAGACCTGACTGACCAACCTTGGCCGGGGGTGCCTAACTGGTATAAGGACGGCTGCAGTTTTGTGGTAGAAGGTAAAAGAAGGGCGGGAGCAGCAGTGGTGGACGGAAAGCAGGTAATTTGGGCTAGCAATCTCCCAGAAGGAACCTCCGCTCAAAGAGCTGAGCTTCTGGCACTGACTCAAGCTCTGCGTCTGGCAGAAGGTAAGGCTATCAACATTTACACCGGCAGCTGTTATGCTTTTGCCACAGCCCACGTTCATGGGGCCATCTACAGACAGAGGGGCCTACTCACCTCAGCAGGAAGAGACATTAAAAACAAAGAAGAAATCCTGGCCCTCCTAGAAGCCATACATCTTCCAAAAAAATTAGCCATTGTCCACTGCCTGGAACACCAGAAGGGGGCTGACCCAGTCACAAAGGGGAACCAGATGGCTGATCTAACAGCAAAGCAAGCTGCCCAGGGAGCGGTAGTGCTGGCGGAGGAAACTGGAACCCCGCCAGAACCCCCGCAAGCCATGGATCCCAGCTTCATCTATCCCTATAAAGATTATGATTTAATTGAAGATCTGACCTGTGCAGGGAAAGCTCAGATGTTCAGTTCCGGTGGATTGGCAAAAACCAAAGATGGACGAATCATTCTGCCCTCTAAAGAAGGACAAGACTATGTGAGACGAATACACCAGCTAACTCATCTTGGAAATGAAAAGCTTAAGCAATTAATCAAAGGTTCTAAATATTATGTTCTAAGATTAAATACAGTAGTAAAAGAGGTAGTAGAGTCATGTCAAGCCTGCACCTTGACCAATGCTGCCCGACCGTTCAAAGAATCTGGAAAAGGGATGAGGGGAGACCGGCCGGGAGTTTATTGGGAGGTAGACTTCACTGAAATTAAGCCAGGAAAATATGGTAGTAAGTACCTTCTAGTTTTTATAGACACTTTTTCAGGATGGGTGGAAGCCTTTCCCACCAAGTCTGAAACTGCTCAAGTAGTAACCAAGAAAATAATGGAAGAAATCCTGTCCCGGTTCGGGATCCCCAAGGTAATCGGTTCAGACAACGGGCCGGCTTTTGTTGCCCAGGTAAGTCAGGAGTTGGCCACCCAACTGGGGACTAATTGGAAATTACATTGTGCTTACAGACCCCAGAGCTCAGGACAGGTAGAAAGAATGAATAGAACCCTAAAAGAGACCCTTACTAAATTGGCTATTGAGACCGGCGGCAAAGACTGGGTGACCCTCCTCCCCTTTGCGCTCCTTAGGGTCCGAAACACACCTGGACGTTTCAGCCTTACCCCTTATGAAATCCTACATGGGGGACCCCCTTGACTGATTCAGGCGGGATATTGGATCCTTGCACTGACTCTCCCTCCTCCTCTGCTCTGTTTACCCACTTGAAGGCCACTTAAAGTTGTCAAAACACAGATCTGGAATCAGATCAAAGAAGCCTATACTCCAGGGACCACCGTGGAGCCCCATGGGTTCCAAGTCGGAGACTCAGTCTTGGTCAGATGACTTCGTGCTGGCACGCTAGAGCCTCGGTGGAAAGGACCCTATCTAGTGCTGTTGACTACCCCCACAGCAGTAAAGGTAGACAGGATTGCTGCCTGGTTCCACGATTCTCACATAAAAAAGGCACCCAGTCAAAATGAAGACAACCGCGAACATAATTGGACAGTGGCAGCCAGTGACAACCCTCTTAAGCTGCGCCTTCGCCGTAACCCCAACCTTGGGGGATAATCCTCATGCCCCCCAAAGACTGACATGGGAAGTGCTTAATGAAGAGGGCGACGTTGTGTGGTCAAAAACCACAGTGCACCCCCCTTGGACTTGGTGGCTTGATCTTGCACCTGATATCTGTAAGTTAGCTGCTGGTTCCCTGGCCTGGGATCTTTCTAATTGTGACAATTTAGATAAACCACCCCTGGAGGAACAATGTGTCCTTCATGGTATAGGGAGCACATTGGGATGTTCCGGACAATTTTTCAGAGCCAACCTCCAGGCAGCAGACTTCTACATCTGCCCCGGGCAGGGACATAACAGAGAGATGAAGAGACGTTGTGGAGGGGCATCAGGTTATTTTTGTGGTAAATGGGGATGTGAGACCACAGGAGAAGCCTACTGGAATCCTTCCTCCTCCTGGGATCTGATTATAGTAAAAAAGGGTCATAAGCCGGAAGAGCCAGAAAAAGGAGAGAGAGACACATCTAAGTACCTGTCTTATAAGACTGGATGTGCTCCTGGGGCCTCGGGTGGCCCTCAGGGGCCATGCAAAGGCAACTATTGCAACCCTCTGAATATTAGTTTCACAGCACAGGGAAAACAAGATCGCCAATGAGTGAAAGGTAACCGCTGGGGGTGGAGAGTCTATACTGGAGCAGGAGACCCAGGGTTCGTTTTTGCTATCAGGATGAAGATAGAGAGTCCGCCCACACAACCGGTAGGCCCCAATCCGGTGCTTGATAACCCCCTACCCAGGGCTGAGAGACTTCCTAGTCTCACCTCACCACCAAAGGAAGGTTCCCCTTCCAGCCCTAATCCATACCCTCTTTTGATTACATCCTCCCACCCCACTATGAGAACCGAGAATCGCCTGTTCAATCTGCTCTGCTCGATAGTGCATTCGTCATTTTAAACTGCACAAACCCCACTGCTACCCAATCTTGCTGGTTGTGCTTTGCTTCTAATCCCCCTTATTATGAGGGAATAGCTCAAATGCGGAGCTATAATGTTACTTCTGACCATTCGCATTGCCCCTGGGGGAGCCAACGAAAGTTGACCCTTTCAGCGGTATCAGACACTGGACTATGCATAGGCAAAGTGTCTACCAGACACCAGCCCCTCTGTAATGTAACTATTAACACTCTTGACAGATGGCCCAAATCAATATCTAGTACCCCCCCCAGATACTTGGTGGGCCTGTGGCACCAGCCTGACCCCCTGCCTGCATACTTCACTTTTTAACAGTACTAGGGACTTTTGTATTTTGGTCCAGCTGGTGCCTAGGGTCATCTACCATGATGATGATGGCTCATTTATAGATGAATTTGATCACCGTACTCGTTACAAGAGGGAACCTGTAACCCTGACCTTAGGGGTCTTGTTAGGATTAGGAGTAGGGGCAGGGATTGGAACTGGAGCAGCCGCCCTTATCCAGCAGCCCTACCATAATGAGCTTAGAGCGGCTATGGATGCAGACCTGGGAGCGTTGGAGCAGTCCATAACTAAACTAGAAGAGTCATTAACTTCATTGTCAGAGGTAGTGCTGCAAAACAGAAGATTAGACCTGCTTTTTCTTAAAGAGGGAGGGCTCTGTGCTGCCTTAAAGGAAGAATGTTGCTTTTATGTAGATCATTCCGTTGTCATCAGAGATTCCATGGCAAAGCTTAGAGAAAAGCTAGAAAATAGAAAAAAAGAAAGAGAAGCATACCAAGGATGGTATGAAAATTGGTTTAATCAGTCACCTTGGTTCTCTACTCTGGTCTCCACCTTGGCCGGGCCTTTAATCATTTTGATGCTGATCCTAACCTTTGGGCCATGTATTCTCAATAGGCTGGTGGCATTTATAAAAGAAAGGATAAGTGCTGTCCAGGTAATGGTCTTAAGACAGCAGTACCAGATACTACAAGAAACTGAGGGATCGCTCTAAGATTAGAGTCATTTACAAGAAGAAGTGGGGAATGAAGAGTAAAAAAATACTAGCTGTCTGTAAGGACATGGACTCGTCACCCTAGGGCCCCCATCCCATGCAGGTGGCTGCTCCCGGAACTCTCTTGAGAAAAACAGTTCCCAGGATAAACACAGGATGTCCCAACGACATCTGTGGAATGTTCCAATGCCCCAGGTATGTTGCTTAATACAACACATAGTTTAACCAATGAGTAAATGTGTGACTTCGGACTTCCCCTATTTTCTCCCCAGTCAACTGATGAGTAAATGTGTGACTCTGGACTTCCCCTATTTCCTCCCCAGTCCTCCCCCTCTTTTGTGGTTTTTGCCTTTATAAGCTTGTCACAAGTTTGGGTCTGGGTCGAACTCCTCTACCCCTGCGTGGTGTATGAGTCTCGACCCCAGCATGCTGGCCTATGATATCATTCAATTCCATTTTCAATAAACTTCCTCATGTGATTGCAGCAAGTCCGGTCTCGGTGCCTCACTGGGTGCGCAATATTCCCGAGATTTGAGTGAGGGTCTCCCTTCGAGGGGCTTTCAGGACCACCCGTAATTTCCACTTGCCAGGTCTCTGACTCCCACCACTGGTCTTCTACTGGCGTGCTGGGACCCTCCCAGAGATCCACCTATCTCTCCAGGTCCACTCTGAGTTCCCGTGGGCTGGATCCTTGACCCCATCACAGGACCTCTGCTAAAGAGGCACTATTCAGTTGGAGAGTGCCAGCTAGACCTGCCTATCAGTGATGAAACATCCTGAGTATCAGCCCAGCCTTTGTCCCCCAACACCAGACATTGGCTAGAGGCCTTGGTTAGAGCTAGAACTGACTATCCCCGAGGAAACATCCTGTGGGCTAGCCTCTACCAAAGAGGCCTCAGCTCTCCTCTGCTGGAGCCTGAACTTTAACCCACTTTTTCGGGCCCCTGCCTACAGAAGGACCTCCTAGAGAACTAGGGCCACCCACACCTACAGATTTTGAAACTTTGACCCACCTAAATCCAAAGAGAGAGGGAGAAACCCCACCAACACCTACTGGAAGAAGCTATGGGAAGACGGCAATACAAGAAAACACCTAACATCAGAAAGACAAGCATAACACCACCAGAATCTAGGGAAGCTACACCAACTAGACCAGAACACAACAAAGCAAATTAATAAGAAGAGAACTACCTAAAATAATCATCATAAAAATGATAGAGGCCCTCAAAGAAGATGTGAGAGAATCCCTTCAAGAAATGGAAGATAAAACAAACAAAAAAATTCGAAGAAATGAATAAAATTCTTAAAGATTGTACAGAAAGACAAGAAAAAAAAACAATTCAACAGATTCAAGACTTGAAAACAGAAATGGAGAATATAAAGAAAACACAAACCGAAGGAATGTTGGAAATAGAAAAACTTGGCAAATGCTCAGGAACTGCAGACACAAGCATAACCAACAGAATTCAAGAGATGAAAGAGATCTCAGGTGCTGAAGATAAACTAGAGGAAATAGATTCATCGACCAAAGAAAATAGTAAATCCAACAAATCCTTAACACAAACTATCCTGGAAATGGGGGACACTGTGAAAAGGACAAACCAAAGAATAACAGGCATACAGGAAGATGAGGAAGCCCAGCTCAAAGGGGCTAAAAACATATTCAAAAAAACCATCAAGGAAAACTTTCCCAATCTGAAGAAGGACATGCCCATGAAAGTACAAGAACCATACCAAACACCAAATAGACTGGACCAAAGAAAAAAGACCCCTCGACATATAATAGTCAAAACACCTAACATAAAGAATAAATAAAGAGTATTAAGAGCAGCGAAGGAAAAAGGACAGTTAACATATAAAGGCAGACCTACCAAAAATACGCCTGACTTCTCTTCTCCATGGAAACCCTCAAGGCCAGGAGGTCCTGGATAGATGTTCTACAAGTACTAAGAGTCCATGGATGCCAGCCCAGGCTACTATACCCAGCAAAACTTTCAATCACTATATATGTAGAAAACAAGATATTTAATGACAAAGCCAGATTTTCACAATACGTATCTACAAATCCAGCCCAACAGAAAGATTTGGAATGAAAATTCCAACCCAAGGAAGTAAACTACACTCAAAAAGACGTAGGCAACAGATAATCCCACTTCACCAGAAACCAAGGGTAAAGAAGGACAAATAAATTCACAATACCACTGCCAAAAGCAAATCTAAAACAAACAAACATTAACAATCAATGGACCTTACTCTCCCTCAACATTAATGGTCTAAACTCGCCTATAAATAGACACAGGCTAACAGAATGGATACAAAGACAGAATTCATCCTTCTGCTGCATACAAGAAACACACCTAAGCTACAAAGATAGACAATACCTCAGGGTAAAGGGCTAGGAAAACATCTTCCAATCAAATGGCCTCAAGAAGCAAGCAGGTGTGGCTATCCTAATATCTAACAAGTTAGACTTCAAACCAAAATTAATCAAAAGAGATGAAGATAGTCATTTCATATTCATCGCAGGAGAAATCCATCAACAAAAAAAAAATCTTGATTCTGAACATCTATGCCCCAAATACAAAGGCACCCACATTCGTAAAAGAAACGCCACCAAAACTCATAGCTCACATAAAATCTCACACACTTATAGTGGGAGACTTCAACATACCACTCTCACGACTAGACAGGACCACCAATCAGAAACTCAACAAAGAAACAAAAAAACCTAACAGAAGTTATGTCTCAACTGGGTTTAACAGAAATTTATAGAACAGTCCATCCAAACATAAAAGATTATACCTTCTTCTCTGCTCCACATGGAACCTTCTATGAAATCAACCACATACTACGTGGCATAACAAACTTCAACAGATACAGAAGAATTGGAATAGTCCCATGTAACTTATCAGACCACCATGATTTTGGAATTCAACAACAACACAAATCGCAGAAACCCTAAAAACTCATGGAAACTGATCAATGTGCAGTTGCACCAAACCTGGGTCAAAGAAGAAATAAAGAAAGAAATTAAGGACTTCCTAAAATTCAGTGAAAATGAGGACATGACATATCCGAACTTATAGGACACCTTGAAAGCAGTGTTACAAGGGAAGTTCATTGCACTGAGTGTCCATATGAAGAAAACAGAGGCTACTCACATTAGAAAATTAACAGCGCAACTGAAAGCCTTAGAACAAAAAGAAGCAAACTCACCTCAGAGGAGTAGACACCAGGAAATAACCAATTTTAGGGCTGAAGTCAATAAAATAGAAACCACGAAAATGATACAAAAAAATCAATGCAGCAAAAAGTTGGCTTTTTGAAAAAATCAATAAGATAGACAAACCTTTATCCAAACTAACAAAAAAGCAGAGAGGGAGATCATGCAAATTAACAAAATCAGAAATGAAAAGGGGAAAATAACAAATAACAGAGGAAATCCAGACAACTTTCAGGTCATACTTTGAAAACCTGTACTCTACAAAATTTGAAAATTCAAAGGAAATGGACAAATTTTTGGATAACAATCACTTACCAAAATTAAACCAAGAAGAGACAAACAACTTAAATAGACCTATAACCCCCAATGAAATCAAACAGTCATCAAAAGCCTTCCAACCAACAAAAGTTCAGGGCCAGATGGCTTCAGTGCAGAATTCTACCAGAAATTCAAGGAAGAGCTAATTCCAATACGCATCAAATAGTTCCACACAATAGAGACAGAAGGCACATTACCAAACTCTTTTCACAAGGCCACAATCACCTTGGTACCCAAGTTTCACAAAGATACAACAAAAAAGAAAACTACAAACCAATATCCCTGATGAACATCGATGCAAAAATACTCAATAAAATACTTGCAAACTGAATCCAAGAATACATCAGAGAAATCCTCCACCATGACCAAGTAGGCTTCATCCCTGGGTTGCAAAGATGGTTTAACATATGGAAATCTATCAACGTGATCCACCATATAAACAAGCTGAAAAAGAAAAACCATATGATCATCTCCCTAGATGCTGAAAAAGCCTTCAACAAAATTCAACACTATTTCATCATAAAGATCTTGGAGAGATCAGTGATAACAGGAACATACCTAAACATAATAAAACAATATACAGTAAAACAACAGCCAACATTAAACTGAATGGAGAGAAGCTAAAGGCAATTCCTCTAAAATCAGGAACAAGACAAGGCTGTCCTCTCTCTCCATATCTCTTCAATATTGTATTTGAAGTTCTAGCTAAAACTATAAGACAATAAAAGGAGATCGAGGGGATCCAAATTGGAAAGGAAGAAGTCAAACTTTTACTATTTGCAGATGATAGGATAATTTACATAAGCGAACCAAAGAAACTCTACCAGGGAACTCCTACAGTTGATAAACACCTTCAGCAAACTAGCAGGATCAAGATAAACTCAAAAAAATCAGTAGCCCTAGTTTATTCAGATGACAAAGAGGCTGAGAATGAAATCAGAGAAAAATCACCCTTTACAATAGCCACAAACAACATAAAATATTTCAGGGTAACGCTTGCCAAACATGTGAAAGACCTGTACAATAAGAACTTTGTGTCTTTAAAGAAAGAAATTAAAGAAGATACCAGGAATTAGAAAGATCTACCATGCTCTTTGATTGGAAGGATAAATATAGTAAAAATGGCAATTTTGCCAAAACAATCTATAGATGTAATGCAATCACCATTAAAATCCCAGCACAATTTTTCACTGACCTTGAAAGGATAATAGTCAATTTTGTACGGAAAAACAAAAGTCCCAGGCTAGCACAAACCACCATGTACAATAAAAAAATTTCAGGAGGCATCACCATCCCTAACTTTAAGCTCTACTACAGAGCTATAGTCCTGAAAACATCCTGATATTGGCACAAAATAGACAGGTAGACCAATGGAATCAAATCAAAAATCTCGATATTAATCCACACACCTATGAACACCTGATTTTTGACAAAACAGCTTAAAAAAAATACAATGAGGGAGGAAAGCATCTTCAACAAATGGTGCTGGCACAATTGGATGATGGTGTGTAGAAAACTGCAGATAGACCCATGTCTATCACCATGCACAAAACTCAAGTCCAAATGGATCAAAGACCTCAACATAAATCCAGCCACACTGAACCTCTTAGAAGAGAAAGTAAGAGGTACCCTTGAACATATTGGTATAGGAGACCACTTCCTCAACATAACTCCAGTAGCATAGACACTGAGATCAACAATTAATAAATGGGACTTTCTCAAACGTAGAAACTCTAAGGCAAAGGACACAGTGGACAAGACCAGACGGCAGCCCACAGATTGGGAAAAAACTTTTACCAAGCCTACATCTGACAAAGGGCTGATCTCCAAAATATACAAAGAACTCAAGAAACTAGTCAAGAAAACACCAAATTGGCCTATTTAAAAAAAAAAAAAAAAAGAGGTACAGAATTGAAGAAAGAATTCTCAGTAGAGGAAATCAAAGAGGCTGGAAGACACTTAAGAAAATGTTCAACATTCTTAGTTATCAGGGAAATGCAAATCAAAACAACTTTGAGATACCATCTTACTCCTGTCAGAATGGCTAAAATTAGAAACACCAATGACAACTCATGCTGGAGAGGATGTGGAGAAAGGGGAACACTCCTTCACTGCTGGTGGGAGTGTAAACTTGTACAGCCATTTTGGAGATCAGTATGGCGGTTCCTCAGGAAAATGGGAATTAGCTTACCACAGGACCCAGCAATTCCACTCTTAGGTATATACCCAAATGACTCACATCCATGCAACAAAGACATGTGCTCTACTATGTTCATAGCAGCATTATTTATAATAGCAAGAACCTGGAAGCAACCTAGGTGTCCCTCAACTGAAGAATGGATAAAGAAGATGTGGCACATCTACACAATGGAATACTACTCTGCAGGAAAAAATAACGGAATCTTGAAACTCGCAGGCAAGTAAATGGAACTTGAAGAAACCATCCTGAATGAGGTAAGCCAGTCACAAAAAGAGGAACAGGGTATGTACTCGCTCATATATGGATTTTAGACCTAGAGCAAAGGATCACCAGCCTATAATACACACCACCAGATGAACTGGGATACAAGGTGTATTCTAAGAGATTCATATATGGTCCCACACAAAAGGGGGAAGGGACAGGTTCCCCCCAGAGCATATGGGAAATGGAGGGGGCAGTGAATGGAGAGAGAGCAAGGAGAAAGAGAAGGGGTGGATAGGAAAACACATGTGACTAGATAGGTTGAGTCAGAGTGAGTGGGGCATAAAAGAGAGAGCTTTATTGGTTTGAAGAGAAAACTGAACCTAGAGAAAGGTCTAGAGAACTACAAGAGTGACTTCAACTAATAATTCGAGCAACCATGGAAAGGCTATCATAAATGCCCTTCCCTGGTAGTGAGATCATCAACCAAATTATCCACCATCATGGAGTCCTTATCTAGTACCTGTTAGAAACAGAAGCAAACACCCATAACCAAACACTGAGTCGAACTAGAATCCAGATGCAGAGAGAGGGGACAAGACCAGGTTGCAGAAACTCAAAAAAACTGCTGACCTGAACAATGAGGAGCTTGGGTCTCCCAGACTGATAGCTGGGAACCCAGCAAGGGACTGACTCAGACCCCCTGAATATGGGTCTCAGCTAGAAGGACTTGGCAGTCTGGGGGACCTCAGACAGTAGAAACAGGATCTATTTCTGGTGCACAAAAGGACCTTGCGGACACATCCCCCATGGAGAAATACCCCCTTAACCTAGAGACAAGAGTGAAGTCCTAGTCTCTACTTCAAATGACTTGACAGACTTACATGACCCAACCTGGATAGCATAGCCCTACAAGTGGAATGGGGGTGTGGGGATGTGAGGGGAGGGTGGCCAGGGTGCATGTCACAGGGGAAAGAGGGTAAGAGATGGAGGGAAGGAAAGATTGAGGGAGGGAGAGTTAGAGGGAGGAAGGGAGAGGAAACTGGGATCCGCATGTAAAATTTTAAATTATATTATTATTATTAAATAAAAAAGGAGGAAGAATGCTGCTGTAATAATCATATATATATATATATTTAAATAAATAAATATATTTAAATAAGTAAATAAATAAATATATATTTAAAATGCTTTGACTTCAAAATTTAAGCCTAAGGACAAGATATTGGGCAAAAGTATTACTAATTTTGTTTCCACAGAAAATGAAATCTGTGGATTCCTTCCAGACTAATGTGGTTTGATCAAGCAAGACCCCCTGAAGCAATCATTTCAATGGGACAATGCAGCCTTGCAGACCACTACAGCCAGGATTTCTGCTTCTTCTTAGGATTCTCCCATGACAGCGCCCGCAACCAGCAGGAAGGAGCTTGGAAAGAATGATGCCCAAATTCCCAAATATTGTTTATAATTGTTTGTTTTCATTTAAAAAGAAGGCATGTATAATTATGTCCAGCATAAAATGTTTAAAACAAAAACAAAACAAAACTAAAGAACCCAAGAGCCTGTGGCATTTGCTGTAAAAAGACTGCAATAGAAAAATACAAGATTGCTGAGAGAGCTTGGGAAAGAAAGAGACAGGCAGTGGAGGTGTGGTGATCCTGCTGGGTGCTGCGTCTTCAGTGTGCAACTGTGGTGGGTGCCAGTAAATGCAAAGCCACAGGCAAGCAGCTATGTCATGAATTTGTGCCCCAATAGTTGGTCAATAGATGTGCTGTTAATCTAATTAATCTTAATCAATAAAATATTATGATTGGGACAAAAACCTAAAAAATCAGAGAACTGGGAGCAGTGGCAAGTTGTTTTTTACATGTCTCCTTCCTCTATGGAAAAGGCTGAGATCCTGTCTCCACCCCATCATATTACTTCATGTCTGGACACTTCCCCCACCCCCATTAAAGGCATGAGTCACCACCACCCATTCTTGATGGTTAACTCATGCCTATCCCCACCCTATGATATCCAATCAAGCTTTATTTGTCAGAATACAAACAAAATTTCACACAATAGGGCAGGGGGCCTATTATGAGTTGGATTCCTCCTTCCTGATGGTCACCCTCTGGTGCCCAAAAGGAGGAAGTACAGCTCTGCATCCTGAGCCCTTTATCTCTTGGAGGTGGTAGTTTCCCCATTACTGGAGCAGAGCTTAAATATGAAAGACTTTTTTTTTTTTTTATTTAGTCAGGATTTCACATAGCCAAGGCTGCATAGCAGAAAATGATCTCAAACTTCTGATCTTCATGCCTACTAGAAAGCCCAGATGTGCTGCACCTCACCTAATTTTAAGCAGCACTTTGGATGCAACCTAAAGTTTCATGCACATTAAGCAAGCGTTCACCTAGCTGAACTATATCCTCAGTCCATATGCTTGTTTTTGAAAGACTGCCTGGTGGTTAATCACATTTGCTGCACTTATAGAAGACTCAAGTTTGGTTCCCAGCATCCACATGGAGACTCAAATCTGCCTGTAAATTCAGTTGTAGAGGATCTGATGCCTTTGAACTCTATGGAGACTCATTATGTGGTTCACATAAGCTTACACACATGCACACACATAGACACATGTAAATAATTATATAGATATTTTTAAAAGACAACTGGAAATGTAAAGTCAAGTTTTTGTTTTAATTCACAACTAACCTATTATATAAGGGAAAAACAATGAAAACAAAAATATCAATTTTAGCAAAGGTATTTAAATAAAATGTCAAGTAATAGTATGTGAACAGTCACAAATAATTTAATAATAAACTATTTTACTTCAAAGCTGGGTTGTGGCACCTGCCTTTAATCCCTGCACTCGGGAGGCAGAAACAGGTGAGACTTTATTATAAGTGTAGGTTCTGACATTACTAGGAGACACAATCTCACAGCAAATTCCATGACCCTCTGACTCTTACAGCATTTCTGCCCTCTCTTCTTCAATGTTCCTTGAGCCTTCAATGTGGGATATTTTGTATATTTATCCATTGGCCCTGAGTTAAGCAACTCTGCATTTTGATTGTGACTTTCCAAGGCAGACTCCATTTCTTGCAAAGAGAATTTTCCTTGATGAGGGAACCATAACTGTGGTTATGAGGACAAATGTTTATAGATAGTTGTCAGGGACGTTATGCTCATTTAGTAAATTAGTGGTTGTATATTCTCCTCCAATCACCATGAGTTCACTAGCAATGAGTAGATAACTAGGTTTGTAGTACCCAGCACGGTTTCTTTCTGGTTGTATGGGACTTGAGTCTGATTGCAGAGCTGTTGATTACCAACAAAGTATGCACACCATTGCTGGCTATTGATGTGATTCATGAGCATCATTGATAGACAAGACTGTTTGATACCTACCTCCTTTGGAAGCTTGTATGATACAAAAGATCTAGTAGGGGAAATAGCGGAAAAGGGACTCTTTAGGGTTATAAATGTAGAAAAAGAAGAGAGGAAGCTAAATTATCAAAAGTGTCTGAAAATGCCGAAATTAATGATAATATTAATTATTTACCTAGAATATAATGTGTAATTCTGTCTATAAATATACACATACAATTTTAATGAATTTTTCTCACTTTGGCTGACTGTGCTCCTTGCAAGACTCAAAGACCATCTAACAAAAATCTCAATAAGAGACATGAGAAGCTTTCCTTTGAGATACTGAATAGAGGTTTCCAAGGGACTCCTCAAACATATAGCCTAGTGCTATTGCTCCCAGCTACACAAACACATTGCCAGAGGCCTAAGGTAAGTGTCTATTGCTAAAGAAAGCATGCAATCAGTACAAAGCTCAGATTCCCTTGAACTGGAATTGACCTGATGCCACCCATCTATATTAAATGTCAGCTTGGCAGTCTAGAAAATTGGTTTCTTGTGGGTTGTGATGCCCCTGAAAGGTGTTAAACAACCCTTTCACAATGGTTCACTAAGACCATGAGAAACCACAGATATTTACCTTGCAATTTATATCAGTAGAAAATTATACTTATAAACTAGAAACAAAATGTTATAGTTGGGTGCCACCACAACAAGAGGAAGTGTATTAAAGGATCTCAGCATGAGGAAGGCCGAGCACCACTGGTCTGGATTCATCACAGAAAGTCGTCTCAGTTGAAGGACTGCCCATATCCGATTAGTCTGTGGGGCTTGTCTGTAGAAACATTGTCTTCATTGCTAATCAAGTCCCTGAGCAGGGAAACCTGAACTCTATAGGACAAGTGAAAGCTAGAGCAAGCAAGCAGACAGCATGGATGTATCCGTTGATGTATCCATTGCCCTCTGTTATTGACTAGGAATGTATGAGACAAGCTATTTGAAATTCTGGCCTTACTTCCCCACAAAAATGATCTTTAATCAAAAATTACAATACAAATTAAACACCTTTGTCTCCTACATTGATATTTTTGTCAGGCATTTTATCATAGCCACATAAATTAAAACAGAACACACAACAAACCAGGAAGATTACAGGGGCATGCCTGTAGAAAAGGTAAATGCCCATTAATGCCACAAACACTCAGAATTTTAGAAATGGAGACCAAATTTCTCGCATGGACTATGGACAACACTGAAAGACTGCATCGCTGAAACAATAAAAGAAGTGATTTCCCGTGAAAATGAAAAAAAAGCAACTCTCCTTCAACATCACACTGGAATGTTTAGTTGCTGAACTAGGGAAGAGCAAATGAAACAAAAGGCACACAGATTTGGAAAGACGAAAAGAAGTTGTCTCTTTTGCAGACAACAAGATTGTCTAGCCAGAAACTCTGAGAGAGTCAACAAGAAAACAACTTGAAGGACTAAGTGGCGACACGAAAGCTACAAAGTTGAAAGATTAATGTATAAAAAAATTAGGGGTTTTATCTCCTTCTATGAACATATAAAAATGCTAAGAACTCCAAATAAAGTATGCAGATGAAAATCTAAAAGCAAACTCAGGACCATGTGAGGAACAGCACAACACTGTGACTCAAGGAGTCAGAAGCAACTGCTTCATGTCCACAAAGATAAGAAGCCTCACGTTACAAAGATGACAGCTCTTCCCTACTTGCTATAGAAGCAGTGTCAAAATTCTACTGTTGGATGGCTTGAATGAGAACAGCCCCCATATGTTGGTGTATTTGAATGCTTGGTCCTCAGATAGGAGGAACTGTCTGGAGAGGACTAGGAGGTGTGGCCTTGTTAGAGGAGGTGCTCCTTGAGGTTGGGCTCAGAAGATTCTAAAGCCCATAGCATTTCAGTGTGCCACTCTCCTCTGACTCTTGGTTTTCCATCAGATGTAAGCTCTCAACTACCAATTCAGCACCATTCTTGACTAACTGCTGCCATGTTCCCCACTATGATGGACATGGACTGAACATCTAAAACACTAAGCCTTAATGAACTCTTCCTTTTGTAAATTGCCTTGGTCATGGTGTCTCCTCACAGCAATAGAAAAGCAAGAGAAAAGCTGGTAAAAGTACTAGGATATTTCTGCCTCAGGCTTGACCATGCTAGGTTTTTTGAGGAATAAGGAATATATCTTGACATTGCACGGGGAGAGTGGCTGAATGCTGTAATCAAGGCTTTAGAGGAAGTCATAGTATGAGATTGGAAGACAGTAGTGCTGAGAGCAATGTGGATTCTAGAGGACTAGATCAATGAACTACGCAGGGAATGGTATTAGCCTCCAGGCTAGAGACAGTTTTGTGATATTTTGGGAAAACCATGGATGCTTCTCTCTTTGTTCAAAGAGTCCAGCTGAAGATAAATTTACAAGCTTTGGACTAATGTCATAGATTTTATTAGGCAAAGAAGATTTCAAGACAGTTTAACATTGAATTTACTGTGTGGAAATTAGAGATTGCTATTATATAGATCTACAATAAAAAAGAGAAAGCAGGCAAAAATAAAAATATAAAAGAACTTGGTGGAATAGATTGGGAAGGATCAGGGGGTGAAGCCATTTGGAAGAGACAGGTCACTACCGTAGGTGGATTTGAGGTTTCAAAATTCACAGAACAAGGACAAGCCCCTATAGGGTAGGAGTGGAGGAACAGAAAAAATGGACAAGAATGTATTTCTGATGGAGTGTACATGGTGAAATTGGAAAAAATAAACACAGGACTTTGGAGATTGGAGAAACCTTGAAGCCTGAAGTGGGGAGGGGTGATTGTTCTATCACCTCTTCTGACCACCCCTCCCCCACACTGTGAAGCCTTTGTGACTTGAGTCAAGAGCTCTGTGATGCTGCCCTGGGCACAGCTGCCCTCTCACAGACAGAACTCTCAGAGTTCAGTTGCCTGAGAGCAACAGTGCGATTCGGATGGAGAATTTTCTCTCTTTTCTGGAAAGCGTTTATACTTCATGGCTGACCCCCAGCTTCCCCACTTGGGCAATGGATATGATCTTAGCCTTTGTGTGTGGACTGGGGATCTTCCACCTCATATTACCCCTCCTCCCTCTTAACTCATCTTCACCTCCACCAGCAGAAAACATCACTGCCAAAAAGGTAAGAATGCCTTAGCCACAAGCCAAAAGAGAATAGTTCCACATATCTCTCCTTTCCTAGGCTTCACTTTCTAAACCAAATAGGAAGTGGCTGACAGGGGATCTCAGGCAACAACAAAACCAAATCCTCCAAGAACTGGCAGGTAGGACAGAGGGTAGAGTGGCCTACAAAATGTCTGCTCTCACCCCATCCATACCTGAGAGAAGCCCTGTGAGTCTGTGGCCAGGGATGCTGTTACTGGGATTGTCAGGAAGCTCTATGAAAAGAAAGGTTCTGAGCACTGGTTCCTATGTCCCCCTATAACATGCAACCTTAGAGGGTCAATGGATCTGACATGAAGGGGCAGTGACCTCCAGGACATGAGTGGCCTCTGGTCTCATGAAGTGACAGCTGGTATTTCACAGTGAGCCTTTGGATCCTAAGCAGAACACTGACTAATGACACACATGGTGGCTCTCTCAGAGGGAGTCCCATTTGTGTTTCCAAAGAGGAAAAGAACACATATTCATCCACATTTTGGAAAAGACAATGGAACTACATGTGTTATCTCTCTTTCAGGTGAAGAGGGCCCACAGCAAGGTCAGGATGAAAATCAGGACTGTGAAAGGTAGGCTAATTCTTTCCCCTGGAGAAGTGACTTCATCCCTTCTGTCCCTGAGTAATAACTCCAAGACAGTTGCAGAACCACAGAGGAGGCAGCTCCAAGGAAAGAACCCAGAATTGAAGACACTTGCCCAGTTCTGTGCACAGAAGGAAGCCTTGGATGGCCAAGATTGGGTGATGCCTGGGGAGGGGAAGTGTGGTGGGAAGTGGCAGCCTGCTGCCAAGATCCTGGGGCAAATTCACTGATAAACGTCTCTGAGACATTTTCCTTTTTCACAACACTGGTCGTTCCCTCCACTCCACAGGAAGTAAAGAAGTCCACGAACATGCTTACAAGTGGAAGAACCTGGTCCATGCATTGTCCTGACTCACATGTGCCTTGCTCTCCAGGCATTGGTGCATGGGGCCTTCCTCACAGATGCCTGATCTCCTGTTTCACTTTTCTACTGAAGGGAGATTTCATTCAGTCTGTGGTAAGAAAGCAGGTCCGTCCTTACCCCACCATAACTCAGTCTCAATTTCCAGCTTACAGAGGCAGCAGGAAGAAACCAAAGGAGGACAAGGTACTGGTTTCACTTCTGCACAGGTGAGCCCTCTCCATTCTTTCTGGCCCCTCAAACCTTGCCTGTTTTGTGATCACCCCTACACAGAGTATAAGGTGAAGAAGGGAATAGGGACCTCTGCATGGTTGGGATCTGAGTCCAGTACTTGAGTTTAGGATAACAGGGTCTTGTACAAATCAGTGTGTAGAACAGTGGTTTGATGAGCTGTGAGGGTCCTTCTCTACTCAGCTTGCTCATTCTTTTGGCTCATGCTCCTGGCTATAATTACATTTCCTTCTCCTGCAGAATGCTAAGGAGGCTTGTCAGTACCATCAGCTTTTGTCAGCACTTAAGACAAGATTACTCAGCTGAAGAGTCCAACCCAGAAGCTTCAAGAGCACACCAGCCACCTATGCAGCCCAAAGAGGAGTCTGTGGCCACCAATTTGTTCCTAGAGGCTTCCTCTGCTCCTCTGAAGGAACACCTGCTGCCCAAAGGTTCTAAAATCTTGTCACCTGTCCTGCTGAATGGCCCAGCTTCTATTGAGTCACAGTTGCCTGGGAGTGCCACTCAGCCTCCAGAGACTTTGACTCCTGGAAGATTCTGTTCACCCCCATTGGCACCATCCCACCCTTCTCATCCTCCTGATTCTGTGGCATATCCTCCATCGATGCCACATCCCAGGATGGCGGGTCTTCAGTGTGACCCCAAAGCACTAGGGACCCCACAGGGCACACCTCTGCCAGATTTACCTTCACAAATGCCAATCACAGCAGGCGTCAACTACCCGCAAAAGTCAAACCAAACCACAACAGACATCAACCACATGAGGAAGCCTAGCATGTCCATCCCAGGCATTGACAAATCATGCAGGCCTACCCAAACTACTTCAGGGCTTGATGATGCAACTGAGAATTCTCCAACAAGACTAGACCTCAACAACACATATAGACCTACCTATACCTTTGCAGGCCTTACCTCATGTAAGCCTACCTCAAATATTCCAGGCCATGAGTGCTCAATCAGGCCTATTTGCACAAGTCCTGGCCTTTACCACTACAGTAGGCACACCTCCACCACCCCTGAGCTTAACACCTCAAAAAGGCCTAACACTACAATGCAAGGTCTCAAGAACTCTAGTGCCCCTGCTATAACTTCGTCCAGGACTTGAATATTCAAGCAGGGTTACTTCTACAGCTGACAGAATTGACAACTCAAGCAGTCCTCACTTTAGAAGTCTTAGCCTTAATAACTTGAAAGAGCCACCTTCATCCACTATAAGATTTAACTACTCAAATAGCCCTTCATCACCTACCCCAGGCCTTGCCAACTCAAACAGACCTGACTCAGGCCCTCCCTTGTCCATCATATCTACCAAACTCCAGTGCCAATCCATCCCTTCACATAGTAATTCCTCACAAGAACATCTATCTATCAGCCTGGAAGAGGCCTCATTCTGGAGAGGCCCCACATACAGACATATAGAGGCTGGGGAGCCAACATTCATCAATCGTGATGTACAGGAGATGCTTGAATTCCAGATTAGTAAGAGGGTGCATTTCAAAATATGGAAGGATAACGGAAAGAAAAGAAATGATGATGTCTTGGGCTGCATGGGTGGTATGCTGGAGTCCTGGAGCAGCAAGAAGACCGTCACCACCTCACGCACATTCTGCGGTAGAAATTGCCAATCTGAACAGCTGGCAGGAAATCATCAATTCTATTACCAAAATGTATCTGGAAACCATGTCCAAATGACATGTAGCCAGTTTTTTTGGGGCCTTCCCTTCCTCCACAGTGAGTCCCTTGTGACTACAGTCAATATGGTACAGTCTCCACTAGATACCCCCTCCATCTTCTTCAATGGACTCATCCCTTATTCCACAATACAAAGTAAGACTGCCATACCTGAACAGCTCATTTCTCCAAAACCCTTGCTACATCAGTTGATCCAATCTCATCCTGTAATTCCAAAGATGTCTGACTCCCAATCACCAGTGGCTGGAATCCTAACCCAGGCCTGTGACTCAACCTCTGTCTCAAAGCCACAATGCCATCCACCTCCAGTTATGAATAATGGGGCTTCTTACTCTAATGCTTCAAGATACCACCTTAGTGTCCCACCTGCTATCAAAGATCTAGAGAAACACCTTTTGACGAAATATCAACAATGTGTGAACAATCTACCAGACAGGGTTAAAAAGTCACACGAAGCATTTCTTGAACTCATTTCAAAGCATTGTGTCCCCCAGGTCCAGAGGTCTCCCTTCCACCTCCCAGGGGATATCCTTGACCCTGAGCTGAAGGAGCACCTAGAACAACACTTAAAAAAGCAATTCTATCAGCTCCATGGTCAATGGCCCCACAGGGTACATCTACCGCTGGACCTGATGAAGTATCAGGGAGAACCCCCTGGAACGGGTCATTCTGAGGTGATTCATGGGACTGTTGGTGCCTCACCAGTTTCAGATGAAACGAATCAATATCCACAGAGTGTCTCACCAACCTTTCCAGAGATAGGCCAGTCCCCAACGAAACCATGCAAGGACCTGATCAACTGTCCTGCAACAACACTGAAAGATCTGGGTAGGAGCCCAGAAGGTTCCCTGGGCAAAGATCTAGAGATTATCTCCAATGCAGAGGTGGAAACCAGCTACCTGAGACACCCAGAAAGTGACCCACCAAGAGTTTCAGCAGAGGAACAAAGAAAGGAGCTTCTAGAAGGCTCACTGCAAATCCACTCAAGCAGTAAGTGGAATCATACAGACAACAGTAAGATGCCCCTGGAGAAAACATCCTGTCATGATTTGGCCCCTTGCAAGAACAATTCTAATGGGCCTTCATTCCTAGATCCTGGCACACTGAAAGTTCTGGATGTACATCTGACCATACGCCTGGCAAGGCACAGATGGAGCCTGCTCCTCAGAGGCCTCAAGACCATACATATTTTTAACAGGAACAAGGCTGCATCTTTGCCTTTGTCTCGGTCCTCTAATTTATGTTTGTCCTTTGGGGACTCTAGAGATGATTCCATTCCCCCAAAAGCCAGTGTCCAGGATGAACCTTTTCAACCAGCCCAGGAAGAGAAAGTTCTGAAAGGGGATTCTACTGTGGAATCCACAAAGCACCCTCCTGCTGAGATCCAGCTGGAATTCCCAAGAGCTACTCTACAAAGTGACAACTCTGGACCATCTGAGACCTGTGCAACTATCCACGAGGATAATATGACTTCAGGGTCCACCCCACATAGTCTCAAAGGCAGAGCCTGGCACTGTAATAATGTTTTTAAATCATGGACAAGCAACCCAGAGTCAACTCCAGACTAGTCAAAATTATGCGTCCGTCATTGGAAAATAAGCAAGTGCCATTAGGAGGTAGATACCAAGGGGTGTCAGTTAGGAACATCAGCACATCACAATCATGCAGCAGCATGAATACCAGGGAGCTAGGGGAGGAAGAGAATGAAGAGCCCTGTGACAGGGCACTCACTATGACAGCTCAAGAGGTGGCAAACTCTCAAACCAACAATAGACATCTAAGGAATTTTAAATCTCTGAAGACCACTGAAAGTCTATCTGACTCTATAACAACAGATCAGGCTCCAGACGACTCAGGCCTGAGCACCCGTCACATTTTGGCACCAGGTGTGGTCCTGCAGGACTGTGCCACTATGACTTTCTCCCATGACTGTGCATCTCAGGTTCTGCTAGCTGCTGACACCCTTGCATCCAGGGCCTCCCAGTCCACCCACAATAATGTGTCCACTACAAGAAAGTCAAGCTCACAGCTCAGGCACCCTTTCCAGTCAAGAGAACAGGCTGGCCCCATGATTTCTAAATCTCAGGAACCGTGTACCAACTACATCTTTGGTACAAAGGAGTATAGAAACCCCAGACAGAACCTAGGTCATTCAGCAACAAGGCCTGCCCAATTCTACAATTCACAGAGTCAGGAAAAGAAGTTGGTGGACAAGATCAAAAACTTTATATTGTCAATTTGTAACCCCAAAGGGAAAGTTATGGAGAACCTAAGGCCTAAAGTCAGGGCCTTATCACCCCCAACCCAAAGTCAAGTGGCAGTTGTGAATAGCTCATCTGTTCCAAAGCAGGTCGCTAAAGCACAGGACCTCAAGACTAGTGCCACAAGAGTTCCGGTGGAGAATCACGGGGTTCACTGTAGGCATGCATCCTCAATGAATTATCAGGAAGCATCCAAAGCTTCAGGGAGTGGGCATTTCTGCCGGCATAGGATTTCTACTGTGGAATCAAAGATAACACAAGAAAACACCAGGTCTGTTCAGCAAACTAGCTCCAAGCTAATCATCCAGCCTTCCACAGACAAATCAGTGTTTTATGGTAACGATGGCACCCAGTTTTTGAGACAACCTGTATCCCAAGCTGCCATGTATCAGCACATGGGACAGGCACCATGGGTCACAGGAGCCCCTGTACATTGTCCCAGACACTGCCGGTATAGAAATGCACTTTATGGAAAAGAAAATGCTTTTCCTAATTTCAAGCAATTAAAATTTTAGGCATTATTTCCTCTGTTTGTGTTTTATTGCGATGTCTTGTCTTACAGGGAAATGTAAGCATCTGTTCCACCTTAGTCCTGCTTTTGGAGGGGATAGGCTCAACAAAGAGGACACAGTGGCATTTGAGGTGTCATCATTTCCTATGGAAATGGAAGTCTATGATATATTGTGGTATGAGGCTCTCTACCCTACAAGACACAAACAAGACCTATTTAGGGTTGGTGTAGGGATGCTATTTCAACCCTATAGGACCAGTGCAAGCTTTTAGGATTGGGAGAGTGCTAAGTCAACCATGTCAGACCCCACCTTTAGGGCCTGTTCCCCCTGTCTTTCTCCTGATTTGGTTTAACATGTTGTTTGTGTTGCTATGTACAGAGGTTCCTGAGAGCCAGCCCAATGCCCCAAAATAGGGATAGCATTTCAATGTTTGTGAACCATGACCTCTGGATTTCTGCCAAGCAATAAAATACCCAAGGATCCTCAGGAACCCCTACTCACCTCAATGGTGACTGCCAACCACATGAGTCACCCAGGCCTCCAAGATCAGCCTGTGTCACTCTGTTATATGCCAGCCTTCAACACCTGAATGGTGCCCAGTTGGACTGATAACTTTTTTTGAGGGTGGCAGTTCAGAATGTTTACTGAGGGTCTTATGATGACTGGTCATTTACCTTTCTGTTCCACTATATATGCAGTACCCACATGACTGTATGATTAGGCCAAGATTGGAAGTATAAAGTAAGATTACAGCCAAGGCAGGAGAACAAATAACATGAGGATGTCCTAAAAGTTTCTATTCATGAGAAGCCAGGATCCTGAATATGATACTACTGGGTCCTGTCAGGAACCTAGAAGGCAATTTTGGGCCCAAAAAAGTCTGAGGAATAGTACCAATAGACCAGGCAACAGCAGCAGCAGGAATCGGGCCACCCTTTCAAGTATAGTGGTATTTCGTGGGCCTGAATATCACAGGGACCTGAACAGTAATTCTCACTGATAAGATTCCCAAAGAGATCTCCATAGAGTGAGTCCTTGATACTTCCATACTGAGAAATATCCCAGAATTCCAGATATTATTCCCAGAGACATTCATTGATCAAAACACAATGATTCCCAAACATCTCCAGAGACTTCCACAGAGAACCTCTCAGAAGGAGGTTACTACAGAGTCCTTAGCAGAAATCACAGAAAGAGACCCCCAAAATTCTTTCCAGAGATCCAAGCAGACACTTTCACAGACTTCAACATAAAACCTACACAAGTCCCTGACAGAAATCCACATTGATATTCTAGAGATCCAGAGATCTTCAAAGACCCACCCAAACATCCTCACAGACATTTAAAAAAAATAACACCTAGTAAGAGACAGTAGGGAGTAAAAAGATCTCTCCAGGCCCTGGAAGATATCCACAGGGACTGGCATCTACACACATATCCTCAGCATTGCACCTAGACCTCCACAGGCATGCATGCAGAAACACAGACCTACATCACCCAAAGACTTTTAGAAACACACAGTAATACCCCCAGGAATCTCCACCTTGAAACCCTGACAATGACCCCCAAAGAGACTTTTGATTGATACAACTTACAACATGCAAAAGTAACAAACTTCAGAGTCTGCACAAAGTTTTCAAAGAGTCTTTTTATAGAGACATAAGGGAGATCTTTGGAAACTTCTCTGGGCTATAAGGTATAGATGCTACTCAGTGGCCTCTGGGTGCTACACAGAAGCCCTTCACAGTGATATCAGCCAGCCTTCCAGACCTCACATAGCAGCCTCAGAAAGAGGACCACACAGACCCTGTCCCCTCCAGACCTCTCATGACACACAGAGACCGTGCAGACTCAGAGACCTCACATCATCCCTCAAAGTTCCACACAGAACATCTAGAGGTCTCACAGATACCATGGAAAGAGCTCTCACAATATCATACTGACTCACCAGGTAAGATCGCGGGGAGATGGAATGGGGCCTCATCAGCACCATATAAAAGGGACAGTGAGATGGATTGTTTGAGGTATGGAGTTTATTACAAAAGTGATTCATGCCATGGGCAGGAAGGCAGATGAACCAGATGGAAGCTCTGAGGAGTTAAGGGTCTGCACCAGAGATAGCATAATGATGTTTCCAGAGGGCACTAAAGAGAGGGATCATGTTGGATGCTGTCTTTGTGGGGTTGCAACCTGAACCAGTTGAGTGGCCCCAAGTTCATACCTGAGTTGGGGGGAGTGCATGAGGGAAAGGCTAGCTATAGACGATAAAAGACAGAGACACAGAATAAAATCAGGAAGGCAGATTCAGTTAATATTGAATTGTCACAAGTTTATTTTTCACCACTCATATATACCTTAACCAAAATGGGAAATATGGCATACGGAACAAATAAACTTCTTCCTCCTCACTGTGAGGGTTCAGAAACCACACCTTAGATTCAACTTCTCATTCCCTAGCCTTGAGGATCAGGAGTAGCCACACCTCAGATGAGGTCTGTTGTTATTTAGAATAAGACAGACAAACATCCTACTATAGCCACACCTTTGCCTTTAAGTCTTATGACTTGCTGAGGACAGTTTTGAACTCTTTGTCCTTGAGCCAAGATGGAACACAACCATCTTTATGGGCACTGACAAATTCCTCCTTCTTAATATAATTAAATAATACCTATGCTTCCGCTACAGGACAGATGGCTGTGTCTGTCATAGGTTGTCTTCTTCTACCTTCCAGTCTTATCCATCACTGGAATACACATTCCATCATGTATGACCTGTCTAGGTTGCCTGTAGGCAAAAAAGTCCGCCTGTCCGTGACTACCAGCCTCTTTAATAGCATTAGGGGATAGTGCATAGCTCCATGCCATGCACCTCTGAGCCAACTTTCCATCAAGATAATGCATATGCTTTTTTTGTGTCTACATCATCTCCTGCAAAAGGAGAGAATGAATCAAGATAAAAATCACCTTTTAAAATTGGTCTGGGATGACCTGAATGGCTTTAGCTATACCAAAATCTAAATCTGCCCATCCAATTACATTGTATCTAATGATTCATAAGCATCATGTCTGATTCTTAACAGAATGAGTTCTGACCTTTTTCATCCATAAACACTAGTATAGCAAATGTTGTAAACATTAATGATCCCAGTATGATTTTTAACAACTGACACATAATTGACTAAGTTACAATTCTCATCATTTCAATTCAAAGGACAATAAAATGTTCTCATGGTGAATGAAGTATGAATAACTTCACAATTCTGAACCTTTTCTTTTTCCCTCTCTAATGTCCAATGCACTGCTGCTTCTGATTTCCAAAGATAAGTTTGAGATACCACAGTCCTTGAGCACTAAATATTAACTGCAAAACTTTTATCTATTGCCTGCTCAAATACTGAAGAGGGGCTTTTGACACACATCACATACATAATAGTGTTCAATTTTCCAGATGAGTCCTTTTTTCTTCAAAAGGAAAAACTGGCAAAACAAGTTCTGTGTCCCAAGATGTGGTGTAGCTAACTGTTAAAGGGTCAGTCCTTGGCTGGATTTCAGGATGAAAAGTCATTGGTCTGGGAAGTCGATGCAGCAGGCTTGTTGAGGAACTGAAAATCTTGAACCAAACTGGTAACCTCTAATCTCCTTTCCTTCTGAAACTCTGAACTGATTGTTTCTTTTCTTTCTTGAACTGAGTTGATGGCTCAGGGGGTCAGAAACACAGGTTCAGCAGGCCTCATTTGAACTTCTTGGATAGGCTCCTAAAGTCTCAAGCCTGGTTTTCTTCTGCTCTACATATATCACCAAACCATCTGGCAGCCATCAGGCCTCATTTTCTTTCCGTGAGAAGGCATAAACATGCACTTGACCCCATATTAGGACAGGATCGGGTCCTTTCCATTGCCTGGTGCATGGATCTTTCCATATGACTTGAGTGAAAGTTATTCAAGTTCCATCATGCCAGAATCTGTTCAAGGCAGTTTGCTCACAGATATCCACATTCAAAAAATGTAAAATGAAGAGTTCATGATTTAATGTATCATGTGGAGACTGGGGGCACAATTTCCCTCTCCTTATTTTCAGAAGTTGAGTTTTCAAAGAGCTATTCCTTGCTCTTGAGGGTTATAAAGAATGCCTGTTCTGGGTTCTTTCCATTGGGCACAAAAGTGCTCAAATGCTTTACTAGTATATCCAGATCCATTGTCTGGTTTTATAATTCTTGGAATTCTCATGTAAGCAATGACTTCCATATCCCACAAATGATTAGGAAGCAGGCCTAGAGGATTTACTTCTAAATTCACTAAAGGTCACAAATCACATTATTTGACAGTGTGATGAGCAGTCTCTAGTTAAACCAAATTGCTTTCTTAGACTATTACTAATTTGATGATGAAAGCTATATGGCCACTGAGCTAGTTCTACCTGAGATAAAACAACCATTTTCATTAATCTATCTGCTGATTCACTCTCTTCAGTCAGTGGGCCAGAAGGTTTGAATGAGCTCTTATATGACCCACAAAACACAGTGACTTTCTTTGATGAATGGCACTCTGAATGTATTTTAACCTGATTATTAATAGTTCCTATGTATGGAAATGTCTCTATAACTTGAAGATCTCTAAAACATAATGACTATAAGTATATAAGTTAAATGAATCATGCACTAGAAGCTGAAAAAATATTGCAACAGCTAGTAACTAAACTATGTGAGCTGAAGCTGGAGTTGTCTGTACTACATACTCTTCACCATCAATAACATAAGCTGCTTTTCCATTTGAAGAACCAGCAGTAAAAACTAACATAGCATTTTTTATAGGATTATTCCTTACAATTTTAGGAATATAAAAGGATGCATTAGGTCAAATTGAAACAGTCTATGAGCTGAAAACATTATCAATTTTCCCAACAAATAAGCAAAAGCATTAATCATTTTTTTTTTGAAATAACCAATCAACATGATGTTTGGTATAGGGAACATGTATTACTCTTGGTTCCCTGCCAAAATGTCTCCATGACTCTATGTGGCATTTCTGAACCACACAAGCTACAGCTTCAAAATAAGGGTTTAACACTTTGGCTGGGGAAACAGGTAAATGCAACCATAATAATTGTCTCGCTGCCATAAGACAGAAGTCGGACTATGTTGTGTAGGAAGCACATAAGCCTCCTATGGTTTTGCATAGTCAGTTGAGATTTGATCTCAGGAGGAGAGGATGCATGAGTCTGGCATTCTCAGTAACAATACCATGTAGAAATACGTAGATTGATAGAGATGAGTTAATATTTAAGACAGAGCTAGCCAATAAGAAGCTCTAGGCATTGGCCAACAGCAATATAATTAATACAGCATCTCTGTGTGTTATTTGGGGCTTACACAGCTGTAGGACCGGGCTGGTGGGAAAATGTACATAACAGGGTCATACTGCAGATATAAGGTGAGGGTTGTTATCATGCCTTTTTGAGTAAGTAGGAGATTTCACAATACAAACCTGTAGTCAGGCTCTCTGATTCCCTGACAAGAGGCAGGGAAAGGGGCAAGGAGGAAACTATGTGTCTATCAACACTATGATGTAAACTCACTTGTGTGAGAAACCCCACACATAGCCTCTGTTAGCTGACTATTCATAGTGTCAACAGGGTGCTTCACACTCCCTCTGTGAGATGGGAAGGGCTGCTATGGCTACTGTGTCCTGAGTAGCAGTTGAATTCTTACATCATATTCTAACATCACAGAAATCCTCCACAGATTTACATGTTGTCCAGAATTGTCTACAGAGAAGATACAGAAATTTACCCTTGACTCCAGAATGGAGAATGTTAGAGAGAGAGAGAGAGAGAGAGAGAGAGAGAGAGAGAGAGAGAGAGACCATAAAAGAGGGAGCTATTATAGGTTTGAAGAGAAAACTGAATCTAGAGAAATGTGCAGAGACATACAAGACTGACCCCAACTAACAATTTGAGCAACAGTGGAAAGGCTCCCATAACTGCCCTTCCCTGATAATGAGATTAACAACTAACTTATCCACCATCATAGAGCCCTCATCTAATAGCTGATGGAAACAGAAGCAGACACCCACAACTAAACACTGAGCCAAATTGGAATCCAGATGCAGAGAGGGAGGACAAGACCAGGCTACAGAAACCCACAGAGACAGCTTAACTGAACAAATATGAGCTAATGGGCCCCCAGACTGATAGCTTGGAATCCAGCATTGGGCAGACTCAGACCCCATGTACATAGGTCTCAGTTAGAAGGCCTGGGCAGTCTAATGACCTCAGACAGTGGAACCAGGATGTATCCCTGGTGCACAAAAAGACTTTGGGAGTACATTCCTTATTGAGGGATACTCCCTTAACCTAGAATGGAGAATGTTAGAGAGAGAGAGAGAGAGAGAGAGAGAGAGAGAGAGAGAGAGAGAGAGAGAGAGAGAGAGAGAGAGAGAGATCTTCCATAGTATACCAGCCTTAGAGTAACTAGTGATAACCCAGGCATGTGCGTGTCTAAAGAGACCACACAGAGATATCGCAGAGACCTGACACTGCTCCAGAGCTCCCTCCAACCCAAGCCCTTCATACAAATCAGAGTTCCCACAGATATTTCCCTAATAGTCTTGTATCACCAGAGGGATCATAACCTAAATGACCAACACAATTATAAATGGCCACCCAACAGGCCTTTCTGCTTGGGATAAAGCATAGGAATTTAGTTTCCCCCTGTAATTCCATGACCTGTCTTCAGATGTACAGATTTAATGCACATATCTAGAAATCAGCTGGATGTGGTATACAGAATTTGTTGATGAAATGACAAGATTATTCATCCTTAGAAAGACAAACTGAAACTTGTTGCAGTAATCCACATGGGCTAACATGAAGGTCAACACAAAGGAAGACAGACATGTTAAAAGTCAGAGTTGGTCATCACTGAATGAATGAGAGAACAGGGGTAAGGCTCATTTTCTATGATTTAGAAAAGGGGTGTACTGACTCTGCTGTGAACTGGAAAACAGGGAAGTGCTATTTGAGAAAACAGTAGTTTTAAAAACTTCTTTATTTGAGCCTTTTGGAGTTTCACATCATGCACCCCAATTCTGTTTACCTTTTCCTCCCCTTTATCTCCCCTCATCCCTGCTGTACCCCCTCCATGAAAGCAAACAAAAAGTAAGCAAGCAAACTAAAGCAGCAACAATGACAAGAACCCCAATAGACCAAAACTGGAAAAAAAAACACACACCAGGAACAGAAAAATCTCTGCTTCTCCTTCCCTCCTACCTCTCCATCACCTCACCATCCATCCTGATGGCACTGGAGGCTTTGGCGTGTCATATAGTATTCCCCTTTGTCTCATCAGCTTGATGGGAAAATGTCCATTGCAATGAGTCACTGGTTCAAGGTATCTGGGTTTTGATACACCATCCTGAATCCTCATCAGAGCTCTTCTGGGGTATCCTACGTCCACCCTGAGTCTTGGAGATCTCATGGGTATTTTTCCACAGGACCAGTCCTTTCACCAGATACAGCAGGGCCCAGATAAGATAGATGCTAGGTTGAGTCAACCTAAAGCCCAGTTGTGGGCCTGGGTGTTATCCAAGTGGGTCAAATCAAACCATTGAAGCTACCCACCTCAGGTGTGGGGGAAGAGTCACCTCCCCTACATGTATGCCCTCATAGTAGGTTCATCCTTAACTATGGTAAGGAGTGGGGTCCCTCTTTCCCAAGTGCAGCTCTGGCAGCTATATAGATGCTAGAACCATTGCCACCTGAGTGGCCATTCCTTCTACTCAGAGCCAGGATGTCATCTGGGCCCAAACTGCTGCCAAAGGCCATGTTTGGGTCTGTAGTCCAGCTACAATTGGGGGTCTATGTTAATGTCTGTCAAATTGTCACTTCAGGAGGCATCAGGCACCATGCAAGATGAAGTTAGAGGATTATGCTGAGACAGTCCTTCCCTGGTCTGGGAAAGCTGGCCTTGCCTCTTGCTAGTTGTTCAATTGATGAGTGCAGCTCTACAAAGGTGCATATTGAGAATGCATGAGGCCCTGTTGCAAGAGGCCAATAGATACTGCCAATGTTCATTCAGGGAGGGAAGAGTACAGCTACTTAGGTACACTTGAGTCACAAGAAGAGAGGCATAGGTAGAACTATGGAAATAGACAAAATGTCATTTTAACTATGATCCAGGTTCATCATTTCTAAGAATTACTGAGAGGAAGAGCAAACAGGGACACGTGTTCAACTATGTTGATTTTTCATCTCCAAGAATTAGTGCGATGAAGAGCAAACAGGGATGCCTGGTCAAATGTGTTCATAGCAGCTTTATTATAATAGGTAAAAAAGGAAACAAAAGAATGAATAAAAAAAGCATAGTACATTTATGTAATAGAGTCTTACTCAGCTGCTGAAAATAAGGTCATCATGAAATTTGTAGGAAAATGGATGAGTACAGAAAAATAAAACTTTCCTGAGTGAGGTTAACTCAGAAAGACAAAGATGGTATATATTCATTTATGAGTGGATATTAGCTGATAAGTAAATGATAATCATGCAATAATCTACAGATCCAGAGAGGCGAAGTAACAAGGAAGGATCAATGTGGGATGCATGGATTTCCCTGGGTAGGGGAAATATAATATATTTCTGTTGTGGACTGTGGGAGGGGTGAGGATAGGGACAGGAGGGATTGGGGAAACTGGAATTGGTGCATTTGGGGGCACATGTGGAAACCTAGGGCAATGGAAACTCCCTGGAATCTAAGAAGGTAACCTTAGTGAAGACTCTTAGTAGTGAGAGTGTCTCTTTTGCCTGTTGTTGAGACCTTGTACCTCTTACTGGGTTGCTTTGTCCAGCCTTGATATGAGGGTTTGTTCCTAGTCTTACTGTAGCTTGTTATGTGTAGTTCATTTGATATCACTGGGAGAGCTGCTCTTCTCTGAGGGGAAACATAGGGACAGTGGATCTATCAGGGAGGAGAGGGTGGGAGACTGGGAGGAAGGAATGGAGGGGAGGCTGAGATCAGAATGCATTATATGAAAGAAAAATAAAAGACAGAAGAAAGGAAAGACAGAAAGAGAGAGAGAGGGAGGGACAGAGATCTGGAGGGAGGGATGAAGGGAGGGAAGAAAGAAAGAAGAGACTGTAGTGAAATCTCAAAATTTAGTAGAATAAGAAAAATTCTAAAGATATCTTGGAATGTTCAAAGGAAAATAAAAGTATAAAATGAGAAAATCCAGGAAGTTAATGACTTAAAATATTAAGAAAAAGGTTAGAAACATGTCAGAGATATTTTACTAAATTCTTGATGGTGGGTCATATGATACCTTCCCTTAGGACTGATACAATATTATGGTAACTTTCTAATAATGATAAATGAAACAAAATTCATAGATAAGGTGTGAAGGACAGTAGCATAGATTACAATGATGTTTGTGGCTGAATTCAAGAAGCTTCTAAAACAAACAGAAAATTGGGAATGTATGATACTTCTATTTAACAGCATTGAAGCAACTACATCATTTCAGTAAGCTGTATGGTAAGCAGAGCATTTTCTCAAACCAATATAATCACTTCCACGTTGAAATCCTGCATGATTTTCAGCTTGAAATGCCCTAAAAGTCAGATAGTTTCCTTGGATCTGTGACAGTTAAATGGCACAAGCATTTGAAAACACCTAGCTTCTATTTTGTTTTATGTTTTCATAGATGTTTTTTCAATTTTTTCTCTTGGGTTGGGGGATAATGATCACAAAGCGTTCCAGATTGTTCACATTTCAGCATGAGAAATCAGGGAAAACCAAACAGTTTGGTCACTCTAGTCATATCTCATGCTTTAGGTACAAATGTTGTTTTAGCTGTTCAATTGAAGGAACAGAAAATTAACACACAAAATCTAAACTTCAATTTCAAGAATTCAAGTTAAAGATGGATAAGTGGAAAACAGGGATTTCAAAATATAAATATTGAAGATCAATCACATAACCACACTATGTAACTAATTATTCAAAGTATTTGTGCAGAATAAATATGATACATACAGATGTGTGTGTGTGTGTGTGTGTGTGTGTGTGTGTGTGTGTGTGTGTGTGTGTAATAAAGAGACCCATAATCATCCATGTGGATGTTTAGATTCATTTACCATATCTACTATGTTACGGTTACCCATTTTTCAATTATTGGTCTCACACAATAACTTCAATTTCTATGTTAAATGAGTCTTTATTACTCTTTTGAATCTATTGCCTTAATTAGATTTTCCTGTTGTCTAGGTGAGCTATTAGGAAACAAATGATACTACAACCTTCCTAGGGCCCCCAGACATGTGATTGCAGAAGCTATAGAAGAAAGTATATTGGAACTACAGAGAAACAGCTTTCCTCTGCACCAGAATGACTTAGTCTATTACAACCACCACCATGACAGGGGCAAATAGAGTTTTCTCAAGTACCCACAATCTCTTCAGACTGGTCTGCATGTCTCAGACTGACACTATGAGGAGATAAATATTTTGCATTTTTTTGTAAAAAAGATACTCTGGATTTTTAATGAGGAGAAAATATTTGTCAGTCATTCAATTATTCCACACAAATAGATACATTTTTCAATTCCTCTTACATCTGTGAACCAACCAATGGCTGCATACTTCCATAGGTCTCCCAAATTACTGGCCTTCCTTTTCTAAATGGTAGTCTTCATGGTAAATATTTACAAAGTACTGATACATTTTAAGTCATAGGACTTGCAGCTAAATAAAATGAGAATTAATTTCAGAGTGTCCTTTCTGAATGTTCTCTCCCACATGCTAATCATGAACTAAGTTTTGTTGTCTTCCAGATTTCAGCTCCTAAATAATGAAGCTACAAATTGCCTCTCTTCAGCTTGAATTAATGCCCAAACTTAATTTATCCTCTTCTTGTTCAAATTCTAGAACCCTCATCTAAAATGTAGTCTCCAGTTAATTCAACTAATTAGGCAAATCACACAGAAAGTGGTGGGAAGAAAACCATTCCAAGTCAAACTGCATTTCTATTTCAAGTCTTCCCAAATAAACCAAACAGCCATTATGTTCTTTTCCACTTTCCCCGTGTATAGCCTACACTCACTTAATGTTAAATGGTCAGGTTTCCATTTCCTTTTTGGCTCTATAGTCATTATTTTTATTTATACACTGAAGAGGTGACCAATGATTAAACATTGTTTCAAATAATAGTTTTCAAGTTACATTCTGTGTAATAATTTATGTACGACTGACTGAACATGCATCTTAGACTCTGGGAGCATACTGATTACAATAATAATGAAATCTTTACATGAATTTCACTTATATTTTCATACATTTAGAGGTAATGAATAAGTGGGGATTGCACATAAGTGAAATGAAGAAAATTAATTTGAATCTGTAGCAAGATTAGACATAGTAGGAGAAACCTGCTCATCAGATTGGTATGATTAGAAAATTCCAGAGATAAATAACAAACCCTTGAACAACATTTACATTATTGTGAATGGTGGAGGACAGAAAAAGAGGAGGAAGCAAAGGAGAGAGAGGATAGGAATAGTGTTTGCTTTGCTTAGTACACACAATCTCTAGGGTTCGATTTCCAGCAACACATGGGGCAGGGGAGGGGAGAAGGAGGAGAAGGAAGAGAAAGAAGGAAAGAGAATAGAAGGAAGGAAGGAGGGAAGGAAAGAAGGAAAAGAAAGAGAAAGAAAGAAGACAGACAGACAAATGGACAGATGGACAAATAGAAGGAAGGAAGGAAGACAGAAGAAAGAAAAGAAAAGAAGGAGGGAAGGAAGAAAGAAAGGAAGGGAGGAAGGAAGGGAGGAAGGAAAGAAGGAAGGAAGGAAGGAAGGAAGGTAGGAAGGAAAGAAGGAAGGAAGGAAGAAAGGGAGGGAAGAAGGAAAGAAAGAAGGAAGGAAGAAAGGAAGGAGTGACAACACTTGGTATCAGATAATTTTGGAACTTGTGGATTTTATTAAAATCCCTTAGGCTTAAGAAACTTTGAAAACATACTCCTGTTTTCTCTGGAAATGTATAGCCCCGATCTACACCTACTGTGGCTACTTCATCTACATCTTCTGATGGTTTATGTGCATATTTGCCTGCTTTGGTAGTCTGCATGCTCTTTATATATACCTGGAGAATAAGTATTTCTAACATTGAGGTCACTTTATTTGAAAACATTCTTGATGTCATAGAGAAAAGAAATTGAGCTTTATTTCATACATTCACAGGGAACTGTGTTTAATTGGTAACTTTAATACTTTTATACATTTTTTGAAAGCACAGTATTGATATTTTTATGTGATCTAATTATGTACACATATTTTTTGTTTTCTCCTTTCATGCTTTCTGTTAAAAAGATTGAATTATTTTCTGTTGATTTAATGGCTTACACCATTTTTCCTTTTGTATCTATAACACAAATCAAGAGTAATTTATTTACTCGTTATTTTAATTATCAGTGTCTATGCCTTCTACCTAATCAGAAATCCCCTTTACTCTATCATATGTTTGTAGTTGGTTGTGGTATAGCTCTAATTACTAAGAATACATAGACTCTCCCTGGCTTTCCTTTAACCTTCATTTTATTCATTTTTCTTATTGCTATTTTTGCTGTTTCTGTGTAATAACAAACTTTGCAAAGACATTTTGTCAGTCGTGATTTTGTTAATGGATTTCAGGATCTGATTCCTGTTAGCATGCAAATTTGTTCTAAAAGGAATTTCACTGCAGGTATTTATGTGCCTGTAAACATTTTTATTTGTGTTTCAGTGAAATTATGGCCAAATACAATTTCTAAGTTCAAATTTATTTTTAATTTTAAGATACATAAGTAAATATGCATATGTATACATATATGTATATACATACACATACATGTACCCATATATATCCCATATATACATATATACATATACTTTTCATCACACACACACACACACACACACACACACACACACACACACACACACATATATATATATATATATATATATATATATATATATATATATCTTGCAACCTGAGGATGATAGGCCGTAAAATTGTTTTCATATGGAATCTGTGCTAAATGAGTCGGTATTGTTGTGTTTTTACTCTTTTTATTTTTTTGTCTTTGGTCTGCCACCCAGCTCCCAAGTAAATCTATGAGGCTTATTTTTACTTATAAATGCCTAGCCTTAGCTTGGCTTGTTTCTTGCCAGCTTTTTTTAAAACTTAAATTCCCAGACTACCTTTTGCCTCTTGACTTTTTTCATTTCTTTTCTTCTATGTCTTATTTTCACTCTTACTCCACTACTGGCTGGGTGACTGGCCCCTGAAGTCTGCCTCTCCTTCCCTCTTCCTCCTTCTCCTCTGATTTATTCTACCTGCCAGACTCACCTATTCTTTCTCCTGCCTTGCTGGTGGTCATTTAGCTATTTATTAGATCATCTTGTTTTAGACAGGCATAGAAACACAGCTTCACAGAGTTAAATAAATACAGCATAAGCAAAGGTTACACATATTTACATCATTAAATGTTTCACACATAAATAAAAGTAACACAACTTAAAATAACATTCTAAAGTCATCTTTAGCTGCTCTTCCTACAAAACACTTGTGTAAGGTAGTAGGCTTATTGTTTTGATTTTTTTAACTCTACATACATCCTATAGAATTACATCATGTACCTATAATCTAAACCACAAAATTTGTGCAAAAATAACATGTTACCTTAGTCACTTTTTAATAAAAATATGGTATAAATCATAAACCATGCACCATGTTACCCCCATGAAGACAGGAGGGGAACATGATTGTAGGTCACATAGGTCCTCCCACCATAGCTTCTCCCAGTCACCACTACCTCTAGTCTCTAAAATGTGTTCATTTTTCTGATATTACAAACGAGATTTGTGATTTGTATACATGGAGGCACACTGTGTGCATCCTATCATGTGTGTTTTTTTCAATCACATTTGTAAAGTTTTATGTATAATGAAATATTTTGATGTTATATACAGTAAAACACATTTAATAGGTTACATAATACACTATGAAATGACAGCTCAGTGAAGCTAATTCTTATATGCCCAACAATAACTTTTGTGGTGATAACACACAAAATCCACTCTTTTAGCAAAGTTCAAGTCTATAATACATTATTATTATAATACATATCACATATGTATTACATTACCAGGAATCATTCATTCAAGTAAGTTTGCATTCAGGTAAGCTGACATCTCTACCTATTTTCTTCTGTACTCATCCTCTGGTAGGGACATGTCTATTTTCTATCTTTGAACTTAGATTTTCTTAGACTCTGTGTACAAGCCAGCTCATATAATTGCCCTATGGGGGCCTGCTACCCAGCTCCCAAATAAATACACAGAGACTTATCCTTACATATGAATGCCTGGCCTTAACTTGGCCTAATTATAGTCAGTTTTTCTAACTTAACTTATCCTGTCTACATTTTGCATGTGGGCTTTTGACCTTTCTCTATTTTATATACCTTGCTTTCCTTCTTACTCTGTGGCTGTCTCTGTGGCTGTGTGACTGGTTCCTGGCATTCTCTTCTCCTCCTTTTCTCACTCCTTCCTCTTATTTTCTCCTAGATTTCTCCCTTTATTTATTTCATCTGCTTGGCAGCCCATCTATCCCTCTCCTGCATAGCTTTTGACAGCCTAATCACTGTATTAGACCAATCAAGTATCTTAGACAGGCAAAGTAACAAAGCTTTACAGAGTTAAACAAATGCAACATAAAAGAATGCAACACATCTTTGCATCATTAACAAATATTTCACAGCATTAAAGAATGTAACATATCTTTAACTATTATTTCACAACATGTAATATTGGTTTTTCTGTGCCTAGTTTGTTGCATTAGCATAGTGTCCATTAGATCACTTCATACTGCCACAAGTGGCATAATCTCCTCTTTCTCTAGAATGAATAATACTCATGCATATACAATACTATTAATATATAGTATCATTAACCATGGTGTACACAATGCTTGAATGAACTGGGAATTGCAGATATTCATATATCTGATTTCATTTCCTTTCTATATATACACAGAACAGAGATGGGTAAATAATATAGTAGCTGTGCGTTTTCATTTTCAAAGAAAGTTCTGCATTTTTATAACAACTGCTCCAATTTTCATTTCCATAAATATACAAGTAACCCTTTTTCTCAACACCCTCATAATGTCTGTTGTCTCTGGTCACTCTGGTAACAATCATCCTTACAGATAGGAGGTAGCATCTGCTTTTTGATGTGCATTTCTCTGGTGGATGATGATGTCCTAACTAACCATTTTAATATTTATTATCCATTCCTGAGTCTCCATTGCAAAATATTTATTCAAGGATTTTCCATATTTACAAACCACCTTTTCTGTTAGATTATTTGCTTACAGTTTTGGGATATTAACTTGTCTGACAAATAGTTTGTCAATATTTTCTCCTTGTTCATAGGCTGCCATTTAATTTTGTGAGTCATTTACTCTTTTATGCCAATGCTTTTCTATTTGAGTCACCACTCTAGCTTGTTAACGTTTGCTTTTGTTGCCTACACTTTTACTTTTTTGTTGTTTGAGGATCTCATACATACACATATGTTTTGATCAAATCTACTCCCATTCCCTCCTCTTGATTCTTCCCCTATAACCCTCATGGACCCACCCTCCAACTTCACATGCTCTTTTGTAAGAAACAATCACACAAGCCCACAAAATCTAGTGGAGCCTGTTTATCCACGACTAAAATATTATGTACCGGATCATAGACAGCCTCTCAGAAGCTCTATCCCTGAAGAAAACCTATTCCCCCTTCCCAGCAGCCATCAACTGCTACCACTTTATCACTTCGGAGTGGTACTCCATGAGCCCCTCCCTATTATGCTTGTAGAACTTAGGTTAGACTGATCATACACAGGTCTTATGTGTACAGTGACAGCCTATGAGTTAATGTTGCCAATAGTACTGTTATGTCTAGCAATTAACGTTTCACTGAAAAAAAGATGTACTATGCCAGTTAATCCCTGCAATAGGGAGGCAGGTGGATCTCTGTGAGTTCAAGTCCAGCCTGGTCTACAGAGCTAATTCCAAGACAGGCTCCAAAGCAGTACAAAGAAACCCTGTCTCAAAAGACCAAAAGAAAAAAAAAAGAATGAATGAAAGAAAAGGTCCACTGATCCACTACTTTGGGGCCTTATAATGATTCTGCCTCCTCTCCCAGCATGATCTCTGAGTCTAAGAGGAGATGAGTGTGATATAGATGTTCCATTTAAGGCTGAACACGTCATAAACACTTATTCTTTGTATGTTTGTATGCAGCATGAATGATATGCTAATCTACAGGTATAACAATAAGAACTCAGGGGGGTAGTCTAATACTATTTCCATTAGCAAAATAATAATATTGGCTTCTCCCTCAGCACTATTACCTAATAATGATTCTGTTTTAAAAGATATTTATTTAATATAGAAACAATCTTATTTCACATATCATTCCCTGTCCAGTCTCCCTCCCATCCTTCAGTGGCCCCCACCGAACCCCCAACTCCCACTCCCCAAAGAGAGTGAGACCTTCCATGGGGGATCATCACAGTCATTCATATCATGTGTGGAGGGGTAGGCTCCTTTTCTTATCCTTCTTCCCTCTCTACATCTGGATTCCAAGAGATAAACTCAGTATTTATCTGTGAGTGTCTGTGTCTGCTTCCATCAGCTACTGGATGAAGGCTCTAGGATAGCATATAAGGTAGTCATCAATCTCATTATCAGGGAAGGACATTTAAGGTAGCCTCTCCACTATGGCTTAGATTGTTATTTGGGGTCATCGTGATAGATCTCTGGATATTTCCCTAGTGCCAGATTTCTCTTTACACATAATGGCTCCTTCTATTAAGGTATCTCTTTTCTTGCTCTCCTCTATTCTTCCTCGGACTCAATCTTCCTGATGTTTCTTGTTCTCCTCCAAGAGCCTCTGCTCCTCTTCTCCCCTTCTCTTTTTTCTTTCTCCCTCCCCTTGCTGCTCCCAACTTGCTCAGGAGATCTTGTCCCTTTCCCCTTCTCTAGGGGGCCATCCATGTCTTTCTTAGGGTCCTCCTTGTTTCCTAGCTTCTCTGATGGGTATTTGTAGGTTGGTAATCCTTTTCTCTATGTATGATATCCATATATGAGTGAGTATATACCATGCTTGTCTTTCTGTGACTGGGTTAGCTCACTCAGGATGGTTTCTTCCATTTCAATATATTTTCAAGATTTATTTTTTTTTTCTGCTAATAGTCCGTTGTGTAACCCACCACATTTTCTTCATCCATTCTTCAGTTGAGGGATATCTAGGTTGCTTCCAGGTTCTGGCTATTATAAACAATACTGTTGTATGAATGTCCTTGTATGAACTGGATCTTGAGATGGACTAATCCCCATTTTCCTCAGGAAATGCCATACTGATTTCCAAAGTGGCCATGCAAGTTTGCACTCCTACCAGCAGTGGAGGAGTGTTCCCCTTTCTCCACATCCTCTCCAGCATAGACTGTCATTGGTGTTTTTGATTTTAGCCATTCTTACAGGAGTAAGATGGTATCTCAGTTGTTTTGATTTGCATTTCCCAATGTTGAACACTTTCCTACTTTCTTTCAGCCATTTTAGATTCCTCTATTGAGAATTGTCTATTTAAATCTGTACCCCACTTTTTAATTGGATTATTTAGTGTCTTGGTGACTAGCTTGAGTTCTTTGTATATTTTGGAGATCAGCCCTATGTCAGATGTGGGGTGTGTTAAGATCTTTTCCCATTCTTTGGACTGCTGTTTTGTCTTATTGACTGTGTCCTTTGCCTTATAGAAGCTTCTTATTTTCAGGAGGGCCCATTTGTTAATTGTTTATCTCAGTGTCTGTGCTACTGGAGTTATGTTCAGGAAGCAGACTACTGTACCAGTTTGTTCAATGGTGTTCTAAGAGTTCAGTGTGGCAGAGCCAGCTCTCCTAGGCCCATGCCATTAGAGCCAATTATTCCGTGTTTATGGTGAAGGGTGGGTTAATCTCTTCTATGTGTGGGGGCAGCTCTCCTGCTACAGTGTCCAACAAGGGACAAGTCTACCTATCCCAGGCCCAGGCCAGCTCAAGATGGCCCTCAGATTTCAGAAAACATGGTTCCTACCACCCTCTGTGGTAACACAGATGATGGACATTAACACAGACCCCAGATACACCAAGAATATTGACTCAGGCGTATGGCCCACAACAGCAGTTTGGGCCAGAATGTCACCATTGCCTTGGTAGTAGCACAGGCCACCCAGATCAGTATGGCCCAAAAGTCAACAAGGCCCTAGGACACCAACATAGTCTCAGGTGATGACCAGATTCTAGGCATCTGCACAGGCCCCCAGGATGTCAGAAGTCATGGACATCCTTAGCTGCAGCTCTGGCCTGTCTGTCACAATGGCACCTGTGGCAGCACAGGCCACTCAAATCTGTACAGCCCCACCTGTAGTATAACCCTCGGATGCCCCACATCCCAAGCGGCTTAAGATGATGGTCCAAATCCCAGGGATTTGCATGGACTTTAATGGTATCAGGAGCCATAGATATCAACATAGACCTTGGCTTTAGTAGGGCCAAGGACCCAGACTTGCCCTGGGTGGCAGCACAGGGTACCCAGATTAGTATGGCCCTGATGGCTGCATAGGTCTCAGACACCAACATGATTCAGGTGTCTAATCACAGCAAACTCAGCCACATAGTCTTCCCATGATCATCAACACAGACTGCTACAGGGCCATGGACCCAGATATAGTCCCCTGCAGTAGCTCAACCCCCATGTTATCTCATCCCCTGGTAGCAGCACAAGTTATCCAGATCATTATGGCCCTGGCAGTGGCACAGCCCTTGAACACCAAAATAGCCACAGATGGCAACCTAGATCCAGGGCATCCCTGTGGCCCTTAGTGGCAACATGGCTCATGGACATCAACACACATCCCAGCTGTAACAGCAGGGAAGGCCCAGACATGGTCCTAGGCAACATCCTAGGCCTGAACAAATCACCTTGGGCCCAGCTGTCAAGCAGGCCACCATCATCAGCCCACTCTTCACCACCCTTGCATCTTCAGGTCTCTCTCTCTCTCTCTCTCTCTCTCTCTCTCTCTCTCTCTCTCTCTCTCTCTCTCTCTCTCTCCTCCTTCTTTGGTTTTTAGAGATAGCATATCACTGTGTAGCTTTGGAGCCTGTCCTGAAACTCACTCTGTAGACAAAGATGGCCTTGAACTCACAGAGATCAGCCTGCCTCTGCCTCTCAAGTGCTATAATTTAATTAAGGTGTGCACCACCACTGTCAAGCTAAATCTGTCTCTTAGCACACAAAATGTTCCACATCTCTTTCTCCCATTTCTATGACATATACTTTCTCATCATAATGGCACCCCCATTGCAGTGCTGGGCAGGCCTGTGGATACCTTCTGCTGCCTGCATTGTGAGACCCCAGACTGGCCCTCAGGTGTCAGTCTATTTCTGTATGTAACCCTAAGATAAAAGGCTCAATTTCATTTCTTTGTATAATGATGTCTGCTTTTCCAGCAGCATTTATTAAAATAATGACCCTTGTGGAAAATAATACCTAATATGGATTCTTGGTTCTCTTCATACTAATAGAGAACTGACTCATGTTCTTGTAATTATTTCTAGCCTGTCTCTTCTATTCCATTGGTCTTATGAGTCTGTTTTTATTTCCAGTGTGTGTTCATGTTTAAGTTAACTGGGTTTAAAGAACCAGTTACCTGTGTTTTCTGATAAGTGTTTCATCTCCTTTACTTTCTAATCTTTATTAGTCTCCAAAGCCTCTAATGCTATTTCTGGATGTACTTGCTTTTAATAGTTATTCCACTTCAGTGTACTTCAGAATATCATCAACCATAGCCATATTCATTTTAATTATCCTTTAAGTACTGAAAATATTAGATTAATTAATTTGCTTACCAAGGTGCCCTTGAACTTACCTGCATGCCACATTCTTATACAAAAAATTCTCATGTTTGTCAATGTGTATCTACTTTACCTTTTCTCTTTGTGCAAAGGAATAATTTTAACCCTTTAGTGGATAATTGGAGCCTTCTAAAATCTGCTCTGTCTGTTTATTACATTTAGGTAAATAATTTTACTAACTTATTGTACTGAACCTCATTCCACACTATAGTCAATGAGAGAATTTTTAAATTTTCAAATGAGACAAGATGACCTTGTATCCATATATAAAATCAAAGTTACATAATGTACTCTTAGTCCTTTGTCAAGGACACTACTTGGTATTTACTACTAAACATGTTTTCTTCTGAATGTCATTTACTGACATCTTCAGGGACACAATGGAGGACATTAATATAAGAAATTAAGAAAGGTGAAAGCCAGAAAAGCCTTGTATCTCAAACAGGAAATCAAAAGGGAAGCAGGAGAAGAAAGTAATAACTCTTATTCATCTACCTTCCAATCAGCTTTATTTCAAGAACAATGTCCAGGAGACTATGATGCAAATGATTTTACCAACAATATGTCCTATTTGTTCTATAAATAAATTGAGTCAAATAAGCTATGTATTTTTTAAATTATAGATCATTCTCTTGGGAAATAAAGCAAACAAAATTCACCTCACAATATATTGATCAGCTTCTGATCTAGCTATAAACACTTAATGTGCTGCAAGTATTCATATAAATAGGCTTTTCTGTGACTGTGCTAGATGCCACAGTTGCTGCCAATGTTTTTTGCTTTCTCTTTCATGCGAGAGATATTTTTACACATGTGCCAGCATTTCAAATTTCACTTTCCAAATTCCTTTATAAACACAAATACCCAAGGAGATGAATGTAATTATCCAATAGAGACCATTCTTCAAAGGTGGCTCACAAATCCTGGAAACATCCCCTGCATCTTTCTTCACACATTGCAGAGGAAACCAGTGACACCATGAATCCTGGCATTATTTGTGAGGAAAAAAGGTTAAAAGAAAGACAAGTTGGGTAACCATACTGTAATAACATGTAAAACTATCCACAGAAGTAGCATATAGTTTAATTCCTGTAACTTTTGCTTCACAGTTTTCCTAGTAATTATACATTTCTTTCTTCCTCTCTCTCTCTCTCTCTCTCTCTCTCTCTCTCTCTCTCTCTCTCTCTCTCTCTCTCTCTCGCACAAGCAACTCTCAAATTAAAACTTAGGTTCTGAAATATGAAAAAAAAACTTACTAATTCTACTAAAATTCAGTAGCAATATTGGATGCTAAAGACAGTAGGGGCTTATAATATACAAGCACGATAAGGTTTGTTCTTTTCCTCAGGGAATGTGTATCTATACATGCACACTGAGGTGTTTTAAATAATTTTAACTTGCCTGTGTTCCTAGGGACATTTGCTTTGCAAGCATAACTCATGGCCTACTTACAAACAAAAGCATGGGAAACATGTTTAATCTCTAGACTATGCTGTGGGATACATGGACACTATTTTCTTTTTGGCTTCTTAGTATTGCTGTTTTTCAAGCTAATATCTCATGGTGTATCATAACACACATAATGTGAAGAAAATGGAGCTTTAAATATTTAAACATGTGATACAATCAATATTCATGAGTATTTTATATTTGCCTTCAACTTTTATCACCTTGTTCTTTAAAAAAATAGAATATTTTTGTTGTCCTCCCCAGAATTGCAAGCTGCATAAGCACTTTGTAATTCTTAACTACTTGAATAGGCATGTTTCATTAATATGCACCTTTTAACAGATTATTAAAAATAATTTGGGTACTATGAGCAAAGTAGTTTACAGTTGCTAAAATGATATAATGAGAACTTAATTTTTTTTAAAAAAAAATAAATCTAATTACTAGAAGTGTCAAAAAGTGTAGGAAAACAACTTGTTTCTCCTTTTTCATATAGGATCCATGACAGTCAGACAACATTTTCCAGAGGGAAGAGGGAACCTGAAAATGCAGTTCATTTGTTTAGCATGTATAGAGTATTGTGTTTCTCTATATTCCACCCTGAAAATTAGTTCAAACCCATGGCAGCATCTGATACTTTTAAATGATAAAAGCAAATAGCAATTCAGTTCAAAGTGAAGTTTTTTAAAAAAAGTCAAAAACTGCAAGAGCAAACGAGATTCAGACAACACAGCATATGGGGAAGTTTTAAATTTGATAATATAGCACATTTGCTCTGGAAACATTTAAATATATGAACTTCCAGATCTACGAACAAAATCTCTTTGTAAAGTAATTTCGAATTAAAATGCTGACTAAACTGAAAGTTCACAAAAATGTGCATTCATGGAATTTTTCTACTAACAATGGGCTTATAAAATAATCTAACCACTTAGACATTATTTGGTAGTACTCCAGTTACCTGTTCAGCTAAAATAATGTGACCTCATCATACTCCACCAAAATGAAGGTACATGCATCAATTAATAGAAATAGCTGTGAATATTATAGAAACTTACTTTGCTTTACTTTCTGAGGCTATGCTCAAATGCTCAATCCTCTTACCTCATCTGCATAAGTCTTAGGATTGTAGACATGCATAATCACATTTGCTGCAACTGTATTTTAAGAGTTTAATGGTCTAACTCAATAGTTCTCAACCATCCCAATATTATGACCCCATAATAAAGATAATCATGTTGTGGTAACCCAGAACCATAAAATTATTGCCGTTGCTACTTCATAACTATAATTTTGCTAATTATATTTTTGGAGCTAGAGGTTTGGAAAAGTGGTCTCGACCCACAGGTTGAGAACCTCTGACTAAGCCAAAAATAGATGAGTGCATAAATAAACTCTAAATTAGTCACTCAGTGGAGATGTACTTTAAACTTAAGAACAACAAATTGCTGGAATATGAAATATCACTGAATCTCAGAATCAACTTTCATAGAAATAGCTAGGTGTATAACACTGTATTATTTCTTTAGCTCATCATTTTATAGGTTATAATCCATTGCTTTGAGCCTCACATAAGGATGCTGGATTCAACAGTGAAGAGTATATGTTAGTGCAAACCACTCATATCACAAACTATGAATCAGAAATCTATAAGACAGGTTAGAGCTCTACAGCCCACTTTGGGAGACATCTTTCCAATGGCCCAAGGACGTAACACAAACCCCTCCTCCTATAATTCCACAGCAGCTGTGAATAGCACCACAATGAGACTAAACTTTTACATATGGAACAATGAAGATAGTTAACATCCTAACTCTTGCAGATCTTATTTTGTACAAAATTCCACAGAAGACAAGTGGATCTTCAGCAATAGACAGTAGTTGACTAGAAAGGAGGAAAACTTTGTACAAACATGGGAGCAATTATTAAAGAATTGTTTTGAATTATATAATGAAAGTCATTGTTAGTTAAGAAATAGGTTGAAAACAAAGCAAAGGCTTGTTTCTAAGAGAAAGAACTTCTACACTGAGTTAAATGGCCCCACACCCAGGAGTATGCGGTAGCACTATTGTCTATAAAAAAAAAATCACATGAATTTGAAAGGGGGATGCTGATGAGGGCCTGCGAAGAGTTAGCGGTGCACAGGTATGATTAAAATATGTTACATATATGTACAAAATCTCAAAGAGTAATTAAAAGTATATTAAGAATAAATATAATAATTCAAAAATGAGAAGAGGACTGGAGCAGGAAATTGACAAAAAAAGAAAAATGTTGATAAAATACTGAAAAAAAAATGATCCATCCTGACTAGTAACCATGACAAAAGAAAGTAAAATAATCATTAGGTGTCTTTTGTATATATGAACAGAAATAATTTTTAATTTCTGACTATACAGAAAATTAGCAAGGATTTGGAATCATATGAAACACATACATTGCTGGCAATTGTTTATTTTTTAAGTTAGGTGTACATCTTTAAAATTTGACAATGTATATTATTTACAACCTCACAAAGCCAATGCCATGAGTCCTGGAAAATTATGACAAAATTGGGAAGCAAACATACATTGCGTTGTTCTTATTAGCATTGCTTACATTGCTGAAAGCTGTATTCAGCTCAACTGTCAATCAAATAAGCGTTCCTCATAATGCATGGTGCACATTAATTTAAATTACCAATTCTCAAGCAAGGGAGGTTGTGTTATCTTCATGTTCTATTAACCATGACCAAGACAATTTATAAACTATTTGACTGGGGGCTTGACACACAGTTCCAAAAGGTGAGTCCATGATCCTCCTAGTGAGAAATATGGCCACAGGCCAGCAGGAATGTTATTACAACAGTAGCTAAGATATCACTTCTGAAGTTGTATGAGACTGGGCCTAGCATGGGCTTTTGAAACTTCAAGGCCCACCCCCTTGCCCCCAATGGCACACAATCTCCAATAAGGCCATACTTTCTAGTCATTCTTAAACAGTGTACCAATTGGGAAGCAGATGTTCAAATATATGAGTCTATGGGTGGAGGGGGACATTCTCATGCAAAGCACCAGATCCTGTGAATATGCTTTGGTAACATCTGAAAACATTTGAAAAACAGATTGTTATATCTGGAGATAAGAGCTGTTCCTTAGCATTCTGACTAATAAGGTCAGCATTGTTCCATGCATCTTCTTTGGGTAGAAATGAGGGATGCTACTAAACAATCCACACCAGATAGCTCTGGCAACAGGGGTGGTGTTCTTTATGTGAAGTGCCAATAATGACAAATTGTGAAATTAAAAATAATATTTTGTGTTTATCTGCCTTCATGTATGTATATGTACTACACATGTGCCTGCTACCCAAGGAGGCCAGGAGAGGGTATTGGTTCCCCTTGATCTGTCGTTCCAGGTGGTTATGAACTGTCCTATGAATGCTAGGAATCAAGCAATGTCTACTGAAAGAGAAACAAGTGCACTTAATCTCTGATCCATTTCTCTGGCCCAGGGAAATCATCTTAAACAATTAAACCCCATCAATGTATCAACATGCCACTAAGGAAAAAAATAGATAACATTATTACACATGTATAAAAAAGCAAACACACACACATATATTTATATATTCATTGTTTTTTTTAAAACTGTGTACATAAACCATATACCTAGACATTACTAGTGGCTTACTTTGTACAGGTAAGAGAATAAAGGACATTTTAAGAATACTTTGAATGTGATGCTATTTGATAAAGTAGCAAACAGGACAAAGTGTATATTCTTCCAACATGTGAATAGTAAGGTTTTAAAATGTCACAAAACATTTGTTTATTTACTGCTTTTGAAATCTTGATAATATCAACTTTTACTACTAAAAATAACTTATTTAACCCATGAATCATTTATTTTTTTAAAAAACAGAAGAACTCAAAACACTCCAAAATAAGGAATTGGATAAAAACAGAATTAATGAATCAAGCAAAAGAAGATGGTATTTAAACCTTGAAATCATTAAATAGAATCAAGGTCTTTTTAGGAAGATGAAAATAAAGTAGTTTTAGAAACTTATCCAAGAAAAAGAGAACAAAACCAATGAGACAGCAGGGCAGGCATACTTGCCATACAAGCCTGATTACAGGGTTCTAACCCCAAGATCCCACAATGCAACAAAGGAACCACAGATTCCCTAATGTTTTCTTCTGACTTCATGAAAGTACTGTGGTACATAGGTGAATACAGCACACATATGCCTCCACTTCTCCAACCTTAAAACACAATAGCTAATAGTAATTTTCATGAAAAAATAGAACAATAAATCTGTAACACTAAGGTGATAGAGGAAGATTATGTGTATAAAAATTCTTACCACAAAATAGAAAAGGAAGAACCATAATACAAAAAGGAAATATGTATGCTACAATATTATCTTAATGATGGAGCAAGAATGGTGCCAATAACCAATAATATAAATTCAAGAAATTAAATTATGTACTCCACAATAGCATTAAATTATATAGTCACTAAAATGTAATGATTAAGGGTATGTTTTTAATATAGTGAAATCATTTTTAAAAACTAAGGGTGTATGACCTTATCTTCAGTGTACAGATAATCATAAATGTAAAAATTAGAAACAAATACACCTCAGTGCTGACTATATTTATATTTATCAGTTAGGTACAGTAATATGAATGCCATTATATATTTCTTTTTAGTTTTTAGACTGCAAACATTTCATTGTATTTATAAAAAGGTAAAGCTGTATTGTCAACCCCAGGCATGCAACATAAAGTTACTAATTTTTTAGGATTACCTTTATATTGTGCTGTAGAAAATCATTAATTATCCCACATTGCTTGGAATGAGCCTCTTCTATGAGTCAGTGTTATTAAGTATGATTCATAGGTGCATCTGTGAAATGATGGGTACTCTCATGTTCCCAAATGAGCAGAAAAATATATGCTACATTCACTATAAAACATAATAATAAGTGCACATAATGGGGAATTCATCTTCCAGGACAGAACCACTTGCATTGATCCTGAGAGAAATGGGCTCTGGTGCTCTCTGGGACCAAATTCTGCCATTGAAAAGAGATTTCCAGCTGTCTGTCTTAAGCAACTGTAATGACTGTGTAATCACTCCTGGTGCTGGCTGCTCTAATGGCTGCAGAAGCTATTTTGAGGCAATAACAAGCTACTGTCCTATAGGCATGAAGGTTGTGCCTGCTTCACACAGAACGTCCATAATCCTAAGGAAAAAAAGAGTGTGACCATGTACAGAAATAATGCTGGTGGGTGGCATCTAGCACGATGAGTCACAGGAAAATACACAACACATTTATCATTCCTTCCTTTAGTAAAGTGTCCATCCCCAAACTTATTATTCAAAGAGATTGCATATCAGCATTAAATGGAGAGAGAACTAGGAGAAAGAGAAGGGGAAGAGAGGAAAACACGTGTGACTAGATAGATTGAGTCAGGGCGAGGGGGGGGGCAAAAAAGAGGGAGCCATTATTGGTTTAAAGAGAAAACTGAACCTAAAGAAAGGTCTAGAGAACTACAAGACTGACTCCAACTAATAATTCGAGCAACCGTGGAAAGGCTACCATAAATGCCCTTCCCTGATAGTGAGATCATCAACTAAATTATCCACCATCATGGAGTCCTCATCTAGTACCTGTTGGAAACGGAAACAAACACCCATAACCAAACAATGAGTCAAACTAGAATCCAGATGCAGAGAGAAGGGACAAGACCAGGTTGCAGAAACTCACAAAGACAGATGACCTGAATAAGGAGGAGCTTGCTCCCACCCAGACTAATGGCTAAGAACCCAGCAAGGGACTGACTCAGACCCCCTGAATATGGGTCTCAGCTAGAAGGACTGAGCAGTCTGGGAGACCTCAGACAGTAGAAACAGGATCTATTCCTGGTGCACAAAAGGTCCTTGCAGACACATCCCCATGGAGGGATACCCCCTTAACCTAGGAGAGAAGTCCTAGTCCCTACTTCAAATGACTTGACAGATTTATATGACCCAACCTGGATAGCATAGCCCTACAAGTGGAATGGGAGTGGGGGAATGGGAGGGGAGCGTGGCCAGGGTGCATGTCATAGGGGAAAGAGGGTAAGAGGGAGGGAGGGAGGGTTGGAGGGAGGAAAGAAGAGGAAACTGCGATTTTATATATATATATATATATATATATATATATATATATATATATATATATATATTCTTTGCCTTCAAAATTTAAGCCTAAGGACAAGTTATTGGGTAAAAGTATTTCTAATTTTGTTTCCACTGAAAATGAAAAGCTGTGGATTCCTTCCAGACTAATGCGGTTTGATTGAGCAAGACCCCCTGAAGCAACATCAATGGGACAATGCAGCCTTGCAGACCACTACAGCCAGGATTTCTGCCTCTTCTTAGGCTTTCCCCATGACAGCCCCCTACCAGCAGGAAGCAGTTTGGAAAGAACGACGCCCAAATTACCAAATATTGTTTATAAATGTTTGTTTTCATTTTAAAAGAAAGGCATGTATAATTATGTCCAGCATAAAATAAATAAATGTTAAAAAAAAAAAGTGATTGCATCTCGCACTTCATTAGAATGGTCACAGCTGGACATGGGGTGAACATGTGCCTCAACTCAAAGGCAGGCAACCATTTTCCAGCAGCAATTATTACCACCTCATTTCATGTTTTTAAATCATCAAACCATGAACAAATATTTACTTCACACTCCCTTATTCTTGTGGCAACCTGCTCACATATACATCCTTCCAAACACAAAGCTCATCGCTTGTCTCTCATTTCTTTCGCATCCCTCCTTTGTCTTTCCTCTTCTTGCAACACTTAGTGGAGACTAGATACTTGCAGCATTCCAATCATTCTGTACGTACTTTCAATATCTTAAACTCAGCTTTGTCAAACAAAATTTTACTTTTTTTGCCTGCTTAGCTATGCACTTTGTGGATGTAGTATCCGAAGAAGCCAGAAGAGGCTTCAGATCCCCTAGAACTGGAGTCACAGATGTTTGCAAGCCACCGTGTGAATTCTAGTATTCAAATTCATTCTTCTACAAGGGCAGCCAGTGTTCCTAAGTGCTTAGCATCTTATCAGACCCATAATGTTCTGCTTTACCCCTGGAAAGAGGCTCACGATGGACGTTTCAATCATTTCTTCCCTTTGCAGTGCAAAGGCTTTCCTCTAGGGCTCAGGCTGAAGTGCCCAGATGGGATGTGATAGACTTGAGTTGAACAAGATGAAAAACTACATAGGAAAAAAAATGATCTGCCCTGGGTAAAATTATCATCTTTTTTCTCCCTGGCTGCATGATTCTGATGCCCAAGATACAAATTTTTACATTTTACTTCATTTTTTAAAGTGGCAGGGGGTTGTTTATTTTGGCATGTCTTGTCTTCTCATCTGTTATTATATGCATATTGCAAATCTTAAAACTGAGATTTCAGATTATATTGAGAGAATATTCTGTTTAAATGTAATCTGATGCCTTTTACTGTAGATACAGCACTAATTTCTACAGTGATTTAGGGTTACAGACCCAATCCATTCTTCATTTAGTCAAATAAGGTAGCCACATAAATGACATCAGCTGCTATATGACATGAGATACACACATTAGTTTGCCTCTCCACTCTACTGAAGTGTCTCTTTCTTTAGTTCCTTTTCCCATGGCTAAGTACTCTTAGTTATCAGCAGAATACCTATAACACAAGGGAGGGGCAAGAAAGGCAGATACCTTTCTTCCCGATCACAGTATTATTGTATTATGTGTTTTGACTTTATCCATTCTAGTGAAGAAGTATTTGTGTCATTTTGGGTCTAACTTTCTTCCTCTCACTAATAACTAATACAAGTGAACACTTTTCATGCTTTTATTGTGATATGAATGGGCTCTAGCATAAAATACCTTTAAACTTTTTATTCTTTGTTACCAATTCTCAGTTGTTTTTAAAAATTGTGGATATGGCACACACATTCTATGCAAGATAAGGAATATCAAATTATTTTTCTCATTCTGTCATTTACATTAATGGAAAAGGTATATTTTTTATATTTATTATTTTTTCTTATTTTACATATTGATCCTAGTTCTCTCTACCTCCCTCTATTCCTCCCTATCTCCCTCCCTCCCTCCCATGACCCCCAACACCCCTCCCATTCCCCCCAACTCCACAGGGAGGGTGATGCCTTCCAGGAGGGATCATCTAAATCTGTCAAGTCATTTGGAGTAGGGACTAGGCCCTCCTTCCTGCCTCTAGGCTAATGGAGTGACCCTCCATGGGGGATGTGCTCCCAAAGTCGAAAAGGTATATTTTTATATCATTAAATTCAGTTAAGATATTCTTTTCTTGAGGCGATCCAAGTTATTTCTCTTATTCACCTCTTCATTTCCTCCTTAGAAAGGGTTCCGAAGGCATTCACATGTTTCTTCCTAATGTCATGTAACTTTACCTTCTGTTTAAATTTATAAATAAGCCACCTAAAATTTCTTAGTGCATGTAATGTAAAAATAAAATGGTTAAAGTTCAGCTTACTCCTTTACTCCTTGTATTTAGCAATTGACTTGGTACTATTTACTGTAAAGATTGTTTTCCAGTGCACTGTACTGACATAATTGTAATGAATCAAATGGTCATGTTATGTGTAGGTCTTCTACACCATAACTCCCGTAGCATTCTTACCAAGTATACATAGATTCTAGCTAACCCCAAGAACACAGCAACAACACCTAAGAAGCATTGTCAAAAGTCTCCAGTGAGAGCTTGTCAATGTCAGGAAGAGTAAGGAGAGACTCGGTAGCTGTCCTAGGTAGCGAGATGCAATGTGAGAATTGGCTTGGATCCTGAAGTGGAAGAAATTTCAGCAGAAAATATTGTGGAGACTGACTTAAGTATGTGACCTAATATCATGGTGATACTAATTTCTTTGACTTGCAGAATTTCATTGTGATTATACAAAATGTTAGTACTAATTGTGCTGAATGGGCAATAGACAGAAATCTCATCTCTCCTTTCCTTCTTTTTTTATTTATTCATTGTGTCTTTCACATCATTCATCTCCATCCTATCCATTTATCTGTCCCTTCATGTCCACCTCCTGCCCTTGCAACTTCCCCCTACAAAATGAAATAAAATAAAATTTAAGAAAAAAAGGAAAAAATGATAGAAGGAAAAGTCAATCTCATCATGGAAGCCACAGTGTGATACAGTGAGTCATGCAGTAAACCTTTTTGTCCATACATCATTACTTCCAAGTGTTCATAGCAGAGTCATTGGTCTGGTTCCAGGTCCCTGGTTTCTGCTCTGCTATGGATGCTGGGCCCTCACTGGGACTCCTCCTGAATATCCTGCTGTTTCCCTGTGTTGTGGAAAACCTGCAGCTTTGGGTCTGAGGACTTGTCTTTTCACATGCTCCAACAGATCACAGATGGGGTGGATGTTGAGGTAAGAAACAAAGAACCCTGGGTCCTGGTTTGGGTAGTTGAAGGGTTACCTTTTTAATGTGTATATTAAAAAAAATGAACAATACGTGCCAATATATTATCTCTATATTCTCTGCAAAATCTCTCCCAAAAAAGTCATGGCGAACTTTTGCTTTTGTTATTAGTTTTAAGAAATTTGTGGTTGCTGTTTTTTTTTATATCTCAGGCTTCATTATTGTAATAAAAATAATAGTTTTTTTATCCTCAAACTTACTGTTAGAAGAATTTCTATCATACTGTCAAAGTTTGTGGATTTATTACCAACCTAGCCTATTTTTTTCATCCTAGGTTGTAATAGTGCAGGCCTGTAGCACAGCATACATCTTTCGCAGTTAATTTAATCAAATTCCTGGGGAATTGAAGCTCTATGTGCTTATGTTAATAATGTGTGAGGACTGTATCTATGTGAGCATTTTTATTATTAATTTTGCTCTTTTAATTAGGAAACATCTTAGTAAAGGAACTAAGGGAAGCAACCTCATATTATCAATTGAACTTTTTAAATTTTTTAGTCACTGTTCTGTTTCTGAATGCTCCTCTTTCCTTTTGTAAGTAATTTTTCTGGTATTTTTATATCTCTTTGATCACTCTCCCCTTTTATCTAATCCTTGACTTCTTTGTATCATTAATAAGATATAAGAAGTTTATTCCAGAAATCAGATATTTTCTTACCCTATGCCAGGATAGAACAGGGCTCTGGGCTTCTCTATTGGGTCATCTTAGGGTACACCTTATATATGCACAAGGTCAGGAAAAGCTCTTGCTTATCATAGAACGAGGAAGGGTTTTTCTCTGACAGCATCAATAACCATGTTAAGTATTATCAAGGAGGGATCATCGGATGTTCCACTACTCAGAGTGAAAGTCATTCTCCCAGAATAGGGTGATAAGGGCATGGGAGTTGAGACATGATGCAAGGAGAGGGGAGGAAGGGAAAGAATGAAACCTGAGTGATTCATCTGTCATTCAGAAAGACCTTCTGTTAGTGCACACATTTTGTTCCTCTTCTATTTCTAGATTCTGCTTGTCAGAGGTGCTGTCACTTCTTGGCTCCAGCTCTACCTCCCACTGCTTAGTTTTCCATGTAGCCTGACTTCAGTTAACTCTTAGTCTTCTACAAATAATTTTCTTCAACAATTCCTTCCTAATAATTTCCTTGGTGTTTCTGGTTCATTTTTGTTTGGTTACTTTAATAAAATGTTTCCAATGAGGTCAAGGAAGCATGGAAGAAAGTATGTCTGTGGATTTTTTTTTTTGGGGGGGGGTTATGGTCATCATGAAACTTTCTTTCTGATAAGCTTTCAAACACAAGTCCTTAAGTTCCACAAATGACTGTCTGTTCTCTATTCTAGGAGGGGGCACTGAATGCTAGGAACAAGGGCAACACAGAAGAAGATAAATCATTCAAAACACAGAAGTCACACACAAATCACAAACAGCGAAAAGCAAGTTTTAACACTTTTTACCAAGATACTATGCTTTCATTTTTTTCTGGAATGTCTTGTGCTAACTATAGACCGTCACATACTCTTCATAAAGCTTTTCTATTTCCTTGTCTTACCATCTGCCGGCAAAGGTCACTACAGAGGGCAAAGCAGTAGGCCAAGTCTCAAGTGGACTCTAAACCTGATGATAAATTTGAGAGGTGATGAAAACTGTGAGACAGGGCCCCGTTGAAGGAAGTACATTGCTGGAGGCATCTTGAGAGAATACATTTTGTCTTTGGCTCCAGCCTGTCATTTCTTCTCAGCTTCATGCCTGAGTTTGAACATCTATCCTCAGTCACACTCTTCCTCTATGATGCTTCAGGCCTACAGCAGTAGAGACAGATGACCAAAGGCTAAAACTTTCCTTACCATGTTTTCTAAGGTATTTTGTCCCTTGACACATGGCAGATATATCTCAAGTATTACATTTGTTTTTTTTTTTTGTTTTGTTTTTTTTGAGTAATGTGCTATTTAAATAATTTGACTGTGAGATTCTATACCTTCAGCCAAACTCATAACTGGCAGATAAAGCAGCTCTTTCAGATAAATGTTAAATCTTAAAGAAAGTCCTGCAGCATGCTCATACTGTTACTTACCTTATACTTGACTTTAACAAATAGTCTTTTGGCTCAATCTCTTTTGTTTTTCTACCTAAACCATTGTGAGGATTAGACAATATAAAATGTTTATTCATGGTGTCTTTGTTGGGGTTTTTATTGCTGTGATAAAACCCTATAACCACAATCAACTTGGGATTAATAGATTTATTTCAGTATACAATTCTCAGGTCACTCTCTATCCTGGGACATCAGGGTAGAAACTCAGCAGGAACCTGAAGACCGAAACTGAAGCTGAAAACATGGAGGAGTACTGCTTTCAAGACTGACTTGGCCTACTTTGTTATCCCAAACCATCTATCTACTCAGTGGTGGCACCACCCACAGGAAGCTTGGCACTCCCACATCAATCACTAAATGAAGATGTCCCCAGACCTACCCACAGGCCAATCTGCTGCAGGCATTTTCTTCCACCAAGTTTCCCTTGTCCCAAATGTCTCCATCCTGTGTTAATTTGACCAAAAAAAAAAAAAAAAAAAACTAACCAGCTTGCTTGGCTACTTTGCAGCAAAAGTTGCAAGGTTAAACTGTCTTTACAAGATCCCCATTAAAATATTCTTGAGACAACTTAATTCGAGATAATTTGAAAAATGCACACACCATTGAGTCATCCAGATTATATTTCTTTATGGACAAGAAAAAAAAAGTTCACTTCTTAGTATGACATCCCAACTTTTCTTTGAAATTTTCCAGTCTTATCTCTAAAACTTATTACATTTGTTTTTTTTTTTTTTTTTCTATTAAATAATTTGCTTTTCTATACCTTCAGCCAAACCAATTGGTTTTTAGTTGATAATAAAATTCTAAAAGTCTTTTGACATATACTTGCACACAGGTAAAGCCTTTCTTCTCATCTTTATTAGACTTGAGCTTAACACTTTATGTTTGTGTATAAAAAATTGCACCAGTTTGCTAAAGCAGGGTTTCTTCAAATAGCAACAATGATCTCACTGACCAGTTGTCATAGTTATCTTCATCCCTCAACTTGAGACAACACTAGAACTACCAGAAAAGAGAAAAGTCTCAGATGAAGATAGGTCTCTAACTATCCTATGGGCATGGCTGTTGGGCATTTTTGTAGTTTCTAATTGATGTAGGATGATGTAGGAAGGCAGCTCCATCAGTAGACAGGTGGACTTTGGTTGTAGTAGAAAGCTAACTTAGCAAAACAATGAGCAGCATTAATTCAAGGTTTCTCCTCAAGGCCTCCTGGTTCCTGTGTTGAGTTCCTACCCTGCCTTCCCTCAGTGAAGGACTGTAACCTGTAACCTGAAATAAATTTCCTCCCCAATTGCAAGTGGTGAGATGGTTTAATCATGCTAACAAAAGCAAACTAGAACACAGGTTTGAGGAAATGAAAGAAAGATAGCTTTATTTTTCACCCCAATCAGAGAGAACAAGAGCGAGAGCGAGAGCAAGAGAGCGAGCGAGCGAGAGAGAGAGAGAGAGAGAGAGAGAGAGAGAGAGAGAGAGAGAGAGAGATTGAAAAGTTGTGTCCTCCTGATGACTCCTATGAAATGGAAGTGAAACTTGCTAGTTCTGTAGCAGGTGGAAGAGAAATCCTCCTAAGGAAAAAGAAACCTTTCTAGAAAGAGACAGAATAGAGCTTGAGCTGACAAAAATCACTAATCTGTGCAAACATCTTTCAAAGGCTAGTGTGTGTCATCTTCTATGTGAACCAGCTGCCATTCCCTGATACGTCTAAGGAACATGTTTCATAAACATTCATCACAGCCCAAACTACCTCTTTGAGTACTGATCAGCCTCCCTATCTAAACTATGCCTTCATGAGGGAGAATCCTTACCTGCATTACCAAATCATAAAATTGTTATTTAAATTGCCATATGACAAACATGGGTTCTTCTGCTTCCTTGCTTTCACATGTTCAGAGAAGAACATGTGTGAATAATTACTTGTATTTATGAACCATTTTCTTCAGTATATAGGATGCAATCATGATGATTTGGACTTTAATACATACAAGATGTAAAAGGTACTCCTTTATGTTCTGCAGAATAGTCCCTGATGATACATTCCATTATGATGATCAGTGTCCTTATTTTAAAAATAATTTGAAAGTATACTTAATATCTAACAATCAAGATTGCCTTTCCTATTCATTGATTATATAAAAAGCATCTCTTCTCTGTCTGATGTCTTTCCTTTGGCTAAATAATAAGTCAATAATGCATTCTTCCATTTTGTCTCAACTATAAAGTAGCAACTAGTTGTCATTTAAGTGTAAGTACCTTTGCCTAGCTTAAATGTTAATTGGTATACTTGCTTCCTAATGTAGCTTTGCAATGCACACATATCCAGGGTGCTTCTTTAAAAAACATATTTCCAGGCCCCATTCATTGATATTCTGATCATATAGCTATCTTGTATATTTTGAACTTGAATTAACTCACAAATTGGCAAACACCTGTGATTTAATACCTGGGAAGTATAAACACAGGGTAACTATCCAGAAAGGTAAAGAGGCAAAAACAAACAAACAAACAAACAAAAAAACAGTTTAACTCGACCATCTCGACCATTTGAACAAATATAAAATAGGAGGAAAGTGATGACAGTAGACTTCCCGTGGCTGACACAATGAACTCTGGGTACCTGGAAAAGTTCTTTCTAGACAAAATTTTCAACTCTAGTGAGAGGACATGACATCTGTGTTTAGAGAACAGATCCTATGTTAACTCCCACCCTTTAGAGTACCAAGCTATGTGTTCATCAGTGGAGTGCATGGGAGGAAGCCAGCAGAGATCAAGAAAAGATTTTCTCCAAAGGAGACACAATAATGATGTGCCCTTCCAAAGTGTGAGAAGTAAACATCACCTTTTATCAGGTTTTATTAACTGGGTGTGTTCGCTAAATATAAAGCAAAAGAATAGCGAACAACTACCACTTTCAAGAGTAACAATATATCATAAAATTACTCAATAAAGTAAAAAAAAAATAATTGATGAAAGTTAAAATCCATTTGTGGATGAAATTTGTAAAGGATTAAGTGCAAGTTCCACTGGAACTGGAGTTATGGATGATTGTGAACCACCATGCAGATGCTGGGAACAAAACTTGGGTCCTTTGCAAGAGCAACAAGGCAATCTTACTCAATTCATCTCTCCAGACACAGAAACATGCTCTTTAGAAAGAGAAGTAAAATGAACAGTTGCACTGACTTCTGGTTTCTTCTTCTTCTTCTTCTTCTTCTTCTTCTTCTTCTTCTTCTTCTTCTTCTTCTTCTTCTTCTTCTTCTTCTTCTTCTTCTCCTTCTTCTTCTCTCTCTCTCCCTCCTCCTCCTCCTCCTCCTCCTCCTCCTCCTCCTCCTCCTCCTTCTTCTTCTCCTCCTCTTCCTCTTCCTCCTCCTCTTTCTCCTCCTCCTCCTCCTGTACTTCTTCTTTTTTGAATGAAAAGTGTGTGTATGTGTGCCTGCGTTTTCCCTTACTTTTTACACACAATTGTGGACTCAATTTATATCCTCTGCATTTTGTTTTACTGCTATTCTTCTTTGATTCTCAGTCTGCCTTAGAAACCACCTGATAGTAATTTATAGCAGTTTTCCTTTTCATGTTTTTCCTATACCTCCATGATAGTTCTCTTTAAATGTACCATCTTCATTTCAATGTCACAGAATTAGATTGCTCTTAACCAATATTTTTGGATACAAAATACTCAACTGTCCCATACTGATGCATTTTCATTGTTGGAACTGTAACTAAATGTAAATCCTTAAATTCAGAGTCATAAGCAAATGATTGTTTTTCAAATTCTTTCCCATTTCTTCCCCATACCAAGAAACAGCTAGAGAAAATTTTGTATTTATTAGTAGTGTACTGTCTTCCTGTATTTTGTTCTGACAGGTAGGAGAAAGTAGCTTGACATTCTATGTTGTTAAGATTTTAAACAAGTGCTATAATTGCTTTTGAGAATGTATATGTGTATTTAGGGATACTATTGATTCTGTGTGGGGGGTATTGTCTATGTTCCTTTTCTCATATTTTTTAAATTAAATTTACCTTCTGATAATTTCATGCAAGTATCCAATGATTTCTCAATACAGCTTCCAGTTCTTATTGTCCTCTTAATCCTATCAATAACCCCCTTTCAACTCCTTTCCCACATTTATGTCTTTTGGGTTTGTGTGTGTGTGTGTGTGTTTGTATGTGTGTTTGTATGTGTGTGTGTGTGTCATGCACACGTGTGTATGCACGCGCACACCCATGTGCACACACATGTATGTGTGTGCGTATATGTGTGTATGTGTATGAGAGAAAGAGACAGAGAGAGAGAGACAGAAAGAGGAAGGGAAGGAAGCAGGGATGGAGGGATGGAGGGACGGAGGGATAGAGGGACAGAGAGAGACCTGTCAAGTTTAACTATGGATGGTCAGATGAGCATGGATGTTGAACTTACATTGCAGTCTAGAGAGTTCATCAGTGGCTACAGGCCTGCAGGTGAGGACTCTTCTTCCCATAGCATCCATCAGTGGCTCATACTCCACAGGAAGCTCCCTTATCATTCATTACTTACTGTTAACAGGTCCAGAACTATGTAACTCCACTGTAAGCCATCACTGGTTTTTCTTCTGAATATTTACGTTTATTCTTACAGATGAGCACTATTCTTAGCCTTGCTCCGAGAAGCTTCTTTTTGCAGAGTATGGCAGTGAATGCAGAGATCTGCTGGTAGGCTTTGTGTCTACTTGACACAATCCAGAGTCATCTGGGAAGACAGGCCTTCAATTGAGTACTTGTAGATTTCTGGACATTTCCCTAGTGGCAGATTTCTCTTTAAATCTGTAATGGCTCCATCAATTAAGGTATCTATTTTCTTGCTCTCCTCTATTCTTTCCCTGACTCAATCTTCCTGCTCCCTCATGTCCTAATCTTCTCCCCTTCTTTTTCTCCTAACACCCTCTCTCCTCCCCTATGCTCCCAATTTGCTCAGGAGATCTTGTCCCTTTCTGATTCTCCAGGGGACCATGTATGTTTCTCTTAGGATCTTCCTTGTTTCCTAGCTTTTCTGGTTGTGTGAATTGTAGGCTGATAATCCTTTGCTCTATATCTAAAATCTATATATGAATGAGTACTTACCATGTTTGTCTTTTTGTTACTGGGTTACTACACTCAGGATGGTTTCTTCTAGGTCCATCCATTTGCCTGCAAATTTCAAGATTCCATTTTTCCCCCCACTGAGTAGTTCTTATACCATGTAAATGTAACACATTTTCTCTATCCATTCTTCAGTTGAGGGGCATTTAGGTTGCTTCCAAGTTCTGGCTATTACAAATAATGCTGCTATGAACATAGTTGAACAGATGTCCTTGTTGCATGAATGTACATCTTTTGGGTATATGCCTAAGAGTTGAATTGATGGATCATGTGTCAGACTGAGTCCCATTTTCCTGAGGAACCGACATACTGATTTCCAAAGTGGCTGTACAAGTTTGCACTTCCACCAGCTGTGGAGGAATGTTCCTTTTTCTCCATATCCTCTCCAGTATAAACTGTCATTAATGTTTTTTATTTTAGCCATTCTGACAGGAGAAAGATGGTATCTCAGAAATGTTATGATTTGCATTTCCTTGCTGTCTAAGGATGTTGAGCACTTTCTTAAGTGTCTTTCAGCCACTTTAGATTCCTCTATTGAGAATTCTCTATTTAGTTCTGTACCCCACTTTATAATTGGATTATTTGGTGTTTTAGTAACTAACTTCTTGAATTTTTTGTATATCTTGGAAATTAGTCCTTGGTCAGATGTGGGGTTGGTGGATTTTTTTCCCCACTATATGGGCTGCCATTTTGTCTTGAGTGTGTCCTTTACCTTAAAGAAGCTTTCCAGTTTCAGGAGTTCCCATTTATTATTTGTTGATCTCAGTGTCTGTGTTCTCTGTTATGTTCAGGAAGCTGTCTCCTGTACCAATTCATTCAAGGGTACCTCCTACTTTCTCTTCTAAGAGGTTCAGTGTAGCTGAATTTATGTTGAAGTCTTTGACTCATTTGGACTTAAGTTTTTGCATGGCAATAGATATAGATCTATATGCAGCCTTCTATCAGCATCTAGTTATGCCAGCACCATTGTTGAAGATGCTTTCTTTTTTCCATTGTATAATTTGAGCTGCTTTGTCAAAAATCAGGTGTTCGTGGGTGTGTAGGTTAACATCAGGGTTTTAAATTTAATTCAATTGGTCTACCTGCCCATTTTTTTTGCCAATACCAAGCTGTTTTCAGGACTATAGCTCTATAATATAGCTTGAAGTTAGGAATGGTGATGCCTCTGAAAGTTTCTTTATTGTACAGGATTGTTTTGGCTATGCTGGGTCTTTTGTTTTTCCATATAAAGTTGAGTATTTTTCTTTCAAGTTCTATGAAGAATTGTGCTGGGATTTTGGTGGGGATTTCATTGAATCTGTAGATTGCTTTTGGAAAGATTGCCATTTTTACTATGTTGATCCTACCTAATGGGACATCTTTCCATTTTCTGGAATCTTTTTAAATTTCTTTTTGAAAGACTCCAAGTTCCTGCTATACAGTTCTTTCACTTGTTTGGTTAGCATTACAAGATACTTTATGTTGTTTGTAGCTATTTTAAAGGGTGATATTTCTCTGATTTCTTTTTCAGTCCTTTATTGTCTCTATATAGTAGGGCTACTGAATTTTTTTGAGTTAATCTTATATCTATCCACTTTGCTGTAGGTTTTTTTTTAATCAGCTGTAGGTGTTCACCGGTAGACTTTTTTTGGGTCATTTATGTGAACTATCATATCATCTGCAAATAGTTTAAGTTTGACTTCTTCCTTTCCAATTTGGATGCCCTTGATCTCCTTTTGTTTTCTTATTACTCTAGCTAGAACATCAAGTACAATGTTGAAGAGATATGGAAAGAATGGACAGCCTTGTATTGTTCCTGATTTTAGAAGAATCATATTGAGTTTCCCTCCATTCAGTTTGATGATGGCTATTGGTTTGCTGTATATTGCTTTTACTATGTTTAGGTTATTTCCTAAGAAATAAGTTATCCTTGATCTCTCCAAGAACTTTATCATAAAGCAGTGTTAGATTTTGTCAAAGGCTTCCACAGCATATAGTGAGATGTGCATATGGTTTTTCTTTTCCTGTTTTTTTTATATGATGGATTACATGGATGGATTTTCATTTGTTGAACCATCCCTGTATCCCTGGGATGCAGCCTACTTGGTCATAATGGATGATTTCTCTGAAGTGTTCTTGGATTTGATTTGCCAGTATTATATTGAGTATTTTTGACCAATGTTCATGAGGGATTTTGGTCTGTAATTCTCTTTCTTAGTTGTGTGTTTGTGTGTCTTGGGTACCAAAGTAATTGCAGCCTCATACAAAGAGTTTGGCAATAAACTTTCCATTTCAATTGTGTCGAACACTTTGAGAAGTATTGGTATTAGCTCTTCTTTGAATTTCTGATACTGGCCCTGGTTTTTTTTTTTTTTGTTTTGTTTTGGTTTTTTTTTTTGGTTTTTTGTTTTTGGGAGACTTTTGATGCGTGCTTCCTTTTCATTAGGGGGTTATAGGTTTATTTATAGGCTTATTTAAATTGCTTATCTGTTTGTTATTTCATTTTTGTAAGTGACATCTCCCCAGAATTATCCATTTCCTTTAAATTTTTGAATTTTGTGGATTATAGGTTTACAAAGTATGACCTGAAGATTCTCTGTATTTCTTCAGTGTTCATTGTTATGTCCTCCTTTTCATTTCTGATTTTATTAAATTGAATGTTCTTTCTCTGCCTTATGTTTTGTTTGGATTATGGTTTGATTATCTTGCTGATTTTCTCGAAGAACAAACTCTTTGTTACATTGATTCTTTGTATTGTATTGTACTAGTTTTATCTTTATTGATTTCAGTCCTCAATTTGATTATTTCCTGGCGTCTACTCCTCCAGGGAGAGTTTGCTTATTTTTGTTCTAGAGCTTTCATTTATGCTGTTAATTCTCTAGTGTGACTATTCTCCAGTTTCTTCTTGTGGGCACTGAGTGAAATGAACTTTCCTCATAGCACTGCTTTCAAAGTGTCCCATTAAGTTTGGGTATGTTGTGTCTTCATTCTCATCGAATTCTAGGAAGTCTTTAATTTCTTTATTTCTTCCTTGACCCAGAAATGGTGAAACTGTATGCCATTCCTTATTTATCACAGGAAAACTACATCAAAATGAAGTCTCAGCTCTGAACATTTATGCCCCAAGTGCATAGGCACACATATTTGTAAAACAAACATTACTAAAACTCAAATCACACATAAAACCCCATCCACTAACAGAACTAACAGAACTAAAAGAAGTTATGACCCAGTTGGGTTTAACAGACAATCATAGAACATTCCATCCAAACACAAAAGAATATACCTTCTCTCAGTTCCACATGGGACCGTCTCTAAAATTGTCCACAAACTTGGCAATATAGCAAACCTCAATAGGTACAAAAAAAATGGAATAACCCCCTGTATCTTACCTAATCATCATGCTTTAAAGTTAGAATTCAACAACAACACAATTTGCAGAGCCCTACAAACTCATGGAAACTGAACATTGCAGAAAATTTTGTTAACTATGGTAAAATGTGTTTACATTTGTTTTTGTTGCAGAATACATCTTTTATGTGTAAAGATGTGTTGCCTGCTAAGGCACCTGTTTGGACTAACAAATAGGTGAATGGCCAAAAGCTATGCAATAGAATGATAGGCAGGGCTGGTGGGCAGAGAAATAAGTAGAATGATGAATCTATGTTGGGGAGGGAAATAAGATTGAGGGAGAGTGAGAAAAAGAAGGAGATGTTTGTGGCCAACCAACCAGCCAGGCAGCTGCCAGACAAACATGGAAGAATCAGAAAATGTAGGACATACAGAATGAAAGAAAGGTAAAAAAAAAAAAAAAAACCTCTGAGGCAAAACATAGATGAAGAGAAACAGGTTAAATAGTTACAAGAGCTAGTGGGACAAGGTAAAATGCATTTCTGGGTACTGGGAGCTGACACTTAGGAATTAAGATAGGCTTGGGGATTCAGGAGGGCTGTAGGAGAAAGTAGGGCAGAGTATTCAAAAGGGGTCTGCTTATTTTGTTTCCTTGGAATTGAGGGAGGCAGAGAGTGAAGAAAGGTCAGGTCAGAGGTTCTGCTATAGCACTAGAGGTGTGGATCTAGAAAAGCAGAGAGAGGGGAGATCCACAGCCTGCCTGCTTTCTTGGCAGGAGTGATCTGTGGGTTAGTAGGAAGTTCCTGCTAGATTTGGGGGCTGGAATAAAGTAATGAGTGGAAGAGAGGTGTTAGATGGGGAAGATTTGTAGGATTCACAGGAAATGGAGGTGGGAGTGAGGACGCCACAGGTGTGCTTCTGCAGAGCTGGAAAAGAAACTAGAGGATTGGATTTTGAGTTCAAGGAGTGATTAAGGCCTTCAGTTGGCTTATCTATATCCCTATATCCTGGGCTCTGCTCAACTGGTATGTTCCCAGTAAATACATGCTGGTGGTGCAGGCTGGGATCTTTTCGATCCCTTGATGATGGAGTCAGAAAGGAAAGGAAACCACAACAGGTTTTCTGCTATGCAGCTGGTCATGAGACTGGGGGTATTGGGTCTAGGAAAGAATTAGAAGAGGTGTACAACCACTGTCAGCTATACTTGTCCCATCTGAAGCAGCCCTTGTGTTAGTAGCAAAGGTTATTGATGAGGTTGGGAGCAGGGACAAAACAATAGGGATGGGGGGAGTAAGAAGAAGATCTGTGAGAGCCACAGGACAGGGGAGCAGGAGTGTGTTGGGTAAGGCTGCCACAGATGTTCTGCTGCAGAGCTAGGGGATGACACTGGGGTGTTGGATATGAGGAAATAGACGGAGAGCTTCTGAGTAATTTCTTGTTTTCACCTCCCATCTTGCCAAGGAAGTAATAAGATTTCAGGTGTTCATTACAGCACCCAGCTGTGCTTGAGCTATAGGGATTTGATTTTAGGTCCTCATGAATGCATGCCAACTACTTTACCTACTGAGGCACCTCTCTAGCCCCTACTGTTGTTTTTTTTTAACATATTCATATTTATCCTAAATTTTCATATTTAACCTAGATGCATATATGAAGGCAGAGATAGTTTTTTTTAATGAAATAGCTCATAATAAATAATAAATTGGCCTTTAATAATAAATTGGTCCTTTAGCTTAGTCTTAACCTATGATATAACTAAATGACATCCAAACCAATAGTTTTATGCAAGTTCTGTACCAACCCATAAACAGGTATGGGGGAAATGATTTTTCTATTTTCATAAGGGTCTCTCTTCTCACCTTCTGAGAGGGTCTCCTTACTCTAGCCATTTTATACATAATTAAAACCTCTCAGAAGCCAAACTTACTCCAAGTTTCTTGTCTTCATTTTCTGTTGAAATGAGAGCACTGCAAAGATAGTGAGTGGTTCTAGTCACCCTGGTACTTTATAGCATTAACATAGACAAAAGCTACTGGCCTTCTGATGCTAATCATTCAAACATTTGTTTTATTAATATGACTCACAATAATATATATATATATATACATATATATATTAGAAAGAGAGGAGAAAGAGAGGCTTTCTAATCTATAGTTAGTTGTCTCATTCCAACATACAGATAACAGTGTTAATAACAGCAGACACATGACATTTGCTATGTAGTAGACACACGCTGTTACGTTCTACATAGATGAACTAAAATGTTCATAGTCTCACAATAAATTGGGAGTGATACTTTTAAATTCCAAACATATAAACTAAAAACGCAGAAAATATATGCAATATCCCTGAAGTCCAGTCACCAAGAGTTTTAACCCAAACGGTTACATTCTTAGTTACATGAGCTATATGTGGCTCATTACTTCACATTCAGATGTTGATTTCACATCTTCTAAATATCAGACACCATTTTTAAGCACAAAGAATGCATCAACAAATGCAAAATCCTGACCTTTATGCATTTATTTTCTGAGGAAAGCTAGAAACAAGGACAAAACACAAACTAAACAACTAAATACAAAAAGACTACAATGGACTGTAACACTTGAGTGAAAATGTTCGTGCTGTGGAGGAAAAGTAAATACGGAAGGCAAACTGATTCCAGGGGAAAAACAGACCAGACGGCACTGCATTTCAAGCTGCCACGGAAGTCTGAGACAGTGTTGTGGAAACGTGAGCCGACATTTAAACTGTAGATAATATGGTGAGTTTACTCATCATAAACAAATTTTTTTAAACAACACAGGATCCAGTACTACCAAATTGAAAACCATATATCAAAGTCTACTTCACTATGTAACACAGCTTTTTGAAGCACAATTTTCATTGTGTATTTGAATGCATGCTCATGCACACTGAGTAATGAAGTGAACATTCTTTCTTTTAAAAATGCCATAACATAAAAAGCAGGAAAACCCATTCAGTTCCATTAAATGGAATTGGTTACCCTTGGGGAAAAGGGTAGAGTAGGAAAAGCCAGCCAGCTTTCTGGTGAATAGCAAGCAGCAGCAAGTAAAGTTCCTCTTAGGGAGACAACAGAACCAGCACCCTGAGGAGCCAGCAGGGATTGAGACTAGTACACAGAGGCTGAAAGCAAGCAGATGGAGATGAAATGGAGAAGCAAGCAGCATCCCTTTTTCACACCAGAGTACCCAGAGAGGAGCAAGTTACCAGAGACTTCTGGTTCTATTATAAGTGCAATAGGAATCCCTTTGTGCATTTTCAGGCAGAGTGGGCACAGTATGATTTACATCTTAGAAGGATCATGTTGACTGCTCCATGCAAAGCAGATTTTGTAGAAGTAATTGAAACTAGCACACTTTAATGCAACTCAATTAATTAGAATGGAATAGGACACATACTTCCTGATTTTTGGATAATGGGAGCAGAATACTTATCCAGCCTTCAACTAGAGAGTTGAATGCTTTTCTAAAGAGTCAATCCTCCTATCTCCATACTGCTTGCATGCAAAACGATGAATGTGTCCCACTTCAACACTTAGATGGAAATCTCAAATAACCCTAAACTGTGTGCACTGAAGGTGGTGGTAATGGTTGCCATGAGAATTGATATTTGTAAATAACTAGTGTGCTTTTTTTTCCTTTTGCCTTTATGAACAAATGACTGTAAATTTGTTGGTTGATATTAGCACCTGTTACAAAAGAAACAAGGTGAAGACTAGGCATAATTTACTTTCCAACATTCAAGATTAGAGTATTGTGAATAAGCTGGTCTGTTATAAAAGAACTCTGGGGGATAGGTCTTGACTTTTTGCTTTTATATTTCTAAAAGAATATAGGAGGAAAAAGTGAAAATAATTTTCACTCTTGATTATTTTGGAAAAGACAAGGAAAATAAAAAATATATGGATATGGAACAAGAAAAAAATGAAAGAGATTAAGTGGACCCATGCCTAAAATTCCTATTCTGATTTTGGTCAATAGGAGAGATATAATAGAAAATGAGAGTGTCAAGAAAGTAGAAGAATTCCTCACTCTCCAACATGAACATATGCACACACACACACACACACACACACACACACACACACACACACACACACACACACTTCCAGTATTTAGATCCGTATCAACAAAATCCTATAATAGTGTACTGCTGTCTCTACCTCTGACATATAACCTGACACAACAAAGAGCTGAAATAGAACCAAACAGAACTGGAACACTTGTGCCTGGGAAGCCACTAAAATTTAGGGTGAAATACAAGTAGAGTACAGTAATATTACAGAATTGGCCACTCAAGCAGAATGAGACCAAAGCCAGAATCCAGAGATGCTTATGGCAAGATGGAGGCAGAGATTGTGGCTATACAAAAAAAACACATGTTTACTCAATAGGAGACCTAGATCAAGACTTGGGCAATGGTTACTCATCAAGACAAGAGTAAATAGGAAGGACCACCCCTCCTGAAAGTCACAGAGTACACACATGAATTATAACCAGGACACCAATTATTCCCAATCTCTTTGAAATCACCTTTAATCTTTCCAGGATGTTGAAGGGCAATTCTCAGAGAACCCAAAATATCTTTGAAAATATCCAAACAATACTACCTATAATGGCTTCTTTAATTATTAAAAAAAAAAAACAGACTAAAGTTACACTAATTTGTAGATTGAAGTTTTCCCCTCACTATGTAGACAGTTCAGGAGAAATGCCCAGAATATTTCCGGCAACGTGAATATTGGACATCTTCTCTACATATCCAAGGTAGTTAATGATGTTCTTAAATGACTTGGATGGTTAACATTTTCAGTCATTTGCTGTATGTCTGGCCTGATGGAATTCAAAGTCTGTATCCTTGACCCCAAAGTACAGAGACTTCTTACCTGCCATCCCAGAAGAGAAATGCATTGCAAGCCAAGAGTTATCGGTACAGCATGGGGGACAAGAGGCATGCCATATCAGTAGGAGCATGAGAGTAGACAAACAGAGGTCGAAAGAGATACGTCTTTAGACACAAACATATAGAATGGCATCAGATACAGAAAGCTGTATTGGGATTCCCGAAGAAGGAGGAAGTTCCAGCCAAGTACCTGGAAGCCTTCGCTGGACAAGGTTCTGGAAATGCCAACAGGGCAGCCTGAGTATCTCCAGTGATGAGGCTTTCTGGGAGCAATCATGGTAGCAGATATCCCAACCCCCAAGCAGCATATGTGATTGGTGCCACCCCTCCCCCAATGGTTTCAGAAACACTCCTACAGTTCCATACACTGATACTGATCTGTTGATGATGCAGCAAATGGAGCCATCTTGAAGATTAAGATTTTTTTTCTTAATGAGAGCACATATGAGCATGCTGTACATGGTTCTTAAATCCCCATTGTTCTCATTCTCCAAAACATTTTCATACCCATTAACTATAATCTTGTGATATATAAAATGTTTCAACCTTTAAGGATATGAAAAGTCACTAAGAAAGATTAATTAAACATGTGCTTTGGAAAATCACACTGAAAAATAATGAACAAGCAAAGATGGCTATCAGTGTCTACCTCCATTTCTTGTAGAAACACAGCATTAAGTAAAAATTCTATAGAGAAAATAGCTATTATCAAGAAAAGGACAACTTCTACCAGTATTCTTTTAGTTCCAGGGTTATTCTCGAATTTACTTTCAGTCAGCCAAAACAGAAAGAAGCCACCACAGTCATGCTGAGTCAGCTCTGCTTCAATTGTTTGGCCAGATTTGACCATTACTACTGAATCTCACCATCCAAAGGAAAATTCACCCCTTAAACTACCATTCTATTCAAACCAATTCTCTAATGTCCTCTCCATTTTTGCTGTAACTCCACTTAGCCTTACATTTCTTATTTAGTTTCATAAAGCCACAAGGCAATAAATCTCAGATTTGCAGAGTGGAAGCAGCCAGTGTTTCTCTGAGAGACTACACGTAGACTGAAGGATCTTTAAGAAATGCCTATGGGATTCAACTCAGTTATTTCCAGAGGGAAAAAATATGAAGAAATTCAAAACCAGTTGGAGAAGTTTGCCTTTCCAGTAGCTGGGATGTGTCTGCAGACTGAAAAGGAACATAGAATTTTCTTTTTGATGTTGCAACTCTTGTCTGTCACTAGTTTCATGCTGGGTAACACGTTTCCCATGGGGCTAAGTTTCTCAGTTGCCCTGCCAACCTCTCTTGCTCACCTGGGCTTATAACTAGAAAAACAGAGAATAAGTTTGCCATTAAAAGTGTTGAAGCCACAGGTACTGATACCGACTTTTAGAAGAGATCTTTACTAAACAAAACTATTTCTGGGTTGAAGAACAATTAGGCATTATATTATGTTAATCATATTTAATTAAGTTTATTTATTTATCATATAATTTGCATGTTTAATGTATTAGTATATGATTCATTTTATCATCTGAAGCTTCACTTAATTCTTGTCTATTTAAGCATAGTTTTAAATAAAAATTTTAATGAAACAATTATATAATGCAAAAATAGAGAAAAGTGGGATTTTATGAATATATATTTATGATATTCCTTCATACAGTGATCATTCAAATTAATTCCTAAGGAATAAATTCATGCTAGGTACTTTGTCTTCTTTAAAGCCATTTTCAACATTTCTGGAGACTTCCTAATGGATCTGCATAATAAAAAGTAGAGATTTAGCTGCCAGATTTGTAAGAAGATTTTCTGACTTGGAAATAATGCATCTTGTTTTTCTTTTTTTTTACCAGTCTGCCAACTCAATATATGAGCATGGCTGAAAATAAGCTAAGGAAATCATGCCTGGGTGCCTGCACTTGAATATGGTCTTCCAAAACTTGTGTGCATATCTAAGTGTTTCCCAAGATGCTGCTTCCAGACATTAGCAATATTACCTGGAATTACTAAAATGCTTCCTTGGGCTCTATGTAAATCATATACCAATGCATTATTTAGCTGTGAGGTGAATAGGAATGCTGCAAACCACATTATGGTTTTGAGAAATAGCTGCAGACCTATAATAATGAGGTCAGGGATACTATTCTTAATACTTTTGAGCCAACTGTTCATTGTTTCTTTTGTTTTTGTTTTCTGTCTTAGAGGCTCTGTATACCTGCTATATGCCATATTGCTTTTCAAAACACGGAAGTGAGGAAAGTAACTTCTAGCTGCATGTAAGCTGTGCTCTTATAAATAAGTACTTTTTTCTAAAACTTAGTTGATATTCATGTTTTATGAATTCTACACCAGGCAACAGAGTTGTAATGAAATGGTTGTTAGATTTAATATGTGGCTTTCTTTTTATGGTTAAAAAATCTATAGTACTCCTTACCTACAAGAATCATGTGTGGAAATAAAAGAAAAATTATTACAAAGTCCTTTACTGTATTGTTCATTTAGGTGTAATTTATTTAAAACAATTTAAAAGTTTAAGATAACTTGAATAGTTTTTCTTTTTGTTTTTAATATATTTTTCTTATTTTACATATTGATCCCAGTTCACTCTCCCTTCCATCCTCCCATGACCCCCACAGACCCCCATATCCCACTCCCCAGGGAGAGTGAGGCCCTCCATGAGAGATCATCAAAATCTGTCAAGTAATTTGGGCCCTCCAACATGACATTAGGCTAAGGGATTATCCCTTAATGGGAAATAGGATCCCAAAGTCCATTTGTGCACAGGTGGGATATTCCAATATTTTGTATCTGTTGAGGTTTGCTATGTTGCTGAGTATGTAGTTGATTTTAGAGAAGATTCCACGTGGAGCAGAGAAGAAAGTATATTCTTTTGTGTTTGGATGGAATGTTTTATACATGTCTGTTAAACCCAATTGGGTTATAACTTCTGTTAGTTCTTTTATTTCTTTGTTAAATTTCTGTCTGGTGGTCCTGTCTAGTGATGAGTGTGGGGTATTGAAGTCTCCCACTATAAAGCATGGAAGTTTTAGTAATGTTTCTATTACAAATGTGGGAGCCTTTGTATTTGGGGCATTGATATTCAGAATTGGATTTTTCCTGTGATAAATATGAAATGACCTTATTCTCTTTTGATTTATTTTAGTTTGAAGTCTCATTTGTCAGATATTAGGATAGCTATACCTGCTTGTTTCTTGAGACCATTTGATTGGAAAAGCTTTTCCTCACCCTTTACTCTGAGGTAGTACCTGTATTTGAAGTTGAGGTGTGTTTCTTATATGCAGCAGAAGGATGGACTATGTCTTAATATCCAATCTGTTAGACTGTGTCTTTCTATAGGCAAATTAAGACCATTAATATGGAAGGAAACTAAGGACTATTGATTATTAATTCTTGTTTGTTTTAGATGTGTTGTTGGTGGTAGTATTGTGAGTAGATTTACCCTGCTTTTCCTTTGGCTTCTAGTAAAGTGGTATTATCTATTGCCTAAGTGTTTGTGAATGTTGTTAACTTCCTTGGGTTGAAGTTTTCCTTACAACACTTTCTGTAGGGCTGGATTTGTGGATATGTATTGTGTATATCTGTTTTTGTCATGGAATATCTTGTTTTCTCCATCTGTAGTGATTGAGAGTTTTGTTGGATATAGTAGTCTGGGCTGGCATCCCTGGTCTCCTAGTGTTTGTAGAACATCATTCCAGGACCTTCTAGATTTCAGAGTTTCCATGGAGAAATTAGGTGTAATTAGGTCTTCCTTTATATGTTGCTTGGCCTTTTTCTTTTGTTGTTCTTAATATTCTTTCTTTATTCTATATGTTTGGTGTTTTGATTATTATGTGGCCAAGTGACTTTTTTTTGGTCCAGTCTATTTGGTGTTTGGTAAGCATCTTGTACTTTCATATGCATGTCCATCTTCAGGTTGGAAAAATTTTCTTCTGTGATTTTGTTGAATATGTTTTCTGTACATTTGAGCTGGGCTTCTTCACCTTCGTCTATACCTATTAATCTCAGGTTTGCTCTTTTCATGGTGTCCTACATTTCCTGCATATTTTGTGTTAAGGGTTTGTTGGATTTAAGATTTTCTTTGGTCAAAAATCTATTTCCTCTAGTTTATCTTCAGCGCTTGAGATTCTTTCTTCTATCACTTGTATTCAGTTCATTATGCTTCTATCTGTAGTTTCTGATCATTTACCCAGATTTTCTATTTCTAGCATTCCCTCAGTTTGTATTTTCTTTACTGTCTCTATTTAAACTTTCAGCTCTTGAACTGTTTGAGTTGTTTCCTTCATTTGTTTAATTGTTTATTCTTGGCTTTCCTTGCTTTCTTTAATGGATTTGTTGCTTTCTTGTATTTTTGATGCATCTTTTTCTCTATTTCTTCCATTTTTGTTGTTGTTTTTTCTTCCATTTCTTTAATGAATTTTCTCACGTCCTCCTTAAGGGCCTCTATCATTTTCATGAAGTTGTTTTTAAGGTCATTCTCTTCTGTTTCATTTATGTTGTTATGTTCAGGTCTTGCTCGCATAGAATCCCTAGTCTCTAGTCATGTCATATAGGTCTTTCTGTTGTTGGATGTGTTCTTATACTGTCATCTTCCCATCTCTTCTTCCAGTGGGTACAGGTTGGGTATCTCCTTCTCCTGGTTTATATGGGTCCAAGGCTCTATCCTCTCCTCTCTCTCAGAGGGTTCCTCTGGTGGATTTAGTGGCAGAAGGGTTTGGGGGCTATAGGCAAGGTCAGGAAATTGAAGAGGAAGAGGTGGGAGGCTGGGGGAGCTCCTGGTACTCACCTCTCTACTGGAGGATAGAGGGGGAAAGACAGGAATGCAAGTTGAGTGTTTTTAAATGTTTAGGAATTGTTCTTAAATTAGACATATGTATAATACAAAAAACGATAGTAAAATACTTGCATTAAATTTGCCTCTATTTAAGATAAACAGTAAACCAGTTGGGTAATTTTATTGCAACTGTCTTGAAACACTATAGCCTTCTTTTTCTTCAGTTTTATTTTTTTAGGAAGAACAAGGAAAATTATTAATGAGAAGCTTATTTTTGATAATTGGTTGTTATGAGCTATGAAAGAAGTAAAATATCAATACAAAAAACAGACTTATTAACTCTTTCCAAATGCCTTGGTGACAAAAGGATGCACTGACCTCAGCAGTGAGACTTGAAAGAGCAAATGTGAGTAAAGATGATGTGATGAACTCCTCAATACAACATGGATTTTTACTTCTGGAATAGCTGCTCACTTCCTCTGAAAGAGAACTGTTCCTGAGAGTATGAAATAGCTCTCATACAGCCAAGACAGAAGATAGGGTACCAACTAAATCCAGATGACTTCAGGGTGGGATAGCAACATGGACTGGAAGAAACACTCATCATCTTTATTTAGATCCCATCTTCAACCATGAAATCATTTTGAATGCTTCTGGGAATACCTTAGAGTGTCTCTCACTGATGATTTTTATTTTTTCTGCAATTAAACTGAGTAAACAGCCAATTAATTTCCCTGATCTCAAGTTGTATTTATTCTGCAAAACTGTGCACGTTGGCAAAGTATGGGTTTCCCAAGAGAATTCATGTTATATACCTGACTTTCATAAAATCAAGTACAAGCAGGTATTCTATAATTCTGATAGAATCTTTCAAAGTATCAGCTTTATTTGAGACATTAGAACAATAAAGTAACATTTACTTAGTAAAGTGGAGATTAAATGGGATTGAGTGTGTGGTGTAATACTCCATCGCTGTCAGCTGTCTTTTTTCTCCTCCCCAAGACAAATATGAACACAGGGAGGAGTCAGTATAGTATCTCAAGGTCCAACCCACTACATCACATGAACTGCTTTGCATTTGATGACTGCTTTGCATTACCTAATTATGTGGAAAAGTAGTAGGGGAGACCTTGCACCACAAGGCAATATGTTTTCATGGTTGGATTTTAGTCAGACTGCCAATACTTAGATTAAACAAATAGGTTAAATTATACAAAATCTCTGAAGAAATGGACTGAGGTTAAAACTTTATTAGTCTGCCTTCTAGACTTGTAAATAGCAATAATTTCAATGTTAATCTAATATTTTGCATGTTTCCAATGTTTTAAATGTAAGTCTGTATTTCTGTTTTACATTTTATAATTTTGCATGTGTTTCTGGGGGATAAAATAGATGGTTCTGATATCAATCATAGTACTGTATTTCAGCCACTCTCAGAAAGGCAAACATATTCTTCCTCACTGGAGTAGTTTCCAGATTTTTATATAAATACACAAAATTGCTTATGAACATATGACCTGAAAGCTGAAGTTACTGGTTGTTATTATCTCCCAAAGGTAAAGAGAGCAGACATTAATATCATATTCCATTGACCATCAGGACGATGTCAATCCACCCATAAATTACTTTTTTGCCCCTGACCAAAGCTAGACAGTAGCTCAGTTTCCACTTTTGTGAACTGGTTAAAAAAAAATGAAAGAAAGGCTATACATTTGAAAGGGAATGAGAGACATCGAAAGAGTTGAAAGAAGGAAAGAGAAGGAGAAGTAGTGTAATTACTTTTAACCAAAAACCTACAACAGTCAAAATTCAGGCCTCAAAATTAGAACCTCATATAATATGTTTTGCCTTTCCCAAGACACCCACAGATGATTCACACTCTTACTGCATCCCTTAAATCATCGTTCACTCATCACTCAACAGTGACCCACTCAACCCATTCACACTTAAGCAAACCATGCCACAGCCTTCTTATATGTTGTGGTTACACTGAGGGATGGGTGTCAGGAGTGATAAATACTGAATGTCACAGCTATGCAAGTGTATGAAGTTAGAATGCTACACGGGGTCTTGTTAGTGAGCTCAGAATCTATGTATAAAAATCCCTAATAGAAAATAACAAATGCTCTTCCACTGCTTTTTTTTTCAGTTGTAAATAGTATAAAAATTTAATGTATGTGAGCTCTCCTTGTTTTGTATAGTACAAGAACATCCAATAAATAGAAGTCTTATTTTTTTGAAAAGACTTGTTTTCAATGATTATATATATATATATATATATATATATATATATATATATAGAGAGAGAGAGAGAGAGAGAGAGAGAGAGGATATTCACATCTAAGCGCAAGTGTCATTGGTCCAGAAGCAGATGTTGGATTCTCTGCAGCTGGAGTTACAGGTGTTTGTGAGCTGCTTGACATGCATGCATTCTAAAGACCTAAACCAGGTCCTTTATAAGGGCATGAGCTCTCATTCTCTGAGCCATCTCTCAAACCTAAATGCGTATTTAAAACTTCTGATCAGCTTGCTTCCTTAACTAAGCCTGAGGGCTGTGAACCTACAATGTCCATAATTAAACCCTCATTGAATTTGGTTTTATTTTTAATTACCAATGGGAAAAACAGGCTTTCACATACTATTTTATTCACTTGCACCCTATTCATGGCATTTAATTTTGTGTCATATAATTCTGAATAACTCTTCAGGGCAGTGTCCTCTATTACTTTGATGTTCTGTGTGATGACATTCTATTTATTTTGTTTTCTTGAACTGTGGACCCAATGCAATGACATTGTATTAATTTGTCTATCTTTGTTTTAGTTGTATTATACAATGTTACATAAGGCCATTTCACTTGGATGTGTGAGGTATGTTGAGCACATTCCTCCCGTACCTTTTTAGATACAAGCCACAGATACTGCATCTGCATGAGGGAGAATCCAAGAATTCAACCCAGAAGTATGTCATGTTTTCCAATAAGAATCAAAACAGAAATAAATAAAGATGTTATCTAAAAGCCAAACTCCATTAAAACGCTTCAAAATTGAGGCTTTTGCTTGTTTTGCTTTACTTTTGAGACAGAGTGCCTCAAACTGAGGCTTGTAACCTAAACTGAGCTTGAATTCACAATCTTCCTGCTTTAGCTGTGGTCATATTACAAGTGTGGCTGGCTTCAAAGCAAGCTTGTTTTTAAATACTAACAAGAATATGAACTACTTTATACTTTTATATCTTACTGTTTTATTTACAGATTACTTTTGAATGATCTTTTCATTTGTGTGGGGGGGAGGTATGTATGTGGTGTGTATGTGTGTGTGTGTGTGTGCGTGTTTGGTGTGAGAGTGTGTGAGTATGTGAGTGAGATTGAGTATCTGTGAGTTCTGTGTTTTTGTGAATGTGTGAATGTATGTGGGGGTCAGATGGAGGCTAAGTGTAAGAGGATGTATATGTGAGTTATATGTTTCTGTGTGTGTGTGTGTGTGTGTGTGTGTGTGTGTGTGTGTGTACAAGTATGTAAAGAAAAGTCCCAACTTTTTAATATGAAAATAAAAATAGATACTGATAGATGTTTTAGGACACTTTATGTGTATGAATGTTTGCCTGAATGTATTCATGTGGACAGTGTGCGTTCTTGGTGCTTATAGATGTCAGAAAAGGATATCAGATCCCCTGGAACTGGAGATATGGATGGTTTAGAGCCATCTGGGTGCTGGGAATCTAAACCAGGTCCTCTGCAAGGGCAGCAAGTGCTCTTAACTGCTGAGTCATTTATCCAGACCCATATTCCAAGATTTTATTTTAGACAAATTTCATATGAATATATTTTAAAATTCAAGAGATCCCTTTGGTGAGAAATAATTTTTTTTAGAAATAAGCAATCTTTCTTTTTATATAACAACCAGTCTGGGCTGCTGATGTGCTTAACACACGGGCGGGTAACTTCTCACAGGGCTGGCCAGGATCCATGCAATAGCTAGATGCCACTGCATAGACTGCTGTACAAAAATCATCATTGTGGCTTCATGAAGCTAAATAATACCTAAAACCTTTTAATTATATCCTCAAGTACATTGTACACATTCAAGAGGTTTCAAAGTATGCCCAAGATGGATATTTCTAGGATTATGTAGGAAAGTAAATGAAAATCTGACTTTAGAAATTTAGATTGCTGCTATCACTGTAACATAACAGCAAATCATGTTCGATATTTAGATCTTTAGGAAGAATGATTCTCATGTATGGAGAGCAAGCAGAATGGAAGGAGAAAAGATGTTTGTGGAGTCCAGAGTTGCCAGAGCTTCTCTGAAACAGCAGGATTGAAGGGCAAGGAATTCAGATTTATCCTAGTACTGAACCCCATAGGTAAAAGCTTCAGAAAGCCCACCTGACACCAGCAATGGCCACTGCAGAGTTTCTGGCGGGCAAGAACATTTCATGCAGGTGCAGAAGCAGGTCAGGTAGCAAGACAAAGGCATAATCCACATTTCAACTACTCCAGATTACATCTTCTGGACCAATGGAAGCCCACATCCAAGCACAGGGGCTGCTACAGTCAGAACTGGGTAGTTGATTCCTAGATCTTAGCACAATGCTGGAAGAAAATAGGGGCTAATTATAAAATTGAATGACTATCTGCTTCAGACATAAGAGCCTGTAGCAACACCATGATGGATTTCACATACCATCTGCTTTATTAGTGATGTGCTTGGTTGTGCCTACCAAACACCCAGTGATTACCAGTATCTTAAACATGGACACATTAGTACAAAGTTTGAGACATAATAAAAATCAAGTCCATCACAAATAATTTTTCTCATTAAAAGATCAGAAAAATAAAATGTATTCATTTGTTTTTCATTTTTCTTTAGTTAAAAATGCTGCCTTAATGTGTATGGATGTCTATATACATTCATGGCATCATCATCAAACCCAAGATTTGTTTACTGTTTACTAAACATATCTGTGACTTCAAAAATTATTTCTGTTCATGTGTGTATGTAAGAATTTTTTTATTTGTAAGTGTGTATAGGGAAGATGTTTGGCATTTGTTCTTAAGAATACATTAGAAAAATTAATTATATCTTAATGAGGTTTAAGATAATAAAGTTTAAAATTAAAATGTCAGATGAATGCAATATCATGCTAAGTAACAATTTATTAATATCTTATATAAACACTTTATCCATAGTCGGCAGGGATTCTCTGGCCATCTCAAGATGTATTAAACATGAGGAATGGGAACAAACATCTAACACTGCAATCTAAACAGATCTGGGCTGGACTCAACGTGTTTCTGTGAAATGTTGAATAAAATTAAAGAATCCCTTAGGTGTTTTCTTCCAAACAGTGAGAAAACCTGACACATTTTATATAATATATAAGACAGCATAGCACAAGGTGGTAAAGATTTTGTAAAGTCCCTGGTCACATCTGTTAATGTACTATGTGACTGGGGGGATCTAACTCAAATAAAACTGAGACACTTTGGCTTTAAGAGAAAAGGCTAGTGATGAGTCCGGATGTGCAGCTGGGACATGGAGCCTGGGGTAATCTGCTAAGTATTCATGGCAGAAGTAAAATATAAGTAGGTGCATGATGATGAAGCCCTCATATGGCCACTGAAGAACGTAGAGGCAGAAGAAAAAAAATCAGCATGTCCCCAGGAAGAGGATTAAAAACTAATCAAATAGACAGGAGACTTTGGAAGGAATAGAAAGAAAGCAGTACTAAGTAATTAAAAAAAAAAAAAAAACAAGGAGACAAATTTTCCTTGGGGGAATGAGTCATGTTGCTTACCAGGCATATTTAGTTTCTTGAAGGAGAGGTTTTATTACTGAAGGATGACTGCCTTAACAAGTAAGCAGAGAGTTGGTTAAGGACACCGTTTTCTATTTTCAGTCTGCAAGATTGAAAGATTTTTCATAATTTTGACTTTGCAGAACACCCTACACATTGGATTTTATTTACTGACCATGTTCTAAGGATGGGAATTTGATATATGAATAATTTATGTAAGACCTAACATGGTAGTTAGTGTCTGCTCATAGTTATCGAACGCTGGCTTTTGACTTAAATCAAAATAGATATGCCAGGAAAACCCTTAGTATGGAATATTCTAGGATATATTCCATGAACAATCAGTTTCCATTATATTCACCAAGTTTTATGTGATAAATTTAAATTTAGAAAACACAACATTTAACCTCACAAGGGCAAAAATTGATTGAATGTACATCTTTCTTTCTACTAAGTCTTGTACTTATTCCTTATTTTTGGCAATATATTTTTCTACCTTTATTTAGTTTTATAAAATGCTAAGAATAATAATCCATACATTTAAACAATGGAAACAATACAAGGTTTTTGCCTTGCCATTTTAAAGTTAGTATACCTGTAATAGCTTTAATTTATAAATTATAAAGTTAAGACATTTCTGAACTGCTCACATAGGCATATCCATAAAGTCACATGAATCAGAAAAGTGTTATTCTTTACATCTGAACATTTGTAAACACTAATTTGTTAAAAAAAAAAAATAACCTAGGTTGCTTTATGGAAAGAAGGAAACACCTGACAGAAAATCCTTTAATACATAACTTAACGAGTTTAGTCACTGGTAAGGTGGTACAAAAAAAGTTTACTTTAGAAAACACCTTGACTGCAGCATCTGAGTAAAGTTATGCAAAGTTATTTTCACTTAATAGTTTCACATTTCCAAATCTGCCCTTATATAATAAGGGTTAGCTCCAAATCCAAATCCAAATAATCCAGATACAGTTGTTACAGTAGGACAATGAAGCCTATTCTGCATGGATTCACAAAGTAAAGTACAGATACCTGATCAGTCACAAGTAACAAGATGGAAGAAGATGTAGTGATGATTTTACATGAAATAAGGAGGATTTTGGAGGGAAAGAACAAATATGCAAAATAGGTAATGGAAAAGCAAATTAAAACTGGGAATGTAGTAACACACAGTAGCACAAACCTATAATCCCAATACTAGAGTGGACAAAGCAGAAAGATTGCCTTAAATGCTAGGCCAGCCAGAAATATATAGCAAGGACCTATCTGAGGGAAAACAAAACAAACAAGAAAACAACAGCAAACAGACAAAACCTATGAATATTAATAAATAAAGGAAAGTCTTGTCTGTTTTAACATAGCTTAAATGTTGGTAAAAGTAAAATGAGCTCACTCAATGAACAATGGCAAACCTATGGGTGGTGCTGACAGCAGCCATCTAACTCCATGTTCCTAGATTAAAGCCAAATGTTCAGGTAAGTTGTGCTTCCTCAAGGTTTTCTGTTCTATGCACATGTGTCTGTGTCCTCCTCTTTAAAACAAGGACTTCCAGCCTCCCCAAAGGGTCAAGGAGAGAACAAAGAGGAGATGACAAAGATATAGTAATAGAACTTATTATTTTTTTATAAATTAATAGAAAGTATGAACAGAACATTCAAGACCTATGAAACACTACAAAAATCCTCTGGGGAAAAAAAAACAGACTTTCTATTTCACCAAAAGAATGAATAAAGGGAAGAATAAAACAACAATGACAAACTGAGGTTAATTAATATAAATTAATCAATGTAAAAACAGAATATTTGAGATTTATAAAGCACTACAAAAATACCAAATAAACGATTAATGGACAAGGAGGAAGTAGAGAATTTTCATGCTAAAGGCATTAAAAATCAAATCAGTTACTTTTTCCCAAGGACACTTAAGTGAGAAAAAACATTACTTGGGTGTATAGTTCAAGAGAGATAAAAGTCCACCCTGGCAGGGAAGCTGGGTTTCGAGCAGGAGCAGGAGGCAGATAAGTCACGTCATCCAAGCACAGAAAGCAAGGCTGCCACTAGCGCCATGTGTCCTCCATTAAGGTTCCACCTCTACACTCTTTCCTGACAGTTCAACCAAATACAGACCACATGTTCCAATACGTGAGCCCATGGAGGACTTTTCTCTTCCAATCCACCACAAAGGTATTTTCATGAAACCAAACTAGGGAGAGGGTTACCCATACAGATTCAGGAAACATTTTGAACATCAAACAGATAAGACCAGAAAAGACTCTCCCTATATCGTACTGTAGTTCAAACTCTAGATATATGAACACCTAGTCACAACAAGGACAGGCCCATTGGAATCACCATGATATCTAAAGAGAAACTTAGAAACAATGAGATGTTGAAACAGCATGTTTTATGATCTGAAAGTAAGCTCCTAACCCAAATGAAATATCATAATTAAGATAGATAAAAAGCAGTCTAAAGGAATTCATGACTACTAAGAAAAATTCTTAAATATTTGAAGGTGTTCTTCAGACAGAAAGAAAATTAATCCTATCCATGAAACCTTAGGAAAAAAATAAAACATTCTAAAGCAGTAGGTATGTGAATGAAGGATAAGAAAATACTAAATACTACACAACAAACAAAAACACAGGAATTAATGTATGCCTTCTATAACAATTTTGACTATACATTTCCTCAATTTCCCAGTGAAAAGACCAAGACTAGTAGACTACATTTAAGATAGGAGCTATCTGCTTGATGTCTCCAAGAAGTATATCTTAACAACAAACTCAGAGGCTATCTTCTAGTGAAGAGATAGAAAAGGTACTTTTGTAAAATGGAACTAGGAATTAAGATTATGCCACTGTTCTACTCCCAAACAAACATAAAACCAAAACTAGTGAGAAAAGATAAAAGTTACTTCACACTAAGTAAGAGCGTTCATCAAGAGTACATCAGTATTTTAAATACATATACACCATAACCAAGTGCATCCAATTTCATAAAATGCACACTACTAGACAAAAGGACATGACATAATAATAGGTATTTAAGTATCACATTCTACTGATAAACAAAATAAGAAATAAAAGGAGAAATATTTGAGTTTACTGAGATCAAAATCAAATAGATCTAAATGTCCCTTACACAATATCCCATCTAAATACTGCAGAATTCATACTTTTTTAGAAGCCTTTGTGTGTTCTCTAAAATATTACATATAATAAGAGAATTAACAAATCATTGAAATAATTTCTTCTATCTAACCATAATAGAATGAGGCCAGAAATCAGTAAGAAAAATTAAAGTACATAAATTTTAAAGACATGAGTATTTTATTGAATGAGGAAAGGGTTATTGAAAAGGACCAATAAGGAAAAAAAACACAGAATCAAATAAAAATGAAAACCCAATATATCAAAACTTCTGGGATGTAATCAATAGGTCCTAACAGAGAAGGTATAGCTAGTTATAAGTGCCTGGATTACCAGAGAGATTACAAATAAATAACAATTCACCTTATGGTCTTGATAAAATAAGAAAAAAATCAAACCTAAAATAAGAAGTATTTAAGATCAGGGCAGAAAAATAGAAATTTAAAAAATAATATTCAAATTTTAGAGAAGAAGACATAGTGATAATATTAGAATGAAAAGAAAATAGAACAACAGATATCAATGACAGTTGTCAATTTATTAATACATCCCTTTAAAACATATATCATCAAATATAAAAATATAAGCAAGATGGAAACAAATGTACATGATTATGAGATACCAAATTGAAACCAAGAATAGAAATATTATAAACATATACATATAAATATATGCACATATATATATATATAAAATGAGAATGAAGCAGTAGTATAAATTCTTCAACAACAACAATAACAAAAAAAAACTGGCATATAAAAATCATCATTCTTTTAGGTACCAATAACAAACACACCAAGAAATAATTTAAAAAAATAATCTTACAATTGCCTCAAAAACAAGCTTTGGAAAAATCCTAAGCAGAGAAATAAAAAAAATAATAATTATTAAAAAACACTTTAAAACTGTTTCAGGTAAAGTTCTATTGTTGTGAAGAGACACCATGAGCACGAAAACTTTTAGAGGAAAACATTTAGTTGGGGCTGACTTACAGTTCAGAGTTCAATCCAGTGTTGTAATAGTAGGAGGCATGGCAGCACACAAGTAGACATGTTCACGAAGAGGTAGCTGAGAGCTCCACATCTGGACCAGCAGGCAGCAGGAAGAGAGAGCCACTGGGCCTGGCTTGAACCTTTGAATCCCCAAAGCCCACCCCACCCAACCCCTGTGATATACTTCCTCCAACAAGGCCATATCTTCCAATTCCTGTCAAATAGTGCCACTCCCTCATGAACAAGCATCCAAATCTATGCTTCCTACTCAGTCCACCACGAAGCACACAAGAGATTAAAAGAGACACTAGGATTTGGAAAGACTTCCTATGGTCATGTATTAAAAGAATTAATATTGTGAAAATGGCTTTACTTCCAAAAGCAATTTATAGATTTGGTTCAATCTCAACAAAATCCCAAGGCCATTATTCACAGACATAAAAACAAACAAACACACACAAAAAAATTTAAAAATATCTCAAAATGTATATGGGGAACACAGACTCCTCACATAGCAAAAACAGTCCTGCTCAAAAGTAATAGTACAAGTGACATTGCTATTCCTGATATCAGGTTATACTAACATCAAACACCCACATGGTTCTGCCACAAAACAAATATATCAGTGGCACAGACCAGAGGATCAATACATAAACTCACATAGCTACTTGATTTTTGACAAATGCAAAAAATATACACTGTAATAAAGGAACATCTTCAACAAATGGTAGTGGTGAAACAACATCCATACATGAAATGAAACTATATCCCCGTATCTTAGCATGCACAAAAAATCAAATCCCAATGGATCCAACGTCTAAATGTCTGACCTCAAATGCTGAAACTTGTAGTGGGATATTCACTTTGTCTCCTTCTGTGGCACTGACCACACCCATTGGGGGGTGGAGCCAGGGGCAGAAGTGACAGTTGGAACCTGTTAGAACTAGGTCTGGGGAGGGGCAGGGGAATGCTCTCTTACTGGCAGGACTTGGAGAGGAACGGATCTGGTGGAACTTGCTCGTGTTCATCTGACTTGGTAGTAAGTTATTTCTCACTTAATAAATACCTATTCGGCCTATCTGTTTATCCTGATCCTTATTAAACCGCGATGGAAACTATCAAATAGCTGGTAAAACATTTTAAGATACTAACAGAGGCAAAAGTTTCCTGAATAAGACTCCAATCTTTCAAGAAATTATGTCAACAGTTTGTAAAAGGGTTTCCATGAAATCAAAAATCTTCTGCACAACAAATGAAGCTGGCAGTAAAGATAGAATGGAACAAAACCTTTTGTAGCTATATCACTGACAGAAGATGTATTACCAAAATACACATAGAACTCAATAAAATAAATAATAAGCAATCAAACAACAATCAAATCAATAAAAGATCTGATAAATTAGTCTCAAAATATGAAATACAAATGGCAATTAAACACGTGAAACCATAGTCAACCTCACTAGCCATCAGATTCCACCTCTCCCTAGTCAAACTGAGAGTCAGTATAGAGGTCCTTCAAAAGTTGAAAGTAGATCTAACATTTGACCCAGCTATAACACTCCTGGGTGTTTATTCAAAGGACTCCACATTAACATATCAGTGATGCTTGCACATCAATGGTCACAGAAGCACTAGTCATAATGGCTAATTTGTGGAAGCAATCACATATATGTCCCCAAAGAGAGGAATGCTTGAAGAAAAGGTGGTAAAAGATAAATGGATTTTTATTTGATCATAAGGAAAAACAAAATTATGCCATTTGCAGAAATTGATATGCAAGTTTAGATAATCGTATTTGTCTAGGAAAGATTAATAATGTTTTCTTTTATACATGATCCCCAGATCTTATACAAATACAAAATCATGTACGTATATGTAAAATGAAAGGAGAAGCAAGACTTCCTAAGGAACAGAGAATACTACTGGACAGTAGGAGAATGAAAACAGTGTATGTGGAGCACAAAAATTGCATACACAAATGTAGTGGGATATTCACTTTGTCTGCTTCTGTGGCACTGACCATGCCCATTAGGGGGTGGAGCTAGGGGCGGAAGTGATCTGTGGAACTAGGTCTGAGGAGGAGCTGGGATCACTCTCTTGCTGGCGGGACTTGGAGAGGAAAGCATCCGGTGGAACTTGCTGGTGTTCATCTGTCTAGGTTGTAAGTTATTTCTCCCTGAATAAACACCTATTCGGCCTATTTATCCTGATCCTTATTAAACCACTATACACAAACTACAATATATATTTGTATGGAACGTCTGTAAGAAACATAGTACCATTTACAATAATTACATATAATGAAACACTTAAAATAATGGCTACATTTGAAAATCATCAGTGAAAAAGGAAGAACAGGATTTTAGGATATCTCCCTTTTTTTTTCATTTCATTAATGAACTTCTGGGAAGAAAATAAGGATTCAGTAGCTTTCTGAGGTTGGGGCAAAATGTGAAAGATGTAAGTGCCCTAGATAAGGTCTCCCTGAAAGCTTATGTGCCTATTCACTCTTAGTTAGAAGTTTGGAGTCTGTGTGGTGAAATAATACATTTGCCAGCATTCCCTATGATCCATCATTAATTTATTCACTTCAGCTGCTGAGATTAAAGCCAAGTCCCTTGAAGCATTGGTAGGCTCTCATATAATCATTGGATTCGGCATTAATTAATATGCCGTTAAACACACACTCTGTCTTTTTCTCCTGGCACTGCATGAGATTACACCCTTTGAATTTTTCAGATCTTCTTAGTAATTTACACTGTTTGAAAGTAATACGTAATGGCATAGAAAGTAGAAGTCAAAGCTACATCTGATTTAACTCAGTGTATTCCAAAGCACAATTCATTTACTTGCTAATACATCAGAATTGTCAACAAGGAGGTGTCCCTATTATAGTGACAGTATTTCTATAGAGTGTATGTTACCAAGCACATGAAATATTCTTGACATGTGTGTGCTTTGCTCTTGTGGGAGAGACCTTGCTATATGTAGTCATGAACAGGTATTTCTGGAAACCCTGCTGTAGAGAAGTTAGAGCAAAGAATGTGATACTAAATCATTTGTTCTTCAGATAGAAAAGAAAGGAAAGTGTAACAGAGTTGATAAATGGCTTCTAAATGCTTAACCAGGATTCAGTGTTTTTGTGCACTATAAATCACCCTATCTTTACATTCAGAGCTCCCACAGAAGGCATTACTCACAGAGAGCTGTTAAAGGTCAACCGCAAGTATAAACACTGAGAATTTACAGCCGCTGTTTATGCTCATTTTCCGTAGAAACAATAATGGACACAACTCATTTTATCTCTGTATTTTGCCACAAGCATCGCAAGGTGATCTTGGCTCTTACATGTAAACACTATATGTATGCCCACACCTGAGTTCAGGACAACAAATAATGGCATCAACTTCATGTGGACAACGGTCACCTGGGAGCTTCTTATTCTGGCTGAGGGAAAAGAAGGACTCACAGTCACAACAGTCTGCTTGTCTTTTCTCCCACACAGACAATTTCCCTTTCATTTTTACCTGACCATTCATTTTATAATGACAGGAACTCATAACTGTCACGGGTCAGAATTACCAGACATAGCAAACCAGCCCCTGCTCAGTAGCTGAGACTGCAAAAGTATTCAGGTGTCAATACTTCCATTTAGGATAAAGAAAAAAAAAAGATGATGCAGTGTCTTCTTGTTGTATTGTAAAATATATGAGACTTTTATATTAATCAAGTGAATGGGTTTGCAGGTTTTAGTATAAACATAATTGACTACATAATTCCTCTATACAAATCTTGAGTCAAAATTCAAAACACTTTAAGCTGAGGCAGGACTAAGCTTAATATGCCAGGCTCCATTGACTCCCCATGGGAAGCCTTACCCTTTCTGAGGAGTGGATGGGAGGTGGGTTGGTGGGAAACAGGGGAGAGCAAGAGGAAGGGAGAGAGAGGGGATTGTGGTTAGCATGCAACATGAATAAAAGAAAATTTTAAATTTTGAAAAACTTTCAGAATCACCCATTTCTAAAAATTAATTACAGAAGGAAGGTTTATCTAAATGTAAAACTGTTTTATTTTGGGTGTCATCAGTTTTCAAGTAGGAGATGTGGGTATGATTCTTAACATCATACAATGTTAGCAACTGGTTTTTAAAATACCACATAAATACTTGGAAATGCATTCATGTCTCATGTTGATCACTGCTTACTAGAGTTCTGTGCTCAGCCAACTTTACAAAGGAAACACAAACAGAAAGAAAAGCAGGATGCTGGGCGCTGGTGGTGCTGGTGGTGCACATCTTTAATCCTAGCACTTGAGAGGCAGAGGCAGGTGGATCTCTGTGAGTTTGAGATCAGCCTAGTCCACAAGAGCTAGTTCCAGGACAGGCTCCAAAGCAATACAGAGAAACCTTGACTTGAAAAAACAAACAAACAAACAAAAAAGGATAGAAAGAAAGGAAGGAAGGGAAGAAGAAAAGCAGGTACTCTGTCTATGTGGATATTGGAATTCTTTACATTCGAAGCATACAATACTGAAATGGGGACCGGGATATTTTACAACTACAAGAAAAGGAGGTGGCCTGATGGGAAATTAGAGAATTGTGGCCTCAGTTCCTTCCTAAACACCCATGCAATGGAATGGACAGGGGGATGAAGTCTATTTTCAGTATGGACACTAAACATAAACAGTGGGTTAAACCAGCCTTCTAGACTGTCTAGACTGGTCAGTGTGAATGGGATGCTCACCTTGAGCCACTAAGCCTGAAGTTACAATGTATCCAAATAATCTATTTAAATGGCCCCTTTCTCCAGATTTTTATCTCGTTTTTGGATGCTTACACAGTTTTATCTACAAATTATAATACCAAAACTATAGAGGGAAAATCAGTTTCTGGGCTTCGGTGAACGTGAGTAGATGGATGGACAGTGTGACCAGCCATGCAAAGCACAGCCCGAAATGACTGATTCTGTAGACAATGGCATTCTAAGTTCACCGTATCATGAGTCCGACCTAAAACAGTAATTTGTTTTTGAAACAGATGGAGTAAAGCAAAAAGAGCAAAGGGTAAAGAACTCTTTATACCCTCCACTGAAAAAGCCTCCCTCCCACTGTATTGAAGTCACAGCACTGCAAAGAATGGTCTCTGTCTTTGCTCCAGAGACCATGTCTTCCTTTTTTTAAAAAACTTTGAAGGAACATGTGCCTTTAATTTGTGTCTCCACTGAATTTTGTGACCATGGAAGTGGAGAATATGGTCCTTCAGAGGCTTGTATGGCATATCTGTTAGATGTGACAGATGAGAGTGTTTCAGCTATCAGCCGACAGTGGAACACACCAGCCCACGTAGCCAAGAATAAGTTCTCCTGGAAAGAAAGTATCATAACTAGTAAAAAGAATAATTATATACAAACTAACTTGTTTTCAACTTGTTGGGGCATTTGGTGACACAAACTATCGCTTTTCACTTGGTCCTAAATGACAAATTGAGTAGGAAACATGCATTGAAACACTAATAAGATTTATTTTAGATTACTACAGAGAATTACATTTGGAACACAATTGAGACAGATAAATATTGCAACTTAACAGGCTATAAAGAGAAATCAGAAGGCATGATGATGTGTATTCTTTGTTAAAGCCAAAATATTACTTGTAGAATTATTATTGGCCCATAAAATTGTATTACAGTTGTTTCTTGTATTTTCCTTCAGATTTTTCAAAACGATGGTGTTATAATTAAAAAAAATGCCAAAATCTTGTGGAATTAAGTGCATTAACATTTAAGTACGAATTGACCTTCTCAATTCGTAATTAACCTAAAATCAATTGTATTCATTTTCAGTGCTTCAAGTTTCTGAGGCCACCTGAATTATGTACATTATAATCATAGCCATTCTTATTTACCCTTATCATCTTTTACAATAATTTTACTAGGTATTTTCCAAAACAGCATAACTTCTGTCCTTCATTTAAAATGCTGAAAGGCTAAAATCTCACACAAAATTCTACCATGCTCAAAGCACAAGGAAGAAAACAATAAATAAAATGGGCTTTGTCAAATTATTCTAATAGAACACAAAATATATGATTACCTCAAGATAGCTCCTGCCCAAAATTCTTTGATATTTTTCTAAATACTTATATGAATGTAGAAAAACAATAGCAGGTGGGAGAGCTATTGGGGACAAAAAAAATACAAAAAACAACTAGAGGTTTATGTGATGGGTAATGAGAAAGTTGAAAGTTAAGTGTGTAAAACAAGAAAGAAAAATTAAAACAATACCTTTAAAAACAGAAAGAAAAGAAAGTGGAGTGTGGACAACTAGATTAAGTGAATTCACATCAGTACTTCACACACTTTTCTTTTTATCTATTTTTGAGACTGTGATTTATTAAAAATATTTCTCCCTTCATTTTTTCCCTCCAAACTCGCCCATATAGTCCTCCCCACTCTCTTTCAAATTTATGGCCTCTTTTTTTGCCATCTGTTATTGTATGCATACATGTATTTGTATATACACATATATTCCCAAATATAGTTTGTTGAGCCCACATAATGTTACTTGTGTTATGTGTGTTTTAGGGATGACCATTGGGCACTAGACAACCAATTGGTGTGGTCTTCCCTGGGGCAGGCCACCTCTTCCACTCTCAACTTTACTCAGTTGCCTGTAGATCTTTGGACATTTCTCTCCATGCAGTTTGGCAAATTCATTGCTATCTTCCTTGTTCAGCTCATGTACTTGGTATGGACAACCTAGCTAACTGATCAGTGCTAGCGATGTCATAGCAATTGGAGAAGAATCTCTGCAACCACTAATTTATTAAACCCGCACAATCCCTAACAACAGTCTATAACATTTGTTCATGTGCAAATGTAGTCTAATAGCAGTAGTGGTAGTCAGGCAAGTGTGGTCTTTATCCCCTCATCAAGGAAACTTCCCTTTGCAATAGATTGAGACTACTTTAGAAAGCCACAACCCATCAACATGCACAGTTATAGCACCCAGGCCCAGAAAATACATCTACAAGACACCTGATAGACTTTTGTGGTGGGCATGCATACCTGTAATCCCAGTGGTGGAGTGGCAGAGGCAAGAGAAACCAGAGTGTAGACTCATGCTTTACTATATAAGAATTCCCTTATAAATGTAAACTATATGAGAGCTGGTCTCAAACAAAAACAACAAAATGACTCTCAGAAATTTTCAAGAATAAACTGCATGGAGATTATTATTAAGTGTAAGTCAACATATTGCATAACAGGTGCCTTGTATTTATTCTGCTTATCTAAGTTATTTATGTTCTTTTTATCAGTATCCCCTCATCTTACACTATTTGCCAGCCTTTGGCAATCACCTTTCTACTCTCAACTTATATTTCTTTTCACAAAAGGCTGAGTGGTATTCCACTGTGTTTATATGCTCAACTGTTAATAAACATAGCAGTTTAAAATGGATATATACTTCAAAGCATCATGTTATAGATAATAAATGTATAAATATTGTAGGAGGTTTAAAGATAAATGAAAGCCTGTGGGGATAGCTCAGTTGGTAAAGTATTTGCTGAAGCCTTGAATTCAACCCCTGGAACCCAAGTAAAAAGCTAGGCATGGCGGTGACTGTAGGGCCCTGAATGAACCCCGGAGGCACATTGAGCAAGCCTAAAGCTGTTGGCTGGAACATTTTGCCCCCGAGTTGTTATTCTGTTTTGCTAACACACATCTGCTGGGGAGGCGCTAACCCTGAAAACTTGTACTCTTGAACCTGTTGTTTTCCACTGGTCTGTGAGTCAGTATATAAGCCTACTCCTTCCTCTCAATAAATGAAGTTTGGCATTTGACATTCCAACATTGATGTTGAATGAATGACCCACTTTAGGCCTTCACCCAAGTAGTGGAGCAGATAGTAGCGCAGACACTACAGGTGTCTGATTGTCATCCTAGCACTGTTGGTTGTGGATGAGACACAAAGATTGCCAGGGCTTCCAAAGCAGCCAGGCTAGTTAATGGGCAAGCTTTCTTCCAATGAACAGACTATCTCAAAAATGAAAGTGAATGACACCCAAGAAATAGCATCCAAGTGTGGCCTCTAACCTCCATATTAATACACACACACACACACACACACACACACACACACACGCACGCATGCATGCACACACATAAACACACACATGCATAGCCACCTGTACATACATGTTTAACTGCACATGCACAAACACAATGACATATTTCTAAGAATTTATATTCAACAAACATATGTGCCAATAAAATAAACTTGCTGAAATAGGAATAGGACATCTATGAAGACTGTTGGATAAGCAAAAGGGGAGGGGTGTCCCCATGGGAAATAGAGACACTTCATGTAATAGACTTAGCTTTGAAACAATCTAATCATTCTGACCCACTGTCTGCTTTTTTATTCAGGGGCCAGAGAAGTGAGTGGATTTAGGGTGGTGTGCATGTTTTTGCAGAGAGGATGATGAACAACTAGAGATTAGGAATTCATGAGCAGAAATCGCTGCAGAGCTCTCACAATGATAAAACCGTTGAAATCCTTTCCAAGCAGCTAAGAGTCATGCTTGCTGTTTGTGAGGAATGAGCATGTGTCTCGGAGTCTATCCTCACTATACAGTGGCAGAAACAGAAAGAGTACACTTTGCTGTGTCTTGAACAGGAAAATTCTAACACAGGAAAATCCAATTAGAAATTTTGATAAATATAAATAAGCTTTACCCTGAAGTCCCTGCTGTATGTGTTTTCACTAACACCTGCATTGTACCCAACTTCTCAGTATGCCCTTCTGCACAGAGGACTGTGGCTTTTTCTCCATTTATACATATTCTGTAGGAGTAGTACGTGAATCAACAGCACAGGGTATAATTCTGCTGCTTTACATATGGCGAGATCTTACCAACAAACATTATAAAGCTCTAAACTTGGAATTGTTTATGTTTGTAAAATAAAAGTGACTTCTTTGAGTTTTGTGTGTGTGTGTGTTATTTTTTTAAACACACTGAAATTAGTAGTTGGTAGGCACATGCTGTATAGCTGTTTCTTCCATATTGAAACATATCCTCCTAGAGAGAGAAGGGTGGTATAAAACTCAAGGGCGTATGGAAGCTAAGAAAATCTCATGAAATGTACAGAACACAAAAAGTAATGAGATTCAAAAGATCCTTCTCAAGGTCATTCATAAACAGTGAACAATTGCTAGAAGTGGAAGAGCTCCTTAGGTAGAGTTGCCTGCAAGTTGAGCAGGGATACAGTATCATTCAGGCTTGGTTTTTTTCCAGTGATACACCTGTCTCTTTAAATAATCTTAATGCCTTCATTGACTGGAGTGGGATTATTTTTGTTCAACTGTCTGGCCTCAGAGCTCTATCTGCAGTGAATAGACATCTGTTCTTGTCTCCCTAGCAAGTCATCATGTCTCTGAGCTTCATGAGAAGCCAGCCAGTTCTGGTGTAGATGGAAATCTTCTGAAGACCTGTTGTAGTCAATATAAATTTCCTCTCTGGATATTTGGACATTTCACTCTAATGAAACTTTTACTTTATTTTATGGAATAATAAATGATCATGGGTTTTAAATTAAACATTGTAAGGAGGCTTATCAGCCTCATTGACTGTCACAGTGCCTACTAATCCATGGCTCCTCACAACAGTCAACCTTGCTAATCATCTCTCTTCTTAGTTCTACCAGTGCAGCTACCTTCATGCTTCGTAATAAATAATATTATGGAAGCTTTATACACAGTAGCCACTTGCATTTCTGCTACAGAAGAGAAGATCCCCCCCCCCCCCAGTTAACCTTCCCTTCTGCACTGTCTTGCCAGAATTGTGCACCGTTTATATTCTCAAATATTTTATTTTATATCTTTAAACTTTATGCCTAATAGTATACTTATTCCATACCCATTATCCCTTATTTTCAGTTCTGTTATAGGACATCCTTGTAGCTACCTAATATTCATAGATAGTTACAACCAGGCAAGGATCTGAGAAGGCACATTAGCACCGTGAAAACCTGCCAAGAGAATTATTGCCCTGCTGAGTTAAAGCCCCAGTACAGAACAAGAACATGCTCCAACTGTGTGGCTGCAGTGGTGGTTGTAATGGTGGCAACGGGAATGACTTTAGCCAACAGGTGCAGGTCTTGAAGGACGTTATTGCTACCTTGCAATAATGCTGCAATAATTTCATCCTGACAATTCTATGATCCATTCATTTCCAAGCTGAAGAGAGTGAGACACTGAAAAATTGGTTCACATGGGCAGAAGGTGGCAGAGCATGATTAATGAATACTCCATTTGTATGATTTACGTGGGCTCCAGAGCTTGAGCTCTCAATTACTATAACCATAGTGACTAAAACAGATGTGGTGATGACCATCATAAAATAGAACCAGAGGCTCCTGGCCCTCATCAAATACCCCCTGGGCTTTGGTATAGTTCAATAGAGGAAGGCACAATCTACAATGTCAGAGGATGCAGAAAATTCACACAACTAAGTGGCATGTACTCAGAGTTTGTTTTACTTAGAAAACATCATTGGGCAATTCATATGCTATGTTGCAAATATTTCTGTATTGTTCTACCACTTTTAACATTTTACCCAAGGTTCGAGTATAGTATCTAATGAAATATTCTTTCTCTTAGTCTCTTCTTTCCTCTTTAGATCTTAAAATAATAAGGTTCAGGTCCAAAGAGATGTCCTGAAGGTACTTGCTGTCAAACCTGACATGAGTGAGTCAACCCCTGGAACACACATGGTAGAAAGAAGAGAAATTACTCTATGTTGTCCTCTGGCTACTCATACACACAGTGTCACACACACACACACACACACCACACGCATGCACACACGCACACATGCGCACACGCACGCACGCACATGCACACACTTATGCACATACACATATACACACATATACAAATGTGATATACACACACATACACACACAGCAATAAAATAAAAATTAACAAGAACCAAATCAGCGAAAATACATTTGGATAAGTTATTAGTAAAGTGTCATTGATACACATTTCCTATAAGTTCGGAATACAAACTGAGAAGTTTGTATAACTTGAATAAGAAATAAAAATTAAATACTTGCATATGAATTGTTACTCAATATTTTATGAGAGAAAAATATAATAACCAATTGAGGTACAAACAGTATGAGAATGATAAACCAGATAACAACATACTATGGTATTTTAAAAATACATCTTATAAAGTGTTTTTCCATTATACAGAAAAAATACTTACATTATGACATAATATGTAAAGCAAAATATTTCGTTATTGAACCAAAAATAAGAGGACAGTCTATATAAAGAAAGTGTAAAATATTTGCATAAACAGCAACAGAGAAAACATCACAAGTTGAACAAATAGCACAAACAAAGAAAATGTGAGACCATGAAGAAAAGATGGAGAGTAATGTGAGGCAGCCACTGTGGCCCAGATGAAAGAGAAGGCATTTGGGATTTTAAAGCAATGGATTCCCATTAAAAAGTAGCCAGCCAGGCACACACTTCAATCTCTCTTCCTCTCTTCCCTATAAAGCAATTTTGAAGGTGCACATTAGAGAGCTTATCATCGAGTGAGGAATTCTAACACATTTAGATGATGCTTAAAAGCAAGTTGAAAAGCATTTAATATTGGAAAAGAAAAGAGGAATCTTTGATCTATAAGACCTGCAGGGGCTTTCATCAATGAGGTCATGGACTAAAAGGTTTCATGAGTGATGAGAGTAACAAATGGATCTACAAACACAAATTCTAAGAAGAGTGAAGGCTGAACACTTAGGAATTAAAATTTAAAATACCCAATTTTTAATTTTCTTTGCTCATCCCCTCAAAAATGGCAGCTAACCAAGTTTCTTACCATCTAAAGAGATAACAATGACAAATATAAAGTAAAATAGTAATTGTAGATGTACAGTAGGTGGGTAATCAATACATGATTGATAGATATGCACTAAAGATAGATGATGATGAAGAGAGAAAGATAGATTCTATCTAGAAGTTGAAAATGATCAACTTAGCTCTGTCTACATGAAAGCAGAAATGAAAAAAAAATCTGTGATCCCCAAATAAGTCAAGATACAGAGGCAAACTTTGAATGGAAAACAAACAAAGCAATGACTTACCTCTGATGATGGGAACACGATCCTTTGAGGTGCACAAGGACACCACTCCAGACCTGGAAAATGAATGCAATGGGACTGAATTGCTGAAATAAAAGTAGACAACAATATAAGTACTGAATGCTTGAAGTTCTTCTTTAAAATCTCTCTTTGCATATTTTTTCATGAATAAACTAATATGATGTAGAGGAGAATGTGATTTTAACAACCATAACCCCACAGATGCCCAGTAGATTTGACAAAAGTAGAGGATACAATTAACAAGAAAATGTGGAGATGACTGTAAGAGAATGAAAATGAATTTGCAAAGGCATAAAAATTGAAACAATGATGAGAGTTATAAATATATTACTATTTAAAGTTACAAGTTAGATGAATCAAATTATAGACTATGGGCATTAAGTGTTGGTAAGAAAAATGAGGGTCAATTATAATAATGATTTGTCCATAGAGAAGAAGCTAAATATGAATGAATACATGCTTTTATGCATATATCCAGGAAAAGTCAATATCCAAAATTGCCAGACACTCAAACTGATAAGCTGATATAAATAATATAGTTATATGATTCAGAAATATGGAGTCAAACACATACACACACACATACACACACACACACACACACACACACACACACACACACACACACACAAGGAAAAATTATAAAAAGAGAGAGAACATGAAAGTAAAACCAGGAGAGTCATTGCCTTAGAACATTGGAGTTCAAAAAGGGAATTTCAGACAAGAATAATGCACATAAGGATACATCTTGTACTTTATTGTATAAAGGTACCAATATTTAAGCACATAGTTACAAAAGAATGCCATTATATGATATCTACAAGACAATTTTTTGTTAGAGAATAAAACATTAAGCGAGGTTGATTATGGAAAGTGAAATCTGTTGATCAAAGTTTTTTTAAAAGCAAGTTAGTAACATTTGCTTTATCTGCAGTTTTTAAGTACACACACTAGGCTCTGAGAGTTTAAAAAACTGCTCAAGACTGATCACTAATGAGATGAAGTATGAAGACAGATTGATAACATGCAAATCCTACACACTACAAACCTTGGTATTTGCCAGTATTTTTAAATTCTGCTCTAGTCATACAAAAGCTAGAACATGTTCCACACCTTTCTCAAAGTCTTTTCATAATATTTAATTCCCTTCAAAATGCATACCTTTTAAAAATTCATTCTGCCATTCAGGAAACTCCATTAAAATGAACCACATAACATCTATCTGAGGATAGAAGCAGCACAGTAATGTAAAGCGCTCTATTACACTTAAATTAGCATCCCAATAACCCAGAAAACAATTTCACCTCCCTGTCATATGACAAACTAAAAAAAGCTTAAGGCTCTACTCAAGGCAATATGGAGATTTCCCAAGGCAAATCCTGGCTCTATGATGAGTGCAAGAGATACCCCCTCAAAGCAATTCATAAAGGATAAAAACAAACTCATTAACAGATATTTACTAGAAAATTCAAAACAATAATCTATCAAAAATAATTTTCCTTTAAAAACTCTAGAACACTGTCTCCACGTCTGCTTAGCTCTATACTGTGTCTTTCACAGTTAATAAGGAAAATGGATGAAAGGGAAAAGGTTATCAAAAGGAAAAGAAAGATGATGTCTTCAAAGACATTAAAACAATATGACAATCCTAAAAATCAACAATAAATACTACTCAGCACTAAATTTGCTAAAATAGAAGTATGTGATATTTTGAAAAAAAACTGAAGTCTTCATTTATACAACAAAAATCTATTAGACATTACCATTGAAGACAAACTTGGCTGTGGTATAGCTCAGTTGGTAGAATGATTGATTGTCTAGAATGAACAAATCCATGAGTACAATACCCAGCCACACATAAACTAGATGTGATAGAGAAAATCTATAATCTCAACACTTGGGAGGGGGAAGCAGGTAGGTCAGAAGGGAAGGGAAGAATGAAAGGGAACAGAAAAGAAGGGAAGGGAGGAAAAGGGAATAAAGAGGGAGGTAAGAAAAGAACAGTGGGGAGGGTGGGGAGAAAGAAAGGAGGGTGAGGAAGAAAGGGAAAGAGGAGAAAAATTCCATTTACACTGCCAAAAAATAGGAATAAATTTAACAATAAATATGTAACATTTATATAATAAAAACTAGAAAACACTTTTGAAATGCATAAAAATGCATCACATGCTCTAGGTCAGGAAGTGATGGAAAATCTCAAGTGTTGTTTACATGGATTTAATGACATACAGTTTTAAAATATTCAATTTTTATACCTAGAAATGTTTACTGAAATAGGCCTCTAAGAACACATAGAAAAACTCTAAGAGCAAGCTTATGAGATTTAAAACAGTAGAAACCATCTGTAATTAAAACAGCACAGTACTCTTGTGGGTAGGCTGACAGGCCAGCAACAACACCCTGACCTTTTAACACACCATGTGAGGAATAATAGAGAGCCACTAGGGGAAGATAAAAATTGATGCTTACTTCATTCCAAATGCCAGAATAGACTTACAACAGATCAGAGACTTGACTGAAAACATGGAAAAACATGTTAAATCACTTTGGTCTTAACTTAAGGGCATGTGAATGAAGTTATTTTAAATCAATTAATGTTAGCATTTAAAGCAGTATTTTCACAAGGGAACATTTAAAAACCTGAATCAAATTGGGAGAAAGTATTTTTCAATGTGTCACATGGAGGGAACTAGTTACCATAATACCTACAGAACTCTGAGGAGAATGACAAAAATGAGGTAGGAAACATGCATAATCCATAAATTATCAAAACACAAAAGCAGATCTTAGAGTTATGATCACATAATAAAAGAAATTGGCATTTAAGCCATGCTGAACCCATCTCTCACAATGTTGACAATTCAAAAGCTTGGCTGCATGTTTTGTTAGTAAGACTGTAAAGACCAGCATATCTCTCCCTTGCTGGGAAAGGACAGAATGTACAGTACTGAAGGGCATAAGCTAGGTGACATCTAACACACTACAGGTGTAGTCACCTTTTGACTCGGTATAGTGTTATACTAAGAACATTTATACCCATTCTCACATTTTACCAACCATTGTGCTGTTTTTTGTTTTGGAAAGTATTGAAAAGGACCTAAATACCTAAACATAGGGGTCTGGTTGGAAAAATAAATGCACAAAAGCATTGTTTAGCTGATAAAATAGTTCCATTACGGTAACATTCATAAGAACATGCTGTATGCTTACAATAGCTAAGTATAGACTGTTTCTGTCCACAAAACAATGTCAAGTACATTAAATGATTAGATTTTCTTAGCTGTTCCACAATTCATGCATAGATCAAACATCATACCAACCATCCGCTACAAATACACACTTGCCAATTTAAAAAGTATATAAAATAGATAGGTATATAGAGACATTTTATATCTCTAAGAATTGGCATGAAGTAATATCTAGGATGTATTTTTAAGAAAATAATGGAAACTAAATAAATCTCATTTGTATTCAACCTCTTGTTTAAGACACAAAAATGTATGTAATATACATATCACATATAGCTTGTATATCATAAATACACACACCATATAGTCTGTACTTTTATAAAAATATAAAGTTACTGTATTCTAGGCTCCTGTCTGTCACTGTATAAAACATGGTGATCAAAAGCAGCTTATGAGAGGTTAATTTCAGCTTACAGGCTGCAGTCCATCATAAAGGGATGTTAAGGCAGGAACTCAAGCAGGAACTTTGTACCAAGTGTTTTGTCTTTGGGGCCACCAACCAGCTCCCAAATCATGACACTTATTATTAGTTTTGAATGCTTGGCCTTAACTTAGCTCTTTTCTGGCTAGCTCTTTTAAATTAACCCGTTTCTCTTTAACTACCTTTTGCCTCTGGAGTTATTGCCGTTCTTACTTCTGTATATCTTGCTTTGACTGCTTCTCTATGTCTGTCTGGCTGATAACTGCTTGGCTTCTTGCCAGGGTCTCGTCCCTGACTCTCCTCCTTATTCTCTCATTTCTCTTTCTTCCAAGCCTGCATTTCTCACCTTATTTATTCTCTCTGCCCACAGATCCTGCCTATCCTTTCTTTTCCTGGCTATTGGCTGTTCAGCTCTTTGTGGGGCCAATTAGGTACCTTAGGCAGGCGAGGTGAAGCAAATGCAACACAGCTTTACATAATTAAACAAATGTGGCATAAACAAAAGTAACACACCTTTATACACTTAAAGTAATATTCTGCAACATACACAAATATAACTCACCTTTGCCTGTAGCGAGATACTCACCTTGTCTGCACCTGTGGCTTAGGCCATGCCCATTGGGGCGGAGACAGGGCCGGATGGGAGCAGAGAGAAAAGGTTGGGAGAGGGTCGGGCCGCCCTTTTTGGGTGGTGGACGCTGGAAGGCTCAGGATCTGCTGGAACCCGCCGCGTGCATCTGCCTATGTTGTGAGTTATTTCTCCCTTAATAAACTTCTGTTCGGCCTAATTGTTTATCCTGATTCTTATTAAATCATAATAATGGTGTCAGAAGCGGGATTGAGAACTTTCATTTAAAACTTATCAAAAGCTTAAAAAATAGTTTTTAGAAACAAGGGAACAGAGACTAGCAAGAATTTTTGGTAGCATCATTTTCTTGATTGGATTTGTTTTGTTGTAGACAGAGATTTGCACGGCTCCTTTAAGGGAGGTTTCCAAAATTAGCATAAGCGGCAAAAAGCCACCTGGCTTTTAAAGAGCTCTGCTAACAATTCATTGGTGTGTACAAGAGCTGCAATGAAGGTTTACACTGTGTTTTAAAAAATACGCTGGCTTGGGAGAGAAAAAGAAACGGGATACAATGGTTTAAAAAAGAAAAAAGGAAGTAGAATTAATCCTAGTACTCGGCAGACAGAGGCAAGCAGATCTCTGTGATTTCAAAGTAAACCTGGTATGGAGTGAATTCCAGGACAGATAAAAGTTACACAGAGAAACTCTGTCTCAAAATATATAAAAATAGAAGTAGAAGAAATAGAATAATAAAAAAGCCACGTAAAGATGGAAAACACAGAGAGATTTTGGATACTATACGTGCTTCTGTTGTCTTTAAATTATTTGATTGCTGAGAAAACAACTACTGATAAAAGAAATGCTGCTGGATTAATTCAATTTATATATTTTAAAAATGCTTTGACTCCAAAATTTGAGCCTAAGGACAAGTTACTGGGGAAAAGGATTTCTATTTTTTTTCCACAGAAAATGAAAAGCTATGGATTCTTTGCAGACTTACATGGTTTGATCAAGCCAGACCCCCTGAAACAGCTCCCCTGGTGATCCAACATTCAAAGCAATTGAGACAAAGCCTTGCAGACTACTGCCAAGATTTCTGCATCTTCTTTGGACCCCCATGACAGCGCCCTCTACCAGCAGGAAGTAGTTTGGAAAGAACGACGCCCAAATTCCCAAATATTGTTTATAAATGTTTGTTTTCATTTAAATGGACTTGGTTATAAATGGCTATAACCACAAACAATCTTTTTAAAGGTAAAAAGGGAATTATGGTATAGATATGAATACTTTGCTTTGAAATGTATTTTCTTTTATTGATACAATTTAAGGTCAATTTTGTGATATGTATATTTCTCCTCTTGTTTAGGCATTATGTTTATATAGCTCATTGGAAAATGTAATGTATAATTTAGTACAGATTAGAGAGTTACCTATGATAGTCAAAACTTAGAGTTAAGTTAGTTAGGATTTCTAGATATACAGAGATGTATTTGAGATGGATAGGCATTCTTCAAACCTTTCAAAGACCTACAGAATATGGCATTTAAAATGGTTTAGGGTTTTTCTTGACAGTGAGGCACAACTGCTCCTGGTAACACCACCTACAGAAGAAAGGAAGATGGACATCAAAGAAACACATTATGGAGTTTGCTTCTAATATAGCAAGACTAGCCATTTGGGCAAGGTACTGCTCTTCTGGACTGTTAGACTTTATGTTGTAGAAACTGGACATGCAGGACCCACAAAAAGATGACTGCTGATGCAAGATAGACATTGCTGCAGGGTTCCTGCTTCATGGAAGAGGCTGCCAGACAGACAGATAGTCTACAGGACACAGAGAAAAGTTTCCTGCCTTATTGAGGAGTCTGGACACACATTATGGCCTATGGGCTGAAGATGGAACATTACAGAAGAACTTCGGGTGACTGACCAGGCAATGCATTGTCTCTGTCATTTCTAGAGTTTATATATTATCCTTCTGTGGTCTTTGAAGGAGTTGAAGACAGATAGTTATGATTATAGTTTTTCTTAGTTAGGATTAAAAATAAGTTACATATAGGTCTTTAGACTGACAAAGATAGGATAGATGATATTTTCTTTAAGTCTTACAAAATGTTAATGGACTAAATATTGTTAACTGTGATTCTTATTTGATAACTGTTGTATGGTATATTTTGCTATGTTAAGGTTAAACCCCTTCTTTTACTTTAGACAGAAAAGAGGAGATGATGGGAGATGTGATTCTGTATATATGTTTCTCATACTGTTAATAAAGCCCTGTGGCCAATAGAAAACTAGATAGGTGGGGCTAGGAGACTAGGAGGAGGAAGAGGAAGTAGTAGGTGGAGTCAAGATGTAGCCCGGGAAGGAGAGAGGACGCCTGCCGCGCGGCTCCCCATAAGACGACCACGTGGAAATACTTAGATAAGTAGAAATGGGTTAATAATTAAGACAGAGCTAGCCCATAAACAGTAATGGTAATTGGCCAACAGGATTGTATCAAATACAGAGTCTCTGAGTGTTATTTGGGGGCCGGCACACCAGACCAGCGGCGGGCAGGCTGGCCGGAAAACAACACGCTCTGGTGCAGCTGTGGGCCTCGGGACAATGGCGGCAGGACCGGGAGGCTGGCGTGGAGGAACCTACCGCAACATTTGCCTAATTAAAAGTGTTCTGCAATAGAACTTGAAGCAAAAAGCACAGAAGAACATGGTTTACTGATTTTCTCACTGACTTATACTTAGCTAGCTTTGTTATACAGCCTAGGACCACCTGCCAATGGATGGTACTGCCCATGGCATGCTGGGTTCTCATAAATCACTAAAGAATTAATGCAATCCAGTTTCTCACAGACATGTTTATAGGTTAACTTGATATAGACAATTTCTCAGTTGAGGACTCTCTTCTCAGATGAATCTAAGCTGACTCAAGATGCCAATTAAGGGTAACTGTGGCAAGTATATATTCTTATATGTATATATCATGATTTTATTACAATGAAATGAAGGCTAGCAATTACTTAATCATTTGTTTATCCAGGAAAGATAAAGTCATGGTAAGAATATAACATAAAGCAAAAGGAAGAAGTATCAATTTTTTATTATTTTTGTCCATATCTTTAAGCTATAGTATATTAAACTACAATTTAAACCAATAAGAATGGAAAAACATTGAACACAACATTTAAACTTGATTACATATCAAGTTGATAACATAGCCATAAGGAAAAGAAACTACTTAAATAAATCGTGTACTGTACTCTTATTATATATCACCATTAGAAATCAAGAAACTTACTTGGTCAATGCTATGGCTTGAATGTTTGTCGTCTGTTTCAAAATACTTATATTGAAATAGTAACACTTTAAAGGGCCAGCATTAAGAGGTAAAATCTTGGGAATCTGGTTTGGTCTTGATGATTGATCTCTCAAAACTATTATGTGGAAATATGCTGTGCTCTATAAATTTATAAAATGTATCACTTTATTCAATAAATATAAAGAAATTTATCAAGTGGCATGATATATTTGTGTTTTGCCTTTTTAGATTTATATTTATTTATGTTCCTCTGTGTTTTGTGTGTGTGTGTGTGTGTGTGTGTGTGTGTGTGTGTGTGTGTGTGTGTGATGTGTACAAGTATATGCAGGTGTCCTCCGCCCCTAAGCCAAAGGATTCTTTGGAACTGGAAATATATACAATTGTGAGCCACCTGGGTCAGTGCTGAGAGCCAAACTTTGGTCCTCTGTAAGAGAAGCAAGTGCTCTTAAGCACTGAGCCATCTCTTCAGCCTCTATTTGTGCTTTAAATGGCCTGCTAAATTGGGATCTCTAAGTCAAATAGCCTTTTTGAAGTATCATTATTTCCCTTCAGTGGTCTTCCGTAGTAATGGAGGCAAAATGACTGATGGGATTCACTATGACTCATGCTAAATGGTCGTGTGGATCATTAACATGCTTTCAAAAGACTTTCATCAAGTTGAACCATGCTCCACTGATGCCTCACAACTCTGAACTCAAACTGCAAATGCATCCCATATTAGCTTTCTCTGTGTAGAGAAGTGCTTCCAGAACCCTCTTCAAATAAGCTAATGCTGGCAAATGTCAAGAGCCCCACCAGCTACCTGATTAGAAATGATCTCCTTCTGTGTAGGATGGCTGGTTTGCAAACTAGAGTCTAGTTTATGAAGTCTCCCTCTGCCTTGGCAGATGTGATTGATCCACAGAGAGGCATCTCAGAAACAAGGAGGCTGTGATATAAAGCTGCTGCTGGGAATGATGAGCAGTCAGACACTTGATTCTATCGGACCTGAGTGATAACAATTAGAGGCTCCTGCATGCAGGCTTTTTAATAACTTCTAGGAAGCTAGATAACTCTGTACATCTATGGAAATCTTGTATCTAAAAGTTTCATGGGGAGACAAAAAGTTTATTCTCATCAACCAGGGAGCCAGTGAGCTCAAAGTGTAATTAAATAAGAGAACTGCTAACTGGAGCTAACATTCAGACAAAAAAAAATTGTTCTAAGTTTTCTTCATTTAGCAATACGCTGGGGCCTTCCAGTGCCATGTTTGAAGCCTCCTAAGGACTATGCATGGAGGGACCAGTCCCAGCAGACCAGCCCATTCAGAGTCTGTCAGCATCCTAGTCCCACCTCCACCTATACCTATGGGAAGAGGTAAGCTTGGGCCTGTTTCTGGCCTGCCTTCTTGGGCCCTGCTCAGAGCCTCCTGAGGCCTGGTGAATGCTAACCCACAGGAAACTGGTCCCAGTGGACCAGCCTATCCTGAGTCTGACACATCTTCACCCACAGGAGGAGCATGCCTTCCAGTGCCCTGCTCAGAGCCTCCTGAGGACTTGGAGCTCCAAAGGGGAATGGGGGACCTGTCCCAGCAGTCTAGTCATCCAGAGTCTGCCAACATCCTAGTCCTGTATCTATCCACTAGAAGAGGAGAGCCACCTGAGTACTAGACCTGCTTGCACCCACTGGAAGAAAACCTTGGTCTGTACTCACCAGGAGAGGGAGAGACCCCACTGGTACACACTGGAAGAAGGAATGGGTAAGACAACAGTATAAGAACACAGTCAACAACAGAAATATCAATATGAAACCACCAAAATGTAGGGACTCCACACCAGCAAGACCTAAACATCCCAACACAGATGAAGCAGAAAAAATGGCCCTAAAAACAAATTATGGTGATGATAGAGACCTTAAAAAGGAAATAAAAAATCCTTTAAAGAAATGGAAGAAAAGGCAAAACAAAGAATTGATGAAACAATTCAAACAGTGCAAGACTTGAAAGCTGAAATAGAGTCAAAATAAAAAGAGAAAGAAGAAAAGAAAGGAAGAAAGAAAGAAAAGAAAAACCACACAGTCTGAGGGAATCCTATAAATAGAAAATCTAGGTAAAAAATCAGGAACTATATATGCAAGCATAACCAATAGAATACAAGAAATGGAAGAGAGACTCTCAGGTGTTGAAGATACACTAGGAGAAAGAGATTCATCGGCCAAAGAAATCTTAAGTCCAAAAATTCTCTAACACAAATGTTCTTGAAATATGGGACACCATGAAAAGTCCAAACCTAAGAATAATAGGTATAAATTAAGGATAAGAAACCCAACTCAAAGGTGCAGAAAATATATTCAACAAAATCATACAAGAAAATTTTCCCAATCTAAAGAATGACATGCCAATACAAGTACAAGAAAGTTACAAAACACTGAGTAGAGTGGACCAGAAAAAAATGTTTCCTTGCCACATAATAATCAAAACATCAAATATACAGAATAAAGAAAGAATATTAAGAGGAGCAAAGGAAAAAGGCCAAGAACATATAAAGGCAAACCTATAAGAATTACACCTGACTTCTCCATAGAAACTCTGAAGGCCAGAAGGTCCTGGGTAGATATTCTACCAACACCAAGAGACCACAGATGCCAGACCAGACTACTATACCCAGCAAATCTTTCAATCACTATAGTTTGAGAAACCAAGATATTCCATTACAAAACCAGATTTAAACAATACATTTCAACTATTACAGCCAAACGAAAGTTCTGGATGGAAAATTCCACCCAAGGAACTAAACTACACCCACAAAAACACAGAAAATAGATAATCCCGCTTTACCAATATCCAAAAGAAAAAAGGAGGGACATCCACACACAAATGCCACCAACAAGAACAAATCCAAAACAAGCAATGGGCATCAATACCCCTCAATATTAATGATCTTAACTTGCCTATAAAAAGACACAGACTAACAAAGTGGACTTACAGATAGAATCTATCCTTCTGCTACATACAAGAAACACACCTCAACTTCAAATCTAACATAAAACCTCACATACTTATAGTGGGAGATTTCAACACTCCACTATCAACACTAGACAGGACCACCAAAGAGAAACTTAACAAAGAAACAAAGGAACTAACAGAAGTTATGAGCCAATTAGGTTTAACAGACATTTATGGAACATTCTATCCAAACACAAAAGAATATACCTTCTTCTCAGCGCCTTATGGAACCCTCTCTAAAATCAACCACATACTTAGCAACATAGCAAACCTCAATAGGAAAAAAAAAAGTAGAATAAGCTGCTATACCTTATCAGACCACCAAAGTTACAATTCAACAACAAAACAAACTGCAAAAACTCATGGAAATTGAACAATGCACAATTACACAATTCTGGAGTCAAGGAAGAAATACGAAAATAATTAAGAACTTCCTAGAATTCATTATGAGAATGAACACAGCATACCCAAACTTATGGGACACTTTGAAAGAAATGCTAAGAGGAAAGTTTGTAGTACAAAATGCCCACATAAAGAAACTGGAGTATAGTTACACTAGAGAATTAACAGCACAGCTGAAAGCTCTAGATAAAAAAGAAGCAAAATCACCCCAGAGGAATAAATGGCAGTAAATAATTGAATTGAGGGCTGAAATCAATAAAGTAGAAACTAAGAAAATAATACAAAGAATAAATGTAACAAAGAGTTGGTTCTCTGAGAAAATCAACAAGATAGACAAACCTTTATCCAAACTAACCAAAAAGAGCAGAGAGAAAACATGCAAATTAACAAAATCAGAAATGAAAAAGTGGACATAATTGATATTGAGGAAATCTAGATAATCTTCAGGTCACATTTTTAAAATCTGTAATACACAAAATGTGAAAATTTAAAGGAAATTGACAAGTTTCTAGACAGATAAAACTTACCAAAATTAAATCAAGTGCAGATAAAAAATCTAAATAGACCTATAACCCCTAATGGAAGAGAAGCAGTCATTGACCCCCTCCCCCAAATAATGGCCAGGGCCACATGGCTTCAGTACAGATTTCTGCTTGAAATTCAAACAAGAGTTAATACCATTACTCCTCAAATTGTTCCACACAATAGAAGCAGAAGGTTCATTGCCAAACTCTTTTTATGAGGCTACAATTACCTTGGTACCCAAGCGACACAAAGACACAACTAAGAAACAGAATGACAGACCGATATCCCTCATGAACACTGATGCAAAAATACTCAAGAAAATACTGGCAAATTGAATCCAAACACATCAGAGAAATCATCCACCATGATCAAGTAGGCTGCATCTCAGGGATGCAAGAATGGATTATTCAACAAATGAGAATCCATCAGTGTAGTCCACTACATAAACAAAATGAAAAAGAAAAACCACATGATCATCTCACTACATGCTGAAGAAGTCTTCAACAAAATCCAATGTCCCTTCTTGATAAAGGTCTTGGAGAGATCAGGGATAATAGGAACATACCTAAACATAATAAAAGCAATGTACAGAAAACCAACAGCCAACATCAAACTAAGGAGAGAAAAATCAATGTGATTCCTCTAAATTCAGGAACAAGACAAGGCTGCCCACTCTCTCCATATCACTTCAATATTGTACTTAAAGTTCTACTTAGAGCAATAAGAAAACAAAAGGACATGAAGGGGGTACAAATTGGAAAGGAAGAAGTCAAACTTTCACTATTTACAGAGGATAAGATTGTTTACATAAGTGACCCCAAAAATTCTAGTAGGGAACTCCTACAGCTGATAAACACCTTCAGCAAAGTGGAAACAAGATTAACTAAAAAAAAAAAAAAAATCAGTAGCCCTACTATATGAAGACAATAAATGGGCTGAGAAAGAAATCAGAGAAACACACAAACATTATCCTTTACAATAGCCACAAACACATAAAATATCTTTGGATAACACCAAACAAGTGAAAGACTTGTATAATAAGAATTTTGAGTCTTTCAAAAAGAAATTAGATATAAGAAAATGGAAAGATCACCTATGCTCTTGGATAGATAGGATCAACATAGTAAATAAAAATGGCAATCTTGCCAAAAGCAATCTACAGATTCAATGCAATGTTCATCAAAATCCCAGCACAATTTTTCACAGACCTTGAAAGAATAATACACAACTTTATATGGAAAAACAAAAGACCCAGGATAGCCAAAACAACTCTGTACAATAAAGGAACTTCCAGAGGCATCACCATCCCTTACTTCAAGCTCTATTACAGAGCTATTGTCCTGAAAGAAGCTAGGAATTGGTGCAAATATAGACAGATAGACCAATGAAATCAAATTAAAAACTCTGATATTAACCCACACACATATGAACACCTGATTTTTGACAACACAGCTCAAATTATACAATGGAAAAAAGAAAGCATCTTCAATAAATAGTGCTGGCATAACTAGATGCTGGTAGTTAAAAGACTGCAGATAGATCCATATCTATCACCATGCACAAAACTTAAGTCCAAATGGATGAAAGACCTCAACATAAATCCAGCTACACTGAACCTCTTGGAAGAGAAATTGGGTGTTAACAGCACTTTTCTGCCAGCCTGGTCCCACAGACACATCAGCCCCAAATAACACACAGAGACTTGTATTATTTATAAGAGTGTTGGCCAGTGACTAGCATTTCTTATTGGCTAGCTCTCTCTTATTAACCCAGAATTACTAATATATGTATGTCTATATGGTCTTATCTTAAGGATAATGCCAAACTCACGCATCCTCTTCTGCTGAGATCACATCACACCTTTCTCCTACATTTCCCAGAATCTTCCATCTCCTCCAAGTCCCACCAATCTTACTTCCCTATTGGCCCATGGTTCTTTATTCATTAACCAATAAGAGAAACATATCTATAGAATGACATTTCCCATCAAGTGGGAGGTACCCTTGAACAAATTGGTACAGAAGATTGCTTCTTGAACGTAACACCAGTAGCATAGACACTGAGATCAACAATTAATAAATGAAACCTCCTGAAACTGAGAAGCTTCTATAAGACAAAGGACACAGTCAACAAGACAAAACAGCAGCCAACAGAATAGTAAAAGATATTTACCAACCCCACATCTGACAGTGGGCTGATTTCCAAAGTATACAAAGAAATCAAGAAGCTAGTAACCAAAAACATCAAATAATCCAATTAAAAAGTAGGGTTCACAACTAAGCATAGAATTCTCAATAGAAGAATCAAAATGGATGAAAGTCACTTAAGAAAGTGCTTGAAATCCTTAGCCATCAGGGAAATACAAATCAAAATAACTCTGAGATACCATCTTATTCCTGTCAAAATGGCTAAAATCAAAAACACCAATGACAGTTTATTGTAGAGAGAATGGATGTGGAGAAAGGGAAACACTCTTCCACTGCTGGTTGGAATGCAAAATTATATAGCCACTTTAGAAATCAGTATGGCGGTTCCTCAGGAAAATGAGAATCAGTCTACCACAAATTCCAGTAATTCCACTCCTAGGCATATATCCAAAAGATACACATTCATGAAACAAGGACATCTGTTCAACTATGTTTATAGCAGCATTATTTGTAATAGCCAGAACCTGGAAGCAACCTAAATGCCCCTCAACTGAAGAATGGATGGAGAAAATGTAGTACATTTACACAATGGAGTACTACTCAGTGGGGGAAAAAATGGAATCCTGAAATTCACAGGTAAATGTATGGAACTGGAAGAAACCATTCTGAGTGAGGTAACCCAGTCACAAAACTCATATATAGATTTTAGACATAAAGCAAAGAATTACCAGCCTATAGTTCACACAACCAGAAAAGCTAGGAAACAAGGAGAACCCTAAGAGAGACATGCATGGCCCCCTGAAAAGGGGAAAGGGACAAGATCTCCCAAGCAAATTGGGAGCATGGAGGGAGGAGAGAGGGTGTTAGGAGAAAGAGAAGGGAAGAAGAGGGGGACATGAGAGAATGGGAAGATTAAGTCAGGGAAAGAATAGAGAGCAAGAAAAGATATACCACAACAGAGGGAGCCATTATAGGTTTAAAGAGAAATATGGTGCTAGGGAAATGTCCAAAGATCTACAAGGATGACCCCAACTAACAATCTAAGCAATAATGGAGAAGCTGCCTTAAATGCCCTTCCCCAATAAAGAGATTGATGACTAGCTTATATGCCATTCTATAGTATTTATCCAGTAGATCATGGAAGCAGAAATAGACACCCACAGCTAAACACTGAGCTGAACTCCTGGAATCCAGTTGCAGAGAGGGAGGAGTGATGAGATATGGGGTCAATATGCTGGAGAAACCCACAGAAACTACTGTCCTGAATAAGAGAGAGCTCATGGATCCCAGTCTAATAGCTGGTAAACCATCATAGGACCCACCCAGATCCCCTGAATGTGGGTGTTAGTTAGGAGGACTGGGAAGTCTATGGGGCCTCAGTATTTATTCTTAGTAGAGGAATGGACTTTGGGAGCCCATTCCTCATAGATGGATATTCTCTCAGCCTAGACACATGGGGGAGAGCCTAGGCCCTGCTCCAAATGATATGACAGAATTTGAAGATGCCCCAAGTAAGGCCTTATCCTCCCTGGGGAGCAGAAAGGGGATGGGGTGGGGTTGGGTGATAACAGGGGAGGAGAGGAAGGAGAGGAAACTGGTATTGACATGTAAAACAAGCTTGCTTGTTTCAAATTGAAATTAATAAAAAAAAAGTAAGAAAGAAAGGAAAGAAAAGGAAGAAAGGAAGGAAGGAAGGAAGGAAGAAAGAAAGAAAGAAAGAAAGAAAGAAAGAAAGAAAGAAAGGCAGGCAGCAATGACTAAACAATGATCAGAGGAAGTACTTCAGTTTCTTCTTTAATTTTTTAAAACTTTTTTTTTTATATTTTTTTAATTTAAATTATTATAAATAAATTTAATTTAAAAAAATTTTTTTTTATAATTTTTTTTTTTTATTATTTTTATTTTTTTTTTTTTTTTTTATTTTTAAAAAAAATTTAATTTTTTAATAAAAAAAATTAAATTATAATTGATTATATCCCTTTCTATCTTTCCATTATCTATCCATCCATCCATCTATCTATCCATCTATCTATCCATCTATCCATCTATCATCTGTCTCTCATATTCTCTCTCCTCCTCCACTTCCTCTTCCTCTTCCTCATACCAACATGGAAATAAGAGCATGGGCATTCATTGTACAGACTTATACAGATAAGTCCAAAGTCTACAGGGGAGAAAAACTAAAAAATAATTTGATTGCCTCTGAAGAATCCTCAGAAAGATTTAATCTAATATTTTTGGAAATTAAAATGAAAGAGACCTCTGATTGTGCAAAGAAGTTAAATACCAAGAATGAGATAAAAGTTGCTTGGCAGTCATTTAAAGTCTTGGATGCTTTCCTGGGTTTCACTCCACAGAATGACTGACTTCCTCTTCTCTTCACTCCAACAAATATGAGAAAAAATATTCCTCAGAGAAATTTAAAATAGAGTCTCTCTGGACTGTTTTCTAAAAGGAGCTGTAGACTTAGACAAGTTACTTTTTTAAAAAGTGGCAATGAACTATGCATAGTGAATGCTGGCTGAATGTTGTAGCTGTGGACTCTCTCCCCTCACTCTCCTCCCATTGCTAGATTATATTCATCTTGGCTTCTATTTATGGCATGCTACTCTGGAATATGTCATCAGGTCAAGAGACTTGGAGCTAATGGTTTCTGGGAACACTATGGTCAGCAGAGTAACAATCCAAGGGAGGAAAGAAGACAGTTTGGTTCACCACAACTCAGTAGTTGTTTCAAAATTCAGGAGTCTGGCTCCAAGGAGTTTACTTTAGGAACATTTTATCACAGCACAACTGCTGAAATTTTTTATGGTGATAATTGGTTTAATCCCATGTGCTTGTTGGCATGACTATATCAAAACTCTTTATAAAGTACATGTGATATCTTCCATAAAAAGAAGTTCTATGGATTGACTGAGAAAGTCAAAAGCTTAGGATAAAGGTCTTGGGGAGGATTCAATGTGACCTCAGCCACACAGGTGGTGTAACATTCACTAAGCTGTTATCTGTATCCACTCCCAGCCTTCCGGGTTGGAAATAAGTAACACATCTTTTGTATATATGACCCTGTGTGTTTAACATCTCCTAGTACTTACCTGTAAACACAAGAACATCCTTCCTCACACAGTCTATCTAATTCAGCCTATTCAGAAACTCAATCTGTAGATTGTCAAAGATAATAGAACCTCCAGGAAAGAGCAGTCTAAGTTAAATAAACATTTTCTAGGAGAAAAATAAGATGCAGCAATAACTCTAAAATCCATAGGGAATTTAATTTATTTTCAAAATAGAAGCACATTCTAACTTGAATCCCAATAGAAGAGGCCCACTTTCAAATACACAAAATAATGACATTATCTCTGTATATTGTCTTTGTGCTCCTTTAGTTGTTACCTCTGAGTTGGAACATCCCCTCCTTGGGAGAGAGCAAAAGCTTATGAATTCACAAGTTACAGGACTCATCAGGATCAGGAAATCTTAAAAGAGCAAAACACTTACAAAATTCAAGAAGCCTCTTCCTGAAGTTGTTTAAGGAATAAGGAGATGCTGAGGTTAGGTCAGGCAGAAAATACCCTTTAGTAGAGTGGTTGCCTGTGAGCTGTGCAGCTTCCATCTGCCATTATCCTTGCTGCAGTAATATTTCTGTGAAGCAGCTGCCTTTGAGTCACTCATATTCCTCTAAGTAATCCCAATAAACCTATTAAATATAACCCAAATAAACCTATTACCTCACCAAGTTGGACTTAGATGGAATTGTTTATTGGGTCTCTTTTTGCTGTCTTTATCTGAGGTAAAGTAGAAATAAATTTCCCAGGAAAAGCTACAGAACAGCACTCTGCCAAATTGAGAATGCAAATCAGGAAACTTTACACTGGCCACAGAAACAAACTTAAGAATTCCAGGTTATCTCTTGAGGCCCAGGACTAGAAAGTATTAGTTAAAGTACAAGATAGCTCTGTAATAAACCAGTCTTGAGAGTCCAATAATTTTAAGCAAAAATCATTCTCTTTTCTCAAGTATTCTGAGGTTGGTGGCATAGTATTCTTAAAGTCATTTGAAGATCCTAGTTCCCTCTGTCACATTCTCCATGTGTCTTGCCTTGTGGAGACCCATTGAACAAGAGGCAATTTGCTGATCCAAAACTAGGTCAAACAGCTCCCAACAATCCATACTTACATGTAGTATCTCTATAAAATAAGAAGCTGACAATTATGGTTGCTTATCAAAAGGGATATGACTTATATTTCTATGTTTTTGTGTTCTACTGGAATTGTATTGCGATATATTCATATCACAAAATCCCATTTAGAAAGAAAAATATAAAAATGTATTCTCTAATATATGTGTGCACATACATTTGCAATAACCTCCAGACCAGAAATATAGTCCTAGAGATTTATCACAGAAAGACAAATATATAGATAGATGATAAATATATGCACATATACATAGATGATAGACAAATAGATAATAGAGATATATGCATAGGTTGATATAAATATGATTATATTCTTTTTTATTTCAAAAAAGGAAACACTCTAAAAACTTTAACACAGAATACTGCCTGAATTAATCATGTATGTATACAGTATGGAATAAAAATATAACCATAAATCAATGTCAATTTAAAGTTATATAAAATCCATTAAAATGTTGTACAAACACCTATATACTGAGGAAATAAATGTAATATGTAATGTTGACTCTTACACAATTTGATTAAAAAAAGGATCAGAGTATTATTTTGAGGATAGAGAAAACAGTCTACAAGATGGAAAACTCAATGGCATAACATTAAACTTGAATTATATGAATACATAATTGTCTTTCTCTTTGACTTAATTGTGATCAAGCCACATTTATGTTTAAAATTGGTACAATCATCTCAGTTTTTGACTGAGAAAAATATTATTGTAAGCTAGAAAAACACCAAATTTGCATCTAGGACTCCTATTAGTGCTGAGTTCCATCAGTCAGTGTCTCGTATGTGCATCTTATAACAGGGATCAAAGGTCCAAAGGGTAGTTATTTGATTGGCCCAGGGCCAGAAAGGGGAGGTAGTACACTTAGTCCATTCACACAATGGGCTCAAATCCAAGGAAATTCGGTGTAGAAAAGAGAAAGAAAAGACTTTAAAAAGGAGAACAAGAGTCAAAACAGATGTAAGACATGAAACCTTGGGGTCAAGGTATTTCCAGCAGGCTATGTGCACAAGCAGGCTAGCTCTACCTGGTCCTGTTTGGTGCCTATACAGTTTGGGTCAAGGTTCTTAATCTCTAGGAGTCTATGCTCTCTTGTCTAAGAGCTGTGAAATGATATATAACAGAAATGTGAATTAAAAGATTCTTACAAACATCAGATAGCATCATTTCATTCATTGGGTCTATATCACAAGTACCCTGCACTAGAACAGGACTCACTTTTGTTAGCTCTACTCCTAGTGGAGACAGCCACTGTGAAATCCAGTCCCCAGGTCTTTAGCATTTTTTAAAGCTGTGTTTCATGGTATCCAGAAATCAATTCTAACCTCTGTCTTGTGTTCAAAGTCCCCTGCAGCTTATTCTTACGATAAGTTCACTGCTTATAATTTGACTTTCCTCATTAACTTCACATGACTAACTCAAAGATGTTCTGGGATGCTCTTGCAGAAATCTCCATGTAACTAACAGTAAAGAATTTCAAAATAAAATCTGTTGTAGGTTCAAATATAAAATTACTATACAATTTAGAAAAATCAAGTCCATTGGCTCATACTCTACCTATATAGCAAAAATGCGTGTGGCTGGACATCTGAAACCATATATATTTGCAAAATTATATCACCTCCCTTTGTTCCTAACAATATACAGATTATCCAGAATAAAACAACATTAATAAGTGTCTGTGGTACAATACTTATTAATTTTACATCCAAAATCCACATCTCTGTGTTTTCATTAGGTTTTGCTTACAGATCTATAACTTTTCAAGAGACACCAATGCTTTTGCTGGACAAATACACAACACATTAAAGCATGTGGCAAAGGAATGGTTACAATGGGAAAGAAGGAACATGTTAAAATAATAGAAATTTAGTTCAGTAAAATGCAAGTATTTTATAGTCCCATAAATTTAGGAGCAAACCACAGAGATGTATCATAGTAGCAGAGATGGTTAATTGCTTTCCAATTCCCATTTTCCCTTTCTGCCCATTTTTATCTGGGCAGTTTGCCACCCAGCTAAAAGTCTGTACTCCCCAGTCTCCCCTGCTGTGTGGCAATTTCTTTTTTCGATCCCCTATAAGAGCAATGGAGTATGAATAAACATATATATGAAAGAGCTGTTTGTAAACTTACTTCTTTATTATACTAACCTGGAGGGTACTGAATACTCTGTTAATGGTCTCTAAAACATGACCTCAGGAACAAAATGTGAGACTTCTGGGGAAAGAAATGTTTTCTTTTTAATCTGAGCATGTATTTATGTTAACTGACACAAACCAAAAAGGAGAGAGGAAGGGAGGGAGAAGGGAGGGATATGATCCTTATGCTTCATTGACTGGCCCCCACACTTATGCACACACATATTAGCAGCACAAACTGGATTTAATGCTTATTAAAACAAACTAATAAACATGCAGTTGGGAGTGAAAGATATTGATAAAAATATGGGAAGACTTGAATAGGAGAGGGGTGTATATTGTACAAAAGAAACCCCACTTCCTCAAATTCTGGTGGTTAAACAAAAGCCAGCATTCCTCAGGAACTAGTGAAGCTGTATTCCCTCTACCAAAAGGAGCCATTTCCCTATTCACAGGCAGGAGGGACAAATGACTATCTATGATGGGTCTTAACATACCAAAGCATGTGGGGTCCACAGCAGTTTATTCTGAACTCTTTAAAATTGCCCTAAGTGATTTCATTTCCTAGCAGAGCCAGGTGTAAACTCCAAATGGCTTTAGGAAGAAAACTGGAAAGAAGGCACAGAGTGTGACTGATGGAAACTGGCCATCAGAGATGTTTCTAAAAGTAAGTAAAGAGTCAGATAAGTGTTTGTTATTTATAAACTAAAATATTAAAAGTATGAGGTTACATGGATGCCAAAACATTTTTAAACGTTAGTTAGTCTGAAAATATGATGTGCTCACCACTAATCTGTATATGTGTATCTGTGTGTACATATATTTACCATTAATTTGTATAAGATACCCAGCTGCAAAAATCATTGCTTCATGACACTTTTAAAGATGGTATTTCAATTGGAGAAGAGAGGATGATATGAATTTCCTGGAGTAATTGTGGAGGCCAGAAGATGACTTGTGGAATCAGCATTCTCCTCCCACCATGTGGGTTGCAGCGACTGAATTCAAGTGGTCAGGTTTGGCAGCAAGCAACTTTACCCACTGAACAATCTCATTGGTCCTATTTCATAGTTTTTAAACTTTTTCTTTATTTATTCTTTGTGTCTTTCACATCATGCATGCTGATCCTACCCATCTTCTGTCCCCTTGCATCCATACTCTGCCCTCCCTGCAACCTCTCCCACAAAATAAAACAAAATTAAATTTAAGAGAAAGAAAGTGGGGTGGGGGAGGGAGAAAGGGAAAGTCTTGTAATGGGAGCCATAGTGTGACATAATGAGTCATGCAGCCAACCCCTTTCCCTAACATCTTTACATGCAGGCATTCATTGCAAAGAATCATTGGTTTGGTTGAGGTCTCTGGTCTCTGCTATACCATTGCCACTGGGCCGTTACTGGGACTTCTTCTGGACTTTCATTTGCTGCCTTGTGTCATTGAGATCTTGCAGCCCTGAGTCCTCAGGACTGGTGCCTCCCTCCACCCCTACCCTTTCACTCCCCACCCCTCCACACCACTCCGTGCCATACTATAGCAGAACACAGATAGGGTGGATGCTGGAGTGGGCTAACACTTAACCCTGGTTCTGGGTCTGGGTAGTTGTAAGGTTAGTCACCCTGACAACTCTCCTGGTCTTCACCAACAGAGTGAGATCTCCAGTATTGCCCTGGCTAGTTCACCTACCACATACAGCAATGAGTAAGAGGCAGGGACAGTTCTCCAGCTTTCTCATGCTCAGGTTTCTCCCACACCTACACCTTCAGGGCCAGTTCTACTATGTTGCCAAGGCATGGTGTAGGGGCCACTCTCTTGAGAGCTGCAGCTGATGAGGGGCAGGGAGAGCTCTCCTGCTCTTATGACCTCAGGGCCAGCTGTCCCACCTGCCTAAGGCATTGATGGGAGTGGGAATTTCTCTCTAGCCCATGCTGACACATTACAGATGAATAGTGTGGACAGCTTTCCCATGCTCACAACTTCAGAGCTGACTCATGCACACCTGCTATTTCATATTTTGAGAAGTCAATTTCCAACTAAGTAATCAGCTCTAAACAGGACATACTTTGCTCTGTGACTGGAGAACATGGCAGAAGAGGGGAAAGAAGGATGAAAGAGCCACACAGTGGAGTGGGAAGAGAAACCGTGATGCTGTTTCATAAATATTACAGGGCTTTTGCACTAATGAACTCACAACAGATATGACTGGTGGTACAACACCAAGTTGGTAAACATTTTAGCATGAATTGGGCAGGAACTCATGAGGTCTGTACCTGGCTGAGAAGCAGTTGGGATCTGATGACTGCTGGGGGAAAGGAAATCATCGCTCTTTGGAGCATGGATGCTTGTACATTGCCAATACTCTGATGAATTTCCATACACCCATTTACAATCAGGCTGCACTAATTTGACTTACTGGGCTATGATAAAAGGAAGTAGATATAGTGTAACTTATTTTTTGTCAAAAAATTACTTGATTCTAGATACATAAAAGTAGGGAACTCTATCTAGGTAGGAAGTGGATTAGAGGTTGGCAATGGCTGGAAAATCAGGACAGTGAGTTGGAGCTGAAAGGTGTGAGTCTTCTAGGGGTGATGGAAATGTTCTAAGGTTGACTTTGCTGAAAGTTACAGACATTCATAATGTACTGAAAGCTACTCAACTATACACCTTTAATGAGTGAACTATGTGTTTCATTAATGAGACCTCTTTTTTTTTTGCAAGTTTCATAGGTGTAATTTTGGTTAGATGCACCCCATTACCCTTTATTATTTCCCTTTCTTTCCCCCGAACTCCTATTTCTTTCTATCTAGACTCCAAGTAGGTACACCATTGCAGAAAATTTTAGAAACTGAAAAAAATATGTAAAAGTAGATAGTAGATATAGCCTACCACTTTGTAAACTAAAAATCATAATTAAAAAAATACAAACTTAAAGAAAGAGCTTGAAACATCGGTACCTTGTATGGTTAGATGATGTTGTTCCCAGAAGTCATAGCCTCTTAAAAAAGAGCCCCAGTGCCAGGTTTGGAATACTATTCTGAGTTGTTAGTCCTAAAAGAATACAAGTTACCAGTCATTCTTGGCTACCCACCAAAAATAGAGGCTAAGACACTATTGCTAAAGATACAGGAAACAGAGAAATCAAGTTGGAATAAGCCAGAAACTCCCTCCCTGCGGGATAGCATCCATAGGGCTGCAAGGTATTAGGCAAGCTGCATGGGAAGAAAAGCAGTCTCACTGCATTATTGGGCATGCAAGCTACAACACTGGCCTGCCAGCCAACATATACCTACTGATCCAATAGTGACACAACTATTTGGGCATTCCAACTACTTTATGATTGGAGTTCAAGACTGTTCCACAGTAGAAAATACACGCCAGGTATTTTGGTCAGGTAGAAACCTGACCAAAAGTCTATGGCTGTGGAGGGCTTGCTCAAAGGGAAAAGAGCACTATTTTTCTAAATAAGCACATTGCTGTATCTACTTTCTAAATTATGACTCATTTAGGTTACTTCCATCTTAATTCATTATAGATGTCACTGAATGTGCAAATGAACATACGTTATAGGTTCAGGCATTACAGATTAGTTCATTAGGCTTGATTATAAAAGTACAATTATTGATCAAAATAATGTATGATTTTCAAAAATTTTGTTTGAATTCTCCTATTAGTGTTTTTTAATTTATATTTATTTCACTACTGATGTTAATTTGTTTAGTGACATTAATAGTAATTTGTTATTTGTGGATGTTGAATACCCAGTCTCCAACTGTCTGATTTCTAACTTCCCTGAAGATTTTGAACTTGCCAGCCCCACGACTGAGCAAGCCAGATCATTAAAATCAATCACTTCCTTCCCTTCCCTTCCCTTCCCTTCCCTTCCCTTCCCTTCCCTTCCCTTCCCTTCCCTTCCCTTCCCTTCCCTTCCCTCCTCCCCTCCCCTCCCCTTCCCTTCCCTTCCCTCCCCTCCCCTCCCCTCCCCTCCCCTCCCTTCCTCCCTTTCTTTTCCTTCCCTTCCCTTTCCGTCCCTCCCCTTCCCTTCTCCTCTGCTGTGGGAGATGCCACTGGGAAAGTAGTCTGTGTAGTAGATGCAACCCCAAAGTAGGATGTTCAGACTATGGAGAGCAAGCCAGTAAGCAGCATTTCTTTGTGGTCTCTGCTCCTGGGGTTCAGACAGGATATGCCTTTAGCTGCAGACACTAAGGCATATCCTGTCTAAACCCCAAGAGCAGGTCAATACAGATGCATGAATACTAATAGTCATGACATCTATCCTGAGAGAGAAACCAATTAAGACAGTCTGATCTTTATATGAGTCTGATTTTCTTCATAGGCATTTAATAACCCTTGTGGCCTTACCCTCTTGATTATCTCAATATATTTATGGAATGCCACCCTTTCTATTCCCATGACTAGTACCAGATAGATAGTGTCACTCATGTATCCACCCAGGTGCAGAATAATCCTTCCTCCTCAAATGGAGTAAGACACTTTGGTAAAATAGATCCTCTCAAGGCAATAGGCATAACTAGGATAAATAAATATTTGTTTAAAAAACAAACAAAGAAAACTCCTTGGGAAACTGGGAAGTGGTGCCACATGCCTTTAATCCCAGCATTCAGGAGGCAGAAGCAGGTGGATCTATGAATTTGAGAAGCCAGACTGTCTACATACGAAGTTCCAGGACACCAGTACTACACAAAGAAACTCTGTCTTGAAAAAAGAAAGAAAAGAAAACCCATGCAAAAACAAAACAAACAAATATCTTCCTTGAGAAGTGACATCTTTTAGATATTTTTGTTATGATATTTCAGCCCAAACTAATATTCAGCATCTGATTTTATACTTTTAGTTTCATTTTTTCTTTTATCATTAATGGCCCTGAAATTTTGAAATGATCACAATTTTTGGTAAATTGCTGCTGACGTCTTCTTGTAGCTCATGGTTTGAGTTCTTTCCTAGGGATATGAACTCATCTCTGCACTCACTGGTGAGTAGCATAGCCTCGGGTAGTCTAACTCATACTGCACAAAGTCCTTAGTGACAGGGATCTCATCAGACACCAGGCAGATTCTCTAATCAGGGTTTCTATAAGCCTTGGGTGGTGTACTATATTCCCCAATTGGTATCTCATGGGCATCCCCAGAGAAGCAAATGTTCTGTAACAGATGGCTATTCCACCCTGCCAGGAAGTCCTAAATAAGCAGGACATCTTGTTCCCACCATTAGCAATGGCACTGATCCTTTGGTCTACTGAAGTGGAGCCAGATGTCTGCCCAGCCAGGAGGCTGCAAGTACTCCTAGATAACATGTGAAAAGGACACAAAGCAGCTTACAAAGCCTTCCTTAGCTATATGTCAATCACTGGAAGGCTGGTTTAAATATATTGTCAGGCTTTACTCTGAGCTTCATATTTAGTAAGTCTGAAATGGGTGGGAAATCGTGTGAAATGAATCCAAGTATGTGGATGATACTTGTCTAAGGACTGTAATTGAGAACTAGGATAGAACTCTTTGCCCTTCCTACTTTCTGCCACTGACTTTCCTAGGCTCTAGAACAACCTGCCCTGTACAAACTAGGCCTTCATCCTTATCTCTCTGTGCATTAATCCTGAATTCCCAAACTTCCTTTAAAATCCTCCTGTCTCCTTAGTTTCATATTTGCCTATAACTTGGTAAGGTTTCTCTCATATTAAGAAGGAATAACATGGAAAATACTTAGCTGGAAGGTCTAGTCTTTATCAATTGAGCAACAAAGTAAATTATGAAAAATAATCTCAAGTTGCCTCAACTACAGTTGTACTAGAGCTTGAACCTGTTATAGTGGATTCTTTCTAGAATACCAACAAAATAAGAAACAAATGTTAGGGTCAAATGATATAGAAAAAGACAGTGAAAATAAACAGAAATTTCTAAAACATTTTTAAAATCCAGGAGCCTGAGATTAATACTGTGGTCACACGAATTGAGACCAAGAATTTTCAAATCATTCAAAGTTTCTCTAAATGATGAAAGTAAACATTTCAAGAATCTTGATTCTACAGAAGTGATTTAATTTAATATATATATATATATATATATATATATATATATATATATATGGCTTTTAGCTCATTGCTATAAAAATAGCATAAACCATAACTCACTTTAATATGAAATAATAGTTTATGACCATTAATTTAGAGGGAAAACTAATTATGTCTTATGAAAGAAAACAAAGAATAATAATGATAAAAGAAAGAAAAATGTATATGCAATAACCCTACAGGGAGACTGAGGTCTTGATAAAAGCAAACTAGTATTCATTATCCAAATCACAAAATAAAACTATCAGCAAGACTCTATTGCTGAAAAAAAAAGAAAAAAAGAAAAAGAGAAAAGAAAGAAATATGCAACTCATCGAACATGAAGAAGTCTTGATTGTGCCTTCATAGAGACTTCATCTTTATGGACTAGTGATTGGTAAAGGAAGATACTGTGCACCCTACCACAGGAGAAACTTAAACACAAACACAGCTACAAAATTCCTGACCTACAATGGTGTCCTTCCTGCAATATCTGTTAGTGAAATGGTGGCACAAAATTTGTAGGAATAGCCAACCTATATCTGATTTAAATTAAGGCCCACACCATGAGATTGAACCCTTACCTAACAGTTCTTAGGTGACCATGAACCTGAGACTAGATATCTCAGACACCTGTGATGTTAGGGTAAAACCAAATAGTACTGTTCTACTAAAATAACAACAATAAAATGATTCCTAATGGCATTCTGCTGTACTCATAGACTGGTGCCTTGCTCAGTTACCATCAGAGAAACTTCCCCCAGCAACAGAAGGGAACAGATACAGAGACTCACAGCTAGACAATGTACAAAGAGTGAGAAACCTTGGAGCACTCTGCCCTAAACAGGATGTCTCCATCAAATCTCTCCCCTCAAAGAACCCTGCAGAAGAGGAGGTGGAAAGAATGTAAGAATCATAGGGGATGGAGGACACCTGGGAAACAAGACCCTATCAATCAACAGGATCTGCACACAAGAATTCACAGAGACTGAGACACCAAGCACAGGGCCTGCCCAGGTCCGCACCAGAAGGGGTCCTAGAGCAGAAAGAAGAAGTGGACACATGTCCCCATCACTACTCATAAGCTATCTCTAATTGATAACCACTTGTAAATGAAAATATAGTTTTCTCTAAGAGAAAACTCACTGGGGGTTGGGGAACTGCTCTTAAGGGTGAACAGACAGCAGAAAATGAACTCAATAGCATGTTTTAAAGTTCTTTATCACACAATTTCATGTCAAGTCCTTTTATTTTACTTATTGATATATGTTTCTCTTTTTACAACTTATGGGTCTGTGCATATATACTATGACTTCCACTTTTGTGTTTTAATGGATTCCTGAGCATGCAGATAAGTAGATCTCTATTTCTTATGCCTTTTTCTTAGGATATATTTTCCTTCTGTATGTTTGTATAATATACTCCAATTTTTTAGTTTTTGTTTTATCTTATTACATTTCATTTTATTCCATCTTAGTATTATCTCTTAGATGTCTGTTTGTTTCCTAATGAGAGACAGAAAGGAATTGAATCTGTATGAGAAGGCAGTGGAGAGGAATTGAGAGGAATAAAGGGAGGAGAATTATAGTATTGATAAATAAAATAAAACTTTTAAATATAAAAGATGTATTTGCCTTATTGTCTGTATTTGTCCTATTTGTTTTCAGGAGGGGTCCTGTGATTGTACCAAGCATTCATGTAGGGGGATGGAGATAAAATTTCAAATAAGGGACAAATTGATTTTACAATACAAAAATTGATTAAATTTAATCAGTATTAATATCATTTTTCCTGTGACTTTCTCTTGGGATCCTCTCTTCACCTACATACTGAGCACATACAGCAACAAGGGGTTTTTTCCTATTTAAACTAGAAAGAATCAGGGTTAATTTCACAGTTCTGTGGAAACAGCTGTCAAAAGCTCTACAAACCAAGAATTTGACATGTGGCACCTCACTGCCTCCAAAGAAAGCTGAAGGTTCATTGTAGATGGCCCTTTTTCTCCTTGAAAAATGACTATAAACGATAAGTACCTAATTACAATAACTTAAACTATCCCACCGTTTCCTGAGAGTAGAAGATAATTAATGGACATCTGTGGGGAAGATTGGGCTCAGTGATTCGATTGCCTTTTTATTATGGAGGGATCTAGCATGAGCTGTAATCTGAAAAATAATAAAGGAGTCAGTATGTATTTCTTTTTCAGAAGCATTAGTACTCAAGACTCCTGTGGAGCACATCATTAAGCTGGTCCTTTGCTCACCGTGTAAATGATTCTGCTTCACCTTGGAAGCTAAATTGCAATTCCTTAAGGCAAACTTAGTAAAAGCTGAATCTGTCTGCTGTGGTCTTGATTGTGCTGAAATTTTCCTTAGTACATGTCACGACTGTTTGTACTCTTATTCAAAATAATCTGAGTACTTTTCACAAAGCAAAGATTTCTATGAGATCAAGGCCAGCCTGGTCTACATAACATGTTCCAGACCAGCCAGGGCTAGCACATCCCAGTCTTAAAATAAGTAAATAACTATTAAAAAAACAAAATCTTTCTAAGACCTGGACCTGGACTAATGCAGAGGATCTGGGGAAGATCCTCTGCATCAAGGAATGGAAAGTAGAACTGAAGAGTTGAGCAACATTTCCGGTTATCTCCTTTTAATCTATAAAAATGATGGTTTTCTTTGTCTGTGAAATGAACTCTGATGAGACCCCTTACTTCCTTTGGGAGTTTTAACATGGTGCTCAAGGACTCTGTTAAAAGGCTTAAATGCAAGATAAATCATGACCACACATGAAGGCATCTTTGTTTTAGGAGAGGTGGCATTCAGTTGAGGCAGCACTTGTCCCAAGGAAAACTAAGAAATCTTTTACCCCACCTAGAAAACAGTGAGAATGATGAGCCTATAGTGGTTTGAATGAGAATAGTTCCCATAGGTTCGAACATCTCAAATCAGTTGTAGAACTATTTGGAAAACATTAGGGACTGTGACCTTATTGGAGGTGCATCAGTTGGAGCAGGCTGAGATTTTCAAAATACTAGTACCAATCCCAATCATCTCTCTGCCCATTTCTTGCACATCAAGATGTGATATCTTAGTTGTCCCTGCCAACATGCCTTTGTTCCACTATCAGGAATACCAACCCTCTGAAACCATAACCTCAAACAAGATGCTTTCTTTTTTACATTGCCTTAGTTGTAAATACTTATCATAGCAATGGAACAGTGACTAAAGCAGAGGTTGATACCAGAAATGGACTATTGCTGTTACAGATCAGACTCTATGATGGTTTGGAAAAGAATATGGAAGACTGTGGTACTATACACTAATGAAGTGTGCTTAATGGGCCAGCCTCGTAGGACTTGAAAAACAGTAGAGATGTGGACCATTGAAGCCCAGTTCAAGAGGTTTTAGAGGGGAACAATATTAGAAAATTGGCTAGAGACAATTCTTGTGATATTTTGGTAAACAGTGTGCCAGCCTTCTGATCTTACCCTAAGAACTTGTTGAGGCTAAATTGAAAAGTAATGAACTCAATTCTTTAACACAAGGGATTTCAGTAAAGCCTAATATTGACACTGTATCTCAGTCATTAGTAATCAAAATTATGAAGGTCTACAATGAAAAATACACATGTAACAAAAGAAATACAAAATCTGTAGTATGGGGAGAAAAACAGGATCAGGAAATTTAATGTTGAATCTACTATGACTTGTGTTAAAGGAGAAAGAAGATTAAAGAGAGTCCCATTTGGAAATGGAACAAAGTGGGGTTTCTTTTGTGGAAATGCCCCACAGAGCTAAGCTTCCAAAATTTAAAAAGGAAAGGCTTGAAGAATTTTCTACTCCTAAAAAGGAACAACAAATGAAGCCTTTGTATGTTATTCAAGGGAGCCAGGCTCCCCAAGTGGTCAGACAGACTTGGCATCATTGCCCAGCCCACAGTTATAGCTTTAGACTTCTGAAGCACTCACAAGGAAATGGGTTGGGGAACCTGGGAATTTTTCTCTGTGGTTAAGAAGAATCACTGAGGCCAATGTAGGGAAGCCCATATAGACCCAGAGAGGCCATTACAGGCAGTTATGACAGTAAGGTCTGCATTATGTAAGAGACCTCAAGATGTTATAAATTCAGAGTTTCACACAGAGTGGATCCAACCCAAGAGAGAAAAGAGAAGGCAGCAAATCTGGAAGAGAAGCTTCCATACAAGCCCTCTGATATCAGACATAGAGCTAAGGGATTTGGAGCTTATACTGTTGGTTTCCAGGCTTGCTTGGGTCCAGTATTTCCGTACTATTCCCACTTTCCTCTTTTTTAGGATGGTAATATATATTCTGTGTCATTGTATGCTAGATGTGTGTAGTTCATTTTCTCATTTTAAAAGATGCTACAACTAAGAGATTCCCTTTGAGTTCCAAAACACACTTTGGAGTTTGCTGGGACTGTGAAAAACTATGGAAACTTTTGAAAATGGACTAATTACATTTTGCATTTAGACATGGTCACACACCTATAAGGACCATGGAGTGGAATGTGATTTTTTAAATGAGCATGACTCCTTTAGGCCTACATGTTTACATACTGGGTCCCCAGTTGTTGGAACTGTGTGGGAAATACTAGCAAGTGTGATCTTCTGTGAGGAGGTATGTCACTATGGATGTGCTAGTTTGAAAAGACCCAGCCATTCCGGTTTATCTCTTTCCCTCCTACTAGTTGTGAATAAGACACAAGATCTCAGCTTTTCCTGCCATCATACTTTAGCTCTACTATCGTGGACTAAACCTTCTGAATCCATAAACTCATATTAAATAATTTCATTGTTGTGGTGTCATATCACAGCTTTAGAAAAACAACTAGAATAGATGGGTAAATTTGTTGTGGGACTTAAGTGTGTATTTGTGCACATAATGATTTGTCATTACCATGAACATTCATGTTGTATCAAATGAACACAAGGCAACTGTTAGGTTCTCTTTGCAATGTTTTCTAGTTTGAAATGTATTTTCTCTTGAAGAGAACAAAGTCATTGACTTGCTCATGCTTACCTTTGGTTCTCAGCATCAATCCATCCATTTAGAAGCCTTTAAAACTATCCACTTGAGTTTACAAGATTGTAAGACTAAAAATAGATTCTGCTCCATAAACCTTATTTTCTTTTTTATTGCTTTAGTTATTTGTTTACATCACATTCACAATCAAACAATAAAGAATATATTCTACCCATATTCTGTAACCAGAAAGACTCCTTGTTTCACCTGGCACTTCACATTGTAAAAATAAATGCTATTCAGCAAGATTTTAAACATTATCTTTCTTTATTTTAGGTTTCTAAGATTCTTCATATGCTGTCTGGCTTTTAAAAATAAGTTTTTAAGAAGAAACAGAAAAAAAATCTCTGTAAAATTAGAGTGCTTTAATTTTTTTATAGCCAAGAAAAAACCTAGTATAATTTTGGTAGACAAAAAGGAAGAATGAAGTCTGTGAAAAAGACTTTGTCTAGCAGATCTGAGTAAGAGAGAGATGATCAGGAAGAATGTTATAGGTATAGAAAATGGAACATATTGACAGACTAATTTAATGCATAATCAACTAAAGAAAGCTAAAGGATTCAAACCAACATGAATATGAAAAACCAAAAGTTCCTTAAAGAAAGACTGAAATTTCATGACAATTCACATTTATGAAAAAAAAAAAAGCATCCCACTTTTGCATAGGAATGTAGAGATCTCAAAATCACTGAAGAAGGAGCTGGTAGAGATTCTCATACAAAGGTGAAATTCTTTTTTCACAGTCTTGTTTATCTATACAATATTTGCACAAAGTATATTCTCCCAATTTTCTAAGCCTTGTGTCACCCAGGCATCACAATCCATTGCTTCTATAATGATATTTGAGGCATATGACACATTGAAATACAAAGTTGTACTCTGTTATTAGGCGCCTATTCTCTCCCAGATCTACTGCCCCCTCCCTCCGCAACAGTATATGAGCAGTAAATCCGGCTGGGAGATGCTCTAAGACCAGCTGAACTGCTTTGAACAGGCTCAAGCCAAGCAGCCTAGAGAAAGCAAAGATGAGACTAGCAGCCTGAAAGAAGCAGAGAGCTGTCCAACTACAGGAAGCACAAAGCTGCTGGGCTGCCTGGTAGAGGCTGGGACCAACTGAACCACCAGGAAGGGACACCCTTCCACGTGCTGAACTGATGTAGGCTGTGCCAAGTGTTCCCAGTTTCCAGGTTTCTAGCTTTCATCAGCTGTCACTCATGCTTGGGTGGGCTTTTGGTGAGCTAGCTGTCTTTGAGTAATTTGTGCTCATTACGTAACTTTATATAAGTTTAATGTATGTGTTTATTATTGTAACCAATAAAACTTACTGGTTCTCCAAGTTGGATTTTGGTGGTATTTGTACTTTTGTTTGCCATTGGTTCCCTGTCTAGGGGTAAGTGACATTTGTTCTGTCCACATGTGGGATAGTGTCACATAATACCTGCAGAAAGAGGGAGAGAGAGAGACAGAGACAGAGACAGAGAGAGAGACAGAGAGAGACAGAGAGACGAGAGACAGAGACAGAGAGAGAGAGAGAGAGAGATACATACAAAATGAAGCAAAGGGGAGATTTATAAAGAAGACCTCTGTAACAACCTCTCTCCACATCCCCACCTGGAACAAAAATCATTGTAGACAGGAAGCCATTGAAGAGAGCTCTTCAAAACGATGACAGGGATGCTGAAGTGTAGCTCTTCACAGCAGATGGCTTCTGGTGGGGTGGGGGTGGGGTAGGGGTGGACTCGGTTTTCTTTAACGGGCTGGCTACATGCTCCAGTGAGTATATGGACAACACAAATTGGACTTAGTGTATTTTTCTTCTTATTATTTGGGGGAGGTCACAAGATGGAGGGGGTACCTGGGAGGACTGGGAAGAAAGTGTAATTGGAGTGCAGTATGTGAAATTCCCAAGTAATCAATAAAAAAAAAAAAATTACACTGGACAAAAACAAACACCAGCTAACCAGCTTGCTTCCCCTGTATGTAGCTGCTGCCCCGTTACCTTGAGTTTCGGTTTTGAGAATATGAGGGAAGTAGACTATGACTAGTCTTAAATTCTACAAGATGGAAAATTGAAGACACCCTAACTGAAGCTGTGTATCAAGAGGTCTGAACCCTTAGTAGAAGGTGAACTAGACACAAAAGCACATAGCTGAGCACCTCTGCCTTCCTGGTTGACAGAAAGAATAAAAAGAAATTCTCTCTGACGATGTGAACAAAGCACTGATCCTAGGACAGGTTTAGAAGCAGAGTGTTGAAGGGATAACATGAAGTGTTATTAATCACTATTTTAAAATACCCATTATCTTGACAAAATTAAAAGGACTTGTGTCAAAATTAGAGCACAGATAAGAATATTGAAAACAAAGGCTTCTTTGACTGAAATTGGAAAAGACTAAATTTAGTACTTGTTAATGACTGCTTGTATTTTGAGGTGGGTAAGACAAAAGGACTTATCTAAGAGATGAACATTTCAAAAGCACCTAAACCTATGTAATGAATAGCTTCACACCACCAGAGATTGTGTTTCTTACTCAAGGTTCCTAGGAATCAGGGCTTTCTGAAGGGGCAGAGCATTCACCTTAGACAAAGGAAATTGCCCTCCCTTGATTGCTCTGTGGGATGCTAGGCTGGTAACATCACAAAATCTTTTTCTCCCAGTCAAAATACCTACATACAAATTAAAGGCATCTTTAGAGTACACTCTTTGAAAATGGCGTTGAGACAAAGAGACAACATAAAATTTAGTGATACATGCTCCAAGCCCAGGAGAATTTCAGTCTAGGAGAAGGAAGAAATTAAAACCTCATTGTGCATAACAGGAAAATGATGCAGCAGAATATGGATGGCTTGGCCAAGGAGGGAAGGAAAACAGGAAGCAGACCAATTCCCTTTTACAGACACGAACACTGGTTAGTTCTGAGTGGAATGAGAGAAAGACCATCATAAAACATGAACAAACCTGTTTGATAAGAGTAAAAGAAATAGCACTATGGCCAGGAGGGCAGCATGGGGAAATGCATAGTAAGAAAGGACTGCATGTCCCTGTGAAAATAGACTGTGTTCTCGGGTAAAGAGTGCACCGATCAAAGTACCATGAGACCAACCATTTCCCTTGTGGCAGTGGGCACCACCTTTCAAATTCTCCACAATAGAATGAAGTTGACCACAGCTGATTCAGATAACAGCAAATGCCTGAAGAGAAAAGCCACATTACCAGTTCAGCTGGAAAGACATGGAGTGTTACTTGAGGTTGTAATCTTGGATGCTGAGAAATTCACTGACTGGTGCCATGAATATAAGCAGAAGACAGAAGGATGCTTATCTGGATGGATGCTCCTCGTGGATGTTTTGTCTCATCAGAATGTGAAACCACCAAATTGAGACTGTGAGCCTGTTTTTAAAGTATGAAGAGTCAAGCTAAGAAACTACAGTCTGTCTCCATTCCTTCATTCAAGCCACCTTCTTGATTGCTTACTCTGTGCTATCAGTCAGCAAATAATGACAGCAGTGGAGCAGAGAGGGTAGGCACTCAGAGCTGTGAATGTTCTACAGAAATCCTCCAAGACTAAAGCAATGGGCTGCATGATCTAACTGCCACTGGACAGTGACATGAGGAAAGATAAGCTGGAGCCTGTTGTTAATCCCCAGGGAACCTGGATATGCAGCCAGGAGTGAAAAGCAGTCAGATCGGTGCCTATGAAGCCAACTATGATGTTGGCCCAGAGCTTTGTTTATGGAATTTTATTTTGTTTTGTTTTTAAGGACAGAGTTTCTTTGCACAGTGCTGGCTGTCCTAGAACTGGCTCTGGAGACCAGGCTGTCCTTGAACTCAGAGAGCTGCCTGCCTCTGCCTCCTGAGTGCTGGGATTAAAGACACACACCATCACTGCCTGGCTATTATTCTTATTTTAAATGTATTAAAAAATGTGTTTTGTAAGTTTATATATGTGTTCAGGTGTGTGCAGATATGCGCAGCTGCCAGTGTGTGCAGAGGACACAGGTTAATTTTGGGTGTGTTCAAATTGCTCTCCACTTTCTTTTATATGAGGTAGGGTCTCTCACTCTCCCAGAGATCACCAGTTGACTATTCTGACTGTCCAGCAAACTCCAGGGATCCTCTTTCTTCTTCTCCCTAGCCACTGAGGTTGCAGATGTGTGCTGCCATTTCAAACGTTTCACATGGAGACTGGGGATCCAAACCCAATGCTTGTGTACAGCAAGCACTTTCCCCAGTAGTCCATCTTCTCAGCATTCTGTTTTACTTAATGTCCAATCTGGGGTGGACCAAATATTAATAAAATACGATTTTATAAAAGCGTAAACATGTCCTGAAAATACGGCCAGCAATTAAGAGCACTTCATGCTCCACCAGGGGCCCAGAGTTTGGTTCCCAAACACACACCTAAGGTGGCTCACTTCTGCATCTAAATTAGCTCCAGGGTATCCAACAACCTCTTCTGGCTTCCAGGGGCCTTTCATACACATGTGGCATACATTCAAATCCATGCACACATGGTGGTAGGGGACAGACACATTTCTTTAGTTTAAAAATAAATAAGTGAAATACCTGTTGGATATCTCACTGATGTCAAATTGCTATAAACATTGGCCATCAATGCTTCCAATCCATTCCCTCTTACAGACACATGTCAGTTTTCACAGAGCACCCAAATATAGTTAAATGCATGCATCTAACTTGTAAATGATTCTGGATGTCATAAAATAATTGGTAATAATGTGTTACCACCTAAAATTCAGCATTAAATGGAAGGGCTAGGAAGAAAAGAGATTCTCCTAGGAATCTAATAGCATTCATATGATACTACCTTACCTTTCAAAGCAGCTGCCAGCCAATATGCAATAAACACCTGTTCATTGTTTTAAGCGATGAGTTGGAGAAGCTACAGTCTCACTTTGGAGAAACTAGCTATCTAAATCAACCAAAGAACTAAACATAGTTGTTGTTGGTACAAGAAAATGTAGATATATACACAAAATGCAAAACTATATACAGGTACATAGATACATAAATATAGAACTATATATAGATACATACATATATAACACAAATGTGCATTTCACATTCCACACATATGAAGAGGAAACATATTTTATACACACCTATAGGTTTTTGCTCGTGTGTGAACACTCATTTATCTTTTCAAGTATATTGTAATTATTATTGATTTTGCTCTCTTCCTTTGATTTTGTGCCATTAGTAAAGAGTAGGACATAGGATTAAGGTATGTTAGAGAAGATACACATTAAACATTCATTTATGTAATTAGGATTGTTTTCCTTAGTGGCGTGAATCTTTCCTAGAGAATTGTTCACTCCCAAAACTACTTTGTAAGTCACGTAGAGTTATAAAACTCCAACTACAGTGCAAATGAAACAAAACTCCCCAGACATTAATATATGTCATCAGTTCACTCAGAAGGCAGTTTGAATATTTGTTCTGTTTCCAATAAGATCTTAGAAAAGTCAAGTGAAGTGAAAAAGCAGGCCATGAGAACAGCAACCGAAAAGTCAGAAGTCAGGGAGGGGGCTCGCTGTTCTCTCTCTCTCTCTCTCTCTCTCTCTCTCTCTCTCTCTCTCTCTCTCTCTCTCTCTCTCTCTCTCCACTAATTTTAAATTCAAATTCCATAGGCTATATTTTTTTTCAAGAAGGAAAACTTTGGTTCAGAGAAGAATATTTAATTCATTTAGAATAAAAGTATGTTTTCTGTGGGGTTTTCTACTTTCAGATTTCCATTTACTCAATTCTGTGTCAATGGGTTAATTTAACTGAAAGAGTTAGCTAGTAACAAGCATTTATAATTTGGCCTCGGAGCTGGTTATCAGAGAACTGGTAGGTGTGAGAGAAAGCTCTGTTTATATATGGTACCCAATATTCAGCAACTCCATTCACATAAATCCTGAAAAAGCTTCAAAAGTCTTCTAAAATGAGCCAAGTGCAGCTCCCTGGTTGTAGCCTCTCATGATGGCTATGGTTTGGGACCTGTAGGCCTGAGGTACTGTGTGATGGTTCCCTCAGTCTCTCTTGCTGGCCACAGTATGGATAAGTCTCTTCTAGCTTCAAGGCACATGCCATCAGAAAAAAAGGCTAAATGACATACAGTAAAGAAGCTTCAGATGGTTGAAACTTCTAAAAAGGTTCCTATGTGTTTAACAATGGCATAGGCTTAAGAAAGTAGATATAGACTGCCACAGAAAGAAATAGTTTAAAAATAATAAAGTCTTTAAAGAAACAATAAAAGTAATGTAAAAAACCATAAAGATGGGAAATACATAGAGAGTCTGGATCCTGTATAATATTGTGTTGATTTTGAATTTTTCGATTGATTACTGATGGGCAAGAGACAGCTGCTAGGAGACATAGGATTGTCAAGGATTGTCAGCAAGACTGAAAAGTTGAACCAACTAGATACTTTAGAGCTATCTTCACTTTGAAAAAGAAGTCAAAAATATATTTGTCAAGTGGAAATCAAATGTACTTTGGAGTTTTGTTCCCAGAGGAGACAAAAAGGCTGTGGATTCCTTCAGACATGATATTGAACAGGTTTGATCAAGGGGGAACCTCCTGAATCTTGACAGGTGATATATATCAACAAAGGTTACTGCTGGTCTTCCCAGTACCGGGTCATTATCTCAAATTTTCTCAAGTTTCCCCAAAAGATACCAGCATTTCCAAACCTCAGGAAACAGTCTAGAGAAAACTATGCCCATATTCCCAAAAAAAGTTATGGATATTTGTCATTATGTATGTGTGTGAGGGGTGGAAACAAGTTTGTGTTGGTAGTGGTCAGAAAAAAAGCTGAACAAAGAAGATTAAATTAACAGATCACATTCTGAAAATAAAAAGGGAGATATAATATAGAAATGATAGGATAAAAGGGTAGATTATTGAATCTACTTTTAAATCAAAACAGCAACTACTATTCTTAGATGTTTTATATTGGTATTGATTTCTATATATTGATACAAATTTGAGGTTAATTTTGTTATACTGTATATATAGTTATAATTTTGTTTAAAGTATTATGTTTATGGAGTTCATTTAAAAACATAATGTAATTATGAAATACAGGTTAATGGTTTGTCATCTATAATAGTAAAACTCACAGTCATGTTAGATACATTTTCAAGGTTATAAATAGATGTATTTAGATAGATAAATAGTCTTCAAACATTTCAAAGACCTACAGAATATGACATTTAATATGTTTAATAACCTAAGGTTTTTTATGACAATGAGACAATCTGCTCCTGGCAGTACTAATTTACTTCATAAGAAGGTGATGCACATCAAAGAAACTCCATATGGAGTTTATTTTCATTGTGGCAAGATTAGTCATTTGGGCAAGAAACTGCTTTTGCCTTGACTGCTTGACTGTGTGCTATGCAGATTGGATATGCACGAGCCACAGGAAAGTGACTGTCGAATTTTGCTTAAACAAGGTAGGACAGTCCTTCAAGATTTCTGCTTCACTGAAGAGTCTTCCAGAAATTCTGCTTCACTGAAGAGTCTTCCATAGAGGGAAGGTACTGACACACATTGACAGTACAAGGGAGGTCAGTTCTTCAAATTTCCTGCCTCATTGAAAAATCTGCCAGATACCCTAGGCTTATAGGCAGAAGATGAATGCCCCAATGTTACAGAAGAGCTTAGGGTCACAGCTCAGGCAGATAGATGTCCTTGTTCCCTGTCATTAGATAACAATTCATTCTTCCGGGGTCTTTGATGAAGTTAAAGACTAGATAGTTATAGCTGTAGTTTTCCTTAGTTATGATAGAAAGTAAATTAGGTACAGAACATTAGACTCACCATGATAACAGATAATTAAGTATTTTCTCTAAATTTGCCAAATACAAATAGACTGGATATAGTAACTGTAATTCTTACTTGGTAACTGCTTTTGTTGTACATAATTTTACTATTTTAAGGTTAAGAAGACCTTCCTTTTTAATTAAACAAAGAGGGGGAAATGCTGGGGAATATTCCTTTATACTGTGTGAATATATGTTGTTGTGATTGGTTTAATAAAAGGGCTGACTGGCCTATGCCAGGCAAGATAAAATTCAGTGGGAGAGACAGACTAGGTGAATCCTGAGATGAGGAAGGGTGGAGTCAGGAGAATTGCAAGCAGATGCATAAAAGATCAGCATTCTGGACTGAGATGATGTGCTGAGCCATGTGGCAAAGCATAGATAAGAAATATGGGTTAATTTAAGTAAAAGAGTTAATAGAAGCCTGAGTGAAGAAGCCCAGCTCAAAGGTACAGAAGACATATTCGACAAAATTATTGAAGAAAACTATCCCAATCTGAAGAAGGACATGCCCATGAAAGTACAAGAAACATAAAAATAAAGTACAAGAAAAATAAATCCTCTTGTCACATAATATAACACCTAATATACAGAATAAAGAAAAATAGTAAGGCAGCAAAGGAAAAAGTCCCAGGTAACATATAAAGGCAGATCTATCTAAATTACACCTGACTTCTCCATGGAAACCCTCAAGGCCAGAAGGTCTTGGATAGATGTTCTACAAATACTAAGAGCCCATGGATGCCAGCCCAGACTACTATATCCAGCAAAACTTTCAATCACTATAGATGGAGAAAACAAGATATTCAATGACAAAGCCAGATTTTCACAATGCATATCCACAAATCCAGGTCTACAGAAAGTTCTGGAAGGAAAAGCATGTATAATTCATATTCAGTCTCTAACTCAGTTATTTGAGAACTGGTGGGTGGGAGAGAAACCTTTATTCATATATGTCTGTAAGAAACCTCTTCTTTTAATTAGGACATTAATTGTTTTTTAATTTCTAACATTAAAATATGGGCCACAGATGAAATAGTTGCCTTGGTTATAAGGCAATGTTTATTGCTATAACCTCAGTCATTTATGTGTTAATACTTATAAAGCATGTACAAACAAGCTTAACATTTTCAGAACAGTGAAGACATGATTGGAGGCGGACATATTTCTCACAAAAGTGAAGGTAGCTGGGACAAAACAATTCCCACACTGTATAGTCCTGGGATGTCAGTGTTGTGGGGGTTTCTTAGATAGGAGGAGAGGTGAGACATAAAAGGGTGACAGAAAGGATATCCATGATAAAATCAAAATGTGTGGTGTACTTTCTCACCTTCCCAGGCCTCTCTTTGAGATAAATAGTGGAATGATAATTTCTATTTGAAAGATTATTTTAAAATCCAAACAGTACAGTCACTTTCAGTGAATTTACAGCTCAGCTAAAAGGCCCAACCTGGGCTTCTCATTTGGAGTCAGTAGTGATTTGTGTGTGTGTGTGTGTGTGTGTGTGTGTGTGTGTGTGCGTGTGTGTGTGTTTCATTGCAGCTCCTAGATCCCAGTTAAACCATCTGAATTGCCATTTATAGAAGTTAAGGAAGAGCCTGTCTTTCAATCTATTATCTGGTCCACTCTAGTACTGCCTCATCACTTTAAGAAGACCAGATTTTCATCTGGTCTCTTACCATTCAAAGAATCTCATGGGTAGAAATTCAGTTTAGAAAGAAATAAAAGGACCACTTGGTATTTACTGGAAGAACAGGGGGTAAATTATACCACTTAAGCCAAATATATAACAAGATATTCACCTTGTCTGCACCTGTGGCTTAGGCCATGCCCATTGGGGCGGAGACAGGGCCGGATGGGAGCAGAGAGAAAAGGTTGGGAGAGGGTCGGGCCGCCCCTTTTGGGTGGTGGACACTGGAAGGCTCAGGATCTGCTGGAACCCGCCGCGTGCATCTGCCTATGTTGTGAGTTATTTCTCCCTTAATAAACTTCTGTTCGGCCTAATTGTTTATCCTGATTCTTATTAAATCACAATAATGGTGTCAGAACTGGGATTGAGAACTTTCACTTAAAACTTAACAAAGCTTAAAAAATAGTTTTTAGAAACAAGGGAACAGAGACTAGCAAGACTTCTTGGTAGCACCAATTTCTCGGTTGGATTTGTTTTGTTGTAGAGATTTGCGCGGCTCCTTTAAGGGAGGTTTCCAAAATTAGCATAAGCGGCAAAAAAGCCACCTTGCTTAAAAAGAGCTCTGCTAACAATTCAATGGTGTGTACAGAGCTGCAATGAAGGTTTACACTATGCTTTAAAAAATACGCTGGCTTGGGAGAGAAAAAGAAACAGGATACAATGGTTTAAAAAAGAAAAAAGGAAGTAGAATGAATGGGTAGTGGCACACTCCATTAATCCCAGCACTCGGCAGACAGAGGCAAGCAGATCTCTGTGATTTCAAAGTAAACCTGGTATGCAATGAATCCAGGACAGATAAAAGTTACACAGAGAAACTCTGTCTCAAAATATGTAAAAATAGAAGTAGAATAAATAGAGTAATAAAAAAGCCGCGTAAAAATGGAAAGCACAGAGAAATTTTGGATACTATAAGTGATTCTGTTGTCTTTAAAGTATTTGATTGCTGAGAAAATAACAACTACTGATAAAAGAAATGCTGCTGGATTAATTCAATTTATATATTTTAAAAATGCTTTGACTCCAAAATTTAAGCATAAGGACAAGTTACTGGGGAAAAGGATTTCTATTTTTGTTTCCACAGAAAATGAAAAGCTACGGATTCTTTACAGACTTATATGGTTTGATCAAGCCAGACCCCCTGAAACAGCTCCCCAGATGATCCAACATTCAAAGCAGTTGAGACAAAGCCTTACAGACTACTGCCAAGATTTCTGCGTCTTCTTTGGAACCCCATGACAGCGCCCTCTACCAGCAGGAAGTAGTTTGGAAAGAATGACGCCCAAATTCCCAAATATTGTTTATAAATGTTTGTTTTCATTTAAATGGACATGGTTATAAATGGCTATAACCACAAACAATCTTTTTAAAGGTAAAAATGGAATTATGGTATAGATATGAATACTTTGCTTTGGAATGGATTTTCTTTTATTGATACAATTTAAGGTCAATTTTGTGATATGTATATTTCTCCTCTTGTTTGGTTATTATGTTTATATAGCTCATTGGAAAATGCAATGTATAATTGAGAGTTACCTATGATAATTAAAACTTGTTGTTAAGTTAGTTAGGATTTCTAGATATACAGAGATGAATAGGCATTCTTCAAACCTTTCAAAGACCTACAGAATATGGCATTTAAAATGGTTTAGGGTTTTTCTTGACAGTGAGGCACAACTGCTCCTGGTAACACCACCTGCTTCAGAAAGGAAGATGGACATTGAAGAAACATGTTGTGGAGTTTGCTTCTAATATGGCAAGACTAGCCATTTGGGCAAGGTACTGCTCTTTTGGACTGTTTGACTTTATGTTGTAGAAACTGGACATGCAGGACCCACAAGAAGATGACTGCTGATGCAAGATAGACATTGCTACAGGGTTCCTGCTTCATGCAAGAGGCTGCCAGACAGCCAGACAGTCTACAGGACACAGAAAAAAGTTTCCTGCCTTATTGAGGAGTCTGGACACACACTATGGCCTATGGGCTGAAGATGGAATATTACAGAAGAACTTCGGGTGACTGACCAGGCAGTGTGTTGTCTCTGTCATTTCTAGAGTTTATATATTATCCTTCTGTGGTCTTTGATGGAGTTGAAGACAGATAGTTATGGTTACAGTTTTTCTTAGTTAGGATTAAAGATAAGTTACATATAGGACTTTGGACTCACAAAGATAGGATAGATGATATTTTCTTTAAGTCTTACAAAATGTTAATGGACTAAATATTGTTAACTGTGATTCTTATTTGATAACTGTTTTATGTTATATTTTGCTATGTTAAGGTTAAACCCCTTCTTTTATTTTAGACAGAAAAGAGGAGATGATGGGAGATGTTATTCTGTATTATGTTTCTCATACTGGTTAATAAAGCACTGTGGCCAATAGAAAACTAGATAGGCAGGGCTAGGAGACTAGGAGGAGGAAAGAGGAAGTAGAAGGCGAAGTCAAGATGTAGCCCGGGGAAGGAGCAGGACGCCTGCCGCGCGGCTCCCCGATAAGACGACCACGTGGAAATACTTAGATAAGTAGAAATGGGTTAATAATTAAGACAGAGCTAGCCCATAAACAGTAATGGTAATTGGCCAACAGGATTGTATCAAATACAGAGTCTCTGAGTGTTATTTGGGGCACACGTGGTTGCAGGACAATGGAGGCAGGACCAGGAGGCTGGCGGGAACATGCTGTTAACAATTCTTGATATATTTGCCCATAAATAAAGGGTTGAGGAACTCTCATTAAATAACTTCCATTAAATAACTCAACTCCCATAAAAGGGATTTTTGTAAATGTGCCTGTTTGAAGGACATTTTAAATGTGTCATTTAACATGCCTTAAGCAACAAGTCCATTTTACTAAATTTTGCATAAATTATTTACTGAAAAATCATGGTATAATAAATACCAACTACAAAGAGAAGCCATTAAACAATTCTCCAATATTGAATGTATGAAAGGTTTAGATATAAAATAAAGCATCAGAAATATTAAACAAAATATTTCATACTTCTTTTTTGTAAAATTATCAGAAAATAAAATATATTCTTCAAAATCTCCATATATCTTTCTACAAATCACAAGTTTGGTTACAAATCAAGTGCCAAAAGAAAGGGCATCTAAATTCAGTATGAATCATAAATTATTTTTGTTTCTGAATGGAGCCTTCGGTGGAAGGTGTTTTTCACTGAATCTTAGCAAAGCCCCAGAGGACCTTTTTCTAGAAGCTCCAATCTCCACCTCAGAAGGTCCATGGTCCATAGCATCATGTCCTGAAGAAACATGGTGATGATGTTGAGATGACATTTTTCTGGGTCTACAGCACCTGCCATGTCCTTCATTGTTTGGATCAGTAAGTGAGTACAAGGCCTAAGGGATGCAAAAAACTTGGAAGTAGGATGAGCATTGCCTCAGGAATTGACCTCACTGAAACATAGTCAGGTGCAGTGACCATCTGCCAGATATCTCAGGCCCTCCTTGGAATCACAGAGGGCTTGTTGCTGTCAATGATCATGTCTGCCATGGTACAAAATGAGCATACCCAGGGACTCCCTTGGGTAAAAAGTGAAAGAAAGGAAAAAGAAAGTATAAAAACATCAAGCAAGTTGTTATAGCCTCAACTTTCATTTAAAACATCTGACATTTAAATACTTTATTTTTAATATTTAAATTTATATTTTTGGAAAATATTAATCATTGAAGAACCAAAACTAGAAGGTTAAAAAAAAGTGGTATATTCTGATTCTTGTACCATTGGGGACACTAGTAGAAACATCCAAGTACTGGTCTTAAGGATTACAGCAAGACGACAATAGTTAATTCAAGTGCCTAATTACATTATTTTATCTTTACAATAAAATTCTTATTCCATGATCTCTATGCAAATGAAGAAAATAAGTTTGATGAGGCTTTTCCAGTCTACGTTCCATGTAATATCTATATGTAATAAAATGTCATCATGGTTGGATAATTGCTAAGGGAAAGAAATCCACTTAGGCTCACAGATATGGCAGCTGAAATCCAAGATGAAGGCTTGGATAATTAGGTGGAATTTTATTCTTGGCATAAAGAGTCTACTAGCTGACCTAAAATGGGCACAGGACTTATTTCTTTTCTTTGAACTAAAGTAGATGACCATATATAGTGTTATAATTACTATAAAATATTAGCAGATTAACTAATGATTTGTGCAAAGAACAGCTATTAGATCAGAAAATAATAATAAACCACTCCAAATAACATTTAATTGTATGAGTGAATATGCATGTCCATAACCAACAGGCACACGTTCATATGCACAGGTATACATATGCACAGATATTAGATTTTGGATCAATACATTAAAAGAGCTTCTATGCCTATGAAAAAGAACAAGTATTATGGTTTGCCCACAATAACCCTCTCAATGTTCGTGTGCTGAAGGTCTGATCCCAGCTGATGGTGCTACTGAGAGGCCAAAACCTTCATAAGCTGACTGTTCTTAGGTGGGACCTGGGTGTGAGAAGCAGGTCACTAGAGGCATGACTTTGAGTGGAATTTATCTTGTCCCCTTCTTCACACACTTCCCTGCTCCTGGCTGCCATGAAGGAAGCAAGTCAAGATGGTTTGCCTGATCTGGATCCAAAAAGCATTGGAGCCCTCCTAACATGGACTGAAGCCATGAGTCCAAATAATTTAATTCTCTCTTGGAATGTAATCTCAGGTACTTGTTAAATCAACAGAAAGCTGACAGATAGCAAAGCTGGCCTATCTCCACATCTTTGTTTTCTTTTTCTTCCCTTCATAATTCCATGATTTTGTTTCTAGAAATCCAGGCTTGAACCTTTCGCCCCTCTCTTAAAGGCAAAAAAAACAAAAAAAAAACAAAAAAGCAAACAAACAAACCCTGGAAGACAGAAATTAGCAGAAAGTGAGTCTTGGGGAAACAAAGAGGCCTTGTCAAGGAGTGTGAAGGTCTCTTAAGGTTACTCAACAGGCTACAACGAAGGTGCAATCTTTGTCTGAAAAGCATATCTCTTCTTCTTTCTCTTGAATGCAAGACCTCCTATGATTGGCACCTGTGTCTTCTTTCCAAGCAAACCCCTTACTTTTCTGCAAATCAATTATGTGTTGGGAGTGGAGGGGAGATTGCATGCTACAGAACTCTTTCTTTAGAACTGAACCATGTGAAAGGATAGTAGTCAAGGGCTGGGGAGGAAAGGAGAGGTGAGAGCATTTTCCCTCTCTGACACCGGGCCTGAAAGTGCTTGGCCAGGTCCTATGTGTGTCATCTATGTGACCCAGCTATAAAGAGGAAGCTGCTTGATTCAATAGCTCTTCTCAACTGATGCTCTCAAGTGGCCAAGTGTGTGGCTTTTCTGCCTTCCTTAACTGGCTATGGGCTCAGGCTGTGGCAACAGGAAGGACATATTTGAAACAAATTGTTCTGAGTGTAACAGAACCACTTTAATCAAGATGTCTATCAGATGGTTTTGTGAACTACAGATAGATAAATAGTAAAGAGTTCTATTTAAATAAAGGAGCTTGCATGAAGACCAGAAGACAGAATAGAAGAAAGGGTATTGTAAAAGCCTGAAAGATAATTAACCTGCCTGAGTATCTTACTTAGACTCACACTTGTCAGTTACTATTAATCATAACACACTTAATCAGAGATGGCATAAAAATAGAAGAATTGAACCACCATTTCACTGTGGAGTCACAGTTAAACTGGTGATTTAGGGAGAAGTTCAGAGTTGGTGAGTTAGGAATGTTAGCACAGGAATAGTGAGTGTTAACAGTCTGGCATGGAGCAAGAAAAGAAATCTGAACACAATGCACTTGAGTAAATCCTCTGTAATGAATAAATAGACCCCTAGTTCTACCAACCAAATGACAAAGAATGGGATCAGATAGTATCTCAGGCCTATCTGATGGCTCCCAGGTTTCCTGGGATTTGCCTGTCTGATGTTTCCAGCAATACATTTGAAAAACATCCTGATTTATGCTTTTCATTCTTCTGATACTATAAAACTTCATGGAACTGTTACCATATTAAAAAATGAAATTTGGCCTAACCTATATTGTTCCAGGGCCATGGTTACTTATGTTTGGCTTCAGAGTTGCATTTTTGCATAGACATTTCTTATTTAGCAATCAGACTACTGTAAAAACAGTGTCCCCAAAGAGTTGGAATTTCCTCAGAATCTTATGCCAGAGGGAGGAAAAGATTAAAACTCTGAGCCCAGCCAGAGGAAGAACTCATCTCCCAGGAAATAATCTCATACAGTGCTGACAATCTCCCTGATCATCTTGCGGTGGGCACTAGAGTAGAACAATGATATGTCAGTGATGGAGAAGGACACAATGTTGACTAGAACTACTTAGCTATGCACATCTCTGTTCTCTGCCCAAGCTTAAACATCATTTCAGGATCCTGAAGAGACTGTATGGGTAGGTGTAGGTAGCCTTTGTATTTGTTCCTTCATCAGATAGACTCACAATGAACAGATATCATTTCTCTGATTGTCACTATTACCCCATCTCCTTACTAATACATTGAGGAAGAGTGGCTCTGGCTTGTGCCTTGAAAACTCCAGTAATAATATCTGAATTGTCAGCTCTGTCTTAAAATTAAATTCCAGGAGAGCAGAGCAGATTTCACAAGGAATATAAGAAACTAACAATCAATCATGAATTGCCTAAAGTGGCTGTAGACCTAATATACATTCCTTGCAACCCTTGTCACCACCCAAAGACATGGGCACCACAATCCATCATCACTGAGAGAAAACGGAATGAAAGTAATGGCCCCAGGTTACATTCAGATAGAAGAATGTGGCTTTGCAGCCAGCACTCTTCTGCATTCCACTCAAGCCCTGTAGAACCTAATCATTTTTAAATGTGGAAAAAAATTCATAAGAGCAAAAAATTGCACCCAAAGGCCCAGGTTTCTCCTTATGGGACAGAAAACCCCAGGCACCTGGAAAAGAAAAACAAAAAAGTAACCCCAAAGGTTTGGTGCATATTTCATTAACAAGACTGCAGTAAAAGAAGATAATGCTAAAAAGAGTCCAATTTTCTCTTAAGCATCAAGGTGAAGACAAAGCACTCAGCAGTATTACACATAATGAAAACCATTAGCAATCCTGCCTCCATTGTCTCTCATTAATTCTTTTATCATGCAGATTGCTTTAATTCGATATGGGATTTCTTTTCCTGCTGTTGTTGCCAAGAACCATAAACACATTGCGATATGAGAGGTGTCATTATTATGCTCATTTTGTTTAGGATCTAAGACTCCGCTTTACTAGCCAAGAGTCTAGCTCTCCATCTTTTCAAGTAAGATGTGCCAGTTAGCAACCCCTTGCCACGTCCTCAGTTCTGCTCACCAGCTTTGCAGAGCTGCCCTGGAGGAAAGGCTACACCAAACAGAAAACACCTGGAAAACTCATTAAAAACCGTTGTGGAGAATGATGTTTCTCTGGGATTGAGCCACATTTATTAGGTGATGAACACACCTTCTGGGCATTCAATTTATTGGTCAAGCATGCTCTATTGCTCAAGTCTCTGCATAGCCCACACTGCCTGCCTGCCATTCCTCACATAAGCATCTATTATTTTAAAATGCAATGTCATAATTAGGTGAGTTAATCCTTGCACTGAGGAGAGGAAAATGTTGGGCACCTAAAAAACAAGTAGTAAGGAACACCACAAGGTTTAGAGCCTTCTATCCTTAGCTACCAAATTTGCCATAGGCTCTGACCTGAACCAGCTAATCATTCCCAGATGAACTAAGTCTCTCCTGAATTCCCACCTATGAACTGCAGCTGACCATGCCTCAAAGAGCAGTTGTGAGTGTAAAATGAAATCATATCTTCTAATCACTTAGGGCAATGCTTGGCAACTGTGCAAACTGGCAATAAACCTGATTGCATCTGTGTAAAAATTTAGAATCACAAGAAAAGAGATAAAGCACCATGCATTTCAAGCATAAGGACTATATAACCTTATCTCAGTTAGGGTTTTTTATTGCTGTGAAGAAACACCATAACCAAAGCAACTCTTAGAAAGGGAAACTTTTAATTGGGGTGTTTCACCTACAGTTTCAGAGGTTCAGTCCATTCAGAGGAGCATGGTGGTGAGCAGGCAGGTGTAATGCCACTCATACACTACTATAACACAAGGAAATAAAACAAAGAAATGAATCCACAACCCTCTAGATGGAATGTTTAAAAATCTCCCTCTAATTATCCTCATGTTAGAAAATAACTATAAATTTCAGAATCCTTAGAAAATGATTAAGTGTTGTGTCTTCACCACTTAGAATATATAAAATACAGCTAAAGTGCCTGAAGGAAAGTCCAACATGTTCAAAGCTTGTCCTCACAGTGGGGCAATGAAGGGCATGGAGATGAACTGCCCCAGAGATGACTTCAGAGAACAGAATCTGCTTTATTGCACATGAGCAACCAATTAAATAGTAGAAATGTATCAACTATGATTGGTTAGTACATCACCTCAGATTGAACAGTGAGTGCTCACACCACCGGGGACTTTGCAGTAAAAACATTAAAGGAGACAGGAAGAGTGCAGATTCATCCATAGGATGGCCACCAGCTAGCTACTCACATTACTTCAGAACTCAGTGTTCCTGCTCCACCCAGACATGAGCAAGTAGCTCATACTTCTGCTGCCATAGCTGCAAACCACTACTACCACAACATCTTCCCACCACTGTGACTATCCTTAACTGTGAATCAAAATGATTCTTTCATCCCTTCAGAGACTCCTTGCCAGGTGTGTGATCATAACCACAAGAAAGTAACTGATAGCACATTTAAGAATTTAGAGACTTCATACAAGATATCGTGAAAACCTTGAGATGATCAGATTGTGCTTGGTAACCCATTACAGTTTATGAATAGGACAAATACAGGATTCCGTTCAAACAAGGTTAATACATGTTGGTCAAATGACTCAGGAACACAAAGAGATTAATCATCAGTACAATGTCGATTGCAGAACAAACAAACAAACCCCAAAACAAAACAACAACAACAACAACAACAAACAATCTGTGTCCTGACAAAGAGAAAAAAATTTACCCTGTCAAAATAAATTTAAATTTAAGCTGAAAATAACTCAATTTATAATCAATAATCACTATAGGTTCAGATAGACTACCCATCCTTCTGAAATGTAGATATTTTAGTGTTGAATCAGGTTGGTTGGTTGTAAGTATCCAAATATATGTCTGTTGCTAAAAATCACATTTGGAAACCAGTAAGACCACAACAGACTGCAGAGAAAATGTCCTGAAGAAGGCAGACTGAGGTAGTTTTAACACTAGAGCAAAGTGGCTAAGGAAGTCTAATTGTCCCACACTAACAGGATGGCTTCCAACTTCCTGAAAAAGATATTCTAGGGCTGTGAAAATGGCAAGAAGCTTTTTTTTAAAATCTGCCTTTCAAAGGAGGTTTAGGAAGAATCTACAAATTTTCTAAAGTATGTGCTCCCCAAGGAAGACATCTCAGCCAGAAAATAGCCCCATAAAGTTTACTCAAGCTGGGAGCACCCTAAAAACAACTTTTTTTTTTAAAGGTTACAGATAATTTATTAAGAGCCTCCCTCCAAGTCCTTGCAATCACTAGATCACTTTCTCTGCTTGTACGTCTTTCTAGTTAGCCCTGAGAAGATGGCTAGGGTCAGGGATGCAGCTCATTGTTCTATGAGACTTTAAAGAGGCCGTGTCTGTCTTCCTCACACAGTATTTCACCGGTGCCACTTTCTCTAAGTCCTTCTGCCCACAATCCTCTTCTAAGATCTGTCACTGTTGCACAATGGCTTGTGTCAGGCACTGAACCCAGCTGCATTTGTTGTCCTGGATGTCAGTGCCAACCTTTCCAGTCAATCAGAGGTTCCCAAAGAGGTCAAGGTAGTCACCCCAGATATGAAAGAACATCTTCATCTTCATCAGGAGTTTCATGGTATCAGCATGAAATGAAACTCCTTTTTCCTATCAATCAGCGCCTGTTGTATACACACCAGCCATCATAAAAAGATAGAAGGAGTAGGCAGCTATATTATACAGGCAGTGTGTACTTCTTTTTGGTGTAGTAACAAGATTCACATGGCTCTAGAATGTTTTGATGAGATACAGTATGATAGGAACTCTACTGAAAGAGCTTGTGCACATGTTCAGGTTAGGGCTGATCCCAGCAGTAAAACTTTAGTAGACCAGAAACAGAGGCTTGCAGAAGCAGAGCATCATTGATGCTTCCCAAAACTAGGCCTGGCTGATGATACCAGCAGAGATGCCTCTGAAGATGGAGGAAAGGTTCCATGATGTCATCTGTCACAAGAAAGAAAGTTCTGAGCTGTTCCACATACCAGCCCACAGTCAAGGACCACTGGAGACTCAGCATCCTGTTTCCTTGGCTCCATCAGTGGCAGGAAAGTTTACAGCAGAGTAAAACCTCATTGTACTTGCCACCTAGACTTTGTACTCAATGACACCTTTGAGCCTAGTAATAGCTACTCCCATCTCTGATGGCAGATTAAGGAAGTCCACTAGTGCCTGAATAAAAGAATAACAGACATTTATTGGGGAACAATCACACAATAATGGTAAATAGCCACCACTCTCTTCTGCCCTTGCGGGTGCAGGATGCTGAGTTGCAGGACGCTCAGACCACCACTCAAGACAGTGTTTGCAGGAGGTCCTTCCTCTTCCTTATAAGGGATCACGGAGCCACACACTAAGACTCTGAAACTATTGATGGAAACAAATTCCCACTACATATCCCTGTGTGTCTTAGTTCATCCTCAGTCAACACCTTGATGATGTGCAAAAAGGGTCGCATAACACCCTGCCTTTCTTGAGTTCAAACATCCAGTTTCTAGTTTTGATTCATTCTGAGAGAAGAGCACATTTCTCTGCTCCTAAATTTGGGTTCTAAACTCACTCTTGATGGAAGTAAGAAAGAAACAGCTGGGACAGACATCATTGAAAACAGAATATTCAAAGTATCACAGGTTTAACTTAATAGACATATATAATCCACTATAACTAACAGTTGTGGAACTGCCCCTTGCAATCACTTTTATAATCTTGCTGGACAGAATAAATATAGTCCAAAAAGATAATTGCACCCTGCCCCTTCCTTCATCTATCAGACTATTGAAAAAATGGACAACAAAATTTGGAAATTTCCCAGAAATCCTATGAGAGATAGAGACAGAAACAAACATGATTATATAATTTGCAGTATTATAATTCTATGGTGCTATTGTTGGTTATTACTTTCCATCCCTTTCTACAATCAGTTTATAAATTCAGTATTGTCATGTGCACATATACACACTAAAGTGTGTGGTAGACACAGAATTCAATGTAATTCATGGTTTCACACATCAAGTTGTTATTTGGATAAGGTGGGATTACAGTAACAGCTATTCCATCTGCAAGAAAAAAAATGAGTTTTGATTCTGTTCTGCAGATTGAGTCTTTAGTCATATTCCAACAGCTTTATTGGGTAAATAAAAACACAGTTTGAATGAAAGTACTATCTTGCTTTTGGAATTTTTATTTATAAATAGGTAGTTTGACTAAATCTTAAATATATATATACTTCTATTGACTATTATTTGTCAGTTATACCTCTACAACACTTAACATCTTTAGGCAGTTTAATTTTTTTTCTCTTACCCATATTATAACATGTTGCTTTCTCAAAAATCTGGCACACTATGGTGCCATTGCCCTGTTGCTAATTCCCACAAGCTGTAAAAGCTCAAGGAAACCTGTGGCCTTGCAGACAGTTTAGCAAAGCACTTTGCCACAAATAGCATTGAATGTAGTCCAGAAAACTGACCTATTTATTTCCTAAGCTAATAAATACAAAGGGCAGTTCTGTCTCTGCTAATGTGGCAGATACTAAGAAGGAAGCAAAGCAACAGGCACAAGATTTTACTCATCTTCATGCCTGACTAAGGCTGTGGAAGATGATCAGACATTGCTGTTTGGAAAGTGAAGCATTTCCTTTCTCCAGAGAAAAATAGCACAATGCAAGATCACTTGGTTTGCCATTATTCCAAAGAGAGGGTTATGTGTACTCCAGCCAGCCACTTATTTCAAGGTCCTAACAATGATAGCATAGGAAATATACATCCTACGTGCCTTCAGACATCCCAGACCTTTTCATACATGTGACTGAATCAGGCAGAAGCTCCACTTTCCAATGCTCTAGTTGCTTCACCTTCACCTAAGTATGTTCCATTGTATGTCCGGTGCCAATAGCTTTTATCTAATACAGTGTCTCTGTGTATTATTTGGGGCTGGCGCAACAGTGAGACAACACTGGCTGGAGAAACTACTCTTAACATAATGGTGCCTTCAACGTGGCTAATAAGAACTTCCACTTAAAACTTAAGAAAACCTTAAGAAGGGATTTTAGAAACAAAAGAACAAAGACAAGCAAGACTTCTTGGTAACAGTGTTTTTCTCAGTTGGGCTCTGTTTTGCTAGAGACAAACAGAGACTTGTATGGCTCCTTTAAAGGGGGTTTCCAGACTCAGCATAAGCAGCAAAAAAAAAAAAAAAAAAAAAACACACACACAAAAACAACAACAAAAAAACAAACAAACAAAACACACAAGGCTTTTAAAGAGCTTTGCTAACAACTTAATGGTGTGTACCAGAGCTGGCAAGGCAGTGACCACATCTCCAAGCTGGCAGCATGCTGCTGGATGGCAGCTTAGATCAAGGCAGTGAGCACAGCTCTCAGGTCTGGCAATAAAAGTACCCACCGCCATCTTGGATAGTCAGATTGTGACTAAAACAACTTTGGCTTTCATTTTAGCAATGTTGTTGTTTACCAGATAAAAGACTTGTGGGAAGAAAAAGATAAAGATTTACAGTAAAGACAAATTCAGATTAGGAGAAACTGCTAAAGGTTCCCAGTGTCTTTGTATCATTTGACTGCTGAGGAAATAACTGTTAAAAAAAAATGCTGTTGGATTAATTCAATTTATATATTTTAAAAATGCTTTGACTTCAAAATCTAAGTCCAAGGACAGGTTACTGGAGAAAAGGATTTCTACTTTGTTTCCACAGAAAATAAAAAGCTATGGATTCCTTCCAGACTAACATGGTTTGATCAAGCAAAACCCCCTGAACCACTGTCCCAGGTGATCCAACATTCAAAACAGCTGGGATAAGGCAGCCTTGCAGACCACTACAGCCAGGATTTCTGCACCTTCTTAGGATCCCCATGACAGTGCACTCTACCAGCAGGAAACAGTTTGGAAAGAACAACGCCCAAATTCCCAAATATTGTTTATACATGTTTGTTTTCATTTAAATAGACTTGGTTATAAATGGTTAATGACCACAACAAATCTCTTTAAAGGTAAAAAGGGTCTAGATATGAATATTTTGTTTTAAAATGGATTTTTATTTATTGATACAAGTTAAGGTCAATTTTGTGATGTGTATATTTCTCCTCTTGTTTAGGTATCATGTTTATATAGCTCGTTTAGAAATGTAATGTATAATTTAGTACAGATTATAGATAGTTACTTATGATATTAAAAATTTAATAGTTAAGTTAGTAAGGATTTCTAGATATACAGAGATATATTTTAGATAAATATTCTTCAACATTTCAAAGACTTATAGGATATGGCATTTAAAATGGTTTAGGGTTTTTCTTGACAATAAGACATAACTGTTCCTGGCAACACCATCTGTGTCAGAAAGGAAGATTGACATTGAAAAAACTTGTATGGAGTTTACTTCCAATATGACAAGACTAGCCATTTGGGCAAGAAACTGCTCTTGTCTGGACTGTTTGACTGTATAAACTGGACATGCAGGACCCACAGGAAAGTGACTGCTGATTCAAGACAGACATTGCTACAGAGTTCCTGCTTCATGTAAGAAGAGTCTGCCAGACATTCTGAAGGAAACAGAAAAAAGTGCTGAAACTGCCAATACAGATGGACAGCTTAAAGTTTCCTGCTTTGCTGAGGTGTCTGCCAGACACACTATGGCCTAAAGGCTGAAGATGGAACATTACAGAAGAACTTCTGGTGACTGACCAGGCAAGTTGTCTCTGTCATTCTAGAGTTTATATATTATCCTTCTGTGGTCTTTGATGGAGTTGAAGACAGATAGTTATAGTTATAGTTTTCCTTAGTTAGAATTAAAGATAAGTTACATGTAAGACTTTAGACTCACAAAGATAGGATAGATGATGGAATGTTTTCTTTAAATCTTACTAAATGTGAATGGACTAAATATTGCTAACTGTGATTCTTATTTAATAACTGTTTTGTTATATATTTTACTATGTTAAAGTTAAAACCCTTCTTTTTATTTTATACAGAAAAGAGGAGGTGATGGGAGATACTATTCTGTAAATATTTTTCTCTTATTGGTTAATGAATAAAGCACTGTTGGCCAATGGGAAAGCAAGATAGGCAGGACTAGGAGACAAGGAGGATTTGAGGAAATTGTAGGGAGAAGACAAGATGTAGAGACTGGAGTGAACAGAGGTCCCGGCCCTCTCTCCAATAAGATGAGACCATGTGGAAATACTTAGATTAATAGAAATGGGTTAATATTTAAGACAGAGCTAGCTGGTAAGAAACACTAGTAACAGGCCAACAGCATTTTATCTAATAAAGAGTCTCTGTGTGTTATTTGGGGCTGGCGCAGCAGTGGGACAAGACCGGCCAGAAAAACTGCTCTTAATAAACAGCCTGGCACCATCCTTAAGCGTCAGTTTCCTGCTTCTTAACAATCTCCTGAACAGCTGCCGTGGATCACACTGAACTCTGCATTTTGGAAGATCTTGCCATTTGTTACTTCCTGGAAAGAAATAGAACAAGAGAGAAGACAGCATCCACACATAAGCTATATATGCCTAGCCAGAGAGCTTGCTAGCATCTCTCACAAGCCAGTTCAACAGATGGAAAAGATTCTTTTTATTTCCACAGCATTATTATAAAGTAAATTCCTGAAATAAAACATGTCTGTTCTTTTACCACTTTCACCAATTATGCCTTGTTTGACCTTGAGTCTTCAGAAGTCACTGACTCTAAAAAAAATAATAAATTCACTTCCTCTGGAGCCCTTTATTCCTTACTGAAAATTATGTATGTATGTATGTATGTATGTATGTATGTATGTATGTATGTATGTATACATGTATATATGTGTGTTCATATATACATATATATACATATATTAAAGTAAGTGAATTTAAATATATAAATTTCTTATGAGATCACAAATCTTTCAATGGATTTTAGTTCAATAACAGAAATTAAATGTATAGGATGTGATACAAACATATAATTATACTTTTTTTCTCTATTGGCACTAAGAATTCGAATTTACACAGAAGCTCTCCATTATTCATCTCAGAAATGTGGGATATGCTAGTTAGAAACTTATATAAAGGTGGTTATTTCTTATTTTCCTGGATAATAATGGTTTTAGGTCAGAAGCTATTAGATAAGTGGAATAGGCTATGTATAGCCATTGGGAAAAGTAGCCATAAAATCTAGACTAGTAGAGGCTGGAGCGGTTCAGAACACTTGCTGCTCTTGCAGAGTTCTATGTCCAATTCCACATGAAGCATCTCAAAAACACCTCTAACTCTCCAGAGGATCTTACACCTTCTTCTGGCCTCCATGGACACCTGTACGCATGTGCCATGCCCATAACACACATACACATACACACACACTTGCTAAAGAAAGCCTTTGGGGAAAGCCCAAATCAGTAGAACATTATCACATTAAAGCACCATTGTTCAATGAGCAGAAAATATGTCTGAGAAAATGTGAAATCTCATAGCCATAAGGAAACAATCTTGGAAACCAGTTCAAGCATGACACTTCTTGTGTCTTTTGGACAATGGACAAGAAACATGGACATTAGTCACTAGGAGGTTTGGGATGCTACAGATCCATCCCAAGAAATCCACCCCCTACTGCTTTTGGTGAACACTGCACATCTCAAACCTCATTCTTCTCTGTCATTTCAATAGCACATTACTCTGTCACAGAAAGACCCTAGTCGCTGCATCTCTCTAACTTCCACGCCAAACACTTCAGCATTTGCTAAGTCTGCATTGTTCCTTTCACCACTGAGAAAAACATCTATCTTCCCTAAGTACCTCACCTTTTTGCAACACAGTTTTCTAGATGAGCTGATTGTTCATTGTTTGTGAAGAGTGGAAATTTATGAGTAAGAACTGAGAGAAATGCATGTTAGCCCTGTGTAAAATCTCACATATCTGGGATCTAATGAAGAGAAACTCTGATCCCAGACGATACAAATCAATATCTTGTGTAATATCTCCTTATAGAGATGTGATTATAAACTAGTACCAGTGGGAGTTGGTAATTCCAGATACTTTAATATTACAATGTGACAATTGTTTCTCAGTGTAATTGACAAAGATAAAGACTGAGTGCCTGAAGTGATGATTCAGCAAATTTCTGCTTCAGCTTTAAAGAACTGAATCTTGTTTGCAGAGACATCTGCTATCAGTATATGTTGCCTTTGAGGAATCTTTTGCTTCTTTTTGCTGAACATATTTTTATATAATGAAGTATAAGTCCCACAAGGAATATGAAAACCTGACAACAAAACAATGAAAAAGGAGGGACTAAAATGTGACTAGGCAGAGTCTTTGATTCAATCACCAGGCCTCTGCTGGAGGAACACCCTGAATCCCCACCAATCTGATCTTTGACCCCCATCACCTGGCCCCTGCCTGAGGAGAGACCTCCTAGAGAGCTTGGACCACCCAGAGCTACAGACATGGAACTTCTGACCCAACTAAGCCCACTGGGGAAATAGCATAGAGAGAGGGAGACTGTACCTGTACCCACTGGAAGAGCAATGGGAAGACAGCAATACAAGAAAACACCTAACAATAGAAAGACATGCATGACACCACCAGAATCTAGGGACTCTACACCAACTAGACCTGAACACCCCAAAGCAGATGAAGCAGAAGAGAATGACTTAAAAATATCTTCATAAAAATGATAGAGACCCTCAAAGAAGATGTGAGAAAATACCTTAAAGAAATTGAAGAAAAAGCAAACAAAAAATTGGAAGAAATAGAAGTAAAGAAAAAGCAAACAAAAAATGGAAGAAATAGAAGAAAGGGCCACACACAAAAAAATGCAAGAAATGAAAAAAATCTCTTAAAGAAAGTAAGAAAAGCCAAGAAAAAACAATCAAACAGGTGAAGAAAACAGTTCAAGACTTGAAAACTGAAATACAGACAATAAAGAAAACACAAACTGAGGGAATGCTGAAAATAGAAAAACTGGGCAAACAATCAGGAACTACAGATGCAAGCATAACCAACAGAATTCAAGAGATGAAAGAGAGAATCTCAGGCACTAAAGATAAACTAGATGAAATAGATTCATCGAACAAAAAAAATCTTAATTCCAGCAAATCCTTAACACAAAACATCCAGGAAAGGTGAGACACTGTGAAAAGACCAAACCTGATAATAATAGGCATAAAGGAAGGTGAAGAAGCCCAGCTCACAGGTGCAGAAAACATATTTAACACAATTATAGAAGAACATGCCCATGAAAATACAAGAAGCATACCGAACACCAAATAGACTGAACAAAAAAAAAAAAAAAAGACACTCAACACATAATAATCAAAACACCTAACATACAGAATAAAGAAAGAATATTGTGGGCAGCAGAGGAAAAAGGCTAGGTAACATACAAAGGCAGACTGATCAAATCACACCTGATTTCTCCTTGAAAACTCTCAAGGCCAGAAGGTCCTAGATAGATGTTCTACAAATACTAAGAACCCATGGAAGCCAGCCCAGGCTACTATACCCAGAAAAACTCTCAATAACTATAGATGGAAAAAACAAGATATTTAATGACAAAACCAGATTTTTACAATATGTATCTACAAATCCAGCCCTACAAAAAGTACTGGAAGGAACACTCCAACCCAAGGAAGTTAACTAGCTCACAAAGACATAAGCAATAGATAATTCCACTTCACCAGAACCCAAGGGTAAAGCAGGGCAAATATATTCACAGTACCACCACCACCAACAAATCTAAAACAAACAAGCATTAACAATCAATGGTTCTTACTTTCCCTCAACATAAATGGTCTTAACTCTCCAATAGAAAGACACAGGCAAGCAGGCTGGATATGAAGACAGAATCCATCCTTCTGTTGCATACAAAAAACACATCTAAGCTTCAAATACCGACATTACCTCAGGGTAAAGGGCTGGGAAAAGATCTTCCAATCAAATGGAACCAAGCAGCAAGCAGCTATCCAAATATCTAACACGTTAGACTTAAAACCTAAATCAATCAAAAGAGATGAAGATGGCCATTTCGAATTCATCACAGGAGAAATCCATCAGCACAAAGTCTCAATTTTAAACATCTATGCCCCAAATACAAAGGCACCCACATTCATAAAAGAAATGTTACTAAAACTCAAAGCTCACTTTAAAACTCACACACTCAGTGGGAGACTTTAAAACCCCACTGTCACCACTAGACAGGACCACCTGACAGAAACTTATCAAAGAAACAAAAGAACTTAAAGAAGTTATGTATCAATTGGGTTTAACAGACATCGATAGAACATTCCATCTAAACACAAAAGAATATACCTTCTTCTCTGCTCCACATGGAACCTTCTCTAAAATGGCAACATACTAGGTGACATAATAAACCGCAACAGATACAAAAATAATGGAATAGTCCCCTGTATCTTATCAGACCACCATGTTTTAAAGTTGGAATTTAACAACAACACAAATAGCAGAAACCCTACAAACTCATGGAAACTGAACAATGCACAATTGTACCATACCTGGGTAAAAGAAGCAATAAAGAATGAATTGAAGACATCCTAAATTCAACTACAATGAAGACCCAACATACTCAAACTTATGCGACACATTGAAAGCACTGCTATGAGAGAAGTTCATTACACTAAGTGCCTATATGAACAAAACAGAGTATAGTCACATTAAAGAATTATCAGCACAACTGAAAGCCTTAGAATAAAAAGAAGCAAACTTACCCTGGAGGAGTAGAAATTTGAGGGCTGAAATCAATAAAGTAGAAACCAGGAAAACAAAAAAAAAAAAAAAAAAAAAAAACAATGCAACAAAGGTTTTTGGAGAAAATCAACAAATAGACAAACCTTTATCCAAGCTAATCAAAAAGCAGAGAGAGAACATGAAAATTATCAAAATCAGAATCAAAAAGAGGGACATAACAACAGACACTGAGAAAATTCAGACAATTTTCAGGTCATACTTTGAAAACCTGTACCCCAGAAAATTTGAAAATTCAAAGGAAATGAACAAATTTCTGGATAATTACCACTTACCAAAATTAAATCAAGAACAAATAAACAACTTAAATAGACCTATAACCCCTAATGAAATAGAAGAATCATCAAAAGTCTTCCAACAAAAAAAGGTAAGATCCTAATGGCTTCAGTGCAGAATTCTACCAGAAATTCAAGGAAGAGCTAAAACCATTACTCCTCAAATTGTTCCAGACAATATAATCAGAAGGTTCATTACAAAACTCTTTTTACAAAGCCACAACTACCATGGCACCCAAGCTACACAAAGACACAACTAAGAAAAAAAAAAAAAAAAAAAACTACAGACCAATATCCCTCATGAACATTGATGCAAAAAATACTCAATAAAATACTAGCAAACCAAATCCAAGAACACATCAGAGAAATCATCCAACATGACCAAGTAGGCTTTATTCCTGGGTTGCAGATATGGGTCAACCTATGAAAATCTATCAATGTGAGCCACCATATAAACAAACTGAAAAAGAAAAAGCACATAATCATCTCACTAGATGCTGAAAAAGCCTTTGACAAAATTCAACATCCTTTCATGATAAAGCAATATACACTAAACCAATGGCCAACATCAAACTGAATAAAGAAAAGCTTAAGGCGATTCCTCTAAAATCAGGAATAAGACAAGGTTGCCCCCTCTCTCCATATCTCTTCAATATTGTACTTGAAGTTCTAGCTAAAGCAATAAGACAACAAATGGAGATCAAGGAGATACAAATTGAAAAGAAAGAAGTGAAACTTTCACTATTGCAGATGATATGATAGTATACATAAGTGAGCCAAAAAAAAAAAAAAAAAAAAATTCTACCAGGGAAGTCCTATAGCTGATAAATACCTTCAGCAAACTAGCAGGATACAAGATAAACTCAAAAAAATCAGTAGACCTACTATATACAGATGACAAAGGGGCTAAGAAGTAAATCAGAGAAACATCATTCTTTACAATAGCTACAAACAACATAAAGTATCTTGTATCCCTGGTGCACAAAAGGAATTTGGGAGCATATTCCCCATGGAGGGATATTCCCTTAATCTAGAGACAGGAGAGAAGGCCTAGTCCATACTCCAAATGACTTGAAAGATTTAGATGACTCTTCCTAGAAGGCATCACCCTACATGTGGAATGAGGGGAAAGAGAGGAGGGGGGTCGGGAAGGTGGGAGAGAGGAAAAGAGAGAGGGAGGGAGAGGGAACTGGGATCGATATGCAAAATAAAAATAAAAATGATTATAAATAAATAAAAAATAAATAAATAAAAATAATAAATAAATAAATAAATAAATAAATAAATAAATAAAATGTGACTAGTCAGACAAATACAGGGGCATGAGTGCCTATGTGTTTATTTCTTGGGCTGCTTGGTGAGTACCTGAATGCTTTACACATTACTGAACTGTATAAGAGTGCTATAAAAAAACTTCAGCTGAAGTATTTGTGGAAATTAATAAAATGTAAAGACAAAAAATGCCCTAAATGATAAGCAACAAGTTAAGAAAAGTAAAAAACTAAATATTGACTAAGACATTTTAACCCGTTCCTGTGAGGAAACAATTTTATAAAAATATCTCTTACGTTTTAAGAAACTGGAATTTTTGCTGGACCTCACAGTCTAAGTTAATAATATACCTTGAAGTCTGCTATCCTACTGTGTAGCCAGCCTGTTTGTTTAACCTGCTTTTAAGAGAGCAATGCAGCCATCAACCTTGGTTGCCTTGAATTCCCCATGCAGTCAACTTCTACAACCTAAACTATAATCTTAATTATGTACTCTTCCATAAACCCAACCAAATGTAATGCGTGTGTATCATTTGCTGAAAACAACAAAAGCAGAGGTTGAAAGAAATCTCATAACATGAATATGTACCATAAATATAAAAACATTTGAATATTGCTTAACAAACAATAAAGGGGCTAGGGAGATGACTCAGTGGGTAAGAGCATTGACTGCTCTTCTGGGGAACCCTAGTTCAATTTCCAGCACCCTCATGGGAACTCACCTGTTTGTACTCCAGTTCCAGGGCTTCTGAACCCTCATACAGACATGTATGCTGGCAAAACACCAATTAACATTAAATAAAAGTAAGTTGTTAATAAATTATTTTTAAAAAAAGATATGCCAAGCAGTGGTGGTACATGCCTTTAATCTCAATACTCAGGAGGTAGAGGCAGGCATATCTCTATAAGTTCAAAGCCAGCCTGGTCTACAGGGTAAGTTCCAGAAAAGCCAGAGCTACAAAGAGAAATCATATCAAAAAAAGTGAGAAAGAAAAACAATCTTAATAAACACTAATGTTTGCAATATTGTTTGTTATATGGGTCACTTTGAGTCAGTGACCCATATAACAAACAATACCTTGTAACACTCCATTAAAGATTCTTCATGTGATGCTTTCTGTGATGTGCAATAAACATAAAATAAAGCTTTTTGTTAGAGACAGACACACAATCACAAAGACAGATATACATGGTCACACATACACACAGATACACAGTCATGCAGACACAGTTACACAGAGACAGACATACAGAGTCATAGGGGCAGATAAAGACACAGGGATAAATTCACAATTCAGACTCAAACAACAGATAGACAAACAACACAAAGACACAGGGCTCACTTTTGGTTAAATATTTCTTCTTAATTATCAATGTAGTATTGGTGGCTGCGAGTTTATTGTTAATGTATTCAAACCAATTAAATTTTGGTGCACCAAGTGAGGAATGTGTGAGAATTGGTAAGAATTCTTTAATGTGTTTAATACATGCACACTCACTTCTGGCCACTCCAAGCAGTTGTAGACAAGAACATGGGCTACTTTTATTACACTTCTCAGTTAGGCAGAACAGAATGACCACACCTTTCATACTGCTACAGGTTGCCCAACCAAGTTCCTAGTGCCTCTAAAGGCTTGGAGACTCCCCTCTCTTCAGCCCCTACTTACAAGCCACACGTTTTAACCACATGTCTGGCAAAGAATATTAGGGTACTGGTTATCCCATCCCTGGTCACTCAGAAGTCAATATATTCCAGACTGCAGAAGCCAGGCAAAGAAACCAGATGCTACAAAGCCCCACCTACTTCCAAGAAATCAAGACAAGAGCATCATTCAGAGGAAAATGTGCTAAGATCTTCAACTCCAGATCCAGAGGGAGAGGCAGGCTATCCACTGGGAAGCACCGAGGTCTTAGTGAACAGAAATTAAGCACACCCTGTAACCTCATTAGTGATCACACTCCTGTAGGTTAGCCTGCTTACCATTCAGAACCTGGGCAAAGAAAAATAAAGGAGAGTTGCTTCCCTGGGGTTAGAACTAATAGACATGCTCCTTAAACACTAACCCTGCAAAAGAGCTGTCTAGATCACTCTGGAGACAAATACGTGCCCCACAGCATTATCAAGAACAACAAAAAAATCAGCCAGGAATTACTGGACCTGGCTGCAGTCAGAGAGATAGTGAGACACATTTCTAAAAGCAACTTGACAAAGTCCAGGGCTACAGTTTAGAGATATCAGCGACTTCTCATTGCAAGGGAAAGAAACCAGAATAATCTAACCAGTCTCACATATTAAATTAGTGAGCAGTTGACAACCTCCTTGGAAGAATGAGGAGACCACCCTGAGGCTTTTGTGTTATGCCATCTAAGATGCTGACTGTTAAACAACAAAGAGACAGATTCATTAGCGGAATTTTGACCCTCACATAGGGAAACTTAGCGATCAATGGAAGCTACCTGTCTTAGGTTTCTCTTGCTGTGATGAGACACCATGACCACAGTAACTCTTAAAAAGGAAAACATTTAACTGGACTGGCTCACAGTTTCAGAGGTTTAGTCCATTATCATCATGGCAGAACATGTTCGCATTCAAGCATACATGGTGCTGGAGAAGGAGCTAAGAGTTCTACATCTTGATCCTCAGGCATCAGGAAGTGAACTGTCACAGTAGCCATGGTTTGAGCATATATGAGACCTAAAAGCCCACCTCCACAGTAACACACTTTCTAACAGTGCTATTTCCTATGGGCCAGACCTTCAAATGCATGAGTCTATGGGGACCATCCCTATTCAACCCAACACACTACCTGTAACAGCAGCTCAACAATAGACCTAACTGACAAAAGCTTCAAATTACATTATAAGTATGTACAAAGAAGTAAGATAACCAAAACTAAGGGAATAAAAAGGAAGACGACGCCTTATCGTGGAGACAGCATGAATATAGAGACAGAAATCATAAAAAGAAGCAAAAGGAAATTTTGAAGTTAAAAGTTCTAATAACTAGAATAAAAAAATAATTAAAAAACAAACTTCAATAGCTAAAATGCTACATTCACAAGAGGGACACAGCTTCTGTTTGAACTTGCAGGAGAAAGGTTGTGCAAACTCGAAGACCATTAAATCCAGATTACACAATTTCAAAACCAGAAATATAAAGCATGCAAAAATTAACAGAGCTGTAGAGAAATGTGGGCTTATGAACACATACAAAGTAGACTATCAGAAGGAACAAAGGAATAAGGAAGAAAACATTTCAAAAGTCATAACTTAGCACTTATGAAGGGATCCTAATAAGGTTAATAGCTGAGGGCTGGCAAGATGGCTCAGTGGGGAAAGGTACTTGTCACTAAGCCTAACAACCTGAGCCCTATCCTAAGGACCCATAGAGTGTACAGAGAAGATCATTTCTCAGAAGCTGTCCTCTGATATCCACACTCAAGCCATGGCACACACACAAGTCCATACACACACAGAGAGAAGGAAGATATGTATAACTATAATTAAAACAACTAATAATTGAAACAATGGAGACCAGAGGACAGTAAGGGCAACATAAAGTGTCCCAAGAAAAAAATGACTAGCAGGGATTATAAACCCAGCCAAAGCAAACTTCAAAAACAGGGCAAAATAAAATAGGACAATAAATGCAAACTGAGATAACATAATATTTACAGAATGACATTATAAGAAATCATAAAGGAAGCTTTTAAAAATGGATAAATAACTCCAGAGATTAATTTCAAGTACAAAGGAGAAAAGAAAATCTACCAGTAAATGTAATTAAATAATTATAAAAGACAGTGTAGATGCATATTTCTCCTTCTTTCTTCTCTACATAATTTTAAGACCAATTGTATAAAACAATACACTCATAACTATATGGTCGGAGCTGTTAAATACACACTGGATTAATTTTCCTATAATAACTAGAAGAGTTTGGAGCACAATACATCTGATTAGAAAAATTGCACCTTTCAGCACTCTCCCCTTCTGCCCCTTTCCCCAGAAAAGAGGGGCCTTTCGGAGTGTGGTAGAAAACTGGTACAAGGGAAACTCCAATCAATCTACAAGGATGACCCCAACTAAGATTCCAAGCAATATGGGAAATGTAGCCTGAACTGACCAAGTCTTGTGACCATGCAAGACTTCTAGTTGAGGGATTAGGACACCAACCCAACCACATAACCTTTGACCTCCAGTCTGTCCTGATTATGGGATGTGTTGGGAGTAAGGGTGGTGTAGAAATTGTGGGATCAACCAGTGACTGGTCCAGCCTAAGACCCATGCCACTAGAGTGAGCCCACCCTGGACACTGCATGGAGCACCAGAGACCCAGGATAGAACCAAACATGACTTGAGAAAAAATGTCAGTGTAACGATGCCTAAAGATATTCAGCTCTACTCATAGGTTGGTACCTAGCCCAGTTGTCATCAGAGAGTCTTCATCCGGCAAATTATAGAAACAGATGCACAATCAAACATTCAGCCACACTCAGGGAATCCTAATGAAGAGAGAAAGAAGAATTATAGAAGCCAGAAGGATCAAGGACATCACAAGGAAACCCACAGAATCAACTAACCCAAGCGCATAAGAGCTAACAGAGACTGAACTGATAATCAGGGAGCCTATATGGGACTTACTTAAACCTTTTGCCTATATGTGACAATTGTATGACTTAGTCTTCTTGTGGGATGCCTAACGGTGAAAGCAGGGGTTGACTTTGACTCTTCTGGTGGCTTTTGGTACCCTATTCCTCATAGTGGGTGGCCTTGACCAGCCTTAATACAAGGGGGAAGTTTAGTCTTAATGAAACTTGATATGCCATGTTTTGTTGATATCCAGAAAAGGTCTACCCTTTTCTGAATAGAAATGGAGCAGAAGAGGATGGGGGAAGCAGATGGAGAGGTGAGGAGGAAGGACTTGGAGGAGATCTGGAAGGGGAAACTGGTCTGCATGTAAAATAAATAAATATATTTTTAAAATATTTTAAAAAGGGAAATGACACCTAGTTGTAGCATAATTCAACAAACAAATAAAAAGAAGCAGAAATGCTAAACAATATGGTCAGTATATCAGATACATGGTTTTCCATTTTCTCCTAAACATCAAAAGACGTAAACTTATATGAAGTAATAGCTATTATAATTATTAAGTTCTTTAAGAAGGTTGAAGAGAAGTAATTTAAGAGAAATTAAAGAACTGATTAACATTTTAGGATGAAAAGGTATACTTTTAAGTTTTCTTGGAGAAGGTATGGACTTATACCCTAAGAAAACAGGTTTAGCTCATGTATGATCTATGCCTGTGACTGAGGCTAAATGAAAGGGGTCACTCTTCTCCTGGGTAGAGAAACATGGTTTGGTTAATCTATTACCTGTAAGACATAACTGTGACCAGAGTCAGGCTGTCTTCAGACCTCAGCAGCTGAGGGGGCTAGGCATATTCCTTTACTAATTAGAACCTGGTTACCTATAAGGCCAGTTCTAACAATAACAGTGTTAAGTAAGGTTTGTAACATATAGATAAAATATGAAAAATAAGAGTGCAAAGAAGAGAAATAAGACAAGCACGTATAAAATTAACTCTTCTGTATTTCATTTGAATTAAGTTAAAGTAAAACAGAAACAGATTCTGTTCAATGTGTATGCTTGTACACACACACACACACACACACACACACACACACACACACACACACACACAGAAAAATCTTTACAAAATACAATTAAAAATTAAAGGAATCAGAATTTCTATTAAATGATACTCATTTTGTACACGAGAAAGCAATAGGGGAGGAATCAAGACCTATAACAAATGACCTGAAGAACAGAAGTAGCATAAACAATTGCAAACACAGTCACACTCATGAAGTCAGTAATGTAAAGGAATGAAACAAACAAGGCAACAAACTTCAAAAGCAAAATCCATGTGCTACCCCAAAGAGACAGAGATAAGATCCAATGTTACAAATATATTAAAAATGATGGGAAATCCAAACAAAGCTAAAAAGGCTACACCAATATCAGACAAAACAGACTTTCAAACAAAAACACTACTACACATATAGAAAATTTGTAGTGATAAAATGGGTATCCTTGAAAAGACATAATAATCATAAACAGATATGCACCTCATAACTGATAAATAAACATACAATGAATTTTTTCAGGAATGAAAGGAAAAAGAAGTAGTCCTCATTTGTCAAAACATTCATTAAACAATGACTAGAAAACTTGTAGAAGACAGAAAGTGACATGGAGCTTTCAAAGACATCATGCACAAACCAAACCAAGCAATCTTCCAATTATAAACTATCTTTTCAGGTGGTCTTGAAACACTGTTTAAGCCAGTATTATATTAAACCATGAACCTCAATATTGTTCTCCAGCCACAATGAAATAAAATTAAAATGAACAAAAGAAAGAATTAGGAAATTCATGAATGCATAAAATTGAAGCATTAAATAAATCACAAGGAAGTTAAATACTTTGAGATGAAAGACAATGAAAACACGGAATACCAGAGCATGTGGTATATATCTATAAAACCACCCTTAGGGAAAAGCTTGGAGCATTAATTAAACAGTAAGAAAAATCTCAGATTAACAGTTCAACCGCTACCTGAAAACACTGAGGCTAAAAGAAAAACTGAACAGGAACAGCCAGACGAGAGTATATAGACTAAAGAGAAGTAAAAGAAAACAGAGTAAAACAGTAGAGAAGAATAGTGAAACTGACTAAACAAGAATAGAGAAGACTGACATCACTGAGAACAGGAAAAAAGAAGGGATGTTATTATGAAACAGACCAAAAAAAAAAAAAAATTAAATTCTGTCACGTATTTTAAAAGCATTGAGACTAATAACTCACAGAAAACAAAAGAGAGGGCACTTCTGAGCTCATGCAGCCGTGCTTATGACAATAGAAGCCAGCACAGGTTCATGCACATGGGATGAGCACTAGTTCCAGTGAATGTTTGTTTTGATACTGACATCTTTTGGCTTTTGACCTCAGTGTTTTTAAGTTTCAGCACCTCTGCCTCATACGGCTAAAAAGACACATACACATACACCCATGAAGCTGGGAACATAATGTAAATCAAGTAACATAAATGTAACTCAAGAAAAAATATACGTGCAAACGTTGTTATTGAAATATTAGCAGATGCAATTCATCAGCATGTATAGAGAACTGCATGCACAATCATGCCGGATTTCTCACAGTTAATATCATAATAAGCAAAGAAGACAGAGCATTTCACCCTGAGATCAGGCCCACTTTCACTACTTCTGTTTGATATTGTAGGGAAGGCTCCAGCCAGGACAGTGAGGCAATAAAATGTTAGCAAAAGACATCCAAATTGTAGAGTCTATTGATCAACACACAATGTGGGTTTTATACAGCATAATCAAAGAAATCTTATCAAAATTATATTGCAGATAATAAGTTCAGCTAGCATAATGTTTGGTTTGATTATCAACTTGATAGGATCTAGAATGACCTAAGAAACAAGCCCCTTGGCATATTTGTGAAGGATTGTCTTGATTAGATCAGCCCTTGGGCCTGCCTAGAAGAGATTTTCTCTATTGCCTACCTGAAATGCAAAGGCCCACTCTGAGCGTGAGTGGTGATTTCTTTTCTTTTTCTTTGTTTTTTTTTTTTCATTCTGATTTTCACTTACTACGTTTTTTATTTTGTTTTTGTATTTTACATATCAATCCCAGTTCCCTCTCTCTCCATCCCTCCCTGCCTCTCTCCCTCCTTCCCACACCCCCCCAACCACTCTCCCAATTCGTCCTCCCCACTCCACAGGCAGGGTGAAGCCTTCCAGGAGGGAATCAACAAAATCTGTCAAGTCATTTGGAGTAGGGCCTAGGCCTTCTCTCCTGTCTCTAGGTGAAGGGAGTATCCCTCCATGGGGAATGTGCTCCCAAAGTCCTTTTGTACAACAGGGATACATCCTGGTTCCACTGTCAGAGGTCCCTTAGAATGCCCAAGCCTTCTAACTGAGACCCACGTTCAGGGGATCTGAGTCAGTCCAATGCTGGTTTCCCAGCTATCAGTCTGGGGGTCCATTAGCTTCCCCTTGTTCAGGTCAGCTGTCTCTATGGTTCTTATAGCCTAGTTAATGGGTGGTGATTTCTAATAATAACCATGATAAGAAAAAAAGGAGGTTCAGGATACAAGCCTTGCCTTTTGGATCACTTGTCTTGGCATCTTACTGGGGGAAATTAATCTTGTTCATGAGTTCATCTACTGTTGCTGCCACAGTTCTTCTTGATGTCTTCCTTTGCTAACATCAAACCCCAGCTTTTTCTGTATTCTGATGTGGTCTAAAAAGCAGTGGCTCTCCAATAAGCCTCCACACCTTCAGTGCTAAGGTATCCAGCCCGGAGGACTGAGCAGCCTCAGGATCTCGGCCTCTCCAGAAGGGAGTCGGCCATCATTTGATTAGTCAGACTGCATTGCACAGGGCAATGAGATAAGTCCTCTTCTAATATATAGTCGTCCTCCTATCAGCTCTGTGTCTTAAGGACAAGGTTTAAAATGAGAAAGATCAAGGCACAGAACACTGTTAAGTTTTATCCCTTTACTGTTTATAATTGAAAAAGGAAATTAAGAAATTAACTCCACTGGGCAGTGGTGGTGCAAGACTTTGATCCCAGCACTCAGGAGTCAGAGGCAGGAGGATCTCTTTGAGTTCAAGGCCAGCCTAGTTGAGGTCCAGGACAGACAGAGCTGTTCCATAGAGAGACCCTGTCTTGGGAGAGAGAGAGAGAGAGAGAGAGAGAGAGAGAGAGAGAGAGAGAGAGAGAGAGAGAATTAACTCTAGGACTCACAAGATGGTTCAATGGAGTAAGAGCTTACTGCATAAAAAACAGGAGTTTGGCTTCTAAAAACCTAAGTAAAAGAAAGTCATACAGGAGAGAGGAAGAGGCAGGGAATCCCCAAGGCAAGCCGGCAAGATGCACTGAGTCAAGAAACTCAGAGAGATAGCTTATCTCAGTGAACAAGGGGATAGCACTCCAGGAAGATAGCATTTTATTTCTGGGCTTCCACATGAACATGCACAAAGGTGCAACAGGACCTGCACACACACACACACACACACACACACACACACACACACACACACACACACACACAAATGTGCTTATACACATGCACACACAAGACACATACAAATACAAAAAGGGAAAGAAAATAATTCTGCTATACTATCAGAAAGAATAAAACACGTGTAATAAACTTAACAAAAGCAGCACAGAAACTACACACTGAAAGAAAATCATTGTTGAATTTAAGGAAAAACTAAATAAATGATAAAGCATCCACATTCATGGATCAGAAGACTAAACACTGGAAAGAATGTGGTGGTTTGAATAATAGCCCCTATGGGGGGGGGAAGAAAACATGTGCTACTAGGAAGATTGAGTCAGGGTAGGAGTAGAAAACAGAAAAGAGAGGGAGGGAGGAAAGGAAGAGGAGAGAGAGAGAGAGAGAGAGAGAGAGAGAGAGGGAGAGAGGAGAAAAGAGGGGTTTGGTTTGAAGAGAAAACTGAACCTAAAGAAAGGTCTAGAGACCTACAAGATTGACTCCAACTAACAATTCGAGCAACCATGGAAAGGCTACCATAAATGCCCTTCCCTTAGAGTGAGATCATCAACTAACTTATCCACCATCATGGAGCCCTCATCTAGTACCTGTTGGAAACAGAAGCAAACACCCATAGCTAAACACCGAGTTGAACTAAAATCCAGATGCAGACAGAAAGGACAAGACCAGGTTACAGAATCACACACAGATAGACGATCTGAACAAGAGGAGCTAATGGGCCCCCCCAAGACTGATAGCTGGGAATCCAGCAAGGGACTGACTCAGACCCCCTGAATATGGGTCTTAGCTAGAAGGACTGAGCAGTGTAAAAGACCCCAGATAGTGGAACCAGGATGTATTCCTGGTGCACAAAAGGACCTTGCGGACATATCCCCCATGGAGGGATACTCCCTTAACCTAGAGACAGGAGAGAAGTCCTAGTCCCTACTTCAAATGACTTGGCAGATTTACATGACCCCACCTGGATAGCATAGCCCTACATGTGGAATGGGGGTGGGGGTGGGAGGGGAGGGTGGCCAGGGTGCATGTGAGAGGGGAGGGAGGGATGGAGAGGAAACTGGGATCAACTTGTAAAAAAAAAAATTACCCCCCATAGGATCATCATTTAAATGTCGTGTTGGAGGAAGTGTGTCCCTGGGGTGGGCCTTGAGTTTTCAAAGCCCAAGCTCTCTTTATCTGCTGCCTGCAGATACAGATGTAGAACCCTCAACTCTTCCTCAAGAATCATGTGTGCTTATGTGCAGCCATGCTCCCTGTCATACTGATAATGGACTAAACCTCTGAAACTGTGAGCAAGCCTCCATTAAATGCTTTCCTTTATGAAAGTTGCTGTGGTCATGGTGTCTCTACTTAGTCAGAACACTGACTAAGACAGATCATCTATCTACCCTGGATACCTACAGATTTATTAGATCCAGTGATATTCATAGTTAATGTATGTGTCGCAAGAAATTGTCAAATATTCATTGGAAACAACAAGATTTTTGAAAAATAAGTTAACCAAAATTAAAATGCTTTAATTAATGCAAGAATTTTTCAGATCAACTCTAATAATCACATTAGCACTCAACTTAGCATTTTCAATCTTATTTAAAAGTGGAAGCATTTATTTGACCACATATATTTGACCACACAGTGATTTTAAGAAATGCTAGTGATTTTCTTCCTTCCTTCCTTTCTTTTTTCCTTTTCCTTTCTTTCCCTTTCTCTTTTTTTTTTCCTTTTCTTGCCTTTTCTGGCCTAATTATGTGGTATTGACTTGTCTGGAACTTGCAATGTAGACCAAGCTAGCCTTGAACTCACAGAGACCTGCCTTTCTCTGTTTCCTGATTAAAGACATGAGCTACCATATCTAACTTGTTTGGTTTGTCAGATTTTGTTTGTTTGGGAAATGTAGTGGGATATTCACTGTGTCTGCTTCTGTGGCACTGACCACACCCATTGAGGGGTGGAGCCAGGGGCGGAAGTGACCCGTGGAGTTTAGCCTCGGGAGGAGGTGGAGAAAAGCCTTTTCTGGCGGGACTTGGAGAGAGGAGCATCCAGTTTTAACTGCTGTGTTCATCTGTCTGTGTTGTGAGTTGTTTCTCCCTTAATAAACATCTATTCGACCTATTTGTTTATCCTGACCCTTATTGAACCGCAATATCTGGTGTCAGAAGCAGGATCAGGATTTTCACCGAACCTGGGTTTTACCCAGGTGCTGCAGTAACCCTTCCCCCACCTTCCTTGTACGGGCAGGATATACCCTGCCCTAGAACTCCTTTTATCTCCATCTTGGCCCTGAGACTACTGCTCATCTTCCGCCCATTCCCTCAGATTGTATTCTCACAGAGCCCTGCAGCATTAGCCCTGCCTTTTGTGTTGCGGCACTAGGCCTGTACTCGGCCTGCTCTGTTTGTGTGCTTGCAGGCTCCGGCAGCTGAGGCAGCTGCGGCCGGTGGACTGGCAGAAAATATACACACTGCAGTTGCTTGTGGCTCCTGTTTTCCCTGTGGTCTCAACAATTGTACAAGGCTCGTTTCATTCCTTCGTTTAACAAAATTTTGCTTGTCTTAGTTTGTTAAAAGCTATTCTACAGGGACCGGGATCAGAAGAATCATTTCCTGCGGAAGGCTATTTGGCGGACACTCTTTGGTGGTACAATTCCAGATAGAACCGGAATTGGAAGGCTCCTCTGCTGCCGGACGCTTTTTACTGCTACACCTCCAAGTGTAACTACAGCAAGTTGAGATCTACAGCTAAAACATCAAAGCTCCAGGACAGCGGAATTACATCTAAGGTAATTGTAACATCTTTTGCAACTTAAGCTGATATAATATCTGAGATCAATTGTTCCATAGATATGGCAGATAATTTTACAATGCAGTACTTTAGGATTTTTTTTACTTCATATATAGAAGGAATCTTAGCAGAAGAAAATTATGACTGGATCAATATATACACCTTTTTTGTAATAGTAATGGGTTTTATCATTAATATGATATTCTTAAGAAATGGTTTGAGATTAGCGCAAACAATAAGGAACTTGTACAAACCATAGGAGACTTGGTAACAAAGATTCAAAACATTGAAAATGACAGAATGCAAAACATGGAATGTTTAGGAAAAAAGTTTCAGGATATTGAAGATGGCAACAGAGAGCTGACAGGTAGAATACAGAACATGGAACATAAAAATGATCAAATAGAAAACAAAATTTGTTCCATGTCTGATGTTGCCTCAACAACCAAAACAGAAACAATGCAATGCATTAACACGCTAGCAGAAACAGCTCATTCCTGGTTGGATGAAGCTACTAATAAGGTTAAAAAACTGGAATATCAGATGGCAAGAATAGCAGATAGAATCTCTTCCATGTCTGAAGATAATGGCAAGCTAGCAGATAGAACATTGTTTTTAGAAGGCAGTTTACATGCCATTCAGATAATATCTAAGGATGAGAATATCAAAAACATGGAATCATTTGTAGTTGGAGAAAGTAAGAAACTGACAGATGCAATGAAAGCTCTAGAAAGGGATATGCTTCAAGAAGTTCAGACACTCAAAGAAGCAATAATTAATAGACTTCAGGCTTTAGAAGACCTTCAATCTGATACATCAGAAGAAGAGCTCCAGGTAATAGGGCATGAAAAAAACTTAAAATTTTCCACACCATTTAGGGTCAGAGGAGCTTTCCCTGTATCTGTTAATGGAAAAAACACCCAAAAGGTGTTGTTGCTTATCAATGGGAACCAATATGTATGAAAGATTTAAAAAGTATAAAGGAAGCAGTAGTCTCTTATGGCATGCACTCACCATATGTGAAGCAATTAATAGAATCATGGGCAATGAATAACAAGGTAACCCCTAAGGATTGGGAACAATTAATATCAGCTGTCCTTGAAAACTCCTCTCAATTAGAATGGAGGGCTTTATGGAGAGAAGAAGCAAAGGCTCTTGAACTTCAGGGCTTAAAGAAAGGTTATGAAGCTCCCAAAAATAAAATTCTTGGTGAGGGTATTTATGCTGACCCAGAAACCCAAGCTGCCTATGATGAACATATCTTGTCTCTATGCAGTACGGCAGCTCTGAATGCTTAGGATAAGGTTCATGAACTAGGGGAGAGGATAGAATCTTATACCAAAATAAGGCAAGGACCAAGAGAACGCTTTAGTGTGTTTCTAGAACGGTTGTCTAGAGCAGTACAATTAGAGGTAGCTGACATAGATTCTAGGCAAATACTCATAGAATCGTTAGCCTATGAGAATGCAAATCTTCAATGCAAACAAGTGCTTTGTCCATTAAAAATTCAATCAGCACCTTTGGATGAATGGGTCCGATATACAGCCAACATTGACTATAATAGCAATAACACTGAAACATGGGTAGGAGAAGCTATATCTAAAGGTTTGAGCAGTAATCAAGAGAACAGAAGTTGTAACTATGGTGACATAAAAGCTTGGATAGGAGAAGCCGTCTCCAAAAGTTTAAAGAGATATCAACATGTCAGATGTTATAACTGTGGTAAGATAGGACATCTAAAAAGAAATTGTAGGCAAAGCATCTCTAGAAATAATACTCCCAAGAATGAATCGAACAGAAGGCCTAAGCCTTCTGGGTTATATAGAAGGTGTGGCAAAGGCAGACACTGGACAAATGAGTGAAGATCAACTAGAGACAAGCAAGGAAACCCTTTACCACCGGGAAACTCCTTGGGGGGCCTCTCGAAGGCCCCCATGTCAAAGGTGGTCCGAACATTCCCAGTCACAGTGGAGGACAACCTCCCACAGGACAATTAGAAAATCCTTGGCCTACCGTAAAAACTCATACCGCTCTGGCTGACAAACTAGTGACAGAAGTTGAATCAGACATGACAGAAGAAAATAAAAAATGTATATTTTGGCAAACCTCTATAAACAGTCAAAGGCCTAGATTGATAGTTAAAATGAATAACAGACTGTTTGAGGCCTCCTGGACACAGGGGCGGACGTAACTATCATAACTAATAAATCCTGGCCTCGAAATTGGCCCCTGAAAGAGGTTAATGTTCAATTCTTAGGGATTGGAACCCTGTCTCAGATAAAACAAAGCATGAGATGGATTGAATGTGTAGGACCAGAAGGACAGCGAGGAAGGTTAAGACCATATGTGGCTGATGTATTGATAAATTTATGGGGTCGTGATCTATTACAGCAATGGCATACACAGATTAACATTCCTCCAGTATTAGATAGGAACCATAAACGACCTCATGATTGTGGAAAAAATGCTATAAAGTACTATACAAGACAGACACCAAATATCCAGGCTGTACAAAGACAGAATGCAAGTGCTGAACAAACAGATGAACCAAAAGCCTTACCCTTAAAATGGTTAACAGAGGAACCTGTCTGGGTAGGGCAGTGGCCTATGACTTCTGAGAAGTTAGAAGCTTTAGAAAACCTGGTTCAGGAACAGCTAAATGCTGGGCATATCGAGGAATCAACCAGCCCTTGGACTTCTCCTGTATTTGTTATCAAAAAGAAATCTGGTAAATGGAGAATGCTTACAGACCTGAGAGCCATTAATAAAGTTATCCAGCCAATGGGCTCTTTACAGCCTGGAATGCCGTTGCCTTTTTTGATACCTAAAGAATGGCCTATTATAGTTATTGATTTAAAGGATTGCTTCTTCACTATACCTTTACAAGAACAAGATAAAGAGAAATTTGCCTTCACGGTACCTAATTACAATAATTCTCAACCAGTGAAGAGATATCAATGGAAGGTTTTGCCACAGGGAATGCTAAATAGCCCAACCCTGTGCCAATATTTTGTACAAAAACCACTGGAAATAATTCGTAAACAGTTTCCACAATCCATAATCTATCATTACATGGATGATATATTGTTAGCTGACTCAAAAGCAGACATATTAGAAAAAATGTTTGAGAAACTGAAGGAAGTTTTACCTCGCTGGGGATTACAAATTGCACCTGAAAAAAATACAAAAAGGAGAGTCAATCAACTACTTAGGATATAAAATAGGTCTACAGAAAATTAGACCACAAAAAGTACAGATCAGGAGAGATCGCTACCAGACTCTTAATGATCTTCAAAAATTACTAGGAGAGATTTCTCAACTGCAAACTATTATTGGAGTTGAAGGGCATGATTTGAAAAACTTGAAAATGGCCCTAAAAGGGGACAAGGATTTGAATAGTCCCCGAATACTATCAGCTGAAGCAGAAAAGGAATTAGAATGGGTAGAAAAGAGGATATTAGAAGCACATGTGGACCGTGTGGATCCAAATCTAGACTGTATTCTGGTTATATTACCATCTAGAGAATATCCTTCAGGGATTTTGATGCATAGAGAAGACATCATATTAGAATGGATATTCTTACCACATGAACAGAATAAAAAACTAAAAACATATATAGAAAAGATCTCTGACTTGATTTTAAAAGGTAAATTAAGACTTCGTCAATTAACAGGAAGAGATCCAGCAGAAATTATTGTACCTTTAACTAATGAGGAAATTTCCTCTTTATGGAAAGATAATGAATATTGGCAGAGAGCATGCAGTAACTTTTTGGGAATAATTAGCAACAATTATCCCAAAACTGAAAGAATCAAATTCATAAAGAAGACAATTTGGATCCTTCCACGCATTGTAAGACAAACACCTATCTCTGGAGTTCCTACATTCTACACTGATGCAAACAAATCTGGTAAAGCAGGATATAAATCAGGAGAAATAAGCAAAGTAGTTCAAAGCCCTTACAATTCTGTACAAAAGGCAGAATTGTATGCCATTCTCATGGTACTTATGGATTTTACAGAACCCCTCAATATAGTTACTGACTCTCAATATGCAGAGAGAGTAGTCTTACACATCGAGACTGCAGAATTTATTCCTGATGATACAGAATTAACTTCATTGTTTATACAGTTACAAGATACTATCAGAAAGAGGATTCATCCTATATATATAACACACATCAGATCTCATACGGGTCTGCCAGGTCCTCTAGCACAAGGCAATAATGAAATTGATCGGTTATTGATAGGAAGTGTGCTAGAAGCCTCAGAGTTTCATAAGAAACACCATGTGAACAGCAAAGGATTGAAAAAGGATTTTTCTATCACTTGGCAACAAGCCAAAGAAATAGTAAGGAAATGTCCTACTTGCTCATTCTATAACCAAACTCCTTTACCACCAGGCAGTAACCCTAAAGGTATAAATAGAAATGAAATATGGCAAATGGATGTGTTTCATTTTGCAGAATTTGGAAAATTAAAATATGTACATCACACTATAGATACATTTTCAGGGTTTCAATGGGCTACTGCTCTGAGCTCTGAAAAGGCTGATTCTGTTATCACACACATTTTAGAGGTAATGGCCATTATGGGCATACCTGCACAAATAAAAACTGACAACGCTCCAGCATATATTTCCAGCAAATTGAAACAGTTCTTTGAGTATTATAACATAAAACACATAACTGGTATGCCACACAATCCTACAGGACAAGCAGTAGTTGAGAGATCTAATCGTACTTTAAAGGAAATGCTCCATAAACAGGCAGGAGGAACCAAGACACCCAAACACAGATTACATAATGCTTTATTAATATTAAACTTTCTTAATGCTGATGAAAAAGGAAAAACAGCTGCAGAAAGACACTGGACAATAGAAAAAACTTCTGAACTACATCAGCCGGTGTACTTCAAGGATGTATTGACCTCAGAATGGAAACCAGGATATGTGTTACGTTGGGGTAGGGGTTTTGCATTTGTATCTACAGGAGAAGAAAAGCTATGAATACCATCTAAGTTAATCAAGATCCGGGTTGAACAAGAGTAACATCTTAATGAAGAGAAATGACAAGTCATCCAATAAATAAGGTCCCATGAGATGTGTGGAGACTTCTCAAAGGTAGGGGAAGTGTTCTGTTCTTGTCCTTACAGGAAAACAGAGAACACCTATCTTCAAACAACCAAAAGACACTAAACATGTAGGTACCTACAGAAGAGAAGACAGCTCTCCAGAAAGATTCACTTAATGAAGAGGAATCTGATTTATGGTAAAAATATTTAAGTCTAGTAAACTGTTCCTATACTGAAATCTAGTTTTCTTTACTATCTAATATTTCTGTAGTCCCGATTCATGTAAACCAATGCTGGCTTTGGAGTTGGATTTGGCTTTCCTTCTCTAAATTCAAGCATGTTGTTAAGATTAAATTCACAGTTTCTGCCTTATATCAAGAAGCCAATTGGTGTAAGGCAGAAGAAAACAAAATCTAAGGACTCATTCACTTATTCGCAATTTTCTGTCTGAAATCCTAATTTTCTCATTTACATTTTAATGCTTACTGTTGCCTTTCCCTAATGTATACCGTAAAATTAAAAATTTTACCTTGATATTGATATTTAAGTTTTCCACAAGGACTATAACAGTTCTCAATAGCAATCTTTGAACACTCTGGAAAGGAGATGGGGCCCCAATTGGACATTTCCACTTGACTCAACCTGATGCATCTGGACTACAAACTGCACCCTAAACCGGTTTGAGACTGCTTTTCTTGAGACAACTCATGACTAGTGTATTGGTGCACCTTCTTATTACAACCTGGCCAGAGTTTCAAGTAGAATTCCAGTCAAGCATTTTCTGCCATACAATGACTACCTACATATGTTACAGCCAGTTCTGTTTAGAAATTTGGTTGCTAAAAATTTTTTCCAACAGGATCCCATGGAGAAATCATCGTCCCATTTCAGCAGGAAGTAATCTTAAGATAGCAACTCCCCCTTTCCCCACTCTTGGAATTTAGGAATAATATTCATCTTCATAGGGTTGGTTTTAGTTACTTGGGGTTGGGTTTGGAAGATGATACTTAGACTTGGTTATCTCTTTTAGACAGGAATAGGGTATGGTTGGGAAAGGTATAATTCAGAATGGATATAGGCAGATTAGCCTATTTTCTTGTGAATTATTCAGTAAGAATGAGACATTAGTATTACAGCTTACATTGTTATATATTATTATTTGTGGTAACCTATGTAAAATTAAGTTTATTCCCTTCCTGGAAGAATTGTATCTTATATTTGTTGTATTGTGTGAAATCTTTCCATTTATGATGTTTTATGTACATTATACTTGCCATATTCTATGTATGTATACTATTGCTTGTGTTCAAGACGTTTTGTATTTGTTACAATTTGGGATATTTGTCTTGCTGCCCTTTAGAGCTCTACCTCTTGTTTAGACATTTTTACTCTACCTCTACTTTAGGAATTTACATGTGATATATATATATATATATATATATATATATATATATATATATATATATATATACATAGTTATATTGTTTAGGTATTTATCCTTGCTTTACTCAAGGAAGTTTTATTCAGGCTTGTTAGCCAAGTTCCTGAGTATTACAGATTATCCTCACCCATGTTTCCTTTGCCTATGAGATTAGTCAGACATAGATGCTTAATCTTCAATTACTTCATAGACCTGCAGAACATGGCATTTAAATGTTTTAAATTAAATTAGTACTCTGTTGACATGAGACACTGTTGCTCCTGACAGCACGTGCACTTTCCCGAAAGTATGTTGGACTCTGTTGTTGCTCCTTCTGGAGTTCATCCTCGCTTCGGCTAATGGCCTCTTGGGCAAGGAACTGCCTCAGCCTTGACCACTGATTTGGACATGCGGTCCTATATGCTTGCAGGAGACAAACTTAGAAGACTGCTGAACCTTGCCAAGTCAGGGTAAGACAGCCTTTCTACCTCCCCGCGTTTGTTGTGGTCTGTCAAATTCTCCTGGCCTTAGTCATATCTGGCTGTACCAACATTGCTGTGAGACCTTGGGTGACTGTCCAGGTAGCTTGCTGTTTCTGTCCTCACTGCGCCTTTTGGAAGTTGCCCATCTGCACTTCCCGTCTACCCTAGTATTGTAATTTTCCTTCTCAGGTCTTGGTGAGGTTGTAGATTAAACTATCTTAGTATTATTCTCTCTTCCTAGTTAGATATTAAGTACTAGACTTAAGCTTTTCAGCTTAGGACAACTCTATTGTAACTCACTTATGCCTTCACCCTAGGACTAGGTATGTTTGTGGTTTTGGTCTCGATTTTCCTTTTCTTAGAGCACACTTGTTATTCACTGTTTTGTATATAGTTTTGTATCAAGCTTAAATCTTATCTTTAGACTAAAAGGGGAATTGTAGTGGGATATTCACTGTGTCTGCTTCTGTGGCACTGACCACACCCATTGAGGGGTGGAGCCAGGGGCGGAAGTGACCTGTGGAGTTTAGCCTCGGGAGGAGGCAGAGAAAAGCCTTTTCTGGCAGGACTCAGAGAGGAGCATCCAGTTTTAACTGCTGTGTTCATCTGTCTGTGTTGTGAGTTGTTTCTCCCTTAATAAACATCTATTCGACCTATTTGTTTATCCTGACCCTTATTGAACCGCAATAGGGAAAGGCTATGTTAAAAAGGAAATTAAGTCACCCTATTGGCTTCTTTCCACTCCTGAGTTTCTGGCAAACAGTGAGGTCACCAATGGGCAGAAAATCGAGTCCATGTGCACGAGCACACATATCTTTGCCTTTTGTTAAACACAAATGTCTTTGAGTGTGCTAATTTACAATTACCTCTCAACAGGCTTACTGAAAAGCCTCTCCTAAATTCTCCACAAAACACCCAACAAACAAACAAGCAAGCAAAAATACATGTACACACTTCACTTAAGTGTTGATGGAGAAAGGTTTCCTCAGCCTGGAAAGGACATGTGCAGTCACTAATGAGAAATGAACTAAGTCTTATTATTCCCAGGTTCCCATTAACTTCAAATAGCCTGAAACCTTCCAAGGAAATAATTAATATATCAACATAGGCCATGTCAATACAACATGGGGCACGGGCTATCTTCACATCAGAATATCTGAGTTAGTCTATGAGTTAAGTAGCGAGGACATAAAAAGGTGTATAAGACAATGTTTAGGTTAAAGGAAACTTTAAAATCACTTTCTAAAATGAAATTACAGTATTTAAAGATGTTGCAAATACATACATTCAGATTAAAGTACTAAAATCTGAAAAATGATTGATTGCTTTTTGCAAGGAAAAATGTTGTAACTGAAGTAGAGCTTGAAAACAGCTTGTGGAGTGGTAGTCAGAGGTCTGGTCTCTAACTTTGGATAATTCATTATGTTATAATAACCTTTATTATATGTAATTGAGCTATTCTTGCAAATTAATTTTGTGAATGCATTTTATTTTGCAAATAAAATTGTTTCTATTAAGAAGTTTGCACCAAAGTGTGTATTTCATCATCTTACTTCCAAAGAAAATAGCTTTTAATGGGCAAATCTCTGCATGTTTTCCTGTGACAATGGACAGCTTCCCATGCTGCCATATCAAAGTACACACACAATGTGAAGCATGGCAAAGTATGCATGTGACAATGTAGTACACAACTGTATTTTTAAATTCACTCTTAATAGTTTTCTGTGGAAGCCATCAAAATTTATCATTAAGTAATTTGTTTTGTTCCCTGAAATAAGACATTCATAATATGCTCTTCATGGAGTATGCAGTTCATTTTTACATCCACAGCAATTGAATTAAGTTAATAACATTGTTAATAACTAGATACTGGAATATGAAAGACAAGTAATTTAAAAATTGACTGGTGTTACTAAAAATATCACAAACACTAAAGTCTATATTGTGAAAGAATACAAAAATAAAGCCTTATTATACCTAGTATAACATAAACATGACAATTTATATACTATACATACTTGTAAATTGCTAAGGTAAAAGGCAAGTCCAAGACCTGAATATAAAACTTGTACTTAACATGAACTTGAACTTCACAGAAATGAAGAGAAGTAAACACAATATGCTAAATTACAAAGAACACAACTACACATCATCTTGATAATTCATGCATATACAGGACCCAGGCAAGAGATAACCAATGTAGTTAAATGCCCAACAGCCAAGTTCAACCTAGCCAGGTTAGTCAGGCTTTTCTTACTTTGACAATTATATGAGAAAGAACTGGTTTAAAGAATAATTTATTTTGCTGAGGGTCTCAAAGATTTCAGTGCATGGCTGGGAGGCTCCATCACTTCATGAGAATGTAGGAAAGCAGAGCTGTAACACATCTCACTGTGGCCAAGAAACAGACACAGACATGGGAAAATCGAAGGTGAGATATAACCCAAAATGGTATATCTCTAGTGATATATGTCCTCCAGCTAGGATCCATAGACCAAAACTTCTAGATCTCTTAAAATAACACCACCATCTGGGGACAAATATATCAGTACATGAGTCTCTGGGATTCAGTTCATAGCTAAACTAAATGTAGAAACAAATCCTTTCTTTTGGAAAATTATCAATCAATGAAATTCACCTTTTTAGAAAAAAAAGAAGTATGCTCTTAGTGACTCTTAATAACTAGATAATTTGATCTTTATGTCACTTGAAATCAGGAGACAGAGGACAGACAAGAGTTGGAAGGACGTATAGAAACACTATATAAAGAGCATGATCTACAGTGGTGGGATACATCACATTTGCAATATGATTAAGATATTGCACTCTAGCCCAGAACAGGATCACAGTATACAACAACATGAGTCTACATTTACACCACAATCCCAGTAGCTAGCATTGGTTGAAAAATACTCTATATAATGTCAGTACTCTACAAAATGTCAATAAAAACTGAGACCTGTGTGGATGATAGATTTGGAAATCTAATGGCTCTTGCTAATTACTTGAGGAAAGGGAAGTTGGGAACTTACAAAGGTATACACCTCTGCCATCAGGTAGACTTCATAAGAGTACCATTGGGCAAGGATACCTTAGTTATGAGGTCAGTTCCGAGTAAAGCTATTGTTCTTTGTTCTGAGGGGAACAGGAAGAGAAGAATCCTATGGTATAGAGTGTTTAAGAAGCAATCAAGTACTTGAATATCATTGTTAGCCAAAGTTTTACAGAAAAGAAAATGCAAGACACCTACTTCTCCCAGAAGTCCAGTGCACTTACTAAGAATAATATTAAAAGCTGAACAAAATATAAAATCAAACTTTATTTGAAAGACTTGCAAAAAAATAACTCAACTAGAACAAAGAAGTATAAAACACAGACAGGTAAAAAGTACATTATTATAAATTCAATTTTCTTCACATTACTTCTCCTCTCAGGGCATTTGACAATTCTCAGGAAAAAAAATGCACCAGGCTTGGAAAACAAACACAGGCTGGCAGTGAAGTCATTAGAGTTTGGAGTTGGCCTGCTAAAGGAAACACAGTAAAAAGAATGATGCACATGAAAAGCACAGTCAGTACTGAACACAATTACCCTGTCAAGCCATTTGCTGAGTAAGCTCGAAGGGTCAAAAGGTTGAGAAGTAAAGCCAAGGGAAACTAAAAGCTATAGAGAGGTTTTCATAATCTCAGGTTACTGGGAGTACAAAATTTGGAGGTCAGAACTTATTAAGAAAAAGAATCCTGTGAAACACCTCAGGCCCTTATTTGTAATATTGAATGTTTTCACTTTAGAAGTTAGTGGAGAGATAAAAAGAACCACCATACAGACTGTGAAGTGCTTCAAGTCATCCTAGGTCCTTGTCACAGTCCATCATCTCTCAGGTACTAGGCACAGAATTGGAGAATAAGAATTGTTCCCATTCCCCAAAATAATACAGCTAGATATAAGTAGCTATATATTGCGACTGCCTCCCATTGATTTAAAATACTTGTGATTATTAATATATTGTATACAATATTAATGTATTGTATAAGCATCAATGCAATTTTAAATGGAAATTATAAACCAAAAAAGTGATGACTAAATTTAAAATTCAACAGAATTAACTCTAAACATAATCGATCTCAAGAAAGTTGTAATCTAGGATATAGGAGCTAGGTCAATAGAAAATACTGAAACTCTAATAAAAAGCAAAAGTGGAACATAAAATGCATGTGAAATATAAAAAACATTTTCCTTTTAAATTTTTATTGTTCTTTAACAACTTCATGCAATATATGTATTTTTATTATTTTCACACCCCACTAGCCTCTCTCCCTCCCTCCTTCCCTCTTTCCCTCTCTCCCTCCTCCCACTACTGCTAAACTCCTATCTCTGCCTGCCAAGCCTTTCACCTATTTTCATGATTTTTAGATTGTTTGTTTGTTTTGTTGTTTAATTAGGGTTGCTTACATGAGCATGGGTAGATGTTACTTACTGGAGTATGGGCAACTTGCCAGTGGTTAAACTATTGAAGAAAGTGACTTTCCATTACCCAGAGATTGCTAACTGCCTATAGTTCTTCTGGTGGAGTGAAACATTGCAAGCCCTTCCCTACCACAATCAAGATATAATGTGGGGAGCCATCTTGTATAACACTTGTGCACATGTGTGTCTATATCTGCTACCATTGCATGGGTGCAATATCCTGCATGGCATTGCACAGTGCTCTTCTCTATCCCTGGCCCCATCTTCTGCAGTGTTCCCTGAGCTTTGCAAGGGTTGTTATGGATGTCCCATTTAGTGATGAGTACTCAATGCTAACTTATTCTGAACACTTTGACCAGTTTCCAGCCTCTACATTAACTGTCAAACAATGTAAACAGAAGTGTCTCCAACCAAGGTTGAGAAGCAGCACTAATCTGTGCGTATAAACCTAAATACTTAACAGGTATTTAGGAATCATGTCCTTTTAGCAAAGCAGCAGTAGGAGATTGTCCCTAATCCAAGTCTATGCTATCTTCAACCTTGAGCTTTTGACCAGGTTTGAAGTAACAAATATGAATATGTCCCTAATCCAAGTCTATGCTATCTTCAACCTTGAGCTTTTGACCAGGTTTGAAGTAACAAATATGAATATGTCCCTAATCCAAGTCTATGCTATCTTCAACCTTGAGCTTTTGACCAGGTTTGAAGTAACAAATATGAATTTATTCCTCAAATCTAAACAGTGAGCAGTTGGTTACCCCTGTAGCAGTCCTGTCACTATCACACTAGCAGTTACATCTCATCCTGAAGGTTGGTGTTGTAGTCTTACAAGGGCATTATAAGAAAGGCAAAGTACAGCTTTCTTGAGAAAGTAGAAATAAAAATTAAAGTAGAATGCATCATACTTAGTAAATGAAAGCTAGCATAGTTCTAATAGGACTTCAGTGGACAATATTCTCAGCGGTGAAAAGTCAAAGCCACAAAGAACATCATTCTTAGCAATCACTCAGCAGTGGTAGAAGTCCTGGCAAGAGCAATCATACAAGAAAAAGAAATTAAAGGCACTCATCAGGGAAGGGAGAAGTGAAACGATCAACTGCTAACAAGATGTGAAACATGAAAAACCCTTACAACTGCCAAACACCCATCAGAATTAGTGAATCAACACAGTAGAGATATAGGATACAAAACTAGTATGTGAAAGTCATGCATAATAATGATGAGCTATTTAAGAGCAAACTGTCAGAATAAATAAGATACTTAGCTAGAAACTACCCACATAGATAAATGACATATATGCTAAAACCTACAACATAATAATGAATAAATTAAAGACACAAATAAGTATTTATAGATTGGACAATTAATATCAATACATTTTCAATTTCACACTTTTTAAATGATCAAGCTTCACATACAACTATGAAAATTTTATAGCCAGGACCAAAATTACTGAAAGAAAAATGCTGAAGAGATGGCCTATCAATCAAAAGTACATACTGTTCTTGAAAAAGACCCAAATTTGGTTCCCAGGATACATATTAAGCAGGTCACAACCACCTCCTTCTGCCAGCACCACACACACGCATGCGCACACACACACACACACACACACACACACACACACACACACACACACCGAGTATAAGTAAAAGTAAATCTATTTTAACAGAACACAGCAGAATTTGGTTTCAAATTATACTACAATGTAGCAGTAGTGAGAATAATGTGGTGTTGATGTAAGAAGAAATATATTAACCAATGAAATGAAATATAGAAATGAATCCATCCCTGTATGGTCAATTGATTTTTTTCCCACCAAAGTGACAAGGATATTCAATGGTAAAATACCAGTCTCCTTTAGATAAAAGATGTTCATAAAATTAGACTTCTAAATGAAAATTAATTAAATTTAACTATTATACTATGAGCAAAAATAGACTCAAATTGGAATAGTTAAAGGTATAGATATAAATTTTAAATGGTACTAAGGAAAAGCATAGAAGAAAAACTATACAGCATTACCCTAAGCCGTTTTTGTTTTGTTTTGTTTTGTTTTAGATGTAAACCCCAAAGCTCAGATAATTAAAAGTAAAAACAGACAAATGGGACTCCTACCAGAACAATTAATATGTAACAAGAAAACTTGCAGGCTGAAAATATTTGCAAGCCAAACATCCAAACAGGGATTAATATACATAATATAGCAGGAATTACTTGATAGTCAGATAACAAACTAATTATCAAATAGGCAAGGAAAACAAATAGATATTTCTTAATAGAAACCACACAATGGGTATTTGAAAAAAATGCTCAGCGTGATAATCATCAGGGAAATGAAAACTAAAATAATAAAACAGGGGGCTGTGCCCATGGCTCAGTCAGTACAGTGCTTGGCATGCAAGCATAAGGGCCTGAGTTTGATTGCCAGCACCCATGAGAAAAGTTTGTTGTAGCAGCACTAGGGAGGCAGAGGCAGGTGAATCCTGAGGGCTCGAGAACAAAATCAACAAGATCCAGGTTTAGTAAAAGGTGGAGAGCAACAAAAGAAAACACTCAATATCCACAGTGACTTCCATGTGCACACACACAAACACACAGAAGATAGCACTTCGAGACAAAAATAGTGTGCTGCAGGAAATGTATACAAAAGAAAACTCATGTTGGTGAAACATAATTTTGTACGGTAAGTATAAAAACTTATATGGGGGAGCTGAGTGTGGCAGCACATGCCAATACTCCCAACATTTGAGGGGAGAAGGAAGGAGGATCAGAAGTTCAAGATTACTCTCTGTTACACAGCCAGTTTGAGACTGTGGAAACATATGGAGGTTTCAAAAAGATTTTTAAAAAATTCCAACAAGTCCATCTTCTGGGTAATTTAGATTTGAAATTAGTTGAAGAGATGCCCTTCTGCCATGTTCAATGCAGAGATATTCACAACAGCCAAGACACAGAATCACTTAAGTGTTGACCAGAGGATGAATCAATAAGTGAAATGTAGTCTATACACACAACTGAATGCCATTCAGCCTTTAATGAGAAAAACATTCTGAAATTATGAAAACATGGGTGGGACTGAACAGCATTATACTGAATAAAATAAGCCAATAACAGAAAGATTAATAATGCATGTTCTCATTTATGCAGGATATCTAAAACAGCCAAAGTTGAGTGATGGTTCTAGGAGCTATGGTCCGATGCACCAGGAAATGAGCAAGGATTACCAGATCAGGAGAAGGATAAGTTTTTTGATTGATGGGATGTGCTTTATTGCAGAGTATATAAATATAGTCATAATAGCATAACAAATTTCACAGTCCCCAAAAAATTAATCCCATTCTCACCATGAAAATGTTTTGAAAGGATGAATTTAATAATTCACTTGATTAATTATTAAACTTTTCAACATTGTGTTCATAAGTCACATCAACTCAATAAGTACATGCAATCAATAAATACAAGGTATCTATGCACAGTAACTTTAAATCATGTGTAGAGGTCCTAAGTAATGGCATTACCTAAAAAAAGAATTCACAAGTGAATGGAAAGAAGTAAGCATACCATAACAAGTTATTGATTTTGTATGTCAAAACTCCAAATTAATTCACAACCAGGAAGTAATATGTAGAAGTCATAGATACAAGCTCATATTTTGATACTTATAAGAACCCAGTTTATACCCTTATCCCAGATGTACAATATCCTTATGTAATAATTTTTCAGAATTAAAAGAAGTTATGTATATGAATTAAAACATCACATTGTAATTCATATACAAATTAATATGACATCAACATTTATAACAGCTAAACACATTTTGAAAGTAACATTTTAAAAGGCACTAAAAATTGATAAATTTTTAGGAATAGGTGTGACATCTACCAAAACTAGTACAGAAAAAATGCAGAACATTTTTGAGAGAAATCAACAATAACAGGTAACTGTAAATCCACATGTGAGGTTTTGGCATACGTGTTAAACAACCCATGTGATTTCATTTGCATTAGTGAGGTAATTCTGATGTTTGTAGAAATGCATAAATCAAAAATAGCCAGAAATCTCTGCAAGGGATAGTGCCCTTTGCTAGGCACTACTTTTTGTGTCTGGCATCATCTTTCTCTCTATATTGGGCAGATGAGTTCTCTACTCCAGATCTACCTCAGAAACAAAGCCATGGCTAAGATATGAAGTCAGATTTATTAATTTATGCATGTACTTATTCAGACTCTGCTCTCTCAAATTAGAAAACATGTTGTATACAAGCCCTCAGACAAGTGAAGCCTTCCAGGTTTTGTAAAAGCAACTCTGATCCCCATAGGCATATACAAAATGAATTGAATGTTGGCTCTAATATTAAAGGGCTATGGGATTTGGATGAGAAATTTAATCTTTTAAAATTTCAACTTCTTCAACAATAAAAAAATGGATTTTTTCTTTTTTAAAAAGTAGATTTTTAATGCAATATAGTTTCCTCTCCCCCAAATCTACCTACCTAGATCCTCCCCACCTATCACACCATCCAGATGCACACCCTTTCTGTCTCATATTATAAAACAATCATGAATAATAATAAATAAATAAATCTGAGGAATAATAATAATAATAAGATACAACAAAATAAAGCAAATGAGCCAGACAAGAGCAAAGCAAACAAACAAGAAAAAGAGCCAAAGAAAAAGCACAAGAAACACAGATAGATGAAGAGACACATATGTTTGCACACACAGGAATCCAACAAAAACACAAAACCAGAAGCCATAATATATACACAAAAAATCTGTAAGGTTAGAAAAAATCCCTGACACATTATGAGACCAGGAGCCTCCTAAGATGCCAGAGAATTCATTTCTTTTGGCCATCAACTATGGGACATGCAGCCTACCACTAATAGTAGTTTGTTTCCCACTCTTGTAAGACTCACTTGAAGGAAACTCGTTTTTCATTTATAAGTGGTTATCAATTGCAGCTAACTTCTGGGTGAGATATGGGGCCATATGTCTACTTTTCCTTTCAGCTCTGAAACATGACCTGGAACAGGCACATGCAGGCCCTGTCCATGCTGCCTCAATATCTGTGAGTTCATATGTGTGTAGGTCATGTTGATTTAGAAGGCATTGTTCCCTTGGTGTCCTCTATCTCCTCTCGGTCTTTCACTCTTTCTTCTTTCTCTTTTGCAGGGTTCCTTGAGTTATGAGAAGAGGGATTTGATGGAGACATAACATTTAGGGCTGAATTTCCCAAGGTCTCTCACTTTCTGCACACTGGCTGACTGTGGATATCTGTGTTTCTTCCCTTATGCTACAGGAGAAAGCTTTTCTGACCATAGCTAAAATCTATGAATACAGTAAAATGTCTGTCATTAAGAGTCACTTCTTTAGTATGTTATTTTAATAGAATAATAGTGTTTGGTTTAACCGGAGCTTCCTGGGCTATTTAGTCCCAGGCTCTTGGTCACCAAAGCAATGTCAGGTGTGAGTTACATCTCATGGAGTAGACTTTAAGTCAAATTAAAGTTTGACTTTGTTTGTTGGCTCCTCCCACAAGCTTTGTACCACTATTCCATCAGCATACCTTGTAGTCACCATTGTAGATCAATGTTTTTATAGCTGGCTTCATGTTTACCTTTCTTTTCTGACAGCATGCAGAATGTTGAACCTTAAACTAATTGTCCATATGAATGAAGGCTCTGTATAGGCACCAGCTTCACTTTTTGGGGTTCAATGAGTTGGGTAGGTGCTATTTTCAGCAAGCAGGCCTTAGTATAAATTTGTGAAAAATAACTAAAAGCCTTGGCAATAGCCTGGGTTGCTAGGGGGTTCTCATGGGACCTCTTTTGCCAACAACTCGTTAGATATAACCCATTCCCATACTGAAAACTTCATTTGGTGATGAGATGGCCAGTTGGAACTATTTCTACCACATTATTTGGCAATTTCATTTAGTTAGACTTCATATATGTATATATTTTAGGAAGCTTCTATTGTAATCAGTTTCCACATGATCCCTCAAATAGCCCTTATTTTTAGCTGTGTCTTCTCAAAAGGGGAGGGATCCCAAGTCCTCCTCTCCCTTCACCTTTCCCTTTTCATCCTCCTGTTCTAAAACCTCCCCCTTGACTATCCATAACTGTTCTGTTTCACCTTCCTAAGGAGACCCATCTTCCCTCACTAGTCCTTCACCCTTTACCTAGCTTCAGTGGTTCTATGGATTGTAGCTTACATATCAGTGATCTAACAGCTAACACACACACACACACACATATAAGTGAACACACACTATGTTTGTCCTTCTATATCTGGGTTACCTCACTCAGAATTATTGTCTTTTTCTAGCTCCACCTATTTACCTATGAATGTCATGATTTCCATTTTTTAAAGACTAATATTCCATTGTGTAATTGTACCACATTTTATTTATCATTCATCTATTGGTAGACATTTAGGATGTTTGCAATTTTTAGTTGGAATTAATAATAAGAACCCAGAGACAGATATTGGGGTTAAAATAGAAGATCAGAGAAGCAAAGTGGCCAGCCACTAGATAGTTCTCACCTCTACCAATGCTCACACTGAAGGGGCAATCCACTGAACCTCAGATTGCATCTAAAGGTTGCATACTCTCCACCAAGCCTCAGAATGCCCTCATCTCCTGTCTCCCCTACCTTATGTGCTGGGTGTGGGACCCCAAGTGCTGAGTTCACTGTTGTGTGAGCTCTATTTCTCTTTTAGACTGGATCAATTTCATGTAGCCCAGGGTGGCCTTGAACTGAGATCTGTCTGCCTCTGTCTTCTGAGTGCTGGTATCTGAGGTGTGTACCATCAGTGCCTTTCCTCTATGGCTAGCTAGTGTGGCTAATTTTGCACTCTAATCTTCAGGCAAACTGTATTTGTAATATTGTAAACAAAATATCAACACATAGAGCAGCAATGAACGTGGTTGTGCAAGTCTTTCCATAGCAAGATGTGCCATCCTTTGGCTATATGCTCCAGTGATATGGCTGTACCCTAAGGTAGATCAATTGGCTCCCAGCTTCCTGTGGAACTGCCACACTGACTTCCATAGAAGCTATACAATTTTGCACTCTCCAAAAAGTGAGTGTTTCCCTTATTCCACATCCTCACAAGCATGAGCTGTCATATTTATTTATTTATTTATTTATTTATTTGTTATTCTGACAGGTATAAGATAAAAATCTCCAAGTAGTTTTGATTTGCATTTCCTAGATAACTAAGGATGTTATCTTATTGTTCTAGTGAAGACTACAAGTACTATCTTGACTTGGTATGGAGAAAGTAGACAATCTTACCTTGTTCCTGATTTTAGTGGAATTGTTTGAGTTTCACTTCATTTAAGTTGATGCTGGCTATTGACTTGCTGTAAGCTTCCTTTATTATGTTAAGGAATATATAACTGTATCCCTAACTTCTCCAGGACTTTTATCACGAATGGCTGTTGGATTTTGTCAATGCCTTATTGTTCCCTGGAATAACTGTTTGAGAAAAAAATTCTGAAAAATTATAGATGTAAGTTCTTAGCAAATAAAAAATATTCAATATTAGTTTTGTTTGCTCCCAATTCAAGTAAATATAATAACCTACAATAATTGTTGAAAAAAGTAAATTGATTGTCATTTAATTATCTGGGTTATGTGATAATTAAACCCATACTTTCAAGTTAGATTGCAAAGTAAAAAATATCTAAGACTCATTTCCCTGTAAAACAAAGTCTGCCACGTAGTTTTTAAAGTTTTAAGGAAAGATGCATCAAATTTTTATAAATTTTGCTTTATGGCCTTTGGATCTCACATGTTGGTTACAAGAGAATGAAACCCTGAACTGAGATGAAAATGGAAGGGTTTAGTTGTCATCACTAATGAACTGACAAAGGCCTCCAAGGATGCTGAGACCAGAATAAGCATCAGCAGCTGTTGTGGACGTGGGAGGGGGCATTGGCAGCAGGCATGCTGTGTTCTTTACAATCCTGCCCTTCCCTGACGGTTCAAAACACCCAGCATGTGAAAATCCTATTAATGAGAACATGAATTGTCAAGCTTCCACCCACAATAGAACAGTTATCACTTGAGTGTACACTCAGTACCAAAATATTTGATTATCACAGTTAACGCTCAGTGATTTTGCCTTATTAATGAAATAAAAACCCACAAGCATTCAAAAGATACTTTATATTTTCTGTTTTCTGTCATATCCTTTACACTAACTGCCATCAGTTAGTGGGATTTTGTGTATATTTTTGGCTACTTGTAAGGATATAGGTTATACCCTTGCCCCAAATATTATAAACATTTTGTTATGCAATGTTTCAGAATTAAGAGATGTTGCATCCATGAATCAAAACATCCCTTTGTAACTCATAATTTTGTAACAGTATTATGTGCCAATCTAAAATATTTTTAAGGCCAGAGGTTCTCGTCAGGAGTTGCTGCGGTTTCCTGGTTCAACAGTTTTTGAACATAACCGGGCACTGAAGCCAGCCAACACCAGCTAGATGCTCCAAACCAGAGCCCTCAGCTACCTCACCTCACATACTCATCCACACACACTCCCCAGCCACAGTTCCTGAGGCGCCACCGCCTCTCACCCCACCTCATGGGCAGTGACCACCGAATTTCCCTCACAAGTGTCCCGGGGCTGCCACCATGAACCTGAAATGCCCGAAGAACCTGGAGCCCAGTGTATCTTGTGTCTATCTGTCCACATTGATACTTCGAAGAGGTAATGTGCTGGCTCTACAGAACTTTTCTGAATACTTTTTCCATCAGTCTCATGAGGGGAGGGAACACGCTGACAAACTGCTGAGGTTGTTACACTAAGGAAGTATCTAATCTTCCTGCAGGGTTATCAAGAAACCAGAATGTGATGACAGGGAGAGCAAGCTGAGTGCACTGCCCTTGGATAAGGGAGTGTGAATCAGTCACTGTTGGAACTGTGCAAACCAGCTACTTACAAAAACCACCCCCACTTATGTGACTGCATTGAGAATCACTACTTGACAGAGAAGGTGAAATCCAGGTTACTGGACCATCGTATAACCAACTTGAGAAAGATGTGAGCCCCGAATCTGGCGTTGGCAAGCATACCCTGGGGCAAGGTAATAATGAAATCTAAGCTGACCTTCCCAATAAAACCTTCCCAAGCCACTGAGATGATGTCACTGGTCAGCAAGGCAACATATGCAGGTTGTGGCTGCCTTTGCCTTTTCTGTACACTGCTCCGAAACGTCCACTGAAATTCTTTAATCTATATCATTCCTTCCAATAAAGAATTTTGGTACCCTCCCAAAAAAATCCAGTTTTTAAGTTGTGATGTTTTCTAATGAATGTGTGAAGGTTGTTGGAGTAATGCCGCTGTGTATAACAGCTATTAGATAAGATGTATACATTTAAAAGCCACTGGTTAAACAATATTGTGATTCAAACATATTTCAGAATGAGTCAATCACATGTGACAGAAAATGGGGGAAAAATGAATGTCACTTGTAGGTTTTAATTAATTATAGAATCCAAATAGCTAAGGTTTCTATTTTCCCTCTTTTCAGCAAAAATAAATGGCTCCTTGCCAGTCATGGTGTTTATATCCTGGAAAGCATTCGTACCACAAGGCATTTTCTTTTTTCATGTGTGCATGTGTATGTCCTGCATGCATGTGTATATTAATGTTTGCCTGTGTGGAGGAGAACACATACATGTATGCTCACACAGAGGGCAGAGATGTGGCATCTCTTTCTTCATCCCTATCCACCGTATGCATTGAGGCGGGGTCTCTCATTTGATCTGGCTATCTAGATTTCTGCTAGACTCTCCTCTTTTTACCTCCTGAGTGTTATAATTAAGGAAGACCCAGATGCTCACCTGGCATTTATGTGGCTGCTGGGTTTCCAAACTCTGGTCCTTGCACATTTATTCGCTGAGCCAGTCTCCAAGGCAGAACTTTTTAAGCATCACTCTATATCACCTCTTCTCACATACCAGCCTCTCCTGAACTTAGAGTGCAGAATGCTGCCAAAGCTAATGAAGCACGCATGCAGAGAATGATTCTGCTGGGGACATTAGCCTGTGCATATCTCAGTAGTTCATGTTAAACATTCACAAATCCTCTGGTTGTTGGAAGGAAAAAATGATTCTTTGTCTCTGCTCTCATGTGCTTTTAATCATTTTATGCCTTGCTTTCTTGCTTTCATAAGACTTTTTTTTCTTTCTCAATGAAAGATCGGATTTAATGTGGTGGCTCAGCAGACCACGGGATAATTTTAGCAGTAAAAGCATCTATAATTCATGGAAACAACATGTGACCTGGAGAATGTGGCCATAGTGATCTTGCTCAGTTATAATTCCATCTTAACACATCTTACTGCAGCATCATCTTAGACTGTAACTCCCTGGTGAGGTCTGTGGTTGTTGCAGCTGCTGAAAATGACAACTGTGGAGTTTCCAGACCTCAGCAGAGATTCCAACTTGAGGTTTGTTCGCCTGTGGTTTCTCTTTTCTAAAAGTAACAAATCATTTATAAGACTCAATAATGAGGAATGTCCTTCTGTATGTATGTTTCTATTATTGGTTGATGAATAAAACACTGCTTAGCCATTAGCCAGTAGAGACAGTAAGATAGGTGGGACTAGCAGACAAGGAGAATTCTGGGATAGGCAGGCAGAAGGAGATGCCTTCCGGTAAGATAAGGCCATGTAGAAATACATAGATTAATACTTATGGGTTAATAATTAAACAGAGCTACCCAATAAGAAGTCCCAACCATCAACTAACAGCTTTATAATTAATATAGCATCCTGTGTTTATTTGGAGCAATGCAGCAGTGGGACCTGGCAGGACAAAAAAACACAGCAACATCTAAAATTCCATGGAATTGAATGCTGATACTGGGAACTTCCACGTCTGTATCCATCTGTATGCAGGACACTGTCTGAAATGTGAAGCCTTCTACAAGACCATCAAATTGTAACACTGAGTTCATTAGTGTCTTGTTGATCATGTAAAATGAATGGGATATTTCACAAGATTGAACAAGATTGTCTGTTGCCCACAGTCTGGTAAGGGCCATTTTAAGTATGAAATATTCAATGGGTACATTAATATATGCTCAAATTTTCACTATTCTCTAGGATGATGCTACAGACAGAACCAAGGAAATTATGTAGATAATGTAGAAGACAATAAGGCAAGCCCCTGGATGTTATCACAAAGATTTCATAGTCAGAAGGTCATTGTTGGAATCCTCAAAAGTTTTCTCTATTGCTTATAATTTTAAGTCAACGTGTGTGTGTGTGTGTGTGTGTGTGTGTGTGTGTGTTTTATAAAATACAAGTTCTTCCCTTCATGGGTCTGTTTGGACTTGCTACAAACTTCCCTCAAATTCTTCCTCAAAACTTTTTCCAAAGGAACTGATGAAACCATACTTGATTCTTCTCTCTGTGGGAACTCAGATCACCTGAAGCATGTTCTCACTTCAACCTCAGCGCTAAGGTGTGGCCCAGCAGGGTCTACACTCTGAGTTTCATTCACTCTTATGCTGAAGTCAGGGTTAAACCTGACTAAGCTCCTAGAGTGATATTAAATACCTCAGTTCAGTGGGTGCAATAAAACAAAATGCCCTAATGTCCCAATTATGTTAATATGTTTATTTGTCCCTTGTGTTCTTCTTTCTTCCCCTCCTCCTCATTGTGTCTCCTTCTTCCTCTTTCTCAATAAAGGGCTCAATTGAATTACACACTTTTCCTTACATTTTACAACTAACCCTACGCTCTTGGATTGTGAGAAGAACATTTAGATCAGTGGCTCTAAACCTTCTTAATACTTCAACCCTTTAAATACAGTTCCTCATGCTGTGGTGACTCCCAACCATAAAATTATTTTTGCTGCTCCTTCATAACTGTAATTTTGCTACTGTTATGAATCATAATGTAACTATCTGACATGCAGGATTTCTTATAAGCGACCCCTGTAGAAGGATTGATTAGTCTTCAGGGATCATGAGCCACAGGTTGAACTACTGATTTCAATAGAAAAGTAATTCAATATTATTTTTTAAACATCTTGTCCCTTGATGTGATGAATTATGTTAAGTGTGGCTATAATGAAAGTAATCTCTGGAATAAAATATCTAGATGCAGTGAATGATGTTTTGATCCTCAATAATGCTGAAAAAATAATAAACTTTGCATTACATTTGCATTGTTGACCATGAAGAACACGTCCCTATGATTTGTTCAGAGAAGCACAACAAAAATCTTCAGAATTTCTATATGAAAAGGAGAATTCTGACTAAAGGCATTTTGCTTATTCCTGCTGAGACACATAGATTCACCAACAGAAAAGCATCTATTGGGGTGCAAGTGTGAAGCTGATGGGGAAGGGGAGTGCACAGCAAGTCCTCCACAGGAAACAGGGAGGAGACCTGTTCTTTTCTGTAAGGTGGGAGCTAGCTTCCTAACATTGATCCTAAGGAAACCTTTGTCGTGTATCTCAATAATTCTACTGTAGGCATGTTTGAAACAATGTGAAGTAGCTATACTTATAAGCTATTGTGCTATTTTATCTGGATGTTTTTAGTGAATAGATCAAAGGAATCAAATTATGGGGACTAGAGATTTATCTAGCAGAAGAAGCACTCCCCATAAGTGGATTTCTGTCATTCCATTATATTGTCCCTTCTCTTTCTTCCCTCTCCCTTCCCCTCCCCCCACCCATCTCCCTCCCTTCTCCCTCTGTTATGAGCATTATGCTAGTAAAGGCAAATAAGGACTCAGTAGAATCCAACCACTACACATGACTGCTGCACCTTAAAAGAAGACAATCTCTGCAAAGGATTCAATCATTTCTTCTGCTTCTCTCTCTTGACAGGGTCCTTTGAGAACACGATTCATTGATTCCATCTGCTTTATCGCCAATGGGGCTGCTTGAATGTTTATTAGTTGGAGACAGGTGTAAACACAGCTAAGTTACGATCTAGAAGACGCAAAGAAAGGTTATAAACCTGTGGTTTAATTCTCCTTTTCCAGATGCCATCCCACTCGTAGACTTTCACACAAGACAAATCTGCTAGGCTAATGAGCTGACGGGGAAACAACCAAACTTGAAGTGTAGCTAAGAAATCTGACAGTCTTTCCAAACAGCAAAGAGAAGCTGTTTTATATTTTTTTCTGGTTTATTTTTTTTCACTCTCGCTTTTTTAATGAAGGGGATTAGGATACATCTGCCAAAGAGGCTCGAATATAAAGGGTTTGTTCTTAGGAAGGCTGATGGAAGCTCTTTTCACAATGCTAATCTCATTTTCTCTATCCACTTTTGCTTCTGTTGTCCACAGGCATGAAGCTTAACCGCAATGCCACATCATTTCCAAGTAAAAATAAAACAATGAAGAAAAATACTTAAAGTTTTAACTTTACATCCCTGACAAAAGGAGAAAAAAAGAAAAAAGAAAAACAGTGTGTGTGTGGGGGGGGGGGTCAAATCACTCCCATTTCCAAAGGTGCATGGTAATTTTCTGCTCTAATTAGAAAATGTATCATTTCTGAATTAAGTTTGCTCATTTTTTTTAATTAATGGACTTAAGACATTATTTTAAACTATTAATCTTGAAAAGAACATTGCAGTGAAGAGGAAATCATCTGTTCATACATTTAAAAGACACATATAGTTAAGGAAATTTAAAAAAATATGTGCATTCTGGCCAATGGGTCAACATAATAATTGTGACTATGATAAGTAAGCAATATACCTTGACAATTATCAAAATATGTCAGAAGTATCATTGTAATGCAGATTAAAAAGCAATCTTTACAGTCATGCTAGAACCTCTATGATTTAAATAACTATTCATCAGGGCAGGTCTCTGGAGCTTTGATATGGGTATTATACCCTTACATGTTCTGTACATATTCCATCAGTAAATAATTTTGATGTCTCCTCTTAACTGATTTCAGGAAGAAAAAATAAAACTAAAATAATCAAAGTGAGAGAATGAAAATGAAAATTTTGCCTTTATTTTGATGCTATGTAGAAAACCTTAGATTTAGATCCAAATGGATATGGATTCATATTCAGTCTCATTTACTGCCCATGTGGTATTGGAAAATGCCTTAATTTCCAAGAGCCTCAATTGAAAATTTAAGTGGTTTGGAGACTGATGCAAGTAGCTTTACTTAGATAACTATGTCAAATGCCTCACAATAAATCCTCACATAGTAATAGGCCCTTCATCCTATTCTATGTCTATTCGCTATCTCTAGGTCCAAAGGACTCTACCTTTAAAGATAAGGACACTTCTCTGCTTTCTCTAAATGCATTTGGCAGAAAAGAGATCCTGGATAAAAATGAGCTTCTTGTCTAAGCTGCACGGGTATCTCTAGACTGTAGGCATTTATCCAAGCACAGGCTCTCTCAGTGTTTCTTGTCTCCATCCACATAGAACCCTTGAAGCACCCAGCACAGCAAGGCAGCCTTAGGTAAACACTGGAGCTCCCACTGCAAAACTGGCTAAAATTTACCCATTTCTGGAACAAATGGACATAAAAGGGTATCAGTGCAAATATGCATATTGGGGCGTAGAGTGTGGAATTAAAAAAAAAAATTGTTGGTTAATCCTACTTACCGTAAACTAAAGCCATCATTGTGGGTGAAGCTAGGACTCACAAAAAAATTATCTTCCTTAAGTTTTCAAAGGCTGAATCTGGGTGAATTTGTGTCATAATTTCAGCAACAATAAAGATAAGATTAGAAAAGAAGGAATTAATTTTACATCTCTTAGTCATAAAATTTATGTGCTATATTACCCATAAAGTTATGTCTCAGAACCAAATAAAGAATTCCACTTTATTTGGGCTATTTATCAATGGATATGTGAATAAGAGTCTATTTTAAGATACCCCATTGTAATAACATTGTAAAAGTAGTAATACTTTTAAAAATATTAAAACAGCATACTTTCATTCATCATAAATCCCCTTCCTGTGATTCCTCATCCATTAAATAAATAATGTTTGTGACTCCAGGGTGTTGTTGGCTATTTTCTAGAACAAATATGTCATTATTCAACTTTCAGCCCCAAACTACATTATTCCTAACTTCACAGCTAGATGACAGCCTTGGGAGCTAAATATTTCTAGAAAGACTGTGTTTTCAAAATTTCTTCATTTTGTATTGCAGAAAACTAAGATGTGAGAGATTGCTGTCTATTCCCAACTTAAGTGCATATACAGAAATTAGGCTTTGTTACTATTTTGCATTTTTATTAATAATCAAGAATGCATAACTTAGGATGTTTTAACCATATTTTAACTATTCTTATACGCATGGCTTAGTAATATCAGGAAGGTCATATTATTGTGAAATCACTACCACCATCAGTTATTTCTAGAACACACCATCCCTTCCAAACTCTATCTCCACTCAACCATAACTCCTCATGCCCTTTCAAATACTTTCTGACTTCATGAGTTTTATTAGTTTTTATTTTTTTTTTCATTTGTTGACTCTTTCTTTGAGAATTTTGTACAATGTATTTTTATCATACTTAGGACCTCTCCCAACTCCTCATAGATTTACCCCTTCCCCAGCCATCCAACTTTTCTTAACTCATAAATATAGCTCTTGTTGCCCATATATTCTTGGATAGCATATATTCTATGGCTTCAGAAGATGATTTACAAACCGGGGCCCATACCATTAAAGCAAACAAATCCTTCTCTCTTAGCAGTGATCAACTGCCAGTAGCTAGGGATGGGATTGTATCCATCTGCCCTGCTCCATGATGGGATTTTGTCTGGCTTGAACTTGGCGGGTCTTGTGAATGATTGTAGTCCTAATTGCTGTGAATTTATATATACAACATCTTTGCTGTGTCTGGGGATAATAAATGTTTCCCTGCAGTAATCCACAACCTCTAGCTCTTACACTCTTTCCATCTCTCTTCTTCAATAATCCCTGAGTCTTGGGAGAAAGGATTGTGACATGGATGTGCAATTTAAGGCTGAGCATAACATGATCTCTTACCCTTTAAACCATTATCAGTTGTGGGTCTCTGTGTTAATCAGAATTTACTGGAAAAGAAAAAAAAACTTCTTTAATGAAGACTGAGAAATATAATGTAATCTGTGTATATAATGGTAAGCCATTAGGTATCAGTTTAATTATGCCCATTCAGCAGAGTAATAGTAGTAGGTTCTCCACTGGAGTCTGTGTCATCTCTTCAACCTGTGGAGTAGGCATTAAATCCAATAAGAAAGAACTGATTGCACCCACAATGTTTGTGCCACTATTGTATTAGTGGACATGTCTGGCAGGCCAGTATTTTGTAGCCTGCAGAATCCATAGTTGGATGACTGATGATTATTTTTTCTCTACTGGTAGTTCATAGTAATTTCTAGCAGTATGAAAGCTAGTGAGTAGGGATGAGATTTGCAGGTAAGTATCAGCTTCACTTCTATCATTTTTTGATGATTTAAGTATGAGGTTTCTTCAACAATTGGATTGTGGAGGCAAGTTCTAGAGGGCAACCAAGTAAAACACTTGGAGATGGCTCTTATCCACAAGAAAATAAAGGGGATCAAAGTCCTTTTGTGTAAAAAAGGCTTAAGGAGTCCAGAGGACATTAGTTTGGGACAGCACTCCCTGAATAGAACTTGATGTTTCCATCACTCTGCACCAAAAATGGAATAAGAAAGACTGGGACAATAAGAGGTGTGAAGTAATGAGATAATACACTGATTTTCCATTTGAAATTCCAGCCAGAAAATGCTGAGATGCTCTACAGCCTTTGTGCTGAACATAGTGCAGGAGGCACAATAGTCACTTAGGCAGAGATGGCACTGGCCATCCCCCACACCTCCATATGCATGACAGGTACTCAAATACAAAGCATTTGAGAGACCAAAGATGAAACACTTAGCAGAGAGCTGAGAATTAAGAACAACTTACCTTCTAGAAGGTTGAAGAATTAGAGAGAAAAGCAGTGAGATGAAAGATAGAATATTTATTGAGTCTCAGAGATGCTGTCATTAAAATGGGTACCAGACTGCTACATCCCAACCCAAAAGTCAATGACAGCCTATATGAAAAACATTTTCTTTCTTCCATCAATCAGAGTGCTATGCAAACTTTGGCAATGTCAAGGAACTATTTAAAAATGTGTTTTATACATTGAAGAAGACTGAGTTATATTGAATACAATATATCATAATGTCACATAATTGGTGCCTGTTACTGAGTGGAAATCAATAGTATTGAGCAAGGTAAATCACATGTATTAATTTATACACATATGAATTATACCTTTCTCTAGCCTTTAAAGAGTCTATCAAAAGGTCCTCAACTTCAACTGTCTGAATCAGAAATTGAAGGCACCATCATTCTACTTACCTTGTAAGATTATAGAGCATGCCAGAATTTTCAAAATGGAAAATTTTTAATGAATTCCATCAAATGTTATCAAGTGTTGATGCATGTATTGACTTAAGTGTGTATGTTGTGTTTTAGAGCTTCAAATAAACTTCATTATATCTCATTCAAAAAAATATCACAGGCAAAAATCTGGAAGAGGCTGTCATCAACATAACACCTGTGCTTGCAAAGTTATAAAATAGACTGTGGTTTTTAGTTGAATAGTAGAGAGCCCTTAAAAAAATAAATGTGTCAAATCATAAGACATCTATTACAAATCAACATTATTGGTCTAAAATGAATATTTTTAACTCAGTACTCAAATTCTCAAAAGCAACGTACTAAAAACTAGAGTCATTGGAAACAGGCTGTGCTGAACCCACCCATGCTTTACTGGCTCTAAGATGGCTGATCCTGTCCCTAGGGGTATATTGCAGCAGAAAATCTGATGCTTTTCATGGAAAAGCTCACCTCCCACCCCTTGCACTCAGGAGAGATGCTCCCACTCCTCACCACAGGTGTGTACCTCGCTTGAGAAGTATACTAGAGCTGACTCTGTTGTTGGGGACTCAAATGGACCAGCCTTGAGGTTATGAGAGCAACAGAGCTGACCCTGCTCTACACCCTTCTCTGCCATACAATGGCATGAGTGAGAAAGATGCCCTTCCACATCTGCCCCTTGCTACCTGTGGCAGGAAACAGAACTGGCTTCAGGACTATGAGAGTAAGAGAACTAGCCCTGCCCTACACCTGCTACATCAAACAGGAGAGTGGGCCCTGCACACTGCCTGGGCAGCATAATAAAGCTGATCCTTGTTATGAGCAGGTTTTTCCCTGCCGGTTTTGTCCCACTGCCTTGCCAGCCCCAAATAACAAACAGAGACCTTATATTAGATATAAAGCTGTAGGCCGGTTACTAGTTTCTTATGGGCTAGCTCTGTCTTAAATATTAACCCATTTTTATTAATCTAAGTATTTACGTGGTCTCATCTTACGGGAGCGAGCGCCCAGACCTCTGTTGTCTCTGGTCTCTACATGCTGACCCCTCCTTACTACTTCCTCTTTCCTCCTTGTCTCCTAATCGCTCCTATCTTTCTTTTCTATTGGACAACAGTGCTTTATTCATTAACCAATAAGATAAACATATTTACAGAATAACATCTCCCTTCAGATCCTATTGTCCAAGCAGGTAAGCCAACCCTGAGAGCATGAGAGCAGGAGAGCTGGCCCCACCCCCATCATCTGCTCCCAGCAGCAGTCAAAAGAGAGGGCCATGCACCTGGCCTGGACAAAACAGTATAGCTGACCCTGCTATATGAGTGAGGGAGACTCAGATCAGGAGTTTCAAGAGCCGGAGAACTTTCCCTACTCGAACTTTCCCTGCTCCTTGCTGCATTGGATGAACTAGCCAAGGCAGGGCTGGAGAGCTAGCCCATGTACTGATGATGAGGGAAAGCTAGCAGCTCACCAATCCAGCTACCACCCAGGCCCAGAAACAGCTATGAATTTGCCACCCCAACATCCACCAACTCTGTGAACTGTTGGAGCATGTGAAGGGGATGAACCTACAGATCCAAAAATAGCAGGATATCCAAGAGGAGCCCCAATGAGAGCCAAAATCATTGGACCATAGACCTTGAGTCAGACCAATGATTCACAGCAATAAACACTTGCAGGCAAGGATGAACAGACTAAAGAGTAAACTGATATCTCAACAGGCCACACTATAGTTTCCAAGATAAGATTCTTCTTTCTTTCCTTTCTTCCTTCCTTCCTCCCTTCCTCCCTCTTCCTTCCTTCCTCCCTCCCTCCTTTCTTTCTTTCTTTCTTTCTTTCTCTCCTCTTCCTCCTCCTCCTCCTCCTTCTGTTTTTTGTTTTGTCTTGTTTGGGTTTTGTTTTATCTCCTAAATTTGGTTTTGATTTTGGGCTGGAGGGTGGCAGAGGGCAGACACCAGGGAACATGGAAATGGGTGGAATGCATGATATGAAATCCATGAAGAATCAATAAAAGTAAAAAAAAAAAAAAAAAGAAAGAAAGAAAGAAAGAAAAAAAAAAACAGTTTCTTAAATTGAGCTACTCTAGAAACTTAAAACAAGGTTTATTAGAGATATATCCCAAGCAAGGCCAGTCAGAAAGCACTAAGGGAGATAGGAGACTACTACAGGGTAAGATAATATGCAGGTGATCATCATGGCTAACTGAGGCTCAATATCCCCGAGACTCTTCCTCAGGGAATAGGTCCCTCCTCAGAGTCATGTATAATGAGGAAGTCGGTAATTTATTCTCCAATGTCCATTCCTAATTGGCTGAAGCATGCTCATAGGAGCATTGATACCTCAGCCATTCAGATATTTCAGACATGTCTCACTGTGCCAGGTTTTTTGTTTTGTTTTGTTTTGTTTTTGTTTTTTTGGTTTTTTGTTTTTTTGGGTTTTTTTTTTTTTTTTTTTTTTTTTTTGGTGGTGGTGGTAGGGGCCACCAACCAGATCCCAAATCATGACACAGAAATGTCTTATTAGTTATGAATGCTCAGCCTAGCTTGGGCTCATTTATGGCTAGCTAACTAGCTCTTTTAATTTAGATTAACCTGTTTCTCTTTATCTGCCTTTTGCCTCAGGATTTTTTACCTTTTGTGTATTTTATTTTCACTGCTTCTCATGACTGGTTTACCAACAGCTTCCTGGCTAGCCTTGGGTGTCTCTCTTTTTCTCCTTGTTCTTGTCATTCCTCATTTTCCCTTATTGAGCCTAGATTTCTCCTCCTATTTTTTCTCTCTGCCTAAAGACACTGGCTATCCCTCTCCTGCCTACCTATTGGTTATTCAGCTTTCTATAAGGCCAATCAGATGCCTTAGTAAGGCAAGGTGAAACAGCAACACATCTTTTAACAAATTACATAATTACACACTGCAAAAAACAAATGTAACACATCCTTGCATTGTTAAAAAATGCAAGGTAAACAAAAGTAGCACACATTTACATGGTTAAAATAATATCCCACAACATCCCACACACAGGATATGCTAATGAAAATACCATAAAGGAAGCAGGCAGTGTGAAGTGAGTGAAGGGGAGATGACATCCACGTGACATAAAAGTAGAAAAGCATGAATTAGTCACTTCTGGAAAAAGAAACAAGTCTATGTGGAGGTGAAAATGAACATGAGAAGACATTATTCTTTTATTTGTCTGTTAAGATAGTGCCTCCCTGATTGTTTTAGACTAGCCTGGAATTTGCTAATTTCCTACCTACATCTGTCTCCCAAGTGTTTGGATTACTGGCAATGCCACCACACCCATCTTAGAAGGAAAATTATAAACTGTAATTTTGCTTCACTTGTACATTTGTAATACAATTGTACTTAATCATTCTTTGCCACCCAATTTAATTGAGTGGATCCAATGAAAGAATACATACACTTTGGGAAATTGTCTGCTGGAGTCTACTGGAATAAGCTGTGTAAGCTTGATTCCCTTTCTTCACATTCCTACTAAGAAAGGATCTAAAGAAGGTAAGTTATATTTGAGAATGAGAAAAGAATAAATTTAAATTACTTTATTTCTTACATGCTTCAAGTTCATAGCACTAATTAGGCAACAGTGTTATAACACTAGAATTAAAATTCAAATTATTATTATTATTATTATTATTATTGCAAAAAGAAATTTAATGACAAGACATGTAACATAAGAGTCCAAATTAAACTTCTAAGCTTAATAAGTGTTTTTTGTTCACTAAGAGATCAAATTAATAATAAGCTAACACAAAACACAGAACATAAGAAATTAACTCGCTTTCTATTATCATTTGGATATGAACAGAGTAATCCATTGATGGTTCACTATTTGAAGCATTATTGTGAGTGGTAGAAGGAAGGACCTCGAAGGACATCTTTAAAGTCTCTATCTACCTCCATCTCTTCCTCTCTGTCTATGGATCTCCCCATCTGTCGCCACCTCCATCCTGACTACCATGAGATGAAGAGTCTCCTCTGCTCACACTCACACTATCATGATTCCCAGCCTCTCCTAAGCCTAAAGCAACAGGACCAAAGAGCCATGGTCAGAAATTCTGCAACCATGGGCCAAAATATATTTCTCCCTCTTTACAAATAGTTTTTCTCAAGTATTTGTCACAATAATGGAAACGAACTAAACTTTATGTAAATTTTAAGAAATGAAAACATGTTTGTGAGAATTTAATATTACATTCAATATGCAAAATTTTGTTGGATATGGGATTTCTTTATGATTCCAGGTTTACAAAAAAGGACAAAAGTTAGTACAAACCTAATATTATATAACATTGTCACCTCATGCTGAGTATTAAGCTAGGTAGTTAATAGGATTCTCATATATGAGCTAATCTTCACAGTGAGTCTGAAAATTAGAAATCATTACATTATTCCTAAAGATAAGACAAGGAAATTGAATTATAATTAGTTTCTTTAAGAACAACAGTTAGCAATTAAGACTGTGGACTCAAAGCTTAGGCTTTTTGCACTGATTGTCTCCACTCTTCAAAATGCATGTGCCTGTCCCCATGAGTATTGACACTCATGTTGTTTAAAAAATAAAATTATACATTATAGTAATACAAATACATTATAGTAAAATACATTATAGTAAAATACATTATAGTAAAAGGAAGCCAAAATTCAGAGAGCCTTTATCATGGCTGGTCCCAGTAAGGAGTGGGAATACATCACCCAGGAGAAGTGCATGAACAGGTATTGTAAGAATCCACGGCACTTAGAGCTGGAGATGCTACATTTGTCATTCTATACACCTCGACATGTGTGATGGATGTCAACTTAGGCTTTACAGAGTAAAAGTGCTGACAGACAAGTGGATCGCTTTATTATGGTGCTATAAAAGGATAAATGAAGCTTGAGAAACTTTCTTTGCTCTAGACTCAGCACTACAGAAAGTCTGGCAAAAGTAAACATCTCCCCAGGGAGGATGAGCCATGACTAGCCAGCTCCATTTTTCACAGGCCATCTTCCCTTTAGATTCCCTAAAAAATCTCTGGATTTTAATGTTTAAATTTTCTCTACATTCCCAATTTCAAAATACTTGATCTCACTTTGGCGCATATCAGAATACTTAGCTGTTATTACAGTCATTATCTACCTAAAAGCCTTCTGTTAACCCTTTATTAAAATAATGATAACCTCCTCTTTCTTAACCCATCAAATGAATGAGAAGTTTGTCTTTTGTAAAAGGAATCGCTAGTTGTTTAGTAGTTCATTGAGATGTGTATAAGTAGGGTCTGGTGTGTGATGTTTTTAGTCACAAATTTTTTAAAATAAAGTTAAAAAAAAGAAAAAGAAAAAGAAAAAGAAAAAAAGATAATCCACAATTCCTTCTCACTAGCCAGAACTCTGAAATGTTGGGGGATCTTAATTTTATTATTTAGCTTCTTGGAGTTTCTTGTCTTGTGTTTTGTTTTATTTTGTTGTTGTGAGAATGTTGCCTCTCACAGCCCAGTCTGGCCCTGAGCTGTCCAGAGAGTGCTAAGAGCACTGACATGCACCACCCTAACAGCTTGGTGTTAGACTTTAATGTTCTTCAAAAATTCCTTCTACAAATCCCAAACATTACCAGATAGTGTACCTGGACAAATCTAAGGCCCAAAGCAAAAACACAGTGGGACTTTAGGAAGTACACAAACATGAACCACAGATTTTTCAGGACAAATGATAAATGTCAACTTTGGGTTCTAAGTTCTTTCTGGGAACTTTTCAAACTTCTTTCACTGATAATAATTTTTGTTTCCTTTAAACCAAGAGAAGTGGCACCTAGTGTGAAGAAACACTTCCTTGTTCCACAGAGATGGGTGCACATTCAAATCACAAGATGAAAATAAACTGGAGAAAACAAACTCTATAAAGGCCATACAGGATTTCAAGGCTGTGTTATGCGATAAGAAACCACAGGCGCCTTTTCTGAGGGCAGGGCCTATCTATGCCCAGCCAACCGAGAAGAGTAGCTTTCAGCTTTGATTCCTGTCTTTACCTAGAAAAATTATGCAGTATGGACAGAAACCTGTACAACATTACAAGAGATTTTCTAGAATGTACCTAAAAAAAACATCTGTGAGTTTTCTTCAGGGAATTCTAATTTACAATGTTTCTCCTCTTGATAGCTCCCAACTAAGAATTTCAAACCCATTTGAAACCTCTTCAAATCAGATCTGAAAATGTTCCAAACAATTGTACACTCCCCAGTCAATCCCATTTAAGCATCCCCAGCAGTTGCCAATCAATTGTTGTAAACAAACTGTGTCACTTTTCGGAATAACAAGGGGATTGCTGAGGTTTGAAGGAGGCTGGAAATGATACTCTTCTCTCTGTCAGATATCAGCCAGTTCAAAACAAAAATGTTAGCTAGGAAAGATAAAAATATATCATACAAATTAACTGGGTTGGAAGAGACGGTTCGAAAACTAAGATCATCCTAAAAACCCCTTGTCCAGAATCACACACCTTCCAATCATTAGCAGCCCTGACAGTGGCAGCCTTCCTTCACACAACCAAGAACAAACAAAACTCAGAAGGGAAAGAAAAAGTCTCATAAATGACAGGGCAACAGACTGTCAAGCATCCTACTCCTAATCCTCAAGTCCCCAGGAGGGTTAGTCCATGAAATTTCTATCAAAATCCCATTAACATCTTGCTGAGATACAGCAAAGTAATCCTAAAGTTTGCATGGAAGCACACAAAATTCCCAAATAGAAGGATCTTGAATAAAAGGATGTAATCTGGTCATCATATTGTCTCACTCTGAGATATGCTGCAGTACAGTAATAAAGTAGATAGGGCTGGCATAGAAACAATCATAGACTGTGGCAGCATTACAAATGGTCAAGAAATAAATATTTCCATTCACAGCCAACTGATGCTCAGCAAAGATAATTAAAAACACCGAGTAAAAGATTTGTCTTCAAAAATGGCATTATGATATTTGGTATTTACATGATAAAGAATGAAACTGGGCCCTTATTTTACATCATGCCCAAAGTCCATCCAAGAGAGATAAAACTTAAATCTAATGTCTGAAATTTTAAACATACTGAAAGACAAGAAATCCCTGTGAGAGTTAGTTGCACTGGGCTCTCTGGAGCAGCTCCAAGAAGAGAGTATGACAAGTGACTGTCTTAGTTAATATTTCAATTGCTGTGATAAAACATCATGACCAGAATCAGCTTGGAGAAGAAAGGCTTTATTTCATTTTTTGCAACTCTCAAGTTACACCCCATCACTGAGGGAAGCCAGGAGAGGAACACGAGGCAGAACCTGAAGGCAGTAACAGAAGCAGAGGCCTTCAAGCAGTGGTTCTCAACATGTGAGCTGTGATCCCCCACAGAGATCACAGGCCAGATACCCTACACACCAGGTATTTACATTATGACTCACAGCAGTAGCAAAATTACAGTTAGGTCATCACAACTAGGACCGTATTAAAGGGTCACAGCATTAAGAAGGTTGCCTTAAAGGAATACTATGGTTTGTTGCTTCGCTTGCTCATGGCTTGCTCAGCTTTGTTATACACCTAAGACTGCCCACAATAAGCTGTGTCTTCCCACATCAACCATCAATCAAAAATATGTACCACATGTTTGACCAGAGACCAGTCTTGTGGGGTTATTTTCTCATTTGAGATTCCTTCTTCCAAAATGACTTTAGTGTGTGTCACATTGACATAAAACTAGCTAGCCAGCACAGAAGCTATCATGGAACTTGATATGTAGTTTGCTCAAAACGTAAAATATTAAATCTACCATATGACACAAAAAAACATATATTTGGGTAGTCAAAAAATAAAGCAAACATGCCCAAAAGATAGCTGTACTCATTCATTGCAGCATTGTTTTTAATAGTCCACACATGGAAACAGTCAAAGTATACACTCAGTGCTGAAATGGATACAGGAAGTGTGACGTATATAATAAAAAAATACCTTTAAAAAAGGAAAGAAAGAAATCTTGCCATTTACAACAACATTGATGATCCTACAAGGCATGCTAAGCAAAATAAGACAGGCGCAGAAACATAAGTACTTTCTACATCATTCACTTGCGGGTTATTAAAAAGTCAAATTAAGTAAATAAAAACAAAATTGCCAAGTTGACAAGTGGGGGATGAGATGTTGGTCAAAGTGTACAAATATTCCATTATATAAGATGAATAGTACATGGAGAACCAATGTACAGTATGCATTCTACATTTGAAATTTGCTAAAGGAATAGACCATATGTGTTCTCATCACTAAAAAATAATAGCTATTGCTTGAGGCAATAATTCTCCAATGTGTTTATACATCAATACACTTTAAGGTATTTTATACCTTAAAATCATATAGTTTTTGTTTGTCAGTCAATACAGAAAAAGAAACTAGAAGAAACTAGAGAAAGACAAGCAGAAATGAACAGGAAATAACTCACTTGACTGGAATTAGGGGAAGAGAGCTCCACCTGGTAGGAATCTATAATTGCTACTCTCACCTCCAAGCTGGAGCATTTGATCTCTGGCAGAAAGAGATTCTGATGGTTAATCTTGATGTTCGACTTGATGAGATCTGGAATCAGCTATGAGACCTATTTCTGTGCATCACTGTTAGGGCATTTCTAGCAAGGACTGATTGACGGATAACTGCCTTCATTAGCACTGGATAGAACCCATCAACAATAGACTAGATTTCAAGATGAGAGAGGAAATAATAGCACTGCCTTCACCTCTTCCTGTGCAAGTACACACATCACTGTAAGTGCACACATCACTGCTGCTGCCATCATCAGCTGCCATCAGATTCTAACTTTTTCAGCTAGAACTGAGTGGTAACAGTACTCCAGGAATCTCACAGGACTTCAACTCCAAACCAGGACTGCTGACACATCCATTTTCATGGGCTGGGAAGCTATACACTTCTCAGCCTATGCAGCATGCACATGGCCATTGTTGCTTTACACATCTCTCTCTCTCTCTCTCTCTCTCTCTCTCTCTCTCTCTCTCTCTCTCTCTCTCTCTCTCTCTCTCATACACACATGCACACACACACACACACACACACACACACACCACCAACCCAAAGGGATTACAGAGACTAATGCCACCATCAAGGACTTGAAAGATACACAAGTGGTGGCTCCCATATCTCTCTTTAACTCTCCTATTTGTTCTGTGGGGAATATGGATGGATTATGGAGAATGACAGTTTACTCTCTTAAGTTTAGCGAAGTAGCAATTCCAGCTGCACTACACTATCTGTGGGTTTCCTTCACTGAGTGGATTAGTACCTTTTTTGGTATTTAATCTGCAGCTATTGGTCTTTGCAATGATTTTTCTCATATATTTATATTACAGGCATCAGAAGCAATTTTCTTCTAGCTGGCAAAGCCATCAATTCACCACCTGCTGATGGGAGATGTCATTCTGTAAATATGTTTCTCTTACTGGTTAATAAATAAAATACTGTTGGCAAATAGGAAGGCAAGATAGGCAGGACTGGGAGACAAGGAGGATTCTGGGAGTTGTAGTAGGGACTTGAGAGAAGAGGTCGGACCCTCTCTCCAGTAATCCAAGACCACTTGGAAACACTTAGATTGATAGAAATGAGTTAATATTTAAGACAGAGCTAGCCAATAAGAAACACTAGTAACCAGCCAACAGCTTTATATCCAATATAGAGTCTCTGTGTGTTATGTGGGGCTGACATGGCTAGGACCAGGCTGGTGGGAAAACTGCTCATAATAACCTGCCTCTCCCACATATTATCACACTGACCTAATACATTGATAGCATTATGTGGATTAGACCAAGTGATCCATAGATAGGAACAACTTTGACCTTGTTAGTAAAGAATGTATGGACTAAATGATGTAAGAATAAAAAGCTAACCACGATTCAAGGATTTTTGTAGTCTAGGTGCTTGAGGCATGCAAAGATATTCTTTCTAAAATGAAAGATAGTTCACTCAGATCCCCTGAACGTGAGTCTGACAGTGAAACCAGGATCTATCCCTGGTGCATGAAAAGCCTTTGGGAGCACATTTCCCATGGAGGGATACTCCCTGAGCCTAAAGGCATGAGGGAGGGCCTAGTCTCTACTCCAAATGACTTGACAAATTTTGATGATCCCTCCTGGAAGTTATCACCCTCCCTAGGAGTATGGGGGTGGGATGGGAGGATGTTTGGGGGTCATAGGAGGGAGGGAGAGAGAGAGAACTGGGACCAACATGTAAAATATGAAAAAATAATATATATTAAAAATAAAAGATAGTTGTACATAGCCTGTCCAACTACTAAAAAAAGAAGCACAATACTTTGTGTGCCTATATGGATTTTTGAAGAGGCATAGACCTCACTGTGTTATTGTGGTACATATACCAAGTCACTTACGAAGTTAGTTTTTACTGGGCACATAGCAAGAGAAGGCTCAAAAATTAGATTGGGCTGATATAAAGACTGCTCTAACTCTTGAGTGATATGATCCAGAAATAACCAATGGTATATGAATTGTCAGCAACAGATGGGGATGGTGAGTGGTATCTTTGTTAGGATCACATGGATTAATCACAGCAGAGGAACTTAGGCATTTGTAGCAAGGTCTTTCCATCATATATAGATGACCACTCTCTCTTTTAGAGGTAGCTCTTGGCCTGCTACTGAGCATCAGTGAAATCTGAATGCTTGACAAGTTTCCATGTGAGCTGAGCTGCTCTCGAGATGGGCTTCATCTGACTAAGCCATCAAGTTGGACATTCATAACAGTGATCTCTTATCAGTTACTAGTAGCATATACATGACTGACCAAAGCAGGCTCCAAAAGCACAACAAATTACAAGAAGTACCCCAAATGTTATGTGTCCTACAACAGCTAAAATGCCTTCTGCTCCTAAGAATACCTATGGCCTCAGAGGTAAGTCAGTGATTGATTGATGGAGGTCTGATCTACAGATGTTTCTACAGATGCTCATGCACCACCTGGAAGTAGGCAGCTGCAGCATTACATATTTCTGGAAAACCCTCAAAGGGCAACAATGATAAAAAAATCTTTACTGCACACAGAATAGAATTTTTACATCACATATTTTACATTTTTTTCTTGGAAGAAAAAAATTGCTACCTATATGATTGTGTATTGTTTCTCAGGCTGTAATAAACTATTTGGCTGGATGATAAGGGTCCTGAAAAGTATATTTCTGAAATCTTGTAAGAAAGACATTTGGGGAAGAAATATTTGGACACATCTCTCCAAATTTAGAAAAAAATGCAAAGGTGTTCATGTCCTATGTAAATAAAAAATAAAAGATGCCCCTAATACAGGGGGAAATCAATAATAAATTAAAGGACAATCCATTCTATTGATAGGGGTTAATATCTTTTTCTGTCCATCCCTGTTATTGCCCAATGGGTTCATGAACAAAGTGAGCACCGTGGTATAGATAGAGGTTATATATGGGCTCAACATCATTGATTTCTACGCACGTCTACTAACCTAGCAGCTGATGTTGCTACAGTCAAATTAGCCAGCACCAGAAACCAATGCTGAGCCTCTGATATGCTACCATCCCCAAAGGTGATCATCCAAGGCATGGTTGCATACTGACTGCATAAACTACTTCCATCATAGAGAGGGAAGTGCTTTATCCTATTGTGGTTTAATAAGGAACAGGATAAACAGATAGGCTGATAGGTGTTTATTAAGGGAGAAATAACTTACAACCTAGACAGATGAACACCAGCAAATTCCACCAGATCCTCACCTTTCCAAGACCTGCCAGCAAGAGAGCATTCCGGGCTCCTTCCCAGACCTAGTTCCAATGGGTTCCAATGGTCACTTCTGCTCCTGGCTCCACCCCCCAATGGGCGTGGTCAGTGACACAGAAGGAGACAAAGTGAATATCCCACTACATTATCCTTTTTTGAATACACATGTATCCTGGGTATGGACTTGCCTTTCCTTCATGTAATGTTTCTGCCAACACTACCATTCATGACCTTACAGAATGCCTCAAGAGGATAATGTCGAACCAAGGAATTTTCTTGGCTCATGCTCATGGGATTCACTCATCTTACCATATTCTCCACCATCCTACAGCAGGTGGCTTTATAGAACAATGGAATTACTTTTTGATGATTCAGTTACAGCAAAAACTAAGCAGCAACAGCTCTCACAATTGAGGCAAGATTCTCCAGGAGGCTGTGTTTGCTCTGAATCAGAATCCAGTGTATTATACTATTTCTTCCTCAGCCAAGATTCTTGAGTCCAGTAATCAAGAGAGTAGAAATGGGAGTGGCACTATTCTCATCATTCCCCCTCATGACTCATTAGCAAAATTCCTGTTTCCATGACCCTATGCTCTACTGGCCTAGTGATACTAGTTCCAGGAGGAGTGTGCTTCTGCCAGGGGGCACAACCAACATTCTATCTAAGTAGAAGTTAGGACCTGCCTCTGGCCATTTGTGTCTACTTCTGTCTTTAATCATCTAGCTAAACAGAGTTTCATAGTTAGCAGGGTTGACTGATCCAAATAACCAGTGGGAATTTGGTCTACTACAAAAAGCATCTGAAATTCAGGAGACCTGTCAGATCTGTTGTCTCTATGGGTTACTACATCCCATGATTAAAGTAAATGGGAAATACAGACCAATCCTAGCAGGATGAAAAGTTGCCCAGACCCTTCATGAATGAAGGTGTGAATCACCTCTATAGGTAAAGAAACAAGAAAATAATGAGACCCACTGAACTGCTTACTAATGGAAGAAGAAATCAGAGTGGGTTGCATTAAACACCACATGATGAGTTACAGAAATTCCAATTGTAATTGTCATGTGTGTGAAGGGACCAGTATTGACTCAAGATTGTTGAGATGTCAGCAAGTTCCAGCTGCCACAGGTGTGAGGCGCTTCTGCCGTCCTGCCTTCCCCTCTATGTTGGATGCTTCTGCAACCCTGCCTTTTTCTCTATGGTGGGCTCTAGCCACTGAAAAATTATCCAAAATAATCCTTTCTCCTTAGTTGTTTTTTGTTACACATTTGTTCACAAAAGTGAGAAAAATAACTAATTTGTTTGATTCAACATATTTAATGATCACTAAATGATCACTAAATGATCTAATTATATTATCATTTAAAAACATTTTTAAATGTATACTTTCAAGACCATATTAATCACATAGTCCTAATTGGTGCAATCTGGTTGTCTTTGAGTAAAATATTTTATTAAGATTTTTTAATAGCCAAATGATCTTATTTCTAGTCAACATGTCTGAGTCATTTAAGATGATTAAAGACTAAGAAGCCATAAAATTGTTCCAGTGAATTAACTAGGTCAAGGCTGATGGTTACTGCTTTATCAACAGTTTCCTACAGATCTGTCATTTGTAAGCTCAACAATGTTCTCTCAAGGCCAAAATGATCTTTAAAAGTTAGCCAGTGCACAAGGCCCCTTTTAAGAAAGAAAGGAACTTGTGAGCCAAAGCAACATTTTCTGTTGAACAGAGATCAAGGCAGAAAGCACAGTACTAGCAGGTTTGAGAAATCCTTACAGCTTCCTAGTCTTGATCACAAGAAACATAATTATTTTCTGGATTCTTGGGAATATAGGTGTAATAAGTGGTTCATTTTTCTTTTTTTTCTGGCTGGTCCCACAGCCTTTGAGCCCCAAGTAAACACATGAATGCTATATTAATTATAAAAATGTTGGCCGGTGGCTTGGGCTTCTTGTTAGCTAGCTCTCTCTTAATTATTAACCCATTACTACTAATCTTTATTGCCACATGGTCTTATCTTACCAGAGAAGGATAAGAACCTCCAATTTCTTTGGCTGCTTACATGGTGAGTGCTGTGGCAGGGGCTCTCTTCCTGCCTTTTCCAAAATTCTCCTTGTCCTAGTCCCACCTATCTTCCCGCCTCATTGGCCAGTGTTTTATTAATCAACCACAGAAGGACTTCCCCCATCATATAGGTCAAGTCCACAAAGACATGATGAACAAACAGTCTTCAAGCCATCTAACTCTTGCCCACTTTTCTTTCCAAATGAGTAGGTATGGTAAAAAAAAAAAAAAAAGCATGCACAGTGTTATAAGAACCACATGCTACTTGACTGAGACACAAATTCTAAGCTCCTCCATCAGATGACATTTAGCTTAGCAGGAAGGTTAGTGAAAAATAATTAATTGCATAATCACTTGCAAAAGCATGGGAGCTAGAATGCAGGAATTCTTGGCAGTATTTCAATAAAAGACAGATGAAAAATGGTTGTCCCAAGTCGGCTTCCTGTAAAGGAACACGACCAGTTAGTTCTTATGTATTTAAACAAAAGGATTGCTCTGATTTGCCCTTTTGAATTCAGTAGGGAAGCCTTTGGGAGAGGCTTTTTCAAGTAATTTTCAAAACACATCATCGTCACAAGGTAGCCTTTAATCTTAAACTTCATGCTATTTTATTTAGACAAAAGTAATCAAAACAACCACCTAGAGTGGACACATACAGATTTCATTAAGTATAGAGTCTGACAAAAATGCATCAAATAAATGAGCAAGCACACCAAGTATCTTGAAACCTATTGTTGCGTGTCCTGATTTGTGCAAATGATCCAGAAAGGGTTTGAGACTTTCAATTAGGCATACTTAAAGATTAACTCAATGTGGTGCCTCTGCTTGAGATAGAAATGCAAAGTAAATTGTCACCTTCTTTAACAAGATTCACAATTACTGTGTATCAGAAGTCAGAGTAAAATGTACGGATTCTCTGCTGGGGCTTCACTGAGGCAAAGCCATGATATTATGCAGATGAGTTCTCTAGGTTCTAGGGAAAATATACTTGCAGAATTCTTGGAGGACTGAGGTCCCTGGGTGCTTGTTGACTATCACAGCTTTCAGCCCCCACAGGCTTCTCACATCCCCTGCTGCAGAGTTCTCAATGTCTTGCACCCAGCAGCCATGTGTTCTATTTTCTCATAATAGATCCAGATTTTAAGGGTTCATGGTATTAGATTAGGATCATCCAGGCAATTTCCCTTTCTGAAAATCAAATGTGTCATGTTTTACAAACACAGGAGTAACATTCATTGTTTCCATAGCCGAGAAATAATACAGTGCCCTGAGGTGTGGAGATACTAGGAACTGACTCATATTTTTGCCTACCACAGACACCAAAAAAAGACTTCCTTGAGAAAATAAAACTAGAGATATAGCCTTCAAAACATGTGCATGGGTGTTTATTTCATGTGCATGGGTGTTTTTCCTGTACGTATGTCTGTGTATGTGTGTGGTGCCCATGGAGGCTAGAAGAAGGCAGCAGATACCCTGGGACTAGAGTTACAGGTTATTGTAAAACACCATGTAGGTGCTGAGAATCAAACTCAGGTGCTCTGGTGGAGCAGCCAATGCTCTCAACTGCTGAGCTATCTCTCCAGCTCCATAAAAAATACTTTAAAGCAATTAGTAATCAGTAAATTCTTGATGATCTATATGACTACGAGCAGTGGAGACCAGGAGAGTAAAAGGAAGAGAATAGAAAAGTTCATGTCACAGAATTGTAATGGCACTATATTTGGGTGGTATTAATGGGTCTAGATTATATTATAGTCTCCATATATGAGTATCAAGTACAGTCTTAAGTTTGGGATTGGCCATGAAATTCAGCCATCTCACCTCCTGCAAGTCTGCAGATCTCCAGCTTCGATTGCACACATGACTGAAATCCCCCTTGCTGTCCTGAATACTCACATGGTAGGTTTTTATTTGGTGTGTCCAGCCAACAACCCAGAATGATAATAAATCTGAAAAGACCCAATCATGTGATACACACACACACACACACACACACACACACACACACACACACACACACACTAACAAACAGTTTTGTCTCACTGGCTTGGCCAAAGACGTTTTAGAACTGTGCTGCAACCTGAGATTCTGTGCAGTCCTCTTCCTAACTTTACTTCAGGCATATTAGGTTCAAACTGGGTGGTCTGAAAGCTTCCTCTGTGGCCTTCCTGCTGTATTCCCTCCCCCTTGCCTATATGTTGAACAGTCAAACCCATTTTATCATGTGCTTGCCAGAGAATCTAAACCAACCCTCTTGTTTCAAATGTCACACTAGGTAAAGTAATAGTAAGAGTAGACACAAGAAAATAAAAGATTTTACAAGATAACTTGTCAACAAAAAGCAAAATTTCATTGATCATTGATGATAAGGCAAGAACTGTTAGAATTCACAACACAAATGAGTAAAATCATATATCAAAATCACTAATTTTCACATAGAATCAATGACAAATCTACACTGTTTACAAATAACACTCAAGTGAAAGAAATGAAAATCTAAAAATAAAAAAGATTAAAATATAATTTAAATAAAAGTAAATATTCTAGATAATAAAATCCAGGAATGATAAAATGTACACATTTTACCTATTTTAATAGAAAAATGTATATGTATATATATATACATATATATATATTAGCACGTGTGTATGTATGCATACATGTATTTATGTAAGTAGCATGTTTATAAGGTTTGCTTGATATCAAGTAAATTTTGAAATACAATATTTCAGGGAGGAAAGTAGAAAGGAAGAGAGAATAGAAGAGGAGGGAAAGAAATAAATTAAATATAAAAAGTGAATACAATAAATAAAATTGACTTAATAGGCAAATATAGAACTTTAAGAACAGAAAGCAGAGAACAAACACTTTCAGCACACATGAAACATTTACCAAACAAAGTCTGTTTGCCAGTTCATAAGGCACATCTCAATAAATTTCCAAGCACTGAAATCATACATATTAAGATACCCTTTGGCCAAAGTGCAATTAAAGCTAGGAACCAAAGGGCAAACCATAAAGATTCATGTGTTTAGAATGAAAGAACAGATTTCTAAACACTCAAAAATAAATAAACTAGAAATAAGAAAACATTTTCAAATAAATATGGTATGTAGAGCATAATAAAAACTGTAATATGTGAAACATTGTGACTAAAGCAGGGAACCACATACTCACATAGGTCTTGTGGTTTGTATACATTCATTAATCCAGTAAAAGAAAGAGTGTGTTTCCAAACAATAGAAAAGAACAGAAAATCAAAACCAGATAAAATATAAGAAACAGAAGAGCATGGGTAGACATTAATGAAACAGAGAATAAACAAACATTGAGCAGCCAGGGCCAAGTGGGTTTGCAAAGGCTCAGACACGGGTCAGTATCATTTCAGAGCAATTAAGAAACAACAAACAGCAGATACTTTTAACAGTCAATTTTAACAAAACTTTAAGGTATAAATAACACCAATTTTAAAAAACCATTTTGCGAGTCTGAGAAAGGAAATTCTGAGAATTCTATTTCTAAATATAAATACAAAGATTAATCCCAGAAACAAATTAAAAGACCCACACATATCCACCTGAACATGGTGTGTTTTGTGACTCCTCCACACCCCCCACTCCATGCCCAGTGCAATGGGAAAGTGACCTGCTGCAAAGGCATCAGTGAGATTGCCCCCTGTACTTAGGCTTGGGATGAAGCACAGGTCGGAGGCTGAAGGAATAAAGATAATCAATCCATGCATTAACTCGCATTAACTCCTCCAGTTCCCATCAGACAGCCCTTTCCAGTCAGGCCCCACACACTCCTCTTCTAGCCTTCCACCCAGAAGGCATGGGGTGGAAGGCCCTATTGCTCATTCTCTTACATGCCACCTTGTCCTTTCCATCCTCTGTCTCTTTAAGCATAACTCTTATTAAACTGTGTTAAAAATAACCAATTAGATTAAATCAACTGCTTTGGCCAAGATCCTATGACAAAGTGTGCTTTGTCCCATCACCCTAAAGTAAGTCAATAAGGTTCACAAACGTCGTCAGAATAAAACAAAAGTACACAGAATAGCCTTGATACATGTAGAATGTACTTTTGAAAAACATTCAGATTGATTCTAACATATGTTTTTTCTTTTTTAAGATTTATTTATTATGTATACAGTGTACTGTCTGCATGTATGCCTGCAGGCCAGAAGAGGCCACCGGATCTATCTCATCATTGTGAGCCACCATGTGGTTACTGGGAATTGAACTCGGGTCTTATGGAAAAACAACCAGTGCTCTTAACTTCTGAACCATCTCTCCTGCCCCTCTACTGAGCATTTTTTTTAGGCTGAATAGATGTTTATTCAGGGAGAAATAACTTACAGCAGAGACAGATGAACACCAACAACAGGTTCCTGGTCCCAAGGATGCCTCCAGATGTTCCTCTGTCCCAGTGCTGCAAGCAAGAGTGTGCTTTGGGGCCCCTTCCCCAGATCTAGTTTCCCCGGGTCACTGATTTTTTTGTTTTGTTTCTTTATTTCTTTTTTGATCTTTAGCCCTGGCTGTCCTGGACACTCTGTAAACCAGGTTAGCTTTGAACTCACAGAGATCCACTTTGCCTCTGCTGCTTCCCAAGTCCTCAGATTAAAAATATGCGCACCACCACCCCGCATGTATATATGTTTTCAGTAAACTAAAACGAAAGAAAGCTCCATAATCAACTCTACCAAATCATGTATAGAAAGATGTGTTCAAAGCAGCGAATCGCGAATGTTTTCTTTCCAAGGAAAAGCATTCTTGAATATTCACATCTGGCAATAAAACAAAGATGTCCAATGTCCTCATACTGCTCCTCACCTGGATATTTTATCATGGGGAGGAGTAAATGTAAAGGTGTAAAGGGATTTGAAATGAAGTGTTGAAACTCGTATCATTGACAGGTTCCACAACTCTTTATGTAGCAATCCACAAAGGTCAAGATAAATTATTAGAACTAATGGTGCTGGTAAATTATTATAATGGATGATACACTATTATAATTTATAAGACATAATAAATTACTAGTATAACTAGCAAGTAGTGATATATTATTATAATAATAAGGTTAAAAAAATTGGGGAACATAAAAAACTGCATTTTTTCAAAATATCAAAAACTGTAGAGAATATGTCAAGAGAGTCACAAAAAATCCATTATTAGTGAATAAATCTAAGAACAAAGTAAGGTTTCTATGCAGAAAACTAAACAGTTAAAGAACCTTATGGAGTTTGGAGATATTGCTCAACAGGTAGAGTACTCTCTATGCATTCATGGATGAAACGAGTTTTAATTCTTAGCACCCTCATCAGCACCAGGTAAGACAGTAAACTTCTTGGGGCAGAGGCTGACAGATCCTGGGGCTCACTTGCCAGTCTGTCTCACTGAATCAACGAGATCCAGAATAAGAGACAATATCACAGATAAACAGATAAGTAATTAGTGGTGTATAGTTTTTCATATGTCTCTAGTAGTAAAGAGAAATCAGATGAACAAGAAATTCCACTTTAAAGAAAATATCATATTGTAGGATGAGTACCTCTTTCAGGCAGGACATAAAGTTTCTGTTTTCTTACATCATAAGTCCTTACTTAGGCTCTCTTAATACATTTTGTTAGCATGGCTCCTAGGCAGAGCCATTCTGCCAAGAAAAAGATAAGAAAGCAAAGTTGTCACTTGGTCTTCAGCCAACCACCCCACCTTGGAGGTTGTCCTCCACTGTGTGGTCCAGTGTTCAAGCTCTTGTCTTGACAAAGGCTATCTATCTTTAAGTCAGGAAATACATCAAGATATCCCTGAGCTCTCCTGATTAATTTACTTTGATGGCCAACTTCTTTTGTTAATCACTCTCTTATAATTTTATAAACTTTATTATTGAAAATCTTACAAATAAATAAAAACAGCACACAGCAAAATTACCCAGATGCAGTCTATACAACTTAATAGACTTCTATATGGTTAACGTTAATGCTACTAGAAAGAGATGTGAGGCGTCACACTAAACTTTACACTTTCAGTATCAAATACTTTTTATGCTCTGATCAACCACCAACCCCCAAAAATCTATGACAGAATTAGGACTAGAAATACAATTACCACGATATCCTCACAACTTGTATCCATAACCTACATTCTGTCCTTCCTCAACCCCTAATGTTTATCTATTTTTGTTCTCAAATTGTACTGCACCCACATGAATGTTTTTACATATATACATATATTATTGGCTAGATTATACATACAGAGAAGAACATGAAGTTTATTTTTTTTCTGGGATTGTGTGTAACCTCAGTTAATATTATACACTCTAAACCCATCCATTTTCCTTCAAGTTTTTTATTTTATAATTTTTTTAGAACTGAGTAGTATTTATATGTGTGTGATGTCTAAATGCCAAATTTTTATTATCCATTCATCTGTTGATTGACAACTGGGTTAATTCCAAATCTTTGCTATAGAGAATGAAGCAGCAATAAATCCAAGTGGAAATATCTTTATGGGAAGGCATGAAGTTCTCTGGGAATATGCTTGAAAGTGAAATATCTGGGGATCATGATAGTTCTATTTTTAACTATTTTGAGAAATCCCCAAACATTCAAAATGGCTGTATTTATTTGCACCTTTACCAACAGTGAATGGGGGGTTCTTTTCTTTCCATATCCTCTCCAGCATTTGTTGTGTGACTAGTTGTCTATGATAGTACCACTACAAACTCCCTCAGATTGCATTTGCCTTTTAACTTTCATCTTTTCTCTTCCTAGGATAGACAGGAATTTCACAAATTAGTCCTATTCTTCAGCAATCTTTTCCATCTGAAACGGAATCAAAGTAATCAAAAAGAATAAAATAAAAGGCATAAATTTTGATGCTGTATGTTCTAAATATATTGTTTATCCCAAAACAAATCACTTTTTCATGAAAAAAACAACTTAGGCCCTTTCACAAATTTTATAAAAATAGAAATGTGTTAGAAAATTCAGAACACACATCCTTCCCACATATCCTGTGTCTCCTGTGCTCCAGTCACTATGCCTAATAACAAGAATGTCAAATCAAGTTTGTGTCCAAGTTTCAAATAGCACCATTACACAAAGAAAACAAAGAGAAATAAACAGGTCTCATGAATAGCACGCCCACATTATTCTGTCTCTTGCAGTTCTTTTCAATAGAAACTCTTCATTAGCTCAGTGCCAAGACAGCATCTTTTTGTTCTTTTCTGCTTTTTATAGATATGCTTTCAAATCTCTGAATTCTTGTTTTTTGTCTTATTTTAAAAATAAAAAAAATTAAAGAAATCATCATGTGGAAAAATTAACATGTTCACAAAATCAAATGCTACCTACCACAAGACAAGGAAGAAAGATTATTCTTGAAGAGATACATTCACAGCCAGGGGGTACTGTCGATTTCTAGTTCCTTCATCACTATTTGACTATTAAAGGTTTATGATAGAAGTTCTGGGAAACATCATGGAGAGACTACATAACTTTATTGCTCCTCTTGACCACAGTAAAGTAGAAATAAGAATTTCCTTTCCCCAGAATAAAAAAAAAAGTTAAGAATGTTAATCAGTGATGGAATGTACTAATTATTGAGATAGATAAAGACGGCCACAAGAAAGCCATCACACCCTGTTCTTACCCCAGCATCTACAAGAGCAATTTAAACATCATGGCGAGTAGAGGCTGCACAGTGTGGTGATGAGGAGTAGGCTCTGAGGTCAGGCAAGTGAGATGAAGTCTCATCCCCTCCATGCAGCTGTATCTCTTTGAGCAAATTACTTAACATATGTAAGGTTCATCATGTTTAATCTGTAAAATGGATTCTGTAAGAGGTGCTAATGGAATAGCAACATGCTGGTGAGCATTTAGCTTTGATTTACAGTGTGTTAACTACTGGAACAAGAATCCTGTAATATGTTATAATGATTTGAATATATCAAGCTAAAACAGGGACAATGTCTAGTACATTATTACCTTACATGACATAGACAGTTCCCACCTGTCCCAGATTTCACAGAGAAAATAAAGCTCTCATAATTTTATCACCATCAAATGTTTAAATTTTCATCATCAGCATTCGTATTTATGAAACTGAAAAGTTTCTGTAAGGCACAGGACACTGTCAATGGGACAAAATGGCTGCCTAAAGAATGGGAAAAGATCTCCACCAACCCCGCATTCAATAGAGGGCTGATTTGCCCTCTCTCCAACATCTGACTGCCAAAGATAAGACTCAAGCCCAGAACCTATGGTTAAAGAGGGCATGCAGCCTATAGAAGAACTTGCTATTACCATGCTGCTAAATGGAGATAATATTAAATGACTCCTAATGACTGATCATCATACACACAGATCAGTGCATCTCTCACTCATCTGAAAAGCTCCTAATTGAAGTAGATGATGATTATTAGCACATTACTTACAACTGGGCAAGGTGAAAAGATTATGAGCCTGAAGAATGTTCAGCCCTAAAAGGAATATATAAATACACCCTCATTTGTAAGCTCAGAGGTCTACAGAAAAGAAAGCAGAAAGAATCTAAGAGCCAGAGACAGTGGATTACCACGAGAAAACATCTTCTGGACACAGCAGAGAGACTGCACATACCAACTCAACAATAATTTCAACAGCATGCATGAAACACATGCACTCCCAAGCCAAGCCAAATCTCAGCAAGGTATGAGGAGTTCAGTACACATTCCAACCCCAAACCTTGGAGCTATTGGAATTTGTTAGTTGCTGGAGAGGTAGAAACAAATTCCTTAGTAGGTCAACATAAAAAAATAAAACCTAAATGTTAAATGTAAAGAATATATCGTTTTTTTCTTCTACACCCTTCAAAGTCAGTTGCTCCCTCCCCAAGGTTCTACTTAATTAGTAAATTAAGTTAATGCACTCCAAGTCTCTAATTAAGTCCAGAACTTTGTCCCAAACCTAGTCTTGTATCCAAAAACATATATAAAAGTCTCGCGTAGTGACATCAAATACTTCTCAAGTCTAATAATTCTTAAATGGGCCTTTAATACACCACGCCATGGCAATATTGTCTCCCAGGCGTCTCCATCAAATAATTGATATCTTCATCATGCCAGCATTACAAGCTGAAAAGTGAAAAGGTGTCTCTGATTGCTACCCATTATTTGGTTTCTAATTTCTATGCATCAGATAGTTTCATTGTTTTTCAGGCAAATAAATCCACTGAAATGGTCAAAACAATCTTCATTTGTCACTTAAATTGTACAACTGGCATATGCTCGCCAAACTGCCTTTACCAAATCAAGGTCTCAAATCATGTTATTTTTTCATAAATGTTTAGCTAAAAAAAGAATAAGAAGGAGGAGGAGGAGAAGAAAAAGAAGAAGAAGAAGAAGAAGGAGAAGAAGAAGAAGAAGAAGAAGAAGAAGAAGAAGAAGAAGAAGAAGAAGAAGAAGAAGAAGAAGAAGGAGAAGAAGAAGAAGCAAGTGACTCAAAAAAAAGTGATGGCAAGGCAGCTAAAAAGAAAAAGAAATCTAGATGACTATATGAATAAAAAGAACAACTATGGGGAAAATATATTTAAAAAACTAAAATAGGTATAGCAGTGTAACTTAAGCTAAAATACTATATTATATATTTTGAAATGTAAGGTACAGATTTTAGATATTCCCATCACAAAATACAAACCAAATATAAGGTAAAGATTACAAATCCTATTCAGCATAAATATATTTCTAAGTGCAAAGAAATAAAAACATAAATAAATAGTAATGGCTATGGCACAAATTGTAGCCTGAAGTCCACACAAATGGATGATTTGAGCATACATCCCACACATGAAACAGAATTGTGATTAATGGAAATAGAAAAAAAAGTATTTAACAATATAAAAATTTTAAATATGAATATCTAAAAATACTCCATTTCCCAGATATCTCAAGGGGGATGTTGTTTATAAAATAATAGGCACCAAAATTCTGAAAAGAGATGGATATACATGTACTGGCTGGTTTTGCATGTCATGCTGACATGAGCTAGAGTCTCAGTAAAGGAAGGCGCCTCAGTTGAGGAAAAGCCTCCATGAGATCCAGCTGCAGGCACCTTCCCAATTAGTGATCAATGGGGGTTGGGGGGCAGCCTGTGGTTGGTAGTGTCATTCCTGGGCTGATGGTCCTGGGTTCCATAAGAAGGCAGGCTGAGCAAGCCATATGAAGCACGCCAGGGAGCGACCCCCCTCCATGACTTCTGCATCAGCTCTGGCTTCCAGGATCCTGCACTGCTTGAGTTCCTGTCCTAACTTCCTTCAGTGATGAACAGCAGTATGGAAATGTGAGCCAAATAAACCATTTTCTCCCTGAACTTGCATTTTAGTCATGGTATTTTGTCACAGCATTAGAAACCTAAGATAATAGATTTCTAAATAGAAGAGGCAGCCAAAAAACAGAGTGAAAGTCAGATTGCTTCAGGCTGTTCGCAGCTCTTCCCATGTCAGTCATGAAAGCATGCTGACAACAGTTTAAAACAGTAGAGGGATTGGATTGGACAGGATGCATGTGGGAGGGAGGGATAGTAATGAAAGAGATGTCTTGACTGGGGATGGGCATTTCGAGGTTAAGGATAAACCTGGTGCCAGGAAAACGCCCAGGAATCCACAACAATGACCCCAGCTAAGACCCCTACCAATAGTGGAGAGGGTGCCTGGACTGGACTTCCCCTGTAATTAGATTGGTCCTACCCTAATTGTCATCAGAGAGACTTCATCCAGTGACCGATGAAAGCAGATGCAGAGATCCACAGCCAAGCACTGGGCTGAGCTTTGGGAATCCTGTTGAAGAGAAGGTACATTGAATGAGCCAGGGATGTCAAGCTCATCACAAGGGCACTGAAAGAAACAACTAACCCTGGTTCACAGGTGCTCAAAGACTTGACTTGACCAAATAGCTAGAGAGCTTACATGGGACTGACCTAAGCCCTCTACATATGTGTGGCAGTTGTGTAGCATGCCTAGCAGTGGGATCAGGGCCTGTCTCCAATACATGAGCTGGGTTTTGGGAACCTATTTGCCATTCTGGGTTGCCTTACATTAAGACAAAGGGAAGAGCTTAGTTCTACCTCAATTTGATATGTCATGCTGTTGACACCCTTGAGAGGCCTGCACCTTTCTGAATAGAAGCACAAGAGGAATGGATAGTAGAGGGGAGCAAGGAGGAATGGAGGAGAAGAAGGAGGGGAAACTGCAGTCGGGTTGTTAAATAAGTGAAAATTTTTAATTAATTAAAAAATATTGAAGACAATGTAGTCTTGCAATTGCTTAACCCCATGAAGCAATATATCCAGATGTAAAGAATCCCTCCAAAAGGCTGGAGGTATGGTCCTCAACTTATCCAATAAAGAGGCAATTAGAGGACACTGACCCAACCAATGACTCAATCAACCAGCAGATTCATAACTCAATGACATATTTAGAGGCCAAGAAATTATGAAGTTGAACCACAGTAGATCACTAGGGCATGCTTTTAGAGTTTGCATCCTGATCCAAACTCATCCTTCCCTTTGAGTCTCTTTCTACTTCTTGACCTGCATGAGAAGAAGCAATCTGCTTTTGCATGATCCCCTCCATGTTGTTCTGCCTCACAACAGCCCAGGAACAAGAGAGACAATGTACCTTAACTGTGAACCCAAAAAATTTTCCTCCTTCTAAATAACTTCTTTGGGTGTTTGCCATAACAACAGTAAGTCTATGTCTTAAGCATAACTACAACAGACAAACATTGAATACACACAAATTGAGTACATTGATGTTCCTTAGGAGAAAAAAAAACAGACACTTGATCATTCAATTCTTCCAAATGAAAGGCAAATCAACATGCAGAAGGAGGAAGGAGGAAGGCATAACAAGATTCACATCAGACTTCTCCTTGGCACCACTGAAAGTGAGAAAACAAAAAAAACCATCACCAAAGATTTTAGAGGGGCAGCTCTGAGTCATGCACCCCTGTGTACAGCCATGGTTATGTTTGTTTCACAGAGTCTCAAGGATTTAAGAAAAGTAGCAACCCAGTTATAACCCACAAACTTAATCTGAAATAGTCACATGACATTGCATTTAAGAAAATGAAAGAATTCCAAAAAGGAATTCTTCTAAAAAGGAAGAATCACCGTGTAAAACCCAACGTTGAACAAATAAAGCAATACAACATATCAAAAATTCTCCTGATTTAAGGGAATCAATACTGATTAATTCTAAAGGGTGTTAGTAGAAATATATGTAGAAGTTGGTTTTTAATTATGTCTAACTCCAGATAGCTCAGTACCTTTCAAAACAGCAAGGTTTTTTTTTCCTTATTTTCTGAATAACTACTGCATGTTGGATTTGCATTGAAAGATCTTCAGGATATTTTATGGTAAAGTGGGAAGAAGAATATTAAAGAATTATTTTCATAACTACTGTATGTAATAAGGAAACATAATAACATTGCTCTCCCCCAAATACAATTTTCAAGCTAGAGTGACTATCAATGATAGTTAAGTACAGAAAAGTATTCAGAAAGCCTTGACATTTTCACAAATTTTTACTATATTTTTTAATGTATCAGTTTGCATCTGATTGGGAATTTTATCTTAAAATGGACCATTTTCTACAGAAAGTTTGAGAAGTGCTGACATATAATCAATGAAAGTTAAATGAAATACATATGTTTATAATTAAAGGCATTTCAAGAAATATTTATAAGAATCTGGTAAATAGCAATGGCTCCCTCCTCCCATGCCCTGCCCTCCCGAAAGGAAGCAAAAATTTGTTAACATTCATTCCAAATGTCAAGGCTGAAATAGAAATTTCACACTGAGAAACCTGCAGAAAAATCTACACAAAGTTGCTTTTTAAGAGGCTAGGTTATTTATCAAGAGCAGGAGGAGATTCTATTTGAGATTGGAGAGGCTGGATCCTCTACAGTTTCTGAGGAGGGGAGAAACAGGAGCCAAGATTGTGGCAGCCCTCTCTCACTGGGCAGTGAAAAAAACGGAAGTAGTGACATGGGTCTCCCTGGCTCCCCACAGCTCTGAAGCAGCCGGGCCTGTGGTGGAGACACTTGCATGAATGCCCGTGTAGCCTGTAGATTATGGCCCACGGTCTTGTTTGTGACAAGGATATTCCCATGGTGGAAGCTTAGAACACAGTCTCGGTGTAGCTTTTACTTTGTCAGCACACAGCGAAGAACCAGGGCTTGGAATAGCCAGGGCATCACTGGGAAGAGCAAAATGACAGCATGCCTGTCATTGTGTTCATTAATTGTAAAAACTGTACACTTGTTTCTGAATAATAGAGCAGAGGTACCCCAGTGTTCACTGAAATCAGACAGGAAGCCAAACTTGGCAGGTAGTTGTTAGAGACCCTGCTTCCCTTAGACCAGTGGTCTTGTGTGGCCAGTACTGTGGAAAGATGAGGTTGACATTATATGTGTTGGTCATAATAATCACAAAATTAAATAATTTAATTAACACCTTCGAGCCGTAGGAAACCATCATTATTACTATCCACACTTTCCAAATGAGCAAACTCACACTGCCGACAACTTGTCTGATATTTGGCACTAATATGGCAAATGCAAGCTGAGACATGCCAAAACTACCCACAGCTTCTGGAGAATTAGTATAACAGGTGAATGTGGAAAAATGAGTTTCAGGGCTACAAAATGGATTTTAGGGTATTATGTCCTTCTGTCATTGTTTATTATATATAAGAAACACATCGAACATTAATTACTAATCTTTGCCTTCCTTCCCTTTGTGGTGCCACATAAACCTATATATTATGGAATATTCCTTTACACAGTGTAGAGATGTGTCCCTGTGATTGGTTTGATTAAAAGATGAATGGCCAATAGCAAGGCAGGACTTCTGGGAACAAAGAGGGCTGGGGAAGAAAGGCAGGGTAGCCATCCAGATGCTGAGAATGCGACATGAGCAGTATAGAGAGATGAGGTAATGAGTCACTTGACAGAATGTAGATTGAAATAAATGGGTAAATTTAAGTCATAATTGCTAGTTAGAAACAAGCCTATGGCTAAGGCCCAGCCTTCATAATTAATAAGAAGTCTCCATGTCATTATTTGGGAGCTGGCAGTACAGAGAAAGACTTGCTACACCTAGGAAGAGAAGAGAAACATTTTCTAAAAGTCATATATATTTTGCCATGACAGTCAATGTAAATGGAATTTGCAAGTGAACGGAAAAGATATCTTAAATACCAGCTGCTACATCTCTCACTTAGGAAAGCCAAGCTTACCTCACCTCCTGTCATGGAGCAGTCCCCAGAGCACAGGTCAGACGCCCTCTTCCCAGAGCTGTGTGTCTAGTTGCTGCAGATACTTCCTTCATGCTTCTGAAGTATGAAAAGTGGCCAAAACAACACAGGCTTTGTAATTGCATAGAACAGCCATATTCATGACTTCTTTCCTTCCTAAGCCCGTAACACAGAAAATCAAAACAAAACAAAAACAAAACAACAACAAAAACCCTTTTGATATTCCTCTGTTTAAGTGTATCAGTTTAAGATTGGGAGAGAATAAAGTGTGATAAAGCAGGTAAGCACTGTCAAGCAGTCAGGGAAATGCAAGGGCTCAATAGTCCATGGAGCTGGATTAGTTTTGTTTCTTTATACTGTTTTGTTACAAGGCGCCTTTGTACCAGCTCCATGAGTCCTAAGGGAAGCATTGATTGAGAAGAACTTTTAAAAGGCCATTAGTGGTGTGGAGGAAGATGTTTGGATTAATTTCTGGGACAGTTTTCCTGCATTGAGTAACCCATTGCATTAAGTAATTTACATCACATATGTGTTCCAGTAAGACAATTTAGTTTGTTTCAGGGTTAAGTTTTAGAGATTGGCAAGGCAAGATATTACCTTTGCCTCCAAGAAAAAATATTTTCATTTTCCCTTTCTCAGCAGATGTCAACTGCAAATATCTTCTTGGTTAGGGGTGGAAGCTGTACCCTCTTCCCTTTCTAAGTGCTGGGATTTTGTCTGAACCTGTGCAGGCCTTGTTCAGCCTGTTGCAGTCTCTGTGTCACTGGGTATATCAGCCACAAACCAGGGCAGGCCTCTTGCCCAAGAGTAGTTGATAGATCAGTGCCAAACAAATTCCATGTTTTATTTTGTTTGTTGTGTTTTTTCACCCAAGGTTTTTTTATAGGGTGGGGAACTTTTGATTTGGTTTGTATTTTTTGTTTATTTGTTTGTTTTGTCATACTATTTCTTGTTTGCTTGGTTTGATCTCTGTTTTGTATTTGGAGAGGGAGAGAGAACATTAGCATGAAGTTGGGTAGAGAGAGGTGAGAAGGATCTAGAAGGTGTAGATGGAGGAAAAACATGAGCAAAATGCATTGCATAATTTTTTAATAAAAAAGAAATTAAAAATATAAAAAAAAAATCTCTGAATAAGAAGGTCACTCTGATCATGAATTCCTAAAGGACACACACTCTGCTTGTCTGTGCAGCTCCAAAAGCACCTAAACTCTGTTTATTTTAATGCAGTTTTGCTAAACTGAAATGAATTTCTGCCAAAATCTCATTTCTGGCAGTTTATTTTCAAATGTCTCCTTCACTATCACAATCCTTCGGAATCTGTACTCTATGCAAACATTCCTGGAATCAATCCAGGGACAACATTCTCATTTCTCCTATGAAAATTATGCCATATTTACAGAATGCAACATCCATATTTCTCCAAATCCTTTTGTTAAACCCCTTTATACTGTAAGGTATACTGTTCTTTGCATAGACTAAATATTAAAACATGAAAAGGTAAGGTTAGAAGTAAAGGAGGAAGGAAGGGGAAAGCATTATAATAAGCAGATGCAGAGAGCAAGTTCTTGAAAGAACTGCCATAGAAGATATAATTATTCTGTACGGCCAGCCAACAGTTAGCATTAGTCCAAGGAAGCTAGATTCCTGTGTTCTGTAAGCATTTCAAACAACATGGCACTCATTTATAAAATCTTGACAGCTCCTTTAGATGAAACATGTATAATACTTTGCAGCAATCCATTATCTGGCAAGATAGGTTTTAATTTTAGTTATAATATACTTGAAATAATTTTCCTCAGTACTAAATGTACTTCCCTTCAAATACATGACCTATATTTAATGGATCACTAAAACAATGAAATGAGTTCAAAAGCTTTCTCTTTTCTGCTATGTACTTCTCTTGTCTATAGACTTCTGAATGTTTTCTGGTTTGGTTCATTGAAAGCATGAAAGCATTGTGAAAAATACATTTTGCCCTCAGGAAGAAATGTCCATCATTACCCTGCTTAGCCAAAGCAGTGAGTATGCCAAAAAATTCTGCAAATGAATTGGGGCAGAGAAGGGTGGAAGAGTCTTCACATTAAATCCTCAAAGTTGTGCAAACAGTCATACACAAGTGAAAGTTGTTTGTGTGTTTGTGGGAGCTACAACAGAACTGTGACTGTCCTGTTCTAGAGCAGGTTATCCAGTGTAGCCTCTGGCTTCCACTAACTACTTGACTAGCTATCAGTGAGCAGTGTACCCAGCCATGAGAATGCAGAGTAAAACTCAGTGCTTGATGCTATGATACATCCTATCTTTTGGTGGCAGGATGCTAATTATCTCCTTTACCTGTGAATATGTTTGCTAGCCCACAGCTACTGCTCATTATCCCAAGCCCAGCACAAGTAGTTCCATTATAAGGGCAGGTTCAGAGGAGCCTCCCAGAAGCAATAGAACAGTAACTCAAAATTCATATAGGGACGAAGGGTAAAGAGGAAGAAGGGGATGGAAGAAGGAAAAGGCGGGAGGAAAGGGGGACAAGAAGAAAGGAAGGTCATGAGGAGGTGATCAGGCAGCAGAGGACAGTAAAGCAAGGATCTTCATCATTTTAATATTCACTTTTCTTGTTCTGGGTTTACCTGGCATTTTGTTGAATGTAGTTCTTCCAGAAGCAAATGGAAAACTATACATGAAGCACTAGGATGACAGTGGGATATCATAAAAGAATATTCTGTGGGAGGGGTGTCTGGTCCTCTTATGGTCAATAAACAATTGGCAACAGAGTTTATCACAGGCTCCAATTGTCTTAGACATTTCTGACACACAGACAGGCAGCCCAACATGCCAGCGTGATTATGCAGCCTCAGGGTGCTTCACTGGGTTCCCTGCCGTGGTCTATCTAGACAGCAGTGTGCATATCCAAGATGTTGGTCTCTTTATTTCTTTCTTACCCTCTGTAAAACAGGCATTGTATTGAACTCTTACTAAAAATATCAAGAAGACATTCAAGGCTACTTCAACAATGGAAAAAATGGACCAAATTCCTATGAAGCATCAAATGGGAACATTCTAAAAATGCTTTCCTCGGCTAATGCAAAAATACTGGAAGACTGCCTAGTGTGCCTAGTGTGGCTAAGCCACATAATTGACAACAGACCGATTGCCTATTGTAAGGGTTCCAGTCCTACTTTCCCCACAGAACTGGGAGATAGGAAGGCCCATCTTTCTTCATTAGTACATTTCAAAGGAACAGCTCCCAGGCACTTAAGAATGTCATTGTGTGATTATAAAGGACTTATATCTCAAAGGGGCAATGAAAGTTTTCTGGAGTGAATTCATGGTCTTATGGCTAGGAAAATCTAGTCTACAAGTTTAGCGGATGTAAAGGAGAGTTGAGGTGCAAGTTTGGTATATACCCAGGAGGGCCCACAAACCACACTGGCAAGGAAGTCTCCTGTCCTATAGAAGCTATATTTCTGAACCAGTCCAGGGGTTTCACAAAGAATATGTCTAGTTGATGAGAATTGGAGATAGAAACTGGTCAAGCATGCCTGGAATCCCAAAGAAGCAATTCCAAGAATGTCCTAGGTAGATATCTAGATGATAGAACAGTGTCTGTTCTTCTCATATCTCTTAAATGAGCACCTCTGCCAAAAAGCTGCATGTGACCAAAACAAAGAAGAAACACCTGACACCTGGCTGAGTCAAATGGACTGACCAGTGCATGCCCCACCCATAACTAACTTATTCTACTTCTTCCCTGCTGTAAGACCTTTAAAAACCTCCTGAGTGCAGTTTGAATGGATATTACTCCCTGGGACCCTGGGACCTCTTGTTATCTAGGAGTGCTCTCTCTCTCTCTCTCTCTCTCTCTCTCTCTCTCTCTCTCTCTCTCTCTCTCTTCTCTCTTTCCTTCTTCCTCTCCCTTCCCCATCCTTTCCCTTTTTTTCCCTCTCTCTCTTCCCTCCTCTCTCTTTCCCATCTATGAATCTATCATCATCATCCTTAATAGTCTAAGAGTTTCATTGTATAAATTCTCAAGACAAAAATCCCCAAAGCCACTGACCTGGGGCAGGTTTGATAGCCCACAAGTTTTTTGGGGCTCTAATCCCATGAAAAAGTCTCCATTGACCTTAAAGGCACACAGATATTTTCCCTATCAGAATCACATTGGTTATAGCTCCCATAATATCATTACAATATCTCCAGGTAAGGCACATTTTATCAGTCACTGGTCATTCCTTATCTCAAGCAATGGTCACTAATAGCAGAACTGGAACTTCTACTATTATAGTTATAAGGGTTGTCAATGTTGGAATAAACCTTGAACAAACTTTGCCAGACACTGACCAAAGAACTTTCCATTCCCCTAAGGCTTGCTGAAATCTCCTGTCCCTGTGTTGAAACTTTAGCCCCTTCCCTCTTATTGCCATTGCCAAACTCAGTCACCTGCTATCACCTACCTCCTGATAGTAGGCAAGACAGTTTCTAAAGATAAAATATTCAGTTCACTATTTTGTGATTCTACTAAAATCTATGATTGTATAACACATGACTCTTAGTGAACATATATTTTTCTCTGTTATGATTTCTTTTATTTCTTATTTTTGTTTTTCCCAAAAGTTATAGACACACATATTTATGAACTGAATAGACAAATTCAATCTAGCTAATGCTCACATTGGCCAGGTTTTCTTCTATCCATTAAGTAAATACATGTCTCTCCTGCCATGAAGGTAGACATTTGGAGCAAAATCAATTTAATTTATTTCCAAAATAATTTGCCAAAAGGTAATGTTATAAAAGGTTATATACTAAAGCCAAGAATGGTGGCACATGCTTCTAATCCTAGCACTGTATAGTTGAGATAAAATGATTGTGATATCATAAATAAACCTTGTCTCAAAAAAATATGTGTTGGAAAGGCAATAAAAAGGACATTTTTAAAAGGAAAACAGAGAAAATAGACCCGAATATGTTGTGATGGCTACTGTTAACTGTTCATTTGGCAGGATCTAGATTCACCTAAGAGACTGGTCATTGCCCATGCTCCTGGCACATTACCTTGATTACTTTCATTGATGTGATAAGGTCTACATTAACTGTATGTTCAACCCTTCCCTAAGCAAGCCATAGAACTATGAAAAAGAGTAAACTGAGCACATAACAGTAGTGGCCCTTTGTTTCTTGATTTAATGTATGTCAAGTATGAAGCCCCTATGTTGAACTGTGAGGTGAAATAAACCCATTTTTGCTTATTTTGCTTTTGTGGGGACTATTTTATCATAGCAAAGGGAAATGAAACTAAGGCTATGACATGCATTAAACATTACTCTCACGAGGATCTTGGTCTTCCCTCCTCTCCACTCTCCACTCCTTGTGATCAAAAGAACTCAGATGAGGCATTCAGAGTGAAGTAGATATGCAAGCTAACAAAAGTGAGTCTCTGAAGGGCTAAATGAATATTGGCCTTGTAACAAGTATTCCACATCTAAGCTGAGTTTAGAATATGACCAAAAGCACCAAGAAGAAATTAAGGTATCTTTGTTATAAAATCTTGGCAAAAAAAAAAAATGGAATCTATCTCAACCACATGCAGAGTAGGCAAGTAAAGGAGACACATTTATGTAATATCATATATGTATCTCTATGATGAGCAAAACACAGCAGAGCTGCTCACTCTGCTTGAGAGACACACATGTTCTGAAGACAAATATATATATATATATATGTATATATATACACACATATATATGTATATATATAGTTGCATCCATGCTATTAAAAACACATAGCTAATACAAGGAACCACCTGGATGAATGTACAGCCTGGAGTCATTTCATGGAAACCAATTATTTCTTTTGAAAAAAGATCCTTGATCCTAACTCAGGACTTCATCAAAGAATTGGGACATCAAACTCCCAATGAGTTCTTTCCTGAGACCAGCTTCATGTATTCCAAGGTGGTGCTTTAGCTGAGAAAGTCTTGACGTTGAAAAGCCATCAGTCACACTCCATGCAGTGGGGTGAACTTCAACTGCTTATCTGTGGCACCTGTCTCTCATCTCCATGACTTCTTGCAAGCGCTGCAGAAAGAATCAACTATGAAATTCCCTCCCTGATCAGAAACCTAGTTTCTTCCCAAAGCAGACTTTTTAGATTAGGATAAACACCTGCTACAGAAAATGTGTTCTTATGGGTGTTTTGTTTGCTGCTTTTGCTTTTAATTCATGTTGTGGGATTCTTCATGGCAGTATTTACATGGCAAGTACAATTATCATCTCAGTTTACCTCTCATTGCTGCTGATAAAAACATTGTGGGAATGTGGGAGCAGATGTTTCCTATTCTGTATGGACTGAGGGCATGAGCTGGGTTCCACTGAAAAGAATTTCAAACAGTAAAATTATAAAGTAGAATTAGAGGAGTAGAGCTGACAGTCATATTTCCTTGCCCTGGTTCCTCGGGTGTTGTTAAAATATTTTGCAACCCGCAAGAATAAGAATATACATGAAGGCCTCAGTCTTATCTCTTATTGTTAATAGCAACAGTGCTCCAGAGGATGAAAAAAAAGTAATAATCCTATTCTTGTTATACAAGCTACTCAGTTGGAATGCAAAGAAATTGTTTCAAATTAAAACATAGATCACAATCACTCAGAAGGAAAGCTTATTTTGTTTGGTGGACATAAGGAAAATAAATCAAGAAATAATGTGGAAAAGCAGACTTAGATTAGTCACAGCTGATCTCCTTCTACACTGAATGTAATTTATTCAACAATGTAATTCTCAGGAACCTTTGTAATAGCTACTTTTATGAACATATAGTCCCATATTTCATTAGCTTGGTTATCTAACTTTCAAAGAATAATAACATTATTGTCTCTTGGGTAAATGAAAAGAACATACACAGAATTTAAGATACTTGCTCAAACATTTACACCTACATTTTTGTGAATGCTTGTTAATACTCTTGAGTCTTGTTTTTCTGAAAGCCCCCATCAGATGGAAATCATTCTACTTTGTCAGTGTTATGCATCAAGAACTCCCATAGAGCTCTAAACAGAGCCTAGGCTTCCTTCCCTTCCATATACCCTTTCCATGAAGACTGATTTTAATAGGAGATACATGGATTAAAGACACATTTGATAGCTTACATATTTTTTATTCCACAGATACTTGTTGAGTATCAGACATCATGCTACGCACTACATATAGAGCAACAAATGAAAGACATGTGTGTCTTCATTTGTGTGGTGCTTAGAATCTATGCGGGGGTGGGGAGGGTAGAAACCCTACCACAAATACTAGTAGGGTAGTCATAGGTAAGAGGGGAGATTTTGGTGCCTTGAGAACAAGAAACAGACCCCTGAAAAAAGTTGACATTGAAGAAGGATAATCTGAGATTCCGAGGATGATCAGGATTATTTTATTTCAGTGACTGCATTTGTATTAAGAAACAATATCAAAGAAAAAAGGGAATGTTTGTACCTGTCTATTCATTTATTGACATTCCCAGAGATAATGCAGAGTGAGGGAGCAGGGTTGGTGGCCTGTTGTCACTCAGGTTTGACTCTCTGAAGCCCTGTGAACCATCGAAATATTTATTTTTCTCTTCATCTTAATCTGAGCTCTTCACTTTGTAAAGGAGGAGAGAGAGAGAGAATGAGATAGATGGAGAGATGGGTTCGCAAGCCACCTTTTCTGACCTAGTTGCAGACCCTTAGCCTAGAACCCTCTTTCTGTGAGAGCCACCTTTCCTGGATAAGTGTGATTACTGCCCACCTGCTCTGTTTACAGCAAGTGGAGGCCATCACAAAAAAAAGAAACAACAACTGGACACTATGTAGAGATCAACAGTATATGGGGGGCCCAGCCCCAACAGAGCTCAGGGAACATGACAGAGAGGAGGTAAAAGATTGTGAGAGCCAGAATACCAAGAAGTCTGCTGTGAAAATGGTTACAAATATTGTTCCAGAACATGCTAACCTAGAAGAGAAAATTTTTGCATGTATCTGGGTTAGCTCACTCAGCATAATTTGCTTCTAGCTCCATCAATTTACCTGCCAACTTCATAATTTCATTTTTAACAATTGAATAGCATATTATAGAAATGCATTGTATTTCCATTACTCATTCATCATCATCTGCTGCATATCTAGGCTATTTCCACTTCCTAACTATTATGAATATAGCAGCGAACAACATTGAAGGGCAAGTATTCTGTACTAAGATATGATATCTGTGGTGGTTTGAATAAGAATGGCCCCCATAGGCTCATATATTTGAATACTTAGTCCGGAGTTATTAGAACTATTTTGGAAGGATTGTTATGACCTTGTTCAGGGGGCTGGCTTCAAGGTTTCAAAAGCACATGCAGTTCACTGTTAGCTCTCTCTCTCTCTCTCTCTCTCTCTCTCTCTCTCTCTCTCTCTCTCTCGTCTGTCTCTCTCTCTCTCTCTCTGTGTGTGTGTGTGTGTGTGTGTGTGTGTATCTAATGCTTGGAGATCATATGTACAACCTCAGCTACAATCCAAACACCATGTCTATCTTTCTGCAACTGCTCTCTACCATAATGGTCATGGACTCTAAGCCTCTGGGAACAGGAAACTAAATTAAATACCTTCTTTTATAAGCTGCCTTGGTGATAGTATTTTAACACAGCAACAGAAAAGTAATTAAGATAGAATGAGGTTCCAGGGATTGAGCTATTGCTGTGACAGACCTGACTATGCTGGGATTTTTGGAAGAATGTATAAAACTTTCAGACTTAGGACTGGAAAAGTGGTTGAGTGCCGTGAAACAAAACAAGTTAACAGTCTTCTGTTCTGAGTACTACTACTACTGTTGGAGTTACATTGCAAATAGAAGAGACCCTTTATAACTCACCAAAAGAAAATGTTGTCCTTGTGTTTATAAAACCTGTATGCTTACACAGGTGCATGTTTCCGACATCTCTATTGTTATGTTTCTGCTGCTGTGTAGAATCACAGTAATAATTTTGCTTTAATTAAATGTTTACTGTTGACACTTTTATTAAACTGAAACACATACATAGAAATGGATACAAACAATAAAATATTAACTATCACAAGGTAACCATGATATATAGCATGATCTTCATATATATATATGAAAATGACATAATGAAACATATTATACAATGAGCACGGGCCACTTAGCATTTAGGAAACAATACATCTCATTAGTACTAAAAAAGTATTCTTTACAAGAAGATATGTGGTTGTATCTTTAATTGTGGAAGAGTGCTTTGGCTACATTATGTTGAGAACATTGCTGTAGGGATCAACCCAGAAGCTGAGTGCAATATTTGGGAGACACAATGGGACCAATTATGAATCAGTACTAGTAGAGTATGGATGGGAGTTAGGGGCCAGTTTTAAGATTAAGATATGGGTGTCAAACAAAATCAGCAGATTTTAATGATGAAGTTCAAACCATGGGAAGCAAGGAAAACTCAGGAGATAAGGATTCACAAGACATATGAGAAGGTGACACCTGTTACTCCCCTCCCATCTCAAATATACCTACTGACAACTTCCTAGGAAACTGATTTAAATGAAATAATCAGTGTAGAAACAGAGGACAATAAGTGCTGGCAGCACAAAGAGATGGAGTCTATGCAGCTGCCTAAGGCTTAGGTGCACAGCCATCATTTAGCTACTGTTCATGTACCCACATGAGATATAACTGGATCCTCTAGTGCACAAATGACCCAGAAATTGGCAGAGAACAAAGTGTCTTGAAGTGGATAATGAGAGTCTGGCTCAGGAACCTCCTTTATCTGTCAAAAACCAACTCAAACCGGGAAATTTTACTGTGTTACCATGAGCTTTTCTGACAATCCCCAAAGAAAGTCTTCTCCCATTCTGCAGGGTCTATCCTTCCTTTAACATATGTAAATACTTTGGGAATTGGGACTCCAGGAGAAAAGAATCTCTTTGCTGCCTGAAATAGGGTCTGCTCTATGGACTTGAAGTTTCAATCAGAAGATCATCTGTTTTAGAAGAATGAAGAGTCACCTTAACCTCATACTAAGTTAAGGGAACAAAATTTGCCTTGTCTGCAATTTGGTGATCTTCCTCCAAAATATTCAGTAAACCATTTATAATGTAGGTTAGAGCTCTCTGGACAGGTGTGAGAAAAGGACAACAGATAAGAGAAAAAATTAAATTGGAGAGAAGTCACATGTATAAAAGAAAAGAGCCAAGGAGCTGAGCGTTTACATGAGCCTGATTGAGGTGGAAAGTGAGTGAATGAAAGGGGCAGACAGGGAGGAGGCAGGGTCAGAGAGAATGCTGAGAATACACTGAGCATATTGTGCTGCCTGAACCCTTCAACTTGGAGCAGATTTTATTATATTTTCATAAAGCTCTACCATTCTTTTCTTTTGATCTTAAGCAGTCTACTCAATCTTTCAACCCTGAGTATCCTTCTCATTAAAATGGAGACTATACTTCATAAAGTTGATTTCATAATTAAATGAAACAATAAATCTATAGTTATAACTTGGTGTCCTACCATATAGTAAGTATTTAACCCATGGTAAAACAATCACTATACAGAATTCTGTGTCTGTAATGTAGTTGAGGGGAGATATAACAGATGTGTAAAGGCAATGTAAGTCTCTTACTTTAAGTAAATCATGGAACTGGTTGCTGGGTAGAAAAGCCTATGAGCTCTAAAGTTGCCCAGTACAGTGGTGTGATTCAGGACAGAGGGGCATATGTGAGCAAGATGCCAATGTGCATCTTAGAAATTAGCAAACAGGAAGTGACAGTCAATAGTTGTCACATAGAGAAAGATTGTAACAAGGACCCTCTGGGTTTTTGTTGTTGCTGTTTTGTTTTAGAAAAGTAGAAAAGGAAAGTTTGGAAGTTATGATAAAAAGCCTAGATTCATGACCTTCTTTCTTTCAAAGCTGATGTGAGTGAATCCAGAAGAATGAACAGTGTTTATTTGAAAACCAATAAAGAGGAGAAAGGTCTATGGATAGCAGAAAGTTTAAGTTAAATCAATGATGGGACAAAGTGTTCTAGAAAGTAGTGGTAGAATTGTCTAGTCTAAATAAAAGCCCAAGGGTACTTCAAAAGGCTTTAGAGGAAGAAAAGCTCTGGGAATGGGAAATACTAAGAGATTCTGAGATGTAGCATTCATCAGAAGTACTCTACAGGAACCTGAAGGACCCCAATTGTGGCCTGAAGCCCTTTAGAAGGATCTTTTATTTTCAGAGATTCTGCTGGATGTCTCTGCTGAGTGGTCATAGCTGGAGAAGGGAAAGTGCATGAATCAGGAGACACAGATAGGGAAAGGGGCCATAGCTAAGAAATAAAGGTGGCAAATTTCCAAGATAAACAGCTTCTTCCTCAACCTCTTGACTGGAGACAAAAGCTTCAAGGTACCCTGCTTCAAGACTGGCCCAATCTGATCAAAACTTAAACGGGACATGTCACACATAGTTGGCATATTGACAATAACAAATCAGCCACCCTATCTGTCTTCAAACTGATAAAACCTAAAATAGAGTAGGGAGACTCTTCAGAGTCTTAAAAACCTCAGCCTGTCTATCCTGACACCAGAGTTCAAGGGAAGCACAGATGTGTGGCCAGCAGTACTTGCTAACGGATGGGCCTAGAAGACAAGAGACTGGATTTTTCAGTTTCCCAAATCCCCCACTCCTAATTACATAGGGTCTTTTTCTCTGTGTATCTATTGTATGTTTGTGTTTCCTCACCCTCCAATAAATGCCTTTCTTAGTTGCAAAGAAGAAGGAGAAGAAGAAGGGTGAGGAGGAGGAGGAGGAGGAGGAGGAGGAGGAGGAGGAGGAGGAGGAGGAGGAGGAGGAGGAGGAGAAGAAGAAGAAGAAGAAGAAGAAGAAGAAGAAGAAGAAGAAGAAGAAGAAGAAGAAGAAGAAGAAGAAGAAGAAGAAGAGAAATAAATGCACAGACTTAAATGAAATTTTGAATGGAAAAATTTTCAAATGCTAATTAGCAAAATCAACACTATGGTATGAAAATTTCAATAAAACTCTGGGAATGTTACTAAAGAAATTACTGTGCTATTCTCCCTCAGATGTACCAGAAATTACCTAAATATGTACTCCTTCGTAGACCATGCTGGCATCAAACTCACAGAGATCCAACTGCCTATGCATCTGGAGTGCTTGAACTAAAGGCATTCTACACTGCTGCCCAGCTCAATAATTGGCTTTTAGCAAACCTCTTTAGATTACCTCACTTCCTTTGGTTTTGAAAAGCCTGGCATTCAGACTGCCTTTGAGCATACCTCACACCGATTGAGAGGGCTTTGTGCTTCCCAGAGCTTCACTTCATCCCAGCCTTCTACACACTTTTCAAGGAAAACAAGAGACCTGCCTGTGTGAGACATGCGCTTGCCAAAGCCAGTTTTGAGTGTGGTTTTGCTTCAAATTCTAAGAGATTTCACACAGTAAGGCTGAAATCAATGCCAAGTGTTACATGGGAAATCAAAGGAACATCCCTAATGACAACACAAGTGAAAATAGCATCGCCATGGTAGGAAAAGCAAACAGGGGAGTTATGGAGGAACATTATAAGATATGCTTCCTATTAAATTCAGTATTTTGCCATCTTAAAGAAAAACCACACAATGGTGAGAGTCGTTTCAGTCTGTGTAGCAGAGACAAATTATGTGGAAATTGAGAAGCAATCAGACACGTTTCTGCCAGGACAAGCAACTTCAGACCAAGGGTAGTTCTTCAGCTCATTCATATGTTTGGAATAAACCACTGGCTGCAGGCTGGAAATAACTTCTTGGGGAGGATTTCCTGAGACACTGATGTTGTGCCGGGAAACTCAATAGTGCTGAACAAAGAGAACACTGTTGCAGGGTTCTCCCCCCAAACCATTGCACCTGGCCACTCTACAGGGATGCCAGAGCCCTTCCAACCACAGTGAGACATTGCAGGGATGGACTTGGGTGAGCATGGGGTGCTGTTGTGTTTATGCCTGGCTTGGGAGGGGCTGGCTATTATTAAATACCTTATTATTAGCTGACTCTGATTCTCACTAAGTTCAGAGGAATTTACAAAACTTCTTTCATTTGGGTTGCAGCATCCTTCTAAAAGCACACAGGCATGGATGTTCTAGATCAGGGTGGCCATTTCTGACAAGCAAAGCTCACACTCTTAACTACATCTCTTGTGCTAAATTCTAGATTTCACATGTGGCATCTCTTTCTCTAGCATCTGGAGAAACACACACAAAAAAGAATCTTCTTTCTCATCTCTACTTCTTGCTTCCCAAAGACCCCACTTCAAGAGGTCAATTTAGTGGATTTGCTTGCCTTCATTGTGACAAACTTGAGTCAGAACAGGAAGATTCAGGGTCCTGAAAAGGTATTAGGACTTCCAGATAGTCAGGATTGTCCTTCTCTTAACAAAACAACTTAGAAGTTCAGGCAGGAATTTAGCACTGAAGTTTAACTCAATTAACATTGAAGTAAACTGTCTTTTGAATCTATGCTTATGGCCACAGACAAAAAAATGATAATCCCACCCAGAGGCCCCTTTTTTTTCTTTCTTTCATTTTATTTATTTATTTACTTATTTAGTTAGTTAGTTAGTTAGTTTTTAATTCAGATAAACACCAAAGGTTGTATTAACAAGACCCTGTGACAAGAAAATCCATTATGTTTCTCCATTTCTCTGGCTATGTACATTTTACCTACCATGGTAAGTATAATTAATACAGAAAGGTTGAGTGATGGACAGGAAAATAAAGTTTGCTGCAGTCCCTCTGATGGAATTCACTGAGAACCCACAGAGCAGACCCTCACAGAGTGAATACTCACCTCCCTCCTGAGTTACAGAGGAGAAGCTCTTTATGCTCTAATACCACATAGTGAGATCCATATATGCTCTGCTTGCAGGAGTCTGCTATATGACACTACAGTGTAGTTATATAAAACCTCTAAATGGCAATTCTATGACCTTATCTAGGATATTTCTGATGCTCTCTGGGCTCTATTTTTTCTTGCTGAAGAACTATCAAAGAAGCTATATGCATTTTCATTTTGAAATAACAGATTTCTCAGCCACTCCCAAGACCTCTTCCTAGTTGCCTTTTTTTTTTTTTTTTTTTTTTTTTTTTTCGTGTCACTGTTTTTTAAAAGGAAGGGTGGATTTTTCTTTGTGACAGAGAGGTGGGTGCTTTAATCTAGATGTGAATATTAATGAAAGCATCCTAAGAGTGGAAAGATCTTCTAGTTTTCATTATTTTAAATGTCCCATCTCAATCTCTTGACCAATGTCATAAGTTACATGGAGTTTCAGGAACTTTCAAGCACACAGATAGGTCTTACCTGCCCAGGTGTTCTAGTTGAACTTATGATAAAGGCAATGACCAGAAGCAACCTGAGGGAAAGAATAGTTTGTTTCAGTTTGTTTCCATTTCTTGGTAAATATGTCATCTCAGAGAGAGAAATTGGTATAGGAACCTGGAGCAAAATTCAAAGACCCTATTTCTTACAGGTGCCTGCTCATTCATTCCCTCCCTCCTTCCCTCCCTTCCTCCTTCCCTTCTTCCCTCCTCTCCCTTTCTCTCCCTCCCTCTCCTCTTCAACCCTCTCAGCTAAAACCCAAGCCAAACTGCCCAGGATGGTGTCTTCACTGTGTATGAGACTCCCACATCAAATTTTAATCAAGATAATTCCTAATATATAACATATACGGTCACAAATCAACATGATTGGGTGAGTAGATCAGTTAAATTTCACTCTTCCTAAGTGATATTGGTTGTGTCAAGTTGACAATAAACAACCAGAACTCAGGTCTGTAAATTCTATATGAAAATCCACATTTCCTGGGCCAGTATTCCAGGTGATATATATAGTCTTCCTTCCTTCTTCCTACCTTCCTTCCTTCCTTCCTTCCTTCCTTCCTTTCTCTTTTCTTTTGCACATTACTGGTTAATTTGTCCTATCCAACAGCCTGTATGGAACTTATTGCTTAAGGTAGTAGCACGAACTAAAGAAACTGGTTCAATTTGTTCCAGACAAAGCAGACAATAGATTGACAAATTTCAACCTCAACCTTCAGAATAGGAGTGTGAAAGCATTTATCATATTCATGACTAGGAATTCAAACTTTGGGGCACTGGAATGTCACTCTACAACTGTAGACTGGCAAAGTTGAAAAGAGCCACTACAAGTCTGGTTGTAAAGAAGATGGCATAGCTAGGTGCTTACCAAAATGTGAACTCCTATCTTTATAAACATTCACTAAAATTAAAAACACTTCAATCATTTTACATAACATTTCAAGCCTTAAGAATCTATTCCAGGGGCTGGAGAAATGGCTCAGCAGTTACAAGCACTGGCTACTCTTCCAGGGGTCCTGAGTTCAATTCCAAATAACCACACAGTGGCTCGCAACCATCTATAGTGGGACCTGATGCCCTTTTCTGGCATAAAGACATACATGCAGATAGAGTACTTCTATACATTAAATAAGTAAATAAATTTCTAAAAAGAAAAAATAATTTATTCCAAAGAAATGAAAGATCTCATTCTGAAGACACATATGCACAAGGATATGTAAGTAAATAGTCCTTATGTAATCTTGGTTGCAGTACTAGTGCACAAAATAGTTTTATGATATTATCACATGAATCATGTACAAAATGAACCTCAGCCTCATTGTCTGTGATTGAAGTCTTATGGGACACTTATGTGTTACAGCAGGTCTCCCCGCCGGCCTCCCAGTCTCGCCGCCACGTGGGCCCACAGCCGCGCCAGCCCCAAATAACACTCAGAGACTCTGTATTTGATACAATCCCGTCGGCCAGTTACCATTACTGTTTATGGGCTAGCTCTGTCTTAATTATTAACCCATTTCTACTTACCTAAGTATTTCCACGTGGTCGTCTTATCGGGGAGCCGCGGCTGGCATCCTGCTCCTTCCCTGGGCTACATCTTGACCCCACCCTACTACTTCCTCTTTCCTTCTTCTGGGCGCCTAGCCCCGCCTATCTTGTTTCCTATTGGCCACAGAGCTTTATTAACCAGTATGAGAAACATATATACAGAATAACATCTCCCATCACTTATGCTGGTAAGAAATTCTTAGCATAGCAAGATTTTATTATTTGTCAGGGGTTTTTGGGGGATACATAGTATCTACTGTATTCTATGAATGTTACTTGGATGAGGATATTGATAAAGACATGATCCTCTGGAATTTGGGGTTTTCTCTGCTAAATTTTCTAGACCCCACACATATCTCACAGACACACAGCAGGAATGTTCTTATCATAGAACTCTGTCTCCTCCCACAGTATGAGTGCCCATACTCTCCCAATCACATTTAAAATTTTTCAAATATCAATGTCTTCATACTGGATGAATGTTCTATGTCACACACTTTATTAAAATAGTATAGAACTGAAGAAAAAAATGGGTCACTTTTCTTAACTATTCTCCAAACACAACCCTAAAAACTAACACTGCTTGCTTCTTGATAAAGGGTATCTTGAGGTCAAACCTCATCCACTTCAATCATTCAGCATAACCCAAGTTACTAGATAAACATGGGATCTTGGGATACCAATGTTACATAGTTTCTTAACTTATAAATTAATAAGAACTCATCACCTTCATTGTGCATTGTAATGCAGCACAGCAGTGCAATTATGTTGGGATTTCTTTTCCTTTTTACAACCCATGTATGAAAAAGAAGTCTTCCTTCTTCCTGTTTGAACTCATTGCTATTTCTCATCTCTAGGCCATATGTCCAAGCAAAAGATCCCAGATAATTTTGGAAGGTCTAATCTAATGCAGCAAAACCTGAGAACACTGCTTTCAAGTTCAAGTCCACTCTCAAAAAAATCCTTCACTGTTCTGAGCTTTTCTGCATTTACCTAGGCCTTTCCCAGGCAGTGTGTGTGTGTGTGTGTGTGTGTGTGTGTGTGTGTGTCCTTCTTAGATTTCTGACATTGGTTATAAGAATGAGCTTTATAAACTCACCTGGGATTTTCTCTCTCCTGTTCTTAAAAAATAAAAAAACAAAAACTTATTTAAGTTCTCAGTCCCTTGTTTTATCATTCAATGGTGCTGTTTCAACCTAACTTACAACTCCCTACATACAGCACTGACTTACTCAATGTCTATTACAATGGAATATACAAACTGTATAACTGATAAAGAAAAGAAATTCAAGGCACATACATCTGATGAGTTTTGTTGCTGTGTTTTTCCATGATGAAAGATAGAATGGCTAAATGAGCATTAGAAAAATCAAGAGGAAGGAAGTTGAGTTTATAATTTTTTTATAAAAAAAACAATTTCCATGGCAACCAACTACATATTGTGATAACAACATTTATTCATCCATAAAAGCAGAACCTCCATGGCCATCAATAGCATCAACACTATTGCACTGGGCATAACCAGGAAATAACATATGCTAAGGCTTACGTGCTAATACATGGTTCCTATTTGCTCTGTTCAATTCGATTTTTTGTTTATTTGCTTCTTCCAATTCTTAGAAGTATCAGCTTCCATTGGACAGGAGACAGGTTTCTGCTTCCACATATATAATTGAAACAGAAAGATTATGGAAGCTCTACTGGGTATGGTCTGCTGACAGAGCCTGGCTATAGTTTACTTGTGGGGTTGGTTGACATTCATTCATTTCTCTGCACAGGATCCATGGGCCATTTCTCTGTTATAATGAATTAGGCTTATTTCTTCTAATTTCAAAAACTTGGAAGATATTTGTATTACTGGACTGGATAGTAAAACATATTGGCATGAATTATCTAAAACCTAAAGTACATTTTTCAATTTAGCTGAACAGATGGCAGAGGAAGACACTCCTCTCATTCCAACTGCTGTCATATTTTGTTTTTGTTTTTCACAATTGTCAATGGGAACAAGTATAATTTTGTGTTGAATTACCATTATGCTTATTGCCCCATAAGTGATACGTTTCCCATCTTTCTATGGACCTGCCATATTCCTTATTTTAAGTAAGTTATCTATTGTTGGCAAGAAGTAATGTAGAAAACTAGAACAGACACACTGATTCTTAGGATATAAATTGTTGCCGACATTTTGGAAGGCAATTGACCACATCTTTGAAAGTTAAACATGAATGCATACTGTAAGCCAGCACTTCCAGTCTTGAAATGCATCTTATAGAAAAACCTCCTGAATGTTCCTAAGGGCATACATATATAGTTATTGAAATAAATAATTAATTAGTGAACCATTGATTGAAACACATAGCTAAGTAAGTTATTTACTTCATATACAAGCATTTTTAAAAAATGGAGAGTACACAGAAAGCAATCGGTGAATACATTGTCTCTGAAAACCATGTACTAGGATGCTGTACATAAAACTAAATCCCTCTTTTATTACCTCAAATTGTTGCTCCTCCCCAAGAGGCAACTACTATCTACTCTCTATGAGCCAAGCTAATAGTCTTTTTTATTTTCTATTTTTAACATTTACTCTCTTTAGCATGGCTTAATCTATTCAGGTTCCTATAGTGCAGCCCATAATCCAAGAAGCTTATAAACAATAAAAATATGTTTCTCTCAAGGATAGAACATAGGTTAGCAAAGATCAAGGTCCCAGCAGATTAATCTCATTAAGACCTGCTTCTTACTTCCTAGCCCATCTTCCTTCCCACTGTAACTGTGCATGTCTGGAGTCATTTTACAATGTCTGTTATTCAGAATGTCTTTATCACATAGAAGTTGACATCAGATTTGTCAACTATTTTCCTATGGCACTCTGTGCCTTATTTAATATGGTTTATGCCACAGAAGTAATAAACATAGTCATATATTTCCTATAATCACTTCCATTACTAAGGTTTTTGACTGAAGCTCATTATTACATACAGGAATTACTTTTTTGTGGGTAGTGTATAGTCAAAATATAGCCTAATTTGTTTTCTTATAAATAATTTATTCAAAACTGTTTGTTGAATATTTTGTAGTTTTTCAATTGATTTACAATGACAACTTTGCCAAACAAATGTGGTGGGGAAAATTCTAATGTCTCACTCTATCACCCTAATCCAATAAACATAGAAAGCAGTAAAATGACTGGAGTTAAAAACCTGATATATGGGTTAGACTTATTGTCAACTTTACACAACTGGGAATCAGGAGCCTTGACTGAGGAATTGCCTTCATCAAATTGGCCTCTGAGCATATCTACTGTGAATTTTACTGTGAATTGATATAGAAAGGCTCAGTCTACTGTGGGCTGTGACATTCCTGGGAAGGTGGGCTTGAGCTATGCAAGAAAGGTAGGCAGATACCCCCTGATTCCTGGGTGTAGGAAATGTTGTAGATCTACCAATTGGGGTTTGTTACCCCAAAGTTAGTCATTCTTAGCACTCAACCAGTGTGGATCTCTGCAATGGTCTTTATCCACTGAAGAAAATAGCTTTTATGATAAGAGGTCAAAGTCACACTTAATCTTTACATATAAGAGTAATATTTAGAATACTGTTTTAAATTATGCTTATTTAAGAAAATGGTAATAATAGTTTTCTCTCTAGAGTCTGTAACCTCGCAAGTCATGAGCAATAGACTATATAGCACCAAGCATGAATTCCCTGTTACTGAGAGGGCCTTAAAACCAACTGGACAGCTGTTGATTAACACCAAGATAAAAGTCCCAAGTGCACCATTTGGGATATCTTGTCAAGCTGGCTAGGACTACTGATGGATTTTCTCCCACCGCATTTTCTTGCATAGCTGTCTAATATTATGAAAGCTAGCCTTCATGGAGTAGGCCTACAAGACAATTCCAGCTTGATTTCTCTAAAGCCTGTGTTCAAAGTGTGTGGTGCTTTCAGCAATACAATTTTGCCTTCGTGTTCTAGGAGTCAATCAAGTTCAATGTCAGTAGACTATGTTGTTTTAGGAGCCCTCCTGACCAACAACTTGAAGTGAAGTTTCTCGTGTCTGGCCCTATGGCATTTGAACAAATAGTCTGTGACTCTTGGTTCTTCCTGTGTGATATAACTCCATTTAAACTATGTATATATTATATGTGTGTTTTAAGTAAAATTATAAAATAATACTTCCCTATTGCTTTTAAAACATACTTAGTACCACTTATCTCTCCTTTCTTTCTCTCCCTCTGTATTACTCTCTCTATCCTCTCTCCAGCAAATGCTCCCCCCATTTTCCCCATTCCTTTTTAAAGCATCTGTGTCTTACTATGTTCCTCTCTAGATCACTTTTTTCATCTCTATCCAGGTCCCTCTTCCTTTCCTGGTGTCTGTGGTTACTAACATCTAAAGATTTGGATCTAGGGTCCATAAACAAGAGAGAACATGTAGGATTGTTCTCGTTACCTCACTCAATACAATATTTTTCAGATCTATCTATCTGTCTATGATAATTTCATCATTTCATTCTCCATTACTTATGAATAGTATCCTATTGTATATAATACTGAATTTTCATCAGTTTAAAGACATTTTTGTTGTTTTCATTTTCTAGCTACTGTGAATAAAGCAAAAATAAATGTGGGTGAGAAAATATCTGTAGAATAGTGTATTGATTCCTTTGTATATATGTCAAGGAATGGGTCATGTGCTTTTAGGTTTTTGTTTTGTTTTGTTTTGTTTTTGCCAGTTCTCTACTCTCATTTCCAGATTTGTAATCCTATCAACAATTAATGAGACCTACTCCTTCCCTGCATTCTCACCAGTTTTTGTTGTCAGTTGTTTTCTTGATCTCTTAGCCATTCTGACAAGAAGAAGATGAAATCTCAAAGTAGTTTTAATTTACATCCCCCAATTGCTAAAGATGTTGAACACTATTTCTCAGTCACTATTGTTTCTTGTTTTGAGAATTCTCCATTTAGATCCATAGCAAATTTTAAAACTGGTGATTGTTTTTTATCCTTTGTTGTTGTTGTGTTATTTATATATTCCAGATACTATTCCTCTGCTTGCGTTGATGCTGTCCCATTTGTTAATTGTTGGCTTCAGCTCCTGAGCAAATGAAATCCTCCTCAGAAGTCCTTTCCTTATATGGTACTGCTTAAGTCTTATCCTAATAGTTTTAGCATTTCTGGTTTCATGTTGTGGTCCTAGAGTAGAATTGTCTATAAGGTGATAGATATGGGTCTAATTTCTTGTAGACACTCAGCTTGACCTGCATTTCAATATCCCAGTTGAAGAAGCTGTCTTTCCTCCATCTTTGTCAAATATCAGATGGCTGTAATTAAGGACACTCAGTTATCTATTTTATTTCATTGATCTACAATGACTGGTTTTGTTCCATGTTGTTACATTACTATAACTATAACATATCTTAAAATCTGGAATAGTAATCCAAAATTGGCTTTTTTTCCTTGCATTGGCTATCTAGTTTCTTTTGTGTTTCCACGTGAATTTTATGACTTTTTCCTATGTCTTCTAAAACTGTCATGGGGATTTTGACTGGGATTACATTGAATTTTTAAATTGCTTTGGTAACATGCTTGTTGTCATTATTAATTCCACAAATCCATGAGCACAAAGCATCTATCTATCTTCTAGTGTCTTTTTCAATCTATTCATTTAGAGGCTTAAAGTTCTCTATATAGAGAACTTCCACCATCTTAGTGAGATTTATTCCTAAATTTTTAACACTATTGTGAATGAGATTTCCATGATCTCTTTCTCAATATAAGGATCTAAAGTTGGAGGTCAACCTGGACTACAGAGCAAGACAATGTCATGAAAAATAAAATAAATAAATGCTATAATGTATGATAGTCTTTGCTGTGCCATTGAATTGTATACTTAGTCCCTATGTTGTTTATAAAAAAAAAAAGAAAAAGTGTGATGGTAGAAAATGTTAGCTTTTATTGAAAATGCATAATTTTGGAGTATTCTCAAAGATAAGAACATCAAGAAGACAGAAACAATAAAAATGAAATGCAATTAGACAGTAGAAAAATTATAAATCTATTCAAAAATAAACTCATACAGGACAAATATTGTAACATTATAAAGTGACAGAAAAATATAGTTCACTACCAGATTGTGTCTCCTGTAAATTGTTCATAATTTATACTTATAAAGAAGAAAATTATGGAAATATTTAAAGTAAAATCAAAAGGATGAGACTCAATGGGCTCTATAAGATGTAAAAGCTTGTACAATATTTTTGTATTTGAAATAATTTTCTAGGACTGCACAAATCCAAATGAGTCCATCCTTTTTAGAAGGAGAGTAAGAATGAAGGCCTCTAAGGCAGCAGCAGATGGCCAATTGCCCTTTGCCCTGTGGTAGTCTAGGGGATCATAAAGGTCTAAAGATTAAAAGAATTCATGTGATTAATTATCTATGCAACACAACAAAAGACATAAACACACCAAAACTCTAATTAACTTTAAAACATGGAAAAGCAGACTTAATTTCGATGGTAGGAGTAACCGGCACCTTCTCAATTATGGGGATGATATGCCACACGTGGATTTTGCTAGTTTGTAGTAAGAATATAAAGTACTCAGAAACTCAAATGATGTACTGAGGTCATCAATTAATCAGTTATACCAGCAGTATTTCTTGAAGGGGTGGGGGGAAGGCATTACAATTCCATTAAAACTTAAATGCTATGAAATTTGAAGGAATTATTGAGGAACAAATTTCGGAAAATGGATATTTCTTTGGAGTATTTCTTAAAGATGCCTCTCTCTCTCTCTTTCTCTCTCTCTGTGCTGTGTGTGTGTGTGTGTGTGTGTGTGTGTGTGTGTGTGTGTGTGTGGTGTACGTATGCTTTTATGAGTTTCTGTGTATCTTGTGTATGCAGGTTCATGTAGATGCCAGTGGATGTCAGATCTCCTGGAACTGGAGTTACCAGCATTTATGATCCACCTGATATGTGTGCTGAGAAACAAAACCCCGGCCATCTGAGAGAACAGTAAGTGTTACGAATTGCTAAGCCATCACTCTAGTTCGTGTCTCAAGAGAATTGCTAAATTTATCTTTTGGCATCTTAACGTCAGGGAATATGGCTTTAGTTCAGCTTGGAAAGTTTTACTGAATGCAGCACAAAACTTTCCACCTGAGCAAGCCAATATGCCAAGGAGCCACTATTCACCTCAACCCTTCTTTTCTATGGTAAACGGATAAGAAAGAACAGAATGAATATCAAAGAAAAGCTTGTTGTAGTCAGTAAATACCTTAAAGACTCTGCAGATATATTGAAATAAAGCACTGTCCAGATTCATTTCATGCATTTCCCAACATGCAATAATTAAGTACCAAAAACTCTAGGGGGCCAACAAGTCATTATGAACAGATTTGAAATCGAGGGGGAAATATTTGGTAATAGAGACACAAATTAGCTGCAGAGTAAATTACTTCCTAGTACTGGAGAAGAGATTTTTAACTAGCCTGTCACCTCCACACCCCCATGCACTGCTATGTCTTAAAAAAAAAAAGACAGGTGATTTATGCTATTCACAAGCAAAGCAGGTTATTTGTTTCAGATGGCTGCCACACTCATTCCTGCAGCATTGGACAGTTTGAGCAATGGATGGATGGATGGATGGATGGATGGATGGATGGATGGATGGATGGGTGAGTGTGTGGGTGGGTAAATAGATGAAAAATAACTAGAGCTTCACATGCATGCCTAATAAATATTCTGGGCTTTAATGCTCAACTTTATAAAATTATTTATTTAGGGAATAAATTATTCACATGATCCTACCAGCCCTGAAGAGAATGATAGTGTGTTGTGACAAACACAAAATCACTCACAATAAAGCCAGTCCTGTTTTCCTACCTCTATTCTGGCAGTGCTAGTGGATACATAGCTAAGAACATTAGAAGTAAGATTGGATGAATGCATGTTTTCTCATGAGAATCGAATTTAAACAGAGGGACCTGGGGGCCCTTGTAGACATGGCAGGACCACAACAGAGTCAGAACTTTAACACTAGCTCCATGAGAGCCTCCCTAAGGTCATAGATCATTCATTCCTGCCTCCCAGAAGCATGACTGCTTAGCTGCTTTTTAAATTCTGTGAAGTAACTCCATTTTCTGCCTGAGTTAGTCAGAGTCATTTTCCTTCCATTGGTTGCAATAAAATGAACATCACCTAATATATCTGCCCAGAGGAAAATGTCATCATGAAACAATGTGAAATATAAATGGGTGTGAGCCTATATAACAGATGGACAACTTGCAAAAAGTAAACTGCCCCCTAACTACAGATTCATAAGCTAAACTAAGAAATATGCATTAGTTTTAATCACTCTTTCTTTCAAATATAATTATACTTCTTGAAATTAAAATATAAATAATTTATATCCCCTTCTGATCTTTCCCATACATCCCTCTTGCTTTCTCTCAAATCCATGCCTTCTATTTTTTTAAATATATATTATATATAATACATAGTATATATATATATATGTATATATAATACATAGTATATATAAAGGGTTTCATATATATCATACATATATTTAAGACTATATAGTCATCATGTATAAATACAACCTGCTCACTTTATAATGTCATTTGTATGTATATGGTTTGCAAACTGACCACATGAATTATGAGGTTTATTAGATGTTGAGAGGCTAGAGAGAAGTCTCAGCTGATAAAATCACTCACTCTCTTTAAGAGTAACCAGCACCTACACTGAGTGCTCCACAAATGCCTGGAATTCCTTCCCCAAAGTATCAAGTGACCCTGCTAGCTTTCACATGTGGCATATTCTCTCTCTCTCTCTCTCTCTCTCTCTCTCTCTCTCTCTCTCTCTCTCTCTCTCTCTCTCTCTCTCTCTCTCTCATATATCTATAATATATATATATACATATATATATATATATATATATATATATAAAACCTTGTATATCTCCTTCCCTACCTGCTTCCCTCCCTTGCTGTTCTTACAGAGGACCTGTGTTCAGTTCCAAGCAGCCATTTCAGGTGGGAATCCAACACCCTCTTCTGTTCTCTACGGGAAGCAGACACATACTCAGTATACATACATATATACATACATACATACATACATGCATGCATACATACATACATGATGTAAATATGTTTCTCATACTGGTTAATGAATAAAGCACTGTTGGCCGATAGGAAAGCAGGATAGGTGGGGCTAGAGACTAGGAGGAGAGAGGAAGTAGTTAGGAGGAGTCAGCATGTAGAGACCAGAGAGAACAGACACACACACAGAGGCAAACATTCATACACATAAAACAAAAAATAAATCTTTTCAAAATCTTAATCTTTTTAGTAAATCTTTTACAAGTAAACATTTATTTTTAAAAAGAAAGATATTAACAGATCAATAGATACACATAAAGCAGATGTTTACTTTATTCTGTGGATCTAGCTCTTTGCCAAGAATTAAATTAATTCTTCAAAGTATAGTGTTTATGTCTTATAAAAATGATGTTTAGAAAAGGCTTGCTACCTGGAGTTTTGCAGTCATGTGGATAATGCCAGTGCATAAGAAATAAGCCTGAAGTTAACTGGGGAAAACACAACTAAATTGAAATGCCCCGTCAATTTTACTATATTTTTAATAGATGTTTTTCTTTGTTCAAGATAAGTTACATTGGGACTCCAAGAAGATAGTAGTGTGGCTGGCATGGACTTGTGCCAATTCACTGTACATCATACTAGCAGAAGCATATCTTACACGATGACAAACTTAAATGACAAAGTTTCAAAGATACAGCCATTATGCTATTATATTTCCCAGGACTTCCTTGGCAAAGATATTTCAATGAATACATAGAGTATATATGGAATAAGATTCCTAAGATACATTAAAAATCATATCAGCATTTTGAAATGAGAACTCATCAAAATTAATATTTAAGGAATTTATATACTTACTATAATGTTGGATCTTCTGTATATTTGTTTTTAAGTGAGCATTTTGCTATAATTGCCTTGAAGTAGAGGCTTGACACTTCTTTGTGGGTTATACTCTCTAACCCAATTAAAACTAATTTTCTTGAGTTCTAATTTCACTTCTCACATGTTCTAATTACTGATATTGCTGAAGTACACTCATTATTCATTAACAGAACTTACATTTTATTATGATAAATCTTTCAATCATATAGCTTTTAAAACCTTGATAATAGAAAAATAATTACAAAAATCTTTAATTGTTTTGTTCAATTTTCAAATTTTAATTCTTCAAAAAATGAGGAACTGGAACTTTTTCCTAATTGTTGAGTGAGATAAAGAATACCTTTTCTTCTAAAAAAGATTATATAATACTATATAATAACATTTCTGAGTTGTGTTCACAAAAAAAGCAAACTGATGTGACATAATATGCCCATTATGCCATGTACATCATTTGTTTTAGACACAGGGCACTGAGTCCTTTGCTGGAGGTTGACAACTTAGAAATCCTGGCATTCTTGCCTGTCAGAGATCCTGTCCATCACTGAAATGGCCTGTGGGGGAAGAAAGATACCACACCCAGTCATACTTGGTTTCAGAGTTCTCAGCCTGTCCAGCAACAAACCACACATGGTAGAGAGTAAAGTCCAAATGAAGAAGTTGTGCAGTTGTGAACAACTTCAGAATTCTCCACATCTATGGCAATCCTCAGGAAAGGAGATCACTTCTCAGCACAAAGGTTAGGACCACTGCACTGTGCTCAGCATTACCCAAGCTTCCTGACACTAAAAGTCCTCATTGTGTTTTTTAAAATGCTGCTTCATTGTAGTGAATGATCTGAAATCTGAAGTGTGATGAATGGAATCAGCTTAATATCTAGACAAGAAAATCAGTAATTTAGATGAAGCTTTCAGCAAAGATATAGTGATTCCTTTTTAAAGGGGGGGGGCATGTTGGGAATGAGAAGTTCAATAAACCAAATAATAAAATCAATGGAAAGTGTCACCAATTCATTAGATTTATTGAAAGAATATCATGAATTGAAGATATAATTTAGGAATTACTACATTCATAAGAAATACTGAAGAAACTACCACTAAAATACAGATTCCGAGGTCTTGGAGACATGATCTGAGGTGAAATCTATGAAACTTTGGTGTATAAGAAGGAGCCAATATGCAAACTAAAAGTACACAAAGAACTATTTGATTAAATTGTGCATAAAAATCTCCAAACATATGAAACAAGTGAGCATCCATATCTGGGAAGCACTAGCTGGAAATGGTGGCATGTACCTGAAATCCCAGCACTTGGAGGCAGTAGTGGGAGAAACAAGATTCAAGGCCATTCTAAGTGACATATTGAATTTGAAACCCTGCTGGGCTATAGAGATCCTGAATCCAAAAAAATAAAAAAAAAAATAGGAAAAGGAAGAACCTAAAATAAGTATGACCATGAAACAATCTCTTAACATGATACTACAGTTAATATGTCAAAATTACAGAATAAATACAGAAAAGAGAAGTATGAAATTACCTATAAACCAGCAGCAGAATTCACAGAAGAAAACATAAAAACAGACAGCATGGGGAATGAATTTAAAGCTGTGAATAAAATAACTATCAACCAAGATTACTATACCATCAAAGTTACCTTTAAAATAAAAGAAGAAATAAAGGCCTAACACAATAAGCACCAGCTAAAGCAATCATGACCAAGAAGACTTCATCACAAAAGATACTTAAAGGAATACTACATACAAACGAGGAAGGAGATGCACAATAACAAGACCACATGAAAGAATAGATCTCACTTGGAGACTAGAAACAAATAAGAACTAGGCAAGAATTAAACATTTAATAGTTAAACTAGCAGACCACTAAAATGCATAAAAGAAAAATGGTACATTTTTTAATAGTATCACTAAAATGCAAACTGGCTATGTGGCTTGAAAAGTGAGTCCCAACTCTGCTAAATGTAAGAAGTTAATGGCTAAGAGATATACAGCCTAAGGTTAAAGAATACAAGTGATATTTCAAGCAAATTGAAATTAAAGGCAAGCATAAGTGTCTGTGTTCATATCTGGTAAATCAGACAAAAGAGATAACAGGGGTCACTGCATGTTAATAAGGGGAACGATCTACCAAGGGGAATTAAAACTAAACACAGATGTGTCTGTGGTGGTTTAAATAGTCTAAGTCTGCCAGAGGCTCTTGGGCTTGATCACTTGCTTCTCAGTTGGTGGCACTGTTTGGGGAAGTCATGAAACTTTAAGAGGTCAATTCCTGCAGGAGAGAGTATGGTACTGAGGAAGTGATGTGAGGGTGTATAGTCTTGTCTTGCTTCCTGTTCTCTCTCTCTCTCTCTCTCTCTCTCTCTCTCTCTCTCTCTCTCTCTCTCTCTCTCTCTCTCTCTGTCTGTCTCTGCACATTCTATATGTAGATGAAATATGATCACCCTGCTTCCAGCTCCTGCTACTGTGCCTTCCTCAACATTAAGGACTCTGTCCCTCTAAAACTGAAAGCCAAAATAAGCCTTTTTCTTCCCTCATTTAATTTTTGTAAAGATATTTTATCCAAGCAACACAAAAGTAACTAATACAGCACCAAACATTGGTATACTCAGTTTTATTATATAACCACTGCTGGACACATAGACTACATTAAGGTACATTAATAACAGGAGATTTGAATACCACACTTTTATCAGTGGAGTTGCCATCTGGTCAAAGAAGAGATAAAAATAGACTAACAGACATCCCATAATATTCTGCCTACAGCTGAGTAATATACATTCTCAGCAGCCCATGTTATATGTCATAAGGAAAGTTCAACAAGTAAAAAAAAATGGAAATAACTTCTTATATCTTATTAAATAAGAACAGAATAAAACTAGAAATAACACTAAAAAAGATATACAAATGTATGGAAATTTGACAAAATACATGTGAACTCTAATAGAAAAATAAATCCTGGGTTAAGTTAAAAATATTCCTAGGTTAAAATAAAAGTGCAAACCAACTTACTGCAACCTTTTGGGTGCAGAGAAGATACTTCTAGTAGTTTTGAGTGTCTAAAGTTAAACAAAGGAGGATGCTCATGCAGATAAGAAAATGATTTTCTTCCAAAATTCAGAAAGAAAAGAACCAGACAAGTAAAAAGTCAGTAGACAGAAATAAATAAGTACTGAAGTAGAAACTAATAAAATGGAGACTATAAGAACACTACAAAAGACAAGGAAACCAAGAATTAGTTCTCTGAAGATACAAAAACAAACCTGATAAATCCTCATCCAAAGTAGAGAAAATAAAGAGAAGATCCAAAATAATAAAATTACAGACAAAAAGGGGATATTACAGAAAATCTCTCTGATATCCAGGGGTTATTATTAGAATATTTTGAAAGCTTATATTTCAATATACCAGAGAACTTAAAAGAAATACATAAAATTATACATATATATGTGACTTAAAAATAAAACAGAATAAGAAGATACAAATAACTTACACATAGCAATGATAAGCAGTGGGATTAAGGTGGTATTAAAATGGGCTTACATCAAAGAAAACCCCAGAATGCAAGAAATTCATTGATGGATTTTACTAAAGTGTTATAGAGACAAAAAATATAAATTCCCCCAAACTATTGCTCAAAATACAAAGAAACAGAACAATTCCAAGCTGACTTTACAAAGACAGCATTACCCTAATACCAAAATTGGATAAGGACAACAAAATCATTTAACAATCATTGTAAATATAAATGAAAAAATTCCTCAAAATAATAATAACAAATTGAACTTAACAGCATAGTAAAAAGATCAAAGACCATGATAATAGGCTTAGTTTCAATTTGGAGGTTTGAGAATAGTTCAGACTTGCAAACAATATACATACATACGTATACACACACACACACACACACACACACACACACACAATACAACACAAATTAAACTAGATAAAAGGCTAACTGATCATTTTAATAGATCAGGAAATATTTTAACAAATTCAATACCCCTTTGAGACCAAAACTCTAATGAAAGGACAGGAATAAATCCATCTCAATACACCACAAATGTATAAACTAGAAGAAACATCTGGATACAGCACAAACCTATAGTTGATAAACAATGATGGGGAAACTGAAGGCAGACAAAGATGAAAAGCTGACTTATGATAGGGTACTCACTCCCTACACTTTCATTCAATGCTTGACTTGAGGATTTAGCCAAAGTAAGATAAAAAATAAAAAAAGGAAACACAAAGAGGAAAAAACTAAATTAGTCTTATTTGCTAATTCTACACTTAAAACATAAGTATAATTCTATCCTTAACCCTTAGGCAGGATCAACATAACTAAAATGTCAATCTTGCCAAAAGCAATCTACAGATTCAATGCAATCCCCATCAAAATCCCAGCACAATTCTTCACTAACCTTGAAAGAACAATACACAACTTTAAATGGAAAAACAAAAGACCCAGGATAGCCAAAACAACCCTGTACAATAAAGGAAGTTCCAGAAGCATCACCATACTTGACTTCAAGCTCTATTATAGCACTATACTCCTGAACACAGCTTGGTATTGGCACAAAAATAAACAGGTAGACCAATGGAATTGAATTGAAAACCCTGATATGAAGCCACACATCTATGAATACCTGATTTTTGACAAAGGAGCTAAAATTATACAATGGAAAATGAAAACATATTCAACAAGTGGTGCTGGCACAATTGAATGTTGGCTCGTGGAAAACTACAGATAGACTCGTTTCTATCACCATACACAAAACTGAAGTCCAAATAGATCAAAGACCTCAACATAAATCCAACCTCACTGAATCTCCTAGAAAAGAAAGTGGGAGATAACCTTGAACAAATTGGTACAGGAGACAGCTTTCTGAACATAATACCAGTAGCACAGACACTGAGATCAACAATTAATAAATGGGACCTCCTGAAACTGAGATAATTCTGTAAGGCAAAGGAGACAATCAACAAGACAAACTGGCAGCCCACAGAATGGGAAAATATATTCACCAACCCCACATCTGACAGGGGGATGATTTCCAAAATATATAAAGAACTCAAGAAGCTAGTCACCAAAATACCAAAAAAAAAACCAGAATTTAAAAAGTGGGGTACTGAACTTAATAAAGAATTCTCAATAGAAGAATCTAAAATGGCTGAAAGACACTTAAGAAAGTGTTCAACTTCCTTAATCATCAGGAAGAGTGCAAATCAAAACAACGCTGAGATACCATCTTACTCTTGTCAGAATGGCTAAAATCAAAACCAACAAAGATAGCTTATGTTGGAGAGGATGTGGAGAAAGGGGAACACTCCTCCACTGCTGGTGGGAGTGCAAACTTGTACTTACACTTTGGAAATCAGTATGGAGGTTCCTCAGGAAAATGGGAATCAGTCTACCATAAGATCCAGCAATTCCATTCTTAGGCATATACCCAAAAGATGCACATTCATGCAACAAAAACATCTGTTTAACCATATTCATAACAGCATTATTTGTATAGCCAGAACTTGGAAGCAACCTAGATGCCCTTCAACTGAAGAATAAATAAAGAAAATGTGGTACATTTTCACAAAAAAAGTACTTCTCAGAGAGGGGAAGAAAGGAATCTTGAAATTCACAGGCAAATGGATGGAACTAGAAGAAACCATCCTGAGGTAACACAGTCACAAAATAATGAAGATGGTATGTACTCACTCATATATGCATTTTAGACCTAGAGCAAAGGGTTATCAGCCTACAATCCATACTGCCTGAGAAGTTAGGAAACAAGGAGAACCCTAAGAGAGACATACATGGTCCCTCACAGAAGAACCTAACTAACAATCTACACAATAATGGAGAAGCTACCTTCAATGCCCTTCCCTGGAAATGAGATTGATGACTACCTTATATGCCATCCTAGAGCCCTCATCCAGTAGCTGATGAAAGCAGAAGCAAACACCCACACAGCTAAACACTGAGCAGAACTCCTGGAATCTAATTGCAGAGAGAGAGAAGTGATGAGCAAAGGAGTCAAAACCAGGCTGGAGAAAAAGCTGACCTGAACAAGAAAGCCAAGAAAAGACATTCAAACAGATGAAGGAATTAATTCAAATAGTCCATGACCTGAAAACTGAAATAGAGACAATAAAGAATACAAACTGATGGAATGCTGGTAATAGAAAAGCTGGGTAAACAATCATGAACTACAGATGCAAGCATAACCATCAGAATACAAGAGATGGAAGAGAGAATCTTGGGCACTGAAGATAAACTAGAGGGATAGATTCATCGACCAAAGAATATCTTAAATCCAACAAATCCTTAAGACAAAATATCCAGCAAATGTTGGACACCACGAAAAGACCAAACCTAAGTATAATAGGAATAGAAGAAGGCAAAGAAGCCCAGCTTAAAAGTGCAGAAAACATATTTAACAAAATCATAGAAGAAAACTTTCTCAACCTGAAGAAGGACATGCCATGAAAGTACAAGAAGCTTACCAGACACCAAACAAACTGAACCAAAAAAAAAGGTCACTTTACCACATAATAATCAAAACACCAAACATACAGAATAAAGAATATTAAGAGTAGTGAAGGAAAAAGGCCAAGTAACATATAAAGGCAGACCTATCAGAATTACACCTGACTTCTCCATAGAAACTCAGAAAGCCAGAAGGTCCTGGCTTTTACAAACACTAAGAGACCATGGATGCCAGCCCAGACTACTATTCCCAGCAAAACTCTCAATAATTATAGATGAAGAAAACAAGAAATTCCATGAAAAACCAGATTTACACAAAACATATTCACAAATCCAGCCCTAACTGACTCATACCCCCTGAATATGGGTCTCAGCTAGAAGGACTGAGCAGTCTGGGGGACCTCAGACAGTAGAAACAGGTGCACAAAGGATCTTGTGGACACATCCCCCATGGAGGGATACCCCCTTAACCTACAGACAGGAGAGAAGTCCTAGTCCCTACTTCAAATGACTTAACAGATTTACATGACCCAACCTGGATAGCATAGCCCTACAAGTGGAATGGAGATGGGGGGATGGGAGGGGAGGGTGGCCAAGGTGCATGTCACAAGGGAAAGAGGGTAAGAGAGGGGGAGGGAAGGAGGGGAGGAAGGAGAAAGGGAGGGAGGGAGGAAGGGAGAGAGGGAGGAAGAGAAACCAAACTAAATCCCTGTATCTCTCCCTCTACCAAATTCAATTTTAAAAAGGATCAAGGACCATAACATCAGACTAGAAACTTTGAAAATACCAGAGGAAAAAAACCTTCAAAATAAAAACACTAATATGACTTTCTGAACAGGAATGCAATAATTCAGACAATAAGAGCAAGAATTAACAAATGGGATTGAAAAAAGTTAAAATGTTTCTTCACAGAAAAAAAAAACAATGACCAAAATGAAGTTACAGCTGTCAGGGTGGGTGGATGGTTTTGGCAGATGCTCACCTGACAAATGACTTATTTCTCAGAACATACAAATAACTCAAAATATTAAACAACCAAAGAATAAATTGCTCAATCAGCAAACGTACAAATAACTGAATAGACAGTGTTTAAATAAGCAAAAATAGCTAATAAATTCATGAAAGAAATTCAACAGTTTTAGCTATCAGGGAGGTGGCAATGAATTGCCATTAAGAATCCATTTCACCCCAATCATGATGGTTATCATGAAGAAAACAAACGGTGGTCATGAGGATGAGTAAGCAGAAACACTATTGGTAGGAATGCTAATTAGTTCAGTCACTAGGGAGGCCAATACAGACATTCCTCAAAACCCTAAAATTTGTCTAGATGTACTGTGTCTGGGGACATGACTGAAGAAATATGAGCATGTGTACAATTGTGACTACTACACACCAGTGTTCATTGCATCTCTATCTTCTCAGCTAGTTGATAGAATCAGCCTAAGTGCCTATATAAAAATAATGGATTAAAAAATGAAATACATACACAGTACGTATTTTCAGCCATAAAGCCAAAAGTGATTAATTTATTAGCAGGAAAGGGATAGAGCCTAAAAGCAATTACCAAAATAAGCCAAGCTCATAAAAACAAGTATCACATGCTTTCTCTCGTGTGCATAATATAGACTTTTCAAGGGGATTGAGAGGAGAATATGGTTACTCTAGGGAAGAGAAAGAGGACTTCCAGGTGGAGTGGGAAGTGAAATGCCAGAGGATAACTGGGAAATAGATATGGTTAAAATATTTCATATTGCAGTTTTTGTTCAATCAATACAGGCTAATAAAAAGTAAAGTTACCTCACTCAGGACAGTGGTTTCCATTTACCTTTGAATTTTATAATTTTTGTTTTTCTTAACAGCTGAATATTCTGCTGCATAGGTTTACCACATTTTTTATTGTCTATACATCAACTGATGGATGTCCTAGACTCAGAAAGACAGTGTATGTTTTCCGTCATATGTGGATGCTAGCTTTATCTAGCTTTTGAATTTTTAGCTATGCATATTACTTTTGGAATACCCATAGAGGTTATAAAATTAGTAAGGGTCACTGGGAGGGGTAACTTTCGGGGGATACGGAGATAATGGAGTGATATAAAAGGGAGAGAGGAATCGTGGAACAGGAATGGTTAATGAGGTGAGAGATAGCAGGCAGTGGGAGAAAATCTGGGGAAGGATCACTGATACTGAAGACCTTTTGAAAAAGTCATATGGAAACCTACCACTGTAATGCATCCTAAAATGTGTATATTTGTATACCTGTAAAGGGTTTAAATGTACCATAACAGGGTACAATATCCTATTAAACCACATGTTTAAATAAAATTCTCTTTACCAGTAATGGTTACCTCTTTTTGAGTTATTGGCCAGTGGATTCTATTGACTCCCAAATACTACAGGCTTTTGTTCAATGATGAAAAGATGTGTTATATTATTTTACATTGAATTTGTTTAACTCTGTGAACAAATTAATTTGTGTTACTTGGCTTGACCAAAACAACCTGATTGGTCTAATAAAGAGCAAAATGGCCACTAGCCAGGCAGGAGAGGGATAAGCTGGGCTACAAGGCAGAGAGAATAAATAGGAGTAAAAGAAGAGGAAAGTAAAGAAAAGGAGGAGAGGAGGATGTGAGGGGAAAGCCACTCAGCAACACAGCCAGACACAGAAATAAGAAGGAAGGAAAAGATATACAGAAATAGAAAAAGGTAGACTCCCAGAGGCAAAAGTTAGAAGGCATAATTTAAGAAGAGCTGGCTAGAAATAAGCCAAGCTAAAGCCAGGCAATCATAAGTAAAACTAAGTCTCAACGTGTTTATTGTGAAGCTAGCTGTCAGGCCCCCAAAGAGAAAAGAGTTAAAACAATCAGCAACAAATGTTAAAAGAATAATTCAGTTATACTTTGGTGGATCTGGGTGATGAAAACAAATATTTTACAACAACAAGCCTGAATAAAATGGTATATAATATTTTAAATAAAATTTTAAATGAAAAACAGTGTAGAGATGCCTCATATGTAGCCATTTATTATACCTTTCTGTTTGAAAACTGAAAGAAAAAAATGTGTTTTCTGCAAAGGTTAAATCTGGTACAATAAATTTCCTGTTGATTTACCTTATGACTGTTAGAAGACAGGAATAATTTGTCAAAATATTAAATAATATTCTCTAGAGTTAAAGCCTAGTAGTTATTTTTTCACTCAGACCCATGTTCCCATGTGCCTTTTAAGGAATAGAACCCTTAATTTCTTCAGTGACAGGGTCTTAAGTGGGCAAGCCAGGAGATAAGGAGATAAAAAAGAAGATAGAAAAGCAGAAATCCGGTGGTCTTGCATGAGCTTTGTCATATATCAAGCAAGTTTATTAAGAAGTACAGCATTTGATACACAGTTTACAGGAAAAAAATGGGACATAGTCCTCAGGAAGTGATTCTACAATGTGACAAAGTCAACAGGAAGCTAATCAAACAATGCTGGACAGAGGGAATATGAGCTATCTCAAGGACATCAGAGAACCTCAGATAGTGGCCTTGAGACTGACAACAGTAGCCCCTTAGGGTGGGCAGAGTTGGGTTCTCATGATCAAGCTGCAGATCCACTAATATCCTGGGCCTATCCCAAGTGGATCTGCAACTTTCATATCCTGGGAACCCACCTTGTATTTCTGGCTTTAGAGAAAAAGTCATATGCTTTTCATATATCAGGTCCTGGGGACAGCTTTGGATCAGTCCAGTCCTCAACATAATCAACTGAGATAAATTTCCAAGACTCCTATTCTATTGAGTATGGTTAGCTCACCATGCTTTACTCAAGGGATTATAATACATTGATTCTCACTGTTAGGATCTGTCCTTTGAAGAAGCACTTGGTGCCTCCTGTATGCTGCTGCTCACCTGATGGTAGAAAGCTTGTCACTTACCATGTAAAAGATAACCACAAGTAGGGAAAGAAGACAGAAAACAATGAATGGAGCCCAGTCCTGGATGAACTCAGCAAGGTTTTCTTGAATATGCCCCCTGTGTAAAAGTGGGAACACAAGTTTCCCATAGCGGATGCTTCTTCTGCCACAGCAGGTACTGGGCACTTTATTTAGACTTTCACACAAGAAGAATGGGGAGTTGCTCAGCCTAGAGCCAATCTTCACAAAATGAGGGGAATGTGAGCACCAACGTCTATTGCCTTTCCAGTACAGAGCAGAAAAAGCCCGTTCCAGCCTTGAGAAGCCAGGCACACAGTGTACCATAGAGTGATGAGAAGACATTTACCATAAAAGCCAAAGTAAAGTTCAGCTTTGTGGAAGTATCTTAATCTGTTCTTCCATATAATGTCTCCAAACTGGAAACCTAAAACCATCATATGACTTGCTACTCTGTATGAAGTTGTGGGTAAATGATTTCATCCTTGCTACTAAATATATGTGAGTAATTAAGCAGTGATATGCCTGAGTAAAATATAGACATCTGTATGAGGATGTTACTTCTTTTATAGTAAAACCTTTTCACTCACAGGTTATCAAAACTTCATTCTTTTAACTGTTTCGGTAGTCCCCTCTATCCTCTCCCCCTTTCTCTTCCCCTCTCTCTGTCCCTTCTCTCTTTGTCTCACTCTATCTCCTCTTCCCCCTCTCTCCCACCTCTCTGTCTGTTTGTCTCCATGTGTATGTTTGTAAATATTTTCCAATTGAAAGAATCTGTGTTTAGTACGTCTGTTAAATACCTTAAATGCCAACCAATATAAAGAGAATAAAGAAGAAAACAAGTAACTAGTCCCAGAGACCATGTACCACAAGTACCCTGCCTTTAGTGAAGGACGATACAGTGAAAGAACCTGACATGGAGCTTTGGGAGGTGTAGATGGGCTTGCTGTAACTCATTCAATATTTATTCAACAAGATAACACATGTAATGATTTTCTGATATAATGGTAATTTGAAAAACCATTACAATAATTTGCTACTAATCTAACTACAGAGAGCTTTTGTTCTCCCCATGAAATAGTGTCAATAGCTTTGAAATTGGAACTCACACTGTGATTTTAAAAAAAAAAAAGGAAAAAAGAAAAGACACATTTACAGCATTTACAGAGAGAAAACATTAAGCCAACCCAACGGCCAGGACTAACTGGAAATAAACCAGGGCTTGTGGGAAACACGGTCATTAATTTAGCTCCAACTCAGAACAGTTGCTCAACCAAGTATCTAGCACACTTTCCTCTAACTGCTAATTGTTTCTTACTCTTACTTATTGTGTCTTTTATCTGCAGGTATCCAGCTTCAACATTTGGGAGCTTAAAGTATGTTTGTGTCCTTTAACAAGAAGGCCGAATAAATCCAGATGGCTTAACAAACCTTATCCCTTTGACCAAATGGTGGCAAACAGAACAATTACTTTCTGGGCTAGTTGTGTATGCCTAGAAAGGTGCTAAGGAAGAGCACGGCACATATCTGGAAGTGTCTTTTCTGAGACAGCACCCAGGCCCTAGCAGACTTGGAGAAAACCAGGTGCCATTTCTTTATAACTTCTTGGGGAAATTGTTCTCTTTGGGCTTGTGCCTCTTCATTTTGGGAATATTTACTAAAATAGTTCTCAAAGCTGTCCCCACTAGCATGAAATGAAAGTAGTTTATTAGTGATTGTAATTGCTAGTATAGTAACCGAGAAACAGGCCCTTTCCCTAGGTTGAGCATTGTCTTCCAGGACAGCCCAGAAACAAAGAGGTCCAGGGGAAAAGCACGGCTTCTTCAGCCTGCTCACGTTCACTCCTTACTGGTGAGTGCTTCCACAATACTGCTTCGTTTGGTGGCAAAGGCCGTTACAATTCTAAACATTTGTACACAAAACACAAGGACACATAAGCTCCTAAAAGAAACACTACTGAGGTTAAAATACTGACACTCACATGGTGATAATGGGTGACTTCAATATCACAGTCTCACTAATAGTCAGGTCATCAGACAAAATCTAATTAGAAATATGCTGGGGCTAAATGATGTCATAAACCAAGTGAACCAAAAGACATTTACAGAATACTTCTCCAAAATACAAAAGAATATACCTTCTTCTCAGCAGCTCATGAAACTTTTTCCAAAATCGACCATATACTTGGACACAAAGCAATTCTCAACAGATGGAAGAAAATTGAAACACCATCCTGCATCCTACCTGACTACCACAGATTCAACTTGGATATCAACAACAATGGAAATGTACAGACTCATGAAAACTAAACAACTCACTACTGAGTGAAAAAAGTAGAACTAGGACAAAAATTAAGAAAGAAATGTAAAACTTTCTAAAAATGAAAACTCAGCACATCCAAACTTATGGGACACAATGAAGAGTTCTAAAAGGCAAGTTCATAGAACCAAGTGCCTATGTAGAAAAAAAGAAAGAAAGAAAGAACAGAAGGAAGAAAGGAAGGAAGAAAGAATTGGAAAGATCTCACACTAGTAACTGAACAGCACACTTGAAAGCTCTAGATCAAAAAGAAGAAATAGCACCCAAAAGGAGTAATCAAATTAATGACTGAAATCAATATAACAGAAACTAACAAACAAAAGGCTTGATGTAAAGAATCAATAAAACAAGGAGTTAGTTCTCTGAGAAAACTTATAAGATTGATAAACCCTTAGCCATTTAATTAAAAGGAGAGAGAATATTCATATTAACAAATCAGAAATGAAATGGAGCATAACATCAGACACTGAGGAAATCCAAATAATCATAAAGACATACTTTAAAAACATTTACTCCACCAAATTAGAAAATATAGAAGAAATTGGTAATTTTTCAGTATGTACTACCTGCCGAAGCTAAATCAAGAACATATAAGCAATTTAAACAGACCTACTAACCCCTAACGAAATAAAATCAGTCATTAAAAGTCTCCCAACCAAAAATATCCTAGGGTTCCAGGCAGTGGTAGCACATGCCTTTAATTCCAACATTCAGGAGGCAAAGGTAGATGGATCTCTACCTTTGTTCAAGGCTTATTTGGTCTACAGAGCTAGTTCCAGGCCAGGACTACACAAAGAAACCCTGTCAACACACACACACACACACACACACACACACACACACAGCCCAGGGCCAGATGAATTCAGTGCAGAATTCTACCAGTCTTTAATAATATAATATAATTAAAACTGGGCATTGGTGGAGCATGCCTTTAGTCCCAGCACTCAGGATGCAGAGGCAGGCGGATCTCTGTGAGTTTGAGCCCAGCCCAGTCTATAGAGCTAGTTCTAGAGCAGGCTCCAAAGCAATACAAAGAAATCCTGTCTTGGAAGGAAAAAAAAAAAAGATTAATAAACCCTGAATCGTTTAATTAAAAGGGGAAGAGATAATATTCATATTAACAAAATCAGAAATGAAAGGGGGCATAACAACAGACACTGAGGAAATCCAAATAACCATTAAGTCATACTTTAAAGACATATACTATACCAAATTAGAAAATATAGAAGAAATTGGTAATTTCTCAGTATGTATCACCTGCCAAAGCTAAATCAAGGTCATATAAGCAATTTAAACAGACCTACTAACCCCTAATGAAATAGAAGCAGTCATTAAAAGTCTCCCAACCAAAACAGCCCAAGGCCAGATGGTTCAGCATAGAATTCCATCAGACTTTAACAAAATAATTAAGGCCAACATTCTTCTAGTTATTTCATAAAAGAAAGAAACAGAAAGAACATTACTAAATTCTTTCTTTTCCTTTTATTAAAAATAGATTTTTATCTGACCCCTACCAGTTGCAGTATTCAGGAGAGCAGGCCCTACACCTGACTGGGGCAGTACAACAGAACCAACCCTCTTAGCACCGGTACAGGTGAGCCAGTCCCAAAACTGTGAGTATGGGAGAGCTGTCCCCATTACCCATCTATCTGTATGGTGGCAGCATGGGCGAGGGAGGGTTACCCTCTGCCCCCTACTACCCATCAGTGCCTAGAGCAGGTGGGAGAACTGGCCTGGTGGTCATTAGAGCACAAGAGCCACCCCTATTAGCACAGGTATGGGTGAGCCAGCGGAAGTTGTGAACATGGGTGAGCTGTCCCCATTTCTCATCTAGCAGACCAACCTTACAGCTGCCCAGGCCCAGACCCAGACCCATGGTCATGACTTGACCTGCCCCATTGTCCACCCACCTATGATCTGCTAGAGCAAGTAAAACAAGCTGACCTGCAGACCCAAAGCTGTAGGATCTCCACAACACAGGACAACAACAGAATATCCAGGAAGAGTCCCAGCATCAGTAGAGTAACCAGAGGCCTCGAACCAGGCCAATGACTCTTTGCAATGAACATTTGCAAGTAATGATTATGGACAAAAAGGTCTACCGTGTGACTCACTGTATCAGACTGCAACTTCCATGACAGGATTTTTAATTTTTTCTCTTTTAACTTGTTTCATGTTTTCTCTTAAATTTTGTTTCAGTTGTGAGGAGGGGAGGAATACAGGGGTGGACGATGGGTGGGAAGGGACAGAGAAATGAAGGGTAAATTAATATACATGATGTAAAAGACATATAAAATGATTTTTTTAAAAAAAGAAAATAGTGGGTTTTTTTTTTACATAATATATCTTGATTGCAGTTTCCCCTTCCTCTACTCTTCCTGATTTCTCCCGTCTCTCCTCCCACCTAGATCCACTCCTTTTCTGCCTCTCAATAGATAACAAACAGGCTTCTACAGCATAATAATAAAATACAATATAATATAATGCAGTAGAGGATTAATAATATGATGAAACAAAACCTAACACATTGGAATTACACAAAACAAACAGACAGAAGAAAAGCAGCCCAAGAGAAGACAAAAGAAACAAAGACCCATTCTTTCCCACACTCGGGAATTCCATAAAAACACCAAACTGGGAGCCATAATATACATGCAAAGGACACAGTGTAGACCCATGCAGGCCCTATGTATGTAGTGTCAGTGTCTGTGTGTTCATATAAGCTTTGATCATGTCTATTTAAAGGGCTTGTATTCCATCCTCTCTGGCTTTTATTCTGCCTCCTCTTCAAACAGAGTTCCCTTAACACTAAGGGGAGAGTTTGATGGAGACACCCCCTTTAGGGATGACTGTTGCAAAAACTGTCACCCTCTCCATAATGTCTGGTTGTGGGTCTATGTATGTGTTCCCATCCACTGCAAGAGGAAGTTTCTCTGATGATGCTTGAGCAAGGCACTGACTGGTCCCTAGGTTGGTTTTGGTTTTTGGTTTTTTTCACCAGTTTTGTTTGGAGTTACCCTAGATCTCTGGACTAGATAGTCTCTGGTTCATAGCTATGTTAGTCAGGGTTCCATCTTGTGGGTGGGCCTTAAGTCAAGTCAGACATTGGTTAATTAATCCCACAAGCTTCTGTGCCATCATTGCACTGGCATACCTTGAAGGCAAGACACCATTATAGACCAAAGTGGTTGTGACTGACTTGATGTTTATATTTCTCCACTGGTAGTGTGCAGATGTCTTTCCCGTACCAAAGATGGTAGTACACAGGGATGAAGGCTCTATGTAGGCACAAGCTCAACTTCTACACATTCAATGAGTTGTGTAGATGCTGTTTTTAGTGATACGGTCTTGACAACATCCTGAGTTGTTTGGAGCTTCTCTTTAGCTAACAGCTCAATTAGATGCAACCCAATCCCTGTACTAAATGTCCTTTTGGGTCTCTGTCTCCCTCATTATTTGGTGATTTCATTTAGATCACCTCCATATATGTGTATGGTTTAAGAAGCTTCTACTGTGTTGTTTCCATAAGACTTCTCAAACAGCCCTTAATTTTAGCTGAGTCATCACAGATTTCCTCCCTCATCTCCTTATCCCCTCCCACTCCCAACCTATCCTCCCATTCCAGTTCCCCCATCCACCCATAACTATCTATTGTTTCCCCCTTTTTAATGAGATCTGTCTGCACCCCCTCCCACTCCACCCGTACTTTATACCTCTGTGGTTCTATGGACTGTAGCTTGGTTATCACACACCAGCAAATGCATACCATATTTGTCTCTAAGATCTAAAATACCTCACTCAGAATGATATTTTTCACAGTTCTATTCATTTAGCTGTGAAATTCATGGTTTTACTTATTTTAATGGCTAAGAAATACCCCGTTGTGCAATTATACTGTATTTTCTTTATCCATTTTTCTCTTGAAGGGCATCTAGGTCGTTTCCAATTCCTGGCCATTAGAAATAAAGGAGAAATTAACACCACTAAGAAAACGTCCCTGGATAGGATGAAACATCCTTTGGGTGCATGCCCAAGAGTGGTGATAGCTAAATCTTGAAGTAGATTGATTCACATCTTTCTAAAGAACCACTACACTGATTTCCATAGTGGCTATATAAATTTGCATTCCCATCAACAATGGATGAGTGTTCTCCTTACTCTATATCCTCACCAGCATGAGTGGACATTTGTTTTATTGATCTTAGCTAATCTGACAGGTTTAAGATGAAATCTCAATGTAGTGTTGATTTGCTTTTGCCTGACAACTAAGGTTGTTGAACATTGTGTTTCTCAAACATTTGGCTTTCCTCTTTCAAGAAATCCCATTTTCGATATGAACCCCATTTGTTTAGCTTGGTTAATTGTATTCTTGGTATCTAGTAGTTTGTTTTGTTTTGAGAATATATAAATATGTGTGTACATATATATATATATATTCTCTGATATATATATATATATATATATATTTCAAATAGATAGCTAGATAGATATCAGACAGAGAAGCAGCCTACAGAATGTGAAAATGTTTTTTTACCAACTCATCATCAAATATGTTTGATTTATGATGTCCTTTGCCTTACAGAAGCCTTTTGGTTTCATGAGGTCCCATTTATTAATTGTTGATTTTAGTACCTATGGTTAACATGTTCTGTTAAGAAATTCTTATCTTGTACCAGTGTGTTCAAGCCTATTCTCCACTTTCCATTCTATGAGGTTCAGTTTACCTGGTTTTATGTGGAAGTCTTTGATCCATTTGGACTTGAGTTTTGTTCTGGGTGATAAGTATAGATTCATTTTAATTCTTCTACCTGCAGCTGTCCAGTTTGGCCAGCACCATTTGTTGAAGATGCTGTCTTTTTGTTCCAGTGTATAATTCTGTCTTTGTTACCAAAGTTCAGGTGCCCATTGGTGTGTGGAGTTATTTCTGGGTCTTCTATTTGATTCCATTGATCAAACACATCAGTTTTGGTGCCAATAACATGATGCTTCTACTACTATAGCTCTTTAGTACAACTTGAAATCTGGATCAATGATACTTCCAGTAGTTCCTTTATCATTCAGGATTGTTTTATCTATCCTGAAGATAACAGAGAGTGGGAAGATCCCCTATGCTTGTGTAGGGTTGATATAGTGAAAAGAAGACAAAATTGAATGCATTAAAGTATTGTCTAACTTTTGCAGAAAGCATGTATTTTTAAGCGTACATTGTGTTCCATATAATGACTCATACAATGAGTGAGTAAAGAAGCACTGGGATCCAGCTTGAGCCATACTAACCAATTTTTGGGAGACAGGCCAATCCAAGGCTTCCCTGAGGCCTCAAAACATGATGAGGAAATGCAATTCCTTGTCTAAATCCAGAAACATGCTTGGCAAAGCCAAGGACCAGGGCCTTGAGAGAGCTGCAGTTTCAGATCCTGGGTATTCAGCTTTCTCACCTTGGACAGCTGTGGTTATCAGTTTCAAGGCCACTGAGCACAGGTTCTATGGCCCACTTGAGATACTGTGCTGCATTTGGACAGTATTGCTTGATTAGCTTCCAGTTGACTTCATTCCATTGTATTATAGCTTTCTGCTGACTCTGTCCCATTTTTGTCTTGCAAAGTGCGTATAAGACACTGTTATTTCTTAAGAAGCTTGTGCAAGACCTCCTGTTTCCAAATGTTCTTGCCTTCCTGTTGTAAATCCGTTTGTACCTGAGAAACCTGATACTGAAGGACAACTTAGGGTCTGTCAACCAATGCCAAAGGAAGCTTCCCAAAGCACATCCCTTCTGTAGTGTTTTCAAAAGCATACAGCACTTCAGACAGCACTTAACTTCAGTGGCTTTGTAATCATTTCCCATATGCAGCTTCCCTGGAATTCCTGCTTTTCCATGTAGGATGACACTCATGGCTACAATTACAGCAAAGTCACATGCCTGATTTGTAAGAGGGAAATATGGCAGCCAGTCCGGAGGCTTCTATGTACAGTCTTCTTTAAATGTCCTATGGGTCCTCACAAAGTTAATCCTTCTCCTTTAAATTACAGTGTGGAGTGTCTCTGCTTGGTAAGGCCTGCATAAGACTCAGGTCCCAATGTTTATAAAGACAAATCACATAGCCATCAATGTCTAACCACAACCAAAAATCTAGACTCTCAATTGAAAGCAGGTGTTCTGCATAAATTACAGCATCTAGGTAGAGGGACACAGCAGCCTTGTCAGCAGTGTGAGCATTCCAAGGCCAAGTTCCCAGATGGCAGCTCTGCCACTTTCTGGTTGTGTGTCTTGACCCCTTTTTAATTCTATTTTTTCACTCACTGATAAGGTGATGTAAGGAACAGAGGACACATTCCTCTCAAAGTATTTAGCACAACGTCTGGCAGGTAACATCCTGTGCAAGCTATAATTGTTATAAAGTTGGACAGAATTATATAAGAATGTATTGTAATAGATCAAAGTTGTATGAGATTTCCCTGTGAAAAAATATGCAAGCTCCTTGCTAATAAACATCAGTGTTCAATGGATTTATGTATCTGTGTCTGTAGTCTTGCTGCTGCTTTTGTCAGAGAGCACGTTTGTTTAATAATGACCCTAAAACTGTATCCACACTTGCTGAAAAACAGGAAAGTGTTAGGAAAGAACAAAAGAAGCTACTCATTTAATGATCCTCAAACTTCCAAGAGATTCCATTTGAATTGCAATGTGAACATTTGCTGTCCGCAGCACTGAGAAAGGAGACGCTGCAGAATGTAATGAGCTGGGCAGGGTGGCAAGGTCACTCCACACATCTGTCCTCATCATGTGATAAATGAGAAACATACCTTCTATTTATCACTTTATAGTGCCAGATACTGGGCTTTATGCCTTCATTTCATTTAACCTTCATAACAACCATGTGGATTACGTTTTCATTATCCTGATTGCATAGATGAAAAAAGTAAAATATAGGCAACATGTCAGAAGTCCAGTAGGTAAAGTCTAGAAAGTCAAACTCAAACTGACAACTCAGAGTCAGGGCTCTCTGCCGTTTCTCAGTCTAGCTTCTCAAAGTCTTAAAGAGCTTTGTGTACTCCAAAGTCTACTGGTGTAGATTCTTTCACCCTAACTGAAGCTAGGCATTCACACTTAAAATAGAGGAAAGTAGATTCACATTAACTAAGGATTTAGGAGTCAGGCAAAGGTCTCTAATTAGGATTCTTCTTTTAATAGGCTTCTCTGAAAGATGAGTTATTTTTAATGCCCTTGCTGTGGCTGGTTTCATGTATGGCTTTTATGAGAGGGGAGAGTAAAAATTTTCAATAAGAAAAGGGAATAAACTATGTATTTGCAAAACCAGACAAATAGTTTTAACCAGACTTCCTTTCTCCAGAGAAACAAATTCTTTGCATTTGTTGTCTCCAGCCTTGCCTCTAGCTGTGTTCAAGGTGTGCAACTTGCAAATACAGACATGTACTCAGCTGCAAAGGAAAGGAAGCAGGAAATTCAAAACAGCATCACCCAAGGCCCCAGGGAACAGTCAATGAGCCAGTGCATTCCATGGCTAGATTCCTCAAGACCTCAACCCTCCTGAGACCAGTGCCTCATTTCAAGGTCACTTGTGTAATATAAGAAAATAAGGGAGTAAAAGAAAAAGGTCAAGATTTCACACGGGTTGTGTGGGATAACAACATATTTTTGAAAGTCACTGGGGCAATAGAGGGGTGTAGTGGCACTTGAGAATCTGCCTTGAAACAAAATGGAATGTAAAATATTTACAAAAAAAAAAAAAAAGCAGCCTAAAAGGACTGCAGCTGAACTTTCAGCCTTGGGAAACTGAGGTAATTTCTGACTTAAGGGAAAAAGAGACATCTTTCTCAAACTATACCTTACTCATGGGGCTTAACTATGTAAAATGTTCCAGAAGTTTAATAGAAGCATCCTTGGGAGCTTGGGGAGCAAGTTCTGAAACATTGTTTAAAAGGAAATTATGTACCATTGTTACCCCAAAGGGGTGGTAACCTGGGAATACTTCTGATTTGGTTCTCTCTGAACAGTGCTATTGTGTATTGATATTGATTTTTTGTTCTTTAAACTCCCACGAGAGGAAGATTTTCCCAGTGGGGCAAGCTTCACACAGAAATCTTATTCAACTGGATGTAGAATAAGACAAATGAAGAGATATATGAGGCAAAAATTGAGACATAGGCATAATTACAGCTATAAGCTTCATCATTACAACTGAAGATAAATTACATTCTCCCTGCAACATTGGTTTCTCTTCAGAGAAAAGTATCTCAAGTTTTTAACTCTATAAAGTTGCTTTGGTCTTTTATTTTTTAAACTCATGTCCAATATTAAGGATTGTTTTTTATGTGGGTATTCACCAGTCAATCTTTGCCAGATGTGTATTAAGCTTCAGGAACATAAAAGAACAGTCACAGAGAACCAAATTGGAGACATCTTCAAGGCAGAACAAGAGAGGGGTCATCAAACAAGAACTAGTATCTTCCTCCAACCCTGAATAGATGTGTGCATGGATATGGCACAGAGAAACCATCACTGTGTACAACTACTATGCATGTACTATTTCTAGGTTATCAGAGCCAAGAAGACAGAGTTTTCTGAGGTGTGACACTTGTTATCCTGGCATAATTATTTCTTGTGGTGCCCCCGTGATTCTCAAAGATGCCCTAGTTCAGATATATGTGCCTTATCTCAGATGTTACTTTAGAAATTGCTACAGTGATATATCTCTGGCCATATAAGAATATATATATATTACTCTCACCTACAAACCTTCTCTTAGCATAAGCTACAACCAGATAGTGCTTACTAAAAATGCCTCAGTGAGGACCTGGGGAGATGGCTCAATGGTTAAAGTGCTCACTGAACAACCATGAGGACCTGGGTTCAGATCCCCAGCATCTGTATAAATCCCTATGTGGTGAAATTTCTGTAGTCCCCATGTTAGGTGTCAGAGTTGGGAAGATCCTAGAGTCTTGCTAGCTAAAATGGTAAGTTCCAGGTCCATCTCAAAAATAAGGTCATAGAGACTAGAGAAATAATTCAGAATTTAAGAGCTCGGGGAGAGGACCCAAGTTCAGTTTCCAGTGCCCATGTCAGGTGACTCACAACTGTCTATTTCTAGCTACTCTGACCTATGTGGATACCTACATTCATAGACATGTTCTCTCTCAACCTCTCTTCTTCTCTCTCTCTCACACACACTCACACACAATTAAAAATACAATAAAAATCAGAAAAAAATAAGGTGGAGAGTTATTGAGGAAGATAGCTCAATATCAACCTGTGGTCTCCCAATGGACCTACACAGGCAAGCACACCTGCCTACACTTTGTCTAGAAAGTTAATGGTATTTAACTGGGTTCAATAACTGTTTCTATTATTATTTGTCAGGAGGCAATGGCTTAATCAGATTAGTCTTATGAGTTATATTAGTCTGCTTCTTTCTGAATTATGGAATTGCAAAAATACAAACATGGACTGTGCTGTTCAGAAGCTGCTGTAAGATATAATTATTTTTCAGTCCCATATCATAGAGGAAAATAATCAGGCCAACAGCGCATTAGTGATTCATATGAAACAAATGTGATCTAGTTTTAGTTCTATTCCCTCTCTGACACTGAATTCAGTATACTAGGGCCTATATTACTTAACACCTGCTGTGTTATTTTTTTCAATCTTCAAAGAGAAATAAGAAATATAGACCATGAGGTAAAAAGGATATCAACCTCCTGATGGCAGAAGACCCAAATGAACTATCAATTATTGAGTGCTCACTAAAGGGGAGGAAGTTTTAAAAGTCTTTTTTTGTATTAATACTCATCCATGAAGGATGATATCAATTAAGGGGGAGTAAAAGAAGCCCCACCAGTGGAGCCCAGCCATTTGATGTTGCTATATGATGTTGCTATCTACAAGCATGATTGGTTGTGTTGATAGTTAGCCTGACACAAATGTGGTCCACATGCTACGGGCTAGACACACATGCAAATAGACTCTTTTTTCTCCACAGAAATACCAGTTCAATAATATGTGAAACAATTCCTTCATAACAAATCCAAAAATAAGATGAATAGTTCTTAACCCTGAATGACCATAAAACCTACCCCCTAATTGTTGGGAGGAAAACTGGGGACACTCAGTCACCAAGGGCCCTGCATGTCTCAGCAAGCATACCCAGGAAATAATTCATAAATATAAGAGTCTTCCTGGGGAGGGAGATAAGGCTAGGACACGGATCTAACATTTAGATCACGGAGGAACTATTCAGGGAACTAGTGTCTGTCTTACCTGGGTATAAACTCTGATAAGATGGCACCATGATGAGCATCTGTGCTCAGCTCATTGTCTTCCTTGTATTCAGCCCAAAATTCTAGAGCAGGGAATGATACCACCCACAGGAAGCAGGTCTTCCATAAAATTCAGTTCATTGCCTTTAAACTCTACTCCACTCAAATTCTTTTTTTTTTTTTTTTTTTGCTGTTGTTCTTTAAGACACTTTTTAAATTAATTTTTTACTTAAAAAATATTTTTTATTTTACATATCAGCCCCAGTTCCCTTCCTCCAGAGCTCCATGTCCTCCCCTTTACCACTCCCATCCACTCCTTAGTCTGGCATACCAAGTTGAGGCAGAACCAAACCCCTCCCCTCTGTATCAAGGCTGAGCAAGGTGTCCCAATATAGCAAATGGGCTTCAAAATCTTAAGATACAAAAAGGAATGCAACCAAATTCTTTCCAAAACATCACACAGTTGGTCTCTGATAGTCTAGTTCCTGATAGAACTTGCTTCCCCTGAAAACTCATGAACTAGTCCCCAACTATCTGCATTTCTCTCAGCATAATTGTTTTCCAAGTTCTCAAGCAGAATAACTCTGCTTATGGGTCTTGAAGACTTTCCTAGCCCACATTCCTCCTGCTAACCAGTTCTAATTACATAAGAACAACATGGTCAAGTTTATCACAGAAATAATCCCAGTCCTGGTATTCACTTTTTTATGGATTAGTTACTTTTCCAGGTGCTATGATAAAATAATTTGACAAAATAAATGATAGGAAGGAAGAATCATTTTTGGCTTTTCCTAACTCCATTTTCACTCAAGTTTTTAGGCCATGGGCAGGTAAAAAGTAGATTCTTGGTCAAAATATCACATGAATGTCTCTCAGCCTAGTTCCTAATAGATTCCTTGTTCCCCTCTAAAACTTCATGAGCTGGGCCTCCACTGTCCAAGTTTATCCCAGCATTCTTCCAACCTCCTGCTAGAATTAAGCTCTGCTTCCAACAAGCTAGAGCTTTTCTCTCCAGAATGCTGTTCTCCTGCATTCTAGCCACAAAACAATTCTAAAGACCCAAAACTCACATAGTCCTGATAATCACAGAATGACCCCAATCCTGGTGCCTGTTTTAGTTACACTTTCAATTGATACAATAAAATAATTTGACCAAAGCAACTTCAGAAATAGAGGGTTTATTTTGGCTCACAGGTCAAAGGTACAGGGAATCATAGTAGGGAAGTCAAGGGAACAAGAACCTGAAGCCACTGGTCATATTGCAGCCACATCAGGAAGCAAAAAGGGATGAAGGGCTCTTTAGCTCCCTGTCTCTATTGCTACACACCAGGATCCCATCCAGAGCATAACACCACCACAGTGGGTGGCTCTTCCCACCTCAGTTAGGCTAATTGAGGTAACCCATCCTAGACATTCCCAAGGCCCCATCTCTCAGATGATTCTAAAAATCTCATCAAACTGGCAATGGAGAGTAAGCATCAAACTTGCCCAAGGTCATATAATCAAGTAGTATAGCCAGGGTCTAAACTCATTTTAATCCAAAAATTAATGTCTTCAACACTGCCATTTCCAGCTGCTAAAGAGATGAGGTGACGTGTCTAATTCACAGGCAATGGGGCTCTTCCAGGCATAAACCAACCATCAATGTTTGTAAGTCACCACCTTGACCAAGCTAAGGACCATAAGGAACATGGAAAGAGTTTGATCCCCATCCCTTGTCACAATGTATAAAGGAGACTATTTGGCAAATTGACTACATACTAAAGCCATTAAGGAGATTTTTTAAATTATACAGATGAGCAGATCTCACATTTGGATTTAATTGATCTGGATTCCTACAATCTCTCTGGATAATTGTAATGTGTAGCCACATTACAGATCAAACAGTGCTTCGGAGAAAACAGGCATTTCAGAACTCATTTAGTACAATATAACAAGTGAGACAGATCTGAGGGCTATGTGGCCAGTGTAAGCTATAGTAGGCAAAGAAAGCTGCATGGAAGCTGAAAGTGAAACTTTAAACCCATATGATGTTTGAGTAGGTGAAAGAGAGAATATAGATCAGCTAAAGAAATGAATGATAGAGCTGGTCTTGCTTGGATGGAGGCAAGAGTGTAGCTAAGCATGTTTTCATTCTAGGCACAGAAGTTTCTGGAAACCAGAGTGCAGCCAGTCTTGCTAATTCTGCCTGGTCTGCAGCTGCCTCTGGTAATCACACAGGTTTGTCTGCTGCCAAAACAACAAAATTCCTAGTAAGTAACTGAGCACCATGAACTCGGCCCCAGCTCAAGCTGGGATTGAACCTGGGATCCATCCCTAATTTGAACTCCATGAGTTTTAAGGGACTTAATAAAGTACACACACATTTCCCCCACATCCATACCACCACCCACAAAGGTCCATTCATAATCATATGAATACAGTAAACAAGGCCAAAGGAAACCCTGAGTACTAGCCCTGGTTACCATGAACATGACTAACTTCTCAAGGCTCTAGTTTCCTCTTCTATAGGGCATGGAGACAGGATAAACAGCTAGGATCATGTCAGTTCTGAAGTTTCTGGAACTTTGGACATAAACAACTAAACTTCCTCAAGGATCCTCCAACTTGGCAACAACAAAACTTGTTTTTCAGGGCCTGTAGAAAATCCTAGGCAAATAAGATTGCAAATTTGCAACTTTCTTATTTTCTGAATCTCCGGTGTTATTTGATATTAGTTCTAGCCCCTAGTTGCTAAAATATGAGAAGGCCATGTTCTTAGCAGATAACCTCTAAATGCAGGACTTCATGAGCCATATGTTACATTGTTCACATCATGGTTCACATCCTAGGGTTTTGTTTTGTTTTGTGTCTTTAAAGGGGCAATCAGAACACAAATCTTCATTCGGAGTAGTATATCTTCCTAATGCAAACCCTAATTTATCCTGTCTGGTACAGAGTTCTGTTCCCCTGCACTGCTCTCCTTAGCATGCTTTATTTTCTCTGTTGTACACAGAACTTTCAATTTTCCACCACACTGTATCGTTTATCTTGACTAATATCTTTACTTCCTCTCCACTATAACTAAGCAAGTTTTTGTCTCCTTTGATCGCTAATAGTACCTGCAGACAATAGGTGATGAGTATATATTTGTGGAATGGATAAACAGAATAAATCCACATGAACTAAAAATACAGTAACAGGCAAGGCAGTGGTGGCACCTGACTTTAATCCCAGCACCCAGGAGGCAGAGGCAGGCGCATCTATGGAGTTCAAGGCCAGCCTGGTCTACAGAGCAATTGCCAAGACAGGTTCCAAAAGCTACATAGCAAAACCCTGTCTCAAAGAAAAAACAAACAAACAAACAAACAAACAACCACAAAACAATAACAAAAAAGAACAAAACAAATTATCACCAAAAATACAATAGCAGAGAGACAGCATTGTTGCAAGCAGTTTTCCCTCCAGCCTGGTCCCAGAGCTGCATCAGCCCCAAATAACACACAAACTCTGTATTAAATATAAAGCTGTTGGCCTGCTATTAGTTTTTCTTATTGGCTAGAACTGTCTTAAGCATTAACCCATTTCTATCAATCTAAGTATTTTCACGTGGTCTTATCTTACCGGAGAGAGGGTCTGGACCTCCTTCTCAAGTCCCTACATCTTGACTCTCCTACTACATCTCCCAGAATCCTCCTTGTCTCCTGGTCCTGCCTATCTTGCTTTCATATTGGTCAACAGTACTTTATTCATTAACCAATAAGAGAAATATATTTACAGAATGACATCTCTCATCATAGCATTAAATATGAGAAGAAATGGCTACAACACCGGAAGGAACCCTGGTTTCTGTGCTCTTCAGATCTTTCAATCTTTCACCTTTTATCACATCTCCCTGTTTAACCAACAGAATGAAAATGCACAGTGCAAAATCCATCCAGGCTGATGCAAGGTTCCCTTGCACCTCCCTGCTTGGAAAGCCAGCTGTTTGAAGTCCCTGTTCTCTGAGATAAGGAAGCACAGGACGACCATCTAGAGAAAGAAAGTTGTGCTTATCCAGCTCCAACCAGCTTCAGTCCACGACAAGTAAGGCTCCATGTGAATGAGTGATGACTCCTTGCTGGGTGTCAGCCAACTTGAGTTTTCTAGTGATATGATAGATTTTGAACAAGAATCTCCCATCTGAACCCAGGAACTCAGAAAATCCAGAAAATAAAATATAAGAAATAATGACAAATGTACTGTGGGGTTGTTTTATGGAGAGTAGAACATTTAAACAATACCAAATGACCCAGAAAATCTACATTTGGAATCCACTTTAAACACTTGTTTCTGAGTAAAAGAAACTTCTCTGGGGTTTTTATTTTCTTGACAGCAAGAAGGTGAAAGCAAAGCTCTGTCAATAAGACAATAGCTAAATAATTATGGGGTTTACCTTTATTGGGAATGCTAATGATCAGAAGTTAAGAAAAATGATATTGGCCTTACATGTACAAACATGACATATACTCATTATATTCTTTAGTAAAAGGCAACAATAATATATCATAGGTAGAGCATGTGACAAGGGAAAAAGTATATATAAAATACATCATGGGATGGCAAATACTGAGATGAAAACATCAATCAAGTAAGAGGACAAGAGAGTATTTTTTTTTCAAGTAAGAAGTCTCAATAGCAGGTGAAGGATGATCTGTAAGAGATAGCTGAGCAAACAAAACTCAAAGCAGAGAAAACAGGTTCCATACATTCTTATGACTCTACCTTGTCATTGTTTTGACTTAATTCAGCAAATTTGAATCGATAAAAATTTCTACGTACTGCATATGAATATTTCTGTTCCATGCACTAAGATGTAAATTATCCCCTTTTCTAGCATATCCACGTTATACTTGCTGATTCCCTACTAGTGTCTTAGTAGCTGTTTGATCTGTAGTTCTCAACCTGTAGGTTTTGACCCCTTTGACAATCTTTATCTCCAAAAACTATTCATATTATGATCCATAGCAGTAGCAACATTGCAGTTATGATGTAGCAACAAAAATAATTTTATGGTTGGGTCACCACCACTTGAGGAACTGTAATAATAAGTTGCAGCATTAGGAAGGTTGAGAATCATTATATCAGATGAACAGTTGCAATATTGCAGCATTTATGTACAAGTAACCTTACTTTACTTATTGCCCCAGAGCATGAGATTAGTGATATAAAACACCAAAGGGCAGGTTAACTCTGACACTGCATAGCAATGCTTCAAGAAAATAAAAATATAAGAAAATAAAATAAAAAAATAAAATAAAAAAATAAAAAAACATAGCACAAATGTGGCTAAGTACTATGTGAGATTTCTGGCCTCTACAGAGAGTACTGGAGTGTGTTCATATAGATTAAAAGACCACTGTAGGATATCAGAGTCCCTCAAAGAGAAGAACCACAGGGTAATACATATATGTGTGTGTGGAACTGACTCATACTATTGCACAGGCTTAACAAGTCCAAATGCAATAGGGTAGGTTGATAAACTGGACCCCGGCCAAGAGTCACAGTCAATTTCACAGCAAAGACTAATGGTTCAAAGGCAATATCTGGCAGAGAGAAGCCTTTCTCTTTTATGTGACCTTTAACTGACTGTATGATGCTCAACCATGTTATGGGAGAGCAATCTGATTTACTCCAAAGTATACCAATTTAAATACTTGCCTCTCAAAAAAGAAGGAGGAGGAGAAGCAGAAGGAAGAGAAGAAGAAGGAAAAGGAGAAGGAGGACAAGGAGAAGGAGAAGGAGAAGAAGGAGGAGGAAGAGGAGGAGGAGGAGGAGGAGGAGGAGGAGGAGGAGGAGGAGAAGAAGAAGAAGAAGAAGAAGAAGAAGAAGAAGAAGAAGAAGAAGAAGAAGAAGAAGAAGAAGAAGAAGAAGAAGAAGAAGAAGAAGAAGAACTTCCATGGCTTACAAGATGCCTAGGGGATAAAGGCATCTATTGCCAAGCCTTGAAGACCTGAGAGAAAAATACCCAATGCTGTCTTCTGGATTCCATCTATGCACCATCATCATCATAATCATCTCTCTCTCTCTCTCTCTCTCTCTCTCTCTCTCTCTCTCTCTCTCTCTCTCTCTCTCTCTCTCTCTCTCTCTCTCTCTCTCTCACACACACACACACACACACACCATGATAAATAAATAAATGTAAAAAATTACATCAAATGTAATGCTTACCTTTTTTGAGATAAGGTATCATTTCTGAAAAATACTTATAAATTGAACTCAACTCTTGGAAATAACTATGAATTGGATTCCACTGTACTTAAAATTACTTAAAATTTATCTGATTGTCTGTTAAGTCGATTTGAGCTGCAATAAAAATAGAAAGAAAACAGACTGGGATTATTAGGGAGCAGTTTACACTCAAAAGGAAAATGAAAGTCTTAGATCTGTAAAAGAATATAAAGAAATTGAAGTCAATTGTGCTGAGTGTGTCACCTATTGAATTTTTCCTGAAAATAAGCACAACAGAAATATGAAAACACAGACATTAGATGGGGCTGAGCTAAAGAACGAGTTGGTAAAAGACTGTCAGTATGTCAAAGGGAGGAACTGGTAGGGAGGATCAGAAAACTGTAGAATAGAGATGATGTCTCTCTGGAAATGATAAAAGGACTACAAAAGCTCTCTGTTCAGAAAAGCAGCTGGAAAGAGAGGCATCATTGGATTGCCTTAATAGCGTTTGGCCCCTGTCAATAATGTCCTGAGGTTCAGGAAGGAGGAGAAGATAAAGGCAGGGTCAGAGTTCAGCCAGTGTGTGTAAGCCATTAGCTGCCCTTCTTCTCTCCTTCAGCTCAAAGCTTCTGCTAGAGTCACATGCTATTTGTGCTGAAAGCCAGTTTGATAGTCACTTTGTCACCTGCATCTTCATTCCGAATTACCCAGCTGAGAAGAATGATGTCTGGAACAGAAATAAATAACCAATTCATAACCAAAAACGAGCTTTTCTTCTGCAAGAGGAATTTATTTAATTTCTTTTTGCACTAAGACAGAGTCAACAGGATAAAAACTAGGCAGTCTGTCCCCCATATTTATTGATACATCTTCTATGATCCCCATATCTCTTCCTCAGGTTTTGGTGTGCTATTGTCAGGAAAGGCCTGCTGGTGAAATTATTTTTAAAGGATGCACTGAAATCCTGCCATGACTTAAGACTCAGGAGCCAAGAGTCAGAGGTACCTGTAAATTTGCATCCACATTCCCATAGCTCTCCTTGCCTGTGTCTGGGAGTATGGGAGCTCATGTCACCACCTCTGATTAAGACAACTCTGGAGTATGGCTCCCACTCAGCAGTTGTTGGGAAACCAGCAACACCTTCCCAGATACCATCCAAGACTAGTCCTTTGCCTGGCTTCTGCCCTGCTTCCATTAGCAATCTCTCCTGGGAACATTTTCCAGCAAACTAATGCACAGACAGTCTTTATCTCAGACAGCCAGGGAAAGGCCCTGCCATTTATGTTCTTAAGTTTTTTTATGCTTCTGCCCAAACAATACAGATTAAACAAATCCAAAACTTTTTATCCTGATCCCTTGCTTCTATAACCAAATTGAGCCTGCATTAGAAGCATTTTAATTCCACCACTATTCCTGACATCGTTAGTGGCCTGCAAGCTTTAGGATGAAAAGTAATTCAAGGACAGAGGAGAGACCATGGACCTAGGAATCACACAGATTAATGCAATATATCACAACAAATTTCATCTGGATAACCCAATTTTTTATTCTGAGTCCCCAACAGCAACACTGACCTCAGCGAGTTTTATATAAGAAATTGAGCGATGCCTAAAATACCTGATGCATAGTAAATGCAATTGTTATTTCGTTTTGCTGTCTAAAAGAAATTATTTCATCATAAGGAAAACAGTTGATTAAAGGACATGTTCCTACAGGCAGGTGTAAATCCAGTTAATTCAGTCATAGCTACATTAATAATTGAAAGAGAGTGAGTATCATGGTGACTTTTCTTCTGTAAGGTCAATGTTCTCTTGAATTATTAAGGTTTGTTTTGCTTATTCATTAATGTTTATTAAGTGGTACTGAGATACATGGATATTTCTTCAATGCCAATGAAGAAATGTACATATCAACATTAAAATAATTAGTGAAAGTTGATGAGGAAGTCCTTCTGTATGCTGGAAATATGTTTCTCTTATTGGTTTAATAAAACACTGACTGGCCAGTAGCCAGGCAGGAAGCATAGGTGGAGCTATCAGACAAGGAGAATTCTGGGGAGAAGATACAGAGAGAGAGAGCTACCAGAGAGACACCATGCAACTACCAAAAATAGGATGCTGGGCATTATCCAGTAAGCCAAGACCATGTGGAAACACTTAAAATAATAGAAATGGGTTAATAATTAGGAGAGAGATAGCCAATAAGAAGCCTGAGCCATTGACCAAAGTTTATAGTTAATACAAACCTCTATGGGTTTATTTGGGACTAAATGGCTACAGGACCAGATGGAACAGAAAATCTGACTATAGAAAGTGGCAAATAGAAATGAGTGTAGAAATAGGATAAAGTGTAACTGCATAAGGGAGGAAGGGCCCATGAAGAAGGAAAAAGCTCTCTGAGGGAGGAACATGTGATACACATCCTGAGGAAAGACAGAAGACAGTCTTTTTCATATATAGGAAATGGCCTTCCCAACAGCAGAAACAGCACATTTAATTATCTAGCCCAGAATCCAAATGCAGATCATAGTAGAAGACAAAAACAGAGGTGACCCACAACAGGGGATGTCAGTCCTGTGGTATTGAGCAATCTGACTCAGCGGTGTTCACACAGAGAAAGGTTTTTGTTTCTCCCTGTTCTTGGCTCCTAAACAAATTGTATCAAGTATCCCTTGCCAGCCCTTTAATAACACTCCAGGCAGAGTTTACAACATTACAGTTGGGTTCAGGTATTGCATTAGTCAGGCCAGTAAAATGAAATGAACTTAACTCCTTGATGGAACTCAATTCTCTGCTCTTCAACTGAGGTTGCCCAGCAACTGGAGAACAACAGAATCAGTGCCTCCTCTTCATCTCTGCTGCTCCCCTTTCCTGGATGTCACCTTCTCCTCTTTGGTTTAGAATTAAAAAAGAAAAGAGGAAAGAGAAAGAGCACCTCTGACATCACTGCTGTGGCTGCTTCTCCTCCTCAATTGTCAATGCTGGGCAGACATCCAAATGCTGTCACTCACATGGGAGCACATGGGGATTCTTCAGGAAGTCTCACAAAGCCATCCCATTCCTTGAGGGAGCCAATGGACTCCCATCCACTCTGCCTCTCCATCCCTCATTGATGCACACTGGAATCTCTTGTTTCCAGAAACTGCTAGTGCCCGGTTTCCAGTCACAGTGCTCATCTACTCTGTAGAAGATTGGCATTCTTTTCCAACTTGTAGTTAAAGACACTACTTCCCTAGTTCTCCACACACTCCATCACACTATTGCTTGAGAATTTGATTACCCCTTTGCATATGCAAATACCCAAAGTCCAATTCACATCACTACCAGTCTTTGTGGATTGATGGACCTCTTAAAGTGGCACTACCCCTTTTCTTGGCTTAAAATGAAAGCATCTTTACTAAAATCACTATTCCATTTTCTAACTACCTCTTACTTATTCAGGACTAACAACTAACAAATATAGTCTGAAATATATTTTCTGGAAAGGGATGGCTGTCTCCAAGGCCCCCACAAAACAATCCCAAAATGTGTGTTTTTGTCTCTACAAGAAACAATCCCTTCTAATGAATGCAAACACCTGAAAAGAAATGTGATGAGTTCTTCTCTCTTCCTGATTGATCTTCTTGTTTTAGTTTATAATGAAAGAAAAAATTAGGTGAGTTGAATGAGTTGATTTCACACTGTGAGAGGAAAGATAATAGTAGAATCAAACATTCCCTTCTTAATTAACCAGTTAATGTACACAAGGGTACAATTAAATAAAAGAAAGAAGGGAAGCAAGTAATGTCATTTTTATGTGTATGATATATGTACATGTATATACAAATGCATGTGTGTATACATGTATGTGGAGCCCAAAGGCCAACATTAGATGTCTTCCTCTATTACTCTCCATATTAGGTTTTGAAAAGGGGCTCTCATTGAGCCTGGAGCTTACAGATGCAGCTAGGCTGGTGAGCTGAATAGTTCCAAGGTTCTCCTGTCTCCCTCCCTTCAATCCCAGGGTTGCAGACATGTGTCCCCATAGCCGGCTTTTATGTGGAAGCTGAGGATCTGAACTAAGGTCCTCTGGCTTATGAGAAAGAGAGAGGGGAGACTATGAAATCAAGTAAGCATGTTAATGCTTTAACTCTTGCAATTAATGATTATAGACAATTAAACACAACTATAAGTTGGAACATCATTCTATGACTAAAAAACCATGTACTAAGCACATGAACAAACCAGATCTGAGAAACTGGAAGCTCCAGTGTGTTTGAAAAAGTAAAATTAAAAAATGGTTACCAAGGCAAAACTAGCCACAGAACATCAGTGGCTGGGAGTCAATTGAATATGAAGTTAAGTAGTAAAACAAGTAACCAAATAATAGCATCCAACTTGGCCACCCATCCCCATAAGCCATAGGCATACAAATGAGGTGCAGGAATAACACAACCTTTGCTCTCAGGCTCACCCCACACATGTGGCTTTGATTCCGTTCAAAGTGACGAGTGATCACAATCCTTCAGAAATGTTGGGCTCCAAGTCCACAAGCAGAAAGCACTTTAGTGCTCCTAGATTTATAAGATAGTTCTAGCCAGGGAGAAAACAAATAAGATGAAAACTTTTGAATTATAAGACATACTGCATTTTAATAGAAAAATTTATATGAAAAGTTAAACTTTTAAACAACCAAAAAGAGACTAAAGCTTAAAGGAAAAGAAGTAGTGTTTAATAAAAGAAAAAAAAGTTTACATTTTTTAGAAATTACAAAGATAGTAAAGTTTTATGAACCTACCAATCCTTGATTTCCTTTAGTATTTCTTTTTGTAACAATAAAAAAGTTAAGTCCCTGTGGTGCAAACACAGTATCCCCCTGGTTCTTCCTCTCAACCCCCTTCAGCCATTCCTCCATGTGACTTGAATCCCCTTGGAGTCACAGAACTGGTCGTGACCAAGGACCCAATACTTGGCTGGGACAGGGTTGTCTACTTGTGCCCAATTTACTCTCTTCTACTTTGCACTCTCTAGAATCCTGTTAGATCTGCCTCTGTCTACCCACCTCAGCCCCTCCTCCTAGCCCACCTCCATCCCCTTTGGACTCACCACCATCCATGGTCAGAGCCAGGGTACCACTAATTCTGCTTCTTACCCCCTGTGTGAAGTTAGCCCCAAGTTTTGCTTAAGGAACTCCAGAGTCAGTTCCTCTTCCCATGCCTGCTCACCTATCACTCATTGCACCCACTGCACTAATCTGTAACTGCTTGGAATCAGAACCCAGAGCTCTAACCAGAACTTCAGACCTAGGACCAGTCAGAATCTAAATCTTAAAACACAAAATAATCCAAAGACTGAAAACTAACATCATTCTTCTGGTCTACAACCCATCAGATTAGGTCAGGAGAAACCAAATAACCAACGACTACCCAACAAATCCAAGGCCAGATACACCAAGAAATACCACAAACATCATAACTCCAGATACCTAGATCTCAAGGTGGTAGGGATATGAACAACGAAGAAGACAATATGTCTCCTCTACAAGCCAACAACACTACTGTAATAGGACTGCAGGAATCAACTTATTTGGGCTGATTGAAATGACAATGTCTATCATAGTGAAGAAAGTACAGTGGCCAGAACAATTCATCTATGACAGTGTGAGCTTGTGGCACAGATTTTTCTTGTCTTGGTGGGTCAGAAAGGAAGAGTGAAGTTCAGGTTATAGCCCTGAAGGTTACCTCTAGTGCTCAACTCAACTCAACCATACACACACACACACACACACACACACACACACACACACACACCCAAGTTCTATAATCTTCCTAAATAGTATCACCAGATTAGGACCAGTCAATTATTCAACCCATGAATCTATGGGACCATGTCATATATATGCACTAACATCACACTCCTGGTTCCCCAGATTAATACCCATCTAATAATTCAAAATTCAGTAAGTTCATCATTAAAAGTCCCATTGTCCTAACAACTCCCAACAGTGTCCAAAGGTTCACAGTCCCTTCTGAGATTCAAGACAACTCTGAGCTGTGAGATCCTCTAAAATAAAATAAAATAAAATATATTATTCTGACATAAGGGGGGAAACCCTTTTTCTTAAATGGAGAAATTGGGTCACAGCAAGAAAAGATTGGACCAAATCAAACAGCAAACAGCACTCCCTGTAGCTTCATGTCTATCGTGTAGGATTGATAACTTCATTATCTGAGTTCAAATGAGCTTTGAGAGCCTTGCCATTCAGCATTGTGCCTGCAGCACACACGGGCTCTCTCTTAGTTCCAATCATTGCCTGCAGCTTTCTTTGGCAGACATCCCATATTCTTGACATTTCCAACACCATTGGATATCCAGGGCAACTGTGATTTCACCTTCTCTTATTTCACACACTGACCTCTCAGAACCTTTCTCAAGGAATCTGAGTTTTCTGCACACTGCTTGGTTTCATTAGCTTTTGTAGACAACCCTGATACATGATCCAAAAGATCTTGCATTCTGCAAACCTGCAAAATCATCACTACATTCATGACATAAAATTCTGATGCCAGATTGTGGTGTAGCCAGGCCCAATTAGACCACAGCTACAGTAGTGTCCAAACTGCTGTAGCATCAATGCGCCTACATGGGAAATTTGAGAAGATGCTTCCATGAGTGCTGTTTGAGCAGAACACCCCTGTGGTACCAGTAGTAGCACTCTCAGCTCAGAATTTTTTTCCTGTATGTTCCTTTTGAATGAATTTACATTTTTGTAGATTGGAGCACTTGATTGATGGGGCCTTGACCTCAGGCGTCTTCCTTATTGTCTCAGTAATATTTTTCTTGCTATGACTTTAATTTTCTCAGTCATTAGTGACTCTCTGTCAGTATCTGCTTACCCCACAACTTGAAATGTACATACACTTTCTAATTTACTCACCAATCTGTGTACCTTTGCTTCTTTCTGCTCTTCTTCTTTTGTTTTAAACCCTCACTATATAAGTGACTAAAAAACAGCCAGCAACAAACATGCTACTGTGTAAATGCTATGCTATCTTGCAATTTGCTCCATCAAAGAAATATTCTATTACTTTTGAATTTGCCTCACACATATTTTCATGGTATAGGCAGAATATAGCTGTATTCTTTACCAGAGTGGTACAGGCATGACATCCAAGCCCAGTCCCCAGTAAAGCCCTTGTTCCCCTCTGCAACTTCAGTAGCACAGACTCTACTCACCATATTTGTATCACCATTCCTGGACTCTGCACTCCTTCTATAATGGTCCATACTTACAGTGTAATGGCTCTTCTCTGGCTTGAATCTCAAGTTGTCCTTCCACAAACCAATTCAAAGAGGGTATGAACTATGTGGTCAGTTTGTTATATGTCACATAGTACTGAATTTCTGGAGAATTTACTTTTTTCTTTCTTTTTTGTCTGTCTGTTTTATTTTACAAAACAGCGTTTCTCTGTGTAATGACCCTAGTTGTCTTGGAACGTGCTTTGTAGACCAGGCTAGACTTGAACTCACAGAGATCTTCCTGCCTCTACCTCCAAAGTGCTGAATTAAAGGTGTGCACCACTACTCCCAGCTTACTTTTTTTCTTAATATGGCAAAATACCTGACAAGAAGCAACCTAAGAGAGGGAGGACTTATTTTGACTCATGATTCACAGGCATGCTTCATCATAGCAGGTGAAAAATGATATCTGGAAAAGCTCTGTCCATAAAGAAGAACACATGTGGCAAAGCTTTTTCACATCTTGGTGTCTGCAAAAGAGGAGAGTTCTCAGGGAGGAAGTGGGACCACTTCCAGAGGTCCATTCACATAACACATGCTTCATGTCCCCATATGTTCTAATTCCTGAAATACTGACTAACTGGGTACCAAGTGTTCAGTTGCATGGATCGGTGGGACATGTTTTACATTCAAACCATAGAACTCTTCAATGGTTATTAGTAATGGAGTAATTACATTAAATTTGCATCAGGATTAGTATGGCATTGCTAGTGTTACAGAGTTTTACTTTCTTCTGTCTGAATGGTCTGGAGATTCATCCCTGAAGCAGACCAAAAAGACCTTCAAATAAAACTGCAATAGATATGCATCCTAACAGCTATGCAAATCACATCAAAGAAATATAAGAAATGAAACACAAGACAACGTGACTCCTGTAACAATATCACTCTGAAATAACTGGATGTTATGACACTCAAATTCTGGAGATGCAGCAAAGAAATGAAGGGCTTACTTGCAGAGATTATCAGTGTCCTCAAAGGGGGTGAAAATGTACAGATGAATAAGATTAGGAAATCAGCTCAGCACTTGAAAAAGACAGAAACATGGATGAGAAATTCAGTCACGTAGAAGACAAATCACTGAGGAAATTAAGCTTGGGGGATGAGAAAATGCTTGAAATAAAAAACTCAATAAGTCAAATAAAAACACAATATCTGGTTGAAAGTTTTTTTTTTGTTTTGTTTTTTGTTTTGTTTTGTTTTTTGGGGTTTTTTTTCTTTTGGTTTTTTTTTTTTTTTTTTTTTTTGTCTTTTTCTATTTTGGAGGAAAGGGCACAAAAGTGAGAAGGTGGGCCTAGGAGGAATGAGAAGCAAAAATGACCAGGACATAGCATATGAAATTGTCAAATAACCAATAAAAACATTATGTTGGAAAAAACGCACTATCTAGGGCTGAAGGTCAAATCAAAGAATCAAAGAATGCCCATTTATACATCAATAAAATAAATAAATAAACAAGCATGACTATCACTTTTAAGACATGTCCAAAGAACAAAACCAAAGAATTCATAGAGTAAAAAAGGGTTGAGGTTTAAATTAAAGGTACAAAACAACCTATTTCAAGAAATTATGGCTGAACAGAGTTAAACAAGATATATTTGATCATATAAATAAGTCATGATCAGATAATCTCTGTTAAGCACACTGTAATTAAAACCCAAAGATTATAAACCAAAGAACCATTTCAAAAACTGCAAGAAGAAATAAATACTGACAATGTAAAGCCCGTCTGCACAGCACCAGACCTCTCCTTCAAAGAGTAACTCAAAGACACAAACCACAAGGACATAGAAAGACTAGAGAGAATGCTGAAGATGTGATTGAATCAACAATAATTCATGGAAATCAGTAAAATCATAAACCAAGTGGAGGGAGGGGGAAATGTGGTTTGAATAGATTGTATGAGAGAAGAATCTATCTTCAACAAAAATTACCTTTCCCCAGAAAAATAATAAAGTCATAAAGCACATCAATATAATAAAAATCCAAAACCTGGTTCTCCAAATGCATGAAAAAAAGTATGCCCCCAAACCTGATGACCTGAGTCCAGTTCCTGAAACTCACATGGTGGAAGAAGAGAACTAACTCCTTCCTGCAAGTTCCCCTGTGACTTGATACACATGACTTGGCACACCTGCACACACAAACACACACACACACACACACACACACACACACACACTCAAGGATAGATGGAAAGATAATAGATAGATAGATAGATAGATAGATAGATAGATAGATAGATAGATAGATAGATAGATAGATAGATAGATAGATAGATAGATAGATGTACAAAAGAATCTTCCAATCCAATTGCATAACTATACCCATTAATCATCATTAATGGGGATGCTCCCTTCTTCCCACACTGTTCTCCACTTCATTGACTGTATTATTCTCTCTTTCTTTGAAATTCACTTTTCATCTTCCACATATAAGTGAGGTCATGAAGTACTTATGTTCCTGTGACTGGCTTCCTTCACTTGACATGGTATCCTTTAGTTCTACTTATTTCCCTGCCTACTTTTATCCTTTTATGGCCAAATGATAATCCACTGCATATGTATACCACATCTTCCTTGTCTATGTATCCATCAGTAAACACTTAGGTTGAGACCATATTTTGTTTCGGATGCTGGAAATAGTGATGCAATGAGCCTATGACTGTAGCTGTCTCTCCAACACAACAGCTTCAATTCTTGTGTCTATACCCAGCAATGAGATTAATGAATCATATTCAGAAGAAAGTTATATTTTTATTATAAAAAGAGAAATACAAAAATTAGTGGGGGAATAGAGAGACAGCTTAGCAGTTAAGAGCATAGAGCTCTTACCGAGGACCTTCATTCAATTCCCTGCACCCACTTCAGGTGCTTCGATCTTCCTGTAATTCTAACTTCAGAAGATCAGACTCTGTTTTCTGTCCTCCACAGGCACCTGTACTCATAGAACATACCCACATACAGACACATACATGTATGTGTAAGTAAAAATAAAATAAGATATTTTTAAGAATAGTATTAGATAGCACCATGATTGACAATTCATATTATCTATACTATTAAAATCTATAGAAATAATCTTCCAAGATAAAAAGTGTACAACTGTATTGTGGTGTGATTTTTAAAGAGGAAATCATATAAACAGAAACCTGTAAATGGCTACCTGTTGTTAGAGATGAAGACCAATCAACCATAAGACGTAGAACATAGCACAGGAGTAATACAGGAATTAAAAGAAAACAAATGGAAGATATATTCATCATCTGGAAGAACACATTTAAAACCCAAAGTTGAACTCCATTTTATCTAAAATTTGGTCCTTTTAATATTAGAGGTAAGAGAAATATAAGAATATAAAGAACTAAGTGACCCAAATCTGATTTACAGCAGGAAAAATCCCATAGCTGAAAACTATTATATATATCCAAGGCCTGGCAGGAAAGAATGATACATTATACTGTTTTTAAGGACATGGCAATGTAAAGTTTGTAAAAAGAGAATTTGTTGCCAAACCGGGTGCAGGCACAACACTCACCTTGAGAGCAAACTCTTCCAGAAACATTTCTACAGTAAGAATCATTTGAGGGACTAGGAGGACAGATGAAATGAAGCTTAGCCTGTGACTATGGGGTAATAGCCAAAAGGAGAAGCTTCCAAACCTGTAATTGTCAATATCCCTTACAAACAGCAAAACAACAAGGGAAACCCTGACTTTATCTACTTCCATGGTGTCATCACTAAGTGAGTAAATGATCCATGTTCTAAAAATGAAAATTACTTAGAAAATGACATCAGGCTACCTTCTCTGTTAATCATCTTCTTTCTCTACACAGAAAAGTCTATTGACGAACAAAACATAAATATACACAACCCCTCCCCCAAAACAATGCTTGCCTTTACCTTTAGTAACATGACTGGGTAGGGAAATGTCACTTTTAATACTTCTCCACTGTGAAATATAATAAGATTGTATTGGTTTCTTTTAAAAATAAAATCAATAATGGGATCAAATAGTCTGCCAAGAAATTCATTCTCTGGATTGCTTCTGGTAGAGTCAATTATTTATTTTGCTCCCCATAGTAATCAACATGCATGGTACCTGGAGTCCACTATGCTCAACCTCTTATTCTATGTGAACCAAGTATCTTCAGCAAAGAGCCTTTGGGTAATACAGTGTAAGCCCATGAGTACTAACATATGTGGTACTGTGTGGTAGGACTAAGAGCCAAGTATGTAACAAAAACAGAATTCTTAAGCAGGAACATAAAGGAATAAAAAACATTCCATGGTGAATAATGGGGAAATCCTGCACTTGTTTCCTTCATTTTGTTGATGAATACAACTCTTCTTAAAGTCTCATATTGAATAATAGGTTATTGAGGATAATAATCTATTATTGGGGTGGGGGAGGTCTTTTGAGATGGGAGCAGGGGAGACTATAAACTGGCTTCTTTTATACTCTGTAATTAAGAAAAACAAAAATGTCTTTTAAATTATTTTTTCTTGATTTCAAAACTTCTAGTTTTAATTGATGTTCCTTGGTTATCTTCTCATCAATTAACAGGATATGTTTGTCTGTTTTCTCCTTCTCTGTTTTAAAATCTTTTCTTGCACATCAAAGACATTTATAGATTTACATATGCAAATGTACACACCCTCATAAAACTCAGCTACCTGAAATCATAGCTGAATGTTCCAAGATTATTGATTAATGGAACTATAGAATAAAACTACTAGGTTATAGTTTTAATCTTTCGCTTTGATTTTACCTCTCAAAACAAGCTCTCTGAGCCTTGTAGCTTTCTTATTTTATGACAGGCAAATGCTGAAAAAATTTCTTCTGCGTTGCCCTACGTGTTTCCACATTTGTCTTGCAAATTTTTAACTGATATTTAATTCTACCCTTAAAGGCACTGATTGAAAGAGTCATTAGGTTATTGGGATAAATTGATGACCAGGGTAGAAGTTCAATAGTGAACCACAAAGGATTTAGGTGGGATCACAGGATGGACCCTGTCTACCTCCCATCCTATGTGGTACACAAATTAATAGGGACATAAACACACTTGACTTCTTTAAAAAGAACAAAAAACTAACATGCAGAAATCCCCCATTTAGAGCTTAGATTTTATAGTAAAAAAAAAATTTATGATTCAAAAACAAGTTTTCCCCATAGAACAATGGGCAATGAAGCATTAGATGCAAAGAATATCTCATAATATTCTATTCAATACATAATAAAAGCATTTCGATAGTTTTTCATTTTCTTAAACACACAGTGTTAGGACAATTCACTGTCTAGAAACATAAATAGATTTGAACACTCACAAACATAGAGAACAATGTTTTGTGGGACTCCAAGTCATCAGGATCCAGCTGAGGTTTTGATTTTTGTTTGTTTGTTTTTGAGCAAGCCAACATATTGTCTTCTCTGGGCCCAGTCCTTAATTATCTCTGGAAATATTTTTTTATTCTTTTCTCTTTTTTTCTAAAGGTACATTTTCCAAATGTTTATCTGTCAAGCTCAGTCTAGTTGACAGATTACAGCTGTTTTACACCTCTCCAGTCACTTATTAAGTCACATCTGAATTCATACACATTGTTGCTCTTCGGTCAGATTTCAAATTCTCAAAAAATGTGATCAAATCTGTGTCATAGCTTATGTTTATGTCTCATCATTTCAAAGGGCTATTATGAAGTATCACATCATTCATTTAGAGATGCACATGTCAACTCAGGACATGCTCATCACTATCTACCCAGTCACAGAAGACAGGACACACCCATCCCTCATGAAAGCTACATTATAAAAGAAAGAGTCACCTTGCCCTCTTGTGGGGAATTCTATCACAAGTGCCTAGCCCAGAAAGTACTCTTGCTCCTGATGGATCAGAGGGTCCCTCTCCTCTGTGAATAAACCTTGCAAGTCACCGGGGATTCTCCTTCCCCTTCACTGGGCCCTAGCCTCAAAAGACAAACCACCCAGGTAAAACTGTCATCATAACAGTTCTGCTGCTAGATTCACAGCAGCAAAATGAGCATGAAACTGTCTGACAAATTAAAAAGGGAAATGGTCTGGCAAAATGAAAGTTGAAATTGAACTTGGCAGTCTTTTAAAATAGTGAAAAAACTGGCCAATACATAATTTTAAAACCCATGTATCATACCAAACACAATGAAAATCAAATTTGTATTAGAAGTTATCATTGATAGACACCAACACTGAATTGTACCCAAGAGTAAACTTATGTATAAAATAGAAAATGTTTTAAAGTAACCATTCTAGATTTATTTCTGTTTTTGAGATAAACTACCTGGGCCAAAAGCTACTTAGGGAAGAACAGGTGGGTGTATTTGGCTTACAATTCCAATCTATTGCTGTGGAGAAGTTAAGGCAGAAACTACAGTTATCTACATCTACAGTAGTCAAGAGTAAAGAAGGAATAAATATGTAGATCCCTGCTTGCTTGCCTACTAGCCTACTTAACTGTTAAAAAGTTTAGGCCTAGGTGAAGGAATATGGGCTTGATCTTTCTATATCCATTAATAACCAATACATTTCCCCATAGACATGTCTACAGGCCAACAAACTATAGACAATTCCTCAATTGAGACTTTCTTTCCAGTTAATTTTAGGTTATATCAAACTGAATATCAAAACTATCCAGCATAGTACCATTATAGAAATGATTCAATGAAGGAACTATAACCTCATTTGAGATAAATAAAAATTTTAAATTATCAGCAAAGAAATTAAAGCTATAAAGAAGCAGGGTGGTTGAAATACTCAATGACATACATTGGAGAAAACTGGTATTCTCTTTCCTAGAGAATATCATTTAAAAATAGTTTCTTTGATATAGGTAGGATTTTGTGTCTACTTCCTTCTCTGAATCTATGCACAGTCTTGTGTATGTTCTCACGGTCTCTATGAGTTCATATGTACATCAGTTTACACTCCAGGGAAGGCCCCATACTCAAGAGCAGTTGATCAACACAAAACGAACAAATGGTGGTTTGAAGACTAGGCCCCATAGGCTCATATATTTGAGTGCTTAGTCATCGGGGAGTGGCATTACTTAAAAAGGACTAGAAAGTGTTGCCTTGTTAGAGGAAGTGTGTCACCAGGGGTGGGCTTTGAAGTTTCAAATTCCCAAACCAGAGCCAGTGTCTCTTTCTTAATACTGCCTGCAGATCAGGCTATAGAACTATCAACTACCTCCCCAGCACTGTCGGTCAGCATGCCACCATACCCCACACCATGATAATAATGGGCTAAACCCCTGAAACTGTAAGAAAGCCTCAATTAAATGCTTATATATACATATATATACATGTGTATATATATATATATTATAACTCACTCCAATATATATTTATGTGTATATATATATGTATATATATTAGGGTAGACGTGGTGTAAGTACACTAAGACAGTACTGTGTAAGTACACTAAGACAGTACTTGTTTTTTTCTGTGTGCTTTTTATTTTAGTACTTTTGCCTTATTGATTTCATTTTTTCTTTTCTTTTTTTAAGTTTGCTTTGAGTATTCTTTGGGAGGCTTTGTTATTGTTGTTTCTCTTGAGGGTTTTAATTTTGAGAGAGAGGTGGGAAAGAAACATCAAGTTGTGTTGGTTTGGTAAGGAGGTAGGGAGGGGGAGGATTGGGGAGAAGTTAGAGGAGGGGAAAGAATATAATTAAAATATACTGCATTAAAAAGAACTTTTTATTTTAAATGATCCACAGGCTGGAGAGATTGTTCAGTGGCTAAAAACATTCCCTGCTCTTGTGGAAGACACAGGTTCAGTTCCCAGTACCCAAATGACTGCTCACAAGGGTCTGTAAATTCACTCCCAGGTGATCTGATGCCCTTCTCTGAAATCCTAAGTTCAGAGAACACACACAAGCAGACAAAACATCTATTTGAATTTGAAAGAACCAAATGAAAATGATAAGCCTTAAAAATAAAGGATGGAAAGTAAAACATACAAATGAATTCAAAGTAGAACAGCATCACAGAAGATAGAACCAACAAACTTAAAATGAAGCAGTAGAATGTACCCACCCTGAATATAGAAGCAAAGGCCTGTCAAAAGACCTGATAGTCTGTCATCCCAGCCCCAAGAGGAAAAGAGAAACACAGTGGGCCTGAAGGAAAGTGCAGCTAAATAGTACTTAGAACCTTCCCGAATGCATCAGAAGCCATAACTTTCTGAAGTTAAGGGAATCCCAAGTAGGGTGAATTCAATAAAACTTCCCCCAAGACATGTCTAAAATCTACAGACAAAGCCGAACCTTAAGAGCGGTGAGAGGGAATGCCACATCACTTCTAAGAAGACATCAGTTCAAATGACATCAGATGTTTCCCTGAAGCAGCAGAGGCTAAAAGGAAAAGGCACAGAAGTTTCCAAAGGTTGAATGGAGAGAACTCTCAACTGCTTATTTTATGCTGGTGGCACCTGCTGTTTAGGTATGAGAAGGACATAATGGCATTTTTAAGTGGAAAAAAAAACTGAAATCATTCATTGCTGAAAAAGTAAGTTCTTCAGATGTACAAGGAATGATAAAAAGAAGGAATGCTACAGCATCAGGAACAAGAAAGAACAATGTGAATGAACACATGAGTTAATAAAATGAACTATCAACCCTGGGAGTTTTACAGACAGAATAAGTGCATGGTAGGCCGAAACAAAATTGTGACATGATCTCAAACTCAAGACAATGATATTTCCTAAGCTGTGGAAAGTAAAGCTACTTCCATGATTCACCTGAAGTGATAAAATTCTGTTCTATGTAGATAGTGATGTCATTAGACTCTGATATCTGGAGCAGCACCGAGAAAATGGTATGAAGAATAACTGTCTTAGTTAGAGTTTTTATTGTGGTAATAAAACACTGTGACCAAAAGCAATTTAGGGAGGAAAAGTGTTTATTTCATGTTATAGCTTGTGGTCCATCACCAGGAAAGTCAGGGCAAATACCTGGAGGCTGGAGCTGAGGCAGAGGCCATGGAGTAATTGCCACTTACTGGCTTGCTCAATCTGCTTTCCTGTAGCACCCAGACATCACACACAGTAAACTGAGCCTTTCTACATCAATCATCAACTAAGAAAATGCATCATAGGCTTGCTCACAGGCAAGTCTTGTAGGGACATTTTTCTCAGTTGAGGTTCTCTCTTCTTAACTCTCTAGCTTGGGTCAAACTGACATAAAACTAGCCAGCACACTGAACTATGAAAACAATATCCTCAAAACAGTAAAAAAAAAAAAAAGCAGGATAATATCTTAGAATATGTCCATATAACACACAGAAAGAGTAACTAGTGGGAGGAAATAAGGGGTCAGACCTTTCTCAAGAGCTCATATGATGTTATTCTTGGATGAATGAAAGACTGAGCTATGCAAAAATATGCACCCATCAGAGAGCCAAGTAAAGAAACCTGGACACATGCAGACTTAAGACAACATTGAACTTGGTGTGCTCCCCATATAGCAAGCAGGCTAGCATATCTGATGATGCAAGTCTTAGCTGAAGATGAAAGGGAGATGGGAAAATGATCCAAAATGGCAGGAACGGACAAATAAGTATGCTTCTGAGTGTAATATAAAGCTAAGAAGCTATACAATTTGAATTGTGTGTTTCTAAAGAGAACTCAAGCTGCGATTTGGTGTACAGGCAAGTAAGTCATTTGACCAAAGAGGAAATCAGGCAGACCAAAGCTTTAGTCTTAAGTCCTCTTAATCTCAAATAGGACAAAACATGAGGTTAGCAAAAGAAGAAGCAACAGATGGAGATGTACACTTAGTCATTGGACCCAAGAGGAAACTGGAAGTGGCATAAGCATGCAAGGGGAAGGAAAATGAGCATGCTGAAAACTATAGAAGGGATATTAGAGAAGAAAAAACAGAAGAATATTCAAACTCTTCTCAGTCATGAATTTACCTAAATTCACATAGACTTACTAGTATATTATCAGTCAGCCTAGTTCAGTGAGACTATCCCTATAGGATCCAGATAAGCCTCATCCTGGACTCTTGAGCCCCTTTGAAGGTGTGTTCTCTGACACAGAGCTGCACTGTCTGACTTCTAAAGAAATTCTGTGAACATGTTTAATTCTATTAAAGCAACAAAGTAAAGATGATATCTTCTCCTTACACGACAAACTGAACATCTAGTTGTTTGAAAGACTGGAGCAAAGCTCATGAGAAACATTATGAGTATCATAAGGAATATATTTGAGCTAAAAAGAAAGCAATAATGCCATCAATCAAAATACATAACAAAACTTATAGCAGAGCTGAAGAGATGGCTCAGTGACTGAGAGTGCAGGCTGTTCTTGCAGAGGGCCTCGGTTTGGTTCCCTGGACTCATACAGTGGTTCACAATCACTCTCAATTGAGGGAGCCCCAAGACCTCTCCAGGATCTGAAGACATTAGACACACATCCACAAAGCAAAGGTAAATATTTTTAAAGGAATTTACACCAGAATCACTTTCTATTTTTTAATGAAGGTCTAAATAAGCATAATGATGCTGACAGAGATCCAAAGACACAAAATTAAAATGATAAAAGTACCAGTTAGAATACAAAGAAAATAAGTACCATTATCTCATGATTTCCTATGGGGGGAAGGACAAAATTGAGGAGCCACAGAGATAAAGATCCTAAATATATACAGATAAATAACCATACATTTCTTCTATTTATCCCATTATGTTGGAATAAGACACACTCTTGGAGCTTAAAAAGAATAATACTGGGAAAAACTTTACAGAATATTAAAATCATATCTCTACCTAATCAGCAAATATACATGTCAAAGGATATAAAATAACGTTCAACAAACCAGGAGATAAGTACTGGTTTAGAAGTTTCAAATTTTCTCAAAAACAATCTATAAAAATAGTTTCACTGAGGTAGAAACAGTGAACTGGTAAATATGTTTCATATTTTACACTCTTTGAGCACAGTTCACCTCTAAAAAAGTTTACAATACACTGAGTCATGATTCATTTTCCAGAAGTTATTGTATGGTGTGTGGATATGGCTATCACAGAGCATGTGATCTCCATAGTACTGCCAGGGACACTTAAAGCACCAGTTGCCAACAGAGCCAGAAAATTGATAAAAGAACTATGTAACTTTATAGACTCATCCATTACTTTGTCACATACTTCAATTTTAAAAAGGTTACTGCCTGATGTAGAGGCAATACAACAGGCCCCAAAGTGTTTGTTTAAAAATCAATATGATTATAAAACATAAATAAATAAATCTTAAAACTTTCAGATGATGAAGAGTTGAATATATTTCATTTCCTCTGCTCATTCCCAAAATTAATTACAATGATAATGAAAAACAAAAGCAATTCATAAGAATAAGGTGAATCCAATAAGGCATGAGGATAATACAGTTTTGGAAACTGGAAAAAGTAGAAAAGAAGGAAAGCCCACCTGGAGCAACCCAAAAGCTCTTTTTTTAATATCGTAGGTTCAAAAAATTCTCAAACATGGAGGCATCATAGGGAAGGGTCCAGATTTGACTCTGGAGGGCTGTTGAAGAATTTGTAAGAATGACTGTCACATACATAGATTTCCAATAGTGAGAGCCAGAGAACCAGCATATCTTCTGCAGGGTAATAAATTCCATATATGGCAGGGAAGCTGCACCTATGAAATCTCAACAATATTGTTTCCTAAACAAAACTTACATAATGACAATACCTGTTGGGGGAAATCCCACAAGGTCCTCTGTATATGTGAAGAACTACAGACAATGAATGTTGTTGGGAAAGGGAGGGAGAATCAGTATTCCACAGGAATGAGCCCCCCAAAGTTGATTCACTTTCAAGTGAAAGCCCTAAATATATATATATGTATATATATATATATATATACATATATAAATGGACTCAATAGAATGTCTGTGTGTATTTTTTCATAAGAGATCAATAATTTGAAAGGGACTACAAGAACACAGGAGGAGTTTGAGGAGGAGGAAGGGAAAATGATATAAATACAGTATTCATGTATAAAATTCTATAATAAAAGTAATTTTTTTAAAAAATACAAATTCCATGCTCTACCCACCCAGAGAACTTGGAAAACTTAAAGAAGCTCTGTATAGGCACTTGATGAGGGGAAGGGTTAAGTGAATGTCTGTACAGTGGTCATCTTCTTCCATTTGTCTCCAGGAACACTACAAACTCTATCTCCCACACAAGAGTCAAGGAAGCATCCCTGAACTAACTGATCAGGACCAGCTGATAAAGAATAAAACTATAATAACAGTTTAATCCGTCCCTGAGCCAGAAAGCCTTTCAGTGAGACTTCTCAGTCAGCAGACCACACCAGCCGCAAACACCCCACACCCTAGCTGACACACCCACCTCCCAAACACTGTGGATAGACCAGCAGCAGGCAGTGGCAAAGCAAAGGCCACACATGCTAGGAAAGCTGGATCCAATCTCCTACAGAGAGCTTGATACATTGCCTATTTCCTTTATAGAGACAAAGAAGATGATGTATTCATGAAAAAAACAAAGAAAGAAAGAAAAGAAAAGAAAATCTCTAAGACAAAAAAAATGATTTTTTTTCTCTAAAAAGAGAATTATTTTTTCTTTTTCTCTAAAAAGAATTAGAGAATGTGGTTAAGACATTCTCCAGAAAGTAGGCCAAAGGAAAAAATTGAAAACTGCAGGGGGGGGTAGAATTCAAGGATGAGCCCAGGAAGTCCTCCATCCTATTAAGGAGAGTTCCAGAAACAGAACAGAGAGGAGCAAGAGAAGAGGAAATTGCCAAATAGATAACAACACAGAAAAGGTTTTGTAACTGAAAGCAAATGGGGGTTGTTTATCACAATAGCTACAGTGAGGCTCACATGACAGCAGAGCATCATGAGGTCTCTCAACATCAGGATCACTTTCACAGCACTTTCACAGGTGAAAAGATCACTTTCACCTGTTTTTCACAGCAAAACAGGTCACAAAGGATGGGTGGGGCACCAAAGGCAGGAAACTTATCATTTGGATAAAAGTAGATGACAGAAACACCTCAGCATCCTGGTGAAAAATTATGTCCAGGCCAGCAAGATGGCTCAGTGGAAAGCATTGTTCTCTAACCTCTATACATGTACTGTGATAGACATTAGTGTACCTGTACACACTCGCCAGTGCACATGTACACATACACATACACACACACACACACACACACACACACACACACACAATATGTAAATCATTGTAATGACAATGTAAAGAAATTTCTGAAAAGCTTCTTCTATCCTTAAAGACCCTTATATAAAATTATAGATATTTTTGGATACATAAGAGGATTTTTTAAGTCTGCTTTTTTGAAGTTATTAATAACTTAATAAAGTTAAAGACTAACCTATTATAATATTTTTCTATAACTGCTGTGGCAAATTTACAGGAACTGCATAGTACATGTTCTGTTTCTATAGTTCTGGAATCTGATCCAGTGGGGCTGCTTCTTGCTGGAGGATCTGGGGAAGTTCTGTTTCATTGGCTTTGCCAGCTTCTAGCTCATAGTCTCTTCCTCTATCTTCAAAACCAGCAGCATCTTCAGGCCTCTCTGACTCTGATAATAAGTTGCCTGCTTTTGCTACCAACCTAAAGACTTTGGATAAGCCAGAGTCCTCTTCTACATCTGCCAAGTCCTTTGTGTTCTAAGGAGTAAGTAAGCATGCACGTATTTAAGGTACCAATACTTCAACATCTTTGTGAAGGTCCTTGTTCTGCCTACTTTCCCCAAGAAAACTAAAGACAGTACAGTCACAAAACAGCTCCCAATCTAAGGAATAGTAGGAGAGTGTGGCCTCAGAGTGACTACTGCATGGAAAATGGAACAAGCCAGGTTACAACAGATGTATAGAAAGCCTAAGGAGGAATGCTTGAAGAAAAACCCAGAATATGCAAATGTTTACAAGGAAACTCATAGTTCTGAGGAAAAGCTTGAGTAAGAACTAATGACAGTCTATCAAATTTTAAATGAGCAATTCATTAATATTTGGGAAGTCCAAAAGAATACACAAGACTGGGACTGTAATCATAGGAAACCACATACTTCAGATTGAATATGGCTGGAATAACACAAATCTAAAAAGTGATCCAATTAGAAGATATTAAAGGGCTCCAAGGGGTGATGGGAACAGAGAGTTGTTGTATTATAACATTCTCAGTGAAAGAAAGAAGTACATACTAAAACAAAAGTAATAATAATCAACTGAATATAAGCCTATTGCTTTGAAGTAAGAAAGCAGGGAGACAGAACAAAGAAATAACCAAGATTGAAACTGGCGGTCTTGAAGAGTGGAAAGTGAATGTGGCTGCGAAGAAAGAATAACTGCTTGGCTTCTTCAACATTGTAGATCTACAACTCAATAGGCATAAAAACACAAACATCCAGAAAATACTTTGTTATATTAAAATAGAACATGATACCTATACTTCTGGGTGTTTATTTAGAGAGAAATTCACAAGAGACAAGAGGTGTGCAAACAGCAAGAAGATACGCAGGCTGTTGCTCTGTGTGTCTGCAGCAGAAGATGTTGCTTACCTCGGCCGTGTTTGTGTCTTGTTCCTGCTTTGGGGCAGTCTCATTGACCTTCCAAACATTGGAGCATAATGAAAACCATTTATTTATAACTCATTTTCTTAATTTTTCATTTTTTATCTTTACATGAATGTATATGATGCCTGTGTGTGATGTGTGTGTATGAGTATGGGTGTATTTGTATGTGTGTGTGATGTGTAGTGCCTTGCATTTGTATATGTAAATTGTGAGAGTGGGTATATATGTAAATGTTGTATGATATGTAGCAAGTGATGTGTGGGCATTTATATGTGAGTATGAGCATATTTGTGTATGGTGTGTGTTCACATGTGAGTGTGTAACACGTGGCAAATAAGAATCTAAAAAACAATAGGCTGATGGATGTTTATTCAGGGAGAAATCACTTACACCAGAAAAAGATGACCGCCCCAGGTTCCCATCCCGAGGATGCTTCTGGATGCTCTCTGTCCCTGACCAGGAAGTAAGAGAGTGAGCTGGGGTCCAGACCTAATCCACCCAGGTCACATCCATACCTGTCTCCACACTTCAATGTGTGTGCTCAGTGCAACAGGTGGGAGTACGGTGGATATCTCACTACAAGTGTGTGTATGTATGTTTGTGTATTTATAGTGTATGATATATAGGTATTTAATATATAGTATCTGGTGTGTGTGTGTGTGTGTGTGTGTGTGTGCTGCATTTTCATTATACACTCATCTGTTGATGGATATCATTATCCATTCATGTGTAAGTGTGTGTGGTATATATGTGTTTGTGGGTGTGTGATGTGTGATGTAAGATGTTTGTATGAGTGTGAGTGTGATATGTATATAATGTGTGTATGCTCACAAATGAGTGTGGATGCAATTATGCTATGTGTGTTGCATGTGTAAAGGTCAAAGGGCAATCTCAGATGTTGGTCCTCACCTCCAACATTGTTTAAGACAGGGTCCATTTTCTTGTTTGTTATTGTATACTCAAAGTAGCTGGATTGAGAGTGACTAGGAGGCCTCCTGCCTGTCTCTATCATCATAGGAATGCTGGGATTGCAAACTTGAGCTACCACATCTGGTTTTATGTGTGTGAGGGGCACTGAAACGCAGATCTCTGTGTGCAGTGATGATTTATCTGCTGAGGCATCTCCCCAGTGCTAATCTTTGCTTTGTAAATTAGCTTATTAAGTGTTCGGCTCCCATACAAGTTTTCACACAAATTTCAGTATGGTTGAACCCCATACACGCTTACTCCCTCATCTCTATACCCCTTTCCCCACCATTTCCCCCCAGTATTCTCCAATCTACTCTGCTCAATTGTCTTTCCCATCTCCTCCTTTAGAACATCATTTTTCCAGTTGCATAATCCTTTCTAGTTTCTAGGCCTTTGCTCATATTCTCCTTCACCTGGACATGCATATTTAACAGTTAGAGACCAGAATCCTAAGAGAGAACATATGGTTCTTGTCTTTCTGAGCTTCCATTATCTCACTTGAAATATCATTTTCTAGTTTATTTTTCTGCAAATTTCATTTTTTCTTTACAGCTGAATAAAAGGTCCATGGAATATTTGCACTGTATTATCATAATTCATTTATCTAATGATGGTCATCAAGACTTATTCTGTTTCCCTGATACTATGAAAAAAGCAGTAGTTAATGTGGGTAAGCAAGTATCACTTTGGTAGGCTGTGGTTCCCTTTGTGTGTATGTCTAGGGATGGTAGAGCTGGGTCAGATGACACCCATTTTCAGTTTCTTTGAGACACTCCCACCCTGACTTCCATGGTGGCTGCACTAGCTTACACTGACACCAATAGTGTTTAAGAGTTCCATTTTCTCCACATCATTACAAGTATTTTCTCTCACTTGTTTTCTTAGTGTTAGTCACTCTCACTGAAATGAGATGAACTCTCAAAGTAGTTTTAATTTGCATTTCCCTGTAGAAGGAGATTTTTCTCCATCTAGTCTTGGTCCCATACCCACATAGTTGGGTCCCTGGAGATCTCAAACACTCCTGGCCCTTATGAGGACTCAATACTTAAAATGATATTTACATTTCCATTCTCTCCCATTCCATCATTCCCAAAAACACAATTGTAAACTTTTCTAAAAGCTTGGATTACCTTCAGTAAATCTAATATGAGATCAGAACTCCCAGCACCTAGAGGAAGTCTGGCTCCTTTTGGTGCTTGGTTTATAGACTAGAAAAATTGATTCAGATTTCTAGGACTGCTTATTTCTGATACAGTTTTGTTCCATTTGCAGCAGTTATGTCATAAGTGTGTTTGTTTGTTTGTGTGTTTGTTTGTTTGTTTTTGAGACAGGGTCTCACTATGTAGACCAGGCTGGCCTTGACCTCAGAGACTCGGCTGCCTTTGCCTCCCATATTCTGGGATTAAAGGTATATCTTATCCAACCCACCTCAATATTTTAAGTGAAAGAAAAAGCAGTCTCAAAGAAAATAGAAAAGATAATTCATCCCTCCCCTCACAATGCACACACAGTCTGAGAAGGCTGAGTTCACAGGGGCGGCAAGATGGCTTCAAAAGTGCTCAGCAATTTCTGGGGATGAAAATAGCTTTCAGCAAACTTTAAAAAGAGGGAGCATTTAAGTTCAGGAAGTCTCTTTTGTGTTCTCCCATATATTACAGATGGAATGAACTATGAAAGTGTCCAGGTGAGAAGTGGGTCGACTTGAATTGAGAGTTTATTCAAAGTATGAATTACCAAAGAGGGGGAATCCAAAGGCAGGAAAGAAACTAAAGAGCAAACAAAAGATGCACCTGCACCCGAGGAGACCCTGTGTACCTGGACCATGTCACTGTGGGACATGCGAAGAAGAAATACAGGCAGAGAGGGTGAGAGTGATGCACAAGAACTCAGGTGACAGCCTATGGTGTCAAGACATCTGAAGACACCGAGGGAACAAATGGGCTGCATTGCCCTCAATGCAGCTGCTTTGCCACAGCATGCCACCTTCAGGAAAAGAGGGTAATGGAAGGACAAAGAAATCCCCCTGGCACTTAGTTATCCTCCCCAAACTGTCCGTGATGGCAAATGCAACAGGTGGTAGCTCTAGTTTTTAGAATTGTCCTGAGAGTTTCCAGAATGCCACATGGTGTTGACAAAAGAATGCTTTGAACCGGGAAACAAATAATTCAAGCCAATGGCTTTTCTCAGAAGAAAGTCTCCAATTTCCTGAAAATATCCCGAGAGTCTGCAGCCTGAGGACAGCATTTCCTTCTATGCCTTTTGTGTGCTGTGCCATCACAAACAACAAGCTAATCCCCCTTGGCAGAGCAGGAGCTGCAGATGTATGAGGAGACAAGAGAGCCATTTGCAGATACCACAGGCCCCAGGACTCTCCAAAGGTGGTTGTTTAGCTGGGATAAAAATCACTTCTCATTTATTTGTAGCTCACAGGCCAATATACATGACAAAAGCAAACTGCAAGAGGAACTCAATTGCTTCTGTGGTACCAGGAAAAATGACACCTAGTGGGTCACCAATAGTGACTGGGCTTTGAGGGGTTTTAAATAGTAAAGCTGTGATTCAGTGCCTGCCCGGCAGGCTGTTACTAAGATGGGGCTACTCTGAACATTCCGTCAGTAGTTGTCTCTGCAAATGAACATGAAGCGGGCAGACACAAGATGTTTGGGGGGAAGTCAATATTTACTTGTTATATAAACATTTATGGAACATTTGTCATTTGTAGGTTGTTATGCAATGGTCTAGGAAATTCATGTAATAAGAAAAAGCCTTTCTTTCATGCAACATCCAGACCAGGGTGGGTGGTGGAGGAAAAAGGGGCAATTAGATTTGATAAAAAGTGGTCAGTGCCAGGTCCTGATGAGGCTTTTGCTCATCTGACCTTAGCACAGAGGCCCCAGGACTCCGTCGACTTCACACACCACTGAGCAGAGTACAAGGCTGCTCAGCAAGTCAGATGAGACTTATTAGCATGAGAGAATGAAAAAACCTTCAGAATATATCTCCTACTGATACAGGCTCAAGGGCATCAGCACTGAATATTAAATATAATACATTATAATGGCATAAGAAATTGGTGAGACTGGACTCTTGGCTGGTCACAATTTCAGGCACTAATACAAGAAGGATCAGAATGGTGAGTCATTAGTCTTCCCCAGACAGGAGAGTAGCAGACAGATGCCTTCAGCCCTACCTTTCAATACCCCCACAGCTGGCCTTTACCCAATATGGGCATTTCCAGCAGTAGAAAACACAAAGGGAAGTCTTCAAAAGAAACATTTTCACATGTCGAGCTTCAGCAGGCTCTACCTCTGCTAATATAAACACTGAAGAGAATTGTGAGGTCAATAAAAATAAATTGTACTGTGAAGGTATAGACTTCCAGGGTATTTTTTCATCATTAATTGTACCCTTCTCTTTCATATAACACCTATGTTTTATGAACATGTCTGCTGACCCAGGACAGCAAAATTTAAGCGTAAGATACAAGCTAAGTGAAGGGTTTCTAGGCCAGGGTTTGTAGAGGTATCTGACAAGGTTTGGGATAAATCATTTACTTTCAGAGTCCTTTGGCTGCTCTCGAGCAGTAAGATTCTATCCCCACTCCCCAGAAACATGCCTATACCATATAAATTTGTTTCAAGTTAAAAAAAAAAATAGAAGTAGTATAAGAAATACGCCTGTACAAAGAATGCTACCTTTTAGTGAGTTTTGCACAAGCTGGTAATTCAAGATGCTCATCCATTGCATGTGGCCTGTGGCAAAGAACAATTGTTGCCGTAACTCCAGTAAGTGGAAAAAGAGGTGTGCCAAAATTATAGTCACTTAACACATAGAAGTCATGATAATTTTAAAAAATAGTGGAGTCCCTGAAGAGAACAAATCTTTCTATCAAAACAACTCAGAAAGACTATTTCCTGGTAACACAACTCATTCTCTAGGATCAAAGAAGTTATATAATTGGTGAGACCACAGGAAGGGTAGCACTGTTCTTGGCAGAGGGCCACTGCTGAGCCTGTACAAGCTCTGTTCTTGTTCCCCACAATGAAAAGAGTAACCAGTAGATAAAGTTTTACTATGATATTTGTTGAGATGAATAAGAAAATATAAGGGGTTCCAATCTCAGGCAGTACAGTTGTGCTGCTGGAGTTTCTTATCCCGCTCAGGTCCTGCTGCCCTTCTCAGCCCCAAATAAGCACACAGAGACATATATTATTAAACTGTTGGCCAACTGCTATGGCTTCTTATTGGCTAGCTCTGTCTTAATTATTAACCCATTTCTATAAATCTATGTATTTCCATGTGGTCTTGGCTTACCTGAGGATGCCCAGAACTGTTATTCCTTTGGCAGCCACATGGCATATCCTCACAGCATCTCTTTGCCTCTCCCCCTTACCCCCCGCATTCCTCTCATCTCATAGCCCCACCCATCTTCCTGGCTCTACTGGCTATTGGCCAAACAGTGTTTTATACATCAATCAATAAGAGAAACATATATACAGAAGGACTTCCTCCATCACAGTTGGGCAATGTACTGAGTACAAACATGGCGTTGATGAGATTTTGTGTAATAAATGTAATCATCTGTTCCTCAGCCACACTTTATGAGCCAACATCTTTACAATACATCCATGATGTGGCATTTTTAAGGTTTGTCCATGATGGTAAAATTAAAGAAATAATTATCATCTGCCACTTTGATAAAACAGAGAGAGAATGTCCTGAGAGTGGTTATCACATTCAGGAATTAGTGGTGACTACACAAACCCATGATATACTGAAAAGTCACTGAATTTTATAGTACATAAACTATACCTCAATAGAAATAGGAGGTACCAAATCAAAAAAGAACAAGACAGATAATGGGGAAAATAAGCCACCATTAAGCACCCCACTCAGTAACTTATGTGGTACTCTCACAGCGTTCTGTTCTGTTGTCACCTTTCCAAGGTAGTCTTGTGACACAGTTGTGGATCTCTAGCTAGATATTAGTGTGCTCCAGACAGTTCTCAAAGACACAATTCTTTTGATCAAGTAGTAGCTGCAGAAATCAACCACCCTCCATTATACCAGAGGCTTATAACAGTTTCTCTACTTTAGAGCTGTTGAGCTGTGAAGGAAGAATTGGATAATCCCAACATATGTCTCACCGGAAGTATTGCCTTACAGAACATGCTTTTCCAGTCAAGATCAACTCTGACTGACAAGATTGACTACATTGACCTAGTTCACGTTCAATAACTGTGTTCATTTTAAGTGTCATCTTGATGGTGGCTTGATGGAACATATGTCATCATAGCTATGGAATGGCCAGATGCTTGGTTAGATATGTCTGCAATGGTATTGAATTCATAGATTTAGCAAAGTGGATCTTTCTCTTGGCTGTGTGTGTGTTTCATTCCATCTATTTAAGTCCTGAATAGACTAAAAGGGATAAGTCAAAAAAGAGTTGTTGATGGAAGTATAGCTCAATGGTAGAGTTGGTCCCAACTATCAAATAAGAGACAGAGACAGAGAGTGGTTTCTCTCTTTGAGCTGATATGTTGGACTTATCCTCCTTTAGACTCAAACAACAATTTACAACTCTGGCTCTCCTGTACTCAAACTCTCTGACATGAACAAGAACTGTAGTTTGCCCCACTTCCACTCTCAGCTTGTAACTAGATATCTTGAGACTTCTCTGCTTCCATGAAAAATTACATGTAAAATTTCATACAGTTCCAGTAATTGTGCTGTTTTTATCTCCAACATCTTTCGAAGCAAAGATGTGGCTTTGTGAGCCAGAGTTTGGCTTCCAGAGTACAAAGACACAAGGAAAGCAAAACCTTGCAGTTCTTATGCAACACCATAGCCATCTTCCAAGAATATATTCTTACTCAATGTCTGCACTTAATTGGACACTTTTCAATATGTTCACACTATCTTTTGTATTTTCCCAGTTTTCATCTAAAAATTATTGTGTCTGCAGAATAAATTGCCCTGGATTTTCAAGGCACCACTACTGGAAGTTACATTTTTACTTAAGTTTGGAATTCATGAGAACTGGGCAGTTTAATATGTTCCTTCATTCTAAACAATGACCACAGTATCTATTTCCTGGGTATCATCAGGACTAGTGGGCGGTGGAGGGAAGGAAAGAGTGTGTGAGTAGGAGGCATCTCACTTGCTCTTGCAAAAGAGGTGTGGTAGTGCTCTTACACAGGAATGTCCTCCCACATTAAAAAGTCACTATATCGAAGAAGTATGAACAGAGAGCAAACTAAGCTGCAAGCCTCTCAAATTTTGTCCAACTTCCATGCATTTGGCCAACTTTACATCTAATGCATTTTTAAAGTAACACTGTTTTCTTTTCTCATTAGACAATATAATTAATTCTTAAGCAGAGGATTAATTATATTCTTTGGGCTTCCAAAGGGAATTTCTTAGTCATGGTAGGAATCATGTTTGGCTTTTGAAAAGAGTCTGAAATAGTCTGCTTAATGTACCACACTAATCTTCCTCCCCATCTCATCCTGGTGGGTAACAGAGGACTAGCTCTCAGACAAAACCACTCAGGCTACGCTAGACTCAGGCTCTGCAACTGTCTACCTTAGCTGACGTAGTACCTGAAAGAGCCACTTAAAGGAGGAAGGCCTTCCTCATGGTTTCAGGATTTACATCCACAAGTCTTGTTCCACTGGTTCTCAGCCCATGGTTAGTCAGAATATTACAAAGTATTACAAAGACACAAACCTGTGGAAGTAAGGAAGCAGGGGTAAGAGGAAGGTAGGAGAGAGAGAGAGGAAGGGAAGAGAGAGAGGAAGGGAAGAGAGAGAGGAAGGGAGGGAAGGAGGGAGGGATAGAGAGGCCGAGAGGGAGAGGCAGGGAGAGAGGGAGGGAGGAGAGGGAAGAAGGGAGAGAGGAAGGGAGGGAGAGAGAGAGGGGGAGGGAGGGCCAGTGCCCAGGACAAGACACAGCACACCCTAATGACCTACTTTCTCTAGGTAGGTCCTATGTCCTTAAGTTTCAAGAACCTCCCCAATCAGACACAAATATATGATAGTGAAACACACCATACAAGTCATTAAGATTCACAAAGCCTCCATTTCTCTACTTATGAAGCGGAGGGAGCAATAATAACTATTTCATAGAATTAAGAGGCACCATCCATCTAATACTCTTAGGATGTGGCCTTGTGGCATGAAATAAGAAGCACTAGTTAAAATTGTTGTGAATGGAAAAGCAGGTCACCAGCGCATATCACTCTTTCAGCAAAACCAAAAGATATTGGAGGCAGTGAAAGAAAGAAACCTGGTACATCTGCTGCCACCCAAGACTGGATGGGGGCACTGCCTGCAGCCCCTTACTGCCACCTGCCTTTGGTCCCTAGGAACACTTCACAGTAACTTCACAACCTCACTGCAATTTTGCATCTAGTTTGGAAAACAACGACCCAGAAAACAAAATCAAAGACAGAAGCTTCAACAGCAGGAGCATTTCCCAAAGCCTGAAGTTTTACTCTCTTTTTTTGCCAAAGTCATCTTGTTCATATTAACCTGACAACCCCCTCAGCATGCCATTCATTCATCAAGGGTACTGCAGAGCTTGCGTATCACACTAATGGTTTGTAACATGTTGGGATGTCCACAGCTACTCTACCTTGACAGAAGGTGCCTTGTTATGCAGCTGAAAACATTAGTCAGTGTGTAACTATTTTAAGGATGTTGTAATGGATATATTTAAGAATTTTTTAATTTTTAGATTCATTCTATTTTATGTGTGTGTTGGACTTAAAAGCTTCTGAGCATCAAATAAAATGCTCAGGAGAGTGGAAAGGAAACATCAAAATATAAAAGTATGTCTTCAAATCATATGCCTAAGAGGTTAGTATCTAGAATAGATACTAACTTCTGTATCTCGTTATGAAAACAGGACAAAATATTCCCCTAAATGAACCAAAGTCCTAAAAAGAGTTGTTGAAAGAAGTTATACAAATGGGCAGCAGACATATTAAAGAGATTAATTAGGACTGGAGAGATGGTTCAGTGGTTAAGAGCACTGACTTGTTCATATTCCAGTACCAGGGTTCATATTCTAGAACCCACACTGTAGCTCACAGCCATCTCTGATGCCTTCTTCTGGCCTCTGTGAAGGTCAAACACACAAGTGGTACACAGACACAGATGCAGATAAAATAACCATATATGTAAAATGATTTTTAAAATTATTAAACTTCAGTAATTACCACAGATCCATTAGATTGTTCTTGTGAGGGAAATTAAAAAAAATTATTTTGGTGAGGTTGTGGAGAAATTGGAAGTTTTACACATTGTCAGTGGGACTATAAATTGACATATCGAAAAAAAACAACATGCAAACATCTCAAAAAAATCACTATAAATTGTCCACCTATTCCAGTCATCTCTCCCCATAAACATCCTAGAACCTATGAGAATGACCCTAGTGAGAACTCCTACTAATTAATGGAGGATATGGAGCCTGAACTGGCCATCTTCTTTTACCAGGCAAGGCTCCCAGTGGTGGGACTGGGACCAAGCCAGCCCCTAAACCTTCAACCTATAACCTGTCCTGCCTGCAGTTGCACTGGGGAAATGGTGGCTCAAAGCTTATGGGAGTGGCTAACCAATGACTGGTCTAACACCACAAGAGTGAGTCTATGCCTGGCACTGCCTAGGTGGCCAGGATCTAGAAGCTGGATACCCTAGAGACCTAGGGTAGAACCAAACACAACTGTAAAAGAAATAAATAAGTCAATGAAATGATTGCTAATGATATTTTAGTAGACTCATAGATTGGTGCCTAGCCCAATCATCATCAGAGAGGCTTCCTCCAGCAGCTGATGGGAGCAAATGCAGAGACCTAAAGCCAAACATTAGACACAGCTCAGGTGAATCTCTAGGGACACAAGGAGGAAGGATTGTAGGAACCACAAGGGTCAAGGATACCATAAGAACACAGCCCACAGAATCAACTAAGCAGGGCTCCGAGGGGCTCACAGAGACTAATGCAACAATCACAGACCCCGAATGTCTGAGCTAGGTCCTTCGCATATATGTTATGGTTATGTAGCATCGTGACCTTGTCTAGTTGATATCCCTGGGAGGCCTACTCTTTTCTGGAGGGAAACAGAGAAGCAGTGGTTCTAGTGGGGAGGGGAGACTGTGGTTGGGATACCTTGTATGAGAGAAAAATAAAGAAAACAAAAAAAATCAACAGATTATCATCTGATCCCACAACCTTACTTATGATATTACATAAGCGAACTGAAAGGATCCTAAAACATTTGTTCCATGTTCATTGCAGTGTTATTCATCAGGGTCAGGCAGTGGCAGCTCCCATCACATGCTACAGGCTAAGTGAAGTAAAGCCAGTCAGAAAAGGACAAATTCTGTCTGGTCCCACCAGATGGAGTCATCTGTAGTCAATATACAGACACAAAGTGAAAAGGTTGTCAGGAACTGTAGGTAAATGGAAATGGGAGCTGTTTCTTAATGGAGATAGAGAAGCCATTTTTCCACTCCGGTTTCAACTCCACTCTAAACACTGTGACTAAACAACCAGGAGGTGAAATGTGTGAGAAGATACTAAGGAAGATTCAGAGATATGACAGGGCTCAGGAGGAAACAAATGAACTGAAAATGGTCTTATATACTTCACCCAAGGCAGAAAACACACAAAAAACATAAATACACATGCACACACACACACAACACACATACACATACACACATACGCACATGCAAACATGCATATATATATATATACATACATACAAACATATATACATATATGTGATTATATATATATACATATATATATGAATGTATGTATATATAACACAGTCACATATACATCTATGCACATGAAAACACAAACATACATAGACATGCACACACACAAATATACATAGGCATATACACATACATGTGCATCCACACAAATACATACACACAAGTATACACAGACACACAGATACACACATACACATGTATACACACACACACACACACACAGGAACTCCATACTTAGCCTACATGAATCTTCCAGTGTTTATTGCACAGTAATCATGGTTTTTAGCTTCATGATGATTTTGTTATTCAGAACTTCTTTTAAAATCTGTATTAACAATACCTTTACTTCTTGTTATAAGTAGGTTTTTCCCTGCCGGTCTGGTCCCACCACCACGCCAGCACCAAATAACACACAGAGACATTATATTAGATATAATGCTGCTGGCCAGTTACTAGTTTCTTATAGGCTAGCTCTGTCTTAATTACTAACCCATTTCTATTAATCTAAGGACTTCCACATGGTCCTATCTTACCAGAGAGAGGGGCTGGCATTCTCTCTATCCTCCATCTTGGATCTCCTCCCTACTACTTCCTCTTTCCTTCTAGTCTCCTAGTCCTGCCTATTTTGCTTTCCTATTGGCCAACAGTGTTTTATTAATTAACCAATATGAGAAACATATTTACAGGATGACATCTCCCATCAGTTCTTTATTTTTTTCTTATTTTACATATCAATCCCAGTTCCCTCTTCCTCCCTCTCTCCTACCCTCCCATATCCCCCGACCACCCTCCCCTACCATCCTCCCCCCACTCCACATGTAGGGTGATGTCTTCCTGCAGGGGGCATCTAAATCTGTCAAGTCATTTGGAGTAGAGACTAGGCCCTCCCACCTGCCTCTAGGTTAAGGGAGTATCTCTCCATGGGGAATGTGCTCCCAACGTCCTTTTGTGCACCAGGGATACATCCTGGTTCCATTGTCAGAGGTCCCTTAGACTTCCCAGGCTTTCTAACTGAGACCCATGTTCCCAGCTATCAGTCTGGGGGTTCATTAGCTCCTATTTGTTCAGGTCAGCTGTCTCTGTGGGTTTATGTAGCCTGGTCTTATCCTCCCTCTCTGTATCTGGATTCCAATTTGGGTCAGTGTTTAGCTGTTGGTGTCTGCTTCTGTTTCCATCAGCTACTAGATGAGGGCTCAATGATGGTGGATAAGTTAGTCATCAATCTCATTCTCTGGGAAGGTCATTTGTTGTAGCATTTCCACTGTTGCTCAAATTGATTGTAACTACGTACATATACTTGATTTGGATCTCAAATAAAATCAGAAATTGAAAACCTATCAGAAACTGCTATAAAGGACCACTCAGGAGTTGTTTATTGTTTAGTCAGAATTCTATCACAAAGCTAAGTTCTTACAGAACACTTTCTCATCCCCTGAACAGATGCACAATGAATCTCTTCAAAATGCATAGCCCCTACAGGAACCTTGAGACATGCAACTACCACTGTCAAACAAAAAGCCAAGGAGAGGAAGATGAATATGAGTTGAGTGGGGACATGTGCAGTGTCTATTAGACGTTACTTTCAAGGCTGGATCTAGGATGCTTTCCAGAGTTGTCCTTGCTCGGCAACCACTCCAGCTCTGCTCTCCACATAGGGATGGATGCACATTATTAACTTCATTTAGACATACTATAACCAAATATCAAGGAGATCTATTGAAAAATATTCCTTTTCAGGCAAACTTTGCCATGTTTTTGTCCTTTATATAGGTCATAAGTTAGTGATTTAATATAACAGAATGTTGTGTCTGTTTGAGTAATGCAAACATGCTGTAGAACTTAGTAAACAAGTCTACAGTGAAAAAAATAAAATAAAATATTACGGACACCGCTAAGTTTCAACCACCCATTCTGGATAGTTAAAAGGCCATGCATGAAGGGTTAGAGGGAGAAATGGGGGGATGATAAAATTATATTTTAATTTCAAAAAAATAAATTTACACATACCTGTGCCATGCATTCCTGTCAACTTTGCTTAAATTTCTATATACTTAGATATGTGTTTTAAGTATATATATATATATATATATATATATATACTGTATTTCCTGTGGAATTTTCAAGTATCTATAGTGTTATTTCTCTCTTCTTCCTCTCCATATGCCTTTTGTGACATAGCACCCCACAATTCACTTTCTGGTAGACAATGTGACCTACCAGAAAAGCAATGTGACCTACCAAAAAAGCAATAGCTTTTCTTCTACATCCCTGTGACCATATCTTCTTCAGGACCTCAGTGACAGCCAGAGACTCTAAGACCTACTTTCTTCAGCATGAAATGACCCATGAAATTGATGTCTTCCTGGAACAGTTTCTCCAGGGAGTCTTCAAGGAACTGTTTTTTATCAGTATTGTTCTCCTGGCATGTTCTGGACAATTTTCACTTTATTGGTTCTATAATTCAACTATTCTCAACCAGAATGACTATAGATGATTATCACTGCCTCACCTACAAGAGCCCTACTACCTCGCAGACATGTGGAGAGATGCTAGGATGGAAGCAAGTAGATCTTTGTTGAATCAGTCAGTGTAAACCTTGGTATGAGGTATACTCCCTTAGCCTAGAGGCAGGAGAGAGGGCCCAGACCCTACTCCAAATGACTTAACAGATTTTGATGATCCCTCCTGGAAGGAATCACCCTCCCTGTGGAGTGGGGAGGAATGGGATGGCGGGAGTTAGGGGCATGGGAGGGAGGGAGGGCAAACTGAGATCGATATGTAAAATAAGGAAATATATATATGTATATATATATGTATATATACATACATATATATATATATATAAATTCCCACTTAGATACCATCTTCATTCTTCTCTTAGGACTGAATTTCTCCACATTGCTTAATTGTTGTTTTTAGTCTGTTTGTCTGATTTCTGTGTTTCTCTGTTTATTGGCCTAATTGTTTTCTAAGAAATAAAAAGATATAAAGAACAGCTGGTGGCCAGTTGGTGGGAGTACACACTTCACACCTTTAGGCCCAGCACTCAGAGGCAGAGGCAGGTGAATCTCTGTGAGTTCAAGGCCAGTCTGGCCTACAGAGTGAGTTCCAGGATAGCCAGAGCCATTACATAGAGAAACCCTTTCTCTAAAAACAAAAACAGAAACAAAACAAAACAACAACAACAACAAAAAAAAAACAGAAGAAAGAGTGCTATTGCATGGGCGGGGAGGTGGGGAGCTCTGGGAAGAAACAAAAGAGGCAAAACTGTGATCAGAATATACTATAGGAAAAATCATTTCAAAAAGTATTTTTTAAAAATCAAGCAAAAGATCCATTACCTTTTTAATTATGTATGTATACGCACACACATACACACATACAGGTATTTGGCATGTATGTGTTTGCATACTACATAAGTATATTTCACCCAGAGGCCAGAAGAGGCCACAGATACACTGGAATTGGAATTAAAAAAAAATGTTAATTACCTTGTAAATGTCAGAAATCAAGCTTTTCTGTGGAAAAGAGAAAATGCTTTTAATCGATGATGCATTTCTCTAGCTCCTGTGTTTGTCATATAAAGTATAATTGTTGAATAAAATTACAAAACACAATATTATGGTTTTTAATGTTCACTTAGTGTGTGTGTGTGTACATACACATACTTGCACTCATGTGCACATGCATGCACTTGTGTATGTGTATAAAACTTCTAAAAGGATAGAGATTCTATCTTAGTTTGGGTTTACTGTTGCTGTAGACAGACCCCATGACCACGACAGACAACTCTTATAAAGGAAACATTTCATTGAGGTGGCTCACTTACAGTTTCAAAGATTCAGTCAGTTATCATCATGTTAGGGAGCATGGTGGCACGCAGGCAGACATGTTGCTGGAACTGAGGGTCTTTACATCTTGACTCAGAAGCAACAGGAAGTCAACTGACTGTCACACTGGGTGAAACTTGAGAAAAAGACCTCAAAGTCCATCCCACAGTGACAAATTTCCAACAGAAGACATAGCCTAGATTAAAGGTGTGCCCTCCAGCATCAAGGTCTGGATTAAAGGTGTGTGTCATCCAGAATCCTCCAACAAGACCACACCTCAGTGCCACTCCCTAAGAGTTTGTAAGAGTCAAATACATTAAAACTACCACAGATTTCCTTATTACTTAAGTGGCTGCTGATTTTAAAATTTTGAAGATCCCCTTGATTCAAGGGACTTGCCTCTTGCTATATTCTCCATTTGGTTAAATGTTCCTCTACATGGAAGACATGAAGCCATATTTTATGACAATACAGAACAGCTTCTCTACAAGGGAAGAGAAGAGAGTTGAGTTGCTTAAGACAGATTTTACAGATTTTTTTCAACTGTGCATAGCAGTATGTGATTTGGATACAATTGCCAATGAAACCATATTAAACAAGTCTTACATGTTACCTATGCAAAGACTCATAAATATGAAAGGGAATGGCCTTTCCACCCAGACAAATCTTGAACATTCTTCCCAAGTTTTAGCACTGTGAATTTGCCAGATTTTCCCCCTACTCACCATTCCCAACCCCAGCCTAGCCAAGTCCCTCATTCAGTGCCCCAGCCTACTATGGATAACCCTGCCTGCATTGTTCCCAACCTTTAGGCTTCCTCCAGGACACCCCCTCCCCACTGCATACCCACAACTTACAGGCCATACAGGTTTCTCAACCCAGACAAATCCTACACATCCTTCATTTCAAGGTCTAGCTAGGTGGCCCTGCCAAATTCACCACTCACTCCAAGCTCCTCTTTAGCCTTTGGATCTTCCTTCCAAATGCCACTTCTAGGCCAGAACACACATCCTGCCTGCCAGCCCAGCCCTGTGTCCACCTGAAATCATTTCTGAGCCAAATCCAATCTTTAAAAGAAATCCAGTATACACATTTGTGTTCTACCACAACCTGCTCTGTCCACATCAGATAAAAGCTAATAAAAGTCTAATGCCCAGATCTCTTCCCAAAAATAAAAATATAGACAATATGAAAGATCAAGTCAGTACTGCACCAAAAATATGCATCAGTTCTATAGAAATTTTCTCCAAATTTGAATTACCTAAATGGACCCTGGGATGGAGTTATTTTTTTTTTTAATTCATGAACTTCAAACAATTCAAGAAGTTTAAAAAAACAGTTAAATGAACTTAAAGAGCATAAATACCTGAGCTATTCACAAAAAAACATAAATGTATGGTTGATAGAATTAATGAAAAAAGCCAGAATTTAAAAACAAAATTCAACAAGAAAATAGAAACATTGAGGACTCAAGTTGATATGAAAATGAAAATACTTCAACAGACACTAAAGAATTTCTAAATATTTTCAGGGAACACTAAAACCTTCACTCCATTTATTAGGAAAACCAAAAAGAAGTGGGTAAATTTCTAGATTGTTACAAACCACCAAAATTAAACCAAGATGTCAACAACCTAAACAGACCCATAACAAATGAGATTAAATCAGTAACAAATAAAGTCTTCCAAGTAAAACTGTCCAAGTCTAGGTGAATTTGCTGCAGAATTTTACCAGATCTTCATCAGCAAAGAAAAGAAATAGAAGGAGCATTCCAAATTTCTTCTCTAAAACCAATATCACTCTAATACCAAAAATTAGCAAAGACAAAACAACAAAAAAGAAAAAGAAAAGAAGCCAATATTCCTGATGAACAAAATCCAAAATGTTTTATAAAATACTTACAAATGAAATACAGACATATGCCAAAAAGATCATACACCATAACCAAGTTGGTTTTATCCCTGAAATGCCAACATGTGCAAATCAATGAATGTAATTAATCACATAAATTATCTTCAAAGAAAAAAATCACATGATAATCTCAATAGATACAGAAAAGAAAGGCCTTTGGCAAAATAAAACATGACTTCACAATAAAAGATCTAGAGAATAAGGGACTAGAGGGAAAATATCTTAACATAATAAAAACTATATATGAGACACCTACAGCCACAATCATCCAAAATTAGGAAAAACTTGAAGCAATTCCACTGAGATCAGGAAGGAGATAGTGCTGCCCACTAATTATATCCATTCCTCAATACTGTATGCCTAAAGATTGTAAGAGGCAGAAAAGCAGGGTGTTTGCTGTGAGCACCCAGGAAGTATCATCCACAGAGCTACTTAAATAAGACCTGGAAAATGGCATGGACAATGGACATGCTATCATGGAAGGGGGAGGCTCAACACTAGACACAGAACTACAAGAAACTAGAGAATACTGAGAATAGGGAATGGTCTTCCCCGGGGAAGAACCCCCAATTGCTAACAATACCAAGTAGTCAGTCTTGACATAACATACAGATACCACTATAGTGGCCCCCCTCTCTCTTTGCATGTGTATCAACAATTACAGAAAAAGAGACCATGAATTCGAAATAGAACAAGGATGTGTAGTGTATGGAATGAAATTGCAATATAATTTCAAAAGTAAAAAATCATAATACAAAATTAGCATTCAAGGATGTTATTGGTCATACCTTTACATTCTTATGGAAAATGACAAGAAAAGCTGTCACTCATATTTTAAAAAATCAATGAATATTTCTCTCTTTATGAACTTTTTGTTAAGCCTTAAAAAGTCATTTCCTTAAGTTCATAGTTCTAAAAAATTATCTTACTATTGTCAATTAAAGAGGGTTAGATGATAAGATAGTAGGGATAACGGATTGCTGATGTTACTCCATATATCAGGTATTATTTGTTACCTATAATTAGGTGGCTCAAACAAAATAGGAAATATCTAAAATGAAAAATATAAATGTAAGATTGTATCAAGTTTAAAAGTCTTTAAGAAACAGAGGAAAATAGTTGTGTCTCTTGGAAATCTGAGAAATACAAAAATCCAATCCATCAATGCTGCCACCTGGTGGTAGTTGGCACTGCCTTGCTTAGACTCTAGAATTCAAAAATTACGTGATTTGAATTCAGTGTACCTGAGCTGAGATTGCCTTGTGTGGCAGACAGAGCGACCAACAAGAACTCAGGAAAGTCAATACTAATTTGGTTATCACAGTAAATCATATGAGGAGATATATCCAGTTCATTGAGATGAAATTATTGTTCCCTAACTAAAGAGTCATTAACAGTGGGACTATCAAAATTAAGAACAGAAATATTGAAGATATTTCTTCATACTGGGATTCTCTGTGGATATCTCAAGTTTCTGCATATCTTGCTAGCAGGAACCAGTGTTGGGCTGTCTTTCCAAAGGTGTTTGTAAAACTAAACAGAGATGTGGATCCCCTTCAAAGCACAGGAAAGGAAGGCTGATCGGGACATTGTAAGAAACTCGGGCTCCCTGTCCAGTGCTCCTCTCTGATACCAACTGCCTGCTGAACAAATTACACTAACAAAATATTGTTAATAATACTGTTTACACACCTTCCCAGATAACCCACACAATTTGATAACCTTTAATTACCATATATGATTGCAACATACTAACTGTATTCCTAGTAAATAATATACACAGCATAAAATAAAGACTCTAAAGCCAATTTGCTTCTGACAGTCTAAAAAAATTGAGGAAAGGTTTTCATAACCCTTAGTTCATCAGCAATAAATACCAAAACATCTCTCTGGACAAATGAGTATGCATCACTGATCAACTTCCTTGTTTAAGAGCCTTTACCCAAGAAAGAAAATTAGAATTCTGGTTCTCATATATATATATAATCAATATTAATTAATTTAATAAAGTGAAAGGTCTTAGATTATAAAAAACATACTTCTAGAAGTTTGGCACCAAAGGTGTACTTTAAGAAAAAGTATCATATTATAAAAACAAGCATTTAGTCAAAAACAAATATTTAGGTTCTGGCCCCATTTTCTGGCAGCTCTGAGAGCCCTTAGAATCCCCAATGTCAACATCATTTTATATGATAATAAGATGGCTGAGGGCTGGAACTCCTGGGAGCACCATGTTGGGAGCTAGATAAGTCATACAATTAGCTTTGTCTTTACACTGCTTCATTAGCTACTGCTTATTGTAAATTTTCATTTTTAAAAGTAAGAAAAAAATGCATCAACAATTTCCCCTGACAATGAACTCATTCTGTGGTCAAAAGGCAAAACTAGAACCTCACTAAATAACTGTTTGGCGGAGCATGAAGTAATGAGGAAAAGTCTCTTACTTTGTGGTGTCTATTATTCCAAACTTCAAGAAACCCCAGTGGCAGCTGTCCTGTTCTTTCCAAAGCTCTTGCTTGACATCCTACTGTCACTCATGCCTTCACAATTAAACAAGATTGGGCATGTTCAGGGTGGCATGGCCATAGATTGCTTCCACAATTAGAAAGACTAATTTTCCCTCTTTAAAATGACGGATCATTCAAGAAATGCCATTTTTGTCTCATTCGCTATAATCCCTCAATAATTCACATTGCCAATCCCAATTGTCTTTCCAGATTCATTCCCACCACCTGCTTCCACACAGCATGAAGATGTCAGTCAATCTCTGGCCAGGTATCATTTCCTAGCTGTCATTGTAGTCTCAGTTGCTGTTAAGTCTGTCCCTGATGGCTTATGGATCTTACCCACAATAAGATAATGTCTCTTCTGTTCCTACTCTGTGACAGCAGCTTCTAGAACAGAATGGTAATGGATTGATTTCATAAACTTCCTAGAAGAATACTCTAGAGGTCCCCCAGAGCACACGCCCCCTCCCTAAAATGCAGACATAATATCAAGTGTTTGTTGCCTTCGACCTAGTAGCATCCTGTGTCACCTGCCTTTTCCAAAATCAGCAATTAGGGGATGTAACATGATCTACCAAATCTCACTAGTCCTGCTGTCTGGAAATAGAGAAAATGCAGGTTAGACCACAAGAAATTCAGGAGGCATTCCAGGTAACAGGATTTTCACTTAACAGAGCCTTAAACTGTCACCTTCATTGGCATTTTTTTATTTATTCAAAAATCACAAAGCAAATTAATGATGATGGGTAATAAGCAAACAACTAAGCCACTGGCTTGGACAGTAAGGAAGGAAAACTGCCATGAACAAAGGCAGAACACACAAGGTACTACTGACTCTACCTGCATGGGTAAGAGAGATGCAGGCTTCTTTCAAAAATAGTTATACTTGGTCTTAAACAATACAATTGAGGTGCATGAGCAAGAAGGAGAGACAGAAGGATCACTGGGTCTCCCTGGACATGTGCCTAGCCAATGAAATACAGATAGCTAGCACCAGGTTTGATGAGAGACCCTGTCACAAGAGAATGAAGCAGAGAGTGATAGAGAGGAAAATGATTTTTAATTAAAAGGACAGATGAAGGGTCATGTCAGTGTCAATTTAAACTCCTACAACTTTACATTTCTGCAGAAAGATCAGAAAGTAAGATGCAGACATCTGAGACGAGTTATACTGCCTGTGTTTGTATTCATTAAATGATGAAGAACTGAGGTATGATTAGACATTGGATGCAGTATTTGGTAGGAGCAGGGTTCTAATAAAGTTTGAAACCCCACACCTCTGCCATATTTCATCTCAATGGCAGTGATACATCTGCAGAAAAAAAAAGTCACATAATTACTGGGTTCTAAACATCAAAGGAAAATCAACACAAAATGTTCCTGAAACTCAAAAGTTACTTCAGTTACTTCACAGAACTTTCCCCAGTCTCATCATCCTGCTTGTCCTGTCCATAAACAAAGGACTTGGCCATCTTCTATGTCACAGATATCAGCCCAGGAGACTTGATTTGTCCCTGTTGCTTTGTTATCTATATCTTCACTCCTGCTAGTCTAGCTTCTTACCAATAGATCCACTCTCATATAAAAAAATAAGTAAGTATGCATAGTACATTTAAAAGTATATGCCACAGCAAAATGATTAACTTGATAACTTCTTTGAAGACAAGGCAAAATGAAAAGCCAAATGAAATGACATTTCACCAAGGGTTAAATATACCCTGAGAAAATAGCACTTTGGAGATGTATATACCCATAGCAGCTATTTCATAAACGTGTAAAGTTGAGTGGTAGTGACTACTAAACTTCTCAGCTGAATCACTAAACTTTGCTGTCTTCACCAAGCTTTTTATGTCAAAGCCGGAGTAATCCAGACTGTATTTTCATTTTCAAGACCAAAACTCACTCCTCTTGTTCTTGTCAAGCAGTGGGGATAAAGGTAAGAGAACACAACTCTCAGTGGTAGGAGAAATTATACTTCCAAGTCCTAAGTCCCCAGTCATTAACATACCATACATGGTAAAAAAAAAAAAAAAAAAAAAAACCTCACACATATGGTTAAGTTGGTTATCTTGCAACAGGATTTTTGTAAAAGGGAAGTAGAGGTTATGAGACAAAGAGGAGCTGTGACAAGAGAAGTATACTGATTTCTCTGGGACAAGCAATTCATATAGCCATTAAAGATGGTAAGAGCAAGAGAAGTGATTATCCCTTAAATATTCTAAAACATGGGGCGGTTTTTCTGACACCTTCATTTCAGCCAGTGAAACCATCATAGACTCCAATGTCCACCTATGAAAGATAATAAATCCGTGTTTTTATGACAGACAAGAGCATGTGTTACTTGTGATAGCAGCTATAGAAAGCTGATACAGGTCCCCCTCTCACGCTTGCACGTGGCACCCGAGTCCGGCTTCCCAGCGCCTGCAGTGAAGATGCTGCCCCCATCCCCGACAGCCAAGCCATCCAACCTCAAGAACCAGCAGGTCTTCTTTAATGTGGGTATCGGCGGAGAGCAAGTTGGCAGAATTGTTTTAGAATTGTTTGCAGATATTGTTGCCAAAACTTCAGAAATTTTTCATGTGTTGTGTGCAGGAGAAAAAAGCACTGGATCCACACTGGGAAACTTCTCCATTTTAAAGGTTGTCCTTTTCACTGAATTATTAAGAAGTTTATGATTCAGGGTGGAGAGTTCTCAAATTGGAATGGGGCAGGTGGAGAAAGTATTTATGGTAAAAATTTTGAAGAAGAAATTTTTCATTATAAGCATATCAGGAGAGTTTGCTGAGCATGGCAAACGCAGACCACCACCACCCCCCATCACCCCAATACAAATGGTTCTCAGTTTTTTATCACAACAGTTCCAACTCCTCATTTGGATTGGAAACATGTGGTATTTGGTCAAGTAATTAAAGGACTAGGTGAAGCAAGGATGCTTGAAAATGTCAAAGTGAATGGTGAAAAACCTGCCAAACTATGTGTTATTGCAGAATGTGGAGAATTGAAAGAAGGGGATGACTGGGGAATATTCCCCAAAGATGGTTCTGGTGACAATCATTCAGATTTCCCAAGGATGCTGATATAGATTTAAAAGATTTAAATAAAATTTAATAGATGAAGACTTAAAAACATTGGAAATACTTTTATTTTCAAATCTCAGAACTGGGAGATGGCTATTAAGAAATATGCAAAGGTTTTAAGATACGTGGATAGATCAAAGGCTGTTATTGAAAAAGCAGATACATCTAGACTGCATCCTATAGCCTTAAGCTGTGTACTGAATATTGGTACTTGTAAATTGAAGATGTCAAATTGGCAGGGAGCAATTGACAGTTGTTTGGAGACTCTTGAAATGGACCCATCAAATACCAAAGCACTATACTGCAAAGCACAACGGTGGCAAGGATTACGAGGATATGATCAAGACACTGGCTGATCTTAAGAAGGCACAGGAGACAGCCCCAGGAGATAAAGCTATTCAGGCAGAATTGCTTAAAGTGAAACAAATGATAAAGGCACAGAAAGATAAAGAGAAGGTGGTGTATGCAAAAATGTTTGCTTAAAGAGAATTAAATTCTGCTTAAACATTACACATTGATTATATAAATCATAATGTAAGTTACTGTTTACACATGATATGATCCCTCGTGTGTTTCCCTTGATTCTTTGTCATCATTGTTTACACTGAAGTACTGGCATAGGTTTCTTAATAAAGTTTTATGAAATGCAAAAAAAAGAAAGCTGATACATCCTCTTTCATATATATATATATTCTCATTTACCTTCTTTGGCCACTGTTAAACCCTAAAGACAAGATCCCCTATTCCCATAAACTGAACTTGTAGAAAGCAGAGCAAAAATATGGCCAATGTAAATTGAATGGAAAGGCTATGACTTCAAATGCTCTGAAATTTCTATGAAACATCAGAAGTTAAGGTGGCAAATGCATAGTGAGCCAAGGCCAGGGAGGCTAAGGAAGAGGTAGAGGGGAGAGGGCAGTAAGTGTGATGTCTTGCAAAAAATGGAACATTATTCTTCAACATTATTCTTAGTTCAGAAACACAAAGTATAAAAGTTGGCTTTCAGCAGTTAGTAACATGCATGGCCCACCTTTTTAAAATATTGCAGTAGATATGAAGAACAAATAATGTAGTAGAGAAGGAGTCACATGGAGGCTCTACATCAGCTAAAGGAATGAAGGGAGGAAAGTAAAAGTAAATTCTAGAGATGGATCCTAGAGAGCTTTATGGGACATAAGTTGTAAAAGAATGAGAAAACCCCTACATAGAGAAACCCTGTCTCAAAAAATCAAATAAAAGAAAGAGAAAGAAGGAGGGAGGAAGGAAGCAAGGAGGAAGAAGGGAGAGAGGGAGGGAGGGAGGAAGGGAGGGAGGAAGGAAAGGGAGGGAGGGAGGGAGGGAGGGAGGGAGGAGGGAGGGAGGGAGGGAGGGAGGGAGGGAGGGAGGGAGGGAGGGAGGAGGAGGGAGGAGGGAGGGAGGGAGGGAGAGAGGGAGGCAAGAAATCCTTTATATGCTTAGTGTGAGCAGTGGAGAGATTGGTGAAGACACTCAAACTGGAAGGATGGAGAGGAAAGCTGGGATGTGGAGTAAACATCATGGTTATATTCAGAATGAGGAAGCTCCTGGGAAACAGAAGTGGAGATGGAAGTACGCTGTAAAGCTTACCTGTGTGCATGCATGTGCAAACTCGGAATCCAGAGAAGCAGACAGACAAATGCTTTGATCCTGGGTTTGGAGACAGTTGCTTCAGTAAAGCACGGACTTGTGATGCTTAGAACCTGCCCCCATTCCTGCTGTGAATGACTTCTTTCTGTTTTTTTAAATCTCAACGAATGTTTAAACATTAGGGCTGAAAACAGGTTTCATATATGACTGGACTTTTAGAAAAAAAAAAGTGAGACTACCCTGGCGGAACTCACATAAATACAAATTTATCACATTTCAGAAGGAATGGAGAAAAGCAATCTAACATCTACTTTCATTTTAAAAGGAACATGATTACTTTACTTCAATATCGTTCCACACTTTAGTAGACTTTTCAGAAAAATGAGGATTTAAACTTGTATAATCCAACAACTAAAGAATTATAAATTAATGTGAAATTTATCCATCCACTTTTGCTTTCCATGAGCAATCCCTGATGGCATGACATTGGGAAACTGTACAAAATTCTGGACTCTCCTTCTAAAGGGCTGTATGACCCAGCAAGCAAATTGATTAATCTGTTTACCACATCTGCTGATTTTGCAATGTTAGTGGAGATGGGGTACTATCAGTTATCCTTTCTTCTAGAAACAGCAGAAGTCAGCACTATCTCAGTTCTGAAGTCTGTCAGCCAAGACCTTACTCATCCTTCCGACTCTGAGAAGCACGGAGAACCCTCTCTTTACAGGCTGTCACTGCTCACATGTGGGACAATGGAAAAATTCAGAAAGCTATCCATTACTAGAGTAAGGTGTTCTTTTTCTACTAGGGATAAAATTTTAAAGAAAAAAGCAGTCATTCTGTCAGCTTTGCCCAGTAGGCTTCAATCTAACTGTTAATCTGTATCAATTACAAGAAACAAATAATTTTTTAAATGGAGTCAAGTGACCATATTACACACTTTCACTCCACAATCTGGTCTCACTGGAAGCAGGTGGGATAATTCCTCTCCCTCCACTGCATTCTCCATCCATTGTTGTTTACAAGGGGGTATTCTCTCTCTTACATAACTGAAAGCCTAAACACAGAGAAAGTTATTTTAATTGTATTAGCAGATGTTTAACACTGCACACCATTAGAAGGTGCATTAAATTGCTGAATTTAAACACATGTTTATAAATGACAGTAAGGCTTTAATGGCACACTCACACATGGCATACATTGTGAGGGAGATTAAGCTGACTCTTCAGGAAGGTCCCAGGTTACAATGCCAGATGGATGAAAGATAATGAAAAAAGCCCTGAAATAATTATTTTACTCACATTGTCGTAATTCTATCATGGTAATAGCAGGACACCAGCAAAGTAGCAACAGAGGACCTGGCCTAGCATATGAGTTACAAACGATACCCTGTAAAATGAACACTTAACTGGCCATTCTCAAACTGTGATCATCATTACTATACATCAGAACCTGTGGGGTGTACCATGGCACATATGCATTTATAGACATTGGATAGCTGGTTACTACACTTACCCTCCAGAGTCATTGATCCAATAGGTTTGAGCAGATTCTATGGATCCCCCATAATACCATGACTGCTCATCAGTGGCTGTACTAAAAATACTGCCTAAACATGTGTCTTCCATTTGTGACTGATTATAAAATTATGCAATAGCATACCCTATACTAAAATCTACCAGAAACTATGATTAGGCTGGTAAAACCCCAAAACCTGTATTTTAATTAATAACTAAGGTGAGCATTTGGATGATAGAGGAGTCTGGCTATAACAGGTTTAAAGGGTCCCCCTCGGTAAATTCCCAATATATATTCTTCTTTCAATGCCTAAGATACAAAGTAGTAGTTCATTTCTCCGCAGAACATAGTCTTCATGTTCACCAGAAAGGAGAAGCCCTTTTAGTTTCTAGGTTTATTTGTTATAATCATCTTCATTTGTGGTAGTTTTATTCTCTTTCACACTGGCTGGGTTACAACTCCTAAGTGATGAGACTGCGGTTAACATTTTTACATTTATTACAACTGCTTACCTTGCGTTTAATCTCCAATAATTAGTTTCCAGGTTCTAATTCTTAAATTGGCCCTTTGTAGCTAACTCTCAGCCTTAAGCGTTTCTTGCTCCAGGTGTTTGGAGATCTGTGTATGTATGAGAGACAGAGTGAGACAGACAGATAATATGTGAGTTGTGCAAGCAGGTTAAATTAAACGTTTGCCTTGCAGGTTCTCCTTTCCACATCAACACAGTGAATTCTGGCTCTTAAGTAAGTGTTTGAATCAGTCTACAGTTAAAAAGGCAATCTCTCTTTGGGGCTTTTTGGCCCTTCCTTTTGTGAAATAATCCTGATTCCCCTACGAACCTACAGAATTCTGGACAGCAGTGCGGTGATTCTGTGGGCTACCAAGAGCCTGTAGGTTTGCTCTGGGTTGTTTCTGGCTTTGGTGCTGGCTGATGTTGGTAACAGTGACCCTTTCTAGTTAACTCTTCACATCTTTATTATCCTATATTAACCTATGTATCTGTAGGTGAGGGGGAGGATGAAGAGAGAGACACACAGACAGTGATGAAAGATAGAGACAAGAGAGACCAACAGACTGATGAGAGACAATCACAGAAAGAGACAAACATAGACAGAGATGAAAGAGATACAGAAAGATTTTGAAAGTCTTTTTCAATGCTTTTCAACTTCTGGAAATGGAAGTTCTCCTCACTAACTTTTTTCTTGGAGCCCAAGGCAGATCTTTTTTATCTCTAGCTCAAAGATTACATTTCTCCTCTTCCTCTGGCCATGTCATACTCTGCACCTTAAGGAAAAGATCTAGTGTTCATTTTTTGCATGTCCATGTTTCACCGTATCTCCTGGTAGCTTTCTCTCATGTTCCCCTTCCTCTAAGTCCCCACCAGCACAAGCTGGTCATCTGTTTTCTCTATGCCAATATGACTGGGGTGAAATCTAATCTTAATGTAGTTTTAGCTTGTGCATTCTTGGTGACTAAAGATTTTTGAACACTTCCAAATATTTGTTGATTATATTTCTTATATTTGTTGATTATATTTTGGTTGTGAGCCTTGCCTTTAACAGCTGAGCTATAGCTCTGGCCCTGGTTATATTTCTTCTTTGATGAGAATGTATTTGGTTCATTATTTTATTTTGATAAATGAACTAAATACACTATAATACCGAATTGTATTTAGTCCATTTATTAATAGATGGCTTGAGTTTTAGATGTTTAAACTGGGAAATTTATGATATATCCTAGATATCAACTCCCTATTGATAGTTCCTCTTCATCTGAGAATTGACTTCTCACTCTGCTTATATTTTCCTTATAGTGAGAAAGCTTTTAAATTCTGTGTGACACTGTTGGTAAATTCTTTGCTTATTTCTTGTGCTGCGGGCATACAGCCCCACCTTTCCCTCTGCCTCCATCTTCAGCTGCTAACCCAGTTTTCTGCTATCAGTTTTGAGTCTTTCACTAAGATATTCAGTCCATCTTTAACTTATTTTTGTGTAGAATGAGAAGTGTGCATATAGTTTCCTTCCATATCAGCTTCTCCCTGTGTCCTTTATTAAAGAAGCTGTTTTCCAATGTGTGCTTTTTATTCTGTTCTCAAAGTTGATGGCTGTAGCTGTGTGAGTTTTTTCCCAGGATTCTCTACTATTCCACTTGTCTACGTCCCTGATTTCATGTCACCACCATATGTTTTGTTACTATGGCTCTGTAGTGTAGTTTTAGATCAGGTATGGCTCCAACACTGCTTTTTCAGACAGCTTTAGCAATTTGATATCTTCTGTACATGGAAAATGTGCTCCCAAAGTCCTTTTGTGCACCATGGATACATCCTGGTTCCACTGTAAGAGGTCCTATAGACTGCCTATGCCTTCTAACTGAGACCCACATTCAGGGGGTCTGAGTCGGTATAATGCTGGTTTCCCAGATATCGGTCTGGGGTTCCAATAGCTCCTCCTTGTCCAGGTAAGCTGTCTCTGTGGGTTTCTGTAGCCTGGTCTTGAGCCCTTTGCTCATCACTTCTCCCTCTCTGCAACTGGATTCCAGGAGTTCAGCTGGGTGTTTAGCTGTGGGTGTCTGTGATGAGAGATGTCATTCTGTAACTATGTTTCTCATATTGGTTAATGAATAAAGCACTGTTGGCCAATAGGAAAGCAAGATAGGCAGAACTAGGAGACTAGGAGGAGAGAGAAAGAAATAGGGAGAAGATTCACCATGTAGGAAAGAAAGAGAGCAAAATGCTGGCCCCTCTCTCCGGTAAGATAAGACCACGTGGAAATACTTAGATTAATAGAAATAAGTTAATATTTAAGACAGATCAAGCTGATAATAAACTTAACTTGCCAACAGCTTTGTATCTAATACAAATCTCTGTGTTATTTGGGGCTGGTGCAACTCTGGGACCAGGCCGGCAGGAAAACCTACTCTTAACATGTCTGCTTCAGTTTACATCAGCTACTAGATGAGGAGTCTAGGATGGCATAAAATGTAGTCATCAATCTCATTATCAGGGAAGGGCATTTAAGGTAGCTTCTCTACTATTGCTCAGATTGTTAGTTGGGGTCATCCTTGTAGGTCACTGGACATTTCTCTAATGTCAATTTTCTCTTCAAACCTATAATGGCTCCCTCTATTATAGTATGTCTTTTCTTGCTCTTGAATATTCATCCCCTGACTCAATCTTCCCGGTCCCTCATGTTCTCCTCTCCTCTCCTCTTTTCCCCTTCTCTTTCTGTATGTATCATCTCATTTCTTTCTCTTGCCTTTATCACCTACATAAGACTTCAAGCATTCTATTGAAAATAAAAGCAGAATAAGAGACACCCACCCTCATCTCATTCCAGAGTTTGGTGACTATGCTCTCACTTGTGATGGGGGATGTTCTTCTGTATGCTGTGAATGTGTCTCTTACTGGTTGATGAATAAAGCTGTTTTAGCCAATGGACAGGTAGAATTTAGCTAGGTGGGAATTCCAAACAAAGAGGCAGGGAACAAAAAGAAAAAGTATAGTCACTATCTAGCTGCTGAGGAGACAGGATACCAGGGCATCACACAGGTAAGCTACAGCTATGTGGAAATACAGAGATTAATAGTAATGGGTTAATAATTAAAAGAGAACTAGCCAGTAAACAGCCAAAGCCAATGGCCAAATAATAATAAATATATATTAAGTCTGAGTGGTTATTCCTTAAGTGGCTGTGGGACCTGGTGCACAGAGGAAAACTGGTCCCATGGGACCCAAACTAGACTGAGAAATATCTCCTTCTACACACTTATCTCCTTTTTGTATAATGTTACAACTGTTATACATATTATTAGCTTTGTTAAGGCATGCCACTTTCTATCTCTAATTTTTTCAGGGGTTTTCATAAAAGAGTAGTGATCTTGTCAGTAGCCTCTTATGAATTAACTGAGCAGATGTGTGCTCTTTGCCTTTGCCTTGATTTATTTGTATATTGGCTTGATGGTGGCATGTAACTTTTTTATTTGTTGATAAATTTGGTTTTATAAGAATTTTATTGAGAACTTCTACATATTTTTCAGTGGGAAAACTGATTTGTAGTTTTCTTTTTGTTGTATCCCCATCCAGTTGGCACCAATGCAATGCTGACTTCAAAGAATGGCTTTGGTGCTATTCTTTCTCCCTAGACTATGGAACATTTTCATGAGATCTGGATTAGCTCACTTTTAAAAGTATGGTAGACTCTAGTCCTAACCATTTCTTTGTTCAGATTATGCTTCAGTCTTGTTTGTTGTGGATTTGTTTGTACATCCTGCTGAGTGCTGAAGCTGCTGATGCCACACAGGCCATTGAATGTTCAGCTTTCAGTCACAATGGTAGTCAACTTTATGATAGACAGTTGGCTCCAGTGGTTAATTCACCAGTGACCATGGGCCCAAAGCTATTGGTATCTCTAATTATTCTCAGGTGATGAGGTCTACTCTTAGCTACAGCAGCAAGGCTACTTTCCACTGTATTGACCACTGTCTGCATAAATGGCAACTCTGAGGCAAAATGCACAATATGACAAAATGGAACTCCTCTCAGCTGCTAACCTGTCATGCTAGAAAAGATATTGTCTCACTGGAATTGCAATTGGACTTGCAGTTTGCAAGAACTCTGGGCTGGTGTGGGATCAACACTGCCTGCCTCTTTCCACTGGGCCATTTGCTTGCATTTTGTATAAGGTCCTTGCTTCCCTTCTGTCCCCAAGTACTTTCATCTGCCCTGGATCCATCCCTCTGTGGTTTTCTCTGCTCGTCTACATTATTGTCTTTGGAATAGCCAGCCATTCTTTATGATTCTGACTCTTCTCATTTACCATTTCACATGGAGACACACTGCAACCCACCATCACAATAACTCCTGGAAGAACCTCAGGTTTTTGTTTGTTTTTTAAGATGGCTCTCACTGTGTAGGATAGGCTGGCCTCAAACATTCTGCTCAACCTCCTGAATGGAATTACAGTTATGTACTACCATGTCTATTCTTACATAATTCTGAACACCTCTTGTAAATGTACAAGTTTTTTTGCCTCATCTAAAACAGAAATTTTGAATAAAAAAGGAAGCAGTCATCCATACACAGAAATGGTGTTGCACATAACAATAAATGCTGCCTCGAGTCTTCTTAGAGAAACAAGACAAGACCACCTGGAAGAGAAGCAACAATGCAAAACAATTACTGATAAGTGCCTTGATAAATGATGTAGGCATCACGTGCTGCTATTCTATGTACAATTATTGATCTGGGGAGTGAGTTCTGTTGCTAATAAGAACTTTATGATAAATGGGACACTCAGTAGCAACCCTTCAGAAGAAGACGGGGGACTTGGAGAGAACTAGACTGGACTTGAAAGTAGGTGTGGGGGGGAAACAATGGAGCTCTAAGAATGGGCATCATTTGTTTTAGTCCTGATTCTGTTTAATTTTTAAAAATCGTGTAATAAAAATAACATTTCTGATATCTAAATGTAAATATTTTAACTTGGGTGTAGATTTGTATAGTCACCAGTGCAATCTAGATACTGAGTAATTTAATTGATTGAAAGCACCCGCCATGCTATCCCTTAGCCTTCCCACCCTCCCAATCCATAACCTTTTACTCTCTTGTCACTATTGTCTGTCCTTCCATGACTACCAAATAAATGGAATTATACAGTGTGGTCAGTTTCTGAGACTGGTGGCTTTCATTCAACATAATTCCTTTGATTCTTTCACGTTATTGCAGCTACCATGATATCATTCATGAATGCTGTGAGAAGAATCTCACTTATGAATATGACAAGGTTTATCTGCTCACCTGTTGACATCCATAGAGTAACACTCAGGTGTGGACATTTTAAATAGAGTCACTGTAAACATCTGTGTCCAGGTCTAAAGTAAATATCTAGAAATAGAAATACTAAGTCATAGGATGAGTTTGCTTGAGGTTTACTGTGTTTAAAACATGACAGGGTTCCAGAGCAGCCACACCGCTTTATATTTCCAACAACAGTGCATAGAAACTCAAAAATACTTAATATTGTCAATCTTATTTTAGAAGTGTTAACAGTTTTATAGCAATGTAATTTCATGCTTTATATTTGCATTTCCCTAATGTCTAGTGATTTTAAACACTTTCTTCCCAATTAGACATCCTCTTTGTGGGATAATTTACCTTTTATATTTTTTCTTGGAAAATTGGTAACTTATTTTCTGCTGATAATATTAATGTGTTAAATTGAAATTTTTAAACAATTTAATAAAAAGAAATACCCTACAAGTTCTGTTAGCATATGTTGAGGTAATAAAACCATAATGAATAATGTGTTGTATTTCTTCTGAACTTGTAGAATGTATATTTACATAAATATATGAATTCCTGTTGGAAAAAGTTGGATTAATATTGAAAAAAATCACTTTGATGAGATAGCATTCTATACCCATCACCTTATTTATCTCCTTGGAATATGCTGCCAGGAGTAAATTTTCAAGATCAGTGAAGAATGAAAAGGTAAAAAATAAAGTAAGTCAAGTGTCAAGAGATAGCTTACTTCCCAAACAGGAAATTTCATTTTCCCAGGCAATGTAATAGGGAAACTGCATATTATTCAAATCACAGTAGATTGAGCTAGAATAATAAATAAATCCTGGTATCTCAACAACTCATATCACAGACTCCCAACAGGTGAGATGGCTTCCTCTTTCAGCTCAAGCTTACTATCTTGTCTTGGCTTTCCCAGATGCCAGAAAATAGAAGGGAGAGCAATACCACAATTGCTTTTATCATAGTTACACATCACTATTTAGCTTTTCTTTGGATGAAGAGAACAAAGATCTGGGGGTCCTGACTTGTTCCTGCCCAACAGGTGCCCAGAGAAGAACCTGACTTCCCTCATGAGCACAGGAACATTCCAAAGAAGAAAGATCTACCTGGCCAAAAAAAAAGTGTGTATGCCTTTATTAAGCAGTACTTTGTGGCCATCTAAAACAAATTCATATAAATAAAAATATGAAATTATTTAAAAATTCTAATTATAGTACTTGGAAGCAGAGGCTGGCAGATCTCTATGAGTCAGAGGCCAGCCTGGTCTACAAAGTTAGTTCTAGGCCATCCAGTGAAAAATACTGTCTCAAAAAAGAAATACCACAACCTAATTAAACAATTATATTTGAAAGTCAGCTTTCCTTGAGATAGAAGAACCATATGTTTTGGCATTACAAGTCTTTGCAAATTCTTTCATTTTATTTATAGCTTCCTTAAGTGTAATAGATTTCCTTGTATACATTGTATTGATAGCCAGCAGCCTCCCTTTCTCACTGAGTAAGTACTTGAAACCACATGATCTAAGAGGAATGTCCCATTCTTCTGATGTCCTATTTTTTCTGCATAAGACTGATAGTGAATCATCCAGTTATCAGTATGCTTTGGTTTTAAAATTAATCTCATTGAAATAACTTGAGTGATTATAATAGGCTGGAGGGAGTTCCCTTTGCCTGTGTGTTAGAATAAAACAATAGTCCCACTCTCCCTTCACTTAGAACATAGTTCTTGTGAGTTATTTTTCTTTTGCTCAAACAAAATTGGCATTTTAAAATTCAATAATTTTAGTAGTCTCTTACAGAACATATAACCATATAGTGATAGTATGAAGTCAGGTTGGATTTTATCATCTCAGAAGTAGCTGAGATGATACAGCCACTGGTAGCCAGGAAATAGGGAGTCCGTTGAGAATAGAAAAGATATATCTTTGTTCTAGTTTGCTTTCTGTTGCTGTAATTAAATAAATAAATTTAAACACTCTGACCAAAAGCAACTTGGGTGAGGAAAGTATTTTATAGTACAGGCTATAGTCCATCATTGACAGAAGTCAAGGCAAGAACTTGAAGGAAGATCTGCTCATTACACTGTACAGCATCAGAGAAACATCAGGAACATGCAAGAATGCTGTTTACTGCCTTGCTCGCAGCCTCATGCTTATCTGGATGTTTTTATACAGTTCAATATCACCTGCCTAGGGAATGATGCCACTCACAATGGTCTGAGCCCTCCTATATCAATTAACAACCAAAGTAATCCCCCACAGACATGCCCATGGGCCAATCTGACGTGAGCAATTTCTTCAGACTCCCTTTTCATGGTACTCTAGGCTGTGTCTTGTTAACATTTAAAGCTGACTGGGACACTCTTCTGATTTATACTTTCTCCATCCAGGCACCACTTCCTAATAGTCCATTCAGCTACAAACTCATGAATGGATGATAAAGTTAAAACCCTTATGATCTAATCGCAAGGCCATGAACTGGCAACCAATCCTTTATCACCTATGCCTTTATGCAACGTTTTTTATAGTCAAACCACAGCAGTTCTTTAAGTGTTATTTTTAACACAAAGACTCCGTCTTTAGTGACACCATATTAGTACCTTGCAACCAACCATGGTGACAGTATTTGTACCTTAGAACCTGAACATACAACAGATCAAATCCCCATTTATAGCTTTATTGACTATATCAATAAACTGCAGCCCACGTAGTTTACAAAATAAAGCATTATATAGCAATATACTTTCCAAACCTACTTTTACTCTAACTGCAAATATAAGCTGGCTACATACATGAATTTGAGGCATTCTGAGAGATAATAGACCATTATTTTTGTTTATGGTAAAGTGTATTGTGGATTTTATTGCTTATTAAATCAGTAAAACCTTCTTATGGTAAAATTTCAAATAAGTATGTTATAAAATAACATCCTAGTTAGCTTTAACTTGACACAGCCTAGAGTCATCTGAGAAAGGAGTTTCAACTGAGGGATTTCTCAGACTAGACTGGCCTGTGGGCATGTCAGCTGAGGATTATCCTGCTTGTTAATTGATGTAGGAGAGCCGAGCCTAGTGTGGCTGACTTCATTGTCTGGGCAGGTAGTCATGGACTGTATGAGAAAGCTCACGTGAGCCTGTAAGCCAGCAGACAGCATTTCCCATGGTTTCTGTTTTAAACGCATGCTTGATTTCCAGCCCTGACTTTCCTCAAGGACTGATGATAACCTAGCAACTGGAATAAAACCTTTCCTCCACTGGGTCGTGATGCTTATCACAACGACAGAAAGGAAACTGATAGAAATAATAATACACTTTGGGTTTTGTTTCATTTTTATAGTACTGGGTATTGAACCCAAGTCTTCACTAGGTAATCATTGTTCCACTGAGCTGTACAACCATCCTTTAACTTTTAATACTGCGAGGACTATAATAGACACATACATTGTCCCAGTGTGTCACTTCCTTCCTCCCAGCCATCCCAAGAGGGCTAGAGTAACACCAGCTGTGAGAAAAGAATTGTGGCCAAGTTGACTTTTTCTTTCCTTCCTGACCCTAACTCATGCAAATATTTGAGTAGAGAAGGAGAAGGAAGAGAAGGGGGAGGGAAAAGAGACATTTCTTCAGAGTACTGATGGCCTCCTTGTGTAGGAATTTAAGTCCAGGGAAGAGTCACATAGTCACATAGGACAAGGTTAAAGTTTTCATGAGGCATAAATTGGCATATATTAGATGTTTTTTCTCCAAAAACTGAAAGCAATTAGAACACTCTGAATCTGCCCAAGATGTTATTTTAAAAAAAAAAAAAAGGCTAGAATGAGTACAAATCAAGACAAAAATAAGTAAAGAACAAAAAATAAAAGTACTTGCTGTTGGGAACCACTCAATGTCCTTATTCCCAAACCTGCCATGCCCAACCCCCACCTTTTAAATATAACATAAGAGGTGGGAATTTTGGGAACCAGCAGTCTGCTGACCCTGCCCCTAGATGATGGGTGGGATGCTCATGGCCATGTCTTCTCTACTTCATGACTTACCTGGCTGCTCAAACTCTACCTGGCTGCCAGGGGGCTCAGTTACACATGTGCAATTTTCCCTTTTAAAGCAAGCATGCCAAGTGTGTCTCTCTCTTTTGGCTCCTTCTTCCTCTCTCTTGCTCCTTTCTCTCTCTCTCTCTCTCTCTCTCTCTCTCTCTCTCTCTCTCTCTCTCTCTCTCTCTCTCTCTCTTCTTCCCTGCTTTCGGTTGGCCATCAGCTACCCCCCCTTTCTCTCCCCTCTCTCAATAAACTCCATGTGGCCGCTGAGTCTCGTGTTTGTGTTTCATAATCAATAGCCACAGCAAAAAAACACTTGCCACCGTGCCCCATACACACTCAATTCAGATCACTCAATAAACTAGCTAAATAAGTCTAAGAAGAAATAGCCATTTATCTAAGGAAATGAGAACACTGGTTTTATCACTGCATGATTCCCCATGTAGAACGATTCTTTTTAGTATTTGCCCCACAGGCACAGGTTTGCAATAGACTATAATAAGCAAATAAGTGGCCTTCAACCTTCCCTGCCATCATCTCCAGCTTTATACTATCACTTCACTGTGGAGCCACTGCATTCCAACTCAACTTCCTCATCCTGGCCTCTCAAGCATTCTGCTGGGACTCTGCATTCATCTTCAGGTGTCCCACTTGCATCTTCAGGAGTAACCAAAACCCCTCAAGCTTGAGCACATTTGTTCTCCCTAGTAGGTACCAACTTACCCCCCCACACACACACACACACCTTAGTGAGACACCCTGACCTTCTAACTCACCTGGTTATATAAGATTTTCAGACATAGACAAGTGGAAACAGTGCCCCTTACCCATTCTACCTCCTTAAAGTGTGATACAGTCAGGCACACTGCAATTGCACAAAAACAGGGAGTAAAAATTGTGTGCTGCTAATCTGAACATTTCAAAATGTTTGGAGCAAAATTTTCATAAATATTTGCCTAATCAAATCATTTCTTTTAATCTGCCCAGGACCAGGTCTCTTGCTAGGGTGTGTGTAAGCATCAAAGAGAGAAGTCAGCGAATGGGACCAGAGATGAAAGGAAATGCCAAGCAAGGAAAGAACACGTGCCAGGGCCACACTCTAAAGTCAGAGCACCAGCAGCCACAGATTCATTGGGCAGGAATTTGAGCTACAAAGAAGGTTCCCACTTTCCTCTAAGGGAGTTTCCAGTTTTCACAACAACATCCCAAGAAAAATCACAATGTGTGCCTATCAGTGTTCTGAATTCTCTCTCAGCCTTCCCACCAATGAGAGAAAAGCTGAGGGGAATATGAAAAACCTGAACCCTAACTGCTACCATCAAGTCTATACTGTGCAGAAACCATAAACCTTGTTCTTCTAATGATTCAAAAATCTATTCGAATAATGAGTATTTATGTAAGAAAGCCGAGTTAAAACAACAGGCTACTTTACAAACATAAAAACGTGCTTTCAAAGTCTGTCTCCTCATCTCCAAACTTCATCACTTGTTAATGTTTCAAAGACTGTAACAATATTCCTCTGGCAGCAGTAAGGTGCATATTAAATGAAACACTGGCTGTAAACCACTTATGGTCTATGCCTGACTCTCAATAGGTACCATCCAAATGACCTCTTGAGCCTCCCCCAATGTGGTTGAGTTTTATGTATTAATATCCTCATAGCTACATTGTTACCATTAATAACGTAAACCTATGGCTATATGGTTACGGGTAATAACATATATAACTAGTATTTACTGTTCAATAGAAAGGTGTCGAGTAAATGCATTTTCTTTCCCCTAAGCAAAGCACTAAGCACTTCTTCCCAAATGTAATTTTCATTAAGTGTAGTGTGAATTAAACAGAAAAAAACAAGCTAAAAACAGAGCAAAAGTCATCCAATAGAAAGGAGGTTCACCCTCTAATAATATGGGTAAATCTGAGGAATGAGACACTAAAATTGCCAGTTTCTGGCCCTTAGCTATGTATTAATCAGGATTCTCTAGAAGAACAGGCCCAACTTAAAAATTAAAAATGAACAAATAGGATTTTCTTTATTATGGGTTCCATTGCTATGCAAAAACAACATAACCAAAAAGTAAGTTAAAAGAGGAAAGAGTTAAACTGGCTTACACTTCCACATCACTGTTCCTCATTGAAGGAAGTCAGGAAGGACAGGAACTCAAACAGGGCCGGAACCTGGAGGCAGGAGCTGATGCAGAGGCCTTGGAGGGGTGCTGCTTACTGACTTGCTTTCCCTGGCTTGCTCAGCCTGCTTTCTGGGTGAACCCAGGAACAACAGCCCAGGGTGGCAGTGACCACTGTGGGTTAGGCCCTCCCCTACTGATCACTAATTGAGAAAATTCCTTGCAGCAGGATCTCACGGAGGCATTTCCTCAACTAAGGCTCCTTCCTCTCTGGTGACTCTAGCTTGTGTAAATTGACACAAAAAAAACAGCTAGTACCTATGATAGTACTGCCTATCAACTTGACACACAAACACATGGCTATTTAAGCCACAAACCCTTCCTTTTTTATTTAGCCCCAAGAACTCACATTAGTATCAAAATAATTTTAAAATCCCACAGGCTTTATGAATTCAAGCACATTAAATTTTCAGCCTCCTTAACATATCCAATCTCTTTTAAAAAGTTCAAGTCTTTCATCTGTGAGCTCCTTTAAAATCAAAATTAAATACCTTCTTCAAGAGAGAAGAATCAGGACACTGTCACAATCTGAACTAAACAAAACCAAAATCCAAAAGCATAAATAACTCAATGTTCCACTCATGAGCTTCTGGACTCCTTCTCCAGCTCTGCCCTCTGCAGCACACACACCTTGTCTTTTAGATTCTGACCGATTCCTCTCCACTGCTGCCACTGTTCTTGGTGGTCATCCCATAGTACTAGCATTTCTGAAATGCTGGGGTATTCTGCTGCAACTAGGCTGTACTTTCATCAATAGTTTTTCATAGGCTCTCTTTATGGTGCCAAGCCTCCACTTCTTTGCATGACTCCTTTAGCACTGGGTCTTCAAATGCCCCTGAGGCTGCACCTTTACCAGTGGCCTCTCCTGACCTCTCACAGTGCCAAGTCTCAGCAGCTCTCAAAGATCCTTTAATGCCTTTAAAACTAGTACCACCTGGGTGACTCTTACACGTTACCATGTCCGGCTGCCAGCATAACATACAACCATGGCAGCCTCTGAAACACAGCTTCTCTGTGCTCTCAGGAAGCATTTCACAGAAGTTTCACCTCAGTGATGATGGTCTCTTCTCAATCGCCACTAACTTCTTAGCTCCAGCCAACCAGAGTCAAGTATTCCAGCAAAGCAAAATTTGCTTTGGAGTTCTGGTATCTTGTTAACCACAGCTGATTCTTGAGTCCCAGCTAACCAGCACCAGAGACCCTTAAGTCGAAATAACAAATGGCCCCATAGAGTCTTTAAACTTCCCACAGAACCTTTGCAAGCCAGAATCCCCTCCTCTGCACTTCTCTCAACATTTTTTTTCATGTTCCCACGGAACTTCCCACAGAGCTCTTAACTAAGCTCAATTGCTTTTTTAGCCCAAAGTAACAAAGTCTTTGCACAATCTTCCTCAAAACATGGTCAGGTCTGTCAACAGCAATCCCCCACTCTGCTGGTACCAGTTTCTTAGTTAGGGTTTCTATTGCTGTGCCAAAACACCATAACCAAAAAGCAAGTTGGGGAGAAAGGGGTTTGTTTACCTCCCACTTCCAGATCATAGTCCAACATTGAAGGAAGTCAGGACAGGAACTCAAACAGGTCAGGATCCTGGAGGCAGGAGCTGATGCAGAGACCATGAAATGAAGCTTCTTACTGGTTTGATTTCCCTGGCTTGCCCAGGCTGCTTTCTTATAGATCCCAGGACCACTAGCCTGGGGATGGCACCACCCACCATGGGCTAGGCCCTCCCCCATTGATCACTAATTGAGAAACTGCCTTACAGATAGATCTCATAGTGGTTATTTCCTCAACTGAGGTTTCTCCCTCTCTAATGACTCTAACTTGTGTCAAGTTGATACCCAAAGCCAGTACAGGGATTTATTTAAATGGCTAGTAGCCTATGGTCCAGCTAGTCCAAAATGGCTCCCTACCAATGGAAGGTTCAAGAATCTAGTAGTTATTCAGTCTATTATGCTGATGTCTCAGCTAGTCCTCAATATACACCAGAATCCCAAAGAAGTGAGCTCTAATGCCAGTGAATGAACTTGCCAATGAGAGAAAGGATATCTAAGCAAAGAGTGAAAGCATCCTTCTTCCATGGCCTTTCTATAGACTGCCATTGAAGGTTTGGTCCAGATTAAAGGTGTATCTTTCCCCCTCAAAAGATCTGGGCTAGTCATACACTTTTAGTCCCAGCACTCAGGAGGCAGAGGCAGATGGATCTCTGTGAGCTCGAAGCCAGCCTGGTCTACAGGACTACTTCCAGGACAAGCTCCAAAGCTAACAGAGAAACCCTGTCTGGAAAAAAAAATCTGTGTTAAAGGTGTATATTCCCATCTCAAAAAATACCCAGATTAAAATGGGTCTTCCCACATCAACTGATTTAACTAAGAAAAATATTTCTTACAGGTGCATCCAGCCACTTGAGTTTTAGTTAATTCCAGATGAAATTAAGTTGACAAACAAAAATAGCCATCACCACTGACTGTTTCCTCTTGTCCCCACAAAAGTTTTAGCTGATGGACAAGTTCTGAAGTCCAGATGGTCAAACAGGATTCACTGTCAATTGTGTTACTAATCCGGGCAGTACCAATAGCCCTAGCACATGGGAGCGGGGGCTCAGCTGTTTACTGTGAGATAAAATAAAGTTTAGCCTTGAAACACAGTGATGCTTCTGCCCCTTCCTAAATCTGAGTTCAGATGATGAGAAAGCAGCATTAGAGACTACCATGCAGCTGGGTGGCTGCCTGGAGAACACAGTAGTGGTAAGAGAGAGCTAAGAAGGCAGAGAGTGGGGAAAAAGCAACATCTGAGATCAAAGAACCTGTGATGTCTTTCTGTGAGAACATCTCACATCCCTGAAACCTTGCTCCTACCCACTGTAAAACTACCTGATCAATTAGTTGCACCACTGGCCTCCTACCCAGAGAGAAAGGAGCCTTGTTATGGAAAGCAGCCCTACCAGCTTTGACCATCTACATCTACATCTTTAGCTACATCTTGAGCTTGGTGTACCTGCTCAGACATATCCCATTATCCCAGAAATGCTGGATGTGGTCTGCAACAGGACATGAACATGAAGAGTGCCATAAGAAACTCCACAAACCTGTGATCACAGAACCCTGAAGAATGAGGCAAAGGGATTTCAAGTTTGAGGCCAGCCTGCACTACATAACAAGAAACAAGGCAAGAAGGAAAAAACAGACAAGAAGGAATAGAGGGAGGGAGGGAGGGAGGGAGGGAGGGAGGGAGGGAGGGAGGGAGGGAGGGAGGGAGGGAGGGAGGGAGGGAAGGAGGAAGGGAAGGGAAGGAGGAAGGGAGAGAAGGGGGAGAGGGAGGGAGGGAGGGAGGGAGGGGTGGAAGTGTGCTTGACAGCCCACCATGTTCCAAGTTCTTCTAGGGATCATTGAACAAGAGACTGTCTCCAAGGGCAGGGCCTCTCTTTGGAAATAATGACATGTGGCAAATCTGAACATGGGTGATTTTCCTCTTATGCCTGTTTTTTTTCCCTCTCTCAAACCCTCATTTATAAAATATAAGAAGTAGGGGAGTGACAGGGGAAGATCTTGCTAGGTTTGAGTTAGAATTCCTTTAGTTTGGGGTTTTCTCAGATCTGAAAAATACTTTCAATTCTAGAAACTGAGCTACAAAAAGAAGAAAGAGATCCCAAATCCCAACTCTCCTGTGAAGACTACATCTGGCAGGTCTAGGCACATCAGCAGTCAGCCCCAGGGCCCTGTTCCTTCCCCAGCAAATGAAACAAAGCTTCACGCTGGTGGCTCTGAACTGCTCTATTCTGGGAATCAAAAATGAAGACGTGCTTACAAAAAGGTAGATGATTCCTGCCAGCCAGCTCTCATATTCACTTCCAGCGACCAAGAGAGACCACCTCCTCAGAATGCCTCAGCTCCTGCCTGCTTTCATCTCTACTTGAAGGAACTGAGGCCCCGACAGTCTGTGGGAGCCACCCAGTGGTGAGAAGGGGTCCTTTGGCAAAGTTGTCCACAAATACAAGCGTGTCTGGGCTCCTATCAGAAGACTCTTACCACCATCAAACCCTATCCTTCTTCCTTCCCTTCTCCCCATCTTCCTCTGGAAGGGGGAGAGGGAAAGGAAGAGAGGGAAAGAGTGAGGGAGGGAAGGGAAGTTTTTAAATACCAACGTACCCACTGGAAGCCCTGGCCTCTTGTTTCTTGTGCAGGTTTCAATTTTGCAATGAGAATTTGTCTGGCACTGTCCCAGTTCACTCCACTCAAATCCAAATACAGTCTCACCGTTAACAGTTGAAAGACAGTGCCAGCAATAGACTGGTTTTCAAGTACCTATAGGAATTTGAAAACACCATGGGTTTCATTGTCTGCACTATTGATAAGGTGACATGCAAATTTTATGCTGTTTGTTTGTTTAAAGATGCTTCTCACCTTATCAACACAGCTCAGACAAAGTTCCTGAAGCTGTGCAAAATGTGTCCCATCATATTTATAGAGAATCAGAAAGCCCTGTCTTCTTTGGGCAGCATTCTACCAGGCAGGATAAAATCCCACTTAAACTTGCCTATCCTCCCCAAAATTAGGAAAGGAAAGCCTCAATCCACCAACTCAGGACACTGAGAAATGATGTACTGTGGGTAAATCTGGAATGCTCTGTCAGCTGCAGAGCTGGCACAGACTCCACATAGTACCATGGTAGGCTTCCTGCATGACCCTCTAGCCCCTTCCCGGAAAGAGGTGAGCAGGGAGGGCTGCTTGCCATTCCATTTTCCATCTGTATACCAGGCCCTGTCATCAAGAGGATGAACTTTGAGAATCCCAGTGCCATTGCCCCACAGGCTTCTGTGTTGCTTCTTAATATTGAAATGTGTATCATACTATCTAATATGTCTAACTTCTAATGGGCAACACCAAATTCCTATTTTAGGCAAGAGATAAAACCACTATAGGTTGATGTCTTTGGAGATATAATCGATATTCCTTCCATTTCTTCAGACATGGTACGGTGAGTGGCAAACAGATTGCTCTGAATTAAATTTTTCATAGAGGCAAAATTTTGCATAGATCAAATTTAAAACTCAGAAGGTAAAAAAAGACTAGAGGCATTTACCGTAAGAAACTACTTAATAATTTTGAATTGTTATTATATACTGATAAAGTGGGAAATCTGGCCATGTCATTTGTTTGTCCAGTAGATGTAATTAACACACCACACATGTACACACAGATATACACCATTGTAAATGATAACACTGAATTCCCTATGTTTCAAAGCTTTTAGTATATACATTGAGGAACAAAGTTAACTAATGCAATTTATCAAAGACAACATACTTTAAAATTGAATATTCAAAGAAAGTTTGCACAAGTGGTTACATAACAATCATTATAATTAAGATGGTAATCTAGGCCACAATGAACTAAATATAAATAGTCCATTTCTGTTCCATACACATACATACATACATAATACATACATACATACATAAATAAATGTGATTTTAAAAACTTTTGGCAAAAAGAAAGTAAGCAGGGAAATCATGGGACTGATGACGTTTTTGCCATAAAAAAGAACTTTCTCCACCAAATGCCATTTAAGCTCACAATATTGAACTATTTTATTTGAACAGTGTTGGATTTATTCAATCATGATTCAAGCTCTGGGCTTATTCATTAAATAAAATTGAAAAGATCTCATACTAGCAATGAAAGACCCCCACTCAAGGCTAATAGCTTAAGGCCTGGCTTAGCAATGGTAACGCCATTTTGCAAGGCTTCCACATAAACAAGTAAAAGTACAGGACAAGGTCAGTACTCACAGGCTGCCACATCTGGCCTTGGGAGGGGAGCAAAGAGTTCGGAGAAAAACCCAAACATGAGCTAAGTCAGCTATTATCAGATCCCCAAACACGTAAGAGACTTGTCCTCGGATAACTCAACGCCTTATTTGAGCTGACCAATGGGACCCCTGTAACTATGCATCTCGCTTCTGTACCCACGCTTTTGCTACCCAGCCCTATAAAAGTCCCTCTCCCCAGCCTGTGGGCGCGCAAGTCCTCCGAGAGACTTTGTCGCCCACAGGTACCTGTGCATCTCAAATAAACCTCTTGCAGTTTGCATCCGCATCCGTGGCCTCGGCTTGGTCTTTGGGTCCAGGGGTCTCTTCCTGAAGGGAAGTCCTCTTCTGGGGTCTTTCAGCAACTTAACAGCAAACCTGCTCTAAAAATAAAAGAAGTAAGCACCCTGAAAAGGGAGTAGACATAAAGAAATAATTAAACTGGGGGCTGAAATCAATAAAATAGAAACAAAGAAAACAATACAAAGACTCAATGAAAGAAGAGTTGGCTTTTTTGAGAAAATCAACAAGCTAAAAAAAACCCTTATCCAAACAAACAAGAAGACACAGAGAAAACAAAATTGGAAACAAAAAAAAAAAGGGGGGTCATAACAACAGACACTGAGGAAATCCAGAGAATCATAAAGACATACTTTAAAAACCTGTACTCCAACAAATTGGAAAATCTAAAAAAAAAAAAAAGGAAAAATTTCTTGATATATGATAACATTTACCAAAGTTAAATCAAATAGACCTACCACCCCTGGTGAATTAGAAACAACCATTAAAAATCTCCCAACCAAAAATAGCACAGGCCCAGATAGTTGTAGCACAGAATTCTACCAGACTTTGAAAGAAGAGCTAATACTATGGTCCTCAAATTATTCCACAAAATAGAGACAGAAAAAACATTGACCAATTTATTTTATGAGGCCACAGTTACCCTGATATCCAAACCACATAAAGGCTCAACAGAAATAGATAATTATGGGCCAATCTTCCTTATAAACATAGATGCAAAAATACTGAATAAAAGACTTGGAAACCAAATCCAAGAACACTTCAAAAAGATCATCCACCAAGATCAAGTAGGATTCATCCCAGAGATGCAGGGATGGTTCAATACACAAAAATCAGTAAATGTTATCCACTGTATAAGCAAACTGGAAGAAAAAAAACCCCACATGATCATCTCATTAGATGTAGAAAAGGCCTTTGACAAAATCTAACCCCCTTCATGATGAATATCCTGGAGAGATCCAGGGAAACAAGGGACACACCTAAACATAATGAAAGCAATTTACAACTCAATAGCCAACATCAAATTAACCAGAGCGAAATTCCCTATGGGGGCCATTTTCTTTCAAACTACCACAATAAATGACCCTAAAAAGTTACAGCAGAGAACTCTTGTAACTGATAAACACTTTCAGCAAAGTGGCCGAATATAAGATTGACTCAAAAAAAAAAAAAAAAAAAAATCAGTTGCTCTCTGTCTTGGGGTTTCTATTGCTGTAAAGAGACACCATGACCACAGCAACTCTTATAAAAGAAAACATTTAATTGGGGCTGGGTTACAGTTTCAGAAGTTTAGTTTATTATCATCATGGCAGGAAGCAAGACAGCATGCAGGATACAGGCAGATGTGGTGCTGGAGAAGGATCTGAAAGTTCCATATCTTGATCCAAAGGCAACAGGAGGTGAACCATGTCCAACACTGGGAATAGCTTGAGCAATATGAGACCTCAAAGCCTAGCCCCACAGTGACACGCGTCCTCCAACAAGGCCACACATCACAGTAGTGACACTACCTATAGGCCAATCATTCAAACACATGAGTCTATGGGGGCCACACCTATGCAAACCACCATAAGCTCCTGTATAAAAATCACAATCTGACTAAGAAAGAAATCAGAGAAACAACACCCTTCACAATAGCCTCAAATAATATAAAGTATCTTGAAGTAACTCTGACCAAGCCAGTGAAAGTCTGGTATGATAAAAAAAAAAAAAAATAAAAAAAAAAAAATAAAAAAAATAAAAAAAATAAAAAAAAAAAAAATTTCAGGTCTTTGAAGAACAAACTAAAGAAGATATCATAAGATGGAAAGATCTGTTATGCTCATGGATCAGTAGGATTAACATAGTAAAAATGACCAATCTATCAAAAGCAATCTACGGATTTAGTGCAATCCCCATAAAAATCTCAACACAATTCTTTACAGACCTTAAAAGAACAATATTCAACTTCATATGGAGAAACGAAGAAGAAAAAAGAAAAAGGAAAGAGAAAAATCTGAGATAGCTAGAACAATCTTGAACCATAAAAGAACTACCGGAAGGATCACAATCCATCATTTCAAGTTGTACTACAGAGTTATTGTAATAAAAATGCATGATGTTGACATAAAAACAGACATATTGATTACTGGAATCCAATTAAAACCTAGACATGAATCCACATACATATAATCACCTGATTTTTTTTATATAAAGAAGCCAGAAATACATACTGTAAAAAAAAGACACCATCTTCAGCAAATGGTGCTAGTCAAGCTGGATGTCTGCATGTTGAAAAATGAAAATAGATTCATATTTATTACCCTACATAAAACTCAAGTCCAAGTGAATCAAAGACCTTGACATAAAATGAGATACACTGGACCTAATAGAATAGAAAGTGTGCGAATGAGTGGGTCTCTGTGTCTAGATGTGTTTCTTATGCCTTCCTTGAGCCTTTATTTTTCTGTTTGTTTTGTCCTATTCCAATGTGGTTTTTGTTTTGTTTTCATTTAATTTATGTTATTTTATCATTACCCTATAGAAGCTTGCTTGTTTTCTAATAAAAATCGAAATGGGATTGGATCTGATTGGGAAGGAAGGTAGAGAGGAACTGACAGGTAGGGAAGGAGAGGAAATCTTAATCAAAACGTATTAAGTGAGAAAAAAAATCTATTTTCAACAGAAGAAAAAAATACTGGTGTACTATGTATGCCTTATCAGTAAGAGCCTTATAAAATATTCCTATTTTAAAATCTGGATATGATGGCGCATGACTTTAACCGAGTACTCAGGAGTGAATCTGTGAGTTCAAGGCCCTCCTGGTCTACATATTGAGTTCCAGAGCAGTCAGAGATACACAGTGAGATTTTGTCTCTAAAGACCAAAGGAGAAAATGCTATTTCACTGTAACAATTCACTGACATAATGGTTAAGAAAATGTTGGCCACAGAACAAAAAACAAAAACAAAACAAACAAAAAACTAGCAAGTCTTTGGCAATTGTTTTTAAATTTGTTTTAATTTCCAATTTTTAGATAAACTCTCCAAACTGAGAAGAATTCCATAGATAAACCAGAAAAGAAAAGGGGAAAAAAATAATAAAACAGCTGTTAGTGTCTGATCTAGGAATAAGTCCTTTAAATTGTTTTAAATCTTTCAGGGCCATGTCTTACCACACGGGCTCCCCCACCTGGCACTGTTTGAAAATGCAGGGGCAGTTTTCTTTTTCTCTCAGCCAGGGTTTTAACCCCTCTGGTGCTGGATATGCTGGTATCACACCAAAACAAATGACAGAAAAGGCAAAATGATTAGCCTATGGTGAACCATGATGCATGGTTCACACAAAATCCCTCCGTCTAGATCATTCAAAGCCAGCCTGAGGCCAAGCCCACACCAAGTTCTAAAGCAGCATCTATATATCTGTTTAGTTCCCCTGGGTAACAAGTGTCTGCTTCATGAAGAAAAAACTTCCAGTGAAAAACATGAGCAAATACAGTGAGAACAAATCAGATGTGCCTCCAAGCACAAAGAGCCAGAGAACATGTTTCACTTGTGCACATATGAAACAAAAAAATGAATAATTAAACAAAATATTCCTACAAAATTTAAGTTTTACACAGCTACAACAGTACACAAAAGGAAAACTTACAACATGGGGTTTGGTAGTAGGACTCTTGAACAGGGTTTATCTGCAGCAGGTAAGTTTTTTGTTCATTTCTTACAAAGCAAAAACATAAACGTGCAAACACTGGTAAGCATTATGCCAAAACCTTGGGTTTGCACTATTGGTTGACCTTGGCACATGCCACTCTAGATAACATGAGATGACATTTGCAGGATGCTTATCTTTCAGAATGCTTAAAGATACCCCAACCTCAAAGAAGCTTTGGTTTTCAATAAATAAAACTAGGAGGGGGGATTGAAATTACAGGTAGACTAAAAGAGATGTCCTAAAATTGATTGAGCCGTGTCTTCTAATTTCATAGATATGCATGGCAAGATCAATAGTTTCAGCAGTTCCAGCCACCCCATTGAGGACCCACATTCATGAAGGAAGAAACTGCCACTCAAATAGCATCCCAGTTGAACGTTTCGTGATGCCAGGCTACTCACCATCTGCCTACAGCTACAAGAAAGATTACATGAAAATACCCACAAAGCACAATCCATCCATGGAAAAGTGAGATAGAAATATGTTGTTTTGAGCCACTGTATTTTGGTGTAGTGTGATACATAGTAGCATATGGCTGAAACATTATGTATAGCTTACTTAAGTACTGAGCATACAGCCTTCAACTGTATCAAATTACACTTTACCAAAAAGACATGAGCCATTCAGTTTAGCAGAAGAGATTTAAAAAGATTTGCACACAACATGACACTTCCCCATTGGAAGTTTAGAGAATTTGAAAGCCAGTCCCTTGGCCATTAAACAGATTCTGTGAGTTCCCTCTGCACCAGTCACTGACACCCCATCAGCTGTAAGACACCCCCTCCCTGTAAGAAATCAGAACGAATTTGGTGGGACAAAAACTCAATAAGCTCCTTTCTCTTAGTGTGTGTGATAGCCATGCTAATTGGAGATGCTGCAATGACAAAATTCCAAGGAGCCATCAGCCATCAGCATCCGAAAACTGCTAGTGTCTTTAATCACCATCAATTCTGGTACAAAGGCAACCAATAAACACCTGATATACCAAAGACAGGGTTTAGGGTACCTACATCCATGTAACAAGCCAGTCATCCTACTCAACAACTATAACCTCAGCTCCAAGTGAGGCAGAGACAGGAGGATTCCTGAGACCTGCTGACTACCAACCTGGCTAAGAATATCCAAGTCCCAGGTTCATGTAGAAAAGCTGCCTCAAAATAATAGGTCAAAACAATAAAAGATTACATCTGACACCCTCCATGGCATAGACACACGAGCATAAACTCACAGACACAAGCAAGTAAATAACTTATTTATATATACTTACTTTATTTTTAACTATGTGTGTATGTGGGGCAAGTGACATGCACATGAGTGCAGTGTCCACAGAGACCTGAAGAAGGCACCAGATCCCTTGGAGCTGGAGTTAGCTCAGTAAGGGTGTTGGGACCTGAACTCTGTTCCTGTGGAAGAGCAGTAAGTGCTCTTAACCACAAACCATCTTTCCAGCCTTTAACCACAAACCATCTTTCCAGCCTCATGAAAATCATTTTTAAAAGCCACCAAGATCTACTGCACAAATTTACATTTCCAAAATTGTTCTGTGTGTGAAAATAAATCTGGTCAATGACTCAAGCACTAGCTAACTCATTACAGGAGACTACGGAAGCTGGTGGTCTGCTCTTGGTAGAAAGAGAGATCACTAAACATATGGAAACTTCAAGTTGCCTCAAAAACTATTAACTCAGCAAAAAAGAAAAGAAAAGAAAGAAAGAAAGAAAGGGAGGAAGGAAGGAAGGGAGGGAGGGAGGGAGGGAGGGGAGGAAGGAAGGAAGGAAGGAAGGAAGGAAGAAAGAAAGAAAGAAAGAAAGAAAGAAAGAAAGAAAGAAAGAAAGACAGAAAGACAGAAAGAAAGAAACATTAGAATATTACCTAAGGAAGACACTCAGTAAAATCCTGACCTCACTTCTCTTATTGTTTCCTTTGTGGCTTCATGCTGAGATTTGAGGAGTGGAGAGGATAACTGTTGAAGGTCCTTCAAGAATAGTGTCACATTGCAATTTAAGGAACTGTCAGCCTTTAATGCCACACAGAAAGCTGAAGAAAAAGGACCCAATTATTTCTAAAATTGGAGGGTTGTCAGCACAATAAGTACTATTAGTGCTTACCATCTCCAATGTGTGGTACCTCCTTGAGCACTTGGTTTTGGAAAGGCTTGCAGAAATAACTAATTTTGGGTTGTTGACCATGGTAGGGGTTCACTTTGTATACAACCATTAATTTGTAGAATTATAGGGGTGTGTGTGGTTTGTTATATTTAGTGGGTTATTATCTGCCTTGTAGGTTATCATGGTTTTTTTTTTTTGAAGAATTATCTAAGCATTTCCAAATGGTGTGATATTTAAGGGCATTTCGGTCAGTCACCCTGCACATCCCAATAAGAGTGTCATGTTGAATCATTTCACTATCTGCTGACCTTGTAGAAGTGATAACATGCCAAGAACTTAGAAAATCCACATCAGCAAATTTAAGATGTTTCTGGTGTTCTTTTTAACTATGAACCCTAATAAGTGAATGAATCATCAACTGTTCAAAATTTTATATTGGTTTTGGAATCTGCCTTAGAAATGACATGCTAAAACATCTGGAAAACAATACAGACGAGTCCAATTAATTTCATTATTTACACTCCATTTTATTTTACTTTATTTTGTCTTATATCACTGATGCACAACTCCATCTTTCTTTGGGGTTTTTCCCCCTCTAGGTTTTCCAGGATAGCCATGAACTTGAGATCCTCCTGTCTCAATGTTCTGAGGGGTTGAGATGATAGGTCTGTGGCCACCAGGGCCAGATTTACTACAGTTCATCTGATAGAAACAATTTGACATATTTCTCCTCAATGCTGTCTTTTCTAAGCAGGTATTTTTTTTCTCAAATTGGAAATACTGAGCAAAAATACCAGGTGTGGCTGTTCATGGAATGGCATGAACATGGCATGGTAATAAAAAAGTGGTTTCTGTTCTATCTTAACTATACATACATACATACATACATACATACATACATACATACATACATACTTACATGGCATGGTATTCAACATGTTTTAATATGTATACACATTATAGAATTTTAAACAACTAGCTATTTAAAAAAAAACCCTCAAAAGTTTCTGAGTAAATCAAATGTTTAAGTGCTAAAAAAAAATGAAACTTAAAGACACTTAATAGAAAGCATGGAGGATTCCTCTAACTCACTTTAACATAGGAGGAAGGTCTTTCTCAAGCAAAGACCAATGACAGAGAGAAATAGTCATGGGCTTTACTGTGCAAACATTGAGATTTTAAAGAAAACCCTTAGGATATCATTGCCTTACTCCAGGCCCACCCCCAATCACACAACTCCTGCATCAGTCTTCTCTGGAGAGTCACCCAGAAACAAGCCTGCTAGTGTCATCTTGGCACACCCAGGCCTAGTTTAGAAGGCATAGATTTCACAGAAGCTTTGCCTATTGAACTCTACAGAACGACCAGCACCATCCCCACATTTCCAAGCCTAGCCCAGTTACACAGCTTCTGCACTGGCTTTGCTTAGTGTCTTGGTACTTCTCTATTGCCATGACAAAACAGCATAACGAAGGCAACTTATAAAAGAAAGCACTTAGTTTGGGGGCTCACAGTTCCTGAGGATCAGAGTCCATGACCATCATGGAGAAGACCATGGTGGCAGGAAGGCAGACATGTTGCTGGAACAGTAGGTGAGAGGTCACAACTGATCCACAAGCACAAGGCAGAGAGAGAGATAGCTAACTGGGAATGCTGTGGACTTTTGAAACTTTAAAGCCCACCTCAGTGACATACCTCCTCCAATGAGGCCACACTTCCTAATCCAATGCAAACGGTTCCACCAACTGGGGACCAACCATTCATATATATGAGCCTATCAGGACCATTCTCATTCAAACCACCACACATGGTTATTTTCCTGAGCCAAACCTGGCTGCACCACCATCTACACACTCCCAAGCCTACCTCAGAATATGCATGGTCAGATTTGCCTGGTGTGTCCTTAAAACCTCAAGTTATAGTGCTTTCTCGTCCTCATAGGCATAGTCTTGGTTACCCTCTCCTGCACTAGCCCATCCTGAGGCAGGCTATAATTTCACATTAGATAGAAAACCAAGAAAAGAGGCACCCAGCAAAACTATCTGTCATCATTGGAAAAGGAAGAAAACTTTTCCATGATATAATGATCCATGTTCCACAAAACAAATCCTACAGAAAATACCAGAAGCAATACTATGGACTTAAGAGAGAAATAAGTATAACCAAAACTATAAAGAGAATAAATGAAGCAATAATTACCGAAATGCAAGACAGGTATTAGAAGACAAATGGCAAAAACAAAACGACAGTAATCAATCCCTTTAAATACTAATGATCCCAACTGTCCAATCAAAAGACAAAGATGAGTATATTAAGAAAAAAAATGCATCTCTCTTGTCAGCAAGAAACTCTCTGTATCTTCAAAGACAAGAGCCACTTTTTAGAGAAAGGATGGGGAAAAATGTGTCAAGCAAATGGGACCATGACATAATCAAGTCTAGCTAGCCTATTATCTGGTGAAATAGAATTCAAACTGAAACAAATCAGAAGAAATAAAAAGAACACTTTATTCTATTCAAAGGAACTAAATATTAACCAAGAAGACCTTACGATTCTAAACATATATACACCAAACTCGGGTGCACCCAACTTCATAAAGGCTGTACTGTTGCACTTGAAAACAGATTAAGTCTAATTCAGTAACAGTGGCTTAGTTCAGTGTTCATGTGGTCCAGTAGACAGGTCGCCTGAAACACACACACACACACACACACACACACACACACACACACACACACACACACACATCAACAAACACCGGGATTAAATGAGATCATAGATCAAACAACCTAAAATGATCTACAAAATATTCTACCCAAACATTAAAGAATATACATTCTACTCAGCAGCACATGGAACTTTCTCTAAAATATGTGACATAATAGAACACAAAGCATTTTTTTAAAGATTTGTGTATATGAATGCTTTATCAACTTTATGCCAGAAGAGGGCACCAGATCTCACTATAAATTGCTGTGAGCCATCTGCTTGCTGGAAATAGAACTTGGAGCCTCTAGAAGAGATAAACCACAACAAATCATATTTTAACGAGTTCAAAAACACTGAAATAACTCTATGTGTCCTACCTGAGCATACTACAATAATACAAATTATAGAGAAAACAAATACACAAACTTGGAAATTAGACAACAAACATCACTTAATGATAAGTGGGTCAAAGAGGAAATCAAGAAAGGAAAAAAAAACGAAGAAAAGAATACTTGGAATAACATCAAAATGAAAACACAACAAAACCTGGAATGCATTAAAAGTGGAAACTATTGCACTAAGGTAATGAGGTAACCTAGACCCAGGAAGACAAACTCTCATGTTCTCTCTCATTTGTGAATCGTAGCTCCCAATCATCCTATGTGCGTATATGACCTGGAGTAATCACAGAACTCAGGAAAATGAAAAAGGACCATGGATGGGGGTGGCAGGAGTAGGACCTTTACAAAGAGAAATAGTCAGACACAGGTACTATGAACTGGAGGGGTGGAGAAAGAGGGGAGACTCTAACTGAGTATGTGGGAGGCCAGTGCAGAAGTGGAGGTAGGGAGGAGGCATAAATATCATTAAAGGTGTTTGAAAATAGACTTAGGGAAACATTATATTTAGTTAAAATACACATAAAATAGATGCATGTGTGTGTACAAATGTATATAATTTAAATAAGTTTTGTCGCTTGGAATAATAATGCTCCTTCTGCAAGAGCCATAGACTAACAAAAAACCCATCCAGGCATGGGAAACCTCCTTTCAAGTTGTTGGTAAGGGAAATACAAAATATTCCAAAGACAATATGGGCTCTTGTTGTTGCCCTGGCTTCCCAGAACTTGAAGGTACAACTCTATTGCTGAAGATCATGCACTTCAGACACAGGACTTGGAAGAGCCCAGCTGGAAATGACATGAGAGCCTCTGAGATTAGTTTCATAGTAACAGAAGGTGCTATGATGCTGCCAGGGAGAAAAGCAACTGAAAATCCTACCCGGCTGTGAAGCCTATGAACCACATTCACTGACATGGCAAAGAAAGAATAAAGAAAAAACACAGATAGATACTTATGCATCTCTAGTTATGCATATTTTGTCATATCTATCTATCTATCATCTATCTATCTAAGTCAATAACAGGAAAGTACTGTTTTTAGTACCCATCTTACCAAAGTTTCAAATTCTTTCCTACCCATTATGCCTAAAAACATAAATAAGTAATCATTCATATATAATTGGCTACATTATTAATTATCACAGACTCCTCAGCAAACAAGCATTCTTATCCAAATCACAAATGCACTGCTCCTCATTATTTATAGTAGTTATTTCTATGAAGGCACCAGAAACGCTGTGTTTCTAGATGCTAAATCATAGCTTCTAGCAAAAGCACAAAGCAAATTTCTGCAAGATTTTGGGCATGGCACTTGCATCAGTACATAACCTTTGTAAAACTGTGTTTCTATTGCAAGACATGGTGTATGGTGTATTTAACACACAGTGTTCTTTTGTTAACATTGAACTCAACACCGACAGAACCATACCTGATGCCCTAGCAGGGCTCATCTAACATAAGTATTTTCTCCATCGGGGTTACCAGTCCTCCTGTAGTAAATAAACTATGTGGCACTTTAGAATGAGGCTTCAAAGTCATTTCAATGAGCAAAACTTCCTCATCTACAAAGCTGAGGGAGAGTTGACACTAAATAAACGATGAGCAGGACGCTTGCTTGCATTATTCGACCTGAAACAAGAAAGGAGGTCACCTTGTTTAATCACAGCCCAAAATAAGCACATCAAGCAACTGAAATGTTTTACTACTATATCATGTTAGCAAATGATGGTGAGAGCTAAACAAATACTGTCTGTGGTGTCAACAAAGCCCTAAATTTTTAAAAGTAGATAAATTCACAAATTTGGAAGTAGAAAAGGTTCTATATGTGTTTTCAGCTCTCAACTATGCCTATTAATTCATATCATACAGATATTCTTACATATTCATGAGCTGCCATTATAAGATCAATTATAACAACACTACACTGCAATAAAAATGGAAACAATATAAAGATCAGTTGTCTCCACTCGCACAAAGGAATGGAGAACTGTGTCGTCCTTTTCATTAAAGGGGCTTTTTATATTTTGTTTATAGAGCTATGATGTATAATGGCATCTTGTTCCACCAATAGACTTGAGGTAATGGCCTTAGGGTGTGGCTTCAGTGTGTGGATGTGACCCCTTGAAAGGAAGAGGAGGGGCTCACTCAGGCCCTCTCTTGGGTTGTGGTCTCAGCATCTTGGATTGTAGACCCTGTGCCTCCAGAGGCAGAAGACCACAGTGGTTATTTACCATGGTTGTGTATGTGCTCCCAAAATAAATATCTGTCATACTTTATTCGGGTGTCCATGGACCTCCTTCAACCCGCCTTTAGAGGTGAATGTCTGATAGGACAGTCAAGTTCACAGACATAGTTTAAGAAAAAGGAAAGCTCTCATTCTGCTGTTCATTGTTACATACTTCCTAAAAATAAGCTGAATTTATTCCCATGGTGTCTTTGCCACACTAGAACTCCATCCTTTCTTTGCTAGAGAGGAGAACTAAAAAACTGTACTTTCCCAAGTTCAAAGCATTTTGAAGTAAGGGAGAAATCAGTTATCTGACAAAGCAGGAAAGAAGGTGGTGAGATTTCGTGTTTGCCAAAGCCAAGAGAGCAATGTGTGTCAAACTAGAGAGTTGTGATCAACTCTGGCAAGGGCTGCTGCAGAGTCAACTACGATACAGACTGACAATCACTGGAGTCAGTAATGTGGAAGTTACTGATGCCCTTAGACACAGCACAGCAATGGGGACATGAAAACATGGATTAGAATGGGTTTGTAAGAGAATGAAAAGAGATTTGAAAGAATGAAAACAGACAGCCCTTTCAGCTTGCAAAGAGAAACTGAAGGAGATGGTAATAGCTGGAATAACAGACTCAAGAGGAAGGGTTTTATTCACATAGGAATTGCATTTTTAGTTGACCACAGCAATTCATAAAAATAAAAGCCACTTAGAGATTTAGGACAAATAAATAAATTCAGACAATTTCCATAAGTAACAACATGCCTTACTACACTTTAGTGTGAGGGGTTTGCTTGTTCATTTTATCAGCAGTCCATTTAAAAGGCAAATTTGAGGGATATGGGATCAGTGCCCAGGACCTCAGGAGCTTAAAAATTCTTTGTTGATAGGCCATCAGAGCTAGTACAATAGAGGAGTCTAGAAATATATTCTAGGAAGTATTACAACAATGATATGTGTGATGGTCTTGTCGGGTTGAGAGGGTACAGAGCCACCTAGGAGACACATCTTTGGACATGTCTGTGAAGAGGTCTCCAAAGAAGCTTAACTGAAATAGGAAGACTCACCATGAATGGCAGGCCTAGAAGATTCCTGAAAAGCCGTTGGTCTTCAGGTCATAATTTTCTCTTTTAGAACTAGCATTTCTTCTCAACAGTGTTATCATCAGCTAAACAAGACCTGCATGACAACACCAGTTAACATGCCAATGTAGACAGGGAAAATGTCACAAGACTCTATTCCTAAATGAAGAGCTACAGTCAACCAATGGCTGCTGCAGAAGAATCGGGTTTCTCTGAACACAAGCCCCCTGATAGCTTGTCCAATCCCAAGTGGCCAGCCCTAAACACCAGTACATGAGCAACAGGAAATAGATTCAGCAGCCCCACCCCCACCCTGTGTGTGTGTGTGTGTGTGTGTGTGTGTGTGTGTGTGTGTGTGTGTGTAAAACAATAGTAATTAAAAGAGTAAGAGCTCAAAATTTTAAAGAGAATGAAGGGGACATGGAAAGAATTGGAGGGGGAGATGTAGGGATAGAAATGATATAGCTATAGTACTCATGTATGAAATTCTTAAAAATTTAAATTAAAAAAGTAGCATTTCTTAAAAGTGCTCATTATATTCTAACTAGTTGAAGCAAGCTGTATATGACTTTCTTCTTCTATGTGTTTTTCATAAACAATCTTAGTTTGGGAAATTAGAAAGAGAAACATAAATATTATAATTATTGGCATTCATATTTCAGCAAGGACACAGCTACTGAGACTGCTTGTCCTTGGAGAAAGGCTGCCTGCTCAATGCTTAAGAATCTCACTGCTCTTCCAGAAGACCTAGGTCAGTTCCCAAAGTGACTCACAACCACTTGTAACTCCAGGTACAGGGGATCTGATGCCCTCTCCTGGCCTCCGTGGGTAACCAGGCATACACATGTGGTACACTTAAATGCCTTCATTTATTCACATAAAATACAATTATTTAAAAATTGGAAAAAAAAAAGGTGCTTTACCTGTTTCAAATCTTAAGGCTTCCAGAATCAGCTGGGGTGAAGAGATTCCATGATTCCGTACCTACAAAACCATGATTTAATACCCACAAAAGAAGGAAAATAATATTCAAATCTACCCTTTGGAAAAACAATGAGAATACAAAACACCAGAGCAGAATAAGACAAGGGTACAGGAAGCAGGAACTTAAAAAAGAGAATAATTAAACATCTGTTACAGCAGAAAATATTCAAAATACTAATAGTCGATGGTGGAGAGAGGCATGTGAACATACCAATCGGGAATATATAAACAATTGCTGACAGAAGATGTAGAAACTCCTTTTACCCACTAGACCCAAAACTTCAGATACTTTAGTGTCACCTATAGACCCTATGATTCAAATGATCCAAAAATTTCTTTCTCATGCATTGGTCCAATCTGCCACAGTGGCTCTGCCCTGGGGTATCTCGGATATCTAACTGTTATAAGAGTAAGGGTGATACTCAGCCTTATAGTCTAGGAGCTTTACATGTTGCAAGAATTAGTTACATAAAGAAAAGTATGGGAAGAGTGTAAGCCATCTGTCTCTGAAAGTTCCCTAAGGTCACAACCTGATGTCCTTCATCTACTCGTGTAGCCATACCAAGATGCAAAGCATGCTGGGAAATGAAATTTTTATTTTGGGCAACTGTTATCAGTGGTTGAGGCTTTGGGGGTGGCTTATCAGATTCTTGGCCACTTATATAAGAATGATGTTCAATGTAGCAAGAAAACTACTCAAAAACTATCCAAAGTAACAGTGAAGATTACAAAGCTGACGCTCTCAAAATTTACCACAAGATGTATTCAGGAGATTAATTACTATTTGAGCTTCCTCTTTTGGCACTCAAGAGATAAAGTTTGGTTAATGCCTAGGTTAGGGCTTCTATTACTGTGATGAAACACCCTGACCACAAAGCAAGACGGAGAGGGAAGGGTTTATTTGGTTTATACTTCCTTATCACTGTTCATCATTGAAGGAAGTCGGGACAGAAACTCTAACAGAGCAGGAACCTGGAGGCAGGAGCTGTTTCAGGAACCATGGGGGAGTGCTGTTTACTTGCCTGCTTCTCATGGCTTTCTCAGCCTGCTTTCTTATAGAATTCAGTACCACCAGCCTGAAATGATCACTAATTAAGAGAATGCCTTGCAACTGGGTCTTATAGAGGCATTTACTCAATCGAGGCTCCTTCCTCTATCTTATGTCCTTCATTCATTTACATACAACCAGCCAGTACAGTTAAGAGGGGCACAATATGAGTGAGTCTCTATTTTGATGGACAAGCTTGGATTTCCTATGTCCTGGTTCACTGCACATGTCCCTTTCCATAATGCACCTGATTTATCATATGCACACCTACTTCTGCATAAGACTATAAAGAGAGGACCCTCCCTAAAGGCCCACTTAAGGATATGTTTCACCTTAGTGTGCATACACCCCAAACCAGTCTGATCTGAATTGGTTCATTGTCCGTAATTCCCAGGTCATGTTACAGGCTGTGTTGAATAGGAACAAGGCATCATCAGTGACTTCATAAGGAGAGTAAGTTATTTCCAGTATTTAAACACACACACACACACACACACACACACACACACACGTTCAATGTAGCAAGAAAATTACTAAAAAAAAAAATTAAAAAAACAATGCAAAGTAATAGAGCAGGACATTGTCAAAATTAACAACAAGCCACATGAAAAGACATATTCAAATTAATTGCTGTTTGGGCTTCCTCTTTTGGAGGTGTTTGGTTAATGTCTCGGTTAGGATTTCTATTGATGTGATGAAACACCATGACTAAAAAGCAAGTTGGGAGGAAAGAGCTTATTTGGCTTACACTTCTTTATCACATTATTCATCATCAAAGGAAGTCAGGACTAAAGCTCAAATAGGGCAGGAACCTGGAGACAGGAATATATGTATGTATATGTATATGTATACATACATACTTACATATATATGTATAATGATTTGCTTCTAAAATTTAAGTTAGAGCAAGTGTGATGACCCATAGGCTAAAGAAATTTACCATCAACCTGATGGCCTAAATTCAATTCCAGAAACCCACATGGTAGACAGAGAGAACTGATTCCTTCATGTTGCCTTATGACATCCATACACATACCATGCATGGTATGTACTCTGTTTGTCTATCTATCTCTATCATCTCTTAGCATAATAAAAATAAAATAAAGACAACTTTCAGCATGTTAAAATACCTTAAATTTAGTCTCCAAACTTAATTTAAAATTATAAAACACAAAAATTGTGTTAGCATGAAGTCAGCTAGCTTTCATGACAATGTGACACAAGGTCGAGTCCCTGGAGAGGAGGAAGTCTCGGTCAAAAAGTCTCAGTCATAAGATCTGGCTGTAGGCAAGCCTGTTGGACATTTTCTTAATTACTGGTTGATGTGGGAGGGCCCAATCCAGTGTGGGTGGTGCCACCCTGGGCTGGTGGTCCTAGGTTTTATAAGAAGGCCGTCTGAACAAGCTACAATGAGCAAGTCAGTAAGCAGCACTCTTCCATCAGTTCCTGCCTCCAGGTCCCTGCCTGCTCTGAGTTCCTACCTTGGCTTCCCTTACTGGACTGTGACTCTGGATATGTAAGCCAAATAAACCCTTTCCTCCCCGAGTTGGTTTTGGCCATGGTGTTTTATCACAGCAATAGTAACCTTAAGTAAGACAAACGGTAATACAAAAGTCTGAATAAATACATCATGCAATTGAACTTAGAATGTATGGGGTTGTAGAATTCCAAAAGTCTTGTAACAATCATTTCGAGCTGTGTCACCTTTACAGAGTTGTGTAATGAGCTTCGTTTTCTGTCCAAACCAGTGTAGCCACTAATAGCTCTGTGTGTGTGTGTGTGTGTGTGTGTGTGCGTGCGCGCATGTTAAGAGCATTAATCAACACCTCATAAAAGCCACTTATCACGATAAGAATAGTTGGCATGCCAACATTGCCTAATCTTTCTTGTTTTAGATGCATACTATGATTTTAAAATGTCAGCAGTTGGCATTTCATAACATCTTTCATTATTCTCCACAAAAGTTCTTCATATATATTTATTCTATAGTATCATCATGACTTAAAAGAACTTCCTGGTTTACTTCTTACCTAGAAAAGTTGGGGAGGCAAGTTCTGAGCTGAAGGCTATGATCTCCTTTGTTGGTATCTGGGACAATAATCCCCAGAGTTAATGACCAAACTGATTTCATCTACTTCTGAAGGCCTCCAGGGGAGGAATAATTTAGAAATTAGAAGTATTTGATAAAAAACCTCTTTGATTCTGTAGCCCCTCCTTGGTATTACTTTTACACTAGTGAAGACTGTTGGGGGGGTTTTGGCTTCTATATTTAAGCTACTGCTATTGCTCTCTGATAGGGGTATATACAAAGAAAAGCCTTTAATGGTGCAAAGCTATTCCATGCTCCAATTTGTTTTCATTGCAAGGGTTTTAATGAAATTTCTCTTTCAATGATTTCTTTTTATAAGAAACTCTCACAAAAGAAAACTTTTCCTTTCAAGGTGAATAGTATTAACATATCACTAAATGGAAAATTGTTTTCATCCCTTTAAGGTAAGACAAAATCACACTAGTTAGCATAAAAAAAGAAAGTGGGTCATTCTCTGGTTTGTCACTATGACTTCACAGAGTATTCACAAATACAAAGGTCATTCCTCCCTAACATTCATGGCAATGTGCCCCAGGCCTACATAGGTCATTGGTTGTGTCAACAGGCTGATGCTGATAACAGGGGGGAAATTCCTATTCTTCCAAACATGAAAGAAAGCTCTGCAAACAGATCATTAAAGAGATCTTCATTGTATTAGTCAGGGTTCTCTAACAGAAGAGAACCAATGGTGTGTGTGTGTGTGTGTGTGTGTGTGTGTGTGTGTGTGCTCTGCAAACAGATCATTAAAGAGATCTTCATTGTATTAGTCAGGGTTCTCTAAAAGAAGAGAACCAATGGTGTGTGTGTGTGTGTGTGTGTGTGTGTGTGTGTGTGTTGTGTGTGAGAGAGGGAGAGAGAGAGAGAGAGAGAGAGAGTGTGTGTGTGTGTGTGTGTGTGTGTGTCTGTGTGTCTGTGTGTCTGTGTGTCTGTGTGTGTGTATCTGTGTGTCTGTGTGTGTGTGTGTTCATATAAATTTGTCCAGTAGAGCAGCTTACAGGGTGTGGTCTGACTAGTCTAACAATGTGTCGTGCCCTGTCTGCCAGCAGAAAAGACAACCACAACAGGATTCTTCTCAGCATACGCTTTATTGGAGCACACTTCTTTAAATTGAAGCAGAAGGACCCAGACCCCAGGCACACACTGCTTATATACAATGTAGACAAAAGCCATGACATATCCATGTCTGATTGGTCCAGGCCTCTCCTGAGCTAACGGTTCGAAACATGATAGGCCAGGCTGGGTCTCGCCACTCTCTCGCCATTCTCTCGCCACTCAGGAGGGCACGTGAGGCAGCACTGAGCAAGGCATGTGAAATAGTGCTGAGCAAAGCAAAAACGGAATCGCCAAATGGCGGCAGCAAACTAGTAAACAACAAGATGGCGGCAGGGCGGCACCCTACATAACAATAGCTGTCTCCCTTCAGAAAGGCCCAGAATCTGGGAGTTGTCCAGTCCACATCTCTCTCAACAGTCCCAGTCTGGTACTGAAGTCTCAGGGGAATTCCTAGAGAAATACAGGCTTTTAGCCTATGTTGGAATTCCAAAAAAGTAGATTCTAATACCAGTGAAGGAATAACAGCAACATGATAGATGAGCTTGCGTGAGGAGAGGCAGGCAAAAGCAAAAGCTTCCTCCTTCCTTGCCTTTCTATGTGGGCTGCCACTGGAAGGTGTAGCTCAGATTTAGAGTAGACCTTTCCAACTCAACTGGTCTAAAAAAGAAAACCCTTAATAGGTCTGTTTAACAACTTGAAATTTAGTTGTTTCTAGATGCTGTCAAGTTGACAGCCAAGATTAGCCATCACATCAGAACACTGTTGTCTACAAGAAAAAAACAAAACAATGACATGAGATTTAAAAAAAAAAAAAAAACCAGATATAAACACCTAGAATTAAAATGACCCCAAATCCAGATACCTAGACACTAGCATAAAAACACAATAGGTAGCAACCAGGACAATATGTCTCCACCAGAACCAAGTAACCAAAGTGGAGAAATGAGAAATGCAATATAGCTGAAGCACAAGACAAAGATTTCAAGGACCTTAAAGATATATCCATTAGTGAAACCATTACTCATGGTTGGCGAGAGTGCAAATTCATAGGGCCATTATGGGAATCACTGTGGAAGTTTCTTAACTACATAAACAAAACAAATACTAGAAGTAGATTTACCACGTATCCAACTTTATCAAGCCAGAAATATACCAAAAGGACTCTATATCCTACCACAGAGATATTAGCTCATTCATGTTCATTCCTACTCTATTCACCTTAGCCAGAAAATGTAAACAACCTAGATGCCCATCAACTGATTAAAAGGTGATGAAAATGGGATACACATTCTTAGTAGATTTTTTTTTTACTTTAGGGGGTTTTATTTTTATTTTTTAAAAATGTATTTTTTATTTTAGACACTACCCCCAGTTCCCCAGCTGTGCAGGCTGCTGAGAGAGAATAGTCATCAACAGTCATACCTAACTGAGCCTCTGGCTTTGTTCAGAGACCGGTCCCATAGGAAGAACAATTACCTCCCTCTACTGCAGAAATCTTGCCATCAAAATTGGCCACTGCCCAATGATCTCAAGACCCAAGGCCCAGCTATGCCCTGACATATCCAGCTTATTTTTTCTTTAACAACTAACTTTAAAGAGACTGGTCATGGCCCTGTCCCTTTATCCCAGGGTCCAGTGTCACTACATCATCATACCTTATCACTGTGGGTTTCAAATGCTATCTTGTTGGCTTCTATGACTCATGTTGTAATAGAGTCCTGTTCTAGTCTGAGTCTCTGTAGCATCCATTTTCTATTAGAGCCAGGCCAGGCAAGTGCTCTGTTCTCTAGGGACAATGTTATTGTCACATCCCTTCTCCTGAATGAGATACTTCACCCTATGTCTGAGTCCCAAACCTGTTTTGATTTTTGTTTGTTTGTTTGTTTGTTTGTTTGGGTTTTGGTGTGTGTGTGTGTGTGTGTGTGAGAGAGAGAGAGAGAGAGAGAGAGAGAGAGAGAGAGAGAGATCTGTACTCTCATGATCCTTAAGAGTCAATAAGTCCAAGATGTCACAGACCTGAACTCAAGACCCTCACTTCACAGAAGCTCCAAACACATCTGCCCTAGCTGGAGTGGTGCTGTGGTTTCCTATGGACCATATACCTGGATCCTTTCCAAATAGCCCTGAATTGAACTAAATCTTCAAAGCTCAATTTCAATGCACTTGAAATCCATATTCACCCCACTCACAGAAGAAAGAATGCAATAATTTTCTTTTCCATTTTTTTCTGAAGTGTACTATCCATGTTCTTTATTAAAAGTAAGAGCAAAGAAACCAACACTCACAAATGAAGGGCAAACCTTCCTAATTGTCCTGGGACTTACAATACTAGATGAATGATTGAAAATGGAGATAGCAGAATATGGTAGATACAAGAAAACTGCAATAATCTAGTTAATATTATGGCGAATTTGGCCAGGAAGGTTTTGACATGACCATATTTATACCAAGGAATAAGGAATCACCAGAGTGCTGTGATTAGAGTTATGAACCACACTGCCTCACTTGGAAGAGGAACTCTATGGTGAATAATTGCCTCCATCAGATTGGTCTAGTCAAATGTCTGTGGGAATTTTCTTGATAAATGATGTAGGAGGACCCAGCCCACTATGCTGAGAGCCACCCCTAGGACTGTGCTCCTAGGTTATGTGGGAAAGTGGGTGAGCAAGCCCTGGAAAGCAACTCAGTAAGCAGTGGTTCCTTCACAGTTTACTTCAGTTCCTGCCTTGGCGTCCCTTGATGTTAGACTGTAACCTGACTGCCAATTAAATCTCTTCCTCCCTCAAGTTGATTTGGTTAATGTTTAATCATATCAGTAGATAAACAAACTAAAATAATGTACAAATTACTTCTTAGGGCCTGTGATGCCTAGCTAAGTATCGTGACAACAGCTACTTATGCTAAAATATCTCTGCTATTGTATGACTTTTCCTGGAAAGAGAAGTGTCTATTTATCCCAGAGAAGGAACCAATGACAAATTAAAGAAGTGATTCCACTCGTCTGGTTTAATGTGTCAGTGAGTTATTAGGATTTTATTAGAACTTCTTATTGGCCTCTGTCATCTCTTTCAGGCAGGCAAACACAAGGAAAGTTTGGCAACCTGGGATTCCCTTGGTTTGGGTTTTACTTACATTCCTTTTCTGACAATGCGCTGGGCAACCTATGACCTTCACCTGCACGTATTATGCATGGAAATTCCCACCCTAACACTGCACCTACCATCCTAGAACATTATCCACCACTACTTCTGCTGCATATACACCAACTACAGACAATGGACAGGATTCTCTGTCCTAACAACCCACCAAGATCTAACCTTTTGTGTCTAGTTCCTATTCAGATATTTTTGGGTAGAAGACTGAGGAGTGTTACAAGCAGATTTTCTGCCAGTCTGATCCCACAGCCGCGCCAGCCCCGACAAGGATGCTGCATTATATATAAAGCTATTGAGCTGTTACTAGTGTTTCTTATTGGGTAGCTCTGTCTTAAATATTAACCCATTTCTATCAATCTCAGTATTTCCACGTGGTCTTGGCTTACCGGGTAGAGGGTCCGGAGTTATACTCCCTCAAGTCTCTACATGTTGAATCTCACTACCCACTCCTGAATCCCCCTTGTCTCCTTGTCTTGCTTTCCTATTGGCCAACAGTGCTTTATTCATTAACCAGTAAGAGAAACACATTTACAGAATGAAATCTCCCATCAGAGGAGGCTGATCACATGGTCAGCCTCACTTCCATATGTAGGTACCCAATGTACGGATGAGACAACCAGTTTTCCTCAACTCATTTTTTGGTTCTTCAGATCCCTATTCAAATCATCTATTATGTTATATGATTGGGGGGGTGACAAGCAAATGTCTGTTCACCCCATCTAGGCAACCATGACAGACCAAAGAAACATTGTCTTCAAGGTCTAGCTTCATGAATAAGTGAGTTTACTAGCATGGGAGCTGCTTACAGGAGCACTGGTCACTTCGTAGTAGCTGCATCACTGAGAAGCCCACCCCAGCATGGAAATGATTTACCACAGCTGCAGCCATGGACCTCCCTTCAGGATTTGCAGGCACCTCAGCTGCTCTGAGTTGCATCCCCACCTCTCTCAAAGTCTTACTGCTTATATAACCTTGATGAGAGCTTCATGCATCCTTTCAATTTCCGAGACTTGTAGTTTCCTTTCTGAGTCTTATTTTATATTAAAATGTGTCTTGTTTGTGCATGTTTGTGTGTGTGTGTGTGTGTGTGTGTGTGTGTGTGTGTGTGTGTGTGTTATTTCAGACTTACATTTGGCCTCCTCCTTGTTTGTGTACTACTTTTGTCATCAACTGAGTCTCTCAATTGAACCCAAAACTGGCAGATATACACACTCTAGCTAGCCAGCCTGGTCCATGGTTCCATTGTCTCTGCCTTCTGAGTGCAGATTCATACTCAACATGTATGTGGGTTCTCAAAATTGAGCTCTGATCCTCAAATGTACATGCCAAGTGCTTTATTCACTAAACATAAAGCCCCCAGGTTCCTGAGTCTTTCTTAGGCTGTTTTGATTAGAAAGAAATAGCTACAAAACACCTAGTCATATCTTGTGTGTGTGTACTTGTGCATGTTTTGGGTGCTGTGTGTGAGTGTGTATGTGGGGTGTGTGTGTGTGTGTGTGTGTGTGTGTGTGTGTGTGTGTGTGTGTGCGTGCGTGTATTCAAATATGCATGTGAAGTTGAAAGATACAGAGGAACGTATGGGGGAATGTAGAGTTGAAGAAGGATTGGGGATTGTCAAGTTATAACATTAACACCTATGACCCTTATCCTTAAGTTTTTCCATGGTGATAGTGAATTGGCCAGTGTAGACAAAATATGTCAGGGGTAATTTATGTAATGACTCCCTGGTATGAACCATTTGATATTGTCACAGTCAGTGGCTGTGGATTGGTTGAGATTGAATTAGTTTTTTAAATGTCTCTTGAATGAGAACTTTGGCATCTTCAGTCACTGTGTCAAGGAAAAGAAAGTGAAAGTAAAAGTTTTCCTAAAGTAAAGACCTGTAGCAAGGGGCCCACTAGTAGCTGAGGAAAATTTCTCCAGATATTTGGAAAGCTTTTCTTCTAATGTTTTCCCATTCTAAGCTTCCAACAAATAAGGAGAATGAATGATTTTTTTTCAGTGGTTCAACTGAACACTTGGGAATCCTTAGCATTGACTTCCAGGGATGCATCACCTACTCCAAAGAGTGGTTTAAATTTGCTATCAGCTTCTCCATGTCACAGTCCTTGCCCAGTACATTAAAAACAGTGAACCATCCAGTCATGGAAGCTCATAACCAGATAAACTGCTCCATAACATTGTACTTTCTTTGAATGGCTGCTTCTATAATATTAGGCAAAGAAAACACAAAATTGTGGCGCTTTTGATTAAGAAAGGTCCTCAGTCAGAGTGTCCATCAGGACTGGAAAATCATAGTCAGATAAGCTGTGGTTAAAAATCAAGAAAATCTGTGGTTTGTCCATTTTATTGTCCCTAAAGGAATTCACATAGGAACTTCGAATCTGCTACAAGGTCTTTTCTCTGTCAAAACACGTTGTTTGCAGTTTTTTGTTTTTGTTTTTGTTTTTTTTTTTCATTCTCTAAATCAAAGTCCACCTTGGTTCTCACAAAGTAGTTCTTTTTCATAAATCTGATTGTTTTGGCAGGGTTTAGTTCAAGTTTTGTGAAACGATCAGCAAAAACTATAATGAAGAAGTCATAGTTTTGGAATTCTGCTTTCTCCAGATAATCTTTTGGTGGAAATTTCTGAGTTCCAACACCAGGCAGGTTCCATATATTCAAATTTTTAATTCTCGGGTGTTTGTATGAAGATACCTTCATGATTGTCTCTGTTACCCCAACTTTGGCTGCATCTTTCTCATCATCTCCCACCCCTCTCAGGGCATTAATGAAGCTGGACTTCCCTGCTCCAGACTCTCCTGTCACAGCAATGGGACACTATCAATTTTTTTATTAATAATATAATTTAAAAGTTTTACATGTCAATCCCAGTTTCCTCTCAATTTTTTTTAATGCATCACTGATTACAGAGTTTGCTCCCAGAATGTTTGCTTTAGTCAGGTATAGCTCAATTGAACTGACGGTTTCCTGAGAAATGGTTTTGTTTTCTTTCTTAATCTTCTTAAAATATGTAGTGAAGCTGGACACCAACTCTCCATGGCCTCTGTCCTTAGATGTCTCAGAGAATAATTGACCCATGGCTGTGTTGGAAAGTGAACTGAAAGAAAGAAGGGAGAATGAGTTGCAAGACCCTGAAGATGCCTTTGTGCTTAGCACTGTGTTCTTTCACTATGCTGCAGCCTCAGTTATGTTCTGATGTTGGCTAGTTCCCACATATGTGGTGCTGGTTAGTTTTGGTCAACAAGATACAAACTAAAGTCCTTTTGGAGGACAAAACCGCAGTTATCTGAGGAATTACCTCCATCAGATTGGAATGGGGCATGCCTATAAAACATTTTCTTGATTGAAAATGTGGGAGGTCCTAGCCCACTGTGGGTGGTGGTCCTGGGTAATTTAAGAAAGCATGCTTGAACTATGGGGAACGAGCCAATAAACAGCATTCTCCACCATTGTTCCTGCCTCTATTATTGTAGAATTTTTGCCCAGATATCCTCCAGTGATAAATTGTAAGCAGACTGCATAAAACCCTCCCCTCCAAAACAACAAAAAAAAGTTTTCTTTTATATATATATATATATATATATATATGTATATATATATATATATTATTTTTTTCTTATTTTATATATTGATTGATCCCAGTTCCCTCTCCCCCCTTACCTCCCATGCCCCCCAACCCACATCTCATCCCACTCCACCCCCCACTCCACAGGGAGGGTGATGCCTCCCTGAATGGATCACCAAAATCTTTCAAGTCATTTGGATTAGGGACAAGGTCTTCCCTCCTGCCTCTAGGCTAAGGGAAGATGTGCTTCCCATGGAAAATGTGCTCCCAAAGTCCTTTCATGCACCAGAGATACACCCTGGTTCCAATGTCAGAGGTCCCTTAAACTGCCCAAGCCTTCTAACTGAGACCCACATTCAGAGGGTCTGAGTCTGTACAATGCTGGTTTCCCAGACATTAGTCTGGGGGTCCATTAGCTCCCCCTTGTTCAAGCCAGCTGTCTCTGTGGGTTTTTGTAGCCTAGTCTTGACCCCATTTCCTTATCACTCCTCCCTCTCTGCAACTGGATTCTAGGAGTTTGGCTCAGTGTTTAGTTGTGTGTGTCTGCTTCTGTTTTCATCAGCTACTAGATGAGGGCTCTATGGTGTCATATAAGTTAGTTATCAATCTCATTATCAGGAAAGGGCATTTAAGGTAGCCTTTCCACTGTTGGTCAGATTGTTAGTTGGGGTCATCCTTGTAGGTCTCTGAACATTTCTCTAGAGTCAGTTTTCTCTTCAAACCTATATTATGGTATCTATTATGATATATATATATATATATCTTTCTCTGTCTCTCTCTTGTCTATTCGTTCCCCAACTCAATCTTCCTAGTCCCATGTCCACATGTTCTCCTCCCCTTCTCTTTCTCATAACTCCCTCCCCACTCACTGCCCCCACCCACCCACTCTCAATATGCTCAGGATATCGTATTCCTTCCCCCTTCTGTGAGAGACCTTGTATGAATCTCTTAGGTTCCTCCTTGTATCCTAGGTCCTCTGGCAGTGTGAATTATGGGCTGGTGATCTTTTGCCCTATCTCTAAAATCCATATATGAGTGATTACATACCATGTTCCTCTCAAAATAAGTTTTCTTTTCAAAATGCTTTTGTCATGATGTTTATAAAAGCAATAGAAAATAAACTAGAAAGAAATTGTCACTAGTTCTCAATTAAAACTTTAATTATAGAAAATATTTTTCTGCAGGATGGCATGCAGAATATTACCTCTGTAGACTGGAATCTTTCATTTAATTATATGCATGTATTAGTTGGTTGTTTTTTCATAGCCTGAGCACTCAAGTGAGGTTAGCACCAAATATTCTGTTGTTTAGACTAACCGCAGTTCATTAAACCATTTGTCCACTGAAAAACACCCACCTTCCAGGTTTTGTCGGTTACTAGCAAATATTATTATTATCCACACCAAGGATTTAGTGTGGAGGTGATATTTAATTTCCTTCACTACATTCCAGGAGGCACTTTTACTGGATCATATGTTAAGACTACATTGGTAGGTTTTATTAGAGATTACCAAAATGTATCCCTCAATGGCTTATATTTGCAATACCATTGTAAAGGAATTAGCTTTCAGTTGCACTATGCTCTTCACAGCACTTAATCGGGCAGTATTTGGAGTGTGTTTTTCCAAAAAGTATGCAATTTCATTTCATTATTCCTTTGAGCAGTATCCTCTGAACTTTAGGTGTGGGGCTGGGCTTCACAACTCTGCATTTTGGTTGGTTGTGGTTTTCTGTAGTGGGCTCTGTTCCAAGAGAAGATTTCTTGATGAAGAGAAAAGACCAATCTTTTCTGTAGGTACAAGAACTGATGTTTATAGATTGTTGTTAAGAATTATGCTGTCCCATTCTTGGATGCCATTTTATGTTTGCTTGTCATCTCTGTATTTTCTTTTCAACTTCAAAGATTATATTGCACATTTTGTTCCTTCATGTATGTAGTGTGTTTTGTGTTATATGAAATTATGTGTGTGTGTGCACGTATGTTCTTGTGTGTGCATATAAATGTATATTACCATAGCATGTGTATGCTAATCAAAGAACAGCCTTTTGGTGTAGCATAGCCCTTCAAGTGGAATGGGGGTGAAAGTATGGAAGGGGAGGGTGGCCAGGGTGCATGTCACAGGGGAGAGAGGGTAAGAGGGAGGAAGGGAGGGAGGGAGGGAGGGAGGGAGGGAGGGAGGGAGGGAGGGAGGGAGGGAGGGAGGGAGGGAGGGAAAGAGGGAGGGAGGGAGGGAAGAAAAGAGGGAGAGGAATCTGGGATTGACATGTAAAAATTTTAAATTATATTATTAATAAAAAATGGCATATACAGGCTAAAGATTATTTAAAAATCAGTAAGAATAAAATACTAATAAAAATTTTTTAAAAAAGAGTTAATCATACCTGATAAAATAAACTATCCAGCTTCAGTCCCATTTAGTTCTCTACATTGGTAAAGGAAAACACAGAACACCAAAAGGCTGTCCTTTGATTAATTTTGGAAAATTTTAAAGTAAGGGAAAATAATATAAAATTCAACTCTGCAGGTGTCATTTAGCCAGCACCAACAACTATAAAAACATGAGCAATTGTTTTGCCTCTAAACTGACTGCAATATATTATATCAAACTCAAGATATCTTCTCTATTTGTGCCCACTTTCTCCATTGTGTGCCTTCGGATTAATAGAAATTTAATCAACAAATATCTAGTATGTCAAGCTGAAATTAAGTAATAATGAATGATAACTGACAGCAGTGTTTAATCAATGCGATCTCTATTGATCACACAAGTCTGGATTTGTCTGCCTGTTTGTTTATTTATTTATTTTGTTTGCTTTCTTATATTTGTTTTTCAAACTTTTATTTTATGAAAGCAATCTAACTGTGCACTGCAGATGTTGTCAATCAGCAGACAGCTTCCCTGCATGAAGAAGGCCTTGGGTTCAACCCCAAGTACCTCGTCAAATGCAGCTGCTTGTGGATCCCTGTAATTCTGGTACTCAGGGAGTAGGGATAAGAGAGTCAGCGCTTCCAGGTCATCCTGAGTACATACTGAGTTAGAGGCTAGCCTGGGCTACTTGAGACCCTTTCTAAAAAATATAAATATCAATTTAGCAAGATTTCTCAGCAGATAAATACTCTTGCTATCAGTACTAGAGACATGAGTTTGATTCTTGGGTATTTAGTTAGCTCTGATCTCATATTTCTGCCCTTTAGTCTCCACAAACCTGCCTACAAGACCTCCCATGGCAGTGCAATGAACCTCACCATTGGCTAAGGAAACAAACATACAATAAATCCTCACTATCACCCAGGAGCCCCCCTCTTTCTGTCTCACCCAAATCAAATCAGAATTAATCCCTGCCTCCTCTGTAGAAAGCATCAGGTTCATGTCAGTTTGGCAGGACTTACATGCTCTTCTGGGTTCTGCCCCTCCCCTGTCAGTGTGTGTTGGCCATGTGGAGTGGGGGGGGACGGGAGGGGAGGGTTGTTGGGGTGCTTGTGAGGATGGGAGAGAGGGAAAGAGGGAGGGAGGGAGGGAGGGAGGGAGGGAGGGGAAGAGGGAGAGAGGGAAGGAGAATTGGGATCCATATGTAAAATAAAAATTTTTAAAAATTAAATATAAACAAAGAAGAACATGGATCTAGCTGTTTCCAGAATCTTCTGCATTTCCAAGAAGAGGAAAGTGAAACAAACCATTGCTTTTCATTCTATGAGCACTTGTTTACTTGGCAGAAATAGCTGGACTTTCCTAAGATAACAATATAAAATGGGGCTTGTACAAGGAAGGGGAACAGCTTAATAGCTTGTCTGGACAATAACCCCTGAGAAGTCATTTTCCTGATCTGTGGCTCCACAAATGCATCCCAAAAAAAAGTCACACAACATATTGGCTGGGGTCCTGGCTGGGGTCCTGTGCAGATTCCAGTTGTAGTCTCACCCAAGGCACAACCCATTTCACCTCCTCTAACTACAACCTTGTTTCTTCACAATTATAGATTCGTGTCCCTTAATTGTTATTCTCAATTCCCCTCTCAGTACAGGGATTAAGTCTGGCTTGGGCTTGGCATGTTTTACACATGCTGTCACATCCACAGTCAGTTTATATGTGTAAAGCTGCCTTGCTGTGTCCAAGACACTGCGTCCTTGTATTTATCCACAATTTTGGCTCTTACACAAAAAAAGTCTTTTCACAAGTCTTGCAATTTGCAAGTCATCTTTTGAAAATTTTATGTTTAATTTATGCTTCATTTATGTTGGATTCCTTGTTTTCTTGGTGTTTAACATTTCCTTACAGATTCTAGATACTGACCCTATGTGCAGTACATAGCTGGTAAAGATTTTTTCCTATTCTGTAAGCTGCCTTGTTACTCAAGTGATAGTGTCTTCTAAAAAATGTTTTTGAGTCACCATATTCCTTCATATCCCATGTATGTCTAGTATCCCTGTATATAGTCCACACTGACCTTGAGCTCCTGATGATTCTCCTGCCTCAGCCTCCTGACCTGTTGAGATTACAGCTGTGGAGTACTCTGCCTTCCTGGACCAGAAATTTCCTTCTTGACTTTGTGAGCCAGTCTGCAGATTATTAGAATTGTTTGTACATTAAATAGCCCTCTCTGGAAGGAGATTGGGGGGGATGTAAAGTGCCCACCCAACCAATTTCAATTCCTTTGAGTTCCCATGAGAAATAATACATAGATCACCTTTTTTTGGAACTCAAGTTCATTTTAAACAACTCTGCTGAATGAACACTGAATAACATCTGGTCACAAGTGGCAGATAGCAGTCAACAGCAATGAAGATACCTGCTACGTTCGGTGTCACTGTCTGAGCCACTGAAGCTTATATCCAGGGTTGTTCCTTGCCGCTTCCAGCTGGATCAGGCCCTGGAGATCAGCCTGCTTACTGATTTCTTACAGGAGAGTGAGAGCTATTCTGGCAGTGGAAGGAATGTAGGACTCCCAATGGACTCTGAGCCATTCATTGCCAGGAATGCGAAACTGAAACTACTTGTCCATGCTGCCTGCTAGTCATAAATGGTGCACACACTGAATGTGGAATGAAATGGAAGCGACAGAGAAGTGTGGGTGAGCCTCTCTGCTCCATATAGATCCCTGACTGTCCTTTCTCCCTGTCTTTCTGTTTCTCACCAACACACCCACCCTTCAGCCTCACCACAGCACATTCAGCACCATGGCTGTATTTTCAACTCGTTCTTGTGCAACCAGGCTGTCCTTGTGTTGCAATGAAACAGCTGATGAGCTTGAATTTCTGTTTGTTTCATCTCTAGCTTCCCAGTGCTGGCACCACAGGTATGATTCCATGGTGAGGGCTAAATCCAGGTCTCTCTGAACTCTACCGACTGAACTACATCCCTAGTCTTACTCTTTGTTTCTTCTCAAATTTTTTAAAATAATATATACAGCCAAATGGTGGTGGCACACACCTTTAATCCCAGCACTTGGGAGGCAAAGGCAAGTGGACCTCCGTGAGTTTGAGACCAGCCTGATCTACAAAAGCTTGTTCCAGAATAGGCTCCAAAGCTACAGAGAAGTCCTGTCTCAATAAATAAATAAATAAATAAATAAATAAATAAATAAATTTATGTAAATAGATATGGTAGGATTACAGGCATGTGCTACCACTGCAGGACCGTTTATCTCTTGGAGTGACATATTGAGGGTTGGAGTGATTATGGCTCAGTGAAAAAGCCCTTGCTGCGCATGTATGAGGACTTCACTACGCCAACAAAAGTCAAGTGTGGTGAGGTGGGGGGTCACTGTGCATTCTTCTACCCAACAATGGTTAGTAGGTTCAATGAGAGACTCTGTCTTTAAAAATAAGGTGGAGAGTGCTAAAGAAAGACACCATACAATGACCTCTCCACAGCGTCCACATGTACATTCCTGGTTGAGTGGAAACATGGGCACACACATACATACCCATACCCGAATATACAAAACACACAAAAGCCAATTTGAATTTCTAAAAAGGCCATAAAGGTTTTATAATATATTAAAAAGTAAAGAGCCATGTCTAGCCAATGACACAGTAAGCCCCTTTCCAGGACAGATGGGGACAGATGTGCACAGAATCAGACTCCAGTGTGATAGTCGTCTGCAAGGTCTTTCCACTGAATATGAACACAGAAAACAAGAAGGCTGAGACACAGCAAGCATTACAAAAGGAAGTCTGCCTAAATGACAGCTGTCACCTCACACTGACACAGGTCATGTTTCTCACAGATGGAGAGAAGATCCTTAGCACTCCTGCTTTACATTAAAGAAAATCAGAGCAAAGAACATTCTTCAGGTACAGGTTTCCATAGCCAGCTACAGCAGAAGCAGTATGCAAAGAGACCTCTTCTCCACAGGCCAGAGCCCTCAGTAATGTAAGGAAGGTAAGGGCCCTGAACTAGCAAGCAAGGTGAGAGTGAGATATTACAAACCTCATTCACACTGCAGGGATATTCCATTTCCTGAATCATATTTGCAGCCATGTTAGAGATTTTGGAACACTCCATCCTAAATAAAATGTTTCTGCCAAATATCTTCTTCCCTCAGGACTCAAGGAACTCTGTGGAAGAGGAGGAAGAAAGATTGTTACAGTCAGTGGACATGGAAGACACCAAGGAAACAGGGCCTTCTAGACACAACAGGGCTGGTGCACATATGAACTCACAAAAATTGGGACAGCATCCACAGGACCTGCACAGATCTAAGCCAGGTGGGGTTCCAGTGTTGAGAGAGAAAGTAGATATAAGAGCCCATCCATAACCCAGAAGTTATCTTCAATTGATAACTTTCACAAAGTAAAAGTTAGTTTTCTCCAATAGAGTCTCACTGGATATACAAACCACACTCAAGGGGAAGCACCATGCCTAGTAGATAACCAACACAAAATAAACTCAATGGTATTTTTGGAGATCTTTTTGTCTCATGGTGCTTTGTAGGGGACTTTTTTTTTAACCTTACAGATATTTTGCTCATATATTGTAGTTTCTGTTTCATTTTTTAAGGGTTTTCTTATGTATGTGGATGTGCAAGTCTCAGAATCTGTATATGTTTCTTGTGCTTTTTTGGTATTTTTTATTTTTGTTTGGATTTTTTCTTATTTTATCATTAGTAGTAACAGTACTGTTCATTTTCTAATGAAAGAAATAAGAGGGTGTCAATTTGACTGGTAGGGAAACGGAGAATATCTGGGAAGAGGTGGCCAAAAGAAACCATAATTAGACTATATTTTGTATGAAAGGAAGATCTATTTTCTTTTTTAAAAAAAAAAAAGACTGCAAGATTGGAAGACACAGTGGCAACTAGAGAGATTCAGTCCACAAGCTTGGTAAAATGCATAGTCACTACAACTAAACTCAGCAATATATTTAAATTATGAAGTCGTCTCTGTGTAAAACTCTGTCACAATTTTATTGAAGAAGAAGGAAGATATCATTAATGCATCCATAACTTTAAAGTAAGCTGTTCAAATATTAGCAAGACTCAAATTCTACATCAATATTAATTGTAATACCAGTTTTCAGATAAAACTGGTACTTTCCTTAACATAATTTCATTCTTTGCTCCAAATTTTGGCTTTTGTGGCTACAGTTAATTATTTTGAATGCCTTCTTTATGGAAAAAAAAACCATGTGTGAGCATGTTTACAAGCAACATAAGCCAAATGCTGAAGAATTTAAGGTATTGTTCAGCTCAAAGATAAGATCAGTTTTGAAAGCCAAATCAAAAAATAGAAAAGGAAGTGTGTTCACTTCCCAATCTTTTGCTTGTAAGTAAGACATCCTTTTAGCAAACACAATACAGAAGAAATGAAAGGTCATTTCCAATTTAGCATTAAATGACCATGTTTTCTGCCCTGTGTGTACTGTGGTTCCTCAAGTTACTTGGTCAGTGTAAAAGTCAGCTACCATATCATGAGGCAGCCTTGAAGAAAGCCAAGATGCTTACCATGCCATGAGGACAGTGAGGAAGAACTCAGGCCTATGAAGCTGTTATTCTAAAGGATACCAACAGTCTCTAGAGTTTTGAAGTTGAGTCTTGAAATAATTTCCCTCTCATCCTGCATCATTTAATATAGATTCCTCACACAAATCACCAAAATACCTTGGTTTGGATGTATTAATGACAAACTCAGAACCCCAACAGCGTGTTAGGGTCAGCACTTCCTCTTGGAGTAATTTAACCAAGAACAAGCACAGATTTAATTCTCTACTTCCCTCTGTCTCTGTCCTCCATGGGCTCCTCTGTTGTATGAGTCTGAAGCTGTGCCTTCCTGTGAATGTTGTTTTGTGGATCTGCCCCTGTATGTCCCTGTGTGTGTCCCTAACAAAGGGCCTTGCTCTCTCTTTTATTGAACATCACAGAAAGCATCACATTGGGCTATGATGGAGGATTCTTTATAGAAATCCTAATAGTACATTCGAGGGATTAAGTCACTGACTCCAACTGACCCCACTGACAACGAACAGTGCTACAAATACTTTTGGTTTCAAGCAATATTCATATGTTGACGTCAATGTTTATGACAGATATTCATTTTGTAAGGTTAATTTTTTACTTATTTGCTGTTTCCAGCATTACCATAACATACATACACATGTATTACTCTAAGTCAGGGGTAAGAAAGAGTATGTAACTTAAAATTAAAGCTATGCATTAGCTTAGGTTGTAAAAGATGATTACATGGAAAGTCCAAAACAAGGAAGGTTAGTTGTTACATCGTTCTTTTTAAGACAGGCTAAACAAACAGGCTGAGCACACCCGAGAACAGTCCTCCCGAGTTATGTGACCTAGAGTTGTATTTTATAATATTAACTCTGGCTCTGACATTCACAGAAGTTCCAGTCTCTTTGAATGTGAGAGATATTTTTGTAACTTACTTCCACATTGCCCTTCCGTTTTACTATAACCTGGTAAGAAACTAAACCTAAATCACCCAGATTCTTCTATCATAGAAACTGAAACAATGTATATTTACGATGTTAAGGAATTAAATTTTGGATAACTTGTTACAAAGCAATAGATAAACATGTGTTGTTAGATATTACTACGCCTCTTTCATAAGAACTATACCATTTTGTTGTTGACCCAGTAACAGGAGTTTCTGTTTTCTGTTTCCTTAGTAATAGCACTACTAACCCTAAGCCTTTATGGAGTAACAGAAAAAAGGTATTTTTACCAGGGCCTTAGTTCTTTCATATGAAGGTGGTCTCCAGCTATGTCATCTTATTTTCTACTAAGTATACCTACCATACAAGGGCAGTGTCTTAGTTAGGGTTTTTATTGCTGTGAAGAGACACCATGACCATCCAAACTCCATGACCACAGCAGCTCTTACAAAGAAAATATTTGATCAGGGTGGCTCATTTACAATTACAGATGTTCGGTCGATTATCATCATGACAGGGAGCATGGTGGCATGTAGGCAGACATGGTGCTGGAGCAGTAGCTTAGAGTCCTACACCTTGCAGGCAACAGGAAATTGTCTCACTGAGTGACACTAAAGCAAAAGAGGCCTCAAAACCCTCTACCACAGTAACACATTCCCTCCAACAAGGCCACACCTCCTGATAGCTCTGCTCTACAAGATTATGGGGGCCAATTACATTTAAACTACCACACGTGGTGTGGCTTTTTAAGAGGGTAGGCCTGGAGGAAATAATTCGTTCATGAAGCACAACCTGCTGCAAGGGATTAAAGTAACTCTTGTGAATCAAATGACTTCTCGGGAAAGCAGCTTAGTATTAATCAATCATACTTCTGTGAGCAACTATGTCCTTTTCTGTTTCTTTTCCGTGTTCTGTGTCTTTACCATGTTATCATGTTGCAATATGCCCAGTGCTGTACTGTTAAACTTGCCAGCCAACTAATATTACAAGCTAAACAAACTTCCTTTGTAAAAATAAAGTACCCAACTTCAGGTACATAGCTATAGCAATATACAAACAAAAAGCCAGTTCTCTGGAGGATATAATGGAATGTGACCCCTTCCTATGTCCATAGCTTCCACTGTCGTCACTGCTTGAATAGACGATTCAGAATTAATCATTATTATACCCTTAATGCCTAATTCAGTGGCCACAAGCCATCAGATGTTGATGTGACTGGAACATAGTCACAATCAGCCACTTCCTGCTCTCAGTTTTGACTCAAAATAACTTTAGTCAGGGCTCCTGTCCTCTGTTATGAGTCAGAGGTCACTCAAATATTCACCATGAACATTAATAAATTTTAATAAGAAGAGGCTTTTTATTAAATACTTGTACGTGGACCGATTGGGGTCTGTACCTGAGAGTGCTCCAAGATACAGCACCTAACCATATAAGCCTGGGCATATAATGGCAAAACCCACAAGATTACATGTGTAGGCAGGGTCTCATTTTAACATATATACCTTGCAGGTTTTTTGTCGTTGTTGTTATTTACTCATCTTTTGAACAAAGTAAGCAAGTTTGATTACCAAAGCAGAAAAGCTGTAAGAGCTGTTAATCCTCTCTCTCTCTCTCTCTCTCTCTCTCTCTCTCTCTCTCTCTCTCTCTCTCTCTCTCTCTCTCTCTCTGTCTGTGTGTGTGTGTGTGTGTGTGTGTGTGTGTGTGTGTGTGTGTGTGTTTGTGTTTTCATGTGTACTAGCGGGGGAGACAGTAAGCCTGAAGTACCCTCATGAAAAGTATGAAATTAGGGGATATACCTTGTTATGCAAGCTCCTGTAATCTAAGGAACTTTTTTTTTTTTTACATATCAATCCCAGTGCCCTCTCCATCCCTCCCTCCCTCCCTCTCTTCCACCCTCCCATCCCAATTCCCACACACACACTCCACATGTAGGGTGATGCCTTACTGGAGGGGCCATCTAAATCTGTCAAGTCATTTGGAATAGGTACTAGGCCCTCCCTCCTGCCTCTAGGTTAAGGGAGTATCCCTAAATGGGGAATATGCTCCCAAAGTCCTTTCATGCAACCAGGGATACATCCTGGTTCCACTGTCAGAGGTCCCTTAGACTGTCCCAGGTAATCTAACTGAGACCCATGCTCAGGGGGTCTGAGTAAGTCCAATGCTGTATTCCAAGGCCCATTAGCTCCTCCTTGTTCAAGTCAGCTGTCTCTGTGGGTTTCTGTAGCCTGGTCTTGTCCTCCTTCTCTGCATCTGGATTCCAGTTTGGCTCATTGTTTAGCTGTGGGAGTCTGCTTCTGTTTCCATCAGCTACTAGATGAGGGCTCTATGATGGTGGATAAGTTAGTCATCAATCTCATTATCAGGGAAGGGCATTTATGGTAGCCTTTCCACTGTTGCTCAAATTGTTAGTTGGGGTCAGTCTTGTAGGTCTCTGGACATTTCTCTAGAGTCAGTTTTGTCTTCAACCCTATAATGGCTCGCTCTTTTATTCTCTCTCTCTATCTATCTCTATCTATCTATCTCTATCTCTATCTCTCTTCCTAGTCCCACATGATTTCCTCTCCTCCCCTTCTCTTTCTCCTAGTCCCCTCTCCACTCACTACTCCCCCACTCACTCCCAATATGCTCAGGCGATCTTGTCCCTTTCCCCTTCTGTGAGGGACCTTATATGAATCTCTTAGAATCCACGTTGTATCCTAGTTTCTCTGGCAGTGTGAATTACAGGTTGGTTATCCTTTGCTCTATGTCTAAAATCTATATATGAGTGAGTACATATCATATTCCTCTTTTTGTGACTCAGTTACCTCATTCAGGATGGTTTATTCAACTTCCATCCACTTGCATGCGAATTCCAGATTCCGTTATTTTTTTTCTGCAGAATAGTATTCCATTGTGTAAATGTGCCACATTTTCTTTATCCGTTCTTCAGTTGAGGGGCATCTAGGTTGCTTCCAGATTCTTGATATTACAAATAATGCTGCTATAAGCATAGTTGAACACATGTCTTTGTTGCATGAATGTGGATCATTTGGGTATATGCCTAAGAGGGGAATTGCTGGGTCCTGCGATAGACTGATTCCCATTTTCCTAAGGAATCGCCATACTGATCTCCAAAATGTCTGTACAAGTTTGCACGCCCACCAGCAGCGGAGGAGTGTTCCCCTTTCTCCACATCCTCTCCAGCATAAGCTGTCATTGGTGTTCCTAATTTTAGCCATTCTGGCAGGAGTAAGATGGTATCTCAGAGTTGTTTTGGTTTGCATTTCCCTGATAGCTAAGGATGTTGAGCACCTTCTTAAGTGTCTTTCAGCCTTTTTGAGTTCCTCTATTGAGAATTCTCTCTTCAGTTCTGTACCCCATTTTTTTAATAGGGTTATTTGGTGTTTTGTTGACTAGTTTCTTGAGTTCTTTGTATATTTTGAAAATCAGCCCTGTCAGATGTAGGATTGGTGAAGATCTTTGCCTAGTCTGTGGGCTGCCATTTGGTCTTGTCAACTGTGTCCTTTGCCTTACAGAAGCTTCTCAGTTTGAGGAGGTCCCATTTATTAATTGTTGATCTCAGTGTCTGTGCTACTGGAGTTATGTTCAGGAACAGCTGTTAATCTTATTACCTACTGTCTTGCAAGAACATCAGATTTTACAAGATCAGTCAATTAAGATATCTGTGGGAAAGGGAAAGTGGGTTGCTAGCATACAGCTGTACATTCGTGCTAGAGGCATTTCTGGTTTTTGGACTCTAAATCACAGTAAGTTTAAACTTTAAATGGAATGTTAACCATCACATTCTCCTCTTAACCTCCAAATTCAAACATGCACTGAGGCACTAAAATGAAAGACTGTAGTGGCATCTTGCCTTGCCAGTGAACTTGTAGTGGTGGCCATACTCTTTGTGTGTGGTTTCAGGTGCAGACTTGACCCATGATAAGGTAGAGGAGGGGCTGACTCATGATCTCTTGGGTTATAGAGAGCATCACAATGGCAAAGACTGCACCTTCTGGGGCAGGAAGACCTCAGCAGTTATTTATTCCCCTAATAAATACCAACTTATCATTTATCTTGGATCTGGTGGGCATATTCAATCCCTGCCTTCACAAAACACTCTTTTTCACATTGTATTCTCAGAACCCAGGCTCATAGAAACAATTCCTAGAGAGATTCCCTAGTTTCTCCATCCCACACATCCCACTATGCTCTCTCTCTCTCTCTCTCTCTCTCTCTCTCTCTCTCTCTCTCTCTCTCTCTCTCTCTCTCTCTCTCTCTCTCATTCTCACACACACACACACACACACACACACACACACCTTTTCTCCACCTTCAGAAAATTCCCATTGACCATTCTTACTTCTGTAAAAAAAGATCTTTTTCTAGTTGATTCTTGGAGTATTTGCAGATGTGCGATTACAATGTCATTTCTATATTTTTGGTTATGAGCCTAGCCTTTAATGGCTGAACCCTCCTTCCAGCCCTGCGATGTTATTCCTGGTGGAATTACCTGAGTGAAACTCCTCCTTCTAAGGCTGGGTTTGTTCCTAGTATAAAAAGCATAACTCCAAGTGTTAAAGTGCTACTTACTCATATAAGTGCAAAATCAAAGCTCATGAAGATTGAAAACTCGGGTCCATTATGCACAACAGTGTGTTGAAATGTATTTTTAGCTATAAAAGTCTTGTGTAGGGTCTGAAGGTAAAGATAATTTACTCTTTTATCAGCATGTGTTTTCTCTCTTTTTTTGCCCTATGAAACATTTTTAACTTTAATTTTAATTTATTTTAAATTGTTTTTTTAGCCATCTTCTCATTTTCTCTTATCTTTTCTACTTTCTTAATTTTTATTAATAATATAATTAAAAATTTTTACTTGTTGATCCCACTTTTCTCTCCCTCCCTCTATCCCCCCTCACATGCACCCTGACCACCCTCCCCTCCCATCCCCTCAACCCCATTCCACATGTAGGGCTATGCTATCTAGATGGGTTCATGAAAGTCTGTCAAGTCATTTGAAGTAGGGACTAGGACTTCTTTCCTGTCTCTAGGTTAAGGGAGTATCCCTCCATGGGTGATGTGTCTACAAGGTCCTTTGGTACACCAGGAATACATCCTGGTTCCACTGTCTAAGGTCCCTTAGACTGCTCAGTCCTTCCAGCTGAGACCCATATTCAGGGGTTCTGAGTCAGTCCCATGCTGGATTCCCAACTATCAGTCTGGGGGGGGCCCATTAGCTCCTCCTTGTTCAGGTCAGCTTTCTTTGTGTGTTTCTGCAACCTGGTCTTGTCCTCTCTCTCTCTCTGCATCTGGACTCTAGTTCTACTCAGTGTTTAGTTATGGGTGTTTGTTTCTGTTTCCAACAGGTATTAGATGAGGGCTCCATGATGGTGTATAATTTAGTTGATGATCTCACTATCAGGGAAGGGCATTTATGGTAGCCTTTCCACGGTTGCTCAAATTGTTATTTGGAGTCAGTCTTGTAGGTCTCTAGACCTTTCCTTAGGTTCAGTTTTCTCTTCAAAAACAATAATGGCTCCCTCTTTTATGTTCTCTCTCTCTCTCTCCCTCCCTCCCTTCCTCCCTCCCTTCCCCCCTCTCTTTTCTGTCTTCTATTCCTACCCTAACTCGGTCTTCCTAGTTGCACGTGCTTTCCTCTCCTCCTCTTCTCTTTCTCCTAGTTCTCTCTCCATTTTTTTTTTCATACACTATATTCTGGTCACAGTTTCCTCTGCCCCAATTCCTCTCAGGCTCTCCCCTTTTGTTCCACTCACTGAAATCCAGATCCACATTCTTTCTTCCTCTCAGAAGAAAACAAATAGACAATAAGAACAAAAAAAAAGATGATAGGAAAAAGCAAACAAGCAGAAAAGCATCAGAGACACAGAGATGCACACATTTTCACATAGAAAAATCTCATAAAGATATAAAACTAGAAACCATAATATAGAAGCAAAAGACAGGTAAGGTTTTTTTTTAAAAAAAAAAATCCAAGCAACCTATTATGAGGGAAAAAACTCCAAAAATAATATTGAGATTATTTTGTGTTGGCCATCTGCAGCTGGGAATGGGGTTTACCCTTAAGTGTAGTATGTATACCTGATGAGACTCTGTTGGAGAAAGCTAAGTCTTCATTTGTGAGAAGTTGCCAATTGAAGATAGCTTTTGGGTTAAGGATGGAGGTTTGTGTCTACTTCTCTCAGCACTGGAATTCCATCTGACTTAGACCTGTGCACACTGCCAGTCTTTGTGAGATCGTATATGTGTCAGTTTAGATGTTCTTGTTTCCTTGATGTCCTCCATCCATGATGGATCTTACAATCCTCCTGCCTCCTCTTCCAAAGAAATCCCTGAGCCCCTAGTGGAGGGATTTGATAGAGACATTCCAAGTAGGGCAGACTGTTCAGTCAGTCTACTTGTGGCTCTCTGTATTTGTTTCTATAGACTATAGGAGGAAGCTTCTCTAACTATAAATGAGCAAGACACTGATCTATGAGTATATCAGAATGTTATTAGAAGACATTTTATTGGTATGCACCTTTAGCAGAACAGTAGTATCTGGTTTTCCCCTAGCCTCAGGTTCTTGGCCACCAAGCAATGTTAAGAATGGGTTCCATCTCGTGCAGTGGGCCTTAAATCCAAGCACAGAGTGTTTAGTAAATCTCATAACTTTTATGCCCCAATTGAGCCAGCATATTCTGCAGGCAGGTCACCATTGTATATCACCAAACTTGTGGCTGGTTTGGTGTTTACCTTTGTCCTCTCGTAGCATGCAGAGCACCTTCTAGTACCATCAACACTAGTCAGCAGAGGTGAAGGCTCTAGGTAGGCAGCAGCTCAACTTCCTTGTGTTCAATAAGTTGTGTAGATGTTGTCTTCAACAATAGGGTGTAACCATCAGTTGGTGAAGAGCAACCAATAGGCATAGCAACCTCCTGAGTTGTCTGGGGGTTTCCATGTAACCCCTTTGGCCAACAACTCAATCATATGTAACCCATTCCTAGTACTGGAGTTTTTGTTTGGTGGTAAAAAAAAAAAATATCTAGTTGAGGTTTTGTCTCTCCTGTCATTTAGTGATTCCATTTAGGTATCTTTCATATGTATATAATTTTAAGAAGCTTCTACTGTAGTCCAAAAGGACAGTTCATTTGACTCCATTTTAAAAAGTGGTCCAGATGATGGCCTGCTCCAGAGATGTGAAGAAAATCTTTTCAGGCCAGTCATATTTATTAATAGCAAGCTAATGATTAAGGCATCAAATCATAAATATAATTCACTGGGGAAAATATTCTATAGTGCCCTACATATCAAAACAATGGCTCAATAAATATGATATATTTTTAAAGAACTTAAAATCAAACCTACTTCATTGTAATAAGAATAATGTAAGAAATAACCTTGGTTAAAGTTTTGGTTGTGGAAAATCTTTTAGGTACAATGTGTCTAATTCAAATCTTGGAAAAATGAGCCATGAGGTAACATCCTGTAGCAGTAATCAGTATTATTTTCAACAATAATCAACCCCTTATTTAGTATCAAGAAACTGTGGGGAAATTTTGTGTCTAAATTATATATGAATAAAAATCTTTTGCTCATAAGCCACAGTTTTCTGTGCATCAAAAAGTCCATATTGGAAAGAAACTGTGTGATTGTGGTGCATATGGGAAAGCCTTCAGTAAGTGGTTTCATCTCACTTTACATCAGAGAAGTCATGCTGGGCAGAAGCCTTATGACTCTTCTGAATGTGGGAAAGCTTTCTCTCAGAAATCACCCCTCATTATACACCAGAGAAATCACAGTGCTGAGAACCCTTATCAATGTAAAGAATGTGGAAAGGTATTTTCCCAGGAGTCACAGCTTAATATACATCACAGAGTTCACACTGGAGAGAAGGCATTTGAGTGCACTGGATACAGCAGAGTCTTCTGTGAAAAGTCCCACCTTGTTATACATAAAAGAGTTCAAACAGGTGCAAAGCCCAGATGCCCAATGTGAAGAAGACTAGCAGTACTTTGTCAGCAGCCTGCAAATAATCACATGGAGTTTTAATAATAATTATGAAAGCTTGGCCATTAGCTTAGGCTTGTCCCACTAGCACTTTTTTCCCAGTAGCTCTTATAGCCTAAAGTAATCTACTTTTATTAATCTAATTAATTATTAATGTAATTAACTTCACATGACTCAGTTACCTTTTCACCATCAGATTAGCCTCAACTGTATGTCTTATCACCCATCTCATGAATGTGCAACCATGAAGTGATCCCATGGGCAACCCCAATATAGCTAACTTTCCCAATATAGTTTGGTATAGTGTGTCCTCAAAGCCCACCCTGAGTGATGCACCACTCAAACAGTTCCATCAATTAGACACCAAGTGTTCATTCATATGAGCCAATAGGGGACAAATCTCATCTAAAATGCCACACCCATATCTTCTGAGATTACCCATTGTTGACAAGTGAACCATCACAATGAATCGATGGAGGGAAACATTTATGAGTCCTTATTGATTTTCCTCTGCCTCCCACGTGCTGGGTTCTAAAATGTGCACCACTATACCTAGCTTTGTATTCTGTGGTTCTTACTAGTCCTGGGTATTCATCAACAAATTAATTAATAAAAAAGTACGATATCGATAACAGAGTACCACTATTCATAAAAAAATCACATCATGTCGTTTGCAGATCAAATAAATGAAACTGAAGATCATCGAATTTAAGTAAAATAAGCAGACTCAGAGAAACAAGCACCACACTTTCTCTCATGTAGAATTCAAAGATAAAAGACAAGAAAAAGCAGACTTTTTTGAGAGGAAAGGAATGGAGCAGGATAAGAGAGGAAAATAAATAAGAAAGGGTAGTGTAGGACTTAATATGATCAAAGTGTATTTTATTTACTTGTGAAAGTATCATAATGGTACCTATTGTTTTATAAACTTAATATACAATAAATAAAGGAAAGGGTCATTTGAAAAGCTAAAAAGTAATAATACATTTCTAGTGCTCAGATGTGCACAAAATGCACACAGACCAGAAGAAGAAAACCAAGCTGGATGTGGAAACACACAGCTCTAATCCCAGCACTTGGGAGGCAAAGACAGGATTGTGAATTTGGGACCACTCTGAGCTACTTAGTAAATGCATAGCCAGCTGAATCTAACAGTAAGAACGGGTTTTTATTTTTCAAAGAAAGAAAAATAAAAACAAAATACTGAGGTAGGAAGTATGATGTGTCCATTGACTTACAGTCATGTGAGACCATAGACATCTGGATACTGGGATGGCTTCTGGAATCTTACCAATACAAAGTAGCAGAAAAGATACTTAAGAGAGGTCATTGGGACTCTGAGACACATATCCAGTAGTAATGGTGTAGTCAATGTGAAGATCTGCAAGGACTTTCCACAGTGCTTCTGAGCTATTGTGTCCCCCTAGGACACTTAACAATCCCTGAAGTCATTTGCGATTCTCACAACTGAGAGGAGAGATGGCTATATAGCATCTCTTGTGAAGAGACCAGGGATGCTGTTAAACACCCAATATTATGTAATATTATATAAGACAGGAACTTCCCTCCTCAATACCATTCATCACTCTCATAAATATACTAAAGTCTTATCATATACTCAAAGTCACAAAAACTGACATAAAAAACTGAGGATTAAGTCATCCAGGGGTGTAGGGTGGATGCAGGGACAGGGAAATGAATGGGGTCAAGATACATGATGCATAAGACATAGAATAAATAAAAAGAAAGTAAAAATAAAACTGGGGCCATGGGGTTGATGAATAAAAATGATTGTAAAATAACTCTGTTTATCAATAATAACTAAACTTTGGAAGAAATGTTTGTAAAAGATAATTCTGTTCCACTGTTTCATCACAGTTTATCAATGATAACTATATATATATGTATATATATAGTTAATGATATATATATATATATATATATATATATGAGAAAAAAGTTAAACACGTGTCCAGAAACAAAAATTATGGAACAACATGAATCTATCACTGCTTACTGAATTCTGCATAAATAAAGGAGCATTTTGACTGTTTATTAATCAGGCTACAAGATTGTTGCCACCACCATGGCCTGGCTCAATTCTTCCCTTGCCTATTCTTTGCCTCCTCTCTGGCGCCTGTCAACCACCAGGGCATGCCCACAGCAGCAGACCTCATTAATAGGGACACCAATCACTTTGCTTAAAAGCAGGCACACTGAAACATGAAGGATCCAAAAGCAGGCACACTGAAATATGAAAGATCCACCAGTGTGCTGGATTACAGAAAGAAGGGTCTACGCAAATTCTTAGATTCTTGAAGCTTATATTGACACTTCTGATGGCCACATGAGGGTTTTACTCATAAAAGTACCCAGAGAAGAGTAGATGATAGGGATAATCACTCACACACACACACACACACACACACACACACACACACACACAACACACACACGAAAGGCAGTAGAAAAATGCTACTTGTGCTGCTTTTTTATGGGAATCCAGTAGGCTGTATAACCCTTGTAGATTGGATCCAGCATCAAAGCATGTAGGAACACTGGGGCATGAAAGAGCCAAGTGTGAAGGTAGTATTAATGGCCAATGTCCCAAGGTAAGAATACTAATCAATTGTAACCAAGAGGATATGAATAAAGGGAATGCAAGAAAGGAGAGCCAAGCCCAAAAGTGACGATGGAAATAAACAGTGCATCCAGGGTCACTAGGGAAAGACATGGATTCCCACCAGGCATTTACAGAGTGCCGCTGAAGGAATGCACGCTGTTCTCCATCAGACTGCATGCTTTCTGCTCTCATTCTTTCAGTCTCCATCCCTCATTCTAATTATAAGTCCTCCAAATGTTATGTCTTTCAACCCAGCAAAAGATAACAACATGAAATCCTTATAAAGGATGTGTGTCTACACAGCATCATTTGACCAGTGTATGTTGACATGATTTTCTTTTCTTCACAAATGTAGAAGGAGGTTGTTAGGTTGATGCTTCATGAGATAAAAATCCGTGGGGGCTGGGATGGTCCTAAAAGAAAGGCTCAAGACCAGTGATCAGAAATACCGAGGCTTCAAATTCTTGTACCTTCTGTACACTTTCTGGGAAAGTCTTCAGTAGCTGCTTCTCAATGGACTCCATGCAATAGGGTTTCAGCTTGGACAGAACAATATAGAGATTGTTTCACACCCTCGACAGTCTAAACAGGTATGCTGTGATCCCAATCCAGTCATGGTGAAAAAAATAATCACTAGTTGAACTGCATTTCTTTAAGGTAGTTTTGGGGGTGTGATTAAGTGTATATTTTGTATGTGTCAGATGGGTCTCATGGCATCACAGACAAACAGCAGGCATCTGCTGGGTTGCTTACCATCCAAATGGGAGCAAAGTCCTCCCTGGGTCCACCTACATTCCAAAGCAAGCTGATAAAAGTGGACATGCCATTTCTAGCATCTTGTCACAGAAACATTGACCAACACCTTGGATACCATGGTCAGAGTCTCCCTGGTGACATAGACAACCTTAGACAAATTCCAATGCCCAACATGTTCTCACGTGTCAGAGTTTCTGCTTAATAAAAGCCCAAGTCCTTGTGATGTGGCAAAACAATGGGGAGTGAGTAAACAGTAGATGCACTGTCACAGTGAGCAGTGAGGATCCTGAAGACAAAAGAGCCAAGTTAGGGTGTGTGGGCTCTCTCTCTCTCTCTCTCTCTCTCTCTCTCTCTCTCTCTCTCTCTCTCTCTCTCTCTCTCTCTCTCTCCCTGCCTCCTCTCTTGCTCTCATTCTCTCTCTCTTTCTTGTGTTTATGTTCTTCATGATTTTTGTTAGCAAGAAAGGAAGAAGTAATGGTTGCTTGCCAGTTTTTCTGCTGTAGGCGGGTACCAGAGGGTATCAAACAGCAATGTGAGGCATGACTAAGACAGGTACAGTGATCAATATGTTTTTAAAAGTCATATTGAGACATACATCATCCAATAACCTTTTTCATTTGATGAGAAACCCTGGCATCCCCAGCTGAGACCTTCCTACACAGCCACCCCTCAGGCACCACTATTAGAGCCTCTCGTGCCAGAATAATCTACATTTTCCAGAAGTTTTGCTCTAGAAACTCATCTCTCATGTCCTCCTGCACCAAGTAGGGGACCACAGCTTCCACTGTTTATTACCAGCTATGGCACCCCAGAACTAACACCGGCCTTGTCTTAACCCTACTAAGAATCTCCTCCCCAACATTGTAATGCCTCCAGTAAAAGAAGAAAGTTAATTTGAAAAATGAAGACCCCTGTCTACACCCATTCAACCTCTAGACTTCTGCTAGACTAGCATTCATGCCACCATTCATGTACTTTTTACACCTCATCTAATCTCTCCACCCAACCACACCTTCCACTTTCTTTCCCAAGGTCAAGCCCAGGAAGAACATCCTATATACCAGTCCAGTCCCCTCTGACCACCTGACTTCATTCCACAAAAGCTATTTCCAAACTCTAGGCTCAACCTGCCCTAACATCCTCTCTTTTGCCCCAACCTGCTTGGCTATACCAGACTTAGAACAACAACAACAAAAAAAAATGACATGCCCAATGTCATTATAAAAATGCCAACAATATGAAAAATCAAGCCTGTAGCCTCTCCCCAAAGCTTACCAGTCCTATATAAATGTTTGCCAATGAGAATTGCTTAAATGAACCTCAGGTCCATTATAAGCACGATCATTAACATCATCAAATAATCCAAGACGTTTAAAGAAAACACATATATATTCAAACACATTTCAATAAAATTAAGGAAAAAAAACCTTAAGTGATGCCCAAGAAAACATAAGCATAAGGCTGATGGAAAGTATTGCGCTTTAATAAGGGTCAGGATAAACAAATAGGCCGAATAGATGTTTATTAAGGGAGAAACAACACAGACAGATGAACACAGCAGTTAAAACTGGATGCTCCTCTCTCCGTGTCCCGCCAGAAAGGAGCGTTCTCCGCCTCCTTCCGAGACCAAGCTCCACAGGTCACTTCCGCCCCTGGCTCCACCCCTCAATGGGTGTGGTCAGTGCCAAAGAAGCAGACAAAGTGAATATCCCACTACAATTCCCCTTTTAGTCTAAAGAAAAGATTTAAGCTTGATACAAAACTATATACAAAACAGTGAATAACAAGTGTGCTCTAAGAAAAGGAAAATCGAGAACAAAACCACAAACATACCTAGTCCTAGGGTGAAGGCATAAGGGAGTTTACAATACAGTTGTCCTAAGCTGAAAAGCTTAAGTCTAGTACCTAATATATCTAACTAGAAAGAGAGAATAATACTTAAGATAGTTTAATCTACAACCTCACCAAGACCTGAGAAGGAAAATAACGATACTAGGGTAGATGGGAAATGCGGATGGGCAACTTCCAAAAGGTGCAGAGAGGACAGAAACAGCAAGCTACCTGGACAGTCACCCAAGGTCTCACAGCAACGTTGGTACAGCCAGTTTTGGCTAAGACCAGGAGTATTTGACAGACCACAACAAAAGCAGGGAGGTAGAAAGGCTGTCTTACCCTGACTTGGCAAGGTTCAGCAGTCTTCTATGTTTGTCTTCTGCAGTTTAAAGTTTCCTGCCTTGTTGAGGAGTCTGGACACACACTATGGCCTATGGGCTGAAGATGGAACATTGCAGAGGAACTTCGGGTGACTGACCAGGCAATGCATTGTCTCTGTCATTTCTAGAGTTTATATATTATCCTTCTGTGGTCTTTGAAGGAGTTGAAGACAGATAGTTTTGGTTATAGTTTTCCTTAGTAAGGATTAAAGATAAGTTACATGTAGGACTTTGAACTCACAAAGATAGGATAGATGATATTTTCTTAAAGTCTTGCAAAATGTTAATGGACTAAGTATTGTTTACTGTGATTCTTATTTGATAACTGTTGTATGATATATTTTGCGATGTTAAGGTTAAACCCTTCTTTTAATTTTAGACAGAAAAGAGGAGATGATGGGAGATGTTATTCTGTATGTATGTTTACTAATTAATAAAGCCCTGTTGGCCAATAGAAAACTAGATAGGCGGGGCTAGGAGACTAGGAGGAGGAAAGAGGAAGTAGTTCGAGTCAAGATGTAGACCAGGGAGGAAGGAAGATGCCCGCCTCGGCTCCCGGATAAATTGAGCCACGTGGAAATACTTAGATAAGTAGAAACGGGTTAATAATTAAGGCAGAGCTAGCCCATAAACAATAATGGTAACTGGCCAACAGAACTGTATCAAATACAGAGTCTCTGAGTGTTATTTGGGGCTCACATGGCAGCGGGACTATGGCGGCAGGACTGGCGGCAGCCGGCGGGGGAATCTGCCTATAACAGGAATGGAAGAAGACAAATTATAACTTGAGAATGGAATTTAATAGAAAATAGAAACGCTGAAGAGAACTCAATCTGAAATAGAGTTGGAATTGAAAAACCCAACCACACAACTAGAAAACTCAAAGAAAAGCTTAACAGGTAGAAGGAATCAAGGAAAAAGAATCTCAGGTCTCAAGGATAAAGAAGAGAGTCTAGATAACCATGCAAAGAACTTGAAAAAATAATTTTTAAAACACAGAATGTAACATACAGGAAATGTGGAACAGTATATTTTTCTTAAAAAAATATCTAATTATAGACATAGATGAAGAAGAATCCCAAGTTAATGGCATAGATCAGAACTTCAACAAGATCATAGAAGAAAACCTCTCCAGACTAAAGGAGAACACACCCACACAGATTCAAAAAATACACAAACATCAAATTAATAAGATCAGAAGATTCATATGTGTATGAATGGCATATATAATATAGGAATTCATATACATAAGATTTATTTATGCATATATATTTATGCATATATATGCACATGTATTGAAAACTGCAATAGAAAATAATGCAAGTCACATATAAAGAACCCCCCACAAAAAAAGAAAAACCCATTAGAGTAACAGCTGATTATTCAATGGAAACAGTGAAAATCAGAAGAACCTAGAACAATGTATTCTGTCTTAAAAGACTGCAGTAGCTAGCTTAGACTACTATGCCCAGAAGAATTGTCCACCATTATTAGAGAAGAGAAACTTTCCACAATGTAAACAACCTAAGAAAAATTATAGCCAACAAATCAAAACTAATGAAAATATAAAAATCAATATTTAGAGCAAAAGAAATTAATAAAATCAGGGATACTGTGGGAATAAACATAAAGCCGTAATTATTAAAACATAAAATACCACTGAGAACACAAATAAAACTCCAAAAATCAATAGCCTGATAACTACAACATTCTACATTTAAATCTTTAAATTCCAATGTCCTTAATTCTCCAATCAAAAGATATGTGCTGACTGAATGGGTCAAGAAACAAAATCCATCTATCTGTTGTCTATAAGAAATACTTCTTAACTTTAAAGACAGTCAACACCTTAGGGTAAAAGGATGAACAAAATTATTCTAATCAAATGGAAATGGGAAGCAAGCAGGTGTCACAATCCTATCATCTGATAAAATAGAATTCACACTGAAACTAACTAGAAGAGTTTTTTTAAAAAAAAGAATATCTCATTCCAATCAAGGAGTTAACCAAGAAGACATTTGTATTCTAAACATATGTGCACAAAACTCTTGTACACTCAATTTCACACACACACACACACACACACACACACACACACACACACACGTTCTACTGGAGTTAAAGATATAGATTAACATCAATCCAACAATTTTAGGTGGCTTCAGTACTCCTTTGTAATAGACACATCATTTGAACAAAAAATGACAGAGAAACATTAGAATCAATTGATATAATATAGTAAATGGTCTTAACAGATATCTAAAGAGTATTCCACCCAGATACCAAATAATACGTATTGTACCCAGTCAACAAACTGGAACACACACACACACACACACACACACACACACACACACACACACACACACATCTTTACATATGCAAAAAGATTGAAATCACTCTTTGTATTCTATAAATAAAACTTAAAACTAACAACAACCAAATCATTAACAAACACACAAACTCATAGAGATTAAGCAAATATGAATAGGTCAAAGAAGAAATCAAGAAAAACAAAACTTTCCAGAAACTAAATGGAAATTAAAACACATACAACAAAATCTCTGGGGCACATGGGAAAGGGTGAGGCCTTCTGCTGGAGATTATCAAAGTCTGTCACATCACTTGGGGCAGGGCCTAGGCCCTCCCCTGTGCGTCTAGGCTGAGAGAATATCCCTCTATGGGGAATTGGCTCCCAATGTCCACTCGTACACTAGGTATAAATGTTGTTCCATTATTACTGGCCCCATAGACTGCCCAAGCCTCCTAACTAACATCCACCACGTTCAGGAGTTCTGGATGGGTCCTATGCTGGTTTCCCAGGAATTCGGCTCAATGCTTAGCTGTGGGTATCTGCTTCTGTTTCCACCAGCTACTGGATGAAGGATCTATGATGGCATATAAGGTAGCCATAAATCTCATTTTAGAGGAAGGGTGATGGCATTTTCTTAATTGAGGTTCCTTCCTCTCGAATGACTATAGCTTGTGTCAAGTTGACATAAAACTATCCAGCATAGGTGTCAAAAGAAACAACTCTAATAGGTCATGAAAGATCTAACCTGGTTAGTAAGTTGTTTCTGGAGCTCTTCTTACATGCTAAGCCATAGGATGCAATGCAGCTTTGTTAAGACAAAACCATTTCCACTTCCTTGCATTCTGGAATCACTAAAGAGGAAAAAAAAAAAAAAAAAAAAGGTGAGTTTAGTTTCACTTTCCTGTTCTTGTAAATGTGGAGATTCTGGGATGAAACTGCAGCCACTCTCCTCTGTGATTGGCTCCACACTCTGGGGGTGGGACAAAAGGCAAAAGATTATACAAGTGCTGCTCGACCTCTGTTTCTGCTGAAGAAGCAGAGGTTGAGTTCGGAGTGGAGCTCAGCAGCAGCCTAGAGCTATTCCTCTGGTCCCGAGTGGGGAGAGCATCCTCTGGACTCAGGATTGTCTGGTAATTTGGCATTCATATCTGGCTTCTCACCCTCAAGTATCCTAGGGAGCCTGTGCATAACAAGACTTACAGAGAAAATCCTCAGAGCTGGGTCCCTCAGTTTGAAAGCTAGGGGGCTTTGATTGGAAGCAGGCAGGGGCTGACTTACAGATGTTCTTAGGTTATCGTTCAAGTTTTGATGGACCTGAAGTAAACAATCAAGTAATTGTTTAAAATGTACCTAGTTGTTTGGGTTTGGGTTTTTGTTTGTTTTGAGCACCTCTAGCCCCTAGAATAGATGTAAGTGAACCTTTCAGGATATGTGTTGTGAAATGTCACTATAGAATATATGAAAAATGTTGTACCTCATTCCTGTTACTTTCTAGTATTCTTTTCATGCCTCGATTTCTACCTAGTTCAGCATATTTATTCTAAACTCCAGTGGAAGCTAGACTAGGGAGAAAGACGTATTTTATAAGATGCTTCTGCTATTTCTGCTATAACCTGATGGGAAACAATTTTAGGATTTGTTTTGTTGTTGTTGTTGTTGTTTATTTTTTAAAAAAATCTTTTTTATTTACTGTGACAATTTTATATATATATACATAACATCTTTATCATCTTCAGCCATTATTCCTCTCTCTCTCTTCCCACACTTATTCTATCCAGGATCGTTCTTCTTCCCACAGTTGCCCCTAAATTTTCTTGTCTTTTTTTTAATACTCTACTGCTTTTAATCAGGTTCACTTCATGTTCTGTTGTGGGTTATTTACTTGATCAAGAGCAATTTTCTAGTGACCACATCACTAAAGAAAAATTACTCTCTCCCCCACCACTCTCTAATCCTAGTATCTCCTCAGCTAAGAATAAGACCTTATGTGCCCATGGTCTCAATGACACTGAAATCGATGAACAGATCTTGTGTAATCTCCTGCAGGTAACCCCAGGTGTCATGAGTTCACCAGTGCAACTGCCAAGTGGCATTCAGAAGATTACCCTGCCCCATCCTCTGGCTCTTCCACAGTGTTTCCTGAAGCTGGTTGGGGGGGGAGGGGTAAAAATGTCCCTGTTATATTTAGGAATGAGAGCTCAAGCATCACTTATTCTTGTCTCTGATTAGTTATGAGAGTGTGCATTAAAACACTACTTGCTTCAAAAACAAGACAAATGGGAAAGAAGAAGCAACAACAACAAAACCTTTGTCTGAGTGAGATGAAGAGCACGACTAATCTCTGGTACAAAAAGAAATATTGAGAAAGAAATTTGCCAGCATGCCCATTTGTCAAAACAGCAGAAGTAGATGCTGTGGGGAATGATTTTAGGGAATTCTCCTTAACTTCATGGGTTTTAATGTACAGTTGGATTGCTTATGAAGAAATGCATCCTTTTGTAATGATTGCTATTTCATATCGCTATCAGAAAAGCTGAAGTTTGCTCCCACCCTAACCCTGCCACATAGGTTTATGTGAGGCCTTCTGAGAGTAGAACCTGGATGTCTGTTCAGCTTGGGAGATGAGTAACAAAATTCAGAGGAGACCCTGGTATTTTAGTAGGAATTGCCTAGTCAGGAGGCCAGGAACTGAGCAGCACCCTCACCACCCTGTAGGGTCACCACTTTTCTGAGCATGGGGAGGAGGCTTTAGGCTGTGTGGCTGGTGTTGCTTGGTGCTCTGGTTGTTAGCAGAGCTAGACTGAGGGCCTGTCCCTGTCAGCAGTCAGGCTTTCGAGAGCAAACAGAAATAGTTACCTTAAGAAAGCATAAAACTTAGAAAATTTTACCAAAAAAAGTCCATACCAATTTAGGTCTCAAAATGTCTAATCCCATAATGTTATATAAAAATGTATTATCTGCTATCGATGAGTTGCTGTTACAGGTTTGTGTGTGTGTGTGTGTGTGTGTGTGTGTGTGTGTGTGTGTGTGTTATGTGTGTGTGTGTGTGTAGAGCTTATCACAACCTTTATCTTACAGTTCTTATCAATGTTGTTTTAATTGAAGTCTACTTTTGTAAATGTCACCAAAAGCAAATCAATATCTTAAGAGTACCTCAACAATATAAACAAAACTAGATTTTAGATTTGCATCAGGGTAGTGAACTTGATACTAGGGATTTTAATAACCTTTAATTATAGCTAACTCAGTTATACCAAATGCACATTTTTTACACTATGCTCATCTTCTTTCTTAGTAAAAAAGAAAATAATTTTAAAAAATCCTTTTCCTTCAATATTTCTAAAATCATGAAGGCATACTTATAACCTTTTAAACATTTTTCTCCTACAAATTGGATCTTTTGTTACTTTTTTAATATTGTAAAACAAAATTATATAAATAAACAACTTTTAGATAGAAAAGGTATTTGATGCCCTGATGAACTGGGACAGCTATAAACTGGTTGCTTTATCATAGAGTCATAAGCATAACCAGACCAGTTTGTCAGAACAGGCCCTAGAAGCTGTTACCAAAGCTGAGGCTATGTCTTCCTGTTGCAGCAACAGAACCCTGAAAGGGGCTAGACAGGACATACAGATACCTTAAACTAAAGGATACAAAGCTTGTAACCCAGGAAGACAAGGCAGAATAGGTGTGGGTTTTTAAATTAAAAGACAGTGAAGATTTAACTCAGACCATTAATTAACCTTAAGAAACTTCAACAAGCTGTGGGTGCCATTCTGGGCAGGGACTGTGTTCAGTTTCCAGTTTTAGTTACGTTGGGGCCATCATTGTCTTTGAGCAGAAACTTTGTCTTATAGGAAGTTAAACCATGATAGTTCCAGACAGAATCTGTCTTAGGAAAGCAAAGAGCATTGTAATGTTTAGCAGACAATTATTAACCCAATGGCCAGCAGCACAAAAAAAAAATACACATTAACAATTATGATGGTAAACTCACCTTTCACCAGCAATTCTAAGTCATTTGTCAAAGATTTGTTTATGTGATATGAACTAAAGCATTTAAGCTAATCTAATAGTTTTAATTTATCTTAATGCCCTCTACAAGGCACTTTGGTGCCATGTGAGCAGTATATGATAGTACACATACATGTAGACATATTACAATACACACATGCATGTAATCATACATCTTGTGCATTTTAAGAAAACCAAAAGAACTTTGAAGATGGATTTTCTTGTTCTGCCAGGACCCACTGCTTTAGCCCCAAATGAACACACAGTTGCTATATTAATTATAAACCTGTTGTCCAATAGCTAGGGCTTATTATTGACTACCTCTGTCTTAATTATTAACACATAATTACTAATCTATGTATTTCCACATGGCCTTATCTTACTGGAGAACACCTGGCACAAACTACAATCCCAATCTCCACATGGCAAATCTTTCCAGTGCTTTCCTGCCTACCTGTCCCAGAATTCTCCTTGTCCCCTAGCACCACCTATCTTCCTGTCACTATTGACCAAACAGTGTTTTATTCATCAGCCAATAGATACACATATATATAGAAGGACATTCCCCCATCAGAATTACTATTCTGTTAAATTTATCCTGTAAGGTTATTTTTAAAGTCTTCTGCTTTGATTATTTTTTCCAGTATCACTAAGTGAGCTTCAATATTAAATCTATTCTTTAAAAGTCTGAATTTTCAGTTGAAGCAAATTATAAAACTTATGTCTCAGTATGTAGTATCCTAAGCAGGATGACTGAACAGGGTGTGGAATGAAGCTGAAAAGAAATCAGTAAACATGAACACTATTTTCTTTACTTGGTTAAAATATATATTTGGATATTTACATAAGTAAGATGAAAAATCACACATGTTCTGGAACATGAAAAGCAAATCATCCAATTAGTAAAACAAACACAGACTCTCACCTTTCCCCCTGTGATGCCTTTAAGCAGATCTATAGCATGAGAATATCTATCTCTGTACCATTAGGAAAGATCCCAGGTTTGGGGTTCAGTAAGCACACTGGGCAAATTGTTATTTGAGTAAGATACTTGTTAAAAGGGTTTGAATGCTGTAGATGGACAGGCAGACTATAGCATGTCAGCGCCTCTGAGATCAGGCCTGCATGGCAGAGTGGGAACCCCTTCTTTGAGTCTCAGAGAGAGGTATTTCTGTGTCATTTGATTGATGAGAAGCCTATAGTGTGTGCTAACAGTCAAGAATCTATGGGTGGGGAGGCAAGAATCTTGAGGTAAGATGATTTAAGTCAAGGAAAACAAATCACTATAATTTCTGAAATGATCATTGTCCAACCAAAATGAGGTGGCCCTGGCTATAACACTTTAGATTGCTAGAAATTAGGCCCAGGTTTTCATCCATTCTCCTTAGACCTCTTTAGAAGAACTGGCTTAAGTGTCCTGCAACACTGGCCAGGTAGGAAAAACTTCTATAGATTCAGAGAGGCCACAAAGCTTTCTCAGGACCAGCGGGCTATTGGAGAGCTGAAATCCAGGTCCCTGAGATGTGTCTCTATTGAGGTTTAATAAAGATCAGGAGAAGCAAATAGGACAAATAGATGTTTATTCAGGGAGAAATAACTTACAACATAGACAGATGAACACCAGCAGGTTTCTGGTTCTAAGGATACCTCTGGATGTTCTCCTGTCCCCATGCTGCAAGCAACAGAGCTCTCAGGGGTCCCTCCTCAGACTTAGATTCCCCCAGGTAACATCCACCCCTGTCCCTACAGCCAATGGGCTTGGTCTGTGCCACAGGTGTAGACATAGTGAATATCTCACTACATGTCCCTTCCCTGCTTTTTCACTGGCAGCAGAGACAAGCTATTCCTGAGATAGCACCTGTGGTTTAACCAGCAAAAAAACCCAAGTGCATTGACTTTACATCTCAGTGAACTCAAAGCCAAAATAAACAAGTAAAACATAACACATTAGAGAAACACACATTACATAGGTCAGGCAAAACTAGCACAAGAATTATCCCCAGAGTGATTCTCTAACTCACACCTCAATAAGGAAGTATGACAATTTTATTCATGGGGTCCATACACACTCTTATAGGGGTAGAACAACTTTTAAGCAAGCTCGTTTTAAGATTATATTCCCTGAGCAATTCATTCTAAAGTGATGGACAGAAATGCCTCTGGAAATCCCCAGATTTCACAATAACATTTTAGCTGACAATTAAGAAAGGGATAGTTTTCAGGTGTTGCATGAAGAAATATGTCCATGAAGGCACCTGCCTTGCTTAGGCAATAACAAACTGACTTGTCCTGTCTGAGAATCCATACATGGAGGCTAATCTCACATTGCTATACAGCTTTCTATTTAACCAAATATTTTTATAGGAATGCCAGTGGCTTTAACTATTTTCCATCTCATGATAGTATTTGTGTTCAGATTTTAAATGAATCCAAGAAATAGAGTCTAGTGGCACCAAAAGTTTGGTAGGCCACATTGCTGATGGTCAAAAAGCATAGAATACAAGGAATGATGGATACAGGTATAGTCAGCCCAAGCCGGGCAAAAGGGAAGCTGTGACCATATACAATTAATTGCACTGGGAGCTAAAAGGTGAGGGGTCTCTGCTGATGTAAACTACATAGCACAAAGGCACAGAGCAGGCTAAAAAGGTAAGATGGAACTTTAAAGAGACAATGGAGAATAAATCACTAAAAGCTCATGTAATAGTCTCAGTCACCTGCAGAAAGAATGGGCCCACTGTGTCCATTACAGGTGAAATCTAGAGTAGCAAAATTCATAGGTAGTAGTAGGCAAAGAGCTGGGGACAGGGACATAGGGTGATGTTAGTCAAGGGCACAAAGTCCCAATTGTATAAAGTGAACGCAGTGGGAGACAGATACATAACTACAACTAATAAGGATGGTATGGGGCAATATACTTGAACTTTGCTAAAAATATACATCTTAAATTTCATACAGCTCTCCTGACTCTCCCTTCTTCTTTTCAGTGCATTTGTTTGCTCACAGTCATGGGTCAGCTGTTCTCTTCACCTAGGGATGAACACTGTGAAGATTTGGCCTCCAGCTTTGCCCAATACTTTAAGAAGTTTAAGATAAACACAATCATTCCTCAGGAAACTCTGGCTTCAATTAAGTCAAGCCTGGCAGGAGGAAACATTCAGGGGGCAAACTCTTCAATTGCCAATGCATTAAAAGAAATTGACAGTGCCCCACTCAACGTTGCTGTGACAGGGGAGACTGGAGCAGGGAAATCTACTTTCATCAATGTCCTGAGGGGGCTTGGGCATGAGGATGAAGGTGCAGCTGAAACTGGAGTGGTGGAAACGACCATGGAGAGACATCCATACAAACACCCCAATATTCCGAATGTGGTGATTTGGGACCTGCCTGGCATTGGAAGCACAAAATTCCCACCCAAAGACTATCTGGAGAAAATGAAATTCCACGAGTATGACTTCTTCATCATTTTTTCTGCCACACGCTTTAAGAAAAATGATATAGACCTCGCCAAAGCAGTCAGCCTGTTGAAGAAGGATTTCTACTTCGTGAGAACCAAGGTGGACTGTGACATACAAAGTGAAAAGGATTGCAAACCACGAACCTTCAACAGAGAGAAAGTCCTGCAGCAGATCCGCAGCAACTGTGCTAAGAACTTTCAGGAGAATAACATTGAAGAACCACCGATATTCTTGATCTCTAACAAAAATTTATCTGACTATGATTTCCCAAGCCTGATGGACAAGGTGGTAAATGCTCTCCCTGTACACAAACGACACAATTTTATGCTTTCCCTGCCTAATATTACACGTGCATCCATTGAAAAAAAGCAGCAGTTCCTGAAGCAGAGAATTTGGCTTGAAGCCTTTGGAACTGATCTACTGAGTATCATCCCTTCACTGTCCTTCTTGATGGACAGCGACGTGGAGATTCTTAAGAAAAGCATCAACTACTATCGAGCTGTGTTTGGAGTGGATGATGTGTCCTTGCAGAGTCTGGCTAAGGACTGGCAAGTATCAGTGGATCAGCTCAAGGCAAAAATGAAATCGCCTAATGTGTTTGAAACTACAAAAAAAGAAACAATACAAGAAAGGCTTTCAAGATATTATGAGGAGTTCTGTTTGTCTAATGGACATTTAGTTACAAAGAATGTTTATGTTAAAGAGTTGTATTGCCTGAAATTGCATTTCCTTGACATGGTGACAGATGATGCTAATGTTCTCCTCAGAGAGATATGTTTAAGAAACAACTTGATTTCTGATTAGTCTGCAATACTGCAGTTGCAAAAATTCAGAATTCATGGCAGAAAAATGGGATACTGACATTGCAAAACAATATACTGGGTTTATTCAGGCCATCCACACTTTATCCATACGTAGTGGTCATATATCCACATTAGTTGTAGAAAAGGAATCAGATATGTGTAGTAGGCTAACAGCTAAAATCTACTAACTTTGAATAAACTCTTATATCAATCAATTGCACTTTTATTTGTACTTCTTTAATATAAATCAATATTCATTTTTAAGTTTAATATTGTGATGGTTAAGTGTCATTGACATACTCTAGAATCAGATAGGAAATGAGTCTCTGGGCTTGCATTTGGGGAATTATTCTGCTTGTGGAAACTGAGATGAGAAGCCCTGCCCACTGTGGGTGGCACCATCCCCTAGCTGGTGATCGCTGATTGTGTATGTGGAGAGAGGCCCTAAGCAGCAACATATATGCATTCATCCATTGCTCTCTACTTTTTTCCTGAAGGTGGAGTGCCACTAGCTGCCACCAGCTGCTGCTGTGACTTCTTGATAATAATGGCCTCTATAACCTTGAATTTGATACTGTGTCCCCTGTTAATAGGAATACCCAAGAAGAAACCTTAACTGGACTAAAGAGCTGACTCAGTAGATAAAGCACTTTCTTTGCATGTCTGAAGAGCTGACTTCAGATTCACAGGGGCTACATAAAGCCAACTAAGCATCTGTAATCCACCCACTCCAATGGTGAGATAGGAGGCAGAGACAGAGAATCCTGGAAGTTCTGGGCCAGCTGACTGGCCCAGCTGTATCAGTGAATAACAGACCCAATCACAAGCAACTGAAAAGTAAAAAGCAACACCCAAGGTTGCACTCTGACCTCTGCATACACACCATGTCATGTTCATGACTGCAATCACATGCAATTGTGCACACACAAAATTTGCTCATAAGACAAAAAAGAAAGGTAGGTTTGGAGCAGTGGATCAGTGATATAATATTTGTCTCACATGCCCGACACCTCAGATTCGATCTCCAGAACTCAAGGAAAAGATAAGGTGGAGGACTTGAAAGATGACTCAGAGCTTAACAACACCAACTTCTCTTAAGGAGGACCAGGGTTAATTCCCAATAGTACTCAAGTAGCCTATAAACCTATTGCAAGAGATCAGAAACCCTCTCCTGACCTCCACAGGGACAAGGCACACATGTGATGAACAAGTATAAATATAAGACAACATTCAAAATATGTATGCTTAAGTAAAGAGAAAGAGGTAAAATAATCAAGATACTGTAATAGGTTTAGTAATAATAGAAATTCCTAAATATCCCATTTAGTCAGATATCTCAAGAAAATACTAAAGAAGTTCTCTAATTCTGTCTAGAACCAATGAACATGAAGAAATTTCTCTACTTTATATTGATAGATTTTTTAAATGTTGTGATGACTAATGAGTTATTTACTCCATATCAATATCAAAAGTCATGTAATAAATTTGTTCTGAAAAAAATGACATTTGTTGCTGCTTCATAATAGCAAGAACCCATAATGACTTCACTGTGACTGTCCTTAGTATTACTGTCATAGCCTGATTGACTCATTGCGTATTCCATGACCTATGTTTTATCTACCTTGAAATAAAATACAAATAAACAGTTCCATTTATTTTTAGGAGGAATAAAAGAGAGACACAGGGGAAAGGGAAAAATTATTCAAGGTAAGAAGTGGTTTCTTAAACTTTAGGCTGCTATATTCCTATAGAGTAGGTGGGCTAAACAATAGAATTTTATTCTCACACTTCTCCATAGACAGAGAAGAGTAAAGGGCCCATGATGGAACAAGCTGGTCATGTAACCTAAAAGACAAATCAGCAAAGCTCCATGTACAGCTGGCATCCCATGCCAAGCTCTGAGACCAGCAACACTCGAAAGCTTGGTAATAAGTAGCAGTACCATCCAGGCTAATGGCCAGCACAGGACCAATGTCAGATCAGGGTGCCTCAAATATGTCCACCACTAACTGAAAAAATACCACACCAACACCACATGACACATTCTAATTAATTCAGCCCAGGATAAGTCTAGAAAATTCATCACTCTCAATAGAAATGGCCCCAGTCTTTGTGCAAAGTCCCTACAGTGCAGTTATGTAAATTCTCCCTTTTTGATCACCCTCCCTCACAGGGGTGATTCGAAACTTTCTGCTTAGATGGTTTAATAACGAACAACAGATGTCAGTTCAGAAACCTGAAGAAAGTTGTAGGGAAGGAAAACCACCTTGCTGCCTCCCTTGTTCTAGGGTTTAAATCTAGGCAAATTAAGACATCCAGGAGTAAATACTGCAAAGCAAAACTTGAACTGAAGATGACCTGCCTGGACAGAGTGCCTTTCATGACACTCTACACCTTGGGCTGATGGTGTAGATACTGAGAGATGGTGGATATTGAGAGAATTGAAAAATGCTCTGCAGTGGAGGGTGGCAAATTCAGTGGTAATTCATCTCCAAACTGCAAACTACACCGCCAGAGATGAAGTGGACAAAGGCCTGGAAATTCAAACAAACCCCAGAGGGGCGCTCACCTGCTCACAAGCTCACAGAAGCAAACACACTGAGGCAAAATTGAAGGTGGCTGGTACAAAAGCAGCCCAAGCCAAAAGCAAGGCTTACACATGCAGTCCCCTCAAAACTTCAGACAATGAAATTTATGGCTGAAACCAGCCACTACACACACACACACACACACACACACACACACACACACAACTCACACACACACACACACACACACACACAATTTAGCTGATGTCTGGAGAGATGATAAGTGGAAACAAGCTTTTGTTGATGCTAACCTTTTGTTGACAGGCAGATTATTAGAAATCTGTCTACATTTTAGGCTCTAGAGTATGTAGAGATGCGGGAACTAGTAAGTATGTAATGTTACATGGGAAGAAGGCCTTGAGGTTGACCACTTTATATTGGTTTCAAGAAACACCTTACTAATAAAGATATTCACACACTAATAAACAAAACATGGTTGGGGTGGGGACATAAATTTAAAATAATCTGGCATAGCTGTTCTGTCATCTAAAAAAATTAACGTCCAACTAAAATTAGTCAGAAGAGATGATGAAGGCTACTCTACATTTATAAAGTCACAATTAGTCAAGAACATATAACAGTTGTAGGGCTGGAAAGATGACTTGGCAGTTAAGAGCACTGGCTTCTCTTCCAGAGGTCCTGAGTTCAATTCTCAGAAACCACATGATGGCTCACAACCATCTCTAAGGAGATCTGATGACCTCTTCTAGCCTACAGATTTACATGCCAGCAGAACAGTGTGTACATAATAAATAAATAATGTTAAAATAGTAATGATTGTAAACATACATTCACCAAATATTGGAGACACCAGGATACAAAAATTCAGTTTTTCTGAGTGATAAGCAAAATTAACAAACTTTAGCCAAACTAACCAAAAAAAAGAGAAGATACAAATTAATAAAAGTAGAGTGGATAAAAATGAACATGACAACAGATGCTAATGAGAGAGAGCTGAATCATTGAGATTTACCTTAAAAGTCTGTATTCCAAAAAAAAAAAACTAGAAAACTAAAAGAAAAATGGTGAAATTTCTAGATACATAAAACTTACCAAAATTTAAACCAGAAAATCTAGAACACTTAAACATATCCCTGAAGAGCAAACATAATTGATCCTAGAGATTTACTAATGAATTTATTTATTGTACAAAATACTATTTACATAATCTATTTCCTTAAGGTTCATTTTGAAATGGATACCACTCTAAGAATCGCTGATTCAATCAAGTTGTCCAATTTGCTGTCACATATGAACTGGATATTTTCCCATATTCTCCTATTGTAGTAGACATGCTAGAAGAAATATGTCTAGATATTTTATCTGTGAAATGCATAAATTATTCAGTCAAATAAAAAAAGAATCTTTGAGATGACCATGGGACTAAATATTTTAATTGCCTTGATATGAGAAGATTTTTTTTTCTGGATTGCCATACTAAAACCAAGAACCCTCATGTTAGTCAATTTAGTGTAATCATAACACATATCAGAGACAATCATCACACAAAGAAAAAGGATTTACTTTTGGCTTACAGTTTCAGTGTCTGTGGTCTGTGATTAGATAGCCCCATTGCTATTATTCTGCAGTAATCAAAGTAATGTCAAAGTGGAGAACAGGAGAAAACACACTCAGAGAGAGAGAGAGAGAGAGAGAGAGAGAGAGAGAGAGAGAGAGAGAGAGAGCTCATAGTAAGCAGCAAAGGAGAGGAAGAGGAATAGGCCTATTCTTAGTGTCCCCTCAACAGCATACCCTTAGTGACCCCAACCTTGCTTACTAGGCCCCAGTACTTAGAGGTCCTACCAGTCCCATAGCACCACGCTGGTGAGCAATGGAGGTTGCTTTGGGAAGACTTTAGCCACAAACATAGCATGCCCCTACTTAATGAAAAGGGAAACAGAAGGGGTCTGAGGGAGCCATAAATATTGAACAATGGTTACTCAGTTACAGCCCTCATGGTTTGAAGATATGGAAGGAAACCCAAATCCTTGATGATCTCTGAAAGGTGGCAAAGGAAGAAAATGAGTATTCCTGGAAGAGAATGTCCAAAAGAAAGAGAATCCACCCAACTATTGAAATTGGTGACACTTGAGTCAGACTTCTAAGTCCAGAACTTCTGAGAAATGAACTTGCAATGTTTTAGCTAACTGCATTTATGATAAGTGAAAATTAATACACTTTTTCATTCTGCAATATAATGGAATTAGTTGTGATTTTCACACATATCAATCTTGATCTTTTACAGTCTACACCAGCCAGGCTCTAAAACAATGCAGAGAAACCCAGTGTTAAAAAAAAAAAAATAGATTGACTGCAATGATATAAAAAGCTGGCCTGGCCAAACTGGGGCAGGGAAGAAGACAGGGGAAATGCCAGGGCTTCCTGGTCACCAGCATAGGTCCAGATTCAGTGAGAGATCTTCTCTGAACTGAATACGCATAGCATGAAACAATAGGATGCCTTTGGCTTTTATGAATAAACAGACACATCCATATGTATACACAAACACACACATACATGCATTTGCATATACACTGTACACAATAAATCTAAAGGAGGATCTCAAACTTTTAAATTTGGCTTCAAAATTAATACCTGAAAACTACTGCTTCATAGATTCCTATGTGCCTTTCAACTAATATGGGGAAATTCATTTCTAATTAGAGCATCATGGCTCAGAGCCAGGCAGCCAAAGATTTCACAGCTGCCATCTCGGCAGTCAGGAGGCTGAGGCCAGAGAATAGCCAGGGGCCCAATGCCAGTGTGGACTATACAGTCCTACAGGGAAACTAACCTACATGGGATACAAAGGAGGATGCTGCCTCAAACTATTTTTAGAAGACACCAGTTCTTGAGTGACAAGGAAGATTACACTATGGGAAAAATCTTCACAGGCTATGTACTAGACACAGGGTAAGTATCTACAATATGCAAAGAAATGTTAAACACTGAGAAAGTAAGCAAACCCATCTAAATATAGAACAAAAACTCAACATAAATTTTCTGAGGATGACCTGCAAATGCCTAAGAAATATTTTTTATTATCAAAATTCTTGTCCATCAGGGAAACACAAGTCAAAACTGCTTTATGATTTCACCTCACCCCAGTCACAGCAGCTAGAAGCAAAAATACAAACAGTAACAAATGTTCTTGTGGAGGCAAAGAAAGTAGAACACTCAGTCCCTGGTGGTGGGAGGGCAAACAGGGGCAGTTACTGAGGGCTCCGTGAGGGTGGATAATTTAGTTGATGATCTCACTATCAGGGAAGAGCATTTATGGTAGCCTTTCCATGGTCACTCAAATTGTTAATTGGAGTCAGTCTTGTAGTTCTCTAGACCTTTCTTTAATGGTTCCCTCTTTAATGTTCTCTCTCTCTCTCTCTCTCTCTCTCTCTCTCTCTCTCTCTCTCTCTCTCTCTCTCTCTCTCTGTGTGTGTGTGTGTGTGTGTGTGTGTGTGTGTGTGTGTGTCTCTTTCTCTCTCTTTCTCTCACTCTGACTCAATCTATCTAGTTGCTAGTGCTTTCCTCTTCTTACCTCTTTCTCCTAGTTCTCTATTTACTGCCCACTTCCATTTCCCATATGCTCTGGGGGACTTGTCTCTTCCCCCTTTTGTGAGGGACCATATATGAATCTCTTAGAATACATCTTGTATCCCAGTTCATCTGTTGGTGTGTATTATAAGCTGGTGATCCTTTGTTCTAAATCTAAAATCCATATATGAGCGAGTACATAACCTGTTCCTCATTTTGTGACTGGGTTACCTCATTCAGAATGGTTTCTTCAGTTCCATCCACTTGCATGCGAATTCCAGATTCCGTTATTTTTTTTCTGCAGAGTAGTATTCCATTGTGTAGATGTGCCACATCTTCTTTATCCATTCTTCAGTTAAGGAGCATCTTGGTTGCTTCCAGGTTCTTGCTATTACAAATAACACTGCTATGTACATAGTTGAGCACATGTCTTTGTTGCATGGATGTGGGTCATTTGGGTATATACCTAAGAGCAGAATTGCTGGGTCCTGTGGTAAGCTAGTTCCCATTTTCCTGAGGAACCGCCATAATGATCTCAAAATTGGCTGCACAAGTTTGCACTCCCACCAGCAGTGAAGGAGTGTTCCCCATTCTCCACATCCTATCCAGCATAAGTTGTCATTGGTGTTTCTAATTTTAGCCATTCTGACAGGAGTAAGATGGTATCTCAAAGTTGTTTGATTTGCATTTTCCAGCTAGCTAAGGATGTTGAACACTTTCTTAAATGTCTTTCAGACTCTTTGATTTCCTCTATTGAGAATCCTTTCTTCAATTCTGTACCCCATTTTTTAATAGGGCTATTTAGTGTTTTGTGTTTTGGTGTTTTGTTGACCAGTTTCTTGAGTTCTTTGTACATTTTGGAGATCAGCCCTTTGACAGATGTAGGATTGGTAAAAAATTTTTCTCAATCTGGGAGCTGCCATTTGGTCTTGTCCACTGTGTCCTTTGCCTTACAGAAGCTTCTAAGTTTGAGGAGGTCCCACTTATTAATTGTTGATCTCAGTGTCTGTGCTACTAGAGTTATGTTCAGGAAGCAGTCTCCTATACCAATTTGTCCAAGGGTACCTCCTACTTTCTCTTCTAAAGGTTCAGTGTAGCTGGATTTATGTTGAGGGCTTTGATCCATTTAGACTTGAGTTTTGTGCTTGGTGATAGACATGGGTCTATCTGCAGTCTTCTACACTCCATCATCCTGTTGTGCCAGCACCATTCGTTGAAGATGCTTTTCTCCCCCCATTGTATTCTTTTAGCTGTTTTTTCGAAAATCAGGTGTTCATAGGTGTGTGGGTTAATATCAGGATTTTCGATTCTATTCCATTGTTCTACCTGTCTATTTTTGTGCCAATACAAAGCTGTTTTCAGAACTATAAGTCTGCAATAGATCTTCAAGTCAGGGATGGTGATGCCTCCTGAAGTTCTTTTATTATACAGGGTTGTTTTGGCTATCCTAGGTCTTTTGTGTTTCCATACAAAGTTGATTATTATCCTTTCAAGGTCAGTGAGGAATTGTGCTTGGATTTTAATGGAGATTACATTGAATCTGTAGATTGCTTTTGGCAAGATTGCCATATTTTACTGTATTTATCCTTCCAATCCAAGAGCATATCTTCCCATTTTCTGGAATCTTCTTTACTTTCTTTCTTTAAAGTCACAAAGTTCTTATTGTATAGGTCTTTCACATGTTTGCTAGGCATTACGCTGAGATATTTTTTGTTGTTTGTGGCTATTGTAAAGGGTGATCTTTCACTGATTTCTTCTCAGCCTCTTTTTCATCTGAATAAAGTAGGGCTACTGATTTTTTGAGTTTATCTTGTATCCTGCTAGTTTGCTGAAGGTGTTTCTTAGCTGTAGGATTTCCCTGGTAAAGTTCATTGGGTCGCTTATGTAAACTATCATATCATCTGCAAACAGAGACAGTTTGACTTCATCCTTTCCAATTTGGAGTCCCTTGATCTTTTTTTGTTGTCTTATAGCTTTAGCTAGAACTTCAAATACAATAATTGAAGAAATATGGAGGGAGAGTACAGCCTTGTCTTGTTCCTGATTTTAGAGGAACCATCTTAAGCTTCTCACTAGTCAGTTTGATGTTAGCTGTAGGTTTACTGTATATTGCTCTTATTATGTTTAGTTATGTTCCTGTTATCCCTGATCTCTTCAATAGTTTTATCATGAAATGGTATTGAATTTTGTCAAAGGCTTTTTCAGCATCTAGGGAGATGATCATATGGTTTTTCTTTTTCTGTTTGTTTATATGGTGAATTACATTGATAGATTTTTATTTGTTGACCCATCCCTGCATCCTTGGGATGAAGCCTACTTGGTCATGGTGGATGATTTCTCTGATGTATTCTTGGATTCGGTTTGCCATTATTTTATTGAGTATTTTTGCATTGATGTTCATCAGGGATATTGGTCTGTAGTTTTCTTTCTTAGTTGTATTTTTGTGATGCTTGGGTACCAAGGTGATTGTGGCCTCGTAGAAAGAGTTTGGTAATGTGCCTTCTGTCTCTATTGTGTGGAACAATTTGAGGAGTATTGAAACTAGCTCTTCCATGAATTTCTGGTAGAATTCTGCACTGGAGCTATCTGGCTCTGGGCTTATTTTGGTTGGAAGGCTTTCGATGACTGCTTCTATTTCATTGGGTGTTATAGGTCTATTTAAGTTGTTTGTCTGTTCTTGGTTTAACTTTGGTAAGTGATAGTTATCCAGAAAATTGTCCATTTCCTTTGAATTTTCAAATTTTGTGGAGTACATGTTTTCAAAGTATGACCTGTAAGTTGTCTGGATTTCCTCTGTGTCCCTTGTTATGTCCCCCTTTTCATTTCTGATTTTGATAATTTGCATGATCTCTCTCTCTGCTTTTTTGTTAGTTTGGATAAAGGTTTGTCTATCTTGTTGATTTTCTCAAAAAACCAACTCTTTCTTGTATTGATTTTTTGTAATGTTTTCCTGGTTTCTACTTTATTGATTTCGGCCCTCAAATTGATTATTTCCTGGCATCTACTCCTCCCGGGGTGAGTTTCCTTCTTTTTGTTCTAAGGCTTTCAGTTGCCCTGTTAATTCTTTAATGTGACTATCCTCTGTTTTCTTCATATTGACACTCAGTGCAATGAAATTTCCTGGTAACACTGCTTTCAAGGTGTCCCATAAGTTCGGACATGTCGTGTCCTCATTCTCGTTGAATTTTAGGAAGTCCTTTATTTCTTTCTTTATTACTTCTTTGACCCAGGTGTGGTGCAATTGCACATTGTTCATTTTCCATTAGTTTGTAGGGTTTCTGCGATTTGTATTGTTGTTGAATTCCAATTTTAAAGCATGGTGGTCTGATAAGATACAGGAGACTATTCCAATTCTTTTGTATCTGTTGAGGTTTGTTATGCCACCTAGTATGTGGCCAATTTTAGAGAAAGTTCTATGCGGAGCAGAGAAGAAAGTATATTCTTTTGTGTTTGGATGGAATGTTCTATAGATGTCTGTTAAACCCAGTTGAGACATAACTTCTGTTAGTTCTTTTGTTTCTTTGTTGAGTTTCTGATTGGTGGTCCTGTCTAGTGGTGAGAGTGGTGTGTTGGAGTCTCCCACTATAAGTGTGTGAGGTTTTATGTGAGCTTTGAATTTTAGGAGCATTTCTTTTAAGAATGTGGGTGCCTTTGTATTTGGGGCATATATGTTCAAAAGACTTTGTGTTTATGATTTCTCCTGCAATGAATATGAAATGACCATCTTCATCTCTTTTGATTAATTTTGGTTTGAAGTCTAACTTGTTAGATATTAGGATAGACACACCTGCTTGCTTCTAGGGTCCATTTGATTGGAAGATATTTTCCCAGCCCTTTACCCTGAGGTAATGTCTATCTTTGAAGCATAGATGTGTTTCTTGTATGCAACAGAAGGATGAGTTCTGTCTTCGTATTCCATTCTGTTAACCTGTGTCTTTTTATAGGCAAGTTAAGACCATTAATGTTGAGGGAGAGTAAGGACCATTGATTGTTAATGCTTGTTTGTTTTAGATTTGCTTTTGGCAGTGGTATTGTGAATATATTTGTCCTGCTTTACCCTTGGCTTGTGGTGAAGTGGGATTATCTGTTGTCTACATCTTTGTGAGCATAGTTAACTTCCTTGGGTTGGAGTTTTCCTTTCAAAACTTTCTGTAGGGCTGGATTAGTAGATATGTATTGTGAAAATTGGCTTTGTCATTAAATATCTTGTTTTCTCCATCTATAGTGACTGAGAGTTTTGCTGGGTATAGTAGCCTGGGCTGGCATCCGTGGACTCTTACTACTTGTAGAACATCTATCCAGGACCTTCTGGCCTTGAGTGTTTCCATGGAGAAGTCAGGCATAATTTTGATAGGTCTGCCTTTATATGTTACCTGTCCTTTTCCCTTCGCTGCTCTTAATATTCTTTCTTTATTCTGTATGTTAGGTGTTTTGATTATTATATGTCGAGGGGTCTTTTATCTTTGGTCCAGTCTATTTGGTGTTCCATATGCTTCTTGTGCTATCATGGGCATGTTCTTCTTCAGAATGGAAAAGTTTTCCTTGATGATTTTGTTGAATATGTTTTCGGCCCCTTTGAACTGGGCTTTCTCCCCTTTCTCTATGCCTATTATTCTTAGATTTGGCCATTTCACAGTGTCTCACATTTCCGGGATGTTTTGTGTTAAGGATATGTTGGATTTATGATTTTCTTTGGTTGATGAATCTATTTCCTCTTGATTATCTTCAGCACCTGAGAGTCTCTCTTCCATCTCTTGAATTCTGTTGGTTATGCTTGCATCCGTAGTTCCCAATCATTTGCCAGTTTTTCTATTTCCAGCATTCCTTTGGTTTGTGTTTTCTTTATTGTCTCCATTTCCATTTTCAAGTCTTGAACTGTTTCCTTCACCTGTTTAATAGTTTTTTCTTGGCTTTCTGTACTTTCTTTAAGAAATTTATTCATATCTTCCAATTTTTTGCTTCTTTTATATTCCATTTCTTTAAGGGATTTTTCTCACATCTTCTTTGAGGGCCTCTATCATTTTTAAATGTTTTAAAAATAATTAAGGAACATAAATCTACAATTGTGAAGTAATAAGGTTGTAGTCAGAGGGGTCAAATGGGTTGTTTCTTGGCTAAGACTAAGGTTGACATCTACACAGGTCCCCAGCCAATGTGTTGTGTGACTTTAGTTCAGGTTACATTTGTGGAGTCATGGATCAGGAAAATTACTTTCCTAGGCTTGTGGTCCAGACAAGCTAATAAGCTTCTTCTCTGTGTTCCACTTCTTTGTATAAGCCTCATTCTGACAGGAGTTGTCATTCTGTAAATATTTTTCTCGTATTTGTTAATGAATAAAGCACTGATAGGAAAGCAAGATAGGTGGGACTAGGAAACTAGGTGAGTAGAGGAAGAAGTATGGAGGATTCAAGATGGAGGACCTAAAGGGTAGAAGGCTGGGCCCTCTCTCCGGTAAGATAAGACCACATGGAAATATTTAGATTAATAGAAATAGGTTAATATTTAAGACAGAGCTAGCCAATAAGTAATGCTAGTAACAGGCCAACAGAATTATGTGAAATACAGGATCTCAGTGTATTATTTGGGCCTGGTGTGGCTCTGGGACCGGGCTGGCAGGGGGAAACTACTCATAACATCATTCGATATTGTTATTTTAGGAAAGTCCAGCTTTTTCTGCCAGGAAATGGAGTGTTGGCAGTATGACAAACAATTGTTCATTTAATTTCCCTTTCCTCTTCTTGGAAACAGGGGTGATTCTGAAAAGCAACTAGATCCATGCTCTTCTGTGATTGACCAAAACACATTGAGAGGGGAGCAAAGGAAGCCCAAGTGTGTATAAGTCCTGTAGATGAGGTAGGGGTGGGTTCATGTGAAGAGACTGGAGCTCAGTGGACAGTGGTTCCTGCAGCTGAACTACAGTGTGCTCATACACTGGACTCAAATTTTCTGGTAAGCAGCAAGAGCATTCATATCTAACATCAAACCCTCACTATCTCCTTTCTCTAAAGAGCTGAGAGGGAACAAAACATTGAGGACGTGCCTGGGATTGGGGATCCTCAGCTTGGAAGCTGGGGTCCTTTGGTGGAAGGTGCACAGGGCTGCCTCATGAAGGTCTCAGCCAATCCTCCAAGTTGAGGTAGTCCTAAAGGAAAAGATCTAGATTTAGGCTTTGGTAAAACATATCCGATTGTTTTGGCTTGTTCCTTGTTGCTCCCCTAAAATGGCTCTAAAAGGATGTGTCCACTGATAGAACATCTGCAGATCTGCAGTGTGTGAGAGGTTGTTGTACCTCACTCTAATCTTGCTTGCTTGATCAGGGTCAATTGTTCATTCCTTGTATCCCAGGCCTCTGACTTAGGGAGATTGGAGAGGAGATCTCTTTGCATGCTGCTTCTGCTGGAGCTGTCTGAACAGCTCTTTGTTGTGAAATCAGTGTCTGAACAATCCTCTTTGTTGTGGTTTTCTTTTCTATAAAACAGGAGCGCTAAGGATCTTCTCTCCATCTGTGAGGAACCTGAGCTGTGTCAGTGTGTGGTGACAGCTGTCATTTAGGCAGGCTTCCTTTTGTAACATTTGCTGTGTCACAGCCTTCTCGTTCCCTGTGTTCATAGTCAGTGGAGAGATCTTACAGACGACTATCACGCTGGAGTCTGACCAGAAATCCAGGAGCTAAAACTGAAAGAATGAGAGGGAATACTGAAAAGATGAGAACAGCATTTGTGCTTTCGGGGACATATTGTCTGTGCCTTGTGGGTGACTGTCCCCTATAAAAGGAAATCAGGCTATGAGGTTGGTTTAATCAGGTTTAGCTTCCAGTTCAGGACATTCTCTTTACCCAGCCCATCCCTTCGTATGCCTGCAGTCAGATTGACAAAGTTCTGCAGCTCTGGTTCCCTGCACAACTGTCCCCATTTGTCCTGTAACCTGGACAGGGGCTTCCTATGTGTGCTTGTGCTAAATCACAGTAGGATTCTAAGGACATCTCTCTTCTGTATTAGACTGTTTTTGTGCTCTCCCAGACTCTTGGCCCCCACTGTTTATGAATGTACTAGGTCTCCACTAACCTACTGACCAGGGAAAACTACGCATCAGGCACAAATGTTATAAGTAACGTCTGGTGTTTCCTCATAGTCCCTGTTCATTCTGATGATAAACCACCTTACAATGGTGTGTTGGTCATGAAGAAGTGAGCAAGACAAAGGTACATTCAGCTACTTGAGGGTCTTACATTGTGGGAGGATGACAGCAACTGGATTCAGATGGATACACAATGTGGCAACTAGTGGTTTGAAGAGACAGAAACATAAAGATAGAATGGTTAATGACAGCAGCAGGTACAATTTTATATCCCAATAGGTATGTCAATGCTAAAGCCTGTATATCTAAAGCAGAGCCTAGAGATGTAATAAATTTAGTAGCCATGTGGCTGCTGGAGAGCAACAGGGAGAGGAAGCTGTCACTAAGTCCAAAGTCCTTAAGAGAGAAGACACCCTGGATTACCAGGATGGCTGGAAATCAGACACCAGAGGCTCCAGAAGTGTAATAATAAAGTTCAAAGGTACGTTGCATAGAGCATATTCAGTTTACCTAGTGAGCTTTCCCTGAGTAAAATGGGGATCCTTATGGTCCAAATCAAAATTAGCTCCCTATGGTATGACTTCAGTGTCATAACTCTGGCTGTTTGATCATCCATGTTATTGCAAGAACAGTCATAGGAAATACAGTAAAGTTGATAACATAGCCAAAGCTGGAAATTAGGGGGTCTTGAAGAATATAAAATAGGAAGAATGATCAATTGTGAGTGGGTTTGGAACAGAGATTAAGACTGTGGACTGATGTGATATGGATGAGACAGACAGAGGAGGCTCCGTGGTGACAGTGGGGATTTGCTCTTTCCCCTACTCATGGTGAGGTCCAATGGTGACGTCCACTGTGCTGCCATGGGAGCAGGTTTGCAGAGAATAAAGGCCAGAAGTATGAGAACTGAGTTAAGGATCCAACAAGCAAACTCAGGTCTTTTTTTTTTTTTTTTTTTTTTTTTTTTTGCTTGCATACTTTTTTATTTTTGTTTTTCTTATTTTACATATCGATCCTAGTTCTTTCTCCCTGCATCCCTCCCTCTCTCGCTCCTTCCCATGCCCCCCAATCACCCTCCCATCCCATTCATCCCCCTCACTCAACAGGGAGGGTGATGCCTTCCAGGAAGTATCATCAAAACTTGTCAAGTCATTTGGAGTAGAGACTAAGACCTCCCTCCTGCCTCTATATTAAGAGATATCCCTCCATGGGGAATGTGCTCCCAAAGTTCTTTTGTGCACCAGGAATACATCCTGGTTCCACTGTCAGAGGTCCCTTAGACTGCCCAGGCAATCTAACTGAGACCCATGTTATAGGGGTCTGAGTCAATTCAATGCTGGTTTCCCAGCTATCAGTCTGGAGGCCCATTAGCTCCTCCTTGTTCAGGTTAGCTGTCTCTGTGGGTTTCTGTAGCCTGGTCTTGTCCTCCCTCTCTGCATCTGGATTCCAGTTCGGCTCATTGTTTAGCTGTGGGTGGCTGCTTCTGTTTCCAACAGGTACTAGATGAGGGCTCAATAATGGTGGATAAGTTAGTCATCAATCTCATTATTGGGAAGGTCATTTATGATAGCGTTTCCACTGTTGCTCACATTATTAGTTGGGTTCAGTCTTGTAGGTCTCTGTACATTTTTCTAGGGTCAGGTTTTTCTTCAAACCTATAATGGCTCCCTCTTTTATTCTCTCTCTCTCTCTCTCTCTCTCTCTCTCTCTCTCTCTCTCTCTCTCTCTCTCTCTCTCTCTCTCTCTCTCTCTCTCCCATTGCTCCCCTGACTCAATCTTCCTAGTCCCACATGCTTTCCCTTCCTCCCCTTCTCTTTCTCCAACTCCCTCCCCACTCATTGCCCCCCACTCCCAATATGCTCAGGAGATCCTTTTCCTTTCCACTTCTGTGGGGGACCATGTATGAATCTCTTAGAATCTTCCTTGTATCCTAGTTTCTCTGGTGGTGTGAATTATAGGATTGTTATCCTTTGCTCTATGTCTAAAATCCATATATGAGTGAGTATATACCATGTTACTCTTTTTGTGACTAGATTACCTCATCCAGGATAGTGTCTTCAAGTTCCATCCATTTGCCTTTGAATTTCAAGATTCCATTGTTTTTTTCCCCACAGAGTATTATTCCATTGTGTAAATGTGTCACATGTTCTTTCTAAGTGAGGGATGGACAGTCATGGCAAACTCAGGTCTTTTAAGCCTGACAACAAGAATATTACCTGCTGAGTAATCTTGCTGAATATGATACTCATATTTTTGAGACAGGGTCTCAAATAGCCCAAGCTAGCTTCAAATTCAATGTGTACCAAGAATTACCTAGAAGTATTGGCCCTCTTAACTCTACTCCCTGAGTTCCAGAATTGCAGGGATCCACAGGCAGATACATTTGATGAGGTTCTGGGAATTGAACCCTAGGCCTTCTTCATGCTGGGAAGTTCTCTACCAATTGACAACATTTGCTGTGCACAGTTAGATGCGTTCATAAAATAAAAGTTTAATAGTGTCTCGGGTGTACATGCAGCCGAGCTGAGGTAGCAGCACAGCTGATGCAGGTCTTCCCGCCTCTCCCCAAAGCTTCAGAGCCTGGCTTGGCTCTCCTGGCCTCCCTGTCCCCCTGGGCATCCTTCCCTCAGCCAAGAGGCTGGCCAGTGGGGTTGAGTGGCCTGAGCACAGGGTGCAGAGAGCTGCAGGCAGCAAGGACAAAGCCATTGGTCACAGCTGTAATGAGGGCCTCAGCAGGAGGGGAAAATGAAAGGTAGCCTGATGGAGCTGGGAGATGGGACACCATACAATATCAAACAATTGAAGAGACTGAACAAGGTCATCTTTCCAGATAGTTATAATGACAAATTCTACAAGGATGTGCTAGAGGTTGGCGAGCTAGCAAAACTTGCATATTTCAATGACATAGCTGTAGGTGCAGTGTGCTGCAGAGTGGATCATTCACAGAATCGAAAGAGACTTTCAGCATGATGCTAGGATGCCTTGCACCTGACCAAAGACTAGGTATAGGAACTAAAATGCTAAATCATGTCTGTGAGAAAGATGGCACTTTTGACAACATCTATCTGCATGTCCAGATCAGAAATAAGTCAGTGATTGACTTCTACAGGAAATTTGGCTTTGAGATTATTGAAACGAAGAAGAACTACTATAAGAGGATAGAGCCTGCAGATGCTCATGTGCTTCAGAAAAACCTCAAAGTCCCATCTGGTCATAATGCAGGGACACAAAAGACAGACAACTGAACAAATTACAAAAGAACTTTCTTGTACTTGCTTGTCTCCAAATAAAAGAAAGACCCATTGGTTCCCCTCTCCCCTTTTCTTCGGCTTTTCTCCCTTGATATTCCTCCTTTCTTTCCTCTTAAAGTTTATAATACTTTCAAGGACTCTTAAAAATGATCATGTTTGGATTGTTTCAGTTCTCTTATTTTGTGAGGTGTTTGGGTTGAAGGAAGGAGAAGATAGGTCTGTATAGTTCACAGTAAAGATATCACCTCAAATTGAGTATCAGATGGTTTCAATTTTTTTAACATTCTGTTTTCACATTGAAGGGCAGAGCCTACAATATTATTTCAAAAGAAGCCACAGCAATATCTTTTTCTCTGATTCATAGACAAGCTTAGTGTATTTGTGGTACTTTGAGTTTTAAAGACTATCTGGGATGCTAATCCCTGACATTGCCTTCACTCTACCTTTAGTCCTTTGAGAACTCTCAGGAGTTGGACCATTGTTATCCTTGTGAGAAAATACTAAGCTTATTTAGGGTTTTAATTCAGTTTTTCTCTCTAGTTGCTGATTGCTGGGGCTGTTTGTGTAGTCAGTATTAGACTTTGGTCAAAGTATTTCAGTTAAACTGCTATTTATTTAATGAGTAGATTGATTGTTAGCAGGTGTTTAGGTTTTTTGTTTGTTTGTTTGTTTTGTTTGTTTTGGTTTGGGTTTTTACCTTCCTGCTGTTAACCTTGTTGCTGGAGGCATTAACTGGTAGAGTATGAGCTGGTAAAATTAACCGTTTTAATATCCCAGCTAGAGATATGCCATTTAACTGATCTAAAGAAGATTGTTATAATTGATTTTTTTCTTGTTTTTCAGTAAGCCAAATAATATTATAACCTTAAATGGATTTATATCATTGCAAGTCAATACCCCTAAATAAATCCGAAGCAAGTGTTTTCTCTTGGACCTACAAAATTACATAAAAAGCTTAGATGGACTTGTAACACATTGAGTGTTATCTAATGTCATCTAATACAAATTGTTAGAACTGTGGACATTGGGCTTTTGATAATATCTGAAAGAATTTCTAGACAGTATTTTTTAAAATAACATTGTTGTGCTATTGCGTATTTGTTGGAAAACATCTCAGATTTGCTTACACTCTGTGCCTACAATGTTGAGTTTAAAGATTTAGAATATGAGGAATTGACAAATTCCTTCTATTTTTGGAACAATAGAAGTATGAAATGTCAATACAGATATCACTGTGACCTCCAAGTGATAGATTAGGTTAAGGCAAGATCATTTTCAGGCACATTGGGAGTAGTTCTGATGGGTTGAGAACTGTATGTGTAGACATGAGATACTCATATTTTACTCACATAGCCTCATCTCAAAATACATGGCATTTCTTAAATTGTCAGTAGTCATTAGTGGCTCAAGAAATGTTCTTACTAGACTTTAAAACAGAACAGAGTGTGTTTCCTCTCATTTGACTTTAAAGGGAAGTTTGATACATCTCTTCAGAAAACTGTGGTATGAAAGTCTTATTTCCAAACAGGTTAAAAGATGCTTATGCACACTTTATAACTCTTAAATTTTTGGTTTCATTTTGTTTTGAGAATGTGAAAGTACATTAAGTGGATCTCAGTAGTCTTGAGTGCCAAGAAAATACAGACAAGGGTGTGGTTGATGGATGGGTGGGTGGATGAATGGATGGGTGGATGGATGAATGGGTGGATGAGTGGATGGATGGATGGATGGATGGATGGATGGATGGATGGATGGATGATGGATGGATGGGTAGGTGGGTGGGTGTATAGGGTAGTAAAATTGTAGAAATACCATCCTTGTTTCTTGGCCATCAGTTTTCTAGACAGTTCAAATCTAAGCTCAGAAGAAATGTTTAGAGTTAAGCATCTTTACTTCCATGGATAAGCTTCAGCTTGCTCTTGCCAAGAGAAAAGGGCATAAATGATAGAGCATAATTAATTTGAAGAAGTCAGACATTTGTAAACTTCCAGATAGCAAAATATATTTTGAGTTTTCTGAGATGACACTGCCTCTGTTTCTATAACCATTTCACTTGGACTATCTGAATAGTCCTATGAATTGAAACCAAATAGCTGCTTCACAACAATTAAGTACATGTTATTTCAAGAGGAGGAACAAATAATAAAGTTTGAATCGAGTGTGTAGGCTCCCTATTATTGTTTCCTTTTTCACACTAGTCAGTGATTTAACCAAAAGTTTAATTGTATGTAAAGCATCAATTTTTCTGTGTCAAAGTTGCATTAAATAATTTCATCCACTTACATAAGGGGAAGATGTGAAAGAGGTAGAAACTGGGACTAGTTTAAATGCCTGTGACTTAGGAAATACTAAAGTAATATCCCATTATGTGGTTTTTTGTTTGGGTTTGTTTTTTTTTTTGTTTTGTTTGTTTTTTCTTTGTATTCTTTGAGGTAAAACAGTAATTCTGTTAGCTGGAAGATTGGAAGATCTTCATTATTTTTCAGGACAGATAATTTTTACTGTGGGATAAATTGGTTAAAATTATTCCGTATGCTATTTGAATTTAGGCTCTAAAGTAAAGAATCTGTATAGAAATCTATGCAACATATAATTTGTCAAGATTAATTTTCATCTGGGTAAAGGAGTTCCTAAGTGTCTCCCAAGCAGGTCACTCATTAATTGAAAGTCCTCCAAGAAAGAGAACTATTGGGAAGCATGGCATGTGGTGGTGAAAAAGAAAAACTCCCTCAGTTTTTGGAGGGAATATCTTTAAGATACTTAAGTGGCTACGTTTACTTGGTGTAGTTAAGAATTAAACACATCACAGGACCCAGCAATCCCCCTCTTAGGTATATACCCAAATGATCCACATCCATGCAACGAAGACATCTGTTCAACTATGTTTGTATCAGCATAATTTGTAATAGCAAGAACCTGGAAGCAACCTAGATGCCCCTCAACTGAAGAATGCATAGAGAAGATGTGAAACACCTACACAATGAAATACTACTCTGAAGGAAAAAATAATGGAATCTTGAAATTCGCAGGCAAGTGGATGGGACTTGAAGAAACCATTCTGAATTGAGGTAACCCAGTCACAAAAAGAGGAATATGGCATGTATTCGCTCATGTATGGATTTTAGACCTAGAGCAAAGGATCATCAGCCTATAATTCACACCACCAGAGGAACAAGGATACAAGGTGTATTCTAAGAGATTCATATATGGTCCCTCACAAAAGGGGGAAGGAACAAGTCCCCAAGAGCACATGGAAAGTGGTGGGGGGTAGTGAATGGAGAGAGAACTAGGAGAAAGAGAAGGGGAGGAGAGGAAAGCATGGTAGGAATAAAAGACAGGAGAAAGAGAGAGAGAGAGAGAGAGAGAGAGACAGAGAGAGAGACAGAGAGAGAGAGAAAGAGAGAGAGAGAGAGAGAGAGAGAGAGAGAGAGAGAGAACATAAAAGAGGGAGCCATTATTGTTTTTGAAGAGAAAACTGAACCTAAAGAAAGGTCTAGAGAACTACAAGACTGGCTCCAACTAACAATTTGAGCAACCATGGAAAAGCTACCATAAATGCCCTTCCCTGATAGTGAGATCAACAACTAAATTATCCACCATCTTGGAGCCCTCATCTAGTACCTGTTGGAAACAGAAGCAAATACCCATAACTAAACACTGAGTCGAACTAGAATTCAGATGCAGAGAGAGAGAGGACAAGACTAGGTTGCAAAAATACATAAAGATAGCTGACCTGAACAAGAAGAAGATAATGCCCCCCAGACTGATAGCTGGGAATCCAACATGGTACTGATTCTGACCCCCTGATTATGGGTCTCAGCTTGAAGGACTGACCAGTCTAAGGGACCCCAGACAGTGGAATCAGCATGTATTCCTGGTGCACAAAAGGACCTTGCGGACACATCCCCTATGGAGGGATACTCTCTTAACCTAGAGACAAGAGAGAAGTCCTAGTCCCTACTTCAAATGACTTGACAGATTTACATGACCCCACCTGGATAGCATAGCCCTACATGTGGAATGGGGGTGGGGGATGGGAGGGGAGGGGAGGGTGGTCAGGGTGCATGTGAGGGGGGAGAGAGGGTAAGAGTGAGGGAGGAAGGGAGGGAGGGAGGGATGGAGAGGAAATGGGGATCCACATGTAAAATTAAAAAAAGACAGAAAGAAAAAAAGAATTAAACTTGTCAATTTTAATGTTGCTGTTACATGATGACTTGAGGACTCTGAAATATTGTACTGAAGAAATAGATTTTATCAGGGACTTTAAGAAGAAAAAAGTTTTACATTATTGCAAGTTTATATTCCTCATGGAGATGAGCTCCATGTCATGAAAAAGACAAAAGAAATGAAAATCTAGGAAAATTAAATATTGTTCAACCAAGTACAAAAGCTAGACCTACTGAAATCTTTAGAAAACATAAAAAATCATACAAATCAGATTTATGTGATCATTAGAGATTTGCCACTGATTAAACATTGATGTAAATTATCACTCATTGTTATTGATTTCTCAGTGTACAAAGCTAGACTATGTTAAGCTTCTATTCATTTAAATGCACACACTGAGGAAAATTGCACAAATGGAGGAGATATCGTCTATTGAGACACAGTCCTGCATTCAGGGTAGAGGCAACACAGTTGTTCACCTTCTTGTAGTTGTTTATGCTGGCTAAGGAGTCATGCAAATTTTTATATTATTTTCCCTTATTTTACTTGAGTTTTAATTTTGCCATACTTAAGGTTTTGAAAGCTAGTAGAAATTTGCTCTAGTTTTCTTTCTATTGAGTTTCCTTTCTATTGTTTTTATAAACGCAATGACCAAAAACATTTTCTAAAGAAAGTGATTTCATGGATTTACACACTCTGATCACAGGCCATTTCTAAGGGAAGTCAGGGCAGAAACTCTACAGGAATAGAGGAAGGAAAAAATGGGATGAAGCTGTGTACTGTCTTGCTCCCCATAGTTCACTAATGGCTTCTTAAATTATCCAAGACCACCAGACCAGATGCAAATGGACCTTTCATGATATGTGTTGTGAAATGTCACTATAGAATATATGAAAATGCTGTGCCTCAATCCTGGCATTTCCTAGTACACTTTTCTTGCCTCTTTCTACCTAGTCCAGCATATTTATTCTAAACTACAGTGAAGTTTAGAATACAGGGTGAAAGATTCACTCTGTAAGATGCTTCTGCTACTTCGGCTATAACATGATGGAAAACAATTTTAGGATTTGATTTTTGTTTGTTTGTTTGTTTGTTTAGAAAATCTTTCTATTTACTGTGTGAAATTTTCATATATCTACATAACATCTTTATCATTTCATCCATTATTCCTCACTCTCTTCCCACTCTTAACTATCTGGGATCCTTCATCTTCCCCATGGTTGCCCCTATATTTTCTTTTGTTTTTTTTTTAATACCCTACTATTTTTAATCAAGTTCACTTCACGTTCTGTTGTGGAATTATTAACTTGATCATGAGCAATTTTCTAACAACCACATCGCTAAAGAAAAATTACTCTCTCCCCCACCAGTCTCTAATCCTAGTATCTCCTCAGCTAAGAATAAGACCTCATGTGCCCATGGTCTCGATGACACTGAAATATGAACAGATCTTGTGTAATCTCCTGCAGGTAACTCCAGGTGTCATGAGTTCACCAGGGCAACTGCCAAGTAGCATTCAGAAGATTACCCTGCCCCATCCTCTGGCTCACAGTGTCTCCTTAAGCTAGTTTGGGTGGAGGGTTGGCAAAGATGCCCCTGTTATATTTAGGAATGAGAACTCAAGCATCATTTATTCTCGTCTCTTACTAGTTATAAGACTGTTCATTAAAACACTACTTGCTTCAAAAACAAGACAAATAGAAAAGAAGAAGCAACAACAACAAAACCCTTGTCTGAGTGAGGTGGAGAGCATGACTAATCTCTGGTATAAAAAGAAATATTGAGAAGGAAATTTGCCAGCATGCCCATTTGTCAAACAGCAGAAGTAGATGCTGTGGGGAATGATTTTAGGGAATCCTCTTTAACTTCATGGTTTTAATGTACAGTTGGATTGCTTATGAAGAAATGCATCCATATGTAATGATTGCTATTTCATATCACTTTCATTTGTTATGTTTATACTCAGTACAAGACATGTAAGACAAGTTTTAGTTGGTTATTTTCCTTTTCCTTTTTAGCAGTTCTTTGAGAATTTTGTAGAGTGCATTTTATTTGTCTCTTGATTATATTTATTTATTCACTTTCTGGTACTGGGGTTAGGTACCTATGCTAGAGCATGCATGTGGAGGTCGAAGAACACTTTGTGAGTCTTGGGATTAGAACTCAAATCATCTGGCTTAGTGACAAGTGTCCGTACCTGCTCAATCGCCCTGCTGTCCCAAGACAGTTTTAGAGTGTGCATAATAACAACAAAGAATAGAGACCAAAAGGATGGAAGGCCTTTGTAAAAGGATTCCCAGAAACTTCTGTCTTGATAACTTTCACCAGGCCTAATACTGTAGATTCAAGCTTGTGATTGCTCTGATAGATGTAACTTCTTCCATTTTCATCCAGGTGCAGTCAGCTTTTGCGGTTGGCCAAATTTATTACCAGATAGTTAATTTCAGTAGTTACCAGAAAAGCTTCAGTCTGACATCCTCCACCCCTCCATTAACCTTACAAGAGGCCTTCTGACAGTAGAACCTGGATGTCTGTTCAGCTTGGGAGATGAGTAACAAATTTCAGAGGAGACCCTGGTACTTTAGTAGGAATTGCCTAGTCAGGAGCTGAGCAGCACCCTCACCACCCTGTAGGGTCACCACTTTTCTGAGCATGTGGAGGAGGCTTTAGGCTGTGTGGCTGGTGTTGCTTGCTGCTCTGTTTGGTTGTTAGCAGTGCTAGACTGAGGGCCTGTCCCTGTCAGCAGTCAGGCTTTCTGGAGGAAACAGAAATTGTTACCTTAAGAAAACATAAAACTTAGAAAATTTTACCAAAAAGGAGTCCATACAATTTAGGAATTAAAATATCTAATCCTATAGTATTATATAAAAATGCACTATCTACTAGCCATGAATTGCAGTTACACTTTGTGTGTGTGTGAGTGTGTGTGTATGTGTGTGTGTGTGTGTAGCTTATCACAACATTTATCTCATGGTCTGATGAACGTTGTTCTAAGTGAAGTCTACTTTTGTAGATGTCACCAAAAGCAAATCAATATCTTAAGAGAACCTTGCCAATATAAATAAGACTAGATATTAAATTTATATCAGTGTAGTGAACTTGATGCTAGAAATTTTAATAACCTTTAACTATAGCTAACACAGTAATAGACATATACATATTTTGCACTATATTTATCCTCTTTCTTAGTAAAAAAACAAAACAATTAAAAACATTTTTCTTCAACATTTCTAAAATCATAACAGCATACTTATAAATTTTTAAACATTTTTCTCCAGCTTATTAGATTCTTAGTTACTTCTTTAATTTTGTAAAACAAAATGATATATAAAAAAACAACTTTAAAGTAGAAAATATATTTGTTGCTCTGAGGAACCAAGAGAGCTTTGAACTGAGCGCTTTATCATAGTGTCATAAGCATAACCAGACCAGTTTGTCAGAACAGGCCCTAGAAGATGAGGCTATGGGCTATGTCTCCCCACTGCAGCAACTGAACCCTGAAAGGGAACAGAGAGCATAACACACAGATACCTTAAACTAGACGATACACAGCTTGTACCCAAGGGAGAAAAGCCAGAATAGGTGTGTGTGTTTTAAATTTAAAAGACAGTGAAGATTGAACACAGACCATGTATTGACCTTAAGAAACTTCAACAAAGCTAAGGGTGCAATACAGGGCAGTGCCTGTGTTCAGTTTCCAGTTTTAGTTATATTGGGGCCATCATTTCTTTGAGCAGAAACTTTGTCTTATAGGAAGTTAACCATGATAGTTCCAGCCAGAATCTGTCTTAGGAAAGCAAAGAGCATTGTAATGTTTAGCAGACAATTATTAACCCAATGGCCAGCAGCACAAAAAAATACACATTAACAATTATGATGGTAAACTCACCTTTCACCAGCAAATCTAAGTCATTTGTCAAAGATTTGTTTATGTGATAAGAACTAAAGCATTTAAGCTAATCTAACAGTTTTAATTTATCTTAATGCCCTCTACAAGGCACTTTGGTGCCATGTGAGCAGTATATGATAGAATGCATACATGTAGACATATTACAATACACACATGCATGTAATCATACATCTAGTACATTTTAAGAAAACCAAGAGAACTTTGCAGATGGATTTTCTTGTCCTGCCAGGACCCACTGCTTTAGCCCCAAATGAACACACAGTTGCTATATTAATTATAAACCTGTTGGCCAATAGCTAGGGCTTATTATTGACTACCTCTGTCTTAATTATTAACACATAATTACAAATCTATGTATTTCCACATGGCCTTATCTTACTGGAGAACACCTGGCACAAACTACAATCCCAATCTCCACATGGCAAATCTTTCCAGCGCTTTCCTGCCTACCTGTCCCAGAATTCTCCTTGTCCCCTAGCACCACCTATCTTCCTGTCACTATTGGCCAAACAGTGTTTTATTCATCAGCCAATAGATACACATATATACAGAAGGACATTCCCCCATCAGAATTACTATTCTGTTAAATTTATCCTGTAAGGTTATTTTTAAAGTCTTCTGCTTTGATTATTTTTTCCAGTATCACTAAGTGAGCTTCAATATTAAATCTATTCTTTAAAAGTCTGAATTTTCAGTTGAAGCAAATTATAAAACTTATGTCTCAGTATGTAGTATCCTAAGCAGGATGACTGAACAGGGTGTGGAATGAAGCTGAAAAGAAATCAGTAAACATGAACACTATTTTCTTTACTTGGTTGAAATTTGGATTTGACATTTACAGAACTAAGGTGAAAAATCACATATTTGGATGTTCTGGAATATGGAAAACAAATCATTCAATCAGTAAAATAAACACAGACCCCCACCTCCCCCCCCCCACTGTGATGCCTTTAAGTAGATCTATAGCATGAGAAACTCTATCTCTGTACCATTAGGAAAGATCCCAGGTCTGGGGTTCAGTAAGCACACTGGGAAAATTGTTATTTGAGTAAGACACTTGTTAAAAGAGTGTGAATGCTGTAGATTGACAGACAGACTGCAGCATGTCAGCGCCTCTGAGATCAGGCCTACATGGCAGAGTGGGAACCCCTTATTATGACTCTCAGAGAGAGGTATTTCTGTGCCATTTGATTGATGAGAAGCCTATAGTGTGTGCTAACAGTCAAGAATCTATGGGTGGGGGGACAAGAATATTGAGGTAAGGTGATTTAAGTCAAGGAAAACAAATCACTATCATTTCTGAAATGATCATTGTCCAACCGAAATGAGGTGGCCCTGGCTATAACACTTTAGATTGCTAGAAATTAGGCCCAGGTTTCAGACCATTCTCCTGAGACCTCTTTAGAAGAGCTGGCTTAAGGGTCCTGCAACACTGGCCAGGTAGGAAAAACTTCTAAAGATTCAGAGAGGTTTCAAAGCTTTCTCAGGACCAGTAGGCTATACGAGAGCAGAAATCCGGGTCCCTGAGATGTATCCCTTCCCTACTTTTTATATGACAGCAGAGAAAAGCCCTTCCTGAGAAGGACCCCTATGGTTTAACCAGCAGTACAAACCCAGTGCACTGAGTACACATGTCAGTGAACTCAAAACTACAATAAACAAGTCAAACATAACACAGTAGAGAAACACATATTACCTAGATCAGTCAAAGCTTTCAGAGGAGTTGTCTCCAAACTGATTCTCTATATCACTCCTCAAGAAGGAATCATGGCAATTGTATTCATATGGTCCACAAATATTCATATAAGGGTAGGCCAACTATTAAGTGTGCTCATTTTAAGACTATATTCCCTAAACATATTCATTCTAAAGTGATGGACAGAAATGCCTCTGGGAATCCCCAGCTTTCACAATAACATTTAAGCTGACAATTAAGAAAAGGAGAGTTTTCAGGTTAAGAATGCAGAAATCTGTCCATGAAGGTACCTGCTTTGTTTAGGCAATAACAAACTGACTTGTCCTGTCTGAGAATCTATACATGGAGGCTAATCTCACATTCAATTTAACCAAATATTTTTATAGGAATGCCAGTGGCTTTAACTATTTTCCATCTCATGATAGTATTTGTGTTCAGATTTCACATGAACCCAAGGAATAGATTCTAGTGGCACCAAAAGTTTTATAGGCAACTTTGCTGATGGCTGATTAGCATAGATTACAAAGAATGATGGACACAGGTATTGTCAGTCCAAGCTGGGCAAAAGAGAAGCTGTGACCATATACAACTAATTGCACTGGGAGCTAGAAGGTGAGGGGCCTGTGCTGATGTAGCCTACACAGCACGAAGGCCTGTACAGAGCAGGCTAAAAAGGTAAGATGAATCTTTAAAGAAACAAAGGAGAATAAATGACTAAAAGCTCATGAAATGGTCTCAGCCACCTGCAGAAAGAATAAGCCCACTGGGTCCATTACAGGTGAAATCTAGAGTAGCAAAACTCATAGGGAGTAGTAGGCAAAGAGCTGGGGACAGGGACATAGGGTGATGTTAGTCAAGGGCACAAAGTCCCAATTGTATAAAGCGAACGAAGTGGGAGACAGATACATAACTACATCCAATAAGGGTGGTATGAGGCAATATACTTGAATGTTGCTAAAATATACATCTTAAATTTCATGCAAGCCCTCCTGACTCTCCCTTCTTCTTTTCAGTGCATTTGTTTGCTTGCAGTCATGGGTAAGCAGTTCTCTTCACCTAAGAATGAACACTGTGAATATTTGGCCTCCAGCTTCATCCAATATTATGAGAAGATTAAGATAGTAGACACAATCATTCCTCGGGAAACTCTGGCTTCAATTAAGTCAAGCCTGGCAAAAGGAAACATTCAGGAGGCAAACTCTTCAATTGTCAATGCATTAAAAGAAATTGACAGTGCCCCACTCAACATTGCTGTGACAGGGGAGACTGGAGCAGGGAAGTCCACCTTCATCAATGTCCTGAGGGGGCTTGGGCATGAAGACGAAAATGCAGCTGAAACTGGAGTGGTGGAAACGACCATGGAGAGACATCCATACAAACACCCCAATATTCCGAATGTGGTGATTTGGGACCTGCCTGGCATTGGAAGCACAAAATTCCCACCCAAAGACTATCTGGAGAAAATGAAATTCCACGAGTATGACTTCTTCATCATTTTTTCTGCCACACGCTTTAAGAAAAATGATATAGACCTCGCCAAAGCAGTCAGCCGGTTGAAGAAGAATTTCTACTTCGTGAGATCCAAGGTGGACTGTGACATACAAAGTGAAAAGGATTGCAAACCACGAACCTTCAACAGAGAGAAAGTCCTGCAGCAGATCCGCAGCAACTGTGCTAAGAACTTTCAGGAGAGTAAGATTGAAGAACCACCGATATTCTTGATCTCTAACAAAAATTTATCTGACTATGATTTCCCAAGCCTGATGGACAAGGTGGTAAATGCTCTCCCAGTATACAAACGTCACAATTTTATGCTTTCCTTGCCTAATATTACACGTGCATCCATTGAAAGGAAGCAGCAGTTCCTGAAGCAAAGAATTTGGCTCGAAGCCTTCAGGATTGACCTACTGAATATCATCTCTTTAGGGTCCTTCTTAGAAATGGACAGTGATGTGGAGGTTCTTAAGGAAAGCATAAACTACTATCGAGCTGTGTTTGGAGTGGATGATGTGTCCTTGCAGAGTCTGGCTAAGGACTGGCAAGTGTCAGTGGATCAGCTCAAGGCAAAGATGAAATCGCCTAATGCGTTGGAAACTACAAAGACAGAAACAATACAAGAAAGGCTTTCAAGATATTATGAGGAGTTCTGTTGGACTAAGGGACATTTAGTTACAAAGAATATTTATGGTAAAGAAATGATTTTCCTGAAAATGCATTTCCTTGACATGGTGACAGATGATGCTGATGCTCTCTTCAGAGAGATATGTTTAAGAATTTCTGATTTGTCTGAAATAATGTAGTTGCCAAAAATTGGAATCCATGACAGAAAAAAAGGATACTGACACTGTAAAACAATATACTGGGTTTATTCAGGCCATCCAGAATTTATCAACAACTGGGGGTCATCTATCCACATTAGCTGTAGCAAGATAATCAGATGTGTAGAAAGGCTGAGAGCTAAAATCTACTAACTTTGAATAAGCCATCAGATCAATTAATTGCACTTTTATCTGAATTATTTCTTTAATTAAAATCAATATCCATTTTTAGGTTTAACATTGTGATGGTTAAGTATTTTTGACATACTCTAGAATCAGATAGGAGATGAGTCTCTGAGCTTGCATTTGGGGAATTATTCTGCTTGTGGAAACTGAGGAGAGAAGCCCAGCCCACTGTGTGTGGTACCATCCCCTAGGAGGTGATGCCTGACTGTGTATGTGGAGAGAGGCCCTAAGCAGCAGCATATATGCATTCATCCATTGCTCTCTACTTTTTTCCTGAAGGTGGAGTGCCACTAGCTGCCACCAGCTGCTGCTGTGACTTCTTGATAACAATGGCCTCTATAACCTTGAATTTGATACTGTGTCCCCTGTTGATAGGAATACCAAAGAAAAAACCATAACTAGACTGCAGAGATGACTCAATAGATAAAGCACTTGCTTTGCATGCATGTCTGAAGACCTGACTTCAGATTCACAGGGGCCACATAAAGCCAGCTAAGCATCTGTAATCCACCCACTCCTATGGTGAGATAGGAGGCAGAGACAGAGAATCCTGGAAGTTCTGGGCCAGCTGACCTGCCATGTGTATCAGTGAATAAGAGACCTTGTCACAAGCAACTGAAAGGTAAAAACCAACACCCAAGGTTGAACTCTGACTTCTGCATACACACCATATCATATTCATGACTGCAATCACACATGCAATTGTACACACACAAAGTTTGTTCATAAGACAAAAAAGAAAGGTAGGTTTGGAGCAGTGGATCAGTGGTATAATATTTGCCTCACATGCCTGACACCTCAGGTTCAATCTCCAGAACTCAAGAAAAAGGATAAGGTGGAGGACTGGAAAGATGGCTAAGAGCTTAAGAACACCAGCTGCTCTTAGAGAGGACTGGGGTTAGATTGCCCCAGAGTACTCATAGAAGCCTACAAAGCTGTTGCAGGATCTGAAAACTTTCCTGACCTCCACAGGGAAGGCACATATGTGATGAACAAGTATATATATAAGGCAACATTCAAAATATGTATGCTTAAGTAAAGAGAAAAGAGATAGGAAAAATAACTAAGAGATTATAATACTCAGTAATAACAGAAATTCCAAAAATTCCATTTAGTCTGATTCCTCAAGAAAATATTAAAGAAGTTCTCCAATTCTGTTCTAGAACCAATGAACATGAAGAGATCTCTCTACTTTATATTGATAGTTTTTTAAATGTTATGATTACTAAAAGAGTTATTTACTCCATATCAATAACAAAAGTCATTTACTAAATTCGTTCTGAAAAAAATGACATTTGTTGCTGCTTCATAATAGCAAGAACCCATAATGACTTCACTGTGACTGTCCTTAGTATTATTGTCATTGGCTGATTGACTCATTGCGTATTCCATGACCTATGTTTTATCTACCTTGAAATAAAATACAAATAAACAGTTCCATTTATTTTTAGGAGGAATAAAAGAGAGACACAGGGGAAAGGGAAAAATTATTCAAGGTAAGAAGTGGTTTCTTAAACTTTAGGCTGCTATATTCCTATAGAGTAGGTGGGCTAAACAATAGAATTTTATTCTCACACTTCTCCATAGACAGAGAAGAGTAAAGGGCCCATGATGGAACAAGCTGGTCATGTAACCGAAAAGACAAATCAGCACAGCTCCATGTACAGCTGGCATCCCATGCCAAGCTCTGAGATCAGCAACACTCGAAAGCTTGGTAATAAGTAGCAGTACCATCCAGGCTAATGGCCAGCACAGGAGCCAATGTCAGATCAGGGTGCCACAAATGTGTCCACCACTAACTGAAAAAATACCACACCAACACCACATGACACATTCTAATTAATTCAGCCCAGGATAAGTCTAGAAAATTCATCACTCTCAATGGAAATGGCCCCAGTCTTTGTGCAAAGTCCCTACAGTGCAGTTATGTAAATTCTCCCTTTTTGATCACGCTCCCTCACAGGGGTGATTCGAAAATTTCTTAGATGGTTTAATAACGAACAACAGATGTCAGTTCAGAAACCTGAAGAAAGTTGTAGGGAAGGAAAACCACCTTGCTGCCTCCCTTGTTCTAGGGTTTAAATCTAGGCAAATTAAGACATCCAGGAGTAAATACTGCAAAGCAAAACTTGAACTGAAGATGACCTGCCTGGACAGAGTGCCTTTCATGACACTCTACACCTTGGGCTGATGGTGTAGATACTGAGAGATGGTGGATATTGAGAGAATTGAAAAATGCTCTGCAGTGGAGGGTGGCAAATTCAGTGGTAATTCATCTCCAAACTGCAAACTACACCGCCAGAGATGAAGTGGACAAAGACCTGGAAATTCAAACAAACCCCAGAGGGGCGCTCACCTGCTCACAAGCTCACAGAAGCAAACACACTGAGGCAAAATTGAAGGTGGCTGGTACAAAAGCAGCCCAAGCCAAAAGCAAGGCTTACACATGCAGTCCCCTCAAAACTTCAGACAATGAAATTTATGGCTGAAACCAGCCACTACACACACACACATACACACACACACACACACACACACACACACACACACACACACACACACACACACACACACACACACACTCACTCACACACACACACACACACACACACACACACACACACACCACACACACACACACACACACACACACACACACACACACACACACAATTTAGCTGATGTCTGGAGAGATGCTAAGTGGAAACAAGCTTTTGTTGATGCTAACCTTTTGTTGACAGGCAGATTATTAGAAATCTGTCTACATTTTAGGCTCTAGAGTGCGGGAACTAGTAAGTATGTAATGTTACATGGGAAGAAGGCCTTGAGGTTGACCACTTTATATTGGTTTCAAGAAACACCTTACTAATAAAGATATTCACACACTAATAAACAAAACATGGTTGGGGTGGGGACATAAATTTAAAATAATCTGGCATAGCTGTTCTGTCATCTAAAAAAAATTAACGTCCAACTAAAATTAGTCAGAAGAGATGATGAAGGCTACTCTACATTTATAAAGTCACAATTAGTCAAGAACATATAACAGTTGTAGGGCTGGAAAGATGACTTGGCAGTTAAGAGCACTGGCTTCTCTTCCAGAGGTCCTGAGTTCAATTCTCAGAAACCACATGATGGCTCACAACCATCTCTAAGGAGATCTGATGACCTCTTCTAGCCTACAGATTTACATGCCAGCAGAACAGTGTGTACATAATAAATAAATGTTAAAATAGTAATGATTGTAAACATACATTCACCAAATATTGGAGACACCAGGATTCAAAAATTCAGTTTTTCTGAGTGATAAGCAAAATTAACAAACTTTAGCCAAACTAACCAAAAAAAAAGAGAAGATACAAATTAATAAAAGTAGAGTGAATAAAAATGAACATGACAACAGATGCTAATGAGAGAGAGCTGAATCATTGAGATTTACCTTAAAAGTCTGTATTCCAAAAAAAAAAAAAAAACTAGAAAACTAAAAGAAAAATGGTGAAATTTCTAGATACATAAAACTTACCAAAATTTAAACCAGAAAATCTAGAACACTTAAACATATCCCTGAAGAGCAAACATAATTGATCCTAGAGATTTACTAATGAATTTATTTATTGTACAAAATACTATTTACATAATCTATTTCCTTAAGGTTCATTTTGAAATGGATACCACTCTAAGAATCGCTGATTCAATCAAGTTGTCCAATTTGCTGTCACATATGAACTGGATATTTTCCCATATTCTCCTATTGTAGTAGACATGCTAGAAGAAATATGTCTAGATATTTTATCTGTGAAATGCATAAATTATTCAGTCAAATAAAAAAGAATCTTTGAGATGACCATGGGACTAAATATTTTAATTGCCTTGATATGAGAAGATTTTTTTTTCTGGATTGCCATACTAAAACTAAGAACCCTCATGTTAGTCAATTTAGTGTAATCATAACACATATCAGAGACAATCATCACACAAAGAAAAAGGATTTACTTTTGGCTTACAGTTTCAGTGTCTGTGGTCTGTGATTAGATAGCCCCATTGCTATTAATCTGCAGTAATCAAAGTAATGTCAAAGTGGAGAACAGGAGAAAACACACTCAGAGAGAGAGAGAGAGAGAGAGAGAGAGAGAGAGAGAGAGAAAGGAGGGAGGGAGGGAGGGAGGGAGGGAGAGAGAGAGAGAGAGAGAGAGAGAGAGAGAGAGAGAGAGAGAGAGAGAGAGAGAGAGCTCATAGTAAGCAACTAAGGAGAGGAAGAGGAATAGGCCTATTCTTAGTGTCCCCTCAACAGCATACCCTTAGTGACCCCAACCTTGCTTACTAGGCCCCAGTACTTAGAGGTCCTACCAGTCCCATAGCACCACGCTGGTGAGCAATGGAGGTTGCTTTGGGAAGACTTTAGCCACAAACATAGCATGCCCCTACTTAATGAAAAGGGAAACAGAAGGGGTCTGAGGGAGCCATAAATATTGAACAATGGTTACTCAGTTACAGCCCTCATGGTTTGAAGATATGGAAGGAAACCCAAATCCTTGATGATCTCTGAAAAGGTGGCAAAGGAAGAAAATGAGTATTCCTGGAAGAGAATGTCCAAAAGAAAGAGAATCCACCCAACTATTGAAATTGGTGACACTTGAGTCAGACTTCTAAGTCCAGAACTTCTGAGAAATGAACTTGCAATGTTTTAGCTAACTGCATTTATGATAAGTGAAAATTAATACACTTATTCATTCTGCAATATAATGGAATTAGTTGTGATTTTCACACATATCAATCTTGATCTTTTACAGTCTACACCAGCACTGGTATCTATTTACTTTCATATTTGCTATATTTACATGGTATAATTGCTCTGTATTTATTTTAACCTGATCTACACTTGTGTTTAAAGTGGTTTTGTTGTATATTGCAAATAGAACAATCCTCAGGTTTATAATGCACACTCACCACTTACATAGTCTACTGATAAAAAGAATGCATAACAAGTTGGTTGTCTTCTTCTGCGATTTGCCTTCTGGGATATGGCTCAGGACATCAGGCACAGAAGCAAGTGTCTTTACCCCCTGAGCCTTCTTGGTGAGTTTCCTATCATAACTATACATTAGTATGCTTCCCCTTTTCCTTCCTCTCAACAATTTTGTCTTTATAGTCATTTTCTCCTGATAACTCCTACAGTTGAGGGAATAACATTTTTTATATCCCTTGAAAAATCTCAGAACCTGAGATGGAGAAATGGCTCAGTATGTTGGAGTGCTTACCACAAAATAATGAGGACCCCAATTCAAAGATTAATTGCCCGCGCTCGGGAGGCAGAGGCAGGCAGATCTCTGTGAGTCTGAGGCCAGCCTGGTCTAAAGTGCTGGTTCCAGGGCAGGCTCTAAAACAATGCAGAGAAACCCAGTGTCAAAAAAAAAATAGATTGACTGCAATGAGATAAAAAGCTGGCCTGGCCAAACTGGGGCAGGGAAGAAGACATGGGAAATGCCAGGGCTTCCTGGTCACCAGCATAGGTCCAGATTCAGTGAGAGATCTTCTCTGAACTGAATACGCATAGCATGAAACAATAGGATGCCTTTGGCTTTTATGAATAAACAGACACATCCATATGTATACACAAACACACACATACATGCATTTGCATATACACTGTACACAATAAATCTAAAGGAGGATCTCAAACTTTTAAATTTGGCTTTAAAATTAATACCTGAAAACTACTGCTTCATAGATTCCTATGTGCCTTTCAACTAATATGGGGAAATTCATTTCTAATTAGAGCATCATGGCTCAGAGCCAGGCAGCCAAAGATTTCACAGCTGCAATCTCGGCAGTCAGGAGGCTGAGGCCAGAGAATAGCCAGGGGCCCAATGCCAGTGTGAACTATACAGTCCTACAGGGAAACTAACCTACATGGGATACAAAGGAGGATGCTGCCTCAAACTATTTTTAGAAGACACCAGTTCTTGAGTGACAAGGAAGATTACACTATGGGAAAAATCTTCACAGGCTATGTACTAGACACAGGGTAAGTATCTACAATATGCAAAGAAATGTTAAACACTGAGAAAGTAAGCAAACCCATCTAAATATAGAACAAAAACTCAACATAAATTTTCTGAGGATGACCTGCAAATGCCTAAGAAATATTTTTTATTATCAAAATTCTTGTCCATCAGGGAAACACAAGTCAAAACTGCTTTATGATTTCACCTCACCCCAGTCACAGCAGCTAGAAGCAAAAATACAAACAGTAACAAATGTTCTTGTGGAGGCAAAGAAAGTAGAACACTCAGTCCCTGGTGGTGGGAGGGCAAACAGGGGCAGTTACTGAGGTAATGTTTGGAAGCACCACTAAAAGGGAAAATGATTTGCTACATGATCCAACTGCACCACTCCTGGCAATATTCCCAAACGACTATCCCCTACTACTCAGCACCTCATGCTCTATCATTCAAGCTCTATTCACAATAGCCAAGGGAAGGAAACATTCTATATGCCCATCAACTGATGAATAGATGAAGAAAATGTGGATGTCTGCAGAATGGAATATTACTCATCTGTTAACAAAATGCAATGATGAAATCCATGAGGAAAAGGATGCAGATGGATACAATCATTCTGAGTGAGGGAAGAGAAGCCAAGATGGACAAACATAATTTAATCCCTCTCACATGTAGATCTAGGCTTCCACTCTTAAATATGTGTATTCCACTTGGAATACACACATAGGCTTTGAAATTACTATGGTGCCATGGAGTGGGACTTGAAGAGAAGGAAGATGGGATTTGAAATAGAACTGTGGAAAGAGCCCTTGTCAGAACCTGCTGGGGACTGAGGATTGAGTACTGGGGAGCCCGTCCTGGTGGTCAATCCCCTCCAACCTAGTCCAACCTGTACCCACATTAAGGGGGTAAGTGTGGACATTATATTAAACCAGCTCCTAATAATGTTCCATAAAACCCGTAGATTAAGGCATTGCTTAACTCTTATCATGAGAGCTCTTATTTGTAGCAAATGAAATCACTACAGATAGTCACAACTGCACAAGATACATAGAATAAGATATTGATAAATGTCCAGCACTAAATGGAATATAAATAGTTATACTTCCAAGGGCATACAAATGGTTGTGGAAGAAAGGGTGAAAAGACTGTAAGAGCCAGAGCTGTGGACAAATACAAGGACTCAGTGTCTTCTGGACCCAGCAAAGCTGCTACACATATAAACTGACTGTGGATGTGACAGTATGTGGAAGACATGCCAAGCCCAAGCCAGACTTAATCCCTGCATTGAGAGGGGAGCTAAGAATGACAAGAATTAGGGAACATGGGCAGGTGAGGGGGCTTGGGTGTTAAGAGCACTGGCTGCTCCTCCGGAAGTCCTGAGTTCAACTCCCAGGATATTCTCTAAGGAGATCTGGTGCCCTCTTCTGGCCTGCAGGCAGAAACTGGCTACATAATAAATACATTCATAAAGTAAATTTTTTTAAATAATTAAGGAACATGAATCTACAATTGTGAAGTAATAAGGTTGTAGTCAGAGGGGTCAAATGGGTTGTTTCTTGGCTAAGACTAAAGTTGACATCTACACAGGTCCCCAGCCAATGTGTTGTGTGACTTTAGTTCAGGTTACATTTGTAGAGTCATGGATCAGGAAAATTACTTTCCTAGGCTTGTGGTCCAGACAAGCTAATAAGCTGCTTCTCTGTGTTCCACTTCTTTGTATAAGCCTCATTCTGACAGGAGTTGTCATTATGTAAATATTTTTCTCGTATTTGTTAATGAATAAAGCACTGATAGGAAAGCAAGATAGGTGGGACTAGGAGGCTAGGTGGAGAGAGGGAGAAGTAGGGGGGATTCAAGATAAAGGACCTAAAGGGTATAAGGCCAGGCCCTCTATCCGGTAAGATAAGACCACATGGAAATATTTAGATTAATAGAAATGGGTTAATATTTATAACAGAGCTAGCCAATAAGAAAAGCTAGTAACAGACCAACAGAATTATATCTAATACAGCATCTCTGTGTGTTATTTGGGGCTGGCATGGCTCTGGGACCAGGAAAGCAGGGGGTAACTACTCACAACATCATTCCATATTGTTATTTTTAAATGTCCAGCTTTTTCTGCAAAAAAAAAAAAAATGAAGTGTTGGCAGTACTACAAACAACTGCTCTTTTAATTTCACTTTCCTTTTCTTGGAAACAGGGGTGATTCTGAAAAGCAACTAGATCCATGCTCTTCTGTGATTGGCCAAAACACATTGAGAGGGGAGCAAAGGAAGCCCAAGTGTGTATAAGTCCTGTAGATGAGGTAGGGGTGGGTTCATGTGAAGAGACTGGAGCTCAGTAGCTGAACTACAGTGAGCTCATACACTGAAATCAGGATTTTCTGGTAAGCAGCAAGAGCATTCATATCTAACTTCTAACCCTCACCATCTCTTTTCTCAAAAGAGCTGAGAGGTAACAAAACATTGAGGACATGACTTGGATTGGGGATCCTCAGCTTGGAAGCTGGGGTCCTTTGGTGGAAGGTGCACAGGGCTGCCTCGTGAAGGTCTCAGCCAATCCTCCAAGTTGAGGTAGTCCTAAAGGAAAAGATCTAGATGTAGGCTTTGGTAAAACATATCCGATTGTTTTGGCTTGTTCCTTGTTGCTCCCCTAAAATGGCTCTAAAAGGATGTGTCCACTGATAGAACATCTGCAGATCTGCAGTGTGTGAGAGGTTGTTGTACCTCACTCTTATCTTCCTTGCTTGTTCAGGGTCAATTGTTCATTCCTTGTATCCCCAGGCCTCTGACTTAGGGAGATTGGAGAGGAGATCTCTCTGCATGCTGCTTCTGCTGGAGCTGTCTGTGGAAATCTGTGTATGAACAATCTTCACTGTGGTTTTCTTTACTATAAAGCAGGAGAGCTAAGGATCTTCTCTCCATCTGTGAGGAACCTGAGCTGTGTCAGTGTGGTGACAGCTGTCATTTAGGCAGGCTTCCTTTTATAACATTTGCTGTGTCACAGCCTTCTTATTCCCTGTGTTCAAATTCAGTGGAAAGACCTTGTAGACAACTGTCACAATGGAGTCTGCATCACAAATCCGGAAACTAGTACTGAAAGAGAGAGGAAAAATGAAAAGATAGAACAACTTGTCTGCATTCAGACATGCTGTCTGTGCCCTGTTGGTGCCTATTCAGTTCAATAGGAAATCAGGCAATGGTGTTTATTTAGACAAGTTTAGCTTTCCTTTAGGACATTTCTTTAGCCTCACCTTCCCAGCCTAGATCTGCAGTCAGTTTCAACAAGTTCTGCAGTTCTGGTATCCTGCAAACAGCTCCCCATTTGTCCTCTACACTTGACAGGGACTGACTGTGCAGGGAGTCTGTTGTGCATGGGGAGTCCCTTATGCACATTATTAGTCTGTGGAGATCTCTCTTTTATACTAGACTATTTTTATGCTCTCACCAGTCTCTTGGCACCCATGTTTTTTGAATGTACTAAACTTCAATTTCCCACGGAGCAATTAGAATTAAAGGACAGACATAAATATTCACGATAAAATCCAAGTGTTTTCCTCATATTCCCCTTTCATTCCCCGGACATAAACCAAGAGTGTGTTGGTGAAGAAGAAGTGAGCAAGACAGAGACACATTCTGTTACCTGAGGTTCATTATACTGTGGGAGGATGACAGCACATCATCCTAGTCAAACACACATTACAGGGCAGTGAGTACTGTGAGGCGACAAAAACATAAGGAAAAGATGGTGAATGATAAAGCCAGGTACAATTTTCTGTCCCAGTGGGTATGTCAATGCTAAAGCCTGCCTAATGGAAGCAGAACCTAATTCACTGTATGCCTAATGAGCTTTCTCTGGGTGAAATGGGGATCCTTATGGTATTTCTTTGAATTGAACTGACAGGACATGACTTCAGTATCAATAGGATAACTCTGGCAGTTTAATCATACATGTTGTTGCAAGAATAGTCACAGGAAATATAGTGATGTCAATGACATCAAAGGTGGGACTGAGGAGATCTTGAAGAAGATAATGTAGATGGAATGATCAGTTGTTATTGTATTTGGAAATCGAGCTTGAGTCTGTGAACTGATTTGATATGGGTAAGACGAACAAAAGTGGCTCCATGGTGACAATGAAATTTGTTGTTTCCTTAACTAATGGTGAGGTCCATTGAGCTTCCAAATAAAGTTAGAAATATGAGGTCTAAATTAGGTAAATAACCAACAATTAAACTCAGGTCCTTAGGACTGGCAGCAAGTGTGTTTGCCTGTTGAGCCATCTTACTAAACATACTAATTTTATTTTTTTTTCTTATTTTAATTATCGATCCCAGTTCCCTCTCTGCCCCTCCCTCCCTCTCTTCCACCCTCCCATGCCCAATGACCACCCTCCTATCCCATTCCTCCCCCCCACTTCACATGTAGTGTGATGCCTTCCTGGAGGGGTCATCTAAATCTGTCAAGACATTTGGAGTACAGACTAGGCCCGCCCTCCTGCCTCTAGGTTAAGGGAGTATCCCTCCAAGGGGAACATACTCCAAAAGTCCTTTTGTGCACCAGGAATACATCCTGGTTCCACTGTCACAGGTCCCTAGACCACCCAGGCCTTCTAACTGTGTCCCATGTTCAGGGGGTTGAGTTGGTACAATGCCGGATTCCCAGATTTCAGTCTGGGAGCCCGTTAGCTATCTCTGTGGGTTTCTGTAGCCTGGTCTTGTCCTCCCTCTCTGCATTTGGATTCCAGTTTGATTCAGTGTTTCGCTGTGGTAGTCTGCTTCTGTTTCCAACAGGTACTAGATGAGGGCTCAATAATGATGGATAAGTTAGTCATCATTCTCATTATCAGGAAAGGGCATTTATGGTATCCTTTCCACTGTTGCTCAAATTGTTAGTTGGGGTCAGGCTTGTAGGACTCTGGACATTTCTCTAGAGTCAGTTTTGCCTTCAAATCCTATAATGGCTCCCTCTGTTATGGTAACTCTCTCTCTCTCTCTCTCTCTCTCTCTCTCTCTCTCTCTCTCTCTCTCTCTCTCTCATCTAGTCTCTCTAGACTCAATCTTTTTAGTTCCACATACCTTCCTCTCCTCTCATTCTCATTCACCTAGGCTCCTCTCCACTCACTGCCCCCCCCATTCACAATATGCTCAGGTATAATGTCCCTTTCCCCTTATGTGAGGGACCTTGTTTGAATCTTTTAGATTCCTCCTAGTTTCTCTGGCAGTGTGAGTTATAGGCTGGTAATCCTTTGTTTATGTCTAAAATCCATATAAGAGTGAGTACATGCAATGTTTCTCTTTTTGTGACTGGGTTGCCTCGTTCAGTTGAGTTTTTTTTCTGCAGAGTAGTATTCCATTGTGTAAATGTACCACATCTTCTTTATCCATTCTTCAGTTGAGGGGCATCTAGGTTTCTTCCAGGTTCTTGCTATTACAAATAATGCTGATACAAACATAGTTGAACAGATGTCTTTGTTGCATGGATTTAGATCATTTGGGTATCTGCCTAAGAGGGGAATTGCCAGGTCCTGTGGTGGGTTGATTCCCATTTTCCTGAAAAAATCACCATACTGATCTCCAAAATGACTGTACAAGTTTGCACTCCCGCCAGCAGTGGAGGAGTGTTCTCCTTTCTCCACATCCTCTCCAGCATAAGCTGTCATTGGTGTTCCTCATTTTAGCCATTCTGGCAGGAGTAAGATGGTATCTCAGAGTTGTTTTGGTTTGCATTTCCCTGATAGCTAAGGATGTTGAGCACTTTCTTAAGTGTCTTTCAGCCTTTTTGATTTCCTATATTGAGAAGTCTCTCTTCAGTTCTGTACCCCATTTTTTTAATTTAATAGGGTTATTTGGTGTTTTGGTGACTAGCATCTTGAGTTCTTTGTATCTTTTGGAAATCAGCCCTCGGTCAAATGTAGGATTGATGAAGATCTTTGCTCAGTCTGTGGGCTGCCATTTGTTCTTGTCAACTGTGTCCTTTGCCTTACAGAAGCTTCTCAGTTTGAGGAGGTCCAATTTGTTAATTGTTGATCTCAGTGTATGTGCTAATGGAGTTTTGTTCAGGAAGAGGTCTCCTATATCAATTTGTTCAAAGGTGCCTCCCACTTTCTCTTCTAAGAGGTTCGGTGTGGCTGGATTTATGTTGAGGTTCTTGATCCATTTGAACTTGAGTTTTGTGCATGGCAATAGATATGGGTCTATCTGCAGTCTTCTACACACCATCATCCAATTGTGCCAGCACCATTTATTGAAGATGTTTTCCTTCTCCCATCATATACTTTTAGCTGTTTTGTCAAAAATCAGGTATTTGTAGGTGTGTAGGTTAATATCAGAACCTTCAATTCTATTCCATTGGTCTACCTGTCTGTTTTTATACCAATACCAGGCTGTTTTCAGGATTATAGCTCCATAGTAGAGCTTGAAGTCGGGAATGGTGATGCCTCTTGAAGTTCCTTTATTGTACAGGGTTGTTTTGGCTATCCTGGCTCTTTTGTTTTTTCATATAAAGTTGATTATTATCATTAGAAGGTCAATGAAGAATTGTGCTTGGGTTTTGATGGGGATTGCATCTTTTGACAAAATTTAACACACTTTCATGATAAATGTCTTGGTGAGATCAGGATAATTGGAACATACCTAAACATAATAAGAACAACATACAGTAAACCAACAGCCAACATCAAACTGAATGGAGAGAAGCTTAAGGTGATTCCTCTAAAATCAGGAACAAGACAAGGCTGCACTCTCTCTCCATATCTCTTCAATATTGTACTTGAAGTTCTAGCTAAAGCTATAAGACAACAAAAGGATATCAAGGGGAGACAAATTGGAAAGGAAGAACTTTTGCAGATATGATAGTTTACATAAGCGACCCAATAAACTCTACCAGGGAACTCCTACCACTGATTAAACACCTTCAACAAACTAGCAGGATACAAGATAAACTAAAAAAATCAGTAGCCCTACTTTATTCAGACGACAGAGACTGCAAAAGAAATCAGAGAAAAATCACCCTTTACAATAGCCACAAACAACATAAAATATCTTGGGGTAACACTTACCAAACATGTGAAAGACCTATACAATAAGAACTTTGTGGATTTAAAGAAAGAAATTAAAGAAGATACCATAAAATGGAAAGATCTCCCATGCTCTTGGATTGGAACGATAAGTATAGTAAAAATGGCAATCTTGCCAAAAGCAGTCTACAGATTCAATGGAATCCCCATCAAAATCCCAGCACAATTCTTCGCAGATCTTGAAAGGATAATAATCAACTTTATATGGAAAAACAAAAGACCCAGGATAGCCAAAACAACCCTGTACAATAAAAGAACTTCAAGAGGCATCACCATCCTTGACTTTAAGCTCTACTACAGACCTATAGTTCTGAAAACAGCCTGGTATTGGCACCAAAATAGACAGGTAGACCAATGGAATTGAATCGAAATTCCCGATATTAATCCACACACCTATGAACACCTGATTTTCAACAAAACAGCTAAAAAAAATACAATGGGGGGAGAAAAGCATCTTCAACAAATGGTGCTGGCACAATTGGATGATGGTGTGTAGAAGACTCTCTATCGCCATGCACAAAACTGAAGTTCAAATGGATCAAAGACCTCAACATAAATCCAGCCACACTGAACCTCTTAGAATAGAAAGTAGGAGGTACCCTTGATCAAATTGGTATAGGAGACCACTTTCTGTAGTTTTCTTTCTTAGTTGTATTTTTGTGAGGCTTGGGTACCAAGGTAATTGTGGCCTCATAAAAAGTTTGGTAATGAACCTTCTGCTTCTATTGTGTGGAACAATTTTAGGCGTATTGGTATTAGCTCATCTTTGAATCTCTGATAGAATTCTGCACTAAAGCCATCTAGCCCTGGGCTTTCTTCAGTTGGAAGCCTTTTGATGACTGCTTCTATTTTGTTAGGGGTTATAGTTCTATTTAAGTTGCTTATCTGTTCTTGATTAATTTTGGTAAGTGATAGTTATCGGGAAAATTGTCCATTTCCTTTGAATTTTCAAATTTTGTGGAGTATAGGTTTTCAAAGTATGACCTGAAAATTGTCTGGATTTCCTCAGTGTCCATTGTTATGTCCACCTTTTTGTTTCTGATTTTGTTAATTTGCATGTTCTCTCTCTGCTTTTTGATTAATTTGGATAAAGGTTTGTCTATCTTGTTGATTTTCTCAAAAAAAAAAAAAAACAACTTTTTGTTGCATTGATTTTTTTTGTATTGTTTTCCTAGATTCTACTTTATTGATTTCATCCCTCAAATTGATTATTTCCTGGCATCTATTCCTCCAGGGCAAGTTTGCTTCTTTTTGTTCTAAGGCTTTCAGGTGTGCTGTCAATATTCCAATGTGGCTATCCTCCATTTTCTTCATATGGGCACTTAGTGCAATGAACTTTCCTCATAGCACTGCTTTCAAGGTGTCCCATGAGTTTCGGTATGTTGTGTCCTCATTCTCATTGAATTCTAGAAAGTCCTTAATTTCTTTAGTTCTTCTTTGGCCCAGGTATGGTGCAATTGTGCATTGTTCAGTTTCCATGAGTGTGTAGGGTTTCTGCGATTTGCGTTGTTGTTGAATTCCAACTTTAAAGCACGGTGGTCTGATAAGATACAGGGGAGTATTCCAATTTTTTTTGTATCTGTTGGGTTTTGTATCTGTCACCTAGTATGTGATCTATTTTAGATAAAGTTCTATGTGTAGCAGAGAAAAAGGTATATTCTTTTGTATTTGGTGGAATGTTATATAGATGTCTGTTAAACCCAATTGAAACATAACTTTTGTTAATTCTTTTGTTTCTTTGTTAAGTTTCTGTCTGGTGGTCTTGTCTGGTGGTGAGAGTAGGGTGTTGAAGTCTCCCACTATGAGTGTGTAAGGTTTTATGTGAGCTTTTAAGTTTTGGTAACATTTCTTTTACCAGATGCAAGCATAACCAACAGAATACAAGAGATGAAAGAGAGAATCTCAGGTGATGAAGAGAAACTAGAGGAAATAGATTCATCGACAAAAGAATATCTTAAGTCCAACAATCATTAAGACAAAACATCCAGGAAATGTGGGTGCCTTTTTATTTGGGGCATAGATGTTCAGAATTGAGACATTGTGCTGATGAATATGAAATGACCTTCTTCATCTCTTTTGATTGATTTTTGTTGAAGTCTAACTTGTTAGATATGGGATAGATACATCTGCTTGCTTCTTGGGTCCATTTGATTGGAAGATCTTTTTCAAACACTTTACCCTGAGGTAATGTCTGTCTTTGAAGCTTAGATGTGTTTCTTGTATGCAGCAGAAGGATGGGTTCTGTCTTTGTATCAATTCTGTTAGCCTGTGTCTTTTTATAGGCAAATTAAGACCATTAATGTTGAGGGAAAGTAAAGACCATTGATTGTTAATTCCTGTTTGTTTTAGATTTGTTGGTCGTGGTGATATTGTGAATATATTTGCCCTGATTTACCCTTGGGTTCTGGTGAAGTGGGATTATTGCCTATGCCTTTGTGAGCATAGTTAACTTCATGGGTTGGAGTTTTCTTTCCAGAACTTTCTGTGGGGCTGGATTTGTCGATATGTATTGTGAAAATCTGCCTTTGTCATTAAATATCTTGTTTTCTCCATCTATAGTGATTGAGAGTTTTTCTGGGTATAGTAGCTTGGACTGGCATCCATGGACTCTTAGTACTTGTAGAACATCTATCCAGGACCTTCTCACCTTGAGAGCTTCCATGGAGAAGTCAGGTGTAATTTTGATAGGTCTGCCTTTATATGTCCTTTTTCCTCCTCTGCTCTTAATATTCTTTCTTTATTCTGTATGTTTGCTGTTTTGGTCATTATGTGTAAAGGGGTCTGTTTTCTTTGGTCCAGTCTATTTGGTGTTCAGTATGCTTCTTGTACTTTCATGGACATGTCCTTCTTCAGATTGGGAAAGTTTTCCTCCATGATTTTGTTGAATATGTTTTCTGCACCTTTGAGCTGGGCTTCCTCACCTTCTTCTATACCTATTATTCTTAGGTTTGGCCTTTTCATGGTATCCCACATTTCCTGGATGTTTTGTGTTAATGATTTGTTGGACTTAAGATATTCTTTTGTTGATGAATCTATTTCCTCTAGTTTATCTTCAGCACCTGAGAGTCTCCCTTCCATCTCTTGAATTCTGTTAGTTATGCTTGCGTCTGTAGTTCCCAATTGTTTGCCGGTTTCTCTATTTCCAGCATTCCTTCCATTTCTGTTTTCTCTATTGTCTCTATTTCAGTTTTCAAGTCTTGAATGGTTTGAGTTGTTTCCTTCACTTGTTTAATTGTTCTTTCTTGGCTTTCCTGACTTTCTTTAAGAAATTTGTCCATTTATTTCAATCTTTTTGTTTTTTCTTCCATGTCTTTAAGTGATTTTCTCACATCGTCTTTGAGGGTCTCTATAATTTTTATGAAGATTTTTTTTAAGTCATTTTCTTCTGCTTCTTATGCTTTGGGGTGTTCAGGTCTAGTTGGTATAGAGGCCCTAGATTCAGGTGGTGTCATGCTTGTATTTCTATTATTAGGGGTTTTCTTGTATTGACATCTTCCCATGGCTTCTTCCAGTGGGTGCTGGTGGGGTCTCTCTCTATATGCTACTCCCCCGCTGGGCTTAGGTGGGTCAGGAGTTCGATGTCTGTAGCTCTAGGTGGTCCAAGCTCTCTAGGAGGTCTCTCCTCAGGCAGAAGCCCAGCAATGGGGGTCAAAGATCAGGCAGGCAGGGACTTAGGGTAGTGCCATGTGGATGGTGCCTGTAGTGTGCTCAGAGCAGACCCAGGAAGTTCACCCCACCCTCTGGTCCAGTGTCAACCAGAGCAATGGGACACTGGGCTAGGTAGGGCACAGGGTGCGGGTAGGACAGGTTCTAGGTGGGGGGGTTGTGGATCAGAGTATTAGGAGGGCTCTCACTGAGAACAGGATATAAGGGGGAGCGCGATTCGGGGCTAACCCAGAGTTCCCAGGGAAGGGTGTGGGAGGGATTTGACCTGAACTGGTCCCAGACTCACTTCCAGCAGAGGCCAGATGACAGGGGTCAAAGATCAAGCAGTCAGGGAATCAGGGTTTTACCGCATGGATAGGCAGGTCTCCAGCGATAGGGGTCTCAGGCAGAGGCCCCGTAATGAGATCTAAGATCAGGCGGGTGGGGGGGGATTCAGGGTTGATACTAATTTTCTTAATACAAAGTCTCAAGTAGCCTAGGCTAGCCTCTAACTCACTGTGTACTAAGAATGATCTTGAAGTACTGCCCCTCTTAGCACTACTTCCTGAGTGCCAGAATTACAAGGATCTGCAAGCACACACATTTGTTGGGGATTGAAGCCAAGGCCTTATTTATGCTGGGAAAGCCATCTCTAGCACACAGATAGATTATTTTCATAAAGTAAAATATTTAAAAGGAAATAATGAGTCTAAATGATTATTTGAAAACACAAATCTTGCACTGAAGAAATTGATTTGAAAATGGCCTTTAAGGGTAAAACTCTTTCATATTATTGCAAGTTTATATACTTCATAGAGACGTGCTCCAAGACATGAAAAGGACACAAGGAAAGTAAACCTAGGAAAATTAAGAATTACTTCAACAAAACACAATAGCTGAACTTACTGAAATCTTTTAAAACATAAATAAAACACACAAAATAGATTTAAGTAATAATTAGAGAGATTTGGCATCAATCAAACATTAATGTCAATTATCATTCATTGTTATTGAGTTCTCAGTGTCCAGAGCTAAACTATGTTAAGTTTCCCTTCATTTGAAGGTACACACTGAAGGAAATGTGCACAGATGGAGACGATATCTTGGATTTTATATACAATACGGCAGTTAGGTTAGATGAAGCACAGTTGTTTATGTTTTTATAGTTGTTGATGCTGGCTAAAATGCACATGCAGATTTTATATTATTTTCCCTTACTTAAGTTTTAATTTTTCCATAGTGAGGGGTTTATGTGAGAGCTATTACAAATGTATTCTAGTTTCCTTGCTACTGGTTTGATAAATACTGTAACCAAAAGTGTTTTAAAAAGAAAATTTGGGGACTTATACACTCTGCTCACTGTGGAAATCAGGGCAGAAACTCTGCAGGAATAGAGGCAGGAATAATGGGAGAATGCTGTTTAGTGGCTTGCTCCCCATAGTTCAATTTTGTGAAATAAATCTTTTTGTACACTGTGAAGATATGTGCTTGCAAGTTGACTTCTGATTAGTTTAATAAAAAGCTAAACAGACCCTCCCCACCTACACCTGGAGGAAGAAATGAGTGTCTGAGCTCCGGACTGCACAGTCCTTCTCTCTAGGCCCTGGCCCACAGGGGCACATCCCATGTCCCAATCCATCTGCTGCAGCCCATGTGGCAGCTGCATCCCCCTGCCCTCAACTCAACCATCCCCACATTGCATCAGCAACCAAGGGAGCCACACATCCCATCTACACCTAGAGGAAAAGATGACTGTCTGAGCCCCAACTGAACAACCCTGCTCTCTAGGCCCTGGCCTTCAAAGGAACATCCCATGCCCCAACCCATCAACCACAGCCCCCATAACCAGTCAGTAGCATTCTCCCTGCTCCCCATCCAAAAATTCTCTGCTGCATCAACAAATAAGGAATCCACATGCCCTACCAACACCTAGAAGAAGAGCAAGCATCAGAGCTACCACAGACCCCACCTGCACCAACTGGAAGAAGAGATGAGTAGATGGCAGTGTAAGGATACATTCAGCAACATAAAGAGCTATATGGCAGCACCAGAAACCAGTGGTTCTACAACAGCAAGACCTGAACATCCCAGAGCAAAAGAAAATGACCTTAAAATTAGCTTTATGATGATGATAGAGACCATTAAAGAGGAAGTGAAAAAATTCCTTAAAGAAATGGAGAAAAAGACAAAAAAAATGAAAAAAATAATAAATCCCATTAAGAAAACCAAGAAAAAAACAAACAAACAATTGAAGGAAACAGTCCAAGATTTAAAAATTGTAATAAAAGCAATAAAGAAAACATAAACCGAGGGATATCTGGAAATGGAAAATCTGGATAAACAATCAAGAACTACAGATGAAAGCATAACAAACAGACTGTAAGAGATAGAAGCAAAAATCTCAGGTTTGAAAATGCAATAGAGGAAATAGACTTATTAGCCAAAAAAATGCTAAATTCAAGAAATTCTTAACACAAAACATCTAGGAAATCTGAAATACCATCAGAAGACCAAACCTAAAAATAACAGGGATAGAAGGAGGAGAATTCCAGCTCAAGGACACAGAAAACATATTCAACAAGATCATAAAAAAAATCTCTAGGAGACTATTCCTATGAAGTTAAAGAAGTTAGAGAACCCCAAATAGACTCTATCACAGAAAAAAGAGGGGCCCACCACCATATAATAATGAAAACACTAAACATACAGAATAAAGAAAGAATACTAAGAGCTGCAAAGCAAAAAAGTCAAGTAATGTATAAAGGCAGACCTATCAGAATAACACCTGAATTCTCAATGAAGACACTCAAAGCCAGAAGGCCATGGACAGACATTCTGTAGACACTAAAAGACCATGGGTGCCAGTCTTGACTACTATACCCAGCAAAGCTTTCAATCACCATAGATGGCGAAAATAAGGTATTCAATGACAAAAGCAGATTTAAACAAATCCACAAATCCAGCCCCACAGAAAGTACTAGAAGGAAAACTCCAGCCCAAAGAAGTTAGTTACATCCATGAAATACGGGCAACAGATAGCCTCACACCAGCAAACCCAAAAGGGAATTATACAAACACTACCACCAACAATAACAAAACCAACTATAACAGGAATTATTGACCACTGGTCATTAATATCTCCTAATATCAATGGTCTCAATTCACCTATAAGAAGACACAGGCTAACAGAATGAAAACAAAAGCAGAACCCCTCTTTCTGATGCATACAAGAAACACACTTCAACCTCAAAGATAGACATTACCTCAGAGTAAAGGGTTGTGAAAAGATTCTCCATTCATATGAACTTAAGAAACAAGAAGGCGTAACTATCCTAGTATTTAATAAATAGACTTCAAACTAGAATTAATTAAAAAACATGGGGAAGGATATTTGATATTTATCAAAGGGAAAATCCATCAAGATGAAGTCTCAATTCTAAACATCTATGCTCCAAATCAAGGGCACCCATACGTATAAGAGAAACACTACTAAAGCTTAAATCATACATCAAACACAGCACACTAATAGTGGGGGACTTCAGCACCTGACTCTCACCACTGGACAGGTCTGCTAGACAGAAACTTAACAGAAATAAGGGAACTAACAGATGTAATAACTCAAATGGATTTAACAGACATCTACAAAAAAATTCAACCCAAACACAAAGCAATATACCTGATTCTCTAAAATTGACCCATACTTGGTAACAAAACAAACCTCAACAGATACAAAAAAAAAAAATGAAATGACCCCCTGTATTTTATCACATCACCATGGCTTAAAGCTAGAATTCAACAACACTAATTACAGAAAGCCTACAAACTCATGGAAACTAAACAATGCACAACTGAATCATCACTGTGTCAAAGAAGAATTAAAGAAATTAAAGACTTTCCAGAATTCAACGAAAATGAAAGCACAATATAACCAAACTTATGAAACACTGAAAGCAGTGCTAACAGTTCACAGCACTAAGTGCCTTCATAAAGAATGTGGAGAAATCTCACACTAGTGACTTAACAGCACACCCAAAAGCTCTAGAATGAAAAGAAACAAACTCACCCAGGAGGAGTAGACAGTAATCAAAAATTAAACAAAGAGCTGATTCTTCAAGAAAATCAATGAGATAGACAAATCCTTGTCCTAAATAATCAATAGAAGGAGAGAAAATATCCAAATTAACCAAATCATAAATTAAAATGGTGACATAACAACAGACACTGAGGAAATCCAGAGAATCATCAGGTCTTACTTTGAAAATTTGTACTCCACAAAATTGGAAAATTTAAAAGAAATAGAAATTTTTCTGGACAGGTACCACATACCAAATTAAATCAGATGAACAATTTAAATACACCTATAACTCCCAAGGAAACAGAAGAAGTCATCAAAAATTTCCCAAAAAAAAAAAAAAAGAGCCCAGAGCCAGATGGTTTCAGTGCAGAAATCTACCAGAATTCCAAAGAAGAACTAATACCAATACTCCTCAAATTGGTTCACATGATAGAAACAGAAGGGACATCGCCAAACTCTTTACATGGCTACAATTACCCTAGTACCCAAACCACACTAAGATGCAACTAAAAAAGAATTATAGACCAATCTCCTTTATGAACATTGACACAACAAATACTCAAAAAACACTGGCAAAACAAACCCAAGAATACATTAAAAAAAAAATCATCCCTCATGAACAAGTATGCTTCATGCCACAGATGTAGGAATGGTTCAACATATGAATTTCTGTCAAAGTAATAAACCATATAAATAAACTGAAAGAAAAAATTCCATTATCATCTCATTAGATGCTAAAAAAAAAAAAAAACGATTGACAAATTTAACACCCCTTCATGATAAAGGTCTTGGAGAGATCAAGGATAACAGGAACATACCTAAATATAATAAAGGCAATATACAGCAAACCAACAGCTAACTTCAAACTAAATGGAGAGAGACTCAGAGTGATGACAATAAAATCAGAAACAAGACAAGGTTTGTCCACTCTCAACATAACTATTAAATAAAATACCCAAAGTTCTAGCCAGAACAGTAAGACAACAAAAGGAGATCAAGGGGATACAAATTGGAGGGAAGAAGTCAAACTTTCACTATTTGCAGATGATGTGATAGTATACATAAGTGACCCCCAAATATCTACCAAAGAACTCCTACAGCTGATCATCAGTAATGTGGCAGGATGCAAGATTAACTCAAAAAAATAATAGCCCTACTATATACAGATGATAAATGGGCTGAGAAAGGAATAAGAGAAACAACACCCTTCACAATAGCCAAAAATGGCATAAACTTTGTTGGAGTAACTCTAATCAAACAAGTGAAAGATCTGTATGATAAGAACTTTAACTCTTTGAAGAAAGAAATTGATGAATCTATCAGAAAATGGAAATATCTCCTATGCACTTCAATAGGTAGGATCAATAGAGTAAAAATGGCAATATTACCAAAACTAATCTACAGATTCAATGCAATACCCATGAAAATTTCAGCACAATTCTTCACAGAACTTGAAAGGACAATACTCAACTTCATATGGAAAAAAAAGAAACCCAGGATAGCCAAAACAGCTGTGTACAATAAAGAAATTTTGGGAGGCATCACTATCCCTGACTTCAAGCTCTACTATAGAGCTATAATAATTAAAAAAAACAGCTTGGTATTGGCATAAAAACAGACAATTGGATCAATGGATTCAAACTGAAGACCCTGATATTAATCCAGACACATATGAACACCTAATTTTTAACAAAGAAGTGGAAATTGTGCAATAGAAAAGAGAAAGTATCTTCAACAAATGGTGCTGGCATAATTGGATGTCAACATGTAAAAGAATGCAAATAAATCCATATCTATCCCTGTGCATAAAACTAAAGTCCAAGTATATCAAGGACCTCAACATAAATCCAGCCACAATGAACCTAATAGAAGAGAAAGTGGGAAGTGCCTTCAATGCATAGGCACAGAAGACTATTTCTTAAATATAACCCCAGTAGCACAGACACTGAGAACAACAATAAATAAATGGGATCTCCTGGATCTGAGAAGCATCTATAAGGCAGAGGATGTGGTCAAAAAGACAAAACAGCTGCTTACAAAATGGCAAAAGATCTTCACCAACCCCACATGCGACAAAAACTTAACAAAGAACACAAGAAACTAGACATCCAAATACCAAATAATCCAATTTAAAAATGGGGTACAGATCTAAACGAAGAATTCTCAACAGAAGAAATTCAAATGGTTGAAAGATATTTAAGAAGTTGCTCAATATCCTTAGCCATCAGGGAAATGCAAATCAAAATGACTCTGAAATATCATATTCTACCTATCAGAATGGCTAAAATCAAAAATACTGATGACAGCTCATTGCTAGAGAGGTGTGGAGGAAGGGAAAAATTCCTCCATTGCTGGTGGGAGTGCAAACTCACACAGCCACTTTGGAAATGAGTAAGGCAGTTTAGCAGAAAATTGAGAATCAATCTACCTCAAGAACCAACAATACAACTCTTGGGCATATACCCAAAGGATGTACAATCATACCACAAGGATGTTTGCTCAGCTATGTTGATAGCAGCCTTATTTATAATAGCCAGAACCTGAAAACAACCTAACGAAGAATATGTGGCAATGGAGGATAAAGAGAATGTGGTACATTTGCACACTTGGAATATTACTCAGTGGTTAAAAAAAAATGGCATCTTGAATTTGCCAGCAAATGGATGAAACTAAAAGAAACCATCCTGAGTGAGGTAACCCAGATCCAGAAAGACAAACAAGGTATGTACTCACTCAAAAGTGGACATTAGACCTGAAGCAAAGAATAATCAGGCTACAACTTGCAATCCCAAAGAAGCTAAGTAAAAAGGGGAACCCTAAATGGAATACACATGGAGGGCCCCAGGAAGGGAAAATAGTCAAGATATCCTGGGTAAACTGGGAGTTGGGTAGAAGAGAGGGGTAGAAGGGAACATGAGAGACCAAGAAGACAGAGTTGAGTGAAAGACAGAAGGGGAGAGTAATGAAAGGTAGAGGGGGCCATTGTGGGGTTAGGGTGAAACCTGGTGCTAAAGAAACTCCCAGGAATACACAAGGATGACCCCAGATAAGAATACTAGCAATAGTGGAGAAGGTGTCTTAACCTGTCTTCCCTTTTAATCAGATTAGTGTCTATCGTAATTGCCATCCCAGAACCTACATCCAGTAAGTGATGGAAGCAGACAAAATGACTCACAGTCAAGCACTGGGCTGAGCTCCTGGAGTTCAGCTGAGGAGAGGGAGGTGATCATATGAACAAGGGGAGTCAGAGCATGATGGGGAAACCAGAGACAGCTGACCCAAGCTAGTGGGAGCTCACGGACTATGACTGATAGCTGGAGAATCTGCATGGGACTAAACTAGGTACGCTGAATGTGGGTGAGAGTTATGTGGCTTAATCTGTTGGAAGGGTCCTTTCATTGGGACCATGCATCCCAGGTGCATGAACTGGCTTTTTGAAGTCCATCCCCTATGGTGAGATACATTGGGCAACCTTGATACAGAGGGGAAGGGTTTGCTTCCACCTCTACTTGGTACGCCAGTTTTGTTGACTCCCCAAGTGAGACTTACTCCCTCTGAGAAGTGAATGGGGATGGGAAGGGGAAAGATGGAGGGCAGGAAAATCAGAAGGATGGCAAACTGGGGTTTGTATGTAAAACGGAAAATTAAATAAATAAAAAGTAAAGTAAAATAAAAATTAAATAAAAAGGTATGTAGAAAAAAACATGCATCAATTTAAGTTATAAAGGTTAGTTAAAAATAAGCCTAAGCTATCAGCTGATCTTTCCTAATTAATAAGAAGTCTTCATGTTATAAGTTTGGAACTGGTGAGCTAACAAAAAAAAGTACTACAGTTCATTAATGCTTTCTTTTTTAATAATATAATTTAAAAATTTTACATGTTGACCCCAGTTTCCTCTCTCTCCCTCTTTCTTTCCCTCCCTCCCTCCCTCTAACCCTCCTCCCTCTGTGACATGTACCCTGGCCACCCTCCCTCCAATCCCCCCATCCCCATTCCACATGTAGGGCTATGCTATCCAGGTTGGGTGATGTAAATCTGTCAAGTCATTTGAAGTAGGGACTAGGACTTCTCTCTTGTCTCTAGGTTAAGGGGGTATCCCTCCATGGAGGATGTGTCCACAAGGTCCTTTTGTGCACCAGGAACACATCCTTTTTCTGCTGTCTGAGGTCCCCCAGACTGCTCAGTCCTTCTACCTAAGACCCATAATTAGGGGGTCTGACTCAGTCCTATGCTGGATTCCCAGCTATCAGTCTGGGGGTCCATTAGGTCCTCCTTATTCATTAGGTTGAGTTTCTGCAACCTGGTCTTGCCCCCTCTCTCTGCATTTGGATTCTAGTTCGACTCAGCGCCAGGTTATGGGTGTTTGCTTCTGTTTCCAACAGGTACTAGATGAGGGCTCCATGATGATGGATAATTTAGTTGATGATCTCACAATCAGGGAAGGGCATTTATGGTAGCCTTTCCACTGTTGTTCAAATTGTTAGTTGGAGTCAGTCTTGTAGGTCTCTAGACCATTCTTTAGGTTCAGTTTTCTCCTCAAACCAATAGTGACTCCCTCTTTTATGTTCTCTCTCTCTATGTCTCTGTCTCTGTGTGTGTGTGTGTCTCTCTCTCTCTTTCTCTCTCTCCCTCTTCTATCTTCTATTCCTACCCTGACTAAATCTACCTAGTCGCATGTGCTTTCCTCTCCTCCCCTTCTCTTTCTCCTAGTTCTCTATCCATTCACTGCCCCCCCATTTCCCATGTGCTCTGGGGGACTTGTCCCTTCCCCCTTTTGTGAGGAATCATACAGGAATCTCTTAGAATACACCTTCTATACTTGTTCCTCTGGTGTTGTGAATTATAGGCTGGTGATCCTTTGCTCTACATCTAAAATCCATATATGAGCGAGTACATACCATGTTCCTCTTTTTGTGACTTGGTTACCTCATTCAGAATGGTTTCTTCAAGTCCCATCCACTTGCCTGTGAATTTCAAGATTCTGTTATTTTTTCTGCATAGTAGTATTCCATTGTGTAGATGTGCCATATCTTCTTTATCCATTCTTCAGTTGAGGGGCATCTAGGTTGCTTCCAGGTTCTTGCTATTACAAATAATGCTGATACAACATAGTTGAGCACATGTCTTTGTTGCATGGATATGGGTCATTTGGGTATATACCTAAGAGAGGAATTGCTGGGTCCTGTGGTAAACTAATTCCAAAAATGGCTGTATGAGTTTGCACTCCCACCAGCAGTAAAGGAGTGTTCCCCATTCTCCACATCCTATCCAGCATAAGTTGTCATTGGTGTTTCTAATTTTAGCCATTCTGGCAGGAGTAAGATGGCTCCTCAAAGTTGTTTTGATTTGCATTTCCCTGATAGCTAAGGATGTTGAACACTCTCTTGAATGTCTTTCAGCCTCTTTGATTTCTTCTATTGAGAATTCTTTCTTCAATTCTGTACCCCATTATTTAATAGGGATATTTGGTGTTTTGTTGATTAATTTCTTGAGTTCTTTGTATATTTTGGAGGTCAGCCCTTTGTCAGATGTAAGATTGGTAAAAAAATTTTTCCCAGTCTATGAACTGCCATTTGGTCTTGTCCACTGTGTCCTTTGCCATACAGAATCTTCTATGTTTGAGGAGGTCCCATTTATTAATTGTTGATCTCAGTGTCTGTGCTACTGGAGTTATATTCAGGAAGCAGTCTCCTATACCAATTTGTCCAAGGGTACCTCCTACTTTCTCTTCTAAGAGGTTCAGTGTGGCTGGATTTGTGTTGAGGTCTTTGATCCATTTAAACTTCAGTTTTGTGCATGGCGATAGACATGGGTCTATCTGTAGTCTTCTACACACCATCATCCAATTGTGCCAGCACCATTTGTTGAAGATGCTTCCCCCCCCCCATTGTATTCTTTTAGTTGTTTTGTTGAAAATCAAGTGTTCATAGGTGTGTGGGTTAATATTGGGAATTTCGATTTGATTCCATTGGTCTACCGGTCTAATTTTGTGCCAATACCAGGCTGTTTTCAGAACTATAGGTCTGTAGTAGAACTTAAAGTCAGGGATGGTGATGCCTCCTGAAATTCCTTTATTGTACAGGGTTGTTTTGGCTATCCTGGGTCTCTTGTTTTCCCATATAAAGTTGAGTATTATCCTTTCAAGATCTGTGAAGAATTGTGCTGGGATGTTGATGGGGATTGCATTGAATCTGTAGATTGCTTTTGGCAAGATTGCCATTTTTACTATGTTTATCCTACCTATCCAAGAGCATGGGAGATCTTTCCATTTTATGCTATCTTCTTTAATTTCTTTCTTTAAAGCCACAAAGTTCTTATTGTATAGGTCTTTCACATGTTTGGTAAACATTACCCCAAAAGACTTTATGTTGTTTGTGGCTATTGTAAAGGGTTATCTTTCTCTGATTTCTCTCTCAGCCTCTTTGTCGTCTGAATAAAGTAGGGCTACTGATTTTTTTTTTTTTTTGAGTTTATCTTGTATCCTGCTAGTTTACTGAAGGTATTTATCAGCTGCAGGAGTTCCCTGGTAGAGTTTATTGGGTTGCTTATGTAAACTATCTTGTTCCTTATGTAAACTTGTCTTGTTCCTGATTTTAGAGGAACCGTCTTAAGCTTCTCTCCATCCAGTTTGATGTTGGCTGTTGGTTTACTGTATAATGCTCTTATTATGTTTAAGTATGTTCCTGTTTTCCCTGATCTCTCCAATACCTTTATCATGAAAGGGTATTGAACTTTGTCGAAGGCTTTTTCAGCATCTAGGAAGATGATCATATGGTTTTTCTTTTTCAGTTTGTTTATATGGTAGATCACATAGATAGATTTTCATATGTTAAACTATCCCTGCAACCCAGGTATGAAGCCGACTTGGCCATGATGGATGACTTCTCTGATGTATTCTTGAATTCATTTTATTGAGTATTTTTGCATCCATGTTCATCAGAGATATTGGTCTGTAGTTTTCTTTCTTAGTTGTATCTTTGTGAGGCTTGGGTATCTTGGTGATTGTGGCCTTGTATAAAGAGGTTGGTAATGAACCTTCTGTTTCTATTGTGTGGAACAATTTGAGGAGTATTGGTTGGTATTAGGTCTCCTTGAATTTCTGGTAGCATTCTGCACTGAAGCCATTTGGCCCTAGGCTTTTTTTTTTTTTTTTTTTGTTAAAAGGCTTTCGATAACTGCTTCTATTTCATTGGGGGTTATAGGTCTATTTAAGTCGTTTGTCTGTTCTTGATTTAATTTTCATAAGTGATAATTATCCAGAAAATTCCTTTGAATTTTCCAATTTTGTGGAGTACAGATTTTCAAAGTATGACCTGAAAGTTGTCTGGATTTCCTCTGTGTCCATTGTTACGTCCCACTTTTCGTTTCTGATTTTGTTAATTTGCATGTTCTCTCTCTGCTTTTTTGTTAGTTTGGATAAGGGTTTGTCTATCTTGTTGATTTTCTCAAAAAACCAACTCTTTGTTGCATTGATTTTTTGTATTGTTTTCCTTGTTTCTATTTTATTGATTTCAGCCCTCAAATTGGTTATTTCGTGCTGTCTACTCCTCAGTTTCTTTTTGTTCTAAGGCTTTCAGCTGTGCTGTTAATTCTCTAATGTGACTATCCTCTGTTTTCTTCATATGGGCACTCAGTGCAATGAACTTCCCTGGTAACACTGCTTTCAAGGTGTACCATAAGTTCGGATATGTCATATCCTCATTCTTGTTGAATTTTAGGAAGTTTTTAGTTTCTTTATTTCTTCTTTGACCCAGGTGTGGTGCATTTGCACATTGTTCAGTTTCCATGAGTTTGTAGGGTTTCTGTGATTTGTGTTGTTGTTGAATTCCAATTTTAAAGCATGGTGGTCTGAGGAGATACAGGGGACTATTCCTATTCTTTTGTATCTGTTGGGGTTTGTTATGCCACCTAGTATGTGGTTGATTTTAGAGAAGGTTCCATGAAGAGCAGAGTAGAAAGTATATTCTTTTGTATTTGGATGGGATGTTATATAGATGTCTGTTAAACCCAATTGTTTCTGATTGGTGGTCCTGCCTAGTGCTGAGAGTGGTGTTTTGAAGTCTCCCACTATAAGTGTGTGAGGTTTTATGTGAGCTTTGAGTTTTAGTAGCATTTCTTTTACAAAAGTGAGTGCCTTTGTATTTGGGGCATAGATGTTCAGAATCGAGACTTTGTGTTGATGTATTTCTCCTGCGATGAATATGAAATGACCGTCTTCATCTCTTTTGATTAATTTTGGTTTGAAGTCTAGGATAGCCACACCTGCTTGCTTCTTGGGTCCATTTGATTGGAAGATATTTTCCCAGCCCTTTACCCTGAGGTAATGTCTATCTTTGAAGCTTAGATGTGTTTCTTGTATGCATCAGAAGGATGAATTCTGTCTTCGTATCCATTCTGTTAGCCTGTGTCTTTTTATAGGCGAGTTAAGACCATTAATGTTGAGGGAGAGGAAGGACCTTTGATTGTAAATGCATGTTTGTTTTAGATTTGTTTTTGGCAGTGGTATTGTGAATATATTTGTCTTGATTTACCCTTGGTTTCTGATGAAGTCGGATTATCTGTTGCCTACGTCTTTGTGAGCATAGTTAACTTCCTTGGGTTGGAGTTTTCCTTCCAAAACTTTCTGTGGAGCTGAATTTGTAGTTAAGTATTGTGAAAATCTGGCTTTGTCATTAAATATCTTGTTTTCTCCATCTATAGTGATTGAGAGTTTTGCTGGGTATAGTAGTCTGGGCTGGCATCGTGGACTGTTAGTACTTGTAGAACATCTATCCAGGACCTTCTGGCCTTGAGGGTTTCCATGGAGAAGTCAGGCATAATTTTGATAGGTCTGCCTTTATATGTTACCTGTCCTTTTTCCTTCACTGCTCTTAATATTCTTTCTTTATTCTACATGTTAGGTGTTTTGATTATTATATGTTGAGGGGTCTTTTTTCTTTGGTCCAGTCTATTTGGTGTTCAGTATGCTTTTTGTACTTTCATGGGCTTGTCCTTCTTCAAATTGGGAAAGTTTTCCTCAATGATTTTGTTGACTATGTTTTCTACACCTTTGAGCTGGGCTTCCTCCCCTTTCTCTATGCCTATTATTTTTAGGTTTGGCCTTTTCAAAATGTCCTACATTTCCTGGGTGTTTGTGTTAAGGATTTGTTGGATTTATGACTTTCTTTGGTTGATGAATCTATTTCCTCTAGTTTGTCTTCTGCGCCTGAGATTCTCTCTTCCATCTTTTGAATACTGTTGGTTATGCTTGAGTCTGTAGTTCCCGATTGTTTGCCAGTTTTTCTATTTCCAGTATTCCTTTGGTTTGTGTTTTCTCTATTGTCTCCATTTCCGTTTTCAAGTCTTAAACCATTTCCTTCACCTTTTTAATTGTTTTTTCTTGGCTTCCTGTACTTTCTTTAAGAAATTTATTCATTTCTTCCAATTTTTTGCTTGTTTTATCTTCCATTTCTTTAAGGGATTTTCTCACATCTTCTTTGAGGGTCTCTATCATTTTTATGATGATAATTTTTAAGTCGTTCTCTTTTGATTCATTTGCTTTGTTGTGTTCCGGTCTAGTTGGTGTAGATTCTCTAGATTTTGGTGTTGTTATGCTTTTCTTTCTGATGTTACGTTTTTTCTTGTATTGCCTTCTCCCCATAGCTTCTTCCAGTAGGTGTTGCTGGGGTCTCTCCCTCTCTCTTTGGGTTTAGGTGGGTCAGAGGCTCAATGTCTGTAGCTCTGGGTGGTTCAAGCTCTCTAGGAGGTCTCTCCGTAGACAGGGGCCCGGCGATGGGGGTCAAAGATCAGGCTCCAGCAGAGGAGAGCTGAGGCCTCTTTGACAGAGGCTAGCCTACAGGATGTTTCCTCAGGGATAGTCGGGTCTAGCTCTAGCCAAGGCCTCTAGCCAAGGCCTCTAAACAAGGCCTCTAGCCAAGGCCTCTAGCCAAGGCCTGGCAACGGGGGACAAAGGCTGGGCTGATACTCAGGATGTTTCCACACCGATAGGCAGGTCTAGCTGGCACTCTCCCCCTGACCAAGGCCTCTTTAGTAGAGGCCCTGCGATGGGGGTCAAGAATCCAGCCCGCAGGAACTCAGAGTCATTCTGCAGAGATAGGTGGATCTCTGGGAGAGGCCCAGAACTCCAATGGAAGACCGGTGGTAGGGGTCAGAGACCAGGCAAGTGGAAATTACAGGTGGTCCCACGTGGATAGGCAGGTCTATTGTGCTCAGATTGGCTCCAGAAATTTCCCTCTCATTAACGCTTTCTTAAATTACTCAGGACCACCTGTACAGGGGGTGCCATCCATAGTGGGCTGGAACCTCCCATATCAATACCCAATACAGAAAATGCCCCATAGATATCCCCTCCAGCCCAATCCAATGGAGGCAGTTCCTCGAATATAAGTTTTCTCCTCCAGAAAGACTATAGTTTCTATCTTGTTGACCAAAAAAACAAACAAACAAACAAACAAACAAACAAAGCACAAATACAAATACATAGGAACTGGTTAACATCAGGACATAACTGAGGCGGCAGCACAGAGAACACAGTGCCAAGCACAAAGGCATCTACAATCTCTTATAACTCACTCTTTCTTCCTTCTTTCAGGGCCATTTTCCCACACAGCCATGGGGCAGTTATTCTCTGATATAGCTAAGAACGAAGGCCATGGAGATTTGGAGTCCAGCTTCACTGAATATTTTAAGAAGATTAAGACAGAAAACACAATAATTCCTCAGGAAACCATCCGTCTAATAGAATTTCATCTGAAAAAAGGAAGCATTCTGATGGCAAACTCTGTAATCAGTGATGCATTAAAAAATATTGATAGTGCCCCAATAAACATTGCTGTGACAGGAGAGTCTGGAGCAGGGAAGTCCAGCTTTATCAATGCCCTGAGGGAGGTTAGACCTGAAGACGAAGGGGCAGCTGAAGTTGGGGTAGTAGAGACAACTATGAAGATAACTTCATACAATCACCCCAAAATCAAAACTTTGACTTTATGGGACCTGCCTGGCATTGGAACTATGAACTTTCCTCCAAACGATTACCTGTACAAAGTGAAATTCCAAAAGTATGACTTCTTCATTATTGTTTCTGCCACACGTTTTACAAATCTTGAACTAGACCTTGCCAAAGCAATCAGATTTATGAGAAAGAATTACTACTTTGTGAGAACCAAGATAGACATGGATTTAAAAAATGAAAAAAAGGCCAAACCACGTACATTTGACAGAGAAAAGATCCTGGAGAAGATCAGAAGCTACTGTATGAATAACTTTATTCAGAATAACATGGATGCACCACAGATTTTTTTGGTTTCTAACCAATATTTATCTTTGTATGATTTTCCGATCCTAATGGACACCCTGATAAAGGATCTTCCTGCTCAAAAGCGCCATAATTTTATACTTTCCATGTCTAACGTTACGGAGGCAGCCATTGACAGAAAGCACGAGTCTATGAAGCAGACTGTCTGGTTGGAGGCCTTCAAGGCTGGATTTTTGGCTACTGCTCCTGTAGTGGGCATCCTCAGGGATAATGTGGAGAAGATGAAGGAGAAGTTAAACTACTATCGGTTCATCTTCGGAGTGGATGATGAATCCCTGGAGTTCCTGGCCAAGGATTCCCAAGTGCCTGTTGAACAACTGAAAAAAATCATTAAATCTCCTTATTTGTTGGACACTAAGAAAGAAGAAACATTAGGAGAAACATTTTTGAAATATTTGGAGAAATTTGCCTCAGCTAATGGTGGACTCCTTGCCACAGGTCTTTACTTTAGGAAAACGTTTTACTTTCATTATATCTTCCTTGACACAGTGACTGAAGATGCCAAAGTTCTCCTGAGAGTGACATATTCAAAAAAGTAGTTCAAACTCACCTTACCCACCGCCACTAAACATGATAACATCACATGGTTAATACCAGTGACCACTAGATAAATTTCCCCCTCTGGTATATTTTCTTTACACTAGCCTATCCACTTCCACCATGGGAAAACCTAAAGGTAAGGACCATGCTTCTTAATATGACAGAATCAAAACAACACAAATCCATCTTCAACTCTCTGTATCCCTCTCTTTCTTTCCACCTTACCTGCCCATTTGAACACACCACACACACACACACACACACACACACACACACATCCATGAATGAACACATGCCTATATACAACTCCCAAACATGTGCAAGCACACACACACACAAGATATAAATAAGTGTTTTGTAACTATTTCCCCCTAATCAAAACATTCTAATGAAAACTTGGGAAATTGGATGCACTTGCCATGCATGTATGAGGATCAGAGTTCAATTTCCAGAATCCACATAAATGTTGAGTGGGTGTCACAGTCATCTGTACTTCACATTGAGAAGCAGAAACAGTGGAACCATGGAGCAAGCTGGCTATCTAGGCTGAAGATCTGCAAGCTCTGGATCCAGTGAGATAACCTGGTTTGGTGGAAAAGATAGAAACTAACTGAGGAGGAGACCCAACAGAAGCCTGATATGTACACACACACACACACACACACACACACACACACACACACACAGTAAACATGTGCATCCCCCAAAAAAAAGGGGATACGCTTTACATATAAAATAAAATAAGACTCAGGAAGTAAAGAAAAATCACAAGTCTTAGAAAGTACAGGAATATGACAGATTCATGAAGCTCTCCTCAAAGATTATATAAGCAAAAGACATTCTGAGGGAATGGGGATTTCAGACCAGCTGAGGTGACTGTAAGTCATGCCGGGGGCTCCATTTCTGCAAGGGTGGTAAATCATGCCTTGCAGAGGTGGGCTTTTCAGTGATGCAACTGCCTCTGACTGGTCAATGTTCCCATAAGTAACTCTCACTCCAATAAACTCACTCATGCAAAACTAGACTAGAAAGATGTTTCTTTGGTCTGTCTTGGGTACCTAGATGGGGTGAATAGGTGTTCATTTGTGTCTCCCCATTAAATATCATTCAATACAATTGAAGAACCAAGAATGATTTGAAGAGGGCTGGTTGTCTTGTCCTTACAGTGGGTGCTGAGATATGGAAGTGAGGCTGCCCATGTGATCACCCCCATCAATCCCATACACAGACATATCTGAATAGAAACTAGACACAAAGGGGTAGATTATAGTGGGTTGTTAGGACAGAGAATCCTATCCACTGTATGTAGTACAAATAGTACTACAAATAGTAGGTGTACAAATAGTCCAACTGGGGCTGGGTAATGTTCTAAGATGGTAGGTACCATCTTAAAATGGGGGTTTGCATGCATAATACACACAACTGAAGGTCCTAGGTAGCCCAGAGCATTGTCAGAAAAGAGGTGTATGTAAAAACCAAACCAAGCAGAAACACAGAATGCTAAGCTATCCTCAAGTGCTTATCTGCCTCAAAGGAATGACAGAGGGCAATAAAAAGTTCTAATAAAACCTTAGTAACCTCACTGACTCATTAGACAAGACATAGGTAGAAGGGTAGAATCTCTTCTTTAGCTTCTCGTAATCCTCTTCTGTGGTCTCAATAGACATTTCTTTCTCTCTTCCCAGGAAAAGCCACATAATAACAGAATATTTTGGCATAAGTAGACAGTATCATAATATGTAATTTGGTGTCACGGGCCCTAAGAAGTAATTTTCACATTGTTCTAGTTTTTTCTCTGTTGATGTGATTAAACACTAACTGTTGGAACACAGTCCATGAAGAAAGCTGTGTGAGATTTCTGAGAGCTTGTGAGAAAACTCCAAGTAAACAAGACAAAGTCTCCCTGACCAAAGCCACAATCATATTGACTAGATTACTACAGTTCCCCAGACACCTACCACACTCTTCTCTTCCCACTTTTAATCATTCTTCTAGTAGTAAAAGCCTCAGTACAACTGGGGGGGACCTGCAACTCGAAAGACTTTGTCCTTCATTTGGTACTGTTTGTTGGTTTGTTTGTGTTTGCTTGTAACAAAGAACATGGATAGTACATATCAGAAAAGATGAAAACTGAATTCTTATAAAACTTTCCTGGTAGTGGGATCAGTATTGAGTATATGTGCAATATAATTGCATTTTTGAAGACCCAGTGTAGGTCAGGGCTATTTGGAAAGTGTCCAGGTATGTGTCCCACAGGAAACCACAGCATCACTGTAACCTGTGAGGAAGTAGAAGTTTTAGAGCTGCAGTGAAGTGACTGATGGTCCTGAGCTCAGGGTCTGTGTCACCTAGTACTTAAGCTCTATTCACTCTTAAGGCTCAGAAGAGTACAGATCAGTAGTGCATGTGCATGCACGCTTGCATGCGCGCGCACACACACACACACACACACACACACACACACACATCTGTGGCTCAGACACATGGCTTAGTGGCTCATGTCAGAAAAAGGTGTGACAATATCTTTGCCTCTGGTGTGGCTTTAACAGAAAAGAAATGCCCCAGAGACTCACACTAGAACAAGGTTGTTACAATAAGGCAGGAGGGGTACCTTGGTGGGTAGGCCCAAAGCAAGGTAGGTGAGGGGCAAAGGGCAAGTAGACAGAGCTTACATGGGAAGTTTTTATTGGAGGAGGGGAAGGGAGTAAGGGAAGGGAAGGGTAAGAGGGGAAAGTGGAAGGGGGTGGGAAGAGAAAGGCCAAGACCTGCTTGCCTCTTCAGAGGAACAGTGGGAAAAACCAGAGCAGTAATGAGCAGAGCTGATCTCTTAAAGGGACCTTCTGGACCTGTGTACAGATCAGGGGTACTGCTTGCCAAGTACACAGGGGTGATGCACTGTGCCAAGTCTCAAAGTGGTGAAGCCAAATGTACCTGGATGCTAACATTCCTCCCTTCTTTATTTATTAAAAAAAAAAAAAGGTGAGGAGTCATACGTGGTGGGTTAAGGAAATGAAGGGGTCAAATACCTGCTGACCTGGGGGGGGGTATTAACCATCTTTGGGGGACCTGAGAAAACTGGGATTCTAGCCATGTCCTGGGGTATCTGGATGTTTCACTGTTGCCCGGGCTATGTGGAACTGGCTGGCATCTCTTGGACCTGGAGAGATGCTATAAGAGCAGAGGACAAAGTGAAGTTTAGGGGAAAAAATTTTTTTCATGGTTTCTGGTTATTGAGGAAGGTGAGTGCCAAGACATGGTAAAGGCAGGGAGGTTTAAGCTGTTTAGGTCCTGGTAATTGGGGGTGCACCTGATCTGTTGAAGGTAATCCAAGTTGACTTCCTAGAATGTACAAGAATTCTTTGAGTTTGTGAAAAGATAACTTTTAGACAATTATTATTACCCTTGTTTATGATCTGAACTGAAATTTACATTGTAGAAACGGCGACATACTCATGCCAGAAATTATTTCAGCTGAATCATTTACCTTCTTTCTTCTATCAAAAAGAAAAACAACTGTAACATGTTTTTAGCACAATGAAAAGCACCTTTGAAGTCTAGAGTTAGAAAACAACCAAAGGGAATTTGAAATCTTGAAATTGCTGTTATGACCATATAGTGGTATAGTATGGTATGTAGTACTCTGTCATAGTTGGATTAATAGCTTATCAGAACTCATCAGTTACTGTTAAGACTATGAACTTTTGGAGTCTTAATATAACGGTGTAATGAGTTAAAGAAATTTGGAACATACTTCATTTTTTAAACATCTCAAATCACTTTTTCTTTATCAGCACTTAAGCCTTTTATCCTCAGACCTTCATAACTTCTATTTACACACCTAAGTTACTCTCCTAGACCCTGAAAAATTCGTAGATCCTCACATCTTAAGCTTTGCATCTTAAAACACATTTTTTAAACAAAGGAATGATAAGGAGTTATACTGAAATTTCATTTGTGTGTTCTTCTTTTATTGAGTCTGGTACCAAGGTGAACTATATCTAGCTTAGTAATGGCTCTATGAGAGTGAGGCCTGTGACCTGAATTTTATAGAGAACTGATAAGGCAGCTGAAGCCTTGTTACTGCTGTTAAGTAGTAACTAGTCATCAAACAGCATCAGATTCTGGAGAGAGATAAAATTTTACATGACTTACCAATTGAAAATGACAGAGATTTACTTGTTTGGTTACATAGTCAGCCACCCCAGTGTCCTCCATAGTCTTTGAGGGCAAAGATCCAGGGCAACCTCTGTTTTCTGGCTGGTAGATGTAGGCCTGCAAGGCCCCAGAATGTCCCACAGGCTTCTGTGAAGTAAGGACTCATGGGAGGACCAGCCTACCTTCATCTTAGGCAACTTGGAGCAATGGATTCCCCAGTGTTCTAAGGTCTGAAGAAAGTCTTTATAACAGTTGAGGTGAAAGGCAGTTTTGTTCAGTGGAAACACTGCTACTTATGAAGCAAGTTGTGGGTGCAGGTTCTTCTTTGTCCATCCATTTTCTTTGGAGGAAATAGGGATGCTGCCAGGAACTGACATGTCTCTCTATTAGGAAAAGTCTTTTTAATTAAGCATTTTAAATGCCACATTTTGCAGATTTCTGAGCATCTGAGCATTTGTCTGTCCATTAGGTAGATCTGAGCAGACAACTCTTGCCTCTAGTGACTTACCCTAAGCACACATGGGGCTAGGTAAGGCTTATAGTTGCAATTATTCACATCAGTACTTACAGTTAAAGAACTTGATCATTTACTCCTTAACAGTCTAAATACATCTTTATAACCTAAATTTTTATCACCATATAAAAGTACATATCAGTTTAAAATATTAAAGACTTATTGCTTCCTTAGTCTAGAAGGAAATACAATGAAGAGAACTCCATTAGGACTATTTAAAAAAGCTCGCTCTGGCTGTGTAAAACAGTTTTTTCCTAAACTGTAGTTTCAAGTACACTTAAATTTAAGTGCACTAGAATTTAAGTCTCACACACATACACATACCAATTCTCTTCAAATTGTTCCACACAATAAAAACAGAAGATTCATTACCCAACTCTTTTTACAAGGCCACAATCACCTTGGTACCCAAACCACACAAAGACAAACTAAGAAAACTACAGACCTATATCCCTGATGAACATTGATGCAACAATACTCAATAAAATACTGGCAAACTGAATCCAAGAATACATCAGAGAAATCATCCACCATGACCAAGTAGGCTTCATCCCTGGGTTGCAGGGATGGTTTAACATACAAAAATCTATCAACATGATCCACCATATAAACAAACTAAAAAAGAAAAACCACATGATCATCTCATTAGATGCTGAAAAAGCCGTCGACAAAATTTAACACCATTTCATGATAAAAGTCTTGGAGAGATCAGGGATAACAGGAACATACCTAATCATAATAAGAGCAATATGCAGTAAACCAACAGCCAACATCAAACAGAATGGAGAGAAGCTTAAGGCAGTTCCTCTAAAATCAGGAACAAAACAAGGATGCCCTCTCTCTCCATATCTTTTCAATATTGTACTTGAAGTTCTAGCTAAAGCTATAAGACAACAAAAGGAAATCAGGGGATCCAAATTGGAAAGGAAGAAGTCAAACTGTCTCTATTTGCAGATGATATGATAGTTTACATAAGCGACCCAAAAAACTCTACCAGGGAACTCCTATAGCTGATAAACACCTTCAGCAAACTAGCAGGATAAGTGAGCCCTAGATTCAGACCTGTTTCAGAGGGATGGGCACGAAGTGGTGGAAGAGTAGAACCTATGGCTTCTTCCGGCTTCTGCATATACAGGCAACCATCAGCACACACAAGCTATCCCTACTCAAACCATAAATAAATACAGATAACTCAAAACACAAGCTGTATTGAGATTCCATCTCACCCCAGGGAAAAATAGCTACTAATCAACAAGGGTAAAAAAACAACACAAATATTGGAGAGGAGAGAGGTGAGAAAAAAGGAACATCTAAATGTAGTTGCTTGGTGGGAGTACAGGAATGCAAATATTAGTTCTACTGCCAGGAACAACTATAATGGTGGTTTCCCAACAAAGCAAAGAGAGAAATGTTTACACGGTTTTGTATGAGAACATCTAGCTTTCTCAGATCATTTGCTGAAGGTATTTTCTTTTCTCCCAGGTGTATTATTTATGCCTCGGTCAAATGTTCCATGGTTGGGTTTGTTTCTGGCTCCTCTGTCTAGTTCCTTGGCCTGCATTTCTGTGGGTGGGTGGGTGGATTGCTTGAGTTCTTGCTTTGCCAATACCAGGATGCTTCTTCTCACTGTGGTTGCAATCTAGTTGTTCACAAGTATAGTGATGCATCCACAATCGCTCTGTATTCAGCATTGCTGTGGTTTCTTACAGGTCTTCTTTCTGTCCATCTGTATGAATTTTAGGATTGGTTTTTCTATCCTCTGAAGAATAGAACTGCAGTTTTATGCATTGTCTTGTATCTAAAGATCAGATTAAGTGATAATAGCGAATTTCACAGTACTGATTCTCCCATTTGATGAGCACAGATGAGACATTCCATTTTGAATGTCTTCTTCTATGTTTCAAGTTTTTATTGTAAAGGACTTGGTTATGCTTATTCCCTGGTATTTGTTTTTAGTTACTTTGATGGGATTTCTGCCATGATTTTTTTCCTTAGGAAACTTGTTACTAGCATGTAGAGTAGCTACTGATTTTGGTATTGATTTTTATTCTGCTGCTTTGCTGAACACCGACAAAAAAGCAACTTGGGGAGGAAAGGTTTTATTTGTCTTACAAAACCCTGGGTCACAGTCCATTGAGAAAAGCCTGAACATGAACTTAGAGGCAGGAACTGGAACAGAGGCCATACAGGAGAGCCACTTACAGGCTTGCTCCCACACCACCCTGCACCCACCAACTCCATTTCTCTCATCCTCCATAAAAATCTGCTCACAAGGACCAAAGACCTCAGTGCATAACCGTGGCCGGATGTGGACCAACAGGTAGATAAGTTTATACGTTTATATCTGTATGTCCACATCCAGCCAAATTTATGCAGTATTAGTGAGTGAACCCTAAAACTTCACATTAGAAGCATTCTAACAACTGAGGGCACAAGCTGATTTTTATAAAGTAAAATACTAAAATATAACAGAGCTAAATCATAGCTTGAGCACACTGGAATATTACATTGAGTAAATGGATTTTAATATGACTTTAAGCATGAAGCAGCTTTGTATTATTATTATAAGTTTTCATTACTCAAAGAGATTGGTTGGTTCTAAGTTATGGAAAAGAAATAAAGAAAGCAAATAAATGAAAATTAATAATTATGGCAACTAAATCAAATGGCTGAAAGTAAAAGTATAAACTCAAGTTTTGTATGACTGTTAGCAAAACTTGACATTGATGACATAGATGACAATTACTATTTGCTTCTTGGTTTGAGAAATTACACTTACATTATCTAAAATTTCCCATACTTTGAAGGCACATACTGAAGGAAGTGTGCGTGGATGAAAGAACATCTTGGATTGGCCTGGAAAACTCCAGTCAAATTAGATGCAACAGCGTTGCTCTGGTTTCTAAAGTAGTTGAAGCTAGTAAGGGGTACATGCAGATGGTTACATGAATACTCTTACTTTGGTTGATTTCTGAATTTTCCATCATAAAAGACTTAACTGAGAGCAAGTAGAAATACATAAGAATTAGTCCCCATCGGAACATAAAAGTCATCAGGAAGTAGGACTAAGTGCTTCAGAGAGAGTAAAAGACTAAGTGGTCCCTGTGGCATCAGTCTCTCACAACCTACTCTCCCTTCTTCCAGTGCCTTTATTTGCTTACTGCCATGAGTCAGCTGTTCTCTCACACATCTAAGAATGAAGACATGTGACCCAGTTTCATTAAACATTATAGGGTGATTACGGCAGAAAATAGAATCCTTCTTCAGGAAACTGTCATTTTACTTGAGTTACATCTGGCACATGGAAATTTTCAGAAAGAAAACCCTGTAATTACTGATTCATTAATAGAAATTAGTAGCACCTCACTCAACATCGCTGTGACCAGAGAGACTGGAGCAGGGAAATCCAGCTTCATCAATGCCCTGAGAAGGATTGGGCATGAAAAGGAAGGTACAGCTGAAACTGGAGTGGTAGAAATGGCCATGGAGAGATAGCCATACAAACACCCCAATATTCTGAATGTAGCGATTTGGGACCTGCCTGGCATTAGAAGCACAAAGTTCCCACCTGAAGACTACCTGGAGAAGATGAAAATCCATGAGTATGACTTCTTCATCATTGTTTCTGCCACACGCTTTAAGAAAAATGGTATAGACCTTGCAAAAGCAGCCAGCATGATGAAAAAGGATGTCTACTTTGTGAGAACCAAGTTGGGCATAGAAACTGGAAAGGGATACAAACACACATTTGATAGAGAAAAATTACTGCAGCAGATCTGAAGCCATTGTGTGAATAAATTTAAGAAAAATAACCTTGATATAACACCGATCTCTACAAAAATTTAGCTGGCTATGATTTCCCAATCCAGAAGGACATGCTGAAGAACAAACTTTCTACCCACACACTTCAAAGCTGTATGTTTTTCTTACCAAATACTACAGGGGCAGCCATTGAAAGAAAACAAGAGTCTATGCAGCAGTTTATCTGGCTAGAAGCCTTAAAGCCTGGAGCTGTGGCTACTCTTCCTGTGGTGGGCATCCTTGAGGACAGCAATGTGGAGAAGTTGAAGGCAAGCTCAAACTCTTCAGAGTGGATGATGCATCCCTGGAATTCATGGCAAAGAATTCCCAAGTGATGGTTGAACAACTGAAAAAAAATCATTAAATTTCCTTATTTATTAGAAACTAAGAAAGGGGAAACATTAGAAGAAATGTTGTTAAAATGTTTGGAGAAATTTGCCTTGGTTAATAGTTGCCTCCTTATTACAGGCCTAAAAAGTTGGTTCAATGTGTAAAATGTTTGGTGGGCAAGCATAAGGAACTGGGTTCCTTATAAAAGGAACTCCACATAAAAACCAAGCACACTGGCATGCATCTGTAACCCCAGCACTAGGTAGATTTCCAGATACCAAGTCTAGCTGAAATACTCAAGATTTTTGAGACAGCCTGACTCAAATCAATGAGGTAGAGAACAGTAAAGGACAACATCTGACCTTGACTGAATGCCTCTCCACAAGGATACAAAAACACAAGAAAAGAAATATTTGACACACGGTCCATTATATAAAAGATTTAAAAGAAAATTGTAAATCTAAATGATGACTTAAGGACACTGAAATATTATATTGAATAATTGGATTCTAACACGGACTTTAACAGGAAGAAATTTATATTTTTGCAAGTTTCTATTTCTCAAGGAGATGAGTTCCAAGTCATACATAATAAAGACAGAAAGAAAATAAAACTAGACAAATTAGAAATCATTTCAACCAAATACAATAGCTGGACTTACTGACATCATTTGAAAACAAAAATAAAACAAAGATCTGTGTGATCATTAGAGATTTTGCATTGATTAAACACTGCTGTTAATTATTTTCCATTTTTACTTATTTTTCACTTTGAGAAACTAGGCATATGTTGATTAAATTTTCAGTCATTTGAAGGCACACACTAAAGGAAGTGTGCACAGATGGAGAAGACATCTTGGATTTCAAATAGAAGACTCCAGTCAGGGTAGATGAAAGACAGTTTTTTTGTGTGTTATGATAATTGCTAATAACACTGGCTAAAAGGCTTATGCAGATTTTTATTATATTCCCTAACTATACTTAAGTTTTATTTTTCCATAATTAAGGGTTTAGTTGAGAGCTAATAAATACCTGGCCTGGTTGGCTTTCTATTGCTGTGATAAGCAGCATGACCAAAAGCATTTCAGGGGAAAAGAGTTTGGGGAGCTTACACACCACTCTGATCACAGTCCATAGTGGAGGGAAGATAGGAGAAAAACTCAAGCAGGAGCAGAGGCATGAACAAGGAGAGAGTGCTGCATATGGACTTGTTCCTCATAGTTTGACTGTTTGCATCATTATACAACCCAGAAACACCTGCCCAGGAATGGTACCACCCACAGTGGCTGGGAACTCCCTCATCAATCCTCAGTCAAGAAACTGGCCAATAGGCATGCCCTTCATCAAGCTGATGGAGGCTATTTTTCAACTGAGATTTCCTCTACCAAGAAGAACCTAATTTGTGTCTTGTTGACATAAAACAACAAGCACAATACATATGGAAACTAACCAGCATCATAACATAACTGAGGCTGCAGCATAAAAGACACAGTGCTAAGCACAAAGGCATCTTATGATGAGGTCCTTAGTCCATATGGAATAGGTTTTTGTGCACAATGAGAGATAAGAATCCAATTTTGTTCTTCTACATGTAGCTGTCCAGTTTCCCAGCACTGTGTGTTGAAGATGTTCTTTTCTCCATTTGAATTTTCTTTTGTGTCTTTATGGAAAATTAGAAGGTTGTAGTTTATGTCCTTGTTGCTGGGTCCTCTGCTTTATAGCATAGATCTGTGAGTCTGCTTTTGTGCTAATACCATCCTATTTTTTTTATTATTGCTCTGTGGTATAACTTGAAATCAGGTTTGGCAATACCCCCAACAATACGCTTTTTACTCAGGATTGCTTTGGCTGTCAGGGTTTATCCTGTACTTCCATATGAATCTTAAAATGTTTTTCTGTATCTGAAAAGAAAGACATTAGAATTTTCATTGAGATTCCATTGACTTTGTATATTTCTTCCAATAAAGGAGCCATTTTCACAATATTGCTTCTTCTAATCCACGGGCATGAAGAAATCATTCTATCTCTCATCTCTCAGTATCTTCTTCAACGTCTTTCTCTGATGTTTTAGTTTTATTGTAAGATCTTCCATGTCCTTGGTTAGATTTATTCCATAGAATTTCTTTTTCTTCATTACTTTTTTTTAAAGCTATTGTGATGGGATTGTTTCCCCAATTCATTTTTTCCATTTGTTTGCAGCTGATATATAGAAAGGATAGTGGTTTTGTTTTTGAAGTGTGGTGTGTGTGTGCATGTGTGTGTGTGTGTGTGTGTGTGTGTGTGTGTGTGTGTGTGTGTGTGTGTAACCTTGTATCTTGCCACTTAGCTGAAGTTTCACCTCTCAGGGTGAACTTTGATGGAATCAAACTTCAGTTTTTTATTGGGACTTTATGAGGAAAGGGTAGACATTGCTTGGTCCTCCCAAAAAGAGAATATTGTTGTAACAAAGCCATACAAAAAAGTAAAAATAAATGCATAAAAAACATATTAAAAGCTGTAAAGAAAAGCCCCAATTCAAAGAGGAAAACATGTCAAAATTATATCAAATCTCTCATTAGCAACCATAAATGACAGAAAATGTGGACTGATGTGTTTCAAGCACTAACTATACATAATTGCCAGTTAATATTGCTATATCCATAAAGCTATCTTTTAAATTTGGCAGAAAATTAAGAACAGTTTAAGATAAGCACAAATTGCAGCAGTGAAAATAGATTTCACACAAGGTCCAGTTGTGTCACTCCAGCGCATATTCACAAAGAACTCTATATCCAACAGCAGAATTACCTGTGCATCCATAGTCATTTATGCTCTATCCACAGTATCCAGGAAATAGGAACAGTCTAGACAACCATCAACTCAGGAAAGGATAATGACAATGTGCCACCTCTACGGAACATTTCTATTTTGTTAAGAAAACTAAAACCACAAAATTCATGGGAAAATGGATGGAGCTAGAAGTATCATGCTGAGTGAGGTAACACAGACACAGAAACATGAACATCATTTTGTTCCTCTCATTTGTAGATGTTAGTGCTCACTCTTCAAATATCTGCTTTCCATTTTGAATATCCATAGAGGTTTAAAATTACTATGTGGCCATGGAGTAGGACCACCAAGATAGGAGAAATAGTATACAGTGGTAAAAAGGGCTAAAGAAAATTATGACTCAAGAAAGGTTAAAATGGGGATTAAGGAAATAGAGCATAAGGTAGAGGAAAGAAAATGGGAGAAATAATGAATGCTGAAGGAATTTGAGCAAGTCATATGAAAAGCTACCACTACAGACATTTTAAAAAATAAACTATGCACATATATAGAAGGAGTTGAGGTGGAGTTGCCCTCTACTAGGACAACAATATCCTTGCCAGACACCACAGAGTAACAAATAAAAAGCCCAGTCCCAAGAATTTATTTGATTTTTTAGATGTTCTCCAGGGAGATTCCCAAACAATGCAGGCCATTGTCAGTGCTCTTGTTTACCTTACAGAGCTTGATGGTGAGAACCTATTATTGAAGACACCATATACTTGAGTAAGGTAACATGGAGAACTCAAACTGATACTGGTCAGAAGCTTCATCCCTACTGGCTAACTTTCATGAAGCTGGAAAGCTCTATCCACAATAACAGGGTGGGGGAGGAGAGAGGAGTAATCATTAATCATAATGAACTGTGAATTCTGTGAGGTACAATAATGACTGGTCAGACAAGATAAGCCTACCATGTAATGGTGGCAAAATGTCCTGGGAGTAACTAACTGCTTACTGATTGGATTTAATAGTTTCTTCACAAGATGAAAACTGTATCTGAGCAAGTACCTAAGGCTACACAGATCATAGTCTCTGGGTGAGAGTTAGTATTACTATCCTGCTAAATTGACATAATATTAAGCCATTTTCTAAAGAGCTATCATTATATCCACAGAATAAGGCATCTCTCAATACTTATGGAAGCTTGGGTTTGTAGTAGATGATCATCAGTCCATAGACACATGACTGGCAAACAAGCAGATACTAGGACATTGGAGAATATTTGGTCTAACTTGAGTATATTAATTCTTCAAGCATGAACTTACAATTATGAGAAAATAAGGTTGTAGTCAGGGGGAAGTAAAATGAGCAGTGTCTTGGATGAGACTAAATTTGGCATCTGCACAGGACCCCAGACAATGTGTTATGTGACCAGTTCAAGCTGCATTTATGAAGTCGGGAATCAGAAAAATTATCATTCAAGAATTGTATTCCTACCTATTTAGTAAGCTGCTCCTCTGTGTTCCCCTCAATTTCCAAACTCCACATTCTGCTACTTTATTATTTTAGGACTATCCAGCATTTACGGCCAAGAAATGAAGAGATACTAGAATGAGAAAAAGCTGATAGTTTTGGTTTCTCTTTCTTCTTCTTGGAAATGCAAAAAAATCTGAAAATCAAACAGATCCATAAGCTTTACTGATTGGCCAACACACTCTTAGAAAAGAGGGGAGTACACACAGAGAGTGTACAAATTCTGCCCAACTGCCTTCAGTCTGCTGCATTTCCACTAAGAAAACAGAGGTGGTTTCACGTGAAGAGACTGGAGCACAGTGTATTGTGGTTCCTGCCCCTGAACTTCAATGAACACAAACACCAGACACAGGACTTTCTGGTAAGGCAGGAGTGTTCATGTCTAACTTCAAACCTTCACCATCTCTTTTCTGATAAGAGCTGAGGGGTAACAAGACATTTAGGAACATGCCTGAGAGTGGGGATCATCAGCTTGAAAGCTCGGGAGCTTTGGTGGGAGACCTTGTGGGTGGTCTTAGCCAAGTATCCAAGTTGAGATAGACCTATAACCAAATGATTCTGATATTTGTTTTGGCAAAACACAGTTGTTTTGGCTTGTCTCTCCCTAAAAGGGTTGTAAACAGATGACTCAGGTAACGGAATATCTCTACAATGTAGAAGAGGTTTGTGTATTATCTCCAATTGCTGCTCAGTTCATAGTCACTTGTTCAGTTCCTTACATTTCAAGGCTTCTGGGCTGTGGGGGAGACTTCTCTTTGCATGCTACTTCTGCTATGGCTGGCTTTGGAAACCTGTGGTTTTATTTACTAAAAAGCAGGCATGCTAAGGATCTTCTCTCCATCTGTGAGAAGCATGAGCTGTGGTGGCAGCTGTCATCTAGACAGGTTTCCTTTTGAAATGCTTGATATGTCACAGCCTTCGGATTCTCTGTGTCCAAATTCAGTGGAAAGACCTTGCAGACGACTATCACACTGGAGTCTGCATCATAAATCTGGGAGCTAGAACTGAAAGAAGGAGAGGGGAAACTGAAGAGATGAGAACAGCATTTGTGCTTTCAAGGACATGTGTCTGTGCCCTGAGGGTGTCTGTCCCCTTCAACAGGAAATCTGTTTAGCTTCTCTAGCTTCCCTTTCAGGACATTCTCTTTACCCATCCCTTCCCGCCCTGTGTGCGCAGTCAGTTTGAACAAAGTTCTGCAGCTCTGGTTTCGTGCACAGCTATCCCCATCTGTCCTGTAGCGTAGACAGGGGCTTCCTGTGCAGTGAGTCTGTGTGTGCTGGTGCTAATTCACAGTAGCATTCTGATGACAACTTTTTTAGAGCATTTTTGTGCTCTCCCCAGACCCTCAGCATCCACTGCTTATGAATGCACTAGGTCTCCAAAAATCTACTGACCAGTGAGAGCTACACAACAGGCACAAATATTCTCATAAAGTCCTAGCGTTTTCCTCATACCTTCATTCATTGCCTAATGATGTATCCTTGTGTTGTGGTGAAGAGGGGAGCAAGACAAATGCACTTCCTGTTACCTGAGCTTTATCTTACTGTGGAAGGGTGACAATAAATGAACCTAGGTAAAGACACAGTATGGCACAGCAAGTGCTGCGGAGACACTGAAACATAAAGAAAGGATGGTGAATGACAGAGGCAGGTACATATTTAAACCCCAGTGTGAATATAAACCCTGAAACCTGCCTAATTGATGCATGCCTAGAGAAAGGTGATTAATAGCCCTGTGGCTACCTGGGGAGAGCACAGAGAATGGAAACAGACACTGAGATAAGTCCTGAGATAACAGGAGGGCTAAAATTGAGACACCATTGGCTTCAAACAGGTAGTAATAAAGTTCAAATGTTTATTGTCTGTAGTGTTTGCACAGTATATCTAAGGAATGTTCTGGACTAAAACAGGAATCCTTGTGGTGTCTCTCAGGACTGATGGGACATGATATGACTTCAGTGTCATAACTCTGGCTGTTTGATCATCCATGTTGATTTAAGAACAATCACAAGGACTATAATAATGACCATGACATAATCAAAGCTGGAATTGAGGAGAATTTTAAGAAGATAACATAGGAGTGATCAATTTTGAGTGGATTTGAAAATAGACCTTAACTCTGTGAACTGATTTGACATGAGTAAAACAGAAAGAGGCGTCTCCTGGGTGACTAGCTGTCTCTTTAACAAATACAAATAGTGAGGTCTATTGTGCTGCCTGGTGAGGACTTGGAGACATGTTTAGAAAAGGGGGCAGAAATATGAGATCTGAGCTAAGCACCCAACAATTACACTCAGGTCCTTAACCCGGTCAACAAGTGTTTTTCCCTGCTGAATAATCTTACTGAACTAAATCATTTTTTCTTGGACATGGGGTCTCAAGTAGCCCAGGCTAGCCTCTAACTCACTGTGTACCAAGGATGATTGGAAGTACTGACCCTCTTAGCTCTACTTCCTGAGTACCAGTATTACAGGGACCCACAAGCAGCTGCATTTGATGAGGTGTTGGGCCTTCTTCATGTTAGGTAAACTCTCTACCAACTGAACAATGTATTCAGTGCCCAGTTAGATTGCTTTCATAAAATAAAACTTTTAAAAGAAAATGATGAATCTAAATAATTACTTGAGAACACTGAAATGTTGTACTGAAGAAATGCATTTGAACATGGACTTTAAGGGTAAAGAACTTTTTTAAAAAACATTTTATAATTTTTTTTAATTTAATTTTTATTTTATGTATCAATCCCAGTCCCCTCTCCCTCCCTCTTTCCCTCTCTCCCACCCTCTCATGCCCCCTGACCACCTTCCCCTCCCATACCCCCCACTCTACATGTAGAGTGATGCCCTCCAGGAGGAGTCATTTAAATCTGTCAAGTCATTTGGAGTAGGGACTGGGACTTCTCTCCTGTCTCTAGGTTAAGGGAGTAACTCTCCATGGGGGATGTGCCCAGGAATACATCCTGGTTCCACTGTCTGAGGTCCCTTAGACTGCTCAGGCCTTCTAGCTGAGACCCATGTTCAGGGGGTCTGAGTCAGTCACATGCTGGTTTCCCAGCTATCAGTCTGGGGACCTATTGGCTCCTCCTTGTTCAGGTAAGCTGCCTCTATGTGTTTCTGCAACCTGGTCTTGTCCTCTCTCTCTGCATCTGGATTCCAATTCAGCTCAATGTTTAGTTGTGGTGTTTTCTTCTGTTTCCATCAGTTACTAGATGAGGGCTCCTTGATGGTAGATAAGTTAGTCGTTGATCTCATTATCAGGGAAGGGCCTTTTGGCTAAGACCAAGTGTTTTTTATAATTTTTTTAATTAAAACTTGAAACAAGCTTGTTTTACATGGCAATCCAATTTCCCTAACCCTCCCATCCTCCTCTGCCTCCCAATACACAAACACCCATCCCCTTTCTACTCCTCAGAGAGGGTGAGACCTGCCATGGGAGTCTTCAAAGTCTTTCATATCATTTGGGGGCAGGGCACAGGCCCTCCCCCCATGTGTCTAGGCTGAGGGAGTATCCCTCTATGTGGAATGGCCTCCCAAAGTCCAATCATATACTAGGGATGAATACTGATCCACTAACAGAGGCCCTATAGACTGCCCAGTCCTCCTAACTAACACCACATTGAGGGAATATGGGTCAATCCTATGCTGGTTTCTAAGCTATCAGACTAGAGGCCATGAGCTCCCCCTTGTTCAGCTCAGCAATTTCTGTGGGTTTCTCCAGCCTGGTCTTGAACACTTTGCTTATCAATCCTCCCTCTCTGCAACTGGATTCCAGGAGTGCAGCTCAGTATTTAGCTGTGGGTGTCTGCGTCTGCTTCAATCAGCTACTAGATGAAAGCTCTAGGATGGCATACCAGGTAGGCATCTATCTCACTATCGGGGAAGAACATTCAAGGTAGCCTCTCCACTTTTGCTTACATTGTTAGTTGAAGTCATCCTTGTAGGTCTCTGAACATTTAAACCTATAATGGCTCCCTCTATTATGGTATCTCTTTTCTTGCTCTCCTCTATTCTTTCCCTGACTCAATCTTCCTACTCACTTATGCCCACCTCTCCCCTCCTCTTCTTCTCTTCTCTTTTCTCCTAACTCCCTCTCCCCTCCCTCCATGCTCCCATTTTGTTCTTGAGATCTTGTCCCTTTCCTTTCCTTGGGGGACCATGTGTATCTCTCTTAGAGTCCTCCTTGTTTACTAACTTTTCAGGAGGTATGGATTGTAGGTTGGCAATCCTTTGCTCTATGTCTAAAATCCATGTATGAGTGAGTACATACCATGTTTGTCTTTTTGTGACTGGGTTACCTCACTCAGGATGGTTTCCTCTAGTTCGATCCATTTGCCTGCAAATTTTAAGATTCCATGTTGTTTTGTTTGTTTGTTTGTTTGTTTGTTTTTCTGCTGAGTAGTAATCTATTGTGTAAATATGCCACATTTTCTCCATCCATTCTTTAGTTGAGGGATATTTAGGTTGCTTCTAGGTTCTGGATATTGCATATAATGCAGCTATGAACATAGTTGAACAGATGTCCTTGTTGTATGAATGTGCATCTTTTGGGTATATGCCTAAGAGTGAAATTACTGGACCTTGAGTAAAAATGATTGCCATTTTTGCTGAGGAACCACCATACTGATTTCCAAAGTGGCTTCCACCAGTAGTGGAAGGGTGTACCCATTTCTCCACATCCTCTCCAGCAAAAACTGTCATTGTGTTTCTGATTTTAGCCATTCTGACAAGAGTAAGATGGTACATCAGAGTTATTTTGATTTGCAATTCCCTGATGGCTAAGGATGTTGAGCACTTTCAAAAATATCTTTCATCCATTTTAGATTGCTCTATTGAGAATTCTCTATTTAATTCTGTACCCCACTTTTTAATGGGATTATTTGGTGTTTGGGTAACTAGCTTCTTGAGTTCTTTGTATATTTTGAAAATCAGCCCTCTATTAGATGTGGGGTTGGTGAATATCTTTTCCCTTTCCATGGGCTGCTGTATTGTCTTCTTGACTGTATCCTTTGCCTTGCAGAAACTTCTCAGTTTCAGGAGGTCCCATTTATTAATTGCCAATCTCAGTGTCTGTGCTACTGGTGTTAATGTTCGAGAAGTGGTCTCTGTACAAATTTGTTCAAGGGCACCTCCCACTTTCTCTACTAAGAGGTTCAGTGTGGCTGGATTTATGTCGAGGTCTTTGATTCATTCTGAACTTAAGTTTTGGTATGGCAATACATATGGATCTACCTACAGTCTTCTACACACCAGCATCCAGTTATGCCAGCACCATTTGTTGAAGATGCTTTCTTTTTCCATTGTATAATTTTAGTTGCTTTGTCAAAAATCAGGTGTTTATAGGTGTGTGGGTTAATATCAGGGTTTTCAACTTGATTTCATTGTTCTACCTGTCTGTTTTTGTCTACTACCAAGATGTTTTCAGGGCTATAGGTCTATAGCCGAGCTTGAAATCAGGGATGGTGATGCCTCCTAAAGTTCCTTTATTGTACAGGGTTGTTTTGGCTATCCTGGGTCTCTTGTTTTCTCATATAAAGTTGAGTATTATCCTTTCAAGGTCTGTGAAGAATTATGCTGGGATTTTGAGGGGGATTGCATTGAATCTGTAGATTGCTTTTGGCAAGTTTGGATTTTTTACTGTTTATCCTACCTATCCAAGAGCATGGGAGATCTTTCCATTTCCTTGTATCTTCTTTAATTTTTTCTTGAAAGACTCAAATTTATTATTATATAGGTCTTTCACTTGTTTGGTTACATTACCTCCAAGATATTGTTTTCTATGTCTATTGTAAAAGGAGATGTTTCTCTGATTTCTTTCTCAGCCCCTTTATCATCTTTATATAATAGGGCTACAGATTTTTTTTTGAGTTAATCTTGTATCCTGCCACTTTGCTGAAGGTGTTTATCAGCTGTAGGAATTTCTTGGTAAAGTTTTTAGGTCTCTTATGTAAACACTTATATCATCTGCAAATAGTGAATATTTAGCTTCTTCCTTTCCAATTTTTATCCCCTTGATCTTCTTTTGTTTTCTTATTGCTCTAGCTAGAACTCCAAGTACAATATTCAAGAGATATAGAGAGAGTGGGCAGCCTTGTCTTGTTCCTGATTTTAGATGAATCACATTGAGTTTCTCTCCATTTAGTCTGATGTTGGCTGTTGATTTGCTGTATATTGCTTTTATTATGTTTAGGTATGTTTCTGTTATCCTTGATCTCTCCAAGACCTTTATCATGGAGGGTTTTAGATTTTTGTCAGCATCTAGTGAGATGACCATGTGGTTTCTCTTTTGGTGGATTACATTAATGTATTTTCACATGTTGAACCATCCCTACAACCCTGTAGGGATGAAGCCTACTTGGTCATGGAGGATGATTTCTCTGATGTATTCTTGGATTCGGTTTGCCAGTATTTTATTGAGTATTTTTGCATCAATGTTCATGCTTCTCTTTCTTAGTTGTGTGTTTGTGTGGCTTGGGTATCAAGATAGTTGTAGACTCATAAAAAGAGTTTGGCAATGACCCTCCTGCTTCTATTGTATGGAACACTTTGAGGAGTATTGGTATTAGCTCTTCTTTGAATTTCTGGTAGAATTCTGCACTGAAAGCTTTATAGTCTTCATGGAGATGAGATTCAAATAATGGACAAAGTACATAAGGAAAGTAAATCTAGGCAAATACAAAATTATTTCAACAAAAAAAACAGTAGCTGAATGTAAAATTTTTAAATTATATTATTAAAAAAAGAAGGAAAAAAAGAATAGCAAAAAAGAAAAAGAAAAAGAAAAAAGGAGAAAGAAAAAACAGTAGCTTAACTTACTGAAATCTTTTGAAAACAAAAATAAAATTAATTAGATTTATGTGATCATGAGAGATTTGGCATTGATTACACACTGATGTCATCTGTCATTCATTGTCATATCGGTTCGTCTTCAGAGTGGATGATGAATCCCTGGAGTTCATGGCCAAGGATTCCCAAGTGCCTGTTGAACAACTGAAAAAAGTCATTAAATCTCCTTATTTGTTGGAAACTAAGAAAAGGGAAACATTAGAGGGAAACCTTTTGAACTATTTGGAGAAATGTGTCTCAGCTAATGGTGGGCTCCTTGTTACAGGCTTTTACTTGTGGAAAGCCTTTTACTTACAACTTCTTTTCCTTGACACAGTGACTAAAGATGCCAAAGTTCTCCTTAGAGAGATATATTCAAAAGCTAGTTCAAACTCACCTCACCCACAGCTACTGACCATGGATAAGTTTTATTCTTACCACATATCCTTCGCAGGATTCATTGTCATTTGTTGGATGGATGGATGGATGGATGGAATAAGGTGTAATCTCCAAATCATTTTCTGATATTAAAAATATTATTTTAATTTTACTATAAAGAACACAAATATGTAAATTTTTAAACAAATAGTTAATTTTGCAATAGCCTGTTTATTCTATTATTTGTGAGGCTAGGGCTCCAATCCAGGCTTTGAACATGCTAGGCAAGCTTTTTATCACTAAACTACACACCTCACCTCTTAGATTTAGGTTTAAATAAGCCAATAAACCAATAATTCGACTATTGTGGAATTCTGAATTCTAATTATTTAATTGTCGATCTGTACTTCTAACAAAAAATGATAAAATGTAGATTACATATTGTTATAATTCTAAAAGATAATGTAAACGAAATAGGTTCTTCAATGTCCAACATGATTACATGTAGCAAACTAATAGTCACGTATTTTTTAAGTCATTAATAGTAACCAGAATTAATGTGAATCCCTTAAGGACATTTGGAATCCTTTTTTTCTTTTCTCCTTTTTTTTGAGAACTCTCCAGTCAGTTTCATGGCCCATTTTTATTGGGTTGTTTGTGTTCCTAAATACTTTATACATTCTAGTTAATCCTCTATCAGATTTATAACTAGCAAAGATTTTCTCCCATTCTGTGGGATGTTTTTTCTTTGCCTGACAATTTTTTTCTATGCCAATTTTTTTTATTTCATGAGCTCTCATTTATTGATTACTGTTTGTATTTGCTGAAAATCAGAATCTGATCCTAAAAGTCCTTACCTATTCCACTGTCTTAAGTGGACTCCCTGCTTTTCCTTATAAATTTTCAGGGTCCAATCTTATGTTGAGGTTCATGGTTTACTTAAAGCAGAGCAGAGTGAGAGAAAAGAATCTAATTTTGTTGTCCTTCATGTAGCTGTCCAGTTTCCCAGCACTGTTTGTTGAACATGTTCTTTTCTCAAATTGATTTCTCTTTTGTGTATTTGTTGAAAATCAGCTGGTTGTAGTTTATCCTTGTTGTTTATCCTCTGCTCTATAGCATAGATCTGTGAGTTTGCTTTTGTGTAAATACAATGCTGTTTTTATTAGTATCGCTCTCAGGTATAACTTGAAAATAGACATGGCAATACCTCCAACAATATGCTTTTTACTCAGGATTGCTTTGGCTGTCAGGGTTTCTCCTGTAGTTCCACGTGAATTTTAAGATGTTTTTCTGTTTCTGTGAAGGAAGGCATTAGAATTTTCATTGGGTTTTGTGCATGGCAATAGACATGGGTCTATCTGCAGTCTTCTACACACTACCATCCAATTGTGCCAGCACCATTTGTTGAAGATGCTTTCTTTTTTCCATTGTATAGTTTTAGTTGCCTTGTCAAAAATCAGGTGTTTATAGGCGTGTGGGTTAATATCAGGATTTTCAACTTGATTTCATTGTTCTACCTGTCTGTTTTTGTCTACTACCAAGCTGTTTTCAGGGCTATAGTTCTATAGCAGAGCTTGAAGTCAGGGATGGTGATGCCTCCTGAAGTTCTTTTTTTGTACAGGGTTGTTTTGGCTATCCTGGGTCTTTTGTTTTTCCATATAAAGTTGAGTTTTATCCTTTCAAAGTCTGTGAAGAATTGTGCTGGGATTTTGATGGGGATTGCATTGAATCTGTAGATTGCTTTAGGCAAGATTGCCATTTTTACTGTTTATCCTACCTATCCAAGAGCATGGGAGATCTTTCCATTTCCTGGTACCTTCTTTAATTTCTTTCTTTAAAGACACAAAGTTCTTATTATATAGGTCTTTCACTTGTCTGGCAAGCATTACCCCAAGATACTTTGTGTTGTTTGTGGCTATTGTAAAGGGGGATGTTTCTCTGATTTCTTTCTCAGCCCCTTTGTCATTTGAATAAAGTAGGGCTACTGATTTTTTTTTTAATTTATCTTGTATATTGCTAGTTTCCTGAAGGTGTTTATCAGCTGTAGGAGTTCCCTTATAGAGGTTTTTGGGTCGCTTATGTAAACTATCATATCATCTGCAAATAGAGAAAGTTTGACTTCTTCCTATCCAATTTGGATCCTCTTAATCTACTTTTCTTCAAATGGATCAAAGACCTGAACATAAATTCAGCCACACTGAACCTCTTAGAAGGGGTTGAACAAAGTGATATAGGAAACTGCTTCCTGAACATAACTCCAGTAGCACAGACACTGAGACCAATAATTAATAAATGGGACTGCCTCAAACTGAGAAGATTCTGTAAGGCAAAGGACACAGGTGACAAGACCAAACCACAGTCCACAGACTGGGCAATGATCTTCACAAATCCTACATCTGACAAAGGGCTGATCTCCAAAATATGCAAAGAACTCAAGAAACTAGTCAACAAAACACCAAATAACCCTATTAAAAATGGGGCACAGAACTGAAGAGAGAATTCTCAATAGAGGAAATCAAAAAGGCTGAAAGACAATTAAGAAAGTGCTCAACATCCTTAGCTATCAGAGATATGCAAACCAAAACAACTTTGAGATGCCATATCACTCCTGACAGAATGGCTAAAATTAGACACACCAGTGACATCTTATGCTAGAGAGGATGTGGAGAAAGGGGAACACTTCTCCATTGCTGGTGGGAGTGCAAACTTGTACAGCCATTTTGAAGATCAGTATGGTGGTTCCTCTGGAAAATGGGAATCAGTCTACCACAGGACCTGGCAATCCCCCTCTTAGTCATATACCCAAATGATCCACATCCATGCAACAAAGACATGTGCTCAACTATGTTCATAGTAGCATTATTTGTAATAGCAAGAACCTGGAGGCAACCTAAATGCCCCTCAACTGAAGAATGGATTAAGAAGATGTGGCACATCTACATAATGGAATACTACTCTGCAGAAAAAAAACAATGGAATCTTGAAATTCGCAGGCAAGTGGATGGAACTTGATAAAACCATCCTGAATGAGGTAAACCAGTCACAAAAAAAGGAACATGGTATGTACTCGCTCATATATGGATTTTAGACCTAGAGCAAAGGATCACCAGCCTATAATTCACACCGCCAGAGGAAATAAGATACAAGGTGGATTCTAAGAGATTCCTCACAAAAGGGGGAAGGGACAAGTTCTCCATAGCACATGGGGGGAGGGCAGTGAGTGGAGAGGGAACTAGAAGAAAGAGAAGGGGAGGAGAGGAAAGTACATGGGACTAGAAAGATTGAGTCAGGGGAGGAATAGAAGACAGAAAAGAGAGAGAAGGAAGAGAGAGACAGAGACAGAGAGAAAGAGACCATAAAAGAGGGAGCCATTATAGGGTTATTTCAGTTCCCCATATATTTAATACATTCTGTTCTTCCCATTTTCAGTAATTCTTCTAATCATGAAAGTCACAGTACAACTGGGAAGGAATCTGCAACTAGGTGGGGTTTGCTCTCATTTGGGATTGCTGGTTAGTTAGTTGATTGGTTGGATGGATGGATGGATGGATGGATGGATGGATGGATGGATGGTTGCTTGGTTTTACTTGTAATAAAGAATATGGACAACACATTTCAGATAAAAAATGGAAAACAGATTGTGGGCCCAGACATGGAAAAACTAGCCATTTGGGCAAGGTACTGCTCTTCTAGACTGTTTGACTTTATGCTGTAGAAACTGGACATGCAGGACCCACAGAAAAGTGACTGCTGGTGCAAGATAGACATTGCTACAGGATTCCTGCTTCATGGAAAGGGCAGCCAGACAGTCTACAGGACACAGAGAAAAGTGACTGACAAACTGCCATTGCAGGTGGACAGTTTAAAGTTTCATGCCTTGTTGAGGAGTCTGGACACGCACTATGGCCTATGGGCTGAAGATGGAACATTACAGAAGAACTTTTGGTGACTGACCAGGCAGTGAGTTGTCTCTGTCATTTCTAGAGTTTATATATATTCCTTCTGTGGTCTTTGAAGGAGTTGGAGACAGATAGTTTTGGTTATAGTTTTCCTTAGTAAGGATTAAAAATAAGTTACATATAGGACTTTAGACTCACAAAGATAGGATAGATGATATTTTCTTAAAGTCTTACAAAATGTTAATGGACTAAATATTGTTAACTGTGATTCTTATTTGATAACTGTTGTATGTTATATTTTGCTATGTTAAGGTTAAACCCCTTCTTTTATTTTAGACAGAAAAGAGATGATGGGAGATGTTATTCTGTATATATGTTTCTCATACTGGTTAATTAATAAAGCCTGTGGCCAATAGGAAACAAGATAGGTGGTGCTAGGAGACCAGGAGGAGGAAAGAGGAAGTAGTTGGGAGGGGTCAAGATGTAGAGCATGGAGAAAGCAAGACACCAGCCGTGGCTCCCGGATAAGATGAGCCACATGGAAATACTTAGATAAGTAGAAATGGGTTAATCATTAAGACAGAGCTAGCCCATAAACAATAATGGTAACTGGCCAACAGGATTGTATCAAATACAGAGTCTCAGAGTGCAGCTATGGGCCCAGACTGGCGGGCTGGCGGGCTGGCAGAAACATACATGCTACAACAGATTCTTCTGAAATTTTTTGGTGAGTGTGCTGAATATATGCAATGTAATTGAGTTTTGAAGACTTTTGTGCAAATCAGGGTTGTTTAAAAAGGGTCCAAATATATGTAGACCATGGGAAATTATAGCATCATTCAAGCTAGGGCAGATATGTTCAGAGCTGGAATAATGTGAGAGACCTGAGCTTAGAGTCTGTGGCACATAGGACTTGAGGATAATATTTATTCTTGAGGCTCAGGAGGGTACTGATCTCTCTCTCTCTCTCTCTCTCTCTCTCTCTCTCTCTCTCTCTCTCTCTCCTCTCACACACACACACACACACACACACACACACACACACACACCATCTGGGACTCTAAAAAGATGACTCAATAACTCATTTCTAGGAGAAAGGATATGACAGTATCTTTGACCTGGGGAACAGAACACAGCACTGGTGTGGCTCTAACAGAAACGGGATGCTCAAGATTCATACTTGGTAGAATAGGGTGCTATTAAAACATGAGTTGTTGTTAACAACAAGATAGCATTTTAAACCCACAGTGATGAGGCATGCTCCAGTAGTGATCCAGAACACTGGAATAAAGAGAATTGGCACTTAATAGTCTCTGCAAATCCACACATAAGGAAGAAAAAATTAGCTGACAATGGCATAGTTGGGCCTTGGATCTTGAGGTCATGGGGCAGTGGTCAAGGTTTAGATGCCAAGATTTCCACAGAAGAGGAAAGCAAATGTTTTTCCCATGGGGTCTGGTCTTTGCAAAAGGCCAGGGGTCACTCGGGTAAGAATGTTGATGGATTTTCTCCCTCAGCAGCCTGCATAGCACCCTCCAATACTATGAGTGCTAGCCAGAAGACAGAAAGCTTTCCGGTCAATAGCAACAGTTCTCTATCTTCTATCAACAAAGTGTGTGTTATCTTCAGCAATAGCATCTTACCATCACATTCTGCTGAATCAAGAATAATAGCAATAGCCTGTACTGTTTAGGGATCTCTAGAACAACAACTCAGTGGTAGGTATTTCACATCTTGCACTCAGTTTGTATGTGATAAGCTGTATCTTCATTAATGAGTATTTCACCTTAACTCTTACATACAGTAGTAACTCCAGTTAAAGTCCTTAAGCACACATAAAAGAGCTGTTTTCAGGATAGTGCTTTCAGACATCCTCAGTTAGTGATTCCTTCCCTCACTCCTTCTTCCTTCGCCCTGCCATCCCACCCTCCTCTCCACTTAAACTCAACTCCATTATTCACCTACCCATCATCATACCACTTGTGTTCTACCAACCCCCTTAGTATTAGTCATGGCTCTCTAAAGTATAAGATTCAGTGGAGTGAGTATATATATGTATAATAGGTACATAATATATAATACTATAATAACACAGCTTACACTGAAAAGGTATCAACAGCTGAGTCCCAGCTGAGAGATTGACTAGGTAGAGGTAGTTTATTGAAGATAGCAATTTTAACCCTCAAAATAAGGATTATTCCTGAAGACTGATACAGTAGAATGACAGTTTCTTTCACCATTTGTAAGCATTTTAACTTCATGAAGTAGCACTTCTTGATTGACATATGACTACATTTCCTATATGAAGAGGGTTCTATACAGAAAGATCTTAATGTAACATATATTCTGAAATGTATTCCTCATAATTTGCAATAAAGATTTAGAATTTTGGTGTAATCTTCAAGTGTTTGATTAATTTGAAAACTGATATTTGGACAAGGTAAGTGATAACAATCAAGTCTCCTTTTCTATGTATTACATATCAAGTTTTCTCAGCACAATTCTTTGGAGATGCTATATATCCTCCAGCATTTCTCTTTGACATACATATTAAAAATCAGGTGATTGTAGGTATGTGGGTTTATACCTAGGTCCCTGGTCCTAGTCCACTGATTATTGTGTGTTTTGTGGTAGGACCATGATATTTTTACTACTATAACTTGAAATCGGTATCTTAGATTTTTATCTTTGATTATGAAGAGACACCATGACCAAGGAAACCTATAAAAGAAAACATTTAATTGGGTATTGGCTTAGAAAATCAGATAAGACCACGTGGAAAGACTTTGATTGATAGAAATGGGTTAATATTTAAGACAGAGCTAGTCAATAAGAAATGCTAGTAACTGACCAACAACTAATACAGCGTCTCTGTGTGTTATTTGCAACTGACTCAGAAGTGAGACCAGGCTGGCAGGAAAACTACTCATAACAAAATGGCGCCTACAAAGTGGAGCCGAGAACTTTCACTTAAAACTTGACAAAAGCTTAAAAATGAATTTTAGAAAAAAAAAAACACAGAGACAAGCAAGGCCTCTTGGTCGCAGCGTTTTTCTCTGTTAAGCTCTGTTTTGCTAGAGACAAGCAGAGATTTGTGCAGCTCCTTTAAGGAAGGTTTCCTGACTCGGCATAAGAGGCAAAAAAACCTCAAGGCTTTTAAGAAACCCTGCTAACAAATTAATGGTGTGTACAAGATAAAAGACTGGTGGCCAGAAAAAGATAAAGATTTACAGTAAAGACAGTTTCAGATAAAGAAAAACCTCTAAAGGTTTACAGTGTGTTTTAAAATATACATAGGCTTGAGAGAGAAAAACAAACAGTATAAAGTGGCTTAAAAAAAATAGAAAGAAAGAGAGTAGCTGGATGTGGTGGCACATGCCTTTAATTTTAGCACTTGGAAGACAGAGGCTGTCCACTCTCTCCATATCTATTTAACATAGCCCTCAAAGTTCAAGCTATAGCAATAAGACAACAAAGGGAGATCAAAGGGATAAAAATTAGAAAAGAAGTAAAACTCTTCATTTGCTGATGACATATTTTTTGAAAGTGACCCCAAAAATTCAACCTGACATGGGTGCAGAAAGATGAATATCATTTCATTCCTCTTGTTTGTGGATGTTAGCTTTCACAATTCAACTGTGTTCCATTTGGAATACCAACAGAGGTTTTGAAATTACTATGGTACCATTAGGTGGAACCATCAAGAGAGGAGAGATAGTATGCACCGGTAGAAAGACTTAAAATAAAATTATGAGTCAAGAAAGGTTAAAGTGGGGAGTGAGGGAGGCAGATAAGGTAGAGAAAGGAAAATGGAAATGATAGAGAACACTGGAAGATTTCAGCAATCCATATGAAAATCTACCACTGTAGACATTTCCTCAAATAATCTATTCACATATATAAAAGAAGTTGAAATTGAGTTGCCCTCTACTAGGACAACAATATCATTGCCAGACACCACAGAGCAACAAATAAAAAGCCCAGTCCCAATAATTTATTTGATTTTTTAGGTGTTCTCCAGGGAGATCCCTAAACATTGCAGGCCATTGTCAGTGCTCTTGTCTACCTTACAGAACTTGATGATGAGAACCTATTATTGAAGACACCATATACTTGAGTAAGATAATATGGAGAGATCAAGCTGATATTGACAAGAAACCTCATCCTTACTGACTAGCTTTCCTGGAGCTAGAAGGTGTTACAGCAGGTCTCCCCGCCGGACTCCCGGTCCCGCCGCCACGTGGGCCCACAGCCGCGCCAGCCCCAAATAACACTCAAAGACTCTGTATTTGATACAATCCCGTCGGCCAGTTACCATTACTGTTTATGGGCTAGCTCTGTCTTAATTATTAACCCATTTCTACTTATCTAAGTATTTCCACGTGGTCGTCTTATCCGGGAGCCGCGCGGCAGGCTTCCTGCTTCTTCCCTCGGCTACATCTCGACTCAACCTACTACTTCCTCTTCCTCCTCCTAGTCTCCTAGCCCCACCTATCTAGTTTTCTATTGGCCACAGGGCTTTATTAACAGTATGAGAAACATATATACAGAATCACATCTCCCATCATCTCCTCTTTTCTGTCTAAAGTAAAAGAAGGGGTTTAACCTTAACATAGCAAAATATATCATACAACAGTTATCAAATAAGAATCACAGTTAACAATATTTAGTCCATTAACATTTTGTAAGACATAAAAGAAAATGTCATTTATCTTATCTTTGTAAGTCTAAAGTCCTATTTGTAACTTATCTTTAATCCTAACTAAGGAAAACTGTAACCATAACTATCTGTCTTCAACTCCTTCAAAGACCACAGAAGGATAATACATAAACTCTAGAAATGACAGAGACAATGCATTGCCTGGTCAGTCACCCGAAGTTCTTCTGTAATGTTCCATCTTCAGCCCATAGGCCATAATGTGTGTCCAGACTCCTCAATAAAGTAGAAAACTTTTCTCTGTGTCCTGTAGACTGTCTGGCTGTCTGGCAGCCTCTTCCATGAAGCAGGAATCCTGTAGCAATGTCCATCTTGCATCAGCAGTCACCTTTTTGTGGGTCCTGCATGTCCAGTTTCTACAACATAAAGTCAAACAGTCCAAAAGAGCAGTACCTTGCCCAAATGGCTAGTCTTGCCATATTAGAAGCAAACTTCATAACGAGTTTCTTCAATGTCCATCTTCCTTTTTGACGCAGGTAGTGTTACCAGGAGCAATTGTGCCTCATTGTCAAGAAAAACCCTAAACCATTTTAAATGCCATATTCTATAGGACTTTGAAAGATTTGAAGAATGCCTATCCATCTCAAATACATTTCTATATATCTAGAAAACCTAACTAACTTAACTCCAAGTATTGACTATCATAGGTAACTCTTTAACTGTACTAAATTATACATTACATTTTCAATGAGCTATATAAACACAATACCTAAACAAGAGGAGAAATATACATATCATAAAATTGACCTTAAATTGTATCAATAAAAGAAAATCCATTTCAAAGCAAAGTATTCATATCTATACCATAATTCCCTTTTTACCTTTAAAAAGATTGGTTGTGATCATTAACCATTTATAACCAAGCCCATTTAAATGAAAACAAACATTTATAAACAATATTTGGGAATTTGGGTGTCGTTCTTTCCAAACTACTTCCTGCTGGTAGAGGGCGCTGTCATGGGGTTCCAAAGAAGACGCAGAAATCTTGGCAGTAGTCTGCAAGGCTTTGTCTCAACTGCTTTGAATGTTGGATCACCTGGGGAGCTGTTTCAGGGGGTCTGGCTTGATCAAACCACATAAATCTGGAAGAAATACATAGCTTTTCATTTTCTGTGGAAACAAAAATAGAAATCCTTTTTCCCAGTAGCTTGTCCTTAGGCTTAAATTTTTGAGTCAAAGCATTTTTAAAATATATAAATTGAATTAATCCAGCAGCATTTCTTTTATCAGTAGTTATTTTCTCAGCAATCAAATAATTTAAAGACAACAGAAGCGTGTATAGTATCCAAAATCTCTCTGTGTTTGCCATCTTTACGTGGCTTTTTTATTATTTTATTTATTCTACTTCTTTTTTTTTTTTTTACATATTTTGAGACAGGTTTCCCTGTGTAACTTTTATCTGTCTTGGAATTCATTCCATACCAGGTTTACTTTGAAATCACAGAGATCTGCTTGCCTCTGTCTGCCCAGTGCTGGGATTAATGGCATGTCCCATTATACCCATTCATTCTACTTTCTTTTTTAAACCATTGTACCCTGTTTCTTTTTCTCTCCCAAGCCAGCGTATTTTTTAAAACACAGTGTAAACCTTCATTGCAGCTCTTGTACACAGCAATGAATTGTTAGCAGAGCTCTTTAAAAGCCAGGCGGCTTTTTGCCGCTTATGCTAATTTTGGAAACTTCCCTTAAAGGAGCCGCGCAAATCTCTGTCTACAGCAAAACAAATCCAATCAAAAAAATGCTGCTACTAAGAAGTCTTGCTAGTCTCTGTTCCTTTGTTTCTAAAACATTTCTTAAGCTCTTATTAGTTTTAAGTGAAAGTTCTTATAGCCACGTTGGGCGCCATTTGTAGCATGTAAGTTTCCGCCAGCCAGCCCGCCCGCCGCTGGTCTGGCGTCCTGGCCCCCAATAACACGCAGGAGACTCTATATTTGATACAATCCTGTTGGCCAGTTACCATTATTGTTTATGGGCTAGCTCTGTCTTAATTATTAACTCATTTCTACTTATCTAAGTATTTCCACGTGGTCGTCTTATCCGGGAGGCCGTGGCTGGCGTCCTGCTCCTTCCCGGGCTACATGTCGACTCCACCTACTACTTCCTCTTCTTCCTCCTAGTCTCCTAGCCCCACCTATCTAGTTTTCTATTGGCCACAGGGCTTTATTAACAGTATGAGAAACATATATACAGAATCACATCTCCCATCAAGAAGGTTGTAGCCATAATACAGAGGGGGGAATAATCATTAATCATAATGAGTTGTGAACTCTGACCTACAATAATGACTACCCAGATAAGATATATCCACCAGTGCAATGATGGCAAAATGTTTTGTGAGTAACAAACTGCTTAGTGATTGGATTTAATAGTCTCTCCACAGGATAAAACCTGTATCTGGACAAGAACCTAAGGTTAAACAGATCATAGTCCCTATGTGAGAATTATGATGAAAATGATGATGATGATGGATGATAATGATGATGATGATGATGATGATGATGATGATGATGAATGGACATGACATTAAGCCACCTCATGATGAGTTATCATTATACCCATAGAATAAGGCATCTCTCAACCCTTATCGAGGAAATCTGTGTTTGCAGTCCAGAGACACACAACTGGTCAAGATTCAGAGAATATGATACAAAGAATAACCAGCACTAAATAGAAGATTCTACCACTAAAGGCACGAGAACGGTTGTGTAAGAAAGGATGAAAAGACAATAAGAGCCAGAGTTGGTGGATGACGACAGGGAAACAGTGTCTTCTGGACACTGCGGGGCAGTTTCACATATGAACTCACCATGGTTGTGACAGCACGTGGAAGACCTGTCAAGCCCAAGATCTGCTGAAAACCAGCATGGACAGAAACAACAAGAATTAATGAACATGAATGTACAATCATGAGAAAATAAGGTTGTAGTCAGAGGGAAGTAAAATGAGCTGTGACTTGAATGGTACTAAAATTGGCATCTGCACAGAACTCCAGACAATGTGTTGTGTGACCAGTTCAGGCTGCATTTGTGAAGTCGGGAATCAGAAAAATTATCTTTCATGGATCCTTTTCCTTTCTACCTAGTAAGCTGGATCTCCCATGTTCTGTGTTTCCAAACCGCACATGCCACTCCTTTATTATTTCTTGACTGTCCTGCCAAGAAATGAAGAATAATAGAATATAAAACAACCAATAGCTTCGGTTTCTCTTTCTTCTTCTTGGAAATGCAAGAAATTCTGAAAAGGAATGAGATCCATAAGCTTTACTGATTGGCCAACACACACTTAAAAGGGAGGGGAGTACACACAGAGAGTGTACAAATTCTGCCCAACTGCCTTCAGTCTGCTGCATTTCCACGAAGAAACAGAGGTGGTTTCATGTGAAGAGACTGGAGCACAGTGTATTGTGGTTCCTGCCCCTGAACTTCAGTGACCACAAACACCAGACACAGGACTTTCTGGTAAGGCAGGAATGTTCAGATCTAACTTCAATCCTTCACATCTCTTTTCTGATAAGAGCTGAGAGGTCACAAGACATTTAGGAATATGCCTGAGAGTGAAGGTTCTCAGCTTGGAAGCTCTGGAGCTTTGGTGAGAGGCAGGCAGGACAGGCTTGTGATGGTCTTAGCCAATTGCTCAAATTGAGGTAGACCTAAAGTCAAATGATGCTGATATTGGTCTTGTAAAAAGAAAGAAAAAACAAACATCCAGTTGTTTTGGCTTGTCTCTTATTCCTCTCCCTAAAATGGTTGTCAGGAAATGGAATGTATCTTCAATGTGTATGAGGTTGTTGTTTCTAGAAACATAATAAAAGAATGGTGAATGATGGAGGCAGGTACAAATTTATATCCCAATATGAATATAAATCCTATAGCAGAACCTACAGAATTATGATTGATAGCCCTGTGGATACTGGGGGGAAGCACAGAGAATGGAAGCGGTCACTAAGGGCAAAGTCCTGAGATGAGAAAGCAGCCTGAGATAACAGGGAGGCTAGAATTCAGACGCCATTGGCATCAAACGTGTAATAATAAAGTCCAAAGGTTTATGGTATGTGGTTTGTGTAATGCATACCTAATGATTGTTTGATGACTGCGTTGGGAATCTTTATGGTGCCTGTCAGAATTGACTTGACATGTAATGACTTCAGTGAAAATAGGACGGCTCTGGCAGTTTAACCATCATGTTATTGCAAGAACAGTAATAGGATATATAGTGATGTCAATGACATCAAAGGTGGGACTGAGGAGATCTTGAAGAAGATAATGTAGAGGGAATGATCAGTTGCAGTTGTATTTGGAAATCGAGCTGAAGTCTGTGAATGGATTTGATATGGGTGAGACAGTCAAAGGAGGCTCCATGGTGACAGTGGGGATTTGTTGTTTCCTTAACTAATGGTGAGGTTCATTGTGCTGCCAAATAAAGTTAGAAATATGAAGTCTGAATCAGTTAAATATCCAACAATCAAACTCGGGTCCTTAAGCTTGGCAGCAAGTGTGTTTACCTGCTGAGCCATCTTACTGGATTTGACATTTGGGGGGGGGAGTGTGGATACAGAGTTTCAAGTAGTGCATGTTAGCCTCTAACTCACTGTGTATCAAGAACGATCTTCAAGTTCTGACCCACTTATCTCTACTTCCTGAGTACCACAATTTCAGGGATCTGCAAACACATAAATTTAATAAGGTATTGGGATTTGAAGCCAAAGTCTTATTTATGCTGGGAAAGCTATCTACCAATTGGTCAATATCACCAGTGCACAGTTAGATTGCTTTCATAAAGCGAAATGCTTAAAAGAAAATAGTGGCTCTAAGTGATGGCTTGAGAGCAAAAAATCTTGCATTGAAGAAATGAATTTTCACATGTACTTTAAGGATAAAGAACTTGCATATTATTGCAAGTTTATATTCTTCATGGAGATGAGCTCCAAGTCATGAAAAAAACATAAAGAATGTAAACCTAGAAAAATTAAAAATTACTTTGACAAAACACAATAGCTGAACTTACTGAAATATTTCAAAAACATAAATAAAACACACAAAATAGATTTAAGTAATAATTAGAGAGATTTGGCATCAATCAAACATTAATGTCAATTATCGTTCATTGTTACTGAGTTCTCAGTGTCCAGAGCTAAACTATGTTAAGTTTCCCTTCATTTGAAGGTACACACTGAAGGAAGTGTGCACAGATGGAAACAATATCTTGGATTTGATATAAAATACTACAGTTAGGTTAGATGCAGCACAGTTGTTTATGTTTTTATAGTTGTTGATGCTGGCTAAAATGCACATGCAGATTTTATATTATTTTCCCTTACTTAAGTTTTAATTTTTTCATAGTGAGGGGTTTATGTGAGAGCTATTACAAATGTATTCTAGTTTCCTTGCTACTGTTTTGATAAATACTGTAACCAAAAGTGTTTTAAAAAGAAAATTTGGGGAACTTATACACATCACTGGGAAAATCAGGACAAAAACTCTGTAGAAATAGAAGCAGGAATAATGGGAGAATGCTATTTACTTGATTGCACCCCATAGTTCAATGATGTGGAATAATCTTTTTGTACACTGTGAAGATGTGTGATTGCAAGTCATCTTCTGACTAGTTTAATAACAAGCTAAACAGACACTCCCCACCTACACCTGGAAGAAGAGGTGAGTGTCTGAGCTCCCAACCAGACAAAACTGCTTTCTAGGCCCTACCCCACAGGGGCACATCCCATGCCCCAACCCATCAACCACAGTCCCTAACACCAGTCAGCAACATCTTCCCCACTGCACACCCAACAATCCTCTGCTGCATCAACAACTAAGAAAGCCACATGCCCTACCTACACCTGGAAGAAGAGCAAGCACCAGAGCCATGGACTCCACTTAGACCAATGGGAGAAAGAGATGAGTAGATGGCAGTGTAAGGATACATTCAGCAACATAAAGAGCAATATGGCAGCACCAGAAACTAGTCGTTCTACAACAGCAATACCTGAACATCCTAGAGCAGAAGAGGCAGAAGAAAGTGACCTTAAAAATAGCTTTATGATCATGATAGAGGCCCTTAAAGAGGAAGTGAAAAAATCTCCTTAAAAATGGGGAAAAAAAGACAAACAAAAAAAATGGAAGAAATTGATAAATCCCATAAAGAAAACCAAGGAAACAAAACAATCAAACAAGTGAAGGGAATAGTCCAAGACTTGAAAATGAAAATAGAGGCAATAAAGAAAACGCAAACTGAGGGATCTCCAGAAATGAAAAATCTGGGTAAGCAATCAGGAACTACAGATGCAAACATAACAAACAGAATGGAAGAGATGGAAGAGAAAATCTCAGATACTGAAGATACAATAAAGGAAATGGATTCATCAGTCAAAAAAAAATGTGAATTTCAAGGAATTCTAAACATCCAGGAAATCTGGGAAACCATTAAAATACCAAACCTAAGAATAATAGGGATAAAAGGAGAAAAGTATTTCAGCTAAAAAGCACAGAAAATATATTCAACAAGATCACAGAAAAAGTATATTTAGAAGTACATGCCTATGAAGGTACAAGAAGCTTATAAAACCCCAAATAGACTGGACAAAAGATAAAACAGTCCCCTTGCCATATAATAATCAAAACACTAAACATTCGCAGTAAAGAAAGGATACTAAGATCTGCAAAGGAAAAAGGCCAAGTAATATATAAAGGCACACCCATCAGAATAACACCCGAACTCTCAATAAAGACACTCAAAGCCAGAAGGCCCTGGACAGACAATAAGACCAGTGATGCCAATTCTGACTACTATACCCAGCAAAGCTTCCAATCAACATAGATGGAGAAAACTAGATACTCCATGACAAAACCAGATTTAAAAAAATCCACAAATCCAACACTACAAAAAGTACTAGAAGGAAAACTCCAACCCAAAGAAGTTTGCTACACCCATGAAATACAGGCAACAGATAGCCTCATACCAGCAAACCCCAAAGAAGGAAGTCTTACAAACACTATCATGAGCAACAACAAAGCCAAATATCACAGGAATTAACAATCACTGGTCATTAATATCTCTTAATATCAATGATCTTAATTCACCTAGAATAGACACATGCTAACAGAATGGACACAAAAAGAGAATCCATCCTTCTGTTGCACACAAGAAACATACCTCAACCTCAAAGATAAACATTACCTCAGAGTAAAGTGTTGGGAAAAGATTTTCCAATCAAATGAACCTAAGGAACAAGTGGGTGTAGCTATCCTAATATCTAACAAAATAGAATTCAAACAAAAATTAATCAAAAAAGGTGGAGAATGACGTTTCATACACAAGGAAAATCCATCAAGATAAAATCTCAATTCTAAACATCTATGCTCCCAAATACAAGGGCACCCACATTTGTAAGGGAAACATACTAAAGCTTAAATCATATATAAAACACCACAAACTAATAGTTGGTGCCACTCTCACCACTGGCAGATATGCCAGATGGAAGCTTAACAGAAATAAGTGAACTAACAGATTTATGACTCAAATGGAATTAACATACATCTATAGATCATGCCACCCAAACACAAAGGAATATACCTTCTTCTCTGCACCTCATGAAAGGTTCTCTAAAATTGACCACATAGTTGGTAACAAAGAAAACCTCAACAGATACCAAAAAATTGGAATAACCTCCCTGTATCTTATCAGATCACCATGGCTTAAAGCTAGAATTCAACAACACTAATTGCAAAAAAAACCTAAAAGCTCATAAAAATTTAGCAATGCCCAACTGAATCATCACTGGGTCAAGGAAGAATAAAGGAAGAAATTAAAGACTTCCCAGAAGTCAGCAAAAATAAAAGCACATCATATCCAAACACCTGGAACAATATGAAAGCAGTGCTAAGAGAAAAGTTCATAGCACTAAGTGCCTTCATAAAGAACATGGAGAAGTCTCACACTAGTGGCTTAACAGCAAACCCAAAAGCTCTAGAGCAAAAAGAAGCAAACTCGCCCAGGAGGAGTAGACACAAGCAAATAATCAAATTGAGGGCCAAAATCAATAAAATCGAAACCAAGAACAATACAAGGAATCAATGAAACAAAGAGCTGGTTCTCCTAGAAAATCAACAAAATAGACAAATACTGATCCAAAATAACCAAAAGGAAGAGAGAGAATATCTAAATTAATAAAATCATAAATGAAAAGTGGGACATAACAACAGACTGAGGAAACAGTCTGAGGAAATCCAGAAAATCATCAGGTCATACTTTGAAAGTCTGTACTCCCCAAAATTGGAAATTTTAAAAAAAATGGACAATTTTCTGGATAGGTACCACACACCAAAATTAAATCAATAACAAATAAAGAATTTAAATAGATCTATAATCCCCAAGAAAATAGAAGCAGTCATCAAAAGTTTCCCAACAAAAAAAAAGCCCAGAGCCAAATGGCTTCCATACAGAATTCTACCAGAATTTCAAAGAAAAACTAATACCAATAGTCCTCACATTATTTCACACAATAGAAACAGGAGGGACATTGCCAAATTCTTTTCGAGGGTACAATTACCCTAGTACCCAAACTACACAAAGACCCAACTAAGAAAGAGAAATGCAAACCAATCTCCTTAATGAACATTGACACAAAAACACTCAAAAAATACTGGCAAAACAAATCCAAGAACACATCAAAAAAAAAATTCTTCATCATGATCAAGTAGGGTTCATGCCAGAGATGCAGGAATGGTTCAATATATGAACATCTGTCAGTGTGATACACCATATAAATAAACTGAAAGAAAAAAATTATCTCATTAGATGATGAAAAAGCCTTTGACAAACTCAACCCCCCTTCATAATAAAGGTCTTGGAGAGATCAGGGATGCAAGGAACATATCTACACATAATAAAGGCAATATACAGCAAGCCAACATCCAACTTCAAACTAAATGGAGAGAAATTCAAAGTGATGACACTAAAATCAGGAATAAGACAAGGTTGTCCACTCTCAATATAGCTATTCAATATACTACTTGAAGTTCTAGATAGAGCAATAAGACAACAAAAGGAGATCAAGGGAATACAAATTAGAGGGAAGAAGTCAAACTTTCATTATTTGCAGATGATATGATTGTGTACATAAGCAACCCAAAAAAACTCTACCAGGGAACTCCTACAGCTGATAAACACCTTCAGCAAAGTGGCAGGATGCAAGATTAACTCAAAAAGTCAATATCCCTACTATATACAAATGATAAATGGGTTAGATAAATATTACAAACACTACACCCTTAACAATAGCCACAAATAACAAAATATCTTGAGGGTAACACTAACGAAACAGGAGAAAGATATTTATGACAAGAACTTTAACTCTTTGAAGAAAGAAATTAAAGAAGATACAAGAAAATGAAATGATCATCCATGCACTTGGATAGATATAAAAAAATATAGTAAAAATGACTCTCTTACCAAAAGAAATCTACAGATTAATGCAATACCCATAAAAATCTCAGCACAATTCTTCATAGACCTTGAAAGAACAATACTCAACTTCATATGGGAAAAAAAAACAGGATAACCAAAACAATCCTCTACAGTAAAGGAACTTCTGAAGGCATCACCATCCATGACTTCAAGCTTTACTATAGAGCTATAATTATAAAACATCTTGGTATTAGCATAAATACAGATATGTGAATCAATGGAGTCAAACTGAAGACCCTGATATTAATCCATGCACCTATGAACTCCTGATATTTGACAAAGAAGCCAAAATGTGCAATGGAAAAAAATCATCTTCAACAAATGGTGCTGGCATAACTGGATGTTGACATATAGAAGAATGCAATATCTATCCCTGTGCACAAAACTTAAGTCCAAGTATATCAAGGACCTCAACATAAATCCAGCCACACTGGACCTCACAGAAGAGAAAGTAGAAAGTAGCCTTGAACACATGAGCACAGGAAACCACTTCTTAAATATAACACCAGTAGCTCCTGGATCTGAGCTTCTGTAAGGCAAAAGATATTTTTATGGTAAGACAAAGTGACAGCCTACAGAATGGGAAAAAATCTTTACCAACCCCACATCTGACAGAGGGCTGATCTCCAAAACATACAAAGAACTCAAGAAACTAGACATCAAAGTACCAAGTAACACAATTTAAAACTTGGGTACATACCGAAATAGAGATTTCTCAATAGAGTAATCTAAAATGGCTGAGAGACACTTCAGGAATTGCACAGCATCCTTAGTCATCAGGGAAATGCAAATCAAAATGACTCTGAGACACCATCTTACACCTATCAGGATGGCTAAAACCAAAAACTTTGATGACAGCTTATGCTAAAGAGGTGTGGAGTAAGGAGAACATTCCTCCATTGGTGGTAGGAGTGTAAACTCAGACAGCCATTTGGGAAATCAGTATGGCAGTTTCTCAAAAACTTGGGAATCAATCTACCTCAAGACCCAGCAATACAACTCTTGGGCACATACCCAAAAGATGCACAATCATACCACAAGGATATTTGCTCAACCATCTTCATAGCAGACTTATTTATAATAGCCAGAACCTGGAAAAAAACCTAGATGCCCGTCAATGAAAGATTAGATTTAAAAAAAAAAAAAACAAAAACATGGTGCATATACATGATGGACTATTACTCAGCAGTTAAAAAAAAAACACACAGTGGCAGTGGCATCTTGAAATTTTGAGGCAAATGAAAAATAAAAACATCCTGAATGAGGTAAGTGGATATTAGAACTGAAGCAAAGGATAATCAGGCTACAACTCACAATCCCAGAGAAGAGAAGTAAAAGGGGGAAACCTAAATGGGACACAAATGGAAGGCTCCGGGAAGGGAAAATAGTCAAGATATCCTGGGTAAACTGGGAGTGCAGTAGAAGGGAGGGATAGAGGATGGGAACATGAGAGACTAAGAAGGCAGAATTGAGGGAAGGACGGAGAGGGAGAGTAATGAAAGATAGAGGGGGCCATTATGGGGTTAGGGTGAAATCTGGTGATAGAGAAACTCCCAGGAATACACAAGGATGACCCCAGCTAAGATTACTAGTAATAGTGGAGAAGGTGTCTTAACCTGTCTTCCCCTTTAATCAGATTAGTGACTATTCTAATTGTCATCCCAGAACCTACATCCAGTAACTGATGAAAGCAGACCCAATGACTTACAGTCGAGCACTGGGCTGAGCTCCTGGAGTTCAGCTGAGGAGAGGGAGGTGATCATATGAACAAGGGGAGTCAGAGCATGATGGGGAAACCAGAGACAGCTAGTGGGAGCTCACGGACTATGACTGATAGCTGGGGAATCTGCATGGGACTAAACTAGGTACTCTGATTGTGGGTGACAGATATATGGCTTGATCTGTTCAGTAGGACCCTGGCAGTAGGACCATGACCTATCTCAGGTTCATTAACTGGCTTTTTTGGAGCCCATTCCCTATGGTGGGATACCTTGTTCAGCCTTGATACAGAGAGGAAGAGCTTGGTCCCAACTCAACTTGGTATGCCAGCTTTGTTGACTCCCCAAAGAAGACCTTATTGCCTCTGAGAAGGGGATGGGGAGTGGGAAGGGGGACAGTGGGGGCAGGAAAAGGGGAGGGAGGGAAAATGGGATTAGTATGTAAAATGAAAAATAAAAATAAAAAAATTAAATTAAAAATAATGTAGATAAAATATGCATTAATTTAATGTATAAAGGCTAGTTAGAAACAAGCCTAAGCTATCAGCTGACCTTTTCTAATTAATAATAAGCCTCCATGTTACAATTGGGGAGCTGGTGAGAAGACAAATAGTCCAAATACAGTTCATTAATGCTTTCTTAAATTACCCAGGACCACCAGTGCCATACACAATATTCAATACATAAAATGCCCCATAAGCATGTCCCCAGTCCAATCTGATGAGCACAATTCCTTAAATGAGGGTTTCTCCTCAAGAAGGACTATAGCTTGTATCTTGTTGACAAAAAAAGAAAGCACAAAAACATAGGAACTAGTGAAAATAACAACATAACTAATGCTGCAGCACAAACACAGTGCTAAGCACAAAGGCATCTTCAGTCTCTTGCAACTCACTCTCCCTTCCTTCTTACAGGGTCCTTTTCCAAACAGCCATGGGTCAGTTATTCTCTGCTCGAGTTGAAGACCATGGAGATTCAGAGACCAACTTCACTGCATATTTTAAGACGATTAAGACAGAAAACACAATAATTCCTCAGGAAACCATCCGTCTAATAGAATTTCATCTGAAAAAAGGAAGCATTCTGATGGCAAACTCTGCAATCAGTGATGCATTAAAAAATATTGATGAGTCCACAATAAACATTGCTGTGACAGGGGAGTCTGGAGCAGGGAAGTCCAGCTTCATCAATGCCCTGAGGGGGGTTAGACCTGAAGACGAAGGTGCAGCTGAAGTTGGGGTAGTAGAGACAACTATGAAGATAACTTCATACAATCACCCCAAAATCAAAACTTTGACTTTATGGGACCTGCCTGGCATTGGAACTATGAACTTTCCTCCAAAAGATTACCTGAAGGAAGTGAAATTCCAAAAGTATGACTTCTTCATTATTGTTTCTGCCACACGTTTTACAAATCTTGAACTAGACCTTGCCAAAGCAATCAGATTTATTGGAAAGAATTACTACTTTGTGAGAACCAAGATAGACATTGATTTAGAAAACGAAAAAAGAACCAAACCACGTACCTTTGACAGAGAAAAGATCCTGCAGAAGATCCAAAGCTACTATGTAGATAACTTTAGTCAGAATAACATGGATGCACCACAGATTTTCTTGATTTCTAATAGTGATTTGTCTGACTATGATTTTCCGGTCCTGATGGACACCCTGATAAAGGATCTTCCTGCTCAAAAGCGCCATAATTTTATACTTTCCATGTCTAATATTACGGAGGCAGCCATTGACAGAATGCATGAGTCTATGAAGCAGACTATCTGGTTGGAAGCCTTCAAGGCTGGATTTTTGGCTACTGCTCCTACAGTGGGCATCCTCAGGGACAATATGAAAAACCTGAAGGCAAGTTTAAACCAGTATCGAGTCATGTTTGGAGTGGATGATGAATCACTGCAATTCATGGCCAAGGATTCCCAAGTGCCTATTGAACAACTGAAAAAAATCATTAAATCTCCTTATTTGTTGGAAACTAAGAAAGAAGAAACATTAGGAGAAACATTTTTGAAATATTTGGAGAAATTTGCCTCAGTTAATGGTGGGTTACTTGCCACTGGCCTTTACTTTAGGAAAACCTTTTACTTGTATCATATCTTCCTTGACACGGTGACTGAAGATGCCAAAGTTCTCCTTAGAGAAACATATTCAAAAAAAGTAGTTTAAACACACCTCACCCACAGCTACTAACCATGACAATATTAAACAGTTAATACCAGGAACCACTAGATAAATTTCCCCCTCTGGTATATTTTCTTCGACAGTAGCCTATCCACTTCCACCATGGGAAAAATCTAAAGATAAGGGGAATGTCCTTATGTATATATGTTTCTTTTATTGGTTGATGAATAAAACACTGGCCAATAGAGGCAGGAAGATAGATGGGGAGAGGAGATGAGGAGAACGCTGGGGAGAGAAGCAGAGAGGCGCCTCAAGGAGATGCCATGTAGAGACCAGGAGGATAAGATGTGTCAGCTGTTCTCTGGTAAGATAAGGCTATGTAGAAATACAGAGATTAGACGTTATGGGTTAATAATTAAGACAGAGCCAGCCAGCTAGCTATCAACCAACAGATTTACAATTAATATAGTGTCCCTGTGTTTATTTGTGTCAAAGCAGCTGTGGGACCAGGCAGGAAAGAAACACCAACAACAACTATGCTTCTTAATGTGTCAGAGTTGGCCATCCCCAATCTCTCTTCATCTCTCTACCTTCCTCTCTTTCTTTCCATCCTATCTGGATGCTTGAACACATACACACACATACACACACACACACACACACACACACACACACACACACACAACTAATGAACACATGCCCATATACAATACCCAAACATGTGCAAGCACACACACCAAAAAAAAGATATGAATAGCTATTTTGTAGCTATTTCTTCCTAATCAAATCATTTCAGTGAAAATCTAGGAGGTTAGAGACTCTATACTCACTTGCCATGCATGTATGAGGACCAGAGTTCAATTTCCAGAACCCACATAAATGAGTTGGTGTTGCAACTTGCCATGCATGTATGAGGACCAGAGTTCAATTTCCAGAACCAACATAAATGTTGAGCTGGTGTTGCAACCATCTTGTAGTTCCACACTCAGAAGGCATAAACGTTGGAAGCTGGCTTCCTAGACTGTGTATATCTACAAGCTCAGAATTCAGTTGATAGATTCTACCATGCTGAAAAAGGTAGAAAGTGACTGAGGTGGAGGTGCAACATAAATCTGACATGTCCACACACATGTAAATACATACCCACACATAGAGATGCATGTTAAATATAAAATAAAATAAGACTTGGGAAGTAAATAAAAAACACAAGTCTTAGAAAGCTCAGGAACACAACAGGTTCATGAAGCTCTCCTCAAGGTTACATAAGCAAAAACTATCCTGCAGGAATGGGGATCTCAGACCAGCTGAGGGGCCTGTAAATCATGCAGGGGGCTCCATAGCTGCAGCTTTGGTAATGTGGGATTTTCGTGATGAAGCTCCCTCTGAGTGATCCATGTTCCCATAAGCAATCCACACCCTAATAGATTCACTCATTTGCTTAGCTAGACTCAGAAGACAGTTTTATGCTGGGGTTGAAGTGGGTGAATTCACTTCTAGCCTGGACCTTTGAGGTAGGAAGACAAGAGCCTTTAATCTGAACCACACTTTCTTCTGGACATCTATGTAAGGAAATAGAAGAAGGAAGCTTTTTCTCGTTACCTGCTTGCCCTCCCCTTGCTAGTACCTTCATTTCTTCATTGACATTGGACTCTACTCCTGTGGGATTCCAGCCTATACAGATGACCAGCTAAGACACCCAGCCTTGTGGGACTGAACAACTATGTTCTTGGACTTTCCATTCACAGAAGTTCATTGAAGGGTTAGAGGAATACAGCCTGTAAGTCATTCCAATAAATACCCTTTATATAAAGAGATACATTTAATAAATTCTGTGACTCTAGAGAACTTTAACTAATACAAAGCTATGTCTTCTTGAATGAGCATTATCTACTCATTGCTGCATACAAAAACTATAATAAAACTTCCTAAGCACACATAAAATAGCAGAAATCAGTATAGTGCTTTCAGACATCCTCAGTGATTCCTTCCCTCACTCTATCTTCCTCCAAATATTTACTTTTCCCTCGTCATATCACTTATCCTCTACTAATCCCCTTGATATTAGAATCTGTGGAGAAAGAGAATCAATGGAGTGAGTATATTTATAACATACACATAATAAAAAATAATATATTAAGACAGCTTACATTAAAATAGTATCAACAGCTGAGTCTTAGCTGAGAGTCTGAGAACCTGTTGTTGCTCCATTAATGGGAGTGCCTCAGCAGTTAGGATAGTTTCACAATGGCTGTCTCTACTAGGCAGGCCAACAACTCTGTAGTTACTCAGGACACAAGGCTGAGTACTTCTGCATTCCCAACTGGCACAGGAAAACTGGCAGCTCCTTGAAGAATTGCTAATCCAGAGTCAGATGCCTGGAAATGCTTGTTCTGATATCAGTAAAGGAACCATCAACAGGGTAAATCAACCCACTGTTAGAAGGAATGTCAAGACAGCACATGGCAAGTGATCACTCCCTGCCTTACTCTTGGCATCTGGGTGAGTCTTTCAACATCCATTAAGGCAACCAGGACACTTCTGGGGAGGTTCCATATCAAATGAGTCTAATTTGTGGCCAACTGACATTAAAATCAACAACCTCCTTTAAGATCTTTCTAACCTTTCTACAGTGACCCCATTCCAGTTTCCTGGCTTCCATGGTTCCAACTGAATGACTCAAACCCAAATGTTCAATACTAGAATCTATATATGACAAAGAATATGTGGTGTTAGTCTTCCTGGGTCAGGTCCACTGACCTGAAATTTTTGTTGCTTTATTTTCCTGTACAGATGAATAAATTCTACTCTATATATGTGCTGTTTTCATTGCCTATTTATGAGTCAATCAATGGGCATCTAGATTGTTTTTATCTCCTGGCTATGGTGAATAGAGTTGGAATGAAAATGAATGAGCAAATATTTCTGTGGTATGATAGAGTTCCTAGGATTGATATATTGTGAATCTATTTATAATAGTTTTGTTTGTTTAAGGGAAAAACCTCCAAAACAATTTCCATAACAGCTACACCAGTTTTCACTCCCATTGACCATGAATGAGAGTTTCCATTATGCCACATCCTGGCCAGAATTTGTTATTGTGTGTTTTCTTTTTCCTTTTCTCCACTTTTTTCTGAAAATACAAATTCTCACATACCATATCCTGATTACAATTTCACCTCCCTCCACTTCTCACAGTTGCTCCCATTTCATGACCCATACAAATACACTCCCTTTCTGATGTCATTAGAAAACAGACTTCTGACAGATAACAATAAAATAAAATCTATATAATATAATTAGATAAAGCAAAAACTAACACATTGGAATTGAACAAATTAAACAGAAGGAAAAGAGATCAAGAAATGGCACCCAAAAAAAAAGCACAAAACTGAAAGCCATGAATCTTTCCATTTGACTTGAGCAAAAATTCCATCATGCCAGATTGTTCACAGGTATCCACATCCAAAAAATGTAAGATGAAGGGTGCATGATTTAATGCATCATGTGGAAACTGGGGGTACAACTCCCCTCTCCTTATTTTTAGAAGTTGTGTTTTCAAGGAGCTATGAGTGTGCTCCACAATTCCTTGCCCTTGAGGGCTATAAGGAATGCCTGTTCTGTGTTCAATTTTCCATTGAGCACAAAATTGCTGAAATGCTTTACTAGTATATCCTGACCCATTGTTTGGTTTTTTGTTCCCTTACTTACATATCAATCCCAGTTCCCTCTCCATTCCTCTCTCTCCCTCCCATGCCCCCCTACCACCCTCCCATCCCATTTCCCTACACACTCCACAGAGAAGGTTATACCTTCCTGGAGGGGTCAACAAAATCTGTCATTTGAAATAGGGACTAGGCCCTCCCTCCTGCCTCTAGGTTAAAGGAGTATTCCTCCATGGGGAATGTGCTTCCAAAGTCCTTTTGTGTGCCAGGGATACATCCTGGTTCCACTGTCAGATGTCCCTTAGACTGCTCAGGCCTTCTAACTGAGACCCATATTCAGGGGGTTTGAGTTGGTCCAATGCTGGTTTCCCAGCTATCAGTCTAGAGATTCATTAGCTCCCCCTTGTTCAGGTCAACCGTCTCTGTGGGTTTCTGTAGCCTGGTCTTGTCCTCCCTCTCTGCATCTGGATTCCAGTTTGGCTCAGTGTTTAGCTGTGGGTGTCTGCTTCTGTTTCCATCAGCTACTAGATGAGGGCTCTATGATGGTGGATAAGTTAGTCATCGATCTCATTATCAGGGAAGGGCATTTAAAGTAGCTTTTCCACAATTGTTCAAATTATTAGTTGGGGTCAGTCTTGTAGGTCTCTGGACATTTCTCTAGAGTCAGTTTTCTCTTCAAACCCATAATGATTCCCTCTTTCATGGTATCTCCCCCCCTCCCTCTCTCTCTCTCTCTCTCTCTCTCTCTCTCTCTCTCTCTCTCTCTCTCTCTCTCTCTCTCTCTCTCTCTCTTGTCTCTCTCATCTATTCCTCCCCTGATTCAATCATCCTAGTCCCACATGGTTTCCTCTCATCCCCTTCTCTTCCATTGTCTGTTTTTACAATTTTTGGAACTTTCATGTAAATAAAACATTTCAAACAGTGACTTATCACATGGTTAGTGGCTTCTCCAGTTTGTGCACTGGCCATTAAGATGCCTAAATATGTATCAATTGCCACATGCACATATTTTAATTTGCCAAATACTGCAACATGAGTAACATCCATTTGCCACAAATGATTAGGAAGCAGACCTCGTGGATTTACTTCTATATTAGATACAGGTAAATATTGTAGACACACACCACATTGACAATTTGGTGAGCAGTCTCTCTAGTTAAACCAAATTGCTTTCTTAGACTTTTACTATTTTGACAATGAAAGCTATATGACCACTGAGCCAATACTACCTGAGATAAAGTGACCATTTTTGTTAATCTATCCACTGACTCACTCGATCCCTTCAACCAGTGGGCCTGGAAGGTTTGAATGAGCTCTTATATGACCCACAAAGCAGAATGACTTTCTTTGATGACTGGCACTCTGAATTTGCTCAAACAGTAGTCTGACCTGGTCATTACCAGTTCCAATGCATGGAACTGTCTCTACCACTTGAAGAGCTTTACAAACATAATGGCTATCAGTACATAAATTAAATGAATCATTCACTAGAAACTGAAAACCTGTTGCAATAGCTCATAACTCAACTATCTGATCTGAAGCTGGATCTGTCTGTACTACATATTGTTTACCATCAATAACATAAGCAGCTTTTCCATTAGAAGAACCACTAGTAAAAACCAACATGGCATTTTTTAAAGGATTACTCCTTACAGTTTTAGGAAATATAAACATGCATTAGCACGAATTGCAACAGTCTATGAATTAGAAACTGACTTTCAATTTTTCCCAAAAATTGAGTAAAAGCAATTGCTCACAAATCATGTTTCGAAATAAATAATCAACCTGCTGTTTTGTATAGGGAACATGTATCATGCTTGGTTCCCTGCCAAAACATCTCCTAGACTCCATACAGCATTTCTGTACCACACAAGCTACTGCTTCAAAATAAGGATTTAACATTTTGGCTGGGGAAACAGGTAAGTGCAGCCATAACAATGGTCCCTCTTGTCATAAGACAGAAGTTGAACTATGCTATGTTGGAAGCACATGACCTCCCATGGTTTTTCATAGTCAATATAGTCAATATAGCATATCTGCTGATGCTAGATTGCATTCTCCAATTGTCAAATAACTTGTCCACCCTCTTTCATTAGTAAAGTGATGAGATAAAGATAAGAGTTGGGCACTATTCACTCGATGGCTGCTTAATAAACATATGGTCAATAAAATGTAGATAGACTGATGATCAAAATTACAAAGGATGTTTCTGAGCACTGTGGATATGTTCAAAGGAGAACACTAAGTCTCTGATGGTAGGAGGGCAAACTGGTACAGCCACTAAGGTAATTTGTGTGGAAGCTCCACAGCCAGTGAAAATATATTTGCCACAAGATCCAGCTGTGTCAGTCAAGGGCATATTCACAAAGAACTCTATATCCAACTACAGTGCTACTTCCTTATCCATGTCCATTTCATGCTCTATCCACAATACCCAGGGAAATGGGAACAGTCTAGACAACCATCAACTGAGAAAAGGATAATGACAATGTGGCACCATTACAGAATGGGATGCTACTCATTTGTTAAGCAAAATGAAACTACAAAATTCAAGGGAAAATAGATGGAGCTGGAAGAAGCATCATTCTGAGTGAGGTAACACAGGTCCAGAAAGATGAAAATCATTTCATTCCTCTCTTTTGTAGATGTTTTGTAGATGTTCACAACTGAAATATCTGTGTTCCATTTGCAATGCCCACAGAGGTTTTAAAACTACTATGGTACTATGAGAGGAGAGAAGAGAGATAGTATGCATTGGCAGAAAGGATTAAAAGAAAATTATGAGTCAAGAAAGGTTAAAGTAGGGAGTGAGGGAGGCAGATAAGGTAGAGGAAGAAAAATGGACATGATAAAGAACACTGAAGGATTTCAGCAAGTCATATGGAAATCTACCACTGTAGACCATTTCTAATTTAATCTATACACACATATAAAAGGAATTGAGATGGACTTGCCTTCTACTAGGACAACAATATACCTTCCAGACACCACAGAGTAACAAATAAAAATCCCAGTCCCAAGAATTTGTTTGATTTTTTTCAGGTGTTGTCCAGTGAGGTCCATAACCATTGCAAGCCATTGTCAGTGCTCTTCTCAAACTTAAAAAATTTGGTGATGAGAACCTATTATTGAAGACACCATATGCTTGAGTTAGAGGACATAGAGAAATCAAATTGATGATGATCAGAAGCTTCATCCTACTCGCCAGCTTTCATGGAGCTAGAAAGTTCTAGCCACAATACCGTGGGGGAAAGCAATCATCAATCACAGGGAGTTGTGAACTCTGAGCTATAGTAATTGCTGCCCAGAGAAGATACACCTGCCAAGTGTAATTGTGGCCAAATGTCCTGGGAGTAACCAACTGCTTCCTGGTTTGTTTTAATAGTTTCTTCGCAGGATGAAACCTGCACCTGGGCAAGAACCTAAGGCTAGACAGATCATAGAATTATTATTAGTATTCTGGGATTATTATTATTATTATTTTGCTAAATGGACATCATATTAAGCCATCTTCTAATGAGTTATCATTATACCCATAGAATAAGGCAATCTCTCAACCCTTATAACAAAATCCTGTATTTGCAATAGATGAACATCAGTCCAGAGACACACAACTGGCAAACAAGCAGATACTAGGACATGGGAGAATATTTGGTCTAACTTGAACATATTAATTCTACCTCCAAAGGCACATGAATGGTTGTGGAAGAGGGGCTGAGAAGACTGTAAGAGCCAGAGTTGGTAGATGATGACAGGGAAACAGTGTCTTCTGCAGGGCAGCTCCACATATGAACTCACCAGGTCACACATGTGACAGCACGTGTAAGACCTGTCAAGCCCAAGATCTTCTGAAAACCAGCATATACAGAGGAGTTAAGGATGATAAGAATTAATAAGCATGAACTTACAATTATGAGAAAATAAGGTTGTAGTCAGGGGGAAGTAAAATGAGCAGTGTCTTGGATGACATTACATTTGGCATCTGCACAGGACCCCAGATGGTATGTTGTGTAACCAGTTCAGACAGCTATTGTGAAGTCAGGGATGAGAAAAATTATCTTTCAAGGACTGTATCCCTGCCTGTCTAGTAAGCTCCTTCTCCATGTTCCCCTGTTCCCAAACCCCACATTCCACTCCTTTTTTAATTTAGGACAGTCTAGCATTTGCTGCCATGAAATGAAGAGGTAATAGAATGAAAAATAGCCAGTAGTTTCATTTTCTCTTTCTTCTTCTTGGAAATGTAGGAGCTTCTGAAAAACAATGATATCCATAAGCTTTGATGATTGGACAACACACACTTAGAAGGAAGGAGTAGAAGTCAGAAGTGTATAAATCCTGCCCAACTGCCTTCAAACTGCTGCTTTTCCACAAAGAAACAGAGGTGGTTTCATGTGAAGAGACTGGACATCAGTAAACATAAACACCAGACACGGGATTTTCTGGTAAGTGGGCAGGAGCATTCAGATACAACTTCAAACAAGACATTTAGGAACATGCCTGAGGATGGGGATCCTCAGTTTGCAGGCTAAGTAGCTTTGGTGAGAGGCAGGCAGGACAGACTTGTGGATAGTCTTAGCCATTCACTCAAGTTGAAACAGATATAAATGATCTCAATATTGGTTTTGGTGAAAACACATCCAGTTGTGTTGGTTTGTCTCTTATTCCTATCCCTAAAATGGGATAGATACATGTTCAGTGTGTGTGAGGTTTGTTGTATCTCATCTCATGGCTTCTAGATTCAGGATCAACTACTTAATTCCTTACATCCTGAGGCCTCTAGGCTGTGGAGAAGAGGTCTCTCTGAATGCTGCTTCTGCTGTAGCTGGATATAGAAACCTGTGTCTGAAGAATCTTCCTTACTGTGGTTTTCTTTATTGTAAAACAGGAGTGCTAAGGATCTTGTCTCCATAAGTGATCAGAGGATGAGAGTATTAAATGCTTAGAGTCATATATAATTGGAGAGAACAAGAAACTGACTTAAATGAAATCTTTAGAAACATATATAGTCCAGGAAGTTCAAACACTCAGAGAAACAATGGTGAATAAATTACTGGTCATAGAAGACCTTCAATCTGATACACCAGAAGAAGAGGTACAAGTAATAGGGCATGAAAGATATTTAAAATTATCTACACCTTTTAGAATCAGGGAAGACCTTCCTAGGTCATTATGCCATCTCCTATGGATTTCCCTGTAGATGTTACTAAAAACCAGCAATAAAAAAACACCCGAAAGGCTTCATTGCATATCAGTGGGAATCAATACTTTTGAAAGATTTAAAAGGTGTAAAGGAAGCAGTAGTCTCTTATTGCATGCACTCACCATATGTAAGGCAATTAGTAGAGTCATGGGCAAAAAAATAATAGGGTGACCCCTAATGATTGGGATCAATTAATATCAGCTGTCTTTGAAAATTCATCTCAAATAGAATGGAGGGCTTTATGGAGGGATGAAGCAAAAGCTCTTGAACTTCAGGGCTTAAAGAAAGGTTATAAAGCTCCCCAAGATAAAATTCTTGGTGAGGGTCTTTATGTCAGTCCAGAAACTCAAACTGTATATGATGAACACTTCTTGTCTCTATGCAGTTCAGCATCTTTGAATGCTTGGGATAAGGTTCATGAACCAGGGGATAGAATAGAATCCTACACCAAGGAGAGACAGGAACCAGGGAAATGCTTTAGCATATTTCTGCAAAGATAGTCCAGAGCAGTACAATTAGAGGTAGCAGATCCAGAATCTAGGCAAATACTCATAGAATCCCTACCTTATGAGAATGCAAATCCACAATGCAAACAAGTGCTATGGCCCATTGGATGAATGGGTCCTGTACACAGCAGACATTCAATATAATGATTATGACACTGAAGCTTGGGTAGGAGAAGTGATATACAAAGGTGTAGCGTGTATGTTTCTGCCAGCCCGCCAGTCTGGGCCCACAGCCACGCCAGCCCCAAATAACACTCTGAGACTCTGTATTTGATACAATCCTGTTGGCCAGTTACCATTACTGTTTATGGGCTAGCTCTGTCTTAATTATTAACCCATTTCTACTATTAACCCTTATCTAAGTATTTCCACGTGGTCGTCTTATCGGGGAGCCGCGGCTGGCGTCCTCTTCTTCCCGGGGCTACATCTCGACTCCTACTACTTCCTCTCTCCTCCTCCTGGTCTCCTAGCCCCGCCTATCTAGTTTTCTATTGGCCACAGAGCTTTATTAACCAGTATGAGAAACATATATACAGAATAACATCTCCCATCACAAAGGTTTTGGAAGACATCAGAATGCCAGATGTTTTCAGTGTGGTGACACTAAAGTTTGGGTAGGAGAAGTGATCTCCAAACATTTGTAAAGACATCAAAATACCAAATGTTTTAATTGTGGTAGAAAAGGACCTCTAAGAATAACTTGTAGGCAATAAATTCCTAGAAACAATGCTCCTTCTAGGAATGAATCAAACAGAAGGCCTCAGCCTTCTGGATTATGTAGAAGATGTGGCCAACAATGGACCAATGAATGTAGATCGACCAGAGACAAGCAAGGAAACCCTTTACAATTGGGAAACTCCTTGGGGGTCCTCTCGAAGGCCCCCTAGTCAAAAGTGGTCTGGTCATTCCCAGTCACTGTGGAGGACAATCTTCCCCAGGACAATTAGAAAATCTAGTGCCTATTGTAAAAAATCATACCGCTCTGGTGATAGATTAGCTATGGAGGATGAATCAAACATACATGGAGGAAATAAAAAAACGTATATTTTGGCAAACTTTTATAAATGGTCAATGACCCAAATTAAGAATACAAATAAATAACATTATGCTAATAGGCTTGGTACACACAGGGGCAGACGTAACTATTATAACCCAAAAAATTTGGCCTCCAAAATGGCCCCTGCAGGAAGCAAATGCTCAATTCTTAGGGATTGGAACCCTATCTCAAGTAAAGCAAAGCACAAGATAGGTTGAATGTATAAAGCCAGAAGGACAGAGAGGAAGGGTGAGACATTATGTGGCTGATATAGCAATAAATTTATGGAGCCATGATTTATTGCAGAAATGGAATACAAAGATTAACATTCCTCCAGTATTAGATATGAACCATAAACAAACTCATGGTTATAGAAAAAAATATTGTAAAGCACTATACAAGACAGACACAAAATATCTAGGCTGTAAAAACACAGAAAATACAAGTACCAAACTACAAGAGGAACCAAAAGCCCTACCCTTGAAGTGGCTAACAGATGAACCTGTACGGGTGGAGCAATGGTCTATGACCTCTGAGAAGCCAGAGGCTTTAGAAAACCTGGTTCAGTAGAGCAAAGGATCACCAGCCTATAATTCACACCACCAGAGGAACTAAGATACAAGGTGTATTCTAAGAGATTCATATAAGGTCCCTCACAGAAGGGGGAAGGAAAAAGTTCCCCAGAGCACATGGGAAGTGGGGGAGCAGTGAATGGAGAGAGAACTAGGAGAAAGAGAAGGGAAGGAGAGGAAAACTTGTGCGACTAGGAAGACTGAGTCAGGGTAGAAATAGAAGATGAGAGAGAGAGAGAGAGAGAGAGAGAGAGAGAGAGAGAGAGAGAGAGAGAGAGAGAGAACATAAAAGAGGGAGTCATTATTGGTTTGAAGAGAAAACTGAACCTAAAGAAAGGTCTACAGACCTACAAGACTGACTCCAACTAACAATTTGAGCAACCGTGGAAAGGCTACCATAAATGCCCTTCCCTGATAGTGTGATCATCAACTAAACTGTCCACCATCATGGAGCCCTCATCTAGTACCTGTTGGAAACAGAAGCAAACACCCATAACTAAACACTGAGTAGAACTAGAATCCAGATGTAGAGAGAGAGGACAAGACCGGTTGCAGAAACACATAGAGACAGCTGACCTGAACAAGGAGGAAATAATGGGCCCCCCCAGACTGATAGCTGGGAATCCAGCATAGGACGGACTCAGACCCCCAAATATGGGTCTCAGCTAGAAAGTCTGAGCAGTCTAAGGGACCTCAGACAGTGGAACCAGGATGTATTCCTGGTGCACAAAAGGACCTTGTGGACACATCCCCCATGGAGACAGGAGAGAAGTCCTAGGCCCTACTTCAAATGACTAGACAGATTTACATGAACCCAACTGGATGGCATAGCCCTACATGTGGAGTGGGGGGGGTTGGAGGGGAGCGTAGTCAGGGTGCATGTGAATGGGAGATAGAGTGAGAGGGACAGAGGGAAGGAGGAAGGGAGGGAGGGAAAGAAAATTGGGAATGACATGTAAAATAAAAAAAAAGTAAAATATAAAAAAAGAAAAAGAAAAAAAAACTGGTTCAGGAATAGCTAAATGTTAGCTAAATGTTGGACATATCGAAGAATCTAGCAGCCCTTGGAATTCTCCTTTATTTGTTATCAAAAAATAAATCTGGAAAATGGAGAATGCTTATAGACCTGAGAGCCATGAATAAAGTAATCCAGCTAATGGAATCTTTACGGAGTAGAATGCCCTTGCCTTCTCTGAGACCTAAAGAATGGCCTATTATAGTTATTGATTTAAAAGATTGCTTCTTGGGGGGGAGCTGGAGAGATGACTCAGAGGTTAAGAACACTGGCTGTTTTTCCAGAGGTTCTGAGTTCAATTCCAAGCAACCCCATGATTGCTCACAACCATCCATAAATGAGATCTGGTGCCCTCTTCTGGACTGGAGGGATACATGCAGACAGAACACTGTATACATAATAAATGGATAAAGCTTAAAAAAAAAAACAGAAAGAAAAAGATTGCTTCTTCACTATACCTTAACAAGAAAAAGATAGGGAAGAATTTGCCTTCATGGTGCCTGATTACAATAATTATCAGCCTGTCAAGAGACATCAATAGAAGGTCTTGCCACAGAGAATGTCAAATAGATCCATCCTGTGCCTTTTGTGCAAAAACCTTTAAAAGAAAACAGACTTGTAACAGATAACAATAAAAGAAAATATATATAATATAATTAGATAAAGCAAAAACTAATACATTGGAATTGAACAAAACAAAAAATGAAGGAAAAGAGACCAAGAGAAGGCACACTGGTTCCCATACTCAAAATCCCATAAAGACACCAAACTGAAAGCTGCAAGCTGCAAGGGGAACATAACAGGCCTTGTGTAGTCAGTCACGTGTGTGCCCTGGGCATGCTGCCTCAGTTTCTGTGAGTTCACATGTGTCCATCCTGTTGATTTAGAGGGCCTGCTTCCTTGGTGTTCTCCATCCACTCTGGATCTTACACTCTTTGTCCCTACTCTCTGAAGGGTACCCAGAGTCTTCTGGGAAGGAATATGATGGAGACACCTGTTTAGGGCTGAGTGTTTCAAGGTCTCTCACTCTCTTCCTAATGTCTGGCTGTGGGTGTCTGCATTTGTTCCCACCTGCTGCAGTAGGAAACTTCCCCAATGGTACAGCAGAATGTCATTAGGAATCATTTTTATTGCTACTTTTATTTTAGAACTGTAGTATTTGGGTTTACCCTATGTTTCTGGTATATCTAGTCTCTTTAGTCTCTGATTCTTTGTCATACAAGCAGTGTCAGACATGGATTCCAACTTGTGGAGTGGGTCTCAAGACAAATCATATATTGTCTGGTTACTCCCACAAGCTTTGTACCACCATTGCCTTAGCACATCTGGCAAGCAGAAGAGCATTGTGGATCAAAGAGTATGTTGCTGTTTTGGTGTTTACATTTCTCTTTAGGTGGCATGTAGAATATCTTCTTATACCAAAAATACTAGCATGTAGGAGTGAAGGCTCTACGTAGGCACCAGGTGAACTTCTCCATGTTCAATAAGTTGTGTGTTATCTTCATTAATGGGTCCTTGACAACATTTTATGGAGAGGGCTATAGTCTTGGCAACAGCCTGGGTAATTTGGGAATTTCCAAAGGAACCCTTTGGCCAACAACTAAATTAGATGTATGCCACTCCCAATACTTAAGCTTTATTTGGTGACAAGAGATGTTCGTGAGGGGCTTTGTTACCTATTATTTGCAATTTCATTACTATTGCCTTCATATATGGACACATATTAGGAAATTTCTAATGTATTAGGCTTCCGTACTACCTCTCAAATAACCCTTAATTTTAGCTGTCTCTAATAGTATTCGATCCTTTTTGCCATCCCCTACCCACTGAGGGTAAATCATCCAGTTCTAGACCCACACCACATTTCCATCCATCTGTCCATAACTATCTATTCTATTAGCTTTTCCATGTGATAACCATCTATCCTCTCAAGTCCCTTACTATCTACCTAACATTTGTAATTCTATGGATTGTATATCAGTTATCATAGTTTTAACAGCTAATATCCACATATAAGTGAATACATACCCAGAAAGACAAACATTATATGTACTCACTTTTAAGTGGCTATGAGCTGTAATGTATATTCATGCTACAATCCACAGACCAAGATAAGTTAAGTGTAGGCAGGCTTTTCTTTCCCACCCACCAGTTCCCAAATAACCAACATGGAGACTTAATGTTAATTATAGATGCTTGGCCAATAGCTCAGACTTGTTACTAGCTAACTCTTACATTTCAAATTAACTCACAATTATTGCCTATGTTCTATCACATCCATGAGTGGATAGTGAACAAGGGAGAAATCAGAAGGAATGCATCTTGAACCAGCCACAGTGAACCAACAAACAACTGGGGGAAGGGGAAGACATCTAACCAACCAGAAAAATAACCAAAATTACAGAATTTAGCAAACTTATCTCAATGGTTGCCTTGAATGTAAAGGACCTCAAGGTAAAATTATGAAGAATAGCTGACTAGATTAAAAACCAAATTCAACTATTTTCCAATATTCAAGAAACACACCTCACTAACAAAGATACCCACAGACTGCAGGTTACATACACATCCATGTTTACTGATGTACCATAGACTCCACAAACTTTCATGTTTTAAATGTTCCATAAAAATTTAGACATTTTAACGGCCAATGCTCTTCTAACAAATAATATGAGATATGACTACTCACACTATCTTACCTACTGAGTATAATCAAAAGACCTGAATAGAGGCACAAAGCAGTTGACTGAGGGCTCTGAAAGAAGGGAAAGTGGAGTGTCCAGCTCCAAATAGGACAACCATATCCCTTTGTCTTAGTTAGGGTTCCTCTTGCAGTGAAGAGACACCATAACCATGGCGACTATTATAAAGGGGAAATAGTTTATAGTTCCAGAGGTTTCGTCCACTATCATGACGGTGGAACATGGAGGTGTGCAGGTAGACATGTGCTGAAGAAAGAGTTGAGAGTTGTCCATCTTGATCTGCAGACAAGAAGTGGTCTGTGTCACTAGTATAGCTTGAGCCCACCTCCACAATGACATGCTTCCTCCAACAATGTCACAGCTCCTAATAGTGCCACTCCCTATGAGTTTTTGGGAACCAATTACATTTAAACCCACATACACTTCCATTCAGATGGCTCAGGGAACACCAAAGAAATGCCAGAGAAAATGTACGAGCCAGAGATCAGGGAAGCTATGAAATAGTATCTTCTGAACATGGCAGGCAGGTTGTATTCATGAACTCACAGGAGCTCTGGTTGTTGGTTCAAATCCACACAAAACCAAACCAGTCAACACTCTAGCATGGAAAGGGAAAGGGGGCCTGCCTTTATATGTTATTTGGTTATTTTTCCTTGCAGCATTTAGTATTATTTCTTTATTCTGTACGTGCAGTATTATTATTATTCACCAAGAGTATTTTCTTTTCTGATCCACTCTATTTTGAGTTTTTTATATTTCTTGTACCTTGATAGGCATCTCCTTCTTTGGGGTGGAAATTTTCTTCTGTCATTTTGTCAAAAAATACTTTCTGTGTCTTTGGCCTGGGTTTCTTCTATCATTCTTAGATTTGGTGTTTTCAACAGTCTCCCAGATTTCCTGAAAGTCTTGTGCCAGTATTTTTTTCTTTTTATATTAAATATTTTCTTTGACCAAGTTACCCATTTCTTATATCATTTCTTCATGCTTAAGATTCTTTCTTCCCTCTCTTATATTCTGTTGGTGAGGATTAACTCTGAGGTTCCTGCTCAAGTTCCTAAATTTTTTGTTTTCAGATTTCCCTCAGTTCAGGGGTTTTTATTGCTTCTATCCCCACTTTCAGGTCTTGAACTGTTTGATTACTTTCCTTACATTCTGTTTGGTTTTTATAGATTTCTTTTAGGTGTTTATTCATTTTCCCTTAAAGGACAACAATCATGTTCATAAAAGCTACTTTAAATTCACTTACTTGTGCCTCAGCTATGTAGCAATTAGCAAACTTGTTATGGTAGGGACGCTGGACCCTAGTGGAGACATATGGTCCTATTTATTATCAATTCTGTTTATTACACTGGTGTCTAGGCATTTGGATTAGGGAAGATTGTATTTGTAGGTATCGATATCTGGTTTTGTCTTTGTTAGATGAATATTTTGTTCCTTGGATTCTGTTGCCCTTGCTGGTTCTTAGGTGTGCTGGCTGTGTGTTGCCTGGTAGGAAATTCTTCTGTGATCTTAATAGATGTAGCTACAGGTATAATGTGTCTCTAGATATTGGCAGCTGACACTTAGGAACAGGGATAGACTATGACCCCGAGTTTAATGGGTCCACTGGAGGGAGGAAAGCAGAGTGTTACACTGGAATCTGCTTAGGTTCATGGAAATAGTGACAGAGAGAGGAGAAGCTGAAGCAGATAGTCATCACCTCCCTACTGCTCTGACCAAAGTCCTGTTTATTCTTCCTTTCTTTCTCTCTCTCTTTTCTTTCTTTCATTCATTTTTATTAACATTTATGCATAAAATTCATTAAATGTGTTCATTTTGAGATAGTAACAACAGCTGTATTACACCTGAGAGGCCTACACCACAGTTGAGACTACTCAGCAGATGGAGTAGTGGCTGTCTCACACTGGAGGAGCCAACAATGCTATAGTTGCTCAGTCCATGCTAAACACTCTTTTCAATATTTCTTAGTCATTTGCCTTTCTCCTTTTGATTACTCTCTATTCAGTACCATAACCTATTTTTTAATTTGATTGCTTGTTTTCTTAGTGTTTTCATTTTGGAGTTCTTTGAATATTCTTTATATTAATCAGCTATCAAATGCACTCCTAGTGAAGAGTGTTTCCCATTCTGAAGGCTGCCTACAGTAGAAGTTGTTGTTGATAATGATGATGTTTTGACAACATGGAAGCATTTTAATTTTAATGTCATAGACTCTCACTTGTTATTTGATGGCCACATTTCCTGTGTGAAGAGGGTTCTATTAAGAAAGCTCTTACTTGAACCTATGTTCTGAAATGTACTCCTTCTATGTTCCCATGGAGGTATCAGATTTTTAAGTGTAACCTTGAAGTCTTTGGTTACTTTGGAACTGATTTTTGACAGCATGACGGATAACAATCAACTTTCATTCTTCTATATGTTCAATATCCAGTTTTCCCAGCATAGTTTCTTAGACATGTTACATTTGCACCAGACTATATCTTTTACTTCTGTTTCAAAAAGCATGTGATTGTAGGTATGTGGATTTATACCAGGGTCTCTGATTCTGTTCCATTGGTAAATGGTTCTAATCAATTGATAAATGAGTATTTTATTTTATTTTTGTGATACAACAATGCCATTTTTACTATTGTAACTTGAAATCAGTGTCTTAGTTTCTTTTTTATTGCTGTGAAGAGACAATGTAATCAAGGAACTTATAAAACATTTAATTGGGGGCTTCCTCAGAGTTTCAGAAAGTGGGTTCATGTCCATCATGGGAAGGAGCATGACAACAGACAGAGAAGCATGGCTCTAGAGATAGATAATAGTTGGACACTACATGCCACTCTCAATAGCCTACAGAGGGCTATTTAATATGTACATATCATCAATAATCTGACTCCCAAATTTATAAAGGACACTTTTGAGCCAGGCAGGCACAGTGGCCCACAGCTATAATCTTAACATTCAAGAATCTGAGGCAAAAAGATCACCATGAGCTCAAGACCAGCCTAGACTAGAGTCAGTTCCAGACCACTATGAGATACAGAGTAAGATGCTGTCTCAAAAGTCCTCAACTTGGGCAACAATGCCTCTGTTAGACACCATAGGGCAACAAATAAAAAGCCTGGTCCCAGAATTAGAGTTGTTGGCCAATGTGGTCCTTGACCATTACAAGTCATTGTTAGAACTCTCAGTTGATTTCCAAAACTTGGAACATCCAGTTAGTGAAGATACCACATACTTAAGTTATAGAACATGTCAAAATCAAACTAACAGTGACTCAGAAACTGCATCCCTACTGGTTAGCATTCATAGTGCTGGAAGGTACTATCTATACTACCAGAGTAGAAAAGAAGCCATTAATCATACCCAGCTGTGAACTACATAAAATGACTGGCCCGCAAGACATACACTTGGGTATAAGAGTGGCAAAATTGTTACGGAAGCAACCAACTGCATCCTGACTGGATATAATAACTTCTCCATGAGATGAAACCCATATCTCATGAAGAACTTAGGGCTGAACAGATCATAGACCCTAGGTGAGAATTATAATTATTTTGCTGTTAAATGGACATAATATTAAGCCATGTCCTAGTTATTTATTGTTATTATACCTATAGATTATGGAACCATTCAACCCTTATAATGGATGATCTTATTTTCAGTACATGATAGACAATGCAAATAACAACAGTGTCCGTGAGGCATAGAATAAGACACTGAGGAATGTGTAGCCTTTAATGTAACATAAATACTTTTACCTCAACAGCACAAAATTGGTTGCTGAAGATGGGGTGAAAAGACTGTATGAGACAGAGGTGGTGAATGACCATAAAGAAACAGTGTCTTCTGGACACAACAGGGTAGCTCTACATATGAACTCACAGTGGTTGTGAGAGCATGGATAACACCTGTCAAACCCAACCCATAATAATTCCCTGGAGGACATGGGGGCTGTGAATGACAAGAATTAAGGAGTATGAATCTTCTAGAATATAAGGGTGTATTTAAAGAAATGGGATGGGCCGCATCTTGGATGAAACTATCATTGACTGAGATCTGCACAGGCCCCCAGACAACGTGTTATGTGACTTTAGTTCAGACTGCATTTGTGGAGTCGGGGATCAGGAAAATTATCTTTCAAAGATTGTGTTCCAGAGTAGCTAGTAAGCTGCTTCTGCATGTTCACCCTCAGTTTCCCAGCTCCACATTCCACATACTTTATTGTTTTTGGATGCTCCAGCTTTTTCTGCCTAGAAATTAAGAGTTAATAGAATGAAAGACAGCTGATAGTTCCATTTTGACTTTCAAATTCTTGAAATGTGGGTAATTCTGAAAAATGACATTATCTATGATTGGCCAACACACACTTAGAGGACAGAGGCAGAAGTCAGAGGAGTGTATAAGTAATGCCCACCTGCCTTGCACTTGCTTCTTTTCCACAGAGGAGGCAGGGGTGTCTTCATGTGAAGAGACTGGAGCTCAGTGGACAGTGGTTCTGCAGCTGAATTAAGTAAGCACATACACTGGACTCAGGATTTTCTGGTTAGTGTGCAGGAGCATTCATCCCTAACTTCTAACCCTCACCATCTCTTTTCTCTGATGAGTTGATAGGTAACAAGGCATTAAGGACATGACCTGAAAACAAGGGTCCTCAGCTTGGAAACTATGGTACCTTTATGGGATGTGGGCAGGGCTGGTTTGTGGATGGTCTTAGCAAATGATTCAATGAGGAAGACCTGAAGCAAATGATCTGGATGTTGTTTTTGTAAATGTATCCATTTATTTTGGCTTTTCTCTTATTCTTCTCCCTATAATAGTTGTTAATGGATGCTTCAGGTAATCTCTGCAGTGTGTGTGAGGCTTGTTGTATCTCAGTCATTGTGGTTCCTAGTTCAAGGTCAACTATTTAATTCCTTACATCCTGAGGTCTCTAGCATGTGGAGAGGTCTCTCTGCATGCTACTTCTGCTGTAGCTGGCTGTGGAAACCTGTGTCTAAAGAATCTTCTTCGCTATGGTTTTCTTTATTGTAAAGCAGCAATACTCACGATCTTCTCTCCATCTGTGAGGAACATGAGCTGTATCAGAATGTGGTGACAGCTGTCGTTTAAGGCAGTCTTCCTTTTGCAATGCTTGCTGTGTCACAGCCTTCTTGTTATCTGTGTTCATATTCAGTGGAAAGACCTTGCAGACGACTATCGCACTGGAGTCTGCATCACAAATCCAGGAGCTAGAACTGAAAAAAGGAGAGGGGAAACTGAAGAGATAGCTTGTCTGTGCCCTGTGGATGACTGTCTGCCTCAACACTAAATCAGGCAATGGTGTTCAATTAACTACATTTAGCTTCTCTAGCTTCCCTTTCAGGACATTCTCTTTACCCACCCTTTCCCATCCCGTGTCAGCAGTCAGTTTGAACAAAGTTCTGTAGCTATGGTTTCCTGCACAGCTGTCCCCATCTGTCCTGTAGTTTGGACAAGCGCTGCCTATTGAATCTGTATGTTACTGAACAGGTTCATACACACAGTATGATTCTAAGAAGATCCCTATTTTGTATTAGAGCATTTTTGTGGTCTCCCAGACTCTTGGCACCCACTGTTTATTAGTGTACTAGAACCTGAATAACCCACTGACCACTTAGAACTACAGAGAAGGCACAAATGTTCACAATAAGCATCAAGTGTTTTCCTCATAATCCTCATCCATCCCCTAATGATAAATGATACCTGTGTTGGTAGTGAATAAGTGAGGAGGGGAATCAAAGCACATTCCGCTACCTGACGTTCATTATACTGTGGGAGGCTGACAGCAAATCAACCTAGACAAATACATCATGTGGCAGCGAATCCAGTAGAGAAGCTGAAACATAAGGAAAGGATGGTAAATGATGGAGGCAACTCCAATTTTACATTCCAATAGGTATATAAATCCTGAATCTTGCCTAATTAAAACAGAACATAGAGAAAGGCAATAAAGTCAATAGCCATGTGGCTACTGGGGAAGAGCAATGTGGCAAGTTAGCAGTCACTAAGTACAAAGGACTGAAAGTAGAAGAAAGTCTCAGATAACAGGGTGGCTGGAATCCAGGCACTAGTGGCCCCAGAAGGACAACACTAAACTATGAAGAAATGTTGTGTGTAGCGTGTGCACTGCATACCTAGTGAACTTTCCCTGAGAGAAATGGGGATCTTAATAGTGTCTCTCAGAAGTGACTTGACATGATGTGATTTCAGTGCCAATAGGACAACTCTGGCTGTTTGATCATATATGTTGCTGCAAGAACAATCACAGGAAATATACTAATGTAGATGACATAATCAAAGTGGGAATTAAAGAGTCTTGGAGAAGATAGTGTAGGAAGAATTGTGATTGGATTTGAAAATAGAGTTTAAGTCTGTGAACTGATTTGATTTGGGTAAAACAGACAAAAGGAGACTCCTGGATGGCAGTGGGGATTGGCTGTTTCCTTGGCTGACAGTGAGGTTCATTGCACTGCCATAGGAGGACTTGAGGACAGATTTGTGGAGAATAAAGGGCAGAAATATGAGATCTGGGCTTATCTAATCTAAGTACCCAACAATCAAATTCAGATCCTTAGGCCTGGTAGCAAGAATATTTACCTGCTGAGTCATTTTGGTAAACTTGATATTTAATCTTTTCATACAGGGCCTCAAGTAGCTCAGGCTAGCCTCTAACTCACTGTGTATTAAGGATGACTGTTAGAAGTACTGACCCTCTTACCTCTACTCCCTGAGTACCAGAATTACAGGAATCCACAAGCAGCTGTATTGGATGAGGTGCTGGGGATTGAACCCAAGGCCTTCTTCATGCTGGGAAGCTATTGATTGACAACATCTGCAGTACACAGTTAGATTGCTTTCATAAAATAAAAGTTTAAAAGAAAATAGTGGGAGTGGATGGGGTGAGATGGGGGAATGGGAGGACAGAAGGGAGAGGGAACTGATATTGGTATGTAAAATAAGATTGTTATCTAAATAAAAATTAATTTAAAAACAAAAAGAAAAGGAAATAGTGAATCTTAATGATGACTTGAGGACACTTAAATATTGTATTGGATAAATGATATTAACATGGACATCAAGGGTAAAGAAGTTTTATATTATTGCAAGATGAGTTCCAAATTATGAAAAAGATAGAAGAAAAGTAACTCTAGGCAAATTAAAAAGTATTTCAACCAAATACAATAGCTGAAGTTAAAAACAAAAATAAAACAAAGATCTGTGTGATCATTAGAGATTTTGCACTGATTCAACACTGGTGTCAATTATTCTTCATTTTTATTTATTTTTCAGTTTCAGAAACTAAATGTATGTTGATTGAGTACTCAGTCATTTGAAGGCACACACTGAAGGAAGTGTGCACAGATGGAGAAGACACATTGGATTTCATATAGAATACACTAGTCGGGATAGATAAAACATAGTTGTTTATGTTTTGGTAATTGCTAATAACACTGGCTAAAGGATTTATGCAGATTTTTGTATCATTTTCTCTTACTCTATTTAAGTTTTATTTTCCATAGTTAAGGGTTTAGTTGAGAGCTAGTAGATACCTGTCCTAGTTTGCTTTCTATTGTTGTGATAAACAGCATGACCAAAAGCATTTCAGGAGAAAAGAGTTTTGGGAGCTTACAAGATCAGTCACAGTTGGTCATGGAGGAAAGTTGGGGGGGGGGGGGGACTCAAGCAGGAGCAGATTCAGGAACAAGGGGAGAGTGCTGCTTACTGACTTGTTCCCCATAATTAGATTATTTGCATTATTATACAACCCAGGGCCACCAGTCTCACAGTAGGCTGAGATCTACATCAATCCTCAATCAAGAGAATGTCCCATAAGCATGCCACCCACCCCCCAAGTCTAGGGCAACTGATGAAAGCAATTCCTCAGATGAGGTTTTTTCCTCCAAAAGGACTAACTCTAGTTTGTATCTTGTTGACCAAAAATAACCAGTACAAATTATATGCAAACTAGTTAATACTGAGGCTGCAGCATAAAGAACACAGTGCTAAGCAGAAAGGCATCTTCAGTATCTTGCAACTTACTCTCCCTTCTTTCTTTATTTGAACACAGTCTTTATTTGCTCACAGTCATGGGTCAGGTCTTCTCTGATACATCTAAGAAAGACGACAATGGAGACTCAATATACAGAAGCTTTACTGAATATTTTAAGGAGATTAAAGTAGAAAACAAAATCATCTCTCCAGAAACTATCAAGTCAATTGAGTTAAACCTAAAAAAGGGAAACATTCAGGAGACAAATGCTGTAATCAGGGACTGCATTAAAAAATATTGATAATGTTACAATAAACATTGCTGTGACAGGAGAGTCTGGGGCAGGGAAGTCCAGCTTTATCAATGCCCTGAGGGGTGTGAAAGATGATGAGAAAGATGCAGCTGAAGTTGGGGTAACAGAAACAACCATGAAGATAACTCCATACAAACACCCAAGAATTAAAAATTTGGATATATGGGACCTGCCTGGTGTAGGAACTCTGAAATTTCCACCAAAAGATTATCTGGAGAAAGTAGAATTCCAAAAGTATGATTTCTTCATTATTGTTTCTGCCACACGATTTACAGTACATGAAATAGACCTTGCTAAAATAATCACATTGATGAAAAAGAATTACTACTTTGTGAGAACCAAGGTGGATTTTGATCTAGATAATGAAAAGAAATGCAAAGCACGCACTTTTGACCAAGAAAAGATCCTGCAGCAAATCCGAAGTTCCTATCTGAATACCTTTCGTAACAATAAAATCAATGAACCACTGATTTTCCTGATCTCTAACCACAATTTACATGACTATGATTTTCCAGCCCTGATGGACACCCTGATAAAGGATCTTCCTGTTCAAAAGCGCCACAATTTTATGCTTTCCTTGTCCAACATTACAGAGGCAGCCATTGACAGAAAGTACAGCAGTTCAAAGCAGTTGATCTGGTTGGAAGCCTTCAAGGAAGGTGCTTTGGCTACTATTCCTGCACTGAACACCATCCAGGACAGTGTAATGGAGAAGCTAGAAGCGACTCTATACCACTACCAAGTCCTCTTTGGAGTCGATGATGAATCCCTGAAAATCATTGCTAAGAATTCTCAAGTGCCCATAGAAAAACTGAAAGAAAAACTTAAATCCCATTCTTTGTTGGAAAATAAGGAAGAGGAAACATTAAGAAAAATGTTGCTAAAATATTTGGAGAAATTTGCCTCAGCTACTGGTGGGCCCCTTGCTACAGGTCTTTACTTTGGGAAAACTTTTTACTTTCATAATCTCTTCCTTGATACAGTGACTGAAGATGCCAAAGTTCTCCTTAGGGAAACATATTCAAAAGACTAAGTAAAATGCAACTCACACACAGCTACTGACCACGACAACATCAAAAGCTTAATGCCTGGGAGTCATAGATAAATTCCACTTCTGATATGTTTTTGTTTACATTAGCCAATCCACTATCACCATGGGAAAACCTAAAGATGAGGATCATGTGAGTTAATGTCAGAAGGTGACAATCACCAATTCCTCTTCAACTCTCTGTGCTCCCCCATACCTTCTTTCCAGTCCTTCAACTACACATACATACTTGAATACACACACACACACACACACACACACACACACACACACACACGTATGCATTCATACACATTTACCTGAATGAACATTACTTCTCCTCCCTTATTAAGCCTGAGTTAAAAGAGTGACTCACATAGCTTATAGATTCTATCAACAGGAAGACTTTAAGACCAAAGTCAAAAGAAACTATAACTACTGATTACAAGTTTCTTAATAATCAATTTCTAAAATATCTCACCAGAATCCTACTGGAGACAATAAAGAACCTCTATATTTATAATTCTGTTCCACAAACATCAGAGAATCCTGAGACCCCTCTGTCTGTCATTTTCTATCTTGGTTATGATAGTGAAGAACTATTTTGTTCCATATATGATGCCATAAAATAATACTTAATAAATTGTTGATTACAAAGAGTGTCTGCTGTTATTATTTGACATCCCCAATACACCCGTGATACACAACTGTTGATTGCTGGCAGTGTTGCTTTCGTTTGTTGGTAATCTTAATTCCTATTCCCTGACCTAACACTTTGTTTTCCTCAAAACAAAATATCATAATCAGCAACTGAGTTTAAAAGGCTGGAAAAGAAACAGAAGAAGGAAATGATTTGACAGTCTACAGAATATTCTGTAGACTTACTTCTCATACTTCTGCAGCCTGGGTATCTAAGATCCATCACAGGAGGGTCCTTGGGGAGATTAATCATTCTCAGGTCCATACAGGACGTTCCTTACTGCATGTGTCTCTTGTTTTTGCTTTTTCTATGAAAGCATCTCTCCTGTCATCCTTATGACCTCTGCTAGCTACCAGAACCTTCCCACATTTCTTCCCCCAATATCATCCTACATCGTTTGTTATTAATAAATTCATTTCACATAGTAGGAGTGTAGTGCAAGTGTTGAACCCAAGACTCTCATTTCCACAGGGGTGAAGAGAACATGAGTATTTTCAATTTTAATTACAATAAAGATTGAATATTCCTTATTGAAAATTGTGGGCTAGCAAAACCTTGGGGGAGAGATTTGGGGGTTTTCTTGTTTTGTTTTGGTTTGCTTGTTTGGTTTTTGGTTTTTGGTTTTTTTCTTATTTTTGGTTTTTCAGGACAGGGTTTTTCTGTATTGCTTTGGAGTCTGTCCTGGAACCAGCTCTGTAGACCAGGCTGACCTCAAACTCACAGAGACCCACTTGCCTCTGCCTCCCAAGTGCTGTGATTAAAGACATGTGAAAAAGTATCATGATACCTTTCAGGGAAGCATGTAACTCAGGTGGACCAAGAAAGAACAAAAGTAAGATAAATTACATCAAACTGTGGCACATCAAACATTTGAATAATTCATGGGTTCTCTACCTCTGTTCAGAAAGGGGCAAGCCTCCTATAGATGCCAACTAAGCATGGCATATCAAGTTGAGGTAGGACTGAGCTTCTCCCCTTGTATTAAGGCTGGACAAGGCAACCCAGCATTAGAAACAGGTTCCTAAAATCGCACCAAAGCATTAGGGATAGGCATTCCTCCCACTGCCAGGAGTCCCATAAGTAGACCAAGCAATACAACCATCACACATATGCAGAGGGCCTAGGCTGGTATCATCTGTATCTCTAGCCATCAGCCCATAGTCTGAGATCTCCTATGAGTAAGCCAGTTGCCTCTGTGGGTTACCTTGTGATGACCCTGACACCCCTGGCTCGTGCAATCCTTCCTGACTTTTCTCAACAGGATTTCTCAGGCTTGGCCAGTGCTTGATTGTGGATCTCTACTTCTGTTTCCATTGATTATTGGTCGAAGGCTCTCTGATGACAACTGGGGTCATTATTAATCTGATTACAAGAGATGACCAGTTCAAACTACCTATACACTATTTCTAGTCTTAGCTGAGGTCATCCTTATAGATTCATGGGAGTTTCCCTTGCATCATGTTTCTACCTGACCCTGAACCACCCCCTACCAACATCAGGTCATCTCTTTCATTATTCTCCCCAACCTGATATCCACTCCCCAACCTGATATCTCATAGTCTCATACCTGTCCACCCCAGGCTATCCAGGGGATCTCTTTTATTCCCCCTTCCCAAGTAAATCCATGTATAGCCTTTTGGGGAAGATATTTTTTACAAAATCATAGATGAAAATTTCCCTAACCTAAAGAACAACATGCCTATAAAGCTACAAGAGCCTTACAAACTTACAAAACACCAAATAGATTGGATCAAAAAACAAAGTCCCCCACTACCACCAAATAATAATCAAAACACTAAACATACAGAACAAAGAAAGAATATTAAAAGGTGCAAGGGGGAGTAAGGCCAAGTAATATATAAGGCAGATTATTAAATGAATTACACCTGAACATCCCAATGCAGATAAAGCAGAAGAGAATGCCCTTAAAAACAACTTCATGAAAATGACAGAGACTTTCAAAGAGGATATGAGAAAACCCCTTAAAGAAATGCAAGGGAAAAAAACAAAAAATGCAACAAATCAACAAATCTCTTAAAGAAAGCAAGAAAATCCAAGAAAAAAACAATCAAACAGATGAAGGAAACAATTCAAACAGTTCAAGACCTGAAAACTGAAATAGAGACAATAAAGAAAACACAAACTGAGGGAATGCTAGAAATAGAAAAGCTGGGTAAATGATCAGGAGCTACAGACACAAGCATAACCAACAGAATACAAGAGATGGGAGAGAATCTCAAGCACTGAAGATAAACTAAAAGAAACAGATTCATCAACCAAAGAAAATATTAAATCCAACAAACCCTTAACACAAAATATCCAGGAAATGTAGGACACTGTGAAAAGACCTAAGAATAATAGGTATAGAAGAAGGCAAAGAAGCCCAGCTCAAAGATGCAGGAAACATTCAACAAAATCATAGATGAAAACATTCCCAACCTGAAGAAGGACATGCCATGAAAGTACAAGAAACTTACCAGACACCAAATAGACTGGACCAAAAAAAAAAGTCCCCTCACCACATAATAATCAAAACAGCAAACATACAAAATAAAGAAAGGATATTAAGAGCAACATAGGGGAAAAGACCAAGTAACATATAAAGACAAACCTATCAGAATTACACCTTTCTTCTCCATGGAAACTCTGAAAGCCAGAAGGTCCTGGATAGATGTCCTACAAACACTAAGAGACCATGGATGCCATCCCAGACTATTATACCCAGCAAAACTCAATCACTATAGATGGAGAAAACAAGATATTTCATGAAAAAAAAACAGATTTACACAATACATATCCACAAATCCAGCCCTTCAGAAAATTCTGAAAGGAAAACTCCAACCCAAGGAAGTTAACTACACTCACAAAGGCATAGGCAATAGATAATCCCACTTTACCAGAAGCCAATAAAAAAAGTATGGTAAATCTACACACAATACAACTGCCAACAAGAAATCCAAAACAAACAAGAATTGACAATCAATGGTCCTTATTTTCTTTCAATATTAATAGTCTTAACTCACCTATAAAAAGACACAGGCTAACAGAATGGATATGAAGACAAAATCCATCTGCCTGCTGCTTACAAGAAACACATGTCAACTTCAAAGACAGACACTTTCTCAGAGTAAAGGGTTGGGAAAAGATTTTCCAATCAAATGGGCCCAAGAGAAAAGCAGGTGTAGCTATCCTAATATCTAACAAACTAGATGCTAAAGATCAATCAAATGAGATGAAGAAGATCATTTCATATTCATCACAGGAAAAATTCATCACAATGAAGTCTCATTTATGAGCATCTACACCCCAAATAAAAAGGCACCCATGTTTGTAAAAGAAACATTACTAAAACTCAAATCTCAAATAAAACCTCACACACTTACAGTGAAAGACTTCAACACCCCATTCTCACCACCAGACAAGACCACCAGACAGAAACTCAACAAACAAAAGACTAACAGAAGTTATGTCCCAATTGGGTTTAACAGACATTTATAGAACATTCCATCCAAATACAAAAGAATATACCTTCTCCTCAGCTTCACGTGGAACCTTCTCTAAAATGGACCACATACTTGGCACCATAGAAAAACTCAACAGATACAAAAAGAAATGGAATAACCCCCTGTATCTTATCAGACCACCTCTATCGAGAATTCTCGATAGATGAATGTAAAATTGCTGAAAGAAAGTGCTGAACATCCTTAGCCATTAGGGAAATACAAATCAAAACAACTCTGAAACACCATCTTACTCCTGTCAGAATGGCTAAAATCAAAAACACCAAAGACAACTTATGCTGGAGAGGATGTGGAGAAATGGGTACACTCCTCTACTGCTGGTGGGAGTGTAAACTCTTACAGCCACAATGGAAACCAGTCTACCACAAGATATGCCATTCTTAGGCATATACCCAAAAGACGCACAAAGAGCAACAAAGACATGTGCTCAACTATGTTCATAGCAGCATTATTTGTAATAGCCAGACAGAACCTGGAAGCAACCTAGATGCCTCTCAACTGAAGAATGGATAAAGAAAATGTGATACATTTACACAATGGAGTACTACTCAGCAGGGAAAAAAGCTGGAATCTTGAAATTTGCAGGCAAATGGATAGAACTAGAAGAAACCATTCCAAAGTAACCCAGTCACAAAAAGACAAATATGGTATGTATTCACTCATATATAGATTTTAGACATAAAGCAAAGGATCACTAGCTTACAATCCACACTATCAGAGAAGCTAGGAAACAAGGAGTACCCTAAGAGAGACATACATGGTCTCCCACAGAAGGGGAAAGGGACAAGCAAATTGGGAGCATGGGGGGTGGAGAAGAGAGGGAGTTAGGAGAAAGAGAAGGGGAGAAGAAGAGGGGAGAGGAGGGCATGAGGGAGCAGGAAGATTGTGTTGGGGAAAGAATAGAGGAGAACAAGAAAAAAGATAACATAATAGAGGGAGCCAATATAGGTTTAAAGAGAAATCTGGCACTAGGAAAATGTCCAGAACTCTACAAGGATGACCCCCAACTAACAATCTAAGCAATAGTGGCTACCTTAAATGTCCTTCCCCAATAGTGAGATTGATGACTACCTTATATGCCATCCTAGAGCCTTCATCCAGTAGCTAACGGAAGCAGAGGCAGACACCCACAGATAAACACTGAGCCAAACTCCTGGAATCCAGTTGCAGAGAAGTGATGAGCAAAGGGTTCAAGACCAGGCTTGAGAAACCCACAGTTATGTGCTTGCTGTGCTAACGGGATCTGCAGCATTGGGATCTGCAGCACCCACATAGAGCCCCAGGTCTTGTGATACATGCCTGAAACCCAGCATTGGGAGTGTGAAGAGAGGGAGATCCCTGGGGCTTGCTGGTGAGCCTGTGTAGCTGAGTCAGTGGGCTCCAGGTTCAGGGACAGACTATCTCAGAAAAAAAGATGGAGGAGCAACTGAAGAGGACAGCAAATGTTTTCTCTATTGTCCTCTATTTCTATTTTTAACGCCTATACTTTTGATAGAATATTTACTTGTACCAGGCTTTTTCTTTTAGACTACCAACCAGCTCCCAAATCATGACACAGAGACTTATTAGTTACAAATGCTCGGTCTTGTCTTAGTTCTTATTTTAATCTGTTTCTCTTTCTCTACATTTTGCCTCGGGGCTTTTTAACCTTTCTTTCCTTCTGTATGTCTTACTTTCACTGTTTCTCATGTCTGGCTGGCTGGAATGGCTACCTGGCTCTTGGCCCCAAGCACGTCCCTCTCTTTCTCCCTCATCCTCTACTACTACTACTACTACTACTACTACTACTACTACTACTACTACTACTACTCTTCCTCCTCTCATTCTTCTCAAGCCTGGATTTCTCTTCCTAATTATTCTCTCTACCTGACAATCCACCTATCCCTCCTTCCCCCTCCCCCTTCTCTCTCTGCCTATCTATTGGCTATTCAGCTCTTTATTAGACCAATCAGGTGCCTTAGGCAGGCAAGGTGAAACAAATGCAACACATCTTTACATAATTAAACAAATGCAGCATAAACATACATAACACACCTTTACACAGTTAAAGTAACATTCAGCAACATCCATGTAACACATCTCTACATAGTTAAAATAATATTCCACAACATTTATTTGGTTGTATTTTAATTGTTTTAATTTTATATCTCTTCATCTGTTATTTTATGATGTATTTTATCTTTTTAATCATGTGCATGTGTCTATCTATGTATGGGGGCTTAATAGGCCAGAGGCATCAGACCCTCTAGAGCTGGAGTTACAGGTGGTATGAGGAACCTGATGTGGATGGAAGCAAACCCTGCTTCTTGGGAAAGAGCAATATATAATCCTTACCCCTGAGCCATCCCTCCACACATGCACACACAAGTGAATGCACACACAGGGAGACACAAGATAAAATATATTTTATGTACAGCACATTATATATTTAGATGTAATATCCTTTTGTAGTCTTATATGGTAAAAAAGATTTGGGCGCTAGTGAAATGGCTCACACACATCTAGTTCTGGTGAGGGACCCAAAGCAATGGCAATAGCCTGTGCTGGAGTCTGATGATTTCATTGTTCACACATGTGCACAGTCTGTGTTCAAACTCCTACTTTTTAGTTAATTGTCTTACAAGTGGTGGTAGTTTCTAGAGCAACGGTCCTCAACCTGAGGGTTGAATGACCTTTTCACAGGGGTCTAATATCAGATACTCTGCATATCAGATATTTCCAATACAATTCATAACAGTAGCAAAATTACAGTTATGAAGCAGCAATGAAAATAACTTTATGTTTGGAGGTTATCGTATTAGAAGACTGAGAACCACTGCCATAGAGGTTTTTCACATATAGTTTTGGTTAACCCATCTCCACACCTTCTCCCCTTATCCCCAACTCCTATCCCATCTTAAACCTTATATAAACCTGTTATAAGCACTGGCTGCTCTTCCATACAACCTGGGTTTGGTTCCCAGCACCCACATGGCAGCTCATAACCATCTGTAACTCCAGTTCCAGGAAGATCTGATGCTCCCCTCTTGACCTCTTCAGATACCGCATGTACAAACTTGTAGCAAACCATTCATGCACATCAAATAAAAAATAAAAATTCTGGCGGGCCAGATGGGCGAGCACACTACAGCCAGCAAGTATCTGGTGGAGAGATGAGAGAGAAAGAAAGACAGAACGCTGTAGAGGGAAGCTGAGCTGGAGATGTGACAGTGGTGAGGAACAAGCTGATGTGAGTGACCTGTACTGCCTACCACTTGAGGTCACATGATGTCTGGGCAGTGTTGCCATGGAGGGTCGTGTCTGAGTCCATGGCCCTTCCACAGCAGGAATCTGTGTTGCCGGTGTTGCCAAAAGCTATGAAGATGTCAGTGGTCTGGGCTGCCTCCTGAGGCCATGTTTGTTGGGAAATTTAAGTGCTTGTCCCTTACACCTCTCTTCCTCCCCACCCAGCTGTAGAATTCCTGTGCTCTCAAGGTTGATCAAACAAGGTTGTTCTCAGAACTTTCCGGTGTGCAGTACCCGTGCCTTGACCCCAGATGTGGGTGGTGCATGATTTCCTCCTATGCTTAGCCCATCCCCTTGCTTGGGTATATAAGCCCATTACTATCTGTAGTAAATGGCAGCAGCTTCCTCTTCACTTCTCGTGGTGGTTTGTTAAGTGTTTCAATCCCAACACCCTCTGCCAGCTCAGTACTCTGGCTGGGTGGCGCTGCAGTGTTGATGTCTGAGGGCTATGTCTGAGTCTATGGTTCTACCATAGCAGAGGTCTGTGTTCATGTCTGTGCCCTATGTTATCACCAAAAGCCATGAGGATACCTGTGGTCTAGGCTGCCACCCGAAGCCATGTTTATATACAAGGGTGGTGCTGAGCTGGTCCCGCCCCTCACCTGGTACCACACAGCACCGCTAGCAATGGCATGGGCCTGGTGGTGCAGGAGAGCCGACCTTAACGATAAAGACTCAGCAGAGATGGCAGATGACAGTATCTCCATGACTCAAGACAGCAGCAGAAAATGCATCCGAGGGGAGGGCCCAGTATTGGAGGTGTAGCAGTTGCCAGGGGCCTTGAACCAGACCAATGACTCGCTGCAATGAACATTTGCAAGCAAAGTTATTTGGACAGAAGGGTATACTACATGACACACCACAGCTCCCAGTGCCACTGTGAGGAATGAGATGGAGAGGCAGGAAAGACAGAAGGTGGAATGGTTCATGTGCCTGGCAAAAATGGAGCCCACACACTCGGATGTGAGAGAGAGAAGGCTTCAGCTAACAGAGGAGCAGGAGCCCAGAGGGTTTGTCAAGATGCGTTTTTGCTTGTTTGGTTTTATTTTGTTGTTTTGGGGCTGAGGTTACAAGAGTGGGGGACAGACATAGAAGGACTGAGAAATGAGTGGGACTGGGGTACATGATGTGAAATTCCCAAAGAATCAATTAAAAAAAAAAAACAGTTAAAAAAATAATTACAGAGGGTGGAGTTGTAAACAATGGTGGGGACCAGTCAGTCCCACAGGGCAAAAAGCCCATCTCCCCATCTTCACCCTGCTATTCAAACAAACACGAGTTTATTTTTCTAAAATAATAATAGTGAATAAATCTTTTTAAATGAGCTTTATTTTTATTCTCCGTATATTTACCTGACTCTGTTATGAGTTTTTCCATGATTAGGAAATTTAATTTTTTTCTAGTCTCTTGCTCGTCTCTCTTCCCCTACAGGACTTCTCCACTCCTTTGTCCCTTCACTTATTTAACTTTGTTCCCCAACTTTTTATTTTTTCCTTGCCCCTTTCCTTTGTCACCAGAGAAAGAGAAAGAACAAAAGTGTCTTGGTTAACGCAGAGGCACTCCCTGTGTAAGTGGAGTGTTCCAATAGAAGCCCTTTGTTTATTTTGGTTCAAACGCAGCGGCCAGGCGCCCAAGCTGAGGGAGCAAGCAGCATTTGTCCCTGACCACAGGACTGAGTGCAAGCATCAGGAAGCCCCGGTTTTTTCCCCCTCTCTTGTGTCCCCAATGCCTGGTAACTGAGTCTGGGTGCTTAAGCCTTTGTATCTATTTCCAGAACTAGGAAAGGGGCACAGGACAAAAGGTGTCATCTATGAAAGGGGCTCTGAAGGAAAGATTCCCAGAAAGTTGTCCAAGGACAGCGGGGCTCAGCACTACGTTAACAAGAACCCGTTCTCTCCATAAACAGGATGTACATACCACAAGCTTTGAAAAAAGAAGTCGGCAGCTGGCCGCACTGGTATAAAGCAATCCACTAGATGGAGCAAGTTTGAACCAGCTTCAACTAGCACGGGCAAGGCTTAGGAAATTGAGATCTGCTGGCACCAAGTAGCAGACATCGGGCAGAAAACGAAAAATCAAAAAACAAAACAAAACCCAAAAAAAAAAAAAAAAAGGCTGCTCTTCCAGAATTCTCCAGTTCAGTTCCCAGCAACCACGTGGTGGCTCACAACGATCTATAAAGAGCTGGCGCCCTCTTCTGGAATGCAGGCATACATGCAGGCAGAACACTATATACATAATAAATATTTTTTTTAATTTTTTTCTTTATAAAAGGTTGAAAAAAATGTGCTACTGACTTAGAGAAAATATTTGCAAATTAAGAATCAGACCTTAAACATAACATATAAAGATTCCCTAAAACTCAATAGTAAGAAAACAAGCAACTCGATTTTATAGAGGGTTAAAACTTAAATAGACATATTACCTACAAGAAACACCGATGTCAAATAAGCACTGGACTGTACAATCAACACTGGAGGAATTCAAATTGAAAGTTTACACACCTACAAGAACTCAGAGGGTTTCCAAATGTGATTTAGGACGCTTAGCAAGAATAACCTAGTCTCATGCTGCTGGGAATGCTTCACTTGGGAAATAGTTTGCCAGTCTTTGATAAGATAAATTCCACATTAACCAGCATTCCTGATGCTAGGTACTTACCAAAAAAAAAAAAAAAAAAAAAAAAAAAGTGGGCTAGTGCGATGGCTCAGCCAGTAAAGGCACTTTCTGCCAAATCTGACACTGCAGTCCAATCTCTGGGACCCACACGGTATGGAGAGAACTAATTTCAGCAGGTTGTCCTCCACATATGTGTGTAATAGGCATACACAGAAAAGGAGTGGGGAAGTAAAGAAGAGAGAGAGAGAGAGAGAGAGAGAGAGGAAAGACTAGGAAGGAAGGAAGGAAGGAAGGAAGGAAGGAAGGAAGGAAGGAAGGAAGGAAGGAAGGAAGGAAGGAAGGAAGGAAGGAGGGAAGGAAAATGGATAGAAATTTAGGGAAAAATAAAACGTTGCATTCATACAAAACTTTATACAAAGGGCTGGAGAGATGGCTCAGTGGGTAAGAGCATCCTGAGCAAGCTTGAGGACCTGAGTTCAAATCTCAAGCATGTGCTGGTAACCTCATATTGGGAATTGGGGGGAAGAGAGAGGTAGAGCCTGGACACTTTCTGGACAGCCAGCCTGTCTAAAATGGAAAGCAAATCATTGAAAGACAGTCTCGGGACAATAAGTTAGAGAATGAAAGAGGATGACTACACTAAGCCTTCACTGCTCTCTGAATGTTCACACAAGGGTGTACACACTCACAGACATGCACCACATGTAAATACAACACACACACACACACACACACACACACACACGTGCACACAATTTTAAAACCTCTGCACATGTAACAGTAATGGTTACTTAATTCAGAAGAAGAATTTGAAAGCAATTCAAATGCTCATTTATTGATGGATAAGCAGGATACGGCACAAGCCTGTAATAGAATGGAATGGATACACAGAATAAAGTATATCTGAAAGTACACACCTTCAAAGAAACAAGTATCAAAGACAAACTCACACAATCCATAGTTTCATTAACCAGGCATTCCAGAAAAGGCAAAACTACACTGTCAGAGAATGAATCAGTGGCTTTGAACCAGAAAGACGATCAATTCTATAAACACACACAGTGTCTTAGTGTGGCAGAACTGCTCTGTACCTTCCTCATTGAAGCCATGAGAACAGCTGTTCCTAACGATCCCTCTACACCATTTGGAATGAACTCTTCCATACTTTCCCTGATGATTAACAGAAACTGGGTCAAAAGACACTGATGGGAGATGTCATTTGGTAAATGTTTCTCTTATTGGTTAATGAATAAAGCTGTTGGCCAATAGGAAAGCAAGACAGGCAGGACTAAGAGACAAGGAGGATTCTGGGAGATGTAGTAAAGGAGATTAAAGATGTAGAGACTTGAGAGAAGAGGTCCTGACCCTTTCTCCAGTAAGATAAGATCTGTGGAAACACTTAGATTGATAGAAATGGGTTAATATTTAAGACAGAGCTAGCCAATAAAAAACGCTAGTAACTGGCCAACAGCTTTATATCTAATACAGCGTCTCTGTGTGTTGTTTGGGGCTAATGTGGCTGTGGGACCAGGCTGGCAGGAAAACTATAACAAGAAACTTTTTCTCCTTCCTGTTAGGTCAACTGCTTTGGTGTCAGTGGTACAACAGTACCCAACACGCAGCCCAAGCGGATCAAGATAATCAAGATACATACATCCCTTCTGCCAGTCTCACCATACACTCTTTAACTTTTGCCTCTTTTTACTACAGTGCTGTCCCTAGGAGGTTTCTTTGTTCTTTCTGCTTTACCTCCCTTGTAACCTGCTCACACCTTAGCCCGTGTGACTAGAACCTTCCTTCATACTGCATGGGCCTTTCAATCTCCTTGCTTCTGTCTTTTCCTTCTCTGCGTCTTACACTACTACTTAGCATCCTCTGGGATCTAGACTTGGACCTTACTCCACACTGTGTAGAGTGATCCTGTTCACTACATTGAGAACCAGATGAGTCTGCATTTGATAGACAATGACTACAGTGGCCAGGCATAGAAACAGGGAGATCATAATGGCAATGGTAGCCAGGATGAGGAGGACAGGATCATGCTTCATATCTTCCAACCCATAACTACAATCACAAAAATCCTTCCCAGGGAACCAAAGACTACCAACTGCATCCTGGAGGAAGGGCAGAGCTCTGTGGTGAAGCCATTGCCTGACATGAACAAAGCCCTAAATTGATACCAGAACTGAAAAAGCAATACACAGTTGAGTTGAATCCTTCTATCTAAGTTCTGAGTTCAGGTAGGCGTTCTTCAAAGAAAAACTTCAGACATGCTCAATGCGGCACTTTATTGAAAACCGGAAGCATACATCAATGAAGATCAAAGTAAGCATCATTTGACACAATACTGTCCTAAAATCTATGCTATCTTCTTACATAACAATAAATCCCAAGATGCCCCTGAGTTGGATGTCAAAGGCCAAGCTTTAATGGTCTAGAAATATCTCTATATAAATATAAACCATAGCATCTAAAATAACCATCGTCGTTTTGAGTCGGGTTCAAGAGTCCTGGGAATCTCTTAAAATAATACGCACTTTAGATGGTTGCTGGAGCTAGAAGGGCTGGGGATGTAGCTCAGAGGCAGGTCATGGCCCTAAGTTCTCCAGAGCCATAAAAATTAGTAACAAAGACATGTAGCTAATGACAACAAAGTTCAGAAAGAGGAAAATTCTCTACTGTGGGGTGCATAAAGGAGTTAGCATACTGGGCAGAAAACTCAGCCACCCTGCATTTCCAACAGAGATGTGAGACTCAGTGCACATCATCACACCACCTCCGTTGTCACTGCTAAATTATGGCAAAGCTCTCCTACAGGTTACATGGAGCAGAGATTGGCAAAGAAGTTCTTGAAATGTGTGCTTATCTCTTTCCCCCTGCCATACGAGCTCCTTCTCCCCAACTGAGAAAAATGAAAGAAGTTTCATGAAAAAAAAAGTTTGATTTGCTGAGGATAGGGTATACTTTCTTGGTTTGGCATGCAGGGCACTGGGCAAAGCTGTCCTTTCTCAGTCTCCCTCACTTCCTTTACCATCAGCAGCTTCAAGGGTCTTTGGTTCTTTCAAAGCTTCTCATTGCACAGCACAACACCTGTGTGGCTTCACTGATCAGAAACAGCTTTCACCTTCACTAAGTCACATGACTCTCAACCCTGTGAAGCAGGAAGGCAGGGATCATGACCCCTAGTTGAAAGCTGAGGAGCTTGGTGGCCACAGAGTTAGGTCCTTTGATCAAATCCACACTGTTGGCCAGCTGCAGAATCAAAACTAAAACACAAGTCTAACTCCTGAGTCTTCCCCTCTGTCTTTCTGAGAACAGGCCAGGGGAGAGACTTGTGTCCTTATCACATGCCGTCCCACTTTCAAGGGTCTCAGACAGCCCCATTGAGAACCGGATGAGTCCGCATTCGATAAATGATGACTGCAGTGGCCGGACACAGAAACAAAGAGGTCATGATGACAATGGTAGCCAGGATGATGAGGACAATGGCCCAGATATCCAGAATGTGCTTGGGAAGCAGGACATCCACAGGTGATTCACTGATAGCATCCATGTTGGCCCTGAAATGGACAGAAAAGGAAAATCAGTTTTGTGCATCCTCTCCCTGCCTTCCTCCTAGGAAGATCTCCAGGAGTCATGATTGCTGCGACCATTAGTGGTGATGATAATGGCATCGTTTGTCCTATTACCAAGAACATGCAAAGCACTCTTTTTAATATTTATTTTAGTGTGTGTGTGTGTGTGTGTGTGTGTGTGTGTGTGTGTGTGTGTGTGTGTGTGTGCCCTCAAATGGTTGTCTGCAGATACCAAAAGAAATCAGGTCCCCTGTAGCTGGAGTTATAAGTGGTTATGGACCACCTGAACTGTGTTGTGTCCCCTGCAAGAGTAGCAAGTGCTCTTAACCACAGAGCCACCTCTCCTGACCCTTATGTAAGTTACTTTGTTTATTAACTCATCCTATTTCATATCAACCACCAATCCAATGAAGAGGGACTTCAATAACTGTTCATTTTATGTTTCTTAGCCTTTATCTTCAGTTATTCCCATGATTCCTATATTCCACTGATTTACAATAGACATCGAAGCCATGTAGACTTCATGAATTTGGCCTAGGAAATAAACCCAGACAGATGCAACTTTTCACGCTTATTGCTTAAACAACCAGTCTGTTTCCCTCATCCATAAAATGCTAATTCACTATTTTTGCTCTGTGCCCCATTGCTTATTCTTTTTTGGAGGGAGGGGGCATGTGTATACAAATGCACATGAACAAGCATGTTCTGTGTGTGGAGGATATGGGACAACCTTGAATGTCATTCCTCGGGTGCTACCCATCTTGCATTGGGGTGTTTTGTTTTTTGTTTTGTTTTTTTTTTTAAATACATAGCCATATTTATTTTAAATTGGGTAAGAAGTAGAAGAGAAAGTCCCTACACTGGGCCCTATTCAAGGCATCTTCTGGTTCCGTGGGGTTAAGGAAGACGAGGTATTTGGGGAAATCAGGTGACAACTAGATTTGTGTACTGGGGCCCTTCACAGCCTCTATCTGACAGAACCTAGTGTACTATGCTCTCGAACTCTGGGGCAGGAAAAACACGACTTTCATTCCTGCTTCTTAACATTGTTGTCAGCCACGTGGTAACAGAGAAACACAAGCGAGAAGGGTGGCACACAGAGCTCTGTGCTACGAATGACAAAGTGCACATCTGTAATCGCCCCAACTGGCCCCACTCAGCTCCCGCTACCAGTGCCAACTTGGTTTCTGAGTTGGGGGTCTCTAGTTATGACCTAGGGGTGGAAGATTCAGCTTGGCAGGCTTCCATAGAGCTCCAGGGAGCTGCCTACCTCTGGCTCCCTGGCTCTTGGATTATAAAGGCATACCACTACATCCAGCTTTTTTTACACAAACACTGGGGATTAGATTTAGGCCCCGTTGTTTGTGGCACGCACTCTACCAAATGAGGCAAGTCCCTTTTCTCCACAGAAAGCCTGCGTACTTATTCCTTGTGGGCTCTGTGGAATGTCCACCAGCACAAAGATGTTGATTTGACTTAGGCATAGCAAGTCAATGGTGAATCTCAATAGCCACATTTGGGAAGTATAAGTGACCCAGATTTGTCCACTAATGTCCTTCCAGTACTTTTAAGCACACGCTTTCGGGAAATGGTCAGAGTAGCTAAACTGAGAGGCTGCATATCTAGAAATGGTGGGACTATTTTGTTCACAGGTAGACCACCTATCTTAGAGTTAAACACAGGTAGAGCCTTGACAGTTGTCACCTGATATCACTTAGCAGTGAACACCTGAACCCAGCCAAGTTCTCAGTGTCTTGGTGGTTGTTTTCAAAGCACCGCAGGCCAAAGAAAAAGAAGCACCTTGCAGTTCTGTGAACTAAGTAGTTGGGCTACAAATAATAAGTATTTCAATCCTAACAAGTTACTATGCATGTGCCTGTTGAGCACTGTTGCATGTGTCTGTGCGAGTGTGTGCAGATGAGTGCAAGTGCCCTCAGATGCTAGAGGTGTGGATTCCCCCTGGATGTTGGTTTGGGAAATCAAACTCAGGTCTTCTGGAAGAACAATATGTGCTATTAACTGCCAGACCACCTCTCCAGCCCCTGTGAAACTTTTTAAACTTCAGGATATGACTACACAATGACACCTTCTTTTCCTAGACTACATTAGTTATTTGGCAAGCACTAACATATCATAGCAATCATCAGAAACAGCTGCACGAGATGCCGCCTCCAAAAACAGCACAGAAGTTCAATGTTAATCTTGGTCCAGCAGTTTAAGCAGTCTGGGAGATTGTCAACATCACTATTTCTGTCAAAACTGTAACTGATAAGAAAAAGGAACCAACAATTGGCAAATGAGACCTCATGAAACTTCAAAGTTTAGGACATCAGTGGAAACTGAGTCAGAGACAGCCTATAGAATGGAAGGAAATGCTTGCCAGCTATAAATTTGACAAAGGATTAATACCTAAAATACACCAGAGAATGCACTAAACAGAAAAAGTAAACAACAAGAAAACATATCATTGTAGCATGAATCCTAATTGGTACTAATAATCAAAACCCAGCCACACATAATGGGGTTAAAGCTGTAGATCAGAAAAGCAAAGCAGCTAGTCACTAGAGTGTTCTCACCTCTACCAATGCTCTGACCGAAGGGTGATCCACTGAACCTCAGACTGCTCCCGACTGCACTGCCCCTCAGCCTGCACTGCTCTCCACCAAACCTAAGACTGCACTGAGTTCCTGTCTCCCCTGCCTTATACTCCTCTCTAGTGCTGCAATTAAAGGTGTGGGATCCCAAGTGCTGAGATCACCTTTGTGTGGACTGTTTCTCTTTCAGACTGGATCACTCTGGTGTAGCACAGGGTGGCCTTGAACTCACAGAGATCCATCTGCCTAAGTCTCCCAGATGCTGAGATTAAAGGTGTGGTCACCACTGCCCAGCCTCTATGGCTATCTAGTTGTTTAGCTCTTAACTAGATGTGTGGCTAAGTAGTGGCTTGGCTCTGCACTCTGATCTTCAGGCAAGCTTTATTTGTTAGATTACAAACAAAATACCACACATATAATCAGACAAAATTGCCCTGTGGAACCGAGCAGAGTTCTTAAAGGAGAAATATGAATGGCCAATAAATATTATTTCAAGTAGAAAATATCCATAGGCATCAGAGAAATACAAATTACATCTACTTTGAGATGCTATCTCACCCCAGCTAGAATGGCTAGCACAGGAGAGAGAGAGAGAGAGAGAGAGAGAGAGAGAGAGAGAGGTAGAACAAATGCTGAGAGGATGAGGAAGTGTGGGGAAGTCTTTTTTTATTCACTGTTGTGGGAGGTGTGGCCGCCATGGAAATCAGTCTGGAGGCTTCAAATAAACAAATAGAGAAGCAGGCAAATATCTGTGAGTTAAGAGACCAGCCTGATCTACATAATGAAGAGCCAGCTAGTGGTACTCAGTGAGAACCTGTCTCCAAAACAGTCATCTGACCCAGCTGTGCCACTCCTGGGCGCACATACAAAGAACTGTGTGTTCAGCCACAGAGATTCTTGCGCACCATCCATGTTTGATGCTGTGCTGCTCATAATTGCAAGGGAACGGAACCAGCCTAAATGTCCATCAACTGGTGAGTGGATAACAATTACATATACACAATGAGTACATATACACAATGGGACTGCACTCAGTGATAAAGAAAAACAAAGCTATGATATTTGCAGGGATATGTATGAAACCAGAAAGATGTACATTCTCTTAATACAAAGATCCTAGCTTCCAATTTTTATACACTTGCATTTATGTAGAAGCCAGAAAACTAGAATGTAACCTACAAAGGTTTAAGAAACACTGACAGAGAGGAGAAAGAATGTAAGAGGAAGAGGAAGCTGAAGACTGTGGTGGAATGCTGTCTTCTGGGTACAACATGGCCATCGCACTCCATATCAAAGTAGCTCTCAATCACTGGGCTCGTCAGCATCCTGCCATGGATGGGTGATGGGTTCATGAAGTCTTCTCCTTCCCAGAGAATCTACAGGCAGTCAATGGTTGCAGGAAAGACATTGTCTTCCACAGTGTGGCCATTAGTAAGATGCTCATGCTCCTGAAAATAACTTTCCACACATGTTCCCATAAACAGCCCCAATAAAACTCACTGGGTCACTAAAAAATATAGAGGGGTATGGTGAAGTGGCTCAGCGGGTAAAGGAACTTGCCCTCAATCCGGAGTTCAATCCTTGAGATTCACACACAGAAGGAGAGAAATGAGTCGTCCAAGTTGTCCTCTGACCTCCACATATGCACCATGGTGCCCTCAAGTGTGTGGTACACACACACACACACACACACACACACACACAGTAAGCACTATTTTATTTTTATTTTTTTGTTATTGTTTTTGTTTATCAAGAGAGGGTTTCTTTGTATAGCCCTGGTTGTCCTGGAACTCACTCTGTAGATCAGACTGGCCTTGCCTCTGCCTCCTGAGTGCTGGGATTAAAGGCTTTTTTTTTTCTTAAAAACACAGAAGTAGAAATAGGGATTTGTTAGAAAGAGGACCAAAGGAAGCAAGAGAGAAATGAGAGAGTAGTAAGAATGTGATCAAAATAGATTTTATATATATATATACATATATATATATATATATGTGTGTATGTACATATATATGAGAATGTCATAATTAAACCTATTATTATATATGATTACATGTTAATAAAAACAAAGTCTAGCATGTGCACAGAAAAATATATTAAGGAACCTACAGCCCCCCTGTTTTTCCTTAAGTGAGTTCACTGTGACTCCTCAAGTCACCACACTGCACAGCTAGAGGCCAACAATGTAGTATACTCTGTCCAGATGACATGAAGATGGCACAACCTCCTACAGCCTATCCAACCTCAGACCTCTAATTCTACAGCCCTAGGTCCCAACAAAATTCCCAATTCCATTCTTATTTCCCTTCCCTAACCACCAGCTTTTTTTTTTTTTTTTTTTTTTTCTTTGCCACTCTAAGGCAGTAACCACCATGTCCAGGACCAGTAGACTACCCAACATATACATACAAGCACATTTCTGTATTATCCGCTGTAGCAATGGATACAATTAAAGTGCCCACTAATAATAAGATTAGATGAGGAATACGCATATGCTATGGTCTAGCTATAGATTGGGTGTGTTAATCTAATCTCTATTTCAAGCTATTCAGAAGGTAGAAAGTTGATTCAATGATAGAGTTTTGAAGTGGAGCCCTTGAAAGCTGGACATGTTAGCACAAGCCTGTAACTCAGTGCTTCAGAGACAGACACAAGAGTTTAAGGCCAGCCTAAGTCACACAGAGAAATTATCTGAAAGAGAGCTAAGGAAGGGGGGGATAATCTGACATTGGTGAACACTGAAATATTTTTAGATTTTTTTTTTAATTTTATGTGTATAAATGTTTGGGTTGCATGTATGTCTGTGTGCCACCTGTGTGCAGTGCCCATGGAGGTCAGAAAATGGACCAGATCCCCTGGAACTGGAGGTACAGGCAGTTGTGAGCCACCATGCGGTGCTGGGGAAATCAAACCCAGGTCCTCTGCAACAGAAACAAGTGCTCTTAACTGTTGAGCCATCTATCCAGCCCCACCCACCCCCACCTGCTGCCAATATTTTTTTAAAACAAGGTCTCATGTGACATAGGTTGGCCTTGAACCGACTACGTAGCCAAAAATGACCATGAACTTCTGATCCTCTTGCTTCTACCTCCCAAGTGCTAGGCTCATGGGTGTACACTACGCTCAACTCGTGCAGTGCTAGAGAACAAACCCAGGGTTTCAGGCTTGCTAGGTAAACACTTGACCTGCTGAGCTATATCCTCAGCCCCCACCAAAATAATATAAGGGGGGCATATAAGGGACAAGGCAGTGTGTGTATAGGATGATTCCTTCAGCTTAGATTTTGTAAACTGAGTAGACAGGAAAGTAAGGACACAACCATGGAAAATACTTGTAAGAGTAATCCATCCAAAGAAAGGGTTAATAGTGGTCACCTTCTGGTAGAGTTCACCAACAATGAAAGATGCATTTGTTTTTTCATTTTTTGTGCTATTAGGTCGCTTGCATTTCTAAACATGAGCATGTATTGTAATCTCTTTATCTTGACTGAATAGAGGGGGAAATGGAATTGGAGTGGAAGTTCTTTATGGTTTTCTGTGTTGAAAAGGATAACTACATGGACAATTAATAAAATTAAGACTTGAGACTAGATCAAGAGTCACCAAATGTTACACACTATGGGAAGAAGGATCACCTTGGGATACCACAACAAAATCACTGCTTTCTGGGCCTAAACCTTGACTTATGGCAAGATTAAAGACTGATGGGAGACACAGCCAGGCTTGGGAGGCCGTGGGCTCAGCAGTTTCTAGGGTTCCAGGCCTTTCCTAGCACTAAGATTTGAGAATCAGTGTCTGTGCCCTGCAGCCAGGCTGCTCAGACTTGATGATGGGGGAGCCTCTGGCAGGGGGCCCAGTACCACGACTGTCAGGCTGGGGCCTGCAGAGAAGGGAGGGGCACAGGCTGCTTGACTCAGCCATAGAGATGGAGTCACTTTCTCCAAAGTCGAAGACTCAGAAGCTTGAGTCACAACAGACATGAACTGTTCAGGACACATGGGGGCGGAAGAAATCACTCTGTGGTCTCCTGATTGCATCAACAGCTAGCCTGCCTTAGGCCAGAGGAACCCCACAAAAGTCTTCCAGGAAGCCCATTAACTTCAAACAGTCTCTGGAACTTCAAATGCCAGGAACACAGCTTCCCTGACAGATCTTTCATAAGCAAAAGCTGTCGTTTACAGTAAAGCAGGCTCAGGGCTCATCCACAAGAAGAAATCATGAAAAGGAAAGCTTGAGTCAATCGGGGTGTCTCAGAGGAGTGAAGTAGATCTACAGCACTTTCACTCCGGCCCCTTGTGAGGTAAGCATTCAATCCCACCCCACAGAACAGAACCCATGCCTGGTACTGGATGCTCAAACATATATTCTAACCATATCCCTGCTCCAACAACACTAAGGAAGCAAGATATGTAAATAAACAGTTTTTATAACCCATATCCAAGACTCTGGTGCAAATGAAATTATGGATTCTGCATACATTGAGTACATGTGCACACATGCATGTGTATGTGGGAACAGTGTGCACGAGGCAGCAGGTGTGCATGTAGAGGCAAGAGGTCCACGTCATACGTCTTCCTCTATCAGTCTCCACCTTACTTTTTGAAAAAAAAAAAAAAGCCCCCTCACTAAAACTGGAGCTCACAATTTTTTTTAATTTATTAATTTTTATTTTACACACATCGGTGCTTTGCCATGGGTGTCAGGTCCCCTGGAACTGGAGTTACAGACAGTTGTGAGCTGCCATTTGGATGCTGGGAATTGAACCCAGTTTCCTCTGAGAGAGCAGTCAGTGTGGAGCTCACAATTTTGACTGGGCTATCTGGCCAGCAGGCTCCCAGATCCTCCTGGCTCCACTTCCCAGCTCTGGGATTACAGGCATGCAATGCCACAGCCATCATTTTACCTGGGTGCTAGGGGAATTACCTCAGGTTCTCAGGCTTTGGTGGCAAGCACTTTAACCGATGAACCATCTCCCCAGCACAAATGAAATTGCTTTTAAAATTCCAAAGTGGGAGCAGGAGATGTGGCTCCGATGGAGGGCCTGTCTTGTATGAACAAAGCCCTGTTTGATCCCAGCTTAAACTGCACAGAGAGGAGACGTCTATAGTCTCAGCTCTTAAGAGCTGGAGACAGGAGGGCCAGAAGCTCTCAGTCATCTTATACAAGTGAGTTAGAAGCCTGAGTTATGTGAAACACTGTCACAAACAAAACGAAATGAGAACTGAAGGGTGAAAGCAGATCGGAGAAAATGCTTCAGTAGAAGACAGAGAGAAGGATGGACAACTTGAGTTTCTGTCCACTCTGGAGGGGTGAATAAATATCCTTGAGACCCAAAGCATATAAACACACTTTAAATTAAAATTGATGGGGGTGGGGGGAGTAGTGAGTGAAGAGGGAGCTAGGAGAAAGAGAAAGGGAGGAAAGGAGAACATGTGGGACCAGGAAGATTGAATCGGGCACCAATAGTCAAGAGCAAGAGAAAAGACACCATAATAGAGGGAGCCATTATAGGTTTGAAGAGAAAACTGACTCTAGAGAAATGTCCAGAGACCTACAAGGATGACCCCAACTAACAATCTGAGCAACAATGGAAAGGCTACCTTAAATGCCCTTCCCTGATAATGAGATTGATAACTAACTTATATGCCATCCTAGAACCTTCATCTAGTAGCTGTTGGAAACAGAAGGCAGACACCCACAGTTAAACACTGAGCCAAATTCCTGGAATCCAGTTGCAAAGAGGGAGGAATGATAAGCAAAGGGGTCAAGACCAGGCTACACAAACCCACAGAGACAACTGACCTGAACAAGAGGGAGCTAGTTCATGGACCCCCAGACTGATAGCTGGGAAACCAGCATTGGACCAACTCAGACCTCCTGGACATGGGTCTCAATTAGAAGGCCTGGACAGTCTATCAGACCTCTGAATGTGGAACCAGTTTGTATTCCTGATACACAAAAGGACTTTGGGAGCACATTCCCTATGGAGGGATACTCCCTTAACCTAAAGATAGGAGGGAGGACCTAGACCCTACTCTGAATGACAGATTTTGAGGATCCCTCTTGGAAGGCCTCACCCTCCCTGTGGAGTGGATGGGGAATGGGATGGGAGGGAGGGTCAGGGGACATGGAAGGATGGAAGAGAGAGGGAACTGGGATCAATATGCAAAATAAGAAAAAAATAATAAAAGTGGACCAAAAAAAAAAAAATTAAAAGCAATACTAGCCAGGAGGTACTGACACATGACTTTAATCCCAGTACTCAGGGTGGTAGAGGCAGGTGAATCTCTGAGTTCAAGGCCAGTCTGGGCTACATAGTGAGTTCCAGGATAGTCAGGGCTACACAGAGAAATCCTGTCAATAAATAAATAAATAAATAAATAAATAAATAAACATAAAAAGATACTTTAAAAATGCAATATTTGCATGGTCTAAAATTAAAGGTTTTCCTCCTTCTACTAAAAACTCCCTTAGCTTTCCATTTCCTGTTGCAGGACAGGCAGACACACATGCGCAGGGTGAGATCCGTGTACATTTCACTCTTCTCTGTCCTCCAGCATGAGCCCAGCAGGCTGTTTCTCCCCAGATAACAAGTTCCAAATACAATGAAAGAAAAAAAAAAAGGTCCCCTGAATAAGAACTAAACAAACCATGTTCAGCATCTTTAATTGCATGCTTCACAAACTTGAACAAAAAAGGCCCTCAGCCTCTGCACCTGGCTTCTGTTTGGCCTCATTTTTAACATCCTACATACTACATAAAAACGTGTATCTTGGCACATCTAATGAATAGTAATAGATCAACTTCCTTATCTCTTACTTCACAGACAAACGGCTTGTACTTTCTGATTAATGGTTCGTGTTGGAATCTGGCCCAAACCATTTACGTCATAAATTTAATCCTACCATTGATAAAAATATGAAGTTTCTATGGCAACAGCAGTAAACAGCAGTCAGTCCGAATTGCTGTCACTTTGAACTAGCAGGCTTGATTTATCTCATGAGTAAACAACAAACTTCAACATACATTCTGGAGATGTACACTCAAGAAACGGCATTAATAGCCAGGCATAGTGGCACACAACAACAATGGCAGCATTTGAGACCGAGGCTGGAGGATTAGAAGTTCAAAGTCAGCCTAGGATACAAGAAACCCTGTTTCAGAAACTCAGAAGGGGGTGAAACAGGCAAGCACAGGGACTAGTGCTGATAGGACTCTGCACACACCACCTATCGAATAACGTAGTTGGTAGTTTGAGACCCTTGCCTGCACTTACTGTGTACACCCCTCTCCAACAATGCACCTGACAACCTGTTTTCAACCTAAGACTCCTACCTACATCACTGGACACACACTGGACAATGGAACGATCAAATTTGGACAATCTGCATTCAAACATATTCCCAATACATCTAGGTAAGAAGGCAGGAGGGGTGATCCAACCTGAACTGATTTGGGTGATGTGCAATAAAGTAAACTGTGTCCTCTAAGAGAATTTCTAGGGAGAATTCCCCATGTGCCATCTCATGCTCATGCATAAGTTGTTAAAATTAAATGCATTATGGGAAGGTGAAGATGAAGGTTTAAATTAGTTAACCGGACCCAAGATAAATAGGTTTTTATTAGGGAAGAGCTTACACAGATAAAGTAAAGAACTGTCGCAGCCTTCCTGCTCCTAAAGATGCAGTCTCTGCTCTTCCATTGCCCTCCAGAACCCAAGAGAGCATGAGCCAGCCCCTCCTTTACCATATAATAGGTCACGACTGCACCTGAAACCATGCCCAAAGCATGTAGCGGCTACTACAAGTTCATTGGCAAGGCAAGATGCCACTATAGGAAGAGGCATGCATACCAAAGCAATGCACTTAAAACTTATGAAGACATCTACAAAATATCTGCACACCCCAGGCTCAAGGAGCATGTGGAAGCCAGGGCAGAAAGTCTATAAGAGCTAGGGAATCAGAGTTTGCTATGAGACTGTGCCTCCCAGTAACACCAGAAACTACATCCATTGAATCTCACCAACATGAGTGCCCAAATGTGAGCCCAGCAAGGATGACACCAATGGGCATGTCAAACTGAACAGGGAAAAGCCATAAGGCCTCAAACCTGCACAGGGGACTAAAGGCAACTGAGGAAAGCTGGAAAGGGAAGAGAACACCAATTGGTTGTCTATTGCCAAATGCTCAGCCCTGAAAACATACATGCAGGTAGCATTAACATTATAAGGACTCAACAGGTTATGGTTAGGAATATTAGATAGATAGATAGATAGATAGATAGATAGATAGATACATAGATAGATACATAGATAGATACATAGATAGATACATAGATAGATGCATAGATAGACGCATAGATACATAGATAAGTACAAAGGTATATAGATAGATATATACATAGATAAATACACAGATACATAGATAGAGATACAAATATATGCATGCAAGAACAATTAGTAAAACGAGACCATGAATTTGAAGGAGATCCAGAAGGGGTACATAGGTAGATTTGGAGGGAGGAGAGGGAAGGGAGAAATGTTATAATTAAATTATAATCTCAGAAATAAAAATTAAAACTTAAAACTGCCAATCAAAATAGAGAATTTCTTGCACCTTAGCAGCAAACCCCTCTTGAACCCCCTAAACGGAAGCCTCAACAGTAAACTGGGCCCTTGGACACTTCACTGACATGGCCCTTGTCAGCCTTGACAGCCTATTTGATCTGTCCTCTGGTTTTCCTTTGAACAAAGTTTCCTTGTTACTTTTGCAAATGTTCTCCTTATTATTTTATTTCAATTCTTTGAATGAGAGACCAAGAACCTGGAAACACCTGTCTCAGACTCCAAAAGGGGGGAGGGGGGTTGGAGATATGGGTTGGTAGCTAGGAAGCCGTTGCTATGCAAGCATGAGGACTTGAGTTTGGATCCCAGTACTCACATAGAGTCAAACATGGCGACACCTATAACCCCAGTACTGTGGGGAGCAGACAGAGGGGAATTGTGGGGACTTGCTGGCTGCCATCCTAGCTCTAAATTCAATTAGAGATCCTGTCCCAGGAAATAACGTGCAGAGTAATAGAGCAGAAGACCCAGCATCCTCCTCTGGCCTCACATACATGATATCACACACATATAATATATGCACTATCAAATATACACAGACACACTAACACAGAGAGGAGGAGGAGGAAAGAAGGAAAAATTGGCACTAACTCCTCCCCAGGCCTGAGATCTCCAGCTCCTCCCCAGGCCTGAGATCTCCAGCTCCTACGTGGGGTAGTAGAAGGTCTTTATTGATTTAGCCAATGTACTGAGAGCCAATAATCTCAAAATAACTACTGAATTTTGTGTTCATTAACAAGAATAAGTTTACAGCTTTTTTTAATGTAGTTTTTCTTGTTTATTTTGCACAGAGAGAAAGAAGGCATAAAGCTGGATGGGTGGGAGGTGGAGAGGATCTAGAAGGAAATTAAGGAGGGGAAACAGTCAAAATATATTGTATGAAATTTTTTTTTCTTTTTCTTTCTTTTTTGTTTGTTTGTTTGTTTGTTTGTTTTCAACAGGGTTTCTCTGTATAGCCTTGGCTGTCCTGGAACTCTGTAGACCAACCAGGATGGCCTCAAACTCACATTAATCCACCTGCCTCTGCCTAGTGCTAGTATTAAAGGTGTTTACCGCCACCACCCAAGGAAACTATTATCTTAAGCAACCAAGACAGAATCAATGTGCTCAATCAATATCATCACAGAGTATATTTAAATGACCTGATTTTCATAAATTAAAATCTCTCATGTTGGTTATCAAATGGTTTTTTTCCCTTTATCGTTTAGCTTAAAATGGACAAGATCAAAAAAAAAAAAAAAAACAACAACAACACTTTTTTTAAAAAATAGCTTTGGCTCTTCTTGCAGAGGACTCAGGTTTAATTCCTAGCACCCAACATGGAAGCTCACAACCATCTGTAACTCTAGTTCCAAAGGATCTAATGTCCTCTTCTGGCTTCCACAGGCACCAAGAACACATATGGTGCACAGTTATATGTAGAAGTAGAACCCAAAAAGTAAAATTTATTTTTAAATGCTGCCTCTGAAATAACTTAATTACCCATTGTGATTCTTTGGCCTCCAAGAAGCATGGAGAGGTAAGACTTCCCAAACACAATCATAAAACTTGTACTTGTGTAACAAGTCATATTTGTTTAAAACATACTGTAGCAAATTTATGTAGTGTTTGTATTTGCTTAGTGAATACAAATATTGGGTTTTATCTAGGCTTGCCCCATATGTTCACAAGAGCTTTTCAACAATCCTGTAGGGGATGTAGGATGTATTCGTTTCCTGCTGTGGAAACCAGAGAGGTTAAGCAGGCAGGCATCTTAAAGCAAAGAAGGGTTTTGTAAAATACCTACAGTTAGCCTTTCTCCAGTCCTTCTCCAGAGGGACCTACAGCCTTTTACAAGGGGAAAGGAAACAGTCAGACTTTCTGGGGTCTGTAAGATACTGATTCAGATAACACGGATTCCAGGAGACCCTAAGAAGCACTGTGGTCTTCCATTTAAAGTTGAGGCTTATGGAGGTCAGATTAATGAAGTTTTGGCTGACATCTGACTCACAGTAGGGTCCAGTGGGTCCCAGACTCATCCTGTGTTTATTTCTCCAATTCCAGACTATGCAGATGGGATCAATAGACTTAGAAGTTAGCAGAATCCCCACACTGGTTCCCACCCCTGACTCACCACAGCACTAAAGCTCCTTCCAGAGTCCACACAGCCCAGCAAACAAGCAGGCATGGCCCAGAGGTACAAGCCAGTGCTGCCTGGTTTACAAGCTGACTCATGTCAATCCCACCACTCTCTTCCCAGTGCAGGGTGCAGATCCTTACCATTTCCGGCCAAAGGCCTTTTCAGATGTAGGGAGGGTTAAGATATGTGCAACCTAAAACTATCAAGATGTCCAGTTTTGATGACAGCAAAGCAAACAATGAATCAATCCTTCTCCTAAACACAACTAGAAAGACGGAACATCAGCACAAATGTGTTAAAAAAAGGAACAAAATAACAAAGAGTTACCAGGAGACCATCTGGGAGAGGACAGAAATCAAAGGAGGTGAGCTTGGCAGCTAGGGGCAGCATCTTCCCTCCTGGAACACGGAGACTGAGCAGTGCTCCTGGCAGTCAGGAGGGTGGGGAATGGGAGCCAAGTCTGCCGAGATGGACTGGGGTGGGCCTTGGATATGGAACTAGAGCTCTCGGGGCTCTGTGTGAGCTGGAAGTACACCAGCCTCCCAGGAATCATGGACTTTGTTAGTCAGCACAGACCCTAAAATAGACGTCCTGTTAATCTGGATTTCAAGCATCTCCAGGTAAATTCGTCTTCTTGGACACAAGAGCATCAAACATACTAAGATTCAGGCTGTCATTAACATATAATGTCCAGCATAAAACCAAAATGACTAGGAAGGCAAAAACACAAATAAAGCCACCAAAACAACAGAAAATAAAGAGCTGGGTCAGGCATAGCAGCTTACCTGTAACCCAGCACTTGAGAGACAAAGGTAGGAGGGTCAAGAATTCAAGAGTGGTTTTGCCTGTGTGCTTCAGGCCAGCCTGAACTCCATGAGACACACTAACACTACTGGTTACTATGTTTTAAAAAATAAAATTCAATATTGTAAGTTTGCCAAAGAACATGAAATAGAAACAGAAACATCTTAGATTTTCTGTAAAAACCAAATCAAAATATTGGAGCTAATACATTGTTAGGAAGGAAAAATCGAGATATGGCCGGGCTCAACAGCACACATAGTTGAAGAGGTAACTAAAAGATTCACTACCAGGAAAGTTACTTAAAATGAAGCAGAGCAAAACCAAAGAATGGATAACACCGAGCCAACAGGGGACACAGGACACACTCAGGACACAGTGGCAAGATACGATGGCTACAAAGCACAGGTAACTGGAGCTAGTGGGGTGGGGATGGTGGGGGGATGGGATAGAAGGGGTGGAGTAGAGGTGTATAAGGTTTTTCCCTGCAGGTATGGTCCCACTGAAACGCCAGCCCCAAATAACACATAGAGACACTGTATTAGATATAAATGCTGTTGGCCAGGTACTTTTTTTTTATCAGCTAGCTCTGTCTTAAATATTAACCCATTTTTATTAATCTAAGTCTTTCCACATGGTCTCATTTTACTGCAGAGAGGGGCTGGCATCCTTCTCTCTCCGTCCTCCATGTTGACTCCTCCCTACTACTTCCAGAATCCTCATCTCCCAGTCCCGCCTATCTTGCTCTGCTATTGGCCAACAGAGCTTTATTCATTATATACAGAATAACATCTCCCATCAGAGGTGGAGTGGGGTACAGAAACAATAAGGCTGAGGAAAGACATTAGTCCATACATTAAATCTCCAGAGACCCCAGGAAGATAAGTAAAATGGAGTGCATAATAAAGAATATGATGAAATCCAAAAGTAAAGAAAAAAAAAAACAGTATCTTCAAATGAGAAACAATTAACTGGTTGCCAACTTTGTAATAGAAATAATAAAAATGGAATGGGTCTTTAAACAGATGAAAAGAAATAACCCCTATGACTTATGGTGAATCAGGATATTTCCAGACAAAAACACAGAAATAAAATATTCAACAGTACAAATGAACAACAAAAGAAGCCAAAGTAAAGTACTTTGATTTTCTGACACTGTGTGGGAGAAAAAAAGAAAAACAATAGTAGACTTGACTTAATCAAAGATAAATGTCATCCTCAGAGTAGCCATTACAGAAATTTAAGAATACTACTTCATTTCTCTTTCCCAAACAGTGTCAGAAAATCAAAGTGCATATGTATTATCAGACAAAGAAGACTTCCAGGCTAAAAGCAGGATGCTATGAAGATAAAATGGTTTCTTAATTTCTGTGTACATAATCTCAGAATTTTAAAGCAAAAATAGTCAAATTCATACAGTGGGAGGAGGTTACAACCCAACTCTCTCAATCAATGATAAAACAAAGGTTTTTGCTTGTTTGTTTTTGTTTGTTTTTAAGTAACTTTGGGACACAAATGTCTTAAGGTAATGGCTTTCTATAATATATTATTTAAAACAGGAAAATAAGGCTGGGATACTTCTCAGCTGTAGAGTGTTTAGTTGGCCTGCATGGAAACCAGGTTCCATCCCTAGCATAAAAAAACAGGAGGAGATGAGAAGGAAGAGGAAAGAAGGGGGGAAGGCAGGGGGAGGAGAGGGAAAATAACTGAATAATTGCATTAGAACACAAGAAAATACAATATATACAACTATAAATAAGATGTTATTACAAGGTAATCATCCCATAGAGAATTCTATATCCTAAGAGTATCCCAATTACGAAGTAATGTGACCTAAGGTTCCATCAGCATCATTGATGTATGCAATCCTATCCTTGCTATTTCAGCCCTTTGGCTTTAGTCCCAGATGCAAATAAAGTTAATAAAGACAATAAATAGGTAAACCTTGAAGGTTATTCATTCTCATTTAAGTAAGCTAGAGAGGACTCAGGGCTAATAAGATTATCACAGTGAGCCTAATGTAGTCAATAGGAAGTCCTTTAAAAAGAAAGTTCAGAGCCAGGCAGTGGTGGCATATGCCTTTAATCCAGCACTCAGGAGGCAGAAGCAGGTGGATCTCTGTGAGATCAAGGCCAGCCTGGTCTACAGAGTGAGTTCCAGGATAGCCAAGGCTACAAAGAAAGACCCTATCTCAAAAAACAACAAAAGGGGGGGTAGGAAATCAGCCAGGAGGAGGCTCTCCTCTAGGGTCCAGCACAAATTCCTTCATCCAATTAGACACTGTTAGTTACCCCCAAGATAAAAGTGCCACTATTACGTAACTGGAGATATACATGTATTTTCTTTTTAGATTCATTTAATTGTATGTGTGTATGAGTACCACATGCATGGCAGGTGCCCACAGAGACCAGAAGAGAATATCAGATCTCCTGGAACTGGAGCTGCAAGCAGTTATAAGCAACCATGGAAGTGCTGGGAACAAAACTGGGGTCCTCTAGAAGAGCAGCAAGAATTCTTTTAACTGCTGAGCCATCTCTCCAGCACACACCTCCCCTTAGGGATACTGTGCCATGCTAATCATTGTTATGGCTCATGAACTTTACAGCTGGATGGAATTCTAGTTTTTCTCTCTTGGCAGCTTGCATAGCACCTTCTGGTCTTGTGAGAGCCAGTTCTCAGTGTGGAGATACATTATTTATGATTTATTAAAGCTTGCCTGAGGATTCAGAAAGCAAGGTCAGCCACAAGCCATTGAAGCCAGGCACACACCTTTAATCCCAGCATCCAGTAGCTAGGAGATGGTGCACACACCTTCAGGATTAAGAGGTAGACAGATCTCTGTGAGTCCAAGGCCACCCGGATCAACACAAGATTGATCCAGTCCTAAAGAGAAATGGCTCACACAAAGATGATCTCAGCACCTGGGATCGCACACCTTTAATCCCAGCACTAGAGAGGTCTAAAAGATAGGAAGGAGTAGGGTCTTCAGAGGTCAGTATCAGGGATTCATTCTCCAGCCACACTGATGATAGGAAGACTTTGAAGTCTCAGGATTCTCCAGCCACACAGAGGAGAGGTTACAGTCTCTTTGGTGAGAGCTGGTGAAGACAGGATCAGTCCACTCAGACTGAGGTAGAAGTAAGGAGCTAGTGGCCAGCTGCTTTGCTTTTCTGATATTCAGCTTGAAGTTTGAACCCCAGTATCTGTCTCTGGGTGTGGACAGAGTTTCTGTCTCACCTGGCCCCACAGCCATCTAGCCCCAAAAGAATACACAGACCCTTATATTAACTATAAACTGTTTGGCCAATAGCTCAGGCTTCTTACTAGCTAGCTCTCTCTTAATTATTAACCCATTTCTATCAATCTATGTATTCTACATGGTCTTATCTTACTGGAGAATGCTCCAGCATGTCACTCCTTCTGCTGCTCCATGGCATCTCCCTACACCTCTCTCAGTCCCTCTCCCCACAATTCTCCTAGTCTGATAGCCCCGCCTATACTTCCTGCCTGGCCACTGGGCAACCAGTGTCTTATTCACCAACCAGTAAGAGAAACATATACTAACAGCATACAGAAGGATGTCCCCCACCATGTGGGTCTTTTATTTCTCGAGCATCACCTCAGGAAGGGGGCTTCCAGGTTAGTCCCAGATCCATTCCTCAAAGTCCCGTGTACAAAGCATGTGGTATCTTCATTCAGTAACAGGATCTTATCTTCAAGTTCCAGGAGGCAACCAAGGTCAAAGGTCATACCCTATTCTGTCTGGGGAGTCCACTGGATTCCCCTGACCAACAACTCTGCCATTTTCCTAATCAATGTAATGTCTAACTATATCCTAAATATTAATCCTTATGCTCACAGATAAATCTAACTCTTACCCTCATCATAGAAGCTGCTTTTTGAGAGAGGGGGGGGGAAAGGAGACTATTACAAAGATCCACAGTGGTTAAAAAGAAGAGAGGAAGTGACCATAGTGTCCCCAGCCTCCATTGATGCATTTACAATGCAACCCCTTACCTATGCTCAGGGAGGGAAACGCACAGAGGGAATAGAAAGATTGAAGAAGGTTCAGGATGTCTCTGAGGCAAGGCACTATGAATTTCTACAGCAGAATGCCACCAAAGATAGCTTGGATTCCTGACCTATTGAAGCTAAGATAATAAACTTATTGCTTTTCAACACCAAGTTTGTGACAATCTGTTATATATCAATGGAAAAACAATATGGTAACACTACATCCACCAGATTGTTCTCTAGAAATGAAATGAATGGGTTCTAGACATGCAAAGGCTTTAGAGACCACACAGTGTAAAACATGTAACCAGGGTGGGCTGGAGAGATGACTCAGTGGTTAAGAACACTGGCTTTTCTTCCAGAGGACTTGGGTTCAATTCCCAGCACCTATGTGGGGATCCAAGACCCTGACACAGACATACATGCAGGCAAAACATCAATGAACATAAAAAATAAATAACTAAAAAAATAATGAAATACAATTAAACAATTTTTAAAAAGGGAAATGACTTGCCCTGGTCACATACAAGTTAGTGGGAACTGAGACAACGCTGATCTCCCAGTTTCCAGTACTGTTTGGAATTCTTTTGCTATCCATTTTAAGATGAGAGCTGGGGAACCTTAAGAGCAGAACCTGTTGGAGAATGTGGTAATAACAACCTGAGATAAACATGGAAAGCCAGCCATATCTTTCTTTACTGCGATGGCCTCATACTCACAGAAATCCACCAGCCTCTGCCTCCTGAATGCTAAGATTAAAGGTGTGTGACAGCATGACCTCTTTCTGTTTTGTTTTGGTTTTTTATACACATTTTTTAATTGAAATAGTTACATCACTTTTCCCCTCATTTTCTTCCACCCAGCCCCTTACAGCTACACTCCCTTGAATCCCTTCCATGCCCCCACTTTTAAGTTGATCGTCTCTTTTTCTTTTATTATTGTTGCTATATTTGATTATTATTGATCCATATATGCAAATATAAATATTCATAAATGCAACCTACTGAATCTTTTTTTGTTGGTGATATGCATATTGTTTCAAGGATGACCACTCTGCATTAGATAACCAATAATGGGGCTCATCCTTAGGAGAGGTTAAGTCTCCTTCTCCAACAGTCAATAAGTGCCTGTAGTTCTTTGTCCAGAAGTGGAACCCCTCAAATTTTTCTGCCTTCCACACTAACAAATCCATTGATATTGCCATTGTTCTGATCTTGCTTGTGCAGCCATTTTCAGGAGAGACTATGTGGTGGTTTATATGATGATGGCTCCTGATATATTTGAATGTTTAGTTCCCAGCTGGTGGACCGTTTAGGAAGGATTAGGAGGTGTGGCCTTGTTGGAGGAGGTGTGTCACTAGGGGTGGTCTTTGAGGTTTCAAAAGCCCGTGCTGGTCTTGCTCTCTCTGCTTCCATCTTGCAGATAAGATGTAAGCTCTCAGCTACTGCTACTGCTCCAGCACCAGGCCTGCCTGCTGCCATGCTCCCCACTATGATGATCACGAACTTACTCTCTGAAACTATAAGCAAGTCCCTGATTAAATACTTTCTTTTATAAGCTATCCGGGTCATGATGTCTCCTCATAGCAAGAGAAGGGTGACTAAGACAGACTGTTTCACAGACAACAGACTTCCTAGTATTCTGGCTCTTAGGATATTTTCTCCCAACATCCTCTGTGGATACAAACTGTGATGTAGACACATCCAGCAAGTTTCTTTATCTCACCTTTCAGCTATGTGAAAGCACCTGGGAATTGACTGAGGCAAGCTACCTAAGGCACAGAGCCCCCAGCAACTTCACAGACAGGAAGGAAGGTGGCTTACTAGGATCAAATATGCATATACCACAAACAAATTAAGAGAAATGCTAGGTAGAATTCCTGATGTTTGCAGTTCAATTATCGTGTTCCACCTTTGGTTTAAGGCCCAAACACAAATGTATTGAAATTATGTATTCCTCAATGAGAATAAGGACATTCTAGAAGAGAGGAAGAGACAACAGAATCTGGCTCAGAGTGAGAGATTCCTCCAATGGCATAAGGGTGAGATGGAAAAGTTAGTTAGTATGGAGACAAGACACTAGGAAGAGAATGGCAGACGGCTTTGCCTGCACTCTACTTCTGGCTAGCACAGTTTCTCCTCTACATCCCCTCTACTCAGTAGATATTGAATAAGCACTTTGAACTCATATCTTCTATTTAGATAAAATTATGGGAATTCTTCCAAGTGTAGGGAATGCTTTAAAAACCAAAGGGAATATAGAAGGACCCTTTTCTTTATTTTTACACTATAGATGGATGTTACATTGATGCCAGCGGCTTGTGTTGAAATGTGGGCCCAACACCATCTGTCTAAGCAACCTTAAGTAAGCTAATTGAACTTCCTCGTGCTTCTATTTACTCAGCTGAAAACAAAACCAAATATGGGGAAAGTATCTGCCTGGGGATTAAGAGATAATCACACACAACAATTTCACTGTTCTCACAGAGTAAGAGCTCTACAAATATTAATGCTTATCATGATTGGAAATTCCTGTCTTTAAAGAACCATTAACCTAAGCAAACATCCTCTCCTCCTTCAGCTAAAGTCTGTTAGCATCACAGACGTGGAAAGAACTTCTACTTTATTAACGAAGACCACAAATGGTACTGTGGTTCAGATGTAGTCTGCCTCCCAATGTTCCTCAGTGGAACAGCACTGAGAGAGGTGGTACTACATGGGGGCAGGTTATAAATAAGGCCACAGGACAACACCTTTAGAGTGATTAGGCTAGTCTTACAGACTGGGCTCATTGCCATGAAGCCAGATTATTACATGGCACAACATCTCCCTTTCTCCTATACCATGAGTTGTGTGCTACCATGAGGCCCTCACCAGAAGCCAGTGTCATGCTGTCAAACCTCTAGGACAGTAATCCAAATAAACCTCTCTTACAACCAATGCAGTCTCCAGTATTTTGTTATATCAATATAAAGCCAAGTAAGATAATCCAAACCAAAGATTTTTTAACTCAACCAACATAGTTAATAAACTGATTTTTTTCTCTGGTCCAAGTATGAAACTGATATAGTTTGGATAAACAGTGATGATGCTATGACTAATACTAGAGACCAAGGAGTAGAATTAGGCATCGATAAATAAAAGTTTTTGCCCTCAAGGAGGCAAGCTGCCAAGTTGGACATATTTGACACACATCTTTAATCCCCAGTTAAAAAGAGGAGGTGGGTGAATCTCTGTGAGTCCCAGGCCGCATACTCAGGGATACATACTGAGACCCTGTCTCAAAAAAAAAAAAATTCATTATAGAATAGGGGTATAGGTCAGTGTAGGGCACTTGCCTAGCATGTGTGAGACCCTGGATTCAATCCCAGCATTTCAATTAAGAAAGAAAGCAGGATGAGAAATAGCTAAGTAGGTAAAGTACTTGCCTCATAAGCATGAACACCCAAGTTCAATCCCCAATACCTACAGGAAAAGAAAGCCAAGCAGGCATGGTGGCACATGCCTGTAATCCCAGTGCTGGGGAGATGGTGACAAGAGGATGCCTGGGGCTAGTTCCAGTCAGCTTAGCCTATTGGGCAAATTCCAGGCAATTAAGAGATGCTGCCTCAGCAAAACAAGATGGGGGTGGCAAGACAGCTTATCAAGAGTCATTTGCCACACAATCGGTGGAACCCACTTAAAGGTGGGAGAGAAATGACAAAGTTGTCCTTTGATCTCCACACATGCACACCCATAGCAAACACATGTGTACACACACACACACACACACACACACACACACACAATGCCTACACACTATAATAATTTTCTTTTTTTTTTTTTAAAATAACACGGTGATGGTGCCTGGGATGCACTACTCCACGTCACCCTTTTATGAGGGTGCAGCGAGGCCACATGGAGACTCCTTGAACAAACAGACGCTCAAAAGACAGTGATCCTCATTTCTCCACTCTGCCTAAGCAAGAGAGGACTGCAAGGCAAGGCATTTTTATGTGGATCTACAAGGACTTAAGAGGAAGATTTAAGAGGAAGGAAAGAAGAGAGGTGGGCTGAGCAGGGCAGACCATAAAGCCCAGAAGTGACAGGCTGCAGGCTTTGCTGGGACATGTGGTGTCCTGGCAGCTTCAGCAAAGGCTCTGCCTCTCCCAGCATCGGTTCCAGTCACAGAGCACTGTGTGGCACACCTGTGGAAGTCAAACCAACTACTGGGCGTAATACACCACTGTAGTTTGGTTTGTTGGGGGTGGGGGTGGTATTTGATCACACTGTGTGAAAGGCACCTTCTGATTGGTTTGCTAGAGAGCTGAGTGACCAATAGCTATGCAGGAGAGGTTAGGCGGGACTTCTGAGTAGAGAGAGAAACTCCAGATGAATCTAGGCACCCAAGAGACGCCAGCAAGGCATGGAGCAAGTTAGACATACAGAATGAAAGGAAGGGTAAAAAAAAAAAAAAAAAAAAAAAAAAAAGTGGCAGAACATAGATTAATAGAAACAGGTTAATTTAAATTATAAGAGCTAGTTGAGAATAAACCTAAGCTAAAGGCCAAATTTTCATAATAATAAGTCTCTGTGTCCTTATTTGGGAGCTGGCAGCCCAAGAGAAAGCTTGTTATAGCAGTTGAACATAAAACACTCAGGTGCTGCTGGAAAGTGGGGAAACATTAAGAGACGGAGCCCAATGAGAGGTCTTCCAGTCTTTGGAGGAATGTATCTGAGAGGACAGAATCCAGTCCCCAGGCACCTTCTCTTCCTCCTTTCTTTCTTTTTTGGTTTTGGTTTTGGTTTTTTTTTGGGGGGGGGTTGGGTTTTGGGTTTTGGGTTTTTTGTTTGTTTGGTTTTTGTTTTTCAAAACATGGTGTTTCTGTGTAACAGTCCTGGCTGTACAGGAACTCGCTCTGTAGTCTAGGCTGGCCTTGAACTCACAGAGATCAACCTGCTGGGATTAAAGGCATGTACCACCATTGCCCTACTCTTTTCTCCCTTTCTTAAAATGTCTCCCATCTGCTATGAAGTGAGCAACTCAGTACTCAGTCTACCACACAATCCCCGCCACACCGGGCTGCCTTGTCATGGACAGCTGACCATGAGGAAGAACTCCAAAACTGCGGGCCAAAAGCAACCTGTTCTTTTTATACATTGATTGCCTCAGGTGTGACACAAACAGAAAGAAGAGTGACAGAAGCACTTGGGGCAGTACACAGGGCCATAGAATTGATCAGATGAGCACAGAAGCGGGAATCGGCTTTAAAAAGTGCTCAGAAGCCCTAACACTAGCTAGGAGGCATTGCTGTTCTAACTGATCTTAATCCAGTGGAGGCAACCACAGCCATAAGTTTGACAGCCTTTCACGGTCTGTCCCAAGCCTTGACCTTCCTCAACATGGGAAAACAGAAGGGAAGAATTAACATTTGAGAGGTTGCCAGTGGTCATCCAACTGGTTTTACCACAAGGACCTGCTGAGGAAGGAGGCAATAAATGAAATTACTTCCTGCTAGCAGGCAAGCTTAATTATTCCCACAGCACCAGAAAAGGCAGATAGAGGCAGGTGGCATCCTGCAGGTGTGGCCCTCATCCAGCTCTGCCAGAAGTCTGAGCAGACAGTGAGGCAGCTGCTTCCTCTCCACCAGACACAGGGCAGAGAGGAGACAACTCTGAGTCACTGGCACTGCAGGTGTCTGAAGATGTGTGACTCCAAATATCTTTCAGAAAGTGAATCATGGCGGGGCATGGTGGCGCATGCCTTTAATCCTAGCACTTGGAAGGCAGAGGCAGGTGGATCTCTGTGACTTTGAGGCTAACGTGGTCTATATAGTGAGTTCCAGGACAGCAAGGGCTATGTAGAGAGACACTCTCTCAAAGGAAACAAAACAACTAAGCAGAAAGTGAACCATGAAGACAGGGAACCACTACAAGGATTCACCAGCATCGTGTCTCTTACAGGATCTCTAAGGCTCTATCCTCTATCACAGTTGAGATTTTCCAGGAAGAATACAGTATCTAAAACAGAGACAGCAACCCAACTATCAAGAAGGATTACCACCAAATGCCTGGGACCCACCAACATAACGGCTTGCAGGCTCGCTCTCTTAGAAAGCTCAATCCTGGTTTCTATGGAAAAGCCCCAAAGTTTTTCCAGCCTCACTCTACTAAAATACCACTTACACCCAACAGCTATTCTTCTGCCTCATCGTGTTTTGTTTTCTTCACACAACTTCTGGAGAAGTTGTTTGGTTGTTGTGTGTGTGTGTACACATACAAGTACACATAATAGGGTATATGTGCCATGGTGATCATATAAAGGCCCAACGGACAGACTCTATGGAGTCTGTTCTCTCCTTCCACTTTATGCAGTTACCAGGAATTGAACTCAGGTTGCAAGGCTTGCCCACAAGCTCCTTTCCAATGAACCATCCCAGCAACCTTGTTTTGTTTTGTTTTTGTGAGACAGTGTCTCATGTAGCCTGGTCTTAAACTCACTGGCCTTTTTCAAAGTTATTATTCTGCCTCCTCCTCCTGAGTGCTGGGTTTGTAGGCATGTGCCACTATACCTAGTGTATGTGGTACTGGGGTGTCTTAGTTAGGGTTTCTATTGCTGCAACAGAACACCATGACCATAAAGCAAGGGGATGAAAGGGTTTACTCAACTTATACTTCCACATCGATATTCATCACTGAAGGAAGTCAGGACAGGAACTAAAACAGCAGGATCCTGTTTTAGGCAGGTGCTGATGCAGAAACCATGGAGGGCTGCTTACTGACCTGCTTCTCCTGGTTTGTTTAGCCTGCTTCCTTATAGAACCCAGGCACCACCCACAATAGGCTGAGCACACCACCACCACCACCACCCATCCCTAATTGAGAAAACGCCTTACAGCTGGATCTCATGGAGGCATTTCCTCAGCTGAGGCTCCTTCCTCTCTGATGGTTCTAGCTTGTGTCAAATTGACACGCAAAGCCAGCCAGTACCTGGGGATTAAATCCAGGTGTTGGTGTATGGCAGACAGGCCCTCTACCAACTGATGTACATTCCCAAACCCTGAATACATGTTTCACAATCTAAAATAAGCTTGCCTGTCACTTAATTTTTTTTTTTTACTGGTTTTTACACCTAGCAAGCTAAAGAAGTATCCCTTTGATCCTCAAATGAAAGCCTGTGAGAATGGAAGCCCTGTGTTCTATCTATTGCCTCATCTTCAGTGTCTATCACAGGGCCCAGCACATCACAGTACCCATGATGGAGAAAACAGAATGAGAAGGCTGGGCACGTCACATTTGGCCTCAATCCATGGAATTGGCAGAGGAGGTCCAGAAAGAACCCTGACTCCTGCAGAAGTCTCAATAGCCATCAAAGGTGGACTGTATCTCCAAATTAAAATTCAGCCTCTGGATTCACCATTTCCTGACCTCTCTGTACAGTCAAGGATTACAGGGGCTCCTTTCTAAAAGGACTGGCCTTTTAGAATCAAGTCCTAGGATTTCCCCTTGTTGACTTGCTTAGATCAGTGAGCATAATTCTAGTTTAACTCCATGTACCACAGTTGGTAGGCATGGCTGGAGGATGCCCACAAGGTGAGCCTTTCTATATTCTCAGAAAAGGACTGGGAAGCTTGGCAAAGAAGAGCAATTTCTGATGCCTCATCCATCATGAGAACATCCCAGCCACCCATTAAATCTTAGAAATGGCAGCTCCCTTCCTATTGCATCACAGTTAACCTCCAACATTTGCCAGCTTGGTATAATCATTTCACCAGGGAAATCTGTTCCAAACAAATGGGCCAAAAGGAGAAATGAACAAGGGACATAAAATATCAAAAATGGGACATGAATCAAATCATAAACCTTTCTCTAATTCCCAAGATCCTGAGGGCAGCACTCTGTTCTCATCTCACCCAGACTGATTTTACTTCTCCAAAATTCCTCATGGAACTACAGACTTGTTCATTGTTTGAGTTTGTGTTCCTCTGTGGCTAGAAAATGGAAAAACACAGGCTATTTATTTCAGACATCAGAAAACAGCCAGAGCCCTTTGAGACTGCATGCAGACTGCATTTGACCAGTAATCACAGAGTTTCAAAAAGCTAGCCAACAGAAGAGAAAACACAGGCCAAATCCACAGCATCCTGTTGAAGTCAGTACCATCCATCATTACACATTGGTGACTTGAATACTGCTGTGTGCGGGCTGACAAAGGAGACTTCCCATGAATGCATGGACTCTGTGACAGTCACAGAGCACATAGCAGAGGTGCTGAGCCTCTGCCTCCCCGTGTGATACTAAACCAGCCCCTCTCCCAAAGATGGTTTCACATGTGATATGCAGAAAAATAGCCCCAAAATATATCCATGCCTTGGTCCTCTTGGCAAGAAATCGTGATGGGAAGAGTGAGGCCAAGAGAACACAGGTAGAGGGTTTGTGGATATGGTTCCTGTTAAAGATGCTGCTACAGAGAGAGCACCCTGGAATATCCAGCTAGACCCAACCTATCACAGGAACCTCTAAAAGTCAAGTGGGAGGTTAGAGAAGGGGTGGTTGTCAGCCTTCCTAATGCTGTGACCCTTTAATATAGTTCCTCATGTTGTAGTGACCCCAACCATAAAATCATTTCATTGCTAATTCATAACTGTAATTTTGTTACTGTTATGAACCATAATGTAAATATCTGATATTTCTGATGGCCTCAGATGACCCCTGTGAAAGAGTCTGTCATCCTGGGGTCAAGACTCATAGGTTGAGAACCACTGGGTTAGAAGGTTGTGGGAAGGATTGATTCGTTGCTGGTTTGAATGAGCAAAGTAGCAGATAGCCAAAGACTAGAGGCCCTCTGTTTACAGCCCAAGAGAAAATGGTGTCCTTGGACCCACAACCAATGGGAGTGACTTCTGCCAACAACTCAAAGAAGGAAACACTTCCGCTTTCCAGCCTCAAGGACGGCTACCCCACGATGTCTGATTTTACTCTCATGTCACCCAGGCGGATGCTGACCTATGGAGTGCTCCAGGAATAAAAGTGTTCAAAGCTGCCAAATTTAAGTCCGATAAATTGGGTCTGGAGGATTTGGGGTTTTGTTGTTGTTGTTGTTGTTGTTTTTAACCCACTCTTTATCTGTACTTGTTGTTGGGGGAGGGCGGGAATGGGCATGCCACAGTACAGCACACATGTAACAGGTCAGAAGTAACACGTCTGCTCTCTCCTACAGTGGATTCCTAGAGTCAAACTCATGACATCAGGCTTACATGGATGGCAAGTGTTTTTACCAGCTGAACCATCTGGACAGCCTTCTTTTCTTTTCTTTTCTTTTTTTTTTTTTTTAACTTTGTGTATATGTACACAGGTTTATAACTGTGCTTGCAAGTATTTATACCTGCCAGCAGGCCTTGGGATCTGCCTGTCTCCACCCTCCACCCCTACTCCCTACTCCTTTACCCCCTACCCTCCTACTCTCCCACTTTCCAACCCCCAACCCAAATGCCGGAATCAAAAGCACCTATCACCATACCAGAGTTTTTTCACATGGATTCTGGAATCAAACTCAAGTCCTCATGCTTGCCTGACACTTTACCTGTGAGCTATCTCCACAGCCCTAAATATGGCAAGTTATCAATGGCGCACGATTAGCGCTAAATAAATTCTGCTTTCTGACTGTACCTCAGTTTTGATATCAGTAACAACTACAAATGAAGAACCAGAAATTTCTGAGGGTCAGGCCTACTCTGGGACATTGGCTGTGTCTGCTGCTGCCATCCTACCACCCACACAGCCCTGCTCTACCCCCTGTTCCAGGATGGTCTGTGGTTGAAGAACAGTAATCAAAATGCAGAAAAGAGTAAAATAAAGAATAAAGTACAGATGCAACTGGAAATAATCGTGTTAAGTGAATTAATCCAGTCTCAAAAGAACCGATACCAGGGGCTGGTGACATGGCTCAGCAGTTTGACAGCACTTGCTATTCCTACAGAGAACCTGAGTTCAGTTTTCAGTACCCACATCAGGCTGCTCAGAACCACCTGCAACTCCAGCTCCAAGGTGCCCACATACCTGTGCATAGACACATATACAAATGAGTAAAAACAAAACACTTTAAAACAAAATGGCATGTGTCCTCTCATTTTGTGGACACCAGATTTGTATAGTTATTAGTGCAGTTGATATGAAAGTAGAAGCAAAACTACCTAAGAGGACAAAGGCGGGGGGCTGTAAGGAGAGGATGGTGAATGTGGGAGAGAATGCACACATAATATAACATGCACTTGCATGAAAATAGCCTTGTGTTTCAGTGACTTTTTAATTTTAAAAATAAAAACAAAGGGTAATCATTCCAAAAGCCTGGTGCTGTCTCCAAAGGTGACAAACAGACCAAGGTTCTTGTTTTGCCACTTCCAACATCCTGGACCACACCTCAGAGCAATTAAATGAAGTCTAGGGGACAAGCAGGAAGCCCCAACACTGCGCTAAGGTTTTAGAGACCTGAGAAGGCAAAGTACAACATGCTGATTAGCAATATATGTCTAGGGCAGGGGTCAAGAGCAGCCGCAGGGGCTGGAGAGATGGAAGAGAGCACTAGCTGCTCTTCCAGAGGTCTTGAGTTCAATTCCCAGCAACCACAACCATCCATAATGAGACCTGGTGCCCTCTTCTGTCCTGCAGGCAGACATACAGGCAGAACACTGTATACATAAATACTTTTAAAAAAGAAAGGAGTAGCAACATATGCCAGACATGTGTTGCCCTTGTTAATTCAAAGTAACTCGGGAAGTATAGTTTACTTTTCTCCTTTCTCCTCCTCCCTCTGCTACTCCATTTGCCTTGATCTTGTATGGTGTGTGACCAGCAAGTCATATCCAGTCGGACAACTGGAATCTACACCAATGGATACTGAAGCTGTATTTACATACAACAAAAATTGTAAACACACAGTGTGAAACAGGGGCCATTATCTAATGCGTATGCAGTTCTAATTCTGGTCTGTTCCCCTTCATGGCTGTTCCCCTGCCCTGCACTTAGACTGTTATATCCTGGTCCTTCTTGAGGTTCACCTTCTACCTCCAGAAAGAACGTTAAGGGGTCTAGAGGTCTACAAGTAATCAGGCCAACAAATTCTCAGTTTCTCCAATGTCATCCTGCAGCTAATACAAGATTTGATCCCCGTTTCTTCAGGGTCTGGAGAAGTTTGAAGGCTAGATACTGAAGTCAGGCTGTGTGGTATTGCCCTGTACCCTGCCACTGACTTCCTGTGTGACCATGGGCAAGTTATTTACTCCACAGCTCAGTCTGCTCATCTGTTAAATGGAAGGAATGACAGTAGGATTATAGTAGAGACTAAATGAAAGAGTATGTGTAAAACTGGAGAACTGTGCCTATATCACAGTAAGCACAATCAATACCAAGTAGGATATCATCATTCCAACATTCAGAATATGGGGCCAGGCTAGGGGGCTGGGGTATCACAAGGCACAGTGATGCCAGCATCTATTCCTGTCTTAGTCACTGTTCTATTGTTGGGAAGAGACAACATGACCAAGACAACTCTTATAAAAGAAAATAAGGCCTTTAACTGGGGCTGACTTACAGTTTCAGAGGGTTAGTCCATAGTCACCATGGTGGGAAGCAGGCAGGCTTGCTAAGAGCTTTACATCCTGATCCACAGGCAGCAGACAGAGAGACACTGGGCCTGTCCTTTTACAACATCAAAGCCCACTCCCAGTGACAAACTTCTCCAACAAGGCCACACCTACTCCAATCCTCTTAATCCTTCTAATTCTTCACAAACAGACCCACTCCCTGGTGACTAAGTATTCAAATATATGAGCCTATGGGAGCTATTCGAAACACCAGTCCTATAAACCTTGGGGATGGGGAGTTTACTGGTGTCTATCTTTACAATGCAACAGAAGTAAAACCAGTAAGGCCTTGGGAAAGCAAAGATCCTATTTCCTTGGAGACATCCAGTCCGTTTGTATGTTTCAGTCCATACAGAAGAAACAGAAGCATGTTTTTAAGATGAGATCAGAGAAGAGCTGGGAAAGCACCTGACATCGCCTTGGCCCCTTACCATCTTGCCATGTCCCTGCCGGCATCCAGCATCAGAGTGTGTACTTTGTGTCCTTGACACCTTGCCACAGCTTTTCACAGACAGAGGGGGAGTCCCCAGACTTTTTGTGCAAAAGAAAAAAGCCCCATTCTGAGGTTCTGAGGGGTCAGCTTCAGGAACTCCGTCCATATAGCATGACTTCTCACCCTACGGTGTGACTCACAACCCCAGGGTGGCTGGAATAGGAAAACACTTGGTGGCTTTTTCAGTTCTCACCACAGAAGTCTGTGATAACCTAACATTCAGCTGGGCTCTCTTGTGTGCGTTCGGTGGCAAGCATCTTACACAACCCAGAGAAGACATGCTATGGTTACCTCAGATAAATAGGCGTCTGTCCCACTCCACTTCCTCATTTTACATATGAGGAAGACTGGGTACAGAGAAGGGGAATGCCCCAGTCATGGCAACTCTGAGATCTCCTGCTCTTCCCACTCTGCTCCCTCAGACGATTTACCCACCGGGCGGGCGGCTCAGCAGATCACAGCAGATGCTCTGGCCAGCTTTCACGGGTGAATGACAGCAGCTCTGCCACAGCCGCCCTCCCTGGGCTTTGAGTAATTTAGTATTCACTGTCTGCCCACACACCAGAGAACTGCCAGCCACAGGATTATGCTAGTCACGAAAAAAACAAACAGGGCTGCATAAAAGCCCATCCAGACTGCTGGATCAGAAAACTCCCTCACATTTGCACAGATTTTGACGGTTCACTCCTTCCATCCTTTCCTCAGTAGCTCCGGAGCACCTACTATCTAACAAGCCCTGTGCCAAGTCCTGGCCGAAACGAAGACAGACGCGCTATCCCCACGCTCAAAGAACTGGCGAGGGGCTGAGGGGCACAAAGGAACCAGTATGGCAGAAACTAAGTTCTAACCAACAGAGCGGATAACCTAGAGAAGGGAGTTTGGAAGAAAGGTCCCTCTCCAAGATACCTAGTGTTTTCATTGGCTTCTAGTCTGAAAGGATGTTTTCCCCCATGCCACGGAGACTAAACAGCTCGCTGAGACGATGGTGAAGTAACTAGAGGCTGTACCTAGGTTAGAACCCAGCAGTCCTGAAGACAAACGGCCGGCTCCAGATATTCGGGACTCGGACGACCTGTTGTCCCTGAGGATGCCCAACCCTTGCGCTGTGCTCAGGGGCACCCGGGCTCCGGAGCTGAGCTGGGACGCTCGCCCAGCACGGGTGGGCAGGAACCGCGGAATCTGAGGGAGAACGGAGAGGCGGGAGCAGGGAAACCCTAGAGAAGCCCATCTGCGAGTGAGAAGGGGTTCACCCACCCGAGCCACGGCCCGCTAAGAGGCCCAAGGCTGTGGGCAGAAGGTGGCTGGAACTTAGGGCTGTCAGCGGACAAGAACTTAGGGACAAGAGTGGGGAAAAGAAACTCAGAAGTAGCAAGGCAGGAGACGACACCGGGTGAGGGCTACGTAGCGCAGTCTCCAATCGGGAGAGCCCCACAAGAGACACCCCTCGGTCTCACTCACCCTCGACCCGATCCCGATCCCCGCTTAGGCTTTACAAACAGCAACCGGTGCTTTTCCGGGTCCCCAGGATCGCAGGGGATCCAGCAGCTTCAAGTTATCCCAGTTCTGGAACCTCAACCCCGCTCGCGTCGGGAACGTGCTCGGGCTCCAAGTCCGGGAGCGCGCAGGAGTGGCTGGGATGCGTGCTCAGAGCCGCACACGGATGACTCTGGAATGCACCGCCGCTAGGGACCGCCCCGGAAAGACTGAGCCCCCAGCCTCAGCGCAAAGCTGGCTCTGCTCCTCCCAGCCTCCTAGGACTGCTGTGAAGAAAGGAACCTGGAGAGGCTCAAAACTGCTGCTCTACGCCCCATCCTCCCCCACCCCCCACCCACCTCCGGCTCAGTACACTCAGCCCGTAGCCTTAAACAAGTCACTTCACTTATGTGGGGGCGTGGGGGGCGGGGGGGGGGGGACTTCTGCCCTCTGTGTGCTAAACAGAGGCTAGCCTACAGCATGTCCTCAAGATCCTTTCCAGTCTGTTTGGATTCAGGCCATACCATGTCCTGCATGTGAGATCTTAAGAGCCCTTGCTTGTCTCTGTTCTGTTAAGCTGGGATAGCAGCACTAGCCCTCTTGTGAAGACAGACTTAAAAGGACCAGTATGAAATTAGTTAGTGGCCTGCCATAACACACCTCCAGGTATTGTTTATTTTGTGATAACATGAAAGTTCAAGGTGATCCACACTCCATTAGAATTCAGACCTGAGAGGCTGCCATTTCACAGAGGGCAGTGCCAAGGTCACAGTCATTTATGACCCTGTGATCCATGCGATGAAGGGGAACTTCCATTCCTCTCTCTCTCTCTCTCTCTCTCTCTCTCTCTCTCTCTCTCTCTCTCTCTCTCTCTCTCTCTCTCTCTCTAATTTACTTAGTTTCTTACTTACTTATTTCTGAGACAGGGTCTCTCTATACTGGGTGTCCTGGAACTTGCTATGTGTATCAGCTGGCCTCGAACTAACAGAGATCTGACAGCCTCTGTCTGGGATTAAAGGCACATCAGATTCCCATTCATCTTCTCATTCTACAGCATTGCCTTCCATCTTGCTTTTATGGAGGGTGGGGCACACAGGCAGAGGCTACCAGCACCTCAAGAAGTTGTGTTTCTTCCTTTTTCTAATGCAGCCGGCAACCATGGTGACTTGCCCAGGCTGACATTTGATCTGGTGTAAGCCTTGCCTTTTATCTCTCCCCCTCCCCTCCCCATACACACACAGTTTCCTCCCACTCAGAGATGAGGTCAGCAGAAATGACAAGCCATTACCAGAAGCTTTAGAGCCAGGGCCATGAGGATGAAGTGGATTAGCACAGAAAGTCACTGGGGGAAAATTCTGAGTGCAATCCAATTCTAAGTGTTAAAGGGAATCATAATACAGAATAAGGGCCCCTTAGTACTGGAACAGGATGGGGTGACCCTTCAGGTAGCAACTAGTAACTGAACATGTCCTGCCATGACTATTGGCTTCACTCTGAGATGATGCAAAAACCCAGGGCTGGAACCAGCAATCAGGTGGTGTCTTTTCCATTTAGCAGGGTATCAGAATCTTTAGTATTTATCTGCTTTGAGACCCACACAGGAGACCAAAAAAGAGTATGTCTTGCACTCCCTAGAAGCATATGACATAGACGGCCGCCCAGCTGGACTGACCTTGAACCATATCTACATAACACTTTGTCTTTTCCCTTATACACATATGAATATTCAATTGTGGGAATAACAAGGTATATTGGGTTGGAAATTAGAAAACTCAATTTCTGAGTACGTCACTCATTAGCTAAAGGATCATAAATGTCTTGCTTCCATCACTTACAAAGCATTAAAATGAGAACTACCCATCTATCCTGTCTGATACAATTATGCATACAGATTCCATTCATGTATCTCTTTACTTAAAACTTGATTATCTCAACATTCTAGGCATAAAGGAGACAAACTCTTTAAATGTATCTTGCTAAGAAATAGGTCAAATGCAGTCTCCACAATGGAATACTGCCCATAACTCTGTCACAATGTCTTGTTTTATGGTCTTTGTGATTTCACAAACTAATATCATTTATTTCTCACTCATTTATTTCTTCAGAAACTAAAATAACAAAAACACTGTTCAAGAAGCAAACCACATACACACACACACACACACACACACACACACACACACACACACACACACGTTTGAGTTTTCTCATTGTATATGTTCTATTTGCCACTTCATAAAATGTAGAAGGAACGTGTCACCATAGGAAGTTTTATTACAGTTGCTTTTAACTTTTGTTGGCCAGCTACATGCTTCCATATTTCATACTCATTGATTGCCCAGAGTTAGCTCTGTGAGGATACAGGAGCTAGAGTCACTGGTTTTGTGCTTTCTATGGATCATTAAACCAAATTAAGAATGGAAACATAATATTATGTTTGTAAATGTGATGAGAATGGTTTGATTTCTCAATGCAACCATCAGTATGCCAGAATATGAACAATAAGCAAAAGACAAAAACTGAATGAGTGACTTGTAGAAGCTTGAGAAAAAGAAGATTCTCCTCACACTGATTTACAACCCTGAAGACATGGAAACTGGAATAAACAGTGAAATATGTTAGTTTTTCTACTAATCAGCTTTGTAAGATTTTTAGTTGGGCCTAGTGATTCACACCTCTAATGCCAACAGAGTTAGGAAGAATTCTATGAGTTCAAGGCCAGCTTGATCTACATAGTGAGTTCCCAGACAGCCAGGGCTACACAGACTCTATCTCAAAAAAAAAGAAAGAAAAAAGAAAAGAAAAGAAAAAGAAAGAAAAGAAAAGAAAAGGAAAGAAAGGAAAAAGGAAGTGAATTCTTTATTGTCAATTGCTATATTGTCAATTGCTACATTAATATAAGAGTAGGATGTTTTTTCTCTGTATTAAAATGACCAAACTTAGCATGATATTGTATGTTCTGTAATCCTACCACTCAGGAGATTGAGACAGGAAGAGTGCCAAGCAGAGTGCCAGCCTGGGCTACTATTGAGTTCCATAAAGTCTGAACTATAGAATGAGACGCCATCCTCCCAAAAATAAAACAGTAAAAAATTAAAGGATTAGAAAAGACTGTTTTAAAATAAAAAAAAAATCATGCCTAAAAATTATCAAAGAAATAAGAAAGAAAAAGCAGTCCTGTGCAATTCACTTTGTTATTAACAGGAGATGGTAAAGACTTTTCTTAAAATTCTATGTAATCTGACCAAATAGGAGTACATCTGTGGTCTTTCTGCTGACTTTGTCATACCTTTGATTATTTAAGACAATCAAAACACAGCAGCCCAAGTCCCTCATTTCAGAAATAATTGAAGTTCCTATAATTACCCCTTCAGTTACATTTATCTAGTAATAGGGTGTCATTAGTCTCATTAGTAGTTACTGTGGCTGCAGCTATCCTTTGTTCCCAGACATCTATGTTTCTCATGGTGGTGACTGTTCTCTTCTGAAAACAATGTTGCTTTCCCAAGATCAGTTCCTGACTAAAGGTGTTGCTCAGTGGCAGATCATTTGCCTAGCATGTATGTTGCCCCAGATTCTATCCAAATACTACAAAAAATAAAAAACCCTCAATGTCCAAGATTAACTATAGAAGTCAGAAAGATATAATTGTAAATGCATTTTTACATGCCAGCTATCTTTGAGTCTTTCTTCCTGGATGAATAAATTATTAAGTGTTCCGGAATATTATTTTAAGATGTATTACATTTGTTTATGCTGTGGAACATTTGTTTAATGATGCAAAGCTGTGTTACTTTGCCTGTTTAAAACACCTGATTGGTCTAATAAAGAACTGAACAGCCAATAGTTAGGCAGGAGAGGGATAGGCAGAGCTGCAAGGCAGAGTGAATAAATAGAAGGGGAAATCTTGGGATGACAAAGATCAAGGAGGGAGAGTCCAGGGGCTAGCCACCCAGCTGCACAGCAAGCCACAGAGTTAGAAGTAAAGAAAGGAATATAGAAATACAGAAAGATGAAAGCCCAGAGTCAAAAGGTAATGGAATATTTTATTAAGAAAAGCTGGCTAGAAACAAGCCAAGCTAAGGCGGGGCATTCATAAGTAAGAATAAGTCTCCGTGCATGCAAGGGTGTGCGCATGTGTTTATTTGGGAGCTGGGTGTTGACCCAAAAAGCAACGAGTCAAAAAGAGTAAAGAAAAAAAATTACAACTAAGTGCTTGATATTTTAGTCTCTACCATAAGATGTATAACTCACAAACAGGAGAGATGCTGGAATTAATCAGGTTTGCTTGATATATTCCATATTCCTTTATCAGCTTAACTACCAGAATGGTATTATGTCTTAATCACATGAAATGGTACAAGCCATGCAACTAAGGAAGTACATGTGTTCTCCCTTGTTCCTTTTGTGTATGTACAGAGACTGAATGAACCTAGGACTTCACACACGCTGGGCAAGTATTCTACTGCAAATTACATCTTCTGGCCCCCTGTGTTACTCTTTGAAGTAGATTTATCATATTTTCAACTTTTGAAGAAACACTGTCAAATACTACAACCCAATAGAGAATGGTATCCTCTTCTATCTAACATAGTTGTCTCCAGACATAATCTAGGGAACTTTTAGTTTGGTTGAATCAAGTGGCTTGCAATCTCTTTCCCTACTATCCTGAAGATAGATGCTATAAACTAAACAATTTTCAACAGGGGAAAATAACCTCAGTGTCTTGGTAGCACTCTTCACTGGAACAGACTTAAGAGTCAAGTTTCTCAGCATTATGGCCAAAAGCAGACTTCCATGAACTAAAACACAGGACTACATCAGGATTGCTAAGACACTTCCTAGTCAGAAGCAAATGAATACAGGAGCATACTGCTTTCATATGAAGCAAGAATAAATCACATAAGCCTAATAAGCCAATGAGGGAAATCAAATGGTAGCTATCTGTTTTGGAACACTGCCAGACCTGTTTTAGAATGTTTTCCCATGTACATATGATACTGTTCTTTTCATCAATTTTAATTATTTACACTATGATTATTCAAACTGAAAAGACATTTTTAAGGTTTTTAGCTACTTCCTGTACAATTACACATTTGATACAGTGAAATAAACACTGGCACTTTGGAGTTTAGCTAGCAGTAGAATAAAAGATGCATCATCTTGTCATCACCTTATTTTAAACAACAAATGACACTGAAAAATCTATGCTGACAATATTCTTCATCAAGATATTAAACAGACAATTTTAAAATATGATTCTTTTAAATAGGGCTAGTGAGATGGCTGAGCAGGTAGAGGGTCTTGTGATTCCACAGTGGAAGGACAGAATCAACTCCCAAAAGTTGTCCTCTGACCTCTGCACAATGTCAAGTCACAAGTATACCGAGACTCATACACACACATACACTCATGCATGCACACACACACAATAACAATAAATTAAAATTGAATGTTTAATGAAATAAAATTTCAGACATTAATATAACCTGAAATGGAGGAAGCCCTGACCCAAATGCCATCGCTCAGATTAGCAGAGGGGAAAGTGGCACAGTTACTCTCAAGGATGACCACAGTTTGCTCTCCAGGTAGAATTTAGTGCCCATGTCCTTGGGTTCTTTTGATTCAGCAGAAGAATCTACATGTCATTGAGCATGAAGACTTCTTAAAATCAAATATGTGTTGGAGTTTTACTTTCTGCTAAAATTTGCATTCCATTTATGAACTACATCCCTTTAAATCAGCCAATTGTGTAAGAATGGACGCCAAGCTCTAACCACTCCAAATGAGACCCAGGACCCACCCACTTGTGTTATAAAAACAGAACCCCACTGTTGCTGCTCACTTGTTGATTTGGCATGGCTATGTACCCTTTTGGAAAAGTGAGGGAAAATTTTTTTGAAACTTAGTCCCAGTTCCAAAGGAAAAAAATAGTTTATTTTATTTTATTTTTTATGTGCACAGTGTTTTGCCTGTATGATATGTGTATGGGTGTTTGCATGTATGTATGTAAGTATGTATGCATACATGCATACCTAGAGGCCCCAGAGGTCAGAAGAGAATATCAGATTCCAGGAAACTGGAGTAACCTATGTTTGTGAACCACCATCTAGATGCTGGTGACTGCATCCCATGTCATCTTCGAGAGCAACAAGTGCTCTTAACCACAGAGCCATCTCTCCAGTCACCTAGACACATTTCTTACATGCAGTGCTAGGAACTGAACACAGAACTTCACACATGCTTAGAGAACAGGACAGCAACTGCACAATCACCAACACCCAGAAGATATCTCTTTATGACAAAATCAGCTACCCTTTACCACCATCAAATATGAAAGATTTACATTGCTAAGCGTGCTTATGAAACCGAAGTTAGAAATGGAAGACGAACCATATTACTTACCTTTAAGAAACTAAAAGAATTACAGGGGACACTACTGTGACTAACTCTTTTCTTTTAATTTAGATAAATGGACAAATTCCTAGAAAAAAAAAAAACAGTAATTACCAAAGCCTACTGTGGTGGTTTGAACAAGAGTGGCCTCCCCCAATAGGCTCATCAGGAAGTGGTGCTACTTGAGAAAGATCAGCAGGTATGACCTTGTTGGAGGAAATGTGTCATTGAGGGTCGGCTTTGAGGTTTCAAAAGCCCAAAATAGGCCCTGTGGCGCTCTCTCTCCCAGCCTGAAGATCTGGATGGAGAACTCTCAGCTGCCTCTCCAGCACCATGTCTGCCTGCACGCTGCCATGCTTCTCTTCATGCTGATAATGAACTAAATCTCTGAAACTGTAAGCCAGCCCCAATTAAATGCTTTATTAAAAAGAGTTGACATGGTCATGGTGTTTCTTTACAGCAATAAAACAGTGACTAAGACACTGACTAAAGAACAAACAAAAAATCTGAATAAACCCCAAATACAGAGACTAGATTAATAATTTAAAACAAAAAACACACTCATAAAAATCATAGAACCAGTTCTGTTCTCTAGAAGAACTTGTTCTAGAGTTCTCTAGGAGAACAGAACTAATAGAATGAATGTGTGTGTGTGTGTGTGTGTGTGTGTGTGTGTAATATATATGAATAATATTAAATAATATATATGGCAGTGGCATGGTGTGGTCCAGCTACTCTAACAATGGCTGTCTACCAACAGTAGCTCTTCAGTCTATGAGGCTGAATATCTCAGCTTGTCTTCAGTATACTCCACAATCCCAAAAAGGAGTGTGTTCTAATGCCAGGAAAGGAATGAACTTGCCATCAAGAGTAAGGGCAAGAAGGCAAAGAGCAAGTACTTTCTCCTCCCATATCCTTTACATAGACTCTACTAGAAGAAATGGCCCAGATTTAAGATGGGTCTTTCCACTTCAAAAGATTCAGATTTAGGGTGGGCCTTCCCACTCCAAATAATTCAATCAAGAAAAATCCCTTGCAGGTGTATCTAGCCTCTTGAGCTTTAGCTAATTGCACTAATTCCAGACACAGTTGAGCTGACAACCAAGACTAGCCATCACAGAGGTTAAAAGTTCCTATGTTCAGTTCCTAACACCCAGACAGTGGCCCACAACCACTCATAACCCCAGTTCCAGACGATCCCTCTTCTGACTTCCTCAGGCTGCTACACACACTTGATGCAAATACATGCACCCATGCACATAACAAACATAAACACAAAGCAAATACATTTTTAAAAGCCCAAAACCAGATGACTTTACAGGCCAATCTACTTTTGAAAACTGAATATGCTAGCTGACTCTTGGACATGCTTCATTCTTCCCCTCACCCCTCTTTCATCCTATTAATTGCTTAAAACTATATTAAAACGTCCCTCAATAAACTTCAACTCTGATTCATATGAAAAATAATATGGCATTACCAGCTTTTCAAAAAAAAAAAAAAAACCCGAAGTGAATACTTAAAATTTGGTTACTTTTCTTACTGCTGTGACCAGATACCTGACAATCGAAGGCTCCTTTGGGCTCACTGCTTGAAAGCATCATCTAGCCCTGCGGAGAAGCATAACATGAAGAGCAGCCCCAGCTGTGGCAGCAGGGCCACAGGCAGCTAGTCACACTGCATCCATAGCAAGGAAGCAGAGAGAGAGGCTGGTAGCCAGCAGGCTTTCATACACCTCTTACCTCTATTATTCAGTTCTGAGTTTGGCCATTTAGCCTAGAAAATAATGGAAAAGGCTCATCACTTATATTGTATGGTTCAATTTTATTGTGTTTTAAAACTTCGTTCTGTGTGCAGGTGGCTTGTGTATAGGAGCAAGCGTGCAAAGGTATAAAGGTAGGTCAGAGGAAAACTTTCAGGAATCAGCCCTCTCCTTCTACTCCGTGGGTCCTGGGGGTTGAACTTTGGTTCTCAGACTCTCCAGCAGGCACCTTTCCCTCCTGAGCCATCCCGCTGGCCCTCTGTGGTCACATTTTTAAAGATGTGAGACAGGATCTTACGAGAACAAGACTGTCCTCCAACTCTTGATCCTCCTAGCACTGCCTCCCAGGTGCTAGGATTACCGGCATGCACTACCAGGCCTGACTCACAAACAGCTTTTGAAGTCTGTCGCTACAGAAGTGTACTGATAAGGAAAACATTCAGAAATAAACCAGAGGATCGCCTGCTGTCCCATCTATGTCACACTAAAGCATGTCAGAAAGACCATCTGACTCTAGGGAAACAGCTTTTGCTTGATTTACCGTTTACTATCTATTAAAAGTCAACAACTTACAACCCCATAAAGTTAGCTGCTAACTTGTACACAGCTGAGTGCAGTACAAGTGGACTTTTGTCTGTTCTTTCCAGTAAAGAAACAGATGCTTTCTGCCAGATAGCAAAAATAACCAAAGGTATGTTTCTATTGGTCTCAACTCAGGCCATTCTTCACAAATATCAAAAATCTCTAAGTAAAAGCAAAACAAGGGTGTAGTTCAGAATTTTTGAAAAGTGATTTTTGAATGCTTCATCTGCATTTACCTTGCTGCCGTGGATACGAACTTGATGTCTGTGAGCCTCAGCTTTTCCTTCTGCAAAATGTGAAAGTTAATGCCTATCTCAGGGGGTTGTAATAGAACAGGAGCAATGAAACCATAAAGGTTAAAGACTGTGTCCGTAGGAAATATCACTTATGGGTAAACTATGTATGTATATATGTATGTATGTATGTATGTATGTATGCATGTATATATATATGTATATATATATGAATAACAGCCCTGAAGTAGATCTGTACACTATGTACAATTCTTCTCTTCCTAAATTTTCACTAAATTGAAACACTGCATGTCCAAAACTAAAGGAAAACTAAAGTCTAATCCAAAAATCTCTTTGTATCCAGGTATAATGATACACATCTGTAATCTCAGCACTAGGGACAGTGATGCACACCTGTGATCTCAGAACTAGTGAAAGTAAGGCAGGAGAATTGACTTCATAGAAAATTCTAGGCCAGACTGGCCATAGAGACCTTTTTACAAACACATTCACACAAAACTAATTACATTTTCTTTTGAAACACCTGCATTGAGGTCTAGTCCGTTAATCAATTAATTAGTTAATTGGTTAATTAATTAATTAATGAAAAGTCATCTAAGACTTTTTTTTCTAACTTTGAATTTGTGTCTAAGGGGAAATTAGATGCTATTATATTAAATCAGAGTTCTTCGGGGAATCAATTAGATAGATGTGTGTTTAGGAGGGGAGAAAGAGAGAGGAAAGGAGTGTGGGATTCATTTTAAGGAATTGAGAACTGGCTCCCATGAATGTGGAGGCTGGCAGGATAGGCCAAGTAGACTAGAAACACACACACAAAAAGCTCAAGTTATGTTGGAATCCAAAGGCAATCTGTTAGCAGAATCTTCCCATCCTTTTTTCTTTAAGGCCTGGAGCTGAGTGATTGAGGCATGGCCAAATTTAGGAGAGTAATTTAGATTACTTAAAACCTATTTAAATTTTAATCTCATCTCAGAATAGCTTTCACAGCAATACCTAGACATGTTTAACCAAATACATTGAGTACTTTGGTCTAGAAAAATAACACACAAAGTTAACTAAAACACTCCATGTCTCCTCTGTCCACCCATCTGAAGAAAACCTTAACTAGGTAGTGCCTCTACAACAAGAAGAAACAAGACAGAATTGATAGAATTGCAAGAAAATGGGACGCTGGGTCTAAGGATGGGGGCGGGAGTCACATCAGCATTTGAACTTTAAGCACCCCTGTGTGGCGTGTTCTGAGCAGAAAGAAACAACTAGAACCAGAGTCAGGGGAAGAGGGGCAGATTGCTGGACAAGAAAAACCACAGAACTTCCCCCTAAAAATGCAGAATGGGCTTCCCTGGGCTGCCATAGGCTCTCTGTCACAGGTTCCCTTCTATAGAAGTCATGCAAGCTGCTGATACTGCAAGATTCTGTTGTGAGCGTGAAGTGCTGGGGAGAACACTGGCACAATAGATGACACACCAATCAGGACTAAACCCTGGCTCCTTTGCCCCTCACTTGCTGGGACACGGACTAACTCTCTTCCCTTTTCTAAGTCTTCAGCCTCTGGTGAAGAATAGAATGTGAGGTTAAATTAAATGATATTCTCTGGAGAAACTTGCAGCTCCACAATTCCTTAAAAGTTAAGGCTCAGGGTTTTTAAGATTGTTAACAATCTGAGTTTTTAAAAAATTATTTTTATTGGGGGGTAGCTGCATGTGTGTCGATGTAACACAAGACTGCAGAACCAAAAGAGGGCATCAGATCCCCTGTGACTGGAGTTATACGTGGTTGTGAGCTGCCATTTAGGTGCTGGAGAGCAGACCAGGGTACTCTGGAAGAGCAGCCTGTGCTCTTAATTACTGAGCCACCTCTCCAGCCCTGAGTTTACCTTTTAAGGAAGGTCTGTGAGAGGTGACCCATCTTGTCCCACTAACCCACTGTATTAGTTACTCTTCTCTTGCTGTGATAAAACAACTAAGGCAACCTATTTGGACTTACAGTTTGAGAGGGCTAGAGTCCATGGTGGTGGAGGGAAGGAAGAACGTCAGGATGAGGAAGCTGAGGGCTCACATACGAGCTCCAAGCAGGAACTACAGAGCCCAAACTAGAACTGGCAAGTCTTTCAACTCTCAAAGCTCTCCCCAGTGACACACTTCCTTCAGCACAGACATAATTCCTGAGCCTATGCAGACAGCGCCACCAATGGGAGACCAAGCACTGGAACCACCAGAACCCATGGGGTCATTCTCATTCAAACCACCACACCCACTGACATCAGCTTCCCTTCGGAGGCTCTTTAACAGCTTCTCCCAACATCATTCTTCCAACAGAATCAAATAGCAGGCTTCACATTCCACCCTACACTGACTTCCTTTGCTCCACAGACCCTCAGGGAAAATGTCCTCTTCTACAAAGAAACAACACAGACTTACTAACTCTCAAAAGACATTGCTTCTTGCCTGAAAGCTGCATGAAGAAAATTTTACTTTGACTAAAACTTTTTATTGTGGCTAAAATACTTCATCCAGTTAACAATTAGGAAGGAAGAGAGGTCAAAATGAATTTGAGAGGAAACAAGATGCTGAAAAGGAAATGGGAAGATTCCATCTTCTAAGTTAGAAGTGGAGAGATGGCCACAAGGTCTCAGTGTAATTATTTGAATGCACTCTCATGGCTTAATTGCAAAGTGTCCAATTACACAGTTGTAGAGCTAGGAGAGCAGAGAGACTGTTACAGGGACATTGTCTGTTTGTTTTCAAGAAAACTGTGACATCAAAATGAAAGCACTTCTAACATACATACACACACACACACACACACACACACACACACACACATACACACACACATATATATATGTTTTTTGTTTGTTTGTTTGTTTGTTTGTTTGTTTGTTTGAGACAGGGTTTCACTATATAGCTCTGGCTGTTCCCCTGGAACTCACTATAGACCAGGCTGGCCTCAAATTAACAGAGATCCACCTACCTCTGCTTCCCGAGTACTGGGATTAAAGGTATACAACACCACTGCCCACCTTCATAAGATATTCTTTCCTTTTAAAGATACTGTTTGTCTGGTTTTTTGTTTTGTTTTTGAGATATGGTCTTATTATGACTATGTAGCTCTGCCTGTCCTGGAACATAGACCAGGATTGCCTTGAACTCACAGAGATCCACCTGCCTCTGTTGGGATTACAGACCTTAAAGTCACCATTTCTGGCTTTAAGGACACTTCTTACTTAGCAGGGCATGGTGGCTCACACCTGTAATCCTACAAATAGAGAAACTGAACAAAATATAATAAAATAAAACTTAACTTGTCCAGGATCACCCAGCCTATAAGGACAGCACTTGTTTGCTGGCTGGCTGGCTGGCTGGCTGGTTGGTTGGGTTGGTTTGCAGTAATGGGAGTTGAACCCAGGGCCTTTCATGTGCTAAAAAGCACTCTTCCACTGAGCTACAGCCCCTCATTTGACATTTTTATTTTAAGACAGGGCCTCACTGAGCTGCCCAGGCAGCTCTTGAACTTGGAGACTTCTTGTTTTACCCTCCAAGTAGTTGGGATTACAGGCCTGGCTCTTAGGGCTGGCCTTAAGTGTCCTGTGCCCAACTGGCGCTGGAGCCAGTACTCCTCTTTATGAGTCTGCTTTTTGCTCTATGAAGTGGGCTTCTTCCTGCCTGGCTAACATACATCGGAGAAACACAATCAGAATGCGCAACAAACAAGTACAACGCAGATTCAACAGTTCAAATCCTAGCTATGGGAAAAGGCAGAGGACTGTCACCAAGAGAATGAAGAGGAACAATTACTGTGAAGCCTATCTAATATTAAAGTAGTCGATTTCACTTGTGTCCTTAAATATGCACCTAAGTTGCATCTCTTTTTCCTTCTTGCTTTGAGGATGGAAGTACTTCTGTGTTTATACACCATTAGGCCCCAGAGAAGACTACCAGTGCCCTCTTTCAGTACCCCCTTTAAGTGCCCCTTCCAGTGTCCCCTTCCAGGGCCTCCCAGATTTCCAGTTGTCAGCATCTTTGTATCTATGGTTTTCTCCAGAGCCAAAGAAAAGCAGTCTGTCAGTCAAAGCACCCAGTAATTAACACTCTCTCCAAGTCTTCGGAGCTATAAATATTGCCAGCTCCTTATCAATTATAATTGGCAGAATAATTTCTGAGAAGCATGTTACATTGTTTCCCAGAGTGTCTCTGTGGACCTAGTCTACAGACTGAAATCAGCTCTCTTCCAGGAACACTCTCTCCTGGCATATGCTGAACCCCTCAACTCCCCTAAGTCTGGTCTCAAGATTATTGTCTCATATTCTGCTTCACATCATAAGCTCCTTGATGTCTGGCTTCTGTCGGGTTCAGCTCACAGAGAGCTCCAGCAGGAGCTGAGAGGTTTTTATTCTACACTCCCCACCATCCCCAGAGGCTCCTGACGATAAAGGCTGGCTCAACAGCTGAGTCTTCCCCTGCAACTCCAGGTCTCTAGCTTCACAAAGCACCACACCTTTACTAACCCTGAAGTGCCATGCTGTTCCTCTAGATTTACAGACAGACAGACAGGCAGACGCACGCACGCACGCACGCACACACACACACACACACACACACACACACACACACACACACACTCCCATAGCAGCTTTTCTCAAGTTATCATCTCTGGTTAGGTAAGTAGTCAGATGGTAGAGGCCTAAGAAGAAGCCCCCCCCCCTCAGGATCAGCAGCTTGTAAGCCAGGAACTGGTTTACCCTAAGGTGCTAGCCAAAAAGAATGAGATATGAGTTGTATTTGAGACATATCATTCTGAACTGCCCAAAAGATCCTAAGATCCCTGTTTACAGAGGGGCTTTCTGGTAAAGAATGAAGACACGCATTATCTTTTTCTTAAGAGTTAATCCAAATAGGTCTGTCAAAGACTTGAACAGGGAAATTTCCCACTGGGGAAGCTGTCCAGTGCAGAGACTTGAGGAACAGCAAAAGGCCTACCTAAAATGTATGAGGGCACAATGATCCCTTTGGCCAATGTCCACTCTTACAACTTGAGCGTGTACCCTACACAATGGCCCCTTTGGCCACTGGCCACTCTCATCCTCAAAGTGTTTATTCACTCTGTAATAAACATGACTTATCTTCTGCTCCAATCCTTGTCTGAATTCTTTCAATGGACATCACAGGAACACTAGCCTCAGAGGAGATAGTTGAGGAGAAGGGGGAGTCAAAGAGAAGACAGTGGGAAAAGTAGAAGCACAGGGTGAGATAGACAGGGCAACAGGAGTGAGCTGCGACAGTCATGCGAGAGAAGGTACTGTGTTGGCTACAGGGGGGAGGGGGCCATAAAACACCCTAAAGGGAGGAGTTCTTGCCTGGGTGGGTCTACTGGCACCTCCCAGGCCGTCAGTGGAACCACTCTAGGCTTTTTGCTGTTTCTCAAGTCTCTAGAATAGACAGCTTCCCCAACGGGGCATTTCCCTGGCCAGGTGATTGGCAGGCCCATTTGGATTAACTCAATACTGGAGTGGAGCTGGAGACTCCGTTTTTAGCCTACTTGCTAGCTACCAGCCAAAGACACCAGCTTCTTTTTACACAGGCTTCATCATATAGCTAGCTACTCATAAGATCCAGCTTAGTGGGAAGGGTGTACATGTTTTGGTTTTGGTTTTGGTCCGAAACTCAAGGCAATTCTCATGCCTCAGCTTCACAAGTACAAGGATTACAGACAGGGGCCATAAAAGTAACTTTAATTATTCTCATTTCAAAGTTTACTATTTAAAAAAAAAATCACAAACCAAAATTAACCTGATCCAGCAATAGAACTCAATGAACATCTATATAAAGTAGCCTTTTAGAACAAAAGCTGTAGAACCTCACATTACATTTTATTCTTTTACCATCAAATATGTTTTATGCATTTGCTCATCATCAAAAATAAAAAACAATCTATGAGTTAGAACTAGAAGAACAATTATATCTGATTTCATAAGTCATTGTTCATTATTGAATTCAATACTCATCCCCTAATATTTAGCTGTTTTTTATCTTCATGTTTCTTCATATTATACTATACCCCCATGTACATTTGTTTACATCTATATGTGTATTACATTATTGGCTAGATGATACACATGAGAGAAAGTATGTGGTCACACTTAGTATTAAGCATTCTGAGTCAATCTAATTTCTTGCAAATTAACATTTTCATAATCATTATTGGAAGTGTTACTTATCACTTCTATCATATGCTTCTGGTTACAAGGCTATGAGTACTACTGATTATTGACCACCAGAGAAACTCTAGAGACTGGTTTCACAGACAGCTCAGTAGTAACCAAACATTAGGATGAACTTCCCTGTGAGGGCAGAAAGTTCCTCAGAGATAAGGGACTCTGGCCAGCCTGAGCATGGCGAGATGGCTCTAACAAGCCTTGCCCTTCTCCCCCATTCCTTCTGCTTTGCTAAAAACTGTTAGATTATATTCCTAACGCTAGCCACCAAGGCCATTCTCTTATTTGGCCACTTCCTCCTCCCGATGCTGTCTACCAAGGTCTAGCTATCAAATTATTGAAGCCAAAAATCAAAAACAGGGGGGGAAAAAGCTCCCTTTGGTTCATGCCCAATTATAATTGAACACCACATCCTACCATGGGTTTACCTTGTCCCTTTATAAACTGCCGTCTTCCTATGTGCCATGTCTTGTCTCTTTCTCTTTGACCCTCCAGAACAAATATCCCTGCCCCCTATCCTTTGTTTCTCTTCTCTTCTCCTTTGTTCCCTATATCCTGCCTTTGTCTCTTCTTTCCTGCCCTCTGTCCCTCTGGGGCAAATAAATCTCCTTGGTGCTGAGAACTTGGTCTTGGGGGTCTTGAATAGATACGTTTCCTTTCAAGACAACATAGTTCAAAGTCCAAAAGAACTTTCTAGAAATGAACAGTAAGAGACACCAAAATGAACAGATAGTAATAAAGACAGGTGAGAAATGCCAAATCATCCACAGAAATGAACATGGCATCCAAGAAGTAAGCTGGGAACTTTAGACAAAGCACTTCCTCCCTCTGAACTCCTTCTTTGCGGCAAATGAGGAACCTGGAGCACACCAGTCGCCCTGACAGCGTGCTCTGTTCTCTCCAGTGTACTTTCCTGAACTCACCCTGCTCACATAGCATGGAACAAAGCTTATTTGGAAGGGCCTTTGGCACCATGACAAATGGACTGGATTCTCACACAGCAGCAGCAAATTCTCGGCCCAAGTTGGAGCTCTGGAGATCTGATTAATGTGTTTAACAAGTGACTGGCTCTTTCCCGGGCCTCTTGTGAAATATGCTTTCCTGTCTGGTAACCATCACGCTTTGTGAATTGGAACAAAATAAACCTGAGGCTGAACGAGTCAGCTTCAACTCATTCTCTCACACATTAAAAACTCTTGTCCTTTCCTGGGCTTTTTATTTGAACCTCTGATAGTATTAATAATAGTTTCTGAGGAAATAAACTCCCAGTGGAGTGAATTCAGGCAAGGCATTAAACAAATCATCCCCTGGCCTAACCAGAGCCTCCCTGCATGTTTCCATGCTACACCCTTCATGTGATATGCATACTGCCTAAAGAAACCCCACAGGCTCAACTTTCAAAATATGCCAGGACCACTATCCCCGGTACTGTCGCATCTTCCTAGGTCACTGAAGCAATCTCTTAGCTAACCTCTGCTTCTCTCCTTTTCTGTGTCTTCATCCTAAAATCTTCACATACAGAGTGACACTTATAAAATGTAGATCGTCACTGCTCCTTTTGAAAACATGCTGTCCTAGTGAGTGTTTTGTCAACTTGACATAAGGTAGAGTCATCAGAGAAAAGGAGCCTCAATTGAGAAAATCTTCCATCACACTGGCCTGTAGACAAGACTGTAGTGCATTTTCTTGATTGACAATTGATGTGGGAGGACATAGCACACTGTGAATGGTACCTCACTGGACAGGTGGTCCTGGGTTATATAAGAGATCAGTCTGAGCAAGATATGGAAAGCAAGCCCATAAAGCAGCATTCCTCCATGGTCTCTCTTTCAGTTCCTGCCTCCAGGTCCTGCCCTGCTTAAGTTCCTGTCTTGGCTTCCTCTGTGACCCATAAGTCAAATCAACCCATTCCTACCCCAAGTTGCTTTTGGTCATGGTGTTTACCACAGCAAATGAAGACACATGTATTGGCCTCCATGTTTTATAGGGCAAACTCCAGTATCTTAAATGCTTTTCAAGACCCCACAAAAGCTGCCCTCATTATTTCTGGTGCCTCATTCTCAAGGGCTCTACCCCATTTACCCTTTCATAGTTCTTTTACCGCTTTGCTATTGCTCCTGTGGACCTTCAATATTTTGATCAGCCTCTGCCTGGAACACTCTTTCCCTGTTGTCTATTTGTCCCATCTCCCTATTTTCTTCCATCTTTGCTCACATCTAATCTTTTCAGTAGGCCTATCTTGTCACTCCATGTAAAATTTTGAGGTTCCTTCCTTCCATTTCTTGTTCTACCTTTTACAAAAAGAAAAAGAAAGAAAGAAAGAAAGCAAAAAGAAGAAGAAAAGAAAGAAGATAAAAGAACAGCTTAAAGATGAAATTATTTTTTGCTGGTCCAGAGTCAGTGTGAAATCACAGGTTAAATAGAACAAAGAATGTGTATGTGGGGGATATCACCTGAAATACATCACTTGAGAAGCCAGGATCTTACCTCAAATGTAAGTAGCTATGAGATGGCAACTACCATGGTTGGCCTGAGGTCACACTGTGTATCCTCTACTGAAAGATGATGCTGAGCCCACATCCCTGCTGCCTTGACAGAAGTAGAGGAAGCATTCTCCAAGGCACCATAGAATTGGTGCTGGGCTCATGTTAAATCTAGCAAGGAGGAGGAGAATGAGGGGAAAACACTTGGTGAGGTTGGAGATATGCTTGAGAAATTCCTGTTGGGTTCTCCTGTTGGGAGCACTCTCAAAATGTAAAACTTGTATGCTCAGAGTGGGAATGAGGTCACCAGACAAATCTCTATGGCTAAATGAACAGGCTCTCTGCTATCACAGGCTTTTTCTTGCATTGGCTTGTTTTTCTTTCTAAGTGTTAAGAGAGAAACTGGGTTTTCAGTCTGTTGCAGACATGAATTAGCTAATTGCTATGAACCTGGGAGTTGTGTTTATAGAATTAGAAAACAGAAGATGTAACAAGAAAACCTATGGGAAGCAAGTATGCCACACAAAGCTAATATCAGCACTTCAGAGACAAAAGGATGGTAAATTTGAGGCCTGCCCAGATTACAAGGAAAGACTCTCTCAAAAATAAACCAACCCATGGAAACATCCTTTTCTCTGAGTCTTTTCCCCCCATCTGAAAAATACAGGGGTGTGAACTAGAGTCTTGGTATTTCATTTTGATACTTAATTACATCCATTCTACTATACCAGAAGACCAGATGGGCATCTCCCAACTTCAACTTCAGAGACAACTGACTTGGTCTGTGCAGCCTGAAAATATCACTGAAGTAGCTAACCCTGTAGGGCCTCTAACACCAAGCCAGGTGTCTTCAAGGTCTGGGTCTCCTCGGCTTCTTTGCCTTGGCCTATGCTTCACTGCTGACTAGGGTTCATGCTGGGTGCCACCTAGACTCAGGGAATTCCACTGTTGGCAACTGGTGGTGCCAAGAGTCTTGAAGGTGCTGTTTGACAAACCTCACAGTGCTTGGATGACTTGGACTGAACCTTCACTGCCCTCGGTGGAATCTGCTGCACAACTCTTGCCTATGTCTTTGACATGTTTAATGTTTGGATTCCTTACTGTTAAGGGCCCCTCACTGAAGACTAGAACTGGGATAATGAAAGAATTCTTATGAAAGCTGATGTTAGCAAAAATAAAACTTATGGTGGTTCTCTGGGAGAATTATCTATGCAAGAAATTGAGACTTCTATAGACCTTATTGCTTAATTGATATTAGTAAGCATGAGACATAGAATCTGGGATAAACCATTAAAGAAGCTGACAAACTATAACTGAACCATTAATTAGCTTTTCATGGTCTGCCTCAGAAATGCAGAAGTAACATGCACAAAGAAAAGATTTTGATTATAAAATTAATGACAAGCCTTGATACCTTCCTGAAGGCAAAGTAAGGCGTTTAAGGAATGCTGATGTCCTTTTACTCTTTGCAGGATTGTAATAATGATAAGACCATATTGAAACAAGAGTTTATGACAGAGACACAAAGAGGAACATTCTAGCTGAGGGGACTGTCTGGCTTCCTGAGCACACTTGTCAGATCAGGGCTTCTCTGATTGTAGGAGGAATAAAGAGAAGAGGTACTTCAGAGGTCAAGGGAAAGGATGGTGGTCTTATGTCAGATATAAAAGAAAAAATTTAAACAAGGGACTGAGGAATTAGATTTCCACAGAAAAATCAAGTATTATATTAGTCTATTATATTAATAGAGTAACACAGGAGAATCTTGATATAACCGGTAGTAGGAAATAACTTCTGATCTATTAGCTTAGTCAAACTTAGAGACATCTTGCCTAGTATTTCTGTAACCATAAGGCTTTACAACACCAATTTTAAGGAAAAAGATATTGAGTTAAGAGAATTGATTTTATCATGTTAGATTTTAGTTCTCATGAAATTTACTGTTTGTTCATTGTGTTTTACTTTGATATGCGTATGTAACTAAGGGAGACTTCAGAAAAAAGTATGTACCATGAAAAAAAGACTTTGTAATCAATGATTAAAGTCTATGAGGAAATGATTTTGTGTATAAATAAAGCTTGTGAGAGATGCAGGCTGTCAGGGTAAGTCAAGCCACACTGAGATGTGCTTCCTCTCTGTCTATCTTGAACAAAACAAAGCTAAGAAGTGTGCCGTGTCTGATTTCTCCTTCAATGCCCTTGCATCCACCCACTTCAGACCCCGCCCTCATCTGGAGCCAAACTCCTGCAAGCACCTGCAATGGGCATGCAGCCTATCAAATGGAAGCAGCCATGCACTATAGGAAAACAGAAGAGCATTGAGAAAAAAGCTGAGCTAACTCTACCTTGTGGGATTTTGTGTATACATACCTGTTAGATGATGTTAGCAAATTTAGTAGCATGTGCATGTTTTGTGTTCAAATTCAAAAGTCATCAGATATAATTTACTGAATGCCTACTCTGGATCAAGCCCTTTGCCAGGCCTCCATAGAGCTTTAGAAAGAAGATATTTTTGTTTTAAAAATGAAGGCAATGCCACATGAAAGTTGTTCTAACAGGTCACAGTTGTAGGAAAAGGGGAAAGCGTGGTCAATTCCTCTATTTTAATGTCTGGCAAGTTTTTATAGAGGAAAATACCCTGGAACTAACAAACAGACAAAAAGTTCTTGGCTGAGGAAACTGCATTGACAAAATCCCAAAAGGATAAAAGGACCCAGAGTGTCCTCATTCCTAGGTCAGAGTTGAGCTACATAGGACTTGAAAGCAGGGTGAGGTTAGGGGAAATGAAGCCAAGAAGGCAGGTCCCAGATCTGAAAGGCACATCCATTAACCTAAGAGTCTGGAGGTTTGCCTTATAGGCGACAAAGAACCAATGAAGGAAGATAAACAACAGAACATAAATAAATATATAAATAAATAGGATTGAAGTGTGTTGTTTTTTGGTTTTTGTTTTTAAGAACGACTAGCCTAACTCATTATTTTTGGTTTTGTTGTTGTTTTAAGACAAGGTTATTATAAGTATTTGCACACTGTGTGAAAATATATTGCTGTGATTGGTGTAATAAAAACCTGAACAGCCAATAGCTAGGCAGAAAGTATAGGCAGGACTTCTGGGCACAGAGAAAGAAAGTAGGAAAGAATAGAGGCACAAAGACACCAACAAGACATGGAGGATGTCAGACATGCAGAACAAAAGAAAGGTAAAAAGCCACGAGGCAAAATGTAGACCTCTATAAATGGAACATAAGGTCTGAGAGAACATTCACAGTCCGGCTATGGAGGAGGTTTGCTAGGAGGGCAGCAGCCTGCAGCCCTTTGCCATGTTTACATTTGGGAAACAGTGTTTAGGCAGCAGCATCACGTTTCCTGGGAGGGGCTCCCAGGAGGGTCAGGAATGGGGAGCTGTTGAGACGTGACTTTTTCTTTCCCTTCTGTGTACTTGTTGTGATGTTTTGATGAAACTGCGGGCTCTAAGCAGGAAAGCCTGTGATTAGTGCAGTGTTCAAGCAGGAAACTGAAAGTGAGGAAGAAAGCAGCCTTGGCAGATGGCCAGCCGTGTGTGGTTGGCACAGTTCCTGGGGTCTCAGAATTCGCTTGGGAGCTCACTGAGCCGAAGACTAACTCCAAGTTCTTTCTGTTGTGAGTTAGACCTGAAAGTCTTCTGAAGGAAATCATGATAGGATTTTCATACTTGGGGTTTGGGAACCTTTCTTTTATGTGGGGAGCACTTCACAGTTTACAAAATGCTTTTACACTCATAGTAACTTTTTTTTTTTTTTCCACAAGACATGTAGTGTTCTTCCCAATCTATGTGTTTCCAAACAACACTTGGGAGTTATACGTGAGTTTTTTTCAAAAGTGCACAGCTAAAAAGTGCCAAAACCAATGACCTAGATTAGCTATTTTATGTTGGCAAAGCACTAGGGAAGTGGATGTCTTGCTCTGGGCAAATTGTGCCGACTTTTCACAACACATTGTCAGAATCTTTTACATGTGGTTAGTCTTTCATCTGGCAGTTCTAATGCTAGATCCCTGTGCTAGCTGATGCTCACCCTAAAAAGTAACGCTGGCAGTGAATCCAACACTAAAATGTGATCCCAGTGGCCTTAGGGAAGAGTGGAAAGGCAATATAAGGACACATTACCAAGCTGGTCATCATTGTGTGCAAAGGCAACCTGATCCTGCTGGAACCCTCCAAGAGATACAAAGAATTCTGGAAGGCAGAGGAGCGAATGTATTCATAGGCTCTCACCTACATTAAGTTTCTGCACAGAATGTTAACTTTGGTGATTTACCAAATTGGTACCCAGAAGTACCCCAAAGTGTTCACATATCAGCTATGCAGTTAAAAATAAGGTTAGTGGTGACCTGAGATGGATGCTGGTGTTGTCATTAGAACACAGATCTCTGAAAAGTTCAATTTTCAGAACCTGGAGCTATAGCTCTATGGAATTAACAGGAATTGAATCCAGACCCTTTGGAGGTTCGAGCAGGAACCTATCAATAAATTATAAGGCCTTTTGATTCTCTGCCATGGCAGATTTCCCCTATTCCATAGCACAATGATCTCATAATGCCAGATACTCTCTTGGGCAGTGTGACCAGAGGACAGTAGAGAGAAGGGTCTCTGCCCACTGCCAAGCCCAACAACAACAAAAAACAAGTGATTATCAAAAATCCAGTTCTTCTCAACTGCAGTAGCGATAGAATTTACCTGGGAACCTGCTAGAAATTCCCATTTATGTCTATCTAAATAAACCTAGATTTCCCATCTTAAATCCCTCCAGCAATTCCTCTGTAGGTGATCCAGAACCACACTTGCAAAACACTGGCCCTGGACCTATAGACTCTGAGCCTTAAGAGGGGAAAGCACATGCCCATCCCTGGTTCCCTATTCAATACCTGACATATCCAGGGACCAGATAATTGTTCACTGAATTATTCAAACCCAGTCCTCTAAAATAGTGTTTCAAATGGGGGTCAACTCAAATCTGTGGCCTCTCTTCATCATTATGGTTTGGGACTCTATGGGAGTAGTCTAGGAAATGGGATTCAAACTCACTAAAAGCTAAATGATAATCCATGAGGCCAAAGAATTCATTAACATGTAAAAACAACTACAATTAATTTGGATAATAATATATTATGAAACTAATCTAGTGTCAGGCCGTTTGCCTGGCAAACAAGGAGAGTACAGGGCTCTTGAGCACTCTAGCTCAGGTAGCCCACCAAGCATCATACTTTTGCTTTCTGGGTAAAATCCCTCCCTGCCTTAAGAAAAAAAGGGAGGTAAATGTAATTTAATAAATTTTAGACTATTGACATGATGTAATTTATGAGATAATATAAATACTGTATAACTGAAAAGCACTATATAAAGTTATTACCATCTTGGAAAATATGCTGAAGACATTTCATATGGGGGTAATGTGTACAAGATATGGAGTCAAACACAAGAGAAAACGGGAAGCAACCCTAAACCCTATGCTTCCCTAAAGCCAGGTTTTCTGCTCTCTGAGTCAGAGATGATAGTATCTGCCTTTGAAGTTTCGTGAGAATTGAGACTGTGTGTTTTCCATTTCCTCTACTTCCATTCCCAATGTTAACAGATCAGTTCCCTTTCTGCTCCCATTAGGGCCTCTGATGTCAGACAATACACTAGTACAAGCACATGGTGGCAGATAACATGGTCCTGTCAGAATGCTCTGGGAGCACATTTAGTCACTTTACACATCTAAGCCTTGGTGTACACACATAATACAGACGGCCCTGGCCAACTGGGTTCATTGATCGTTTGTCTTCAACTACTAATACTGAATGTTCCCAACACGTAGACCTATCGCTAACTCTCCAAACTTAGAAATGAATGGTACAGTCAACGCGTGGATCTTAACTAAGAAGTTCCAAAAGAGATAATGCAGATGTTTCCTGGGGTCCGAGGCAAGACCGTTAGGAAGAATGTGCTGCTGTAACTCTGCTTTCCGGGTGGGATGGAATAGTGGCCTGGAAGGTGAGGCAGGATGGGGCCGAGGTGAGAAAACCAAACGGCAGCCTTACTTTCGGACGATGCAAGCAAAAGCACTGAGCCCGTCCGCAGTTGGGCTAGGTCAGAGCGACTTGAGGAGGGTCGCAGCAGCCAAAGATCCCGGAAATGGGTGGGGCCCAAGCCTGAGAAGCGCACGCGCATTGAAGTCGCAAAGCCCGCTCTGGGTCAGACATCTTACGTCAACGTCGACGTGAAGACGTAAGTAAACGCCGGGAGGGGAAAAAAAACCGGCCGGGCCGGGCCGAGTCACGTGACGGGCGCGCCGGGCGTTGGCTCCTCCCTCCCCAAGATGGCGTCCCTGCTGCAGTCGGAGCGGGTTCTCTATCTCGTCCAAGGAGAAAAGAAGGTCCGGGCCCCGCTCTCGCAGCTCTACTTCTGCCGCTACTGCAGCGAGCTGCGATCGCTGGAATGTGTGTCGCACGAGGTAACGGGGTCCTTCCAAGGGGACTGTGCGCCGGGGCAGGGGGGTGCACTTCCCAGTCACTGCGGCTGGCGGGAATTTCCGCCGGGAGAGGCGGGGAAATGTTGTGTCTAGCTTTCTGATTGGCTAAGTGCCCCATCATTCGCCTGGGCTTGCGTTTTCATTTGCTTGTAAATAGTCACTTGGAAAGGGGGCGGCCCCGGGTGGGGCTGAGCAGATCCTCTTGTTCTAGAGCTGCCCGTAGCTGGACGGATTTGTTCTGGACCTTGTGGTCCCCAGTGGGACTTGCGACTTGAGGGCTGGGAGATAGGTCGGGAGCTGTCTAGCTCAGGTCTCTGAAAGGCAGAGAAAACTGTTTTCTCATTCGTGGGAGGAGCGGGTAGCCATTCTCGCTCGTGGTCCTCCCTTCTGGCCAGTCCTGACCCTCCTTTAATCAGAACCGGGGCCCAGTCCAAACTGCTGACCCTTTTCCTTAGCCAGGCCAAGGACTGAAGCAAGAAGTCTGTGATAGGTTGAATTACTAGCAAACAGAGTAGTCTGGTAAAAGAAGCTCAAAATTCTATTCACAGGCCCAGTTGGTCATAGGAATAGAATTAATCCGTTTAAAAATAAAAAGGGCCCTAATAACCAAGTATCAAACCTTTTGCAGCTTTTGACAGAAGTTGTTTACTGTTGAGAATCTCACAGTCTGGTGAAAAGGTTCATAGAAATGATGGCTGTGCTTATTCTGTATTTAACTGTGTGACAAACGTTTTGCATAATCTTTCCAGCTAATGAAGATGGAGGCTTGGGTTTGGGAGGTTTTAGATGGGGGTAGGGGTTGTTGAGTTAGGGTCTCATGTAGCCCAAGCTAACCCCAGGCTTGCTGTGTAGCCAGTGCTGGCCTTTAATTCCTGCCTTCACCTCCCAAGTTCCAGAATTATAAGTGTACTCTACCATGTCTAGTTGTTGAAGGTGCATGTTGTTGCAAGCAGGAAAAAGAAAAAAAACTGTATTGCAGTGACTCAGGCCTCTAATCCTAACACCGGGGAGGCTGTGAAGCAAAAGGAATCCTGTAAATTCAAAGCAAGCACTGTCCGGCTTCAGTGTGAAACACTTTGTCAAGACTCACACCCCACCCCCAGATGTACAGGTTAAGAAGCAAACATAAAATGTTTCCTGTAAGTCACATAGTTGTTTAGAGGTGGGAATGAAGATCTGAACTGGGGGAAAAAATGCATGTTAAAATGTGTCCTGTAGTGTTAACCATTTTACACGTTATACTTATCTTACTGGGCATAATTGCCAAAATATTAAGAATGGTTAAACCAGCTGGGTGTTGTGGTGCAAGCCTTTAGTCCCAGTACTCAGGAGGCAGAAACAGTCGGATCTCTGGAGGCCAGCCCGATCTACAGAGCTAGTTCCAGGATAGGCTCCAAAGCAAAATAGAAGAAACCGTCTCATAAAAAAAAAAAAAAAAAAAAACCAGAAAAAAAAGAATGGTTAAACCAAAGAAAGATTATCAAATAAAATCTACTTATTACATAAAATACTTTCTTATGAGGTCTATATCTAAAAGAGTGGATCAAATATTTAGACAGTGTTTGAAGTAAAGCACAGTAAGATGATTGTGTTATTCAATTTGTTATTTAAAAGTCTATGGCTGGGGAACTGGGAACTGAAGAGATGGCTCAGCAGGTAAAGTCTGTTGTTGCCAAGCCTGACAGTCTGAGTTGGGTCCAGGACTGACGTGGTAGAAGGAGAGAACCAATTCCTGGGAGCTATCCTGGGCACCCCCACATGATGTTGAACTGTGGTACCTTCCTGTCAAGCCAACTACTTCATCACATGAGCACAAAACAAATGTTAGATAAATAAGTGGAAATCTCTCATTTGGGGGCTGAGGTGATAGCTCAATTGGTAAAATTCTTACAAACATGAAGGTATGAGTTCAATTCCCGGGATCCCTGAACACACACACACAAGCTAGGCACAATGGCACATAATTCTATTGCCAACCAGCCAGCCTTATCTACTTGGTAAGCTCCAGGCCAATGAGAGAGACCCTTCCTTATTTAAAAAAAAAAAAAAAAAAGGAGGGGGGGCAGGAGGCAGTGTTTGAGGTTGTAGCACCTGAGAATTGTCTCTGATGTCCACTCACATACACACACACACACAAACACACACACACACACCCAAAAAAAAAAAAAAAAAAAAAAATTTAAGAAACAGGTCTCTCTAATTGACTGGCTGTAACTATGTAAGTTTTTATTTATACTTAGTAAATATATCACTAATAAGAAAACTTACTGTCTTTAAGAGCTACCTTACTTTTTTTAGAAGATGAAATACTGAATGTCTTCCCTGCATGTATGTCTGCACCATGTACATGCCTCCTGCCTGTGGAGGTCAGAAGAAAGTTAAGGGTGAGCTACCATGTGGGTGCTGAATATCTACCCCCAATCCTCTGCAAGAGCAGCAAATGCCCTTAATCACAAGCCATCTTTTCCAACCCTACTTAATGTCTCTCAGCAAAGGTATTGCTGAGTTGTTGGACTGAAATCAAGCCAAACTAGATGGGAAGCTGTTGTTCACAGCTTTACATTTGTACTGTTAGACTGTAGAGTTACTCATTTGGTACCTTTGACATATCAGATAAACAGTCTTGACACAACTGACATATGATGATAGGGAACAAAATACAAGAAAGAAAAAGGATTAAAAAAGAAAACAATTAAAAACTAACATCAACAGATAAATACTTAGTTGGAAACAGCCCAGGTGTTTCTCTCTGTTTTTCCCCAGATCAGTCATTTCTTGCCTTCTGGTAGGTATCTCATTATTTTAATAATGAATTTCTTTTTTTCTCTAATTTTTTTAATCTATTTCCTCATAGGTGGACTCACATTATTGTCCCAGCTGCCTAGAAAACATGCCATCAGCTGAAGCCAAATTAAAAAAAAATAGGTAAGAACAGGACAGATTTTCTGTTTCCCATTTGTTGTTAATTTTGTGGGCACTGAGGCCAAAACAGGGTCTTATGTCAGACCAGACCTCAAATTTTGATTCCTCTAGCCTAAGTGCAGGGATTACACAGTGCTTTTAAATAATGAATAAGAAAACACACAGGATTAAATGTCTTCCTGTATAAGCATTATCGTTGCCTAATGGTCGGTGTGTGTGTGTGTGTGTGTGTGTGTGTGTGTGTATAAGTGTGTAAGGTGTGTAAGTAATCTGTTTGGGGATTTTGGGGGTTTGTTTGTTTTTGGTTTGAAACAGCATTCCTGGAAATCACTGTGTAGACCAAGCTGGCCTCAAACTCAAGAGATCCATCTGCCTCTGCCTCCTGAGAGCTAGGATTAAAGTCATGGACCACCACTACCTGGTTTTGATTTTACTTTTTTTAATAAAGTATCTTTATTAGAAAACTTTTATGAATTATTTTGAAAATAGCGCATAAGAAACAGGATTGCTTTAGTTATGTCACCATAGGCTTCTTGTGGTTGGGGCTGTTTCTCTGGTTGTGAGTTTAAAAGTCTGGAGGGATCCTGGTTCTGCCCTTCAGTGTCTATGATGTTCTTCTCACTAGACAGGAAAATGGGTAAGAGTAGGGAGTTCGACTCCCCTCTCAAAGTCTAGCTACATAAGTGGTTTGGGTCCTTTTCTGTATTCTGCCTCTTTTCTCTATTTAATCGTTACTCATGATTATCTATTTTGTACGTTGGGCTGTGATGCTGCTTTATTTTGTTGGTTTTCTCCCTTGCATGTTCCATCTTTGGTCACTGGGAACTCTTTTACTTTTCTCCTGAACCCCCCGTGTCCTCTATCATTAGAAGAGCGTTGTCTTGTTCATTTATTTGATCAATTTCCTACCAGTATAGTACTGTAAGGTATTTTAAGCTTAGAACTTATTTCTTGAAGAAACTTGGTTCTTTTTAATGGGAGGACATTTAAGAACCAAGACCTGGCTGCTAGATGTGTTCTTAACTAGTGCTGGGTTTTTAGGTTGGAGTGAAAATTCTTGTTACCAGCCACATTCATTTGTGGTTGTGAGCCACTATTGTTTGTCCTTTCTGCTCCAGGAAATAGCTTAGGTGTTGCATTGTGGCTTTCTGTACATTAATTTATCACTGCATTTTTCAAGTGACTCTGTAAGGTAGGTGGTATTATTTCCCTTATTTGAAGACTAACAGTCTGTAACAGATAATTGAGATTGTGTAAGACTACAGGTGAAATCTTGATTGCCTCAGATTGTCCAAGCATTGACAACACTGGGCATGGTTGCTCACAATTGTAATCCTAGCACTTAAAGCCAAGGGCAGAAGGATCACAAATCCAAGACCAAGTTGAGCTAAATAGACTGTCTCAAAGAAACAGCAAAAGGCACCAGAGTCCAGGGCTTCCAAAGGGAAATGTTATCTGATGCATCTCAGGAGAGAACAGAAAGCCCGGCAAATGCCCCACTCTGAACCTTGCCCTTTCCATGGTGGTGTCTGTTCCCTGCAAGTGTCCCACTCTGAACTCTGAACCACGCCCCTTTCAGATACTTGGCACAGCAAACAGTAATTTACCAAATCCAGTTTCATAGTTGCTTATGTTGTTGACTCTGAATTTTCTGTCACACAGCACTCTATCCTCTCTTACAGCACAAACTGTGACTTTTACCTTTTCCTTAAAAATCTCTGTGTCCTGCATAGGCATAAAAAACATGTGGAATAGTAAACTTCACCTAGAAACAGTGATTTTTTTTTTTTAAATTTTAGGTTTTTTCCTCTGTAGAGGAACGGGAATTAGGGTCTAAATTGTTACAAGCTTTGGTGATAATTGTTTTCTTTTTAATTGACCATATAGTACTTCTGGAATGTAAAAATACTCAGAAAAAAATTTTTTTCCTCTTGAGAGTCTTTGAATTTCTAACATTTGAATCATAGTTCCCTTAACTGTGCACTGTAGCTGTGTGTAGGTTCATATGACTAGATGTGAGGACAGAGGTAAAACAAAATCTAATTGAGAGTCAACATGTAATAAATAAGGTATATGGTGGGCAAGCCCATATTACATTGCATTACCTCATTATAGCCTTGGCTCTGCACACAATGCATCAGTAGACTTGGCATTCCTGGGTCCCCAGTAAGTGCTGCCTAAAACATCCCAGCTCCCAGTTAAGACTATTGTAGCTAAGGAATTGCAGAGGGTGGTTTTGTTTTGTTGCTGTTGTTGTTTTTTTGTCATGTGCAAAGTTCTTTGCCATAATACAAATATATTAGCTTGATCATAGAAAGCAAAGACATCTTTCAACCATCATTCCTTAGCATATATCAAATTATGGTTCTTTGGTTTCTATTGTATAAGAATGCTTGATACTAAAAGTTGATTTGAGTTGCTATCTTGAGCAGAATTATTATTATAATTATTATTATCACTATTACTATTATTATTATTATACAGGTTGGGGAAGAGTAAACAAAAGTCAAATGCAAGGAAACCTGCTGTTTTGCAGACTCAAATTTGAAAATTGTCTTTACATACCAAAAAAGTCATTAAATACATTTTGGCTTGGGATTAGGACAGAATTTCCAACAATTTCTGAAATGACTCAAAACACACTTACGTCATTTTATACTATGTATTTATGTAAAGTATTGGCAATTACAAAATCAATATATCAACTCTGAAAAGCATTAAAGATTCTCTATCCTGCATTATCAGCTATTTAGCAAAGATTTAGTTCACTATTTAAAATAAACAAGCATACTTATTTGCTTTCATCTTTAATAAATAGTAAAATTATAACTTGTTTTTAATTTTTTTTAAATTTATTTATTTATATATTGTGTATACAGTAGTCTGTCTGCATGTTTGCTTTTAGGCCAGAAGAGGGCACCAGATGTCATTACAGATGGTTGTGAACCACCATGTGGTTGCTGGGAATTGAACTCAGGACCTCTGGAAGAGCAGTCAGTGCTCTTAACCACTGAGCCATCTCTCCAGCCCTTGTTTTTAATTTTTTTTTATTTAGTAAATGTTTTACTTATGTACCTGTTTTACAATATATACTAGAGATTATGTGGAAAAGTTCTTCAATGAAAGCTCAAAAGTAGAAAAAGATTAAAAGATCTTGAATTAAACCAATGTCTAGCACATAGTAGGTACTTCATAAGTATTAGCTGATTGAATGGTTGTATTTGTCATGTCATAGATGTGCCAACTGCTTTGACTGTCCTGGGTGCATGCATACTCTTTCCACCCGGGCAACAAGCATCTCCACACAGCTTCCGGATGATCCAGCCAAAACCACCATGAAGAAAGCCTACTACTTGGCCTGTGGATTTTGTCGATGGACTTCTAGAGATGTGGGCATGGCAGACAAATCAGTAGGTGAGTGAAGTATACTTGAACATGAGATTTTGTTCTTCTGTCAGTGCTGTAATTCCCCACAGACCATCAGCTCTGTGTCTGCTGGACTGTAGAACCTTGTTGCGGTAGGTTCCTCCCCGCCAGCCTCCCGGTCCTGCCGCCATTGTCCCGAGGCCCACAGCTGCGCCAGAGCGTGTTGTTTTCCGGCCAGCCTGCCCGCCGCTGGTCTGGTGTGCCGGCCCCCAATAACATGCAGGAGACTCTATATTTTATATAATCCTGTTGGCCAGTTACTGTTATTGTTTATGGGCTAGCTCTGCCTTAATTATTAACCCATTTCTACTTATCTAAGTATTTCCACATGGTCGTCTTATCGGGGAGCCGCGCGGCAGGCTTCTTGCTTCTTCCCTGAGTTACATCTTGACCCCGTCTTCTACTTCCTCTTTCCTCCTCCTAGTCTCCTAGCCCCGCCTATCTAGTTTCCTATTGGCCACAGGGCTTTATTAACCAGTATGAGAAACATATATACAGAATAACATCTCCCATCATCTCCTCTTTTCTGTCTAAAGTAAAAGAAGGGGTTTAACCTTAACATAGCAAAATATAACATACTATAGTTATCAAATAAGAATCATAGTAAACAATATTTAGTCCATTAACATTTTGTAAGACTTAAAGAAAATATCATCTATCCTATCTTTGTGAGTCTAAAGTCCTATATGTAACTTATCTTTAATCCTAACTAAGGAAAACTATAGTCATAACTATCTGTCTTCAACTCCTTCAAAGACCACAGAAGGATAATATATAAACTCTAGAAATGACAGAGACAATTCATTGCCTGGTCAGTCACCCGAAGTTCTTCTGTAATGTTCCATCTTCAGCCCATAGGCCATAGTGTGTGTCCAGACTCCTCAACCAAGCAGGAAACTTTAAACTGTCCACCTGTATTGACAGTGTGTCAGTCACTTTTCTCTGTGTCCTGTAGACTGTCTGGCTGTCTGGCAGCCTCTTCCATGAAGCAGGAATCCTGTAGCAATGTCCATCTTGCATCAGCAGTCATCTTTTTGTGGGTCCTGCATGTTCAGTTTCTATAACATAAAGTCAAACAGTCAGACAAGAGAAGTACCTTGCTCAAATGGCTAGTCTTGCCATATTAGAAGCAAACTCCATAATGTGTTTCTTCGATGTCCATCTTCCTTTCTTCTGTAGGTGGTGTTACCAGGAGCAGTTGTGTCTCACTGTCAAGAAAAACCCTAAACCATTTTAAATGCCATATTCCGTAGGTCTTTGAAAGGTTTGAAGAATGCCTATTCATCTCAAATACATCTCTGCATATCTAGAAATCCTAACTAACTTAACTCCAAGTTTGACTATCATATGTAACTCTCTAATCTGTACTAAATTATACATTACATTTTCCAATGAGCTATATAAACATAATGCCTAAACAAGAGGAGAAATATACATATCACAAAATTGACCTTAAATTGTATCAATAAAAGAAAATACATTTCAAAGCAAAGTATTCATATCTATACCATAATTCCCTTTTTACCTTTAAAAAGATTGTTTGTGGTTATAGTCATTTATAACCAAGCCCATTTAAATGAAAACAAACATTTATAAATAATATTTGGGAATTTGGGCGTCGTTCTTTCCAAACTACTTCCTGCTGGTATAGGGTGCTGTCATGGGGTTCCAAAGAAGATGCAGAAATCTTGGCAGTAGTCTGCAAGGCTTTGTCTCAATTGCTTTGAATGTTGGATCACCTGGGGAGCTGTTTCAGGGGGTCTGGCTTGATCAAACCATGTAAGTCTGCAAAGAATCCATAGCTCTTCATTTTCTGTGGAAACAAAAATAGAAATCCTTTTTCCCAGTAACTTGTCCTTAGGGTTAAATTTTGGAATCAAAGCATTTTTAAAATATATAAATTGAATTAATCCAGAAGCATTTCTTTTATCAGTAGTTATTTTCTCAGTAATCAAATAATTTAAAGACAACAGAAGCGCGTATAATATTCAAAATATCTCTGTGTTTCCCATCTTTACGTGGCTTTTTTATTACTCTAGTTATTCTATTTCTATTTTTACATATTTTGAGACAGGGTTTCTCTGTGTAACTTTTATCTGTCCTGGAATTTATTGCATACCAGGTTTACTTTGAAATCACAGAGATCTGCTTGCCTCTGTCTGCCCAGTGCTGGGATTAATGGCATACCATTACATCCATCCATTTAATTCCTTTTTTCTTTTTAAACCATTGTATCCTGTTTCTTTTTCTCTCCCAAGCCAGTGTATTTTTAAAAACACAGTGTAAACCTTTATTGCAGCTCTCCTACACACCAATGAATTGTTAGCAGAGCTCTTTAAAAGCCAGGCGGCTTTTTGCCGCTTATGCTAATTTTGGAAACTTCCCTTAAAGGAGCCGTGCAAATCTCTGTCTACAGCAAAACAAATCCAACCGAGAAAATGTTGCTACCAATAAGTCTTGCTAGTCTCTGTTCCCTTGTTTCTAAAAACTATTTTATAAGCTTTTGTTAAGTTTTAAGTGAAAGTTCTCAATCCCAGTTCTGACACCATTATGTTACAGCATGTTGTTCCCGCCGGCCTCCTGGTCCTGCCGCCATTGTCCTGCAACCACGTGTGCCCCAAATAACACTCAGAGACTCTGTATTTGATGCAATCCTGTTGGCCAGTTACCATTATTGTTAATGGGCTAGCTCTGTCTTAATTATTAACCCATTTCTACTTATCTAAGTATTTCCACGTGGTCGTCTTATCGGTGATCCCGGTCCCTGTAGAATAGCTTTTAACAAACTAAGGCAAGCAAAATTTTGTTAAACGAAGGAGTGAAACGAGCCTTGTACAATTGTTGAGACCACAGGGAAAACAGGAGCCCCAAGCAACTGCAGTGTGTATATTTTCCGCCAGTCCACAGGCCGCAGCTGCCGAAGCCTCCGCAGCCGCCGGAGCCTGCAAGCACACAAACAGCAGGCGGAGTCCGGGCCTAGTGCCGCAACACAAAAGCAGGTCTCCCTGCCGGCCTCCCGGTCCTGCCGCCACGTGGGCCCACAGCCGCGCCAGCCCGAAATAACACTCAGAGACTCTGTATTTGATACAATCCTTGACAGTGAGACACAACTGCTCCTGGTAACACCACCTACAGAAGAAAGGAAGATGGACATCGAAGAAAAACATTATGGAGTTTGCTTCTAATATGGCAAGACTAGCCATTTGAGCAAGGTACTTCTCTTGTCTAGACTGTTTGACTTTATGTTGTAGAAACTGGACATGCAGGACCCATAAAAAGGTGACTGCTAATTCAAGATGGACATTGCTACAGGATTCCTGCTTCATGGAAGAGGCTGCCAGACAGCCAGACAGTCTACAGGACACAGAGAAAAATGACAAACTGTCAATACAGGTGGACAGTTTAAAGTTTCCTGCTTTGCTGAAGAGTCTGCCAGACACACTATGGCCTATGGGCTGAAGATGGAACATTGCAGAAGAACTTTGGGTGACTGACCAGGCAATGAGTTGTCTCTGTAATTTCTAGAGTTTATATATTATCCTTCTATGGTCTTTGATGGAGTTGAAGACAGGTAGTTATGATTATAGTTTTCCTTAGTTAGGATTAAAGATAAGTTACATATAGGACTTTAGACTGACAAAGATAGGATAGATGATATTTTCTTTAATTCTTACAAAATGTTTATGGACTAAATATTGTTAACTGTGATTCTTATTTGATAACTGTTATATGATATATTTTGCTATGTTAAGGTTAAACCCCTTCTTTTACTTTAGACAGAAAAGAGGAGATGATGGGAGATGTTATTCTGTATATATGTTTCTCATACTGGTTAATAAAGCCCTGTGGCCAATAGGAAACTAGATAGGCGGGGCTAGGAGACTAGGAGGAAAAAAGAGGAAGTAGAAGGCAGAGTCGAGATGTAGCCCGGGGAAGGAGCAGGACGCCAGCCGCGGCTCCCGATAAGACGACCATGTGGAAATACTTAGATAAGTAGAAATGGGTTAATGATTAAGGCAGAGCTAGCCCATTAACAATAATGGTAACTGGCCAACAGGATTGTATCAAATACAGAGTCTCTGAGTGTTATTTGGGGCTGGCGCGGCTGTGGGCCCACATGGCGGCAGGACCGGGAGGCCGGCCTGCGTAACAGAACCTAAGTTCAGAATGGTTGTCAGGATGTCTTCTATGTGCCCATATCCTCACAATTATGGATCATAGCTTTTCGTCACAAACTAATACTATTCAGTTTTCTTAAAGTTGATAAAGTACCTAATTTTATAATCAAACTTCATACCATTTTTTTTTTAATTATTTATTGGGCTAGGGATGTAGTGTATGGAGCCCTGGGTTCAGTTCTCAGCACTGCATAAATCAGGTGTTCTAGCTTGCACATATAATCCCCACATTTCGGAGGTAGAGGCAGAAGGATCAAAAATTCAGGATCATTCTTGCCTGCATATGGAGCTCAAAGCCATCCTGGGCTATGTGAAACCCTGCCTCAAAAAAAATCATGGACAAAAATTAAAGATGCAGGACTTACAAGATCAGGACTCAGGAATAACAGACTGACGAAAATTGAAGAACCCTTATGGATCAATTTTTAGAGTGTCAGAAGGAACGCAGTAAAGGATTTGAATGGTTCTCATAACTAAACATAAAAGTGATCATCTTAAAAAGTATTCATCTAGCTACAAATTAGGAAAATGCTGTTCCTCAAATATTTCTTAAATCTGATTATATGATGTTAGTCAGACACTGGGTAATTCTCATATATTACCATCTTGGAGAACACTTTGATGACCCCTTTTTTGTTTGTTTGTGTGTGTGCATACCTGTTTGGAGTCCTGGGGACAACTTTGGGGAGTTGATTCTCTCTACGGTGTGGGTCCTCAGGCTTAGTGGCAACTGCCTTTAATTGCTGAGCATTTCCTACTAGCCTTATTTACTTTTTGAGACATGTCTCACTCTGTCAGCAGAGGATCGGATCCCCTGGAACTGGAGTTACAAATGGTTCTGAGATGCTATGTGGGTGCTGTGAATCAGACCAGGGTCTTCTGGAGGAGTAGCCAGTGCTCCTAACTGCTGAGCCATCTGTCCAGCCTGTTTATTTATGTTTTGCCTTTGGGTATTTTGCCTGGATGTGTCACATTCATTCAGTGCCCATGAAGGCTTAAAGAGGATGTTAGAGCTTCTAGAACGGGAGCTACAGACAGTTGCCAGCCTCCACATGGGTGCTAGATCCTCTGCAAGAACAACCAGTATTCTCAACTGCTGAGCAATCTTCTCATTTGTATTTTATTTTGTTCTTTTGACAGTTTCACGCTATACCTCAGACTGGTCTTGAGATGGCTTCTAGTTTAGTGTTTTTATAGGAGTCCTGTGTGTGCAAACAAGTGGGTCTCTGATTATTGCACCTTTTCTTGGGTTCTTTTCTTTCTGTTTATTTGTTTCGTCCAATTCTGATGTCTTAGTTTTTGTTTTACCATAATAGACTTTCTTTTTATTCTAAAAAATATTTTTTAAAGAAATGGTGATTTCCCCACTAAACCTCCAGTGTTTAGGATTACAGGCATGAGCCACCACACCTGACTAATTTGTGTTTTCTTTCTTATCTGTCACACATACAGCATCTTTAGCAAAGTGTCTGCAAGTCTTTTGTTCCTTTTTAAAAGATAGGGTCTCATGCCCAGGCTGGTGTTGTACTCCTGTTCATCTTACCTCCACCTCTAAAGTGCTGGCATTATAGACAATACTACCTATCTGGTTCCTTTTGCCTCTTACTGTTTCTTGTGTGCGTATTATGTGTGTTCATAGTTTGTACTTTGTTTCCTATTGAAGAGACTTTAGTGTAATTGAGTTTTACTAAAATCTACTCTGTGTACTTGTAGAATTAGAGTTTTAACCCTTAGGTCTCAGTTTGTTGTCTGTTTCTCTGGTAACTTCTGTACTTTTTTTAAATGCTCAAGGATTTTGAGGTTTGTACGGGTTTTGAGTTGGGGGATTTTGTTTTGCTTGTGTAGATCCAGTTGCTACAGTGCCGCTTGTTCAGAATTTGGACCATGCCTACAAATGAGAGTAGGATCTTGCCTACTACTGGAGTTGATTCCTGTCTCTACCACTTACTAGCTGTGTGACTTTAGATCTGTTTATTGTTCTGAGCCTTGGATTTCTCATTTGTAAAATGGGTCCAATCAGCATACCTTACCTTAGAATGTATTATGAGAACAGGAAGAAAATGTGCTCCTTTCTGGTACCTGGTTCAGACACTGGTGCTATTGATGGTCATTATCAACCTTGTTATATTTAAAGAAACAATGTAGCTGGGTGTTGGTGGCACAGGCCTTTAGTCCCAGCACTGGGAGGGAGAGGTAGGGGGAATCTCTGTGAGTTCAAGGCCAGTCTACAAAGTGAGTTCCAGGACAGGTTCCAAAACAATACAGAGAAACCCTGTCTCGAAAAACAAGAGGGGGATGGGGAGGGAGAGAGGTTGGGCTTGATAGCCTAGTCCTGTGATTTTAGCTACTTGGGAAGTTGAGACAGGAAGATTACAAATTCTAAGTTACAGACAGAACAAGGCCAGCTTTGGCTACTTAACAAGATTATGTCTCAGATGTTTTAGAAACAAGGTTGGTGAGATGACTCAGTGGGTAGAAGCTTTTGCAGTACAGACTTGACTACCTGAGCTGTTTAAAGGGCTTGGAATATAGTTCAGTGGTAGAATGTGAACAGAGCCCTAGTTCTTGAAAGAAAAAGGGAAGGAGAAGGGGGAAAGAGGAGGGAGAGAGATGCTCTTCTGTGCATACTGGTCCATGAGTGTTCTTTCTTGGAAATTCTGTGCTTCTGTGTTTTCAATTTATGTCCCTACAGGTGACATTTTATGAAAATAAAAAGGTAAAATTACTGTTTAATGTTTATTTTTTTAGCAAGTGGCGGTTGGCAAGAACCAGAAAATCCTCACACACAACGGGTAAGTACAAGAACTTAGGTCACAGATGACCAAATATGGAGAGGTGGTGGTTGTGGCCCATGCCGAGAAGGGCCTGTATTTGTGTTGTGGAGTTAGTTACTCACAGAGAGGCATTAAGTCAGTGCTTCTCCTCTCTTGACTAAAGTCATGAAAAACATTTGTGCAATATGTGCTACAGTTGGCCTTTTAAACCCCTGCATTATAGCAACATGGGGAACTGATGAACTGCTATCAACATGCATACTACACTGTCAAAGTGAAGACTAAACAGGAATTTAAGTTTTCCACATATACCATCACCAAAAATTAAAAATACTGCAGGTATCTGGGGAGAGTGTACAAGAGTGTAGTATAGGTTGATACAGTTTTTTCAGTTCTTTGTTGTATGTATTTTGTAGATGCTCACCTACAGAAATGCATGCATATATGAACAAGTACTTATACATAGGGGTGTGTGTGGGGGTGGGTGGGTGGGTGGGTGTGAGTGAGATCGTTAGCATGTCTGATGGGGTGTGTATAAACAAATGAGCATGTGTATATATGCAGATTCTTCAGCTTGTCTGCTGGGAAAGGGGAAAAAATTCTCTCCAGGTAAAGTAAAAACTATAATACATAATGTGAGGAAAAAATTGTGACTTGTCAACATTTCTTGGAAATTTCAAATTATGAGGTCAACGTGAGCATTATGCTGCTATCTGGAGATTCTAGACACAAAGGGGAAAGATTTCAAGCAGAGGAACAGCATGTAGGTGGAGGAAACAAAGTATATAATAGCTAAGAGAGTGTTTGAAGTGGAGTGTGATATCAGCAAATAGAAAAAGGTATTGAGAGTTGACGTTGTAGACCAAAAAGTTTGAAAAGCCTTTTGATGTTTAAAAGCAAGGAGGTGAAAGGATCACATTAGTGTTGTTGTTTTTTTTTTTTAATATATTTATTTATTATGCATACAGTGTTCTGCCTGCATATTTGCCTGCAGGCCAGAAGAGGGTACCAGATCTCATTACAGATGTTTTGAGCCACCATGTAGTTGCTGAGAATTGAACTCCAAACCTCTGAAAGAGCATCCAGTGCTCTTAATCACTGAGCTGTCTCTCCAGTTCAGTGTTGTTTTTTGTTTGTTTGTTTGTTTGTTTTGTTTTGTTTTTTGTTTTTAATTGCATGAACTGGAGAGGTGGCTTAGTGGTCAAGAGTACTGGGTGATCTTCTAGAGGACTTAGATTCAATTCCCAGTACCTACACGGCAGCTAATAACACTCTGTAACTCCATTTCCAGGGTGCCTTAGTTTGGTGTCTTACTGCTCTGATAAAGGCCATAACCAAAAGCAACATGGGAGGAAAGGGTTTATTTCATCTTTCAACTCTCAGGTCACACTCTGCCACTGAAGGAAGTCAAGGCAGGAACTAAAGCAGAGGGCATGGAGGAACATTGCTTACTTGTTTTACTTTCTTATTCACTCTGAAACCACCTGCTCAAGGGTGGTGTTACCACAGTACCAAAAGGTTGATTGTGGTAAGCAGTGAAGTATGGAACACATCTTCTCCACTCCTTCACAGCCTGTGCATCCTCTGGTTAGATGTGAAGATTTCCATTCAGTTCTGAAAACACTAATAAGGAAAACAACAATGTGGGCCCTCCCACATCAATCTTTTATCAAAAAAAATGCACAACAGTCTTGCCTACAAGCAATCTGATGGAGGCAGTTCCTCTTGGAAGACATGGCTAGCTTGTATCAAGTTGACAGAAAAATATCCCATCCAGGACATAGGGGATTCACCACCCTCTTCTGGCCACTATAGGCTCTACACATACGTGATACACAGACATACATGTAGTCAGAACAACCATATACATAAAGTAAATCTCTTTTTTAAATTTTTTTTTGTTGTTGTTGTTGCTGAATATAGAGGAAAGAATGACACCAGAAGACCATTTATGTCCTCTTGTAAGTTTAAATATCTTTTAGAACATTTGTTCTGTGCAATGAGGGCCAGCCTTTGCAAAGAACAAGGTAGATGTGTTAGTAATAGAGAGGTAGACCAGATGTATGGGAAGTCCATTATACTTGGAATGAAAAAGAATAGATATTTTATGTGCATTTACATAAAGAAAAATAAAGTACTTTGTGGTTTGGAACAAGTTTTTTATCTATACATGGTTGTTCTAAAGTATATCATATACTTATGTTCCTAAAGTGATACATGTTCCTAAAAAAAGATACAACTGGTAATAGTGGTTACTTAATTGAAGGGAAAAGTTACCTTCAACACAAAGGATAAGTTAAGGTAGGGTTGTGTTTTAATCTTTATGTTTGAATTTTTATAATTGGCATACTGCCTTATGATGAAAAAAAATTAATTAAAAAGTAACAGAAGGCTAAGTGTGGTAGGCAGTGAAATATGGAGCACATATTGATTCCACCACAGCCCATGCATCTTGTGATTGGATGTGAAGATTTCAGTTCAATTTTGAAAACACTATAATGAGAAAAAAAATCCTCTTTACAGGAAAAAAGAAAAAGAAAAAACTTACCCACTTCATAACTTTCTCTGTTCCTGTATTCATTTTATTTCTAGTCAATGCAATTGATTGATATTGTTGGTCTTTTCATGAGATAAATAGTCTTTGATTTTTTTTTTTCTTAACAGATGAATAAGTTGATTGAATATTACCAGCAGCTTGCTCAGAAGGAAAAGGTTGAACGAGATCGCAAGAAACTAGCACGGCGTAGAAACTATATGCCTTTGGCATTTTCGGTGAGAATTTGACACAGAGACATTTTACAAGGCCTGTAAGGCATCAGAATAGTGGCCATTTTAGAAAATGGCGATTTCCTAGATTTCTGTAGTTGGAGTCAAAAGCAGTTTCTTAAATACAGAAGTGTAAGCCCACAGCTGTGCTTTTGAATCATTAATTTTATTTAATTTTGTTGTGGTTTAGTAGGGACATCTATCTGTCTTCCCCCATCGCTCCATTTCATTATTATTCCTACCAAAAGTTACTGCCTAAATTTTTAGTTTACTGTTTGCTGCTTTTGCATATTACAGAACAATTGAAAAGAAGAAGGAGGTGGGGCGAAGGTAGATTTTATTCTACCCATACCTATGGCACTCTAGTTTCCCAGTTCTAATCTTTTCTTTGTTTTTATTTTGACGCCTTTCCATCCTCACTGTTTTTCAAGATGGAAATCACTGACGCATGCATTTGTGGTGGTGGTGGTACTGTTGGGGTTGAACTTAGGACCTCACCTCTGTAGGCAAACACTCTTTCACTGACTACATCCTGAGCCTTGCACAGCACATTTGTGTGGTTAAATAAGCAGAGATATGCACAAGTAGAGTTGTTTTTAGAAATGATTCGTAGATGTCATTTTCTGCTAGTTTATAACTACTAGACAGAAGCAAGAATTGGGATTTTGAGTTTTTCTTGTTATCCCCAAGTTTCATTTGTTCTCACAAAGCATTTTGCTTTCTTTGTACTTGCTTGAGCCCTAACATGTTGACATTGAATAAATAACATTTATTGAATGTTATGACATGTTGAGCACTGTGTTAAGTATATAATGTATACTGTTTTATTTAATCCCCACAACAGTGCTGTGAGGTTGATAGCATTCCCCCATTGTACACTTGAGGAAATGAGATCTGGAAGATTAGATAACTTGTCATCCAGCATCTCCTGGACAATTAGTTAAGCCACTAAAGACATAAGGATTGGTAAGGTGCTTATAGAAATATTTTAGTTTTGAGTTTAGGTAAACATCAACTAAAGCACCTACACTTATCAACGAAGTAAGTGAATGTTCCCAAATAGTCCAGTGGCCTGATCAGCATATCCATCATAGGACAGGACTTGAAACTAACTGCTCGACCCTTCCAGTCTTCCCATATACCTGCCAGCTGTATGCATTTGCTTTTATCTTATGCTTCATTTTTTTTTCTTTCTTTTTTTTCTTTCTTTTTTTTTCTTCTTTTTTTTTTTTTGTCTCTGTTGTAACCTGCTGCTATTTGGGGGCTCTACAGCAACACACTATTCATGTAGTGGTAAGTTCTCGTTTCTGATTCTTGCTAACCCTGAAGAAGTTAGCAGGTAGTCTTTATGTGACTTAGATACTTCCCATAGTTCTGCCTGAACCGTAGCTTGGACATGCTTAGGCTGGTATTAAAAGCTTATGTGTTTTACTGTAGTTTTAGTGTCTGTGTTGCATATTCTAGGAATAGAATAATAATATGAATTACAGATAAAGTAGTTTTTTGTTTTTTTTTTTTTAAGTAGCTTTCCGGTTTTGTTAGTTTTGGTTTCATTTTAGTTTTTGCTTATTCCCCTAAGCTTTTCTTGCTATCCTCCCCTATTTCTTGCTTTCCAATAAACTGGATGTATAAACTGACCTTTCTAATGAGAATTTCTGAACTTTGTTTAGGACAAGTACAGTCTTGGAACCAGGCTTCAGCGACCACGAGCTGGTGCATCCATTAGTACACTTGCTGGACTTTCGTAAGTGTGGACATTAAATGACCAAGAACAGCAAATAACAAAATGCATGTTTAAAGGGTTTTTTTTTTTTTTTAAGCTACCAATAGGAGAAAGATTCTTAGACTTAGAAAAGACCCAAACTTACAAGATAGTCTGTTAGAGGAATACTTCAGTCATTGAAAAGGACTTTGAGGATAATCTAGTGAACCCTTGGGAAGTTACTGCCTCTCATTTTTTAGCCTTAGAGAAGGAGAAGACCAGAAAGAGGTAAAGATTGAGCCAGCTCAGGCCGTTGCTGAAGTGGAACCTCTGCCTGAAGACTATTATACACGACCAGTGAACTTAACAGAGGGTAATTTCACATGTTCTTCTGTTCCTGCTGTTCTCCAGCTGTGTGTTTTGGCTTCTTGCATGCCTTGGGATTTGAGATTCTTACTGGAATTGTTAGTATAAAGTAGATATTCTCACTTAAAGAACTTTAAAATGTCTGACAATATTTCTCTCTTTTGCACATTGCTTCACGTAGCATATTTCTTTGCCCACAGACAAGTCTGATTTTTGGAAATGACTGATTTCTACCTTTCTTGCTAGTGACCACCCTTCAGCAGCGCCTCTTACAGCCTGATTTCCAGCCAGTCTCTGCTTCACAGCTCTATCCTAGACACAAGCACCTTCTGATCAAACGGTCCCTGCGCTGTCGGGTAAATACTCTTTCCTGTACAGTTGCCATTTTGTATAAGAGAAAGGCAGATGGAATAGACATGATTGGTATCTGACCATTGTAATAAATACAGAAAGCTCAGGGAAAACACCAGATGTCGGGACATCATTTTAAAAAGTTTCAATATAAAGTCGATCCTAAAAACTCTGGAGATAGTTACTGTTGTTTTTCCTGTTCTACAAATATGGGAGTGCAGTATCTGAAGGTTGACTATGTAATGTAAGCCCATAAAAGCATAGCAAAAGAATGTATTAGGGCTTTTAGGCTAATACAAGTAGAACAATAATACAAATTAAAGAAAAAGCAAGAAAGAAGAAGAAACAATGTAATCTTTATGAATATACAGAACAACAGTTTGTGAGTAAATTATAAAAACAGACAAAATGGAAGGAGGAAGTCTTTTAGACTCCATCCTGTGATGCTGTGGACCCTACCTTGTCTGAATAATGTAGTGTAGTACCCATTTATCCCACATGGCTGCCATGTCTTTGAAATGTGAAGTTAGCTGAAATACTGACTCCTACTTTATTTAAACAACCACGTACGGCAAATGTTATCAAATAATGCATCTCAAGATTGAGACAATTTAAAAGCATACCAGCCAAGCACAGTTTGTACACTTCTACAGATCCTGATCCAGACAAAATATACATATCAAGCTTAGGTAGAAAAAGAACCTAGGAAGGAAGAGGAGGAGGGGAGAAAATAAAAAGTATATAAAATCTGAGAAATTTAAACATTATCAGGATTTCTTTATGTTCTTAAAGTATTTTTAGGGATTTTTTTTTTAATATTCTCATCTTTTTAGAGATGCATGTCAAAACATTTCTGGATGAATGACATAATGTCTAATATCACAAAAAAAGCTAAGAATGTAGAATGCGCTATTATCAGTTCAGGCGATTCAATGTATGAAGGCATGTGCCATCAAGCATGATGACCTTTCATCCCTGGAACCCACATGGTAGAAGAGGAGTGCCCACACTCAAACTGGTTAATTCATTAAGTAAGTAAAAGTCATAGAATGCCCAACTGAATAAATTGACTAAACACTACAGCTCATTTATATGCTAATTAGAACAATACAAATACAAGAATTCAGAGAGAATTAAAGTGCAGATAGAGCTAGACATGGTGGCACATGCTTGTAACCCAGCTCCTGGGCACCTGAGACAGGAGGATCTTCACTTCAATGCCAGTCTGAGCTGTACCCTGTCTCAGAATGCCACGGACTCCGGGTAAAACTCAGGGTAAAGAGTGCTTACCTCGCGTACACACAGGGTCCTGGGTTTGATTCTCAGCAGGAAGGAGAAAGGAGCAGTGGAGGTTATACAGACACTAATTATTTTTCTGGTTTTCATTTTCAAGACATGGTCTCACTGTATATCTCTGGCTGTCCTGGAACTCATGTATATCAGGCTGGCCTTAAACTCAAAGAGATGTACCTTCCAAGTACTGCAATTAAAGATGTACCAATACACCTGGCTAGACAAAACACTTCTTTTATTTTTGGTTTTGGATTTCTGACATAGAGTTTCTGTGTAGGCCTGACCTGGAACTCACCATGAAGATCAGGCAGGCCTCAAACTCACAGAGATCTTCCTGTTTCTGCTCCCTAGTGCTGGGATATAAGGTTATGCACCACTATGCCCAGCATCATATTTCACTTTTAAAAAGGCTCAGCTCACAGACGCTATAACAATCAAAATTTATAGATACTAAGTAATAGACTCAAATTACACAAAGCAATATTTGAGAAAATTACATAAACAGACATTTAATTTGGAGATGTTTTGACATATGTTTATCTCAAACAGATCAAACAAATAAAAATCAATAAGGAAAGATTTGGACCCTTTAACTGGCAAACCTGTCCAAATAGACATGTATATAAAACATTATACCTAACATCTGTATAATAGACTCAGAGCACTCTAAAAATTTGACTGTATACTGGACTGTACGGGAAATCTTGGGCTGGAAAGATGGCTAAGCAGTTGAGTGCTCGCTGCTCTTGCAGAGAAGTTCAGTCCCAAAACCCTAATATGGAGCTCAAAACGGCCTGTGTCCCAGCTGCAGAGGGCTCAGCACTTCCCTGGCCTCCATGGCCTCCCCTGGCCTCCATGAGTACCTGCACTTACCTGCACACATCCAGACACTCACCTACACAGAGTTAAATAAAAATAAATGTGAAAGTGTATCACTAGATCATAATGCAATTAAGTTATAAATTGATAATCCCTACATAGCAAAACTTACAGGCTATAAGTAAAGCCTTTGTAGCTATACAGAGTTACAGGAGTATTTGCACATAAAAGAAATTAAAATATTAGTAGCTTAGCATTTATATTATAAAAAACAGCAACAAAAGAAATTCAGCAAAGTAAAGCAGATACTAATTATATTAAGGAATAATGCAGAATGTAAGAGAAAACCAAAAGTAACAGACTTTAATAAAAGTAAATAGTATATAAGTTAATGCAGATTTACATAAATATTGTATATAGAATACACCATTATAGCTACCCAAAATAAATAAGCAGTTACTTTTTCCTACCAACTTTGCATAATATTGATTATTTGCCAGGCAGTGGTGGTACACGCCTTTAGTCCCAGCACTCGGGAGGCAAGGGCAGTACATCTCTGTGAGTTCAAGGTCAGCCTGTCTACAAGTGCTACTTCCAGGACAGCCTCCAAAGCTACATAGGGAAATGCTGTCTCAAAAAACTATATATACATATATATATAGATATAGATATAGATATAGATAGATATTTTATATATATGTATATATATATATATAATTTTTTGATTATTTAAATATGCTAGCATGGTATCTTTTTTTAAATATAAAAGGCAGAGTAAATGATAAGTATGTAACTTTTATGTAAAAAGGAAGAAAAAGACAAACACAAAAGAAAATCTACACTTTATATATATTCATATACAATTGACTATTTGTAACAAAACAGAAAGAGCAGAAACTGATCTATGCATGTAAAAACAGTTGGTGGCACAAGCCTTTTTAATCCCAGTACTCTGGAGGCAGAGGCAGGTGGATCTGTGAGTCTAGGACAACCAGGGCTACACAAAGAAACCTTGCCCCCCCCAAAAAAAAAAAATAAAATAAAAGTTGATATTTGCTAATTATGGCATTGCAGACCACTGAGGAAAGAATAGACTATTAAATTTTGCTGGGGGATATGTAGTAGGCATGTGAATCAGTCGGCAGTGCACTTGCCTAATGTGCTGGGTTCAATCCCCAGTACTTCATGAAATAATGTGGGCAACGTGCTTGTAATTCCAGTATTCAGGAAGTAGAAACAGAATGATCCTTGAGTTCAGGGTCATCCTCAGCTACATAGCAAATTCAAGCCCAGGACAGCTACATGAGACATTGGCTCAAAAAAAAATTTTTTTTTGGCTAGGAAAATTGAAAACCTAAAAAAGCAAATAGTAGGAGGGGAAAAAAAAAAAAAGAATTATTCATATAAGATTTCTGAGTAAGGGATTGTTTCACAAACATAAAGTAAAATTGGATTTTTTAAAATTACAGTAACAGTGAAACATCTGCTCCTATCCCACCCAAAAAAACAAAAATGTAAACAAATAAAAAGATGTTCAGAGACTGAGAAGGGTCATTCATAAGGTGTCTGGATAATGAAAGATCTATGTCTAGAATGTATACCTGACTTTCGACCTCAGAACAGAGGTCCAGTATAAAGCAGGGCACAAGGCTCATGGCCTATGATTCCACCATTCTGCATACAAAAGCAGGGAGTGACACATTCCAAGAACCCTGTCCGAAACGAAACAAACCCAGGGTTAACCCAATATAAAAATAACTATTGAATGTGGCAGAGAGAATTCCTATTGTTAGTGAGCATGAAAGATGCTTGAACTTACACAGCGATCACAGCAGTGTGCATTAAAACTGCTTTGAGATGCCATTTGATAGTCATCAGATAGCAGAAATTAGCAGTTAGGGAGTATCTGTAAAAGTAGTGAATGGCCTTCCCATTGTCTTACTGACACATTTATGTATTGGAAAGTGACTTGTGTCCAATACTCCTTGCTGCTTTACTTACAGTCACAAAGTGGTGGAAGTATTCTAAATGTCTCAGTTGTCTGGTTAAAGTTATAAAAATAATTACAGTAGAACATTAAAAATGAGCTTCCTGTGTGTACTGGAATAGAATTCCAAGATTAATATAATATGGAAAGGACAAGAGAATGTGTTAATTTCCCTTTTGTATTACTATGAAAAAAGAAAGATGAAATATGCCTATACATTAGTGTGTCTAACCTGCCCTGTGCAGATTGGCCCTGCAAAGAGAAACAAGGGACACACTGTATTATATTCTGTATAATAGAAAAACCTTTGTACTGCTTAAAAATAAATGTATGTCATTGCATTCATACAGATCACTGACATTACAGGTTATTTCTCCTTCTTGGGTCCCATTTTAATCATCTGTTGAGAACATTGTGTGTACCTTTATCAATGTGGTGCTTGTCTTAAGACAGAGAGAGTGTGCATTGTTCACATTATGATATTTGTGATAATTCATATGTATTCTATAAATGTTGGTTATCAGTACATAAATTCTGTTTTAAAATTTATAGCCTTTGGGCAGAACAAAACATAAAATTCTAGTAATTACTTTCTGAATTTAATGGTGTTATGGATCTTCAGAGTATATTCTTGTTTTCCTCTGACATGTAGTCCTTTTTTTAGAAATGTGAACACAACTTAAGCAAGCCAGAATTTAATCCAACATCTATCAAGTTCAAAATCCAGTTGGTTGCTGTGTAAGTATTTTTGAGTTGTTGATTGAGATTTTATGAATCTTTTTCAATATGGATTATCTTTTTAAAAAATGTAAAAAAGGGGAAAAAATGCATCAGGATAGTCTTTCTGTTCCTATTCTGGTTTTGAATTTAGTTGAATTACATGAAGTTTCAATTACCATCAATAAATGTAGAATCAAGGCTGTGTGACCTGAAATTGGCATGTCCTGGGATCCCAGCTTCTGAGAAGACAGAAGCAGGAATGTATTTGTATCAGTGACAGTGTGTTGTGATATGACCTATAGCAATATGGAATCATAAGATATCTAAGTTAATACTTTTTTAAAAGTTAAAGTATAGCCAATTGAAGAGTACTCTGAAACAACATTCATTTTACTCCTTGGTTCTGACATTTCACTGAATGGAGTACAAGTGATTAGAGTTAGCTCACTGCAGGTTATCAGTGGTTGTATATTTAAAAAAAAAAAAAAAAAAAAAGATTATTAGCCAGGTATGTGAGGTATGTGGAGAGAGCCAGCAAAATGGCTCAGTAATACTGAGCACTTCTGTAACAAGCCGATGACGTGAATCCAATCCCTGGAACCTATGTAAAAGTAGAAAGAGAGCCACTCCTTAAGTTCTCTGATCTCCACATATGTGCGCACGAATGAATATACACACACACACACAATAATAGTTTTTTAAAAAATAATTCAGTGGGACTTGGTGGTGCATGCTTTTAATCTCAACACTTAGGAAGCAGAGATAGATCTCTGTGAGCTTGAGGACAGCCTGGTCTACATAACAAGTATCAAACTAGCCAGAGCTATATGTTAAGCTTGAGTACCCTGAACATTGGCAGAAGGAATCATGAGTTGTAAAGGATAAAATTACCAGTGTCCTGAGATGGGTAGTAGAACAGGTAGAAAAGTTCATAGCATTTATGCCTATTGCAAAGCAGCATCATGGTCTATACATACTGAACAGACATTTGGACCTGGTCAGTTTTGAGTTCAGACAAGCATTCAAGCAGTGGTAACACAGCTGTCAAGAGTAAGGATACTGTGGAGTGTCTGGATTGGAACCCTGGCACCACGCCTGCCCATGCCCAGTGTCTCCTCAATAATGAGGTAGCAGCAGTCGCGCCTGTCTCCCAGAGTTGAAGTGGACACTGGGATGAACACTTATACAATACTTAGGATATTGCCGGCACACAGAAAGCGCTGTGTGTGTGGTAGGAAGGAATTAGTATTTACAGCTATATAGAATGTTAATGAGATTGGATCTTGTAACCAGCTACCCTGTAAGTGAAATAAGTGAGAAGCCCTCAAAATAAATTTATTAGGAAAGTATATGATGTGATACATATAACTATAAGCCCTAATCCAGCTCTGTATACATACATGCTGAAATCCTAAAATTTTAGACAGAGCTCATTGCTAGTTTGGTTTCATGTCTCTTGCTGTGGTGCTTGATGTACTGTAGTCAACATTCTATGTAGCACTAGTTTATGTGTGTGGGTTTTTTCTTAATACATGTTTTTGTTTATCGGTAGCAATTATATTCCAGAAGTGAGAATCATGTCAATCCCCAATCTTCGCTACATGAAGGTTAGTACGATACTTATCGACACACAGACTTGATTAGTCAGTGGCCTGTGCATGTCTATATGTGGGTGGCTTTTGGGGGGTGGGGGTGGGATGGGAAGGTTCAGGAAAGGAGCAGTTTAAAATGATAAAGACATGGAGACTTTGTATCTTTAAACTGGGATTCTTGCCAATAGCATATTGGATATGTAAGAAGCAGGTTGCACATTCTATAAAGATACAAAAGTGGGAAAAGAAAGATGGTGATACTGGGTATCATAGACAACTTTCTCAATAGGAGCTTCTCTATTGATTCAGATATCTGTACACAGTACCAGGAGTTGGCTAGGTTCTTCTGTGCCATAGCCTCGTCCTTCCACGGGGGCCTCTTCTGATGAATGATTGACTGTTCTGCCCAGCCTCTTTGGCTCTTAACCTTCATGCTGCTGATGAAAAGATGTACAGCATACCTTTCTTTTACCATTCTCAAGAGTAGCAAATGGCCATATTATCAGGGTTTGGAAATTATAGTTTTACTGTGTCATTTTCCCCCTACTTCTGTTTGACCTATGGCTGTGACGTTTTATTTAGGATTTTTTTGGTGTATCGGTTTTTTCTATTTCATTCCCTAAGCAGCAACTAGAGTAGGACAAGAACTGCAAACTCTAAAATAATCATTTGGATAATAAACCTTTCAGAGTTATAGTAACTAGAATCTGTCCAGGTTCTTTAGTGAGATACCTACTGCAGAAGGTGTGTTGCTAACACAGAAATAGAAAAGTCAGCAACATCTTTGGATGCTCTGGTGTAGAGGAACAAGAGATGTTATTGCTCTGGAGGAAAGGGGGTGATTTGGAGAATGGTTTTGTGTAACACCTAAAAAAGTGGACTTTAGTGGGAGTGTGGCTCATGTCTGAAAGATACTTTTTTATTTTCCAGGAGAGCCAGGTCCTCCTGACTCTTACGAATCCAGTAGAGAACCTCACCCATGTGACTCTGTTGGAGTGTGAAGAGGGGGACCCTGATAATATCAACAGCACTGCTAAGGTAAGGGCATTTGTCTCATACAGACCCTGACTGACATCACCTGCAGTGGCTTCACTGGACATGGCTTAAAACAATCCATACTCTCTCGTTTCTGTGTATGATCTAGTGTCCTGATTTGATCTTGTCCTCAAACACATAGCCACTGCCTGTCAGATCTCAGTTCTTACTTGGTCCTGGACAGGAACCTGTTACCTGACCTCACTCTTAGTACTTTAGTACTTCAGCTTCATCCCAGCGTATCACCTGTGTGCCGCCAGGCCATTCATCCCGCATCAGCTGCTCCACCTGCTTGCTGATCATGTGCAGCTCTCTGACTTCAGGATAAGTCTACCTTCTTTGGCACAGCACTTTGATGCTGTCTGCTTTCCATTCTTCAGTGTGTCCTTCCTCTAGACCCTCAAATTTAGCATTTCTAGGTGCTGCTGCAGGGATGGTTGCATTGATGGGTGTAAATGCTCCTTCTGGAGAGCTGCATGGACTGCTCATTTTTCCCTGAGCTGCTCCTTCCTGCTCCATCTTGCACTATACACACCCTTCCCATTGCAGTTTAACACTCATTCTTGAGAACTCATGTGATGTCACCTCCCTTTAGAAGCTGGTGTCTCAACTACATTCCCACTATTTATGTAGAGTACAAATAACAGTGACTGAAAATGAACATAATTTTGACTGAATAAATATAATGCAGCTTTTTTATATTTTGCTACTCAGGTTGATGGGTTTTTTAAATTTAACATATATGTATTTATTTGTATATGTTCACACTGTGTGCACATAGGCACATGCTCTACCTTGTAGATCCAGAGGAACTAACTCAGGTTTCTGGGCTTAGTGACAAGCACTTAGACACACTAAACCATCCCACCGGCAAGTTGGTGAAAATTTTAGAAGAACTTTATGTAGTATTGACTCATGATTTATAGAAGGAATGCCTGTATCTCCAGCTGTAGTCAAAGAATATCACTAGAGAATTTCCTAGTGGGTTTTCTTCTGCCTTTTAATAATTTAATTCACCAGCATCACCTCCAGAAAGAGATGACACATGTCCTGACATTGTTTTTAGAAATAATAATAATGATAATAAGTAGGTCTAGTTGGGCTGAGAAAACAGAATGCATCCTCAATCAAGGCTTTAATGTGCTAACCCCCCATACACTCCTGCCTCAACACACCAAAACACACACACACACACACACACACACACACACACACACAGCAGCAGCAGCAAGGCTGCACGGTAGTTGTACTTAGGAATGTGGCTGGTGGTCCCCACTAGTCTCTGAGATAACAAGGTATGGACCAGTTACAACATAAGAATCTAACCTGTGCTCCACATGCATAATTATAAGTATACCTAGTGTTCACTGTCAGAAAGTCCTTATGTTTTTAGGGAGTAAAAAAAGTAGATGATTTGAGATATGCCAGAAATTATCTTAAAAATAATATATCAAAGGGCAGCGTCTGTGCACTCCTCTCCCCTTCAGAAATAACACATTAAAATAAGGAAAAGGAAAAGGGGGTTGGGGGCAGGGATTGGAGAGAGAAGGAAAAAAAGATGCAGTGCAGTCCTGAGCTGGTTGAATTCCCTTCAGTAAGCTATAGTACTTAGTTACTTCTTATTGCAACAAAATAACTGTCAACAACAGTCTTAACAGAGCAATCTAAGGAAGCTTATTTTGCCTAGCAGTAGAGGACTCAGTCACAATGCCTGGCCTAGGGCAGTTGGTCACAGATGAAAGATGGTGCTCAACTTACTTTCTCCTTTTTAATCCAGTCCAGGACCTCAGTCCACAGAATGGTGCCACCCACAGTTAGGGTAGGGCTTCACTGTACTCAGCCCAATCCAGAAATACAACCGCAGCCATGGCAGTAGCTTGTCTCTGGGGTAAGCATTAGCCATCCCACGGCCCCCCTGAAACAGCACTCGCTTGACTTGTTTCCCTTCTTCATCCTCATGCTCAAGTTCTTCGGCAGTGTGTTAGACTGTGTAAGAAGTATAAATGTGTCTAGATGGTGCTGCTGCAGTCTGTCTCCTTTGCTCTTAGGTGGTGGTACCTCCCAAAGAGCTCATTTTAGCTGGCAAGGATGCAGCAGCAGAGTATGATGAACTGGCAGAACCCCAGGACTTTCAGGATGACCCTGAGTAAGTGATTTTTCTGTGACCCTCAGACCACAGGAGCCTGGATTCTGAATTCGTCCTTTTGTATTACTGTGACCAGATGTGTGACAGGAACAACTTAGGAAGAAAAGATTATTTAGCTCCAATTTCAGAGGGATTTTAGTCCATCAGGGAAAGAGAGGCCTGAAGGTAGCAGAGGCTTCATCTATGCCTTTGACAATGGGGGCATGAGGTAAGGCCACAAGCTAGTCACATGGTACAGACAAAGCTCAAAACAACTGGACTGGAAATGGGCAAGTAACCTTCAAATGTATGTCTTTGTGTGGGCTTCTCCCTCCAGCTGGGCCCCACTTCCCACCAGCTACATGGCTTCCAAAACAGCGCCACATGCTAGAAACTGAACATTAAAGACATGAATTTGTGTGAGATACTTCAGACTCAGACCTTAAAAATGCACACATACATGTCTGTTTCTTTTCCTGGGTTTTAAAAACTTAATTTTGTTCCTATTTATAAAATAACTACTATGAAGGGCTGGACTGGTGGCTCAGCATTAAGAATTTCCTCTGTTCTTCCATAGAACCCAGGTCCAATTCCAAGCACCTAAGTGGTAGCTCACAACTGTCTATGGCTCCAGTTCCAGGGGATCTATTGCCCTTTTCCAGCATCTGCAGGCACCAGGCATGTACATGATGCACAACTTGGAAGCAGGCAAAACACCTATGCATGTAAAATAAATACAAATTTACAAAAGAAAATATAAATAGCTCAGCTTTTTCTGAAGTAACTCTTCTTTGCTGGTCAGCAGGATGACGTTGTGCCATGAAATGACTAGGAGACTTGTTGATTAGGTTGGCTTCTCATCTATCTGCCTAATACTGTGCCTTTCTTTTCATAGCATTGTAGCTTTCAGAAAAGCCAACAAAGTGGGCATCTTCATCAAAGTCACCCCACAGCGTGAGGAAGGCGAAGTGACCGTGTGCTTCAAGATGAAACATGATTTTAAAAACTTGGCCGCTCCCATTCGCCCTATGGAAGAAAGTGACCAGGGCACAGAGGTCATCTGGCTCACTCAGCATGTGGAACTGAGCTTTGGCCCTCTTCTTCCTTAAAACAGTCACTCGGTGGGCAGATGATACCCACAGTTGTGTCACCACAACTCTGTAACAGTATGGAAGCTGCTGCTTCGTTAGACGTGTTTATAAAGATGTACCCATCACTACTGAATCCTGTCCCTAGGAGTGGAGGCCAGGCCAGGACTGGGAGCACGGGGTAACTGCTGTTCCACTTGCTCTCTCTGTTGACACCAGTTGTCTTTGTCTCCCTCCCTGAGCCTAACTCCATCCCAGTAAAATGGGTGGCTGTTCCTCAGAGAGGCATTAGATTTACTCCCTGAGAAATGGGCCATGTACCTGTCACGGTTTAACCGAAAGAATTTAGAATGGTAATCCGGAACAGACCTGCTGTTCATGTCCCATGTTGGTCTCAGTGTTCGGCTGCTATCCGCATTACATTAAGGATAACTAGTAATTATAACTCTTCACTTGCCATGGCTCTCACTTCACCATTGATTTCCACTGGACAGAGAAGGATGACCGTGTCTAACTTGGAGGACAGGACAGGACAGGACAGGACTTGTTTAAGGCACTCCATTTGTCTCTTGTAAAGGACTACAGAATACCTACCAGTTGCTGTTCATTTTCTTTAGTAGTACATGGGACTTTAAGGATTTGAGTTGCAAGCAATTACATCCTGAAGTTCAATTTGTTTTAATAATACCATAGTATCCAGAGACTAATGCTGTCACAGGGGGACAACCTTTTTATTTCTCACTCTCTGCCCTTCTCTATTCTGGTTTTTCTTTTATTTTTTTTTTCTTCCATTTATTTTTTTACATAGGCTCCCTCCATGTATCTCTGGCCTGGAACTCCATATGTATACCAAGCTAGCCTTGAACTCACCTGCTAGGATTAAAAACACTTGCCACCAAACCTAGATCTCTGCTCTTTTCTATAATTCAAGGAATTGCTCTAACTTTGGGGGCGCTTAAAAGCCGAAAAAGTTTAAGTGGACATACTCACTTCTGAGAGTCAGAGGACATTTTTAAAATTTAGATTTTTTAGCATGAGACAAACTAATGTTCTCTGCACTGAGTTGAAGGAGAAATTAACTATAAATCTCTTAAATCCAAAACTGGATATCAAGTAAAAGAACCTTTTTCCCTTCTTGGGTATAAGACTTCTTTCTCGTGCTGTATCAAGTGAGAGCTTTTTGATTGGAAGCCATAGCAGCTCAGCAAGTAACCAGAATGCTGGCCTAACCCCAGACACGTCTTCCTCAAATACTAACGTTCCGTTGCAAACCTTAATTTCTGTAATGTTTTCTAAAACGTGTTGACAGAGTAGACCAGCTGACCAGTTTCTCTTAAAGTATTCCTAGCACATGGCCGACAGACCTTGGAAGACAAAGTTCCTGTTTACAAACCCTGCTTTGCTTTAGTTTCCATTTTATGTCTCTAGGCATTTTGGTTTGGTTTGGTTTGTTTTGGTTTGAAGGGATAGAGAATCTGGACTACAGATAGAAAATATCTTTTTCAGTTCCCCTTAAAAGAGGAAACTATTTAGGAAGCTATTGAAAGGCACTATGTTCTTTAAGATCAAGCCAATTTTATGAAACAATACCACCACAGAGTAATATATTTATTACAGTATAAGAAAAAAAGTACTGATCTCTAATATTATGGGAACAGTAACTAATGTTTAGCCTCATAGAAGCTGGAGCAGGGAGTTGGGTAATCACAAGTTTCAAACTACAGAAAGAGTGATTTTCCATAACTTCACAAAGCCTCAAGTTAAAAGCCTACTGTAAAACCACTACTCAATGTCTGCTGGGGGGGTGGGGGGATCGGGGTTGGGGGTCAAAATGCATATAGCTTCGTAAGTCCACACATTGTGGAGACAGGAACAGTTGTCCTTCTGTATGTTTTTTATGCAGTGAAATTTATACTTAATTCCTAGAAAAGTGTTGACATAATGGATCTACTCCCGAGTGATAAACACAAAAAACACTTACAAATATACAATTTCTGTTTAAGAAGTCAAGTTAACTTACAAATAACAGCTGTTGGCTGTTTCAAGATGAGTTTAATGCAAGTTGGTCTTGTTTTCTTAGAAAAGGTTCAATATCTGCCGCTGGTGAATTAGGAATTGTGTGTACCGACTTTCTTGTATTATTAGATCAGGTGCAGGGTTTTTATTACTAGTCAATGCACACCAGGACACAAGAGTTGGGTGTCCTTAGCACTTGAAACTACAATTTGGAAACTTAAGGCTAAGTTACTTTGGGTTTGTGAATTGATTACCCACCAAAATTGTCTTTTGTTCTAAGTATATGTTATAAGCATACTGCACTAAATGACATTGCATCTTTGTAATAAGCATCCTTCTTGATCCTTTTTGGGAAGGAAAGGCACTTCTTGACTTATGAATAACAGGTTACTGTTTTGCCTTATTGCTTCATATAGTGAAATAAAGCAGACAAAAGCTAGAGTGTCTTCTGTTTGATTTCACAAATGCTGGTTAGAAGCTGCACGGCTCAGGGCTTAAAGTCAGTTGGTAGGTGAGACTCTATTATTTTTATTTGGGAGAACATAGATGAGAAGAGGGCAGCATATCCTCCAGAACTGGAGTTAACAGGTGGTTCTGAGCCACCTACTGAGAACTGAGAACTACCTGGCCAGGTGATATCTTTTGAACATGGGGAAAGTTAAATGAGATCCAGGTGGTGTCTTGGTGTTGGGTTTATTTGGCTTATGTTTCCAAATCACTGTTCATCACTGAAGGAGGCCAGGATAGGGACGAAAACAGAGCAGGAACCTGAAGGCAGGAGCTGATGTACAGGTTATGGAGGAGTGCTACTTGCTGGCTTGTTCCCCATGGCTTGCGCAGCCTTTCTTTTTTGTTTGTTGTTTGTTTTTCAAGTTTCTGTGTATTGCTTTGGAACCTGTCCTTGAACTTACAGAGATACACTGCCTCTACCTCCCGAGTGCTGGGATTAAAGGCGTGTGCCACCAATGCAGGGCTTAGCCTGCTTTCTTATAGAACCCAGGACCACCAACCAAGGGGCATTCCACCCACAATGATCTGGGCCCGCCCACATGAATCACTAATTAAGAAAATGCCTGCAGCCTAATCTTATGCAGGCATTTTCTCAATTGAGGCTCCCTCTCTTGATGACTCTAGCTTGTGTCAAGTTGACATATCCTAGCCAACTATTTTGAGACAGTCTCACTTCGTAAATTCAGAAATCATCCTCATTTGCCTTCCAAGTGCTGGGATTAAAGGTGTCACTATACCCAGCCATGATTTGGAAGCTAATGGTCCAAAAATCCTGTAGACATCCCTACTTTGCTGAATTAGTGTGTATGGGTGTTTTGCCTTATGTGTATCTGTACATGTGTACAGTGCTCCATGGAGGCCAGAAGAGGGTGTCAGAGCCTCTGGAACTGGAGCTGCCATGTGGATGCCCTGAAAGAGCAACCAGCATTCTTAACCACTGAGCTGTCTTCCTTTTTGTCATTTTTGTATTCAGATGTTTTGCCAAATGCTTTGTGTTTTCTTCTGGCATCATCTCTATTTAGAATATTCTTCCCTCTCTCTGTATGTCAGGATTACTTTTACTCCTAACTAAATGTAATTTTAGAGGGGCAGTGGTGGTACACACCTTTAATCCCAGCACTCGGGAGGCAGAGGTAGAGTTTGAGGCCAGCACAATCTACAGAGCAAGTTCCAGGGCAGCCAGGGTATATACACAGAAGAAGAAGAAAAAAAAACTGTCTTGAAAAATATAAATAAATAAAATGTAATTTTCTTCCTTGCATTGTGGGGTTTTAAATTCACATAGCTCCTTGAATAGGTTGCAAATTCCCTAAGAATCAAATCCAGATCCATTGTGTTAGGTCTCAGACAGTGCATATGTCCAGAAATGATACTCTTGGCTTAGCTCAAGCTGGAATATAGAAGAATTTCTGTCTATTAGATAAAAACCAGCATTCCTCAAGAACTTGTGGAATGAATTCCCTTCTACAAAAGGAATCATTTCCCTTGCCTATGGAAGAAGGGATATATGACTCTCCATTGACATATACCCGTGGTTACATATCAAAAGCCTGCACTGATCTCCAGGCTCCCTCAGTCCCTACTCACACATACATGTTATGCATCTTAAAGCCCCCACACTAACCTGGCTCCTTACACCTCCCCAAGTCCTCCCCACTGCAACATAACCCCTTATAGCCAATAGGACTCTCCCACCATTTCTGCTGTCTTCTTGGCTTCCCTAGCCCTGGCCACATGCAGCCTCTTTCTTTTTCTGTCAGTCCTGAACTTTCCCAGATGTCTATGGATGTTCTCACTCTCTCTTACCTACAATAAAAATCTTTCCACAAATGATGGAGCCACCATTTCAGTGGTTTCTTTACTTCGACCCCTTGAGTATACATTGGTCATCTGTTTCTTCTACACTCAGTTCAAAGAGCAACCTAGAGCAAACTCCAACCCTCAAGCAATTGCATTTCAGCCAGCAAGGACTGAAGAGATGACTCAGGAGTTAAGATATGGCTGCTTGTCCAGAAGACCTGTGTTGAGTCCCAGAATTCATGTGGCAGTTCACAACTGTCAAGTCCAAATTCCCACTTAGACAAATATATTTGGAAATATCTTTGGGCCACCAACCAGCTCCCAAATAAAGACATGGAGACTTACTACTAATTATGAATGCTCAACCTTAGCTTAGGCTTGTCCCATTAGCTCTTTCAACTTAATTTAACCTGTTTCTATTCATCTATGTTTTTGCCTTGTGGCTTATTACCTTTCATTCTGTATGTCTTTCCTGCTTCCTCCATGTCTGGCTGGCCCCTGTTGTCTCTTTTCCTTTCTTTCTCTGAGCTTAAATTCCTCCTCCTACTTACTCTCCCTGCCTAGAAGTCCTGCCTATACCTCCCCCCTCTCTATTGGCCACTCAGCTTCTTATACCCATCAGGTGCCTTATATTATAGCTTAAGAAACCTAAAGAACAATGATAGCGGATAGGAAAGCCATGATACCCTGAAGGGAGCCATCAAAACAACACAACCTAGATTAACCCAGTTGACTAGATGGTTCAAACTCCACACAATGGGGCTCAACCTTAAATCCAGGAGCATCCGTATTGGGACAGAACATAAAGCAGTCATTACTAATGTAGGCTGAATATGGTGCTTAGTTGACTGCCTACAAACACATCAAAACTTTGTGATGAGCCAGGCAATGGTGGCACAAGCCTTTGATCCCAGCACTCAAGAGGCAGAGGCAGGGAGTTCAAAGTTCAAGGCCAGCCTGGTCTACAGAGCAAGTTCCAGGACAGGCTCTAAAGCTACACTGAGAAATCCTGTCTATGTCTTGAAAAACTGCGGGGGGGGGGGGGAAGGCACCTTTGGGATGATGAAAATATGTAAAAAAAAAAAAAAGTAACTACACAAGAAAATCTTTAAGCAGTGTAGTGACTGATTAGATCGATTATTAATAACCAGGTCTGATGGCCAGACCTATAATCCCAGCTACATTGGAGACTTAGGAAAGAATATTACAAATTCAGACAGGGCCTTCCTGTGCTACTGTTCAAGGCCAGAGAGCAACTTAGTGAGACCCAGCCTCGAAAGAAATAAAGATATAGAAAGGGACATGACAGTCTATGCTTTAAATCTTGGCACTCAGGAGGCAGAGGAAGAGGATCTGTTCCAGGCCAATCTAGTCTACATAGCGAGTTCAAGACTACATAGTGCGACCCTGTCTCAAAACATTTGTATAATGGTTGGGAGTGTAAAAACTTGAAAGCTCTGACTTGTAGGACCCTTTTCATGTCAGAAGCTAGAAAAATGGGGGCTGGAGAGATGGCTCGAGAGCCCTGGCTGTTCTTCCAGAGGTCCTGAGTTCAATTCCCAGCAACCACATGGTGGCTCACAACCATCTATGAGATCTGGTGATCCTGTGTACTCTTCTGGCATGCAGGAAAAACACTGTATACATAATAGATATCTTTTTTAAAGAAAAATAACAAAAAGTTATAAAAACTAATGTCTTGGGATCTGTGGTTTCATATTTTTAGCTCCAGGACCAAAAAAAGGGGTGGGGGGGCCAGCATTCATCTTAACTTCAATTTCCTTCTATATAAAAGAGGAACCACCATCCTAGCCATAATGGTAGTTAGGGTGGCAACATAAGACAAGGGCTATCTAGTTAGATATGATTTCCTGACAATGAATCTGCTGTAGAATAAAGAACGCCCAACATTTATAGCAAAGTGATTCGTTGTCTTGTACTGCAAACTTAGTAGACGTTCTGTACTTTTGTATGCTAAGTGTAACAACGGGAGGACTACTGAGGGCATGAGAGACGTTGACATCAGCGCCTAGCTGCCACTAACCGCGTGTGGATCCCAGCCCCGGCCGGTGGTCCTCCATCCGTTCCTTCATCCTTTGGCAGCAAGGATGCGCGCGAGGCAGCCGGGCGGAAGCGCCGGGACAGCCGCGCTCTGACGCGAGGCCCCGCCCCGCGGCCGCCCTCGGCGCGCATATTACACGTAGCGCGGCGCCCGCCCGGAGTCTGCCGGGATTGTGGCGGTCGGTCTCCCGAGTCGGAAGCCGGCGCTGCCTCGGGACTCCCGATATGGCGACCTCTCTGGGTTCCAACACCTACAACAGGCAGAACTGGGAGGACGCGGTGAGTGCGCGCCGGAGAAGGACGCGGGGGCTGCGAGGCCGGGAGGGATGGGAGACCATGCCCCGGGCTGCGGCGGGATCGGCCAGAGCCGCGCTGCGGCCTAGCCAGGCGGGGCAGCGGGAGGAGAGCCCTCGTGCGGCGGAGCAGGGTCCCGGGACCAGCGCTGTCCACCCGGCGACTCCACACTTCCCAAATGCTTTTTTTTCCGCTTGCCGGAAGTGTAGACAGCGCCCCTTCCCGCTCCGCGGCCAGTGCCGGAGCTGGGGCTCCTGCCAACCTTGCACCCTTCCCCGCCCCAGAAAGTGACTGAGGGAGCAGGGTCTTCGGGACTTGATCTTCAACCATATTTTCCATTTCCCCCCTCCCCCCAGGACTTCCCCATACTGTGTCAGACCTGTCTTGGAGAAAACCCTTATATACGAATGGTGAGTGCTTGCCTGTGCAGTGGGAGTTAACTGTACAGAATATTGTGGTCCATGCACGCTGATTGTAAAGTTTCTCTTGGCCTTTAGAAGAATTGATGCTCTTTTACTAACCCGAAGTACAGGACAACTTGCAAGGTAATGCCATCCGTACTTCCTGTCCTAGACACTGAGCAATAATTCTGTAATGTAGGAGCCTTAATGTAACAGCTAATACTTGTTGAGCATCTACCTAGAAAGTAGGTCTGTTGATGGGAGAGTTTACATTTTTGGTTTTTCGAGACAGGGTTTCCCTGAACCTTTTGGAGGGTGTCCTACGTTCAGACTAGGTTGGCCTTGAAGTTACAGAGATCCTGTCTGTCTCTGCCTCCCAAGTGCTGGGATTAAAGGTGTGTGCCACCAGCAGCAGCAGGAAATTCTTCCCTAAAATCCCAGCCTTTAGGCAAGTGGATCTCTGTGAGTTACAGGCTATTCAGGGCTATGTAGTGAGGCCTTGTCTTTTCCCTAAAGTACATAGATACCATTCTCCCCCTGCAAACCAGTGACCTAGAGAACTGTGCTTGAAAAAAAAAAAAAAAAAAACTGCCAACCAAATTTCAGAAGTGGATGCTTAGGAAAGTCAAACAGCCAGGTGGTTGGATTAATGTTTAAAAAACGGTTTCCTCAAAGAGTAAGCAAAGGAGAATTGCAAGTTTTTACCTGGAAAACAAAGTAGCCATTGAAATAGCCACCTCCCAGAACTGATTTTTTTTTAATTAATATTTTTATGTTCTCATACAAAGTAATAGGTTTTGTTTTGTCATTTTTCATACATATGTCATTCTTTGTTTTCAATTATTTCCTCTTCCACTGCCCTCCACCTTTCTTCCTGCCCCTTTCTGCCTAATTTTCTTATTTCCCCCAGTTAACCCTTCTTTCTTTTTGCTGGGGGTGGTTCCAGGTGGCATTTTTCTGTGTAGCCTTGGCTGTCCTGGAACTCACTCTGTAGACTAGGCTAGCCTCTAACTCAAAGATCCCTCTGTCCCTGCCTCCCAAGCCCTGGGATTAAAGTCTTTCACCACCATACCTGGCTCCCCTTCTTTCTAATGACACTTTTTTTTTTAATCGAGCTTCCAAACACACACACATATACATACACACACTCTTCCCAATCAGGACAGTGTTTTCATTAGGAATTTTAGTTCTTAAGAGCCAGAAGTAAATCTAAGAGTTGTGGCTCTGAGAAGATACTTACTTGGTATTAATTTAAGTCCGTGTACTTTTGGGAGAATATAACCTTGTTGGTCTATCTGTCTTAATTCCATTTCTCTTGCTTATGATAAAAGACTCTGATGCAAACAGCTTAGGAGAGAGGGGATTTATTTGCCTTATAGTTCATAGTTACAGTCCATTGTGGGGCAGTTGGTCACATGACATTCAGGTCACGAGCAGAGAACTAGTGTGCTTGCTAGTGCTGAGCTACTTCACTTACAGGGTACTTCACTTACAGGGTTCAGGGTCCAAACTCTGGGATTGTTGCAGCCCATGATCAGCTGGATCTTCCACATCAACTATAGAAACCGAGACCCCATAGACATACCCACAGGCTGATGGTGTCTAGATAGCTCATTCTAGGTTATGTCAAGTTGACAATTAGATCTAACCTTTACAGTATCGTACCTCCCAACTAAAAGATGCTTTAGGTTTGGTTTGATTATCTTTACTTACAGTGCCAGGGATCTCCAGACACATAGCATGTTTTGTACTTGGGGAGTAAAAAGCAGATGCCTGGGTTAGTTTCGTTCGTTCCGTTCCGTTCGTTCGTTCGTCTGTCTGTCTGTTTTCTCTGCTGTAATTCCAATTCTTTTCTATTTCAGACCAAAGAGAAATATGGAAAAGAATGCAAAGTAAGTGTACCTGTTAAGAAATTACTATTTCATTCTCTTTATCCCTTTCCTTCCCTTTATTCTACCAAACTGGCTTTGTACTTACTAAGTTTTGAGGTCCTTCCAGCAGAGTTCATGCTCACACCTTTCATGTATTACTGATAATTCAGTGACTGACAACTAGTATGGGAAATAAAAAAAGGACCCTTCTAATGTAGATTCATAAACAGGTTTCTCTGAGTCTGCACTGATGACCATAAGTTTGTGTGCCCAGTGTTGTTGGACTACTACACAGGAGCATTTCAGCTAAGGAGGAGGGTGGGGACTGTCACAGTATTCTCAGACATAATACTCTCTGCTTCACTTTCCCTGTTCCTCACCAAAAAGATAGTCTGATTTTTTTTTTTTTTTAATGTTTGCCTCTAGGTAGGAGGACTTTGACTCTTGAATAGTTACTTTTGTACTTTGTAAGCTTTTTAACTATTAGAAAAGAGAAAGTAAATGGAATTGAGGGTTAGCTGACATGTACATTAGATGGTTGCTAAGGTCAACTCTCCATACTTAGTAAATCTGGATTGAGTCCAGGTCAGGACCATTAACATTCTATGATTCTTGATGTGTGTTCAGATCTGTGCCAGACCATTCACAGTGTTTCGTTGGTGCCCCGGGGTCCGCATGCGCTTCAAGAAGACTGAAGTGTGCCAAACCTGCAGTAAATTGAAGAATGTTTGTCAGACCTGCCTATTAGACCTAGAGTATGGTATGTTTGCCACATCCACTAGACCTGAAAGTGTACAAGTACCCCAAACAAGATGTACCCTGATGTCTCCCACTTCTCCCCCATCTCTGGTTCTGATCCCACCATAGAGTGTCTGTTGTGATATGCTTTTCCCAGGCATAAAGTCAGTTAGGCTGCTGTGGAGTCCTCCTGAGCAGTAGTAGGAAACAGGAACAATTGGGAAGAAATCAGAACTAGAACTGACCTACATACACCTCTATCTCTATAGTCAGTTGGTAAAAGGCATTGCTCCTGTATAGGCCATTTCTTTGCTGGGGCCTTTTTCTTGATCTAAAACTTTTCCCAAAGTCCCAACAAGAAGTTCCTGGGCTAATTATGCTGGGACTTTTGTTTCAACCATACTGTTAGAACTGTGTATTGCTACTATTTCAAAACATCTGCTTCTGGAACTTTTTTAACTTTTTTTTTTTTTTTTTTTAATGTAAATGACACTTTCGTTTTCAAAAAAAGTAATCTACCAGCAAGGAAAAGTATGTGGGGTATATGTATGTGTGTATGCTAGTTAGTTCTGGCTACATGTTGTTTAATATTATTCATGTTTGTCAGGAGCATTCAGGCCTGGAGTACAGTGACCCATTAATATAACACTATCCATAGGTCCTTCAAGACCAATTTAACAATAAACTATTGTATTATATGGATTTTAAGTAAAATTTTAAAGCTAGATACATTTTTAACTTATTTGACAGTGACTAAATTCAGCTCTTTGATACAATTTTCTAAAACATTCACCTTACCAAACTCCTTGACGTTACAGGAATTTGGACAGTTTCTTGGGGTGGTCTATAGCAGTTAGCCTGATGGTGCTAAACAGTTTGGTTTTAAATTATTGTAAGCTGTCACCAAGTAGGTGGATGATCTTTGTGGGGGTGGGGTGCACATGTCAGTGCAGGGGCAGAGTCCAGAAAGGGGTGTCAGCTTCTGGAGCTGGGTTACAGTGACCCGCCTGCATAGTCAAAAAGAACTGCAGTCTGGTCCTGTGTACGGACAGTATGTACTCTGAACCACTGGACCATCTCTGACCCGACTAAGTAGGAAAGAGAGGGAAGGATGATGTTGTAATTTATGTACATATTCAGCATGAATTTGTTTTCAAATCTATATGATGTTTTTCTCCTCGTTTCTATGTAACAGGCCTACCCATACAAGTTCGTGATGCAGGATTGTCATTTAAAGATGACATGCCTAAATCAGATGTCAACAAAGAATATTACACACAAAATATGGAAAGAGAAGTATGTATTTATTTTAACTAAAATAAAATTCTTTTCACTTCCTCTCTCTAATTCCTCCTATGTCTTCTCCCTCCAACTCCTCCCAAGACCCCCATCGATGGCCTCTTTTTCTTTGATTATTATTTTGTGTGTGTGTGTGTGTGTGTGTGTGTGTGTGTGTGTGTGTGTGTGTGTGTGCGCGCGCTTGAGTGTGCAAATATAAAAAAAACTGCTAAGTCCATTTAATGTGGCTTATGTGCATATGAGTTCAAGGCTGACCACTTTGTATTGGATAACTAGTTAAGAGGCTCATCCCCTGAAGAGACTAATTCTCTTTCAGCAGTCATTAGTTACCTATAGTCTTTATCTAGGGATTCTAGGGATGGGACCCATGAGATTTCCTTTGTTTGAATTAGTAGATCTATTTTTTTTTTTTTTTTTTTTTTTTTTTTTGAGATAGGGTTATAGGGTTTCTCTGTGGCCCTGGCTATCCTGGAACTCACTCTGTAGACCAGGGTGACCTTGAACTCACAGACAAGCCTGCCTCTCCCCAAGTGCTGGGGTTAAAAGCATGTGCCATCTCACACACACACACACACACACACACACACACACACACACACACACACACACACACCCCTCAAATTAGTATATTTATTGTTCATGTTTTTATTTAGGCAGCTATATTGTAGGGATATCATGAGTAGCTTCCGTGTCATTTTTTGGAAACACAATTTAACACTAGACTTTTTGGTCCTCTGGCCACTTTCTTGGTGTCATTGTCTGAGGGGACAGATTGTATATATGTTGTGATTGATGTCGTTTTATATTTGATAAAAGTCATAATGCATTGACAGCCTGTAAAGTTGTCCTTTCCATGCAGATTTCTAACTCTGATGGAACAAGACCAGTTGGCATGCTGGGAAAAGCTACATCCACCAGTGACATGCTGCTCAAATTGGCCCGGACCACACCATACTACAAAAGGAATCGGCCTCACATTTGTTCCTTCTGGGTGAAAGGAGAGTGTAAGAGAGGAGAGGAGTGTCCATACAGGTAAGAACTGAGCCTCACTTCCTGTACTTTCTTTCAGACAACTGATTAGTGGCAGACTCTAGCTTAAACTCATGCTTTAGCATCTAAAGCTCTTATGGTTTGTTAGCATGTCTGGTATTTTACAAGAGCTAGATTATATTTTCTCCTTAAGGACTAAGAGGAACTAAATTGCTATGTCATATAAGGTACATGCTGACCTTAAAGTTTCTAAGATAATTTAGTGTCGTCATTTAAGTTGTTTCAGTAGCAAAATATAGTTGAATTCAAAATAAGACCAGACTTCCAAAGGCTACTTTTATTTCAACCAAGACTACTTAACATCAGAAATCAGGGATTCCAACTAATGATTTGTCAGCTGTAAACCTCCCCCAAATATATGCCCTTTTTCTGAGGTGAAGTCCATAGCTTTAATCAGAGTCCATTACAGCAGTGTAAATGGATTACTTAGACAATTTAGGCAGTCTTTGTGTGGTATAATAATCCCTTAGTGTTTTTTGTTAAGTAACAGTATTTTTGTGTGGACATGATTTCAAGTTTGAAAGGCATTTGTAGCTCCTGTAGAGTCATCCTTTTTCCCTTCGTTTCACCTTTTTTTTTTTTTTCATTTGTATATTTCAGACACGAGAAGCCTACCGATCCAGATGACCCCCTTGCTGACCAGAATATCAAAGACCGGTACTATGGAATTAATGACCCTGTAGCCGATAAGCTTCTAAAGCGGGCTTCAACCATGCCTCGTCTAGACCCACCAGAGGATAAGACCATCACCACTCTATATGTGGGTGGTCTGGGAGACACCATTACTGAAACAGATCTCAGGTTTGTGAGCATCATTTCAGAACTTTGCTTTTAACTGCATTGAAATAGTTTGCAAAAAGCACCACCAAACACCAAAAATGATAATTCTAAGTCAGGTTCATTTTTAAGCCATCCTGTGATATGAATGCCAACTGAAAGTTGTATAAAATTCTTTTTTGTCTTTTGAGACAGGGTTTCTTTGTTTAATAGCTCTGGCTGTCCTGGAACTAGCTCTGTAAACCAAGCTGGCCTCAAGCTCACAGAGATCTGCCTGTCTCTGCCTACCAAGTGCTGGGATTAAAGGTGTGTGCCACCATTGCCCAGCTAAAATTCTTTATTATGATATCATATACTTGTATTTCTCAAGAGTGCTTTTTCATCTTTACATCAGAAAATAAAATGTGGGCCTAGTAGTCAATTTGGATTTTTTTTTTTTTTTTTTTAAATTACTGTGTTTTTGTGATGTATGTGTAGGCTTGTGCAAGTGGCTGCAAGTTGCCAAAGAGGCCATAGGTGTTAGAGCCTCCTAGAGCTGGAGTTACAGGTAGTGAGCCACTCGACATGGGTGCTAAGACTCAAACTTAGTACTTTGCAAGAGCAGCATGTTCTCTTAACCTCTGAGCCATCTCTCCAGCCCCTGGTTTGAAAGCTTAAAGGATGACACATCCAATTATTATGGAGGGTAGTGAGCACTATGGCTCTGAAACTTTTTTGGTTTAATTGTTGCTTTTTAGCAGAGATTATGACTTAATCTGTATTTTGGGTTTATTCAATGCTTGACTAGATGAGATATCTTTTCCAATGAGATGATATAGAGAAGAGACTCCTGCCCTTGGTACCTGTCTTTGTCAAACCCTATCTCATTGAGCTAGTAATCTCCAGGAGCCAGCTAACTTTTTATAAAAGGACTAGAGAAAATACTTTGGGCTCAGTGGGGTGCCTGTGATCTCTTCTGGATATTGCTCCCTTTTTGTTAGATTTTCATACAGAGTTTCCTACAGTTCAGGCTAACCTGGAGAATTTAAATGACCTTAAACTTCTGATCCTCTTGCCTGTGCATGTGATGATAGATATTATCCACCAGACCTGACTTTTTTTTTTTGAGTCATTTATTTATTGATCTACCTCTATATCGTTATTTATGGTTGTTAGACAGGGTCTTGTCTTATAGCTTAGACTGGCATGAAACTCTATCTAATGGTGACCCAGAACATTCTAAGTTCATAGGCCATTTCCATTTTGCAAGGCATCGTCTACCTGGGTTGTTGACATGTTTTTCTTGGCCCGTGTTCCTTCAGAAATCACTTCTACCAGTTTGGAGAGATCCGCACAATCACAGTTGTGCAGAGGCAGCAGTGTGCCTTCATTCAGTTCGCCACCAGGCAGGCTGCTGAGGTGGCTGCTGAGAAGTCCTTTAATAAGCTCATCGTGAATGGCCGCAGACTCAACGTAAAATGGGGAAGGTATGAACCAGACTGTTCTAAACTGTTCTCATCTGGAGACTGAAAGCCTGGGTAAACAGGTTAGACAGGGCCTTTAAAAAATCTTTGAAAGACCCTTCTCTAGTGTTTTTATTTTAGTTAGTTTATGTGTATGGATGTTTTGCATACATGTATGTCTGTGTACCAGTTTTCTGCTTGGTGCCAGAAGAGGATTGTTGGATCCCCTGGGACTGGAGTTACATATATTTATGAGTCACCATGTGGGTGCTGGCAGTTGACCCAGTGTTACTGAAAGAGCACCCGGAGCTCTTAACAACTGAGCTGTCCTGTGCCCCCTTCTTTAGTATTTGATTTCTATGACTATTGGAAGCACCTTACTTTAGAAATGTATTTAAGGTCTTGCCCTATAACCTGCTCCTTTGGAGTTCATGTTTTACCAGCCACTATGAGCCAAACATAATGCCAGGTTGCCCAAGGAGATGTTGAGGGTTTCAGTTGAATTAGACCTAGATTCTCCCCTCATCCTGAGTGCTGGAGAAGTGAGGTAGGGATAATCAGAAGAATGTCTGTTTTACGGTTGAATTGACTGATAAGAGAGATAAGTAACAGACTGAGAGCAGCTCCCTTGGTGGAGTGTGCTTCCTGTGTGCTGAGCACTTGCTGCACTCATGTTGTCTTCTCTAGCAAGGATGGTGGTTTTGGTTTGGGTTTTTTGAAACAGTATCTCTCTGAGTAACCTTGGCTGTTCTGAACTCACTAGACCAGGCTGTCCTAGAATGCATATAGATCTGCCTTCTAGCTCCCAGGTGCTGGGATTAGTGGGCCACCACATCTGGCCAGTGGCAGTAGTTTTGAACCTAGATCTTTCCACCTTCAAAACCTTGTTTTTTAACCACTCTCTACTTTGTCATCTGTGGGAAAAGAATGTTTGCTAAAAGAGGAAGGAGTGCTGGAACTCCATCCTCCTGGGGAATGAAGGAGGCAGTGGTGTAAAAGAAGTCTGGACAGTACTGATGTCTTGTGCATGTATGTCTCCAGATCCCAAGCAGCCAGAGGCAAAGAAAAAGAGAAGGATGGAACCACAGACTCTGGGATCAAGCTAGAGCCTGTACCAGGGCTTCCTGGAGGTAAGTGTGTGTGAACTTCTTGCTGATGGAAACTCAGTCAGCTGGTGTTTCTCTGTTACAAGAGGCCAGACTGTCAGCTGTGCAGCAAACCCAAGATATAAATGGTGGAAATATGGTATTGATTGTCTTCTAAGTGTCTGCTATTTCCTCTCCAGCTCTACCTCCTCCTCCTGCAGCAGAAGAAGAGGCATCTGCCAATTACTTCAACCTCCCCCCAAGTGGTCCTCCAGCAGTGGTGAACATTGCCCTGCCCCCACCCCCTGGGATCGCCCCACCCCCACCTCCAGGTAATTGACCTCTTCCTTCCTGACCCAGGGAGGCCTTGTAAAAGTACTGCACCTGAATTGAGTCTGAGGCAGCTAGGTCCTTGTGTTTGCTCTGTAGACAAGAGTCCTGATTCTTTACTCTTCTTCTGGACTCCTAGGAGAAGAAAGGCACATTCTATAAATCTGAGCATGGGTATCATAGGGTTGGAGCTACTGCAGGCATCTGCCACCAGCCTGTTTCTCATTGCAAAAGTTGTCCTAACTGATGCCCTAGAGCACTGTTACCTGTCCACAGCAGGATGTGGGCCTTATATCAGGATGGGAATCAGAACACCACTGCTTTCGGCAGAAAAACTTGCTATAAACAGTTGAAGAGGTAGCACGCCATGTGAATGTCCATGACAGTGTGAACAATGTGGGAAATAGTGGGTGGCTAGTGTTCTTTTGAATGTGAGCCTATATGTTTCAAGAAAGTTGTTTCCATTCTGGAATCAAGCATTGAGGCTAATGATGACAGAAAGGATCTTGACATGGGCCTGGTTTTTTTCTGGTATCCCATATCCTGATTGACTCCTGTCTGGTAGGATTTGCTATGCTGGATTAGTAGCAGATGGTCCGGTGACATACTAACAGGTGCATGAGTCTGAAGGTTTTTGGGGCTAAGGGGAAAAACCAGGGAATATAGATAGATATTCCTAAGCAGGTCTTGTACACTGACATTTACTTAACATTATGTCAGCCTTGATTTATGTGTAGGTGGGTTTGATCTTAGAAAGATTCAGAGGTTTGGAACGTTGTCAAGGGAACTGCAAGCCTAATGTTTTTTTTCTCTTCCACATCAGGTTTTGGACCACATATGTTCCACCCAATGGGACCACCCCCTCCTTTCATGAGAGCTCCAGGACCAATCCACTACCCTTCTCAGGACCCTCAGAGGATGGGAGCTCATGCTGGAAAACACAGCAGCCCCTAACACAGCATAACTACTCAGGGGCTCTGAGGAAGAAAGGGCGCTCTAAAATCCCAGTAAATGAATCCTGGGATACGTATAATTTTCCTTGCTTTGTAGTTTCCATGGTAGCTGAATGTGTTCAGATGTGGGCAGTCAGAGAACACAGCTGTGCTTCCCCACATGTGTCAGAGGATCAGTGGGCCCAAAACCAGCTGCCATGAACACAGCTGCCACCACCACCCAGCCAATACCCAGCCTTTTTAATACTAAAATGTTGGTAGTGGGGTTGAAATAAGAACAGACAGAAAGCTGAGTATAGTGGTGCATACCTTTAATCTCAGCACTCAAGAGGCAGAAGCAAGCAGATCTCTATGAGTTTGAGGCCAGTCAGGGCTACATAGTGAGTTCCAAGACATAGTGAGACCCTGTCTTTTAAAAAAAAACAAAAAACAAAAAAAAAAAAAACATTTATAGAGTCTTGTCTGTGACTTTTAATAAATGGTAATTTTAAGTGTTGTTCTTACACAAGCCATTGTAAAAGAAACAGCGAAACCAAAGTGTGTTTAATGCCATTTTTTAGCTAAAATCTGTGCTTTAGAGCTTATGTGTGTAACTTGGAAATCAAGGGTTAGGCGGTTTCTCTCTTTTCCAGCCACCCAGGACCCAGGTAGTTGGACAGTGTCACCCACATTACAAACAGGTCTTCTCCTAACTCACTGAGGCTTCTCTGGAAACCCTCACAGGCACATCCATAAGTGTCCATCTGGGTTCTGTGTGTTCTCTCTGCAGCCACGATGACTCAGATGAGCCAGTGTGTGGCTTATTTGCCATCGCCGCTAAAAAGTGTTGCTAGTTCTGAGCTGCATTTCATTTTGTGTCTCATTTTTCGTACTTTCTATCTTTTTTAACTCAGGGATACACATGGGAGCTTGTTATTAGTTTTTCATGTGTAATATAATGGATTTATCTGTAATATATATTTAGCTTTTTCAAATTTTTTGGTGGCTCTGGGGACTAAAAACTTTAAAGAAGGGATCTTTTTAATGTATGCAAAAAAGTACATAAAACACGGAACAGTCATCTTAAACTATTTTAAGATATCTGTGTGGCAGTCAGCCAGGTCTAGAAATAGAGAGCCTCCAGTTGTCCCAGAGATATTTGTGATCTAGTCACTCACATCTACAAACCCTTCCCTCCAGGGACCACTATTCCATGTTGTTTCTGTGCATAGTAACCATATGGGTGTTTGTTTGGTTTGCCTTGCTCACTGCTCTGCTTCTGAGAGGTACCCATGTGCAACATGTTAATACTTCATGATCATTGCTGCCAACTCCATCAGGCTTCTCAATGTTGGCTAGTCTTGGTACTTTATGTAAAGAAAAGGAGGCAGAATTAGAGATTTATATGAAGGACTTGCTAGGTTCCCAAACTACATGAAATGTTTATTTGCTTTTTCAGGATCCAAAATATTCTTGTTGAATAACTAACAGCACACGTAGTATGGTTCCATTAAAGACCAGTGGTTTACCTGTTGTCTGCAGGAATAGAGCTGAATACAGGGGTAGGAAGGTACATGGGTATGCATGGGAGGGGCCATGCTACACAGACAATGATCATATTTTATAAAGTAGCAAAAATTACATGAGAAGAAGGAATGAGGACCTACTTTGGGGTATAGAACCCCACCCTCCCAGGTTGTCTACTGCACTGTCAATGCATCTCCTTCCCAAGAGCTTCACAAACAAGCCAAGTCCTACTTTCCAGATGGTGTTGGTCTATAGATTATGGAAACTTGGCTTTCAATGAAACATCAACTGCAAGGAATCCCAAGATTCAGGCTACTGATTCCCTGGAACCAGGAAGGGGAGCAAAACTCCACAGAGCAAAAGAAAAATACAGCCACTGTGTCATCCAGCCTGGCTAGAGATTCCTATCAAAGGGAACCCTGACATCAGCCTCACACTGACCTGGGATCCTGCATCCTCCCAGCCTGCTTTATAAATGGCATCAACTGCAGATCTAACAGGAGGGGTGGGGCACCTGGGTCTGTCCTGTACTGTGCTCCCACGCCCTGCAGAAGACCTGTACTTGTCTCTTCCCTTACAAGTAGAGGAACAGAGGCTCGGCGAGAAATAGCTTCCCCAAATTCACACCACTTGGTAAACCAAATCCTAGTGGGGTGCCCCTGGTCCCCACAAGATGTATCACTGCTCCACAATTCTAGAATGAGTGGGCATCGACTCAGACAGCCAGTGAAATGGTCTCTATTCAATAGAAGGTCCTTGATGGACTGTTTGTTCCATCCTGACTCCAGTCCAGACAATTCACCGCCTTTTAGAGACGGATATCCACATCTGTAGAAAAGTATGGGGAGAACCACCAAGACTATCAGCAGGGCAACCTCACCACTTAAACTAGAATCCTCGGAATGGAGCATGGGAAGGTGCAAGTGTTCTATTTTGTACCTGTTCTGTAAAGGGTGTCACAGGCTGAGCCCCCTTTTCTCTCCCTGTTCCAAGACTTGCCCCTTGTAAACTTTCTGATCTCCAGCTATTCTCCAATGAAGCCATCACTAACCTCTTCCTCCTTTACCTGGTAGAGCCACTGTCTCACTCCACCACAGCCTCTCCCCCACCCAAAACACCTTACTCTTCAATTCCCCCCTCAACACATGCCAAAAATGCTCTCTGGACTTGGCGGGCTCCCATTCCTTCTGAAATCCCTCTCACCCACACAGGACCCTGAAATGCCACCTACTCGCCCACTCTCCCAGGGATTTTCTGCTCCATGTCACTTTGCTTTCTCCTGTCAGAATTCCATGGCTTTGCAAATCTCCCTATCATTTCCCCTCAAGACCTTGGCTGGCCCTGTCTAGCATGGAGCAGATGTTTCAGAAACTCTGAGAGCACGTGCAGAGGAGAGCCAGCTGTGTCTCAGTAAGTGGGAAGTCCTGGGGTGTATGTCTGTATATCAACACTTGAGAGATGGAGGCAGAAGTATCAGGAGTTCAAGGTTGTCCTCTACTACAGTTCACAGCCAGCCTGAGTAACAACTTTTTTTTCCTTTTATTTTAAAGATAGAGTCTTCTGCAGCCCTGGCTGGTCTTAAATTTAGTTAGTCAAGGATGACTTCAGACTTTCAGTCCTTCTGCCTCTATCTCCCAAGTGCTGGGATTTCAGGCCTACCCACTATGCCTGGTTTACATGGTGCTAGGAATCAAACCCAGGGCTTTATGCGTGTTAGCCACATTAGGCAAACATTCTACAAACAGCTGCATTCCCAAGTTACTCCTTCCTAATGATCAGAACAATCCACATATATAGACTACTACTGAGCATGTCATCAGGTGAGTGACAGCTGCTGGAGCCAGGCAGCCGGGCATGGGGATAGCTTCCTAGAGACACACACCACAGGTAACTTACACAAGCTACCTGGAGTACTTGACACACCTCCTATCACAAGCAGATCTGAGGCTGTGAGTCTAGAACAAGACCCAAATCCACATTAGATCCAATGCTTGATGTTTATCTGCTCTGAGGACTAATGAACACCTTTGAACTGCTACATTTAGTAATGTTCAGTGTGTGAATGACGTCAGCCTAGTATGCTCACTTTGTAACCCTGGTGCTTAGGAAGCTGAGGCAAGATCAGCCTGGGCTACATATTAAGTTCCAGGCCAGTCTAGGCTATAGGGCAAGATCCTGTCTCAGAGAGAGGATGGTGGGGAAAAGCTAAGAAAAAAAAAAAAAAAAAAAAGGAAGGAGAAAGGAAAAGCAAATAAGCAGAGTAGAGATAAACATAATAAACATGATGTTTCTTGAGCCCGGAGCCCAGGAACTGGAGCTTCAGATTGAGGCTACAGCTCCTCAGACTCAGGGAGCTTCCGGACCCAGCCTTGAGCAACCCTGTTGAAATTGGGTCTGAGGCGGAGGAGTTCCAAGCCACTGAAGGGCTCTGGAACAAAGGGGGTGCCTGCTTGGAAAATGGTCTCCCCGACACGGGGTCCTCCGAATGGCACTGGGGTCCTGGAAAAGAAAAAGAGAAGAGATGGCCTGTGTGAAGAAGGGGTAACATACATGCACACGTGAGGCCTCAGTTTCCCCTTCTAGGCAGCAAAGATCTATGCTATCATTAGTGGTTCCTAGTCCTGCCTCTGTAGTTAGAAGCGGCCTAGACAAAGTTCTAGGCTCTCTCCAGTCAGTGCCAGAAGAGAACAACACTGGAAGGTGGATTTCTCTTTCTTTTTTTCACTTGCCCTTACAACAAAATACCCACAACCCAGAGGACAGAGGACTTGGAGGAGCTGCAAGAATGAGCAAACTTCTAGTAACAAGCAGAGCCCAACCCTTCTCCCCCACATAAACCCACAGGAGGAGGTGGGGACAAAGCTCCACTCATCATCTGCTGCTTTGGTTTGTGGGTAACTCAGTGCCTTTACCTCAGAGTACAAATTAGCAGAATCGCTTTTAACCTGAAAATGTGTAAACCGTCACCCAGCAACTCTGTTTCTAAGCATATGGCTGGGGGAGGCTTCTGCGTGCTTGTGTGAGGAAACAGACAGCAGGGCATTAACAAGCAGGAAGTAGCCCCACACCCTCTGGTGTAGGGGTGGACAAGCCAGAGACACACAGAAACTCAAGGGAGTGGGAAGCATCTGTATGAGAGTGGTGGGTTTAGCACTTAGCACAAAGCTAAGTAAAGAAAGACAAACTACAAAATGAAATGAAGTATTCATACACACACCAATGGGTATCCTCTGCTAAGCAGGGCCATATGGGCATCGTGGGAACCGTGTTACCATTGCCAAGAAAGCAGGGATCCGAGATTGGCCAACTTTAGGGTCACGTCCACTCTGGGTTCTCCCAGATGTCCCTGCCTCTGGCTATGTTCTGCCACATATCTACAATAAACTTTCCCCACTAGAGGAGCAGTCATGTTCTTTCCTCCCCCCCCCCTTTTATTTCTTTTTTTCATTCACGGTTTACTAAGGCTATGTGTGATTTTTAAGCCTCTTTCCGGAAAAGAGCAGCACTGGGCATTGAATATGGGGCCTCATGCATGCTAGGCAAGTGACTGATCCCTCAGTTACATCCACAGTCCTCTTTAAGAAATGCATGCCATGGAGACTGGAGAGATAGCTCAGAGGTTAAGAGCACTTGCTGCTCTTCTAAAGGTCTTGAGTTCAATTCCCAGCAACTACATGGTGGCTCACAATCATCTGTAATGAGATCTGGTGCCCTCTTCTGGTGTGCAAGCAAACATGCAGACAGAGCATTGTATACATAATAAATAAATCAAGGAAAGAAGGAAGAAAGGAATAAAAAATGCCGTGGTGGCTCACACCTTTAATCCCAGCATTCAGGAGGCAGAGACAGTGGATCTCTGAGTTTAAGGCCATGTGCCTGTCTACAGATCGAATCGAGTTCCAGCACAGCCAGGGCTACACAGAGAAAGCCTATCTCAAAAAACAAAAAAACCAAACCAAACAAACAAACACAAAAGAATACAGGAAGCAGTATTAGTTCTCCTGCAGTGGGGACTAGTGGAAAGCGGTTTGCCTCTGGGTGGAATTGCAAACCTTGGTCAGAGTCTGAGATCCTGACAGGGCAGTGTTACCCCCAGCTTTCCACCAACAGCTAAACCCATCTGGGGCAGGCTGGCCAGTGTCTGAGTCCAGCAGGTCTCGCAGCCATGACTGGGAGACCAGAGTCCTGGCTGGGCCCTGCTTGTCCAGCTATTTCTTCTTTGCCTCTTCAGTTGCTCCTCTTTCCCAGAAGGAGCCTCCCTAGGGCCCTCCTGCTGCAGCTGCCAGTCAGGAAGCCAGCTGCCAAGACTAGGCCTGCTGCCGTGGTGAGTAAATGGTCAAGCAGCAGGTGAGGACAGCAATTCTGCCTGGTGGAGAACTTAGGCTCTCACAGACTCTTCTGCCCAGGCCTTCCTATGAGAGTCCTCCTTGCCCAGTCAGCTGTTTCAAGCTGTCAAGTCTCTCTCTACTGTGTATTCTCAAGGACCCCATCCTTCCATCCTTTCTCTTAGGTCCTGGCCACACCCTCCCATGCCTGCCTCTCAATCTTCCCGTGTGGTCTCAGCAGGTACTGAGAGGGCTGGCTGGCAGCCTCCTCTTTGAACCCTCCTTGTTCTCACTTACTGTAGCCCAAACCAGATTAACATGTTCAGAAACATCCTCAAGACAAAAAGACAACTACAATGGAAACACCCCCAGCTGGTGCCCCTCTACAGACCCGTCCTTCTGGGACTCGGCTCTGCCTCCAGGCTCCCAGAACAGAGTTACCGCCATTTCTGTCCCATTTACCCACTCACTTTCCCCATCATTTCTGTCTATAAGCAATTACAGTAGCAGCCCTAGAAATAGCTAGCTTATTGTCCAACAGAAACTTCTAGGACTTCTCACATCATCTCCTGAACAGCCTTATGTACTTGGGACTGCTGCATTTTACAGGTGGAAGGAACAACAGAGCTGGGTATTCATATGCTTGAGCGTGGTCTCTTCCATTGTAGAATAAGAGGAATCTGGTACTTGCAACAGCATGTGACAGAGATATGGCTGTCCAACCCCCCCGCCCCCCCCACACACACACACACACACACACACACACACACACACACACACACACACACACAATGAACACCTAATAGGTGCTTGGCACTGCTCTATCAAGATCTCAGTAAACATCTACTAAGTGCTGGGGCTAGTAAGCAGAAAATACACAGGCCTCCCCTCCCTGTGCGTCCCATGCAGCCTGGCTTTACTTGTTGAAGTTGCGATAGTCTCGGAGAACGGGGGTGCGACTTCCGCTGCCACTTGGGTAGTCTCGGTAGCTGATGAACTCCTGCCATGGGCAATGATAGCCTTTGGGGATGGCGGTGTGGTTGAACTTCTCAGGCGGGATGCCCTTCAACGGCTCTGCATAGCCTGGGAGGTGGAATGGAGCTGGTGACAGGCACTGCCTGGGCTCTACCATCTCTCCCACTCCCATCCCGGGGACGAGAGGAGTCAAGGGAGCAGAAGTAGCCGGGAGGGGGGGGGGTACATGAGCATAAGGCAGACTCCAGATCTCAGGATGTCTGCAGCAGGGGTTCCAGCCTACGCTGAAACATGGATTCGCTGTGTATCTAACCTGGGGCACTTTCTGCGATTCTGTGAGCCATCTGTGCCCCGGGACACAGGGCGGCAACTCACCTGGTGCCAGGGCGCTTGGACTACGGACCGACTCAACCCCAGCCACTCCCGGGTAGGCAATCCTGGGGTCCCCTGGCGACCCCTGGAACACATGGAACTCGGAACGGTGGTTCTGCTCCTCTGGGCCATTGGGAACCTGAGCACAGGGGCGAACACTAAGGGGCAATGGCCAGCTGCTTCTTAGCAGGCCCGTTACTTCCCGTAGCTCTCCCTGGGGGAAGGGGTATCGCCTTCTCACCGTCCCCAGGGTCTCTTTGCCAGCCACTTTTCCTTGGGCACTTCTCGCCAGGAGCTGTTGGGGGGGGGGGGGGGAATAAGCGGGCAGGGACGCTCAGTAAAGCAGGAGGCCAGGATTTCACCATCACTACCTAAGGGATGTGGAGGGAGAATGTAGGGGACAGGGCAGCCTGCGATTGGAGATGGTTCACAGGGATGAATGAGCCAGTGCCTGTGATGGAGAAATACCTATAACATTCATTGCTACTGTAAATCTAGTCAGAATAAAACACTTCTTGAGCTTCAGTTACCTTCTGAGGGTTATGGCCATGGGTTTGGTGGTGGTGGTGGTGGGGGGGGGATGGGGGGATGGTGTAGAGAGTGGGGGGTATACTAATGGTATGATGATGGTGACATATACACCTAATTTAGGTGTATTTTGCTGTCTCTCTCCTCTCACCTCTTCCCCACTCCAGTAATGTCCAGAAATTGAGTGGTAACGGGAAGAATGCCCCAAACTTCGTTAGTATTTTCCAAAATTACCTGCCTCCAGCAAACCATTATTTTGTTGTATTTTGAGGTAGGATTGGCTGGGTTTGAACTAGCTCTGTAGCCAAGGACAACCTTGAAACCCTGATCCCCTGCTTCCACATGCCAGACACTAGGATTATAAGTGTGTAGCATCACACTGGTTTTGTGTGTTGATAGGGATGGGACCCAGGGCTTCTTGCAGGATAGACAACCATTCACCCAACTGAGCAACACCATGCCCCCATTCTTAACTCCATCTCTCTCAGCCTGTTCTTCTTTGGCCGTCTCCTTCTACATTTCCCACCTAAGACCAAGTGAAGTCTGAACTGCATCTGACCTGATGTAAACAGCATAATGTAATGAGGGCATGCAGGACACCCCACTCCATCCACCCTTCACCATCCACTGGCTCCCCCTTGGCCTTCATTTCCCCAAGAGCACATGATGGCTTACTCACAGCCTGCAAACTTTCTGAAAGCTCAAAGGTAAATTTCTGCACCCTGCGCTGCCTCTTCTGAAAGAGGAGGGATCCCGGGTTGTTGCGGAGAGACAGCTCCTCTATCATCAGGTCCTGAGGCACACTCAGCTTCTTCCCCAGATCCAGGGAAGGGACTGTGGGAGAGGTCAGAGGGAGCTCTTACTATCTGACTTCAAATCAGCCCTGCCACCACTCCTGGCACCAAGACTCACACTTGCCAGAACTAGGCATCATCGTTCTTTGGGATGTTTGCCATCTGAGGGTTAAGAAAGGCACCTCAGAGAGTGGTGGGCAGGTGCTGATGCTGAGTGCTGTTTGATGTTCTTGGCCACTTACACTTACTCTGTGAGTTTCCTTTGCACCTCTTTGCCTATATTGGCAGTGAAACAGATCAGACTCTACGGTTTTAGTTTTGTTTTGTTTTGTTGTTGCTGTTTAAGGAAAGCCATGATAAGAGATAGTAAGAGAAAGGGAAGACTTACAACCAGAGCCACTGGGAGGGTGGAGCAGCCATTCACTAAGATGGGGGAGATGAAGGAAGAGACAGTTGGGGAAAAGATGAGGAGTTTGCTTGAGGCATGGTCTTTAAGTTTTACTTATTTATTTATATTTATTTTGGGTTTTTGAGACGGGGTCTCACATGGCAGGCTGGGCTGCATTGTAAGTGCCTATAAAGACAAATAGCAGGAGCAACAGCAAAGGCGCCTTTCCAGCCTGAGCAGTCTTACAGACATTCAAATGGAAATGCCAGAGTCTAAACAGCAAAGGCGCCTTTCCAGCCTGAGCAGTCTTACAGGCATTCAAATGGAAATGCCAAGTCTAACGCTTGTGTTCAAAGGAAGCAGACTACACAGACCAAAATCTGGGACAATGTGATCTTATAAACGATAGCTGTTGCTGTTGTTTTCATTTTTCCTTCCCGTTTTTCCTCTTTTGTTTTTATTACATTCATCAATTTATTTAGTAAGTTCCCGGGCATAGAGTGTGCCATAGCACACGTGTGGTAGCCAGGAGTCAGCTCTCCCTCCACCATGTGGGTCCCAAGGACCCAGACTTGGCAGTGAATGCCTTTTCCCACTGTGTCTTGACACAGCCTTGTGTGGCCCAGGCTGTTCTTGAAATTGCTATATAGCTGAGGATTACCCTGAACAAGGATGCACCCCCAGGCCTCTCATGTTGCGTTTCAATGAAGAACCTTATATTTATCTCTCTTCTCATGGTTCGAATCAGCCATTATCCCCACTTAGATTTTCAGGGCTGCTGACTGTTCTTAAGTGTTTGAGTCCCCTCCCATTGCCTGTGCCTCCCTGAGGGCAAAAGGCATAAGTATATATTTAACCAACGAAGGAAAAAGCCTCCTGGAAGGTACAGTGATGGCCATGCTAAGGATGATGGTGGACAGGGGTTCTATATGGGAAGGACAGCTTAGCTAACATTGCCAACCTCAGCATCTGATTCAGGGTGGGGGTGTCTGTCAGTGGTAGAGTACTTGCCTAGCATGTGTAAGACCCTGAGGCACAGGAAAACACACACACACACACACACACACACACACACACACACACAGAGCCAGAGAGAGAGAGAGAGAGAGAGAGAGAGAGAGAGAGAGAGAGAGAGAGAGAGAACCAGACATAGAGTCTCTTGTATCAAATGAATAAATGACATTTTTAGGTAGGAGGCTGGATGAAGTCAGAGAAAAAGCAAAACAGATCTAGAGAGCCAACAGCTTAGCCCCAATTTTGGCAGAGTAGGAAAATGCCCTTGAAACCTGGGGAGGGGGGCAGAAAGGAGGAAATGCAGAGAGAGGACACCTGGAAACCAAATCCTCAAAGACTTCAGAGACAGACAGCCCAAGGAGTCAAATTCTGCTGACATGTCAAGGCAGATGAGACGGGAGACTGACCGTCAGAGTCACCAAGTTGGGGTCAGTGGTGCTCTCCACTAAAACATGTCCATAGGGCATTTGGCTGTGAAAGTGTGACTGGAGAGAGCTCAAGAGAAAACTGATGTGGAACAAGTGGGCCATGAGCCAGAAACAGGATGTAGGGTGCTGGGAAGGCAGCTGTACAGCTGTCTAGTTTCTTCAAACAAGAGAAGGAGATGAAAAAGAAAGAAAAGGAAAGGGGCTGTTTTAGATTACACAATATTTAAGAGACATAGAAACCACATAAGAACCACGAACCTCGCTTGGGTCCTGATTAAAACTACAAATGGCGGCTGGAGAGATGGCCCAGCATTTAAGAGCACTGGCTGCTCTTCAGAGGACCTAGGTTCAATTCCCAGCACCCTGAAGGCCGCTCACAACTGTCTGTAATTCCAGTTCCTGGGTGGGTGGTGGAGACATTAACACCTTCTTCTGACCATGCAAGAACTGCATGAATGTGCTACACATACATGTAGGCAAAAATACCCATACACATAAAGTACAAATAAATAAGTCTTTTAAAAAATGTTTGAGACGGGGTTTCTCTGTGTAGTTTTAGCTGTCCTGAAACTCAATCTATAGACCACACTGACCTCAAACTCAGATCTTCCTGCCTCTATCACCCAAATGCTGGGATTAAAGGCATGTGCCACCACCACAGCTTAAAAACTTTAAAAACAATTAAATAGAAATTAAATAGAAGAAAGCTGAATACAGCTGGGTGGTGGTGGCACACACCTTTAATCCCAGCACTTGGGAGGCAGAGGCAGAAGCAGGCAGATCTCTGTGAGTTTGAGATCCAGGCTCCAAAAGAATACAGAGAAACCCTGTGTCGAAAAAACAAAACAAAAAAGAATGAATTTTACATGGGTCCTAGGGATTGGAACTTAGGTCTCTATGCTTACATGGCAAGTAATTTGTACCTACTGAACCATCCCTACTGTCCCTGTTGTCACTGTCAACAAGGAGTCACTCTACAGCTAAGCTAAATCCTTTGCACGAGAGCACCCAGACTCTTCTTTCAAGGATCCCACTTAAGGCAAGCCTTAGGACCACCATCGTGAGTTTTTGGATAAATATGACATGTTGCAAACAATGATCTGCTAAGGGAGCAGGCAGAGTGGATGCAGCAAAATAAATCACACCAGGACGGTGTGCTGCGAAGGGAACAGGAAAGCCAGCTGGAGAACATGGCCCATGCATGTATGCACATGCGTTCCACAGCAGTATGCTGTCAGTGGTCATCGTATTCAAATTGTTTCATTATGAAGAACTTTCAAAGCCACCCATGTGTATTTTGCTTGAATTTTTCAAAAACAATTATTTTGTGTTTAGATATTTTGCCTGAATGAGGCCGGAGGAGAGAGTCGGATCCCCTAGAAGTGGAGTTATAAATAGTTCTGAGCCCCCTTATGGATTCTGGGAACTGAACCCCAGTCCTCCAGAAGAGCTGCCAGTGCTTGAAACCATTGAACCATCTCTTTGGCCATTTGTCCAGATATTTTAATTGGATGTGTTATTTACAAAACCACAATAGAAGCAGCAGATCTGGGGACAGAGAGACCAACAGTCAAATCCCAACTTTGCTTCCTACCAATCAGGACCACCTGGCCCATCTGAGCCCTGTTTCTGATCTGCAGAACCAGGATGAAAATATGTAACAGCGCTGTTGTGAAGCTCAGGTGGCTTAATACAGAAAAGCTTCTAACACAGTGCCTATCCCATAGCACCTGGAAATAATGGTAAGTGCTTTGATTGATATTGCTTGGGGGGAGGGTAAGTTTTGAGACAGGGTTTCCTTTTGTAACCCTGACCATCTTGGAACTCACTCTGTAGACCAGGCTGGCCTTGAGCTCAGAAATCTGTCTGCCTCCCAAGTGCTGGAATTAAAGAGGTGTGCCAGACACCACTGCCCAGTGATCGCTATTGCTTTTCAATGGCAATTTTAACTTATAAAATGTCATTAGTGTCTGTGATGGTTTGATGAAAAGTGTCCCCCATAAGTTCACTATTTAAATACTTGATCCCTGGTTGATGGCACTGTGTAGGAAGGTTATGAAAACTGGAGGAGATAGGGCACGCACACACACACACACACACACACACACACACACACACACGCACACATGCACACACGCACGAGCGCGTGCTCACTCATCCATCTGCTCCTGCTCACCCCCACCACATTGCACTCTCAAAGGTCATTGTCAGCTAGCTACATAGCAAATTTGAGATCAACCTGAGATATATGGGACCCTGTCTCAAAATATTATTCCTAAAAATAAATTTTAAACCACACTGTTATAGAATATTAAAGATGTATTACATTTGTGCTCAGAGACAAAATGTAGATGGGATAATTTAAGAAAAGCTGGATAGAAATAAGCCAAGCTAAGGCCAGGGATTCATAAATAAGAAAAAGTCTCCCTGTGTGATTATTTGGGAGCTGGGTGATGGGCCTCCCAAAAGAGCCAAAGAGAAAAGATTAAAACAACAACAACACAGCACAATTGTTGAGTCTGTCAGTCTCTGACCAAGACTGAGCAGCAAAGAAACTCAGGAGCAATTACTAGATTGTCTCTGTTGCCATTCATGTCAATCACCTGGGCATTAATCCAATAGACAACGGTGTGGACCGTACCCCAACTGCACCAAACCATAGTCCCAGGAGACGACGATGTGGATCTGGCTTTCAACCAGCAACACAGAGCCACTGAGGTCACATGAATGCTTAAAACTCCCAACTTAGTTGGATTAATTTTTAGAATATTTAAAGTGCCCTAATAAACTCCAAGATTATAACGGGAGTTCTCAAAGGGGTCTTATAAAATTGCCAAGTGTGGATTTTGGGTGATTTTTTTTCATGAAAGTAAGCCTTGTTTTAGTAAAATGGTTTGAGGCCAGCTGAGCCACCGTCCCTCCAGTCCCCACTTGCCCCAACACACACACACATACACTCCTATTCCCAGAAACTGGGCTGGGCTACATGTCCTGCCTCTGGGCCTCGGTGAGACCCACAGTTGGGCTGAATCTGGAACCAGAGGGAGTCCTTGGGGCTGTTTGGCCTTAGAGAGGGCTGGGAACAGAGTGGTCTTGGAACCAAGGACCAGTCCGGATGCTCAGTGGTAGTGGAGAAGGATAAGCTCCCACAGAAGCCTCAGAAAGGATCCTAGCCCAGTGGCATACTCCACAGACATGTCTAGAGACTGCTGTGGGACCCTCACTTGCTTGCCAGCCCTGGGGCCAGCAGGCTGAATGGCTGTAACCTAAGACCAAGAGGAGTTTGTGGGAACACAGAGGGCTGGGTCCACCTTACCTGGTTCAGCAAGATCTCCTGGGACAGCCATCACTGGCTCCTTCTGCTCCTTGGGGATCATCCTGTGGAGGAGAAACTCCCACAAATGGCCTAGGAAGCCTCCTTTTCTCCCCAAACCTCCAAGTCCTTGTCACCCAATGCCAGTCCTGAGTTGGCCATAGTCACAAGCAAAGGCGGAGGAGTTGAAGGGCATTTGAGGTCTCTATAAGAAAGGGGAACTGTGGACCCAGGAGATCACACAAATCAGAGGGAAATCACTCTCTTTAAGGGCTTCTCTCTTAAAGGCTTCAGGGTGGGGGGAAGGTGGGCCTCAGGCACAATTATCATCTGCTGACCTAAGAGCTCTAATTGGACACTGGAAGAGGTTGGGGGATCATGAATCAGGTTAGGGCTATTCTGGGGTCTACACACTGGTACTTGGTCTTGAGGCTAGTCTAATCATACAGGTAAATCCTCCTCTGTCTATCCACAGCAGAAGAGTTATCTCTGGGAAATACCAGTATAACTGCCAGACTCTACCGGCTCCATCTCTGCATCCCCTTTGTAACATTCTCCTGTTGGAAATGTGGTCCCTGCCCACCCATCCTAACTCAGTTCCCAGCGTCACCTCAAGGCCCCAGCCCTCAGCTGTCCCTACCTGTCATCTCTTCTTACTCTTCCTCCATCCCTCTCTTGCTTTCCAGGAATCTTGGAGCAGACTTACAAACACAAGCCCCGGAGAACCTGTGTGAGTTCCCAGCCCAGTTTCCCTAACATGGGTCAGAAAAGGAAACCCAACCTTGAGTCCCTCATCCCTGCCTGCCCCTGTCAGTGCCGCTCTTCTTGGCTTCCAGGCCTTTCCATGCTCCATCTGTGCCCCCGTACACAACAGGACCCTGGTGGATACTGACCAAGGAGTCCAATAGGCTCCCTTGACTTTCTCTGAATGGATGAACCAGTTCTGTGTCTCAGTTTCCCCCTTTGCGATTTCACAGTGCTGGTTGGACTAAACTGCAGGAATAGGTTCAGGGTGTCCGTGAACCTCTAAAACTGAATGCAAGCCTGAGCATGTCTGCACACAGTTGAGGGTCACAAGATAATTAATTGACAGGTGCCAACTCTGACTAATCTGAACTAGAACACCTAGTCCTCAGATCCGACCCCAGATAAACACTCACAGGATCTCAGCAGGGTCTCTAATTCACAGTCAGGAAGTTGTCTCTCTGCAGTGCCTAAGGATCCTGGAGATTGCAAAAGTCATTACCTCTCCCTCACCTTTAACCCCAGCCTTCCCATTTGATGTCCAGGACCCTGGAGCTTATAGTTCCCTTTCTCCTAATGCAGACCCTAGGCCTCTGTGAGACCCAGACTCTCCAGATCCCCTGCAAGGCCCTGAAAATTACCTCATCTCCTCTGCCTATCCCGCTAGGTCCCAAGAGCTCCCAAAGGAAGATAATACCTGTACCTGATGGGGTCACAGTAGGTGGGAAGGAATGTCAGACCCTCTAGATTAACACCTCAGTCGGTGAGCTGGAGTTGTATGGTCAGTGTCTATTGCAGTCTCCCTGGTCAGCGGTCAGTGAGCAGGGTGTGCCCTACAGCCAGTGCTGGCTTCAGCTGACAAGAATCAGCCTTATTTCGGGCTGCAACAGGAGCCTGGGCCAGATGCTAAGAGCACTGGACTCTGGGGAAGACAGGTGCTCAGGCAGCAGGCCCTTGCAAACAGAAGGCCTTGCACCCCCTGGCTACACACACATTTGCATTAGAACTCTTCAGTCACCCGGGAATGCTGGAGATTGGCTGCATTTGCTGAAGCTTGGTAACTGCTATAATCCTAATGTCTAGAGTAATAGAAATTCAATAGATGTTAGCTGGACGAATGAAGCATGGGTGGATAAAGGAATAAAGGAATGAATAGTGCCCCAATATCTTTTCTCGACTTTTCCTTCCTTCTTTCTTCCCTTCCTTCTACTCTCTCCCTCCTTCTTTCCATCTCTCCTTTCCTCCCTCTTGCCTTCCTTCCCTCTTCCCCCCACCCCCACGCTAACTTCTCGTTTTCTCTGAGCTTCTATCCATGAGCTAAAGACAAATATGCCAGGACTCGGTCTTCAAGGAGCTCAGCTAGCTCAGACTTAACCAGTAAAACAGCCTCTGTGCTGCTGCACATCTAGCATTGCTCTGAAAGAGCTAAAGGAGCAGGGAACACGGTGCCAGCTCAGTGTGCAAGCTGGGAAGGCCCCCCAGAGGAGGAGGTGTTAGCACTAGATCTTGGTGGATGCAGGATTTGTGGGATTTCACCAGGCAAAGGGGCCAAGGATCCTGCAGGTGAAGGGTAGATCTCTTGAAAGACTGTGGAGGGTTATCAAGTAGGGCAGAGATAGGAGCTGAGAGCGGTGCTGGGAGTTGAGGCCAGACAGGTGGGCAGGAGCCAGATTTCCAAAAGGAAACTGTGTTGCAAAGGGCTGATAAAGAGATTAAGCTGGTGGAGAGTGGTGATCAGATTGACATTTCCCAGAAACAGCTGCTGTGCACATGCAGGGTTGAAGGGGCCAGACTAGAGGCAGGGGAGATTGTGTAGTAGCTGGCTTAAGGTGGGTACAGAAGCGGTGGCGAGGAGAGGATATTGAGGACATCTTGGAGATGGTCTGGAAATGGGAGGTGTGGGGAGGGAGGTGCAGGCAGGGGTGGGGGGTCAGGTAGTGAGCTCATGCCATCATGGATGAATTAGTCCCAGGTACTACTAAGCATTGGGCAAGGGTAAGGGAGTGAAGCCGCCAGCAGGCAGTTGAATACTGACTGTACTCAGGACAGGCTCCAGCAGAAGTTGTGGCTTGTTTGAGGCACCCAAGTAAATCCCAGGCAAGGTGGGCACACCAAGAGCTCCCTGGAAACAGGATGGCAAGCACCTGAGTCCATCTGCACACAGGGCTCCAGTGGCCTTTCTGACACCAGCTGGGGCAGCATCCTGGGCTCTGCTCTGAACTCAGCTTTCTGCCCTTTGGGTTGCTCAGCCCAGTCTCTGCTGAGCCTGAATCTAGAGGGTAGGGCTAAGGGATGCCCTCACCTAGAAGTAGGAACACAATCACTTTTTCTGAGCCAAGGCTGCCCATGGGAATTGGGTCCCCAAAGACCCTGGTCTTGCTATAGTTGCCTAAACTCACATGGAACCTCCTGGAATCCTGATTTCAATGAAGAGCACTGGATCCTGACTCAGCTTGGCTCTGCCCACTCCAACAACAACATTCCTGTAGCAGTACTACATCTGTCCCATCACTCAGATGGGAACGCAGAGACATGGGGAAGGAATGGCTTACTCAGATCCACCTAGTTAATCAATGACAGAACCTAGGCCTCAGTTCAAGGATGTCTATGGTCCCAAGTTTTTCCACCTGTTCTTATGACTTCCAAACTCCAAGACCCTGTGCCTCAGATATTCTGTCGACTGATGTATATTTGGGAAGAAAAGAAAGGCTTCCATAAAAGGCAAAAATGACACAGGAGACAGAAGAATGTAGGAAGCATTTATTGCTCTGAATTCTACAAGAGGCTTGAGGCAGGATACAGGCAAGCTCTAGTGTGTTAGATGAGACCATACCAGAGAAGGCAGTCACTATGCCAGAACAGCCGAAACAGTAGTTTCTCAAAGCTGCCTCCTGCTGGTTCTTTGAGGAAATGCAGGTAGAAGCTGATCTATGCCACAGCATCAGCTAGATGTCTAATAGTGTTTCTTTGGGAGGCATCCCTAGCCTGGGACTCTTTAGCTACAAGGGATGCTGCAGCAGGTAGGGGCTTTGGTACATTTATTATTTTATTATTATTTATTGTTTATCATTTATTATTAACTGAGCTGAGTTCCCCCTCATCTTCCCAGTAGGGTCTGGTCCCCCACAATCTCTTTACCCCAATGCACTCTGTCCCAACCCTGACAATTCTAGCTTCCTCTAGCCTTACTCAAGGGTTCTAGATCACCTTGATGTTTGGGTAAATCTACTAATTGTCCCAAATTACATCATTCCTCGCCTTTAACAACACTCTGGTAACTTTGTTTTTCACTTACATATATTTGCGCCTCATTGAACTCCAGCACCTGCACCCCCAGGTTCCAAAGTTTGAAGCTGATATTCTGAACCTCAAGGGGTACTATCAGCCAATGATGAAAACCACAAAACTCAGTTACATTCTTCCCAGAGTCATTCTTGGGATTGGAATCAGAGTCACTTAAGTTTAGGGGACTGGCTCCTCAAGGCCACTGGGTATGAACTAGGCCAGAGTGAGATGTGAAGAAAACAAATATAGCAGTACCCATTCCTCTGGACAAGGGGCTTGCCCCTCCACCCTCACCTTCTAATACTATGAGATGCATTTCAGGGTGAGAATCCTCAGAGGTCATGAGTCTCCTCAACGCATCCTAGCCATGATTTACACATCCTGTAACAAGGGCCTCCTTCCAAATAGGTAAGGCCAGACTGGGGGCAGCCATGTAAGGCTGTCATCTCTTCTCCCCCCACCCCCAGCTTTGAATTTTGCCATGAACAGGCTGAGAAAGGTAGAGGTCTGGGAGTCCTGAGACCCATAGCCCCAGGGAACTCAGCACCTTACATCTCCTCTGCCATGGACATAGAGCCATTGGACGCCCTGAGCTGGGGTAGAGAAATCAGCATGGCAGAACCTAGGGAGAATCTTCCAGACCCTTCTCCCCAGAGGGGCCCAGCAGGGCACCTTGAGCTTGCCTGGGAGATCTCTCTAAAGGTCACCGGATAAAAATAGAGCTAGTCTGAGGAGGGATGGAAAACAGCTGCTCCTGCCTCGGACTTGGTGCCAGGAGCCGGTGGTCAAGCCAGGGCCTGGGCATGGGTCATGGCCTAGGTTCCTTTCAACACACACCATTTGCCAGGCTGCCGGACAAGATGAGGGGACCGCATGGAAGCCTGGCATGCTGCAGGCCCAAGGGCAGGGTGCACAGCTGCCTTCCCCAAGGCACGAGTGTGTGGATGGAAGGGGAAGATGTCTGGAGATTACTGCATCGGCCAAAGCTGAGGGTCAGAGACAGGGGACTCTTGCTCAGGGTCACACAAATAAACGACAGGGCCAAGGGCTACTTAGCCCCCCAGGCCCAGAGCTCTTCTTCCCTGACCCCTTTCTCTGGAGCTGTCCAATAAGGGTCAGACCTTTTGGGGTCCCAGTGCTGGGGTCCCCCAAGCTTGGTGCCTCTTCTGGCTGGGCCCTCCCGGGGTGGGAAACTTTAGGTGGTGCAGGAAGCCTCGGCGGGGAGACTACCACGCTTGAACCTCAGGCTGCCATTCCAGCCTCGAGGACAGATATTGTAGCCGAGGATGCCAGGCGACTTAAGCCCCGAGTCCTCAGAATCGAGGGACACGTCGGAGTCTGTGGGCGAGCGGCGATAGAGAAAAGGCCTGGACGGCGTGGCCTGGGGACTTCGGGGACTAGCGCAGGACGAAGGCCCGACCGGCAATGGACTCCGCGGGATCGGGGCGAAGGCGCCTCCGCGGAAGGTGCCTGCGGGGCGGGCGGGCTGCGGAGAGCGCATGCGCGGCGGCGGCGGCCCCCTCGGCGGAGAAAAGGGCCGCAAGGGCTCGGCGGCCGCTGGCCGCGGGGAGGCGCTCTTGCGCCGGGCCGCGTTGATGATGTTGCGCGCCAGAAGCGCCTGCAGCTGGCGGCTCGGAGGCCGCGCATCGACCTCCGGTCGCAGCGGGGAGACCGAGCGCTCGCTCCACGAGGGGGACATTGGCGGCGGCGGCGGCAGCGGCGGGGGGCTGCTCATGCTGCTCCCGCGACCCGGCTCCCACGGCCCCGGGCTCACCCAGCCGTCCAGGCTGCTGGGGGGCCGGGAAGCGCCCGGCGTCCAGGGTGGGGACGTGGGCAGGCTCTCGGGGCGGTCCTGGGGAGAGAGCAGAGGGGGCGAGGGGAAGGTTTAGTGCCAGGTGTTTCAGAGTCAGGGTTTTGGAAAAGATCGAGTATGGTTGTCCACCATTCGGAAGTAGGAAAGCACCCAACACAGTCCCGGAATGCCTGAAGTAATAACGCAGGTGCCTCAACTGAACCCAGAAGCCCTAAAAAGCCTTTGCTATCTGGGGTCAGCCACTCCTTGCTTTGATACGGGCTTCCTCTTTAGAAGGGAGGGAATGGGCAAGCGATTGTCCAGTTCTCCAGCCTTCAGCTTTCTCCTCTGTATAATGGGGTGTCCACGAAGTCCGGAAGAAAGAACTTGTGTGACGGGAAATACCATGCAGTAGTACGTTCCCCGGAGGGAACTGCTAAACAGAAAACAGCCTTAAGGATAGGAAAGACACAGGAGGTTAAGGAATGGGGCTGGCAGGCACACTGCACATACCCACAGGGGGCGGGAACGAGTCTTTTTATGTATGTTTAGAGTTTGAACCATAGGGATTTTTTTTTAATCTACTCAAAAGTGTATCTTAAATTGTATAGTTTTATATACAAAAACATTTTTGAGAGAAGGTTTTATGCAGCCCAGGCTGGCCTCTCAATATGTCGATGAGGATGGCTTTGAACTTCTGATCCTGCCTTAACCTCTTTTGAGTGCTGGAATAGTTACAGGCATGTGTCACAAAGCCCAGTTTGTAATTTAAAAATGCCAACTGCCACGATTAAGATTGGACCTCAGGAAGGATCCTTTCAGCTCTTGCTGTGTTTTGAAGTCACCTCCTCACTTCTTTTCCTTGGGTGCCTGGCTGCAGATCAGCATTCCCCTCTCTTGTACCTCTTGGCAACAGGGACAGTGAGACAGGTTTTGTGTGACCAGATGGTGAACATCTGAGGCTACAAAGCACTGTACCGCTATGGCAGCAAATTAATTTCCTGCCTACTGGAGTACTTATCCATCTACATGCTTCATCCTCATCTATCACCTACCTCTCACTTCCCCAAGTTAGGCCAGACTGGTTAGGGAGTTGGCATTTTCACATTCATTTTACTAGTGATGGAAATGAAGCCAAGAGGTGTAAGTAACAGCCCAGTGTTCTCCCCAACTGGTGTGTGTGTGTGTGTGTGTGTGTGTGTGTGTGTGTGTGTGTGTGTGTTTCAAAGGTTATACCATACTTAAACAGTGTTAAGGGGGTTGAAAATGGAGGGCTTTGGAATACAGGCTGAACACACATACTTTAAACTATCTAGCTGTTCACCCATATTCCAGAAATAAGCAGTTCCACTCGGCTTTTTAGTTGAGTCCACATTCACTAACACTCATTCATTCATCTCTGCCCTAAGCTATTGGGTCCAGCCAGTGACTTCACCCCAATCACCCACAAGATCCATTCTTTTCACCCAGTCAGTAATCTGCCAGTCATCCTTTCAACCAACGGAGAATTTAGTCCCTCCCAATCAAAAGAAAACAGTAGAAGCACATGGCATATATTCTCCAAATTCATGACAGAAGTTGCCAGATGAGTCCCACCTCTGCCCTTTTGCTGGAGGAGCCAGAAGAGGACCTTTCTGGTGGGATAATAATGCTGCAGTGATCTATGGAGGCTCTTCCAGGGTATCCAAGATCATCAAGGGAGCAATTTAAGACTCAGCACAAGGCCTCTTCTCCCCTTTGTTTCCAGGGTCAGGGTTCCATGTGCATATACAAGCCAGAGTCCCTGACAGCTGTTGTCTGTGTGTAACACATCCCAGTTTGCAGCCGGGTCACCTGTGGGAAGCATGCCACAGGCTTGTGGAGAAGAGCATCAAGGGAAGCCCCTGCCCCAGGTGAGACAGGAAAGACTGGAGGCTGAGACCAGAGTCTCAGAGCCAAAAGTCAATCAAAAGGGCTCAGGCATGTCCCACTATCTAATGAGTGCCATCCCAAGTTCATGACCCAAGTCAGTCAAAGACAGGTCTTTCTGTGTGGCCCTGGATGTCCTAGAGCTCCCTATGAGGACCAGGCTGGCCTTGGACTCAGAGATCCACCTGCCTCTGCCTCCTAAGTGCTGAGATCAAAGGTGTGCACCATCACACCTGACCCAGTCAACAACAACGTTAAGTCGGAATCAGAAGAGGCTGGAAGAGCTGTGAGAACTGTCCGAAAAGTCTCTAAAGTTTTGTTTCTGCCTTTCCTGGTCATGGGGGATTGCCAGATCCAACAAATGAAAGGAAGCCATTAAATTCAGCCAGGACTATGAAGTGTCCTAGTCTGTCCCTGGACAGGCTGAATTGTGAAGGTGAGTCAGGTCTGACTTCGTGTTAACTGTCGTGTCTCAGGACTGTGGGGGCAGAGGGGGCACAATTTAGATAGGATGAAAGAAACAACTGTTCACTTTCTCCCAAAGAGCCCAGAGCACTGTGTCTTCCACACTCCTTGAAAATTCAATGGGTGAAAATTCAGATAGTAGTAGCTGTGACCCCAGCCTCTCAGTGGGGCCATGAACGGAGGGGACAGAGACAAAAGCTGAGTGGTCAGTGCAGTACTGCCAGCGACCACAGAACTCCTGGGCCACCTCCTGCAACCCAGTCACTACACTGGGAAGAACCAGGGGAAGGGGAAACCAGGGCCAGAGGCAGGCAAGGGCTATGCAGACTTACACAGGAACCAGGGACTTATCCCAAAGCCTTGTCTTCTCCACCAGGAGAGACAGGCAGGATCCGTGGTAAATGTAGGAAACAGTCCAATCTACATGAAAAAGGAGAGGGGGAGGGAACTGGAGACATTTCAATCCCATGAAAAAACAAAACAAAACAAACAAACAAAAAACCCTCAAACACATCCAGCATATCAGAATATCAGATCTAGGCTTACTGATGGAGGAGTAGGTGGATCTCTGCAAATTCAAGGTCTACCTAGCAAGTTCCAGGTCAGCCAGAGCTACACCGTGAGACCTTGTCTCAAAAAACAAAACAAAAAGAGTAAGCAACAGAACTAGGCAAGGAATCTCAGAAGGTTGAGACAGGAGGATCATCATGAGTTCAAGGCCAGCCTCTGCTATAAACCCTATCTTAAAAAACAAAACAAAACAAAACAAAACAAAAAAAAAACTCCAAACCAATGTGGGTCAGGGGGCAGTGTGTTTCCTCTACCCTCAACCCAGTGTGGGCCAGCCTCAGGAAAGGAGTAAGGGGAAGAAAGTGCCCTGCTTTCCTAGGCAACACATGGCTGACATTAGCACGCAGAGAAGCATCCTCACTTCCAGGCACACACAGCAGCTGAGCAGTCGCACTTTACTTCCAGGCCCGTACCAGGGAGGACAGAGGAAGCCCCAACCGGTGGCAGCAACAGCGCAGAAGAAAGAAGCAAGACAGATTTGAAACCGAGTGTATTGAGAACAGAAGACAGAACCAAGTGGCCAAAGAGCTCAGCCTGGTGGCCAGAGCTGCAGGATGGAGGAGGAGCTCCTCCACCCCCACCCCCACCCTCACCCCCACCCCAGGTGCAAAAGAACAGGGTCTCCTAGAGGCTCGCCCTGTTCTGGGAAGACCTGGCCTGAATGACCCACACTCACTCACGGTTCCCACATGCATCCCCTCTTCTGTGTGGATGAGCTCACTGACAAGGCACCCTGTTCCCATGGAGACAAGCGCAAAGCTCAAGAAAACTGCGCACTCAGCCCAGCTCGGGCACCGCCTCCACCACCCCTACCCCTCTGGGAGCCCAGAAATAGGGCTGGGAAAGAGGAAGTGGGTGGTCCTAGCCGTCTTGGGAAGATTCTATCTAAATGTGTCTTCTTGTGTCTGTACTCTCTCGCCCCCAACAACGACTAGTTCTAGGGGGTGGGGGGGTTGTGTCACATCAAAGGGAGGCAAGGAGTGGAGAGCTCAGGCTACCTGACTCCACACCCTCTGAATGAATGGGGAAACTAAGGCCCGAGGTGCGCACTCGGTCTGTCAGAACACACGTCTAAGTCCAAGGCTTTCCCTCAAAGTTCCAGGGTCTGATCTGTGCCTCTCTTCTGACTACTGTGTCATGTTCCTGCTGTTACCAACTGATCCCAAGCTTAAGCTGGCCCAGCCCAGGCTTCTGACTGTGGCCTGTTGCAGTAGCTCATTCTGACTGTACCTCACCAGGCCACTGGGAAGCTACCTCCTGCGTCCTTTCTAGTTCCTTTCTATATGACAGTCCCCTCACCTCTGAGACCTTTATCCCACTGCACCAGCCTAGACTCTCAATCTTCTGTGGTTCCCACAACTGAAAGACCCTGTGTACTACCGCCCAGAAAGGAAAAGTGAATTGGCCAAAATCACCCAGCAGATGGGAGGTGTGAGTGAGTCTAGAACACTCCTCCACTGTCTCCCCCTGGCCCCGTGCTGTCGCACTGAGTTGGCTTATTTTGGTCAGAGAGACCTTGGCTGAGGCCATCATATCACCAAAGGGTCACTCTCCTAACATCATACCCATATCCGCATAGCCCTCTAAAGGGCATTCTTCTCAGGGATACCCTGGGATGTCCCCTCACCCCAGAACAGCCAGGGCAAGGCAGTTGGAAGGAGGACTGAGGTCTGAGCACAGGAGTTTCCCTCCTGGTGCAGAGTCAGGTCCAGAAGAGGGCACGGAGGCAGCAGACTCTCAGAGAGCAGGAAGACAAGCGTCAGCAAACAGTGGTGGAGTCCACAGGCAGCAGAGGGCTCAGGAGAGGGGGTGGAGCCAGGCGAAGCTCTCTGAGGCGGTAGAGAGGAAATGTCCAGAAGGCAGAGGGGAAGAAACACCCCATGAAGGTGAGAATCCAGAAGCAGGAAGCCAGATACCAGGAGCTGAGCCCTATGAGTAAGGCACACCCAGTACTTGTAGATTCACGGGTGCCAGAAAGGTTGTCTGTTCCAGAAGCCCCCATGAAGACCCCTCTGGGCCTTCTCTCAACAGGACTCTGTCATCAGACTCCCATCCCTGAAGCTTGACAGGCCAGGGGAAGACTCCCTGCTTATCAGGACCCTCTGTGGGCATTCTTTCTCTATGACCCTCTCCACCACCCAGCCATGGAGTCTAAACCCCTTAGTCTACAGCTCAGAGAGGGGAGATGGTCCACCCAGGGTCATGTAGCTAGCTGTTGACAATGCCAGACCTTGATTCATGGGTGCCTATCTTCCTCACTAAGCCCCGAGCCACATCCTTCCACATCTGACCCACAGAGAAGGGGGCAAGACAGGCACTGGGATGTGTTACTTGAAACAGAAAGAAGGCTTCCACACCTGGGCCTCGATTCCAGCATTCCTGGTGGAGAAGGAAGGCCTGGGGGCCTGCTTGGCTCGAGGAGACCATGCCCTGGAGGGAGACACTGGGGAGATGTCACTGCTATAGGTGGGACTCACAGCAGTGGGCTGGAGGCTGTCCTGGACCGGGGCGGTGTAGAGGCCTGGGGGGGAGCGGGAATGACGAGGCAGAGCCGGAGACGGCGGGAGGCCTGCCCTAGGCATGTTGGGCACCAGGTCCAGGGAGCTAGGCTTGGCTGGGGAGGCAGCACGAGGTGAGACAGTGCGTGACGGAGTGCGTGATGAGGTGGTACGCGATGAGGCTTTAGCAGGCTCCTTGACGGGAGACAGAGCATAGAGTGAAGGCCTCATCTGGTATGGCTGCTGCTTGGTGGGCTCTGGGCGCAGGACCCCATTCTCTGGGAGATAGCCATGGTAGAGAGAGGCAGGCGGAGTCCGCGCTGGACTTAGCGATGCCACTCGGAAGCCCCCAGGGGCGCTAGTGGAGTACTTCCAGGACGAAGGCAGGGACATAGTGGGTGAAGGGCAGCGGGCCAGCTCAGCATGGCCTGATGACTCTATGACATATTTCTCCATCCGCGACTGGCGGCGGGCATAGAGCTCAGCCCCCTTCCCTGAGGCCTCTGAGAGGTTCTGGTTGGGTTTGGGCTTCGGCTTGGCCTGGATACGGGGTGACTTGAGGCAGGAGGCCCACTCGGGGACAGTCTCCTCAGCGGATGCAGGGCTGCTCCTGTCCCGAGCTACTGGCTCCTGCTGGAAGTTGGATGCCTCGGCTCCCAGGGCGAAGGGTTCTTCTTCCATGCCCACCTCCCCATGGTCTCTCTGCCTCCGCTTCTCATCGGCTGTCTGCACTAAGTCCAGCAAGTCTGGATTCGGGGTCACCTTAGGCTTTTCCACGAAGGTAAACATTGATTTCCGGCTACCTCGGCGGGCCATAGACTCTTCCAAAATGCCTGTCTTGTTGGCAGGGACTACCTGGCTCTTCATATGAGGCGGCTTGGGGTCAGAGCTGGGGTATAGGGTAGAGTAAGAGGGAGGAGACCTAACCCGGGAAGGGGAAGCCACAGGGGCTGTTGACAAAGTCTCAGCATAGGTAGGGGGTGGGGTGAAGCTTCCTAAGGGGCGTCTCTCCAGGACTGGGCTTCGCTGCCCAACCAGCCTCCTTTCCACCATGGGGCTGCGGGACATTATGTGCCTTTGTGGCTGGGGACTCCTATTGATGGTAGCCGGGGGAGCCCAGGCCTTCTCTCCAAACTGTCGTCTTCCCATCATGGGGCTGTGCTCCATCTGGCTGGTACTCCCTGGTGCCTGGATCCCAAAGGGTCTGGCCGTCCTATTGACCACTGATGCGGGCTTGGCTAGTGTGAGATGTACTTCACTGTACACCTTAGTAGGTGTGGTGACAGCTGCACGTCCAGACATCTCTGGCTCCGCTGATGCCACTAGGTTGCTAGGCTGCATGTCAATGAGTAGGGAGCTGGACATGAGATCTGCAGCTGGTAGCCCAGAGCCGGAGAGGGGCGTGGCTTCTCTAGAGAAGGTGCTGGTGGCAGATGAGGGTGCTGACACCTTATCAATCAGGAGAATGCTGGATCTCACCTCCTGTGCTGGCCCCTGGGCCTGCCCATCAGCACATGGAGTGCTGGGTTTGGAATCAGGTGTGCCATTTGGGGGACACTGTGCCTCAGGTGAATTCTGTTGGACAGGGGCGACAGTGGCCGGGGGATTCTGATTCACATCGGTGGTGGGCTGGTTGTGGTGGCTGTTGGATGCTGGTGTGGTGAGTGTGGCACCGGGCGAGGAGGGGTTCTGGTTGATGTCTGCAGCTGAACTGTGCACCTCAGTTGCTGGAGGGTTTGGTGAGGACTGTTGGGGCTCTCGGCTCTGGGACAGGTGTAGCCCATTAGCTGTTAGCAGGGCCGCATTCTCCTTTAAATAAACTACCAGTGGGACTTCTTCCTCCTCACTGGCAACCTTCTCCAGGTGGTGCAGGAGACTGGCTTCCTCTGAGTAATCCTCCATGATGTGGCCAGGGACCCCTCTGCTAGGGCTTCGGGGGCTGGGGTGCTTTGGAGGGCCTGGCTTGGGTGGGGACGGAGGTCTCAGACTGAGCTCTGGGGCATGGCCTGTGGGGCTTAAAGGGTGCCCTGCTTGGAGGGACTCTTGGGTGAGCTTCGGTGGTCTCTGGCCTCGGCTCTCCAAGGTGAACTCGTTCACCCTCTGCCGGCGCCTATTGAAGAGCTGGACCCCTCGGGAGTTGGAGCTGGGAGGGGTGGTCAGCTGGGCTGCTATCTGCTGGCTCCACGCCTTGGCCTCCTTCAGATCCTTTTCAGTGAGGCTAGTGCTCCGGCCTAACGCTGCAGAGAGGACACAGGCCTAGTTAGCAAATGGTGTACAGACAGACAGACAGTCACCATGCCTTCCCATACCTGACCACTTCTTTGAAATCTCATCTTTCCTTGGGTTTCCTAGAGTCATGACGACTCAGGCATGAAGCTGATCCACTGTTCAGGATGGCCTGCCCATTGGACTGCCCTGGAAGGATGCTAATACAGTACTTCTCCAAACCTAGTCATCTCCCATGGCTCCCCTGGCCATGGCCACTCTCACCCCTTGAGAGTGTTTTGCACCAACGCTGCCTCTCTTTGACAGTAAAGAAGGGGAAGAGGAAGAAAGGCATGACCAAGTAAGGCCTTGTATGTGCGGGGACTATCTTTTCTCCTGACAGCACGCCCTCCCTGGTAGGGCCTTCCTATCTCCTGTCTTATCTCTGCTTTTCCTCTGTAGCATTTAGCACTGTTTGAAGGTAAAGTGTTTGCCATCTCGTGATTTATCGTCTCATCTCAAGCACAGCTCTCTCACTTGACATGTTTACCTCTCTGAGAATAGTGTTTAGCCTAAAGATTCCCAAATGTGCAAAGAACCCCCCAGAATACCTTCCATGTGCCTTCCTAGGGGGTTCTTCATAGTTTCAAATTCAGAGTATGGTCATTTGCTTGATATCTTATAGAAAGATGCTACTGAGACTTATTTTTTTAAGGTATTGTAAGTTTTATCATCGTGGGGAAGTGTGTACGTGTGGAAGTCAGGGGATAACGTGTGCAGTCAGGCCTCTTCTACCTTTACATGGGTTCTGGGGATCAAACTCAGTCACCAGGCTCCCACAACAAGTACCTCTACCTGTTGAGACATCTCACCTGCCTCCAAGACTTCTTTTTTGAAAAAATAGGTCAGCACACCAGGTATGGTGGTGCACACCTTTCATCCCAGCCTCGGGAGGCAGAGGCAGGTGAATCTCTGAGTTCGAGGGCAGCCTGTTCTACATAGTGAGTTCCAGGACAGCCAAGACTACACAGTGAAACCCTGTCTTTAAAAAAAAGGAAGGTTAATACATTCACATAAAAAAGTAACTGTGGCAGCATGGCAGTGTCCCTACCCCTGATGAGTGGCCACAGTGGCCCACTGTATCCATTCTTCTTTCAAGTGCACTGGGTGACAGCTATTATGTGCCTGTAGTGCAGAAGAGAGAAACTTCTATGAGAAAGTTCAAAGGTTCCTGACAGACGCTCGCTACAGGTGGCAAAGGCTGAGTCACTCCATAGCTGTGTTCGAGGTCTCGCTCGGGGAAGAGGCAGTGGGAAATGGCAATGACAGAGGTCAGGGGTCGGCCCCCTATTAAGTGAGGTCACCATTTCTCTTTCTGTCCACAGTGCCCAGCTGGCATGCGCTCAGTGCTCGACGCTGTTGGACAATGAATAAACAAAGATGCCTGAACAGATGAGTCACAGGCAGCTGGAGGAATCGGCCTATGACCAGGGTCATACTTACTCAGTGGCTGAGAAAACCCTTCCCCCACTGTGGGAAGCTAATTAGCTCTTGAGGAATCTGACCCTGCCCTCCCTCCTAACTCACCCTAATTAGCTCTGGCCCTGACAGGCTGATGGGTCTCCAGGGACAGTCTTTCTAGGCATCCTGCCAGCCTGGCTCAGAGTCTGTGGACTCTGAGAGATGGAAGTGCCTCGACAGAGGAGACAGGTAGTTCACTACTACCCCATTTTATAGATGGGGAAACAGATCTAGTGAGTATCCAGGGCGAAGCCTCCGAGTCAACAGACTCAACAGAGAGGTCCATGGAGACCAGGTAAAAGCTTCATGGCTTTCTGGCTCCACCCCCCTGTCTATCTACTACACCTTAGCTCCTCCCTCACGACACAATGACAGCACAGAACTACTCCAGCTGTGGTATTCCTCTTCTGCCCCAGTTACCCACTGTGTAAAACATGAAGTGTTCAGCCAGATCATTCCCCTGGGACAGCTACAATGAGGTTTCCACACATGGGAAAGTCATAGGGAATGTGTGGACCATGCAGTGTCTACCTCCTCTGCTTGGCTTAGAAACATGTCTGCTGGCCCAAAGTCAAGTTCTTTGGCTGGGCTATGATCTTGGCAAGCTCTTACCTCCTCCCAGAGCCATGTGCTCCTTAGCTGAGAAATAGTTGGGGACCACCCTGAGATCACAAGTACAAGGGGCCTGAAGAAAGCTCATGCTACCCCAGGAGGAGCTGGCCACTGTGACCCCACTCTGCTCACGGGGACAGACAGTATCCTGAAGGACACACATCAAGTTATAGAGACGCACCAGAGCCTCAGCATCTCAGAGGAGCTGTCACAGCACAATTCTCCACACAATCCTTGCACCCCTAAAGCCATACCCCTGCGTGTGAAAAACTTGTTTACAGCCAGCTGGCATGGGCTCGTAACTCTGTGGTGTGTCTCCCACTGTACAGACCTCTCTGCCATAAATTCATTCAATGGCTTCCACAGCTTAGTGTATTCTGTGCGCCGCCACCACCACCACTACCGCACCACTGCTGCCATATCAACACCACCGCGACCCCACCACCACCGCTGCCGCCATGCCAGTGAACAGCATTACTTTACCGCCTGACAGATCCTGGAGATTCACAAACCCATCCCATATGACCCAGGACAAAGAGCCCAACAATGTTGCTTATGACACACTTGCAGCAGTTTCAGCTAACACTGATTAGGCACACACTACACACTCACATGCTCTTTACATGTCTTCTTGGATCCTCACAGCAACCCTATAAGGTGCAAACTGCTACTGTGTGATGAGGAAAACCAAAGACCGAAACGCGGAGGTGAGATGGCCAACATTACAGAGCTCCCTTTACACCTGGCTCTTATCACACAGAGCAGCAGGATCCTGGCTGGCAGGATCCCGCAGTGTAAGGCAGATAGGCGGCGATCTGGTGTTTGAGTATCCAGGCCACACCACATCCCTGTACATTACCACCACTCCCCCCTTCCTTACCTGCTTCAGGACAGTCCTGTGTCCCCCACAACCCCTCACATACACACTGTATGCTCTAAGCCCCTGCCTTCCAGTGTCAGTGTGAAGGGCCCTTGGGGAGAATGCCACCTTGGGAGGTGCAGGAAAAGGAAGGGTCACAAGGAGGAGGTGACCCAAGAGGCTGCTGACTTCAAGCCAGGCTCGTCATAGCCTGCCCTGTCCTGAATGACCCTCCCCTCCTATGAGTTTGGAGCTGCCCCTAAGCTCCAAGAGGAATGGCAGAAGGGCCAGAGGGGAATAAATCTCCCTCCTAGTGCAGCTCTGCCCCTAAGGCCAGCTGCAGTGACACCACAAAAAAGGAATTTGATAGGAGGTTTGGGGCCAACCCAGCCAACAAGCCTGGCATTTTTTTTTTGTCACCCTGCACAAATATGGGGGTGGAATAGGGCAGGATTAGACCAACCAAAGTTACCTTGGAGTCCCTTGTTACAAGCAACTAAAGTCTCCTAGGGCAATGCCACCTCTGGTAATGGCAAACTTGTGTAAGAGTTTGCTTCTTGGTTTTAGAGAGATCAGAGGTGAGCCCCAGCCACAGGGACCAGCAGCCCTCACTGCCTGGCTGTGGCACAGGGCATGATGCCTTTCTTCTAGCCTGGGTCTCTGAAGGCCCACAGAGAGCTCTGGACAGCAGCCCTAAATACAGACCTTCGGTGGAAGAAGACTGGAGGGTAGATGAAGAGAAGGGCTGCCTAGAGCCCGGTGGTACCCGGCAGATGCAGAGTGGAGGAGGCTCAGAGACAGACACTGCCTCAGGAAGATGGGGATGCTGTGACACAGGCCTCACACGGCCCATGGACGGCACTCTGTGCTCTTTGCGTTGTTCATCTATAAGGCGGTGATCCCAAAGGATAATACTGTTGCCACTCCCATTTTGTAGATGACAGCCAGGCTTGGAGATGCCCACTCGGTTATCAAACAACTTTAAGTGGAAGAGCTACAATTCAGAACTCAGGAAGTCTGACTGGCTTTCTAGCTCACAGCCTCAGCTTGAGGGGCGTCAAGGAAGCTTCAAGTTTCCTGAAGGACAGTCTACAGACCCCCATCTGCCCATCATATCAATGCCCCTTGGCTGCTTCCTATCACTTCTCCCTTTTAGGAGAGGCTGATGAACTTATTCTCACTAAGACAGAAATGAATGGCAGGCTATGAAATGCCGGTGGAGGAGGAGGGTTAGAAGTCTAGGAGTCAGTAAACTCCGAGCTCTAGTTTTGCTTTAGCAGGAACAAGCCCTCTCTCCCACTTCTGGTCCTTATCACCTTTCGTAGGCAGCCCCCTAATCCTACCCATCACTTTGTCCATCTGAGGCAAAGGAAGGGATCTGAGGCAGGGGAAGAGAGGCCAGAGCAGAAGGTCAGGACATTGAGAATTCAAGGAAATGTTTCTCCACACTACTGCCGTCAATGGGAGTGTCTAGGCAAGGCCAGTCGGAGGATGGGAGCTAGAGGTAGGAACAGAGGTTGGCGTGAGGCAGCCCATTGTAGCAGCCTGGGAGCCTTGGCAACAGGATGGGTAAACAGGCTGTGTAAGCTGCCCCCCTGGTGGGGTCAGGAAGGACCTGATGTCCCAGCCACAATACAGCCTCTGGCTTGGCTGGGTCAGGAAAATGAGGAGGTCTGAGTAATAACCTAGCCCCTTTGCCAGCCCAGCCTCACATCCTCCCTGCGGAGGGAAGTGACACAGACCCCGAAGGATGCATCCATGCCAGAATTCTGCATGGTGAGTGCATTCTGACAGTGAACACAGATCTACACATCTCCCTGTGCAATGGTCCACACTTGGGAGAGAAGGTCTGCAAGCCAAAGGTTACACCCGGATAGGAGTGGGGAATCCCTACAGCCAGCTGTAGTCTTGCTACTAACAGACTGGCAGAAGTCTCCATCTAGCTCTTTCCTGGCACTGGGAGGGAAAATAGGCCAGACAGGGGATGCCACATGCCCTGAGTCACACCCCAAACCCCAAAGGCCCCTCTGAGTGTTCGACTTACTCACTCTGACTGGGTCCTCCCTGCAGCTCAGCTTCCCCAGGATGCTCTGCCGCTGGCCTCTGTTCTCAAAGTCTCTGGGACAGGCAGCCAAGCTCTTGGCTGATGAAGAGAGGAAAATCCCACCTTTACTGTACCGGGAGGAGCTAGATTTGACTTCTCTCCTCCACAGATGAGTCAGCCCAGCTCTTTATCAGGAAAACGATTCTGCAACCGCCTTTTAAATGGCCTCTCCACCCCCAGTCTCTCCCCCGCCAATCAACCCACCCCACGCAGCCAGATTCACCAGATTCACTTGTCCTCCCTCCCAGCTTCCTGCTGTTCTCCTGCTCAGAACCCCAAACCATGGGAGAGCCAGAAGGGTCCTCCTCATGCCAGCATTCCAGGGTCCCGATAGCAAAGCTACCAGACCAAGGACTTTCTTCCTGTGTCCTTGGCAATGGCGGAGAGCACAGTGGTTCCGGGTTCCCACTCCTGCCCTCGGGTTCCTGCCTGGAAACAGGATCTCGAACCTCTCCACTTGAAGCCTTCTATTTCCTATCTTTTCTACATGTCCCCCGCCCCCAGCCTCTCACCCAATTTGAAGGTGATTGGCCCCTCCCAAAAGTCTTTCCTGCCTGTCAGTGCTTAAACTGTACTGCCCAGGGCCATCATCACTTGCAAGCAGTCTCCCTTCAGGGACAGCTTGCTGTTTGCCAGGAGCTGTGACAGGACCTTGCTTCAGTCTCATCACAGCAGGCCCTGAGGCTACCAGTGACCTCATCTCTACCTCAGAGATGGTGCTGTGACAAGGAACAAGTCACATGGCTAGTTAGAGCTGTAGATCACTCAGGGTGTCCCTCCCAGTGTTTGTTTCATGACATCCAGGGTCCGGGCCTTCTGTCCCCCATAGACTAAAGGAGCCTGAGGGCAGGGCCACACTTGCTCCACTCCTGCACCCCTTCCTGCCCACATCCTCGGTGAAGATGACAACTGCCACTCTTCACCTGCTGAGTTCCAGATGCTCCCGGTCAGTCCCATCACCCCCACCCCCACCTCCCTGCTGCCCCTCTGTCAAAGGGGCATCAGACAGGCACAGATAGAGAGCAAGACAAGTTCAGCTCAGCTGCCAACTATCCCTGCAGGTAAAAGACAGACTGCTGGCTGACCAGGGCCTTAAGGGCTGGGAGGTCCTGGTAGGACCTGGCTGCCATAGCATCTCTCTTGCCTGTTCTACTGGCTAAATCACTCGTGTATATCGGGTAGGTTTCAGAACCTTAGAAATGGCAGTCAGAGGGCTGGGGAAACAGATCAATGTGGAGCACTTGCCTAGCCTGCACAATGGCCTTGTGATCAGGGTACAGTGGCACATGCCGTAATCTCAGCTTCGGAGGTGGAGGCAGGAGGATAAGTCAATGTATAGCTACACAGCAAGTTTGAGGCCTGCCCGGCTACAGAAGACTGTCTACAATAAAACAACCACAAACCAGCCAGCCTGGTGGCACACGCCTTTCATCCCAGCACTAGGGAGGCAGAAAAGGGTGGATCTCTGTGAGTTTCAGGACAGTCAAGGCTACAAAGTAAGACCTTGTGTCAAAAAAAAAAAAAAAAAAAAAAAATTGACCAATTATTAGGAATCAACAACAAACAAAAACAAAACAACAGAAACAAAAAACAGGGGCTAGAGAGGTGTCTCAGAGGTCAACAGGCCTTACTGCTCTTGCAGAAGATCCAAATTCAGTTCCCAGCACCCACATGGTGACTCACAACTATTTATAGCTCCAATTTCAGAAGATTCAGCACCCTCTTCTGGCCTCTATGGGCACTGCACACACATGGTACACAAACATACATGCAGGCAAAACACCCACAAAATTTAAATTTATAAATTTTAAAACAAAAGCAAAAGAGGACAGGCATGGTGGCACACACACCTTTAATCCTACCCCTCTGGAGGCTAAGGCAGTCAGGATCTCTGAGAGTTCCAAATTAGCCAGCATGACACAGTCGAGACCTATCTGAGAGAGAGAGAGAGAGAGAGAGGGGAGAGAGAGAGAGGGAGAGAGAGAGAGGGGAGAGAGAGAGGGGAGAGAGAGAGGGGGAGAGAGAGAGAGGGAAGAGAGAGAGAGAGGAGAGAGAGAGAGAGAGAGAGAGAGAGAGAAGGCAAAATTCAAAATGGTAACCAGAGACAGGTAAGCTCAGGCCTAGAGGGACAAGAACCTACAAGAGAGGTAAGGTTGGCCTGCAGGCTATGAGGTCTCTTGGAAGAGTCAGGAGCACAAGACAGACCATATGGATAATCCTGGGGACACAAAGGTCCAGAGTCATAAAGGTAGCAAGCCAGGATAGGAAAGAGACCCTTCCTTTATCTCTGCTCATCAGGGCCTGCTGCACTCTGGACCCTACACAGAGATGAGGCCTTTCCTCTGAGCACTGTGCCAAGGCCTGCCTCCAGCATCATCTCTAAATGCCTCAGCCCAGATGATCAGTAGGGGCTCAGTAAGTTTGGATTGAAGGACCAGCATCTCTATATCCAAGGAAGGTTTCTATGTCTTCAGCTTTGCTCCATCGCTCAGCTCTGGAGCCAAATTCCAGATCCATCTGGATTCTAGACTGGAGAATGGATCTTAGTGGGTGAGGGGAGGCTGAAAAATGAACAGCAAGCCTGTGGGTGGGATGGGAGATGAAACCCCAAGTTGTGTGTCAAATTCAAGAAGAAGAATTTTCCCTGGAGTACCAGGAGAACACAGAGCCTGGGAGAGAGAGAGAGAAATCGGGATAAAGCAATCCAAAGGTTTGCTTGGAGAGGACAGCATTTGCCTTAGGTTTTCATAAATGGAGATGAGGGGATGGATGCTCCAAGCAACAGGGACCGTTTTCAGACACCAGAAGACTCAAGGTAGTCTGGCCCCATCCACCCTCATGGCCCAAAGCAAGATGGAGAGAAGAAGCCTTTGACAAAGGAAAGTGACAGCAGCCTTGCCTGGAGTCCAGTGTGCATGCAGTGAGCCGGGTATCATTTCACAGGAGCCCAGGAACTTTGAGGCTCTGCCCTGGGCTGCGTGCACTGTGGGATATGCCTTGGGCCTCTGGGTGGTTATATAACACACGCCGCGCAGTCCCACAGTCAGCCAGGACCCTCTGCCTCCTCCACTCTGCCATCTGTCTCTCTGCCGCTTCCTTCATATAGAAGAGGCTGCTGTGCAGCAGAAAAAAAAAAAAAATGAAGGCCAGCCCTGTGGTAAATTCCCCACATTCCTTCCTCTCAGAAAAATAAATAACCCGGGAGAAAAAAACACAGGAGGAATGATAATGACGGCACAAGCATGCTGGCACTTGGGCTACTCACTGGGGTAGACAGCTTGGGAGCCCTGCACTGTTTCGTGCCTTTCCTGAGATGGCGCCCGTTGCTGCCTCTCACAAAGGGTTTAAGACCAAACTGGGCTCAGGCTTGCTCACAGCTGCCAGAGGTTCTGGGCGTCCCTGCAGTGCGGCACCATAGCAAACCTGTCAGGGGCTAGGTGCCCTTGTTCCTCAAGTAGCCGCCCACTCACCACATCCATGCCCGGGGCACGAGGTCTTCCTCATTTACATAGAATCATCCTTTCAACATTTTACTTTATCCTCGTGAGCTCTAAGTATTCTTATCTCCATTCTAAAGACGAAGAAACCGAGGCTCTGAGATTTGAGGATTCCCTACAGCATTAGGCTAGGAGTCAGCTGTGGGTCTCCAGCACCTGCCTTACATTCCCATCCTGTCAGCTGGCACCTCCTCCAGGTAGCCCACCCTTCTACCTACTGTGCAACAGGTCACCCATCACCTACCCTAAGTAAGTCACTGGGTCTCTGTCTCCGAGTCTCAACTTCCTCCTCCATAAAAACAAGGGTAAGTATCTAAGAGTGATGGTATGCACCGCAAATCCCAACACGCAAGAGGCAGAGGCAGGTGGATCTCTGTTGAGTTAGATGCCTACCAGGGCTACATAGTGAGACCCTGTCTCAATAAACAAACAAACAAACACATAACAAAAAAGACAGTGTACTTCTTAAAGTCACTGCTCAGCGAGTGACATGCAGAGGTGGTTATAAGGTTTAAGGTCATGATCACTCCAGCCACGGTTAACTCCAGCCTTTACCACCTCTGGAGAACCTTGCAAGGCTGAGTGGGGTTCTTGGTCTCTCACCCCCTCTGCCTCTCTTCCCCAGCCAGTCTCTTCCCACCAATTCCCAGGCTTAACTGTTCCCTGGACCCAACAGGAACCCTGCCAGAGAGGCCATTTTCCTCAGACTACAAAAGGACATAGGAGGCCTGAACTTTCGATTCTGGTGTCTGTACTATTGCATTTGGGTGGCCTTGAGCTAATTCCTAAACCTTTAGTTTACTCATCTCCTCAAAGCAGGGGATAGCACTGGAACCAATCCTTAACATCTTAATAGCTATGTAGGTCTCAAATGTGTCCCAGAAAACACTGTAGCCTCGGGTATATCACATCTTAGGGAGAGGATAACCAGACACATTAAATAAGCATAAGAAGTACACACTCCCAAACTCAACCACTATTCATCACACAAACTAAGAGGAGGACATTGTTAACTGCCATAGAGAGAAATAGCACAAAAATGTGCAAATTTTACTAAGGGGGCAAGATAAGGATTACACACATAGGTCTGAGCCTGTGGAGAGGTGACTGGCGATCAAGGTCATTTTCACAGATAAAGAAAGCACTTCTGAGTGAGGCCATGAAGGGGAGGGTCTGAGGCATGGGCATTCGAGGAGAATGAGTGGCTTGGCAGAAGGACAGCCTGTGCTAAGGTCCTGAGGCAGGCTACATCACACCCAAATGAGGAAAGTAAGTGTCTTTTCCAACAGCCTTCTCTCTGGGATCTTGTTCTCTTTCCTTAACACCAGCGGGTGGCAGCACCTCTCCCCTTTGCACACAGGCTCCCACACAGAGGCTCTGCCTGCTTCAAGTCTGCATGACACACATCACAGCCCACCCAGGCACGCACACATTAACAGACACGTGAGCGCCTGCAGGCATATACATGGCAGTACACTGTGCTCATGCAGTGGGCCAGCATGGGCACACTTGAAACAGGTACACACTTTCTAGAAGGGTATGTGTCCCTTTAGGCTACCTAGCCTCCAGGTACAGAGTTACCAACAGTTCTTGTCATAGGCACACACGGCTGGGAAGGGACCAGTACTCCAATGATATGCTTTGAAATCCATGACTCTGCACCTCTCTGTCAGAGCCTCTCTCTTCGGGGACACATTAAAATCTACCACATGGTACTTGAGTGTTCCAGGAGACATTGTTCCAGAGGATGCCCCCATTCCACCCCTACAACAGCTAAGCTCTGTAAAGTACTTGTGTGGCACTGAGTGTGTCAACAGCCACTGTCATCATCAATGGTCACCACAGATGCCCCAGCTCTGTGATGGGGCAGCTGAGAAGAGGAGGAAAGGCCAGCCCCAGCAGGAGGCCTCAGCAAGCTCCTTTCTTTCTCGCCCAGATCAGATCAGAACTTGCAGGAGATCCACATGCCAATTCCTGGGCTCCAGTCTGTACCTATGAGTCCACCTAAGGGACACTGGTATACAGCCAGGTTAGAGACTTGCTGGGCCTCAAGAGACCAACTCACAAGTTAAGTTCATAGCTAGCACACACATAGATGCCTAGACTGTGATCTGAAATAAAACATGACTCCTTAATATTAATCAAAAACAAATTCAATAATATGAACTGTGTGAAAAAAATTTATTATGTGAAATGGGTGTAAGCAATGTTTACTGACAAGTACCTACACATAGTGCTGAGTGCCATTATGAAACCTAGTTTTTTTGTATGCTAAGTAGAAAACTTAATAAAGAAGATATAGCTGCACACACAAAGATCTATATGTAATATATACCATCCTTTAAGTCCTCGCAACACTTTAGTAGCTTCCATAGCACTTTTCATTTTTTAGAAATACTGGCAGAGCAGGGATTGTTACATCATTCTACAGACTAGGAAACTGAAGCAGAGGCTAGGTGTAGTGGTGCCCACAGAATTTAGAAAGTAGAGGTAGGATTGCCACAAATTTTAAGCCATTCAGGGCTACATAGCAAGAGACTGACTAAGAAAAATTAAAAAGCATGAGGTAGGGAGAGACCCAGAGATGGCCATTCTACTTCCCAGGATTTCAGAGCGCGCAGCCTTTGGCTTCCAGCCCAAGGCTTTGCCATCTCCAGCCTGATCCACTCATCCCTTATAATTTGGTTTTAGCCACAGGGTAACTGGCCTTTATTCCAGGTTCATGAAAACTCTGACACATGTGACTTCAACAACTCAAGCTTCCCTAGCAATGGGACAACCTGAACCAGTTAATCTTCCAGCATGGTAGTTTCTCTCTCACTGGGCTGTATGCAGCACCCCAACACCCTCGAACTACTTGCTAGCATTTGATCTAAAACAATCATTTTGCCCTAACTAACCTAATCATGAGCTATGATGACCTCCCATCTGCTGAACCTCTGTAACAGTCTCCTAATTCCTACCCTGTTGGGTTGCAAGGGTTGGTCACACACATGCAAAGTACCCATCAACAGGCCCGTGGCTCATGCACCAGTGATGGTGGTGTGTGGGCTCTGACTAACATGCTAACTTTAAGAAGAGTCTTGTTTCATTTGTCAGTGTACACACACACTGGGTACGTAACTGCATATATGTCTTTTGTAACTCAGGCTGGCCTCAAACTTGCTATGTAGTGGGGGATGACTTTGAACTCCTGATCCTCCTACAGCTACTTCCCAAGTGCTGGGATTATAGATGTGTACCACCACACCCAGGCTTATGTGGTACTGAGGACTGAACCCAGGTTTCAGGCATGCTTGGCTAGCATTCTACCCCAAGACACATCCTGGGTTCGTCATTGTATTTCACATTCCATTTACCAGCATGAGCTTTACAGGCCAAAGTGGGGAGATAGGCCAGATGACAAAGCCTTCATCTCCGTGGCACCATGCAATCTCACTCAACTAGAGTAATTATTTAGGAATGGGCTTTTCAAGATGGCCGAGTTCAGGTCTCTACTAGGATGCTTTCTGGGGCCCAGTGGCCTTTGCAGATCATGTACCTTCTTGGTGTGGATTCCCTAAAATGGTTTGCCCAGCTTGGACCCTAGGAAACTGCTTTCCTCTCTACCTGGTGCCAAGCACTTTCTCACCTCAGGGCTAAATAGTAGATGCCTTTGTCACAACAGTGGCGAAGGCCAGGCTGGAAAGGCCATGTCCTGGGAGCCCTGAATGTAATACTGTTGACGAAGAGGCATAAATAATGTACCAGTGTGTTCTCTCCTCCCCACCCTGAACTGCTAAGAATAGTACCAGCTACCCTTCCAGGGACCCCAAAGTGAAGAGGACGGACACTAAATGAGAACAGTGGCCTGCCAACTGCTCTCCTTGTTAGCCCACATTTCTAGACTCTCAAGACAGGAGACCCCAGAAAATTAAGGGTGCTTAGAGGCCAGTGGCCAAGTTCTTAAGGAGTAAAAGAGAGACCTGGGGAGACTATATGTAAAACCTTGGAGAGGGAGGAATCATCTATGGACCTGAACTCTTTCCACATTTGAAAATGCCTGGCCTAGAACAGTTCTCATGCTCTGAAGCACACGAGGGGAGGGGTGGGGGGGTGTCCGCAGGGGGGAGGCACGAGAACCTACATTTCCAGTAATGCTGCTACTGTAACCACATGGACCCGTTTTGAGAGCAGGAAAAAGAAAAAAAGAAAAAGAAAGAAAGAAAGAAAAGAAAAACCTATCCTCTAGGACACTAATTGGGAAACTGAGTCCAAATAAAAGGCTTTTACAGAGCGCAAGCAATTGAACTGCCACACCCAGGATTTTGGCTTCAGGGGACACTGAGCTGCCTATTCAAGGACATGCTCTGACCTATGGCTGCTGGACCACCATACCCTGCTCAGAGCAGTGCATTCAGACACAAGCACAATGATCCAGGCAGAGAGGGATGGCTCCAGATGCTCTGTAAGCAGCCATCTATGAAGTAGCTGAGTGTGGGGCCCACTGACAGCACCTATCACAAGAAAGGAGATGCAGGCAGCCTTTGGCACAGCTCCAGAGAGACTTCTCCTTCCTAGTGTCCCCTCAAGTCTCTTTGGTGCTCCAACCCTGGATGACTAGCTCCATTGCCCCATGAGGCATGTCTCTTTGGATGCCTCATCCTCCTAACACTCCAGCCTTGCTGGCCTTCCTTTAAAGGCTCATCAAAGATGCAGAGATGTGAGATACCTTTTCTCACCTCAGGGCCTTGGCCTCCCTGTATTCATTGCCTTGAGCCCCTTTCTGCCCTTCAGACCACACTTTTCCTTCTTTGGGATACTTGCAGGTGGTAAGACTCTCTACCCTGGGAGGGACATGTCACCATGGCATCCTCAGAATATTCTCCCGACTCATCAGATTCCACCACTGTTTGTTTTAATATCAATCCGCTCCACCCTAACTGGGCAGAGACATTAGCTATGACCTCCTGTGCCTGGGCTGCAGCTGGGGTCAGACAAACATTTGTGGACCAGGAGAAAAGAACAGAGGAGTGACCTGTTCGCACCTCATTTTGCAAAGCCTTCACCTCCCTGTGAATCTCACTCAACCAGAGAAACTGTTAAGAACAGTCTTTTCAAGATAAATTGAGGGTGAGACCTTGCCCGAGGCCCTGCTGCTCTCTGAGGCGGCCCAATGGCCTATACAGGCCATGTCACCGCTTGGTATGGAGTTCCTAGCACTGTTTACCAGGTTTTCGGGGAGAAGGAACCTGGGTAAGACTTCTAAAGTTGCAAAGAAAGCATGTTCACTAATCCCATTCCTCTGTCATTGCCTAATGCCCAGAGAGGAATGGGGTCTCACCCGAGGCCACACAACCAGTGCATGGCAACACCAGACATCCTTGGCACAGCTAGAAGCCAACAGCTGAGCTTCAGGCCCACCCAAGCTCCATGAGAGCACCATCTGCCTGGATGCTAGGAGGAGTGCAGGAGGGAAGAGAGTAGCAGTGGCTGAGCGCCCGTGGATTCAGGCCCAGAGCCAGGGTTGGTGGATGGGACTCTCAGCAGGAGGCCTGAGAAGAGCCCAGCAGCTGGGTCCCTGGAAGGCAAATGGCCAGAGGCTGGGTGGTGGCATGTCTGGCCCTCATGCACATGACAGTCTATTTTTTAATCAGTCCCCTCCCCGCCCCACCCCCAATCCCAAGTATGCTCTCAAAGGGCCCTGTGTCCTATCTCTCCATGGCACCCAAAAGGATACAAGAGTCCAAGAATGAAAAGTGTCCAACTGTCTGGGAGGTGGGGACCAGTCTCTGGACTCTGACTTCAGTTTCCCTATCTGTACAGAGCTGGGCCATGTCAGACTGCACGGGTTGTTACACTCCAAGCATTGATACCCTTGCAAGCTCTTCAGTGTCAACCACACTCTGGCAGGGCTACCCCTGCCCACTGTACCCACAGCACACATTTAGTCATCCTTTACCTACCCACAAGGAAGAAGGGCAGAAAACAAAGAAGGAGGAGGTGCCTCATATGCAAATGTCAGAGCCTTGGGCCCCAAATCCCAGGAGGCTCCTCTTGCCAGGGCCTGAGGGTTAGAGATAATGAAAATCAGGAAAGACTCCGTGATCTGGAGAAGGTGGCTTGGCCTCTCTGGACTATGTTATGCGGTAGTAAAGCTTGAGGTCTTTGGGGTCAGTCTTTGAAGCTCACTGAATTAGCCACTCTGTGCCTCAGGTTCCCATTCATAAAACAGCAAGACTGGTCTGGAACACAGTTACTGGAATACAGTAACAAACAAACAACCAAAAAACACTTTTCAAAAATTGTTTTTTATTTATGGAGCATGTTGGTTCCAAGAGATCTTATTCTGGACTAGACACAAGGGTCTCAACTGTCCCAACCACGGTCTCATCTAACTGTTTCTTCCTTACTCCAGGTCAATGCTCTTGGGTTCTACAAAGTAGTTCCCTCCCATCTTCCTGCTCATTCCTTATAGCTGAAACCTGAGGCCTGAAGGAAGCAAAGGGTTGCTCAAGACCACTAGTCTATGAGCTGACCCTGAATCTCAGTCCAGCTCTGGTCCTATCCACTGTGCTGGCTCATCCTGCCACCTCCAAAACACCCTGGCCAAACACCAAGAAGAAATTTACACGGAGATATGAGGAGCCTTGGGCGAGAGGCCATTTTCTCAAGGGCTTGCTATTTTAAAGGAGACCAAAACATTGGAGTACTATTAATAAGCAGTAGCTCATTTTTTAAATATTCATCATCAACTCGCTCCCTTTTCATAACACTACAAGGCCTAGTATTGTCTCTGTCTGATAGATGAGGAAACAAGAGTCCAGAGGGGTTACATAATGTACTTATAAACTCTCAGGCAGTCAGGAATGAAACCCCAAAGTTTGACCACAACACTCATGTGCCAGCCATTCGGGAAGCAGGTGACATAGAAATAGACTGTGGCATCCAGGGACGCGGACAGGGCAGGGCAGGGCAGGACAGGGTCAGCACAGACCCACAGTGGGCTGCCTTACTGAGTGGAAAAGATGAACCCAGGGTGATGGAATGTCAGCATCAGCCAGTCGGTGAAGAGTTCATTCCAGAAAGAGGGCTTTGGGTAAGCCTCTGGAATTACAAGGCCTGGGGGCTGTGTCATGCAGACTCCTCCTCCGGTCACCCTGAGTAATAACTGAGCCCCAGTGTCCAGAGATAGTTCACAAAGGACTCTATACACACACTGACCTAACTCACAGAGCCTCCCCAGAGGCAGATCAAGCCCTCCCTCTGGCCAATTATCAGGCTGACTCTTATGGCCTGCATTTTAAAGTCTCCCCATGGGGGGGGCATACAACCTGTAGCCAGCACATACCATCCACACCCAGCTGTGAGGATAAACCACTCACCTTTCTCTGCAGTACCTCCCCAGACCCAGACCAGTACCTTCGAAGACCCTGGGTCCTGTTCTAGACATGCTTCCTCCAAGAAGTCCTGAACACCCTTCAAATAACATTCAGACCTCCATGCCACAATGGCCCTTGATAAGCCCTCCCTGCCCACAAAGGAGCCCCTCCGCTTGCTTCCATCTCAACAGTGGCCTCTATCCATTCCACCTCCACCCCCTCTGAAATTACCTTGCTGATTTACTCATTCCTGTTTTTCTTGTCTTAGTCTCTCAATTAAAATGAAAGTGTCTATGGTGAGATGGCCCATCAGATAAAGACACTTGTCACTAAGCCTAATGACCCGAGTACAATCCCTGGGACCCACATGGTGGAAGGAGAGAACCAGCTACTACTGATCTCCATACACATACCATGTGCGTGTGCACAAACACACATACACACAAGTGCCCCCCACACACACATACAAGTAAAGAAATGTAATTTTAAAATTTTAGACAAAGCTTCTAGCTTCTAACCAGGTAAGGTAGCATATATCTATTGTAATCTCAGCACTCAGAAGATGGAAAGAGACTGTTCGTAAGTTCAGTGCCAGTCTGAGCTATATAGCAAGTTCCAAACCAGCATGAGCTACATAATGAGACTCTGACTCACAAACCAAAACAAAAAGCCCAACCCTATGTGTGAATGTACATATATATATATATATATATATATGTGTGTGTAGTGTATATATGTGTGTGTGTGTGTGTGTGTGTGTGTGTACAAATACAACTACATAGCAAGCCCCCTGAAAGCAGAATCTGACTGGCCTGTTTTCTACATACCCTAGTTCCTAGCACCCTTCCCCCCACTCATTGCTAGCCAGGGCTATTGAGGTCCCAGGAAGGCAAGGGATTTAACCAAGGTCACTTGGCAAGCCAGCAGGTAACAGAGGTCAGCTGGTACTATAGCTGGGGCACTCAGCCTGACTCCCATCTCTCCCTGCTGACCTCCCCTGGCCTGTTTTGCTCCTGCTTCCTCGTCACAATGGGACAGAGGAAAGTCTTTGACAACAGTGCCCACTCTACTTAGAGCCCATGGTATCCTGATCTGAGCAGTCCTGTCTGCTTCCCCTCAGTCCCTCCCTTCCTGGCATCAAATGCTCCTATGAGCTCATGTCTGGAAGCCTAGAAACTGCCCTGAAGGAAAAGGTGCCTCCCAGGCCAGGCCCCTGGGCTGGAGGTGTGTTCAGCCTCGTGGGAAGGCAGCCTTAGTAGATAGGGAACTGCAGAGTATAAACTTCCCACCTAAGCGGGCCTCTGGGAATTAGCTCTGAAGACCATAGGGAAAGAAACAGAGAAAGGTCTCCCGTGTTTCTTGCCTTCCTCCTGGTGCCCTTGGGTGCTGCGCCCCTCCCATTTATTAAAGTGCTCTGCTGCCTTCTACATTCAGAAGTGCCCTGACAAACTATTCCTCTCCCTGGCCTCAGCCTCCCCAACTCAGAAGAGATTATGCATTAATCAGTCCATTAAAAGGAGCCTGCAGGCTTGGTTCATTGTGATAAGAAGGCAGGAGCAAAGCTGGCTAGCCAGAAACCAGGCACAACCAAAATAAAATAAATATGTCTACCTTACCTTCCAGACAGTGTAGAACAACAGCTGGCAAGGGAGGGAAAGAGTTAAATAAAGGTCTTCCCCCCCCCACTGTGCAAACACTGACTCAGTGCTAACTTAGTTTAAAGGGGTGCAGGAGATAGGGTGTGGCCTGCAAAGTGAGGGCAGGCTAAAAATTGGTGCCTGAAAGCCTTGGTGGCCCTGAAGCAAATATTTACTGTTAGTTCTTCCAGCTTCAAACCTGAAAAGAAACAGGTCAGCTCCAGACAGGGATTTCTGACACACACACACACACACACACACACACACACACACACACACACACACACACCGGCTAGGGGCCAGGTCTGGGTCAGTGACAGGGCAGGCTGACTGCAGGCAAGGCAGCCCACTGTACCCTCTTCCTCATGACAAGCATCAGATTTCATCCTCCACTTTCCAAAGCAACAAGGGTGGGACAGCCTGACTGTCCCTAGGGCCACCATCGTACTTGGGTTTGTAATGCAGTTGCCCCCTCAGGGTCCACCTCCCTACCTATCTGGGCTCTAGTGAAGGGAGGGGCATGCCTAAATCCTACAAGGCCTGTCACTGCAGGGCCCCCTACCACTCCGGACCGGTGGGTGGGGAGGGCTAGGATACACGCCACCTGAGGCTTCTCACTCAGCTGTTACCCAACTTGTGAAGACCCAGGTGTGGAGCACAGGGGTCTGTATTTCCATCTCAAATTAGGCCAGAACTTGGGCTCGAGGAAGTATGAGAAGGTTTTTCCCCTAGAACCCTCTGAGGTCTTTCCAAGGCCCTAAGCGTGACCTTCCCCTCCCCTCATTCCTCAGTGTAGTGTCAGAAAGGAGCTGGCCCTTTCTGATAATTACGCGAAAGGGAGAGCAGTTCGCCCCGTGCTGTGAGACTGGAATGAGGAGGGCCCTGGAGTCCCTAGGGTCACTTTATGAAGGTCTTGATTTCCCCAGGTGGGATTGGGCCCTGGAGTTCCCAGCTGTGTAGCGGTGTGGCTACCCTGCGCACCGCACTGCTGCAGCTCCCTCGGCCCCGCCGCTCCGCCCGCGGGAAGTGGAGGTGCCCGGCACAGTCGGTCCTGCTGCCCCTGCAGGCGCCCACGTCAGTTCACCCGCAGGCTCCTGGGTCTTGCAGCCGGATTTCCCGGAGCGGGCAGGGGCTCAGAGCTAGAGCTAGTGCCTATTGCTGAGCCTGGGGGCTGCATGGCCCCCACATGGACAGGCTTTCGGAGAGGGACACACAGCTGAAGCTCATACAGCCGGGGAAGATAGAGCCCCGGGACAGGGCGTCCTCCGGTTTACGAGCTACTGGAGAGCCTGGAGATCTCTCCAGCCTGCACTGCACAGATGGGGAAACTGAGGCTCCGTGTAGAAGCAACTTGGCAAAGCTCACCCTGAATGCAGGGACTGGAGCCCAGATGTGTCACCTCCTCCGGGGAGGTACGAGCAACTGCGCAGGTGGCAAGGGCGAGGCTCACTGGGCGCCTCGCCAGCCCCGAGCCCCCCCACTCACCTCCAGGAGCGGTGCGCGGTCCCTGAGCTCCCGGGCGCCGCCGCCTTGGCTCACCTGGCTACGTCCAGGCGTGAGCCCCGCCCCGAGATCCCCGCACCCCGCCCAGCAGCGGCGCCCGCTCAGCGCCCGAAGCAAGGTCCTGGCCGCTGGAAGCTGAAAGGGACCCGAGCGGGAGCCGCGGGCTCTGGGCGGGCGCCGCTCTCCTGCTGTGCGCTCCCCCGGGCCCTAGCGCCGCCCCTCCCGCGCCCCGCCCAGCCCCCAGGGTGTGACACCCCCTTTCCCCTATGACAGAAGCCTCATCTCGTGGCGGATCTTGCTCTGTCCTTGCGTCCTCACTACACATCTCACTTTCGGCTGCCCCTGTCCCTCCGTTTCCTCATCTTACTGTGTGTATCTGTGGATTTGTAGTTCTGCCTTAAATTCTTTTTCGTTTTCTTTCTCCATGCGTCACGATTTCTTTGCCCCTTTCTCTTTCCCTCTGCCTATTACCCTCCATTAAAAACCTGTTTTGAGATTCTGTCCCCACAACATCCCTACCCCAGTTATCTCAGCCCGGTAACTATCTTCCTTGGTAAAGCTTAAGCAAAGAGGCTGAGGAGGGCTGTGGTCAGCATGCTGTCTTCCCTTAACTTAATTAGCTATCAGCAATGAGGACAGAGATGCTTTGTGGCTTTGACTCCCCAACTTTTGCAGAATGCCCTTTAGGCTGAGCTCAGCAGAAGCCATGGCAATTGTCACTGTGGAGCATCACATTCCAGTGTAGATCCCACATCTGTGGGCTTGGAAACATAACTGGTTAATAAGTTCCTCCATATCCCCAGCAATTCGGAAGGAAGACCACACTGGTTGCTCACTCCTGAAGTCAGAGTGGCTCCTGTGTCTCTTGTCTCCAAGAATTGTGTTTAGGTTTCTGATAAAGGAACTTAGAAATACGCTGATGTACACCCACCAGACCCAAGGTCCTCTAAAACACAGATGGAGAAAGATGTTCAGGTTTTAGACCGTCCCTGTCCCCTGTGGGTAGGCTCTGAATGCACGAGGTCAGGAGACTGAGGAGAGGCAAATCCATTCTGGTCCCTTCCACCCCTCTGTGTAGCTTTGTGGGCTTCAGGGCATTTCCAAGGCCCGTAGCCACTCTTGTCCTGTTGTGTTGGGTGGGGGACAAGAAGATATCCTGGTGATGATACCAGGCAAGGGATTGCTTTCTCCTAGTGTATTGGATAGGGAGGGGACTGCAGCCCAGCCTGTGGAAATCCAGGAAACAGTGCGTGGGTGAAAGGAAGAGAGAGAGAGAGAGAGGCTAGGATTACTGTGTGGGTGGCTGTGAAAGAGAAAGAGATGGGAAAAAGAAAGGAGGAGAGAAAGTGTCTCGGTCTGCATGTGGGTATGTGACAGTGGATATGCAGGAGCGGCCGTGCCTGGAGGATAGGCCATGAGTGGTGAGCAAAAGAAAGAGAGAACAGGACATGGTTTTACCCTAGTCTCCAGGAAACTGTACTTGTGTGGGAACACTTACATGTGTCTGCATGAGCGGAAGTAGGATAGAAGCTATACAAACTAACCTGAGACACTTGTCCACATGTACTATGATATGATGGATGATGGATGACGGGTTGTTTGGGGGTATATTGCCAGTGTTAGCCCAGTGCACACATATGTGCCAGGGTTTGATGGCATTCACACATGTATAAACTTAAAAGGTCAGCCAGGAGTTGGTGGCACCCGCCTTTAATCCTAGCACCAGGGAGGCAGAGGCAGGTGGATCTCTGGTAGTTCGAGGCCAGCCTGATCTACAGAGTGAGTACCAGGACAGGCTCCAAAGCAATACAGAGAAATGCTGTCTCAAAAAAAGAAAGTAAACTTAAAAAGGTCATATATAGGAGAATGAATGTGGCACGTCTAAATTGTGGTGTACACATGTGTTTATGGGTGTATATGGTATGTATGTCTGATTGAACAGCACAGGAAGGTATATATGAACCCGTGAGCAGTGCTCTTCACTGTCACCTTCCTGTTGAAGTCACCAGGGTGTGAAGCTCCCTGCCCAGCCTCCTGTGCCATCTGTTCTTTCTCAGAAGCCTAAGGGACAGGGGCCTTGACCTTGCCCAGACTCTCTGCCTAATCACACAGATGTAGTTCATTTTCTTCTGCTTCATCAAGATGGATGTGGCCAGGGCAGACTTTACCATGTGCACAGTCTTTACCCATACCTCTATCCCCCTTCCCCCCTGAGGCTCACAGCAGTATCTAACAGAGTGGCAAAGGCCCCAGAATCCTCTAGACAACCCTCACCATCAAATGGCCACTGGTAAAGGAAAGCTGGGTCAGCAGTGGCTCACAGGTCTCCCCTTTACAGCTGAAGAAGAGGGGTGTGGCTTGGCTGGGTTTCCCACCCACTCTCAGAGCCTGAACACCATTTTCCAGCCCCAGGTGGGTGGAGGAACACAGCCTGCTTCCTTGTCTCCATGGAAACAAAGCAGCAGAAAGAGTATTTAGAAGCATGGGCCCAAGACCTCTCAGGGTTCAAATCTCAACTCCTCCACCTACAGGCCATTGGGTTGCAATTTTAACACATCTCTTAGATTCTGTGTGTGCCTAGTTTCCTCATCTGTAAGGTAGAGACAAGAAAAGAACAAATTGGGTATGGAAGGCACACCTAGAATCCCAGCAGTGGCAGCTCAAGGTCTGCACAGGTTCCTTAGCAAATTTCAGGCCAGCAAGGCAACATAGTAAGTCTGTCTCAAAATAAAAAGAAAAGAAGATGGAGAGGAGGGGGGAGGGAGGATGAGAGGAGGAGGTGGTGGCAAGACTGACCTCCCTAAGGCTATTCAGAGGATGCATTGAACTCATCTGTATAAAACATTCAACATGGAGCCTAGCATCTGAAAACAGAAGCAGCCTGGGTTTCAGCCTTTGATTTTGCTACCAATCTACTGGGTGACTTTGCACACTTGTCGTTTTCTGCTTTTGTCCCTCTGTCTCCATTGGCACAGCAGATTCAACCCTCTGCCAGGTCCAGACAGCTGACTGAGAAAGAACTGTGGAGAAGATGGCTACAGAGCAGAGCTTTCTTGGTGAACTGTGGACCACCTAGTGTTTGGCAGAGGCCTGATCACATTCCTCTATCAGACTTCTCTCAGCCACTGCTGACATGGACCTTGAACTTGAGGCTGCAGTCTCTTCTTGCCTGCCAAAGGTCCCGTTCTGCCCAGCTCAGCTGGTACCAGCATCCACTGATTTCCCAAATCAAGGGCTGTAAGGTGCTCAGGCAGAAGATGAATGGCTTGGACCTCAGTCTGCCAGGCAGCACTCCAGAAAGCCAGGTTTAATAGCGGAAGGATGGGTGTGATTGTCTAAAGATGCTTATGATCCTCTCTGTAATGAGAGGAAGCTTGGAGAGGAAGCCCTAAGCTGCTAATAACCTGGCAGCTCCCCAGACTTCTTCCCTCTGGCTCTCCAGGCAGAGGGAAGAGACCTGCCACTCCCCAACCCAGGGAGCAGAAAAGCCATTGAGACTTATCTAAGACCACCCAGATTTCCACTCCTTAGCAAGACCCAGCTTCCTCTGAGAAGTCTTATTGCTCCCTTCTTTCCTCCTGAGGCCGCTTCTGCCCCTCTTCCCTAGAATGCTCAACCAACTGGGTGGACAAATGAATCGGGCTGTTCATGAAAAGGACCCAGAAAGTCTCAGGGCTGACAGTGACTGTGTACTTTGGACAGGTGACTTGATCTCTGAGTCTCCATTGTCTCACCTGCCCTTCCTTGGAAGAGTGAGATCAAAAGACCCACTGACTGTAAGATGCCACCAAGGTAATTAAAGGTGATCTTTTATCCTCTCTAGCCCACCTATAGTTGCTACCCTTCCAGGGTATCTGCAAAAAGTACAATTTCAGAATAGGATCCTAGCTAACGGCACAAGGCCCATAGTCAAACAACCATAGCTAAACACGCTAGTCACCTCCTGGACAAGTCACTTACATTCCTGAGCCTCCATCTTTCATCTGAATAATGGGCACTGCTGTGAGATTGCAGGAAGCCATACACAGACCCTGTTAGCACAGCAGCAGCCTCTGCACAATGCTCAACCAAAAGCAGCTAGGCCGTTCAGCCAGCAAGGACCGTTTCCATTTCACTTCACACAGCTACCTAGAGCACTGTAAATTTTCCAAAACAGCCATGGCTCAGACCATGGCGCCCTTTCAAAGGCTCCCGCTTTTATTCTATTTTCACAGATGAAAAGGAAAAAAAAAAAAAAATGAGCTCACCAAAGGGACTTGCTAGGGCTTGACTACTGAGCACTGGCCTGATAACCCATCATCCTGCCTTCTGACCCAGCTGTGGCCCTGGGGAAGGGGAGGGAGCAAGTCACAATGCTCCTCAGGTGCCTGAGGACCCATATTCAGGCTGACTCTGGGATGCTCCTCCCTGTTTAGAGGCGCTGAAGGTCCTCACTGCTCCTGCCCAGCTCTCTGCATAACTCATGCCTCAGCAGGGCCTGTGACCAAAGATGATCAGAGCCTGGAGAGAATTATTGCAGAGAGCAGAGTGGGTGAGAAGGCTGGTGAGGCGCCAGCTCTGGCATCAGCAACGCCTGCAGAGAAATGAAGTGTTCCTTCACTCTCTTGACGCACAAGCCCTCCCAGGACTGTCCCACACACACACTTTGCACCCTGGGGACCTGCTGGCAGCAGCTCTCCTGCCTGGGCAGATGGTGGCTCAGCTCAGGGCCAGCCCCACCCCCAGTGTGAACCACTGTAGCATTGCCATTGCCACTGGCCAGCTGTAGAGGTGACTCAGAGTAATCTACTCTGCATCTTCTTGTCTGCTCTGCAGACCCCAGCACTCACTGTCTGGCCCCTCCACTAGCTGTCATCGGATCTTGCTGCAATCCAGGTGACAAGGCTTCTGCCTTTGCCATTCATCTCCAACAGATGGAGAACCAAGGCCTGAGTGAGGACCCTTTGCCTAGCTCAGCCATCAATATGCTGAGGGGCCTGGGTGAGCACTCTCTCACTTTTGAGTCTCAGTTTCCCCATAGAGGTTCGCATACGTGAAAGGCTTCACTCTCTGCTCTGTCAGCACCTGTGAGCCAATGACTGCTCTCTGTCAGAGTGTCTGTTTGTCTGGAGCTGCCACTGAGCTCTGTAGGTTTAATGAGGGGTCTCTGCCCAGATCAGGTGCTCGGGACTTCGAAGTTATCAGTAATGGTTAAAGGGCAGGTGAGAGGGGGAGTGGGGTTTTTTTTTAATCAACCAAGTGAGAAAAGGGCTTTCTACTGATGCCTTCTACTTGACAAACAGCTGGAACTGCTCGTACTACCCAGGTGCCCATCTCCCACAGTTGCAGATCTGGACATGCTGTAAGACTTGTAGTCATTGTTAAACATCTGAGGAAAACATGCTTTAAAAGTCCCTGGTTGAGACTTTGTGGAGTTTTCTATGACCCTAGAGAGAAAGAATACAAACTTACCTGGTTTTGGGGTCACCCTGGGCCCAGGGCTGGGGCTGCCACTTGCTGTCATCACTTTCCGGGCCTGTACCACATCCCAGTCATGGCTGGCTCTGTCATTGTGCTGGAACCCACCTCGAGCCTCCCTGGAACAGCTGGATGGCTGGATTATGCCTGAGGCTCTGGATAGCTGTGGTGTCCCATGGTTGGCTCTGCTTCTGCTGGCCACCTCTTCTTCCAGGTCCCCAAGCCTCACTTCTCCCTGCAGACCATCTTCACTGCTGCTCTCTTCAGCTTCCAGAGCCAGGCACCTGTAGCTCCCATCCGGAATCTCAAAGGTGCAAGGGGCAGGCCTCCCCTCACTGGGTCCAAGGGGTGAGGGTGGGAAGTGAGGGCCCAACATTATGGTCCTCTCCTCACTAGTGCAAAGCAGCAGCCCCCTGGCACAGGGTATTTTGCCTCACTACTCTTGAGGCCTCCTTAGGTTCTTGGCAGATTTACTTTCTTCTGCAGCTGCACAGGGCTGCAGTGAGGCCTGGAGGAGTGATAAGACAAGACCTTTCCTGGCAGGGTGAAGATGTGGTCCTCCAACACTTCTCCTCACCCTCCTGAGCTCCGCTCTGTAGGGCCCTTCAGAGCGATCTATCTGTACAGGAAGAGAAGGTACCACATGTCAGAGAGCTCACTGTGTGTTCTGAATGGAATCACTGAGACCTGTCCACCCCTGGGTAGCCTCGAGTGCTGCTGGGATCTGGGGTACGGTTCTCACTCCTCAACAGGGAAGTGTTCCCAGAGGTCCAGTCTTGCAGCAAGCTATTCATGCCCTATCCTTAGGCTACCTGATGCTTAGCGTTTCCCTTCAATCCACTTTAAGTCACATAACTTCTATTACTTTAGACTTATCTTGAGTAATAATTGCAGGAAAACCACAAGCACATTGTGCCAAGTCATCCCCTTCCCCGTGCAAGTTAAATAAATATCTAGTTATTTTAAAACACTCGTGAGTGCCATGTAAAAAGAATTCTTTCATGTCCCACCAAAGGTACACACACCACAAGAATCACAGGGACAGTGGAGTGGGGTGGGATACACAACTAGGGTACACAGCTGGTTATAAGAGCCAACGCAATGGAGTACTGACAAGTGCCCAGACTTTGAGTCTCCCCTTCCCCATTTGTAAGGTGGATATTGTAATCTAACTTGAACACTCCAAAATCTGAAAACCCCAAACCCAAAACTTTCTGAACACCATCATGTAGCCACCATCCAAATCTCATCACCGGACTTGGGGGCTAAGTCACAGTAAACATAAGGCTCAGTTTAAAAAAAAAAAATCATGTAAAATGGCCTTCAGGCTGGATATAAGATAATGTATGAAACAGAAATTAAACTTAATTTTAGATTTGGCTTCTCATTCCCAAAGCTATCTCATTATGCATATGCAAATTTTCCAAAAAAAATTAAAAAAATCTAAAATCTGGAACACTTCTGGTCCCAAGCACTTTGGATGAGGAATCAACTCCAATTTAGTTATGCAAAAGGGTTCTATGAAAAAATGGGCCGGGTGGTGGTGGCACAAGCCTTTAATTCCAGCACTTGGGCTGTTGGTTCCCTGTGAGTTCAAGGCCAGCCTGGTCTACAGAGCAAATTCCAGGACAGGCTCCAGGATAGCTACAGAGAAACCCTGTCTCAAAAAAACATAAAACAAATAAAAATAAATTAAAAAATAAATGTATGCAGAGCATTGAGCACACTTTCTGAACCATCACTCAAGTTATGTGAGTTACTCTTTCATCTCACAAAAATTCAACAGGACCCTAGTCTACTTCAGGTGTGATAAGGGACATGTAGTATAGATGATGGTATTGTGTTCCAGCTCATGAAGTTTTGACATCTGTTAGAGCAGTGGTTCTCAACCTTTCTAATACTGCAACCCTTTGATACAGTTCCTCATGTTGTGGTGACCCCCAACCATCAAATTATTTTCATCGCTATTACATAACTGTGATTTTGCTACTGTTATAAATTGTAACATCTGTGTTTTCTGATGGTCTTAGGAGATCCCTGTGAAAGGGTTCTTCAACCACCAAAGGGGTCACAATACACAGGTTGAGAACCACTGTGTTAGGGAGAGCTGTGAATGATAATGAGAACATGGTGATAATGGTAGGATTATTTATAAATGTTACGAGTGATGATAAGCAGGAGAGGGCAGAAGCTTTCTCCCAGGGCTAAGGAGGAGGGGATGAATGGAGGGTACTCAGGCGGAAGCGCTTAGCAATGGACAGTGGGTGTAAGGAAGGGGGGGAATATGGGGTACCACACGGGTCCCTGGCTCTGAGGACACATGACAGTGTTCGTGGAGGTTGGTAACAAATAGGAAGGTGCAGGTATTTGGTGGAACAGGGAGGTGTCTGATGTTTAGATTTGCAGGGGAGATAGGTGGTGGACAGGTCCATGTGGGATCCCAGAGAGCAGGAGAGAGTCCCACAGTGGGGACAAAAGTTTGTAAATCATTTGAAGAGACACAGTCTAACATGAACAAAACCTTTTCAGTTGAGGGAGGTAGCCCTTAAGGCAGGGCACGCTGCCAGTTATGCTTGAAGGCACCCTTGTAGTGGATGGATCTTGTTGAAAGAGTCCATTCTACCACCGCATAACCATGAGAACTCTCTGTTAGGAGACAGATTGAGGACTCGTGTGTGCACATAGTCATGTACTGGCTGTGCCTGACTCGTAAGACTTTATGGAAGCCTACTGGCTTGATGTCAGTGGGGTCGAGCATGACCACCTATGGCCCTTAGGTCTCTGGCCCAGGCCAGTGATCCAAACTATAGTAGTCTGGGTTGAGGTGCTGGCCTCTGGCTAGGGCTGAACCAGGAGAGACCAGTAGGCGGACTGAGGAATAAGTGCATTACCAGACCCTCTGGTATATCAGAGCCAATCAGGGGAAGACAAACATAAGTCCTAATCAGAGAGAAAACTAAGTACCTATTAGCAGAATCTGGGAAGAAGGGTGCCCCCAGGACTGGACACCCACTTCCTCCTGGGTGTTCACTTGGGTGAGCATCAGGAGTACTAGACAGATGCTTTCTTTCATAACTCATCCTATGGGGAGGGAAAGTGAGAAGGCACCGAATGAAGTGGTCCAGCTGGGAATCACACCTAGCTCTGACACCTTGACCATGAGGCTGGACCTCAAACCTGATGAAGGTGATCTCAGATCTTCCCTCTTCCTAGGTAGGACCTTGCTTGCTTACCAGCAACTGCCAGACTCCTGCCACTGTGGTCTCAAAGGTCTCATAGACTCGCATGAAGGGGACCATAGATGCTGCATGAGCCTGGCCAGGGCCCTCCTGCCCTCTGGAGTCAGTTTCCCCCAGGGGCACAATGCAACTCAGGCAGCCAGTGCTAGAAGGACCACAGGACTCCAGCATCAGATGCATGATTTTCAGTACTCAGAGCCACCCACCTCTACCCTGTCACAGAACCAGATGGCAGGAGGCAGCAGGAGTGGGTGAAGGGCGGGGGCAGAGCTCTCTGACTCCCCGTGGGGGCCTCGCCTGCTCCATCCCTGCTTCTGTTTTGCTGTATGTGACAGTGGCCACGGTTTCCAGGAAAGAAGAGAGAGGCGGAAAAGTTAACTTTCCGCCACCCACACAAATATTTTTGGCTAGCTTTGTCTTCAGGCTGCCAAGCCAGGAGGGAGGAGTTGGCAGGAACAGTCCAGCTCAGAGCTCCCTCCCAAGGAGGCAGGGTTTCCAACCCAGGCAGGGGCTCAGCAGGGGTCCTAGCAGGCCTGTGCTCTGAAATACCACTCCAGAGAACAGGGACTCATAATCACAATAGCAGACACAAGTGTCTACTAGGTACTGGCCTTTTACCCATAACTCTCCAGGAGGATGGTGGGTTGAGTGTTATCTGGGGATGAAGACCCTGAAGCTTGATAGCATGTGCAGAGTTTGGGCAAGAAGGCTAAGAGGGTGGGGACCATGGCTGTCAGGATCTGTGCTCTTAGGTACCACTTTCAGCAGCAACAAACTGTGGCTCCAGGGACTACACAGCCCCATGTAGCAGCTCCATCTGTGTGGTCAGGAGAAGGCCAGTCCTGCTTAGCAGAGATGGAAAGGGTCCCGCCCAAGCTTGAGATGCATTTTTATGCACATGCTGCCCCTGTCTTGTTACCAGCTCTGAGCTCTGGCAGTGGTCTACAGGGCCCACGTTTTCCCCCCAAAGGGAGCTTGAAGCCCAGGTTAGGTGACAGGTCCTAATTGAACCTAAGCACCCCTATGCTCCAGCCTCAGCCCCACAGACCAGCTGGGCATCAGATGCCCTGCAGTCCCAACACCTGACCAGACATCCTAGGCTCTTTCTGTTGCCGGTGTTTGAAAATAGAGTCCAGAATCTGTGACCTGGGGGAGGGGAGGGGGCGGGTCTTGGGTCCTTTATGCTGCTTGCTCTCTACATAGTGGAGGAAAGGTGCTGGCTTGGAGTCAGATCCTGGTTTAAATTCTCTGTGTCTCTGTCTCTGTCTCTGTCTCTGTCTCTGTCTCTGTCTCTGCTCTCTCTCTCTCTCTCTCTCTCTCTCTCTCTCTCTCACACACACACACACACACACACACACACACACACACACACACACACACACCACACGCTGAAGCTGCCTGGCCTGAACCAGCCTCCTGTGCCTCCCAGGGTGGTTGTAGGCATTTGTAGACAGAATGCAAGCTCACTGCTTTCTGCCGCCAGCCCCTCCCCAGGCTGCAGAACAGACATTCAGGGCCAGTGACTGCCATTCACAGGCTGCATGACTGGAAGACCACAAGAGCCTACTATGTGATTCCCAAAGAAGTGAGGAATCGAGGACTTCCAGAGGTACACAGAGGGTGCACCACGAGGTACATAAGGGTGTCCAGACATGGGGTCCTTGTCATCACTCTCCCAGAGTCATCACAGGATCTGAGCTTCTCTCTTTTTTTGCCTTTTCCTTTTCTTTTTTTCTATTTATATCCTCCCTTCTCTCCCCTGTCTTTCTTTTGACAGTCTCTAGCCCACACAGGCCTCAAGCTGGTTATGCAGCTAAGGATAACTTTGATCTTATGATTCTCCTGTCTACCTCCTAGGTATGGATCACCAAATCTGTTTTTTGCAGTGCTGGGGGTTACAACAAAGGCCCTATACACAGTAGGCAATCACTCTACCAATTGTGCCACATCTTTGGCCCCTTTTTTCTTTCTAAATATCTTTTAAATTTTTTTTTATTTCATCTGTACAAGTGTTTTACTGAATGTATATATTGCACCATGTGCATGCTTGGTGCCTACAAAAGCCAGGAGAAGGTGTCAGATCCCCTATAACAGGAGTTAATAAATGGCTGTGATCCATCATGTGGGTACTGAGAACTGAACCTGGGTCCTCTGCAAAAGCAGTAAATGCTCTTAACCGTTGAGCCCCCCACGTTTTTTTTTTTTTTTTTTTTTTTTTTTTGGCATAGTTGATGGGAGATGTTATTCTGTAAATATGTTTCTCATACTGGTTAATTAATAAAGCACTGTGGCCAATAGAAAAGGAAGATAGGAGGGACTAAGAAACTAGGAGGAAGGAGGAAGTAGTTGGGAGGAGTCAAGATGTAGACGGGGAGGAAGGAAGACGCCGGCCGCAGCTCCCCGATAAGATGACCACGTGGAAATACTTAGATAAGTAGAAATGGGTTAATAATTAAGACAGAGCTAGCCCATAAACAATAATGGTAATTGGCCAACAGGATTGTATCAAATACAGAGTCTCTGAGTGTTATTTGGTGCCGGCACGCCAGACTAGTGGCGGGCGGGCTAGTGGAAAACATACATGCTACACATAGTCTCACTATGTAGCCTTGGTAAGCCTCTAATTCATATTATCTTGCTTCTCCCTTACCTCTACCCAAGTGCTAAGACTCTAGACATACCTGGATGACAGAGTCTAATTCTACAGGTAGAAGACAAAAATTAGGCTGAGAAGGAATTAGTAGCCCATTCCCCAAAAGGCCCTTCTCCCTCCCTGACCCTGTCCTCCTCTATAGTCTATCCCTTCCTCTCCGCTGTATAAGATCTGATCCACGGTTCTTGGCTTCCTAAAAGAGAAGATCCAACAAAAGGTTCCATGAAGGCAAGAAGTCAAGACCATTGAAGGTATATCTGAACATCCATGTGGGTTTGGACAGACCAAGGTTGAGCATGCTGGGAAGGGCATAGGCAGGGGAAGCTGAAAGAGAGGGCGTCAGATTGCAACAGGCTTCAATTGCCAGGACCCTTTCTGCTAACAGTGTAGATGCAACCCTGTAGGACTGCTGCTGGGCCAGTTCTGTGGAATGGGGCTGAGGGCAGTGAAGCTGGAGCAGAAGGCCGGAGACTGGACCAGGTCTGGCACTGAGGGACCCTTGGAATGGAAATGTTTTGGAGAAGTTTCCTCAACTGGTGGCACAGTACCAGGCACATAAAAACAATATGGGTGATAACAGATGATGACTGTGTAGTGTCTTTTTCAGGTTCTATTCTAAACAACTTGCTCATTTGACCTCCTCAGGAGAACGGGGTTGCTATTACTAACCCCATAGATAAGGGAGTTGAGCTTCCATGACCTGCCAAGTTCACACTGCCAGCAAGTGGCTAAATCAGGTTCTGATCTCAAAAGTTTCCCTCTACACATCACAGCTCATCCCCAAGGGTCCACTCCCTCAGCAGTGTAAATAATTACTGAATGAGCTAATGGGTGAATGAAGATGACAGGACAGAGGATTCCCTCCAATGCCTACTACATCACCTGACATACTATAGTCCCTTAACACATAAATATAGGGTAACCAACCAAGGGATTAACTATATATATATATATATATATATATATATATATATATATATATATATATATATATATTCTGATGCTGAAAATGGCATATCCCTGGGAAAATGGTTACTCAGAACCTGCCCAGCCCACCCCTATCTGGCAGTACCCTCAGTTTCAGAGTAGGTAAAGAACATTGTCTGGCCTCTTTAGAGCTGAGGTTTTCCTGCCAGGGTTGATGCTGTCCCAAGCTAAGAAGATGCTGAGTCTTCTGCTTCTCTCCTGGGTAAGGATGGGTACCAAAGCAGGAACTTCAAAGCAAGAGTCCCATGACTGGCTGGGGCACTTGTCATTGCTCTTTGCCGCACTCTTGGAGGAGTTTCTTCCTTTGCCTAAGCCTCAGTTTCTCCAGCTAAAAAAGGTCTTAGTGTGGTTAGTGGAGCAGGCAGTTAATGGGGCAGCAGCAATGGGGTGACAGGCACATAGTGGACCCTTCCATTGAACTTTCCCTGTCCTATTGTCCTGGGGGGAGGGGTGGAATATGACTGCCATTCCCCAGCCCTCCGCCTAGACCCTAAAGAGAAGACAAGGATTCTGGTCTCCTCTGTCTGTGTCCCATCAGCAATGTTAAGAGGCCCAACCTGCTATGACTTTTCCTTCTTCCTTGATACTCTTTTACTTTCCTCCAACCCCACCATCCCTCGGGGAGAAGGGGTCTGGGTGGAGTGGGCATGATGTGAGTTCTGGAGAGCCCAGAAGCATCAGGAAATCCTCTGGGCATGAGAGGGCAGTGAGGGAGCAGGGGTCCAGGGAGGTGAGTACTAGCCAAGCCTCAAGTTTGCAAATCACCTCTGGTGAGTCACATTGCCTCTCTGAATCCCTGGCGCCCTCTTGGCAGAGCAGAGGCTCAATCATTCATTCCTCTGTTCTTTCACTCATCACGACTTCACGAATGCCTACTATTTTAAGCTCTGGTGGCACACAGCGAACAAGAGGGAGAGAAACCCTACCCACGTGGAGCTCACATGTTGGTTGGGGTGGGCAGATAATAAATAATAAATAAATAAGCGAATCAGATGATGCTAAACGGGATGGAAACATAATTAAGCAGGAAAGAGAGCCAGCGAATGTTGTGGAGAGTCGAGATGGAGCAAACAGAGAGAAACCTCCACAGATGCTATTCTGGGTTTTGGGTGGCATATGTATTTCAAGTTCACGATGGTGTTAGATTTTCGTATGCAATGATTTTTAAAAAGCACACAAATCAGCATCAAATGGCAGAAACCCTGGGAGGTGCTATTGTTCTGAGTGTTCAGTTACTCACTGTTTTAGACCTGCTCACCCCCCTATGACTGTGACTACTGTATTTTTTATTTTTTTTAAATCTGTACCTGCACCTTTGATTTCACATCTCAGTATTATTTCATCTGAGAACACAGTGTTTCAAGGTTACGAAACTGATAGGATGCCTCCTCCTAGAAAGACAGATGCTGTGCAATGAGTCTGGATAGTCCTTGGGAGGACTAAATAAGGCAAACTGTGAAAGCGATCTCTAAGGTACAGCTCTTGCCACTGTAATTATTGTTTTGTGAGAAGATGCCTGAGGCTGTAATAGAATCACAGCCACCATCTGCTGAGCACTGACTCCATGCAGGGTCTATCCTGGCCACCATGTCCACTGAGGCCAGCGCCTGCTACTCCTCCCAGCCCCAGCTACTCATTCTTCCCAATTAATATGAGAAAGCAGAGGCCCAGCGAAGACGAGTCTCTGCCCATGGTACAAGAGCAGGGGGAGGGCCAAGCTGGAACTTGGCAGGTCCCTAGGACATGAAGTCGCCACTAGTGTCCTCTGAGGACTCCAAGAGGGGTGGAATGTGCCACACAGCGCTAAGGGTCTCCATTCTGGCCCTGGCTTATTCTCTGGTCCTCAGTGACCCCTAAGCCTGAGCCTCAAATCCCATTTCCAGCTCTGGGTTGCCTGTGGCACCTGACACCCAGAGCCCTAGATGCCAAGCCTGTTCTAAATGGACTTGCAAATCCACACTACACCAAATCAGCTAAGTCCCCTGCACGTCACACCTATTTCTGCCATGCTGGGTTGACAAGTACATGGGCAAATGAACCATCGAAACTGGAGAGACTGAAGTCATGGCTATAAATACAGGGCTAGTGCTGGCTAGATCAGACCAGCCTGGGAAGCCACAAGTCCCCTCCTGGCCACAAGAAGAGATAAGCACCAAGAAGGGAAGGAAGTTCCCTAAGGCCATGTGTCATGGAGGGTCCAGAGTAGGCCAGAGCACCAGGCACTTGTCCCTAAAGCTGTCCTTTCTGGCCATCCTTGCCCTGCTCTGGGGACTCAACAGGACAAGTCCAGGCTGAACAAAAATAGTGTGGTAGGATTTCAGTTTGTAAAAGAAGCAAAAGACTCAGAGCATTCTCATCCATTTCCCTTCCCTCCATGGGCCCTTCTTCACCCAGAGTTTTGCCAGCATGTGGGAATCCAGGCATACATACTATACAGTCAAATGTACACCTGTCTTTTGTTTTATCTGAGTGCATATGCAAGCATGCATATGTGGAGTGTGGGGAGGGTACACTGCTAGAGGCCAGAGGAGGACATCAGGTGTCCTAGTCTATCAGTCTTCATTTTATTCCTTTGAGATAGGATCTCTCATTGAACCTAGCACTAGGCTGATGGCCAGCACACCCAAGTGATTCTCCTGTCTCTGCACCTATAGCGCTGGGGTCACTGGCACATGCTTATGCAGCAACACTCTTACCACCAACCTATCTCCCAAGCCAGAAATGTGCACATATCTCTTGCCACATCTATACCCTTACAGAGGAGAAATGATAGCTTGAAATGGACTGTGGTGGGAGTGATTACAGCATGGAAATGAGAAGATGTTACAAGCCATGGTCTTTTCCCCTATAGAGCCTACTGTTCAGCACTGACCACCCCCGAACTGGTTAAAGCCACAGCCAGCAAATTCCGCTACACCACGTTTCCTCAATCGTGGTGAGCCTCTGCTTTTCCCGAAACCACACCTGTGCCATGACCATTATGAGATCTGCCTGGGTGTATACCCTGAGCACAGGTCTCCAAAAGGAAGTACCTGGGTCCCAACCTTGTCCATACATTAGAACCACCTGAGAAGCCGAAGCCCTGAAGGATGGCAAATGTGTCTTGGAGCATCTGAAAGTTTTTCTCTTTCCCTATGATTCCTGTGTGCAGAGAGTTTGGGGATGCTACTCTTTGTGAGCAGTCATTTAGCTGTTCCCAGACAATGGTGGAAAGGGAGCTGTGAAGCCCCCCATCCCTGTTCCACTTAATAATTAATGGGGTTTCATGAAAGTGTGCATGAAGGATAATGAGTTCTATTTGTTGGCTTACAACCCTCATAGCAGAAAGCACACAGGAACCTGGGAGGCAGAGTTTCCTTTGCCTTCTTTTTTTGCAACCCAGCCACTTACACCATGCTGAGCAGATGGGCCACAGGCTTATCAACCCTCTGGAGGCCTCACTTCATGTGGTACCCAGCTGGTCAGGCAGGGAGATGGAGGGTTCTCAGCCAGCCCCTTCTCCTCTCCAAGCTGCCACTTCCTAACCTAAAGGCCAAAGGCATGGCTCCTCCCGGGAGACATCAAGCTCCAGGCTCAGAAGACTGGGAATAGAGACATCAGGGTGCAGATTATGCCAAAGGCTTGTGGACTCATCACAGCATCTTCTGGGACAAACAACAGTTAATGATAAAAGTGATCATGTAAGAGTCTAATATTTATGGGTTTTTTTCCTGTGACCCAGACATACTGCGGTAATAACCCTTGCAAGGTTGTGCTAACCAAATTGGCTACCGCTAGCCACATATGCTTCTGAGTAGTTGTAATGTGGCATTCTGAGTGACACATGTTCCAAGCAAAGAATACAGAACATTCCCAAGATGACACCACAAGGGGAAAAAAAAAAAAAAGAATAGAGAATGTCTCAGAATAGCTCTACCTGGTTTGTAAGTAAGTTATTAGAATTAATTGCTCTGGCATCTTCCTTCCACTGGTGTTTTTTGTTTGTTTGTTTGTTTTGTCTTGTTTTTCTTCCCTTTCAGTGTGATTGCAGACATTTTAAAATTAGACATGTGCTTCTCTGGTCAGTCCTAGCCTGAGTCTGGAAAGGCATGGCCGCCACTGCCATGCCTTTGAACTTCAGACTGCATTCTGTATCCCACCACTGTACCAATTCAGAGGCTTCAGGCAAATTATGTATCCGTCCCTCAATTTTCTCATTGACAACTAGAACAATATTAGCCAGTGTCTGATGCTTTGTACCTGGAATCTCGGTGCTTAAAAGGTTGAGGCAGGAGGACTGAGAGTTAGAGGCTTGCCTAGATAACATAATGAATCCCAGGCCTTTGAGCTGCAGGGTGAGACCCTGTCTCAAAGGAAGAGAGAAACAGAACAGCCTGGGATAAGAATAGTGTCAGTTTAGCCAGGGGTGGTGGTGCACACCTTTAACCCCAGCACCCAGGAGGCAGAGGCAGGCGGATCTGTCTTCCTTCAAGGCCAGCATGATCTACAGAGTGAGTTCCAGGACAGCTGGGACTCCACAGAGAAACCCTGGCTTGAGATGTGGAGTAGGGGGAGGGGGTGGAAAATAGTATGTGCTTCTCACGGCCACCGTCAGGGTTTGAGCAAGTGCTGCACAGAGAAATTTCCCAGAGAAGAGTAGCCTGGCTGGGAAAATTTAGCTTGGCATTAAGCGGCTTTTTTGATAATCATAGGTCTCAGCAGACGCGGCGATTCCCATCAGTGGTAGGGAACCAAGGGGTCTGTGAAGCTCTTTGGCAGGCCCCTCCAATGGCGCATGAACAACTGCAGATGAGGGAACCCTCCAGAGAAGGTCTGGCAGTGTGCACCCTTTCCCTCTCAGCCCAGTTGGACACACAAGGGCCCCTTGGCTCTACAGGACCCTGTGGGACACAGGGGAGGGCAGCAGGAGTCAAGAGTGTGAGGCAGGGGCTTGAGTGTCATAGAGGGTGGGGGATGGCAAGGTAGGAGAAGCTGCTGAGCCTCTTAGCCCCAGTCTAACGACCTGTAAAATGGGGCCAAGGACAGGCCCTCCTGGGCATTGTTGTGGGGTTGAAATAAGGTGACACAAGAGGGGAACTCTGTACCGTGCCAGATACAGGGTCTGATTCAGGAAGGGTTCTGGCTAGTAGTCCTCACTCTGGAGACATGTCAGCTTTCCTCACTGTTCATTCATTCCATATAATCTGTTTGTTTGGTGCTGGGGAGGGTAAATTGTTCTTTATTTCTTTCTCCTTCCTTCCTTCCTTTCTTTCTTCCTTCCTTCCTTTTTTTCTTTCTTTCTTTCTTTGTTGTTGTTGTTGTTTTAGATAAGGGGCACATTATATAGCCAAAAGCCATGGCTAGCCTTCAAATCACTATGTAGCCCAGGCTAGCCTTCAAATCACTATGTAGCCCAGGCTAGCCTTCAAATCACTATGTAGCCCAGGCTAGCCTTCAAATCACTATGTAGCCCAGGCTAGCCTTCAAATCACTATGTAGCCCAGGCTAGCCTTCAAAGGCACTATGTAGCCCAGGCTAGCCTTCAAAGCACTATGTAGCCCAGGCTAGCCTTCAAAGCACTATGTAGCCCAGGCTAGCCTTCAAAGCACTATGTAGCCCAGGCTAGCCTTCAAATCACTATGTAGCCCAGGCTAGCCTAGCAACAACCTAACTGCCTCAAACCCTTAAATGTTATGATTACAAGTATGAGCCCCCACCTAGTTTCCTCCCCACTCCTCCTCTCGTTTTGTTTTGACAGTTGTTCTATAAAGTCCTGGCTGGTCTGGAACTGCCTCTGTGTCCATTGTACTGGGGTGGCAGGCATGTGCCACTGTGGTGGTTTGAATAAAATGGCCCCCATAAGCCTGTAGGGAGGGGCACTTTCAGGAGGTGTGGCCTTGTTAGAGGAAGTGTGTCACTACAGGTGGGCTTTGAGGTTTCAGACTTTCAAGTCAGGTCCAGTGTTACTCTCTCTTCCTGCTGCCTTCAGATCTGGATGTAGAACTCTCAGCTACCTCTCTAGCACCATGTCTGCCTGCACACTGCTATGCTTTCCGCCATGACCATAATGGACTAAATCTCTGAAACTATAAGCAAGTCCCAATTAAACGTTTTCCTTCATAAGCATTGCTGTGGTCTGTGGTGTCTCTTCACAGGATAGAAACCCTACTAAGACAGCTACCATGCCTGGCTCTGACATGTAGCCCCTGCACATGCACTGCATATCAAGCTTGTGCTAAGGACTCTCCTGGATTTGAGAATGAGGTCAGGAAGGCAGAGGGGGAAGCAATGAGAAAATGTGTCAGGTAATTTCAGAAATGGAAAGTGCTCTATAGGGGACAAGGCAGGAAGAGACTGTCACTCCTTTCTTTTGTATAGCAGCCATCAAATCTCTTGACCTACTGCAACAATGCATGGTATCTACAGGGCCTAAGTAAGTGCACACAAACATATCCTAAGCAAGAAGTGCCATGGGTTGTGGTGAAGGGCATGCAGGCTCCTCCAGGAAGCCTTCTGAGATAGGGATATTTTTAGTCCATAGGAGCCTAGGGCTGGAAACACATTTGAGTTAAAACTATGAGCCTCCTATGAGCCCACTGATTCCAGACAAGATAAAGTGCATTCGAGTTGCTATAGTTGTAGACAGCCCACTGACTTCAAACAAGTTGTTTGTCTCAGTTTAACTCTCCGCTAGTGAGAAGGTTGCTCCAGGTGCTCGCCAATGGTTCCCTCAACCCTGGTAGGCCTGTGCCTCTCCACTTAAGATGCCATGGAAGGAGTGAAGGAGGGTTGAAGATGAGGCTGTACTAGCATGCAGTGACCAGAGCAGGATGGACATGTCTAGGTCTCCCCTGAGGAACCCATAGCACCTAGCACAGAAATAGCAGTGTCATGAGGACACTAATTTGGGTAGTCAAAAGTTGGCCCTGAGGAAGCTAAGCTGTCTGTGATTTCTGGAGTCTTTATATATTTTTTAATTGTACTTACTTCTTTTTATGTATATAGATGTTTTACCTGCATGTATGTCTGTGAATATGCATGTACATGCATATTCTGTGCCTGGTACCCATGGAGGCCAGAAGAGGACATCAGATCACTAGGACTGAAGTTACAGATGGCTGTGAGCCACATGAGTGTTGGGAATGAAAGCCAGGTCCTCTGGAAGAGCAGCCAGTGCTCTTAACCACTGAGCTAGCTATCTCTTCAACCCATTTCTATGATTTCCAAATCCCCTTTCACTAGGCACCCAGCCTCAGCTGTACCCTCAAGGTGTCAGGGCGTGTTTCCTCCCAAGCCAGGGCATTCTTCATCTTTAGAACCCCTTTCCTATAGAAACCACCACCACTGCCACCACTGATCTCTGCCCTCAGGGGAAACCCACCTTTCTTATGCAGCTAACCCTCATCCAGAACTGCAAGAACACACAGTCCCTTTCCCATCCTGCCCACCCTCCCAGCTGTGAGCCAACTCTATCATTTCTCAGAAGTGGAAAACCAGACCCAGACCCATAGGGAATATGGAAAGTCCATGCCTGGCAATTCTAGGCATCCTACCTATATCAATAAAGAGGAACATTAGACCAGTGTGGTGATGTTTTTCTTTCAACTGCTGCTTGATCTCATCCTCACCATCCACAAAGACCTCACTGTACACCTGTTTTTACTATGTGCCCTACATTTCATACCTGTATAGTTGTCACTCTAAGCCCAATAGATAAATATTTTAGTCTCTCTCTCTCTCTCTCTCTCTCTCTCTCTCTCTCTCTCTCTCTCTCTCTCTCTCTCTCTCTCTCTCTCTCTCTCTCACTCACACACACACACACACACACACACACTTGGAGGCAGAGTAGAGCCAAGACTTAACCCTACTAAAAGAAGATAAGAGCCTCCACCCCGCCCCAATCATACATGCAGGCAGCTAAAGCTCTGCACTCTGGTGGTCTGCTTTGGAATAGCTACCAAGCAAACCATAACCTCCAGCAAGCAGCTCTTCCTCTCTAAGACTTTACCTCTCCAAACAATCAGGCAAATCAGGGCCAGTGACAGAGCCCATCTCACTGGGTGCAGTGAGAGCTGAACAAGGCAATGGAAAAGTTTACACCAGAACCTGGCTCCATTCATGGCACTGACATTGTAGTGAAGGCAGAAGAGAGGCAGGACACCTGCCTGCCCAACAGCTTGGAGCTTCTCCCTGCTCTCTCTCTCTCTCTCTCTCTCTCTCTCTCTCTCTCTCTCTCTCTCTCTCTCTCTTCTCTTCTCTCTCTCTCTCTTCTCTTCTCTCTCTCTCTCTCCCTCTCCCTCTCTCTCTCTCTCTCTCTCTCTCCTCTCTCTCTCTCTCTCTCTCTCTCTCTCTCTCTCTCTCTCTCTCTCTCTCTCCTCCCTGTGTATGTAACTGGGTGTCTGTTAGTATGCCCATATGCCTCTGTGTGTCTGTATGCTGACATGTAGCTGTATGCTTGTTTCCGTGTGTGAGGTGCATGCCCATTGATGTATGGATCTCTGTGTGTGTGCCCGTTTGCTCACATGCATGTAGTGGGGGTGGCCTGCAGTCCCCGGGTGTGGTCCAGGAGGCTACTCATCTGACCAAACAACCCCATCTTAGCACTTCAGGCTTTCTCCTGAATATGTATTCCTCTGCTTTCTGGTTCTTTTAACCGTTTCTCGTTTCCAGGGAAACTCAAAGGCAGCCTGGTCTAGGCTCGCCTGGTTCTTTCTTCTTTCCTGCCTGTTTCCCATACCTGTCCCCACCGGCCTTTTCCCTCTCAAAGCCTCTGTTTCCAAAGTGTGTCCCACTTAGTGTTCTTCAGGTGTGAAACCATCCACTGTCCTTGCCCCACCACTGACCACGCCCATCCTATGAATATAGAGTGAGCCAGTTCAGGAAATATTTGGACATTGTTCGTGGCAAAGTCTAAGACAAACCCTGGAGCAAAGTACCTGAAGCCGCTGGCTTGACTTCACAGTCTCTGCAGGCTGTAACCTGACAGATAGGAGGGGATTCCTCTGAGGTGCAAGACCTCTAGGCCTCTATCATCAAAGTCCTTTCTGTGGACCAGGTCTTGAAGATCTGATTGAGTCCTGCAGCCATCATGAGGGGGACGCTGTCCCTGCATCAGTTCCATATGAGGAAATGAGACCCAGCAGAGTTCAATGACCTGCTTGAAGTCACAGAGCCACAGGCTAGGACTAGGAACAAGCCTGAGGAAGACTTGGTGCTGGTCCTATACCTCAGGGCCCCACGCTCAGTGTCTTGTCTTCTCTGTCATAGGATGATGACAGCCCTCCCTGGGTCAGCAGAGTTATGGAACTATAGTGTCTTTAGTGCCCCTGTGGTGTGTACCTGGCAGTCTGTCCTGGTTACTGTGTCACTTTCTGATGACCCATCTTACAGATCAGGAAAGTAGATCGCAGATTCTCACAAACATCTTGCGACCCCAGCAGAAACGACCCGTGCAGGCTGCCTAGCTTTATCCTTTATTTCCTAATCCAACTTTGGCCCTCAGTTTCCCCTTGCCTGAGACTGAAATATTGCCACTAGCAGCTTGGGTGCTACACAATAGATAAACTGCTTTGTCCACTTCCACTCTGCTTCTAACAAACCCAGAAAAAAAGGACTCAGGGAAGCCAAAGGAGGTGACGGTGACGAGCCCAGGCATGGCTGCAATGAGGAGCTCAGTGGAGCACTAATCCCATGCCTCCGTCACTGACCACCGTAACAGAAGCAGGTCTGTTCTCTAAATGAGGACATTTCTTTGGGGAAAAGCTGGTCTTGCAGCTCACATCCTGCCCGCTGAGCAGAGCCTCAGTGAAGCTGATCCCCATGACTCCCAGGAGCAGCCTAGGGTAGGTCTACTTGGGCTTGGCAGTGGAACAGCAGCGAGTCCTCAGCAGACCTCACAAGGCCTCTTAGATGTGCAGAGTTCCACAGGCAGGAACTATGCCCTTGAACTCAGCCAGCTGCTTCCTCCGAGTTTGAAAAAGCTACCACCAGCACCCAAGAGACCTGGACCTGCAGAACGTCAGTGGCTCCACTTGGTCAACCTGCTTGAGGGAGCCATCCTCATTCTGCAGGGGAAGTATCCTAGAAAAAGAAGAATATTCAAGAAGCAGGTTGCTGGCCCATCACAGTGTATTCAGTCCAAACAAAGACAATGATTCCTTGGGTTGGAGAAAAAGAGAATGTCCTAAGGAGCTAGTTCAAGGTCACACAATGTATTATTGGTAAATATATAATGAACCCAGCCTTCAGCTCCTTCCTCCACCTGCCGCCTCCTTAAGAAGGGATCATAAATTCCTCCCTACCCAAGGATGCTCTCCACCACTGTGTGCCAAAGGCCAGTGCCCTCTGCTCGGTACCGGGTGAGATGAAAAACAATGGTCCCAGAAGTTGCTGTTTCAATTTCAGAGCAGATAAGACTTTCCCAAGAGCTGGTGATAAGAAAGTGCCCAGTGGATCTCTGTGTAGGAGCAAAGACCAAGCGACAGCAGCGGCCACAGTGAACTCATGCAGGAGAGGCATGCCCTCAAGAGTGCCATCTTAGACCAGCTCGGCCTGGAGAAGTGACTAGGATGCTACTAAGGCTCCCCCAAACCCCTGCAAGTCCCCCCAGCGCTCCCTACCTAAGGTAAGTCCTGTCTCAGAATATAAATCACAGCCCAGTGACCTGGGAGCTAAGACTGAATGACAGGAAAGGCGTGAGCCTCAGGACAACCCCACCCAACCCTCTCAGCAATTCAAAGGAAGGCTGAGACCAGAGGAAGCACTTGAAATGCCACTCAGGGGACATTCTTTTTCCCAAGACCCTGCCTTTGACCTTGGACACGAAACCTACAGTAAGATTGAGCTGGTCCTTCCCTCTCTGCCCATGTTGGCCCTTGCTTTCCCAAACAGCTCCCATCACACACCACACACACACACTGTAGCAACTGTGCTTTCTTCTCTGAACTCCTAGAATTTGGGACTGCTAATTCGTGGGGCCAAAAGATGGTCTCCCAAGAAGATCACATCTGGTTCTCAACAGCTAGAATTATACTCTCATTGTACGTGTAAGACTGGCCACAAACGATATATATTGGAAGATGGCCTCCACCTCCTGGCTACTGGGACTACAGGCACACACCACCACTCCTGGCTTATGCAGTGATAAGGATCAAAGCCCAGGCTTCATACAGGTAGACAAGCCCTCTATTACCCGAGCTGCATACACAGCCTGAGAAACAACACCCTTGAGAGCAGTTCCAATGTTATAAATGAGACACAGCCTGAAAGGATAGGACCTAAAGGATTGTCTACTGAGTGCCAGATTTCATTCATTTTAGAAGAGTAAATCTCCTCACAGATTTGAGATGCTACTCGTATATTTTTCTCAGGATAAGGAGGACGAGCACACACTCCTTGTGAAGATGAAAACTAGCAGTGCACAGGGCACTGTAACATGCGTGAGCTGCCAGCGGTGTGCATGCTGGACTTTGGAAGCACCGCCCCGGGCCAGCCATGTCATGGTAGGTAAGAAGACCGAAGCCAGGCGATGGGTAGGACCCTGTGAGCAGGGTCATCACCTGACTAGGGAGCTAGCTCCCCTCGAGGCTCATTCTTCAGGGAGAAATGGCCTTGGACTCGGGCCACTTGACCCTCAGAAATGATCCCACTGGCCAAAGAATGGAGAAGGGAGGCCCTGTCTTCACCCTAGACAGTCCATGCCTCTGCCTGAATCTGGACTGACCGTACCCCAAGTCCTCCTGGTGGCCATTGACAAGCTGTCTCCAGGCTCAAGCTTGGTTTCCATACCATCCAGAACTATGGTGGCAATGCCAAGCTCCTAAAGGTGAGGGACTACCACGAAGAACAGGAAACAGATGGGAGAGGGACTGCTATTACCCTCCCTGTCTTCTGCTGTTTCATCTGGGAAATGGAAGAGGTAAGAGAAGATGAAATGTGGCTGTAGGAAACGCATAATAGAGAGAAATAGGCGGAACGGAGCCCAGTAAAGCAAGGACCCCACTGGGCCAGGAGGGAGGCTATGTGAGCCTTGTGAGTCTACACACTACAACTTGGTGATGGGCACATGACACACACACAGAACCTTAATGTTCTCTTGCACTCTGATGGCCTCCGACACACACACACACACACACACACACACACACACACACACACACACACGCACACGCACATGCACACGCACACGCACACACACACACACACAAGCCTTCCTGCCCAGCCCCTCACCTACTCTGGAGCACACTGCAGAGCAGCCTACGTCTTTTCTCTCCCAGTCCCAAGCCTCAGGCCAGGCGATGTCCTTGTCCTGCTGCCTGGGAGGCACATGTGGTTTCAGTTAGCAGCAGAGCGGGCATTTCCGTCCCAGACAGTGGGACCCTGCCAGGGCCCTAGCTCCATGGGAGTCCACAAGAAGGGCCACCTCAGCTCCCACTCCCCTTTGGACATCCCAGGGACCGTGCTCCTCTGGAAAACTCTGCAGTCCTCTCCCGCCATCACCACCTCACCTGGAACTGGACTCGGCACACACTGGAGAGGAAGCCAGCTGTGCCCGGCCTCTGTCCACAGCAGCTTGCTGCCCACCGCCTGCCTGCCTGCCTGCCTCCTCTCTCTGCTGTCTCTAGCAGGCTGAACGGGATGGGAGGAGGGCAGGGTGTCAGGGGGCGGGCGGGAGGGAGGGGAGGGGGGCGTGTGGAAATGAAACTTTAATAACAGAGCCCCTTTTGTTTCCGAGCATATGGGATATTTCATACATACTGAAGACATTAGCCGTCTATATTTTTAAGGGCTCAGGCGAAAGGATGAATAAATAGAGCCCATGTTCTACTCAACAAACACACATGCAGAGAACTGACTCCTGGGGCATTTCAAACCCCAAAGAAACAGCCCCAGTGACACCAGACACTTTAGAATAAACATGTTTCCAAGCCTTGGGGCTTGCCTGGCCCCCTCCTGGAGCCACCTGAAGCCTTGGGGCTCCTTTTCCCCTGCACTGCCTACCCTTGTGCCTCCATACCTTCCACTCTATAGGGGGAGCTGAGCCTCTGGAATCCAGCCCCATCCTATCCCTTTTCTCAGGACCCCAGGACCTAGCCAGATCTGTCAGAATTCCAAAAGAACTTGGAAATCTCTGCCTTCCTCACTGGGGCCAAGGCCCAGAAATGGGCAGGGACTTGCCTGAGGTCACACAGCAAACATATCAGGATCCTGGGCCAAAGGGCGGCACGGCTTCCTCCAGCAGACGGGTGTCCTATGTCCTCACCTCAGGGCTAAAGGTGGGGAGACCCCAGGACCTGGAGGCAGGGCCCGTGTGTGGACTGGGAGCGTGCCCGCCTCTTTTTCCCACTGGAACGCTGCTCTGAGCACTGCCCCCCGACACACACACCAATTCTGGGCACCCATCCAAGGGCACCGTCAGCTCTGCAGCACTAGGAACAGGGCCCGCCCCAGGAAATCCCCTTCAGGCCGGCAGATCCCAACAGGCCTGGAGGCTTCAGGTGTGAGAAAGTATCCCTCTGTGGCAGCTCAGCTTCTCCACTCCTCAAGTACCTCCTTTCTGTCCTCCAGGAAGAGAAATGGGCCTGGAGAGGGCCAGGCCTCGGAGGAGGTAAAGCAAGATGGTGGCAGGCCAGGGAATAGAAGCTTGCCTTCTGGAGCCTGTGTTTGCTGCATGACTATACAATTGACTAGGCCTTCAGCTTCCTTCAGGCAAGCCTTTGTGCAGTGCCATACAATCCCATAGTGTTCCACTGCCGCTGTCCCTCTTGGAGCCCAGTCTCCTCTTGCCAGCTGTCTACTCATCCATTTATCTAAGTAGTTAGCATAGGGTATGGCACTAAGAGCCCATAATGAACACACGTAATTATGAGGTTGCCTGAATCCTTCCATGGGCTCCATCTGTCCGTGGCCACACCCCTGCAGCAGTCACAGACACTCAGTACAGAGAGGTCTCAGCCTCTGTCTACTCAGAGACTCTTCAAAGATATGTTTTCAGTAGAGTTCATCATTCACCTCTGTTGGTAATCCCTCGGGGGCTCTGCTCCTTCCCTGGGTCACACGGCTGGTCAGTGCAAGTCTGGGCCTCCAACCAGAGTCTCTTGACTGCCGTGACCCTAATGTTACTCACTCATCACTTATCCCCAGCTCTGGTCCCAAGACTGCAGAGCCATCACCACACTACTGGGAATCTCTCCACTTAACAAGTCTGTTGAGGTCCTATGGGCCTAACCTATCCTTAGGCAGCACCCCTAAGGTGTATGTGCAAAAATGACACTGGCCTGAGAGCAAGAGGTCTGATGGTTTTTAGCCTCATCCTGCCATCAGTGACCTGCAAGACTCCTTCTAAGGACACTCTTTCACCCTCATGAATGAAATAGACAGTCATTTCACTGAGTGACAAAGGTCATATGATAGAGGGTGTGGGAGAACTCTCGCCAATGTGCTGGTTTCCCTCTCCGGGGTTTCATGCTGAGCCTAGACCCTGGCATTAAATTCTGTCTGGTTCCAGCAGGCTCTAACTGGTCTCTTTGTGCCTGGGTGGTCCTCAGTGTTACCTTCAGCCATCACAGAGTCAGCCGTTCCACCTTTACACCCCAGCATTGAGCAGAGAGCAGTTCTCATCACCCCAGATAAACGGATATACTGGGGGAGGTGCATTGGAAATCCCACCTCAGTTTCCTCCCTCGTTCCCACTCGGACCCTCCACCCCAAGTTGGCTGCCCCTGGGGTCTCCAGGATGCTAACCACCCACTATCCCTTCCACGTCTGTCGACAGCTTTCTGGTGACAGTGGTCCATGAGCTCTGGACACAGGCACAGAACTCTTGGAGTTCAGAGTCCTTTCGAATGAGGCTTCTTGTGAGTCCTGGGCTGTGTTCTGTATTAGGACATTTCTAGGTGAGGAGCAATTGTCTTGATGATAGTCATTCCACACAACAATCATAACCCTGCCATGAGCAGAGCAGCGACTGCTGGCACTGAGGGGAGCATTGTATGGGCCCCGCCCCTTCCCTGGTAGCTTTTTTGAAGCTGGGAGGAGGCTAGGCTACATGCCTAATGGCCCAGCTTGCCCTTTCAGGGCAGGTATACAAGCACGGCTACCAGCTCTGGCTCTTCTCTTTCATCAACTGATGCCAGCTTCTGATATGCAAGACCCTGGGGAAGCAGGTGTGGCCTCAGACTTGCCTTTCTCTAGGCAGCAGAACTGAGCACAGGACTCTGATCTGAACTGGCATAGAGGGCACACGCCTAGCTCTCCACTCAACTGGTGTTGAGTGGGTCCTCAGTGGCAATGCAGAGTGCAGCCAGTGTGACTATGTGGAAGCCTGTGGCCTGTCTCACCTAGAGGGCTGTGATCTTCACAGGAGTGATGCTGCTACCGATGGCATGAGTGATCTTACCTGCTGTTTCTCTCCCTCTTTTTTTTTTTTTCTTTTAACACAGTTTTTAAAAAGATTTGTTTGTTTGCTTGTTTACGTATGTGAGTGCTCCATCTGCATGTACTTTATGTCAGAAGGGGACATCTGATCCCACAATAGACAGTTGTGAGCTACCATGTGGTTGCTGGGAATAGAACTCAGGACCTCTGGAAGAGGAGCCAATGCTCTGTAACTGCTGAGCCTTCTCTCCAGACCTACCTGCTATTTCTTATCTAAGCCAGTTCATCTTTCTTTAGACAACCTGGTGGTTCCTCACTCGGAGGTCATGATAGTGATGACAAATTTGATGGAGTGCCTGACTTGCATGGCACACTGCACCCAGAACTCCTGAGCTCAGATGCTGTTGAATGTGCACATGTTGGTAGAGATGGAGAAAGAGGGGCAGAGGGTGGAGGGAAGCAGGATGGCCAGGAAAGTAGCCTGGAGCCATAGGCTCAAAACAAGGGTCTCCAGTGGGGAGTCCAGAGCCCCCTGACCCCATTAAACTTGGTAAAAGCCACCTGAAGACACCAGCAATTATCTTGATTTCCCAAAGACATAGCCCAAGGTTCTGAAATCTTCACTGTCACAACTTTGCAAACACCATCTTAACCACCAAGGTCCTCTAGTAGGGTTCAGGAGGTGAATAGAGAGACAAGGAGAATCCCATTTGCCTGGTTTGTGGGCACGATTCAAGAACAACTTCCATTGCCCTCGGTGTCTACACCCTTACCTGGTTTCGGGATGGGGTGCTTGAGCCAATACAGAAAGTAGGAGCCCTACTGGGCCTCTGTTCTTAGCTCAGTAGGACACTGCTCTCCAGATTGTATGTCTCCAGAGACCTCATGAAAAGCACTAGGGCTGTGAGAGGAGCCAGGAGCCCTCACCCCCACAGAACAGCCTGCGCTAGGGCCTCCTCTGACACATGAGATGTCCTGATCACATCACAGAAATGGAGTTGCTTTGGGGGTAAATTCCATCCAGATGTGTGGAGGGTGGGGTGACTTCCTGAGCAGAGCGGGGTGGTGTACTGATACGTGGGGGCCACGAAGCTAGCTTGCCAGGGCCCACGAAGCCCACGGTAGTGCTTTGTTTTCTGCAAAAGCCAAAGGAGGGATTTCAAGGCCAGGTTCTCTATGTCTAACCTTGGTGGGCGAGGAAACAGAGGCAAAGAGAGGCAAGAGACTGGTTCAGGTGATGAGTGGATGTGGTGGGTCAGGACCCCAGATCTCTCTGGCAGGAGCTCTTACGTCTTGGGAAGTTTTAGATAGAAGCTGGCTTGGGTAGCCTCCTCCCCTCAAAGTCCCCAAGGAGCCTTGGATTAAGAGGGCAGGAGTGGGGGTCAGGAGGTGGAGACTCTGTGGTTGGGGAGCTCTAATCACCTCCAGCTTGAACCTCCAAACCAAAGAATACTCGGCATTCCGTTCTCAGGGTTATAGAGGTAGCATGAAGGAGAATGCTGCAGGGGGGCAAGGCTGTAAGAGACATACCCTCTCCTTTTATCCACTGCCTGGGATCATTGTTAAGGGGAGCCTGTGGCTTAGGCCTCTTTCTTCAGGGGGGCTCTCTGTGTCTCTCCTTTGGCTTCCTCTGGACCACATACCTTCCTGACCTCTTTGGGCTGACTTACTGGAAGACAGGAAGAAGCCAGTCAGCTTGGGGGTGGGGGCATGAGAACTTGGAGAGAATGAAAGGAAACAGGGGGGAGTGGGTAAGGGGATGGAGAAGGGAATTTTTTGCCTCCTGCCTCATGTTTTGGCTGCCTTAGTGTGAACATGTCTAGGCGCCTTATCGTGAAGGCCGGTACAGTCTGCACAAGAAAGAAAATAGTGTCTGCAGCCGGGAAAAAAATACATCTTGATTAAACATCCCTTTGGAATGGCACTGGGGGTCTCTTATCAGCAGGCAGCTGGGCCCCACATACCTCTGTCTGCCTGCCTGTCCCAAGGCTCCCACCCTCACTCTGCCCCCCACCCCCTACATCATGCCTCCCCAGCAAGCAGCCATCATAGCCACTGTCAGCAAATCCTAGACTCACCTTCTTGTCCTGCCACTGTCCTTGGCGCTGTATGACCCAGGCCAAATTCTTTCCCCTGTCTGGGTCTCAGTTTTTCTTCATTAAAAGTCAGGAAGGGAGGGCTGGAGCAGATGGTGTCTAGAGACCTTTCCAGCATTAACACTTTGTGATTCTGACATTTTTGTAGTTTGTCATTCTCTGTGTGTGTGTGTGTGTGTGTGTGTGTGTGTGTGTGTGTGTGTGTGTGTGTGCACACGCAAGCATGTGTGTTTGAAGTTTTCCAGCCTCCACCCCAATCCTGATGGACTAAATGTCTACAATCTAAAACTTTCAAGTTCCTATCTCTCCCACCAGACCCTTAAAGAACTTGCTTAAGCTCTGATGAAGGCACTGGGCCCGGAGCTGGCATGTCTCACCAGAGAGTCCTTCTCTGCTCTGCTCCTATGAGAAGTCCTATGAGAAGTGCCAGCAACATTTTTTAGGCACAAGTGTGTGTATATATATATATATATACGTGTATATATATGTGTGTGTGTGTGTGTGTGTGTGTGTGTGTGTGTGTGTATGTATTTTTGCTGAGCATTTTCCATGAAAATCCATATAGAAAGTAGGCAATTGAAACATGGTGCCTGCTCTGCCTATCCTTTTCTCAGTACATCCTGTCTTCTAGGCCCCCACTCTCCTCTACAGCCTCCAGGGACCCACTGTTGTCCCCTGAAGGCTTGAGGCACAGTGGACAGAGACGAGGCCAGAAGGCATCTACAAACTAGACAGTACCTTTTTCTCTGCGCTGAGATGCTATCACCGAGGGCTGAGCTTGCCAGGCTCCCCTCCCCAAGTTGTTGGGGAGTCAGTAGGAACAATCTCTAGGGACGTACTTAGAGGATAGGGTTGCTGATAGCAGTGAACCTCAACCTTCCACATAGCTGGAAGGGAGGCTTGTGACTGTGCCTAATACAATGCAATGATAAATGTTTGAGACATGGATAAGTTAATTACCTTGTCTGATCATATCCACCCACTGAAATACTGTCCTTTACCTTATAAATACGTGTAATTATTCTGTCAATTAAAGGGGGAAAATAAGAAAGCAAGCTACAATCATAAGAGCACAATGGTGGTGTTTACAAAGAACTTGGAGTCTGTAAATATGAAACCAAGGAGGGTCTCTACTGGCCATCTGTCAAGTCCTTTCTCACATAATTAGAAAAACTCAGGCTGGAGGTGAGGGTGGGGAACTCGGCAAAGGTCAACAGCAGAAGCAGGGTCAGGTCAGAAAAGCCTATCCACAGGTAGGGGAGGGGCTGGCTAGCATTTAAGAATTTCAGACAATTGAGACCCTCTTGAGATACTTAGAGTCCTTGGCTCCCCTTGCCCAGGCTCTTCAACCTGAAACACAGGAATGAAGAGAAAGCCCCTTTATGTGGCAGTGAGGCCCGCTCTGAGCCATGATAAACACCTTTCTGTCCTTGCTCCCCCAGCCCTGCCAGCCAACCATCTGCTGCAGGCCACAAGTCTAAGCCTGTACACAGGACTCCACAGAGCGCTTCTGTCTTCCAGCTGTCTGAGTGGCACACGTGTGATGATGCACCGGATGGCAGAAGGCAAGGCCAGAAGCAGCAGAGGCAGATTCTGCCTCGAATCTGACTTGAGTAACAACTTCCCGTTCTGCCAATGCTGGAGCTCCCCCACCCCCACTCCTGGCACCTATTTAGCCCCAGTCACCTTTCTCTGGCCACCCTGCCTGTTTTCTCTCTGAACTGAGACACCTGCCTGGGATGTTTTCCTATCCCTGAACTCCAAGCAGCACTAACTAGTTAGAAATCATACATTCAGAGAGATCAGCCAGGACACTTAGAGGACATTAAAAAATGCAGAAAAGTGGGAAACCAGGGACTGAGCAACCACAGAACACAGGACTCCAGGGCTCTGCCTGAGCATCACAAGAAAGGCGGCTCCCTCCCTGGCATGGCCTCTTCTAGAAGCATACCAACCTCTCTCCCTGTTCCCTACATCATACATTGCAGTGCTGCTCCAGGCAATGCCCAAGACCCTGAACTATAAGAACTGAGTCTCTTCAGACCCCAGTAGGCCTCCAGCCCAGATAGCAACCAAGGATGGTTGGTACTAGGGTTGAATGAACACACTCAGTGTTCAGTAAGACTACGGTAAATGACTTCTATGCAGCCCAGGAAGAGCCTTCACACAGTGAAGATGCCCCGGGCAGAGAACCCTCCAGAGATGGTGAGTTAGAGACAAGACCCCAACCCCAAAGGGGTACACAGGGGAGGGTGGAGATGTTTGAGGAGACAGCCTCAAAGGTCTTTTCTGTCTTGAGAGGCTGTGTGTGGGACACATATTTAACACTCATGTTTTCAAGCTGAACATTCAGACACAAGCCCTCTGTCCTCTGAAAGCTGGGTCAAGCCATCTTCCCTGAGGCTGTCCTCAGTCCACAGGCCAGCTGACCTTCAGAGTCAGCCCCAGTGTCGCCTTGTTCCCCACATGCCTTGAAACTCCCCCAGCTGGAATGCTCTTTCCTGCCTCCAAATCCTCACAGCTGCATGCAGTGGTCTAATGCAACCTCCCTACCTCCAAATCTTCACAGCTGCATGCAGAGGTCTAATGCAACCTCCCTACTTCAATCCTCACAGCTGCATGCAGTGGTCTAATGCAACCTCCCTACCTCCAAATCTTCACAGCTGCATGCAGAGGTCTAATGCAACCTCCCTACCTCCAAATCTTCACAGCTGCATGCAGAGGTCTAATGCAACCTCCCTACTTCAATCCTCACAGCTGCATGCAGAGGTCTAATGCAACCTCCCTACTTCAATCCTCACAGCTGCATGCAGAGGTCTAATGCAATCCTGAATCAGAATGGGCTTTCTCAAAATTATTTTTGATGACATAAAAACACCACATGGAAACATGTAACTTCTTAGCCATGAGAAAGTTGTTCCTTTAAACACTTTATTCCTGGGGTTGGAGAGATGGCTCAGTGCTTCAGAGCACATGTTGCTCTTTTAGAGGGTCCGGGTTTGATTTCCCACATGGTGGTTCACAACATCTATACCTCCAGTTCCAGGAGATCAACACACTTTTCTGACTTCTGCAGGCACCAGACACACATATGGCAGACATACATACATGCATGCTGAACACTCATACCTATTAAATAAATCTAAAAAATAATTTAAAAAACGTTATTGTGTTCAATGAAGGTAGGCTAGACAGATTTAGCAAATAAAAATGCAACTGCCCCATTAAGTCTGAACTGATACAAACTTCCTTTTTTTTTTCAGTGTACGTATGATTATGCATTATCTGTAATGTACTTATACAATACAATTATTTGCTATTGGGTTTGGGGTACAGTTCAGTGGTAGAATGGCTTACCTAGAAGGCAAGAGGCCCAGATAAAGTTTGATCTCCATCACCACCAACAATGAAAATTAATCATTGTCTATTAATGATGGGATCTTGTCTCCAGCTCACCTCCCCGAAGGCTTCTCTGTGCAATGGTCAATAAAAATGAGTCATGTCCTAGTACTCAAGTTTAACTACATATTTTGCATTTTACCTGGCAGGTATAATGGAGAGGATTCTTGTCCTTTAGCAACCCTCCCTGTTTTAAATCAGAGAGGAATCTCAGGCACTAAGGAACGATTAACAACAGTGTTCCATTTTTTATTATGTCTTCCCTATATAGTTGCTAGGTACTGGGAGCCTACAGTCGTCCATTTACAGCAGCAATATAACTTTTCTTTTGAAATAAGTGTGTTCAAGGTGTTTTAAGTGACTCAATCTAAAGGGAAAATGTTACATAACTAACGTCACAGGCTAAACAAGGATAAGGCAAAGCAGAATGAGAAAGTTCAAGAGACCAAGGCAAAGATGCTTCTCTTTTTTTCTCCTCTGGGAGCCAGGGGCTCTGGTGCTCTGGCTCCAGTGAAAATTCACTGGAGGCCTGCAGGAAGTGCCAGAGCCTGCACTCTCCGATTGCAGGGGCGAGGTCCCAACCTACTCTCCATCACCAAGTCCCTGGAGCCCCTTTATACAAAACAGCCCTCCCTGGCCAGCCTGACTTCAGAGACTGTTTTTGGAGGAGGCAGCCGCCAGGCACTTCTCACGGTGTTTCCAAGTCAAATCCAAACCTTTTCAGCTTTGCCAGGAAACCACCGCACCCCACCCCCTTTCTACTCTCATCGGGACTGCGGGCTTCCAGATGCTGCCCCCACCTACCAGGCTCCTTCCGGCCCAGACAGAGCCTGCCCCCCACCCGGGCCTGGCACCTTCTCCTACTCCTCTCCCACCCCCTCTAAGCCTGGGGCTCTGAGCGGAGAGCCTTGGAATTAGAGGCAGGAGGTAGGAGCAGAGCCAGAGAAGGAATTAATTCTCTTATTGCACCAAAGGCGCTCAGATCGCGCCACTGTGAAGGCAGCCAGGTAGCTTTTTCTCAGAAACCCCTGCACCCTTTATCGGCACCACTGGGGTCACTAGCTGTTCTTTTTGAGCCTCTTCACACACCATACACTTGTATATCCCACGAGCTCCCCTATTTCTCCATGACAGAAATGCTCAAGGTGGGAACTGCCATTTAAAAAAAAAAAAAAAAAAAAAAAAAAAAGCAAGTTTGGGACCGATCCACTGTGCTAATTATTTTCCCTACAAGGGACAGAACTCCGGGTTTGGATCTAGCTAGGTAGGGGGACTGTTGACACCCACAGATAACCACCACCCTCAGCTACAGGGCATCAGTGCTCAGAGCTCCAGGAAGTGATGCAGGGAAGTTGAGAGTCTGAAGGTAAGAAAAGCTACCAGGCTCATATGATACTGGCAGCTTCAGCTCCTGCCATTCAAAACCAGGACCTGGGACAGCCCCTTGCCCTTACTGGGCTGGACTTCCAATTCTAGGCCCTATCACAGGGCCTTTCAACTCAGCCAGGAACCCACAGTTTCAGCTGGAGTGGATCTTGGAGAAGACACTGGGGGGAAAGGCCTGGGGACCATTGAGCTGTGGAACCTCCCCCCCACCCCATCCTCAGCAAGATGTGTCTCCCCCAGGCGGGGGCAGGCTCGGCCCAGACATCAAAGGGCCTGTGCGGCTGGTGCTTTGAAGGGAGCCTTGGAGAGTAATAGGAAACATGAGGATGACACTGTGACCCAGCCCAAAGCGCAAGACTTGGAAAAATGAAAAGAAGGAACTTCTGGCAGCCCTCTGTGTGGGCTTTGGCTGAACTCAGCCCCTCGCAGCTGCTGGCAGTCTGTCCTCTCCCCCTGGATGATGTGGGTCCTTGCATAGCCCAGGGGCGGGGACTTCTCCAAGCAGCAGAGGAACACTATCCACTGGACTCCTGGCTTGCTGCTACAGGGAGCATTACAGGCAGAACCAGAGCTCAGGGCTCGGAAAGAAAGAATGGGGACTCAGAATGAAAATCACTTAAAAATCCTCTAGCCCATTGAGACTCTGGCTCATAACTTAACACTCCCTGCCAAAGGTATCAACAGTCATGAACTAGACCATACAGGTGACAATCTGCTGGTGTCTACTGAAGTAGATAGATAAGTGTGCCTCCCGGTCTGCAACAGCAGTTCTAGGGACCATATGCTTGGAGCTGGTTACACGGTATCCATTGCAGGATCCATTGTGTTCAAAAGTATTATCAACTCACTTTCAGGCTGCCTATGCTAGGCAAGCACCCTGACACTGAGTCCCATGCCTCCATTTTACAAGCATATTATACACACCATTTTGTCTAATTATGCCTTAGCGATGATTTCTAACCAGTACCTGCAATCCGTGTTTTACCTTCATACACTCAGTTGTACCGTTCGGGTTTATTTTCCTTTTACAGTGGTTATGCAATATGAACTTGTTAATGTCAGAAGGACATGAAAGCTTTTTATAGAAACATTATTCTCTCCTTTATAGAGGATAAAGTCCAGAGGTCACCCTGGCTTTATGGCCTTGCGAGCACCGCCCTACATATCTCTCCTTCTCTCCCAGCTTGCACCCCAGTCTAGCACAGCTATCATGGTTCCCCAGCCCCAACATAGTCAACAGAAAATCCCCTCCTCCCATCCAGACTCCACAACCCTCTATGTTTGGGGTTAGAAACACTTTTGTTTGTTCATTTGCTTTGAGACAGGGTTTCTCTGTATAACAGCCCTAGCTGTCCTCAAACTCACAGAAATCCTCCTGAGTGCTGGGATTAAAGGCATGCACCACCACACCCTTCTTAGAAACATCTTAAGACCTACTTGTTTCCACAGCCACCACAGAGACCCCTTCCTTACCTGCACTCTTTCCACCTGGGCTGGGAGAGTCACTTCCCAGCCTCAGGGGCTGAAGGGCTGCAAGAGTCCGGGCCACTGAGCCTGTCCTAAGCACGGCACATAACCCACTAAGGAGCCATTCACAACAAGTACCTAGGATGCTCCTAAGATAGAGATACTGGAGGTAGCCAGACTGGCCCAGAGAGAGAGAAAGGCTGGTCCTCCCAGCCTACACCTCACTCCACCCCAAGGTTTAGATCCACCTTGGTAGCTCCCTAGATCTTTATGAAGGGGTGGGAAAGGGTAGCTGAAACGAGTCTAACACAACCAACAAGGTAAGACTTCCCAAGAAACAAAGAAAATGCTAGATTTGGGCCCTGGTAGAGTTCCAACCTTTTCTTTCAAAGGAAAAGTAGAATTGCAATAGCTTGTCCCTGGTCACCCAGGAACTCACAAAAGGCTGCCTGAAACTAGAACTTTGACCCTGCTCTCGGAGGCCCTTGCAGGTGGTGAGGAAGCATTAGAGTCACCTCATTTGCTGTGTGAGCTTAGCTAATCTATTTCACTTCTCAGAGTATATGGGAGCTGAGGTCTATAAATGTCCTTTCTGCTAACGATTTGACCTATGCTTTGTTTCAGCAATACAGTAAAGAAACATCTGATTCTCACAGTTTAGAGTTTCTTGTTTAGTAGCACACTGCTAGTCTAATGTCCTGGAGTTCCTCTCTCATAATTGTCAGTTTCCTTCCCATATCCCCACCCACCTTCCTAGCATCCATTGTGTGTGTGTCCATCTTTTTATTTAACCAACCACCTCCCTCCCACACATTCACTCACTCACTCATTTATACATCCATCTGCCCACATCCATCTATATATCAACCAGCCCTTTGTTCACCAAGTATTCTGGGGTTCTTATCATACTCAAGGCCTGAGGATACTCTGGGAACAGAACAGACACACCTGCCTTCTTAGAACCTTAAACCAAAGAGACACAAATCAATCTAAGCATACCACACTTGGGGTATAGTCAGAAATTGAGGCTTAAGAAGCCCAGCTGTGGAAGGGCTATTGAAGAGGTGGCCTGAGTCTGTGCAGAAGGAGAATAGGTATGGCAGATGGCTTGCCAGAGCAGGCAGTCAGGAATTGGACACTTTAAAGAAGAGGTTCAGGGTGCTTCTGCCTGAATCATATACTGGCTCCTGGGGTTGGCCTCTGTGCTTTGGGGGTTTAAGTGAGCACATCACAGTACTGAACCCTCAGGCTCTACCTTACTAAGACAACTGGTAACAATGGGGCCCTTCCTCCCACGCCATTTCCCAGCCCACAGTCCCCTCAAGCCCACCGCAGCCAAGGGCAGTCTTGCCTAAACTCACCTCTGCATGCCTGGATCATTGACCAGCAGCCGTCCATCACACATGTCAAAGACCATGATGCTGACGTGTGCTGAGGACCTTCAGGATGGTACAGCCACTGGGCCTCTCCTGCCTCCTCCTCCTCCTCCTCCTCCTATGTGGGCTGGTTTATGATGCCAATGAGACCTTTGCCCAGCTTAGAACCTCCGAGGCCACTGCCAGAGTCTAATGAGCTCCCAGACCTGGGGTCATGGAACCAGACTGACTTGTTGGAACCTCTTTTGAGGAAGAAGGGATGCAGAGATGCCCTGTCTCTTGGCTGGTACCAGAATCCCCCCTGGCATTTTTCAGCGTCTCTACATCTGTTCAAGCAATGTCCACCATCCAGAATGCTCCCCTCTCCTTCCATCCTCTTCAAGTACTACTCATTCCCAGTTACTTGCCAAAGCCCTCCTCAAACAAGGCAGTCCAAACAGAGGGAAAGGTTGGGTTTGGTAGTCCAGAGTCAAGTCTTAGTGGCTGACTGTGAGCCTTCTGTAGCTACAAAAATAGCAGGGAGAATAATAGTGTCACACCAGCTTGTTGGGTTATTGGGGTGATAGTCAAGAGAATGCATAGAAAGTGCTGGAGGCTTTGGAGCATTGACCAAAGTCAGGACTGCTTTGAACTCAGCCTCCAGTGTCTCAGCCTTGAATCTAGAGGGCAGATATGCCACTTTGGGTCACTGGTTTTCCTGCTGAGCTCCCATTCAGAGCACTGACCTGGGCAGAGAGTACTTTCACTGTTTTGTATGTCTCTGTCATTCCGTCCTTGTGTGACCTTGAGCAAACCCTTTTCTTCTACACCTCCTATGATTGGACGAAATACTGGGTTCCTGGGACCAGGAGCCTGGGTTCCCATCCTCCCCCTAGCCCAGTGCCAAGCCTAGTGTCAGGCACATAGAACACAAGTCTTGAGGTTGGCTTGAGAGGGCAAAGGAGGACAAGGGGTAGAGAGTCAGGAAGGGAAAGGACTCCGCAGTCTGTGGAGGTGGCCTCTGTCTCCTTCCAGTAAGTTCGGAGCTGAGAAATAAATAAATAGATAGATAGATACACTGTGTCTACACAGGAATCTAAGAAGGTGGTTTGTAGCCTGGGTTTACTGTGTCTCCAGCTGCCTGGAGAGGATAAGCCAGGTCTGTTCAGCTGTGTACCAAGGGCTGGGTGAGGCATGAGGGGTGGTGTGTCCCGAGCACTCCACTCAGCCTGACCGGGATAGGAAGGAGGCAAGTAAAGAGACCAAGGGCACAGGGTGTGTCTGAGTGGGCGAGAGGCGGTGTGTATATTGGGTGGAGCACCCTTGTTCCACACCTCTGTGACTGCAGCCAAGTGAGTTCACCGCTTTGTGCGGGAGAGCTAACAATGGGAGGAGCAAACAAAGCTGAGCAAAGGCCCAGCACTCAGCAAGTGCACGATAAACCAAGGAATGGGCTACTTCCAAGTGTTACTCTTATTGTGCTGTCAGAGTGCCGTGACGTGGGCGTTGACGCAATGGAGGTGTGTGTGCATGTGTACATGAAGGGCAGAGACGTTGCTGACAATGGTTGATCTGTGCGCTGATGAAGAAGAGTGTGTGCAGGCAAATGTCATCATGGAGAAATTGGCTCTGCACAGTTCTTAGGATTTTTAAGCGGCAAAGAGCTCTGAACCATCATGTCCCAACCTTCTCTCAGCGGCATGGCTCACGCCGCTTTGTCAGACACCCAGGTCCCCAAAGAGGGGCACCCAGTCTTCCTCAGCCATGCAGCCACTTAGCTAAGTCGAGCTGCTCTCACCTTGGCCAAGTCTTTCTAGGTCTATGGCAGGAAGCTGGCCTGTCCCTGCACAAGCCTGTGCCTAGGGCAAGTAAGTATTTGTGATAGGAACATTGTTGCCTTGTGCCTGCCACAGTCCTTAAGCGCTTGCAGAGTCCCTGCAGATCAGACCAGATTGTCAGGGAACCCCTGTCACGCAGGCTGTGTGAACTGAAGAGAATAGTGACATTGGCTCCTCAGGTCCCCAAAGAGAAAGGGTAAACCAAAATGTCCCACAGTGTCTTCAGTCCCAGGGCTTCCCCACCCTGTGGGCCCCTCTATTACAGTGGGAGGCACGTGTTTCTGGGTCCCCAGGTAGGTTTTTGGCACCTCAGCCACCAGCCACCTTCCTCCAGAGATGAGGCAGGGACTGAGAAGCTGCAGAGATGAGGATGGAGGTCTGCACACGTGAGCTCGGCTGTTTTGGTTTGGTAGTTTAGCTTCGTGTAATCTACCATAAAGAAGCAATGCAGGTACGTCCAAAAACACATGATCAGAGTCGGTGCCACCTGTCTTATATCGGCATGGTTTTGAAGGCGCAGGCGCACACATTCGCAAGGAAAGCCCTGAACTGAGGGGTGCAGATTTGCACCTCTTACACCAGCACTTCACAGCATGCTGTGCGGTAGGCAGGAAGTCAACGATGATGAGCTGTTTAGCACACACCTACATATTTACACGTGTAGACCTGAATATGAGAATCTGTGCTGGCCTGCTGGCAGTAAACTATGCCACACAGTCACGTTGCTGCCGTTTTGCTTTTGTCTTTGTGTTTTTGGGTTTTTGTTTGACCTTGAACTTAGTAGGTAACCAAGGATGACTTTGAACTCCTGATTTTCCTAGCTCTCAAATGCTGGGTTTACAGATATGAGACATTATATCTGATTTATGTAGTGCTGAGGACTCTGAAAATTCTAGACAATCACTCTACCTACTAAGCCACATTCCCAGCCCTGAATTTTGCTTTTAGTTGGGTTTACCAGAAGTTGAACCTAAGTCCTTAAAAATGCTAGGCAAGTTACTACCAAGCTACATCCTCAGCCATATGTCATCACTCCGGGCGATGCTTAGTTCTTTTGTTCTCTCCGTCTCTGTGTGTCTCTCTCTAGCTATATCTCTCTGTCTCTGTCTTTCTATCTTTATCTTTGCAAGTTGCCATGTGGGTGCTGGGAATTGAACTGGGGTCCTCTGGAAAAGCAGTCAGAGCTCTTAACCACTGAGCCAACCCTCTAGCCCTTTATGTTTGTCTCTCTCTGTCTCCTTCTGTCTCTGTGTGTGTGCCTGTGTATGTACACATATGCTTTCTTCTAGTTATTGTTTGTTCAATACTAAAACCACAGGAGAGCCCAGAGATGAATCTTGGTGCTTGAGACAAGCTCATAGAAACATATACTCTGTGACTCCCATGGTACTGCTGAATATTCTGGAAACTGTTTAGATTTATACTCCAACTAACAAATCCAGGGGGCTCCACTGGGTCAGCCTATTCCCAGAGGTCTCAGGCCTGGATCAGAGTTTCCTCTGTGGCTCTGGCCAGAACAACTCAAGAATTTGGGGCAGTCAGATTCTCTCTGGTGCTGAGAGCTCTTTCCTGGGCAGCTATGTACCTTGAGCACCTGGACAGAGTGAGTTAGGACTACCATCCCCCGGGGTAACACAACTGACCCAAACCAACCACAGAACCAAAGCTCCCCTCAGCTTAGTTGCAGAAAAGACAGAGAGGCCCAACATCTGGGCAGCTGCCCTTTGCCTCACTGTTGGCCTGCCCTGCCCCCACCTTAGTTCCCCAAAGGCTGGGAACATCTGGCTGCTGGCCTCACTCCAGGAGGGGTGAGCAAGGGGCTTCCTTCCACCAGGCCCAGAGGCTGCCTCGGTGTAAGGCACATCAATCAAAGGCTGCAGAGCTAGCTGGTGCCGGAAGAGGAGCCAACTCCTTTCCCACCCCCTCCTTAGACATTCCTGTGTAATGGACCCTCCTTTCCTGTTCATTTATTATCAGCCCACAGAGCTCCACCAAACCCAGGCTGAAGACTCCAGATCTATCAGGCCTGCCCTTGGAAGAGCACTGGACCCTAATGTTCACTTACATGTCCTGAACATTCTACACATGTCCTATTCTACACACAGACCTGCCCAGGGGTCAGCTCTGTTAAAAAGTTTACATAGGTATCTTGCATGTCTCCATCATGAACAGAACATCCTCTCACTGCCTGTGAAACTCAGCTCAGAGATATTACATTACTGGTTTGGGAAGTACTGTCATTTTAACAGGGGTAATGTGTAGTCCGTCCAGCCCATGAACAGATGGAATTTTCTACCTAAATATAGGTATTTCTTTCCAAAGCTTTATAGCTTTCTATAAGTTTTGTGCCTCTTCTGTTAAGTAGTGTCTATGTATTTTGTTCTTTTATTTTTCAAGGTTTAAATACACTTTATTGTTACAAGGGGGACCCCACCAGGCAGAAACAATACATGTGGTCCCAGTTGTCATCATGGAGACATGGAGAGGTCATGATTGCAGAAAAGGTGACTGGAATTGAATGGCATGATCCCAGGGAAGGCCAGTCAGGAATGCAGGAAACATGATCAAGATGGGCTGGCAAAAGTGGTCTAGTCACAGGATGAGGGGGACAGCTCCCTCAGTCCCTTTTCTTGTAGCTCTCCAGGTGTGACAGGACCAAGCCCTCAGGCAGGAGGCAACAGATGAAGCAGGAAGTGAGCCCAACAGTGATATCCAGGACACCAAGCTGCTCCGCGTTGGCTTCGAGTGGACCTGAGCAGGAGGCACCATGAGGCACCTGGCAGAGCCAGTTAGGCCCCTCAACAGCAATGGTGTCAGGACAGACAAGACAGTAAGGAATGACACAGCGGACACCCAAGGTTAGGACTGTATTTTGTTCTTTAATTTCACTGTGACTATGATTGTTTTCTTAATCTTGGATTGTTCTTTGTGACTAAGCAGAAAACGCAACTCACATTTTCAATGTTTATCATGTACCATATGAAATTTAATCTTTTGTTTGTTTGTTTGGTTTTGGTTTTTCAAGACAGGGTTTCTCTGTGTATTGCTGGCTGTCCTGGAACTCGCTCTGTAGACCAGGCTGGGCTCCAACTCAGAGATCCACCTGCCTCTGCCTCCTGAGTGCTGGGATTAAAGGTGTGTGCCACCACTGTTCAACTCATACCTATTTTTCTTTTAAAGATTAACTTGTTTATGAGACAGACAGACAGACAGATAGATAGACTGTGGGTAGAAGGGTGCCATGACATGTGCAGAGATCAGAGGACAACCTTTGAAGAGTGGGGTCCCTCTTTCCACCTTGTTTTTGAGATGGGGTCTTTGCTTCCACCACTGTTCCATGTGGCTGTACTTGGTCAGTTTTCCTGCATCCATCCCCCATCTCACCACAGGGGGGCTGTGATTGACCCCCATCCCACCACAGGAGGGCTGTGACCCCCATCTCACCACAGGAGAGCTGTGTCCCCACCTCACACAGGAGGGCTGTGATTGACCCCCATCTCATCACAGGAAGACTGTGACCCCACCTCATCACAGGAAGACTGTGTCCCCACCTCACCACAGGAGGGCTGTGATTGACCCCCATCTCACCACAGGAGGGCTGTGACCCCCATCTCACCACAGGAGAGCTGTGTCCCCACCTCACCACAGGAGGGCTGTGATTTCAGACTCAAGCATCAGCTAATGTAGGTTCTAGGGATCCAACTCAGATCGCCAGGTTTGTGTGCTCATCACCACACCTGCTGAGCCACCTTACCATTCTTTTTTAACTTAATGATTCTGCCTTAGGACTTTCTAGCTATAAGATCATGTCAGACTAGGGACACGGTGGTTGAGCACTTGGTGAGTATGCACAAAACTGTGGGTTTACTTCATAGAAAGTATAAAGCATACACTTTTTGTATAAAGGCAGAGCCTTTCCATCTAAATGTTTTTTTTCCCTCCTTGCATCATCACCCTGAGGAGAACCACCTCTAGAACATGATGAGTAGGGATAAGGATGGACATCTTTGTCTCTGCCCTTTTCTTCCTGCCCTACATCTTTCCCCTCACTTCCTTATGCTTCAGATACTTATACTCCCCCCCCCATCCCTGCCCACCCAGGATGGGTCATTCCTGCCTACCGAGGATGGGGTTGGGGGTGTATTAGAAGAAAAGAGTACATCTGCACAGGGGGTGACAAAGAAAAAAAAGAAACATTGAATGATAATGCATGCCTGTAATCCAAACACTTAGAAGACAGAGTCCATGGGACAGATATCTGCACTGGCTGCTCTTGGAGTGGACCTGCTTCTGCTCCCAGCACCCACATGGTGGCTCATGACCATCTGTAATTCCAGTTCCAGATGCCCTCCTCTGGCCCCTGGGAGCACAAACATACATACAAAATAAAAGCAAGTAACTTCCTAAAAATTAAAAATTAGTTTTTAAGATACTCATAACACAGAAAGTAGAGACCTAGGAAGAAAAACATGATGGTTGATGTTTGTCACAGACCTATTCCCTTGCACTCAGAATGCAAAATGAACCAGATATTCAAGAGTCAAAGCAGTGGGCTGGAGAGACGGCTCAGCAGTTAAAAGTACATGCTGCCCCTGTAGAGGACCCAGGTTCAATCCAGTTCAGTTCCCAGAGCCCACATCAGTGGCTCACAACTGTCTGCGACTCTACCTCAGCTGTCTCTGGTCTGCTTGGCTGCTCGCACTAATGTTCATGGTACCCAAACACAGACAGGGTCACACACATGCATACAACTAAAAGTAAAAATCAAATCTTTTAAAAAGCGTCGAAGCCGGAATTCAAACTGAGATCAAAGAGCAAGGAGTCCCACACCAAATCTTCTTTTCTTTTTATTACCACTGCCAGGGATTGAACCTAGGATCCTGTACATGCTGGCCAAGTACTCTGCCTCTGAGTTAACATCTCTCAATGGTCCATATTTCATCTTATAAAGAGGGAAAACCTAGACTGAACCCATCATTGCCACTCAAAATCCTTCTCCATAGTCTACAAACAACAGACCCAAGCTGTACAGCCTGGTTCAGATGGGAGTTTACAGTGCTCCAACGCCTATGTGAGTGGCCCCTCTTCTGCAGATGTGGCCCCTAGAGAAGCTTACCTGCCTGTAGGGAGCCTGGTTGTAGCACCTGAGAGGGGGCTGGCTTCTTGGACCCCTTTGGAGTTGTGGAAAAGTTGCCCTGACTTAGGTTCCTTGTAAGACAGGTCAGGTCGCTTAGGTGTTTGGTATGCTGTGTGTAGGCCCATGGCTGGAAATTCACAAATATAATAATCTCATTGATGGTTCTTACTACAGCTTGCTATGTATCAGTCAGAGCTCAGCCAGAGAAACCCTACCAAGAAGAGACATCTTCTAGGAAACTGAATGCTAGCACTTGGCCTTCACAGTCCCAGGGACTGGCTGGGTATCTTAGGGGTTCTACTGCTGTGATAAAACACCATGACCAAAAGCAACTCAGAGAGAAAAGGATTTACTAAGCTTACACTTCCAAATCACAGGAAGTCGGGATGGAGGCCATGGAGGAACACTGCTTACTAGCTTGCTCAGCCTACTTTCCTCTACCATCCAGGACCACCTGCCCAGAGAGGCATAGCCAACAGTGGGCAGGGTCCTTCCACATCAATCATTAATCAAGAAACTGCATTACAGGGCCTGGCGAGTTGGCCCAGCATTTAAGAGCACTGGCTGCTCTTCCAGAGGTCCTGAGTTCAAATCTCAGCAACCACATGGCAGCTCACAACCATCTATAGTGGGATCTGATGCCCTCTTCTGGCATGAAGGCATACATGTAGATAGGGCACTCATACATACAATAAATACAAAAATATTTTTTTAATGCCTTACAAATTCACCTAAGGCCAATCTTAATGGAAGAATTTTCTCAATTATGATTCCCTCTTTCCAGTATGTCTAGGTTTACGACAAGTTGACAAAACCGTCATACTTGGCAAGTTTGAGATCCACAAGTGTGATGGTTAATATCACCACATGTCAGAAGAATGATGCGTGTTATCAGTGCCTTGGGGAACTGTGATAGAGTCTCCAGGGTAAAAAGGCAGAGGTCCTTTCACCTCAGGTGCATTTTGTCCCCAGGATGGCTCTTGGACATGATCTCATGCCTCCTGCGACAAACATTTACATTCGATTTATAAGATGTTTATTCTTGTTGGATGTCAGACCATAGATGTAGAACACAACCTGGTCAGGGTACCCTGAACCTGGGTATGGCCCTCTGCCTTGCTTTAGTGCTGTTCCATTTGTAATCTATAGCACATGGGAGGCAACTGGGTTTAAATTTGTCAGACCTGAGAAAGTTCTGGGAAAGGGCTTCTCTGTTAATATTTTGTGTGTACTTACTGATGTTTATTTAGATATTTTTTCTGATCATGTTTTTCTGAACCCAAACAACCATCTTTGGATCATTGCTTCCTTTGTTACATTTGTGTGTAAAAGTACACTGAAAAGAAAATAAGGCTGCCTACAGCATTAGACTGTAGTTGGTCCCATTCTTTCAGGTCCTCAGGTCCCAGCCTCAGCAGACAAGATCTGGACAGGTCGGCTGAAAAGTCGACAGTTGATTTTATGGGCCAACTCGACTGGGCTAAGGAGTGCCTGGATATTTTGTTAAACAGATTCTTTCACATGAGGCTGTCAGTGGATGGGATTTTCATTTGAATCAATGGAATGACTAAAACACATGGCCTCACTGTTGGATGGGTGGGGGCTTGATCCAACCAGTCAGATAGAAAAAAAGGAAAAAGACTCCCTCCCTGGAGGGAGAGTTCTTCCTGCCCAGATGTCTTGGAATTGCCTTATCTGCTTTTTCATACCTTCAGATTGGAGCCAAAACATTGTCTGTCTAGGTTTCCAGCTTGCTGATCTGGGGGAATGGTCCATAAGCACATGAGCCAGTTCCTTATAATAAATCCTTTCCTATGAATACAAATACACATTTGTATTATGTGTGTACATAAATGCTCACTCACAGCCTGCTAGTGCTGTCTCTGGAGAAGCCTAACTAATGGAGGGACAGGCCCCAAGAGGAAGGACAAACTGGAGCTGCCGGGTACAACACAGACAAAGCTGGCACACACAAGCGAGCTGTCCTCTTGAAGGAAGCCTAAGCTTTGCATAAGGATGAAGGCAGGCCTATGCCTATGATCTGAACCCTCTCTCTCATCTAACACATTCTGGATTTTAATCACATCCATGAAGTACCCCCACAGCGTCGTCAGCATCACCATCTTACCTAACACCTGGCCAGAAACATGGTGCCAAGCCCATAGCAACTGTTCTGTTTTTCCAACAATCCCACAAGGAAGGCTTATCTGGCTCTTTGTTCTAGAAGAATCTGACTTGTCCAAGGCCACACAGCTGTTGTGGAGAGGAGCTGGGTGAGAACTCGGGTCTTCCAGGACACCCTCTGAAATTACAGCTGGCTCTGTGCCATTGACTCATTTTCTAATCATACCATCCTCTGAGGCAGGATGCTCTTGCTGGCTTTATAGGATATGGAGCTTTAGAGAGGATAAGTGGCCACCCCCAGTGGCCACCCCAGGTAGTCATCATGGAGAAAGAGTCCTGTCCATTCCTCATCACACAGGAAAACACCACCCGAGATCCCTCCCCTAGATGACACAACACAGCCTTCCTTCTAGCCTCAGCCTTGTGCTTAGTAAGGAAGGGCACCTCTCTGCTGGGTTTAACATTGAAGGGCCTGTCTGGCTTGAGAACACAGAGTAGCATGTGGGATTCCTTGTCCCAGGGAACTCCTACTGTGTAGACCTACTCAGGGAAGATGCCGATACTTCTAGGTCAGCATCCAAAATTGCTTTGTGTGCCTAGCTTCACGCTGCGAGGCTGTGGGTCACTTAGTAGGATCTGCATGCCTGAGAAACCAGGGCAATTTCTGAGGCTAAGCACTCAACTGGAAGGGTCTCAGTGCAGCCAGGCCTGTGATCAGTACAGGCTGTGGCCTGGCTTAATCATCCAGCCCTTCCGGTGGGGGCCTCAGCGCCAAGCCCTATGAACAGTGTCTCAGTGTGTTCTTGGCTAATTCAGCTACACCTTACACCACTCCCTACTCATCCCCACGGGTCACATCTGCTCCCAAACAACCTCTGAGTTCCCTGACACAATGCAGAGGTCAGGACAGGGGTCCTGAGTCTGGAGATAAGGTCTGGCATGCTGGTCGAGCACCCATCCAACCTTCCCCTCAGTCAGTACCTCTCTACCTTTGTTGAGCCATTGTGAACAGGCCCCAGACATTGTGTGGTGAATGCTAGATGAGAGGGGGCTCTGAGGAGATGAGCAGCTCGCTCTTGTCAAACAGCCTGGGAGCAAAACAAGACCAGATCCATGTGCACCCAGAGCCCATAGTATTAATCACTGCACCTTTCAAGTTCAAGGGCTTTAGGGGTGCTGTGTGTAGAGCTCAACATACACATACACACCCATTCCTGGGAACCAAAGCCTGCCCGAAGTCTGCCTTTTCCAGACAGCTTTGGTGAGGCCCCTGCAAGATCCTGAGGTATCACTTTCACTTGGAGAAGACCCATCTCCCACAACCCTGCCTGACCCCAAGAGCTCAACCTAGGGTACCATTGGTATGCTAGGGGGTAGAGTTCCAGTTCTGTCCCTGTACACTCTCAGCCTGATAGGCCTGTGGGTCACCAGCTCCTTCCCCCAGCCCTTATAGCCACAGGCCCCAGGCCAGGCCCGGTTTCCGGAGCTGCCGCCAGCAGGGCCAGCCACACTACACATGGTTTTAATCAGTGCCTGTCTGGATGAATAGTGCCTTGTGCAAGAGCCACAGGGCTCACCTCCATGGCAGGGCAAACCAGGTAGGCAGCCTCAGGGAGGGTGGAGTGCAAGGAGACCTCAGCTGAGGTGTGGGGAGGTGGCACTTGAGGCAATGCTACAGTGTAGCACAACACTTACGAGCCAGGGCCTGTGTTCAGACAGAGGGGTGAAGTTCCGGCCCTGCCACCCACAGTCCCCGTCTAGGCAGCTCAGGAAGCCTCTGAGCCTCAGCCCCACCCTGGCATACAGGGCTGAAGAGAGTTCCTGGCAGGGCTGTGAGAACTTTGAGAAGTGACACTTGGCATATAGCAAACATTTCACACCCAGAGTTCAGCCCAACCTGTCGGGAGACAGGGGCAGGGGACCCACACACTTGCTTTATGAAGGGGGTGATGCTTAGAGCCAGGTAGAGTGTGTGAGCAGAGAGGTTCCAGCTACCTCTGGTGTTCCACTGGCTCCAGGGTCCCATCCCTGAAGCTCCCTGCCCACTTCCAGAGCCTGGTGGTGAGAAGAGAGTCAGTGACAGGCCAGCTACCCTCCTCAGCTGCCGTCAGAGCTTAGATGGCAAGAACTAATATCTGAACACTTCCTGGGTGTAGGACTTTACCCCACGCTGTCCTGGTTAGTCTTCAGACAGCCTGACACGGCTAGAGTTATTTGAGAAGAGAAACTTCGATTGAGAAAACATGCTTCAATCAGATCGGCCTGTAGGCAAGCCTGTGAGGCATTTTCTTGATTAATGATTGACGGGGTGGGCCACCGGTGCCACCTCTAGGCAGGTGGCCCTGCGTTACATAAGAAAGTGGGGCTCAAGCCCTTGAGCAGTATTCCTTTGATCCAATTATGCAGCTTCAGTGCCTGCCTTGGCGTCCCTCCCTGGACTGTGACCTGTGATAGCTAAGTGAAAGAAACCCACTCTTCTTGCTGTCACGTTTGGTCATGACACTTTATCACACTCGAAAGTGAACTAAGACCCATGCTACGCCCTTGACTCAGGTCATCTTACATTTTGATCATCAGCTCTTCTTGCATACGACAAGCAGAAAAAGATAAGCAACTTGGTCACAGCCTGGAAGACAGCGCCAGAGCACCGCCTGTCAGGGAGCAGCAAGTCTGCAACCCCACTGCGGGGGCATTTTCTGTGGACCTCCAGCAACCCTCGGTTTACTCACCCAGACCCCTACCCAACCTCCTTTCTGTGCACAGGGCTTCGGCCAAGGGCCGGTTTGTTTCTTTCCTCCCACCTCACCCTAGCACCCCACAGCCTGGCAGAAAAGGCCATTTGAAAGGGAGTAGGGGAGTGGGGAGGGAAAGGCTCTGGAAGGTTCAAATCCCACTGCATCATTCCTTTCTGGGCCAGAGTCAGAGAAGAAAGTACAGGCTCCACGCCCTTCACGCCCCACAGGATCAGCAAGCCCCCAGCTCCTCATTTCCATCTCGTCCTTCCCATAGTTACCACCGTGGGGCTAAGTTGTGAGGCCTAGCTCACACTTCCAGCTAGTTCAGTGGGTCCCCTTAGTTCCCCCTCTACCCTTGTTAACTGTCCTTTGAGGCCCAGCCAAGCACACGATGCAATGTGATACCTGATGGTCAAGGTTGTAGAATATTAATTTGTGTTAAATTCGTTTTATGCTGTGGAACACTTATTTTAATGGTGCAAAGATGTGTTGTGTTTCTTTATGTTGTGTTTAACTCTCTGAGGCTGTGTTATTTTGCCTGCCTAAAACACCTGATTGGTCTAATAAAGAGCCAATCGACCAATCGCAAGGCAGGAGAAAGGATAGGCGGGGCCGCCAGGGAGAGAGAATGAATAGGAGGGAAAAAAAGGAGGATTGAGAAGCAAGAGTGAGAAAAGGAGAGAGGATATGGGGCCAGCAGCCCCAATACAGAAATAGAGAAAGGTAACAGCCCAGGGGCAAAAGGAAGACGGAATAATTTAAGAAAAGCTGGCTAGAAATAAGTCAAGCGAGGGTCAGGCATTCAATAAGTAAAAATAAGCCTCCATGCGATTATTTGAAAGCTGAGTGACAGGCCCCCCAAAGAGTAAAGGGCAAAGAGTAAAATAAACAACCAACTACAATGGTCTGGCTGGGTGAAGTCCCTCTGTGTTCCACAGGTTTCTGTTTCTGGTAGCAGAGCCTGAGGCTCCTAGGGGTTCCCTGAATTCAGAATCCATTTCTGCAGAAGCAGGAACTGTTCTTCTATCCAGCAGTGAGGAGATGCCACCTTTACAGACTGGCCTCTCTTGCACCCATTCTGACCCAGCAGCAGCCAAGCTGCGGGTGATGTGGTCCTGTCACTTGAGTGTCAGCTGGGTCTTAGACTCTCACGGGTCTCCAAGCTCAGTGAGAAACCATTTAAAGAGTAAACGGCGTTACTCTCTTCTACGTGGCTTGGACATTCCTCTAGTTGCTGTGGCCCTGCAAAAATGGGGCACATTCAGCTCTTCAGAAGCCCCAGAGTCACCCTGACTTGCCTGGCTCTTGATGCAATGGGTCAGTGAAAGCCAGGAAAGAAGACATCTCTGGAAACGACTGTGGACAGAGTCAAGGATTTGACCACAAGAATGTTCAGCATGCCTTTGTTTACAACCCAGAAAAATCTAAAGTAACCCACACAGTCAATAGTTAAAGTCTGGTGCCTTTACAAAACCTAATCCCACAAAGAGGGTGTCATATGACACCAGGAGATGTTCGCAATGTATCCCGAGTGACTGGGGTAGAATATAAAGTTCAGAGGAAAAGCTGACTCCAGGCAATTCTGTAAAGGAAGCAAAGGGTAAATGGTGGCTGGGGGCCACATGCAGATCCACCACCTCAAGGTCAGGGACCCTGGGAGATCTACCAGACCCAAAGTCAAGGGACCACCCACAAACTGGGGAGAGCGCAAGTGCCTATTGGGTACACCAGCCACAATGAGCCGTGTGGGAGGCATGGACTAACCCAGTTTGCACACCAGTGTGAGCAGCTCTGATCCCACACTGCGGTCATTTTTATCACCTTATGTTTGTGTACTTGTGCTTCCAGAATTATCTGCAATGGATGTGTATCACGTATATAAACTATGTGTTGTATGTGTGCACATTGTGTGACTGAATGGGAGTATGTGTGTATGTGTACAGACTACAGGTTGACAACCAGCTGTCCTCCTCAATCTCCACCTTTTGTTTTGTTTGAGTTGACTTTTTTGGAAACACTGTTTCTTACTGATACTGGGGTCCACCAGCGTAGCTAGGCTGTCTGGCCAGCAAGTCCCAGGAATCCAACCGGCCTTCATGCCATGAAGCAAGCATTTACCCACTGAGACATCTCTCCAGCCCCCTCATGCTTTACATTTAGAACTGATGTTTTGTTTTGCTTGTTTTTAGAGACAGAGTTTCTCTGTGTATCCCTGGCTGTTCTTACTTTGTAGCTCAGGCTGGCCTCGAACTCACAGAGACCCACCTGCCTCTGCACCACCACTGCCTGGCTGATGTAGTACTTTTACAAGCTGGTATTACAATGAAATGTGAATAACAATTGGATGAGGTAGAAAAATGCCTAATAGTACATAAAGATTTTGACAAGTATTCTGATTAAAAAGAAGCTTGCAAACCACAGTAGATGGGGCCAATGAGAAGGCTCAGCAGGTAAATAAAGGCACTTGCTGCCAGGCCTGACAACCTGAGTTCTGTCCCTGGAACCTACCTGATGGAAGGTAGAACCAGTTCCTGCAAGCTATCCTATAACCTCCACTTGCATACTTAGCACACTCATCCTCACAGGCAACATAGATAAGTGAATAAACGAGTTATCTTAAAAAGCTTTATTTAGGGGACAGCGAGATGGCTCAGTGGTTACGAGCACACAATGCTTGATCTTGCAGAGGACCCGAGTTTGGTTACCAGCACCCATATCAGGTGGCTCACAACCACCTGTAACTCCAGCTCCCGGGGATCCAATGCCCTTTTCTGGCCTCCTCAGGCACCAGAACACATGTGGGCATATGCACACACACAGAAACAAATAATTATAAACAATGTTTTTAAAAGCTTTATTTTTAAAAAAAATACAGTGTATGCTGTCTTACAGAAACAACTCTCTGTCTATGACCAGAAGGCAGAGCACAGGGGTCATCTCAGGGTAGTGGGGTCTGGACATTAACGCTGGCTTATTTGCCTGTATGTTCTACATTTTCCACAATGGGGATTAACATGTACATACGTGAGCATGTGTATTCTTAAAAGGAAAGAGCTGGCTCGAGTTTTTGCCTGTGCCAAAAGCACCCCAGTTACAGCAGACTGCAATTCCAGGCTTCTGCTTTGTCCTCTCTCTCCCACATACGTTCACACCTGCTTCCAATTTGCACCATCTTGCTGTCCTTCCCAAGTCCTTATAAAAGATCTGAAGTCCGTGTTGCAACCAGACAGCCAAGGCTTGGGCCCAATCCACTGTTCCTATCCAGTGGGTGCTCACCACCCCACATGGCCTCCTGGGATCCTGTTCCAGTTACTGCAGACTCCAAGCTGATCCAAAGACAGAACTATAAACACCACAGGCAGAGGCCCATAAACATCTGCTAAGTGACCCCAGCTGTGCAGATGGGGCCTGGCCCTCATTCACACTGGGACCAGAGGGACTGGCTGGTCATGCGGGATGTCCTCTGCCTCCTCCTTAGACCATGAACTACCAAGAACCATAGGCTTGCAGGGAGGGCTAAACTAGGTGAAATCACATCGAAGAGAGTAGAAGTGTGAAGGCCAAAGATTCTTAGCCTATTGCGCTGCATTACCTCTATACTGAGGCCACAATTTACCTATCTATAATATGGGGAAGCAAGGGCGTAACAGACTAAACAGCCATGAGTTCTAATGCATTGTGAATAATTCATAAGTCAATAACGTAGGCATAAATGCTCATGATTTCTTTATCTGTACTATACTAGGTATGTATGAAAACTTGGTAACATAAACATATGCTATAATAAATTATAAATAAAAATTTGAGCATCTCTATCTCCCAAGTACTGTAGTTACAGGCATGGAGCATCACACTCTGGCTTGGTCTTATTATTTTTCTATGTTGATATAAAGCATCTTCAGGTATGTGATGGGAGGAATATGCACAGAAAAGCCAGGAGGACTTCCTGTAGGAATGGAGATATAAGGCCTATGAGTGACAGGCAGATGAAACCTCCAAAAGCTCTTAGGGTCAGGTAACAATGATCTGAGGGTTAGCGGTTTCCCAGGACTATTGGAGGGGGGGGAGGAGGTTTCAACAAGCATCCTGGACTAAAATGACCAAGCCTCACCAGCCCTGGGAGCTCCTAATCCTGCCACAGACATCATAGGACCCTTAGGGAGTGAGGTAAAACCTAACCCACTGCTTTTGCCCTGGAACATCTGAGCAGGCCAGCAGGACCTGAGTTTCTGACTGTGTAACAGTTGCCTAGCAGGTTCTGAGGAGAGATGTCTGGCGTGGTGGGCATTGGGAACCTCTGATCTACGGATGGCTTGTGGAGTGGAAGGCTACCATGATTCCTGCCCAACTCAGATCCTCTGACCACAGGGAACTGGAATGCCAGGCAGCTAGAAACCACCCCATGTTGGAGACCTGATGGAGATAGGAGCCCTTGGGAAGCTCACTAGGTAGCCAAGGTTCCAGGACAGGGCCTGCCCCCTTCAGCCTTCTGAGTTCAGTGCTGTGCCGGAGGCTGGTAGCTTCTCAGTAGTACAGCCCTAGGATGGGTATGAGGGCCTGGAGCAGCACAGCTCGGAGCTCAGGTAGAACTCAAAGATGCAGTGTTTGCCCAGGAGCACAAACCCACATTCCATCCTCAGTAGTAAAATAAAATAGCATCATCAACAGCAAAAACCCACACACGAGGCTTTCCAGAGGTGGTACCTGAGGGTGGAAAGGACTCAGGTCGGTGAACAGGCCAGGGGTCATCCAAGTGGGACCATCTCTGGTGGCCCTGTGTATGTCAGGAGCCCTCCTACTGCCCACATCACAGACAGCAGCCGGGCCCAAGCCTAAACCTCCCCTGACATGCCCGTAGACATCTCCTCTCCTCTTTGTCTGCCATGTGACCTCCCCGTTCCTCCATCTGAATTCTAAAGGACAGGTATAGGCAGGAGTGAGTGGCACATTCCAATCTTGCCTTCAAGACAAAAACCTCCTTCCTGTTCCAAGTGGGCCTGAGGCCACGCCATTCTTGACCCAGGTCACACTCACTTCCGACTGCCATTTCTACCCATGCTCTTCATTATGCTCTATGAAAGCATGAGAACAGCAGAGCCAGGCACACTGGCTGTCAAACCCAACAATCTGACACCCAGAGGGTGGAAAAATTGATGACTCCTAGGAATTTTCTCTGATCTCACAAGGGCTGTGCCATCCACGGATGAGCACACATATGAACACAAGTAAGTGTAAACATTTTTATTTTTTTAAGAATGAAACTTTGAGCCAGGCGTTGGTGGCTCATGCCTTCAGTCCCAGCACTTGGGAGGCAGTGGCAGGCAGATCTCTGTGAGTTCAAGTCCAGCCTGGTCTACAGAGCAAGTTCCAGGACAGGCTCCAAAGCAATACAGAGAAACTCTGTCTCAAAAAACAAAAAAGAAAAAGAAAAAAGATAAAGACAAAAGAAAAGGAAAGAAAGAAAAAAGAATGGAACTTTGAGCACCGATAACTGGGGAAATGCAAATCAGAACTCCAATGAGAGTCCATTTCCTGTCCATTAGGCTAGCTACAGCTCACAAAAAGGAAGATACTTTTTGGTAAGAATGCAGCAGAGTGAGAATCCTTATGCTTATGCATGGCATACGTGGTTGGTTGCCGTGCAAAGAGTGTGGCAGTTCCTAAAAGAGTAAATACAAAATTATCTTATCCCAGTAATCCCCTCCAAAGCTTAGATCTAAGGGATTCTGACACATACTTGCACTCAAATCTCCAAAGCACTGTATACAGTAGCCAACCAGAAAAACAAAGGCCACATGCCTTTGATTCCAGCACTCAAGAGGCAGAGGCAGGCAGATATCTCTGTGAGTTTGAGGCCAGCCTGGTCTACACCGAGAGTTCCAGGACAGCAAGAACTGTTACACAGAAAAACACTGTCTCACAAAACAAAAACAAAACAAAACAAAACAAAACAAAAAGTGGGAAAAAAAATAAAAAAGAACCTCCTGTCTCTACCTTCCAATTCTGGGATTAAAGGTATATGTTACCATGTCCGGCAAAAATAAAACCAACCACACAAACAAAAAACCAACAACAAAAACCTTTATTTTAAAAACTATATTAAAGTGAAGTTTTAGTTGTTACAAAATAAATGAACTTTAAAAACACCATGGGTGTAAGGATTCAGGCATTATGCTGGCCTGCCCCTGTCACCTGGCAGAATGCTCTCAGGCAGTACCCTGGTCAGCCCAGGGTTCCATGAGTATTATCTACATTCAGGTGTAAAGGACCCCTTTAAAAGACAGACCCCCATCCACTTATGCTCTCTTTGCTTTCTTTGTCTTTTGCTCCTTGCTATCTTTCCAGCTCTTGTCCTCCCTCCCTCCCTTTCTCCCTCCCTTCCTCCCTCCCTTTCTCCCTCCCTCCCTCCCTCCCTCCCTCCCTCCCTCCCTCCCCCCTCTCATGACCTCTCACCTTGCTCTTCTCTCTTCTGTTCCTGGTGTCTCTATGTCTCTTTTCCCTTTTCCCTCACTCCCCCTTCTAAATAAACTTCTCACTTAAGCTCTGTCTGCCTGGTGTGTTATTTCCTCCGCCTTGGTCATCCTCACCTGTTATGTATGCTCTCCCACGGGGTCTGGAACCCCCACTAGGGACACCACCCTGCCCCTTTCTCCACCCTTCTCCAACTTTATCCTATAACCTATAACATAACTAACAAAGGAACAACAATGGGTGTTTGCCATGCAAGCCTGATGACTTGAGTTAGATCCCTGGAACCTAAGGAAGGAGAGAACCTATGTCACAAAGTTGTACTATGATTACCACATGCATGTGGTGGTATGCACTTAAACATACATCATGCACACACTCTCAAAGTAGTAAGTTTAAAAACTACCAAAAACCAAACCAAAACAAAAACCATGCTAAGTGAAAGATATCAGGCACAAAGGCCACATCACACAGAATCCTATTCATGTGAAATGTCCAGTGTCAGCAACCCCCACACACAGAAAGTGCTAACCAAGGTGGTACACTCCTGTCTCAGTTCTCTGGAGGCTCAGGCAGAAGAATCCCAAGTTCAAAGTCCACCTGGGTTACACGGACAGACCCTGTCCCCAGAAGAAAGAAAAAAGGAAGGAAAGAAGGGGGAGGGAGAGTGTGTGTGAGTGTGGAAAGGAGGGTAGAGGGGAGGAATAGTTTAATGTTAGAAATAGAGAACAGAAATAGAATAGAGATGATGGGACCCGGCTCTTAGCACACGCTCGACAAGCATCAGTAACTGCGCTCCATCCCTAGCCCCACTAATCTCTGTTTGGCCTTACAATTAAAGTGGTGCTGACCTCAGAGCATGGGTCAGTTAGTGGTCCTACTGTAACCTTTTTGTAAGAGTTTGACAGGGGTTGGTGGTGATGCTGGGAAGAATTTGTGGTGATGTCATCTTAGAACTCAGCTTTTCTTTGCTGGGAGATTTTGAGATGTTTTGATTTGCTGGGTTTGAGTGTGGACCAGGGATGGGGCTCAGTTGGCAGAGTGCTCTGTAGCATGAAGCCCTGGGTTCAATCCTTAGCACTGCAAAACCCAGGTGTGATGGGCACATCTGTAATCCCAGGATGTGAGAGATGGGGGTACACCTGTAATCCCAGGATGTGAGAGATGGGGGTGCATCTGTATTCCCAGGATGTGAGAGATGGGGCACACCTGCAATCCCAGGATGTGAGAGATGGGGCACACCTGTAATCCCAGGATGTGAGAGATGGGGCAGCACCTGTAATCCCAAGATGTGAGAGATGGGGCACACCTGCAATCCCAGGATGTGAGAGATGGGGCAGGAAGAGCAGAGGTACAAGGTCATCCTAAGACAGCTCAAGGACGCAGCGATCATGAGACTCTAAAAGGAAAAAGAAGCAATCACTTCTCCACCTTTTGGCTAACACCAAATGTTTGTCTGATCGGTTCATCCGCTGGCCAGCTGGTTGGTTGACAGATCTAGGGGAAGAAGGAAAAGGTCTTGTTCTCTAGCCCAAGTGGGCCTCAAACTCTTGGTAATTTTCCTGCCCGTTTCTGGAGTGTGCCACCTTGCCTGGCTCTTGCTAGGAGCGTTTTGATCTCTGGTTCTCTTACCTAGTGCTGTCTAATGGGTGACCCATTGCTTCTGGGCATCTCTGGGAATTTGTCCCCTTCACCTGAGCTCCCCGGTGTGTTGGTGTACTCACTAGCAGTCATTTCCCTGCAGTCTCCCAAGCTCCTTTTCTGTTTCTGGCTGGTCAGAAGTTCCATCTGAATTTTGCCCCAGATCACCAAACCCTTCCATCCCAAGTGTCCTAAGATAAACAGTCAAGTGTGGTGTTTCTATGCAGGATAGATGCTCAGGACAGAAGTGGCAGTGTGTTTTCAGGCTCAGACGGGGCTGTGTGGACTGGACACCAAGAACTTCCCACCCAGTTCTCCGGGTTCAGAAACCTCACACCTCCCAGAAGCCATTTCAGCTTGTCACTGTCACGTTTTTACAAATGGGAGACAAGTCACCTGCCCTGAGCCACATGGCCAGATCTGAGATCAGACCAGTCCTCCTGAAATGTTTTCATGGCTAGGCTGGCAGCTTACTCTTCACAGTATCAGTGAGCATCCCCTAAAGAGGGTGATGTCTTGGGAGGGCAGGCTCCAGCGTCTCCATGCTCCTGAAGGTGGACAGAGCAGGACCTCTCTCGATACCTAGTACAGGAGCCCCTCCACCTGCCTCCATGAATGGCTGCCCTCCCTGCACTGGTGCCCAGGGGTCTATGAAAAAGAATGGGAAACAACATGAAGAACACAAACCAGTGGGGGACGTGTTTACTTAGGTGTTCACACATGCAAAATAATTCTGGAAAGATCTACACAGCCAGTAGTGGTGGCCTGCACTGAAGCAGGGGTCTGTGGCTGAATTAGTACTTCCTGCTATATTTCTGTTGGTTTTCTTTTTGACTCTGGAATATTTATAGCTTTAAGGTGGCCCATCCCAGGAGTGTGTGGCGGGCTTTGGGAGGGACAGAGCCAAGCACAGGGAATTGTCCCACTCTGTCCCAAGGACATTGCATATTGCTTCTCTGAAGGCCAGGGCTGTTTCCCAGCCTCAGCCTCAGGAGGCAGGACCACAGAGGGGACTTGGGACTGAGGAGTCTCAGAGACCAAGGACTTCAGTTAACCTCTCAGATTTTGGATCTGCAATAGAATGGTGAGAACATTTCAAGGCCTTGTTACAAGTACTGAGAGAGCAGCTCCCAGAAGCAGAGTGCCTGATCAGCATGCGGGAAGATCCTTTTATTATTTTCCTACTTGTTTAATGTCCCATCAGCATTAGTGTAATGCTGTCTCACATTGACTACAAGTCTGGCGAGGCATGCATGACAGTCTTCAGAAACTGAGCTAAGAGTGCCACCTGGTGGACGCATCCTAGACCGTACTCAACACATACAAGCATTCTGCTTGCTTTCTTCTGTTATTCCTCCTAAATATAGACTATTTCGTTGTGTATTTACTATGTAGCTCAGACTGGCCTCAAATTCATGGCAATCCTCTTGCCTCAGGTCCGATGTGCAGGTGTGACGGGCAGGAGTCACCTCGCCCAGCTTCAGAGTGTACTCTTAGCAATGACCCACTCCTAAATACCAGAGTAACCGCCAAAATATGAGAGAACACTGCTCCCTAGAGTGCATAGTCCAGGTTCAAGGATTGTCCTTCATACATAGTTATTTGATGGTCCAGGTCTCTAGGGTAGTCTCTGAGCCATTACACAGCCTTGCCATTATTAGATTTTCAGATAGTTACTTGGCAAACTGTCTTGATGAAGACACATCTCTGGTTTCCCCTTGGGACCTACAATGGTGGTGGCTTCACAGGTGGAAAACCAGGTCCCCAGGGCATCTCATCAGGAGACACACAGTATCAGTCTTTTCAATGCTGGTGATTACAGCTCTAATGCCCTGTGAGAGTGAGACCAACACCACGGGGAGCTGACTTGTTGACCATCACAATCAGGCTCTTAGCCTAGGGGCTCTTGGCAAGTGTTCAGGACAAATGGCGAAATCCTCCACTAGTACCCGGGGCCTGCAGAACCATTCCTAGAAGCCTTAGGGTCAGGTGGAGAGCAGCATTGGGCCCAACACGCCATCCCAAGAGCTCTGATTCCATAAGTGAAGTCTGAGCAGAAGCTAAAGTCTCCTTAGAAAAACCTCCTCCCCAAGTTTCCTCTCCCTCCTCTGGAAGCAGCCACCGTGGTTGTCTTGGTAGGAGACACATTTCTATTCCCGGGGAAAACACTCTAACATTCTTATTACACAAATGGTCACAAAGACATTGCCCAAGACTTGGAGGCTGAGGTAGTTCATGTGCATGTGTGTGAATGTGTAGCAGATGCATGCGTAGGTGACCAGACACGGTATCGGTGTCGTTCCTTCTTCCGCCACTACTACCCTTTCATTGGGGGAGGCAGGAGTCCTAACGGCCACGTAGGCTGAAATGGTTGGTCTGAAATGGTCCTACCTGTCTGCTTCCCCATCACTGGAATTGCAAACCTTTGCCACCGTGACCAGGTCCTTTTGTTGTTGTTTTAAATCACAGGTTCTGAGAATCAAACTCAGGTCCCCGTGCTTGACTGTCACACCATGTGGATTCTCTATCAGGGACTGTTCTGGCACTTTGCTCTTATGAAACATCCTACCCATGCTGTTAGTTCCTTGTCAATCTGACACAAGCCAGAGTCATCTGAGGAGAGGGAACCTCTTTTTTCTGAGACTTTGGGTATTTAAAAGAGACTGAACTTTTAAAGGCTCTTGAGACTTTTAAATGTTGAAATGTTTTATATTGTGGTAGTGATATTAACATGACCTCTTAGGGGCAAGAAAGGAAAGGTTATGACTTAATAGTGATGTGTTTGTGTGTCAAGTTTTCAAGGGGAAAGTTGTGATGGTTAGTTAGCTCTCTTGTCAACTGGAGACAAGCTAGAGTCATGTGAGAAAGGAACCTCATTTGAGAAAAACGCCCCCACCAGACTGGCCCCTAGACAAGCCCGTGGGGACATGTTCCTGATTGATGTTTAATGTGGAAGGGACCGGCCTGCTGTCAGAGCTGCCAATAGGCCAGTGTCCCTGGGGCATGTAAGTAGACTGAGCAAGCCAGGAGGAACACTCTCTATTCATCTCTGCTTTAATTCCTGCTTGAAGTTCCTGCCCTGCTTCCCTCAGTGTGTCTGACATAACCCTTTCCTCCCAAGTTGCTTTTGGTCATGGTGTTTGACAAAACAAAAGAACCCAAACTAGAAAACTACCCTAAGGCTTTTGCAAGGAACTTGGGCACTTGGTTAATTTAACTGGCATTCTGAAGGGATACCTTATAGTCAAATGTAGAGGACCTGATGGACTTCCACTCACTGGGCTGTTGGTATTGTACAATTCTTCTCACCCCCTCATAATTTGTACAACTCTTGATTACTCTGCAAATAGCTGGGCAAGGTTTTTCTATTTCAAGGAATCTTAGAATTCCAGAATAGCATGAGATGAGGTGCAACAAATTCAAGCTCATCCTTGCTCCAAGTGGAACACACCTGCCTTTAGCCCCTTCCTGCTAAGTGACGCAGAAAGCCTGTCTTCACAGGCACGAGCATGGCTCCTGGCAGCACTGCCTCCAGCAGTTCTGGACAGTGGTGTCCCATGACCCAGCATGCTACTCTTGCCAATCTGAGAAGTTTCTACAGGTTGGAGCTTGGTGTGCTCACCTGGAACCTGGGCTCCCTTCCCCTCCCAGGTGCATCCAGAACACCTGTTCTCTTTTTCGAGGTGAAGGTGGTGGGGGTGTTGTCTGGAATACACATGGGAGCTTGACTCGATGTTCCCAAAGCTTTCTGAGCATCAGGGAGTTTCTTGAATACACATTGCTTCGTCTTACTCGCAGTAAGTTCTGGGTGAGTGGGTTTGGACAAGGCACCTGGAATGCCCACTTCTCAAGAGGATTCTGGGATTGGGCCTTGACACCTGTCTTGCAGACATCAGGGCAGTCTCTGCTGGGAAGACTCTGGTCCTGGCTAGGCTACCCTCAAGGCATGTCCTTAGTAAACTGGAAGGGGGTGGGGTGGCTTGACAAGCACTCATTTTTCCTAAGGTTTTCTTGGATAATGAGGAACCTATGAAACCTTCCATCTGAGCCTGAATCCCTGAAGTTTGCTCAAAATGCCGTGTCCATACCTGCCAGAGGGCTCTCAGTCTCTAAAGTCGGGGCGTGAAAATCTGTATTCCAGGCACATTCTCTACATGAGGCCACTAAATCCAACTCATTTCACATCCTAAAAGACAAGGGAACTACCAATCAAAAAGTGAAATGGCGTGTTCCAAGTCATGAAAGAAATAATGGCAGAAACCTCTCTAGTCTCTGAGGACAGTAGGCACACCTAGCACTGACAACCCTGTGCCCAAAGGCTCTTGGTCACTGCATGGCTGCCCTGGGTCAGGCCTCTACAGCATCTGAAAAGGCATCAATTTAGAATGCAGGGGAAATGCTCTGTCCTGACCAAATCAGGATGCAAACTAAGCAAGTTTGGGCCATGATGAAACACTCTGTATCTCCACCTTCCCTAGCAGGCAAAGGACAGACACAAAAACAGGACCAATATGTACAAACAGAGTCCCATTTTATTAGCAGTTAGTTCAAGATTGTACATTAATGGAGGAAAGTTCCCATGTTTAACACAACCCAAAACGGCTGGTTCAAGAGCCCTCTTCAGGTGAGCTGGGTAGCATGCCCTCTGCAACCCCTCCCACCCCTGCTGGGAAGGAAATCCTCTGCCTGCTTCCCAAACCTACCCCACCCCACTCAGTTGGCCCTCTTCTCTCCCCAGGAAATAACATGAATTTCATGCACAAATTACAAAAAGAGCCCTCTTGCCCATAAGAAAAGCTAGCTCAGTCATAGAAAAGCCTTCCCTCTGGTGGCCTCCTCCAGGCCAGGGAAGGAAGAGGGAGAACTTCTTAGGCAGAAACACTGAGGGGGTCTCCCTGGCCTTCACGCTGGCCCTCAGCAGCTGACACGCATAGTCATTGCCCAGCCTGCTCAGAGCTGGCAAGCCCATCAAGCCCAGAGCCAGATAACCTTGACCCCAGCACTGCCGGGAGGCCGGGAGGCTGGGGTGAGGGGCAAACTTCTAACCTCATTTCACACATAGTACAGTTGGTTCTTGCATGGACATGCGGAAACCCCTGCCGTAGCCTCTATCTCCTCATTTTAAGGAAAGGGAAGCTGGGGCCGTGGGAGGAAGACTGTCACATGGCCACTCACTGTACCCAGTGCTCTTCTCACACCTCAGCTAGAGGAGGCATTTTTTCCCATCTAGACCTTCCTGTCATAATCTGAAGTCTTCTTCCTGCTCCAGTGCACACGGACCATCTAGAAAGTGAAGACCCCAGAACCACAGAACAGAAGCAGGGACAAAGTCAAAACAAAAGCAGAGAAAGAAAGATGGAGAAACATGGATGCTGTGTCTGGTATGGGGCAGCCTGGCTCCTCCAGGCTGTACACACTCATTCTGACATCACAGTGCCCAACCTGGCCTCCCTGGGGCAGTTCAACAGGCCATCCCACCCCCACAGTGCCCTCAGACCCTCCCAATGTAACCCTGTCTCTTCAGGGACCCCTTTCCCTCCTCCAAGCTGGTTTGGCCCTTGCTATAGGTGGTAATGGAGGTGGCACAGCTTAGGCACAAGGGGAATGCCACATTAGCACAAAAAGCAAAATTACCCTTGAAAACATGTGGGCTAAAGGACTAGAGGAGAACAAGTGGATCTGGAGTGTGGGACTTCTATATGACACGGGCCCTCTGGCCTTAGATCCCACACCTTTAATCCCAGCACTCGCGAGGCAGAGGCAGGGGGATCTCTGAATTCAAAGCCAGGCTGGATCACATAGCAATTTCCAGGACAGCCAGAGTTACATGGTGAGACCCTGTCTCAAAACAGACAAACAAACAAACAAACAAAATACCATTTTGGACTGGACCTGGTAAGTGCACACATTTAATCTCAGCTCTTGAGAGTCAAGTGGATCTCTATGAGTTCCAGGGCTAGCCAAGACTACATAATGAGACCTTGTCTCAAACAAACAAAAACCAAACATTAAAAAAAAAAAAAAAATCAGATGGGCAAAGGGAAAACTTTTTAGCATTCAAAGAAACTTTTTTTTTTTTTTTTTTTTTTAAATAAAATACAATGTTCTTGCCCTGACTGGACCTAATACTAAAATCAGGTATAACTGCTGAGCAGTGAGTTTGGGTCGGGGGGCGCTTTGGGTACAGACAAGACAGCAGCTGTTAGTGGGTTGGGACTACAGTCTCGGCTGTGGCACTGGCTGGTCTGGCAGAAAGTCCTTACCCCTCAGCGCAACAACCTAACAGTCTCCTGTACCTGCAACTCACATTGAAAACACACACACATACAGAGAAAAGAAGACTGGTGGATGCTAGCCTCCTTCAGTCCAAACGAAGGTGGCTGGCACTCGCCACACAAGACTGGCTGAGACGGTTCTGAACTTGCTACGCCCACTGACACAGCTGTGGGGCTCCAGGGTTGGAGGGGCCAGCAGCTTCCTCCGCTGGAAATCAGCACCCACTGCTTATACATATGCCAGGGTGTGAAAGGGCCATTTTGACTTCATGCTCTCGGAGATGCCTGCCCCAGAGAAAGCTCTAGAACCTGGAATGACTGAGGCAGTTGCAGGTGATCTGCACCCATAAGGCAAAGGCTGCTGGTAGAGAGGGCAGAAGGGACAGGGGTGTCCTAAACAATTGAAGCGAGGTCCCTCAAACTTTTTTTTTTTTTTTTTTTTTTTGAATTTTCCAAATGCTTCCAGTCAATCAGTGGACACTCTAGTTGAGAGATCCTAGAACAAACTTCTCTATTTTCCAAGACCCAATATCTGCAAGCTGGGGCAGACTCTGGGTCCAGTAGCAAGAAGGGACACAGTAGCAGCAATAACCTACAGACTTAGAGCAGTCTCTGGGGTCTTAGAAGGAAACAGACAGTAGCTCCTCTGTCTGCCAGGGTCTCCAACCTGCCTGCTTCATCCTGAGGCCAGAGGCAGAGACTAACAGAGCTGCAGGCTATACAGGGGTCTCTCCAACCATGCTACCTCAGCTCTCACAGAGTCTCAAACAGAGAGTAACTTTCCATAGAAATAAGAGCCATCCTCACTGACAAGTAGGAAGTGAGACTAAGGGCACACACTGACCTAACTCTGAGTCTGGTTCCAGCTTGCTGGCAGGGTCTTTGAACATATCTAAGCCTGTCCTCAGGTATTGTGTAGTGACCAGGATACACAGGCTCAAGACCCCAATGAGAAGCCTTATGTGACATGGCTCTGCACACCAAAACCATGCCTGCAGGGTCCCCTGAGCATCCAACACTCTCCACCATAGTGGAGAACTCAAGGAAAGACCATCTCAGAATCAAGACAGTCACCAGGATGGATGAATGCTGGAAGTGGTGTGCAGGTCTTGGAAGGGGAGGCTCAAAGGCACCTGGATGGGAAAGAGTGGTTTGTCCCCATGTCCTGGAATGACCACAGCTGTGACTGAGGGAAAGACAAGAACCTGGAACACAGGAGGGTGCGAGGGCGGGCTCGGAGGCAGTATGGTACCAGAAGAGCACTGGACTCAGAAGCAGTCACCTGAATTTAGTTCTCGGTACTGCTTCCAACAGCTCTGTGACATTGGCCAAGGCCACCTCCCATTCCCGAACCTACTCTGTGTCTATCTTGGAACCCTCCCAAGTCCAGGATGCCAGTATGTCCTAGACGCCTGGTGGGCACTGAACTGGCAGTTGAGGAGGGGCAGGGAAAGGTAACCCAACCTCAGTCACTTCACATTGTTAAAAGGGGACAGGAACAGAACCAGAAAACAACCAGAGACCCTGTGCCTGCAGAGACTGGAGACACTTCTATGAGTCCCTGTGGGCATCCCACTCCAAGGCAGCCCCAACCTAGCACCATGTGAGGGGGGAGGGCAGCTCAGGGCTCCAGACCTCCCACCCCAGCCCAGCTCTTCCCTGTGGCCCAAACACCCCAGGGCCACTAGGCTTGTAAACCCAGACTTCCTGGAGAGAGTTGGTCTTCCTTTCCAGCTTAACATCTCTGCTCCTTCTGTGGGAGAGGGAAGAGGGACCCTTCAAGCCATCTCCCTGAGGCCTAGACTCTTACATAAACACTTGTCTTCCCTTCCAACTCATTCTCTAGCATTAAGATATGATACCCTTTGAGTTTAGGGCTTGCCACCATTGTGTATGACTGAATTAAAAACAAACCCAACCAAAAAATATATATATATAATATATATATATATATACATACATATATATATGTATGTATATATAAAACACAGTGCGACCCCAGCACCCAGGGTATAAACTCTGGCACCAAGAAATAAAAACACAAAATATTAAAATACTTTAGCTTCTTAGTATTTGGGAGGTTAAGGGGGTCTCAGGGACCCTCGGCCACAGGTTGCTGGGCAGAGCAGTGAAAAGCAGTCTTGCTAACTCTGCCGGGTCTGCTGGGCCGAGGCGGTGGCTGTAAAACGATGTATGTACACGAAGCATGGACACTGGCAGACTCCTGACTCGCCTCAGCCTTTACCACAGGAAACACCACAGTCCCACCCAGCTTAACAGAACAGGGCTAAGGCCCATGTCTCTAGGCCCAGTGGTATGGCAGTGGCCCAGGGCCTACAAGAGACCATGAGCAATAGGTGGACACTATAGGGACCAGAGAGACTCTCCCCCAAAGGGGAGATGTGATAATATTAACCCACATCTAGAGGCCATATGTCCTCTCAAGATGGCCACCCTCACATCCAACCAATGAGTGCATCTGGGTGCCCAGCTAAACCCTGGCAGAGCCTAGCTCGAAACCCTCAAGGACATGCCCAGTCTTTCTCCCTAGCTGGGCGAAAGACCCAGCTACACTCTTCTCCCTTACTGTCTGGAGGACAGGGAAATATGACAGCTAATACTGAGGGGACACCCTGCTGGAGCAGGGGCAGTGTAACAAAGGAAAGGACAGGAGTGGTGGAACACAGTGAGGGACAGGAGCGTCTCCAGGACTCCTCCTACCAGGGAATGACCTTCCACCAACAGAAGTGGTCTCCCTAGGCAGCGAAGCTGTGAACGGAATGGACCTCTGGTACCAGAGAGGTCCCATAGGCCACACATCCAGCAGTGGATGCTCTGAGGCGCTTGCAGACCTGCCTGGACTTCAGGCCCCAATGGGCCTCAGCAGAGTATTGCTCATTGCTTTTGGCTGGCCGGGCCCAGCGCCCTTCTCAGCAGGTCAGTCTGGCTCAGTGTGAGGCAGGACATCCCTGCTAACACAAGCGTTCTGTCTGGCTGTGGCGGCCAAGGCTACCTGGTGTTCTGAAGGTCCTCCCGCAGCCAGGTGGGCAGTGTCTGGCCCATCTTATACAGCAGCTTAGAGAGCTCGATGTTGTGGTCCCGATAGTAATCCTTTAGGAAGGCTCGGGACTGCAGCGGGAAGAAATTTCAGGTCAGAAGTGACATGTCAACATGAGCATGATCCCCTCCATAACATCACATTCTGTCTTATCCCCATCCTCTTCCAAAAAGAAGCCTCCAGAGAAAACGCTCATAGCGGAGCACCAAACCAACAGTACCCAAAGTCAAACCCATGAGAGAGAGAAGAAAGCATTCATCAAAATCACAGGAAGAAGAAAACAAGACAATATACAATCTGTGGCCTTCCCCGAATGTGATTTCATGCAATGTTCTCCCTACAGGGTGGCCTGCTTCTCCTTTCACAGGGCCAAACCCTGGGGATGGCCCCTAACTCTACACCCTCTATCCTGTAACACCCTTTGGACTCTGCTTTGTATTGTGTGGAAGCCATGCACAGCACCTGCTGTATCCATGGAACCCACAGTGCTAACTTTGCTAAAAGATAATAAACACATACTTGACAAAAGCAATGCTGACCTCCAGGGCCCAACCCCTATTTCCTTCTCTAGAAAATGACTACTGTGCAAGAGGTCCCAAGGCCAATGCCATAGTCAAGAGTAGAGGTTTAAAGGCTTCCCCCAAGAGGAACCCCTCCCACTCAGCCCACTGCCATGGGACTATAGCCCCCACTTACATCCAAGTCCATCTCTGGATACTTCCGTCCCTTGCTTTTGCCCAGACACTTGGTTTTTCCTCCTTCAAGCAGTTGGCACCAAAATCCTTTCTTTGGGTCAAACCTGAAGAGGTTGGAAGCCCATGGGTGAGTGGTCTTGCCTCCCTCCTCAGGGCCATGTCCTTGTCCTAGTGTGCAGGGAGTCTCTCTCCTCTACTCACACAGTGTGAATATGCAGGGTGACACTTGTCATCTGTAGCCTTTTCTCCCAGAAAAGGCACCTCAATGTTCTAAGTCACTGTGGTCCAGGCTGAGGAGTTTCAGTTCCTCCTATAATCCCTGTGGACTCTTTCCAGTCCCACAGAGCCCTGAGAGACATTCTGAGCAATCCCTAATGGTGTAGAGTGGGTTCTCCCTCCCTCTCTCTTGGTTTTTTGAGACAGCCTTTCTCTGTGTAGCTTTGGAGCCTGTCCTGGAACTCACTCTGTAGACCAGGCTGGCCTCGAACTCACTGAGATCTGCCTGCCTCTGTCTCCTGAGTGCTGGGATTAAAGGCATGTGTCAACACAGCCTGGTGAACCCAAGATTTCTTCAACCCTCAAATTTCAAGATGGTAGAAAGCACATAGAAAAACATGCTACATTCTAATCATGGAGCCCAGAGTATCACACATACTTTCTCATTCAATCCAGCAATTTTAGGAGGCAGGAGTTACTCTCCTCATCTCCACCCCCAGAGGGACAAGCAGAAGGTCCAAAACCCAGAGGATTTGTCAAGTCATAGAACTCAGAGATATAAGAAAACAAAACAAAATGACCCTATTTGAGCCTATCAAAGCATCAGTGATGACACAGCTTACATTCACAAGTGTTGTAGTCTCCTGCCTCGCCAACTCTGTTCCATCTCCAATACCCTTGACAGTGAGGAGGAAATACCACAAGAAAGCAGCTGATGAGGGTAAATTTATTCCTCCTACTCTAGGGACTCCTCCTGGGATTGAACATGCCACCTGTATGGGACATGGCACTGGAAGGCAGCCTCCCCAGACCCAAGCCCCTGCAACCCAGGCTGATGCTTACTGTGGTAGCTACATCACTTAGACAAGAGAGACTGCATGGAAGAGAATCCTCCAAGGTTAGCTGAGCAGAGGAGATCCATCGCTCCCTTTTCCTAAGACCAAAGCGTTGCTGGTACGTCCTAGGCATCAGGCATCTTAACATTTTTCTGCTAGTCACCATCAGGGAAGAGCTGCATGTTTCCTTATTAACTTGAATCAACCCTAGGTATCCTCCAATCATTGAAGCCTTTGTTTCCTTAGCCAGGATTCTGGGCCAGGGAAATTGCCTCATGCAAAGACCAAGGCAACACTTACGCCAAGGTTTTATGGTAGTCAACGGTGCTGGTCACCCCGAGGAATTTCTGCACCGTGTCCATCACTTTGGCAGGTTCTGTTCGCAGAAGTTTGCCATCCAAAACCAGGATCTGGAGACAAGGAAAGAGAGAAAGGCTATCTAGACTTGCTTTCATCCTAGTGGCAAACTGTCCATGCCCACTGCAGCAGGAATGACCTGGCTGCCAACACAGGGCCCTGAGCATTCAGAAATCAACCCCTACTCCTCCTCTACAAAGATACCCCTGCTCACCCCCTGCTCACTGCCAGCTCCCACCTTACTCTTTCTCAGGAGGCTGTCAGCAAGCTGACATCCTTGCAGTGCACCAATTGCAGCCTCCAGCCCACTGTTCTGCTCCAGTCTTCAAGGCTTCTCTAAAAGACCTCCTTTGATCTAACCCTGCCAACTCTCTACCACCACACCCTGGTTCCTCCTCCTTCCTAGCCCCCCACAGGGCTGTCCTTAAACTAAAGCTACTCCTTTTTGAAAGAGGCAGGGCAGATAGCTACCTGGTTGGCATGGAAGGCGCTGAGCCAGCGTTCAATATGAGTGGCATACCAGCCAGGAACCAGGCAACGGTTCTGGAGGGCACGCAGCTTTGAGGATGCATCAGGGCCAGCTGTGATCACCTCATGGAAGGTGTACTTAAGGGCCACTGGGTCATCGTGGGCTCGCTGGTGCTGCAGACAGGGAAGAGGATAGGTGCATTGCAGGTGAAACAGAGACAAGTGGGTGGCCTAGGCTGATATCCTGGTTCTGCCTCACTGCTTTAGCCTCAAGAGTCATCAACTCCAGAGTCCTGAGTTCCACAGCTTTTGCAAGGTAGGAGATACACTATACCAGCATCCCAAATGTTCTTCACTGGCATAGTCTCTGAGACCCCTGCTGCTCCAGGGACCTGCTAACCAGCAGGTGTCAACATCAATGTGGCTTTCTTCACATCGACTCCCATTTCCTGAGACACAGTCTCATATTATCCAGGCTGGCCTCAGATTCACTGTGTATAGCAGAGGATGGCCTTGTGACCTTGAACTTCTGATTTTCCTACCTCTACGTTCTGAACACTAAGATTACAGGCATGTGTCCCACATTTAGTTTTCTGCAGTGCTGAGAGCAAACCCAGAACCTTATGCATGCTAGGCAAGCATTCTACCAACTGAGCTATATCCCCAGCCCTCACTTTTCCTTTTTACAACCATTTACTAAAACCCAAACAAGAAAATCCTTGACATGATCTTTATAAAATAGAAAAACAGAACCAGTTGCTATATACAGAAAACAGCTATTGATAAATAAAATAAAAACACAACCATATTCTCAAATGCCAGCTAGAGGGAAATACCTGCTCCAAACCCTGCACTCAAAGCCCCCGTCCTTGCCGAAACAGAGTGTCACCTACTAAAAGGACATGAGAGTCTCTTCCACCAAAAGCAATGTTGTCCTTGATAGACACTGGATGGACTGACAGAAATCACAGAACGGGGAAATGTCTGGTTGACCCACCTGTAATGCTGTAAGCCATGAGCAGATCTCAAAGTGAGAGGCCAGGCACTTAGCCATACTAACTGACCCTGCTCATCACTGAGAATCATGCACAGCCCCCGGGGGGGGGGCAGGGCGGGCAGGGCGGGCAGTAATGTATATAAATATGTAGACAATCTCTGCTCAGCTTCCTCCCTCTCCTCTCAGTACCTTCTTATATCCTACTAGAATGAAGCAGCCTCTTTCTCCTTATGGCACTTTGCTTCCCAATAGTGGACAGGAGAAAGAATTGGGCTTTAGGTTTATAAGACGTGCATTCAAAATGCCACATGTAATGGTGAATCTTAGTTGTCAACTTGACGTAATCTGTAATCAACTAACAAGCAAGCGGCAAGAAATAGCCCTGAGGGATCTTCTTGATCAGGTTATCTAAAGTGAAAAGACCATCCTAAATGTAGGCAGCACCTCCCAGTGGCAGCCTTGAAAAAAAAAAGCTGGAAGAACAAGGCTTGTCTTTTGCATATCTGTTTTCACCCTCACTGGCAAGTCCATCTACCCTGTTGTTGCTGCTACTGTTGCCGTGTTCCTTCCCTCATAAACAGAAGGCAACTTCTTCTGGCTTCCAAATGTGAACTGAAGACTAGCAGCTCTCCAGCAATCCTGCAGGCTTTCAGTGACAATCATTATTAGTCTACTCAGAATCTGTCAGGTAGCCAATCCAATAAACCCTTTAAATACATATCCATTCTATAGGTACTGTTCCTTTAGAGAACGCCATTACACTACATGAAACCTGTGTAAGGGAGCCCTGTACACACACACACACACACACACACACACACACACACACACACACACACACACGTCTGCTTTCTAGAAAACCACTGTGCACTTCAAGGGAGACAGCAAAGTTGTTTTGTCATGAATACCAAACAAGACTGACTGGACTCATGAGAGCAGCCTTCTACCATCCATGCTTTGCTGGAGCAAGTGTACACAGAGGAAGGAAACTGCCCGCTGCCCTCTGGGCTTCTCATAAAGACGAAGTCCCTGGGAACAGCAAGACAAGGTATTAACCAGCATCTCAGAGAACAAGAGAAAGGGCTCCTCACCACCGCAGGCTCAGGGCGAGAGTTCTAAGGGACTACAGGAAGAAAGGAACCCTTTACACTACACAGGATTCAGCGAGGCCCCAGGCAGCAATCACTACAGCATTAGGTGAGCAGGCTCAGAAGGTGGCAAAGACCCACTGAAAGTGGTAGGCAGAAACAAGCCTCCCAAGCCAGGACAGTGTGTACTTCCCAGGTACCCAAAGGCTGAGGCCCACAGCATGAAGGTCAGACTCAGTCTGATGGCTTGATGCAGGTAGACCAGAAAAGTAGCCTTAGGCACCAAGGGCGCTGAGACACAGTGCTTGCAGTATGAACTATTCCCAAGAAAGAGCAGGAAGACAGGAGAGGAAACCCCTCCAAGCCCCCATGTCAGGGTGAGAAGCACTCCCGTGAGCCCATGGAGTGCATGTGGAAGTCAAGTCGGGGCAGATACTCTGCAGCTCTGCAGCACACACGTGCAATGGCAACAAGCAGGCTCTGACTGCAGCTCATGTTGCATGCAGCTCATGTTGCAGCCCAGGTGGGAGCGGTCCTCCTAGACTCCCAGGAGGGGTTCATCCTGCCTGAGTCCCCGCCCCTAGCAAACATAACCCAGATGGCTGCTTTTGGGATCTACGCTGTCTCTAGGTCCACTCAGCTTCTGCCTCTTATGGCTCTCAAAGTCCAAGACAAGACCCATGAGAAGCCTGGAATAGGCAGGTAGAGAGAAGATGACATTCGGCATCAGTTCTGCCTGTCACCGCTACCAGGCCAGAAACACCACAGAGGAAAGACTACTGTCATCCATCACACGCCAGGCAATGTGCCCAGGGCCAAATGCAGTGGTTTTTCTTCAGTGCTGGTGAGTAAATGTATACAGATCCATGCCCTACTCGGGACACAGCCCCAGCCCACTCACCTGGTACCAAGAGTAAGCTCGGTCGGCTGGATTGATGAGGATGGTAAGGATCTTGGCCTTGGGCAACAGGGTAGCTGCCCGTCGTGGTGCCACTTCTGAATCAAAGTAGTTGGCACTTTTCTCAAAGTAGAAGTCAGAGGTGGTGTTGGAGGGAATAGGGAAGAACTCCATGTACCTGTAGGAAGCCCAGAAGCAGGGCTCAAGGCCAAATCTCATAAGCCAGGAGCCCCAGGAAGGCAGTGTGACAGGGGGTCCCTAAGGTGGAATTTCCTCAAAAACGAAGCAAGACACACTTGCCCCAACTAGCAAGAACTGCCTCTGATAGGGGCTGGGGAAGAACTGCCACTTGGCAGTCTCCTACTCTACATTCATTTCTTTTCTGGTGGGCATCATAGAATCAAATGCCTGGAGATTCTTAAGCATGTGCCGTGGGTTGTCGGGCCTGAGGAGGGGACTGTGCATCTCCACAGATAACCTGCTGGCCCTGACCTTCATGTCTCTGGGGATAAGCTAGGCTCAGAGTGACTCCCATTCAGGAAGGACAAGTCCATGAAGATCATGTCCTCTGCCACCTCTAGGCCTGGGATAGTGTTTTTCAGTCACCCTTCGCCACTCATACCCCTCTCTCTAGATTGCACAACTTCCCACCTAAACAGAACAGGCCCTCATGGAGATACTGAAAAGAAAATAAAGTACACCCTAATTCAAAGTACATATTTCTTCAGTAGTCCCAAGGGCTTTTAAACAGAATCCCCTAGGACCTCTTAGACTGTCATACCACATTCCAGAAAAACCAAAGTCTTGGGAATGGGGCTAAGAAGTCAGTCTAACAGTTTTAGACTAACTTTCTCCATCTTTTAATAACTTTTTTTCTGCACCCAACTCCTTAACTGTCCTGGCAGAAGTATCCCCAGAGCTACCCAGCATTCACATGTGAGTGGTGGGGTGCCCTGTAGCCCAGGCAGAATGGGGTGTATTGCTACACATTTCCTTTTGAAAATCCCAAACACACTGGATTGTATTAAGACATCTGGCCACAAGGGATTTTAAGTAAGAGAATATACTTGTTAAAAATACACTGAAAGATGAAAAAACATGGAGAGAGGATATATGGCAAATCAAAGAAAACAGTTTGAAAAAAATAGAAAAAGGCAAACACAGGGGCACATAATCTCTGTACCCAGGGAACCCACTAATTAGTAACACATAATGTGAACATGCTCACACGAGCCTTACAAAGGCAGAAAAGACACAATGGGAAAACTGGAGGGTAACAGCAGCCCATGTTAGCCCCCTACATGGTGCCCTCTTGGGAAAGTTCTGGTGGGAAGTGTGATTCCATTGCCCCCAGAGAGCTCCTAGACACCCAAGGGACCCCTCTTCCTACAGTTGGTCACAGGCATAGGAAAAGCCTGTCAGAACACCCTACTGTCACTACCTGTCTTGTTGGATGGGTACAACCTCCCTGCTTGAGGACTCTATGTTTCTATGTAGTCAGGGAGGGGCTGAATGCCCAGTCCAGCTAGCTCTGACCCTGGGCAAAGGGCTTCCTCATCTAGAGTCCTGTTTGTCACAACACTGTTGCAACATGACTCAACGGTCACTGGGCCTTGTCCTTGTTTACAGGACTTTCAGCTGCGTGTGAGCAAGCACCAGCTGCTTCCTGCTGTGGCCACAATGGCCACTCCAGCTGGCTCCATGATGGCCTTCCTGTCCTGCTGGAGACAGAAAGCCACTTACCAGTCGATGCCTTTGTGATAGTTGTGGCCATTAAAAAACTGGATCTCCTCAAAGGTCTCGGAGCTGGGGTAGTTGCTGCTGAGGTCCGGGTGCATGCCCAGGAACAGGTAGAGGGCCGTGGTGCCTATGAGAGTGGGGGCAGCTGAGACCTCAGCCCAGCCCCCAACCACAAGACAAGAGCACATTCTGGGCCTGTCTTCCCTAGTCACTGAGAGAGCCTGGGAAAATCCCTTCCCTTCTGGAGTCTCAGTCCCCACATGAGTATAATAAAAGGTAGGCTAAATGCAGACTGTAAGGTCCCTGTAACCCTTCCAGATACCATGCATCTACTACAGCATTCTTTGCCACTAAACAAGGACTTGACCTCAGAGGCTCCCAGCCCAGGTACTGCTATCTACTTAGAATCTCAGAACTAGGCACTTTCCACTTGTCTTCTCTAGCTCTGGGCCTCGTCCACATGGGAACCTGGGAAGAGCCCAGGGACAAGGAAGCTCCAACCCTCCAGGTCTGTTCCGGGGGACTCTTGGGTCTCTTCACTTCTTTTTACTGCTATTTTTTGCTTACTCGCTTTGCTCTTTGACAGAGTCCTGATAAGTAACACAGGCTACTTCAAACTCATGGTCTGCCTGCCTCAGCTTTCAGAGAGCGGGATTTACAGGCATGTGGCAAGATGCCTAGCCAGTATGAAACTCCCCAGAAGCCAGGAAGCCCAAGCCCGCAAGCCCTTCTTGCTGGTGCCTTCCCATCATGCCCCCTTCCCCTTTTTTTGAGAGGACCCTTTGTTCATTCTCCAGGTGCTCTCTGTGACAGCACATCCAGGGAGAGACTCTGAAGTTTGGTGACTGCTAAGCTTCAGGGTCACAGAGCTCAGGTCTCAAGACCCGGGAACTATCACTTCCCAACTATGATGCCGAAGGTCACTGAACTTCTGCATCCCTCCCAACTATGATGCCGAAGGTCACTGAACTTCTGCATCCCTCCCAACTATGATGCCGAAGGTCACTGAACTTCTGCATCCCCGTGCTTGTCTATAAAAAAGAAACACCCACCTGCCCTCACAGACCTGAGTGGATGGCAAATGCTTAGCAATCGTGCCAGTGTGTCTTTCTGACAGATATGACTAATTGATCAGCCCTCTCTGTGCTGAACCAGTTTTGCCTGGCACTGCTCAAATCTGCAAAGTAGGTGCTCTAGACATCCTTCCTGCTTTTTCTCAGAGGCTCCTAGGAGGGTGCCAGGGGTGTTCTCTGAGGCTGTGGTTCAAAATAAATGCCACATCTCCCTGTGCTCTCCACCCCCACAACGACAGGCAATTCATAAGTGTCCCCCTGTTGCTCCCATTTCTGGTAAAAGGAGATTGAATATTTAAGACTGAGACCTGATCAAGATGGTCCCCAGAATTCTGTGGCTGAGATAACAGGCAGTGGGGGAAGCTGGGTCAAGGGTCAAGAGACCTGCCTGTTTTCTGGGGGCCAATGATGAGAAGCTTTGGGAAGCGGTCACATGTCTTCTCCTTAGACCAGATGTCTTTGTGGCGCTTGTCCTCACAAGGATCCTAAAACAGCAATGGAGAGGATATGAGGGAGGCCTGAGATCCACGAATGAACTCCCTCCATGTGTGGCTGTGTCTTTGTCTGACTATGTAACCCTAGCTGGCCTGAAAGTCACTGTGTAAACTAGGCTGGCCTCAAACTCACAGATCTATCTGACACTGCCTCCCAAGTGCTGAGCTCAAGGTACGTGCCACCATGCCCATCTCTTGCTGCATCCTCACCTCCCAACAGCACTCTATAACAGATAGGGACCATTTCTGGCTCATGTTACAATCCCATCAAGGCTGGAAAAAGGCCAGCTCTCTGCTCATCACTACCAGGAACTCACGAGCACTTGTTGACTTTAACTGCATTCGCTATGCCTGAATCCAGGGTTCAGCAAACTGCCTGTGGGCCATGTTCTGTAAACACTGTAGGCTGACAGCACTCTCTGGTCTCTGCTGCAGTGACATAAAGGTGGCACAGACAGACACACAAGAAGCGTGACTGGGCACCAGCAAAACTTTCTTTTACACAGACAGACCTCAGCCAGACTTGGCCCAGGAGTAAGTGTTGGGATCCTTGGCCTGAGTCTAGCTTCAGCCTCCAGCTTTTAGCAGTCTGGGTATAGCTTGTCCCTAGGACTGCCCTAAACCTTCCTTCAGCCCCTTTACCTGTAGCTCAGAGCCTGCTGCAGTTGAAGGAGACGGCATGCGTGGCCACTATGCAGGGCGGGCAGACACTCTCTATAGTTTGCCCACACTAGTCTTACCCCAAGTTTTTTGGTTTTCAGTTTTTTGTTTGTTTATTTATCATTTTTTGTTAATGTGCATTGGTGTTCCTGCCAGCATGTATGTCTGTCTAAGGGTGCTGGGTCCCCTGGAACTGGAACCACAGACATTTGTGAGCTGCCATGTGGGCACTGAGAACTGGCCTGGGTCCTGTGGAAGAAGCGCCAATGCTCTTACCACTGAGCCTTCTCCGCAGCCCTTACCCACTGTTCCTAAAGACTCTTTTCCAAGGCTGTTATGAGTGCATGCACACAGGTTTACGGGTAAGGATGGGGCACAGACAGTGCATTCATACATTGAACCTATGCATGCCCAGGAGTGTGCTCACACTGCTGAGGGAGTGTGAAGCGTGGTGGCTGAGCCTGGAACACATGTCCAAGGTCAGAAGGCACCTTGCCGCTCTGCCCACCTGCCACAGTGGGTCCTTCTCCTCAGAAAAGATCTGGAAGTACTTCTGGGCCAGCTGCACTGGGGGCAGTGTTTGCAGCCTCAGGTTGGTCCAAGAGTGCAGAAAGCGCACCAGGTGCTTAAAGGTGTACAGCCCCAGACGGTCATTTCCATAGTTGGACAAGTGTGTCATGAAGATGCTGATCTGTTCCAGAGAAGGAAGAGGGAGGTGAGGCCGGGTCAGCTTCTGAGTCACTCTTAACCCCACCTGTGACTAGTCACTGATACCCAGGGCAAGGTACACTGGGACTATGAACAAACAGTGTGACCCTGAGCTGTGTTCAGCCAAGGAAAACTCAGGCATAACTGACATTACAGGTCTAGGGTAGGAAGCTGGCCTGGGCAGGAGCTTTTTGCATTGTTTTATAAATCAGGATAAGGAGTGTACACAGAATATGAGAAGTAGGCAGTCCACAAGGCCGAGAATAACACACACATTGCTCATTTTACAATGTAGAATAATTGGTTCCACCTTACAAATAAGAAAAGAGAGGTTCAAGTGAAATGTGCTGTGTGTGTTTGTGTGTGTGTGTGTGTTCACGCGCGCGCGTGCACATATACACACAGAGAGAATAGAAAGAGAACACAAACAAAAAGTGCTAGCATTTCTATATAGAAGTGCAAAATTACAAAAGAGAAAACACCAATGCTTTTGTTGGGGTTACACAGAGGAGCCCAGTGCCACAACTGGACAGTGGACCTTCTAGTTCCCAATCCCCCATGCCAACTTGCCCACTCTCCTCCAGCTCAGGAAACCTCCCATGTTGCAGACAGGCTGTTGGCACCCCTCCTTGTACCAGCCCTAGGCTGCAGAGTACTCACGGGATTGAGGAGCACGGTGAGAAAGAGCTCGCCACCATTGATGATCTTGTCCAGCTCACTGGAGCCTCCAGGGTATTCGTGGTAGAAGATGGTGTGTGTGAAGAGGCCACAGGTCTGTCGAGGGAGGACCTGAGAGGGAGTAGTAGAGGGACCATGGTATCTCCAGTAATGGTCCAGAAAGGAAGGCTGCTTCCTCAGGAGAAGGGCTGAGCCTCCTCAGAAAGAGGCTTCCCTATGAGGGCCACATAGCCCTCACTCCTGGGTCCTTCCCAAGGTCTCTGCAGCCTGCAATACTCCCCAGGTGAACCACTGCCTTTATGTCATTGCTATTCTCACACAAAATAAACAGATCCAAAAGTAGCATGGGAGTGTCTAGAAACTTATACCATTTGTAGTGAGGGTTTCTGATCCTCTAACAGGACACTGAAGACAATGTCAGAGCCTCTGCTAGTACTAATTGTCATGAACTGATGTAACTGCATGTTGTCTGTCTTCCTTCTGGAAATCAGGCTCTAAGAACAGGGAATGAGCATGTCTTATAACTACCTCATGCCTGGAGTTAACATGAATCCCAGGGCCAGCCTGGGCTATGAGACCCTGTCTCAAAGTAAATAAAGGGAGGTAGGGAGGAAGAGAGAGAAATGAGGGGAGGGAGTAAGGGGGAAAGAGAGAGACAGAGAGGAAAGAAGAAAGGAAGGAAGGAAGGAAGGAAGGAAGGAAGGAAGGAAGGAAGGAAGGAAGGAAGGAAGGAAGGAAGCTTTCCTGACCCTGTCACAGACGCTAAGTATGACAGCAATCTGCCCTTCCTATGATGGAGCCTCCAAGGCAGAACAGCCGCAGAAACTTGCTCCAAACCCCTAAGTCAAACCCCTAGCTGCAGCCATGCCTCCCAGCACAGTGTGAGCCCCATTCCGACGGTGCCCACCATGCCCCTCCAGACACTTGCCATGATGCCATTGTGGATGAAGCCGCGGCGGTAGCGAGCAGGCTTCAGATGGGGGTACTCCTCTGTGCTGGTCACACGGATGTCCCACACCTGCTTCCAGGCCTCGTACAGCTGTACATGCACAGGGTAGACACCGGAGTGGTGGGGCGCCACTGCATACCCCATGTCTGTGGGGATGCCATGCTCCTAGGGAGAGGATGACCCAGGAAGATGAGAATGGGCTCTTTCCCTGTTGACCTTGTTTCCTTTTATAGAACACAAGACAAAAACCAAAGGCTAGAATGGCAGGGCATGTGGTCTGAGCCCGTAGGTGCAGATAGGGAAACTGAGGCCTGGAACAGAAAGAGAGGGACTCAGAATCTCAAAGGGAGTGACTGGCAGAAATGTAGGCTTGTGTGTCCTGATCCTCCTTCAGTACATACGCCTGGCACCTAGCTCAGTCTGCTGTCTCCTGGTGGCCAGTGTGTCTAAGCTGGTCTCTTGTGCATCTCTCTTTTCCCAAGTACCTCTGCCAACTCTCCAGAGATCCCACCCTACCTAAAGGCAGAGGTCTGGGCCCAGGAAATGAATAGGCCTCAGAGTGAGTCCTTGGGTGACCTCCTGAGCCTCAGTTTCTCTTATTCAGGTTTTTGGTTTCTGTTGTTTTGAGACAGGATCTCCTGTAGCGCAGGCTGGCTGCAATTGATCATCCTGCCTCTGCCTCCCAATGGCTGGAATTTCTGCTATGTACCACCAGGCCCAATGAGTTTTAGTTTCTTATCTAAAAAGAGGGACTGCCCTCCTGAGGTGTCCAGGAAACAGTGGCTATTGAGGCAGCTCACCCCAGGCCCTGGCACAGAAACAGGAAGATCTATCACACTGACCACAACAGCACCAGGAGGCCACTGAACCCCAGCCCAGCCCCTGCCCCCCCCCAGTTCTGTCCCATAGGGAATCTTACTCACGACAGCGAACTTCTTGTTCAGGGCCATCTGCTCAGCCAGCACAGACTCATTGTGGAACAGGTGGGGCTGCATGTGGCTCCACATGTGGGGGAACCACCAGAACTCTTTCACATAGGACAGCAGCAGATCGTCCCCAGCATCCTCAGCATCGGTGCCTACAGCAGTGACACAGAGTGTTCAGCACAGCTGACTGGCACAGACCTCCAACCTGGCTGCAGACTACAGAGGGAATACTCAGTCATGGGCCACCTAGGAGCTCCGTGGAAGAGTCAGCTGAGCTTGGGTACAGGAGACACAAGTCTAGTCTGATCTGCCCTTGCCTCAGTAAGTGGCTTGGTCACACCATCTCCTTTGTGGGGTCTTGGTGTTTGAAGTCAACAACCCCAAGTGTTTCCTCTATCTCTCACATGCTTACTCTCGTCCTATTCCAATGACCCAAACTGGGCACATGTCCTTTTGCCCACTAGTCTGCAAAAGTTCCGGTGGATACAGAGGCTTAAACCTTTGTCTCAGAGGTACAACTACAGCCACCTCTGATCTGCTAAGGACTAAGAACACAAAATGCAGTAGCACTCTCAGGTACCTTTGGGCCATCTTGCAGATTTTCAACCTCAACCTATTGCTGACTACAGTGGCCCTGCCTAGAACTCCAAAAGCCATCCTCACTGAGGACTGTAGACCTGAATCATTTCCCTTTCATTTGCCCAGCATGTGAGGAACCTGAAAGAACCCTCAACCTCATCCCTGCCATATAGGATATTGGTGGTCATGGCGGGTAGGGACCCATTTGTGCCTTCACTTTCTATGCTATGCACTTCCATAATATTCTTAAAACTCAGCCCACTTCTGGCTACTGAAATAGCTCAGCAGTACCATTTCAGCAATGAAATGGCCAAGCCTTGAAATCTGAGTTCAATCCCCAGGATCCACATAGTAGTAGAAAACCAACCCCCCAACTTGTCCTCTGACCTCCATATGTTATAGCAATATGAACACAAACATATGTATACACACAGCAAATAAAAATGAAATAAAAGCTTTTCTTTTTTGGTTTTTTGAGACAGGGTTTCTCTGTGTTAACAGCCCTGGCTGTCATAGAACTTGCTTTGTATACCAGGCTAGCCTCAAACTCACAAATATCTGCCTGTCTCTGCCTCCAGAGTGCTGGGATTGTAAGTGGAAATCATTGTGAAAGGTAAGGGTGAGGGGGGGATAGGAAAAAGAAGATTCATAACATAGGACCTCACAGGCTGCCATGTATATGAAACCTTGTTACTGTTATAATATTGTCCCCAAATGCCCTCTACTGGGATGTCCCCTGTGGACCATAAACTCTGGAGTCCCCCACCCAGTATATCTGGTGCCCTCATAATAGCAATTTTTGGGGGCAGGCTGGGAAAAGCCCAAGAGGTTGTGCAGAGGGCAGGGGTAAACCGCCTCATACCTGGAAGGCAAGCAGGAGGGAGGGAGGGAAGGGGGAACTGGGATTGATATGTAAAATAAACAAAACAAAATAAAACAAACAAACAAAAAAAACCACTACATACCTGTGTGGAAGAATTTCCCTGAGTAGCCCAGGTTGAAGGTGAAGTTTGGGATGTGTGTTCGAAGTTCGTTCTGTGTATCAAACAGGGCCTAGGACAGGCAGAGGAGAAGCAGCAGTGAGGGGGAGTCAGGTCTGACTCCTCCCACTGAGCATCTGAGGGGTATCCTGTTACAACAGGACCAGCTATAAAACTCACAGAACCTAACACAGGGCTGGCAATGTCTCTCTGTGATGGAACATCTGCCTCACACCTGAGGTCAGGGTTCCATCTCCAGCACAGCCCTCCAAGATGCAAATGTCCAGCCCTTGCTCCAATGCTAGGAACATCAAGCAGATGACAGCAGGGCTCAGCCACAAGGAACCATCTCAGCAGGAGCTCCATGGGGCAGCCCAGCCAGCCCCCTGCCACCTCCTACACCAGATGCTATCTGGCTTGGAAAGCTCTGAGCTCCAGCCAGGCTCAGCAATGCATGCCTGAGGAACTGTTGGATTTCTCTAGGCCTTCACTGCAAAAGGGAACCAGATCTCTGCCCTCAAGGGGCTCTTCAGACGAGCGAGATTCCTTCAGTCTGTAAAACTGCATGACTTGTGATAGAAGAGTGAGGAAGAGTGAGATCTACAGTCGTGTCTGCAGTCACCGACACAACGAGCACAATGCCTCCTTCCCCGGGAGAATGCAAGTCTACATCACAGGGTCCTGACCTTTCCAAGGACAAACTGTACTGTGTGCCAGTGTTCCTGTGTGGACACATCTAGCACCCATGGCAGTCCAGGGAAGGGGCTGACATCTGGGTTAGGACTGCACCGCTCACATGGCATTGAGGAAACCTCTGGGAGCCCACTTTCAAGCAGGACCGTTACCTCGGGGTCTAACCAAGTCTGATCACTGCCTGACAAGACACATGAACCAGCCGTGTGGCCTGAGGCAAGCTGTTCCACCTCTCTGAGCCACAGTGACCACCTCCGTAAAAGGGAACTCATACCTCTTCACTAGCTGCTATGAAGACCCACCGAGGTAACACACATAGCCACTGAGCACAGAGCCTAGCATCTGTCAAACACCAAAAATGCAAATTCTCTTGGAACTACAGAAACTGCACTGTATGGCCGGAATGACACAAGCTAATGAGGTGACAGTGATGAGTCTGAAGGAAAGTCTGTTGACAGCTATGCTCACTACTAAAGAGGAAACTGCTTTGCCTTTCCGACTCAGAAGAATCTTAAAGAGGAAGTACCTGCCGTCTGCCCCGAGCCAGGTGCATGGAAGACAGGGATCTTGCTTTCTACAAGCATAGCACTTTGCTGAGGCACTGCCTCTTCCTCAGAAATGGGGGAAAGGAGTCCATAATCCTAGCATTCAGGAAGAAAAGGATGGAGGATCAAGAGTTCAAGGCCAACCTGGGCTACATGAGACTGTATCCAAAAGAAAAAGAAGGGGGGAGGTGCTGAAAGCTGCAGAGTATTCAGGACGCTGAGGCTAATGAAGTCCAGACTAGCCTGGACTACAGTATGCAATCCTGGATCAATAGCTCACAGAAGCCACGGTGAGCCTGGTAGGTAAAGGCCTCACCCTGGACCACAGTCTCTGAGGCATTCCCTTGCTCATGCAATGGACAGAAGCCTAGACCACTAGAAGTGTGTGCTAAGCAAGCAAAGGGGTCATCTGCTCTGCTAGGGTTGGTCATGGCACTGCATGAAGATGATGGCAGGAATGCTCAACTGGAGTGAGCTTTATCTTCAACAGAACACTTGAGAAGTGTCAGCGGTTAGCATTGTGTATAAAAGCAGATCAACACTGCTTAGGTCTGCTGTGGCAAATAAGAGAGGGAGAAGCTGACATGCCCCGCCTCAGCCAGGCACCATGGTGTAAGCCTAGTGTAGCAAACAGCCTGAGCCCCTCCCTAGCACACTCCCTTACTTGAGGTTCAGTGATGCGATGAGACTTCCCCAGGTCACCTAGTCAGAGTCACCATCCACCAAGCTCCTCTTGGCAGAGTTCATTTCTGATCAGGACAAGCCTACAACCCCAGAGGAACCTTCCCTCTAGACCTTGTGCCAGCCCTGCCAGAGGTTTCAAGTTCAAGAAGACAAGAGTGGGTCTGTACTGCTCAGGGAGAGTGCCTGCCACACTGCCTAAAGCCTCTTGCAGCATCAAAGCGGTCTGTGTCTGGTGCTAATACATCTCTAGCCCTGTTAATCTCCAGGGAAAGGACACCCAGTCAGCAGGCAGCAGCTCCAGGGACTTAATCCCCTGTTTTGTCTCCATCTGCTTTATTGTTATGTTTGCCCTCTGTGGTGGCAACCCACACCGATGCCCTTACCCTAGCATGCTGTCCTCTCTGCAAACTCTCCAGTAAGATCAATGACTAAAGGACAACTGTATCTTAAAGACTGTCCTCTGGCACACTTCTTTCTTGACAGCTCACATGTGTATGCATCCCTGTGTTTGCAAGGAGCTTCCACAAACAATTTGGTAAATGGCTTCAGAATTCAACATCAGCATCCCACTATCCACATACAGCTATTAAAACACACTGTGCATGTGACTTGGGATCTTATCCTGAAGAATCTTGTGGGAGCTCCGATAACTACAAATGTTTTTAAAGAGTTAAAATCACATCTGTGTTAAAAGGCAGATTACAACCCTGGCCGGATCCTTTTTGTTTCTGCCTGAGTCTCTTCCTCCTGAACTCCAAAGTACACATGCAAAAATCTTTCCATATTTAACACTAGATGCCTCTTGCAAAAATCTTTCCATATTTAACACTAGATGCCTCTTGCACACAGTAAGACAGCAAATGGCTGATGTGGGGGGGGGGAACCAATGGGTCTACAAAAAAACAACACAAGAGGCACAGATGTGGCCCCATGAGCTATTCCAGGACTCTCCTTACCTTCACATCCTCCACCTTCATGCGTGTGCCCTCCTTGCCCACAAAAATGTCATCGATATCCACCAGGATGTATCGGTCCAAAGGCAATGAGAGGCGCTTCCCTGTGAGGAAGGCCACAGCATCCACGAAGACAAGCTTATGCAGCCAAAAGTTGAGGTTGTTGCCAAACAGCACACGTTGGATGCCGTCATGGAGGCCCAGGTCCTGAACCACAGTAGCATGTAGTGCAGCATGCAGGCCAGCATCTGCACCCAGGTGTGGAATGGACTCGGAGGAGCGCGTCTTGGCCAGTAGTACTGGTTCATAGGTAGAGTGATTGGACTGGAACACAGTCCAGTCCTCGCCAGGCAGTACACCCTTCTCCACCTCACTGGGCCGTGTCACATAGAGCAGTGGGGACTTGGGGTTGATGCTGCAGTCCTTTAGGCCCAGGTTCGAATGCAGGAAAAGAGGGAAGCCTTTGAGCTGTGCACTCAGCAGACTGTTCTCATTGGCCTACAGCAGTGTGAGGTAGGAGAAGAGCTGTCAGGCATAGTTGAGAGCAGTGATGTCAACGTTATTTACAACTTCACAAGAACTACCATATCCCTCACTGAATACACTCACAGAGACACAGACAACACACACAGCACATGTGTGCACACAGACACACAAATACACAGATCCACATAGACAAAGACACACACACACACACATATATGCACACACATAGACAAAGACACACACACACACACATACACACACACAACAGAGGCCACTCTTCCACACAGAAAGGCAGCTCTCTTGCCCACTGGCTACCACTGACAGTGATACAAAGTCCTTCTTCTCCTCCTCCTTCTCCTCCTCCTCCTCCTCGTGGGACTTGTAGCTGCCCCCATTCCCTGCACTCCATTTCCTCTTCCCTGGTCTCACCACTCCTTCATGCTCTCCCTCACTCTTCCAGACATGTGACTCTAGATATAGTACATTTGTCCTTGTTGCTATACTGGCTCTATCTATCATCTCCTCTAGGACTGGTAAACTCCTGCTCATCCTTCAAAACTGAACATATATACCTGCTTCTTGCAATGGTCTTCCTGGGATCATGACAAAGCCCCTGCTGCTGCACTGGGCTCAGATGTTCCCTCCTACCAGCCTGTGCCTACTTGAAAACAAGGCTATACTTCTTAGTTTGGATCCCTGACACCCAGCAGGGACTCACATTCATTTGATGAGTAACTATTTTTAAGACTGAAAGAGGAACAGACAGCTGTCGATACCTAGCACCTGATAGCTGTGGGTTCCAGGGTTAATTTATCAGTCTACAGCTACTTACTGTACCAGATATTATATATGTAAAGTGAAAAAAGCAGGTGTGATTCTCTCCTCTTTGAGTCAAGCAGGAAGGAGGGACAGCCATCAAAACCACATAAGAATAAAACATGGCATACCTACAGGGAAAGGTCACAGCTGCAGACCAGCCCCTGCTGGGCAGTCAGCTGCCTCAGGAGTCCCCTGGAGAAAGGGCCTTTAGAGCTGGTTACAGGATGAGTGATCGACTAGGAGGGGGTAGAGGTCAGGTCCTAAGAATAGCCAGTGAAAAGGCCCTGAGGCAGGAGAAAGCACAGCATGACCAAGAAATAGCAAGGAGCCAAAGAGTGATCAAGAAAGGACAAGAGGCGGGAGGGCCACTGGGGGCCAGACCCACGGTCCCTGGAGCTGTCAAAGACTACCCAAGGATTCTGATGTGGTCACAGGTTCCAGTTTGCATCTGGACAAGGAAGGAGGCTCACCTACAGGGCACCTGTGACACCTGTGGGGCTGCTCCGGTGAGCACCATGCCTGGGCACAAGCTGGACACAGAGCAGATGGAAGGTTTTAGTCTGAGCCTTGTACCAACCAGGTTCAGAGCTGGGCCTGCCCACAGGAAGCTGCTCACTAATCTTAACAGTCCAAGCTTTTCTCACTCCCAAAGCCTCTGCAGGGGCCTGGTTTTGTAAACTCTGATAAGGAACCATTTTGACTCTCTGAATGCAGGGAGTGCCTGCCAAGTATCCATTCTGAGCCAGCCTCAGGGATAAGGGACAAGAGACTGAGAACCAGAACCAGACTCAGAGACACCCTCCTTAGGCTCCCAGCCCCCCATCACCCTCAGTCAGCACTAGCTCAGAGTGTGACCTACGAGGGGACCCAAGCCACATCAGGCCTATCTACCACTGCTGAGGCCTGGGGCCCACGGCAGACACTGGTGCTCAGGGATCCCATTTCAAAGTCCTGGCTCTGAGCCTGCTGTGAGGTGCTGGTGGCTTGTCTAGACACAGCGCCTCTGAGGAAGAAGTCAGGCCATGATAGCCACAAAAGTCAGCCAGGGAAGGGAACAGAGGGCCTAGGACTGGAGACGCTGGCTCTGTCACATGGTCCTTCTTCCCACTCCTCAGCACTAAGGAAATGGGGGTCACCCTGACATAGGAAGAGCCTGGATGAGGGATGGGATGTGAAGGCCTAGCATAGACAAGTCGCCCTGAGAAAGCCTACATCCTTCTTGTGGAGCTCTAGTCAGTTTGTTCCTACAAAGTCTTCTGAGGTCATCCAGTTAGAAACAATAAGCTGGGTTGTCGACTCTTGGCTGGGTGGCATACTAACAATGTCACTCTGGTAAAGCCACTTAATTTTTGAGTCACGTTATCTGAAAACAAAGTGCCTACTCTATGTGACAGCATGCAAAGAAACATGCTGGGCACTGAAAGGCCAGGTGGCCTTCACCAGCCCTCAGGGCATTCAGATGCAGACCATCTGCTTGTAAGGCTGACGTGTGACAGTGTTGGGAATGGCACAGGTGAGGGCCCGACCCCCACCTCAAGGACTTCTGGGGACACAGTGTCACAGCCACAGACTAAGTGCAATTGCTGTGTTTACTGCACTTGGAGTAGACATGCCACCCAGATGGCTCTAATGGGATGAGTGACTCTAGGTGCTGGCCTTGTCCTTGGTGCTTCCTTCAACTGTCTTACTTCTAGCGTGGTCTAGAGGCAGGAGCTGTAACTAATCTCACTAGTTGAGCATCCTGGCCAAGGTCACATTGCTTCTACGTTTCATAAAGGTTTGACTCAGAGTCTAGACTTTTAAGCTTGTGGCTTCACCCTGCCTTGAGAAGCTGGCCTCTGAAAGAGATGGAACTTGAGCCCTAACACAGCCACTTGAGCCGCAGCACAGACGCCAGTCTCTGCAGAAGAGCAGTGGAGTGCCTCGACCACCAGGGGGCATGTGTTCCAACCCAAGTCACAAGCCTCAACTCAGAATCCAGCACAGGGCGAACTGTGTTTGCCACTGACCCCAGACAGACTGTGAGCACTGACCCTGCTCTTAGATGAGCCTCATGTTCCCCATATGGGAGGGGTTGGGGTTATACAGGTTCTGAACACTGTTGTTTTAACTGTGCTCAATGTCCAAGCCCCAGGCCTAGAGGAGTCTAGTACACAACACAGGGCTTCTGACACAGACTTGGACTAAGTAGTCAGCTCCTACACTCATAAACCTTAGAAAGACCAAGCCTATGGCTTGAGGATTTCGGAACTTGAATCTTGGTAGGGGCGTGAGCTTGGATACATTTCTTTTTGTTGTGTTGTGGTTTTGTCTGTTTTTCAAGAAAGAGCTTCTCTGTGTAGCCCTGGCTGTCCTGGAACTCATTTTGTGATCAGGCTGACCTCGAACTCAGAGATCCACCTGTTCCTGCCTCCCGAGTGCTGGAATTAAAGGCATAAGCCACCACCACCTGGCATTGGACATGTTTCTTAACCTCTCTCTGCCTCAGTTTCCCCTCTCTTAAATCACCATACTCTCTGCCTGCCTTGGAACATGGCTTATTAGTGCACAGTAAGTTAATTTGTGTGAAGCAGGCAGGCATCAACGGCACTGAAGGAGCTCTCAATAAATGTCAGCTGTTCTGATGCTTCTCAGGCCCGGGGCTCCGAATCAACCTTAATGAAGTGCATGGCAGGAGAGGGGATAGAGTACAGGAGAAAAGAAAAAAGCTCAGGGACAATGGAGCCAGCCTAACTTTGTGCTTCTGTGAAGCCATAAACCAGGCCAGTGTTCCCCAGAGGGTGCTCTGTGAAAGAGATCAAGCTGGCTGGGAAACAAATCATACCGGGCCGCCCCACTGCAGGGTTCCTAAGGGCCTTTGGTGTTTGACTCACTATCCCTTTTCAGTCAGAGCCTCCTGCTGTATTAGTGCATGAAAGAGCATGCTGTGGGAAGCCTGGGCTAAAGCAACCCTCCCAGCACCGGACAGAGGAACAATGTGCAGAGCGGCTTGGGGCATGGGCACCTTCTAACTGACCCTACTCCTTGCTCTATGTACTCACCATGCAATAGCCCTATGCCCTTCCCAGCCCCTTCAGGCCACTTGAGAGCCGGCACTGTCCCCCACACCATTCTCCAATACCCTTCTCTGCTGCCCTTCATTTTAGATTTATCACACATGCCTCTGTGCTTCCAGTTGCCCTCTCCATCCCTAGTACACTAAAATGTCAGCTCTGGGAGAGCAGGGACTTGTCTGTTTCCATTACTCTATGCACTGGTACGTAGCACAGGGTCCAGGACACTGGAAACATCCAGTAAACAAATGTCCTCCAGAGCCCCCAAGTCAAGTCCCCAGCTGGTGCCTGCATTCATCTTTCATGACCTATATCCATTGTTCCCACCCCCTCCTCAAGGGCTGACCTTCCATGACAAGCTTTGAGCAATGTCCCCAACTCCCATCCCAAGGGTGGTTCTGGGAACTCCATAAAGCCCAGAGTAGCTTCCCACCTGCAAACTGGGATTTCTTTCTTTCCTCCTAGTGCAAAATGACTCTTGTTTGGAAGGAACACAGACTTCATCCCCCACTATCCAACTCCCAGGAGGAAGAAACTGCCCCAGGTGAGTGACTGCCATGGCAAGGTTCAGAGTCCCTAGCAGACTTTGCCTTTTCCTACCTTGTGCCCAGCCCCAAGTCTCCCTCAGGCAAGCCCCTACAGTGCATTGTGCCCTGTGTGCAGTAGACAATGCCTCCAAATACTTATCAAGCATTCATCAGCAGAAGCAGGAACCCATTTAACCTTCATGACAAGCCTAGGAGCTCAGTGATACCACTGCACTCGTTTTGTAGAGTGAATTGGCAGGTGCTTGACTAACAAGTGTACAGACAGTGCTGGAATGGCTCAGACACCCGCTCCCTCAATACCTTGAAGAAGCCGATGATGCCCACGCCATAGGCCACACAGTACTTGTCCAGCAACTCCCGGTTCCAGGCATCCAGGTTGACATACTTGAGGATGTTCTCATAAATGATGAGGGCAAAGCGGCCACGGCCCTTGTCGGTGAGTGTAGGCATGTCCCCCTTTCCTGGTGCAATCTCTGTTCGGTACTTGAAGCGGCTGGATTCCAGGATTGCTACCACCTCCTGGCCCAGCTGTGAATAGAGGCTCTCCACAAATACCAGCACCAGTGGGTCTGTTCGGGAAGGGGCAACTGCCTGCACAGGCTTGATCGGCAGGAGACGGCTGGGAGCCACAGGTGGTGGGTCTCCACAGTCAGACTCAGAGGCATCTGCTGAGGGCTCAAGGCCCCGGTTCCAACCATATAGGTAGTAGGCAGAGACAAAGACGCTGAATAGGCAGAAGACGAACAGCAGGAAAAGGACAGCCTGTGGGGACATGTGCCGACACAGCCTCCGGAGGCACGCCAGGGCAGGCATCCTGGCCCCCAAGATCTCACCCAGCAGAGGCCCAGCCTGGCCTGGCCCCCTTAAGGCCTCACAGAGGAGGCCCAAGAGTTGTCCACTGACTGAGAAAGTCAGAAACTTAGGAAGTAAGATGTTCAAGTTCAGATGGCAGTGGAGAGAAGGATCCGGGCCCCTGGCCCTTTCTCCCAGCCAGGGGCACAGTCTATAGGCTGGTCTTGCTCCTTCCTTCTTCTACACCCCTTTATGTCACCATGGCAAACCCCAACGTGGTCCTGTGCAGAGCAAAAGTGCCCCAGGGAGTCAGGGCCTCCTGGGGGTGGTCAACAGCAGCTCAGATGACAATGGGCCAGCCAGGGGGTGCTGCATACCGCTGCCTGCTTGATCTTGCTCTCTTTCTCCAGTTGGGCACAAAGGGTGATGGCTGGGGAGCTAGGGAGAAAAGCAGACAGTCAGAGGAGTAGGGCTTTCAGGGCCAGTCGACCACAGAAACACCAGCTCTGGCAAGACGAACACATGTTCAAGAACCACCACCCAACCTGACACTCATTTATCTCTGTGAGCCTCAGTCTCCCCATGTGGGAAAGGACGCAAACAAAAAGCAGCCATATCATAAAGAACTGGAAAATGAAGGCCAGCAATGTATAGAAATCACTAGGGGTATATTTAATGAAGCATCCACCAATCATTATTATTAGGCCAAGAAAAATCCAGAAGCAGGGCTGGACAGATGGTTCAGAGTGGTTTCAGTACTCAGGTTAAAAAAGTGCTGGCTGTTCTTGCAGAGGACCTGGATTTAGCTCCCACCACCTCCAAGGAGGCTCATCACTATCTGAAGCTCCAGTTCCAGGGAATTCAATGACTTCCATAAGCACCAGGCATGTTCACAGTACACATGCATACAAGAAGGCAAAACACTCATACACAGAATACAAATACAGTACCTTAAAAAAAAATTCAGAAGCAAAATGTGACACTGAACAGTTGAGAGACCTGGGAGGAAAAGGACCTGCATCAGGACCAAACAGCACATCCTCTTGTCCACTCCCCTCCTGATTCCTACCTTCTGCTTTTCATTCTCTCTGCCAGCTTTTCCTGAGTGACCCCAGCAACCCCAGTCACTAACAGAAGCAGCCGGAGCAGGAATCCAACCCACAGCAGTGTACAAAAGCCTATAGGAAGTCACTACCGCTGAAGCATCAGTGAATTCACGCTGTGAGGTTCCTTCCACACTGGGCTGTGGTGAGGATTGGTGGAACAATTGTGTTTAACGGGCCTGACACAAGGACACTCAGAAACAGGTGTGGTAAGCATTTCTCCAGATGCAACCATGAATCCCTCTTCCTAGGGTACATGTTTGGCAATCTTGGATACTAGGTAACCAAAAACACCTGCCTGAGAACCAATGGGACAGGCAAGGACTTCCTCTACACTGGGCCTTATCCGCCCAAACAGAACTCTAGATTCTAAATTTTTCCCCAGCCAGAGCCCCACCAGGAGGCCCAAGCCAGAACACCCATCTCTCTCTGGAAAGAGTAAGCAGAGACCACACATGCAGTGCAAAGACTCCAATCCCCATGTTCCCATAGCAGCCCTGGACACCACCCTCTAGCCCCCAGTACATGAATGAAAACCATCAAACCAAGAAGTACCTTCCCACAGGGCACCCTGCAGATTAGAAAGCTCTCCATGTGGGCTGGCAGTAACGGAAGTGAGACAGACTGGGCTGAGGCACCAGATGGGGAACTGGGAATCTGGAGGTTGGCCTTATGGGTAAAGATCGCTAATCTTCTAGGCCAGAGAGTGATGTGTTCAGCATGGGGCCATGTGATAGACTGCAAGAGCTATACTTGTAGGAATTCAGCCTGGATGTAATCACTGCAGAAGCATGTAAAAATTTCCCCATGGAGGATGCAAGATGGGGTGGGGAACGTGGGAAGGAAAGGGAGGGACAAATAAAACTAAAGCAAAAGGGCTGGAGAGATAGATGATTTGACGGTGAAGAGCACTGGCTGCTCTACCACAGAACCAGGGTTCTATTTTCAGCACCCACATGGCAGCTCACAACATCAGTAACTCCATTTCCAAGGATCTAATGTCCTCTTCTGGCCTCTCTGTGGCACCGGGTACACACATGGGGCAAAGACATACATACAGGAAAATCACTCATATGCATAATAAATTTAAAAATTAAAATTCATGTATAAGTTTTTAAAGAATAAAATATAATGAAACGGATGTATGAAAATGTCGTAAAGAAACCCATCATTTTGTATACACACTTAAAAATCATATGAAGGGGCTAGGGAAATGGCTCAGTGGATCAAAGTGCTTGATAAGCGAACCTGATGGCCCTCACACAAGATGTAGCTGCGGCAGCATGCATCTGTGATCGCAGCACTCCTACAGTGAGAGGAGGCTGAGACAGCAAGAGCTCCAAGAAGCTGTGTGCCAGCTAGCCTAGAGTCTGCAGCAAAGCAGCAGCAACAACCAGGAAAAAGAAAGATGGAAGACGAGTCAATTCCTGAGAGTTGTTCTCTGACCTCCACAAACATGCTCAGGCATGCACAAGCCTGCATTTCCACACATTATCATCCATACACACCATAATAAACACAGAACAAATTTCTAAATTAATCTATTTTTATTTTATGTGCACTGGTGTTTTGCCTGCCTGTATGTCTGTGTGAGGGTGTTGGATCCTCTAGAACTGGAGTTACAGATAGTTGTGAGCTGCCATGTGGGTGTTGGGAATTGAACCCAGGTCCTCTGGAAGAGGAGTTCCTAACTACTGAGCCATCTCTCCAGCCCCCAGAATGAATTTTTTTTTTTAATTTTTGTTTTGTTTTTGTTTTTCAAGACTGGGTTTCTCTGTGTAACCTTGGATGCCTTGGGACTCATTCACTCTGTGGACCAGGCTGGCCCTGAACTCACAGAGATCTGCCTGCCTCTGCCTCCCAATGCTGGGATTAAAGGTGTGAGCTATCACTGCCCAGCTAAACAAATATTTAAAAAAAAAAAAAGATTTCTCTATAAGATCTGTAAGAATCCAAATCTTATAGCTTATAATGGCAAGTGCCCAATACTGGGGTATTCTCTAGAAATCACAACACAAGCCAGGCAGATTGACCACTCCAAGTTTGACACTAACCTTTTGGATGGAGTGAGTTCAAGCCAGCCAGGGCTACACAGCTAGGCCCTGTCTCAAAAACAAACAAACAAACAAAAAACCCTAATGTGATGAGGGGATCCTAGGCAACCTTAGCACATAAAGAATATTGACAGACTGACAGACATTTGCCACAGGGGTAAGGGTGTGTAGTTAGTGTATGTATGTGTGTGTGCAGAAGCCTGTATACAGTATTCAGATACAGTACCTTTTTTCTGAGATAAAGGTCTCTCACTGGGCTGGAACTCACCATGCAGTATATGCTGCCTGGCCAGTGAACCCAAGGGATGTGCCTGCCTCCATCTCCCTGGGATTACAAATATCCCCTTCCCCCCATATATGGTTAAGAGGAAACTCAGACACCCATGCTTACAAGGCAAATACTTCACTGGCTGAGCTACCACCCCTGTCCCTTGCCACATATACTATTGAAACAATCTGTATGAATGTTCTTGTTTCTGCTAAATATTTATATGTACACGATAGAAATCAGTACTACACACACTCACACACACACACACACACACACACACACACACACACACACACACACGTTAACACTGGCATCTCTAGTGATCTTCATGTCTGCTTTTCTGTCCTGAAATGAGGAGTTGGTCCTACCTGTGCTATGATGCACTGTGACCCTGAGCATATACCTTGTCCCTCTTCAGGTTTCCTGTCTGTTAAAGGAGGCTTGGTTCTTCTGTCTCTTCCATTCTACACTATGTACAGCTGGAAAAGAGATTGCCTAAGCCAAAGCAGACATCTGTGATGTCAGGGAGTAAGCAAGTGTGGCTGGTGGGAAAGAAACAGGGTCTCTCAAAAGAGTTAGTGGCATTTAACCTCTACAGACAGACTGGGAGGGTAGAGGACAGCTTCCTGGGGCTAGCGAAACTTGAACAGCCAAGAGCAAGAAGGACTAGCCAAGAATGGAAGACAGAATGGCATGTGCAGCAACCTGGAGATAAGGAAGTGTGTGATGCTTTCCAGGACTCCCTGCAGTTCTAGAGGGTAGAGTAAGAAAGGGCAGCAGGTATCTTGGCAGAGCCAGAAGGACTGACCCCACACCATGCCAACAGGAACACAAAGCTGGGGAATGGAGTTTGCCCTTATGGTCCCTGTCCACATACATCATCCATCCGTCTGGCCCTACAAAAGGGGAGCTGGTAAGCTCCAGTGTGTGTCACTGGCCTCTATGCCATTAATAGCCTTTCTGCTTGTTATTAATGCAGTTCATGGTCTCAGGCATCTAAGGGCCAAGGGCCCTGGTGAGAATCTGACATTTTTCAGATATAAAAAAAGTGTACACTTTAAACCAGAGCTCTGCACAGGCTCATCAGCTGTAACATGCACTACTCTAGTGGGGTCATCGATAATGGGGGAGACTGTGTGTACAGCAGGGAACACTACTTTCCTACCAATCTTACTGTGAAGGCAAAAATGTTCTTTAAATAAAGGAGAGATGGTTCAGCAATTAAAAGGTCTTCCAGAAGACCTGAATTCAGTTCTCTCTACCCATGTTAGGTAGCTCACAACATCCTGTAACTCCAGGTCTTGGGAATCCAACACTCTCTTCTAGCCCCCATTGACACTCCCATACACTCAAATACAAAATAAAAATAATTCTAACTTCTACAATGCATACATGTACATATATTGTAAATGTAATAATTCCAGAGAACTCGAACAAGGTGCCCAAGTCCAAGCAAGGGTCCAGAGTCCTACATTAAGGAACTTCTTACACACACAGGTGGTTTCATATTAAATCAAGCCCCATCATCTAGAAGCTGCATATTCTTGTACAATTAACTACTCAGTGCCTCAGTTACCTCATCTGTAAGCCAAGAACTTACATACTACTTCTGGAGTTTGTGAAAATGATCTGAACTCAGAAGCAAGCGTGGCACACTAAACTGAGCTACTAGTCTTTGCTCTTGCTGCCTCCTTAGCATGCTCACAATGGTCCCTCACAACATGGACAACAGCTTAGTTCACACAGCACTGCAGAGCTCATCTCTCTGGCAGCCCTGGAATCTGACCGGGGCAAGCCCTGATTTCACAGAGGGAGAACATGTGCAGAAAGAAGTGGGGTGCCTAGTCCACGCAGTAGGGGGCCTGGCCTAGACCAACGCCTCCTCCTCCAAGAATTCCCATCTTTGGAGTGTGTGGCTTTCCCCCAGAGGCAATGGATATAAAGCCTGGAGAAGTCCAGACCAGAGAAAGCAAGCTAACTGGAGCCCTTGTAAGCAAAGGACTGACTTCCCAGCTTCTTGGTAAAGGGGCCTCAGCACAGACTACCCATCACCCACCAGTAGTGACTGACAGCCCTTCTCACCTTCTGCACTAAAGAGCACCAGTGGCCCAAGGGACAAGAACTGGCTTCAGGATGGCTGAGGCAATCTGGGCTCTTTCCTGTAAAGCACAGCCTTGGCCAGCCAGTCACCATATTAGTCAGGTAGCTTACGGCGTTCCCATCCCCAGAAATGCCTTCCCCAACCTCTTGAGACACTTCTCATCCCAGTTCCAATGTCATGGCCTCTCTGAAGTCATTCTCCCCCCAGGCCTACCCCTTCATGTCCCCACCCCTTGCTGGAGGGTGGGAAATACAGCTCTGGAAGCAGAGGATAGATGCATGTTCTCTGGTTTACATAACGCTTTCCTTTCATTTAGGAGATTCCCTTTAAGGGTCAGGTCTTTATAACTTGTCTCTTAAAAGGGTAACACCCAGAACTAGGGAGCTGGCTCAATGGGTAAAGCAATGTCACATGAGCCTGAGGACTGGAGTCTAGATCCTCAGCACCCACACAAACGTCAGGTGTGCTCAGGAAGCAAAGATGGTAGATCCCCCATAAGTCTTTCTAGTTTGACTAGCCAATTTCAGGTGAGAAACTCTGCTTCAGTATGGAAGGTAGAAAGTTAATTAGGAAAGACACCACATCACCTCTGGCCTCCACACCCAACATGTGCACTCCACACCCATATGTGCCCTTGCACATGCCTACATACCACACCACAGGGGGGTGGAGGGAGGGAGAGAGAGAATGTTCTAGTAACACATATCCCCACATCTGCCATCCACTAAGGCCATGACCACCTGGCTGGCTTCTAAGGGCCCTAGAAAATAAACTGTGTCCTTCCTTCTCCCCAACCCTGGGTGCCACACAAAGGTGAGGACCAGGTCTTAGCCATCATGTAAGCTCCCATTTTTTCTCAGATCCTGATGTCTCCAGATACAATAAATAGCTCCCGCGCAGGGTTCTTTAACAGTCACTAAATCGTGATTCAAAACTGCTTCTTCCTGATTTTGAGTTAGTCTTACATCCCTTCAAGAAGCCCAGAGGTTCCTCTAATAAAATCATAACAATTACAATGACAATCATCACCATGGCTGGTACTGACACTACACATAAAGCAACTCCTGCACTCACACTGTGCCTAGCACCTTTTCTACCTTATCTCCTGTAACCCTTACATTATATGTCAATATCCTCATTTACAGTTGAGAAAATGAGGCTGAGACTGCTTCAGCTAGTCCACTGCACAGCTGCAATTTAAACCCAGACCCCATGAAGAGGAAACAGAGAGTGCTCTTGGCTGTGCAGCTGGAGAAGAACCTCAGCCACAGAAGCTTCTAGTCCTCAGCCTGACTCCACTGCACTCTCCCAGTCCCAGCCTTAGCTTTGCCTGCCAAGATGCTGGAGATAATGAATGAGATGCTCTGGTCGTCATAGAGACACCATGGCAACCCAGCACTTTCGGGAAACACCACAGTAACAGTGGCCACTGCTCTAGAGTTGAAAGTCACTCCCTATCCTATATCCCTACCTCAAAGTGCTGGTTCTCCACAACCCTCCCTGGGACCCATAGGAAATGGAACTCTTCTTATAGAGCAAGTTGTTTAGAGCATGACAGCAGAAGAAGCGGCAAGCAAGTTGGCTCAGATGAAAGGGTGGGCTCCAGAATCGAGACTGAGAGCCCCCAGGAGACACAAGGACTGAGTGAACAATACATTTGAGGGTGAAGTGTGTCACTGTGTGTCAGCAGGTCCTGAAAAGCACTGTGTGCTCATCATTCTTTACCCAAACACCATCAACAACAGAAGCAAAGTGGCTGCTAGTTGCAGTCCAGTCTCAGGCTGAAAGCAGTCTGCCTAGCTGGAAGCTTAGCTTTATTATTTACCAGCCCGTGACCTTTATACAAATCTCTCAACATCCCTGAACCTCAGTTTCCCTTCCTCTGATGGAAAAAAAAAAAATGTAGTTGTGTTATATTCTTTTCTATGATGTGGATGGCTGGGTGGAGTGGCTTTGGCTTATACCTATAATTTCAGTGCAAGAGGCTGAGGCAGGACTGCTGAGAGTTTGAGGCTAGCTTGAGCTACAGAGAGTTTTTTTTTTTTTTTTTTTTTTTTTCTTCCCAAGACATGGTTTCTCTGTATATCAGTCCTGGCTGTCTTGGAACTCACTATGTAGATCTGGCCTCAAACTCAAAGATGCACCTGCCTCTGCCTCTCAAGTGCTGGGATTAAAGGTGTGTGGCACCACTACCCAGTTCAACTCTTTTTTTTAATTGTGTGCATACGTACATGAATGTGCCTGTTGTGCATAGTGTATGGGTATGTGTAGTTGTTAATGTTCACAATCCAAATGTGGAAAGGACAGAAGACACTGGCTGTCCTCCTCTATGACCCGCCACCTTATTCCCTTGAGACAGTCTCATTGAACCTGAAATTCACCATTTCTCAGCTAGGCTGATAGCCAGCAAGCCTAAGCAATCCTCCTGTTTCTACCTCACTCTCCAACACATGTAGCTATGCCTGGCTACTGGCCATGCCTACCTTTTGACACGGGTGCTAGGCTCTAAATTCAGCACTCTTACCCACTGAGTCATCTCTCCAGTCCCAGACACCATCTTGAAGATAAAAAGTTAATAAAAGAAAAAGGGAGGGGGGGGACTCTCACAGCAAGAATATGAACCATATTCAAGTCGTCAAAACATACGCCTTAACATTCCTGTGAACTTTGCAAAGGATTCTTTTTTATCTTTTCACTTACTTTTTAAATCTTAGCCTATAAACCTAGAAAATGCATTTCAAAAAGCATCTTATAGACTGGAGAGGTGGCTCAACAATTAAGAACACTGGATGCTCTTCCAAAGGACCCAGGTTCAGTCCCCAACACCCAAGTGGCAGCTCATACCTGTCCCTAACTTCAGTTCCAGAGCTTCTGATGCCCTCTCTGAACTCCACAGACACCAGGCATGCAGTTGGTGCAGACATTCATGCAGGCAGAACACCTACTCATAGAAATTTAAAAATTATAATAGAAATATCAAAAATTAATTGATTAGTTAAATATTAAAAAGAACTCCAATTTAGCTTTAAAGAAAAAAAAAATGAAGTCAGGCACCATGGCATACCCCTTTAATCCTAGCACTCAGAAGGCTGAGGTAATGGATCTCTGTAAATTCCAGGCCAGACTGATACATAATAAATTTCAAGCTAGCAAGGGCAACACACTGTTACCTTGTCTCAAAACAAAACAGGATCTGTGGTCTTGAAGCCAGAAAAGGAAAACGGGAAGGAGCTTCAGGGAAGAGTAGCAGTGTGACATCACCCTGGGATCTGGAAGCATGAAGATGACCTATCAGTTTCCTCAGTTTATCTGTCACACACCATGAGGTCATGAGGTTCCAGCGGTGACCCAGAGCTTCAGGGAAGGTTTCTGGGAGGTTCAGAAATCATGGTTTTAGGTTTCTGGTGTAATGCCACTTCAGGGTGAGTGAGGGGAGGTCCACGCAACCCAGCACATATTTATTTCCAATCTGAGCCATTCCTGATAACACCGGGGCACCCACCTCCCAATACACACATCTGAGCTCCTGTATACTGGACGAGTAGGCACACTCAGACACACAGGCATGCTAAAAGGCATCACTATGGGCATCCAGACCACACAGACACTGAGAGCTGAGGAGGAATCCTGCAGACAGTTCCAAGAACTTGGGAGGACAGGGTGGTGGCAGCTGTAGGCCCAGGCACCAGTCCCACATGAGTCTAGAGCCATGCCCCACAGCTGGCCCAGCTCCTCCCAGCCATTACACCTCAACCCAGTCACACTACCACCCACCCACCCACCCACCACCCAGACACACCCTACAGCTGAGCCACACCCCACAGCCACCCAGCTTGGCCTGCCCCACCCTCCAGAGCCAAAGCAGTAGAGAAAATCCTCACATTTGCTTCCCAGCTGTGGGGAAGGTTGTTCCATTCTGAATTCTCCCCAAGAGGCCAAGACTAGGAGCAATCCCTTCCTGGTGGAATCTGTGGCACTCCCATCTCCCATGATCCCACAGTGCTGACTGGCTTGTGGCCAAGCCGCTGCTTAGCAGTCACCCCACCATAACCAGTCACCACTAGCCAGAGCCTGTAAGTGGCTTAGACTGCCATGGGGCTCCAAGGGCATAGTCCACCTGCAGTGAGTACACAGAGCACTGAGGACCAGAGAGAGGACAAAGAAGGAATTCTTTGAATTGCATCAGCCAGGAATGCCCTGCTCCCCGACTACCTTGTCCCTTTTTCTCATCCATTAGAGTCCTGCCCACCCTCCTACAAAGCCAGGTTCTCCCTGCTGCAGGTGTTGCCAGCACTTAGATGAATGCTCCTCCACCTCTCCACAGCCTCCTAAGACACAGAGGTTTCCTGTCTGCAGTGAGGGCTCACAGCAAGGTATCCCTGCCTTCTTCTTCAGTCTGTGGCAGGAGTCTCAAGCCACTTTCCTTTGCTGGACACCACACAGTGAGACTACGCCCACTCCAACAGCACTGGTGACCTCTATTCCTCAGACTGTCCAGATGAGGAGCCCAAACCCCAGAGGCTCTCAGCCTGTGGAGCTGGCTGGGAATCTCAGCACCCAGCCTAGGCTTTCCTCAATAGCTTAATTCACCTGGGACAGCTGGCGCTTGCCTAATGCCCAACTCAGTGTGCATTCCCACTCTTCCTGCTGCATTACCCACTGTGTTCACATGCAGGGACCTCCTCTAGAAGGAGCCCCACAAACCCCCCCCCTCCATCAGCAAGCACACCAAACAACACTGCTCTCTCTCACCCTGCTTCTTAGCTTGGGAACTTGTACTGGGCAAAGGCAGGCCCAAGACTGTGGGTGGCGAATGCCTCATTTACAGCTGGGCCTGAGCTGAAAATTTATCTCTATACCAGCTGTGAAAAAAAGGCTTACCAAGCAAACAAACAGCAGGTGGGGGATGGGCACTATGGATAACAAGCCAAGGTAGGACCAGCTATGCAGTACCAGGGATGCCTTCCCCAAAACAGATGCTTACCCCAGTGTTCCTAAATCCATCAAATCCATGGCAGTTATTTTCCTTAGGTTCTGATCACAGACACTTAAGGGGAAAGGACATTTTCTTACATAAATAACAACCACCCCTGCTGACACCCACTAATCCAGGGAGAGCTCCTGGGAACTCACAGGGGCTGTGCCGAATGTCCCCTACCCTGCTTACCACACTGGGTAGCATCACCAGGTGTGCACTCCATGAAAGTACAGACTCCAAGAAGGCAAGTGACTGTCTTTAAAAAAAAAAAAAAAATCACACAGCTGAGTGGACATGGAGCTAGAATAACCCTCCCCGGCCCACTCTGGAGTCCATTCATAAGCCCCTTAGAGATTCCTGCTCAGCATTCCATACCACCTCAGCCAGGTCACAGCCAGAGGAGCCTTGTCTTTCCCCACACCAGTTGGAACGCTACTAAGAGATGGAATGCACCTGGTAGGCACTTGCCTTTAATCCCAGCAGAGGCAGGTGGATCTCTGAGTGCCAGGCCAGCCTGGTTTACAAAGCAAGTTCTAGGACAGCCAGGGCTACACAAAGAAACCTATCTTATAAAATTAAAAAAAGAAAAGAAAGACAGGAGGGAGAGGAAGGAAGGAAGGAAGGAAAGAAGGAAGGAAGGAAGGAAGGAAGGAAGGAAGGAAGGAAGGAAGGAAGGAAGGAAGGAAGGAAAGAAGGAAAGAAGGAAAGAAGGAAGAGGAAGAAAGAAGGAATGCACTGCAGTCAGAGGCGTCCTGATCTGGAACAGCAGGGGAAAGAGTAGTTCAAGTCAAAGCAGGCCATCTTGTCATTTGTTCCCAGTAGGAATCAATCTATGCCTTGTACTTCGCTGGTCTGCCTTCCTTTTGGGAAAAAAGGATGTCCAGGTTGCTAAACACTTCCCTACAGTTTTGAGGCACAGGCACAAACACACTGAAGTTGAGCCAAGCCCTATGAGAACCCAGCCCACTCCAGGTGTTAAACTTGGGGAATAAAAGGGCAGGGTCCCCTCCACCAACTAGAAGGTCAGAGCTAAGAACAGCAAAGCAAGAAGACGTCTGGGCAACCCCTGTGCTGAGCCTGCCTCCCGGGCTGCACACTATGACATGGTGTCTGCACCAGGGCAGAAGCAGTTTAGGACAGTTTGAGAAACTAATGACAGTTGTTAGCAGAGCCCCAGACCCACAAATTCAAGGTGGTGGTGACCGGTCCCCACCAAAAAGCCAAATCTCCAGGGGCCTTGTCATTGGCCCCTGGAATGAGTGTGTCGAACTGGGTAAGAATGTTCCCTACACACTCACATATTTGAATGCTTAGTCACCACGGTGTGGAACTGTTTGAGAGGATTAGAAGGATTAGGAGGTGTGACCTTGCTGGAGGAGGTGTCACTTAGAGGGAGGCTTTAAGGTTTCAAAAGCCCACACCAGGACCAGTTTCCTCTTAATTAATAATGGACTAAGCTCTGAAACTGTAAGGCAATCAATAAAGGTTTTCCTTTTTTTAGATATATTTTATTTTTATTTCATGTGCATTGGTGTTTTGCCTGCATGTATGTCTGTGTGAGGGTGTCAGATCTCTTGGAACTAGAATTACAGAGAATTGTAAGCTACCATACGGGTGCTGGGAATTGAACCTGAGTCCTCTGTGAGAGAGGCCAGTGCTCCTAATCGCTGAGCCATCTCTATAGCCCACAAGGTTTTCTCTGTAAGAGTTGCCTTGATCCTGGTGTCTCTTTTCAGCAACAGAACAAAGCCTATGACATTCAGCTCTTGTGGTTTGACAGAACTAAAGCCACATATGTAAAAACCGAGCACCCTTAGAGATCACCATCCCAGGACCCCCGCTGCCCTGAAGGAAACCTTCAGTTCCTCAGCCCCAGGTGTTTCGACTCTCCTAGCTATTCCAGGAAGCTGTAGAACTAAACCCTTTTCCCTTCCCATCCCTCAACCAACAGCTCTTCTCATTCCTCTTTCTCTTCCACCTCAACAATCCACCAGGCCAGCCCTGCCCCCTCCCTACAGCAGTCCATGTGCCAGGACACTCTTGGAATCAGCTTCCACTCCTGACTGTTGACAGAACATCATGCCACGCTTAGTAGCCTGCTGCACACCCAGGCCCCAGCTGTGTGGGTCTACACACACACACACACACACACACACACACACACACACACACACACACTGCACATTAACAAACATTCAGACTGGACAGGGCAGCAGACTGAGGACAACAGTCAAAAGAGCCAAGAAGGCCAGCACTGATGGGAACCAGGGCAGGAATGACAGGACCCACCAGATGTCAGGAGTTCAGGCACTGTTTGCGCAGAGTCTGCGTCTGGCTACACCTCTCAAGGGCTCCATACTCACTTCACACAGCTGCCCCTAGTCCCAGAGCCAGGACAAATGGCATCACTGTCTGCCTAGTTCCCCTCTGAAAAGAGGGGAAGGAAAGAGAGAGAGAGAGATAGCCCTAGGGTACCCAGAGCCAACAACCCTGTTCCAGGAAGCCTCCTGTCTCCTCACCACCTCCCTTGCAGGACAGCCACCCTGGACTTCCGGACCTCCCAGGCCCAGCAAGGCCCAGGGGCACCCACAGCAAGCAGAAGCTACCTGGAGGTACCTCCATACGAAAAGAAAAGCATGTCCCCAACCCTAGGAGAGTCTGGCTTCTCTGGCCCCTCTCAGGAAAGGTGACCATGAAGAGGGAAAAGAACCCTGGCAAGCACCAAGTGTCAGCTGGCTTCCAGCTGCACTTGACTTCCCGTGTGACCTCCCCAGCCAGCCACAGTTTTCCTACCTGTCCTGAAGAGAGGAGAGAAGATTGCTATTCCCTCTTGGTACCATCTGGAAGTCAAAGGATCCATGACGTTGGCTTTTGGCTCCTGACCCCGCCCTAGCTGAGCTGACACAGGCCCTTCCCATCGTCCCGCCCCACAGAAGAGGAAGAAAGGTGACTGGCAGGAGCATGGAGGGTGCCAGAGTCCCTGTGAGTGTCCACATGCTAGAGCTGCAAACTGTGCACAGTCACGGCCCAGACAGAAGCTGCAACTTGGCTCTGGCCACACAGTAAACTGGGAAAGGTCAGGCCAGCTGGGTTATGGCAGAAGCGTCCACCAGAAAAGGGACTTGGATTTAGCTTCTGAAAAGACACCAAGAAAGTACAAAGCACTTCTCCAATGGCAGAAGCTCAGGCCCAAGAGCGGCAATGGGCTAACTTCTCAGCCTCTCAGGTCATAGCACAAGGACAACAGGAGGCCCTGCCAGCTACAGGTAAATCCTGGAAACCCCTACAAGGGATGAACAGTCTTAGCCACCTCTTAAGAAGTTACATGGGGTTTCAGCACTAGGGAGGCCGAGGGAAGAGCATCCATCCATGGAGAGCTGGTGACAAAAAAAAAAAAAAAAAAAAAAAAACCCTCAAACACCTGGGCAGCAACAAGAGAAACGCCAGAGGAGTACCCTAAAACGAGCCAGCTCCAAAGATGTCAAAGCCCTGGGAACACTAAAAGCCCGGAGGGCCCGAAAGCCCGTGGCTAGAATGACTCCAGAAGAGAAAAGCGGGAGGCATGGAGCCACAGACGCCCCTAATTTCCTAAAGGCCTGGTGGGCACAACTCAGGCCTGCTGAGACAAAGGATGTTTCCTGAAGGCCCACATGAAAGCATTCTGTCGCTTGGGACTTGCTGGAGCTTGTCACCATGACAAGAGCCTGCTGCCAATACCTGGGGCATGAGGGGGCTTGATGCGGTCACTAGGAGGCACAGCTAGCAGCAGAGAGGGTGGGGAGAAGCCATCAAAGGAGGACATGGCTTCTCCAGAGAGCAGAGAGCAGAACAAAGGGTACACCAGACCCACCTGAGAGAGAGAGCCCTTTGGAAGGGGATTGAGGGCACGCTAGATGGGGTCACCAGGTAACTCAAAAGGCCCCTGATGAATACACCACACACTACTCCCAGGGTTCTGCTCAGTGAAGCAAGTAAGGTGTAGGGACAACTGACAGATGACATAGGCGTGGGTGAGGGCGGCTCCTCTATACCTCACTGGAGGCCCAGCTTTGGAAAACCTGGGACTTCATGTAAGCATCTCCAGTTTCTAGGCTTTCTCTTCCATCTGTGAAAGAAATTGTACTAGATGGTCTCATGGACTCTCTTGACCCTCGACTGAGATTCAGGATCAGGCACAACTGACATCCACCTCATCCACCTCAAGCCAGCTCACCACAGCCCAGAATCCCTCAGCCTCCCTCCCCTCCTCCAACTTGACTGCAGAATCTCTGCACTCAAGCTTCTCTGGGCTTAACTTCACAAACGAGGAGACTTTGGTTCACAGAGGTTAAGCGGCTGCTCAAACTCCCAGTGGGGAAATACTTAGCTGACATCCAAATCGGTGCCTGTCTTGGCTCTTAACTCCTGGCCACAGGTAACTCCAACCCCACCAAGTCCTGCGAAATGCCATGGAATCTTTGCACCTCCCATGTTTCCTGGGACATAATGCAGAAACTAATGTGTAAGCTGGCAGGGAACAGACAGGTGGAGAGGGGAATCCATGTGGGCACTGGAAACTCCATATATTGGTCAGCCTGCCACCCAGCCAGCTGTCCACCATTATGGTTAATGTCCTCATTGCCCCAGCCAACACCTGCCATTTTTGAACCACACACACACACAGGCAACACTGCCTCACACCATTGCTTTAGTAATCACATGACAACTTTAGGAAAATATGAGGATTTCTTCCCCCATCCTCAGGAAGAAGGAAATTGGACTCTAAAGAACACAAAATGTCCTCCTAAAGAACACAGGAGATGGCAAACTCAAAGCCCACTCCTCTGCCTCCTTGCGAAGAGCTGAGTCCAACCACAGACTCAATTTGCCAAGCCAACCAGCCAACCGGCCTTCGTGAGAGCCATGAGCACATGTGAGAGGAGCTTACATCTTGCCAGGATACCACCTGTCATCTCAGCTGCCCATCCCCCAACAACCCTGCAGCTAATGGCCATGTTATCTCACTGTGCAGACGGGATGCTGAAGCTTCAGGGGGACCATTATGCCTACCATCCTGATGCTACAGACAGAGAGAAGAGCTGAGTGGCTCAAACCCAGGCTGTACAGCTCCAGAGCCTGAAGCCTAGACCTCTGTACTGTATACTCTGTCTAGGTTTCGTCACAAGCACACATTACAAGGGGACAAGAGGTCAGACATATCAAGTAGTGCGAGTGCCTGGCAGGGCATGGCAAAATTATGATAACAGGAGGACAAACAAAGCTCGTGGGGAGCCACAAGAGGGAGGTGGATATAAACGTCTGTCTGGGCACGAGGCCAGGCGTCTGAGCAAGGGACACAGGAACAGAAGGAAGTGACAGACATGAGGGGGAGGCCATATAAGATATTGGTCAAGCATCTTTCTTTCTCTGGACCTCAGTTTACTTAAGGAAAGTTGCTGGAGTATCTCCAGACCCTCTCCCACAGACCTAAAGACCCTTGGACCCTGAGAGAAGAAGCACTGCCCAGTGTTGCCTCAGGAACTTTAAAATGTCCTTGGCTGTCCTGGCACAACTCAACTGCTGGAAAAGGCTTACAAGGCAAAGGGTTCAACTGGCATGCCTGGGCCAGTGAAGTGTGTGGGTCCTTAGGGGGCCACATTCCATTCATTGTCAACCTCTCCATGGCTCCACTGAAGCAGGCACCACCCTGCCTGGACCCACACCAGGAGCCAAGGCCACAACCAAGTGCACAGAGGAATGCCACTCCAGCCCAGCCTACCCCACAGCCAGCCCTGTTACAGCCATAACTGCTTGGTTTGTTTAGTCAAGGTCTTACTGTGTAGCCCAGGTGGACCATAAATGCTTTGGTGTCCACACTTGGACTCCTAGGATCAAGTGATCTTCCTGCCTCAACCTCTAGAGTACTTAGCACTGCAGGTATGCACTGCCACACCTAACTCAATGTCTGGAATGTCCCCTAAGTCCCCTCAACTGTCACCTACCCTTCATGCCCCTCACCTGCACTTCCCTAAGTCTGACCACTGAATGGCAGAGACCAGGAGTCCCTAGGAACAGGAAAATCACCACCCTCCTCCCTGAAACCTGTGCTGCCATGGCAATGCAACAAAGACCCTCAGCAAAGGAAGGGACAGAGCCAAGGACCTTTAGCCTGGGCCAGCCCTGTTCTCACTCTGAGGCAGTGGTCAACAGGGACTTGCTAAGATTCTAAGCAAGACTCATGGGAATAAAAGGTGACACCATAAGGAGGCCTTCTGAGACTTTGCTTAAGCATCTTGCCTGCCATACTTCAAAGGGAAGTTCCTGGAACAACCCAGAACTCAACAGCTACAGCTGCCTCCACCAACCACAAGTAAACGTGTTCTTTTTTTGTGTATTTTTTAATAATTTATTTTTTACGTGCTTCGGTGTAAAAGTGTCAGAAACCCTGGAACTGGAGTTACAGACAGCTGGGAACTGCCATGTTGTAGGTGCTGGGAATTGAACCTGGGTCCTCTGGAAGAGCAGCCAGTGCTCTTAACCGCTGAGCCATCTCTCTAGCCCTATAAATGTACTCTTGCTTGGAAAAACTGCACAGCTCCTATAGACTACTAAGCAAAACCTCTGCCCTGATGGAACACACAAGTCACTGCTCCTAAGAGCTTCTTCTAATTGAGTGTGCTGTCAGGTCTTTGCATAGTGTTTTCTGCATATCTCTCACTAACTTTCAAAGTAACCCTGTGAAGCAGGTGTTAGGATTCCCAGTTTACACAGCTGAGAAGATAGACAATCAGAGATGTTCTTTCATTTGTCCAGAGTCTCACAGCCAAGCAGCAGAGCAAGCACTTGCCTGACTCTAAACCCATTTTTTTTTTTTTTTTTTTTTTTTTTTTTTGGTTTGTTTTTTCGAGACAGGATTTCTCTGTGTAATAGTCCTGGCTGTCCTGAAACTCTCTTTGTAGACCAAGCTAACCTGGAACTCACTAAGATCTGCCTGTCTCTGTCTCCCAAGTGCTGGGATCAAGGGCATGCACCACCACTGCCCAGTTAAGCCCAAATTCTTATTTTTTATTTTATTTTTTTAAAGATTTATTTATCATGTATACATGTTCTGTCTGCATGTATGTCCAAATTCTTAATCACTGTGCTATGCAGTCTCCTCAAACGCTCCTTGCTACCCTCAGAGCTCCAGGCCAGAACAGCACTGCAGTGCAGAGGAAGGCAAACCAAGCAGAGGGCTGGCTAGCAGAACCAGAACCTGAGACTCCTCCAAGCTCCCCTAGGCCCACTAAAAATCCAAACTCCCTCCTATGAGGCATGCCACACAAAGGGTATGGACCCCCACCGGGACCTGTCATCCTCTCTGTCAGGAGGAAGGGGAAGAGGCAGGCTTGCAGACAGAACTGAGAGAGCTAAGGCATTTGTCTCAGGGAAGACTCTTGGAACAGGGGAAGACAAGGCACAACTCAACTGGACAGCACTCAGGGCTCCTGGGTACCTTCCATCAGTATATGCCACACCCCAACACAACTGACCAGAAATCACCATTTCTCTCTCCAAGCCTGCTTGTCCTCAGCCTTCCCGATCCAGTTAGTGTCGACAATGTCCTTCCGGTTCCTCCAGCCAGCAACACTCTCCTCTCACACCCACATCTAATCCCTCAGCAAATCTGTCAGCTCATCTGCAAGGTAAATCCAGAAGCCACTCCTGGTGCCCCCTATCTCCCTGCCACTGAGCCATCTTGTTCTTCATCTGGAGGCTATGGTCGCCTCCTGACATCACCCTGCCTACCCCCTGACCTCATGGAACCTCATGGTTCCTCTCAGGAGGCAGCCATGTGACCTCTTTGTATGGAGGACTAAACAGAGCAGTCCTACATCCCAAGCCCTGCAGCAGCTTCCCCTTTACTCATTCCTAAACAGCAAAGCCCTCCCTCCTAAGGAACAAGAAGCCTTTCCCTACCCACCCTCCCCGCTTCTGCCTGCCCAGGTGCCTTGCTACTCCTCATATGTGCCCCTGCCAACCCCCAGACTTGGCTTGATGTTCCGTTTGCCCCACATGGTCCTCCCCACCTCCCGAGACACCCACCTGCTGTGGCATAGGCAGGCCACTCAGGCAAACCTGTTATCCAGGCCAGCTTTACTCCTCCTAGGGGGACTTACTACTTAGCACATACAATGTGTTTGTCTGATTTACTGGCTCCGCCCTACTGGTGACCTTAGACATGAAGAGTCCTAGTCTACTCTGCACACTGCTGTGTCAGTTCCTAGAAAAGGGCCCAAATGAAGCAGATTCTTTGTAAAAACATGTTGAATGTGACACTATCTCCCTTCTAGTCTCGCAGCCCTGAGAGTGGTGCCACATCTCGGCCTTAATGAAACCTCTATGGTCTCATGTGACCAGTTCTGGCCAAATTCCTACTGGTGACCACTGGATATGCCATTCCATTTCTCTCTGTCTACAGCCCTTTGGCCCCTGGGGAGAGACTCTAGGTCTTGACACTTGGGCTGCTGGAAGGAGCCTTGACAGGGCTGCTGCTGGCCTTCCCAACAGCCCACAAATGTTCTTAGCAGGTGGAGGGGAAGCCAGGGCCTCGCCTGCCCTTCTCTGTCAGCAGGAAGATTGTCAGAAACTAGCTTTGTCCTCAGAAGAAAGAGCACAAAGCCAGTGCCAGGCAAACGTGGGCACATAGACAACTGGTCCATCAAAGACAGTGCAAGGAAAAACCAAGAAACAGGATGCAGGGTGTGTAAGGGATCACTCACATATCTAGCCTATTTCATGCCTCCGGTACCGTGGCCCTGCTCAGTCTTCAGGACCCAACCTTCTCAAACAATCAGTTGATTGTCCCAACTGCATCAATGATGTGCTACTAACTGAACAGAGGGAGAAGAGGACAGAGAAGCAAAGCCCAGCTTGGACTGAGAAGATCTGAGGTTACAGCCCAATTCTTCATATACTTGTGGCTAACATCTGGAGAGCCTCTCCCTTTAGAACCTCAGTTCACTCAGCTGTAAATGGCTTGTTCAGTCTTGTTCTTCATGTCTCAGCCTGTGTGCCACAGGCCCTCCACACACCTGCCATCTCTTATAAAGCCTGAGAGCAGAGGCCTAGCACCTACCTGCTAAGAGCCAGACTTCTAGCGTCTCCCCCTTCTGGATCAGAGCACTCCACTCTCAGGACACCCTTCTTCTGAGATGCCAACTGTGTGAAGTGAAACCCTCTGGGCCTGGCCAAGGCAGGAACAGGACTCTACCCCACCCAACAACCCTGCCTACTGTGCTATCCTTGAAGACTTGCTCTAGAAGCATGCAGAGCCACACTAACAGGGAGGAGCCCTGTGTGCTGTCCCAGAGGGTGAATGAGAAGCCAAGAGTGGGATAAGGGAGGTGTTAATGTCACTCTGGTGTCCTCTACCAGCCCTGGACCCTATGTCCTAAGACACAGTGCTCAAAGTGTGGCCTGAAGCTCTCTGTGTCTGGTATTTTGTGGAGAAAAAGCCTAGGAACAGCAGCAGGGGACAGGAATCTATAGACATTTGTTGTTGTTGTTAGTTTCCTAGAGTTTACTTATCTTCAGGGTAAGTGTGATCTATCAGCAAAAACCACTTTCAGAAGGTGCCATCTTCATTGGCATGGAGGCCCACACCTTTAATCCCAGTTCTCATTGGCAAGTGGATCTCTGTGAGTGTGAGACCAGCCTGATCTACGTAGCAAGTTCAAAGGCCATTCAGGGCTAAACAATAAGAACTCTTCTCAAAAAAATAAATAAATAAATAAATAAATAAATAAAATCAGAAAATGAGTCCGATAACCCTTGAATGGACAGCTGAACAAGGATGAGCTGAAGACTCAATAAAATAGCATTTATCAGGAACAGTATGAAGCAAACAGGAAAGCCTAGTACAACAGATACCACACTGGTTTCCACAGTCCCCTTTGCCCCAGGATGACATGGTACTGGTGAGAAGTGCTGAGCCCGCAGGCTTCTGTAAGCATGTGCTGCAGGACCACTTTGAGAAAAAGGCTCCCACTGTGTGTGTGGCAGTGTGAAGTTAGCACTCTCAGAGGCTGCTCCCTGCATCAGAGAGAAGGCCTGCCAAGAAGATCACAGTGAGTTCCAGGATAGCCTAGGCGACTGTAAACAGACAAGCATCAGCTGCAGCCTGTCTGCAGGGAGGGCCTCAGGACCCAGGGCAGGCTGACTCACAGCTGGCAAAATGATAGCATCTACCACACCTTCAGTTCCACGGGTACATTTATTATGCTCTTGCTGTATGCACAGTCCTAAGCCTAAGCACATTCCCAGGACACAGATATGAACAGTCCACACCCTCACTCCCCACAAAGAGCCACAGTGTGCAGACAGCACACTGCCAAGCAGGAGAGAAAGCAGCCCCTGCCCCAAGGACAGGGTGGCAAACCCAGATGTCCCTGGGATCCAAGATTATGAAGCACATGAAATGACAGGCAGGATCAGTAAAGAGCACAGACCTCAGCCCCAGCACGAGCCACTGGAGAGTGCAGGCTCCAGGACTGCACTCTTCTAATGGGGAGCAGGGAAAGCTGGGAGGCGGGTCCCAAACTCTGGGATTAACAGCATACACTACCATGCCCAGCTTGATGTTCCAGTTTTTGCAGTAAAGCAAGAAGAATGATTTTTTTTTTTAATGTAAAATGTCCTATTGACTACTAGCTCAATATTTGGCATGAACCAAACAGAATTTGCCCATAGGGCATATGCGGCCTGCCAGCTTGTAACCTCTGTTCTCTTAAGAAGGAAAGAATAGACAATGTTCACTGCAGGGTTGAGCACAGGGGTTGTGACTAGCCCTGTGGAGACCAGTCACAAAGACCAATTCTCAGTACCAGGAAGGCTGCCTGGAAGAGGGGTTGGGCTGAAAAGTGAGGCTGGGGGATGTTTAGAAAGGAAATGAATACAGGGCTGGGACCACAAGAAACATGAGCCTCTTGGCCTTACCAGCTGGCCGGTCACACCCTGAACCCATGCCACCTAGTAGCCAATGTTTCCTCAAAAAATTCAAGGTGCCTGCCAGTCTCTGAAGCAAGCACAGGTCCTGGACAGTGAAAGGAGGGGCTGCCTGCCTCACGAACCTGCAGCCAAAATCAATCAGGCTAAATCAATCGGTGGAAGAATAGCAGGGGTCCGATTTCAGACCTGCAGCTTGAGGAAGTCAGCTAACAACATCTCCAAGGGGGAAGGGAGCTGGAGACAATGGAGGGACAAAATGAGGTTGAGAATCATGTCCTGCCTGGCCAGGCCAGGTTGTTACATAAGCCTGCCTCAGGACAAAGTGTGGGAGCGCCAGGGCTGGGGAGTCCCAGAATGCAGAGAAGGCTACCCTCACCGCCTACCCACTACAGCTCTACAACCTTGCCCTATGGCCCAGGCACCTGGTGAGCCCAGGGATAGAGAGAGAGGAGACCCAGACCAGGGACCGGCATTTAGAAGGCCAAACCACAGACCTGCAGCAAGGACAGCCATGTATCAAACTCTTCTCAAGTGACAGTTCTGTACCAGGCACTGGGGGAGTCCTCCCCACACACATTGATTGAACAGATAAACATCCCTAGTCATTGCCATTTTATACATGAGGAATCTGAAACACAAAGTCACCAAGGTCATACAGATCCTACCAGGAAGAGCTGGCTTCACATTTCTGGGACTTGAAACATTAAGTGTCAGCCTATAGTGCATATGGCCCTTGCTCGCCACAAAATACCTTATCAATCTGTCAATCTGCCAAAACTGACAGGACTCTTTCTTAACTCCAATTTCAGGGGACCAAACACCTTCACACAGACATACATGCATGCAAAACACAAATGTATATGAAATAAAAATAAATTATTAAAAAAAAAGAGGACCCAGATTCAGTTCCTAGCACCTACATGGTGACTCACAACTATCCCTAATTTCAGTTCCAGGGGATCTGACACCCTCTTCTGCATTCCATAAATACCAGGCATGCATATGGTACACAGACATACATGCAAGCAAAAATCCATACACATAAAATAGGTAAAAAAAAAAAAAAAAAAAAAAATTAATTTACAAAAAGAGAGAAAAGCAGTATAAAGACATGCCTTCAAAATGCCACATCTGATTTCAGGGGCTCACAAAGCCCCATACTGGGGAGAACAGGGGTGGGCCATGACCACAGAGTACCCTGTAGACAGGAGACCAGGAACGGAGGGAAGGGATGCTCACAGCCCTCTCAGGTCTCTCCAATCTGTAGGCACTGAGCCCATCACCCACACTTATGGGCACAATCGGGGCCAGGGCCTAGTCATCCCTGCAGAACTGGGAGAACAGAATGAATCAAGATACACAATGGCCTATGACTCTGTACCCCACTGAGTGTGACTCAGAGCTCCTCGCTGCTGGGTAGGTGGTGTAGAGCTAGACCAGCATCTGGACATGGTGGTCTCAGTCAGTACTCCATCCAGCCTTCTGCCCACCACCTTGCTGCAAACCAACTTGGCCTTCCCCAACCCCAGTAGCAATGCCTTTCCAAAGCCCCCTGCGCCCCCCCCCATATCCCTTGCCATCTCCAACAAATCAGATCTGAAGGTTGTGGGCCATGAAGACCCCATTCTAACCCAAGTTCTGGGCTGCCTCTCTCTGGGAGACTTCTGGCAGCCCCTCCCACCTCTCAATCTGCTAGTGAGACTGGGAGGCTCCCTAATGGAAGTCTTGCCCAGCTCCAAAGCCCTGAACCTATAAACAACAGACCTGACAACTTCACAGAGCTCTGGATCTTGCCTTCGGGAAATTACATAAACATCCTTCAGAGAAACAAAAGTCAAACCTACAGACTCAACTTTTTTTTAAGGATATCAAGAAACCTTTTTCCAGTCCAGCTTCCCCCATCCTACCACCATTGTTCCAAATATCCTCTCAGGACCTAGAAAATACATTTGGTTTCCGTCTGGGGTTTGGGCTTCTTAGTGATCTTCCTCATGGAAACTGCCCCACCCCTTCTTGGCAGCTGTCTCCCAGGGCACCCCTATCTCCCTTCCCAGAATTGCCCTGAGGACATGGCTACATAGCCTGCCAAAGACTAGAGGGATGGGACAGTTTAAAAGAAAAACCCTTCCCTGTTTAGGAACGACAGCAACAATTCTGAACTCTCTGATGCCCTATGCAGCCCGAGTAAGCCCCTGCTCCTGTTGGAGCCTTAGTCCTTCAACTGTGAGATGAAAGCTTCCTATGCCACCAGGGAAATCCTGGGGCTTCTAGAAGTACACTGGGGACACAGGAAGAAAAGAACAGGGTAGATGGTAGACAGATTTTTAAAATTTATTTTATTTATGTGTGCTTGAGTTATCGTGTTTGCATGCGAGTGAGCATGGTTGAATATGGGCATGCATGTGTGTATGTGTCTGTGCACACGCATGTGCATGTTCATTCCCTTGCACAGAGACCAGAAGCAAACTTCAGATGCCTTGGAGCTGAAGTTACAGGTGTTTGCAAGGTTGCTGAGATCTGGTCCTCTAATAGAACACTAAGTGCTCAATAATGGTTTAGCCATCTCTCTGGCCCCTAATAGACTGATCTTAACCCCTCCCACTTCTCCAACCCAAACCAAAGGAAACCCACTTTATTTCTCAAATTTAATCTCTCCCCCGACCTTGGGGCCTTTAGCTCAGGCAGCTCATGAACAGAACAGAGAGTAACAGTAGTAGAGGATCCTGCTTGGGAGCAGAGGCAAGAGGATCTCTGTGAGTTCCAGGCCAGCCAAGGCTATACAATGAGACTGTCTCAATGAGCAAACAAACATTTCTGAATCTAGTCCTCCTGCTATGCATGGCCTAGGTACTTCCATCTATGAAATAGAAGTGACTACAGCGCCTCCCTAGAGGGTTATTCTGGAGATTGCTTCTGAGATGACATGGAAGTGTCTAGCAAACATTGATAAACTGTCGATAGATATGAGTAGCAATTATGATCATTATTAGAATTATTGAGATGTTTAAAACCATTGACTGGTGACAGCTAAGGCTTCTCAGACCCATATCTGACCACTGGATCATAAATATGCATGCCTACACAACCCTAACACACACCATTCTCTAATGCAGGACCCACATTTTCTGACCCCAGCCTGGCCCAGAACATAGCTGGCTTGTTCCTGGCACCCCCTTTTTTTTTTTTTTTTTGTCTGTTTTTTGAGACAGCATCTCTCAGTGTCATTCTAGTGGTCCTGGAACTTGCTTATGTAAACCAGGTTGGCCTTAAACTCACAGGGATTCTGAGTGCTAGGATTAAAGGTGTGCCACTCTGCCCAGCCTCCTGGCACTCATTCTAGCCAACACAATCTCTCTCTCTTCCTACTCCCAAACTGTCTTCCTCAAATTGTCCTAATATTCTTTCTTATACTCACAGGGTTAAGCTGTACCCCAATACTCTTATAAGATTCTTTCTCAGGGTATGGAACACTCATCTAAAATGGTAGCTCCTTTGAAACATAGTAAACAGGGGCCATAGTAGTACATGCCTTTAATCACAGCACCCACAAGGCAAAAAGGGTAGATACTCTATAAATTCAAGGTTAGCATGGTCTACCAGACTATCCAGGACTATATAGTGAGGATAGAGAGACTCCCTCAAAAAAGAAAGAGACAGACAGACAGACAGAAAAACAAAAAGAAAAAGGAAAGTAGGCTTTCCATGGGTGTTCCCCACAGTTGTTCCATGTCTGAGTATGCTGAAAACAGGGGTCTAAGTAAAGAGGCATTTGTTTTTTTGTTTTTTTTTTTTTTTTAATGACCTAACCCAGTGATCACTAAAAAGATAGGACAGAAAGGAACTGTGCTTCCTGGGTTCCTCCAGGTGCTAGGAGTCTGAGTAAACTGAAAAGAGGCACTGACCTTTCCATGACCTAATCCAGTGGTTCTTATGTATCAGAGCCACTGGGAGAGCAACGAACATAGACTGCTGGGCCCCAGTACACCAGCATCTGACTCAGTGGGTCTCTCAAGTTCCCAGGTGATACAAATGCCAATGGTCTGACTTCAAGAACCGCTGGCTGAAACCTACAGAGAGTACCTACTGCTTCCATTCCTATAAAAGCATGAGCCAGGATGCCACAACTGTCAGGAGGCAGAACATGCAGGCAAAGGGACACAACCTGAATAAAGGACCGGCTATGACAACATGCACTTCTTGCTGGCATCTGCCCGGGCAGGTAGCTATGTGCAAGCAAAGCAGAGGGTACAAACCAGAGGTGTCTGCCACTGAGCAAAGACTACAACAAACCTCCACCCTCTGCCACCTGGAGACCTGTCCAGACAAGCCAGTCCTTGGCCAGCCTAAGGGTTCTGAGAATCCAGGCTTTCCATCATGGAGCCAAACCTCAGGCCGGAAAGACCAGAATCTCCACCATCTTATAATCACATGAGCTTTGGAATTTTTTTTTTTTTAAAGATTTTACTTATTTTCATTTTATGTGCATGAGTGTTTGCCTGAATGAACTGTACGCCTGTGCACTGCCTGTGCACAATCCCCTTGAAGGCCAGAAGATGTCGTCAGAACCCCTAGAAGCCACCATGCGGATGCTGGAGATTGAACCTGGGTCCTCTGGAACAAGGAACTAGCCAGAGAAGCCCTTCAGAAATCAGCACACACTGGCTACAATCTTGAGTCTAAACCTTGGCTGCATATCTCCATTTCCACTGTTGTTATAAGAATGAAGTGAGAGCTGGTACCCCACCCCCCACCCCGTGGTAGTGGGAAGCAGATCCAAAGCTACACAGACAAAACCTGTGTCAAAACCAGCCTCCACCTCCCAAAAAGAATGTGAGCCATCTCGGTCATGAGTAACTATCAAGTTAGGCTTGGTGGTGCACATCTTTAATCTAGCACATGGGAGACAGAGCTGGAAGCCAGCATGATCTATATACGTTATAAGCTAGCCAGGCAACACAGTAAGACCGTCCTCAAAAACAACAATTATCACCAGGCAGTGGTGGCACATGCCTTTAATCCCAGTACTCAGAGAGGCTGAGGCAGGCAGATCTCTGAGTTGGAGGCCATCCTGGAGTTTCAGGACAGCCAGGGATACACAAAGAAACCCTGTCAAAAAACAACAAAACAAAACAACAACAACAACAACAACAACAAAAAAAAAACAAACGAAATAAAAAGACCAAAAAATTAAAATAAAATGAAAAGCAGGGTAGTGGTGCATGCCTTTAATTCTAGCACTCAGAAGACAGAGGTAGGTGGGTCTATGTAAGTTGGAGGCCAGCATGGTCTACAGAGTGAGAAACCCCCCCACCCCCGCAAAAAAAAAAAAAAAAAAGAAAGAATGAATAAATAAATAACAATGCCAGTCCCGACTAGCATAAGTAACCTACACCAACCCTGTACTATCTGAGTTAAAATACTTCAAAGTAAGGACAACTGCAGTCCCTTTGCACAGGTTCCATAAGCAGAAGTCACAGCAGGGACCTGGCCCCAGCCTGTCTGGCACCCAGTCTTGCTTTTAGCCTTGACTTGATCTGTACCTCACTACCACCTTAAGTCCCCTCCTTCCCTGTTCCCATCACCTCTCCCTGCCATCATTCATTCTTCCTTCCCTCCTGGAAGCTCCAAGCCCACAGCCCAGGTCACAAGAGATAGGTCATGGAAGCAGCCACAAGGCCATCTGCCTAACTCACCTGGAACAGACTTTAGACACTACTCAGCATGGTCACCAGGGAGGAGACTAGGCCTGTGGGACTTGAGTCCCTTAACCTGGATGACAGGAAGGAAGGCAGAAAGCAGAGGCATCAACAAAGGGAGGAAATCCCGTCCAGCTTCCCAGATATAGCCATGGCTACTGCAAGCCATGTGACGGTCCAGGACTCAGTTTCCACACCTGCACTTCCCAGCCTGCTACTTTGAATGGCTTCTGCCTGCTGGGTACTGCATACCAACCACCCTTTCCAAAATAGAAGTTTTGGGGTTTTTTGTTTTGTTTTGTTTTGTTTTTGATTTTACAGTTAGACTGTATAAGAGTGAGTGTATTTGCAGCATGTGTAGAGGTCAGGTAACAACTTGAAGGACTTAGTTTTGCAACTCACTATGAAGACCAGGCTGGCCTTGAATTCAATAGAGATACCTGATCTTAGTGGAAGAGAACCAGCTCCTACAAGCAAGACCTAGCGTGTTCCAGAGGTAACTGTCTGTAACTCCCATCCCAGAAGATCCAACACACACGGTGTACAGACACACATGTAGGCAGAACACTCACACACATAAAATAGAAACAAAGGTTAGAAAACTTTTTTTGTTTGCCAGGCTGGCCTCGAACTCACAGAGATCTGCCTGCCTCTGCCTCTGCCTCCCGAGTGCAGGGACTAAATGTATGCGCCACCAACGCCCAGCTAGAAAACATGTTTTAAGAGAAAAGAAAGTTGGGATTATTGAAAGAAGACTGGCTGGGTGTCCTCAGAGTTCAGGGACTTGAGGAACTGCGCAGGCAGGCCACTGGGTATTAGAACTTCCTTACGCATGCAGGAAAGACTATGGCTACGAGAACAGTGGGGTTGGAAGAAGGCTGAGTGCTACCCAGCTTCTGAGTTCTCAGGCAAAAAAGGAACTGAGAGTAATCACCCAAACCTGACCCTGTGGGTACATTCTCCCACACCCTCACCAGGCTCTCCACTCCCCAAGCAGGTACTCAACAATGAGGCCCTTCACTTGTCCTCAGGCAGATTCTTCACAGGTTAGATGCCCTAGGCGTGACCTTACTGCTATCTTTGGCCTCAATACCCTACAGGACCAGCCTATAGCATCTGCCTGCCCTTAGGGAGCTTTCCAGGGATTCAAAAGCAGTGATTGTGCTGAGGTCCTCCTGGAAACCTGGGCCAAGCCTCAAGGCAACTACAAGATCCTTTAGCCCCTCTCCTGCCACAGGCCTCAGCCTGGGTCTGCCTGAGTGACCAGGCCAGCTCCACAGGGTCACAATCAGTGAGTTTTTTTGGTCACTTTTGCCACCATCTCCGGCTAATACGACCCTGAGAACAGCAACTCAGTGGCACACAAACAGATCAGTATGGGTTCAAACTCTGGCAGTTAAGTGACTTTACCCCTCTGAGCCTCCGTTTCCCCCACCTAGAAATAGGGCAGGGTGGGGTGACCAGCAGCAACTACTCTGCAGGGTATTGTGAGAAGTCAATGGGTATCTGTAAAGAGCCTGGCACTATGCCTGGCACAGAGCACTGTAACAGGCACCATCTCAACAAACTGCTTACAACCTTCTGTCTTCTCCGCTACAGCATAAAACCCTAACTCAGATGCAGGATGCTGTAAGCCCCCACTGTGCAGTCTGGTGCCCACTGTCCTGTCTGATGGCCTGAACCCTCAGATACTTCCTCTTCTAGGAACCCTAGCTGACATTACCAACCAGGAAGCTCTTCCTTCCACTGTCCTTGGGCCATCGTCTCCTGCTGATCACCCTAGCATACCCTGTCTTACAGCCATCCCCCTCTAATCCTTGTCAGCCCTCTCTAGACAAAATCCAGCCAACCTTTCACCCCATTTCATGTCCCTTGCTACTCCTGGCCACAGAAATTTTCCCTATGAATTTGAAAAATTACCCAACTTCCCATCTCAAGCAAAGAATGTCCTCCAAATAGTCCTGTTATTTCAAGCCATACTCAAAACAAATTTCAACCTAGCAGAAGTCTGTGCAAGCCCTAGAGATTTCTAACTCTGGCTCTGATACTAAAGTACAGACACATGGGCCCAGAGCACAGACAACACCGGGCCCTGAGGCCAAGAAAGAGAGGACTTGGGCTGCTGAGACCATCTCTCACTTTCTGTGTTGGCGCCTGTGCTCTTTCTTCCTAACCTTATCTCTCAATCTGAAGACTCCCTTGCACACCCCCCTGCGATGGGAATCTGTCTCTATTTCTCGCTGGCTTTCTTCCTTTACCTGTTGACTTCCCCAGAGGCCTCTCTGCTCTGATCAGAATAACAAACAAGTGAGTCTGACCACACAACAAGGGACAGCCCCCAAGTCCCCAAGGACCCTTTCCATGCCTTCCAGCCCTCTACTTAATCCCTAGCTTTTCAGAGCTAAATGGTGGAATTTCCATTCTTGCTCCTACAAGCTGACAATGATGTCAGCCCAGCAGAGCTCTCTATTCCCAGGGACCAAGGAAAGCCTACAAATCCTTGGGAATCCCACCCTCTGAGCTAGAGGGCCTTGGAGAAGTTGGAGCTGTGTGCACAAACCTCCTTCCGCCAAGAACCCACCACACTAGCCCTCAGTCCCAGGTTTTAAGATGTCATTAATTAGCAATTTGTATTCCATCTTTTAAGTAATTACTCAAAACCCCCAATCAGTGCTTGATTGGTAATCATATCCCTCCTCATCCTACCCACACACACACACCCCCAAAGATTGGTCCCAACTAGCACATGAAAAGCCAGTGGGAATCTGAGCCACTGTTCATAGTTACTAGTGGGGTCTTTCCTGGAGGACTACGAGGTGCCCAGTACTGGGCTAGCTGGACTCTAGAACACACAAAGACAGGTATCTCCAAGACGATTCTGTAATCTTGATGGCTCAAAGTTCATCCTTCATACTAGCTCCAATGATCTCTGAGGCTAGAATATCAAGGCCTACCTCTTAGTTTGGCAACAAAGGCCCTGTGGCTAACATACTTGGGACATAAATCCTTGGCCTTAGGTCCCCGATCTGCCCAAGGATTCTAGTCTTCAGCCCAACCTCCTACCCACTCTTGATCTGAAAGTGACAGGTCTAAAGGGAGTTAAAAAGCAGGTCTCCTGGGTGCTGGGGAAAAGTCTGTTGACAAAGCCACCAGCTGTCCCCAGTTGGAGCCAGGGAGACAGACTCCTCCCTGAACCACCACCCACACTGGGAGAGCGTTCCTACCAGGACCCAGCCAGCAACGGAACTTGGACCATCATGAAGCCTCTGATCACAGGCTCCAACTGACCTCCCCTCCAGCTCCAGCTGCCACACTAACAAGACCAGGTGCCAGGTAGAAGGGTGCCTCACGTGGGAATGGGTGATGGGGCAGGGAGGCAGTTCATAGGATTGACCTGAAAATGAAACTATAAACCCAGTCATATCAAGAGGCTTAGTAGGGATCTGTAGTTGATATACAGGACTGAGCGAGGAGGCAAATCCCAGATCCCATTTCCTACCTTCCTGACCTTTTCCACTCAGTGCCTCAGTTTCCCCTCTGTGCCTAACAGTAAGGCAGGAGAATTTTGTAAACAAAAACGTGTAAAGCAGTGAGTTAGCCCAGTGCCTGGCACACAGCAACATGCACTGAACACTTGTTGAATATAAGCATGCCAACATTTCCCGAGGTCCCACACCCAGGCTTCATCTCCCACTCTGACAGATACACCCATTTTACAGGTCAGGAAACAGAAGCTAGGAAAGGTAAAGAACCTGCTCAAGGTCACACAGCTGGGATGGAATGAACACCTAGGTCTGTCTAACCCTCAGTCCAGAAGGTAATATTGCCCTAGAATGTCCCCCATGCTCTTCTAGGGTCAGGAGGGAGGACCAACAGTGGGATGTAGGATCTGTAGGGATCTTGGCACATAAACGCCAGGTGATGGATGAGTCTTCAGATTCCTGGCAGCTCCCAGACCCCAGCGTCCTACAGGCGTCCCTTCCTCATGCTGGCCAAATGCTACAGTCCCGGTTCCCGGGCACCTGAAGGAGGAGGGGAGTTAGGGACCAGGCCGCTCAGGGCCCGGAGAAAACCGGTCCGGCCGCCTTCTCCATTCCCGAAGCTGGGACCCGGCCTCTAGCCCCCTCCCATGCTGGACAAAAGTTTCCCCTGTTCGGGAGCCGGGGAGGGGGAGGGGGCATTCCTCGTGGGTGACATTATCCGTGACCTACAGCTGCCGCGCTGCCGGGCCCGCACCCCGGCCCGCCCGGCCCCGCGAGGCCCCCACCCCTTTGTCCTCCCACCGCCCGCCCGGCGCCCGCGCGCACTAAACTTACGCCCAGGGCCGCTCGGGCCCCCGCGCGGCCTGCACGCCGTGCCCGGCTTCCGAGCGTTCGACCCGGGACGCCGGCCGCCCGGCCCTCCGGCCTCTTACCAGCCTCGGCCGGGGCGCCAGGGGGAAGCGGCGCGGGTGGCCGCGCGGCCGCCTGTCCCGGGCGTGCGCGAGGCGGGCTGCGGGCCGGCTTAACCCCTTGCTGGCCGCGCTGCGTCCGCGCCCGCGCCCCCGCCCGTAGGGAGCGCGCACAGGGCCGCCGGGCCGCCCGCCTCCCTCGGCCCGCGCCTACCTCCCCCGCCGTGGCCGTGCACGGGGCTCGATCCGGCGGCGCGGGGCGGGCGCGCACGCTGCGGGGGCCCGGCCAGGGCCGGGGCGGGACCGGGCGCCGCGAGCCGGGCAGGATTTCTCGCTTCCACCCGGATTCTCCTCGGCTCTCCCGGCCGATTCGGTGCTGCTCGGCGACCACGTGACGCGGGCTGCCTTTGACCCCGGTCTCGGAGCGGGTAGGGGGCGGGGGCCCGGGCCCGAGGGGTGTCAGTCGCGGGACCCGCCAGGGCGGCGCGCCCCGGCCAGGGTCCCGGAGGCGATGACCCCGAGCAAACAAAGCCCTGGGGAAACCAACAAGTTATTTGGGGTCAGAGAGGGACCCGCGCTGGGGGTCGGAGAGGCGGCAGAAGAAAGGAGGGGGGGACAAAGACACGCTCTTGCCGGGACTTACGGGCCTGGAATCGCTGGCTGGGCCAGGGGACTGCGGGTCCCTCCCCGCTGGCTTGTGACAACCCTCCAGGGCTCCTCAGACAACAGGTACCTGTCAGTGTGACCCCTCTAGGGCAGAACTTCACACCCACACGCCCTCGTTCTGACTGAAACACACTTGTATTCCTCCTTACTGTGAGGGTCTGATTCGCGTGCTGATTTAATCGTTTACTAGGATGTCAGATCCCTCAACAAGTTGTTCCCAGCTTAATCATTCCTCTCTGAGGCATATAGCAGGAAGACTAAGAGGTATATGGCCTTGTGCAAAAGTTTCTCCCCTCTGGCCTGTTCAGCAGTCCCACCCATCTCTCAAAGAGCCTGCAGGTTGGACAAGGTTCCAAGTAGGTAGAAACCCCGAATTTACTGTACTGTACAGAGAGCCCTTTAACAGCTGATGTTAAAATGTATTCTTAGCCCAGAGAGATCTGCTATCTCTCAACCATCCAATAAGCCTGCAAGGAAGAGAAAGGTGGAGTCAGGTGGAACGTAGGTATTGACAGCCCCTAAAAGTCCTTGCAGATTACCAGGCAGACAGACTTGAGGCCACTGCAAACAGGAGAAACAACAGCCTGAAGTCTGAAACACCATCAGAAACTGTAGGAACAGAAGGGGGGGGGGAACGTGAGGGCAGTCGAGCAGAGTGGAGAGTTCAGAGAAGGCAGCTGGCACTGGGAGGCAGGACAGGCCCATAGGAGTTCCCCAATGGGATCAGGTGTCCTTGTTGGTTAGCCTACTTGTAACTCCCAGGGTGGGTGGGGCTACTGAGTCCTAAACACAGAGAGATGCTAGTCTGGAAACTGAGAAAACTAAGGTTTCTGCTTCCTATATGTTCCATGTTACACCTCTGGAAAGAGGAGAGTCAAACAGGACTGAGCCTGAACATAGGGCCAGACAGGATGTGACTTCCAAGTACATTCTTCAGCCACCACCAGTTTAGCCAGGGAAAACAGCATAGACCAGCAAATTCTTGGCAGTCTGATTTTCCACCCCGACAGTGTAAAGTCCTTGAAAGCTGGGCTGAGGCTTGAGCAGGTCAAGCCCCTGGAAGGCGGTTTAGAAGATCCATTCTATCAACATGCAGCCCTGTGAACATGATCTGTATTCTATTTTATCCTCTCTCTCTCTCTCTCTCTCTCTCTCTCTCTCTCTCTCTCTCTCTCTCTCTCTCTCTCTCTCTCATTGAGGAGACAGGGTTTCTCTGTGTAGCTTTGGTAAACCAAGCTGGCCTCGAACTCACAGAGTTCCACCTACCTCTGCCTCCCAAGTGCTGGGATTAAAGGCATCATGTGCCGCCGCCACAGTCCAACAAGATCTGTATTCTAGACAGGAGTTCATGCTCAAGCCACAAGCCGAGGACGGAACTCAGTTGGTAGAGTGCTTGCCTGGCATGCAGATGGCATCGATCCCCAATGGCACATGCCAATAATCCCACAGCACTCAGTAGACAGAAGCAGTAGGAGCAAGGTGTTCAAAGAGCTCAAGTGGACATGAGCCCCCTCCCCCACTTGATCTGGCCAGAGTGAGGCAGGGGGGAGGAAAAGGACCAGTGCTATGGCTCTCAGGATTGAAGGAGCAAGGGAGGGAGGGGCTCCAGGGAGCAGCCTCTGAGCTGAATCAGATGAACAGCTAGGGTGGGTTTGGGAAGATGGACTTTCCTAGTTGGGGGAGCAATCCACCAGGACCATGTGGAAGTGGTTCTGGAAAAGCTGAGTGGAGCTTATCAGAGGAAGCAGGACGGGAAGGCTGAGTCAGAAGAGAAGAGACTGAAGGACATCAGGCACTGAGTCCAGCCTCCAGGAGCAGCTGGCTGCAGCCTGGACTGAACCTAATCCTGAGGGCCTGCCGGAGAGAGATGGCTTCTCATGGGAGAAGAGATGGCAGGGAGCCAGTCAGGTCAAGGGCATGTCCAAAGCAGGCTTGGAGGGCTAGCCTGTGAGTTAGGTAACCCCATGTCCCTGACAGCATTTCCTACAGCTGAGGCTTCAAAACTGCTTCACAAACTGGGCCTCCCAGTTTGCTGAATGTCCTGTGAGGATCTGTGTAGTAGGGAGGCCCAGCCATGTAGGCCTAGGGCTGGAGGACCTCCATTCTTCTATTCCTCCCTTCCCTCCCTCCCAACCCTCATGACCACTCCCCAGCCCCCTTCCTGAGTTCCAGTGATTCCGTTTCTGGCTTGAGACTTCCTTGCTGTCCCATCATCTATCTGCTCCATCTGAGCAAGGCAGAGGCTGAACTCATCGTTCCTTGTCTTTCTGTGATCTCAAGCTCACACCCACATATGTTATCCATGAGCCCTCCTCCCAATTCCCTTTCTCCTTTATCGGTGCTGTCTGATGCATGATCTCCTTAGCTTGTGCACTGTGGAGCCCTGGCTGGCCTGGAATGTGCTCTGTAGACCAGGCTGGCCTATGCTTCTGGAATGCTGGAATCAAAGGCCTGAGCTGTAAAGCCTAGCCTCAGGCTGCTCATTTTGTTACAGGAATATACCTAGGCCAGTTTCTCTGGGCTCTGCCACATCTAAACTGTGTGGCCACGGTCATCATCCTTTCAACCCATCTGTGCTATTATCTCTGAAATGTGGGCAATAATTGTGTGTGCTTCTAAGAGCTTTGTGGGAATTAAATATGTGAAGCCCTTCCTGTGGTATCCATCAGATGATTATCACTATATAAATGTTAGCTAAATGATGGCAATCCTTGTTTTTTGTTTGTTTGTTTTTATCTGTGCAGCCCTGGCTGTCCTGGCACTCTATCTGTAGATCAGACTGACCTTGAACTCACAGACATCCACCTGCCTCTGCCTCCTGAGTGTTGGGCTTAAAGGCATGCACCACACTGCCCAACTATGATAGTGATCCATTAGGTCTCAAGGTTAAACTTTGTTTTCTCTCGGGCTTTTTGGAAACTCCTGACACAGCCCAGGCCCTCTGGTATACAGGTCCCATCCCCTTCTCACTACCTTCCTGGCGCCTGCCAGCTGCCCAGCTCTCCACTCTAGTCCAAGGTCATTGTAAGTCTTTGTCTGGAACCCTGCTGAGCTCCAGTGCCCTTCATAGTACTTGGCTCATGGCCGGTACTGTAGCTACCAACAAAATGCTCACCAACTGGCACTCCATCCCTTCCTTCATTTAGACACCTAATGGTGCTCCCTTTAGAGTCTTCCTCACACAGTATTGGCGGGGGAGGAGGAACGAGCAAGAAAGGTAAGGCCTCTGTGTAATCTACAGTATTAGCCACTGCAGAGAAAGGCATGGAAGCACATAGGAAGATACAATACATTGTCTATGTGTTGTGGTAGTCTGTGGGCAAGGATGGTCCTTGAAATTATGTAAATGAAACAAAATTCACATAAACAATGACCCTAGCCTTTTCAGCCAGTTTCACCAGTGGCTAAGCTAGGTTTATTTAAAGCAGGAAGAATGGGTCCTGTCTAGAGTAGACATTGAGCATCCTTCTGTCTGACTTCAGCGTTCAAAACCTAACGTCCACAGAACCTCATCCAGGGGACATAGAAGTCTGTGTAGATCTTGATCACGATCACGGCTTTAATGATTTCCTATGAAGATAGTGGGATTTGTCAAGGATATTCCAAAGTTCCTGTCATTTGCTTTTTAAGAGAAATGTTAAGTTGATTTGATGAATGTATAACTACATATGATTTTATGTTTGGACTGCAGTGGAGACAGAAAATAGCCTGTGTGGGACCATGTGACCTGATCTGTGGTTTGGAGAACATGGTCACCATAATTACAGCATTGACCACATGGTGTAACAGTTCCCCCCATCCCCACCAGGGAGAAGGAGAGGGGTGGGGGAGAGGGGAGGCAGGTTGTTCAGTGACAAGGACTATAAAACGTGGTACCTGCTAAGCAAATGGAGAAAACCTGTGAAATGGGCAGCTTATCCAGTGGAAAATAGATATAAACTGAAATGTTTTGGAAACTGAAGTTTGTTTTGAGATGGAAGATGAGTGGGAGGGAGGGAAAGAAAGCAAGAACGCATCAAGCAAGCAAGAAAACGTGGCTTCTGCAAATCCGTTAATTCCCCCTTTAACAGTGCCATTGTTATGCTCCAATTACACTCTGACAAAGACAAAGAAAAACATTCTCAAGGACCAGAGGTTTCTAAGTGAAGTTATCAGCAAGTGGCTCAAGGTTCCCTGGGGACAGGCCAGGTGGAGGAGCCCAGCCAATTAGGCTGCAGACCCTGGAGCAACCAGAGCTGATGACTTTTTTTTTTTTTTTAAGGCAAGGCCTCATGTAGTCAAGTCTGGCCTCAAACTGTTTGTGTGGTCTAGAGTAACTTTGGACTTTTGATTCTCCTTCTTCTACCTCTTAAGTGCTAACATATAGGCCTATGCCACCACATCTGTTTTTATGCAGCACCGAGGAGCCAAGTCCCCTGGAACCCAGGGCTTTATTGAGTTAGCCTCACAGTCCTCAGAGCTCATTTTCATTCTGTTGTACAGTGGGTGCTAGCCATGGAACACCAGGCCTCACACATAACTCATACTCGACAAGCTCGTTGCCACTAAGCTACACCCCCATTCAGGGACATTTTTATTTGTGTTATTCCCCTTGACTCTGTTGGCATCTGAGTTTCTGACTTCTGAAGTACTCCAATTCTCCTCAAAGCGATGGAGAGGGCTGGAGAGACAGCTCTGCTGTTAAGAGCACTTGCTGCTCTTACAGAGATCTAGAGTTCAGTTCCTGCACCCGTGGATCATACACCCTCCCTCTTCTGGTTTCCATGGGCACTAGGCATACACATGGTGTACATAGATGCATGCAGGCAAAACATTCATAATGTCAAATAAACTTACTTTTTAGGGGCGGAGTGGAGACTGAGGTGTCACTGTGAAGCCCTGGCTGTCCTGGAACTTGCCCTGTACATCAGGCTGGCCTCGAACTCAGAGATTACCCGCCCCTGCTCAGGAGTGCTGGGATTAAAGGCACTGCCTGATAATTTTTTTTTTTATATTTTTAAGGAAAAAGAAATAGAGAAACTAAGATCCATGGAGGGTAGGAATCTGCCAGAGCACCCTAAAGTGGAGCCTAGGCCAGAGGAGGACCTTGCTTGCCAGATCTTCCATGGTCTGTGTGAATGGGACACTGGGTGGGGAGGGAGGTCACCTGTCCAACATAGATCACCAAGATCAAGTTCAGACACTATTCCTGGGTCCTTGGAGAGGTGCCATATGGGAAGAGGACCCTGCTGGCTTTGGAACCAGCAATATGCTTTCTCAAGAGAGGGTTTCTCTGTGTATCTCTGGCTGTCCTGGAACTCTATATAGACCAGGCTGGCTTTAAAGTCAGAGATCTACCTGCCTCTGCCCTAGTGCTGGCATTAAAGGTGTGCACCACCACCACTAGATAAGATACTTTTTCAAAAACAGAGAGAAGGGGGGTGGGGACACCAATGGGCTGTTATAAAGTCTTTCCTTTATATAAAGCTTCAAAATCCTTTGTGTTATACACATTGTAACACATGGGCTAGCCACATTCCAAATGTTCTGAAGTTGCACATGCCTATTGGCTACTATGTTGGAGAGCATGATTTCAAAACCTAAACTCCCGTGACTCACTTTCTAACATTCCAAGATGCTGGGCCTCTCAGATTCTAGGTTCCATAGTGTTATAACTGTGGTTCTCTCGGATTAAAATGTTTCCTGAGCCCTAGGACTGCTTATGAAGAAGGCTTTCCTCCACGTCTCTCATGTGGAAATAAATCCAGTTCCCTACAGAGCCAATGGGGAAGGTGGGAGCAAAGAGCCTCCCCTCAGCTGCCTGCACCATCTGGTCCAGCCTGTGGGAGAGGGCGTGAGTGTGCCTCTCCACGTGAGGACCCTGCTCCTCTGCCAACCCTGGAGTTCTTCATTTCTATCCTTGTACATAAGTCTGCAATGGAGACCCTGGTCCTGAGACTGTGGGAAACAGGCATCCCCCTGCCTCCCTCCTTCGGTTTCTCACACATCAAGACAGCATGTGGGGCCTGTTAAGCCCAGATAGAATTCCCAAAACAGTGAGATATGGTTCCATTTACTCAAGGCTGATGTCTGAGAACCCGGGAGGACAGAAGTCAGGGGCCCATGCCTTGGCACTTGGAAAGTCAGACATCTCTGAGGGTCACAGGACCTGTGTCGTCTTTCACTGTGCAGATGGGGACAGACACAAGAGCTGAAGCACGTTCCTAAGTTAGGCACAGGGTGATTGTCTCACTGTGCCCAAAGGAACATCTGCTTAGCAACAAGTCTCTTCTGCTCCCCAGCTCCTGGTCCCAATCACCACCTTCCTGTGGGGGAGGACAAGGAGCAAGCTGGGCAAGGCTGGATATCAAGGATGCTGGGGGAGGCCACACACATTGCTGTCTGGTAGTGCCTCCTTGGCGTTGGGATGTCTCTTTGTCTGGGCTGCCAGGACAAATCTCATGGATGGAGGGGCTTATAAATGACAGAAGTCTGTCTCCCAAATTTAGAGGGTAGGAAACCCAATAGCCAGGCTCTGGCAGATTCTGAGTCAGACAAGCTGCTTCCCGTTCATAGATGACTCTCGGCCATGCCCTTGAATGGCTGAAAAGACAAGTGAGTTCCTTGGGCCTACTTCACCAGGGCATTAACTCCTGTTGTGAGGATTCAGTCGTTGAGACCACCCATCTCCTACAGGTGCTCCCTCTTTCTAATACCATCTGCTTGGGGCAGGATTTCAACATAGGGATTTGGGGGCCACCCAGACATTCAATCATAGCAGGATGCCCAGGTCAGGCCTAGAAATGTCCTGATGAAACCCTGTCACAAAAACAAAGCAAAACAAACAAACAAAACCACAAACAAAAAGGATTGTCTTATTTTCCTGTGTATGAGTGTTTTGTTTTATATGCATGTCTATGCATGACTTGTGTATGCCTGGTACCCATGGAGGCCAGAAGAGGGCCTTGACTCACCCTGGAATTAGTTACAGATGGTTGTGAGCTGCCATGTGGGTGCTGTGAATCAAACTTGTTCTCTCTGAAAGAATAGCCAGTGCTCTTACCACTGAGCCATCTCTCCAACCCCTCCAAGTTTATAAAGGATCAGGAATGTAGCAAGGTTGGCAGAGTATGTGATGACCTGGGTTCAGTTCCCAACATGGCGTACATTGGGTATAGTGGCACATACCTGTAAACCTGGCTCTGAGGAAGTAGAGACAAGAAAATCATGAATTTAAGATCATTTGTAGCTACATACCAAGTAAGGCCATCCTGGAATACACGAGACTGTTAAAAAACAAATGGGAGGAGGAAAGAAAGTCCTTACCTAATGTTTTGAGGCCCCATACCAAGAAAAAGAAGAGGGTCGAGGTATGATAGTTTAGTACATAAAGTTAATTTTCTCCTAGCCCCAATGATCTGAGTTCTATTCCCAACACCTATGTAGTAAGAGAGAACAGGCTCTTAAGAGTTGTCTGTCCTCTGAGTTTCAGGCACATGTACATGCATATAAATACATAGACACTAAATGGATACATGTTTATTTTTAAAGTCTTGGTCTAGACTCCTATTGAGCCCAGAGCCCAGTTTTAACAGGGCTTGGGCACCAGCCTAGAAGAGGCACAAAGCTAGAGCTGACTACTCAAACAGGAGTGACTGGCTTCTTCATTTGCCCCCTTATTCAGCTCTGTGGCCCAAGTCTTTTCCTAGCCACAGTCATTATATCCATACATGGGCCCAAAAGGAGAGGTAGGTAGGCCAACTTGTCATCTGATGTAACCTCCCAACCTGAAGGCCACTCTAGAGCTTTTGTTACTGCCCCTATTCTGACAGGCAGGGAGACTGTGTCACACAAAGGGCTTGAAGGGCTTGTCTCAGCCCACAGAACCAGAGAGAAACTGAGCATCTAGAAGACCTTGGCTTGGCACCCACCCCAGGAGATTCACCACTCAACCCATGCACCCTGTGCTCTGCTGCTAAGGAGATGCCCAGAGTGACCCATAGCTGCATTCTCTATGGGCTGTCTCCAGGCCGCTGGGCTTCCCCAATGCAAGGAAACCCCAGGATGGTTCTTTGTGGTCAGGAGAATCATGGAGGAAATGACAAAGATCCTGTGGAGGGCAACAGAAAACAGCTCAGCCTGGGCTTCTGACCAAGTGGAGGTGAGAGAGAGCAGAGAGAGCAGGGTCTAGCAGGAAGGTGGTCTCTAAATCTAGATTTGGAGCATAAACCTGTGGGAGGGGAGCCCAGCATCAAGGACTCAGAGCTTCCCTGAAGAGCTGTGCAGTCTGGGATGCACATTTGCCTGGCTCCCCCCCTCTAACTGCAGGCCCACAGATATTAAGTGTGAGTGATAGTAAGTGTGACTTGTTCATTATTATATACACAATTAGAAGTAGAAGCTCATGTTTGCCTATGGCTCCAGAAACTGGAAGCTAACAATAGCTTTTGTTTTGTTTTGTTTTGTTTTGTTTTGTTTTGTTTTATGACTAGTTCTTATATAGTCCAAGCTGTCTTTAAACTCAGTTTGCAGTGAAGAATGACCCTGAGCTTCTGATACGCCTCCAGAAATTTTTCAGGGACCACCTACAACACTATGCTACTATATACTGCCTGCATGCACATTAAATAAATAAATGCATACATACATGCATGAGTGTTGCAGAACAGAACTGTAGGAAAAGGAAGAGGGGAAGGAAAGGTTTTGGCCTGGTACATAAAATGTGGCAGACTCCATCCCTACTTGGTAGACAGCATCCATTTTCAAAAACATGATACTAAGTCATTTTCCCACAGCACTTGGAACCCTAAGAACACCCAGTTCTTCCTGCAGCACTATGAGAAAGCATGACTATTATCCCCATGCTTTAGATGAACAAACTGAGGCACAGAGAGTAACCCTGAGGTCCATCGCAGCCTAAACCGCACCTGAACCAGCCTGACCCCAAAGCTGATATTTCCCACTCTGGACTGGCTCTGAAGAGCCTGCCTGCCCAGAAAGGCTCATGGTGGGTACTACTCGTCGTTCAAGAGAGTTTGAGGCTGCTGAAGATCCACCTCTGGGAGCAGATATGGGAGACTAAGTAGGCCCTTTGTCAGACTGATTCTTTGCAGCTTTCCTCTGCTTCCTGCAAAGGGAGACAGGAAGAAAGCAATTGGGATTTTTGGCTTCAGCTCCTTTGTCCTCTCTCTTTCATCCTCCCACTGCCCCAACTTCGGGACCTTCCTCTGTCTTGCCCAGCTGTGAACTTGGAGCTTGAGGCTCACTTTCAGACACAGTTTTCAGAGTGAGGGAGTGAGTTCTAGATGCAGACAGGAAATGCAAGGTACTTTTCTTTCTGAGTAGGCAGACCTGGTAAAACCCGGGCCCAAAGGGGGAGGGGGAGGTGGAGGTGGAGGTTGGTCATATGTGGAAGTCACGTATGTTCACAATTTGTAGTCTTTTCATAGCGAGGATTTTGGATCATCCAGCCACCAAGATTAGGAATGGGTGAAACTGTGATAACCATGATTTAAAGGAAGAGGAAAGCAAGCCTTGAGGATTAAGGGACTTGTTTATAATTACACAGACATTTAAGGGTAAACATGGATGTTTGCCCAGGTCTCCAGAAACTGGAGGCTAACAATAGCTGGGCTGTTGTTTCTTTGTTTATTTTGGTTTTATTTTGTGTTGTTTTATTTTGACCCTGAACTCCTGATCCTGCTTCCTCCATCCAAGTGCTGGGTCTTTACCTGTGCCACCACACTCGGGTTGTTTTTTTTTTCTGGGGGGGGGGTCCCTCTAATCCAGGGCTATTGCATGCTAGGGAAACTCTTTGTCAACTGAACCACATTCCAGCAAGAATATTGTTGCTATCAAATTTTTGCCAAATTCTCACTGCAACCATGTTCCTTTCATTGCTTCCCCATTTCACAGATGAGAAACCAAGCCTTAGAGAAGTAATTCACCTGAACAGTGTCTACCTAGGCATCTAATCATCCACTCAGAGTGTCAAAGTCAAGTTTAAACTCCAGATTGTTTAGCTCCAAAGTCTCAGCCTCTTAGGCAAGCTATGGTCACCACCACCATGGTGAGGGGTTACCCTGTTTCTCAGATAAGAACTAGGGCAAATCTGACCCATAAATAGTTACCTACTGCACTGCTTCAGGCCTGGTCCACATAGTCCTGGGAGCCTACAGGCGGCTCTGAAAACTGTAACAAAAGTGTTACAGACTTTGGGAGCCACTGAACAGGGGCAGTGTCTCTGGGTGAAGGTTGCAACAGAGCACCATCCTCCTGTCTATGCTGCCCTTTGACAGCCTCATAGATAAGCTTTCCATGTATATTCCTAGATTCATACACCCACTTATTCACTCATTCATTCATCAAACACCAGCCAACTGGCCCACACACTTCTATGCATGGACACGCACTTCTTTTGCCAGATTTTCTTACTATGGCCAATTACATAATTTACAGAACCCCATCCAAGCCAGGAACTATAATCGGGTCTGTAATAGGACAGGATAAGAGGATCATCTCAAGCTCAAGGCTAACCTGGGCAACCTGGAGAGACCCTGACTCAAAATCACCAGTACTGAAAAGATAAAGAAAAAAAGGCCCTTTCTTAGTTTAAAAAAAAAATTAAGACATTTAGAATCAACACAACTGCCTATAACTCCAGCTCTAGGGACAGCCAATTGTGTGTAGCTTCCACAACCATGTAATTTTTAAAAAAAATCTTAAAAACATTAAAAAGAAAGTGTGTGTGTGTGTGTGTGTGTGTGTGTGTGTGTGTGTGTGTGTGTGTGTACCATATGTTCAGGTACCTAATAAGCAGAAGAGGGCATCACATCCTTGGAGCCAAAGCTACAGGTGTTGTGAAACACACAGTGTGGGGTCTTGGGAACCAAACTCTGGTCCTCCACAAGAACAGTGCTTGCCCTTAACTACCAAGCTATCTCTCTTTTACACCAGTGATTCTCAACCTGTGGGCCTCAACCCTTTGTGGTCAAATGACCCTTTCACAGGGGTCCCCTAGGACCATCAGAAGTCATAGATATTTACATTATGATTCATAACAGTAGCAAAATTACAGTTATGAAGTAGCAGTGAAATAATTTTATAATTGGGGTCAGCACAACATGAGGAACTTTGTTAAACGGTCCCAGCAATGAGAAGGTTGAGAACCGTTGCTTTACGCTCATTCTCATGATGCTTGCTTGCCTACCTCAGGTCTTTTGCAAGGGCTGTTCTTCCTGCCTGGAACGCTTTTCCCAATTTCCCCCCATAACTGATCTTCCTTATCATTCAAGGCTCTGACTAAATGTCACCGACATGGCTCCCTAATCTGAAGCAGCCACCCACATAGCTCTCCTCAGAATTTCTATTTAGAGCCTGGAGTTGGCTCAGTATTAGAACACTTACCTAACATTCACTTAAGACCTGAGTTCAAGTCCCAACACTGGAAACAAACCAAACCACAAAGGTCCACTCTTCATTCCTTTCACAGAATATATCTATGACATCATTTGTGTCTGCCAGTTACTGTTTATTGTTCCTCCTCCCTACCAGTCTGATGACTTGTGACAGCAGAGCGTATGTCTGTCCTGCTCAGACTGAGTCCCCCGGTACCCAACCTAGGACATTAATGACTTTTGTTGCTGAGCCCATTGGCACACACCTGTAATCTTGGCTCCGAGGAGGCAGAGGCAGGAGGATTGGGAAAGTTCAAGGCTAGCCTAGGTAGCATAGTGAGTTTCAGTCAGGAGCACATAGCAAAACTCTGTCTCACATATGCTCTGTGTATCAGTGAGTGAAAGAGCATGGATACTCAGAAACATGCTGCCTTCTGCCCCCCATCTCCTTCCACTTCTTAGTTCTCTCTACCATCCAGACTAGCCCAGAGATGCTCTGGATACGTCCTAGTACACCCCAGTACTGATGAGACCAAGAGCCAGATTCCCAAGCCTTGCAACAGAAACAGAACAGAGTGATGGAGTGACATGACTGTTGAGAAAAACAAAAGGGGAGGGAAGGGAAGAAGGGCAACAGGAAGGAGAGAGAAGGAACTGAGCTTGGTGATAATCCCAGTTCTTCACTTCATTAGTGAAACTAATAATTATTATTAATGCCTGGCCTCTGCTTGGTCCTTTCATCCTGCCTGGTAGGGAGGTTTTGAAGATGAAAGACACTGTGTGGGGACTTTCAGACGCAGGTTCCAACACCTCACAACCACTAATTAAACTTGGCAGCCCCCTTAAATTGCCCTCTTGTCCCTAGAGATGCTGTGCCACCTGATGCAATGCCTTTCCAGGTGGGAGTCAGCAGGTGGCACCCATTGGGCCCAGCCCTCCTTGGAAAGAGGAAGGGAAGCTTCTGGGGGATGGGGGAGTCTCACAGCTCAGATAGTCACATGGGAGATGCTGGAAAGAACATGAAGCAGAAGGCTGAAATGCAGGAGCCTTGCCTCCAGCTGAAATTACAGCCCCATCCCGGAGGCTGCCCCCTCTTCATCTCTCCCCAGAATCTGTGAGCAGCTGGGCCCTGCCATATGGCAATGGGGGAAGGGCACCCCTGAGAAAGGAGGTTCTAACCAGACAAAGAGATAGAGTTAAGTATGACCAACTCCTCCACATTGCCCACGAGTCACGGGAGTTTCTGACTTCCTTTGGGTAGCTTCCTTCCACTTCCAGTCCCGGAAGCCTCCTCTCTCCAGCGGCCTTGATCAACATCAGTCAGCCCCTCCTATAGTAATGGCCCTCACTGCCTCCTAGCCCTCCTTGGCTATCTAGATTATAGGGTGTTTGAAGAGATCTACACACACACCGTATTGAGTATAATCTAGAGGCTGCTGAAGTTGTTTGGCAACCTTAACTTTCTGATAACCTCCAACTGCTTGGCCATTGTCTTTCTACTGGGGGGGGGTGTCATATAGATGACTCCAAGCATGGCAGGGCCTAGCTTAATGTACTCCTTCACCCAAGGAGCACCTCCCCCAGGCCTCTTCTCCCTGGCACATGGTCTCAGCTTCACCCATCACTCAAGCCTGAATCATTCTCAGCCTCAGGTCCAACTAATCTTAAAAGGTTAGAGTCTGCTTCCAAGATGAATCTTAAATATGGATATTGCCCCGGGGGTGTAGTTTGATGATAGGGCACTTGCCTGTGAGTCTCTGGGTTTGCTCCAAGCACTGCATTGCCTCTAACTGCCCCCAAAATCTGTGTGTTGTTTCTCTTTCATAGCTGTCATCATGGTCTGAGCCACTGTGATCTCTCATTACACAACTGTCCTCTTCTTTTCTCATCCCTACTCCTGTCCCCTTCACAGACACTGATTCTCCAAACAAAACCAGGACTTACTTTATTTTCCATCTTCCTACCTATTTGTCTACCTCCCTATCTACCTATCAATCTAGCTACCTCCTTGTCAATCTACCTACCTATCAATCTACCTACCTATCTACCCATCTATCTATCTATCTATCTATCTATCTATCTATCTATCTATCTATCTATGTATCTATCTATCTATCTATCTATCTATCTATCTATCTGTTTTTGAGACAGGGTTTCATGTAGCCCATGCTACCCTCAAATTTACTATCTATCTAAGGATAACCAACTTTAGACCCTCCTGCCTCTACCACCCAACATGGCTGGATTATGTGCCACTTGAGATTGACCTCCAGGTTTTGTATATTCTAGACAGGCACTCTACCAACTGAACAACATATCCAACCTCCAGTGCAGACTTACAAAGACAGAGATTAGGGCTGAAGAGAAGACTCAGTGGTTAAGAGCACTTGTTTCTCTTCCAGAGGACCTGGTTTGGTTCCCAGAATTCTCACTACCAGCTCTCATAGCTTTCCCCTCCCCTAACTCACTCTTCCTCCTTGTAGTTTTTATAAGGCTTTCCTGGCCTTGACAGTCCTTGCCCACTTCTAGCATAGTGGCCCTCTGTAGGGTCATCTACCTTCCCAACACTTACCTCAATCTGTAAGGACACGATCATGGCTAGTCTACTTACACAATGCCCCGTTCTCACTCACATTAGTTAGCTCTTTCCCTGGGGAGAGAGACTACAACTTCCTTATCCACTGCTTTGCACTCCTCACATAATGAGGGTTCACTGAATGCACAGGTCGAATACATGGCCTAGGCTATATATTCTAGTACAGACAACCCAATGGGTGTGGCTCTTCCCCTTGAGAGAGCACAGAAGGGTGGGTCCTCTGCAAGTTAGTTAGCCTGTGACTTGGCAGAGTACACAAAGACATGGATGCAAAATTTCTCCTCTCACTCAGCTCTGAAGCAGGCAAATATCACTGGGTACTCTGTGACATCCTCCTGCTTTAATTTTACTGTAGCGGTCACATCACATCTGTGTCATGAGACGTCCGAGCTGAAGTGAGTACAGCTCCCTGTTAGACAAACTCCTCCAGAGCTAAGACCAGTGCAGGGTCCTTCTGGCAGCACCACGGAGCCAGGCGCCATCTAGTGGGTGTTTGGGCTAGAACAGGTATTTCCTACTCCAATGCCCAAACAAACAGCAAGAGTCACTGCCCTGAGTTTCCATGCTCGGCACTCAGAGATGCAGCAGCTAAGAGACCTGCAAGAAACCCTGCTCCTGCGCCTTCCAGGCTCGCCTCCAGTCTTTGATCTCACATCCTCAGACACTGAAAGTTCTGATCCCAGTGTTATTTTGTTTTGCTTTTACTTATTTATTTTAGTTTTTCTAGACCGAGTTTCTCTGTGTAGCCTTAACTGTCCTGGAATTCACTCTGTAGACCAGGCTGGCCTTGAACTCACAGAGATCCACTTGCCTCTGCCTCTGGAGTGCTGGGATTAAAGGCGTGCACCACCACCACTTGGCGTTTTGCTTTGTTTTCATGGTGGTTAATTTTAATCATCAACTTGACACAACCTAGAGTCACGTGGGAGAAGGACCTCTGAGAGTGTCTGTGGAAGACTATCTTAATTACACTAAGTAATATAGGAAGAATGGTTCTGTTTCAGAGAGCAGGGACAGTACCAGGAACCAAGTGAGAGACAATATTGTGTGATGTTTTAGGAAAGAATTTGACTTCAGTTTGCCTATGTCCTGAGAAATTGAGTGAAGCTAAATATAATGAACTTCCTGGCAGTGCTGGCACACCTCTTCCATCCCAGCAGGCAGCTGTAGTCCAAGGGGGCCTGCTAGATCTGTTGTCCAGATGTTACTGGTTTTGAAGGCATGAAAGCTGAAAGATTTGGGGGTGGGCCTCAAGGCTCTGGTGAGAGACCCTAAGAAGCTATTGAGTGTGATGATGTCAAGGTAGAGCCTAAAGCTGCAGTGGCAACCCCAGAATATCAGAGATGCCAGGAACATTGGACCATGCACCCAGAGAGCTGCGTGTGATGCACTGAGCTGCATGAGATGCACTGAGAGAGCTGCATGTGATGCACTGAGGGCTGCATGTGATACAGAGAGCTGCATGTGATGGCCCAAACATAGCAGTGAATCTATGTGTAAAGGAGATGGAGCGGCAAGGCACTTGAAGCTCTTTTGGGAGCCCAGGTGATTATATTACAAGCCCTGGATCCAGAATACAGAGCTTCAGGACTTGTAAGGCATCTGCCTTACAGATTATGGGTTCGCTTTGCTGTGACTGTTCCCTCCTACATCCTGGTTCTTCCACAATGGAGCAGGAATTTGTACTCTGTGCCATTACATGTTGGAAGGATGTAACTAGTGTTTTACTTTATAGGAACTCAAGAGACTTTGTACCTTTTAAAGTGCTGATACTTTTAATGACTGTGGTACTGAACTTTAAAAGTTTGCCTAGTGTACTTTGTATTACAAGATGACCATTAGCTTACAGGGCCAAGGGACTGTAGTTTAATTGATATGCTTGTGTGTCATGTTGATAAGGGGTGAAGTTAACGTGGTTAGTTTTCATCATCAGTTTGACACCACCTAGGGTTTCTCTCTGTAACAGTCTTGGCTGTCCTGGAGCTTACTCTGTAGACCAGGCTGGCTTCGAACTCACAGAAATCCTTCTGCCTCTGCCTCCCCATTAAAGGTGTGCACCACTACTGCCTGGCTGATAATTTCTTCTTCTTTTTCTTTTTTTTCTTTTTGGTTTTTGAGACAGGATTTCTCTGTGTAGTTCTGGCTGTCCTGGAATTCAACTCTGTAGACCAGGCTAGCCTTGATTTCTTTCTTTTTAAAGACAGGGTCTCAATATGTAGCTCTAGTTGATCTGAAACTCATCATGTAGACCAGCCTGGCCTTGAACTGTCAGAGATCTGTCTTCTAAAATTCTGCATGACCAGACCTAGTTATGAGAGATTTTTTTCAATCACATTACTTGGGAAGACCGTCTCACAGGATGACACTATTCTCTGGGCTTGAGGACCTTGGGCTGGAGTGCAGAGGGCCGCTGAGCAGTAATACACATTCATTTATGGCTCTCTGTTTCCAGATTCAGATGTAATGGGGCCAATGGCTTCAAGTTCCTGTTGCCATGACTTCCATACCTCTGTGGACTAGACCTTGGACTGTGAACTCACATAAGCCCTTCCTCCTCAAGTGGCTTCCGTCAGGGCATTTAATTACCAAAGCACACAGGGAAGCAAAGACACTTGTCTTTACTGTTCTGACAGGGTCTTGCTGTGTCCCTTTTACTGGCTAGCCTGGAACTCACTATGGAGAGTAGGCTGGCCTCAGATTTGCATCAATCCTCTTCTCTCAGGCATGTGTCACAACACCCTTGCAGCATTTTATTTGCCCCTTAGTTTGCAAACCTGGGAAAGTTCAGTTAGATGAGAGTGAAAGTCACTAGCAGTGATGCGGGTTTGACAGCCCCCATGGTTACAAACTGAACACACGCATCAGTTTTGAGGTAACTTTACCTTCCCAGATGCTATTCAGGTTGAGGGGGACGCTGAAGGCCCCTCCAAGGTCTATCCCCTGTCAGACCTCTCCTCAACTGCATAGGCGTTTGTTAGACACTATGCTTTTTCTCAAGAGGCAACAAGGGAACAGAAGGAAAGAGTAAGGAATGGCGGCAGTGACTGAGCATGCCCTTGAAGCTGGAAAGCTGGAGGAATGTCCAGGGCATGAAGGACAACATGGAGATTGTAGGAGCAATGGATTAAGTGTTCAAATGGAATATTCACCAAGGGATGGTTAAAGTCCACACACTGTCTGTTTTGATCAGGGTCTAGGGGCTGAGATTGAGATGGTAGTTGGGAAGACTTATAATTAGTGGTAACAACATGTAAGCAAGTGGTCTTAGTAAGGAAGATGGCAAGATAATCAGGTAAGAAGAGGTTAAGCACTTGGGAGGCAGAGATAGATGGACTTCTGTGAGTTTGAGATCAGCTTGGAATATAGAGTGAGTTCTAGGATGAGTTCCAAAGCTACAAAGAGAAACCCTGTCTGGAAAAACTAAAATTTAAAAAAAGAAAGGAAGGAAGAAAGGAAGGAAGGAAGAAAGAAAGAAGAGGATAAGGGAGGGTGCACACCTTTAGACTCAGCACTTGGGAGGCAGAGAGAGGTGGATTTCAGTGAGTTCAAGGCCAACCTGGTCCACCAATCGAGTTCCAGGACAGTCAGGACTGTTATACAGAGAAACCCTGTCTAGAAAAACAAAAACACGGGGGGCTGGAGAGATAGCTCAGCAGTTAAGAGCACCAGTTGCTCTTCCAGAGGACCCAGGTTCAACTCCCAGGGACTACATGGCAGCTCATAACTGTCTGTAATTCCAGTTCCAACCCCTTCTGCTTTCACAGGTACCAAGCATACCACTAAGCCTTCAGTCCTTCTTATACATGCATAGACTAGACACACACATATTAAAATTATTATTTAGGCTTTATTTTTATTTTATTTGTATAAGTACTTGTCTACAAGTGTACCTGTGCACCACATGCACGCAGTGCCCATGGAAGCCTAAAGAAGGTGCCAGATCTCCTGGGAATGGTGTTACAGATAGTTGTGAGCTGTTATGTGGGTGCTGGGAATGAAACCTATGTCCTCTGAAAGAGAAGTCGGTACCCTTACCACTGAGCCATCTCTCCAGCCCCCCTCATTTATTTATTCATTTGTTTTTTTGAGATACAGTTTCTCTGTATTGCTTTGGACGCTATCCTGGAACTAGCTCTGTAGACCAGGCTGGCCTCAAACTCACAGAGATCCGCCTGCCTCTGCCTCCCAAGTGCTGGGACTAAAGGTATTGCCATCATACCTGTTTTCTTCTGGCTTCTTCTTCTTTGCTCCTTTGTCTTAGTGTGTCTGTTTTATGGTTTTTCTGTAGCTGCTTTTATAAATCAGGAAAAAACAATACTTTTTTTTTTTTTTTTTAAGAAAAATTTCCTCCAGGCATGGTGACACACACCTTTGATCTTAGTGGTCTGGAGCAGAGGCATGTGGGATCTCTGTGAGTTCCAGACCAACCTGATCTGCAAAGCAGGTTACAGGCCAGTCATGGTGACACAGTGAGACAATGTCTCAAAAGAATGAAAATTTCCCTAAAAGAAGCTAACATCTTTCAGAGTGGTATCAATTCCAGTGCACAAGGAACTATATACAATATATACAGCTTATTCTATGACCATATGTATATGTATGTGTCTGTGTATATGTAGCTCTTTTTGCCGTGCTCTGTAATGTGAATGTGCATGCCAGTATATGTGTGTGTGTATATAGTACCCCTTTCTCCTCATTTCCATCTACAAATTTCCTAATTCGTCAAAGCAGTGCAATATTGTTACTAAAGGAATGTATGAAAATGACTTCTTTCTTTTGGTTTTTCAAGCCAGGGTTTCTACTCTGTGTAAACTGGAACTCACTTGGCTGTCCTGGAACTCACGCTGTTGACCACGCTGACCTCGAACACACAGAGATCTGCCTGCCTCTGCCTCCCGAGTGCTGGGATTAAAGGCGTGCGCCATCACTGCCCAGTTGAAAAATGACTATTAAATATAGGGCTATCGTGTCATAACTCCAAATCAGCCACACACGTGGTCTCAGTCCATACACCTATCTGCACAATGGAAATCAGAAGTATCTAGTTTATGTCGAGAGAGTTAACTGAGGCAGCGACTATAAGATTCTTAGTGAAGAGCAGCATGCAAATATTTAGTAATTCATTACTGTACTGCTCTGTACTGTGCAAAATGGGCCAAAGTCGCACTTCAGGGTTCTGTTGTCGCTGTTATTCTCCTCCGTACCAAGAGGTGCGCTGTCGCTTCCAGGCGCTGGCCTGAAGTCCCATGGCAAGGCGGAAGTCCGTCTAGCTGCGGCCACGGAGGCCTGGATGCTAGTTCGCCTCTTCTCCCGCGCGTGTCCGCCCCGTGCGGTCTCGTAGGCAGGTCTGGTCACAGCGACACGCAGCACCCTGCGTCTTTAATAAGCCATCTTTGTCGCCGGCAGGTTTAGCGTCCTTGGAAACAGCGATAGAGGCTTCTTCCGGGAGCCGGGATTCCTTCCGCTACCTCAGAGGTACACTTCCGGAACACGGAAGTGACCCGTCTGCCCGCCCCTTCCGTCTCTCTCTTTCCGGTGGAGAAGTCGGGAGACGACGTTCAGGTAGGGAGGCCCGGCCGCCGAGAATCGTGCGGCATCCTCTGGCCAGGGGCGTCTGCGGGCTTGGGGCCGCGGCCCATGCGTGGTGGAGACGGGCGTCCGTCCGCTCGCCGCGACCCGCCCGGGCCCGGGGCTGCGCCGTGTGCGTGAGGCGGCCCCCGGCCTGAGGTCGGGAGGTCTGAAGTGGCAGTGGGTGCGGATCCTGCCGGGGCCCCGCCAGAGCCGCCGCCCCAGCGTCCGGGGAGCGCGCCCCTAGTCGCGGGTGGGCCGTCAGGCACCCCGTCAGATTTTAAGGGCCGCCGCAGGCCTGCATCTAACCTCGTTTCTCTCACGTGGGAAATAGTAGCATTCGTACAGACCCCCTGTGTAAACCGAAGAGTAGGAAGGGATGTTAGAAAACCAGGTCCCACGGGACTAGAGTGCTCCTAAGCCATGGTGGTTACCCCTCCGAGCCCCACACATGGCCTGTCAGGGTGCCATGTGTTTACATTTCTCGGAATAATTCCTCTCGTCTCCACCTTGGACGGCAAAGCCACATTGAGCAGACATCGTGCCTTATCGAGTCGTGTTTGTTAGCCTAATTTGAGGGTGCTAGCAGGTGATGACATCCTAGAGTTGCCCTTGTGCGTTTGGCAAATAGGCCCCTAATAATGTACTACACAGATCCCAGGTATGTTTGAAACCCACTTTTAAGGCCTATGGGGCTGGTGTGTGGAGTAGGAACAAATTGGTTCTAGGAGGAGAGTAAAAAAACAGGCAGGCTTTGGCGAAGTGTTGTCCAGGACAGACCCTCTTGTTTGCTAGACTATAGCCTGATTTTTGTTAGAGTGCCACTCGGTACTAGTTTTTTCTGAAGATGTTGGTGCCTTAATCCGGAACTTAGCCTCAGGTTGGTCAAAAGGGTTGTCTGCTGCTTTTGGCAAAAACAGCCTCCTTGTGTCTTCCAGGGTCCTGTGACTGCACTCAACATTATAGACCAGACAGGAAGGGGTTGCTTATATTTACAACTCACAACAATAACAAAGTTAGTTATGAAGTAGTAACAGTAATTCTTTGTTGTTGAGGGGGGTCACCACAACATGAGGAGAACTGTATTGATGGGTCACATCGTTAGGTTGAGAGCTACAGGACTACTGTCACTTGATTTGGAACATTGGGTTTTAGGCGTGGATACCTTTACCATTAGACTTCCTGGAAGGTGTACCCTGACTATCCTGGAACTTCTGTGTAGACCCGGCTGGCTTACATAGCAACTGGGATCCTTCTGCCTGTAACTCCCAGGTGCTGGGGTTAAAGTTATACACAAGCACACTGCCATGGCAGTGCTTTTTAATGTTTGTTACTAGTAAAGGTTGAAAAATTTGGTTCTAAATAGTGAGAAGCTGTCAGATTAACTATTGTGTGGACAGACAGTCCCTAACCTGCAGTGGTTTCAATTGTGTCGTTCTGGTTAAATAAACTTCCAAGCTTAAGAGAGTTGTGAGTGGAGCTTGGTCCCAACACCTGAGTTCAGCGTTGTCTACTTTGGATAACTACCTGTGAAAGTTAGAGATGCCTGTGGTCGATTGCTGGAAACTTAGGCTCATCCTGAAAATGCTTGTAGCTTTTGTTGAGAAATTGTCTCCTCTTGGCACTTTTAGTTACGACTCAGTAACCCCCCCTCCCAAGTACAAAGGGATAGGATATTAGGGAGCCAAAGGAGCTTGGGTTTTCCTTTAGTAGGTAAAAAGCAAATGTTCTGGGGATGTTTTGTGTGTTGTTAATATTGTTCTCTTTCCACTCAGAAATGGCACCTCGAAAGGGGAAGGAAAAGAAGGAAGAACAGGTCATCAGCCTTGGGCCTCAAGTGGCTGAAGGAGAGAATGTATTTGGTGTCTGCCATATTTTTGCATCCTTCAATGACACCTTTGTCCATGTTACCGATCTTTCTGGCAAGTGAGTACTTGGGCTAGGAGACATGAAACCAAGCCTCAGAGGGACTGAGGTGGGAGAAATAGGATTCCCTCTAAAGAATTGCTGATTTGCTTAATTTCCCATGAATTATAAGAGAAAACGCAGTTTCATATAGTTGAGGATAAACTTGGGTGAGTTACTGATCCTCTTGCTTTCACTTCCCATTTGCTGTGATTTTGTGTGGTTGTAGAGGTTGAATCCAGGGATTTGTGTTTAGTGGGTAAATAAACTACATTTCCAGCCCCGAGTTTTTGGTTTCTATAAATGTTAAAGGTTGTACACCCACATGTAATTATATATGCATTGTGGAGGTGATAGGGGAATAAAATGCAAGACTAATAGGGAGTTTGTCTATATAGGGTCTTTGGACCCCTGTAAATATACACAACTCCTAATTGTCTTGTTCAGATCCAGGATGTGTGCACAAGTTAACCAGCCTGCCATACCTAAGCTGCTGTTGGGGTCCAGTGAGCATTCTCTGTGTACTTGTTAGAAAATGGAGGCATGGCTCTGCTTTTGTGTCTAGGGAAACCATCTGCCGGGTGACTGGTGGAATGAAGGTAAAGGCTGACAGAGATGAGTCTTCTCCATATGCAGCCATGTTGGCTGCCCAGGATGTCGCCCAGAGATGCAAGGAGCTGGGCATCACTGCCTTGCATATCAAACTCCGAGCCACAGGAGGAAACAGGTATGGAAGACTGGGGCTGGGCAGTTGTAAATTCACTGAGTTTGGGGGTAGATTTGAGATTTGATTATCTGCTTTGCCTGAGAGCAAGCTATTTTAGGAATGTATTTATGTTCCTTGTTAGGCATGTTAACTGTAATCCCAGCACTCAGGAACCAGTATAGGAGCATCAAGTAGACTGGGTGTGGTACTACACACCTGTTTCAGAAAGAGGAGTCAAGGGGATCAAGAGTTTCGAGTTGGTGGCCAGCTTGAGCTAAACTTATTGATGCTTAAGTGATGAACTGTGGGTGCGTAGTCCAGATAGCGACAACAACTGCAAGAGAATCTCCTTGGGGTGAGGCATTGGGCATTAAAGGAATGGTCTAAGAAGCAGGGATGGACCCTCAGGGGTCTTAGGTTTTACAGAACAGAGCAGGGGCTTGGGCATGAAAACTAGAATAGGCGGCTACTGAGTGGAAAGATGCTACATAGGAAGCTCTTCAGGTAGTCCAATGGAGAAGCTGCATCTTGGATGCAGGAGCTGGAAAGTAGGAATCACAGTGAGTGGAGGACAGCAGAGGTCTTAGCTAGGTTGAGTGCAGGACAGCCCTAGGCTAAGTGGCTGTATGCCCCACCACCCCACTTTTAAAGGATTTGTAGGCATGGAGGCACGAACCTTTAATCCCAGTATATATCTTGTTGTCCTGCGGTCCTCTTCCCCCCCCCCCAAAAAAAGGTGGAAAAAGTAACGTGTGTGTTTCCTGTGTGTATGTGTACTATCAGTTCCCTGTGGAGGCCAGAAGAGGACCATGAATCTCTCAGGAGATTAATGGTGTCCGGGTGATTATAAGTAAGTGTAGGTAGTAGGGTACAGACCCAGGTCCTTTGCTGGGACAGTAAAACTCTTAACTGCTGAGCCACCTTTCCAGATCTCATTTAGCAATTTTGAAAGGGTTTGGTCTTGTTGTGAGATTGTATAATATATGAAAACCATAGTGGCCTACAAAATCTTTAACTTTGTGGGCCGGCCCATAATTCAGAAGTGAATTAAAACCATACGTTCTAAGAACATTCCCACTGACTTGGTCAACAATCTTTGATTTTAAAGGACCAAGACCCCTGGACCTGGAGCCCAGTCAGCCCTCAGAGCTCTTGCTCGTTCAGGGATGAAGATTGGGCGGATTGGTAAGGCACCATCTAGCTAACATTGGGTTTGTCTTGAAGCATCGAGTCCTTCTAAATCATGTGATATGCGTGTTGGTTCAAGCTTGTCTAGTGACTGGTGCAGTTAACTTTAAACTTTAGTTAACCTATAAAAGACATTTGAGAGCGTTGAACACCCCTATAACTGTTATCATGTTTTCCCTTCTGCAATTGGGAAGGCTTAAAGTTCACTTGTGAATCTGTCCTAGCAGCCTTTGTCCGTGCTTACTAAATGTTAAGGGTGTGTCCTTGGTATAGTCCAAGTGAAGAATAATCACACACTCCTGGCATAAAGAACAACCAGCCACAGGTGCTCAGAGTAGGGACTTGAAGGAGTTCTTCCCCTCTGATGTTTATGTGCCTTCTCAGAGCCTGTGTTGTCCCCTTCCAGTGTGAGTTGAGATGAGGTGGGCCCCTGTCGGTTGACCATGGGGGATTCTGGGGGGGGAGAATAAAGTCTGCTAGTCAGTCTCATGTTTGGGGAGGTTGCCTTTATGTAGCTACAGGCAATGACATTTTTCTTGCTTCTCACAGAGGATGTCACCCCCATCCCCTCTGACAGCACCCGAAGGAAGGGAGGTCGTCGTGGTCGCCGACTGTGAACAGGGCTTCTCAAATTATTTTCTGTTAATAAATTGCTTCATATAAGCTATTTTGGTTCTGGCGCTTTTTGTTTGTTTTGAGGCAGGATCTGTCTCCATGTCTATATGGCCTCAAACTCAGACCCACCTACCTGCCTTTGCCTCCCAAGTGCTGGGGTAAAGGCATGTATCACCATGCCCTGGTGTTATCACTTAGGGCCCACCCAGAGCCACACCAAGGCAGTGTTTTGAGGGGATGTGAAGACGGCATAAGGAGCACAAGAGGAGCTTCTAGTGTAAGTTGGGAGTTGGGCAAACCTGAGTTTGTACACTTCTGAGAATGGGAACCTGAGGAGGCTATGGCTCTGTGGCATGAATTTGCCAGCCAGTGTTATTTCAAAGTGGAACTGTTAATAGCCCAGGCTGTCACAGGACAGCCTCTAACCCCAGCAGGCAGGTAAGGGGATTACAAGGTGGAAGCCAGTGTGGTCTGCTTGGGAAGTTCCCAGGCCAGCCTGGGTTACAGAGCAAGAATGAAGACACCAAAGAAGTGGGCCATGGGCCATTGGGACTGTCTAAACTTGGATCTTGATTTAACCGTCAATGCTGCGATTACAAGTGTGAATTAACACAGCCAGTTTGGTTCTTTTTGTTTGATATTCAAGGCAGGATCTCACTTTCATAGAACTAGCTTTGTAGACCAGGTTGGCCTCAAACTCACAAAGTATATGCCCAAGTCTGCCTCCTAGTGTTGGGATTAAAGGCCCACCTTTAATCTACCACCATCTGGCTTCCAGTTTGGTTCTTAAAGGGCCAGAGCAGGGGGCAACTGGATCCAACTGTAGCCTGAGAAGAGCCTTCCAGGCCTGAGCCATATATAAACATGTGTGGGTATTTCTTTCCCACCCACCCACACCGGCTGTGCAAGATGGGTAGATGCACTTCTGTTCCTTGCCTTCCCTTAGCAGCTCTTGGAGGTTGTTCCACATTGGTACATAAAGTTCCTAAGAATCAGTCACCCCACAAATACACACCAAGTCCTATTTTCATCAGCAATGAAAAAGATAACGGTTTTTTGCTTTCCGGAAGCTTGCAGCTTGTTCCAAGGACTCTGGCATTCAGATGGTACTGAGTGTTCTGAAAGGATTTTTTTGGTTTTTTTTTTTTTTTTATTCCTTTGAGACAGGGTCTTTATGTAGGCCTGACTGGACTGTTACTTAACATAGATTCCCAACTGCCTCTGCCTTCTCTGAGTTCTGGGTTTAAAGGCACATACCACTATGCATGTCCACTGGAGTGTCTGGGTTTTAGAGACATTTTATCTAGCCATAGAGCCTGTGTGACTCTGGAGACCAGGCTGGCCTTGAACTCACAGAGATCCCCCTGCCTCTGTCTCCCAAGAGCTGGGATTAAAGATGTGCAATACCACCTCTGGGCAAGATGATCAGTCTTAAACCTTTTAGGTGCTATTCCTGTAACAGCTGAGAAATCCTGTATGGAGAGTAATTTGAATGAGCTGCCTTTGGTGGCACACCTGTAATCCTAGCAAAGTTAGGTGCAATTGGGGCTATCCTGGGTTACAATTTGAAACCTGCCTCGATGTGTTTAACCCCAGCACTGAGGCAGAGGCAGGTAGAGCATTATTCAGATTCATTCAAATAAAAATTCTTTATAACATTGGCAAAGGTGTTCCGTTTGGTGTTTCTTTGCTTGTTTCAGTTGGTTTGTTTTAAATTCATATGTATTAATCTATGAGCATTTCTGTGTTGGGAGCTGGAGCTGTAGTTGGTTGTGATCCACCTGACCTGGGTCCAGGGGACTGAACTCCGAATATAGTCTTGTTTTTCTCTGTCTCCCTCCCACCTTTTTTTGTTTGTTTTTCTGAGACAAGGTTTCTCTGAAACAGTCCTGGCTGAGCTGGAACTGTGTAGATCAGGCTGGCCTGGAACTCAGAGATCCTCCTGCTTCAGCTGCCGGAGTGCTGGCATTAAAGGCGTGTACCACCACCACATCGCTGGTAGTATATTATTCTAAAATTCATCCACATTTGTGGCATGTGCCCATGCCACATTCCTTTGTTGGATGATAATGCATTGTCTGGATGCATAAACTACTAAACATTTTACCTAAATGGAAGATGAAGAGATGGCTTAGTAGTTAAGAGCACTGGCTGTTCTTCCAGAGGACCCAGGTTCAATTCATCATCATGGTGACTCCTACACATAACAATTTTTAAAAATAAAGGTTGATTGAGGTGTATGATGTGAAATTCCCAAAGAATCAATAAAGAATTATGTTTTTATTTTAAAAAGAAAGAAGCTGGGCAGTGGTGGTGGACACCTTTAATCCCAGCACTCAGGAGGCAGAGGCAGGTGGATCTCTGAGTTCAAGGCCAGTCTGGTCTACTGAGCGAGTTCCAGGACAGCCTCTAAAGCTACAGAGAAATTCTGTCTTGAAAAAGAAAAAGGTTGAGAAAAATAATCATAATCAAATGGGATAGAGAAATGGTTCAGGTTGATAACATTTGCTGTTCCTACAGAGGACCAATGTTCACAGTACCTGTAGGGTGTTGGGGACTCACCTTTAACTCCAGCTCTAGAGTCTGATGCCTTCATACACATGTGTATACAGATACACAAAAAATATTAGGGGATGTTGGGGGGCTGGTGATAGAGAAGGTGTTGGGGTGTTGGGCACTTGTTCTTGCAAAGAACCCAGGTTCAATTTCCAGCATCCACATGGCAGCTCACAATGTTTGTAACTCCAGTTTCAGGGACTCTTGAAACCCTCTTCTGGTCTCCATGGATGGTGTACTCATGTGGTACACATACCTATAAGCAGGTACATACATGAAAATAGACATATATAAATAATTAAAAGTTTGAAAATGTTAAGTGTGTGTTGGCAAGATGGCTCAGCAAAGAGGAAGGCACTTGCTTCCATGCCTGTTGACTTGAGTTTAGTCCTTGGGACTCACTTGGTGGAAAGAGCCCAACTTCCACAAGTTGTCCTCTGACCTCCAGGAAAGTATTATGGAACACTTGCACCCCCACACATATATAAATAAATGTAATAGCACACTTAAAACTAATGTGTGGCTTAACCCAGGCCATAAGTCCAAAAGTGGAGGTAGGTGGCCACAAATTGTCCTTAAGAAAAGAATTTGAGTAATTTAAGCTCAGCTAACTGAGGTGACCTCCCTCCCTCTGATAGTAGGCTGCACTGGGTGACTCGCTTCCCAGTGAAGAGAGTATGACAGAGGGAAAATAAAAGTAATCAAGAAAGTCCATAGCATCTGTGAAATTATGTTGTGCAGGGACCCTCTGGCTTGACATGGCAAGAGCACCTCACCACAAGAATTTTCCCAGAAGACTCAGCCTCAACCTAGACAAGAGAAACCTGTAACTGAATTAGATTTGCAAAAATACTCCTCATATTGTCATATTCATGAAATCAAAGACCAGACTGGAGGAGATTGAGGATATGTACCAGTGTCATTTCTTTTGACAAATATATCATAGCAGTGACAGATGGCAAGGGACACTGGGCATGTAGAATATGGGAACACGTAAGTTATCTTTAACTTACTATCAAGTGAAATTACTGGAGGGATGCGATTTCATCCTGTGGGTCTGGTTTCTAGGTGTATGTGGCACACAGTCAAGAGGTGGCCATTCCACAGCTTCCGAATGCAGTGTTTTAGTAGCAACTGCTGTGATGCTGAGCCTCGGAGGGAATCGCAGCATGGAGTGTTTAGCCAGACAAGCTGCTGCTATTCTTGTTCAGTTTTTGTGCCAAGCATATAAAGGACAGCTGGCTGGGATCCTGGTAGAAACAAGCTGGCGGTTGCTGGAGCAGTCTCCTCATTTCCTGTGATGGAACACTGCAACTTGTCCCGTTCCCTGGTAACCGGGGATGCAGTCAGCTGGGCCACTCAAAGTCCTTTCAGGGTTGATTGGCTTCTGGATTGGTGTTTTTGTTTTTTAAAGGACAGCTAAGTTGTGGTCAGCTTGGACTCCAGCAGTCATGGGCCTCTGAGGCAGACAGTACACGACATATGCTGTTACCTACCTAATCTCTGTAGAGCTTGGGAACCCAGCCTCAGCAGGTGACAGAGCACTGGGATCCAGCCTCAGTGGGTGAGCCTGAAGCTGGCTACCCTAGTGTCCCTCTAGAGGTGGCTTCCATCCAACACTGCCCTGTTCCTGGCTACCAGCTCACTGGACTTCATGGAATGCTTTTTCTCCTAATTAGTCAACACATTTTTTCCTGTAGCCTGTGAAAAATAGATGAGGGACTGTGGGTGCTCAGTGGAGGTTTTAATATCACAGGCTCAACTTGCACAATAAAATTTTTTGTCCCATTTAGTATACTCTCTCTCTCTTTTTCTCCTGGACAGAATCTAGTCTCTTAGGGAATGTCCTAAGGCTTTGGACGAGTATGGCCACACCCTGTGCCCTCTCCCTCTGCCCAAGCCAAGCTTAGCTTCTTTAGTTTCTAATTTTTCACTACAGTCTTTCACCCACCCTCCCCACCCTTCCTCTCTAGGCTTCAACTACCTTCTACTCACCTGTTAGAGTGTGTTTCTCCTCACAAAGCTAGTGTCTAGAGAATTGGTTCTCAACCTGTGGGTCACAGCCCCTTTAGGGGGGATCAAATGACTCTTTCACAGGGGTCACATATCAGATATCCTGCATTTTAGATGTTTACATTATGATCTATCTAGCAAAATAATAGTTATGGGGTAGCAACAAAAATAATTTTATGGTTGGGAGTCATGAGAAACTGTATTAAAGGGCTGCAGCATTAGGAAGGTTGAGAACCACTGTTCTATAGTCTTCTAATGGTATTTCTCCCTTGAATTCCCATAGAACCTTTTTGCTCCTGAGTGGTACCATTGGCCACCTATTTATTGCAATAGCCCATTTCTCCACAACTGTGTTGTCTCTGACAGGGGATATATAGGCCCAGCTCTGAAGCTGCCACCACTGCTTCTGGCCCAGCCTGCAAAAGTAAAGTCTTCGATTGATAAACCATGGAAAGAAAGAACAGATGAAAGGACTCCCGCCTCTCTACTCATCCAAGCCAGTATTTTGAAGTGCTTACCTACATCCTGAGTAAACTGAAAAATAAAACAATAAACAACTTGCATTCCACAACCCCAGAGAAGTAAAGAAAATCTTCAAGTGCTTACAAAAAAAATTCTAAGAAAAAGGAATCCAAACAAGCAGGTTGTGGTACTGTACACCTTTAATCCCAGCACTCAGGAGGCAGAGGCAGACAGATCACTAAGTTCAAGGCCAACCTGGTATACAAGGCAAGTACCAGGACAACCAGGACTACACAGTGACACCCTGTTTCAAAAAACTAGAGAGAGAAAGAGAGACAGACAGACAGAGAGAGACAGAGACAGAGAGTGCCAGACCAAGTAGATTAGGGAAGAGAAAGGTGACAGCCTACAGCTGTCTGACAGTAAATACAGGCCATGTCTCCATGTCTTTCCCAAACTAAACCTGAGGGAGCTAAACCTGACAGTCACATCAAGTCAGAAACGGATTTCTTTCTAATGTGGTCCAGCTCCAACTCCTGACCGAAGAAAAAGTGAACTTTCGCTGTTGAAGGCATTCCTCAACTGGGGCCCCCAGTTCCCATAAAACCACATATGGGTTTATAGGAAACCAGTACAGCTGGGAGTCAGTCACCAGAGGAGCTAGCACAAAGATGAAACAGATGTGGATACCCTAAAGACTTCAGACACTAGAATCTGAAGTGACTATACATGAAGTACTTAAGGAAACACACAATGAAGCCAGGCTTGCTGGTGCACGCCTTTAATCCTAATGCTTGGGAGGCAGTAGGCAGGCTGTTCCAGGACAGCCAAAGCTACACAGTGAGACTGTTTCAAAGAAAAAGACAAAGAAATGAAGAAAAGAAGAAAAGAAAAAAACCACAATTGAAATAATAAAGAACATGCAAAAGGCATGAATAACATTGGGGTATATTTAAAACACCACAGAGAATCCTCAGGAAAATACATGATTGAAATTAAATGCACAGTAGATGGGTGGAATGGTAGGTTAGAACTATCTGAAAGAAGACTTAACTAACTGAAGATAAAATAGCAGAAGCTTGCAACAGAATTGGAATAGCCTGCCCTTCTTCATGGCTTGCTGGCTGTGCCTGGCCTGCAGGCAGCCGTTATTCTCGAGGTGTACAAAGTGGGGTTCCCGTAACCCGGGGAAGAACTGTCAAAGCTGTCTGTCCTTCCACACAGGGATGCATGTGGCACTTAAGTAGGTAATGCTTTGAAGGAGGAGGTGGCAGCCATGCAGCATGTGCTCCTAAAGTGGCGGAAGTCTGCCAGCAGATAGGAGCTTACAGAGAAACAGACTTAACATCAAATGCTCCTGGAATAAAATCACTTCATGAGATAGGGATGTTTCCATCATTGGAGTGATACAAGGATAGACAAGGACACCAAAGGCTAGTGATGCTGAAGCAGTGTGGCACAGTTTCTTTCATCTATTGTAAATAGGTCTCCCCCTCCCTCCCTCCTTCCTTTCCTCTTCCCTCCCTCCCTCCCTTCTTTCCACCTTTAGTTTTTTTGAGACAGGGTATTGTTACATAACCCTGTCTGGCCCGGAACTCACTATATAGACTGGCTTTGACTCATAGAGATACATCTACCTCTGTCTCTGTCTTTGGGATTAAAGGAACAAGCCACCATACCTGACAGGAATCTCGATTTTAAACTGATCTGTGACTAATCCAAAAAAGCCTGCAGTTTGGGGTAGTGAAACAGCACTGGGTTTGATCACTAGCCTCCCTCCTCCAAAAGCCCAAGTCTAAAGATCACAGTTCTCAACCTCTCCAAGCAGCTACGTATCGTTCGTATGCTAAAAGCCATTGTTGAATAGGGAAACAGATAAAGTGCTTAATGCATAAGCATGAAGACTTAAGTTCAAATCCCCAGCATCCATGTAAAAAATGGTCATGGCTATGTACAGCTGTAATCCCAGCATGATAGGGCAGAGAGAGAGGCACTGAGATTTGCTGGCCACCAGCCTAGCTCTAGGTTCGGTGAGAGATCCTGTTTCAAGAGAATAAGGCAGAGTGGTAGTGAAGGGCCCCTGATGTCTTCCAAACACATGTGTCCACCCACTCATGTGTGCACACACAATTTGCTTTCCAGACCTCTTCTGGAACTAGTAATTATATCAGAAATCTCCTTGACCATCACACCAGGCCATCATTAATACCTCCTTCCCTACGACATCATTCCTAAGCTATTTACCCATTATCTTGCCTGTGTATAGTGTTTAACTCCACCTGATACATGTATCTCACTCACCAAGCCCAGAGTTTCCCAGACACGAGCATGTCTGCAATGCAGATAGATCTCAGGGCCTCAATTCAGCCAAAGTTCTCCCAAAGCTCTGGGGAAAAGGCTTGAAGGTTTGCCTTTTTGTTTGTTTGTTTGTTTTTTGCTCTGTTTTGTTTTTTGAGACAGAGTTTCTCTATGGCTTTGGAGACTGTCCTGGAACTAGCTCTGTAGACCCAGGCTGGTCTCGAGCTCACAGAGATCCTCTGAGCTCACAGAGATCCTCTGCCTCCCAAGTGCTGGGATTAAAGGTCTGTGCTGCCACCACCACCATCCAGCTTGCCTTTCTAAAAATTCCCCAGCAACGCTGGGTAAATGATCCAGAGACCTCACTTTGAAATCCACTAGCCTTGGTGACTCTGGGACTTTTGTATTTAGGTCACTGCTATATCCTAGCACCTAGAACATCAAATATCTGGTGTGCTATAAATGCTTGTTGACTCAGAGTCTCATTCAACCAGCCCGGGAAAAATACTGCTACTTCCCATGCTTTACACGAGGGTAGCAGTGTCAGAGAGGTTAAGCAGCTTGCCTCGGCGTACACAGCTATTGAAAGAAATGATCGATAGAAATGGGCTGAACCAGGGCTCAAACCTCTATGTCCATAGCCTTTATCACACACACACCAGTACATCTCTAGCAGACTGGGATTCAGTGAAGACAGCCTGCCATTGAATTCATGGAAGAGGAAGACTTTTGGTGACCCAGCATCTGCAGGGGGAGTTGAGAAGTAGATGGTAGTGAAGGGGTCCGAAGGCACCCCATTTGCTGAGCATGTAGCTTTCTTCCATGGACGACCACCAGGTGGCATCATTGTCATGACAGGAAGCAGCCGGCAGCACTGCCTCCGGAGTTCTGATTACGTGATTCACGGCCATTTCTCTGGACACCAGTTTCTCCTCTTTTCAAAAAGAATTTGGAACTGTGTAATATCCAAAGACCTCTTTCAGCTCAGCTGTAAAGGCAGCTTAAGCTTTTACTTAAGCTGCTTAAGCGGTTAGGAGCACTTGTTCTGGCACAAGGCCTAAGTTCTGTGCCTAGTGCTTACGTGGCAACGTGGCAATTCACAACGGTCATAACTTCAGTTCCAGGAAATCCAACATCCTCTTCTGACTTCCACAGTAACTAGTGACGCATGTGGTGCACATACAGACAAGCAAGCAAAACACTCAAACATAATATAAAAATAAAATATTGCCTGGCGGTGGTGGCGCATGCCTTTAATCCCTACATTTGGGAGGAAGTGGAAAATGGATCTCTATGATTTCAAGGCCAACTTGGTTTACAGAATGAGTTCTGTGGACAGCCAGGGCCACACAGAGGAAACCCTGTTCAGAAAAACAAAACATAAATATATGTAATATATTTATTTATTTTTAAGGGGGGGGTGCTGGAGAGATGACTGCTCAGTGGTCAAGAGTACTTACTTGTTCTTGCAGAGGACCTGGGTTTGGTTCCCAGCACCCACATGGTAGCTCACAGCCATTTGGGATCCAACCCCATCTCCTGACCTCTGAGGGCACCAGCACACATGTGGTGCACAGACACACCTGCAGGCAAGGCATTCATACACACAAAATAAAACAAACACATATTTAAAAATTTTAAAGAGAGAGCTATAAGAAGCAGATGAAGCCAGTGAAATTCAAGTCTTTCTTCTCTTGGACTGAAAAACAGCAAACCCCATTTGTATTGGTGCCAAAAGAAACATAATGCAGGGTAGCAAGATGGCTCAGTGGATAAAAGCTCTTGCCTCACACCCGACAATCTGGGTTTGATCTCCAGAACGCAGAAGGACAGAACTGACTCCCAAAAGTTACTGTCTGACCCCTTCTGCACATGCACACAGCTCATGTGCACCTCGAACCTATATACATGCAATAAAATAAGATTAAAAACATTCAAAACTACAAATACAAATGTAAAAAAAAATAGAAACAAAACAAAAAACAAAAGTGTGTGCTGTAACCCCAGCTCAGTAAGCAGACACAGGAAGACAGAAGTCGAGGCTAATCCCAGCTACACAGTATACCCAAGGATAGACCCTGTTCTGCAAAGGCCTAAGTAAGGGCTGCAGGGGTAACTCAGAGGGTCCACATGAGTCCAACCCTGGGGAAAGAAAGAGCCAACTCCTAAAGTTGTTCTCTGACTTGCACAAATGCACTGTGGCATTCACACACGCACACCACACACACAGACACATACACAACCAATCAATCAATGTTATAAAATGGGTTTAAATCTCAGAGTACAAAGCGACATTAACTTTAAATATATAAACATTTTTAAAGATATATTTGTTATGTATAGTGTTCTGTTTGCATGTGTGCCTGCAGACCAGAAGAGGGCACCAGATCTCATTACAGATGGATGTGAGCCACCATGTGGTTGCTGGGAATTGAACTCAGGTCCTCTGGAAGAGCAACCAGTGCTCTTAACCACTGAACCATTACTTCAGCCCCTTAAATATATATTTTATGTCAATATATAATCAATATAATTTATTATTGTGGATTTAAATTGTGTGTTTTTGAGATGGGGAGGTGTCTATTATAGTCCTGACTGTCTTGGAACTCTCCATTTGGAATAGATTATCCTCAAACTCACAGGTATCTTCCTGCCTTCGCCTCACAAGTGCTGGGATTAAATGTGCTCTTTACCAAGCAAGGCTGTTTTAAATTTTTACTTATTGTCATTTTATTTATTGTCATTCTAGCATACTCTTGCCCTGACAGTACGTGCTTACAACATACATAGTGAGGCCTGCTGGCAGGGATTCCACGCAGGGACTGCGGAATCTGGGAACAGACAGACAGGCTTGCGGGGGCAGGAAGGAGACCTTGAAGCTGCCCTTCTCTCCCTCATGGATCTGGCAAAGCTGAGCTTGCCTGGCAGAGAACCAGAGAGTTTAAGGAAGGAATCATGGTCTCAGGGAAATCATGGTTGTACAATCAATAACAGCTTAAGAGCTGGGGGTGGGGGGTAGCTCGGTGTATAAAGTGCTTGCCTTGCAAGCATGAAGACGATTTTCATCAGAACACACAAAGATAAGCTGTAGATTTCACCTAGGCAGCCTCTGTTTCCACTGTACTCCTCAGAAGCTGGGTGTCCTGTGTTGTGTGTGTGTGTGTGTGTGTGTGTGGTCTCTGTCTCCGTGGAGTATGCAGTGGCAGAACAGCTTGGAACATAGAGTGTGAGAGGGGCAGAGACGATCAAATGATAAGAGCCATTTCAAAGACTTGTGGGCCTACTTGCTTCATTCTCCTTCCCAAGTGTCTCCCTTACTCTAAATAGGCTGGCTAGATGGCCCAAGGGCTAGCTGCTGGCTGATCTTCCAGAAGACCCAGGTTCAATCCCCAGAACCCACATAGAGGCTCACAACCATCTGTAACTCCAAATTCCAGGGCATCTGTTGCCCTCTTCTAGCCTCCCTGGGCACTGGGCATGTATGTCCAGAGTTCTACTTGTCTCTCCAACTCTCTGGGCACCATGGGAGAATGAGGCATGGAGACATCATTCTGAGTCTTAGGAGCAGGAGTGAGGAGGGTGGCAGACACCTCAGGTAACTGCTGTGAGAGTCGCTCTAGGGCCCAACTGTGCCCTCCCAGCTGGGTCTATGCTTTGTCTGTGAGGCCCCCCTTTCAGCCCCCATTTCCTCCATCACTGTTCTCTTATCAGGCAAGCATATGGCACACCTGAGTTCCTTATTACACCCCTACTCCGCTCATCCCTCACCCCTGCTCTCAGGCCTGCCCTGTCAATGTTGCCAATGATTGTGTGGCCAAGTCCAACAGGTATTCTCTGTGCTGGCTGGCTTGTTCTCTGGGTTTTTATGTGGATTCCTGAGTCTGCCCGGTCCCATCCCTCCTCTGTGCTCTTTCATCCAGTCTCAAGACAGAGCCTCCTTTCTCTTGGTTTCGAAGGCCATCTGCAGGGTGACAGTTCACAGATGTCCTGCTCCCTCTTCTCAAGTTACATTGTGGTATACATCCTCCACTGTCTGTCTACTCCATATTCCAAGGGTGCACATGGCTGTCACAGCAGAACCTAGCTGGAACAAAACTCTGGGTCCCACCTATTCCCGTTGTCCCAGTCCTCTCCGCCTCAGGGAATGCCATCACCATGGACCCCCATCCTCACCTCCCTCACCCTCCCTCTTTCATGACACCCCTCCCCCAGATCTCTCCATCTCCATCTCTAAACCCCGGCTCCCTCTCTAGCCCTCCTTGGACCTATATGTCACCATACATCTACTCCCAACATGGAGCAGATCCTGGACCCCCACCCAGTATCCCCTCTAGCTAGTACTGCTTTTAAAATAATCCAGTGGGGACTCAAGGCTCAAGATTTGGGTTGGTAATATCCAAAACCTCTCCCTACTTCCCCCTGGGTGGCTTGCTGCACTCAGACACACAGCACCTCTTTCTGTTCTGCAAATGTGGCAAGGACATCCTGCTTTTATAAACAGTATCACCGTCTCCCTTCAAGCGAGAAAACTCAGTGGGGTGTAGATCCCACTTTCTGTCTGTTGTCAGACAAGGTGGCATCACTTGATCTGGTACTCTCCCTCCCTTCCTTATTCCACCGAGCTGAGCACCATCAAGGTCCTCCTAGTAGCTTCCTAGCTTGGATAACTTCTGATCTCCACGTCCATTCCCAGCCCCTGGAACCTGGGCCACAGCCAGTACCTGACTCCTGCACAGACTCAACTGTCACCCCATGAGGACTCATGTGACTCCGAGGGCCTCTGGGGCCTCCCGACCCTGCTCTGGTCCATTTTAGGGCTGGTATAGAATAGCAGCTTCACCAGTATCGTTGGATGAATGATTCCCAGAGCTGAGACTCATGAATTTTCCAGAGGGTCATGCCTTCTTCTTCCTACTTGCCAGATGGCGCCTCCTGCTGGGAAAAGTTGTGGAGCTCCAGGTTGTAAACTGCTTGTGGGGTATATATAGCTCTGGGAAAACCCTAGCTGTGGCCTGAACTCAGCACCCCCTTCAGCTGGATGGAAATGAACAGCTCCTCTCTCCTAGAAACAGTATGGCTACCTAGAGGCCTTTTCCTCCCTAGCTAGTCTCTCCTTTGACCAGCACAGCTGTTCCATGATGCCAGGCGGCTAGCTCGGATTCTCAATGGAGCCAGCCTTCTGAAGTACAAGTTTGATAAAGGCCTCCCCAGCTGCCTGCAGAGTGAAACCAAAGGCATGTGGATGGCTGGGGTAGCCGTGCTGGTTCCCTGGTTCCTTTTTCAGCCACATCAGAACCCAATATCACCATGTAGCCTTTGCTCTGGCTGCAACATCCATCTAGAGCTTGCTTTCTGGAATAGACAAGGGTGTCAACTGTCTTACCTCCTTCAAGGCAGAAATTGAATTTGACCTTGTCAACCAGGCCTGTTTACTTCCCATGAATACATGAATACAGGAATACAGCAACCTGCCCCAACCCTACTTCTCCAGTCTCCTATTTTTTGTTGTTGTTGTTGTTGTTGTTGTTGTTGTTGTGACCCTTACCAGTCTGTAACACATGATTTGCTTGCTTTCCTGCCTCTAAGCTATACCTACATATGGGTGGGGACACACGGCCCTACGCATCCCAAGCACTTGGATCAACACCAGGCACAAGTAGTTTATTGAACAAATGAATGGCCAAAGGAAGAGATGTTCACTTGTCTGGGGCACATACAGGGCTAGAGCCCAGGCCTGATCCCTCCCTCAGAAGGACACCTTTCTGTGCCTGAAAACAACACTCCATTAGAGAGCTTGCTGCTCTTTCAGAGGACCTGGGTTTGGTTGTCAGCACCCATGAATGGCTCACAACCACCTGTAACTCCAGATTCAGGGTCTTACCATTCTCTTTTGGCCTCCTTGGCCTACATACATGTGGTACACACAAATAGAAATAAAAGTAGATTACTTTTTAAAATTGCACCTTTTCAGATCCTTTGACAGGGCCAAACATGTACTGGGCTCTGGTGGGGTCTGTACACAGTCACCACCTTGGGAGTTGGTATGTAAGATCTCCCTGAGATTCGGCAGGGGGATATCAGAGACTGAGGGCAAAGAGAACAGAGACAGGTCCTGGGACACTCCACCTTCTTAACCTACCCAGGTAAACTGGAAGGGAGCCACTCTCCCAGGAGCCTAAGCGCCCAGACTAGGGGAAGGCAGGCATCTCAGGAAGTCACTCATACTATCTCATGGGTGATAGACAGCACAGGACCAGGAAGGTCCAGAGAAGAAAAGAACGGTCCCCTCTTTCTCTGTTGAGCAGTGCCATATATAGTATGGCGGGTCCCACAGTCAGATTGAACAAATCTGCTGGAAAATTTGTTATCACTGAGCAGACTAAGATTTAGGGCATGCTTTCTCCATGCCAGGCACATGCGTGTTCAACCTGTGCAGCAGCTCAGTGAGATAGGTCATACTATGCTCGTCTTATAGGTGGGGGAAACCAAGGCACAGAGGGGTTGACTAACCTGTTCCAAATCCCACATCTCTATAAGCGGTGGGACTGAGGCTGTTTCTTGCCAAAAGAAAAACTGATAGTCTCTGAGAATTTTTGGAGGATTAAAACACACATATTATGCTGTGGAAGAATGCCCATCTCACATGTCAACTCAACAACGATGTGGGCCTGCGTGTGACACACCTTAAATTCCAGCACCGAGGAGAGAGAGGCAGACAAATTTCCAAGAGTCTAAGGCCAGTTTGGTTCACAAAGAGCTCCAGGGCAGCCAGGGCTGTGTAGGAAGACCTTACTAATAAAACAAAATAATACAGTTTCTATTTAGCTGAGGGTAGTTTTGGACTTCTGATCCTCCTTCCTCAACCCCTGCGTGCTGGTATTCTAGGCATGTGCCAGCATGTTGGTTTTATGGGGTGCTGGGGTCAAATGTTACAGAGCTTCATGCACGCCAGATAAGTACTTTGCTAGCTGAGCTGCATCCCCAGGCCCTCACATCCCACCTTTTTCTCTGTTCCCTTGTCTCCAGAGAGGGTTCTCCCTGGTCAACTGGAATGGAGCCATAACTGTGTACAAAAGCTGGGAGATTATTCTACGGGGGTATGGCTTTGTTCTGTATGTGGCTGGCACGTGCACCTTCAAGCTGGTCCTGGGTCCTTTTGATAAGTCCCAGGAGCTCAAGCATTTGGGGGTTTGTGAGGAAAATAGGTGCCTCTTCCCGCCCAACACCATGGGGCCAGTTCCTGCTCTATGAATCTGACTGTGTGAGAGGAGTCAGTCCACACCCCCACACCCTCCAGCCCCGGACAGCATTTCTCTGTGTAGCTTTGGAGCCTGTTTAGAACTAGCTCTTGTAGACCAGGCTGGTCTCGAACTTACAGAGATTCTCCTGCCTCTGTCTCCCAAGAGCTGGGATTAAAGGTATGTAACACCATCACCTGGCTCTCTGCTTCTTTTTGTTGTTGTTTTTTGTTTTTCCAGACAGGGTTTCTCTCTGTAACAGTTCTAGCTGTCCTGGAATTCCCTCTGTAGACCAGGCTGGTCTTGAACTCAAAGAGATCCACCTGCCTCTGTCTCACAAGTGCAGGATTAAAGGCAGGTGCCACCACCACCTGGAGCATGCCCTCTCTGTCTCTGTCTCTGTCTCTCTCTGTAACCAGTTGCTTCATACTCCTGTAATAATGCCTTCCCTGCCAAGATGGACATGAAACAGTGAGCCTAAGGAAGCTCTTCTTTCCACTGTTAGTTACTTTTCTCACTGATGAGATAAAATCCCTGACAAAGTCCATTTAGGAAGGAAGCATTTATTTTGGCTCCCAGTTCCTGGTACAGTCGTCCTTCATGGTGGAGTCATGGTCCAGGAGCTTAAGTACTTGGGTCACACTATTTCCACAGTAGGGAAGTACAGAGCAATGAATCCCACCACTTAGCTCCCTTTCTCCTTCTTATTCTGGGTGGGACCCCAGCCCATGGAAAGGTGTCACCTCCATTTAGAGTGAATCTTTTACCCTCAGCTAATCTAATCTGAGAAATCCAGGATAGATCTGCCTGGAGATTTGTTTCCATGGTGATTATAACTCCTGTGAAGTTGACAAACTTAATCAACACTTTCTTCCTTTTTTTATACAATTTATTTATTTTTATTTTATGTGCATTGGTGTTTTGCCTGTGTATATGTATGTCTGTGTGAGGGTGTCAGATCCCCTGGAACTGGAGTTACAGACAGTTGTGAGCCACCATATGTGTGCTGGGAATTGAACCCAGGTCCTCTGAAGAGCAGTCAGTGCCGTAAACCACTGAGTCATCTCTCCAGTCCTATTAACATTTTAAGTTACTATCATCAGGTATTTTTGTCACTGTAATGAGAAGGTAATGTCATCTCTGTGACTTGTCTCAGTGGAGATTTTAGGGTGGAGATGATTTTTCCTAGGATTTTGAAGACATTACTCCATTATCTGTGCTTTCCAGAGTCATAATTAAGAAGCATAAAAGCACTTTGAGGCTGAGCAGGTGGTGGCACAACTTTAATCCTACCACGTGGGAGGCCAGCCTGGTCTACAAAGTTAGTTTCAGGACAGCCAGAACTATCACACAGAAAAGCCCTGTCTCGAAAAAAACAAAAATAAATAAGTAAATAATAAAAAGGCATTTTGATCAGAATCTTTGTGTATGTCTTATCTTCTCTTTCTGAAAATTTGCAGAACACACTTAGTTCTTACCTTTCTGAAACTTCATGCTGATATGCCTTGGTGTGAAATTACTTTTTATCTTGTCCTTGATACTCACTGGATTCTTTCAGTTTGGAGAGTTATGTCCTTGACTTCTGAGAATTGTATTGAATTATGTCACTGGTAATTTATTCCCCCTCTATTTTTTCTCTGTTCCCTGTTTCTAGAACTCTGGCATTTAGCTATTGACCTTCCTAGATTTTTTATTTTTTATTTTTTTAAGTTTTTTCAAGACAGGGTTTCTCTGTGTAGCCCTTGCTGTCCTGGAACTCACTCTGTAGATCAGGCTGGCCTTGAACTTACAGCGATCTGCCTGCCTCCGCCTCCCGAGTGCTGGAGTTAAAGTTGTGTGCCACCACCACCTGGCTTCTATTTTTAGTTCTCAAGAGTCTTTTTAATTCTTCAGTAGCGCTCACACTTATTAGCATCCTGTTTTCGATTCCAGGCGCAGCTCCACTGTTCATCACATTGGAAGGTTAATGAGTTTATTTCTTCCTTGCTCTTTCCCCATCTGACTGCTTTGCTTGCTCTCTGATGCTTTTCTTTGGATGTCTCATGACCCTTGGCTTCCTGAAGTGGAGGCTGTGGCCCATGAAAGGGGCTTGGCTTGTTCAGAGAAGGCCTGCATAGTTATGGGTTGTCCTATTGGGGAACAGTTCTAGACTCTTCAAATGTTCTCCCCTGTGATGGTCATGGCCTCTAAAGAAGCGTCCTTCCGTCCATGGCCTGGAGGAAGAAAGCCTAACTTCTAGCATTCTGGCCACAGGAGAGGACGGTTACTGTTTGGGGGGACTGGAGGGGGGTTGTGACCTTCTGTGTCGGGGAATCAGACTTTCAGTCTGCTTTATGGGAGGGCAGAATTAGGCACCTTTGGGTCACTGCGACTAAATACCCAACAGGAACTGTCTGTGGAAGGGAAGATTTATTCTGGTTGATGGCTGGAGAGTTGTAGTTCACCATAACAGGGAAGGTGAGAGCCAGCGGCTCAGAAATGGCAGTCAGAGTGGGGAACAGTGGCTCAGGCATGGTAGTGGGAGTGGGAGACAGAGGCTGTTCACATTAGATTAGGAAGCCAAGAGAGCAGGCCCAATCAGGGACATGTATAACCTTCAAAAGCCACCTCCTAGTGTCCTATTTCTGCCATCAAGGCCCCAATTTCTCTCTCTCTCTCTCTCTCTCTCTCTCTCTCTCTCTCTCTCTCTCTCTCTCTCTCTCTCTCTCTCTTTCCTTCTTCCTTTCTTCCCTTCTTCCCTTCTTCTTCTTCCTCCTCCTCTTCCTCCTCCTCCTCCTCCTCCTCCTCCTCCTCCTCCTCCTCCTCCTCCTCCTCCTCCTCTTTTTTTCAAGATAGGATTTCCCTGTGTAGCTTTGGAGACTGTCCTGGAATTGGCTCTGTAGAACAGGCTGGCCTTGAATTTACAGTGATCCACCTGCCTCTGCCTCCCAAGGGTGTGGGAATTAAAGGCACATGCCACCACAGCCTGGCAGAAGGCCCCAATTCCTAAAAGTTTCACAGCCTTCAGAATAATGTCACAAGCTAGGGACCAAGCACTCAAACAGAAGCCTATGGGGGAACAGTTTAGATTCAAACTGTGTCTTAATTACTGTTCTATTGCTGTGAAGAAACACCTTAAAGGAGACAACTCTTAAAAAAGAAAGCATTTAATTAGAGGTTTGCTTACAGTTTTAGAGGGCGAGTCTGTGATCATCATGGCACAAATCAGAAAGGCATGGTGCTGGTGCAGTAGCTGAGAGCTTTGTATCCTAATCTGAAGACAGCAGGCAGAAGACTGGACCTAGAGTGGGCTTTTAAAACCTCAACGCCCACCCCCAGTGAACATCTACTTCAACAAGACCACATCTCCTAATCCTTCTCAAACAGTTCCACTCTCTGCCCATTCTCTCCCATCACTCACTGAAGCCGTCACAGGCCATTAAAGGGGCACCCAGGGAAACACTCTTATTTACCAGTTTATCCTAAGAAGCCAGATGAGGAGGTAAGAGGTGCATGGTGTGAGGTATGTGAGGTGGGTCCCCTGCACAGGGGCGTCTGTTGTAGGTTGGGTGTGTCACTCTTTTGAAGTATGGAAGCTATTCAGACCCTGTTGGTAGGGTTTTATGGAAGTTCTGTTTCTGAAGCTATGATGAAGTTATTTTCATTCCTCTTCCCTCTGAAAAGATTTCAAGTTCTCCTCTTCTCATCAAATTGTTGGATCCTGTGGCAGTCAAGCCTCCATCCTAATTAATATAAAAAGTACACTCTTGGGCTGGGGATGTAGGTTTGCCTAGCATGCAAGAAGCCCTGGGTTCAATTGTTGTGGGAATCTTTCTTGATTAAGCATTCCACGTTGATGAGACTGGCAGAGAGGAGATGTCACAGTGAACTGAAGCCAGGATAGATAGCTGCTGGAAGCCTTCGATACTGGTCCAGTTTGTGGTCTCCTTTTATACTCTAGAACCACAAGGTGTGGTGGGCAAGCAAGCAGACATAATTTTACAGAAGTGCACCTGACAGTCAGCAGGTTGTTAGGGGCAACCATTGTTACAGCTATTTCTCCAGGCCTTTCTGTTTCAGGTAGCAAGGGAAGTCACTTTTGGCAAATAGGCAGTACAAGCAGTGCTTTGCATAAATCACTAAATAAACCAATAAGTTCGTATCTGATAATAAAACTGGCCTTTTCCACCTTATTCCACTTCACAATCGTCAGCATTGCATAAACTTGGTGTGGTGCTGTGCACGCATAATTCCAGCACTCAGGAGGTGGAGGCAGGAAGATCAGAAATCAAAGTCATCTTTAGCTACACAGTGAGTTTGAAGCCGGCCTCTCTAAAACAACATAATGACCTTAGCCCTCTAGATCCCAAGGCCTTAGTGGTTCCTTTGACAGAGACCAAGAGCAGAGGCTAATGGTCTTGCTTACTGTGTACTTACAGTACAGGCACAGATGTGGTTCAAGACACCTTGCCTGTACAGTTAAGTCTCCATGACACCCCTTTCTAGCTCTCTTTGCCTACTCCCTGTCACACTGACACACACAATCTGAGCACTGGGAAGCAGAAGAGACTGGCTAAGAATCTGAGCTCCATCCATCCATCCCTGCTTGTACATATGAGCCCAGGCACACACAGTCTCTCTACACTGCAGTCCCCATCCGAAAGAGGGTGACAGAACACTCCTCAAAGGTGCTGTAAAATCCTATAGAACATGGCCAGTTATGATCTGATCACAGTACCTCACAAGGATGGCTTGGTCAGTGAGACAAGTGTCAGCTGAGAGCATTCACTCCATAGACAGGAGCAGAGGGGACACCAGTCCAACCTTTGTCTCCAATTTGGAGATGACATGCAGATCACAGAGAAGGGGACTTGTCTAAGCCCCTTCTCGCATTTATCTATGGACTGGGGGTGGGCATGGTAGACAAAGGTACTTTCTGCTTCAAAATCATTTCTTGTCTAGGGAGATTGCCTGTTTCTGGAAACATCCAAAGAGCCTTATGAATCTAGAGGTCTGCCTAGAAACAAGTGATGAGAGCTCTGGCCAGCCAATGAGATCATGCAGGCCTTCTACCTGCTTAGGGAACTCCCCCTTCATCCTACTCAGGGAACACAGCTTTCAGTGAGTGGGGTATTTCCAGATTTGTGGCTTTCACTTCCACATCTACCACGTGGGCAGAGTGACCTGCTGTGGACGAATCAGATTCCTCCCAGCACCAGCTTCAAGAGGTGATCCCAGGGCTCAAGGGTCCCAGACACAGAAGCAGGAGCAGCAGCCAGAGCAGCAGCAGCAGCACCTGAAGGGAAGACTAGAGACCAGAGCCATGGACGACCAGCGCGACCTCATCTCTAACCATGAGCAGCTGCCCATGCTGGGCCAGCGCCCTCGAGCCCCAGAAAGGTATGTGTGAGTACCACCAGCAGAGAGCCTTCAAATCTGGAGGGCACAAAATGCAGGCTGAGTTGCAGGAAGGCTGCTTTGAGTCTGACTTTCTGAGTGATTTTTGTTTTTAAAGTCAGGGTCTCTCTTTATACAGCCCTGGCTTTCTACATACTGAAACTCACTATGCAGACCAGGCTGGCCTTGAATTTACAGAGATTTGCCTTCCTCTACCTCCCAAGTGCTAGGATTAAAGGAGTGCATCCTCAAGAGTGGCTCTGAGTTATCTTAAATTGACCCTCCCCCAATGGCTAAGGGTATTGACTTCCCCTTCTGTTAACCGAGGGGCTCCTTGAAGACTTGTAAGAGTTAAGAAAGCCCTTGATTCACTCCTCAAAGTTTCATAGCGTAAGGGCTTCACAGACTTTCTGAAGCTGGGTAATGACTCTAGGCTATGACTTAAGACCATAGTGTTCCTCCCTCGGATGAGTTCTCGCTTTTCCTCAATAAATCTGTTTGCTTTCCTAGCCTCGGGTCTAGAAAAGGTTCCGTTGCCAGTGGGGAAACCATTTCTGAGGACAGTAGAAGTGACCCAGTTGTTCCTCGACTGCCGAAGTGCATGTATGAACCTAGATAAGCACAGCCCCGCCATACCCAAGTCCAGACCTAAAACAGGATTAGCCTCTTGGTGTGCGTAGAGGCCGGCTGCCATGCTAGCAGCCGCTCAGAGAGAAGGGGCTCCTGCTACATGAGCGGAAGGGGCTCAACGCTGCTGAGGGTCAGACCCATGTATGAACTTCTTCGTTCTTTGCAGCAAGAGGCTGTCCAGTCATCCAGATAGCCGCGGGCTCCTCTCCCAGTCCCCCCAGTGACTTTCAGCCTTGTGCTCTCCACCCCAAAATAAAACCTAAACAGGACTAGAATTCATCTGCCCTCTTGTCCTCCTTCCCCAAACCCAAGCTCCCAAACCCCATTTGCAGTCTGTGGTGACTAAAACCAGATGTGACGTCAGCTGTTTCCAGGCAGAAAGGGATTTGAGAGAGGCTCTGAGAGAGCACAGAGGAATTGTGCTCTGGAAAGAAGGTAAACCAGATATAGATTAGTAGAGCAGTGGGGGATTCCAAGGCAACTTATAAGTGACCACAGAAATATCACAGCCTCTTTCTGGGTCCCAGCTGAATGGCAATAGATGGCACAGTCTGCCTTTCTGTACTTTCCACCATTCCTCAGATGCTGTTGACTGTCATTGTAATAATAATCAAGTTACAGGCACCATCTTAATCCTTACAGTTACTGTGGCTAGGAGTTGGACGTTTTTAGTATCTGCCCCTGTGCTTGTTTTTTTGTTTTTTTTTTTTTTTCTTTTAAAGACTGGTCTCACTATATAGCCTTGGCTGGACCTGATGATGTAGCCCAGGCTGGCCTTGAACTAATAGGTATTTGCTTACTTCTGTCTCCCGAGTAGAGTGTTGGGATTAAAGGTGTGTGCCACCATGGCTGGCATTTTCCCCATTTTCCCACAAAAGGAATCTGAGCTTATCTTGGTAAGTAGCTTGCAGGTGGCCTCAGTTGGTGAGTGTTGGTCTGAGTTTGTTCTCCTATGTGAGGCCTTTAGAGAACTCATTTTTGGAGAGGCGAGGTGGGAGATCCTTGATTTCAGGCCACTCAAGGAGGCCTGTGTTCAGAGATGGTGGTGTCTTAAGCTCTCAGGCCATTCCAGACAGGGTTTGATTTGGGGCATTTTTCATGAACACTTCTGCCTGGCAACATCTGTGTCATGATTCCTGATAATTTTGATTGGCCTCTGACTTCAGTTTTTTTTTTTTTTTTAAAGTTATTCAAGGAGGAAGTACAAAGGAGGAAGTAAAACCAAGAGATAACAGACTTGGCACTCAATCAGAACCAAGGGCCAGACAATCTTGGAGGCATAAGAGGCTGGGTGTGATTGTGCATGCCTATAATCCCAGCATTTGGGAAGTGGAGGCAGGAGGATCAGGGGTTCAAGGCCAGCCTCATCTACATGAGACCATCTCAGAGGAAAAAAAAAGAGCAAATTTAATAAAGGGGAAGAAGAACAGATGCTAGATTTGACATCCGACCTTCCTGGGAGCAGGGTTATTGACAGAGGAAGATGTGTGAGGTGTTGGAGCCAAGTGGCCAAGTGTCTCATCTCCATGTTTTATTTACTTATTTATGTTTCTTTGTTTTGTTTTGTTTTGTTTCTTGAGACAGGGTTTCTCTTTGTAGCTCTGGTTGTCCTGGAACTCACTCTGTAGACCAGACTGAACTCTGGGATCCTCCTTCCCCTGCCTTCCAAGTGCTCTCGCATTAAAGGTGTGCACTACTACCATCCCCTCCATGTCTGCTTTAATTAACAATCTCATTCCAAGCTCTTACCATTTCACACATGGAAGTGTCGCCTTGCTCTTACTCCCAGAGACAGGCAAGCAGAAGAGCCAGGGTAGGAATGCCAGTTATGGCGGCCTGCTCTCGTCATCGTCAGTAAAACCTGTGCTCTTCAGCCTTCTGAAAGGCCGAAGTTCAGAAAGGGGAGGGATATGGCTCCCCTAGCCTGTGTGGTAGGAGGTTGAGCTGGGACTATGTCTGAGTATGGGGTGGCAGAGGGGTTCAGGAGTTCCATGAGTCACCCAAGTACATAATACAGCAGAGAGGACCTTGAACCCAGACTACATATTGCCCTTCCTGGTCTGATCTCCCTTCCCCAACAAAGCATCTTTTGCTTTTCCTTGCAAAATAAATCTTCCTTTAGTCAGCCCTTGGCTTAGGAAATACAGAGGGTTGGCAAGCATACAGCCAATGAAAATTAGCTGTGTCCGTGACATCATAAGTTACTAGGCAGACAGGTCTTCTGGAGTTTTCTAAATCTCCCTTCCTGGTTGCAGGAATAGGCAAGATGAAGACTCATCTTGAGAATTTGTAATAGTGTCTGTGTTAGTCTGGGCCTGTGCTACTATAACATATATTATATATAGACAGGGATTTCTTTCCCACAGTTCAGGAGGCTGGGAAGTCTAAGATCAAGGCGCTGGCACCTGATGACAACTCTCTTGCTGTGTTGTAAATGTATGGCGGTGAAAACACAGGAGCCTAACTCCCTCTGTCAAGCCTTCTTATAAGAGTGCCTAATTCCACTCACTAAAACACTGGAATTTTAAAGGGGACGTGCTTAAATAACAGCAGAGTGCTGGTAGTTCTTCCCACCAAGACCTAAGTAGGGGAAGAATGGCCAGGAACTCTCAGGGTCTGGAGTCAGACCCTTATGTTCCACACTGTTACATGTGCATGCACCCCCAAAACAGTATTCAAAGCCCAAAACTGCAAGCAGTCCCTGACGTCTGAGGGTCTGGCCACCCAGGAGCATCAGATATTGATATTAATACAGGACTAGCCGTTTATGTTGCCTTTGAACCCCCCCACTTGGATATCACTGCACGGTGCTTCTATGACCACAGTACGATCTTGTTTTACAGGAAACTGTGCTGGAGAGATGGCCTGGTTGATAAAGTTCTTGCTTTAGAAGTACAAGGACTTGAGTTTGAATCTCAAACACTCACTAATCCTAGCACTGAGGAGGCAGGGACAAGAGCATCCCTGGGTTTGTTGGAGAGACAGTCTAGCTGAATCTTTGAGCTTCTGGTTCAGTGAGAGATCCTGCCTCAAAAATAAAGTGGAGAGCAGTTGAGGAAAACATCTGAAGTGAACCTCTGGTCTCCACATACATGTACACATGAGCACCTATACATACAAGCACACATGTCACACACATACCACACATACACACCTATACGCCCTCCACACACATCTCACACACACACACACACACACACACAATTGGAATTGCTGGGGTGAGAGTTACTGGGAGGCTGGTGAAGATTGGTTCAGAGATTCCCAGAGGCTGTCTCTGGAGCGGGTGGTGCCTGGTCCTGCTCCTTTAGCCCAATGATGCTCCTCCCCATTTGTAAAATGTCTAGGCTCCACTTCCCTTTTTCAGGCATGCATGTTCTTTGCTCTCCCCATCACATTTCTTTCCCTTTTCTCTTTAAACCTGATGTCATTGCAGGAATTGGGAATAACACAGGGGATGAAACCTTTCTTCCTCTGACACAGTAAAAGCACCTATCTTTTCCTGCCAACTAAAATACATAAATAATAAATAAAACACAATCAAACCCTTTTCCCCGAGGGGCTCTGCTCCTCAGCTCTCCAGGGCAGAGGGAACCTGAGTAAAGAGGGAGGGCATTCCTCGTTACCTCGGTACCTCGTCACTGCAGATGCGACACTGAGGCCCACAGTAGGCAAGGACCTTGGCTCATTTTTCCCCATATAACTTGGGTCCCAGGAGGATCTGATTTCTTCCTGGGAAGTGTCAAGGTCCTTACCCTTCTGAGAGGGTATGTGTGGGGCCCTATGTCCCCACTCCCAGCCAACCTCCATCTCTGGATCATTCTCTCACTGCCTCCTGATAGGTGCAGCAGTGGAGCCCTGTACACCGGCTTTTCTGTCCTGGTGGCGCTGCTTTTGGCTGGGCAGGCCACCACTGCCTACTTCCTGTACCAGCAGCAGGGGCGTCTAGACAAGCTGACCGTCACCTCCCAGAACCTGCAACTGGAGAGCCTTCGCATGAAGCTTCCTAAATGTGCGTGTTCCACCTGTCCTGACCATCTCACTGTCCCTCACCTTACAGGCCCCGCCCATTTCTCCATCTAATCCCTCCCCACACCCCAGGGTTTCGAATCTCAACCAGCCCCTAGTGTCCTAATCCTTGGACCTGAACTCATGCTGTCTGTCCTCTCTGCCCCACAGCTGCCAAACCTGTCACCCAGATGCGGATGGCTACTCCTTTGCTGATGCAGCCACTGCCCATGAAAAGCATGCTCCAAGGGGTAAGGAAGGTGACAGGAAGGAAATACTACCTGGTCTAGGCAGAGGCAGGTACCAAAGGGGAGCGGCAAAGGGTAACATCTGACAAGGAAGCCGGTCCTAACGGCTGGGAAGGAGCAAGGTCCACCTCAGAGAGGCTTGCCAGGGTGACGGAGGCCAGAACTCGTGGGGTTACCCTGATGGGGAGAGGACAAGCTTGCAAAGTCCTTCCACAGCAGCCTCTAGTCCCTCACCTCCCCCAAGCCTCTGATAGCAACATTACTCATACAACTACTATTGGTACCTTCCCCAGGCAAGAGCAAGCACACCGATTGCTTGTCCAGTGAATGGTCAGCCCTAAAAAACACACATTCAGGCAGCATTATATGAACTGAACAGGAATATACAGTATATATATAGGAATATACAGTATATAAACATATATGTAAGCAATAATAACAAATGAAAAAAAGAGGCCATGAATTTGAAGGAGAGCAGGGAGGGACATATGGGAGAGTTTGAAGGGAGAAAAGCGACGGGAAAAATGTAATAATTATTATCTTAAAAAAAGCAAAAACTGCTGTTGGCAATTTAATAATAATAATAGCAAAAACTGCTATTGGCAAGGCCATGGCAAGCTTATGCCAGCTTGACCAGTGAGGGATGGAGTGAGTGAGTGGCTGGAGCTCCCATGTTAGGTGGCAGAGCCAAGCTTGTCAGTGCATGGACCTGACTCTTACTAGACTTCAGCTGACACCCCCACCCCAACCCCACTTCTCAGCTAGCACTGCTAACTCTGTTCCCCTTTCCACAGCCTGTGCAAAATGCTACCAAGTACGGCAACATGACCCAGGACCATGTGATGCACCTGCTGCTGGTGAGTATGAGACCCAGTAGGCGTCCCATGGTCCACGTGGGACCCTGCCCCCCACTCACATGCTAGGCTCACTATAAACTCAATATCTGCACACCAAGATACAAGGTGGCCCTTAAATATTGCATATAATCTACCCCCATCCCCATAAGTGTCTATATAGTCCTGAAACTGGCTATGCTATGCAGATCAGGTTGACCTTGCACTTAAGAGCTTTGCCTGCTTCTGCCTCTGCTAAGATTAAAGATGTACGTCACTATGCCAGGCACCAGCCTCTTCACTGAGAGAAGAGATTTATTATGTATGGTATTCTGTTTGCATGGATGCCTGCAGGCCGGAAGAGGGCACCAGATCTCATTACAGATGGCTGTGAGCCACCATATGGTTGCTGGGAATTGAACTTGGGACCTCTGGAATAACTGCTCTTAACCTCTGAGCCATCTCCAGCACCCTCACTCAGTTTTTAATTGGAAAAACTTAAGTCTTGGATGTGACTTGGTCACAATACCCCATTCTCCTTCCAAAATTAGTATCTCACACACGTGCTCTGTGCCAGGCACTACGTAGGGTTCTTGGTTTACAGCAGGGAAGCAACTTTAACACACCAGTGACCAGGTAATGAGGGGCACGCAGCTGGCTGTGAGGCTAGGCGGAGGACCCAGTCTATTTAGGGGTGCTCAGAAAGTCTTTGGAGATGATACCTTCAAAACAGGCAGACATCTGTAGGGAGCAAACTAGTGGTGCTGGCAAAGCTGGTCTGGACCCTGACAGGAGCTACATAGCTGGGTGGCCCTCGTCCCTGCTCTCCACCATCAAAGCCAGGTTTCAGGTTTGCTGTGGCTAACAGCTATTCCTCAGAATGAAGGCCTGGGAACACAGGGTGCACACTTACCCTTGGGTATCATGGAGTTCCGTGTAACCTTCCTCTTGCCCTGCCACTCTGCAGAGGTCTGGACCCCTGGATTACCCAAAGCTGAAAGGGAGCTTCCCAGAGAACCTGAAACACCTGAAGAACTCGATGGATGGTCTGGACTGGAAGGTGAGCGGCTTCTCTTTCCACAGAAGCTTCAGGACTAGAAAGTGGCGAGGGGTGGGCTAGGGGAGCTGTTCTCTGGGCTACAGGGGACCCAACACCACAAAACCCCCATGGGCCTTTAAGAGGCACCCAGGCTGCAGCTGGACTCCAGATGTTGGGGCCGTGTGATCCTCCAAGCTTGTTGCTGGGTAAAGTCCGGTAGGGTAGGGTGTTGGCCCCTGACACGATGACCTGCCTCTATCCTCATTAGGTCTTCGAGAGCTGGATGAAACAGTGGCTCTTGTTTGAAATGAGCAAGAACTCCCAGGAGGACAAGCCCACTGAGGTTCCGCCTAAAGGTACCAGGATGGGAGCGGTGTCGGGGCTCCGGAACTGCTGAAGTTAGGGCTCCAGCAAAGCTTGCACAACTCCCCATCCTCTCTGCTCACTGTCTCTTCTCGCCTACTCCTTAAGGCACTGGAACCCCTGGCATCCTGTTTGTGGGTCTGTTCTTTCACACACATACCCAAAGTATAGAGGCCTTTTGTTTCTCTGTCTTGAAGCAAAACCAACTCAGAACACACCAGGCAGTTCTCGGAAGGACGCCTCCCAGCACTACCTCAGGGGGCAGAGGACCACAGAGTCGATGAACGCCCAGGGCCCTAGGCACTTCTCACTCACCAGCATACTGGAGGCTGGAGACCTAAGGCATTGGGGGATGCCTTGTTTTTAGCTTGGTGCGGTCTCTTACTTGCTGTGTCCCACTGGGCTTTTGTGCCCCACAAATGCTAGGCTAGTGGCCCATTCTCTGATACATAGAAAAGAGCTTGCATTCGATCTCAACCCACATCTGGATAATTTTCCAGTCCCCTTTTCAGCATTCCCAACAAATGCAGCCCCTATTTCTACTTAGGTTATCCCAGTAACAGGAAGGTCTGGCTCCTAAAGGTGTCCCCAGAAAGCAGAATCAGAAGGAGTAATTACTAACAGAATATGAATACATTCTGAGGCAAATGACTCCAGCCATGCTTTTTCTCTTTTTTGGACCTTACTGGTTTCAGCCTTGGGCCTCAGTTTTCCCATCTGTGCCATGGGAGGAATAAAACAACTTGGATAGGCATTAGACCCACGGCAGTGGTGTGTGGGTCTCTGCTGAGACCCTGGCCCAGAGCCCACTTACTCACTCTCTTCATCATGCCTGTAGCTTCAGTACTGACCAAGTGCCAGGAAGAGGTCAGCCACATCCCTGATGTCCATCCGGGTGTGTTCCGTCCCAAGTGTGATGAGAACGGTAACTATTTGCCACTCCAGTGCCACGGGAGCACTGGCTACTGCTGGTGTGTGTTCCCCAACGGCACCGAGGTCCCTCACACCAGGAGCCGCGGGCGCCATAACTGCAGTGGTAAGCAGGGGCCACTATATCAGTGACCTGAAGGACTAGGAAGCACTAGGAAAGCTGAGGGTCCTGAGACCGTCCTAGTAAACATGGGGTCAGGTCATGGGTTGGCCACTCTCAGTCATGCATTGGCTCTTCATCCATCTGGGCACTCCCGTGTGTGCCTCTACCCTCTCTCCTCTCACATTCTTCACGCGCTGTCCTACACTGGAGACCCCCACCTCACCGTATCCCCTAACCACATTATATACTGTGGTGCCTCCTTTCCCAGGCTCAAGGCCATACCTGATTGGGAAATATGCCTTTGTGCGAATTGCAGCAAAGTGTGTGTGTAGTGGGGTACAAACGGCATGGTGATTCCTTTGCAGAACCACTGGACACGGAGGACCCATCTTCTGGCCTGGGCGTGACCAAGCAGGATCTGGGTCAAGGTAAGGGGGCCCATGGAGGGGGCCACCCATACTCTGGTGGTGCAGCATGACACTGGGCCATTCTTGCACATCACTGGGCTGGCTGGCTTTTACAGAATAGGCTGGTGGCTGGAAGCTGAGTGCCCGAGCCCAGCATGGGGGCAATGGGGAGCTGCCTGGTCTGCTCTGCAGTTCCAAGGTGCTGGGAAGAGGCAGGGTTCACAACGGGCGAGCCAACCATATCAACTTCTGCTTTCCTTCCTAGTCATGATGTGAAGACGGAGGCCAGCTCTGCACAGCGGTAGCTTTCCTGCTCTCCTGTGCCCCAGCCTTTCTACCTCCCCCGATGTCACATCCCACTTCCTGTCTCCCTGCACCTTGAGGCTGGTGTCTGCTTCATCATCCCTGGACACGACAAATATAAAAAACCAGAACAGAATGAGGACGCTGGACGGCCCTGCTGCCCGCCTCCATCTAAAGGGATACAAAGCTCAGAGTGGGCCCCACTTCTGATTTAGCAGTCTCCAATGTGGGGTTTTGAGATGTAGGCCCACACAAAGGGATAAGGAGGGGTGCTCTACTCATAAGCTATACTGGTCACATCTGTCTTCTCCTCAAGGAAGAACCCAGGCCCTCCTTCCAACAACATTTCCTAACCTCCTGCCAACCCCCCAGGTCCCTTGCTCAGCCAAGCTTGTCAGCAGCCTGTAGGACCATGGCTCATGTGACAATAAAAGGTAGTAAGTAGAACATTCTTGCTCTGGCTCTTCCATTGAGATCCAATTAGTTTACCCAAAGAAAGTCAATGAAAACCTTAAACCTAGTCATCTAGGTAGCCAGGGCCTGTGGAGACTGCGGTGGTGGGCCAGACACTTAGTACCCATTTAACATTCGGAAAACGGACTCTTGCCCAGTTTTAAAAGCACAGCTCATCGTGTCCCAGCTTCCATTCCTCATGTCCCCGATTCCATTTCTGTACTAAGAACAGCGTAAGTGTGATGACAGATGGCAACGGACACAGGGGCCTAGTGTCAAGAATGGATGCAAACGGGGGCTGCCACCAGCTGGCTGTCTGTGCAGGACCCAGGGCTACTCAGCTGCTGGAAAAGGGAGCACATCCCTGGGAAGCCCCGGAGTCTGAAATGAACATTAGTGTTGTCGTCCGTTTTTTTATGTTTAAATACTTGAGTCAGCACAGCCAACGAGACCCTCCTCTGCAGTCTGATGGAGACCAACACAGTTGTAATGAAGGGAATGATTGTCCACGTTGGTCGGTGTTCCAAGGCTCTGTGCGCAGGCTCCAGGCCCCCGAGCAGGAGCCTGAGAATGTTTAGACTTCTGGTGTCCCATAGAACTCTAGGCTAAGGTGGCCTTTGAATGCTTATGTAGAGACAGCCAGAGGAACAGTGCCATCCTCCTCCCTCAGTCTTCCCCAAGAACAGAGCCCAAACACACATGTTCACTTTGTGCCTTCATTACAACAGAACTATTTCCTGGAGAGAGGGCAACGCGTGGCTTTGCTTACTGGTCCTTCCACCCTTCCCATGGCAGCCACTGATGCTCTCCACCACCTCCCTCCAGAACTTCCAAAGACCCCGTGGCCACCTGTGTCATCTACTATGGCATCTGACCCTCCTTCAGGGAGCTCTTCCTGGGGTGTTTCGCTGAGGCCCTTTCTTGACCAAACTGCCCTTCTCACAGTACAGCAGGATCTTGGCATGCAGGCAGGCAGGCAGGAATCCTGTGCTCCGCCATGGTTGCTACACTGTCTTTCCTAGTCAGTAACGGTGCAGGTCCAGATGCATGGAGGAACTCAAACCTTTACATTTAAAGTCTTTTTTATTTTAAGTTCTTAAAAAACAAAAAACCCAAAACAGCTTGGAAAACTGATAGGACAAGGTCTTGGGATAAGCTAGGGATCCAGGGAATGGGACGAACTGTAAGTAGGACCTTGCTGGGTCTACAGAGCAGAGGGAGGGAGGGGGGAGGTCCTGAGGCCTTTGGGCATGGTGGATTTGAAGGGGGAGAGGCAGGTCACTTAAAAAAATATATATACTGTACACATCTTATGCAGCACTCGGAGGGGGTGGGCGTGTTTCATCCCACTTCCTCCTGGGGCTGCCGCCTCCTTGCAGGCTCACTGGCTAGGCCAGCAGCACACGCTGGAGTCGGCCATCATCTTCTGTTGAGGGAGGGTAAGTTAAAAAGTCCAGCCCCAACTCACACTGGCCAGATGTCAGAGGTCTGGGGACAGTTGCATTCTGATAAGGCCCTAGAGGAAACAAAGCAGGCTTTGGTCACATTTCCTGAACCTTCTCTCCACAAGGAAAGCAAAGCTAAGGAGGAGCACCAGCTAGCTACACCACCAGCCTCGGTCAGGAAGGACCAACCCGACCCTCTGCATGTGGCTGATGTACCTGCTAACAGTGCCCTCAGTCCATAGCTCCCTCCCTTACCTGTTCTATGTGCTGGCCCTCACACGGCAGGCTCCGCTGTCTTCTGTGAGAAGAGAGGGCAACGTGATCTTAGTGTGGCGGGTCCTCACCACTGCTGCCCCACCTCACAGGGCAGGGCTCCCTGGAGGCAGGGCGGTAACTCATGGGTGTCTCCGGAGCCACCCCTGTGGCTACCCCTGTAGCTCCCACTGCTAGGCAGGCTTTCCTGTGCTACCAGGCCTGGGCCAAACAGCCTTTGACCTCACAAAATGGATGGCTATTTCTTCAGCAGGTACCCCCACTGGTCAGGACATGTGGGCCAGGCATTTCCTCACATCCCTTCTTCTGACCAGGAAGCTGGTTGTAGCTAACCCAGTTTCCTGCCCACCCATGGGGGTCTCTCCTACCACCCCTCCCCCTCAGGGTCCATTGGAACTTGAGTGCGGGTGGTGGAAGGGAAGGGTTTGAATTTCTGGCCCAAGAGCTCCCAGGGACTCAATCTACCTTTTTCTTCTTTTTCTTCTTGATCTGTGAGTCAGGGTCTTTGTCTGAGGTCTTTTTTCCTTTCTTCTTTCCCTTTTTGTCCTTGCCTTTTTTTTCTGAGGAAAGAAAGCGAACCCTGACACTGAGTGGGTCCCAGTGGCAACTCTCAGCTCCTACAGCACCGAGAAGCAAGCCCTGGTGGGGCCAGGGTGCCCTTCACATGCCAGGGCCTGTCCATGAACCACACAACCCAGGGCCCCAAAACTAGCCATGCAAATGCTTTGCTACTGAGCTATGTATCCAGTCTTGAACCAACTCACTGAAGAACCCCTCCCCACAAGGGCTCCCGACATCGAGGGGCAGTAGGCCCTTCTGCAGACAGCCAGATAGCTCTTCCCTCAGACTCTTGTCACAGATGGGCAGACAGCGCGCAAGAGAACTTCCATGCTCCGCGTGGTCATGCACCCTTCTAATCTCAGCACCCAGAAGGCAGGGGAAGGTGGATTTCTGTGACTTCGAGGCCAGCCCGCTCTACATACTAAGTTTCAGGCTGGCTAGGCTAAATAGCAAGACCTGGTTTCAAAACAAAACAAAACAAAAGGGCCCAGCAAAAGTGGCCTTTCCTTCTCAGCCTGTTTTCCACTGCCCAGGGCAGCAGGGTGACTCAAAAGGGCCCTGAGTGCAGGTTCCAGCATGAGGGCAATAAACGCTGCTTTCACTGAGTGCGGACTGGATTCTAGAGGAAAGACGGGTTCTGGATGAGGACGCAGGCACATCCCATAGCTCAGCAATCGCAGTGGCCCTCTGCTGTGAGGTAGGCTGGATGGCATGCTCGCTGCTCCCCACCCTTGTGGGACGGAGTTGAGCTTATGCTTTCTAAGAGGCTGGTGTGGGTGTCAATGCTGGGCACTGTGAGGGGTCCCCGGGCCATGGGGAGAAGGGGATGCAGCAGTGGCCCAAGTGCTCTGCAATCTACTTTTGGTTTTGCCGCCAGAAGCCTGTGGTTCTAGACAAAGCACTTCCCGGGCTCTAGTTTGTGGAAAGAATGAGAGAGAGGCCCTGCACCCCAGCCCAGCTCAGCCCCGCGTCGGTACACTGCGGGGAAAGTAGCCACTTACTTTTATTGGATTTCTTCTTTTCCTTCTTGCTCTTTGTGTCACTCTGCTCTCCACTTTCAACCTTTGACGCCAGCTCACTTTCGGGCTTGTCCTTGGCCCCTTGGGAGCCAGGTGGCCCCTTCCCCTTGCCATCAGCATCCACTTTGTCTAGCTTTGGTTTGGCCTTGGAAGTCCTGGAGGCCTTCTTCTTGCTCTCTGGGGCTCCAGCTGCTAGCTGGTCCCCGGAGAGCTTCCGCTTCTGGCCCTTCTTCCCACTCTCCTTGGTGGCCTCTGTGGCCTTCTGCCTTTCCTGTTCCAGCAGCTCTGTCAGAACCTTCACCACAGAGGCCTGCACCTGTGCCTCGCTCAGGGGCCAGGACTGCTCCCGGAGGCACTGGGTGATGCTGTTCTGCAGGGCCTGTGTGGGTGTTGCTGGGGTCCAGGTGCTTTTCTTGGCCTTCTTGGGCTTCGGAGGTGTGGTGTCCGAGGAGGTCTCTTTCCTACCTGCGGATCACAGGTCTCGGAGGTCACAGGTCTGGAAAGCTGAGGGACAGATCTTACACAATATACGAGAACGGACGGGGCGCACCTCCTTATAACTGCACAGATGGGAAGCTGAGGCCCCAGGGTTCACTCTCCCGCATCGTCTCCCTGTACTCACGCCTTACACACAAATCTCACCCTAACTTCCAGCTCTACTCTATGTACTCACACCAAAATCCACACCCAGTTATAGCTGGGGATGGACAGTGACCCCAGAACGTTAATCAGAGGACAGACCTGAAGTCTGCCACAAGATGGAGGGGACTACAGGTGGGACTCAGGTGACTCAGGTTCTGCCTTTATCAGTTTACCGTAAGGCTTTGGCTAGGTCACAGTCCCTTGTCCCTTAAAGCCTGTTTTTCATTGTAAAACAAGAAGCTAGAAAAGCAATGTTGCCTTCCGCCATGAACTGTAGATTTATAACACAGGAGAGGTCCTGCAGACTACTGTCCAGCTCCTGTGTGTGAACATACAGTGGGTCCTTGGCCATCAAGGCTGGGGCAAGAGGCGGATCGGGGGGGACTCTGGGTATGCTGTGTATGCATGTGGTGGCTGACTAAGCAGGTTTACTGCCTGCCAGAGTGACTTCTGGTGCAGCCTTTGTTTAGAATTTTCCACGCCTCTGCTTGCCTTTGATAATTGTGTGCTGACTACACGTGTAAAAAAAAAAACCTTCCACAGCCCCCTCGAAAATGTCTCCCTGTCGCACCCGCCTCTCACATAGACAAGAACACTGGGAAGAAAGTGAGCAACAACTCCGCCTCTGACCCAGTGAGGAGAGCTGAAGTTACAGCCAGAGCTTCTGGTCCACCTCCACTTCTAGCCTCCCAGGCCACTCGGGCAGGCCTCTATCATGCTGTGCTGCACGGAATCCCTACACTGTGGGCCCAGGAGTTCAACCCTAGCAGTGTTTGCCTCAAGGAAAAGCTGACATGGAGTGGAGTGGGGGGTGGGATGGAGTGTCCCATGTTATGTAAGGCAGTCCCCTCCCCTGGATCCCACCAAATGTCATGTGACAGTTTTCTATGTGTTATACTTCTGACAGCACATGGTGGCATTATTCTTGCCTTGCATGGTTAAGACACAGGGATCCAGGGACTTTGCTACAGAGCGAGCCCCAGAGACCAGTCTGTCACCCAGGTCTGAGTCATTCTGAGTCCCTACACCCAATGCCCTGGCCAACTTAGAAAAGTCAGTAGGGACAGCTGGAGAGACAAGGCTTCCTCCACGAGCCCAAATAAGTTGCTATAGCTTCACTAGCTCCAGAGAGGTGGCTGTACTTGCTCTCAGGGTGTCCAGGGTCGGGAACCTAGAACTGACCCCCAGCTACATTTGAGGGTATTTCCAGTTCCCACAAAGGACCTGACACACTTGCATTTCAGAGACTCTGATGGAACCCAGGCAAACCCTGGTGAAACCGTTGCTGTGATGGCAAGCAGGGACCAGTGCCTTGCCCCTCCACATCCTGCTGCCCCCCGACTCACCGGTTTTAGGGAACATGGTGTCTGCTGCATTCTGGGATCTTGCTTTCTGCTTGCCATCTGGGTTATCTTTGGCGGCCGGAGCAGAGGAAACCAAGAGGCTGGAGTCTGGCCTAGGAGCGGCTTTTGAAGCCTGGGTGTTGGCCACAGTCACCCCAGGAGTCACATAACCTGAGAGAAGAGACTGTAGAAGCCCAGTGTGAAGGACTGAGCCCCTACCCCTAACCCCGGATGCAGGGCCTGCTCTGAGGAAACCAGTTCAGTGACCCAAATCAGGCCAACCCAGTCAGGTAGAAAAGTGGCAACAAGCCCATAGGTCCTTGGTGTGTGTCTTCTAAGCTATGTGAATTAGTGTATATTTAAGGCTCATTAAAAGGGCAATTTCTGCAGGGCTATGGGGGTGCATGCCTTTAATCCCAGCACCTGGGAGGCAGAAGCAAGTGGATCTCTGTGAGTTCGAGGCTGGCCTGGTCTACACAGTAAGTTCTAGGACAGTCAGAGCTGTTACACAGAGAAGGAGGGTGGGGTGGATTTCTTATTGCCAATGGACTGTTACCATCACGGAAAAGCATTAGCATTACAACAGCTCAGAAGGTAAGGGCACTTGCTGTACAAGCCCATCAGCCTGGGTTCAACATACATAAAGGCGAAGGAGACAACAACAGACTCCACAAAGCTGTTCTCTGACCCCGCCACACCACTCCCTCCCCACAAATGAGATCACCAGTGTCTGTCCTGTACTGAGAAGAGCCTTAAAAGATAAAAGGAGTGGTTTTTCTGGGCATGTCTCAGAATCCACCCGAATCCCTTCCTAGACCCCAGGGCAGGACAAGAGGCTCTGTTCTGTTGATTAAGGGCAGCCCACAGGCGGGACCTAACCCACGCACCAGGGAATGGGAATGTAGACACTTGATCCAAGGAGCAACTGAAGGCTACAGCTGCAGCTCCAAGTTCTAGCCTTTACCCTGGCAAGTTACCTGTGAGGGCGCCACCACCTCATCTTCACTGGACTCAGCTGGGGTCTCCTCCACCACAGTCTCCTTCTGGGAAAGGTCTGGATCTAGTGCAGAAGCAGAGGTCTCCTATTGGGTGTGGGTCCCTGGCAGCCCTGTTAAGGCTAGGCAGAGCACCTCGGGAAGGCTACAAAGCCTGGGTCTCCCTATGCTTGTCATTCTCCTGCACGGGGCCTCCCATTTTCCACCCATGGAAGTCCAAAGCACTCTGCCCGACACATTTGAATGCCATGGTTTTCTTTTCTGATTCCTGAGGCCCCCACTTCTCTTTTCCCCTGTAAGGGAAGCAGAGTCCGGAGACATGGGGCATTCAATAAAGGGAGCCTGATACCAAGAAGTTAGCTGCCCACGGTCAAACAGCAGTCAGGTCCTTTAAGGCATGCAGTTATTGTACCAGTGGATGAAGGGGCCCAGAGCCCACAGCTCTACCAGGCTGTGTCTCATCCCATACCCTCTCTTCTAGACTCCTCACCCAGTCTCGGGGCTGACTTGGCCATCTGGGGTCTCTTGGCATCCTCCTCGCTCCCTGAAGAGGCGTCACTGCTATCACTCGAGCTGCTGGGGTTGCTTGAGGGAGGCTGCTGCTTGGCAGGAAGCTTGGGTTTTCTGACCTTGTCAGTTACTTTGGACTGGACAAGTGTGCTCTGGGGAGGTGTCACAGGGAGTGTTTCCACGGCACTGCTGATCTAGTTTGGTACAGAAAGAGTGCAAGAGAAGTTACATTGAGATGGACATAATAAGGCCAGGCCCTATGTGGGGAGCTCCACAAGTGCTTCCCATGATTCTTCCCTGATTTTCCCCACAGCTTTCTGGTGGGCACTGCACACTGAGGTCCAGGGAGGTAAAGTAAGGGCTAGACACAATCATGCTGGGCTCTCACTGAGGCATGGCAGAGAGAACCCAGCCACGTGTGGGAGGACAGTAGGGTCAATATGGTCTACGTAGCTCCCCAAACACTTGAGCTGGGGCTCACTGGCTGTGTGTGTTCAAGTGATGCACACTCAAGAACACACACACACACACACACACACACACTCTTTAAGCACACTCATGCTCATGTTGAAGCTGTAAATATCAGGAAGTCATCCACTTTCTTTGTCTCTCCATGTGACCTGGGGTTCACATTAGACTAGGCTGGCTGGCTTGTGTGTCCCAGGGATTGGCATGTCTCAGCCACCCTTGTATTGCCTGACCGGAGTTTTACTCACTGAGCTATCTCCCCAGTCTGCCTACTGACTTTTTGTTTGTTTTGTCTCTTTGTGTAACCATTCTGGCTGTCCTGGAACTCACTCTGTAGACCAGGATGGCCTCGAACTCAGAGATCTGCCTGCCTGTGCCTTCCTAGTGCTGGGATTAAAGGAATGCACCACCACTGCTCAACTAATTTATATTGCTTTTCCTGTTTAACAGCTGTCTCTTTGCTGGCTTAGAAGCCCCATGAGTGCCTTGTACCTGCTGTAGCCTCGGTGCCCAGAAGGCAGATGTTCAGCACCATCTGTTGAGATGACCACAGCCCATTAGTTCACATAGCCACACGCTCTAGAAGCTCTTTGTGCTGACAGCTTGTAAGGCACCCAGGAACAGGGCGGCAGAGCAGCCCTTCAAAGCTGGGAATACCAAATGCTTTAGCACGGCTCTCTCCTGCCCTCAGGGGGTTGGGTGTGCAGTGGACTCCTCCCCGCATGATGGTTAACAAACCTCATTAGACCCATAAAGCAATGAACCTGGGGTGGGAAGACCCAGGTCCTGGCCTGAACTGACCCCAGTGGGACTCCCTCAGTTTTATTTAAACAGTGTCCACTAACCTTGCCCTACTAATTGACAATACACTGAAATTGGTGATGGCTAGGAGAAAATGCTAAGGTCACTTCCATTCTGAATACTAAGAAAGGCAATCAACTCACATTCACAGCATTCCAAACCCAAGGGATAGAAAACAAATTCTGAGTTCAAGCTGGGAAGAGCAGGAAGAATTCCACTTGCCTTTGGACTCCACAGCTGCTCTTCCTGACAACACTATGGGGATTTGGGAGCTTGGCTCTAGGCCTGAAAGACAGTGCCAGGGTGCAGGGAGAAAGCTACCGACTGCCATGCAACTTAGTGGCACACACCAGGGCCGCAGCGTGAGCCTACCACAGCCCTCTCTTACCCGACATACCTGAGTGGATGCTGCCTTTGCTTTCTTGCCTTTCGGCATCCCACTGGACTGCTCACTCTTGCTGGGTTGGGGGGCTGTCCGTGGGAGGGATGTGGGCACAGTCACCACGTTGGCTTTAGTGGCTGAAATGGAGAAGGGCAGTCACATCAGGGTACAGAAATCCTCCCCAGCAAGGGTACAGACAGAATGACTACCCAGCAAGGCATTACCTAATAATACCAGGTCTTCCCACGGGCCTGGTACTGGGCTTAGCGATCATAAAGCCGATGTTAGCTTACTTTCCTGGAGCCTTCCAGGCAGCAACTGTCATCATGTCATTTGACAAGGCTCAGGGCCTTCAAATGGCTACTGTGGCAGTGACTCCAAGCCTTATCCTCATCCTTTTCCTCTTGAACAGGCTGCTACTACTAGGCAACAAGCTAGACCACGGTGCCAGAGACTCCTCACAGCTCAGAATCAGTGGGAGAACTGAAGGGTGCTGACAAAGATATGCTTATCACAGCCCAACAAGATCTGATGTCCCCATTACGTACTAGCCAAATACACAGCACTATTTTGGGGCCAGCAGGAATATTGCTGTCTGTACTTAATGACAGAAATGTCACAGTGCCCTAATATACTTCCAGAGCTTTCCAGAGGGCTTTGCCACATACAAATCCACTAATCTACCTTAGGCTTGGGGACAAGACCAAGTACAAAATGTTACCTACCTTCTTTTTCTACGCTACAAGGGCTGGAAGCTCACTGCTGGGCTGACAGCCCACTCCACAGCCAGCTGGCTACAGCAGAGCTGTCTTAGACTAGCCTGGTCCCTGTAGCTTCTAGTCGCCAAAATGCTTGGGCTTTCAGGCTTGGAGGCGGCATACAGAAGCCTTGAATGTAATTCCTTCAAAACTCGGAAAATCAATGAGCTCCCCCTCGTCACAGTAACAATGCAGGATCCAAGGCTGAACCCCTAGCCCTCCTGGCCAACGCCTCTGCTAGGCCTCTTGGTTAGTGTCGGGCCCTTTTTGGCTTCCACAGGAAGGGCAAGCGCAGTAGCAGCAGCACTTACCATGAGTGCAGGGCTGTGTGGCAGGAATCACATCTTCATCCTCACTCTCAGAGGATGAGCTCTGGGCCACAGTGCCCGAGGCCTGGGCCTTCCTTGGGGTGTTCACAGCCTGGGCTTGTGTAAGGGTAGCAGCTGGGCCAGCTGCACTACGATTAGGGTTGACAGAAATCAGAGGGGATTTAATCACCTTGAAAAACAAAAACAAAACACACACACCCAGTGATTAAAGGCTTGGCCAGGGAAAAGGGAGGGGAAATGGGTGGGAAAGGGTTTATAAGGAGCTTGGGCCTTTGCAGACCACTCCTACCTATACCAACTGACAGCCAGCACAGCACTTCATAGCTCATAGGAGCCCATCTGACCTTCACAGTGACCCCCAAAGTAAACAGTATCCACACCACTGGACAAATGGCAAGGCCTGATGTCAGGAGAGGAAGAGCGGAGGGCCCAGGCCACACAGCCACATAAGAAGCAAGGCGAGAGCTGGGATGTCTCATTTAGCCTCTTCTGATGACATCAGACTGCCACCTGCTAAGTGGAGGAGGGGGGGTTCTAAAAAGCATTTCTTACAGCAGCCTGGCTATAAAATATGATTTTCCTCAAGTCTCACTGTCCCCTCCCCCAGAGATCCTGATATAGCCTCCCCGAGGTATGGCCCAGCATATAGCTCCCTGTTACACTGATCTAGTTTCTTTAGTACATAAACTGCCCAGGGTAACAGGATGAGTGGGCAGTGGGAAAACCAACAGATCAAGAAAGGGTTCAAGAATGTAATATATGTGTGGCCTTTATTTGTTTTGAGACAGGTTTTGCTTTGTAGATCAGTCTGGCCTTGAATGAAGAGATCTACCTACCTCTGTATCACCACATGCTAACTTTATTTGGACTCTTAAATAGGACAAGCATAAAAAAATGTTACTTGTCAGATACTTCAGAGAAATAGACACACTGCCTGCTGGTCAACTTTCTAGCTGTTGTACTGTCTTGTGGTTGTGCTTAAAAGAAAAAGGAAAACCCTTACTATTTTGAGCTGTACACTGAAATCCTGATGGATGAGATGATGGGCCTGAGACCAGCAGATGTGCACAAAGCCAACCTGCTCAGGACTGGGGCTGCTGAGGCTTGGGAGAGCATGTAGGGTTCATCTTTTACTTCATGTTTTTTTTATAACCCTGAGACAGTGTCTCACTGTGCATCCCACCAGGCTGGCCCCCCGACTTTTGACCCTTGTGCCTAGTCTCCTAAATACTGGGATTATAGACATGCTCTTGAGTGCCCTGATTCATCATTTCGCCTTTGGGTCTGCTTTCATTTCATTGGAGATGATAAGGCAGCAGCACCAGCACCAGCAGCAGATCCTTGGGCTGGGAAGGCCAGTTTAGCAGCGAACCACAGATTCCATAATGGGTCACCACACACCAGGGGGCTCTGGGTCTATTTCCTCTCAAAGCCCCCAGCCAAAGAAGGCAGAGTCAGGAGCCAGGGGACTGGAATTCTCCTTCCTACTCTGCACATCGGGCCGGTTCAAGGCTGTTTGTGCTTTGGCCAGTGGAGCTCAGAGGGGATAGTCAGGTCCACTAGAGAACCCGCCCCGCCTGCTGCACTTCACCCACCACTCCAGGGGCTGTGAGCCGAACAGAAAGCAGCAAGCTTAGCACTGTGGTGCCCAGCAAGCGCAGCACGCTGCTGCACTCAGGCCCTCCCTCCCCTGCCAAACAGCCTCCCCCGCGGCCGCTCTGATCCGCCACTTCCAGAGCCTTCCTTCCCACGTGATGCAAGGAGAAGGTGGAAAGTGGGAGAAGGCCTGTGGCGGAGGGAGGGGGATCTATATATATGTGAGAAGACAGAAGAACAGATTGTTGGGGACCAAGAGAGGCAGCAAACCCACTGAGGCAAACAATAGCGTCTTGGGATGTTAAAAGCAGCTCCGAAGCACAGCCCCCTCCAGTCCCACCTGCCCACACCACCGCGTCCCAACGCAGGCAGGGAGGGCAGCGACGGAGGTGGTAGTGGCCTGGTTGCTGGGGGCCGGCTAAGCACTATGTCTGTAGCATTTGTTCTCCACTCTGTCACCAATGCCCTGTGTGCTCAAGCTCAGCTGCCCATCTGTTGAGAGGCCTGCTAACAGCACCCCTCCTCCCTGCCCGCCCTGCCCTGCCCTGCCCTGCCCCGCCCCGCCCCGGGTGTGCCCACCCTGAGGAAAGCCAACCCAGCAATTGCTTTGATCAAAGAACTGACAGTAGCAAAACACCTTCACTGGAGTGTCTCACTGCTCCCTGTGGCTGCTGGGTACTGAGAGCACACAGTAGGGCATGGAGATGCCCTTCCCATGTACAGAAATAATGTTTACAGAAACACATTTGGGGTGCTTTGGGCAGTGCTCACTGCCTGCTGTCTCAGCTGGGCTCATACCCACTGTGCCCTTTTTCCAGTAAATCTCAGCCAAAGCGGGAGATGGGGCTGCGCTGAAGGGACACAGTCACTAAGAGCTTTTCTCAAAACTGCTTTGTGGCTAGAGGTGTAGTTCAGCAGCAGGGTGGGTCCTTAGCACTTGTGAGTTCCCGGGGTTCTACCCCAGAATCATCAAAAAAAAAAAAAAAAAAAAAAAAAGGAAGATCATCATCACCCTCACCCCCTCACCCTCACCACCTGGGGGCCAGTGAACAGACCCTGGGCCAATCCTACCCAGGGTCTTGGAAATGGCACTTTTGGAAGTGCAGCTAGAAGACTTGAGAGGGCAAGCACCTCACCTAGGAAGACCAGCACACAGGTTTCAGGACCCAGGATTGGAAGGCAGCTATCCAAGAACCAGGCAGTTCCTTCTAGACCTAATCATACAAGCCCTAATTGAGTACCACAATTTAGATTTTTGTAAGTTCTCTGACTCAGGACAGTGCCTAAGTCCTTTGTTAAGTCTTTAAAGTAATGTAAGAGGGCTGGAGAGATGGCTCAGAGGTAGGACTGGGTTTGATTCTTAGCCCTCAAATGGTAGTTCACAACTATCTGTAACCCCAGGTCCAGGGGATCTGACACCCTCTTCTGGTTTCCACAGGCGCCAGGCACATACGTGCTGCACATACATGCATGCATGCATGCAGGCAAACACGCCTACCATTTAGAAATAAAAATTTAAGTGGGAGGTAAAAGCTATGGTGTATGATGTGTTGTGATACAAGGCTGTAACACAGAAAGGATCATCCGCTCTACTTAATGTCTGCATTACCTCACATGATCACTTTGTTTCTAATTTGGTACCCACCCCAGGTTCTGCAGCCTATGTCCTACCATGCTCTGTGGACTGTCCACATCAGAGTGTATTGGAAGACAGACGAAAGAGCTCAGAGACTGGCTGTCTTCATGTGGTGAGACTTTCCCTGCCAGGAAGATGCACCCTCATCCGCAGAGGGTAACAGTCTGGCTCAGCCAGTGATAACCCACCTGGGCAGACGGCAGCTCCTCGTCACTGCTGTCTGAGGACTCCTCTATGTTCTTCTCTGGGGCTGCGGATGCTGAGGCTCTGCTCCTGGCAGGCTGGGAGGTACCGTCCTTTAGAGGGGACAAGACTTGAATAAGCATGTGATAGTGAAGGGTGCCCAGCAGGGGAGGAAGCATGGTACCTCTTGTGCTGATTCTCAAGTGTTGTCCACCCACCCTCCCTCCTTTCCTCAAGACAGGGTTTCTCTGGGTAGCCCTGGCTGTCCTAGAACTTGCTCCATAAACCAGGATGGCTTTGAACTCAGAGATCTGCCTGCTTCTGCCTCCAGAGTGTTGTGATTAACAGCGGGTGCCACCACTGCCGGGGAAACAGTGTGACTTTTCTGCACGAGCCTTTTAAGAGCAGGCTTCATGGACCATGTGGTCTAAAGCCATAGAACTTGTCAATCAGTAAGGAAGAGCTGGTGGAGGCCAATTCAGGGGATGCCCAGCGAAGACTCTATGCTTCCCAGCATGGGTAGAACTGCACTCATGCAGCAAGTAGGACCTAGGCTGCCAGGTTCTCAAAAGAAGCTGGAGTATCTCAACTTGTATATGACACTTCTTACTTCCTGTAAGGTCACTACTGGCTGAAACTGACAGGGACTATTTTCTGATGATCTCTGCTGCCACCTTCCTAAGGTGCCACATCAGATGTCATCACCTATCAAGTCTACCAATGCCTGAGCTCAGACTATTAGCAGAGCCAGCCTCACTGCCCTCTGCAACCAGGATGAGACTGGACAATGGTCTGGGTAAGAGGCAGCTTCTCTTTCTTCCCTGTTCCCTCGGCCCAGGCTTCAATGAGCCAGGCAGGCCCTCCTCAGAGAATGGCAACATAGTTCAAGCTTCCTTGTGGCTCTTTGATAGGAGTATCTTTGCAAGCTGGCCTCATATACCTTGACAGAACCTGCCTTGGCTTGCATGGGACTTTTGTGCCCAGTGCTGCAGAGGCCCTGTGAGCTAGGATAGGATGTCCTATCCTAGGATGGCTTGGTTTTAGACTTACAGCACGTTTCATCCAGGGGACATGGGGGGCCCACAGGGGCAAGGAATCCTGGAGTTAGAACTTCTACTTGCTCTTCCCACCAGGCCAAGACCGGTTTATGACTGATAAGTTGGTGACAGTGGCTCTCAGGCCACTCACCTGGGCAGGGATGATGGCCGACGGCATCTCCCCGTCACTGTCTGATTCCTCACTACTGCTCTCTGAGTCTTCCATCTTCCCTGTCTGGGCCTGGGTAGCTGTAGGTCCTGTCTTCTTGGCGGCTCCTGGACTGGCTCCTTTTCCAGAGGACTCCTTGGCAGGGGCTGAGGCAACTCTAACCTGAGAGGTCTTTCCCACAGGTTTTGTCTGGTGAAACAGCAAAGGGAGAGAGCTGGAGGATCCCAGTTAGATCCCAAGGTACACAAAGCTATGCCTACAGGCCTGGCCCAAAACACCGTCCTAACCCCAGCTCCTCCTGGTACCTGGGCTGGTGCCTCTTCCTCACTGTCGGACTCCTCTTCACTGCTGCTCTCTGAGTCCTGCCCTGCTCCAGCCACTGGCCCTTTCTGCACTTGGAGTGCTGGGGCCCCTGCTTTTCCTGTGGCTGGAACCCTTGCAGAGATAGCACTGTTCTGGACAGTATTCACAGGTGGCTTTCCCTGAATTGAGAGGTGACAATGGTATTAGAGGAGGAGGGGACAGGATAGGTCCTTCTTGGTCAAGCTTCCACTAGTCTGTGGCTATAATAGAGGGTCATCAATGCTGGATCACTGCTGGACCACCTTTTAGACTCATCCCAACTGGTTTTGGTGTTTCTGGTCCCACTTGCCTTGGATGGATTCTCCTGCTTTGCTGGAACAACTACAGTGGCCACTTTTCTAGATGCAGAGGCCGGCTGTTTGGCTGGAGATGCCTTAGTGGGAGGTGGGTTGGCTTTGGCCTGAAGAGGTTTCCCCAAGGGCTTAGCCTAGAAGGTAGAAGGGAATCAGTAGGGTGGAAGGTGACCTACCACAGAGCAATAATCAAAGACTGCAGACTCTGCACTTACATTCTTTCCAACTAGCAGCAATGTGAACTCAAGAAGTCACTTGAACTAGGTACGGTAGCCCACACCTTTAATCCCAGCACTCAGGAGGCAGAAACAGACAGATCTCAGCGAGAGTCTAAGAATGAGTTCTAGGACAGTCAGGGCTATATAGTGAGACCTGTTTGTAAGGACTCAGGCATTACACGGGCCTGCCCCTGTCACCTGGCAGAGTGCACTCAGGCAGTACTCTGGTCAGCCCAGGGTTCCATGGTTACGTAGACTGCACGCAAGTACAAAGGACCCCTTTAAAAGAAAGACTCCAGTCCACTTATGCTCGTTTTTCCTGCTGTTCCCCTGGGGCAGATAGGACTTTTCCTGTCTCCCTCTTCTCTTCTGTGAGCTCTCTGGCTCTGTATCTCTATGTCTCTTTACCTTCTTTTCTTTTGGTTTTTAGAGACTGGGTTTCTCTGTATTGCTTTGGAAGCTGTCCTGGAACTTGCTCTGTAGACCAGGCTGGCCTCGAACTCACAGAGATCTGCCTGCCTCTGCCTCCCGAGTACTGGGATCAAAGGCGTGTGCCACCAACGCCCAGCTACCTTATTTTCTTACCTCCCCTTCAATAAAACTTTCAATATGAATCACATCTATGAGTCTCTATTTCCCCATTTGCCCAGGAGACCACGATCATCCAGGTCCCAGGGACCTGCCACCTGCAGTCCCAGCCCATTTATTCTTTATTCCTAACACTGTCCACAAAAACAGAACGAAACAAAAAATAAAAGTCACTTAATTTTACTGGGCCTCTACTTTCACCTCTATAAAAGTAGTATAAAATAAACTACATCTACAAAGTTTCTACAAAAAAATAAAGATTGTATGTTTAGCACAGTACCTGTCACTACCAAATACACTCCACACTGTACAGCCAATAGGTATAATCCTACCCAGACAAAACTTTTTTTTAGGTTCCCTTTTGGCTAGATGTCATTAAACTCTACTTAATAGAATGGAAGTGTATAAACTGTAGTCTTTGTTTTCCCTGGAATGCAGAGGGAGCTGGGGCTCAATCATCCACCTTAAGCTGTGAAGTAGAAACTGAGTAGCAGGTAACAGAACAAGTAGCAGATAACATTGTTTCAGGCCTTTCTGTGTAACCTCATTCTTTTTCCTTTTAGAAGTTTTTTTTTTTTTTTTTTTTTTTTTTTAAATGTGGATGAGATTTTGCCTGTGCATGTCTATGTGTTACCCTCACATCTGATGCTGGTGGAGGTCAGAAGAAGGGTCAGATTCCCTGGAACAGGAATATCAGACGGTTGTGAGTCACCATGTGGCAACTAAACCCAGGTCTTCTGCAAAAGGAGCATCTCTCCAGGTGCTAATTATGCTCATCTAACTATTATCTACAGAATTCCCAAAATGTCTGCTAGGGTGTCCAGCTTGCACAAATCTACATGGATCAGAGTAACAAAGGAGAAACCACTCCAGAGTAAGTACAGTAGTGGGATGGAACCCAGGGCTTTGTGCATGGGGGGCAAGCACTGCCATTAAGCTATAGATGGCCTCAACCAGTGTGAAACACTTGACAAAAACTTTGAGGGCAATTCCGTTGGTGGGAAAGAGTAGCAACACTTGAGGCCCTTACTTATTCAGATGTAATCTGGTCAGTGTCCAAGTAGCTCCAGCCCCCTAGTGCCCCTCACATGTATAACAGATCAGGATTTAGTGCAGACTGTGACAAGGTCATTTTCATTTCCTCTTTTCATGGGCCAGATGGCGTGGCTCTTAATTCTGCCAGCAGCAGCCTAACCCACTGCTAGTAAGGCAGGTGCCTGGGCAGTAGCTGGGCAGGTGAAGTCTACCCACACCCACAAAATTTCTGCCTGGAGGGTACCTAAGGCCCCAGGAAGAGCACCATTCATCAGATGTACAGCTGGGCCTGAACTCAAGCAGCTTGCTCCTGGCCTCTGCTTGCTCCTGGCGGTACAAAAGCCAACTTTCTTTGCTTTTGTGCATGCTGCTTCTTGCCTGAAGAGTTTCCCCTCTTCCACCAGGTGACTTTCAGTTCCTCACAGATATGGCATTCCTCTTAAAATATCTGAGGTACCACACTTGGCTGGCCCTACTGTAAAACTCAACAAAACAGCCCCACCTTATCCTGCTGGAACAGTGTGTACATGACTATACCCTGTCCAAGTGGGATCTTGCTCAAGGCCAAAGTCACCAAACTCCTGCCCAGAACAGCAGTGGCCAGGGGGAACTTGAGGCCCAGTCTGAGCCCAGGATTCTGTGCTCCCGGGGCCAAGAGCAGCTTCAGGTGAGCCATCCTCAGTCTTAGTGCAGGGTGGCTGCTCCCTAGCTCACCTGTGCCGAGGTTTCATCTTCACTGCTGGATTCCTCTTCGCTGTCCTCTGAGTCTTCCTGAGTTGTAACCCTGACATGGGCAACTGTAGGCCCTGGTCTCCCGGGGTGCACTGGGGCCACCCCTTGTCCCAAGGCAGCTCTTCCTTGGATGTCCTTCCCCACAGCCTTTCCCTAAAATGACAAAAGGATGAAAGGGGTTAACAGAGGCCTGTGAGGCCCCATGAGGGACAGCAGTGAGCCACCTGAGCAAATGCGGGCCTCACCTGTACCCTCGTGGTGCCAGGAGCAGCTCCTGACCCCTCATCACTAGAGGATGAGGTGCTCACTTGCACAGAGGTGACCATGGCAGATGCAGGGGTGGCGGGGGTGCCTTTCCTAGGGGAAGCCTTTGTCTGCTTTTCCAGAGCTCGTTTGGCCTGTGGAGAAAGTGCAGGCAAAGGCTGGAGGAGAACCCCAATTCCCAGGCCACATTTATTCTGGGATGCAGAGCCTCTTGGCCTCCCTGCCAACCAGAACCCAGAGAAGTCTGAAAGGAGAGGTGTCGATTAGGGCTGTACCGGGCCAGCCAGGTACCCCGCCCTCTCTTCTCTGGTCCCCACCTGAGCTGGAGCAGGAGCTGCCTCCTCTTCGCTGTCAGATGACTCCTCACTGGACTCCTCACTGCTCTCTGTGTCTTCTTTGAGCCTTTCAATCTTGACCTGGGCGGCCACAGGCCCCGCCTTCTGAGGGAGTGAAGGGGTAGCCCTTTTCCCCAAGGCCTTTGCCTGGAATGAGACACATGAGAGGAGCAGGGAGCCCCAGGAAGGACACACGTAGCATTAGACACCCAGCCAGCAGAACCTGAGTGAAGGGCCTGGGGCTGGAGGCCATGTTGGCTCCCGCACTGAGACCTTGCAATGGCTTACCTTGGCTGGGGTCACAGCCCCATCGTTGTCAGAGTCCTCGCTGCTGCTCTCTGAGTCCTCGTCTACCTTTCCTATTTGGACCCTGAGAGCTGCTGACCCTGCCTTCCCAGGAAAGGGTGGTTGGGCGTCTTTTCCTGAGGCCCCTGGGCTTACAGTGGAAGCAGGTCTGACCTGCTGGCTTTTCCCCAAAGGTTTCACCTGTGAGTGACAAATGGCAACATGAGGGGAAGATGCTCTGGCTCTGAAGAGCCAGAATCACAGCATGCAGGCCTTTCTAGGCAGGGCACAAGGCTCCTGGCCTCACCTGGACAGGATTTGTGCTTAGGGTCATAGCTGCTGGTGTCTTCCCACTGTCGCTCTCTGAATCCTCACTGCTGCTGTCCGAGTCCTCCGGCTTCCTTGCCTGGGCCTGGGCTGCTGCAGGCTCTGCCTTCCCAGAGATGACTAGAGGAGTCCCTTTCTGGGAGGACCCCTTGGCAGGGGCTGAGGTACTCTTGACCTGAGGGTTCTTCCCGGAAGGCCTCGCCTGGTGTGAGAAAGTGAGGAGTGAATCAGAAGAGAGAGATGTGTGCAAAGCTCTGGCAGAGCAGACAGCATTATCTGTAAGAAGGGGCAGGCAGGGACCAGCGGAGACAACAGCAGCCTTCTAGGTCTAGGCTGCGATGCTCCCTCCCCAGGTTCACCTGAGGAGTTGTCACAGCAACTGGCTCTTCATCCTCACTGTCCGAACTGTCAGAGCTGCTGCTCTCTGTCTCCTTCTGTGGCCTTCCTGCCTTGGCTTGGATGATTTTAGGCCTAGTCTTCTCTGGTGGTGCTAAGGTAGACCCTTTTCCAGAGACCTCTTTGGTAGAAACTGAGGCAGCACTGGCATGAGGAACTTTTCCAGGGGCCTTTACCTGGTGAAAGAGAAAGAACAATTCATTCTTCTCCGTTTCTCTGGTGATAACATAAGGGAAAACCCAGAGGTGCCTGAGACAGCAATTCCCTTTCTCAACTTCACTGATGTCTTAGCTACTACCTTGGCCCTCTGGTTCCTTGGCACTGACCAGCTCCATATCGTTTTAGCATCAGAGACCTTACCCATTTCACCTTGCCACCACATCCTTAGCCTCCAGCAGCCATCAGTATGGGTGGCCATGGGCAGTCCTAGCACAGAAGTGGGTTAAATCCTTAGCTGCTCTGTGGGCATAGGCCTCTGAGTCTGGCCAGCTCATAAAGGTGGTTGGTGAGGGACAGCCTGAATACGGAAAAGAAGTAAAGCTTCCCTGTGGTAGACAGCCAACGGGACCCAGAATGCCTGTCCTCAGCCCCTCCATCCCATTCCCACACTAGCCTTCCCTTCATCCACTCTCCCTGCTGTTCTCAGCCAAGGGTTCCCCACAGGCCTTGTCTTCTCATGAAAGCTTTGTCCATCCGGCCCTAAGTTTCCTAATAAAGTAAGTGGCTCTGGACCCTCGAAGACCTTCTGTGAGGGGTAGAGACTTCTCATGAGCTGCTTTTAGGTTGTCTCTACAGATGCGAACCAACACAGAACTGCAGCCCCGAGTAGGCAGGGTCTGTACACCTGTAACTTACCTCAGAGCCTCAACAGCCAACTGCATTCCCTGCCCCCTTCTACTTCAGGTCGTCAACCACCTCTTCTTTAACAATGGCCACGCACGCCTCCCCTCGTCCCCTGTCCTGGATATGGACTGCCCTCACTTGCTCCTCCTTGCTCTAATTCTAAAGCCCCCGCCCCAACCTTTGTGCTTGTCCCAGGATGTGATCAGGGCTATGAGATTGCTAACTGAACTACACTCCATGGGAAAGGCCCCCAAACAGGAACAGAATAGATTCTCTCTAGCATTTGACTGCTCACGGTCTGGTTTGGCTAGAAAAGCTAAAGAGAGAACCAGGAACTTAAAACTTGTCAGGGCCCACCAGGGCACGAGGGGTGGTTTGAATGAGACGGGCTTCCGTAGGCTCACGGGTTTGAAAAGGTGGTCCCCTAATGATGGAACTGCTTAAGGGTTAGAAGGTGTGGCCCTGTTCAAGGAGCTGTGTCACTACTGGCTTCAAGGTTTTAAAATCCGTGACATTCCCAGCTAGCTTTTCCTCTGTTGTAGGTGAGACATAAGCTTTCAGCTGCTGCTCCAGCTCCACGCCTGCCTGCCTGCCCCCCTACATGGTCATGGACTCTATTCTATCCCCCTGGAACTGTAAGCACCCAATTAAACTTTCTTTTTTATAAGTTGCCTTTGTGATGGTCTCTTCACAGCAATGGAAAAGTAACTGAAGACAGCATATCATAGTACACACCTGTAACCCTGGAATTTGGGAGGCCAAGGCAGGTTAGCCTGGACTACAGGGACACTCAAAATGAAGAAAACCACAGGTTTCTTCCCAGCATGGCCAGCTATGTTGAGGACAGCAGTATACCAGTCACTATGGAAACCAAGGCAAATAATGTAATCTCTAGAGTACAGGACCCGCTCTGCAGGAATTAGCCACTTTGGTTTCAGTGTGGGTCCAAAGGGCCATTTCCACAGTACTGAAGCCCCCTGGCCAGCTGCCATCTTTTTTCAATTGCCCCCACTCTCCTGCCTTTCCATGAATTCTAGAAAGGGTCTTTTTTTACACTGCAGGAACACTCGTTACATGGTGGCTTTGCCAGCATCCATGAACTCTAGAAAGGGTCTTTTTGACACTGCATGCAGGAGCACTTGTTACATGGTGGCTTTGCCAGCATCAGGAGCCCTGGGCAGTAGGCCAAGGGACAGCCAGCCCTCCTAGGGCTCACCTGGCTAGGCATCCCAGCAGGGGGCTCATCTTCACTCTCAGAGTCCTCCTCACTGCTCTCAGACTCTCCTGCATTTGCAGTCCTCCCTGGTGCAGCTGGTGTGCCTTCTTGGAGCCGGGGCATCACACTCCCTAACTTGGTAGGGCCTGGGGTTGCCTTTGCCAGAGGCTGCTTGGCAGGAGCTGGGGAAGCTTTAGCCTGGGCAGGTTTTACTGAAAGTTTCACCTGGAAGCAGGAGACAAAAAGAACAAATGAAGAACCATTTCCCCTTTGCTGTCAAAGGGGTGTGAAGCTCTGTGGCAATCTGAATGAGAATGGCCCCCTTGTGCTCATGTTTCTGATCCACCAAAGTGGTATACTTAAGTGCTGGACGGTCAAGGAGCAAGGCCTGGAGTGAGGGGACCCTGAGGTGTCCTTATGCCTTACTAAACTCAAGGCCCAGTAGCAAGAGAGAAGGTAAGGAGCACCTTATGGCCACATCTTGGACAGATGGGGATGGCTCAGCCTTCACAGGGTCACTCGATTTGGTGGGGCAGTAGCATCCTAGTCACTGTATCAGTCTATCCCTGGCTCCTGCTGGCCCTCCCTCTAAATTGTCCAACCTTTTGACATTAGGATACAACATTGGAATTTACAAAATTCATGTTCAAGATCCAACAACTGAAATAAAAAAAAATCCCTGTGCTTTAGATAAGCTTATGGCTTTGTACCGGGCTGTAGGTTGGTTATCCCCGCTAGCCATATTTCTAATGGGACACCTTGGTTACTGCGGCTGGCACCCTGTCACTGTTATGACAGCTCTCCAGTGGGCCACTTATACTTGACACTTTCTTCTAGTCCAGACCACAGCAGCAGTCCTTGAAACCCTGTGATGGCCCCTCAAATAACCTTACCTAACGCCTAGCTCAGACAGAGGATCGAGGCCCCGCCTTGTCTAACTTCATCTTGCACCACATTCCCCTCAAACAAGAAACTGCGAAACTGTGTGCTCAGAAACACAAGCTCCCTCTGCCTGTCTCTGCCAGTGCTGGGACTTGTGCTCACCAGGTGTCAGGCTGACCGCTATGGCTTTCTGCTTTCCTTTCCCACTGCAATTAAATATCCGATGGTCCCCATGAAAGCAAGAGCTCTGCCTACCTGGCTCCCCTTGCATTCTCAAGGTCTGGTGTTAAGCACTCAAAATTCAGAGATGAGGCTGTAGACCAAGGGTACTGTCCAATCCTAGCCCAGTACCTACATTCCCCATTAGGCTGAGAGTCCTCTAGGAAGCCTTACTCCGACCACGTCAGTCTCACTCTTACTCAGGGTATCTGCTCCTGTGTCCTCTTCTCATAACTAAACACCTGACCCTGGTGGCCAGCACACCCTCAGCGGTACTGTGCTCTTCATTCTATGACTGCCTTGCCTGGGCTGTAACCTTTCCAGCTGCTGACACAGATGCTGACCTGCTAACTGGCCACTGGGATCCGAACACCAGCAAGGCTTCTGGGAGGGTCAGAGGCTGGAAGACAGCCATGCCTGGGGATGGGTGGCAATTACCTCTACATCGGTCTCATCACTCGAGCTGGAGGTGTCTTCACTGGAACTGCTGGCTTGGCCTGTCGACAACACTCCTGAAGGTGGACACAGGATTGAATACCCTTTCCCAGAATTCCCAAGACAACTGCTAGAAAAATCTGGGTGCCGAGCACCGTAAGTCCCCCAGCTGGGGTGGGGACCTTCACTTTTGTACACCCCTCTGAGGCCTTGGCAAAGCTATCATGCTGGGGCATGGGGATAGGCTGGGCAAACACCTATTTTGCCTAAGAAATGGGGATAGACCTGTACCTTTCCATTTAGTTTCCAAGTGGCCACAGTGGTCCCTGTAACCCACCCAAGAGAAGTAAGGACACACCACTCTCTGAAAAGCCCGAGTCTTGTCTGGGCAGCTGACCCAGGAGGTCAGGAAAGGAAGAAATGGCTGTTTGTATAGGACCCTGACTGTCACAGAGGCAAACCTGTGTTTAGAATGTCTTAAATAGCGTAGCTCGCCTCCCCGTCCCAGGCTCTGGGGGCCTCTCACCAGGCTTGGCAGTGGCTCTGAGGGCTTGGACACTGCCCTCCTCCTCAGTTTCGGAGGCCAAGACAGTGTTTGCCAAGGGCTCTGCTGACTTCTTAGGGGACTTCCCGGAGAGCAGGTGGACCACCCCCTTTCCTGATGCAGGGTGATGCACAGAGTTCACCATCTTGTTGGCTGTCTTGGTCTTTGCCTACAGAGTATGAGAGGGATAAGCAGATGTCAGGACAGAGCACATGAGAAACAGAGCCCCCACATGTGGGCCCAACATGGCCACTTCCCACCTCCTTCCCCAGCCTAAGAGCAGTCGGTTCCAGCCTGTAAAACAGCCAACTGGTCTGTCACCTCACCTTTACAGTGGATGAAGACAAGTCTGTTAGGCGCTGAGCGCATTACCATTCCTAGGTCACAGTAGTTCCTGCTTTGCATTAAGCAATAGTTCAATGTGATATCATTACTTTATCATTACTTTTATATATTATTGGTAATCACTTATGTACCCGCAATGGTGTTTATAGATTACAGACAAATGGCACTAAGTACTTTCTGATTCAGAAAATCTGTAGAGTGCACAAGCACAGAAATCTTATTTATGATGGCATTCCACTGCCTAGCAGAGCCCATAACACTCCAGGTACCGGAGAAGAGCTACTCAGTGAGTACAGGGGGAGGAAACTGCTCATGCGCCATGTGGCTCAAGGTAACAGGTATCACTTCTGTTTCACTAAAAAGGCACCTGAGGCCAGACACAGACCGAGCTTTACCACTCTATCCTGACACAGGAGACTACACTCTACTGGATATAACTTCCACAGGCAACAAATACCTCGGAAATAACTCACCTGGGCCTTTTCCTTCCCGCTTGATGGCAAATCTGTAGCTGTAGTTGTGGAATTGACAGATGTCGGTCTCGGGACTGGAAGACACAAACATGTGAGCAAGGCGTGCTTTCTCATCTGAGAAGGGCAGGCAGAGTTTAGCCCATCTCACAGTCCCACTGGTACTGGCTGCTTGGTGCTAGGGTGAGGACCTGAGGCCTAGCCCAGAATCACGAGCAAGAGCTGTGTTGTATCAGCTTGGTTACCATGTCTATGCCCGAGGGACTCCCAGATGCTCCATGGTACGAGACTCAGAGTTCCCCAGAGGGAAAAAACACAGGCTGGCATTCCTACCAACTACCAGAAAACATGCCTGACTCTGGCCTGTGCTCTTTGCACAGGGTGCCAAGCCTCAGTCCAGACAGTCACTGGCAGGCAGGGCAGTGAGCAGGAGGCTAGCCTCAGGCAACAGACAGAGCTATGTGGAAGTCAGGCGGTTCCTTGGTGAAATAGTACTGACGCATGAGCTGGGGCTAGCCGGAGATGTTGAGATCCAGACTACGGATGGTTTTAGCGAATGGTCACCTTAGATCTTGACATTTAGGGGAAGTTATCATTAAAGGGACAGTTGTTGATGCCAACAGCAGAACTGAATTCTTTTTTTCCCCAGAGACAGGGTTTCTCTGTGCAACAGCTCTGGCTGTCTGTCCTGGAACTAGCTTTGTAGACCAGGTTGGCTTTGAACTCACAGAGATCCACCTGCCTCTGCCTCCTGAGTGCTGGAACTAAAGGCGTGTGCCACCACCACCCTACTGAATCCTTTCCTGGCACTTCAATGCCCCTTTTTCCTAACTCTGTGTCAAGTTTTCAACATACCCAGAAGTACAGAAGAAGAACACTAAAAACACCCTGCTCCAGCCTTTGTTGTAACTTCCTGTCAACCCATGGCCAATCTTAGTTCACACACTGTCTCGTTTTCCCCTTCCACATCACACACTGGTTTGAAGAAAATGCTTGACATCCTGTCATGTTACCCACAAATACTTCAAAAGAGGACTCTTATGATGGGAGATGTTATTCTGTATATATGTTTCTCATACTGGTTAATAAAGCCCTGTGGCCAATGAGATAGCAAGATAGGCGGGGCTAGGAGACAAGGAGGAAAGAGGAAGTGGGAAGGTGGAGTCAAGATGTAGCCCGGGGAAGGAGCAGGACGCCTGCCGTGCAGCTCCCCGATAAGACGACCACGTGGAAATACTTAGATAAGTAGAAATGGGTTAATAATTAAGGCAGAGCTAGCCCATAAACAGTAATGGTAACTGGCCGACAGGATTGCATCAAATACAGAGTCTCTGAGTGTTATTTGGGGCACATGTGGTTGCAGGACAATGGCGGCAGAACCAGCGGCAGCCGGCGGGGAAACCTGCTGTAACACTCTTACATTAAGCTAGATGTGGTGGCACATTGCCTAGAATGCTAGCACCCAGAAAGCTGAAGCAGGGTGTTCCTGACTACATAGCAAGACCTTGTCTCAGGAAGAACTAAGAAAAACAACAACAACAACAACAACAACAACAACAACAATCTAAAATGTAAAAAGTCAATCACAAGTCCATCACCACAATTCTAAAAATTGATTACTGGCTCAAGAGATTATAGGTTAGGGGTGGGGGAGTGGCATATACAGGACAGGACCCACTACCGTTGTTTTGATGTGAAATTGCTTCCTTGTGTTATGTTTTCACCTTTCTGCATTGGGTAGTAATGCAGAGACCCATAACTTGTCAGAGTTGAGAGTAGTGTCTACTGAGCTCTCAGTCCTAAATGGACACAAATCAAGCCTTCAAGGCTTAGGGGACATTACAGGAGAGCAGGTAGACAGAAAGCAAGAGCTGGTGCAATGCTGTCTTACGGATATGACAAGGTCATTCCCATGAACTCACTGGAGCTATAGTTAACTACGGTTGACATTCTGGCAGGAAGCGCTAACTTGACTCAGTAAATTGATTATAACGAAACACAAACACAAAAAAGAAACGAGGATATTAAAGTGAGAAAACATACTGGAGCTGTCCTGGGGAAGCCAGGATGAGCTGCAACATGTATTGCATGAAACCGTCAAAGGATAAATAAAAGATATTTTAAAAATTGATTACTACCAAATACCTAATCAGTACAAACATTTGCTATTTGTGTTTGAGGCAGGATGTGGGTCTGTCCACATGCACATAGGTGGACACCTGTTTGACTGAAAGGAACAGGGCAGGCTTATTATAGGCTGCTCACCAAGGGGCACTGGTAGGATGTGATGGGGACAAGAACAGGAACCCCTGCACTTTTCTCATGTATGTTTTTTTATATACAAACTGGACATGTCTTGAATTTATAATTTAAGACTAAGATATAAAATATATATCCAATATCCTCTCAAACGCCTGGCACAGCATACACAAGAAAAATAAATGAAAGACAAGACTGTAGAGTTGTAGGTGTCAAGAATGTGGGCGATTTCTCCCCTGCCTTCTCTTGAAGCGATTTTCAGATGTTCTGTAATGAACATTTCATAATGAATCCTGTGTTTCTTTTATAATCAGAAATCCTACTTAAAAAATGAGAAACTGTCTTCTACGTAAGTGATACTATGCCTTTGAGACAAAGAGACACAGCAATTGCTGGAAGGCGTTACAGCTGCTGCCTCGAGAAAAGAGGCCAAAGGGTCTGTAGACCACCGTCACACACTGCCAAATAAGGGGTCTGAATGAGAGTGTCTGTGAATACGTGGTTCCCAGCTGGTGGACTGTTTAGAAAGGATAAGGAGGCACAGCCTTATTGAGGTGTGTCATGGGAGTGGGTGTGGGGGGCTCTGGCTCTTTGTCTGCAATCAGAATGTAAAGCTCTCAAATAATGATCCAGGGCCCTGTCTGCTGGCCTGCCATCATGATCACGGACTAACCTTCTGAACCTGTAAGCAAGTCCCCCAGTTAAATGCTTCCTTTTACATAAATCGTCTCTTCATGGCAAAAGAACAGCAACTAAAACTACCAACAACTCTTGAAGCAGCCCCAAGGCCACTCATAAGTGGGAACTGTCAACACCTTCTGAAGTGGTTCTGACACTGGCACAAATGTGGTTTCCTTCCTTTCTTTAGCAGTAGCATCGAAAACAGCCCTTGGGGAGTGAACTCAACAGCTGTGTGAGCCGCCTTTTTCTTTTCCATAGTCCTTGCTGGACTGGAACTTACTATGTACCAGGCTGGCCTCAAACTCAGAAATGCATTTGTCTCTCTCCTGGGGAAAAAAGGTATGCACTACCACACCCAGCATTCCAGGGTCTCATGATTCTCCCTTGGATCCTTAGAGTTTGGGGTCACAACATCTGCTATGAAGGAAGGGTTCCCGGGTAGTCCCTGACCTCCCTGAAAAAGCCCCACCTGTTCTGGGCTTACACTAAAGGATGATTCAGAGGGGGACACGGCTGTAAAGCAGACTGGCACTCCACAGCTGTCCCTGGGGCAGGTCCCAACCCCACACAGCACCCAGCAAGGAGGGTTCTTACCGGCTTTGGCAGTTTTGGTTTCTGCCTCCTCTTCCTCCTCCTCTGAGCTCTCTGAGCTGCTAATGGGGTCTGACACCCGGGACTGCTTGGCTTGCAGTGAGGCATCATCCTTTGCCTTCTGTTTCTGGCCAAGCTCTGAGGTCCTGCAGGACAGGGGAGACAGGAAACATCCATCATCTACTCAGTTTTCAAAGGAAATGTGCACACACGAGAATTTAAATAGTGACACCAACACAGTGTGGAATTATCTGCGCTCTGCATCCTCACCCACTTCCTAAAGTACTATTCTCAGTGTCACAAGCAGCCAACGATGTTACAGAATAGCAGCAGCTAACAACCCATCAGGCGACTTGTGACAGCCCATGAGGCACTGTACAGAACCATCCAGGCTCCCCTCACCCGAGACCCGTGTCCTCCTCTTGTGCCGGGGTCCTTGTTCTTCCCCTCCTGAAATTGAGTTTGGTGCAAAGCATCTCTGCTAATGGCCCTCCCCATGGCAATCTGCCCTGCCATCCAGTTTCATTTCTTTCTCTGTCTCCTGCCGACTGCTTTCTGGATGAGTCCCCCTCACTGCACAGACCCCAGAGAAGAGAACAGCAACTCACTACAGTCCCCCAGTGCCTGGCATAGATCTGGAGAAAGGATCCATTAGGGACTGGCCTGGGTCAAGGAGGAAGCAGCATGCGGCAGAGGAGGAGAGAGATAGAGAGTGTGTGTAAGGTCTAAGTCAGACAGCTTAGCCCCCCAAACTTTGACCTTACCCTCCCACCTGCAGGAAGCCACTGTCTAAGCCCCATTCTTCTCAGCTGGGTTTGACATTGCTGCTAGTTTGGGATATGCTGCCAAAGTCCCCTCTTCCTAGGAAAGCCACCTATTAAATGTATCAGTTTGTTTCACCCCTGTCCTCCCAACAGAATGTGAATTCCACAAGAACAGAGACTTTCCCTTCTTGGTTGTTCTCTGCTTTATCAAGAATAGTATCTGAGAGAGTACTGGGGCAGGGTTTCCATTGTCCAGTTTTAAAACTTTATTAAACAGACCGCTGTGTTATCACAATGCAATGAGATAATAATATTCACTTCACAGATGAAGATAATCTAGGAGATCACAAAAGTTGCTCAAGGTCATTCAGCTCATTTCTAGGTTTGACTTCATAGGTAACCACTGGTCTAGGCTGGCTTGGTGGGTGAGATCTTTAACCCACTCTGTACCCCTCACCCACAGAGGGAGCCAGAGGCAGGAAATCGTGTGTGGGACAGCTCAGACATGGCTTGCTGGGAAGTAAATATAGTAACACCTGCACACATGGGTAGGATGGAGAGAGCAAGCACCCGTGCCCTGTGCCCTGTGTTTGCTAAGCAGCAGAGAGGAGTATTAAGTATGGATAGGAGAGTGACCTTAGCTCTCCCACAGCTTGACATCCTCTGCCTTCAGAGCTGTCATAATGAAACATGCACCAGCAACCCCACTTTTCAGAAGCTCAGGTAAATGCTCACACCCAGTGCCAGCTCCTGCCTTCACTAGTCTTCACTACCACCAGAGTCCTTTGAGTCACGCTTGCCTCATTGATTACAATGTGAGTGACAAAAAAGAAGAAACCAGCTGGGCTGTGGTGACCCACAACTTTAATCCCAGGACTTGGGAGCAGAGGCAGGTAGATCTTTGGGTTTGAGGTCAGCCTTGTCTATAGAGTGAGTTCCAGAGCAGCCAGGGCTACACAAAGAAACCCTGTTTCAAAAACAAACAAACAAACAAACAAACAACAATCCACAAAACCTGAAAAAGCCAAAACCAAACCAAACCAAACCAAACGAAAAAGAAAACAGCTGCTCCAATTCTTTTCTGTGACAGGATCTCACATGAGACCAGGCTGGCCTTGAACCTAGAGATTCTCTTGCCTCCGCCCCCCCAGATTAAAGGCCAGTGACTCCACAAGCTTTTATTCTTAAGAGATCCAGTGTTCACTGGGTGTGGTCGGACACTCCTTTCGTTCCAGAACTGGAGGCCAGCTTGGTCTCTAGGGTGAGATCCTGTCTCTCAAAAACAAAACAAAACAAAAGCAAATAAGAAAGAAAAAAGGTGCATTCCAGCTCAGAATGTCTCCCCCTATGATAAGCTACACATGGAGAAATACCCATACAAGTGATATAACCTGCCTTCTGATGGTGACAAGTGTTCACAGTAGGCTATTAGAACATACGTCAGGCCACATTAGTATATTACCTTGTCCCAATGATGGTCAGTTGGGGAACCCTGCTCTATCCCTTCCCTTCTCCCAGACTTACTGTTGCCAGTGTGTATAGATGTCCAGAAGGGTGATGGGCTGAGTCAGGAAACTCTTCTGTAGAGAAACAATAACAGAAAGCTCCAGTAGGTATCCAGACCAATAGGTATGTATCTTCCTAGAGCCTGCAACAGGTGTTTCAGAAAACAGTCTATCTTTTCTTAGATGTCTACTTGGGCAAACAGTTCCAGTTATAACCCTTTCTTTCCATGTGACACAATGATAAGAAGTACCTTTAGAGGTGAGCACATGAACAGTCCAAACTAGCATCACCCAGTATCCCTAGCTAGCACAGTGTAAGGATGCAAGCCATACCTAACCTCTTAGATGGTTTTCAAAGGTCAATCTCCCCCAAACACAAGACAGCCCAAACCCTGAAGGCTTCCAGCCTACTGGATGTCTGGAAAGACAGGAGACAAGGTTTCTCTGTGTAATTGTCCTAGCTGTTCTGGAACTCCCTCTGTAGACCAGGCTGTCCTCGAACTCAGATATCTGCCTGCCTCTGCCTCCTGAGTGCTGATCACAAATCAAGGTATGCACTACCACTGCCTGACAGGTTCAAGGGTTTTAGTTAAAACAGAGGAGAAAAAGTACTAGGCCTAGGCTGAGGACACACCATGTGGACATCAAGACTGAATAGCCAAGTGCCCCAATGAGAGTCAAAATAGGAAAAGACCAAGCCAGCATCCAAACAGATTGGCCTAGAGTCTGGGAGAGCTCCTACTCACTGGCTGAACACATCTCTCTTCTCTGCAAACTCCAGTATCCTTCACAGCTCAGTAAACAGGGCTGCTGTCAGTCTGAAGTGTACCATCTAGTCAGTCAATTTCATTCTGCCCCCCACAGTGTCATAATAAGTAAGTGGGGCTACCAGCTCCTAACAGGGCTTTGCCATTCCTGTTACTGTTCTCTTGCCAAAAGCACAGCTCAACTCTTCCCTTCCTTCTAGTCTCTAATCCAATGCCATCTTCTCCATAAGACTTCTCTGACATTCCATATCCTCCTTGCTTCCCTCACTGTGGCCAGCACCTGCTACAATCTAGACAGGCTAATCCACAAGCTTACTTTTATGTGTCTGCTCTGTGAGGACAGGACACTCTTGCTTGGGCACACAAACCATGATGGGCACGATATCCGGCTTCCCCTATTTGTTAAGTTACAGTTGGAGAATGAATGGAAAGGGCATCGATGTCCAGGAAGGTTAGAAAGGACGCAGATAGTATCCTAAAGCCCAGCAGCTTTCAGTTTTGAGTTGCTTTTGTTTCTGGGACAGGGTCTCCCAGCATAGCCCTGGGCTGGCCTTGAATTCACAACAGATGCACTTGCTTGGACTCCTAGAGGGCTGGGATTACACACAAGCACCATCACACCCAGTGGCCCTGCAGTTTTCACTGTAGCCAAATTGGTATTGGCTAACCAGGTTAATATCCATCTCACCATTGGTTACCACTGTTCTGCAAAGATTACTCCCGGGTCATTCTAGCCTGTCTGCTCTGCCTCCATCTCTCTGGGAGACCCCAGCGTGTGTATTTCAAACGTTAGGTACAGCAAACTTTCTGGAGGTAGGGTACTCAGAAGCTCCACTCCATCTTCAGGGAATCAGCGCCTCTAACTACCCATCTCCCTCGAGCTCTCCAAATCAACTATTACACTTTCAGAGAAGCAGTCCTGCATATTCCCCACCCAGATTCTGCCAGCCATGTTTTAACATCTCAAATCTCCCATTCTACAGCTTAATATAAGGTTAATCATACCTACACCTGTGATTTATTTTTTTTGTCTACACCTCTACTAGGCTGTGAGATGAGCAGAGGCCAGAGATTGGCGCTCCCCATTTCGTCATCTGAACCTCAGGGTCAAACTAAAAGTTGCCAAGAGGAAGAACTCTGAAATCACTGCACCATGAGTTCCAGTCTTGTTATAACCGAAGACAGCCTGCACGCCCTGCATTCCAGATCATGAAATAAGGGGGCCTTCCTCTCGGTGTTCCGAACAAGAGTGGTGACAATCCACCCCGAGACCAGCGGCTAACAGGGTGCTCTAGGGAAACTGCATAGAGCCACGTGGCCTGAGAGTAGAGAAACTTAAACCTGCGGCTACCGGGAACCCGGGCGGGAATTACAAAGCTGCAAGTCTCGGAATCAGAGGTTCCGGCCCGCCCACTGCACCGACGAGGAAACTGAACCCCGGGATGCGGCTGGAAGTCGCAGGGGGTAGAGCAGAGCTTAAAGCTCCTCCTGTATTCCTGGCCCGCATCTCGGACCCGCGCTAGGTCTCCAGGGTCGGGGTCGGGCTACTGCTCTTTAGGTCTTGCACTCGGCCCTCCGTCGTTTACCTGGCCGCTCTGCTCCTTCACTTCCCGCGCCGCGCGGACGTAGCCAGCCTGCAGCAGATGATGGTAGATGAGGGGAAGCAGCTCGCGCCGCTTCCTGGCCTCGGCCATGCCAGAGATCCGGCCAGCCTATTCACGTGCACGCCCCCTAGCCCCCCACCAGCCTCTTCCCTCGTGCCCTAGGACCTCATGTTCCTCACTTCCGGCTTTGCGTCACCCAGCCGTGAGGTGCGCTGGGAAGTGTAGTCTTGCAGCTGGAGTGGGCCATCCCGTACGAGAGGGCGGAGCCACGAAGGCTAATCAGCTCTGCCATTGGCTTGAAGGCGTGGCCTGATTTGAACCCGCCCTCGGGGCGGCCATGATAGTATGGTCTCCTTCAGTTTTAATTCTGGTTAACTCTTTTTTATTTTTTTTATTTTTGGTTTTTTGAGACAGGGTCTCTGTGTAACAGTCCTAGATGTCCTGAAACTCACTTTGTAGACCAGGCTGGTCTCGAATTTACTGAGATCCGCATGCCTCTGCCTCCCAAGTGCTGGGGTTAAAGGCGTGTGCTACCACTGCCTTTGAAGCATTTTATTGTCATGGTCTTATGATAGGGCGTCTTTCTTCATCTTCTAACTTCCTGATCACTGGCCCCAGCTTCCAATTACTCATTAATTTCACACAGTGTTTAGGACCCATAAACCAGGCATCAGTTTTCATTAGTGTGTGGAATCGCTAAATAAAACCTCACCTGAGCCCCATATGTTAGGCTAGCACCTAGCTAGGCTGGGGACATGTAAAGAGAAATAAAACAAGCAATTGGCCTTAAAGATCACCCAGGCAGGAGTTACAGTTGACAATTACAGTTCAAGAGAAGGCAGAGCTCATGGAAGCATGGAGGAGGGGCATCTAACCCCAAAGAGACTTATATGATCACTCGATCTGTAGACCAGGCTGTCCTGGAAACCACAGAGATCTGTCTGTCTCTGCTTTCTGAACTCTGAGATTAAAAGCGTTGCCACCACTGCCCAGCAACAGCAGAAACTGAAATTTTTCAGTACCCAGGAGAGGACAGACTGGAGGTACTGCATGAGTCAGGAAACAGGCTTATAGTACCTTTTGCCCAGCAGGGCTCTGACATGCTCCAAGACAAACGTAAAACCAGGTGCTGGCAGTAGACCATGTCTTGAATCCTAGCACTCAGGAGGCAGATCTCTGAGTTCAAGGTCAGCCTGGTCTACAGAGCAAGTTCCAGGACAGCCAGGGTTACACAGAGAATCCCTGACTCAAACAAACAAAGAACTCCAATGTGGGCTGCTGAGTTTGTTGAGGGGACACCGACAGGGAAGGGATGGGAGTGCCCTGGGCATATTTGAGGCAGCTGTTTTTACTTTCATGGCTGGGTTGGAAACCTACTGGTAGCTTTAATTCTAGGAATGTTATATCTGTCAACATACATTTCCACCCAAATTCAGGACTCACATAAGTGGGTATGATGATTAATTGTCAGTGGTGACTGGACTTGAGAATTATCTAAAAGTTACTTCTATGGGCATGTCTAGTAAGGTGTGTCTGGGTAGAGCAGCCAGACTGAAAGCCTAACAAAGGCCTGCTTGTATTTTTTTTTTCTTTCTCTGCTTTCTTGCCTGGTGACATGTAATCAAAATTCCTGCCAACATACCTTTCCTGCCACGATGGGCTCTGAACTGTGATCCAGAATAAACTTTTCCAATTTAAGTTGTTTCTTGCCAGATATTTGGTCATAGAAATAAGAAAAGTGACAAATGCACACTCTAGGGAGAAGCACAGAGGACCAGGTGACAAGAGTGAATATAGTGTATAAGGAAACAGATTAATCTATTTGGACATTGAACAAATATTTATTGAATAGCTACTCTTGGAGACCAACTGGTCTACTCCTGAAAAGCTTACAAGGCTAACAAGGCAGGCACATGCTAAGCACATGGCAAATAGCCATGGCATACACTGATATAGTGTTTGAAAGACACACTGAGTCACACTCTCTGGGTTTAAATTTTGGCTTTGTTTCATAATAAGTGGGCTTGGCAAGTTTTAAAATTTCTCTGTGCCTTAGTTTATCTGTGAGGTGGAGATAATTGCTATTTCTTCCTGCAGTGGTTGTCATGGAGGGAATAGAGTTCCAAGCAGAAATGTTTAGAAAGGTCCTTAACAATAGAATGGAGTACTTTGGTAATTACTGTAAAATAACAGGAAGAAGGGATCCCTCTCTTCTTAGGGGAAGTAGAAAAATTCCCAGAGGAAGTAGTATTTATGAAGAAACCTGAATTATGTGTGAGGAAGTCTGGGTTAGAAGAATCCTGGTCAGAGAGGCACCTGTTAAAAGAACTTGAAGCAGAAGGTACAGCTGAAGCTGGGAGTGATGCCGAAGCTGGGAGTGATGCTGAAGCTGGGAGTGATGCTGAAGCTGGGAGTGATGCTGAAGCTGGGAGTGATGCTGAAGCTGGGAGTGATGCTGAAGCTGGGAGTGGTGGCCTATGCTTGTAATCCTAGAACTCTAGAGACAGAGACCAGGGGATCACCCTGAGGTGGAGGCCAGTCTGGTTTACATAACAAGTTCAAGGCAGCCTGGGCTACATACACAGTGACACTCTGACTAAACCTTGCCTCGTTCTGGAAAAGGTACACCTGAGGAAGGAGGCAAGTGAAGGCCCTTGTGGAAGGAACTAGGGGTGGATTGTGGCAGGGGTATTGAAGAGCATAAAAGGACAGCAGAAGGCAGACTCCATGTCAGAAGTCTTTTTCTCCCACTTGAGGGTGGTTGGAGAACGGTGGCAATGTGAACCCTAGAGATATTATATGAGATATATATGATATATATGATATATTATAGGGATATTATATGAGATATATATGATATATATGATATATTATAGAGCTATTATATGATATATATGATATATTATAGAGCTATTATATGAGATATATATGATATATATGATATATTATAGAGATATTATATGAGATATATATGATATATATGATATATTATAGAGATATTATATGAGATATATATGATATATATGATATATTATAGAGATATTATATGAACCAAATGTGGCCTGTGTGAGTGTCTAGTGGGAGTACAGTGAGGGGTATTAATAGCTAGAACCAGCCAGGTGGTGGTGGCACACTCCTTTAATCTCAGCACTCAGGGACACAGAGGCAGGCTGAACTCTGAGTTCGAGTCCAGCCTGGTCTGCAGAGCTAGTTTCAGGACAGCCAAAGCTACACAGAGAAACCCTGTCTTGAAAAACAAATAAACAAATAATGATGAGAGGTAGAGGCAGCATGGGAGCAAGCAGAGGGTGGAGTACATCTTCGATGTAGAACAATGGCCTAGGGAGGTCCCTAGAGCTGGTCAGAGTCACCACCGACTCCTGTTGGCATGAGAGCATGACCCAGGAACAGTTCAGGGCGGAAAGGATTATGGGGTGTCTGTGAAAACAGGTGGGCAGAACCTTTTAGATGAAGCAACAGGAAGAGGATTTGGGGAAAGGGTGGAGAGAACAGAGGGTGGCAAAAGGAAAGTAGAGTGTCAGTCCTGCCTCAGACATCCTGTGATTTCCTCTGTGTGTATGTGTGCTGCTTGGGATGGGGTTGGGGATGGAGCCCAGAGCCTTGTGAATGCTAAACAAGCATTCTAACCCAGCCATATACCTCAGGCCCTTAATAGTTACTTGGAAATCTGGTTTGGAGACAACTTAGTCTGGGCCAGAAAAAAAAAATAGAAATTTGTCAATGGAAAGAGGTTCCTTGAGACTCTGAGTGTAGACAACGATGCCCACCAAGAACACACAGAGAGAAAGAAGATGGTACCAGAGGCGGTTTTGAGGCATGCTCACATGTTAGAGCTGTTCAAAAGACAAGCCTGCTGAAGAAACAAGCCAGAGGGTGGGCTCCTGGGAGGGAGCTGAGAGAGGAGTTTCAGGAATGTGGAATGGTGGGGAGTGCTCCAGAGGTGCCAGAGGAGATAGATAGATGGGCATGGACCACACCTGGTCAGATTACCATCATGGAAAACTCAAGAAGTGCAGCATGAAGATCAGGGAGGGCTGTGGAGGCGCTTGCTGTTGGGAAGCTTTGTGCGGAGGGGAGAAAAGTGTGTGTGTGTGTGTGTGTGTGTGTGTGTGTGTGTGTGTGTGTGTGTGTGTGTGTGTTTGAGGAGGTGTGTTTTGAGTTGGAAGAGACCTATGTTGCTTTAAAAACTGATGCAGACACAGGGAGAGAGGGGGGAGGCATTTTAGGTGGAAGCTTGGGAAAGGACTGGGAAGTGATGTTTGAGGGTGTGTGGGAGGGAGGGATCAGGGTGGGTGGAGGGCTGGTCTGAGAGAGGGGGAGGGAGGACTTCAATAGAACCCCAAAGCGGGAGCCTGGAGAGAAAAGGGTGCACATGTGGATGTAGGTTTGCAGTGGGAGATTTCATCTTGAACTTCTATTTTCTCTTCGAAGTGGGAGGCAAGGTCTGCTAAGAGTGAAGAAGAGGGGGTAAGGAGTTGGAAGGAGGGAGAACAATCATTCAGAATAACAAGCAACTTACCCACAAGATCCCTGGTGGCCTTCTGGATTTGATGACCCAGCTGGGACTTAGAGTGGCCAGTGTGCTGGGTCCCAGTCCATCTTTGGGAACAATTTCTGTGTCCAGGGCTCACCTGCCCAGATGTAGTAAAGACAAGTGCTCAGAGGGTTTACCCAGGGCTAGGGTTTTGTCAAACAGCCAGGAAACAAAAGGGTGTGGGGGGTCTAAGGTGTTCCCACAAGACCATAATGCCCCATCCTTAGGTCCTCAGGAACTAAACTGATAGGGGAGGTGTGTGAAGGGTCAGTTTTCAGGGATTCAGCTTTCAGAGACCAGGGATACCTTGGGTTTGGGGAACTAGAGACCAGAATCTAAGAATGCTGTCAGGTGGGTGAATGAGGAGCCTGGGATTCTGCTTGCTTGTATAGCTGGTTGCTTGATGAACAAGAAGAACGAGCAGACAAGACCTGTGCTGTTTCTCACTACCCTCTCCTCACAAGTGTC